>CP125973.1:538894362-541566967 GCA_030063025.1 Avena longiglumis
ATGTAGCCTTGAGGTCCAACTGATCTACGAACAGTCTGAGTTCAAGTTAAAAATATTTAAGCCGATACCAATCAGCCAGCTTAACTGGCAAGATTTTCTAAAACGTATAACTCTAGAGTTACTAGAGTAACCACTAGGAGCATCTCCACTAGCATTTCCAGGAGGGCCTCACAGGCCGTTTTTTTTTTATTTGGATGGTGAGTTTTCGTCTACTCGCGTTCCCAGGACACTGGATTCCGCCGGATTTGGCCCAACTTTCATCCGGCGTTGCCAGGCGACACCCGGTGTCCCGGGTACGGCATGGAAACGCCGGATGAAGAACGGGTAGGCCAGAGCTGTCGGCGACAAAAGGCCGAGCTCCCGCCTTTCTTCTCCCCTTCTCGCCTTTCTTATCCATTCCCCACCACAAATCCCACCAGTTCCCCGAGCTCCCGCCCACCATGTCGCCCAAGAGATTCGCCAAACCCCGCACCACCGACGGTGAACCAATGGAGCCGAAGCCAAGAAAGACGAGAGCACCAACGCCGAGGCCGGAAGGCTGGTCCGACGCAGCCTGTGCAAAGGATTGCCGGCGGAGGAAAATCGAAACAGAAAGCCGGAGGGAGAGGACACAGAAAAAGAAGGACGCCGACGAAGAGGAGGCGCAGGCGATCATGGAGGCGAAGTCGGCATCCGAGCACGCCACTCGAGCGGCCTTGGGCCATCCACCTCTGCACGCCAGGTAGTACGGCGTGCCATAGGGAAGCCAACCCAGCGTCGGGATCTTCGGCGGGCTTCTCGTCAATCTTGCTGAGTTCAACGGCGGATTCGACCCCAATGTGCTCTTCCCCCACTGCCTTGCATCTCGCCCGCCGTCCTTCGACGTTGACATCAACGTGCCATACGCCGACTCTCCCGCGTATGTCAGGCCGTTCTTGAGATTGTGTCGTCGCCTTGCTTTAAGCGGTAGCGTCCATCGATTTGGCGACACGGATACCCGCAACATGTTTGGCGGAATGCCGGGCGACTCGTACATGGTGGAGATGAACGCATCCGGCTCCGCCGCGGCCGGGAGCTTGTTCTTCATGCAAGAGCAGTCCCGTGCCGATGCTGAGCATGGCCTGGACTCGCAGGACCTTGCCGACAGCCAGGCGAATGACCAGACGCAAGGCGAGGATGAGGAAGCCGTGATGATGACCAATGACAAGGGGAAGAGGAAGAGGAAGCCGAGGACGGAACTACCGACGGAGCCATGTGTCAAGTGGACCGCCCTTGAGGACATGTGCCTCGTCGAAGCATGGATGTCGGTGACCTATTGGATCCGGTGTTCAACAAGGTCCACATGGATCCCGGCGAGAAGGCCATGAAGAATCATTGGGGGTTGTGCAACAAGCGTGTAGCAAATGGCATGTCATCTAGAAGAAATCGAGCATCGCCCAATAAGCGGCGCAAGCATGGACAATAAGGTAATGCAATTCACCGACCCTACGCTGAGTTCATGTCGTTTTTGACTGACACTTCGCCTTGCAGCTATCCCGTGATGTTGGCATGTACCGCGACGACACCGAGAGTGATTTCAAGTTTCACCATGTGTTTGACAAGATCGAGAAGTGCAAGAAATGGCCGGACACTTGTGTGTCCCTCACCAAGGCCAAGGACGGCGTCTACAACCCCAAGGCGCCACCCCCATCTATCGACGAAGGAAGGCCAGAGCTCAGCTAGAAGAAATCCAAGGCGCTGAAGACCATGGACCGCCTGCCGAACGGCTTCACGCATCGATCGAGAAGTGCATTATCGATTCGAAGGCCCATGCCGAGAAGAGGGAGGAGAAGGCCGAAGAGAGGTGGAGCCAGCTGCTGCAGAATCAAGACAAGAAGCTCGACCTGCTCAAGGCCAACTTCGCCGCGAAGAAGAGGAACACAAACCTGGCATTCCTCATGGGCGGCGAAGACACCTCGGCGATGAGCCCCTAGGTCAAGGCTCGGTACATGGCACGCCGCAACGCCATTCTAGACAAGGATATACCCGCCTTCGGCACGCCAAGCTCCATGTCGACGCTCTCCGCCACCACATCGCCTCTTCGAACCCGTCGACGAGCTTTGCCGCGTCCGCTATGGCGGAGGCTTCGCCTACCACGGAGGAGCCCATCCCTGTCGACGAGTGATCGCCAAATTTCATGATTTTTGTAATAATCTGACGGCCGAACATGGGCTGCTTGCCATCGCCGAACTCTTTTGGGCGAGTTTTTGTCGAATTGTTTTGGACGAGTTTCTGCCGACGGGAAGAAAAACTTCCAAATATATGGCCGGATTCTGGGTTTAGTTGGGAACTGACATAGTCCTATACATTCAGATAAATTTGACTGTACAAATAGATTTCAGGAGCTAGCGGCCATGGAGCTGGACGGCGAGGAGCTTGCCATGTGCCGGCATCACACGACGAGCGGGTCAGCGGAAAGACTCCATCCTCCTGTGCCGCCTCGACTCCACGGAGATCGCAGTCAACGGCAAGGAACTTGGCGGTGAGCTCATCGCCCCTCGACTCCACGTCCACGGACGCTTGGCGCCGAAATGACACGGCCAGGAACTTGGCTCCGTGAGCTCGCCTTGCGCCGGCATCACACGACGAGAACCACTCCACCGTCCTACGCCAGACACCTCAGCGGAGGGAGCGGTGGCATGAACAAGGAAGGCGCGTAGAGGTCAACGAGGAGGCGCGCCGTCATGCCCGAGCTCGATCCCCGTGATTTCGGGCGACGTTCGCGAGCAGGCGACCCAATGATCCCTTGGACCACGAAAGGTCGGTCGGGCGACGGCCGGGCGGTGGCGGACAATGGGCGCGCATCTTGCACGATGATCCTCCGAGCTCCTCCGACGACGGATCGGATGCTTCCTGCCTCCGTAGGAGGATCGGCCACGAGTTGGAAGGAAACCCTAGATGTCTGCTGACGGTAACCGGACCGGCTGAAGGACGTGCGGCGCTCGCTCGCTCGCTCGCTTAGGCGGCCGGCGCGCGTGTCCTCGTAAATATTTATTTTAGCTGACGTTTTTCTGTAGCTGGCATATGTCCTCGTAGATGATGGGCTGCCGCTTGTTGGGCCGGCGCCTCGCAGTTTATCGGGCTGGCCGTACAACGTACAATTAAGGAGTCCCCGATGTTATTAGTACCACATCGCCTAGCGACATGATCTCCTACCTGTTTATAATCTGTTTTGCGGGCACGGTTCTCGACCAACCGGCAAGGTGTGGTAGCGGTTTCAAAAGCACTTAGAATCGGAACTGTGACTTAGGGGTTAGATGTCACACCGACATGGTGTGTAGGCATTTTTATTATAAGTCTTTTCTTTTTTGCACGAGGATATAGATTATGGTGCTTTCCTCCAAACAAATGGAATTAATAGTCCACAAATTAATTTTGTTAACATTTCATGTGAAGGTCCGAAGCAACGTGTTCTTTTTTTCCAAGAGTGCAAATTAGTTTCACTAGTTGTAAAATGGGACCAGGTAATCCCAATACTTGCTAATCGGTGCAACCGATGTATAGGGGCAAATCGACATGGTGTGCATCGGCTATTTTTTATCCAGTTGGTCTGTTTTTATTGGGATAAACATTTTCACAAACCATCATATTTCTCTACGTAAAATGCCAGGTGAATATTCTCCGCAGAATAAGCAACATGGGGGCAGAAAGAAATACCATTCTGGCCCTGCCTGGAGTCGCTGAGCGGCATTTCAAGGCGCAGTCCAAACCCTAGCCAAAGTTGTCTTGCGTGGCTTGGCCGCCAAAGGCGATGTCTTGTACGTGGCGCTTCGCTTGAGTAGTGTCTTCATGTGGGTCGGTGGCCGACCTCAAGGCAAGGCGATGGCGAGGAATCGAGCGATGGATGGCGTGGCTACACATGGTGCCGGAGATCACGAGATGCACGGCGATGTCGGCGTCGCCGGGCTCGATCTGGTCTGGCGTCCGCGACACAATGCATCCGACGAGTGGCGATGGCATCCCTCCACTCCATTCCCCACCCATCCTCTTGCTGTGGTTGAGGACGCCAGCGAGCGATCTTATGACATGGCCCTTTGGGTTGGTTGCTCGCTCATCCGATGGATCCCAATGCGGGGCAGTCTTGGCAGTGAGCGATCACGGTGGTCAGATCCCGATCGTTGCGCTACTATGGGTGACCACTGTTGGCGATGTAAGAGCCCATGTTTGTAATATATGTAATCGACCTAAGCATTGCATACATGTGTTAAACTCAAATAAATATTGCATGTAATCAAGTGTGTGAACCAAAGAACAAGTGCAAACCCTAAACCCTAGTCTTCTCACTTTTGGAATCCATTCAATATGGTGTTTGAATTTTGAAAAGTACAAAATTAGTGGAGCCCAAATAGTGTCAAAGGGCCCCACATTGTTTTCATTACATCTACAAAGTCCTGGTATTTTGAATTGTCTAAAACATTATCCAAAATCATTATATAAAGAGAGAAAATGAATTTAGAAAAATAGAAAAAGGTTCGACAAAAATAAGCAAATCCAAACGCCTGGTCGTGGCCCAACTCCTCTCTTCTCTGCTCGTCAGCGTCTGAAGAAGCCCATCGCAAGAACCCAACGCGTCAGTACCTCTTCGCCCCCGTCATCTTTCTCGACAACGGCTACATTTCCGCCATCGCTCATCGATCGCCGCCGACATGGTTATACCCTACGTGCGTAACCAAAGATACCTAGTCCATTCAAGGAAGGCCCACGGACATATACGCTTGCCCATGAAGATTTTCGGGTGGCTAAGGCCCATGACGTCTTCGGATCCTTGGAGAGCAAGACTAGAGGAGATAGGAAATTCAAAGGGGTAAAACCATAGAACTTGTAACCGACTAGGACTACGCCCGAGACCTGCCTAAGTCTATATAAAGGCCAGGAGGGCACGTCTAGGGCAACTCGACTCATACTTTAGCACACGCATCCACGCCAGATCGAATCTGCGCATACCAGAACCTTCTTGGCCCGTAATCAAAGAGCGGACAAGCGGGAGTAGGGTTTTCCTCGGCGAACACAGGTAAATCTCGTGTCCTGGTTGCTTGTCCTAACTTAGCTACGATCTCCGGTATGTAGCATGTAGTAAAGTTGCGAAAATAGTCAACCGAGGGTTGAGGTACTTAGCTTTATTTATATCGTAATGGAGGAGGTACATGATTCTACCGAGTAGCCTTGGTGAAAGCCTTATTGAAAGTAAAAGGGGTAGGTTCTGCGTAGAATCGCCGCAGTGCGAGACGTTCCACAGGTTGGAGTATGCGACTCCGGACTCCACGTGCTTGGCGATAGCGCCACCGGATGACCTCGGTGATGGTGTAGGTCCTTCCATGGTGAGTCGAGTTTGTTCGGTCGCTTTTGCTTGAGTCGCAAGACGAGGTCTCCTTCGACGAAGGACCTTGGGCGCCGTGGCTACCGTGATAGTTCGGAGACTCTGGTACACCGTGATCGGTTCTTGCTATATCCGTGCCGTCGAGTGTGTCGGCGTCTTCGAAAGTGTAGTGGACTCGGCTTATGGCGACGACTCGTGGAGCTGGTGGCATACTACCGGTAGCTTGCCTCGGCTCCGTGTACCATGAAGAACGGTGTGTGGCCGGTGGAAATTTGTTGGCGTCCGTAAGCTCCACAGACGATTGGTAGCTCTTCGTCCGATTTCGACTTTGTGCTCGAGTGAGCTCATGAGGCGCTTTTGATCGGTACCGATTAGCCGCTGGCCTTTTCCACTTGTTTGTTTGTGGGTGTGCCAGAGGCATACGTGATATTGATCCCGAGGCCTTCGCGAAGTCCCGGAATTCTTCGGAGATGAAGTTCGATCTGTTGTCGGTGATGATCTTTGTGCGACGCCAAACCTGTAGACAATGGATTCGAAGAACTTGACGGCGGTTTTGCCCTTCTGGTTGGTGACTGGCATGGCTTCGATCCACTTGGTGAATTTGTCGACTGCGACCAGGAGGAAGACGTGTCCTCCCTTCGAGGATTTTGGCAGTTTGCCGATCATGTCGAGGCCCCATGTGCGTGCGGTTTGTCGGCGAACCGTTGGCACCCGTTGCATCTTCGGACGATGTCCTTCGCGTCGCTCATGGCCGTTGGCCAGTAGAATCCTGCTCGCAGAGCTTTGGCGACGAGGCGCACTGCATGGTGGCCGCATTCCTTCATGGATATCTTGAGTATGGCCTTCTGCGTTGATGGTGACGACTTGCTGTTGCAATACACCCATAATGCTACGTTTTCTGTTTCGCCGTTGATGATGGTGAAGGCTTTCGATCGACGAGATATGCGCCGCATCCGTCGGGTTGTCGTGCAATTCTCCGCTTATCGTGAACCGGAGGTATGAACGTGTCCAAGTTTCTTCGACTGCCATGACCTGCATCAGGTTGACCATGGCAACTTCGGTATCCAACTTTTCGGGTCCTTCATGACTTTCAGGTAGCGTAGCCCCCGAGTGTTCTGCTTCTTTGGGTGATCCTTTGGGGAATTTCCGCTTGATGGATGGCACGCAGATCTGTTCGAGGAACACACCTGGTGGCACCTTTGCACAAGTGGAGCCAATGTTGGCGAGTCTATCGGCCTCCTTGTTGCTCTCTCTTCCAACGTGCCGAAGTTCACAGCCGTCGAATTCTCCTTCGAGTGTGTTGTATAGCGCGCGGTACGCGATCATGTTTTCGGCGTGTGCGTCGCACTCATTCATCGTCTGCTGTATGACAAGGTTGGAGTCACCGTAGATGACCAGGCGCATTGCGCCACATATTTTTGCCATCTTCATGCCATGGATGAGGGCTTCGTATTCGGCCTCGTTGTTGGAGGCTCTGAATTTCATCCGAAGGACGTACTTCATCTTGTCACCTTGCGGGGAGGTCAAGATGACTCGCCCTTTCGGCTTCGCGTTTGGAGCCGTCAAAATGCATTGTCGGGCTGCGACATGTCGGGGTGTCGGCATTGCAGCTCCATCCGATGCACCAGAAGTCCGGAAGGACTTGAGATTTGATTGCGTGTCGCTTCGTAGATGATGTCCGGGGTGATAGTTCAATGCCCCACGAGGCCACGCGTCCTGTGGCCTCTGGGTTATTCAGGATCTTTGTTTAGGGGTGCCTCGTTGGCGACCATCACCGATGCTCACGGAAGTAGTGGCTCGATCGTCGAACCGTCATGAACACGCCGTAGGCCGCCGTAGTGCGGTACCATTGTTTTGTTGGAGTGAGAACCTCACCGAGGTAGTAAATTGGGCGTTGTACCGTGGGTCTTGCCTTCTTGGTCGTTCGACCACGAGTCTTGTCTTGACCACGGTGTGTGGCTGCTATGTACAAGAACAGGGCTCGCTCTTTGGCGTGACCAAAGCGGGCGAGGTGGAGAGGAGCCGCTGAGGCTTTCGAATCGTCGTTGGCTTCGGTGTCCACTCGAACTTGTGCGCCTTTGCGCAGTTGGTAAAATGGTAGGGCCTTCTCGCCCATGCGGTGATGAACTCGCTTAGTGCCGCTACTAAATCTGCGCGAGCCGCCCTTGAGGTTTTCGGCTTCTCCATTGTCATGATAGCTTTGATTTTCTTCGGTTCGCCGATCCTCGTTGAGAGATGAAGTACAGGCGGTGAACCGAGGGACGCCAAGGCGCACTTTTCGATTGAGCTTGATCTTGTAGCGATCAAGGTTGTCGAACGTCTCGCGGAGATCGCCGATAAGTGTTCTTGCCTCCTTGGTTTTATGACTATGTCGCCGACATAGACTTGGACGCTATGACCGATCCGGTCCTTAAGGCAGATCGCATGCATCGTGATGCGTGGCACCGCGTTCTTTTAGCGAAGGGCATTGTGTTATAGCGAATACTCGAACGGTGTGATGAACGCCGTTTTCTCTTGATCTTCGACCTTGATTCGAATCCGTTATAGCCCGAGTAGGCGTCGAGGAAGGAGAGCTTCTCACAACTGCGTCGAATCGATGATCCGGTCGATCCGAGGTAGAGGAAGTGGTCCTTTAGGCGATGTTTATTTAGTGACGTGAAGTCCACGCACAATCGCAGGATGTCCGTGTCCTTCTTGGGACCATCACCGTGTTGCCACTCGCTTTCCTTGATTTCCGGATGAAGTCTGCTGCGAGTGTCTGTTGATCTCCTTGCCGATAGCTTCGGCTCGTGGCTCTGGCGGTCTTGGATAGGCCTTGACCGGCTTGGTGTCCGGAAGACATTGAGTGCGTGTTCGGCGAATTCTTCGGGAACTCTGGCATGTCCGCAGGACACCAGTGAATATATTTCCAGCTCACGGAGGAATTCGACGCGCTTCCTATCTTGATCTTGAGGTCGTTGGCGATCGCCGCCGTCTTGAGGCGTCTGTCGGATGGACTGCACTTTCTTGGTGTCGACGGTGGAGTCGAAGGACATGTCGGTGCGTTACGCCTTGTTGGGGGTAGCCCATTGTCGTCACCTCGGAGCCTTACGAGCTCGTCTTGCATCTTAGAAGGATCGGGAGATTTTGTTGAAATCCTCGTCGCATTGGTCCGTCGGGTGAAGCTCCGTGGATCGTGATGACGCCCTTGGTCTGGCATCTTGAGTAGTAGGTATGCGTAATGTGGGACGACCAGAACCTTGCGAATGCTACACGTCCCAGATGGTATGGTATTGCGGCGATCCACCAATTCTAGGCGCTCCGCCGAAAGTTGTCCGGCTTCAAGATGACGTCGAGCCCTACTTTGCCGGGGAAGATGCCCTTCCTCGACAATGCCGTGGAACGTTGTGTACGATTGTTACAGTCAGCGGGATCCGCATAGTCGCTAGAGTGCTTGCGAACATTAGGTTGATGTTGCCGCCGTCCATGAAGACGCGAATCATCTCGAAGCCTCCGATCTGTGCCTCGGCACCAGGCGGCATGACCGGGGATCCGCAAGGGTTATCCGCGAGTGAATGTGATGCAGGACTCCGTCCGAGGTACTCGTGGATTGCAGTGAGTTGCCACGGCCAAGTTGATTTGTCGGTGATTTTCTTCGCACCCTATTTGTGGGCGTCCTTACGTATCATATTGAGTGCTCCTTTTGGTGGGGGTATGCGACCGGCGTTGTTTCTTGTTGGTGTGGTTGATTTGGGCCTCAATAGGCGGCGGTGGAGGAGCTCGTGTGCTATTTCACCGCGCAAGTGTGTTTCAACGCAGGATTGGAGCTTGTTGCCTCATCGCATCATGCCTTCACGAAGTTTATGGAACTCGTGGCGCCCTTGAGCATGTGGCTAGCTTTCTTTTGCCATCTTGTTTGTCGATGTAGAAGTGGATGGTGCATGGACGAAAGTTTGTCGAATCTTTGAGGGTCGTTCTCATGATCGCGGCGTTGCCACGCTGCGTTGGTCGTTGTCGCGGAAGTTTCATTGCGGTATCCTCATTTATTGTGTTGTCATTCTGGCGGTCGGCGTGGCCGCTGCGACCATGTCGTCCGTCGCGGTCCTCGTGACGCGATCTCCTCTTCTTTGCGGCGTTCGCGTCTTGCCGTAGTCGTCTGTTCATCCGATTGCGTTATTTGGATGCAATCTTCGCCGTCTATAGCTGGCGATTTCCATGAGGTGGTCGAGTGTTTTGGGCTTTACACGCCCAAGTTCCTCCTGAATGCAGGCGCTGACGTCCACAGGCGTCAATGGCGCTCTTGAGATGTGTCTGCGGAGTTCTTGGTTGTAGACCGGCGTAGTATGTCTGGCGAATAGATTCACCCGTTCTCCGAGTGCAGGCTCGCAATTCTTCGATTGAGGCGGGCCTCTTCGGGTGCCTTTGAAATTTCGGATGAAGGCTGTGGCGAGCTCCTCCCGGCCGGATGGATCGGTGATAGTCGCTAAGCGGACCTGCCGCACTGTTAGCTGCGGTGAAGGCATTGCATGGCGGTTTCTTTGTTTTCTCCGTGAAGCTTGACGGATGTGAGATGGTCACCGAGCGGGACTTTGGATCTTGCGTGCCGTTGAACTTCGGAGTATCCGAAGGAAGCTTGAAGTTGCGTGGCATCTGTGTTCGCCGAACGGATCTGCTGAAGCATCGAGCCCCGCAGAGTTCTCCTTCGTCTTCATCCATCTCAGATTCAGACGAACATGCGCGTTTAGCGCGTGCTTTATCGATCTTGCGATGTGTAAGCTTGTCTCTGGCGTCGTAGTCGCTTTTATGGCGGTGCGAGCTCTTCTTCCTTCGAGGAAGATCGTGTTCCTCTTTATCTTCGGATGAGGGAGTGGGACTCCGGTCGCGCCTGGCCGGAGCTTTTTTCTTCGCAGAGGCGTCTTTGTGGAGCCGCTCAATTAGTCCTAGTCGGTGAGCGCGGACCTATGCATGGCTATTTTGGGTCCCTCCGGAGCGGGTGAGCCGCGAGATATGCGATGGGCGCCATGATCGCAGCTTGTGGCGTCTTCGGGATGATGTTGCCGTCGGCGTCCATATCCATGAACGATGTATGGAGAGTTCGGGTCACGTCACGCCGCTCCTTGGGGTCCATGTTTTCCACCCGAGAGCGGTGCTTGTTTCCCTGATTTTCGTTTGTGCTAGAGTCGGGTCCCATGGCGGAGAGTGCAGCTCGTCGCGCACTGGACTCAGAGGCTGCTTGCTTGCGTTTGTCGAGCGTCTCCTGCATCTTAACTTGCTTCTTGTGCTCCTCGATAAGGAGGTAGTGGTATGCCCTCAGCAGATCACGTGGGGAGTCCAGAGGTAGGACTATTTTGCTGACGGTGGCGTGCTTGACCCATCCTTCTTTTCTAAGTTGGATGAGGTGGCCCCTATTTTTGTTTTCGATTCCACCGTTTTTCGCCGTTTACATCTGCGCATCCGAACGTCCATGCGTGGAGGAGGATAAGAACGGCGCCACGTCACGCCTCATCCTCATCCACTCTCCAGCGACCCTCACTCCGTTCCTCGGACCAACCCTAGCTCGACGATCCGCCGTCTGGCCTCCCCGTGCCTCGCCGATGAGGCCTTAAGCTCCGCCGCTCCCTGAGGATCCTTCCCATCGAAGGAATCGAGGGGGGGCGTAGTGAATCGTCGCCCGCGACTCCATCTTCCCCGCCACCGATAACCACCAGTGCCATCAATTCCGGGTGTCCCTCGCTCAACGACCCTCCGCGAGCTTCCGGTGAGCTCACGGTCTGTGACCCTCTCTGCTTCCTCTCCCTCTGCGAATCGTTGTCATGATCATGCGCATGCGCCGTCGTCGGCCGTTGTCGTGCGGCCTGCTCCGGCGACCTCTACCTAGCGGTGCCGCCCTAGTTAGGTTCGTGGTGACGTCCTGATTCGATTAGGCCTACCTGCGTCCCCTGTCAGTATCTAGCGGCCAGATGCCGCCGTGCTCGGCCGAGGTCTGCGTGGCTTTCCACGGTGGTTTGCTTGCGTGGCCAGGCCCCACTAGTCAACTCCTCTGGTTAGAGCCAGCCCCGGTGAGAAACGCCCTGAGCCCTTTTCGCGTGTGTACCTACTAAGGTGGCCACGGGCCCACCTGTCGGTGTTTGTGGCTAGCCTAGCCCCCTGTGTAAAAAGTATTCCTAGCTTTATTTAAATTAATAAAAGGGTTAATAATTTCAGAAATTGTTTGAATATTGTAAATTCAATAACTTTTAATCTGAAATTCAGAAAAATACAAATAATATATCAAAATGTTCAGAAAAATGAGTTCTACTTATTTAAGCTATAATCACACATTGATCAACAACTTTAATGACAAGTTTAATTAGAGAACTAAATCAACCCATCTCATGTACTTCTGGAGTTTCCTGAATTAGTGTTTTCAACCCTCGGAACCCCGTTTAAATTGCCGAGCATGTCTTAGGGTTTCATTTCAACACAATTCAAATTGTCATATCATCATCCTTGTTTGAGCATTGCATCGATGACATGTATTGATTGTTGCCTTTCTTTCTGGTATTGGTTTTTCGCGATAGGATCGAGCCCGAAGTTGAAGTCAACAACACCGAAGATCCGTACCTGTCTACCGACGGACAAGGCAAGCGTAGCCTCTCATTCTGAACCTATGTTTTATAAAATATATTACTTTCTCGCTATGATGCACACGATTCCAATGTGGTATTTTGTCAGTAGCTAGTGTTACCTATCTGCTGCACTGTTTCCCTTTTATAGCCTTATACTCATGATCCACTTCTCCTAGCATACCTAGGTTTGGCATGTGAGCGTTGTAGAGTTCTTGTTATCGTCAGCTTAGCCAAGCATAGAAACAACATCTGATCTATTCAATGATGAATCAGAGGAGCCGAGGAAGGTAGTGATGTAGGAGATGGTGACATCATCGAAGGAGTTAATTAATCATGCTAAGGCTTGTATGGAAGGCCACGTTGGGTGTGGTATTCGTAGTCCCATGCTCGCCACCACTAGGAACTGAGTTCTTGTCTTTGGAACCGAGATGAGCGTACAGCCACACGGGGCCTGGACAACCCCTCGACTGACTAACTTGCCTAGTAGATTCCATGAGTCACATAGTTCGGGCTTTCCATTTGGCATACGCATTGAAAACATTTTCAAAAGAGGAGGTGATGGAGGTGCATCATAACAGGTAGGTAAGCGTGGACCGGGTTGCTTGGGGTCGATGGAGCCCCTGGTGAAGCAACCTCGCCTCACATCTTTAAGTATCGGCTTCGAGATTTGACCCGTTACAGCAAAATCATACTTATTGCGTGACTCATGGTCTCGACGAAAGCAAGGTAAAGGTCGTGGTCAACGACCCTCTGCCGGCCTTCCAAGGAAGAGGGCTAATAATATTTGGCATTAAGAGTCGGTTGGTACGTGTGGGTAAAGTTGTACACCCCTGCAGGGTATTAATCTTATCGAAAAGCCGTGTTCACGGTTATGAACGCTTGGTGACTAGATTCTAAGATCATAGATAACTCTAACCACTGTAAAACTTGTTGATCCACGTGTGCTTCAGGATGCTTCCTCCGGGTCGATGGGGTGATCCTAGATAGGAGGTTCTGATGAAGATGCTGGTTACCTAGATGTGATGAACAAGATGAAGAAGACGCTATCTTATCCCTTTTTAAAAAGATTCTGAATAGACGAGCCTCTTCTCTCTCTTGTTTACAAATAAGGATTTCTTTCTGCAAAAGTAAATCCAAAGAAAGCCTTTCTAGCCAGAGCATATAGATACTAGGTTATCTAAGTCTTGCGGAGTACATTCTCGTACTCATCCTGGCGCCATTGTTGTTTTTCTGAGAGGATCCAGTTGCAATCAAGGTGGCTTCACGTTGACATCGACGAGTAGTTGGGGTCCTGTAGCGACCGAGGACTATGGGATGGACGTCGCTTTTGTTTATGGCCTCCTAGGCTTTTTGCTAAGTTGTTGTGTAGAACAACATAATTTGCTTTCGCTGTGTGATGTAATGTTGGGTCCATGACCTATGGTTTGTAATAACTCTAATATCTTACTCTGTTAAGAGTTTAAACTTATGCTGTTGAATCCCTGTGTTCTGTAATGTTACCGAATCATACTGTGATGTTCCGTGTTTGGGAGTTAAACTATCTTAGATGGTGATATGAGGTTAGTTTAACCCTAACCCCGGGGGGTGCTACAGCTGACCGGTGCCCCCTTCTGCGAAGTTTCTAGGCTCCCCTTTGCGTGATGTCTGCTCAAGCGACCAACTTTGTCATCTCCGTGCCTACATCAATAGCGGTCTTCATAGGTGGTGGCGAAATCCCCACGGCGTTGGCATGCGTTGTCAACAATGACGTCCGAGGGTGTCGTTACCTCCTTGAGGCGTTGGCATGACCGACCGTACCTCCCTCAAGCATTGGGGAAACCCAGTGCGCTTTCTTTGGATCGGACAACGGCGTTTCAACGTTGTTCCATTCACAGACGCCGCTTTGGTTGCGGTGGAGTACGATGCGACAACGGAACGGAGGTTGGAGGCGTCGCTCTAGCGTAGAGATACATGGCGGACATTCAAGGCGTTGCCAACGCCGGCACTTCCGACGAACGCTACACCGGTTCAGCCTGTCTTCCGCCGACTCTCTAGGCACATGAGTGCGAGGTACATTGGCTTGGGCGATCGAGCTCAATCATCCCTAGAGGTAGCTTCCAATGACGGTGTTGTTGTCGTGAGCTCCGAGTCTCGACGCCTTGCCATTCTTGGTTGGAGGCAAGGATGGATGAGGCCTAATGTCGTTACAGCTGCGGTGGACAATGGGCGACGAGTTGCACGATGATCCTCCGAGCCCGTCCGATGTTGAAATCGGATGCTTCCTGCCTGCTCCGTAGAGGATCGGCCACGAGTTAGAAGGAAACGATATCTGCTGACGGTTACCGGCGCGCTTCTCGTAATTATATTTTTTAGCTGACGTTTTTCTGTAGCTGACGTATGTCCTCGTAGAGGATGGGCTGCCGCTTGTTTGGCGCTCAGCTTTATCGGTGGCCGTGCATTACGTCTGGAGGACCCGGTTATTAGTACCACATCGCCTAGCGGGATGATGTCCTGTTTATAAACTTTGGGACACAAATCTCGACCAACCGGCAAGGTGTGGTAGCGGTTTCAAAAGTGTTGAACACCCCGCCGATGGTCCAGGCCGCTCCACACCCGAAGAAGACTAGTAGAAGGCACACAAACTACACAAGTAGATGACACAGGAACAAAGGGAACTTTATTAAACTTTCTCTTGGTAAGCACGTCTGATGATTGTTCCTCTATTTATATACTAAAGGGATACGATACCCACATGGGTTAACCCTAGCACGGTAGAGGCCACACCGAGTGAGCCTCTCTAGCCCTTCCCAACACTCCTCCTAGGTATCTTATCTGTATAACCATGGCTTAAAACTCTGAAAAACCCAGTGGAAAAAATATGGAGAAATGCACACGGTATACTTGTTGCTAGGTTACACGAATTGCCTCATTAAAAACCTCATGTGAGAAACTTCATAAAAACTCACTAAGGGAAAAAGAGTACAATTCACTTAACTATAAAGTTAAGCACTCGATCATCGGGATCAAGATTTCAGCGATGAGTTTGTGAAGATTCTCCCCCTTAACCTTGCATCTCCCTAAGTCTCATCATGCCGATCCCACGGACACATCTCTCAAAAGAAGATGTTGGCAATGATTTAGTGAATAAATCAGCGAGATTTTCACACGACTTAGTATGCAAGACTTTCACTTCATTCATCTTTTGCAGTTCATGTGCATAGAAGAACTTGGGGTTTATATGCTTTGTGAGATTGCTCTTCACATAACCCGTCTGGACTTGTGCAACACAAGCGGCATTATCTTCATAGATAATTGTTGGGGTTTATACGGTGTTCAGTCCACATGACATCTAGATGTGGCTGACTACTCGTCGAAGCCATACACATTCTCGTGATGCTTCATATAATGCTATGATTTCCGAGTGGTTCGTCGAAGTTGACACAAGAGTTTGCTTAGACGTTTCGAAAGCTGCTCCACCACAAAGGAAAACATATCCGATCTGCGACTTGGATGTATCTTGGTCCGAAAGGTACCCAGCATCTGCATAGCTTACAACAGATAGGTCTTGGTTCTTTTGGTAAAACAAGCCAAGGTCCTTTGTCCCTTGTATGTACCTAAAGATGTCCTTAACGCCTTTCCAATGCCTCTTGGTAGGCTCGAATACCTTGCAAGCAAATTGGCCGAATGCAATATCCTGCCGTGTACAATTTGCGAGGTACATAAGTGCGCCAACTTCACTTAAGTAGGGGAATTCCGGTCCTAGAATTTCCTCCCCCTCTTCTTTAGGCCTGAACGGGTCCTTGTCTTGCTGCAAAGATCTTCCGACCATCGGGATCTTAGAAGGATATGCCTTTTCAAACCCAAATCGTTCCAACACCTTACGGGTGTAGCCGAGTGAACTAGAATCCCGGGGAATGCTCAAGTTGCGGGCAGGAAAAACTTGGTTTTGCCTAAGTCTTTCATCTCAATTCGACATCGTAGGAACTCGCTTCCTCAATATCGTGTGTACCGATTATATTCAAATCGTCCATGTACATCGAGATAATCTGAAACCATCCCGATCTCCGCATAAAACACATGGGCAATCTTCATTGCTCGTGTAGCCCTCGATGAAGGAAATCGCTTAACGATTATACCACATCCTACCCGATTGTTTTAGTCCATACAATGACTTCTTAAGTGAACCGTATAAGCTCATGTTTGCTCTATCTGGTTCGGGACAGGATACCTTCGGTACTTTCATGTATATGTCCGAATCCAAGTTACCATATAGGTAAGCGGTGACAACATCCATTAGTTTCATTTTAAGTCCATGTTTCGCCATTGAGATCAAGTATCTAAAGGTAATTCCATCCATGATCGGGAGTAAGTTTCCTCAAAGTCGACACACAGTCGCCGAGTGAAACCTTGAGCAACGAGCCTTGCTTTGTACCTTACTACTTCATTATTCTCATTTCTCTTTCGAATAAAACCCACTTATGGCCAACGGGCGAATGTGGGAGGAGTTAGACAAACAGGTCCAAATACCTCTCTTTTGTTTAACGATAATAATTCAGTGATAATTGCCTTCGCCAATCTTTCCAATCCGATCTTTTCTTGCAATCGTGGCGTGTTAGGCTCGTGGTCAAGATCTATGATTGAGGCAATTTTCTTGGAAAATTAACGTCGACATTTGCCATGTCTCGGTTGTATGACTCGCTCAATTAACATAGCTAATGGCCATTTCGTCATGGAGTGCATCGGCACATCCTCTTGCTCCACCGGATTTCCCAATCCAGAGTTAGGTCCTTTAGCTTTCCGGCTCCGATGTGTGCGCACACAACTTATTGGTATTTCCGATATAGGAAAGTTCAAGTCGAATTTCGTGCCTCGAAATATCCATACTTGTGCTGTCTCAAGCTCCCCCCTCAATAGGCGGTGTAATAAATCTCTCTTATCCTTGTTCTTGGGTCCCCGGGTACTTGGGATTTGAGAAACCGTAATCCACGTCCTCTTAGGCCTTGGAGCAGAGCGGGTATACCATCATTTTTCTTTGGTATTTCAACCCTTTCCGGTGCATTGCGTGCATGCACATGCGACTTTGTCACGCCTTTAAATCACTAAAATGATCGGACGGTTGATTCGCTAGGAGTGCAAATCTAGTATCTTTTGGACTTCTCTATTAGTCTCAGCGGTCGTGGGTCATGAGCGTGGATCCCGTGGCTTTCCACGTGATTTCTCGACTTTTGTCATCCAGGGTTGATTACCTCCCAAAGTCGGAAAAAGATCCTCAAAAATGCGATCGACAAAGCGGGCCGTGTGATCACTGTCAAGGGTCCAAGAATCGATTATGGACACGATCTCATAACCAACGATATCCCCGACTTACGAGGTCCCATTGTTGATCGGGGTGGTGGTATAGGTACATATACCGGTAGAACCTCGAGGTGGGAAATTTTCGGTCGACCTTGCGCAAGTTGGATGGGAGAGTGGATGTTGTAGGCCGATGGTCGAAAGTTGATGAGATTAGCGGCGTGTAACACCGCGTGTCCCCAACATGTAGTTGGCAAATTACAACCCTGAAGGAGTGGTCTGGAAATGAATTTAATCCTTTTAATTAATACCTCCGCAAGTCCATTTTGAGTGTGGACATGCGGTACGGAGTGCTCAAGTTTGATTCCAGTTGCCATGCAATAATCGTCGAATGCCTTTGAAGTAAATTCTCCGGTATTTTCCATTCGAATAGACTTTAAACGATAATCAGGGAATTTATTCCTTATTTGTATGATCTGGGAGATCAACTTTGCAAAAGCATGGTTCCTTGTTGACAGCAAGCAAACATTTGACCATTTAGAGGAAGCATCGATGAGCACCATGAAGTACCGAAAAGGCCCTGAGAGGGGCTGAATTGGACCACATATATCCCCTTGAATGCGTTCCAAGAATGCGGGGAGTTCATCCTTCACCTTTAGGGGGGACGGTCTAATGATCAATTTCCCCGTAACGCATGCGGAGCACACGAAATCATCGGGATTCGGGAAATTTTTCACATTAACATTATGACCGTTTGAGTTGTTAATTATATTTCTCATCATCCTAAGACCGGGGTGGCCTAACCTATCATGCCAAAGGCAGAATAGTTCGGAGCTTCTAAAGACAGTCTTAAGGGTAGTGTAAATAGGTGGTGCTACTATCTTAGTGTAGTACAACCCAGTAGCTAATGAAGGGAGTCTTTCGACAACATGTTTACCATTTTCGTCGCGCTTGGTAATGAGTAGGAACTCCTTTCTATTCTCATCATCATCGGTTTCTACATGGAAACCATTTGCGCGGATGTCTCTAAAACTTAAGAGAGTACGAGTCGACTCCGGATACAACAATGCCTCTTCAATGATCAGAGTTGTTCCATTTAGGAGTATGATAGTTGCTCTTCCGGAGCCAACTACATTCAGACCGCAGCCGGCGATCGTCATTATGTTACCAGGGTTTTTGGTAATGGACTCAAAATACTTTGTTTCTCTCAAGATGGTATTTGTGGTGCCGTTATCAGCAAGGCACATTTCCTCCATTTGGGCGCCACACGCGTTCTAAAATATAGTGCTTAATTAATATAATGGAGCGAGGAAGATGCTACATCAAGTAAGTAAAACACATAAACATTTCAGAACATCACACAATCAAATAATGGAATAAATGAATGAAATAAATGTCATCCAATCGCCAAAAACAAATAAATGTTATGCTCTCATAGAGCTTACAACCATATCGAAAAATTGTATCTCATTATTTGCGGAAAAGAAATCATCACAACAAAAAGGAGCTCAGGTGGATTCTGCAAAGAAACCATCAAGCTCAGCCTGTATCTCAAGGTTAGTGAGCTTCTCTTCGTTGGCTATCATCATCGAGGCAACAGAGATGTCTAGGCGGGGCAACGTGC
The DNA here is from genome assembly GCA_030063025.1 of Avena longiglumis. NCBI lineage: Eukaryota > Viridiplantae > Streptophyta > Magnoliopsida > Poales > Poaceae > Avena > Avena longiglumis. The sequence goes on from CP125973.1 coordinate 538,913,180, forward strand.
TCAACCTCCATGGGCACCGGCGGGCGTTAGGAACCGCCGAGGGTGCCACTTGTGTTACGTCATGCGCCACTACGGGCGCGGCGTTACAGCGCCACTCCGGCGCCCGGTGGTGCCTCAACACGGACAAGGTGCGCTTGGCCTTCTTTAACCTTGAGCGCGTCGCGGCGTGTTTAGGGGCCAAACACTTGTCTGAGAAGTGAGTCTTGGAGCCACAATGAAGCGATCTTGGGGCCTTGCCTCCCCCTTGCCCGCCTTGCGTTGCTTGGCCGGGTTGGAGGAGTTAGGGCCCTTCTTACCCTTCTTGCCTCTCTTCTTGTGGATGGGCTTGCGCACCTTGTAGGCACCGACATTAGCCTCATGACTTGCCCCCCCCCCCCGCGAAGGGTTGCACGGAGAAGTTCTTTTTCAGAACATTATTCTGCGCCTCGGCCACCTGGAGAGCATCAATAAGCGCTGCATATTCCGTGAATCCTTCCTGGCGAAAGTTTCGCAAGGACTGGATGTTGTCCGGATGGAATGTGGAGAGGGTTTTGTCTATCTTCTGGCGATCGGTACTGGTCCCACGGTGAAGAATGGTACAAATCGGCAACACGGAGTTGAACTCTCCACCGTCTTGAAGTCCGCAAACCTCGACGAATCCAATCGCCTCCGCTTGTGGTGAATGGTGTACTTGACCCTAGAGAACCGCTTGTTGAGGCGGTCCGGAGAAGCACTCCGTTCGCCATGTACTCGTTCTTGAGAGTCTCACACATGTGATGGCGGAGGAAGTGCAGGCTTTGGCGTTATCCGCCGGGATGGTTTCTTTGAGGCCGTCGGTCCCTCAATCAACGCATCCTTGATGCATTGGCCCTCGAGGCGATCTCAACGTCCGAGGCCCAAGTCGTAGTTAAGCCCATCACAGGTCGACTCAGGAACTCATGGTGACGATTCTGGTCATCTGCAATTTATGCAAAGTGTGTAAGATTACAACAGGTAATCGGTTGCATAAATGCGATAATCGATACAATAATTAAAATATGACGGCGTTCCAAAATTTAAATTGAAACTGTACATGCTAACTATGTAGTACAAGAAATTAAAAGGGGTGAAACATTTAATTACTATAGTAAAACATAGTAAAAAGCGATTTCAATTAATTTATCTTGCCAAAAAATATGGGAAATGGGCGTGACCCATCTCGCCTTCCATTGCCCCAAAAAAATTCTTTTTTTCACACCACGGGCGACCCCCACACTGATCCGGCCCATCCTAGGGGCAGGCAGCTCCCAGTGGGGTGTCGTGGCGGCGGTGGTGAGTCCCAGGCGCGGCGTGGCAACGACATGGCGGCATGAGCACATGGCCGTGGCCTTGTGCAGGCGGCGTGCGGCTCGGCGGCGGCGGCGCGGCAACCGGCCAACCGGCCGCAGCGTGGCCCGGCTCGGCTGCAGCAGCAACGCGGCGGCAGCAGTGCGGCCGCAACCGGCCCGGCAGCCTGCAGGCGGTAGCGGCGTCACGGCAAAGCGTCGCGGCGATGGTGGCTCGGCCTTGGCGAAGCACGCGGCAACGGCGGCCGGCGGCCATGGCGGCGTGCGGCAGTGCGTCGGCGGCGGGCCAGCGTGGCGGCGGCGCAGCGCGGCGGCAGCGACGGCGGCAAAAGGCATGCGAGGCGGGCGATGCGGCGCAGCGGCGGCAACCCGGCCTGGCAGCTGTAGCGGCTTGATGTACGTTGCGGCGCTTCTGGCCTTGACAGCGGCGGCGGCAATGAGGCTACTGCGTCTGTGGCCAGCGCGGCTGCCAGCGGTATGCAGCCTTTGGCGACGCGCGTCGTGGCGGCGGCGACAGCGCGACAGCGGCGGCATGGCGTCGGCGGCCCGGCCAGCGCGTGAGCCAGTGGCGGCGGCGGCGGGCGGGCCTACGACCATGGCGGTAGTGACGGTAGCGGGCTGAAGGCGCTGGCTGCGTCTGATAGCGCCATTATACGCATGTTGCAAGCGGCGTACATTCGAAAAAAATACATGCAGGCGTAGATCGATCCGATCTACTAATTAAAATAGACAAGATCGATCGATCTACTAATTAAAAGTCTAGATCGGCCGCGGTGCGCGATCGGCCAATGCGATCAACAAAATTCTAATCATGGAGTGATTAGATCGACATTGTTCGGCGAGAGCAGATTCGACTCCGGAAGAAAAATCCGCACCTTAGATGGGATCGATCGAGATACGAGCAAACTTTGAAAGGAAAAGCGAGGCGAATCCATTTTGCGGTCGGTTGGGTTACCTTCAGAAAGCTGCGTGGTGCGAGGCTCGACGATGGCTTAACGGAAGGCTCGACGGAGGAGACACGTCTTGATAACGTGTTGGAACACCTGCCGATTGGCGGTCCGAGACATTTCACCGAGAAGAAGACTAGTAGAAGACACACAGAGTACACAAGTAAATGACACAGGGAACAAAGGGGAACTTTATTAAACTTTCTCTCCACAAGCACCCGTACAATGATTGTTCCTGTATTTATAAATTAAAGGGGGATACGATACCCACATAGGCCAACCCTAGCCTGGTAGAGGCCACACCGAGTGGGCCTCTACCGGCCCAGTTTCCCAACAAAAAGCACTTAGAATTCCGGAATTGTGACTTAGATTAGCCCTCATGTCACCCCGAGTATAGGGGCACACCGACATGCTGTGCATATGCTATTTTGTATAAACATTCACATGCGTGAAATATAGAGAGTTCTCATGTTAAGGTCCGAAGCTACATGTTCTTTTTTAACAAGAGCTTAAATTAGTTCCACTAGTTGTAAAATGGGGCTAGGTAGTCCCAATACTTGCTAATTAGTGCAAAATTAGTCCCAAAATTGATGTATAGGGGCACATCGACATGGTGTGAATAGGCTACTTTTATATCTAGTTGGTCTGTTTTTCTTGGTATAAACATTTCCCCAAATCATCCTATTTCTCTATGTAAAATGGCGGTGAATATTTTGGGCAGAATAAACAACAGACGGTGAAAAAGCTCCCTTCCTAGGTCGTCCATGCAGGCGACAGAGACCTCCCATGCCGCCACTCCCTCCCCCCTGGTCTCCGCCTCAAGAAGGCTGAAAGCGGCTCTACGCCTATGACAGGCGACTTGCGACATGCCTCTTCTCCTCGCGATGGGCGGCGGCCAGGCGGCCTCGCGGTGGAGGTGGCGGGCTCACGGCGCAACCTCCTCCCGGCGATGGCGTGGCGATGGCTTCTTCGGGAACCCTTCGGCGGTTTTCTTGACTCGATGGCGGTGCGGTGGGACGGCTTCCGGTGCTCGTCGGTTGGTGACGGGCGTCTGGCTGTCGTTTTGGTGGCACGGATGGCGGTGCTCTTGGCTCTGTCGCGGCTCTTTGTGCCCAGATTTGGGGCTGATTTTGGTCAGGGCGGGCCGGTCAGGCTTTGGCGCGCCACCTCTGGTTGGAATTAGGAGTAGGTCGTGATGCATGTGGTGGTGTTGGCGCTGCGTCTCTGCAGCTGTGGCAGAGCTTCACAGTCGATCTGGACCGGCGGGCCTTGGGCACCGAACTAAAGGGTAGCAACGGCGGTGACCTACGTGCTGCAACGTGGTGTCGGGGACTTCACGAAACCAACTTGGGTTCGTCCGGGCCTGCTCGGCCTTGTGTGTCCCTGCTGCCCCCTCTGGTCGACACCCGCCACTGGCGGTGGAGGACGTCCTCCAGGTGGCCATGTTGTAACCGCCCTATGGCTCCAATGTTTCCCCTGGTGTGTGTTTTCCACAGCATCCAGTCGGCTACCTCCGTATGCGGTGGAGGTCGTTCCCTTCAATGTGGATGCGATACTACCGCCCTTGTTTATGACTCTTCCTCTCGGTCAGGTCGGCCTTGCAGCATTGCTACGGTGATACGACGATGGTGACTTTAGGACCGTGGTGGCGCATATTAGTGGGCGACAAGCTTGGTGGAGAGCTTCGATTAATCCAAGGTGGTGGTTCTAGGGGCCGAGGGAAATCCTGAAGGGAATATGCCCGAGAGGCAATAATAAAGTGGTTATTATCGTATTCCTTGTTTATGATAAATTTTTATTTTACATGCTATAATTGTATTAATACGGAAACGTTAATACATGTGTGTTTAATAAACAAAAGGAAGTTCCTATTTATGCCTCTCTTATAAACTAGCTCGTTGATTAACAAGATGATCATAGGTTTCCTCATCATGGACATTGGATGTTGTTAATAACGAGGTCACAACATTAGTGTAATAGTGTGATGAACATTCCTCCGAAGTATAGCATTACGATCAAAGTCATTGAGTTTATATTGCTATAACAACTTACGAAGTGATCCTAATCCTTAGACCATGAGATCATGTCAATCACTAACACTCGAAGAGTTTCTTGATAACATCAAACGTCACACCGTAATAGGGTGATTATAAAGATGGGTTCAGAACTACTAAAGAGTTATGTGGAGGCCCATGGATCGAGAGTGGAATTTGTTCATCCCGATGACGGATAGATATGCTCTGGGCCCTCTCGGTGATATCACATTGATTAGCTTGCAAGCAAGTGATTTGATCACTAGGATGTTATATCACGAGCGAGAAAGAGTGCATGTCGATGCGAGATCAAACTAGGTATGGAGATACCGATGATCGAATCTCGGACATGTAATATATCGTGAAACAAAGGGATTAAGATACTAGCGTAAAGGTTAAGCGATCACAAGAAAGTCATCGTTGAATGTGTGGGGTCGGTATGGGTCTCCGGATCCATACGATTATTGATCGAGAGGGTCTCGATCATGTCCGTATTATTCACGAACCGTAGGGTGACACACTTAAGAGACACCGACATCCAATTGGAGCAAAAGTTTCATGCCGAAAAGAATAACAAGCGGAATTTATTTCACTAGATCGAAAGCGGGTTTTGGGTGAAATTGCGAAAGTGTTTACGCATGTGAAATGAAATACTAGCAAGGGTTATATGTGAATGTTTGTCATTAAAGTAATTGACAAAATTACGAGTAAATAAAGGAGTTTTATTTAATGAGAGTTTGCATTAAATTTGGTGGAAATTTAATGGGAATTTGAGTGGGTTTTGAGTGGAGGGAATTGAAAGGCATTTGAGTGAGTGGAGTGTCCACCCACATGAATGTGGAAGAGGTGGGCACCCCATGGTGAGCACATGGCCCCTTGGGTGCCCTCCTCCTATAAAAGGAGCCCCTCCTCTCTCTCACTCACACCTCCTCTGAAGGATCTCTCTCCCTAGAATTTATTCCCCATGGTCTCGGACTAGCGAGATCGTGTTCCAGTGGCTATTCGGAAAGAAAGAGTTGTGCTTCATTTGCATCATTTGGAGCGAGGAGGCGGAGGTTGCTCAGTGCCTCGAGCGTGTGTGCGAGCACGGATCTGTTCTTGATTTGCGGCGCTAGGACTTCCTCTCGATCTTGAGATCGGCAGAGATCGTCTACATCAACCACAGTCGAACTCGTTAAGCTTTGTTGGTATTCAAGGGTATGTTCTCTGGATATACATCACCCGTTGTTTGTATCTATTAGATAGATCTTGGTACATAGTTCACATCGTAGGAAAATTTTTGTTTTCTATGCTGCGAACCCTACAGTGGTATCAGAGCCGGATCTATGCGTAGATACTTTGCACGGGTAGTACACATATAAGTATGTGGGCGATGATGATCATTTTATTGCTTCTTAGTTGTACTTTGGATATTGGTGGCATAGTGGGATGAAACGACCCGGACAAACTTTACATGTCCTCGCACATGAAACCTGTTCCACGCTTGACATGCAACTAGTTTTGCATAAGTGGCTAGAGGGTGTCTGTCTCTCCTACTATAGTCAATACCTAATTTGCAACGAGTTGTCAACAATTTGGTTATCCTCGTTGTGGTTCATGTTCGTAGGTAAGAACAGTTGTATCTTTGAAATCACTAAGCCACGTAAAAATTGTAATGGATAAATTAGAGGCGTCTAGTTTAGATTGTTGCTGGGCTAGTATTATGATATGGTAATGTTGTAAGTAGAAGTATAAGATGATACTCTTACAATACACATAACGTGTAGGTTCCATAGACCTTGGCCTTACACATAGAGGTATGATAGAGATCATACCACGATGCACATGATGGAGATCAAGTGCGGGAACCATATCATTTCACTTATTAACATGTGATGTTTATTGCATCTTATATTGCTTGTTTGGCGTTTTATTAGCATAATAAGATGATCCCTCATTTAGATATCAAGATAAAAATGTGTTCTTCCTTAAGTATGCACCGACAATGTATCGTCGCTTCAATACATCACGTGATGATCGGGTGTACTTGAATCCACGAGCATATCTCGGTGTAAAACGATTACACGCGAATACTAAGGTTCTTACTTGACGAGCCTAGCATGTACAGACATGGCCTCGGAACACGGACCGAAAGGTTAAGCATGAGTCATATGTTTTGATATGATGACCATATGGATGCTCGCCTTTGAAGCTACACCGACTCACGTGATGATCGGACTTGGTGTAGTGGATTTGGTTCGTGTAATCACCAAAAAGACACGAGGGATGTCGTTTTTGAGTGGTAGTTCATTTCTAATTTGGATTAGTAGAACTCAATTTATCATAAATTAAATCAAAGTGAATTTGCATAATTTGTTGTAGTCATTGGTATTCGTTCACCACCTTATGAATAGATGTAATTGAGATAATAGAACTATAGAATTCTGGATATATACTTTACGAACTGGTATCATATTGTGTTGAGTGTCAATCTAAAGTTTAAAGTCCTATTGAAAACTTTTAGCAAACTCTATTTACTCCATGAAATTTAATAGTTAGTATTAAATCGAGAGTAACAATTCTAGTGTTAGTATCTTATGTATCATGTTTGCCTCCATGATTCTTGATTGTTTTAATATCAAGTTTATCTAGGAGCTGAAAGAATTGTTTCATAAACCATCTTGTGTGGCAGATATAACGATATCTAAAACAATGTTTTGGTTGCAATATGATAGAGTATAATATATGTTCTCATATTGGATGAGAATTTACAAAGGTTGGAGATGCTAGACATCCTAATCATCCAAAAGGGTTTTGGAAAGTAATGTTATACTCACGATTCACCTTTATAAGCTACAGTAGCTTGATCATGAAAGTCTTCATGATAAGGGTGAATATAAGATGTATATAAAGTGTTTACTACACTACAAGATTACTAAAGAATGGATTTTGAAAGAATACTGATCATTTGATGATGGTGATCTACTTCAAAGTGCAAGTCCAAAGGTATTATTATTTGAATATACACGCTTTGGACTATGTGTCATGTGTATGGCGCCACTTTTGATGTTTTCTTTTAAAAAGGAAAAAAGGAAAAGCTGAAAGAGAATCTATAAAATATATTTGGCAGAAAAGAAAAGATTGGAAATATCCAATTTAGGTATATGGATGATATACATGTTATGGTTGTATTCTTTGCTTGTTAAACAATGTGGTTCTTGGGTATTGGATACCGAATTGGTTGGTATGAAATTTCATACAGAACGACGCAATTCATGAACCACAATGGCCTAAGTAACTAGCAAGAGAATATGTGATGATGTTTATCGAAAACAAACAAACCGTTGTTTGTATTTCTCATTGACATCAAAGCTTGACTTCAAGATTTGTTTTAATAATTGTTATTTAAATCAGGTATTATAAGAACAAAGGTTGTTCAAATAATTACCGTATTCCATGTAAGATGGATGATTTACAAATCTAGTTGGAGAAATTGTTGGGAATATGCCCTAGAGGCAATCATGTATGATGAGATTTCCCATTGTATTCATAAAGTTATTAAGTAGTCCTTGTATAAACATCTGATGTGTATCATTGAATATGTGATTCAGTTGTGGAACTATGCATTCATGTTGTTTGTACTAAATATCCTTGGTCATTGAGGTTGTGCTGGACACACAACTTAGACCAATGTGAAAGTTGGCTTGATGACTCGGTTCCACTTGTCATGGGCATGGAGATGCTATTCCAACTTACACAGACTAGGCTAAAGAGTTTAGTGAGTCGGATTGACCCATATTGAGGTACAAACTAACTGTCATTTGTATATCTCAATCAATGTAATCCTTAGACACGAGGTTGTTGCATAGTCAGTTGAGGATCACCGACTTAGGTTACATCGAACACCGATCCGTGAATCGGGCAGTTATAAAGGCGAGGTTGGTCGACCGAGAATCAAGCTGCGTGATGTGAATAACCAAGATGGGATTTTGCCCTCCACTCAGAGATATTCTCTGGGACCTCTCGTGAGATATGATTGAAAGCATGGCCATGCGACTCGGTTAAGTGTTAGCAAGAGGCGATCGACTAAGTTAGTCGGGTGAATCACTTATCTCGGATCGAGAAGAGAGTCGGACTATTTAAGGGATGACATATATTCGCCTATAGTCGACAAGGTATATCGTGAGGCAAAAGGGACTCGACGTAAGTCGCATTGGAAAGGCAAGTCGTCATGACTCTTTGGTACTTGGGAATGACGCGTTACGCTGGGAGCCGCCGAGATCGATTGTGAGTCGGACTCTAATCGTGTCCAAGTAACCATGAGCTGTGGTCACACACTTAAGCGGGAGCAAGTTGGATTGGATCCGAATCATGTAATTGGGTTGGACCTAAACCGGATTAGGGCGAGTTAGTGAGTTGGACTCACGGTGACTAGTGTTATATGGGCTTTAGTGAATGGGTCGTGGCGAGCCCACGTTCAATCCTATATATAGTGGAGCAGTAACCCGGAAGGTTAATCGTTGTTCGGTTAGGTCATTCCATGTGTTGGAAACCCTAGCTCCACAGATCCGGCCAGTAACGAACCTAGCGATTCGCCGTGGCGCTCCTCCTGCGTGTGGATACCGGAGAGTCTTGTCGATCGACACAGGGGATCGGATCGTGAGGGCTGCTTGCATCAATCGACGCGCTTCATCGATGTCCATAGCAAGCGTCTAGTGGTAAACCTCGTGGCCTTCTACCTCATCTAGGTCTTGGGATCACCACGTTAGAGGAAAAGTTTTGTTTTATCTCTGCGTGCCCAACAAAGGGTATCGAGCGATAACCGGTTTTAGGCTCGAGATCTCGCATATATGATATGCGGTAGGCTATAGATGAGATCTATGTCTTTTTTGGTGGTCGATCTATGAGATAGATCGGTTTTGTATGAAGTTGATTGGATCAACTGTACAAGGGAATGGTAGATCGATTTCCGTGATCATCTGCCGAGGTCGTGGAACGACATACCCCTGGGTAAAACCGCCATCGGGTGGCGTGACACGTAAATCTAGAAGCGGTGATCGAAGATCAAAAGTTTGATCGAATCGAACGATGGTTGGAATCCATGTTCGGATCGTAGATGAGATCTACGTTTTGGAAAAATCGCCGCTTTGCCTGGCCATGGCCTTCGATCCCGCCCGCTATCCGGCAGCGGGACCATACTGTCGTGGCCTTAGATGTCGTTGCGAGTTTCTAGCCGGTAGATATTGTATATATGCATAACTTGTTTTGCAGGAAGTTGTGAATGGTATGGTTCATGTGCATGTGATGTATGTGTAATCCATACGTGATCTGCGAATCACGGTTTTTGTCGGTACATTTGGAGCCTAGGTCTTTCATTTTATTGTATAATGACTGCGTGTCGGATTCTCTATGTAATTTACTTTACTAAGCTAGTGTAGCTGTTTGAGAACCGGAAGGCATGCAGGCGTTGTACATGTCGGCGACATGGAGTAAGGCGGCAAGTGACAAGAGTTGTACGAGTCGGATTACAGGCTTTGTGGAGATGGAGATCGCCATGAAGAGAGCCATACCATTTCACATTATAATTGCTTTATTTTGTGTTATTGTTATGTCTCAATTTTACCTCTATTAGATAGTCGGTAAAATTTAATCCCTCAAAGAAGGTCTAGTCGGTTTTCCTTGATGTTTGCACCATCACAAGTCGGACATTTTGGTAGTGGGCTCATAAAATTGAGGTCTGCCAATTCTTTCCGACTAGGTGGGTTCGAGTCGGACTCTTCTGCGAAACACTTGGTAAGCTAGGCGAATCTATCACTGTGTTGTGGGACTCGGGGAAAGGTCGGATGGGAGCCGGGGCATGTGATGCCACCCGTCCAACAAGAGTCGCATGAGATGCGATTGACAAGGAGTTGTCTACCTAGATCACTTGGCGGCTAGCGGTGATGCTCAAGCTCACTAGCCAACTTGCTTATTTAGGATCCTGAATCACTAAGTAACCATCGGAGGGGTGTTGGTTCTAGTGGGAGCATAAAATATTAAAATGTTTAATATGCTTGCTCTTTTATGAATACATGTCTTAAGTGTTTTGCATATTTTACATTGTAGATCATGGCACCAAGTAGCGATCACTCTCGGATATCCGGTTTTGCGTTGAGAACCATTCTTGAGAAAGATAAACTGAGCGACACTAATTTTACCAAGCGGTATCGAAATCGAGAATTGTTCTCAAACAAGAAAAGAAGGACCATGTCCTAGACAACCCACTTCGGATGAGCCGAATGAGAATCATTGTCGCGACCACCAATGCCTACCGGGCTAAAGATGAGTCCACGGATATTAGGCATCTTATGCTTGCTCACATGGAACCGGACTTGCAAAGCGATTCGAGCATGTTGAGGCCTACGATATGATCGAAAGCCTCAAAAGTATGTTCGAGCTCAAGTAAGACCTGCGAGGTATCAAGTCTCTCGAGCTTTCTTGAGTTGCAAGCTTAAGGATGGTGATCCGAGTCGCATGTGATCAAAATGGTTGGTTACGTGCGGTCTACGGAGAGGCTTAGCTACCCCATTAGCGAAGAGTTCGCTACGGATATAATCGAACTCTCTTCCTAGTGCATATGGGGTTCATTTGAACTACCACATGCATGGTATGGATAAAGCTCCTTGAATTGCATGGGATGCTCAAGCGAGCGGGCGGATCTCAAGAAGGGCACCGATCAAGTGTTGATGGTGCGAGAATAAGGCTAAGTTCAAGAAGAGTTCTTGGACTAAGAAGAAACTAAGTCGGGAGGAAAGCGGGCTCGGGACCTGTCCCAAGCGCTTCCTCGGGGACTAATCCATCTCCTTCATAGGATCCACTTGCTTCTTGCAAGGCGGATGGCCATTGGAAGAGGAGCTGCAGCAAGTACTTGGCCGACAAAGCCAAGAGTGGAGGTATGACTTGAGCTCGGTACACTTGTTTGCAATGTTATAGACATATATCTTCTTGATGCACCTAATAGTTCTTGGGTATATGATAGGATCGATTATTCACATCTGCAACTCGTTGCGAGGGTAAGAACTAGGAGCGTAGAAGAGGCGAGGTTGATATTGAGTCGGCAACAAAGCAAGAGTTCTGCGTTGGAAGTCGCCACGATGCAACTTCATTTACCTTAGATTCATTATGGAACTAAATAATTGTTATTATGTTCCGGTGCTTAGTCGGAACATTATTTACGCTTCATGTTTGATGAGGCAAGGCTATGAGTCGAATATCAAGAATAATGGTTGTTCTTTGTATTTGAATGATATGTTTCACGACTTTGCACCCGTTGTAGCAGGTTATTTATTTTGAATCTTGATGGTGAGTCGGTTTATAACATAAATGTTAAAAGGTTGAAACCAAATGATCTGAATATGACTTACTTTTGGCACTGTCGGCTTGGTCATATAAGTTGGAAACGCATGAAGAAGCTCCATGATGATGGACTCCTAACTTCGTTCGACTTAGAGTCGTTCGAGACATGCGAATCTTGCCTACTCGGCAAAATGACCAAGACACCTTTTGCAAAGAGTTGCGAAAGGGCATCCGACTTGTTGGGACTAGTACATAGTGATGTATGTGGACCAATGAGCACGACAGCCAGGGGTGGTTATGAGTACTTCATTACCTTCACTGATGATTAGTAGGTATGGATATGTCTACTTGATGAAACATAAGTCGGAAGCCTTTGAAAAGTTCAAAGAATTCCAGAATGAAGCATAGAATCAACTCGGCAAGAAAATAAAGTTTCTTCGGTCGGACCGAGGAGGCGAGTATACGAGCCATGAGTTTGATGACCATCTGAAAAGTTGTGGAATAGTTCCTCAACTTACTCCGCCAGAGCATACAAAGGAATGGTGTTTGAAGGCGGAATCGGACCTTGTTGGACATGGTACGATCAATGATGAGTCAGACAGATCTGCCTTTATCATTTTGGGGTTATTGTCTAGAAAGCAATGGCGTTCACACTAAACAAAGTACCATCAAAATCGGTAGAGAAGACACCACATGAGATGTGGACAGGCAAGAAGCCGAGTTTGTCTTTTCTTAAGATTTGGGGTTGTGAAGCTTTTGTCAAGCGACTTCAGTCGGACAAGCTTACGGCCAAGTCGGATAAATGTATTTTCGTGGGGTATCAGGAAACCTTGGGTTACTACTTCTAACCGAGAAGAGGGCAAAGTGTTTGTCGCTCGAATGGTGTCTTCCTTGAGAAAGAGTTTCTCGATCGGGGAGTAAGTGGGAGCGGTGCAACTCGAAGAAATTCGAGAGGAATCGGCTAATAGCGAATCGGCTAATGGCGAATCGGCAAAACCTTGGAGGTTGAGCCGATCGTGGTACTGGCCGATGGCGAAGACACGTACTACGAAGATCGGCAAGATTACGAAGTGTTCGTGATGTGTTCTTGTTAGAGCGGTGATGGTAAGCAAATTATTCGGGCGATGGTGGGATCGATTAGAGTCATGGCTTGGAGCCATGAGATCCGAGATAAAGTCCATGGATGAAAATCAAGTTTGGAACTTGGTTGATCTTCCAGACGGTGCAAGACCCGTCGAGTGCAAATGGGTCTTTAAGAAGAAAAGCGATATGGATGGAAATGTTTCAATCTATAAAACACGCCTTGTCGCGAAGGGGTTCCGACAAGTTCAAGGAGTTGATTACGACGAGACTTTCTCGCCCGTAGCGATGCTTAAATCGATTCGGATCATGTTAGCTATAGCGGCCTATTTCGACTATGAGATATGGCGGATGGATGTCAAAGCGGCTTTCCTTAACGAGGGGCGTGTATATGATCTGACCCAGGGTTTTGTCGATCCACTAATCTTGACAAGGTATGCAAACTTCGAAATCCATTTATGGGTTGAAGCAAGCATCTCGGAGTTGGAACATTCGCTTTGATGAGGTAGTCAAATCGTTTGGCTTCATCAAGAGTGATCATGATTCTTGTTTGTACAAGTTTAGTGGGAACAAAGTAAATTTTCTAATCTTATATGTGGATGACATATTCTTGATTGGAAATGATGTCCGAATGTTGCAAGAAACCAAGGAATCATTGGAAAGGAGTTTCTCAATGAAAGACTTGGGTGAGGCAACATACATCCTCGAATCCGGATCTATAGAGATAGATCAAGGAGGCTCATTGGATTGAGTCAGTACTTATTTGGACAAAGTGTTGAAAAAGTTCAACATGGAATCGTCTAAGAAGGGGTTCTTACCGATGTCCCATGGTGTAAAACTTAGCAAGACTCGGTGTCCTTCGACAAGCGATGAGCGAAGTCGGATGAGTGCGATTCCATATGCTTCTGATTGGATCCATCATGTACGCCATGATTTGTACTAGGCGGATGTTTCCTATGCTCTAAGTGTTGTGAGCGGATACCGGTGATCTGGAGAGATCCTTTGGACAACGGCTAAATATATCCTAAAGTACTTGAGAAGGACTAATGATATGTTCTTGGTTTATGGTGGTGAAGATGAACTTAGTGTAAAGGGTTACACGGATGCGAGTTATCTCACACTACGATGATTCGTTCGCAATCCGGATCGTGTTTATTATAAGCGGAGGTCTTGTGAGTGGAAAAGTTCCAAGCAAGAGGCGTATGCTGCGTCTACAGAATTTGAGTATATTGCCTCGGAGGCAAAAGGAAGCTATTTGGATGAGGAATTTCCTCATGGATCTTGGTGTGGTTCACGGCTCGTCCAATCCGTTGGGCGTGTATTGTGACAACAATGGTGCTATTGCACAAGCCAAGGAACCTAGACAACACCGGAAGAACAAGCACATACTCATGCGGTACCACCTAATTCGCGATTCGTGGATCAGGTGATATCAAGTTATGCAAGGTACACACGGATGCAAATATTGCGGATCCATTGACAAAGCCGTTACCCGGCCGAAGCATGAGGCGCACACGAAACCATGGGCATTAGATGCCTAGACATGTGATGTCGGAAGATTGACTCTAGTGCAAGTGGGAGATTGGGAATATGCCCTAGGCGATCATGTACAATAAGATTTCCATTGTATTCATAAAGTTATTAAGTAGTCCTTGTATAAACATCGATGTATCATTGAGTATGTGATTAGGTTGTGGAACTATGCATTCATGTTGTTTGTACTAAATATCCTTGGTCATTGAGGTTGTCTTTGGACACACAACTTAGACCAATGTGAAAGTTGGCTTGATGACTCGGTTCCACTTGTCATGGGCATGGAGATGCTATTCCAACTTACACAGACTAGGCTAAAGAGTTTAGCGGTCGGATTGACCCATATTGAGGTACAACGAACTAATTTGTCATTTGTATATCTCAATCAATGTAATCCTTAGACTGAGGTTGTTGCATAGTCGAGTTGAGGATCACCGACTTAGGTTACAAACATCGAACGATCCGAATGGCGGGCGGTTATAAAGCGAGGGAGGTTCGGGTGAGAATCAAGCTGCGTGATGTGAATAACCAAGATGGGATTTGCCCTCCACTCGGAGATATTCTCTGGGCCCTCTCGTGAGATATGATTGGAAAGCATGGCCATGCGACTCGGTTAAGTGTTAACCGAGGCGATCGACTAAGAGTTAGTCGGGTGAATCACTTATCTCGGATCGAGAAGAGAGTCGGACTATTTAAGGATGACATATATTCGCCTATAGTCGACAAGGTATATCGTGAGGCAAAGGGACTCGACGTAAGTCGCATTGGAAAACAAGTCGTCATGACTCTTTGGTACTTGGGAGTCGACGCTCGTTACTAGGAGCCGATTGATCGATTGTGAGTCGGACTCTAATCGTGTCCAAGTAACCATGAGCTGTGGTCACACACTTAAGGCGGGGAGCAAGTTCGGATTGGATCCGAATCATGTCTGTTGGGTTGGACCTAAACCGGATTAGGGCGAGTTAGTGAGTTGGACTCACGGTGACTAGTGTTATATGGGCTTTAGTGAATGGGTCGCATGGCGAGCCACGTTCACTCCTATATATAGTGGAGCACAAGAACCCGAAGGGTTAATCGTTGTTGTTAGGTCATTCCATGTGTTGGAAACCCTAGCTCCACAGTCCGGCCGCCGTAACGAACCTAGCGATTCGCCGTGGCTCCTCCTTATGCGTGTGGATACCAGCAGAGGTCTTGTCGATCGACCGGAGACGATCGGATCGTGAGGATCCTGCATCAAGCGGCGCTTCATCGATGTCTGCAACCGCGTCTAGTGGTAAACCTCGTGGCCTTCTACCTCAGCTAGGTCTTGGGATCACCACGTTAGAGGAAAAGTTTTTGTTTTATCTCTGCGTGGCCCAACAGAAATCACATCCATAAAGCCTAATGCTAAAATGTCGCAAGACAAATGATTGGAAGATCACTTACGAAGTGACATCGCCGTTTAAATTATATTGGAAAGAAAACATGAAGAAACTCCATTTTCATGGATTTTTGGAGAATTTGATTTGATCAAGTGACGCTTGTGAGACTTTCCTCGGGATAATTAAAACTTTGTTCAAAGGCCAAAGAAGAACGAACGACTACAATATTGGAATTTATACATATCGATGTATGTAGTCCATTATGTATAGTCATAAGCGATGGATTTCATCTTCATATGATTTCTCCGGAAATTTGAGTGAATGTTCACTTAATGAGAAAGAAGTATGAAATATTTGAAAATGTTCAAAGACTTTCAAGATGAAGTGAAAATCATTGTAACAATAAAATAAATGGTTTATGATTTTATCATAAGGGATTTATTTGAGTTACAAGTATAACAAGAAAATAAATGGATTATGATTTTATCATAAAGGTATTTATTTGAGTTACAATTTTAGCAAAAACACCTAGATTTGCATCACCCGAAACACCATAGGAGTATGGAATGTTTGAGATTTGTAATGAAACCTTGTTTGACATGGTTAGATCAAAGGTGTTATTTATAAAACTGCCATTATTTTTTAAAAGATTAAAGCTTTAGAGACTTCCGCTTTTACACTGAAAAGAGCTCCATCTTGATCCGTTGAAATGACACCATGGAAGTTATGGTTTGGGGTAAAACCCAAGTTGTCATTTCTTAAATTTTGGTATGCTAAACATAAGTAAGATGTTTACAACCAAAGTCGGATGAGCATGTATTTGTAGGTTATTTCGAATAACAATTGGTTATTCCTCCATAACACCAAGGACAAAAGGGTTTGTCGCTTGAAACGTGAAGTTTATTGAAGAAGGAATTTTTCATAAATGTTAAGTGGGAGGACGATAGAACTTTGATAAGGTTAACGAACCTTAGCTATATGTGCTAAGTTAGCTTGATCTTGGAAAATGTTAGGAGGCGGCAGAATGCTCATGGCTCACGTGCCTCAAAGGTTGTGGTCACGGAGGTCTAAGTTCTTATTGAACCAAGTCGGTCGGATAAACAATCAAATACTAAGATTTGAGAGTAAATCATTATTGTTTGACAATGATGAACCGACTACATGCAAAGAAGCGACGATGGGCCCTGACTCCATCAAATGGCTTGAAGCCATAAAATCCGTGAAAGTTCCATACACGAGAAATCAAGTTTTGAACTTGGAAGACCCTTCGGAAAGGTGTAAAAACATATCGGTCGTATTTGGATATATAAAGAAACAAACATGGATGTCTCAGATCTATGAAATATTCGACATGTCGTAAAGTATTTTATGACAATGTTCAAGGAGTTGACTATGACAAGATTTGATCTTTCATAGAGATATTTAGTCTGGACGGATTAAAGTAGCAACCACTACATATAATTTGGTATATGATAGATGAATAAACAAAACAAAGTTCTTTTAATAGAATGGTTACCTAGGACGTGTACATGATACGATCCAAAGGGTTTTGTTAATTCAAAGGATGCTAAAAGGGGCATGCAAACTTCAATAGTTGAAGTAAGCATCGCGGAGTTGGAATCTTCACCATGATGAAAAAGGAGTTTTTCATCAGGAGACGATGAAGATGCTTGCATTTGCAAGAAATTAAGTGGGAGCACTGAGACATATTTCTAATACATTATGTGGAGGACACCTTGTTTATTAGAAATGATGTACATTTTATTGACAAAAGGTTAATAATTTTATTTCGATGAAAAACTTAGGCAAAACCCGAATATTTAGCATGAATGTCTATAGTGGATAGACTGTGATGCTAATATGGTTGTGTCAAACGTACATATATGAGATATTGAAGGAGTTCAATATAGAAACAACAAGAAACAGTTCTTGTCGCATGGAAAGGAATTGAATCAAGATTCAAGTGTATCGACACTTGATAAGTGAAACAAGATTCAAGTGCTTTGACACTTGATGAGTAAAATCACAAGAATGATTTGATCAATCATACCATGATATGTACACATCCAGATATGTCTTATGCTCTAAGTGTTATAAGCATATACCATAATGAATCATAAAATGATCATTGGACAATAGTAAGGAAATTCTTATGATCTTTTGTAAGAACTAAGAATATATTTGTGTAGAGGTGACAAACAATTACAAATAGTTTATTGTAAAGCGTTACATTGATACTAGTTTTGTTACAAGATACAAATTAAGTTTAACTCAATTTAAACTATGGGTGGCACGATGTAATGGAAAGAAGATTCCATGATGTATTTGGATGAAATCCATAGTTAAGACATTGTGACGAATACTACAACAAAAAGGCTAAGTATATGACTGCTATAATAGCAGCAAAGGAGGGAATTTGTGTCAAGAAGTTTGTTATCAAACTAAGGTGTGGTTCGCAACGGGCTAACACTAAAGATATATTGTATGACAATAGTATCGACATGATTTAACCCCAAGGAACTAAAGGTCTCACCGAAAGACCAAATTTATACAATGCCATCTCATTGGAGAATGAGTGATGTGTGAAGACGCAAAGACATGTAAATACACACGGACCTAAAGCGTCAGATCCATAGATTATGTTAACCACTTTCAATTGCGTATATGGAGCACCAGAAAGCCATTTGTGTTCAATACGCAAAGTTTTCAAACTATATTATTGTCTCTAGTGCAAGTGGGAGACTGAAGGGAATATGCCCGAGAGGCAATAATAAAGTGGTTATTATCGTATTCCTTGTTTATGATAAATGTTTATTTTACATGCTATAATTGTATTAATACGGAAACGTTAATACATGTGTGTTTAATAAACAAAAGGAAGTTCCTAGTTATGCCTCTCTTATAAACTACCTCGTTGATAAACAAGATGATCATAGGTTTCCTGATCATGGACATTGGATGTTGTTAATAACGAGGTCACAACATTAGTGTAATGGTGTGATGAACATTCCTCCGAAGTATAGCATTACGATCAAAGTCATTGAGTTTATATTGCTATAACAACTTACGAAGTGATCCTAATCCTTAGACCATGAGATCATGTCAATCACTAACACTCGAAGAGTTTCTTGATAACATCAAAGGTCACACCGTTATAGGGTGATTATAAAGATGGGTTCAGAACTACTAAAGAGTTATGTTGAGGCCCATGGATCGAGAGTGGAATTTGTTCATCCCGATGACGGATAGATATGCTCTGGGCCCTCTCGGTGATATCACATTGATTAGCTTGCAAGCAAGTGATTTGATCACTAGGATGTTATATCACGGGAACGAGAAAAGAGTGCATG
Source organism: Avena longiglumis (assembly GCA_030063025.1). Taxonomy (NCBI): domain Eukaryota; kingdom Viridiplantae; phylum Streptophyta; class Magnoliopsida; order Poales; family Poaceae; genus Avena; species Avena longiglumis. Next base: position 538,932,102 of record CP125973.1, read on the forward strand.
TCAGTAACGAGATCAAACTAGGTATGGAGATACCGATGATCGAATCTCGGACATGTAATATATGTTCCCGGTGTTTTTGAGTGGAGGGAATTGAATGGGTTTTTGAGTGGGTTTTTGAGTGGAGGGAATTGAAAGGCATTTGAGTGAGTGGAGTGTCCACCCACATGAATGTGGAAGAGGTGGGGGCACGCCATGGCTGGGCGCATGGCCCCTTGGGTGCCCTCCTCTCCCTATAAAAGGAGCCCCCCTCCCTCTCTCTCACTCACACCTCCTCCTGAAGGATATCTCTCCCCCTCTAGAATTTATTCCCCATGGTCTCGGACTAGCGAGATACATGTTCCCGGTGGCTATTCGGCAAGAAAGAGTTGTGCTTCATTGCATCGCCGAGGCGGAGGCGGAGGTTGCTCGGTGCCTCGAGCGTGTGTAAAGCACGGATCTGATTCTTGATTTGCGGCGCTAGGACTTCCTCTCGATCTTGAGATCGGCAAGAGATCGTCTACATCAACCACGGGTCGAACTCGTTAAGCTTTGTCGGTCTTCAAGGGTATGTTCTCTACGTATATACATCCGCCCGTTGTTTGTATCTATTAGATATATCTTGGTACATAGTTCACATCGTAGGAAATTTTTTGTTTTCTATGTTGCGAACCCTACAAATCCTGTTAGCGTTGAAATCGTATTTGTGATGTCTCTGGTGCCACCTTCCTTCTTGAAGGGTGTCGGGTGCTCCTCTTTCACACCCCCCTCCATGTGTCAGGAGAAATCATAGGCCCCGTCCGAGCAGCCGCGTCTAATAATCGACAAGTATAGGGGATCACAACAGTCTTCGATGGTAGTATAACCCAATTTATTGATTCGACACAATGGGAGGCAATGAATATTTATAAGCCTTAATAAGAGTTGTTAGTTCAATTGCAATGGAAATAGTCTTGCTCACGATGGTTTATCAAGAGTATATGATTTGTAGTAGCAATAGCAAATATGAGATGTAGTAAATTAAAGGCAGTAGTAAACAGCAGGATTTGGGTGCGGTAGGCATAGGGATGGATGGACGGGCGTTGCATGGACAAGACTATTCATGTAATATCAAGATCTAGGACAATTTCAGATAAATAAGATAACGCATCCAAGTGCTAAACAATCATAGGCATGTGTTCCATATATAGTCATATGTGACCACAATGAGAACTTGCACAATATCTTTTGTCTTGTCAGCCCATTGCAGCGGGGCCTCAAGGGAATCTACTAGCAATTAAGGTACTCCTTTTAATAGAGTACCGGAGCAAAGCATTAACACTCCATGAACACACATGATCCTCATATCACCATCCCTCCGATCGTCCCAAATTACATCACTTGGGCATTTGGTTAGACGATATGTGTAAACAACTTGCATATAAGATCACACACATTACTATCATCATGAATCAATAACATGTTCAGATCTGAGATCATGGCACTCGGGCCCTAGTGAAAAGCATTAAGCACAACAACTTGCAACAAAGTCAAATAGCACTAATAAAGATACTAGTCACCATGCCCTAACAATCTTATTCGATTACATGATAGATCTCATCTGATCCAATCCCAACCATCCCCATAGCCTACAATGGGGTATACTCACTCATGGATGGGGGAATCATGGATGGTTGATGGAGACGCATCGGCGATGATGATGGCGATGATCTCCTCCAAATCCCGTCTGGCGGTGCGAATGGAGCTCGGTTACGAGTCGCGGTTTACGGTGGCGGCGCAACGGAACTCTAGCTGAAAAAACGCCAAACCCCCCTCTGTTTTTAGGTCAGAAGGATTTATGTAGGCGAAGGGAGACCGAGGGTGCGAGGTGGCCACACCTCCCCGTAGCGTAAAATAGACACCAAAGCAATTACGGTAAAATAGGAGTTTTGCCATATTTTGGATTTTTCACGAAAGTTGATTTTTGCACAAAACTAGACACCAAAGCAATTCTCGAAAGCTTGACATCGATCAGTGTTAGTTGTATCCAAATCACACAAGTTAGAGGAGAAACAATAGCAAAATGTTGGAAAGTAGATCGTTTTGGACGTATCAACTCCCCAAGCTTAGCTTATTGCTTGTCCTCAAGCAATTCGATTAAGCGAGTCGACAAAAGAAACTTTCACGAACACATTTGCTTCATATGATGTATATATTCTTAGCACATGATCAATACTTAGACAATTCATAATAAAGAGTATGAAACTAAGTCTACTCAATAGTCATTGCGCTATGAAATGATTCCAACACAATAATAATAAGTAGCATGAAACATAAACATAAGCAACATTGCAATGCTCATAAAAGGTATGATAGAGTGTTATCTTGCTTGCCTTTGATTGTGGAGCAACAAGGTTGTTGATGGACAAGGTGAGCTACAAGTAGCGCTTGGGCGTTGTGTAGTTTGTTCTTCATTATCTTATATCGATTATCGTCGCCAAGCTCGCCGAGCCTTGATGTTAGCCCTATCCAGCACATGGAGCCATGAACAACTCATCAACAGACTCATCATGTTTGTGGTGGAGCTGGTAATACTCGGTGCGGAAGGTTTGTGCCTTGGAATCACGTATGCATGCACTCTAAGGGTGGGTGCGCATGACTGGGATCGCCCCCACACCTCCTAAGAAATTTGTGCTTACTTGGGTCACACAGGTCGGTAGATCAACTCCAAATCGCTGAGGTCATTGTGGTTGCCGGTAGCGTAATAGAGGTCCTTTGCTCCCTCAATCCCGAACCACATGACTCTCGCCTACTGGCTCACCTCCATTAGGAGGCTCCATTATTCGTAGTTTGTGCGTATTAGTGGCAGCACATTCCAGGAGCTCGAAACGACCTAGGCGACCATGCATACTGCCACGCCACTGCCAACTTGCGCCCATGGCTAGTTGTGAGTTGATCATTTAGGATCCTGGCTTACGACGATACACTACCGCCATCGGTGGCGGTGGCTCCCATCTTCGAATTTTCATCACCTACCATCCTAGGACATGAAAGCCCAAGGCTACAACCCCACTTGTGAGCCCTAGCTCAACCTCACGCCTGTGACGAAGGCTGAGCGTTAGAGCTCCAAGGACCTTCCTCGCCCGCTAACCTACATCATTGCCATGGTTGTTTGAGCATCTTCCCATCTCACGATCTAATAGCGATGAACTAAAGACCATATCACATATATAGGCTTATTTTGCTGGTGATAAAACCGAAGAAACTTATAGCTAACTAATATGACAAAGCGCTAACAATCACGGAAGATTCGATAAATCCGGGCTTTTGGATTCCTTTAGTTCCTAAAACTAATAATAGACAAGGCCACACGGTCGAAGATATACATAAAATTGAATAATAAGGAAAAAGGTTTCTTCTAGTCTATTTTTTCGATTTTGCCCTCAAGTTGAAACATACTAGAACTACGCCACCACCTAGTCAAATAACGTTTAAATGCATTGCAAGCATGCATGATCGATTTCCTTGGTGTCGTTTGTTCGTCCGGCATCAACAATACACCAACAAGCATCGACTCCTGTCCCAATATGGATCCCCATGATTGCGGCTCCATGGCCGTACGCATCACGGCGGTTGAGAGCGATTCTTTGGCGCCCTAATCACTTGACCATCTACTCCAAGCATGCATGAGAGCATCTCTCACCCTATGTTCTCCTCCACTATTTCGCCACAGAATAACCACCCTCCACCTTCCCCAGCACTAGGCTCCTCCTGTTCCTGCTCGCCCAGCGCTAGAATCCATCCCGCACCCGTCTCTTAATGCATTTCCCCACAACCTCCATATACCTTCCTCCATCGCCGTCCACCATGGCATCTCTTCTATCTTTAGAACAACTCCAGATAGATCCACCCCTTTCTTCCTTATCTATGGAGCAGAAGCGATCATGCCAACTGACACCCTTCATGGTTCCCGGCGATTTTCCTTCTATGATGGGAAAGATTCTGAAGAGTCAAGACACCTCTTTGTGGACCCGCTAGAAGAGGAACATGAATTAGTAGACCAACGACCCGCCATCTACCAACAAAACCCGCGTCGCTATAATAGTCGCCATGTTAGTCAATGCTCGTTTAGCGAAGTGGATCTGGTTCTGTGTCTCAAATAGCAGAAGTAACACAAGTTATCCCCATCATGAGAATGACCGCTCGTCATAAGCAAGACACTATTAAACGGGTCTTACTACGTCGTTCATATTCGCGAGCTAGAGGATAGACCTGACAAGAGAAAAAAGCATAAAACCGATGATTGACAATGTCTACAGAATCAAACATCCATGGAACATAGCACAATACATCCTTTTTATACTTAGCATATTTTGATTATGTAATATATACTCTATATGATCAATGAAATAAATCAGTTGGTTTGCTCATATTCGAGTAGGTTACCTCCATTATTTTTATTTTGTGGATCATATAAACTTTGCACGATTTGCTCCACACTCCGAAAATATTTCGCGTTCGAAGCGATTAGTTTAAGTTCTATTTCGTACAATTTTTCTATTATTTCATATATGGATTCCCTAGTAGTGAATTTTTATCGTTTCTATATTTTTTCGAAATGGAGGATGAGACCCGCCTCTGCATTGAAAAGATATATACGGTCTTTTTTTATATTTTTCACAAAGACTATACATAAAAAACCACAACCATCACGCTAAGGTCTACAAACACACAATGACAGCAGGGGCCAACGTTCTAAAACGCAAAATCCACCCATAAACTAGTAGTCAGGGACACCACATTACCTTTTTCTATATGCTTAGTTAAACTTTATGAAATTTTATTTTGACCCAGAAAATATGGAATGTATTTGTAGGAGTACAAGAATAAACCTAAGGAGGGAAGGGAGTAAATGCCAACCATTATCTATATATTATTGTGCACCATTTTTGGCTACCCATTAAACAAGATATTCCTATAAAGCGAGGTGGTGCTAAAGTTAGACATTATTAAATATGATAAGGGATCAATTTTTCAAAGAAAGAGATAAGGCGTCAGATTTTCCAAAGAAAGATAAGATAAGACCGAAAATTAATATTTTGCTATAGCTGCCTACCTTCAGCGTCAACAAGTATTTCCTATAAATACATGGAGTAAGCATTTGATGGACCAACACTCACTAGTCCTATTTACCCGAACACTACAAATTACCTTGTGAAGAATCATGGCGAAGTATGTACATGAGGAACGGTGTCCAAGGACTTCTGCTAGTACTTTCTTTCATTCTTGTGGTGTATTTTGCCTCTCTTGGATGCGTATACGGTAATTAACAATTAAAAGTTTGATTTATTGGGAAATAGATTGTTGGGTTAGATCCTTAGTTTGTTTCTATAGAACGTATTGGGTTCTTTACAAGGAATCAAAATTATGGTCTACATATAACATATGCTTTATGTCTTTTTGTTTATATGTTGAGATATTAAGTTTATTCTTTCTTTTATGTCAGGCGAAAGCATAAACTTCGACAAGGGGAGCAACATGATGGTTGGAGGAAGAAAAATAAACATACCCCCATGCCAGAAGAATACGAACAATGACCTGGAACATCAATTCTGTTGTAAATTGGATAACCTATGCTGGTCAAATCTCGGAGAATGCTTTACAAATTGTCCATGCAAGATCAATTGTCCAACAAGACGCTAGTCTTTTTTTTGTTTTTCTCCTCTGTGCCAATAGATTTGAACCTTACGGGTCTCAAGATAATGACATGTTGGCCAACAGCAAATTTGCTATGTTTGAAAATTTAGACGTGTCATTCTAATATTTAAATAAAAATAGCCTCCGATTGAATGCATGCATAGTTCCGTGGATTGATAACATATCGTTTACATATTCAATATATTGACTTTTATCCATGTTCTGATTCCTTCTCGTCGTTGGTCTAGTGATTGTGAACCTACAAAGGACACTCTGAAATATGGAACTTCAACCTCTCTCTATAGTTCTTGTTATATAAGTTAAGATCATACGGATATTTTCTTTGGTTACAATGGATTTGATTTTTGTGGTGAAAAATAATTTTCTGAAAGACTATGAAACACCCAACATTCTAATTTAAAATATGTTCAAGTAAACTTTCAATAAAATATGGTATGTACATTTGTAAAATTTCATAAACAAATTATATCAAGCACTTTATTTGTTCACCTAGAAATGTATACTTTCTAGACACCGATTTGAATTGGATATTCCTTCTACGATAGGCTTATGCATTATACTACATCCGTTTATGAAAGAGTGTAACTTTAGCCATCTATGGATGTAGGCCATCAAGAGGCCCAACCCAAACCCAAAACGGCATTCCGTTGTCCTCTATGACATGGCATGGCCTCTCTCTCTCGTCATACTCGATGGCATTCCGTAGTCCTTGCCCTTTGTCGCTGGCCGGTTCCAAGGCTGCTCCACACCCGAGGAGAAAGACTAGAGTCGAAAAGCACACAGATAATACAAGTATATGGCACAGGGAACAAAGGGAAACTTTATTAATCTTTTCTCTCGGTAAGCTACCGTACAATAATTGTTCCTCTATTTATACGATAACCACATGGACCAAGCCTAGCCCGGTGAGGCCCACCCCTCTGCCGGCCCGGTTTCCCGACAGTCCTCTAACGGCACGGCATGGCCTCTCTCTCTCCTCGTCATACTCGATGGATCAGTAGGTACCGTCTCCTCGTCATACTCGATGGATCAGTAGGTACCGTCATACTCGTCATACTCGATGGATCAGTAGGTACTCGTCATACTCTAAGCCAGCATACGGCGCGGGTCTGAATCCCCGAGACGTTTGCGTCGTCGGCGTCGCCCATCGGCGTCGTCGGCGTCGCCCATCGGCGTCGTCGGCGTCGCCCATCGTCCCTCCCCGCCACCAAGCTCGGCTCCGTCGCCATCCAGGGTAACATTTCTGACACCTCCACTAAGCAGTCACATAGTTGTCGTTGCTTGATGGAAAGCGTGGATCCAGAGTAGTCATGTGCTCTTCCTTCCAATTAGGTGCTCTCAGGAGAGCAAACGTCGATCCGGCGCTGGTGCAGGAGGTGTTCGTGGGCAACGTCCCCTGCACCACAATCTGGGCCAGGCCCCGGCGAGGCAGGCAGCAGGCTGCTCTGGCCACCGGTTTACCCAACACTGTCCCCTGCACCACAATCAACAAAGTTTGCTCCTTAGGGATGAAGGGTAATTCATCTCGATATGTTACCTGCAATGGATCACGTGTCTGTTTTCTGATAGTTACTTCACTGCTGCTTAAAACATGTGCTACATGCGTGCTTCTGTCAGCTGTCATGCTTGCGGCGCAGTCGATTCAGTTGGGATCAACGATGTTGTGCTCGCTGGTGGCATGGAGAGCATGTCAAATGCCCCCAAATACCTGGAAGCAGCAAGGTTGATAGTTTTTCTCTTTATTATGTGATGATGCTATAGCTTTCAGGCGAACCCAGCATCATCTCTTCTAGCTTGCTTGAATAAAATGCAGACAAGGATCACGATTCGGACATGATTTTGTAATCGCGGGATGCTTAAGGATGGGATGTGGGATGTTTATAATGATTTACTTTTGGAGATGTTCGCTGAGCTGTGTGCTGATCAACACTCAATTACAAATGATTTCAATTTTACTGATGCTAATTCGATAGGATTTTTTAGTGATAAAAACTTAAGTTGTGGCAATGGCAACCATCTGCATACCCTTTTCTAGTCTTCTTCTATTGGTCTTTGTGACGTTTCCTCTGGTGATCTATGTGTGCAGTATGACCCAGTGAAGCTAAGGAAACTTGGACCAGCTTTTAAGAAGAGTGGCTCAGTAACTGCAAGCAACTCTTCTAGTATAAGGTTTTCTATTTTCATGCTCTGATTAGTCATCTAGGTACTATATTTGTGGATAATTTCTTAGATGGAAACCTTGCAGACTAGTTCATGTGCAGCCATAGTCAGTATGATATCATATATTTTTTTATTGACTGAAAATGATATCATAATCTTTCATAGAGATTTTGAATTTCAGCTAGTTGATATTGAGCCCTGTGATTGAAGTGACTCTATTCAATACTTCCAAGCGTAACAATTTCATTCAGAATTATGTTACTGCTTTTCATGACCAAACTGCCTTTTGTATGGAATACGCAGCCAAACCATGTTATGTATCTTCAGTAGTAAAAAATCAAGGGTCTATCCTGCGTGATCTCAAGAGTGTACTGAAGCTAGATTATTTGGAAGCTCGAATTTCATGCTTTCTCCACGGTTATGAAATTATGCAAGTGACGTTTGCTTGAAGTGTAACCATAGTGCCATTGTTATCTTCCCAGCGATGGTGCTGCTGCAATTGTGCTAGTCAGTGGGGAGAAAGCTTAGAACCTTGGCCTTGAAGTTCTTGCAATGATCAGAGGGTATGCAGATGCTTCTCATGTAAAACTTACATGCCTTGGCATAATGGCATCAATCATTGTCGATGCAACAAATATCATTTGTGAAATCTTGACCCATTGTTCTTGTTAGTGAAGTCTGGTACCAGCATCATCCTCTTCTGTTTCTCAAAGCTGTGAACCTGACTGCACGGAGTACAAGAATATTCTTTGCACTATTCAGTGTCTGGCTGTCTGCACCTACACTGGTACTCTCAAACCAGAATTTATTAGTGCTACCCCAACCAGAATTTACTGGTTATGTTTCCTATCAGAACCATAATTTCTGTTCAAAATACTTGTTCTTTGTTTGCTATCAAGCAATATTGGCAGTAAATAATTTTTGAGCATCTGAACCTGAGCATCTCAAACTTTCTAGATGCATGACAGTAACTAACCTAGTCAGTGTGATTAGTATTGCTACTACCACAAACCTTGTACAATGAATTTTGGGATTTTGCAATAAAGAGGCAATAATTATAACTTATAGTATCACAGCAGCACTATACTATATTTAACACTAACAGTCTGTTTAATCTGTTAATATTTTCACCTCTCTAGTTAGACCAGTTTAGACAAGCAGCTTGCTTCTTCTCGCTTGAATAGCTTTTTGTTCTGGTACAGCTATTTCTGAATACATGTACATTTACATCAGCCTCTGATAATATGCTGATATAATCTGCATTATTATGCAGCTTACTGATCCATCAGGGACAGAAAAATCTGATAGAAACATGAACATGGTTGTTCTATTTAATCTTCAGGTGGAGTGCAAGTGAAGGTCACAGATTGGCGGTGCCAATTCTTGTTGATTTGTTGCAAGGAGCCTGGTCACCATGGTGGAAGCCCTAGAACCTGAAAGTAAGTGATACTTGTAGGCTTTAACACTTGCAGTTTTATCAGTGTGACTAACTGTTCGCCCAAATTTGACATGGTATCATATCAAATCTGTCGTGTGTCTCCTATGAACCTGAAATCTTATCAAATCTGTCTTTATGTCTCATATGATCTTGGACGGTACAAATTTCAGATAGTACAACTGACATAGTCCTATACATTCAGATAAATTTGACTGTACAAATCAATTTCAGGAGCTGGACGCGGCTACGGAGCTGGACGCCAACGAGCTCGCCACGCGCGAGCATCACACAACGGTCGACGAGCGGGTCAGCGGAAAGACTTCATCCTCCTGCGCCGCCTCGAATCCACGGACGTCGCTGAGCTGTACGCGGCAAGGAACTTGGCGCTGGTGAGCTCGCCCTGCGCCCCCTCGACTCCACGGACACCGCCGCGGAGGCGCTGAGCTGTAACTCTGCCAGGAACTTGGCACCGTGAGCTCGCCTGCGCCGACGACCGGGGCAGCCGAACCACTCCACCGTCCTACGCCGGACACCTCAGCGGAGGGAGAGGTGGCACGGACGAGGAAGGCGCGTAGAGGTCAACAAGGAGGCGCCGCCGTCATGCCCGAGCTCGACCCCCGTGATTTCAGGCGACGTTCGCGGAGCAGGGCGACCCCAGCGGGATCCCTTCGACCACGAGCAGGTCAGGTCGGGCGACGGCGACCGGAGCGGTGGCGGACAATGGGCGCGCATCTTGCACGATGATCCTCCGAGCCCCTCCGACGACGGGATCGGATGTTTCCTGCCTGCTCCGTAGAGGAGGATCGGCCACGAGTTGGAAGGAAACCCTAGATGTCTGCTGACGGTAACCGGACCGGCTGAAGGACGTGCGGCGCTCGCTCGCTCGCTCGCTTAGGCGGCCGGCGCGCGTGTCCTCGTAAATATTTATTTTAGCTGACGTTTTTCTGTAGCTGGCATATGTCCTCGTAGATGATGGGCTGCCGCTTGTTGGGCCGGCGCCTCGCAGTTTATCGGGCTGGCCGTACAACGTACAATTAAGGAGTCCCCGATGTTATTAGTACCACATCGCCTAGCGACATGATCTCCTACCTGTTTATAATCTGTTTTGCGGGCACGGTTCTCGACCAACCGGCAAGGTGTGGTAGCGGTTTCAAAAGCACTTAGAATCGGAACTGTGACTTAGGGGTTAGATGTCACACCGTATAGGAGCACACCGACATGGTGTGTAGGCATTTTTATTATAAGTTTTTTCTTTTTTGCACGAGGATATAGATTATGGTGCTTTCCTCCAAACAAATGGAATTAATAGTCCACAAATTAATTTTGTTAACATTTCATGTAAAGGTCCGAAGCAACGTGTTCTTTTTTTCCAAGAGTGCAAATTAGTTCCACTAGTTGTAAAATGGGACGAGTAATCCCAATACTTGCTAATCGGTGCAATCGATGTATAGGGGCAAATCGACATGGTGTGCATAGGCTATTTTTTATCCAGTTGGTCTGTTTTTATTGGGATAAACATTTTCACGAACCATCATATTTCTCTACGTAAAATGCCAGGTGAATATTCTCGGCAGAATAAGCAACATGGGGGCAGAAAGAAATACCATTCTGGCCCCTGCCTCCTGGGTCGCTCGCGCGAGCGACTCCGAAGGCGAGTCCAAACCCTAGCCAAAAGTTGCCGGTGCCGGCGGCGTCTGGCCGCCAAAGGCAGTGGGGGGCGTGTGCACACTACCGGCGGCGCTTCTTCGCTTGGAGTAGTGTCTTCATGTGGGTCGCGGGTGGCCGACCTCGACAAGGCAGTGTGGCGGCGAGGAATCGAAGCGATGGATGACGGCGTGGCTACACACCGCGGTGCCAGGAGATCACGCGAGATGCAGCGGCAGTGTCGGCGGCGCTCGGGCTCGATCTGGTCCAGGCGGGCCGCGACCACAATGCATCGGCAGTGGCGATGGCATCCCTCCACTCCATTCCCCATCCCTCTCGGTTGCCGCTGGTTGAGGCGCCTTGAGCGAGCTTGCAGCGATGGACCTTTGGGTTGGTTGCTCGCTCTGTCGATGGATCCCAATGGCGGCGGTTGGGCTGATCAGCGGAGCGATGCAGGTGGTTGCATCCCTTGATCGTTGCGCTCCCTATGGGTGACCAGCCTGTTGGCGCTGATGTAAGAGCCCATGTTTGTAATATATGTAATCAGTACCTAAGCATTGCATACATGTGTTAAACTCAAATAAATATTGCATGTAATCAAGTGTGTGAACCAAAGAACAAGTGCAAAACCCTAAACCCTAGTCTTCTCCCCCTGTTTTTGGAATCCATTCAATATGGTGTTTGAATTTTGAAAAGTACAAAATTAGTGGAGCCCAAATAGTGTCAAAGGGCCCCACATTGTTTTCATTACATCTACAAAGTCCTGGTATTTTGAATTGTCTAAAACATTATCCAAAATCATTATATAAAAGAGAGAAAATGAATTTAGAAAAATAGAAAAAAGGTTCTGACAAAAAAATAAGCAAATCCAGCGCCTCTGGGTCGTGGCCCAACTCCCTCTCTTCTCTCTGTCGCTCGCGTCCAGCCAGTGACAAGCGGCCGGCCACGCAACCCAACGCGTACCTCTTACTTCGCTCTGTCATCTTTCTCGACAACGGCGAGCAGCTCGCTATCGCCGCCCACGCCGTCGATCGCCGCTGCTGACATGGTTATACCCTACGGGTACGTAACTTCAGCATACCTAGTCCAGCCCAAGGAAGGCCCACGACAGACATACGCTTGCCCATGAAGATTTTCGGGTGGCTAAGGCCCATGACGTCTTCGGATCCTTGGAGAGCAAGACTAGAGGAGATAGGAAATTCAAAGGGGTAAAACCATAGAACTTGTAACCGACTAGGACTACGCCCGAGACCTGCCTAAGTCTATATAAAGGCCAGGAGGGCACGTCTAGGGCAACTCGACTCATACTTTCGCACACGCATCCACGCCAGATCGAATCTGCGCGCCCTGTAACCTTCGGTTCCGCCGTAATCAAAGAGCAGACAAGCAGGAGTAGGGTTTTCCCTCCGGGGGCCTGAACCTGGGTAAATCTCGTGTCCCCTGGTTGCTTGTCTGTTAACCGTGCCACGATCTCCAGCGTATGTAGCATGTAGTAAAGTTGCAGAAAATAGTCAACCGAGGGTTGGGGGCGAGGTACTTAGCTTTATTTATATCGTAATGGAGGAGGTACATGGTTCGGCTAAGTAGCCTTGGCTGAAAGCCTTATTGAAAGTAAAAGGGGGGTAGGTTGCTGCGGGTAGAATCGTCGCAGGTGCGAGACGATCCACGGGTTGGAGTATGCGACTCCAGACTCCACGTGCATGAGGCGATAGGCGCCACCTGGGATGACCTCGGTGATGGCGTAGGGTCCTTCCCATGGTGAGTCGAGTTTGTTCGGTCGCTTTTGCTTGAGTCGCAAGACGAGGTCTCCTTCGACGAAGGACCTTGGCGCGACCGGCTGTGATAGTTGCGGAGACTCTCTTGGTACCGCTGATCGAGCTGCTATATCCGTGCTTCGTCGAGTGTGTCGGCGTCTTGAGTGCGGCCGTGGACTCGGCTATTTATGTGACGACTCGTGGAGCACGGTGGCGTGCCGGTAGCTTGCCTCGGCTCCGTGTACCATGAAGAATGGTGTGTAGCGGCCGGTGGAGCTGTTTGGCGTAGTCCGTAAGCTCCACAGGGACAAACGGTAGCTCTTCGTCCGATTTCGACTTTGTGCTCGAGTGAGCTCATGAGGCACTTTGATGCGGCGCCGATTAGGCCGTTGGACTTTCCACTTGCCCGTTTGTTTGTGGGTGTGCCATTGAGGCATACGTGATATTGATCCGAGGCCTTCGCAGTCACGGAATTCTTCGGAGATGAAGTTCGATCCGTTGTCGGTGATGATCTTTGTGCGATGCCAAACCTGTAGACAATGGATTGAAGAACTTGACGGTTTTGCCCTTACGGTTGGTGGCGGCATGGCTTCGATCCACTTGGTGAATTTGTCGACTGCGACCAGGAGGAAGACGTGTCCTCCCTTCGACGATTTTGGCAGTTTGCCGATCATGTCGAGGCCCCATTGGGCAAAAGGCCAGGCTATGGGTATGGGTCGAAGTTCGGACCCATGTGCGTGCGGTTTGTCGGCGAACCGCTGGCACCCGTTGCATCTTCGGACGATGTCCTTCGCGTCGCTCATGGCCGTTGGCTAGTAGAATCCTGCTCGCAGAGCTTTGCCGACGAGGGAGCGACTGTCTGCATGGTGGCCGCAGATGCCTTCATGGATATCTTGGAGTATGGCCTTGCCTTCGTTGATGGTGACGCACCGTTGCAATACACCCATAATGCTACGTTTGTACAACTCGCCGTTGATGATGGTGAAGGATTTCGATCGACGAGATATGCGCCGGGCATCTGTCGGGTTGTCAGGCAATTCTCCGTTTATCAGGAACTGGAGGTATGAACGTGTCCAAGTTTCTTCGACTGCCATGACCTGCATCAGGTTGACCATGGCAACTTCGGTATCCAACTTTTCGGGTCCTTCATGACTTTCAGGTAGCGTAGCCCCCGAGTGTTCTGCTTCTTCGGGTGATCCTTTGGGGAATTTCCGCTTGATGGATGGCACGCAGATCTGTTCGAGGAACACACCTGGTGGCACCTTTGCACAAGTGGAGCCAATGTTGGCGAGTCTATCGGCCTCCTCGTTGCTCTCTCTTCCAACGTGCCTAAGTTCGCAGCCGTCAAATTCTCCTTCGAGTGCGTTGTATAGCGCGCGGTACGCGATCATGTTTTCGGCGTGTGCGTCGCACTCATTCATCGTCTGCTGTACGACAAGGTTGGAGTCACCGTAGATGACCAGGCGCGTTGCGGCACATATTTTTTCCATCTTCATGCCATGGATGAGGGCTTCGTATTCGGCCTCGTTGTTGGAGGCTCTGAATTTCATCCGGCGTACTTCATCTTGTCACCTTGGGAGGTCGGTATGACTCCTGCCCCCTCGCTTCAGCGTTTGGAGCCGTCAAAATGCATTGTCCGGACTGCGACATATGCGGGGTGTCGGTACTGCAGCTCCATCGATGCACCGAAGTCCGGAAGGACTTGAGATTTGATTGTGTCGCTTCTGCGTAGATGATGTCCGGGGGTGATAGTTCAATGCCCCACGGCCCGCGTCTGTGGCCTCGGGTTATTCGGGATCTTTGTTTAGGGGTGCCTCGTTGACGACCATCACCTGATGCTCCTGGAAGTAGTGGCTCAGTCGTCGAACCGTCATGAACACGTCGTAGGCCAGCTTCTGGTAGTGCGGGTACCGCTGTTTTGTTGGAGTGAGAACCTCGCTGAGGTAGTAAATTGGGCGTTGTACCCCGTGGGTCTTGCCTTCTTTGGGTCGTTCGACCACGAGTCTATCTTGACCACGGTGTGTGGCTGCTATGTAGACAGGGCTCGCGCTCTTTTGGCGTGACCAAAGCAGGCGAGGTGGAGAGGAGCCGCTTGAGGCTTTCGAATCGTCGTTGGCCACGGTGTCCACTCGAACTTATGCGCCTTTTTGGTAAAATGGTAGGGCCTTCTCTCCCATGCGGTGATGAACACCTTAGTGCCGCTACTCGTCCTGCGAGCTGAACGCCCTTGAGGTTTTTCGGCTTCTCCATTGTCATGATAGCTTTGATTTTCTTCGGTTTGCTTGATCCTCGTTGAGAGATGAAGTACCCGGCGGTGACCGAGGGGCCGAAGGCGCACTTTCTGGATTGAGCTTGATCTTGTAGCGATCAAGGTTGTCGAGCGTCTCGCGGAGATCGTCGATAAGTGTTCTTGCCTCCTTGGTTTTATGACTATGTCGTCGACATAGACTTGGACGTTCGACCGATCTGGTCCTTGAGGCGACTGCATGCATCGCTGTACGTGCACCCGCGTTCTTTAGCCGAAGGGCATTGTGTTATAGCGAATACTCCGAGCGGTGTGATGAGTCGTTTTCTCTTGATCTTCGACCTTGAGTCGAATCTGGTTATAGCCTTTGAGTAGGCGTCCGAGGAAGAGAGCTTCTCACAACTGCGTCGAATCGATGATCGGTCGATTCAAGGTAGAGGAAGTGGTCCTTTGGGCGGTGTTTATTTAGTGGCGTGAAGTCCACGCACATTCGCAGGATGTCCGTGTCCTTCTTGGGACCATCACCGTGTTTGACCACTCGCTTTCCTTGATTTCTCGGATGAAGTCTGCTGCAGTAATCTGTTGATCTCCTTGCCAATAGCTTCGCTCGTGGCTCCGGCGTCTTCGGATAGATTGCTTGGCGGCTTGGTGTGCAGGAAGACATTGAGTGTGTGCTCGGCGAATTCCCTGGGAACTCCTGGCATGTCCGCGGGACACCAGGCGAATATTTCCCAGCGCTCACGGAGGAATTCGGCGGCGCCTATCTTGATCTTGGTCGTTGGCGATCAGCGCCCGTCTTAGGCGTCTGTCGGATGGACTGCACTTTCTTGGTGTTGACGGTGGAGTCGAAGGACATGTCGGGTGCGTTACGCCTTGTGTGAGGGTAGCCATTGTCCGTCACCTCGCGGAGCCTTACGAGCTCGTCTTGCATGCGAAGGATGGAGATTTTGTTGAAATCCACATCGCATTGGTCCGTCGGGTGAAGCTCCGTGGTGTGATGGCGCCTTGGTCCTGCATCTTGAGTAGTAGGTATGCGTAATGTGGGCGGCCGGGAACCTTGCGAATGCTACCGTCGAGATGGCATGGTATTGCGACGGCCGATCCACCACTTGAATTCTAGGCTCTGCCGAAAGTTGTCCGGCTTCGAAGATGGCGTCGAGCCCTATTTTGCCGGGGAAGATGCCCTTCCACGAACAATGCCGTGGAGCGTTGTGTCGATTGTTCCAGTGCATTGCGGGATCCGCATATTGCTAGAGTGCTTGCGAACATTAGGTTGATGCTGCCGCCGTCCATGAAGACGCGACTCATCTCGAAGCCTCCGTCTGCGCCTCGGCACGAGGCATGACTGGGCGGGGAATCGGCAAGGTGATCCGCGAGTGAATGTGATGCGGACTACGATCCATTGAGGTACTCGGGGATTGCGGCGGAGTTGCCACGGCCAAGTTGATTTGTCGGGTGATTTTCTTACGCACCCTATTTGTGGGCATCCCATATCATATTGAGTGCTCCTTTTGGTGGGAGGTATGCGACCGGCGTTGTTTCTTGTTGATCTGGTTGATTTGGGCCTCAATAGGCGGCGGTGGAGGAGCTCGGTGCTATTTCACTGGCGCAGTGTGTTTCCGAACGCAGGATTGGAGCTTGTTGCCTCATCATCATGCCTTGTTGAGTTTCGGAACTCGTGGCAGTCCTTGAGCATGTGGCTAGCTTTCTTTTCCATCTTGTTTGTCGATGTAGAAGTGGATGGTGCATGGACCCGAAAGTTTGTCGAATCTTGAGGTCCGTTCTCATGATCGCGGCGTTGCCACACTGCATTGGTCGTCGTTGTCGCGAAGTTTCCTGCGGTATCCTCATTGCGTTTGTTGTCATTCTGGCGGTCGTGGCCGCTGCGACCATGTCGGGTCCGTCGCGGTCCTCGTGAGCGCGATCTCCTCTTCTTGCTTGGCGTTCGCGTCTTGACGTAGTAGTCGTCCTCTTCATCGATTGCGCTAGCTGGATGCAATCTTCGCCTCGCCCAAGCTGTTGGCGATTTCCATGAGGTGGTCGAGTGTTTTGGGCTTTACACGCCCAAGTTCCTCCTTGAAGTCTGGGCGCGCCGTCCCTGGCGTCAATGGCCCGCTCTTGAGATGTGTCTTTGGAGTTCTTGGTTGTAGACCAGCGTAGTATGTACGGCGAATAGATTCACCCGTTCTCGAGTGCAGGCTCGCAATTCTTGATTGAGGCGGGCCTCTTCTTTGGTGCCTTTGAAATTTCGGATGAAGCTGTAAGCGAGCTCCTCCAACCGGATGGATCGATGATAATGCTAAGCCCGGACCAGCGCACTGTTAGGCTGAAATTAGGCATGGCGGTTTCTTTGTTGCCTCGTGAAGATTGACGGATGACGGATGGTCAGAGCCAGGACTTTGGATCTTGCGTCGTTGAACTTGAGTATCCTAAGGAAGCTTGAAGTTGCGTGGCATCTGTGTTCGCGGACGGATCTGCTAAAGCATCGAGCCCGTAGAGTTCTCCTTCGTCTTCATCCATCTCGATTGACGAGCATGCGCGTTTAGCGTGCTTTATCGATCTTCTTGTATGTAAGCTTGTCTTTGGCGTCGTAGTCGCTTTTATGGCGGTGCGAGCTCTTCTTCCTTCGAGGAAGATCGTGCTCCTCTTCCTCTTCGGATGAGGGTGGGACTCGATCGCGCTGGCGGAGCTTTTCTTGGTTCGCGAGGCGTCTTTGTGGGCGGCTCAATTAGTCCTAGTCAGGTGAGTGCGGACCTATGCATGGCTATTTTCGGGTCCCCCTCCGGAGGTGGGTGAGCCGCGAGATATGCAGTGGCTGCCATGATCGCAGCTTGTGGCGTCTTCGGGATGATGTTGCCGTCGGCGTCCATATCCATGAACGATGTATGGAGAGTTCGGGTCACGTCACGCCGCTCCTTGGGGTCCATGTTTTCCACCCGAGAGCGGTGCTTGTTTCCCTGATTTCCGTTTGTGCTAGAGCTGGGTCCCATGGCGGAGAGTGCAGCTCGTCGCGCACTGGACTCAGAGGCTGCTTGCTTGCGTTTGTCGAGCGTCTCCTGCATCTTAACTTGCTTCTTGTGCTCCTCGATGAGGAGGTAGTGGTATGCCCTCAGCAGATCACGTGGGGAGTCCAGAGGTAGGACTATTTCGCTGACGGTAGCGGCGTGCTTGACCCATCCTTCTTTGCTAAGTTGGATGAGGTGGCCTATTTTCCCGTTTTGCCGTTTCCACCGTTTTCGCCATTACATCTGCACCTTCGAACGTCCACCGCCGCGTGGAGGAGGATAAGAACGGCGCGGCCACGTCCCCGACGCCCTCATCCACTCTCCCCCTCTCCAGCGACCCCTCACTCCCGTTCCCCTCTCGGACCCGAACCCTAGCTCCGACGATCCCGCCGTCTCCGGCCTCCCCGTGCCTCGCCGATGAGGCCTTAAGCTCCGCCGCTCCCTGAGGATCCTTCCCATCGAAGGAATCGAGGGGGGGGGGCGTAGTGAAT
Source organism: Avena longiglumis (assembly GCA_030063025.1). Classification (NCBI taxonomy): domain Eukaryota; kingdom Viridiplantae; phylum Streptophyta; class Magnoliopsida; order Poales; family Poaceae; genus Avena; species Avena longiglumis. The sequence continues at coordinate 538,950,512 of CP125973.1, forward strand.
CGTCGCCCGCGACTCCGTCTTCCCCGCCATCGATAACCACCAGTGCCATCAATTCCGACGTCCACGGTGCTCCCCTCGCGCCAACGACCCCTCCGCGAGCTTCCCGGTGAGCTCACGGTCTCTGTGACCCTCTCTGTTTCCCCTCTCTCAGATAAATGTCGCAATCATGCGCATGCTGGCCGTTCGGCCGTTGTCATGCGCCGTCTGGCCGTGCTCCGGCGAGGTCTGCGTGGCTTTCCACGGTGGTTTGCTTGCGTGGCCAGGCCCCACTAGTCAACTCCTCTAGCTAGAGCCAGCCCCGGTGAGAAACGCCCTGAGCCCTTTTCGCGTGTGTACCTGCTGAGGTGGCCACGGGCCCACCTGTCGGTGTTTGTGGCTAGCCTAGCCCCCTGTGTAAAAAGTATTCCTAGCTTTATTTAAATTAATAAAAGGGTTAATAATTTTAGAAATTGTTTGAATATTGTAAATTCAATAACTTTTAATCTGAAATTCAGAAAAATACAAATAATATATCAAAATGTTCAGAAAAATGAGTTCTACTTATTTAAGCTATAACCACACATTGATCAACAACTTTAATGACAAGTTTAATTAGAGAACTAAATCAACCCCTCTCATGTACTTCTGGAGTTTCCTGAATTAGTGTTTTCAACCCTCGGAACCCCGTTTAAATTGCCGAGCATGTTTTAGGGTTTCATTTCAACACAATTCAACTTGTCATATCATCATCCTTGTTTGAGCATTGCATCGATGCCATGTATTGATTGTTGCCTTTCTTTCTGGTATTGGTTTTTCGCGATAGGATCCGAGCCCGAAGTTGAAGTCAACAACACCGAAGATCCGTACCTGTCTACCGACGGACAAGGCAAGCGTAGCCTCTCATTCTGAACCTATGTTTTATAAAATATATTACTTTCTCGCTATGATTCACACGATTCCAATGTGGTATTTTGTCAGTAGCTAGTGTTACCTATCTGCTGCACTGTTTCCCTTTTATAGCCTTATACTCATGATCCACTGCTCCTAGCATACCTAGGTTTGGCATGTGAGAGTTGTAGAGCTCTTGTTACCGTCAGCTTAGCCAAGCATAGAAACAACATATGATCTATTCAATGATGAATCGGAGGAGCCAAGGAAGGTAGTGAGGTAGGAGATGGTGACATCATCGAAGGAGTTAATTAATCATGTTAAGGCTTGTATGTAAGGCCACGTTGGGTGTGGTATTCGTAGTCCCATGCTCGCCACCACTAGGAACTGAGTTCTTGTCTTTGGAACCGAGGCAGCGTCTGACCACCTGGCCTGGACAACCCCTCGACTGACTAACTTGCCTAGTAGATTCCATGAGTCACATAGTTCGGGCTTTCCATTTGGCATACGCATTGAAAACATTTTCAAAAGAGGAGGTGATGGAGGTGCATCATAACAGGTAGGGAAGCGTGGACTGGGTTGCTTGGGGTTGATGGAGCCCCTGGTGAACCAACCTCGCCTCACATCTTTAAGTATCGGCTTCGAGATTTGACCCGTTACAGCGAAATCATACTTATTGCGTGACTCATGGTCTCGACGAAAGCAAGGTAAAGGTCGTGGTCAACCACCCTCTGCCGGCCTTCCAAGGAAGAGGGCTAATAATATTTGGCATTAAGAGTCGGTTGGTACGTGTGGGTAAAGTTGTACACCCTGGGTACTAATCTTTTCGAAAAGTCGTGTTCATGGTTATGAGCGCTTGGTGACTAGATTCTAAGATCATAGATAACTCTAACCCTTTGTAAACTTGTTGATCCACATGTGCTTAAGGATGCTTCCTCCGGGTCGATGGGGTGATCCTAGATAGGAGGTTCTGATGAAGATGCTGGTTACCAAGATGTGATGAACAAGATGAAGAAGACGCTATCTTATCCCTTTTTAAAAAGATTCTGAATAGACGAGCCTCTTCTCTCTCTTGTTTACAAATAAGGATTTCTTTCTGCAAAAGTAAATCCAAAGAAAGCCTTTCTAGCTAGAGCATATAGATACTAGGTTATCTAAGTCTTGCGGAGTACATTCTCGTACTCAGCCTGGCGCCATTGTTGTTTTTCTACAGAGGATCTGGTTGCAACTGAAGGTGGCTTCTATGTTGACATCGACGAGTAGTTGGGGGTCCCAGGTAGCAGCCTGAGGACTATGGGATGTACGTCGCTTTTGTTTATGGCCTCCTAGGCTTTTTGCTAAGTTGTTGTGTAGAACAACATAATTTGCTTTCGCTATGTGATGTAATGTTGGGTCCATGCCCTATGGTTTGTAATAACTCTAATATCTTACTCTGTTAAGAGTTTAAACTTATGCTGTTGAATCCCTGTGTTCTGTAATGTTACCGAATCATACTGTGATCTTCCGTGTTTGGGAGTTAAACTATCTTAGATGGTGATATGAGGTTAGTTTAACCCTAACCCCGGGGGGTGCTACAGCTGACCGGTGCCCCCTCCTGCGAAGTTTCTAGGCTCCCCTTTGCGTGATGTCTGCTCAAGCGACCAACTTTGTCATCTCTGGTCTGCCCTACATCAATGACACTCTTCATAGGTGGTCGGGGCGAAATCCCCACGCGGCGTTGGCATGCGTTGTCAACAGCGACGTCCGAGGGTGTCGTTACCTCCTTGGAGGCGTTGGCATGACCCTGACCGTACCTCATCCTCAAGCATTGGGGGAAACCCCAGGTGCGGCCTGCTGGATTGGACAACGGCGGCGTTTCAGCGTTGTTCCATTCCTGAAGACGCTGCTTTGGTTGCAGGTGGAGTACCTGATGCGACAACGGGAACGGGAGGTTGGCGAGGCGTCGCTCTAGCGTAGAGATATCTGGTAGCGGACATTCAAGCATAGCGTTGCCAACGCCGGCACTTCCCCGACGAATGCTACACCAGTTCCAGCCAGGCCCTGTCTTCCACCTGCCGACTCTCTAGGCACATGAGTGCGAGGTACATTGGCTTGGGCAGTACTGGAGCTCCAATCATCCCTAGAGGTAGCTTCCAATGACGGTGTTGTTGTCGTGAGCTCCGAGTCTCGACGCCTTGCCATTCTTGGTTGGAGGCAAGGCTGGATGAGGCCTAATGTCGTTACAGCTGCGGTGGACAATGGGCGACGAGTTGCACGATGATCCTCCGAGCCCGTCCGATGTTGAAATCGGATGTTTCCTGCCTGCTCCGTAGAGGATCGGCCACGAGTTGGTAGGAAACGATATCTGCTGACGGTTACCGGCGCGCTTCTCGTAAATATATTTTTTAGCTGACGTTTTTCTGTAGCTGACGTATGTCCTCGTAGAGGATGGGCTGCCGCTTGTTTGGCCGGCGCCTCGCAGTTTATCGGGCTGGCCGTATCGTACACGTGCGGAGGACCCGGTGTTATTAGTACCACATCGCCTAGCGAGATGATGTCCTACCTGTTTATAAACTGTTTCGGGGACACAAATCTCGACCAACCGGCAAGGTGTGGTAGCGGTTTCAAAAGTGTTGGAACACCCCCTGCCGACTAGCCGGTCCCGAGGCTGTTCCACACCCGAGAAGAAGACTAGTAGAAGGCACACAAACTACACAAGTAGATGACACATGGAACAAAGGGGAACTTTATTAAACTTTCTCTTGGTAAGCACCCGTACAATGATTGTTCCTCTATTTATAGACTAAAGGGGATACGATACCCACATGGGCCAACCCTAGCCTGGTAGAGGCCACACCGAGTGAGCCTCTACCGGTTCAGTTTCCCAACACTCCTCCTAGGTATCTTATCTGTATAACCATGGCTTAAAACTTTGAAAAACCCTGTGGAAAAAATATGGAGAAATGCACACGGTATACTTGTTGCTAGGTTACACGAATTGCCTCATTAAAAACCTCATGTGAGAAACTTCATAAAAACTCACTAAGGGAAAAAGAGTACAATTCACTTAACTATAAAGTTAAGCACTCGAGCATCAGGATCAAGATTTCAGCGATGAGTTTGTGAAGATTCTCCCCCTTAACCTTGCATCTCCCTAAGTCTCATCATGCCGATGCCACGGACACATCTCTCAAAAGAAGATGCTGGCAATGATTTAGTGAATAAATCAGCGAGATTTTCACACGACTTAGTATGCAAGACTTTCACTTCGTTCATCTTTTGCAGTTCATGTGCATAGAAGAACTTGGGGTTTATATGCTTTGTGATATTTCTCTTCACATAACCCGTCTGGACTTGTGCAACACAAGCGGCATTATCTTCATAGATAATTGTTGGGGTTTGTACGGTGTTCAGTCCACATGACATCTGGATGTGGCTGACTACTCGTCGAAGCCATACACATTCTCGTGATGCTTCATATAATGCTATGATTTCCGAGTGGTTCGTCAAAGTTGACACAAGAGTTTTCTTAGACGATTTCCAGGAAATTGCCGTTCCACCACAAAGGAAAACATATCCAGTCTGCGACTTGGATGTATCTTGGTCCGAAGGTACCCATCATCTGCATAGCCTACAACAGATAGGTCTTGGTTATTTTGGTAAAACAAGACAAGGTCCTTTGTCCCTTGTATGTACCTAAAGATGTCCTTAACGCCTTTCCAATGCCTCTTGGTAGGCTCAGAACTGTACCTTGCAAGCAAATTGACGGCGAATGCAATATCCTGCCGTGTACAATTTGCGAGGTACATAAGTCATAACTGCACTTAAGTAGGGGAATTCCGGTCCTAGAATTTCCTCCCCCTCTTCTTTAGGCCTGAACGGGTCCTTGTCTTGCTGCAAAGATCTTCCGACCATCGGGATCTTAGAAGGATATGCCTTTTCAAACCCAAATCGTTCCAACACCTTCTGGGTGTAGGTCGACTGGTGAACTAGAATCCCAGCAGGGGAATGCTCAAGTTGCAGACCGAGGCAAAACTTGGTTTTGCCTAAGTCTTTCATCTCGAATTCCGACATCAGGTAGGAACTCGCTTCCTCAATATCGTCAGGTGTACCGATTATATTCAAATCGTCCATGTACATCGAGATAATACAGAAACCATCCTGGGATCTCCGCATAAAAACACATGGGAAATCTTCATTGCTCGCGTAGCCCTTCTGATGAAGGAAATCGCTTAAACGATTATACCACATCCTACCTGACTGTTTTAGTCCATACAATGACTTCTTAAGCTGAACACTGTATCAGCTCATGTTTGCTCTATCTGGTTGGGACAGGATACCTACGGTACTTTCATGTATATGTCCGAATCCAAGTTACCATATAGGTAGCGGTGACAACATCCATTAGTTTCATTTTTAAGTCCATGTTTCACGCCATTGAGATCAAGTATCTAAAGGTAATTCCATCCATGACTGGGGAGTAAGTTTCCTCAAAGTCGACACCTGGTCGCTGAGTGAAACCTTGAGCAACGAGCCTTGCTTTGTACCTTACTACTTCATTATTCTCATTTCTCTTTCGAATAAAAACCCACTTATGGCCAATGGGGCGAATGTGGGGAGGAGTTAGACAAACAGGTCCAAATACCTCTCTTTTGTTTAACGATAATAATTCAGCAGTAATTGCCTTCTGCCAATCTTTCCAATCCGATCTTTTCTTGCAATCAGCGAGCGTGTTAGGCTCAGGGTCAAGATCTATGATTGAGGCAATTTTTTTGGCAAAATTAACGTCGACATTTGCCATGTCTCGGTTGTATGACTCGCTCGAATTAACATAGTTAATGGCCATTTCGTCATGGAGTGCATCAGGCACATCCTCTTGCTCCACCGGATTTCCCAATCCGGGAGTTAGGTCCTTTAGCTTTCCCGCTCCGATGTGTGCGCACACAACTTCCCTGGGTATTTCCGATATAGGAAAGTTCAAGTCAGCAATTTCGTGCACTGAAATATCCATACTTGTGCCAGGTCTCAACTGGCTCCCCTCAATAGGGGCAGACTGTAATAAATCTCTCTTATCCTTGTTCTTCGGGCGTCCCCGGGTACTTGGGATTTGAGAAACCAGAATCCGCGTCCTCTTAGGCCTTGGAGCAGGAGCGGGTATACCATCATTTTTCTTTGGTATTTCAACCCTTTCCGGTGCATTACGTGCATGCACATGCGACTTTGCCACAGTCTTTAAATCACTAAAATGATCGGGCAGTTGATTCGCTAGGGAGTGCAAATCTAGTATCTTTTGGACTTCTCTATTAGTCTCAACAGTGCGTGGGTCATGAGCGTGGATCCCCGTGGCTTTCCACGTGATTTCTCGACTTTTGTCATCCAGGGGTTGATTACCTCCCCCCAAAGTCGGAAAAAGATCCTCGTCAAAAATGCAACAAGAACGGGCCGTGTGATCACTGTCAAGGGTCCAAGAATCTGATTATGGACACAGTCTCATAACCAACGTATATCCCCGACTTACGGAGCGGTCCCATTGTTGATCGCTGGGGTGGTGGTATAGGTACATATACCTGGCAGCCGAACCTACGTAGGTGGGAAATTTTCGGTGCCGACCCTTGCGAAAGTTGTATGGGAGAGTGGATGTTGTAGGCCGATGGTCGAAAGTTGATGAGATTAGCGTCGTGTAACACCGCGTGTACCCAACATGTAGTTGGCAAATTACAACCCTGAAGGAGTGGTCTGGAAATGAATTTAATCCTTTTAATCAATGCCTCCGCAAGTCCATTTTGAGTGTGGACATGCGGTACAGAGTGCTCAAGTTTGATTCCAGTTGCCATGCAATAATCGTCGAATGCCTTTGAAGTAAATTCTCCGGCATTGTCCATTCGAATAGACTTTAAACGATAATCAGGGAATTTATTTCTTATTTGTATGATCTGGGAGATCAACTTTGCAAAAGCATGGTTCCTTGTTGACAGCAAGCAAACATTGGACCATTTAGAGGAAGCATCGATGAGCACCATGAAGTGCAACGGCCACGAGAGGGCTGAATTGGACCACATATATCCCCTTGAATGCGTTCCAGAGCGGGAGTTCATCCTTCACCTTTAGGGGACGGTCTAATGATCAATTTCCCGTGGCGCATGCGCACTGCGAAATCATCGGGATTCGGAAATTTTTCACATTAACATTATGACCGTTGAGTTGTTAATTATATTTATCATCATCCTAAGACCGAGTGGCCTAACCTATCATGCCAAAGGCAGAATAGTTCGGAGCTTCTAAAGAGTCTTAAGGGTAGTGTAAATAGGTGGTGCTACTATCTTAGTGTAGTACAACCCGGTAGCTAATGAAGGAGTCTTTCGACAACATGTTTACCATTTTAAATCGCTTGGTAATGAGTAGGAACTCCTTTCCATTCTCATCATCATCGGTTTCTACATGGAAACCATTTGCGGATGTCTCTAAAACTTAAGAAATGCAGAGTCGACTCCGGATACAACAATGCCTCTTCAATGATCAGAGTTGTTCCATTTGGGAGTATGATAGTTGCTCTTCCGGAGCCAACTACATTCGGACCGCAGCCGGCGATCGTCATTATGTTACCAGCGTTTTTGGTAATGGACTCAAAATACTTTGTTTCTCTCAAGATGGTATTTGTGGTGCCGCTATCAGCAAGGCACATTTCCTCCATTTGGGTGCCACACGCGTTCTAAAATATAGTGCTTAATTAATATAATGGAGCGAGGAAAATGCTACATCAAGTAAGTAAAACACATAAACATTTCAGAACATCACACAATCAAATAATGGAATAAATTAATGAAATAAATGTCATCCAATCGCCGAAAACAAATAAATGTTATGCTCACATAGAGCTTACAACCATATCGAAAAATTGTATCTCATTATTTGCGGAAAAGAAATCATCACAACAAAAAGGAGCTCAGGTGGATTCTGCAAAGAAACCATCAAGCTCAGCCTGTATCTCAAGGTCAGTGAGCTTCTCTTCGTTGGCTATCATCATCGAGGCAGCAGAGATGTCTAGCTGAGGCGGGGGGGGGGGCAACATTCTCAACCTCCATGGGCACAGCGGCGTTCGTGGGAACCGCCGAGGGTGCTACCACTTGTGCTACGTCATGCGCCACTACGGGCGCGACGTTCTGCATAGGCGCCACTCCGGGCGCCAGTGGTGCCTCAACCTGGACAAGGTGCGCTTCGCGCGCCTTCTTGTTGGCCTTGAACGCGTCCACGACGTGTTTAGGGGCCAAACACTGTCTGCAGAAGTGAGTCTTGGAGCCACAGCGGAAGCAGTCTTGGGGCCTTGCCTCCCCCTTGCCCTCCTTGCGTTGCTTGGCCGGGTTGGAGGAGTTAGGGCCCTTCTTGCCTCTCTTCTTGTGGATGGTCTTGCGCACCTTGTAGGCACCGACATTAGCCTCATGACTTGCCCCCCCCCCCCCCGCGAAGGGTTGCACGGAGAAGTTCTTTTTCAGAACATTATCCTGCGCCTCGGCCACCTGGAGAGCATCAATAAGCGCTGCATATTCCGTGAATCCTTCCTGGCGAAAGTTTCGCGAGGACTGGATGTTGTCCGGATGGAATGTGGAGAGGGTTTTGTCTATCTTCTTATGATCGGTGGTACTGGTCCCACACAGCTGAATAATGGTACAAATCCGGTGCAACCTGGAGTTGAACTCTCCCACCGTCTTGAAGTCCGCAAACCTCAGACGAATCCAATCTGCCTCCGCTTGTGGCTGAATGGTGTACTTCAGCTTAGAGAACCGCTTGTTGAGGGCGGTCCAGAGGGCAGAAGCACTCCGTTCTGCCATGTACTCGTTCTTGAGAGTCTCACACATGTGATGGCGGAGGAAGTGCAGGGCTTTGGCGTTATCCGCCGGGATGGTTTTGCTAGGGGCCGTCGGGGTCCCCTCAATCAACGCATCCTTGATGCATTGGCCCTCGAGGACGATCTCAACGTCCGAGGCCCAAGTCAGGTAGTTAAGCCCATCCTGGGTCAACTCCGGGAACTCGCGGCTGACGATTCCGGTCATCTGCAATTTATGCAAAGTGTGTAAGATTACAGCAGGTAATCGGTTGCATAAATGCGATAATCGATACAATAATTCAAATATGATGGCGTTCCAAAATTTAAATTGAAACTGTACATGCTAACTATGTAGTACAAGAAATTAAAAGGGGTGAAACATTTAATTACTATAGTAAAACATAGTAAAAAGTAAGCAGTTTCAATTAATTTGCGTGCCGGGCCAAAAAAATATGGGAAATGGGCCAGCAGCCCATCTCTGCCTTCCAGCTGCCCCCAAAAAAATTCTTTTTTTTCACACCACGCGGGCCAGCACACCCCCACACAGTCCCGGCCCATCCTGGGGGGACAGAGCTGCAAGCAGCTCCCGAGTGGGGGTGTCGTGGCGGCGGGGGTGGTGGGTCCCAGGGCGGCGGGCGGCGCGGCAGCATGGCGGGCAGCGCATGAGCACATGGCCAGCGGCGGCGCAGCGCACGAGGCAGCGTGCGGCTCGGAGGCGGCGCGGCACGCAGCCAGCCCAGCCAGCATGCGTGGCCAGCTCGGCTCGCAGCGCGGCACGTGGCGCGGCAGCGCCATCCAGCCCGGCCGCGCGGCATGCGCGGCGGCAAGCGGCGTGCAGCAAAGGGCGTGCGACCGGTGGTGGCTCGGCGGCGGCGCGCGGCGGCGCGGGCGGCACGCGAGGCAACGAGGCGCGGGCGGCCATGCGAGCGTGCGGCCAGCTGCGTCGGCAGCCAGCGGAGCGTGGCGGCGCGCAGCGGCGGCAGCGACGCGGTCGGCGGCCATGCGAGGGCGTCACGGCCAGCGTCGGCAGCCAGCGGAGCGTGGCGGCGCGGCGACGCGCCAGCAAACATCGGCGCGGCGCGCAGCGGCCAGCGGCGCGGCGGTGCCAGCGGCGGCGGCGGCGCAACCGATGCTGCGGCGGCGGCCGAGGGGCGCATGTGCGGCGCGGCTGCGTAGCCAAGCGCCTTTGGCGGCAATGGCGTCGTGGCGGCGGCCAGCAAGCGCGCCTCATGTGGCGTCGGGCAGCGGCCAGCGTGGCGGCGTGCGGCGTGGCCTGGCCAGCGCAGCGCAGCGGCGGCGACGCAGGCGCGACCAGCGGCGGCAGCAGGGCCTCTGGGCGGCGGCGGGCGGCGGCCAGTGGGTCCTGCGGGACGGGCGCGAGCTGCGTCTGTTAGCCGCCATTGCTTCTGCATGTTGCAAGATCGAGCGTACATTCGAAAAAAAATACATGCAAAAACTGTAGATCGATCCGATCTACTAATTAAAAATAGACAAGATCAGCCTGATCTACTAATTAAAAGTCCAGATCGGCACAGCAGGTGCACGCATCGATGGTACAATCAACAAAATTATAATCATGGAGTGATTAGATCGACATTGGTCGGCGGCAGCAGGTCCGTTCGACTCCCGGGAAGAAAAATCCGCACCTTAGATGGGATCTGATCTGAGATCTGAATGCAAATTTTGAAAGGAAAACGCGAGACGAATCCATTTTTGCGGTCAGATTTGGGTTACCTTCAACGAAAGCCTGCGTGGTGCAGGCTCGACGGTGGCTTAACGGAGGTTCGACGGAGATACACGTGATGATAACGTGTTGGAACACCCCCTGCCGATTGGCCGGTCCCGAGGCTGTTCCACACCCGAGAAGAAGACTAGTAAAAGACACACAGAGTACACAAGTAAATGACACAGGAAACAAAGGGGAACTTTATTAAACTTTCTCTCGGTAAGCACCCGTACAATGATTGTTCCTCTATTTATAAATTAAAGGGGGATAGGATACCCACATAGGCCAACCCTAGTCTGGTAGAGGCCACACCAAGTGGGCCTCTACCGGCCCAGTTTCCCAACAAAAAGCACTTAGAATTCCGGAATTGTGACTTAGATTAGCCCTCATGTCACCCCGAGTATAGGGGCACACCGACATGGTGTGCATATGCTATTTTGTATAAACATTCACATGCGTGAAATATATAGAGTTCTCATGTTAAGGTCCGAAGCTACATGTTCTTTTTTAACAAGAGCTTAAATTAGTTCCACTAGTTGTAAAATGGGTCCAGGTAGTCCCAATACTTGCTAATTAGTGCAAAATTAGTCCAAAATTGATGTATAGGGGCACATCGACATGGTGTGAATAGGCTACTTTTATATCTAGTTGGTCTGTTTTTCTTGGTATAAACATTTTCCCAAATCATCCTATTTCTCTATGTAAAATGACAGGTGAATATTTTGGGCAGAATAAACAACACGGACGACTGAAAAAAAGCTCCCTTCCTAGGTCGTCCATGCGGGCGACCAGGAGACCTCCCCGCCGCCACGCCCAACCACTCCCTCCCCTTCCCTGGTCTCCACCCTCAAGAAGGCTGCGCAGGCGGCTCTACTTCTGCGACAGGCGACTTCAGCGACATGCCTCTTCTCCTCGCGCGATGGGGCGGCGACCGCGGCCGAGGCGGCCCCTCGCGGTGGAGGTGGCGGGGCTCACGGCGCAACCTCCTCCCCGAGCGATGGCAGCGGCGATGGCTTCTTCTCGGGAACCCTTCTGGCGGTTTTCTTCGGCTCCGATGGCGGTGCAGGTGGGCGGACAGCGCTCCGGTGCTCGGTCGGTTGGTGACGGGGCGTACGGGCGCTGTCGTTTTGGTGGCACAGATGGCGGTGCTCTTGGCTCTGGTCGCCGGCTCTTTGTGCCCAGATTTGGGGCTGATTTTGGTCAGGGCGGGCCGGTCAGGCTTTGGCGCGCCACCTCTGGTTGGAATTAGGAGTAGGTCGTGATGCATGTGGTGGTGTTGGCGCTGCGTCTACTGCAGTGCAGCGGCAGAGCTTCACAGGTCTGATCTGGACCCGGCCAGGCCTTGGGCACCGAACTAAAGGGTAGCAACGGCGGTGACCTACGTGCTGCAACGTGGTGTCGGGGACTTCACGAAACCAACTTGGGTTCGTCCGGGCCTGCTCGGCCTTGTGTGTCCCTGCTGCCCCCTCCGGTCGACACCCGCAACTGGCGGTGGAGGACGTCCTCCAGGTGGCCATGTTGTAGCCGCCCTATGGCTCCAATGTTTTCCCTGGTGTGTGTTTTCCACAGCATCCGGTCGGCTACCTCCGTATGCGGTGGAGGTCGTTCCCTTCCATGTGGATGCGATACTACCGCCCTTGTTTATGACTCTTCCTCTCGGTCAGGTCGGCCTCGCAGCATTGCTACGGTGATACGACGATGGTGACTTTAGGACCGTGGTGGCGCATATTAGTGGGTGACAAGCTTGGTGGAGAGCTTCGATTAATCCAAGGTGGTGGTTCTAGGGGCCGAGAGAAATCCTGAAGGGAATATGCCCGAGAGGCAATAATAAAGTGGTTATTATCGTATTCCTTGTTTATGATAAATTTTTATTTTACATGCTATAATTGTATTAATACGGAAACGTTAATACATGTGTGTTTAATAAACAAAAGGAAGTTCCTAGTTATGTCTCTCTTATAAACTAGCTCGTTGATTAACAAGATGATCATAGGTTTCCTCATCATGGACATTGGATGTTGTTAATAACGAGGTCACAACATTAGTGTAATGGTGTGATGAACATTCCTCCGAAGTATAGCATTACGATCAAAGTCATTGAGTTTATATTGCTATAACAACTTACGAAGTGATCCTAATCCTTAGACCATGAGATCATGTCAATCACTAACACTGGAAGAGTTTCTTGATAACATCAAACGTCACACCGTAATAGGGTGATTATAAAGATGGGTTCAGAACTACTAAAGAGTTATGTTGAGGCCCATGGATCGAGAGTGGAATTTGTTCATCCCGATGACGGATAGATATGCTCTGGGCCCTCTCGGTGATATCACATTGATTAGCTTGCAAGCAAGTGATTTGATCACTAAGATGTTATATCACGGAGCGAGAAAAGAGTGCATGTCGATGTGAGATCAAACTAGGTATGGAGATACCGATGATCGAATCTCGGACATGTAATATATCGTGAAACAAAGGGATTAAGATACTAGCATAAAAGGTTCCGATGATCACAAGAAAGTCATCGTTGAATGTGTGGGAGTCAGTATGGGTCTCCAGATCCCACTTCTGATTATTGATCTGAGAGGGGTCTCGATCATGTCCGTATTATTCACGAACCGTAGGATGACACACTTAAGAGACACCGACATCCAATTGGAGCAAAAGTTTCATGCCGAAAAGAATAACAAGTGCAGGAATTTATTTCACTAGATACCGAAACGGGTTTTCGGGTGAAATTGCAGAAAGTGTTTCTGCATGTGAAATGAAATACTAGCAAGGGGTTATATGTGAATGTTTGTCATTAAAGTAATTGACAAAATTCTGAATAAATAAAAGGAGTTTTATTTAATGAGAGTTTGCATTAAATTTGGTGGAAGTTTAATGGGAATTTGAGTGGGTTTTTGAGTGGAGGGAATTGAAAGACATTTGAGTGAGTGGAGTGTCCACCCACATGAATGTGCAAGAGGTGGGGGCAGCCCCATGGCTGGGCGCATGGCCCCTTGGGTGCCCTCCTCTCCCTATAAAAGGAGCCCCCCTCCCTCTCTCTCACTCACACCTCCTCCTGAAGGATCTCTCTCCCCCTCTAGAATTTATTCCCCATGGTCTCGGACTAGCGAGATACATGTTCCCGGTGGCTATTCGGCAAGAAAGAGTTGTGCTTCCGCTGCATCGCTGGAGCGAGGAGGCGGAGGTTGCTCGGTGCCTCGAACGTGTGTGCGAGCACGGATGCGCTGCTGATTTGCGGCGCTAGGACTTCCTATCGATCTTGAGATCGGCAAGAGATCGTCTAAATCAACCACGGGTCGTTCGTTAAGCTTTGTCGGTCTTCAAGGGTATGTTCTCTACGGATATACATCCGCCCGTTGTTTGTATCTATTAGATAGATCTTGGTACATAGTTCACATCGTAGGAAAATTTTTGTTTTCTATGCTGCGAACCCTACAGTGGTATCAGAGCCGGATCTATGCGTAGATACTTTGCACGGGTAGTACACATATAAGTATGTGGGCGATGATGATCATTTTATTGCTTCTTAGTTGTACTTTGGATATTGGTGGCATAGTGGGATGAAACGACCCGGACAAACTTTACATGTCCTCGCACATGAGACCTGTTCCACGCTTGACATGCAACTAGTTTTGCATAAGTGGCTAGCGGGTGTCTGTCTCTCCTACTATAGTCAATACCTAATTTGCAATGAGTTGTCAACAATTTGGTTATCCTCGTTGTGGTTCATGTTCGTAGGTAAGAACGTTTCTATCTTTGAAATCACTAAGCCACGTAAAAATTGTAATGGATAAATTAGAGGCGTCTAGTTTAGATTGTTGCTGGTCTAGTGTTATGATATGGTAATGTTGTAAGTAGAAGTATAAGATGATAGTCTTACAATACGCATAACGTGTAGGTTCCATAGACCTTGGCCTTACACATGGAGGTATGATAGAGATCATACCACGATGCACATGATGGAGATCAAGTGCGGGAACCATATCATTTCACTTATTAACATGTGATGTTTATTGCATCTTATATTGCTTGTTTGGCGTTTTATTAGCATAATAAGATGATCCCTCATTTAGATATCAAGATAAAAATGTGTTCTTCCTTAAGTATGCATCGACAATGTATCGTCGCATCAATACATCACGTGATGATCGGGTGTACTTGAATCCACGAGCATATCTCGGGTGTAAGACAGTTACACACGCGAATACTAAGGTTCTTACTTGACGAGCCTAGCATGTATATACATGGCCTCGGAACACGGACCGAAAGGTTAAGCATGAGTCATATGTTTTGATATGATGACCATATGGATGCTCGCCTTTGAAGCTACACCGACTCACGTGATGATCAGACTTGGTGTAGTGGATTTGGTTCATGTAATCACCGAGGGATGTCGTTTTTGAGTGGGAGTTCATTTCTAATTTGGATTAGTAGAACTCAATTTATCATAAATTAAATCAAAGTGAATTTGCATAATTTGTTGTAGTCATTGGCATTCGTTCACCACCTTATGAATAGATGTAATTGAGATAATAGAACTATAGAATTCTGGATATATACTTTACGAACTGGTATCATATTGTGTTGAGTGTCAATCTAAAGTTTAAAGTCCTATTGCAAACTTTTAGCAAACTCTATTTACTCCATGAAATTTAATAGTTAGTATTAAATCGAGAGTAACAATTCCAGTGTTAGTATCTTATGTATCATGTTTGCCTCCATGATTCTTGATTGTTTTAATATCAAGTTTATCTAGGAGCTGAAAGAATTGTTTCATAAACCATCATGTGTGGCAGATATAACGATATCTAAAACAATGTTTTGGTTGCAATATGATAGAGTATAATATATGTTCTCATATTGGATAAGAATTTACAAAGGTTGGAGATGCTAGACATCCTAATCATCCAAAAGGGTTTTGGAAAGTAATGTTATACTCATGATTCACCTTTATAAGCTACAGTAGCTTGATCATGAAAGTCGTCATGATAAGGGTGAATATAAGATGTATGTAAAGTGTTTACTACACTACAAGATTACTAAAGAATGGATTTTGAAAGAATACCGATCATTTGATGATGGTGATCTACTTCAAAGTGCAAGTCCAAAGGTATTATTATTTGAATATACACGCTTTGGACTATGTGTCATGTGTATGGCGCCACTTTTGATGTTTTCTTTTAAAAAGGAAAAAAGGAAAAGCTGAAAGAGAATCTATAAAATATATTTGGCAGAAAAGAAAAGATTGGAAATATCCAATTTAGGTATATGGATGATATACATGTTATGGTTGTATTCTTTGCTTGTTAAACAATGTAGCTCTTGGGTATTGGATACCGAATTGGTTGGTATGAAATTTCATACAGAACGACGCAATTCATGAACCACAATGGCATAAGTAACTAGCAAGAGAATATGTGATGATGTTTATCGAAAACAAACAAACCGTTGTTTGTATTTCTCATTGACATCAAAGCTTGACTTTGTTTTAATAATTGTTACTTAAATCAGGTATTATAAGAACAAAGGTTGTTCAAATAATTACCGTATTCCATGTAAGATGGATGATTTACAAATCTAGTTGGAGAAATCACATCCATAAAGCCTAATGCTAAAATGTCGCAAGACAAATGATTGGAACATCACTTACGAAGTGACATCGCCGTTTAAATTATATTGGAAAGAAAACATGAAGAAACTCCATTTTCATGGATTTTTGGAGAATTTGATTTGATCGAGTGACGCTTGTGAGAGTTTCCTCGGGATAATTAAAACTTTGTTCAAAGGCCAAAGAAGAACGAACGACTAAAATATTGGAATTTATACATATCGATGTATGTAGTCCATTATGTATAGTCATAAGCGATGGATTTCATCTTCATATGATTTCTCCGTAAATTTGAGTGAATGTTCACTTAATGAGAAAGAAGTATGAAATATTTGAAAACGTTCAAAGACTTTCAAGATGAAGTGAAAATCATTGTAACAAGAAAATAAATGGTTTATGATTTTATCATAAGGGATTTATTTGAGTTACAAGTATAACAAGAAAATAAATGGATTATGATTTTATCATAAAGGTATTTTGAGTTACAATTTTAGCAAAAACACCTAGATTTGCATCTCCCGAAACACCATAGGAGTATGGAATGTTTGAGATTTGTAATGAAACCTTGTTTGACATGGTTAGATCAAAGGTGTTATTTATAAAACTGCCATTATTTTTTAAAAGATTAAAGCTTTAGAGACTTCCGCTTTTACACTGAAAAGAGCTCCATCTTGATCCGTTGAAATGACACCATGGAAGTTATGGTTTGGGGTAAAACCCAAGTTGTCATTTCTTAAATTTTGGTATGCTAAACATAAGTAAGATGTTTACAACCAAAGTCGGATGAGCATGTATTTGTAGGTTATTTCGAATAACAATTGGTTATTCCTCCATAACACCAAGGACAAAAGGGTTTGTCGCTTGAAACGTGAAGTTTATTGAAGAAGGAATTTTTCATAAATGTTAAGTGGGAGGACAATAGAACTTTGATAAGGTTAACGAACCTTAGCTATATGTGCTAAGTTGCGCAGTGCCGGAAAATGTTCCGGAGACAGCCAGAATGCTCATGGCTCACGTGCCTCAAAGGTTGTGGTCACGGAGGTCTAAGTTCTTATTGAACCAAGTCGGTCGGATAAACAATCAAATACTGAGATTTGAGAGTAAATCATTATTGTTTGACAATGATGAACCGACTACATGCAAAGAAGCGACGATGGGCCCTGACTCCATCAAATGGCTTGAAGCCATAAAATCCGTGATAGTTCCATACACGAGAAATCAAGTTTTGAACTTGGAAGACCCTCCGGAAAGGTGTAAAAACCTATCGGTCGTATTTGGATATATAAAGAAACAAACATGGATGTCTCAGATCTATGAAATATTCGACATGTCGTAAAGTATTTTATGACAATGTTCAAGGAGTTGACTATGACAAGATTTGATCTTTCATAGAGATATTTAGTCTGGACGGATTAAAGTAGCAACCACTACATATAATTTGCTATATGATAGATGAATAAACAAAACAAAGTTCTTTTAATAGAATGGTTACCTAGGACATGTACATGATACGATCCAAAGGGTTTTGTTAATTCAAAGGATGCTAAAAGGGGCATGCAAACTTCAATAGTTGAAGTAAGCATCGCGGAGTTGGAATCTTCACCATGATGAAAAAGGAGTTTTTCATCAGGAGACGATGAAGATGCTTGCATTTGCAAGAAATTAAGTGGGAGCACTGAGACATATTTCTAATACATTATGTGGAGGACATCTTGTTTATTATAAATGATGTATATTTTATTGACAAAAGGTTAATAATTTTATTTCGATGAAAAACTTAGGCAAAACCCGAATATTTAGCATGAATGTCTATAGTGGATAGACTGTGATGCTAATATGGTTGTGTCAAACGTACATATATGAGATATTAAAGGAGTTCAATATAGAAACAACAAGAAACAGTTCTTGTCGCATGGAAAGGAATTGAATCAAGATTCAAGTGTATCGACACTTGATAAGTGAAACAAGATTCAAGTGCTTTGACACTTGATGAGTAAAATCACAAGAATGATTTGATCAATCATACCATGATATGTACACATCCAGATATGTCCTATGCTCTAAGTGTTATGAGCATATACCATAATGAATCATAAAATGATCATTGGACAATAGTAAGGAAATTCTTATGATCTTTTGTAAGAACTAAGAATATATTTGTGTAGAGGTGACAAACAATTACAAATAGTTTATTGTAAAGCGTTACATTGATACTAGTTTTGTTACAAGATACAAATTAAGTTTAACTCAATTTAAACTATGGGTGGCACAATGTAATGGAAAGAAGATTCCATGATGGATTTGGATGAAATCCATAGTTAAGACATTATGACGAATACTACAACAAAAAGTCTAAGTATATGACTGCTATAATAGCAGCAAAGGAGGGAATTTGTGTCAAGAAGTTTGTTATCAAACTAAGGTGTGGTTCGCAACGGGCTAACACTAAAGATATATTGTATGACAATAGTATCGACATGATTTAACCCCAAGGAACTAAAGGTCTCACCGAAAGACCAAATTTATACAATGCCATCTCATTGGAGAATGAGTGATGTGTGAAGACGCAAAGACATGTAAATACACACGGACCTAAAGCGTCAGATCCATAGATTATGTTAACCACTTTCAATTGCGTATATGTAACACCAGAAAGCCATTTGTGTTCAATACGCAAAGTTTTCAAACTAGATTATTGTCTCTAGTGCAAGTGGGAGACTGAAGGGAATATGCCCGAGAGGCAATAATAAAGTGGTTATTATCGTATTCCTTGTTTATGATAAATGTTTATTTTACATGCTATAATTGTATTAATACGGAAACGTTAATACATGTGTGTTTAATAAACAAAAGGAAGTTCCTAGTTATGCCTCTCTTATAAACTACCTCGTTGATAAACAAGATGATCATAGGTTTCCTGATCATGGACATTGGATGTTGTTAATAACGAGGTCACAACATTAGTGTAATGGTGTGATGAACATTCATCCGAAGTATAGCATTACGATCAAAGTCATTGAGTTTATATTGCTATAACAACTTACGAAGTGATCCTAATCCTTAGACCATGAGATCATGTCAATCACTAACACCGGAAGAGTTTCTTGATAACATCAAACATCACACCGTAACAGGGTGATTATAAAGATGGGTTAAGAACTACTAAAGTGTTATGTTGAGGCCCATGGATCGAGAATGGAATTTGTTCATCCCAATGACGGATAGATATGCTCTAGGCCCTCTCAGTGATATCACATTGATTAGCTTGCAAGCAAGTGATTTGATCACTAGGATGTTATATCACGGGAACGAGAAAAGAGTGCATGTCAGTAACGAGATCAAACTAGGTATGGAGATACCGATGATCGAATCTCGGACTTGTAATATATCACGAAACAAAGGGATTAAGATACTAGCGTAAAAGGTTCCGACGATCACAAGAAAGTCATCGTTGAATGTGTGGGAGTCAGTATGGGTCTCCAGATCCCGCTTCTGATTATTGATCTGAGAGGGGTCTCGATCATGTCCGTATTATTCACGAACCGTAGGGTGACACACTTAAGAGACACCGACATCCAATTGGAGCAAAAGTTTCATGCCGAAAAGAATAACAAGCGCATGAATTTATTTCACTAGATACCGAAACAGGTTTTCGGGTGAAATTGCATAAAGTGGTTATGCATGTGAAATGGAATTCTAGCAAGGGGTTATATGTGAATGTTTGTCATTAAAGTAATTGACAAAATTCTGAATAAATAAAAGGAGTTTTATTTAATGATAGTTTGCATTAAATTTGGTGAAAATTTAATGGGAATTTGAGTGGGTTTTTTAGTGGAGGGAATTGAAAGGCATTTGAGTGAGTGGAGTGTACACCCACATGAATGTGGAAGAGGTGGGGCAGCCCCATGGCTGGGCACATGGCCCCTTGGGTGCCCCCTCTCCCTATAAAAGGAGCCCCCTCCCTCTCTCTCACTCACACCTCCTCGTGAAGGATCTCTCTCCCCCTCTAGAATTTATTCCCCATGGTCTCGGACTAGCGATATACATGTTCCCGGTGGCTATTCGGCAAGAAAGAGTTGTGCTTCGCTGCGCATTGGAGCGAGGAGGCGGAGGTTGCTCGGTGCCTCGAACGTGTGTGCGAGCACGGATGCGCTGCTGATTTGCGGCGCTAGGACTTCCTCTCGATCTTGAGATCGGTAAGAGATCGTCTACATCAACCACGGGTCGAACTCGTTAAGCTTTGTCGGTATTCAAGGGTATGTTCTCTACGGATATACATCCGCCCGTTGTTTGTATCTATTAGATAGATCTTGGTACATAGTTCACATCGTAGGAAATTTTTTGTTTTCTATGTTGCGAACCCTACAAATCCTGTTAGCGTTGCCGATACTGACGCTGTGATGTCTACGGGTGCCACCCTTCCTTCTTGAAGGGTGTCGGGTGCTCCTCTTTCACACCCCCCTCCATGTGTCAGGAGAAATCCTAGGACCAGTCCGAGCAGCAGCGTCTGATGATCGACAAGTATAGGGGATCACAACAGTCTTCGAGGGTAGTATAACCCAATTTATTGATTCGACACAATGGGAGGCAATGAATATTTATAAGCCTTAATAACTGAGTTGTTAGTTCAGCTGCAGCTGGAAATAGTCTTGCTCACAGTAGTTTATCAGTAGCAACAGTTTTGTAGTAGCAATAGCAAAGTAACAGATGTAGTAAATTAAAGGCAGTAGTAAACAGCAGGATTTGGGTGCGGTAGGCATAGGGATGGATGGACGGGCGTTGCATGGACAAGACTATTCATGTAATATCAAGATCTAGGACAATTTCAGATAAATAAGATAAAGCATCCAAGTGCTAAACAATCATAGGCATGTGTTCCATATATAGTCATACGTGACCACAATGAGAACTTGCACAATATCTTTTGTCTTGTCAGCCCATTGCAGCGGGGCCTCAAGGGAATCTACTAGCAATTTAGGTACTCCTTTTAATAGAGTACCGGAGCAAAGCATTAACACTCCATGAACACACATGATCCTCATATCACAGCCATCCCCTCCGACTGTCCCAAATTCTGTCACTTCGGGGCATTTGGTTCCGGACAATGATATGTGTAAACAACTTGCATATAAGATCACACACAATACTATCATCATGAATCAATAACATGTTCAGATCTGAGATCATGGCACTCGGGCCCTAGTGAAAAGCATTAAGCACAACAACTTGCAACAAAGTCAAATATCACTAATAAAGATACTAGTCACCATGCCCTAACAATCTTATTCGATTACATGATAGATCTCATCTGATCCAATCCCAACCATCCCCATAGCCTACAATGGGGGATACTCACTCATGGATGGGGGAATCATGGATGGTTGATGGAGACGCATCGGTGATGATGATGATGGCGATGATCTCCTCCAAATCCCCGTCCTAGCAGGGTGCCAGAATGGAGCTTCTGGTTCTGAGTCGCGGTTTCTGGTGGTGGCGGCGCAACGGAACTCTATCTGAAAAAACGCCAAACCCCCCTCTGTTTTTAGGTCAGAAGGATTTATGTAGGCGAAGAGGGAGACCGAGAGGGTGCCCGAGGTGGCCACACCTCCCCCAGGCGCGGCGTAAAATATACACCAAAGCAATTATGGTAAAATAGGAGTTTTGCCATATTTTTCGGGATTTTTCCTGAAAGTTGATTTTTTGCACAAAAACTAGACACCAAAGCAATTCTACTGAAAACAGCATCAGTCCGTGTTAGTTGTATCCAAATCACACAAGTTAGAGGAGAAACAATAGCAAAAATGTTCGGGAAAGTAGATACGTTTTGGACGTATCAACTCCCCCAAGCTTAGCTTATTGCTTGTCCTCAAGCAATTCAGTTGAAAACTGAGTGCGACAAAAGAAACTTTCACGAACACATTTGCTTCATATGATGTATATATTCTTAGCACATGATCAATACTTAGACAATTCATAATAAAGAGTATGAAACTAAGTCTACTCAATAGTCATTGCAAGCTATGAAATGATTCCAACACAATAATAATAAGTAGCATGAAACATAAACATAAGCAACATTGCAATGCTCATAAAAAGGTATGATAGAGTGTTATCTTGCTTGCCTTTGATTGTGGAGCAACAAGGTTGTTGATGGACAAGGTGAGCTACAAGTAGCGCTTGGGGCGTTGTGTAGTTTGTTCTTCATTATCTTCTATCGATTATCGGGTCGCCAAGCTCGCCGAGCCTTGATGTTAGCCCTATCCAGCGCATGGAGCCATGAACAACTCATCAACAGACTCATCATGTTTGTGGTGGAGCTGGTAATACTCGGTGCGGAAGGTTTGTGCCTTGGAATCACGTATGCATGCACTCTAAGGGTGGGTGCGCATGACTGGGATCGCCCCCACACCTCCTAAGAAATTTGTGCTTACTTGGGTCACACAGGTCGGTAGATCAACTCCAAATCGCTGAGGTCATTGTGGTTGCCGGTAGCGTAATAGAGGTCCTTTGCTCCCTCAATCCCGAACCACATGACTCTCGCCTACTGGCTCACCTCCATTAGGAGGCTCCATTATTCGTAGTTTGTGCGTATTAGTGGCAGCACATTCCAGGAGCTCGAAACGACCTAGGCGACCATGCATACTGCCACGCCACTGCCAACTTGCGCCCATGGCTAGTTGTGAGTTGATCATTTAGGATCCTGGCTTACGACGATACACTACCGCCATCGGTGGCGGTGGCTCCCATCTTCGAATTTTCATCACCTACCATCCTAGGACATGAAAGCCCAAGGCTACAACCCCACTTGTGAGCCCTAGCTCAACCTCACGCACGCGACGAAGACGACGAACGTTAGAGCTCCAAGGGACCTTCCTCGCCCGCTAACCTACATCATTGCCATGGTTGTTTGAGCATCTTCCCATCTCACGATCTAATAGCGATGAACTAAAAGACCATATCACATATATAGGCTTATTTTGCTAGCTGATAAAACCGAAGAAACTTATAGCTAACTAATATGACAAAACTGCTAACAATCACAGGAAGATTCGATAAATCCAGGCTTTTGGATTCCTTTAGTTCCTAAAACTAATAATAGACAAGGCCACACGGTCGAAGATATACATAAAATTGAATAATAAGGAAAAAAGGTTTCTTCTAGTCTATTTTTTTCGATTTTGCCCCTCCAAGTTGAAACATACTAGAACTACTGCCACCACCTAGTCAAATAACGTTTCGTCTGTTGCAAGCATGCATGATCTGATTTCCTTGGTGTCGTTTGTTCGTCCCCGGCATCAACAATACACCAACAAGCATCGACTCCCCTGTCCCAATATGGATCCCCATGATTGCCAGCTCCATGGCCGTCTGCATCACGGCAGCTGAACAGTTCTTTGACTGCCCTCGTCCTACCACCAGCCATCTACTCCAAGCATGCATGAGAGCATCTCTCACCCTATGTTCTCCTCCACTATTTCGCCACAGAATAGCCACCCTCCACCTTCCCCAGCACTAGGCTCCTCCTGTTCCTGCTCGCCCAGCGCTAGAATCCATCCCGCACCCGTCTCTTAATGCATTTCCCCACAACCTCCATATACCTTCCTCCATCGCCGTCCACCATGGCATCTCTTCTATCTTTAGAACAACTCCAGATAGATCCACCCCTTTCTTCCTTATCTATGGAGCAGAAGCGATCATGCCAACTGACACCCTTCATGGTTCCCGGCGATTTTCCTTCTATGATGGGAAAGATTCTGAAGAGTCAAGACACCTCTTTGTGGACCCGCTAGAAGAGGAGCATGACTTAGTAGACCAACGACCCGCCATCTACAAACAAAACCCGCGTCGCTATAATAGTCGCCATGTTAGTCAATGCTCGTTTAGCGAAGTGGATCTGGTTCTGTGTCTCAAATAGCAGAAGTAACACAAGTTATCCCCATCATGAGAATGACCACTCGTCATAAGCAAGACACTATTAAACGGGTCTTACTACGTCGTTCATATTCGCGAGCTAGAGGATAGACCTGACAAGAGAAGAAAAAACGCAAAACTGATGATTCCGACAATGTCTACACAGAATCAAACTGTCCATGGAACATAGCACAATACATCCTTTTTATACTTAGCATATTTTGATTATGTAATATATACTCTATATGATCAATGAAATAAATCAGTTGGTTTGCTCATATTCTGAGTAGGTTACCTCCATTATTTTTTATTTTGTGGATCATATAAACTTTGCACGATTTGCTCCACACTCCGAAAATATTTCGCGTTCGAAGCGATTAGTTTAAGTTCTATTTCGTACAATTTTTCTATTATTTCATATATGGATTCCCTAGTAGTGAATTTTTATCGTTTCTATATTTTTTCGAAATGGAGGATGAGACCCGCCTCTGCATTGAAAAGATATATACGGTCTTTTTTTATATTTTTCACAAAGACTATACATAGAAAACCACAACCATCACGCTAAGGTCTACAAACACACAATGACAGCAGGGGCCTACGTTTCTAAAACGCAAAATCCACCCATAAACTAGTAGTCAGGGACACCACATTACCTTTTTCTATATGCTTAGTTAAACCTTATGAAATTTTATTTTGACCCAGAAAATATGGAATGTATTTGTAGGAGTACAAGAATAAACCTAAGGAGGGAAGGGAGTAAATGCCAACCATTAACTATATATTATTGTGCACCATTTTTGGCTACCCATTAAACAAGATATTCCTATAAAGCGAGGTGGTGCTAAAGTTAGACATTATTAAATATGATAAGGAATCAGTTTTTCAAAGAAAGAGATAAGGCGTCAGGTTTTCCAAAGAAAGATGAGATAAGACCTAAAATTAATATTTTCCTATAGCTGCCTAGGTACAGCGTCAACAAGTATTTCCTATAAATACATGGAGTAAGTATTTGATGGACCAACACTCATTAGTCCCATTTACTCGAACACTACAAATTACCTTGTGAAGAATCATGGCGAAGTACATGAGGAACGGTGTCCAAGGACTTCTGCTAGTACTTTCTTTCCTTCTTGTGGTGTATTTTGCCTCTCTTGGATGCGCATACGGTAATTAACAATTAAAAGTTTGATTTATTGGGAAATAGATTGTTGGGTTAGATCCTTAGTTCGTTTTTATAGAACGTATTGGGTTCTTTACAAGGAATCAAAATTATGGTGTACATATAACATATGCTTTATGTCATTTTGTTTATATGTTGAGAGATTAAGTTTATTCTTTCTTTTATGTCAGGCGAAAGCATAAACTTCGACAAGGGGAGCAACATGATGGTTGGAGGAAGAAAAATAAACATACCCCCATGTCAGAAGAATACGAACAATGACCTGGAACATCAATTCTGTTGTAAATTGGATAACCTATGCTGGTCAAATCTCGGAGAATGCTTTACAAATTGTCCATGCAAGATCAATTGTCCAACAAGACGCTAGTTTTTTTTGTTTTTCTCCTCCGTGCCAATAGATTTGAACCTTACGGGTCTCAAGATAATGACATGTTGGCCAACAGCAAATTTGCTATGTTTGAAAATTTAGACGTGTCATTCTAATATTTAAATAAAAATAGCCTCCGATTGAATGCATGCATAGTTCCGTGGATTGATAACATATCGTTTACATATTCAATATATTGACTTTTATCTATGTTCTGATTCCTTCTCGTCGTTGGTCTAGTGATTGTGAACCTACAAAGGACACTCTGAAATATGGAACTTCAACCTCTCTCTATAGTTCTTGTTATATAAGTCAAGATCATACGGATATTTTCTTTGGTTACAATGGATTTGATTTTTGTGGTGAAAAATAATTTTCTGAAAGACTATGAAACACCCAACATTCTAATTTAAAATATGTTCAAGTAAACTTTCAATAAAATATGGTATGTACATTTGTAAAATTTCATAAACAAATTATATCAAGCACTTTATTTGTTCACCTAGAAATGTATACTTTCTAGACACCGATTTGAATTGGATATTCCTTCTACGATAGGCTTATGCATTATACTACATCCGTTTATGAAAGAGTGTAACTTTAGCCATCTATGGATGTAGGCCATCAAGAGGCCCAACCCAAACCCAAAACGGCATTCCGTTGTCCTCTAACGGCATGGCATGGCCTCTCTCTCCTCGTCATACTCGATGGCATTCCGTAGTCCTTGCCCACTGTCGGCTGGCCGGTTCCAAGGCTGCTCCACACCCGAGGAGAAAGACTAGAGTCGAAAAGCACATAGATAATACAAGTATATGGCACAGGGAACAAAGGGAAACTTTATTAATCTTTTCTCTCGGTAAGCTACCGTACAATAATTGTTCCTCTATTTATACGATAACCACATGGACCAAGCCTAGCCCGGTGAGGCCCACCCCTCTGCCGGCCCGGTTTCCCGACAGTCCTCTAACGGCACGGCATGGCCTCTCTCTCTCCTCGTCATACTCGATGGATCATTAGGTACCGTCTCCTCGTCATACTCGATGGATCAGTAGGTACCGTCATACTCGTCATACTCGATGGATCAGTAGGTACTCGTCATACTCTAAGCCAGCATACGGCGCGGGTCTGAATCCCCGAGACGTTTGCGTCGTCGGCGTCGCCCATCGGCGTCGTCGGCGTCGCCCATCGTCCCTCCCCGCCACCAAGCTCGGCTCCGTCGCCATCCAGGGTAACATTTCTGACACCTCCACTAAGCAGTCACATAGCTGTCGTTGCTTGATGGAAAGCGTGGATCCAGAGTAGTCATGTGCTCTTCCTTCCAATTAGGTGCTCTCAGGAGAGCAAACGTCGATCCGGCGCTGGTGCAGGAGGTGTTCGTGGGCAACGTCCCCTGCACCTGTCAGCCAGGCCCGGCGAGGCAGCAGGCTGCTCGCCACCGTTTACCAACACCGCCCTGCACCACAATCAACAAAGTTTGCTCCTTAGAGATGAAGGGTAATTCATCTCGATATGTTACCTGCAATGGATCACGTGTCTGTTTTCTGATAGTTACTTCACTGCTGCTTAAAACATGTGCTACCTGCGTGCTTCTGTCAGCTGTCATGCTTGCGGCGCAGTCGATTCAGTTGGGATCAACGATGTTGTGCTCGCTGGTGGCATGGAGAGCATGTCAAATGCCCCCAAATACCTGGAAGCAGCAAGGTTGATAGTTTTTCTCTTTATTATGTGATGATGCTATAGCTTTCAGGAGAACCCAGCATCATCTCTTCTAGCTTGCTTGAATAAAATGCAGACAAGGATCACGATTCGGACATGATTTTGTAATCGCGGGATGCTTAAGGATGGGATGTGGGATGTTTATAATGATTTACTTTTGGAGATGTTCGCTGAGCTGTGTGCTGATCAACACTCAATTACAAATGATTTCCATAATTTTACTGATGCTAATTCGATAGGATTTTTTAGTGATAAAAACTTAAGTTGTGGCAATGGCAACCATCTGCATACCCTTTTCTAGTCTTCTTCTATTGGTCTTTGTGACGTTTCCTCTGGTGATCTATGTGTGCAGTATGACCCAGTGAAGCTGAGGAAACTTGGACCAGCTTTTAAGAAGAGTGGCTCAGTAACTGCAAGCAACTCTTCTAGTATAAGGTTTGCTATTTTCATGCTCTGATTAGTCATCTAGGTACTATATTTGTGGATAATTTCTTAGATGGAAACCTTGCAGACTAGTTCATGTGCAGCCATAGTCAGTATGATATCATATATTTTTTTATTGACTGAAAATGATATCATAATCTTTCATAGAGCTTTTGAATTTGAGCTACCTGATATTGAGCCCTGTGATTGAAGTGACTCTATTCAATACTTCCAAGCGTAACAATTTCATTCAGAATTATGTTACTGCTTTTCATGACCAAACTACCTTTTGTATGGAATATGCAGCCAAACTATGTTATGCATCTTCAGTAGTAAAAACCAAGGGTCTATCCTGCGTCATCTCAAGAGTGTACTGAAGCTAGATTATTTGAAAGCTTGAATTTGATGCTTTATTCACAGTTAAGAAATTATGCAAGCGATGTTTACTTGAAGTGTAACTGTAGTGCCATTGTTATCTTCCAATGTACAGCGATGGTGCTGCTGCAATTGTGCTAGTCAGTGGGGAGAAAGTGTAGAACCTTGGCCTTGAAATTCTTCCAATGATCAGAGGGTATGCAGATGCTTCTCAGGTAAAACTTACATGCCTTGGCATAATGTCATCAATCATTGTCGATGCAACAAATATCATTTGTGAACTGCTACTGCTACTGTGTGTAGGGCTGGGCTTTGCTGCTCGGTGCTACTGCTACTGCTATGTTTTTGCTGCTGAACTTTAGTGTTATATAGAACTGAATTTTGGTGTTTCTGATAGCTGTGAACGACCTTTTATTTGATGCCCTCATCATAGCATTGCAATTTGGTAGCATTCAGAAAAACAAGAGAATGATGAAATTTGATCAGCAAAGTGTTAGTCGACATATAGCTTTCTTTTCCAACCAATTAAAATGGTGAAAATTGAATCTGAAACTGTAGAATCTGATTGTATTATGTGTAGTACTCCTTGTGTATAGGAGTACATGTTCTCGGTCTGTTTTAAAATGTTCTAGAATTTATCCTTTTACCTGATGGCTTGGGAAGGTACAATGACAAGACAACCTTTTCTTTGTCCAATGGATCATGTATTTGAGGTAATTACTCAAGGAACAAAATTCTTCGTTCATAATTTTTACCATGTTTGTTCTGTCAAGAAAAGAATCTCCAGGTTCTTGTATAATCTTCAACCAGCCGATGCTTTTGTGAATGACCTTGCATCCTGAGCTGACCAAAGGCACTTGTACAAATATTTAACAGTTTAGACTTCCATTCTTTGCTCTAGTTAAAAACACTACATGGAGTACAAGAATATTCGTACATTATTCAGTGTCTGCACCTACACTGGTACTCTCAAACCAGAATTTATTAGTGCTATCCCAACCAGAATTTACTGGTTATATTTCCTATCAAAACCATATTTTCTGTTCAAAAATACTTGTTCTTTGTTTGCTGTCAAGCAATGTTGACAGTAAATAGTTTTTGAGCATCTGAACCTGAGCATCTCAAACTCTCTAGATGCATGACAGTAACTAACCTAGTCAGTGTGTTCCTATTACCACAACACAAACCTTGTACAATGAAGATTGGGATTTTGCAATAAAGAGGCAATAATTATAACTTATAGTATCACAGCAGCACTATACTATATTTAACACTAACATTTTCACCTCTCTAGTTAGACCAGTTTAGGCAAGCAGCTTGCTTCTTCTCGCTTGAATAGTTTCTTTGTTCTGCTACAGCTATTTCTGGATACATGTACACTATATCAGCCTCTGATAATATGCTGATATAATCTGCCTTATTATGTAGCTTGCTGATCCATCAGGGACAGCAAAATCTGATACAAACATGAACATGGCTGTTCTATTTAATCTTCAGGTGGAGTGCAAGTGAAGGTCATAGATTGGCGGTGCCATATTCTTGTTGATTTGTTGCAAAGAGCCTGGTCACCATGGTGGAAGCCCTAGAACCTGAAAGTAAGTGATACTAGTAGGCTTCCTACCATCCAAACACTTGCAGTTTTATCGGTGTGACTAACTGTTTGCCAAAATTTGACATTGTATCATATCAAATCTGTCGTATGTCTCGTATGAACCTAAAATTTTCTCAATGAACCTGAAATCATATCGAATCTGTCTGTATGGCTCATATGATCTTGGACGGTACAAATTTCAGATAAATACAACTGACATAGTACTATACATTCAGATAAATTTGACCGTACAAATCAATTTCAGGAGATAGCGGCCATAGAGCTGGACGCCGACGAGCTCGCCATGCGTCGGCATCACACGACGAGCGGGTCAGCAGAAAGACTCCATCCTCCTGCACCGCCTCGACTCCACGGACGTCGCTGAGCTGTGCGCGGCAAGGAACTTGGCGCTGATGAGCTCGCCCTGCGCCCCCTCGACTCCATGGCCTCCGCCGCGGAGGCGCTGAGCTGTAACTCTGCCAGGAACTTGGCACCGTGAGCTCGCCCTGCGCCGACGACCGTGGCAACCAAACCACTCCACCGTCCTACGCCGAACACCTCAGCGGAGGGAGCGGTGGCACGGACGAGGGAGACGCGTAGAGGTCAACAAGGAGGCGCCGCCGTCATGCCTGAGCTCGACCCCCGTGATTTCGGGCGACGCCCGCGGAGCAGGGCGACCCCACGAGCAGGTCAGGTCGGGCGACGGCGACCGGAGCGGCGGCGGACAATGGGCGCGCATCTTGCACGATGATCCTCCGAGCCCCTCCGACGACGGGATCGGATGCTTCCTGCCTGCTCCGTAGAGGAGGATCGGCCACGAGTTGGAAGGAAACCCTAGATATCTGCTGACGGTGACCGGACCGGCTGAAGGCCGTGCGGCGCTCGCTCGCTCGCTTAGGCGGCCGGCGCCCGTGTCCTCGTCAATTTTTTTTTAGCTGACGTTTTTTTGTAGCTGGCATATGTCCTCGTAGATGATGGGCTGCCGCTTGTTGGGCCGGCGCCTCGCAGTTTATCGGGCTGGCCGTATCAATGTACAAGTACGGAGAACCCGATGCTATTAGTACCACATCGCCTACGAACAAGATGTCGCACCTGTTTATAATCTGTTTTGCGGGTATGGTTCTCGACCAACCGGCAAGGTGTGGTTTTATTATAAGTTTTTTTTTTGCATGAGGATATAGATCATGGTGCTTTCCTCCAAACAAATGGAATTAATAGTCCTCCAAACAAATGGAATTAATAGTCCACAAATTAATTTTGTTAACATTTCATGTGAGGGTCCGAAGCAACATGTTCTTTTTTTCCCAAGAGATTTTTGTTCATCATGTGCAAATTAGTCCCACTAATTGTAAAATGGGGCCAGGTTATCCCAATACTTGCTAATCGGTGCAAAATTAGTTTCAAAATCGATGTATAGGGGCAAATCGACATGGTGTGCATAGGCTATTTTTATCCAGTTGGTCTGTTTTTATTGGGATAAACATTTTCTTGGGATAAACATTTTCACAAACCATCCTATTTCTCTACGTAAAATGCCAGGTGAATATTCTCGGCAGAATAAGCAACATGGGGCAGAAAGAAATACCGATTCTGGCCCATGCCTCATGGGTCTCTCGCGCGAGCAATTCCGGAGGCGAGTCCAAACCCTAGACAAAAGCCGCCGGTGCCGGCGGCGTCTGGCCGCCAAAGGCGGTGGGGGGCATGTGTGCACCCTTGGCGGCGCTTCTTCGCGTGGAGTAGTGTCGTCGCATGAGTCGCGGGTGGCTGACCTCGACGAGGCAGTGTGGCGGCGAGGAAACGGAGCGATGGACGGCGGCGTGGCTACGAAGCGTGGTGCCAGGAGATCACACGAGATGCAGCGGCGGTGCCGACGGCGCTCGGGCTCGATCTGCTCCTGGCGGGCTGTGACCACGATGCGTCTAACGACGCTGGCGATGGCATCCCCTCCACTCCATTCCCCCACCCATCCCTCCCGGGCGCCGCTGGTTGAGGACGCCAGGCGAGCGAGCTTGCGAGCAGCGGCCCTTTCGGTTGGCTGCTCCGCTCTGCCCCGATGGAGGCGGCGGCAGCTGTGATGCGGTGGCTGCATCCTCGCCGTTGCGCTCCAGCTACCATCAAGGCGCTGACCGGTGCCCCCTCCCGCGACGTTTCTAGGCTCCCCTTGCGTGATGTCTACTGAAGAGACCAACTTTGTCATCTCTGGTCTGCCCTGCATCAACGACGGTCTTTAGAGGTCTTGTTCATGGGTCGGGGCGAAATCCCCATGTGGCGTTGGCATGCGCTATCAACAGCGAAACCCGAGGGTGTCGTTACCTCCTTGGAGGCGTTGGCATGACCCTGACTGTACCTCCTCCTCGAGCACTGGGGGAAACCCTAGGTGCAGCCTGCTGGACCGGACAATGGCAGCGTTTCAGCGTTGTTCCCTTCTTGAAGACGCTGCTTTGGCTGCAGGTGGAGTACCTGATGCGACAACGGGAGGTTGGCGAGGCCTCGCTCTGGCGTAGAGAGATACATAGGGCACGGACATCCGAGGCGCAACTACCAACGCCGGCACTTCCCCGACGAACACTACACCAGTTTCAGCCAGGCCCTGCCTTCCACCTGACGACTCTCTAGGCACATGAGTGTGAGTACGTTGGCTTGGGCAGTACTGGAGCTGCAATCGACCCTAGAGGTGGCTTGCAATGGCGGTGATGATGTCGTGAGCTCCGAGTCTCGACGCCTCGCTATTCTTGGTTGGAGGCAAGGCTGGATGAGGCCTAGTGTCATTGCAGTCTGTAGTCGAGGGCACCTCCTCACCTTGTCGTAGTCGCTTGGTGAGGACGGTTGTGTTTGTGTGTGTACGTGTGTGTCCCTCCTTCTGGATGTTTCGGGAGCACGGTCTATATCAACCGGCAAGGTGTGGTAGCGGTTTCAAAAGCACTTAGAATATCAGAACTCTAACTTAGGATTAGATGTCACACCGTATAGGGGCACATCGACATGGTGTGTATATGCAATTTTTATGTCAAGGTCTGTTTTTTCAATATAGACTGATCTCAAAGTCTCAAAGAGGAAAATACATGTGCGTTAAACTATTAGGAACTATTTTCTCAAAAGCAAATTTGTGAAATATAGACATTTCTCGTGTCAAGATCTAAAGCTACATGTCCTTTTTTTTCCAATATACATTTCTTTTGTCAAGGTCCGAAAATACATGACTTCATTTTAGGGCTCCAACGTGGTTAGTCATCGACAATCCTCAACTGTCTTGAAGCGGCAACAAGGTTGTTGATGGATAAGGTGAGCTACAAGTAGCACTTGGGGCGATGTATAGCTTGTTCTTCATTATCTTCTGTCGATTATCGGGTCGCCAAGCTCGTCGAGGGTGGCCATGCATGACTGGGATGTTAGACCTATCCAGCGCATGGAGCCATGAACAACTCATTGGAGCTGGTCATGCTCGGTGCAGAAGGTTTGTGTCTTGGCATCGCGTATGCATGCACTCTGAGGGTAGCCACGCATGACTGGGATCGCCCCCACACCTCCTGAGAAATTTGTGCTTCATTGGGTCGCACAGGTCGGTAGATCAACTCCAAATCGCTGAGTTCATTGTGGTTGTGGATAGCGTAATAGAGGTCCTTTGCTCCCTCAATCCCGGACCACATGCCTCTCGACGACTGGCTCACCTCCATTAGAAGGCTCCATATTTGTAGTACGTGCGTATTAGTGGCGGCACATTCTAGGAGCCTGAAGCGACCTAGGTGACCATGCATACTGCCACGCCAATGCAAACTCGCGTCCATGGCTGGTTGCGAGTTGATCCTTTAGGATCCTGGCTTACGACGAGACACTACCGCCATCGGTGGCGGTGGCTCCCCTCTTTGACTTTTCATCACCTACCATCCTAGGACATGAAAGCCCAAGGCTACAACACCACTTGTGATCCCTAGCTCAACATCACGCATGCGACGAAGACGACGAACGCTTAGAGCTCCAAGGGACCTTCCTCGCCTGCTAACCTACATCATTGCCATGGTTGTTTGAGCATCGTCTCATGTCATGATCTGATCATAGCGATAAACTACAAGACCATATCGCACATATAGGCTTATTTTGGTAGGTGATAAAACTGAAGAAACTTATAGCTAACTAATCTGACGAAACTGATTTTTATGAATCTTTGCAACAATTAACAATCACATGAAGATTCGATAAAATCCAGGCTTTTGGATTCCTTTAGTTCCTAAAACTAATAATAGATAAGACCACACGGTCAAAGATATAAAAAAAGTTGAATAATAAAGGAAAAAAGGTTTCTTCTAGTCTGATTTTTTCGATTTTGCCCCTGCAAGTTGAAACATAACTACTGTCACCGCCAAGTCAAATAACGTTTTGTCCATTGCAAGCATGCACGGTCCCTCGGTGTCATTTGTTCGTCCCCGGCATCAACAATACACCAACAAGCATCGGCTCCCCTATCCTAATATGGATCCTCATGCTTTCCAGCTCCATGGCCATCTGCATCACGGCGGCTGAACAGTTCTTCGGCTGCCCTCGTCCTACCGCCAGCCATCTACTCCAAACATGTGTGAGAGCATCTCTCACCCTACGTTTTCCTCCACTATTTCGCCATAGAATAACCATCCTCCACCTTCCCTAACACCGAGCTCCGCCTGTTCTTGCTCGCCCAGCGCTAGAATCCGTCCCGCACCCGTCTCTTCACTCATTCCCCACAACCTCCATATACCTTCCTGCATCTCTTCTATCTTTAGAACAACTCCAAATAGATCCACCCATTTATTCCTTGTCTATGGAGCAGAAGCGATCATGCCTACTGACACCCTTCATGGTTCCCAGCGATTTGCCTCCTACGATGGGAAAGATACTGAAGAGTCAAGACACCTCTTTGTGGACCTGATACAAGAGGAACATGACTTAGTAGACCAATGACCCGACATCTACCAACATAACCTGTGTCGCTATAATAGTCGCTATGTTTGTCATCGCTCGTATAACAAAGTGGATCTGGTTCTCTGTCTCAAACAACAGAAGGAACACAAGTTATTCCCGTCATGAGAATGTCCGCTCATCATAAGCAAGACACTATTAAACAGGTCTTACTACGTCGTTCATATTTGTGAGCTAGAGGACAGACCTGACGAGAGAATAAAACGTAAACCTGATGATTCCGACAATGTCTACATAGAGTCAATCTGTCCATGGAACATAGCACAATACATCCTTTTTATACTTAGCATATTTTGATTACAATACATCCTTTTAAACTTAGCATATTTTGATTATGTAATATGTACTCTATATGATCAATGAAATAAAGCAGTTGGTTTGCTCATATTCTGAGTATGTTACCTCCTTTATTTTTTACTAGGAAAATGCTCGTGCGTTGCCATGGTCCAAGAAAGATAAACCTAGATACATTGACCAAAACTTTTGTAATCCATGAAATATTTTTCAAAACATTTGTAGTTCATGACATATTCATTAAAGAAGTCTTCTCAAAGATCTAAACGATCCCATATGCTTATTCTATTGCGGTGTTCTTAGTCTATAGTGATGACTGATTTCTGAAGTCCTAAACAATGATAAACATAGTGTTTTATTTTCTTGCTAAACAAGGGCTTCTATTACTTTATCAACAATGGTATCATACAGAGTATTGGGGTTTAAAAAGGCCGGTGCCTGTAAAAACCAGACACAATTCGACATCAAACTCAGAAGCTTGTTTAGCTATTCTTACAAAGCCAAAATGAAACTAGAAGGTTCGTTCCTTCCATTGAGAAAATAAGAAAAAAGTAGTGCATCTACACTTAGCACATGAATTTCATTGAGAATCAGCATGATCATTGCGATGTTCTTTCAGGCTCTGACTCCGGAGTCCAATCAGTCCCTCATAGTCAGTTGGATAGTGTCAACATTTAAAAGTCTGCAAGAAGCATACCATCCGTACAAGCGCTGGCTTCTGTTGTCAATGCATTTTCCCTTATGGTTTTACCATTTTAATCCTCAAGCAAGGAACTATTCCCTATATATAGACATTGTAAGTTCAGATAGCTAGTCTATAACGTTCATTCAACAATTTGTCAATTTTACCCTGCATATTGCCATATCAAACATTTTTGAGCTCCCAGACTTTTGTCTGTATTCCATATCTCTTGGAATCGATGGACATCCAAGGCCAAGTAATACATCATCAAACACCATGTACTATGGGCATCTCCACCGGGTCAACCCATCCGGTCACCCTAAATGGCCCGTTTCTGTCAGTTTGGGTCGGGCCGCGGTCGATTTGGGGAGGGGTCCGGCTAGCCGCGCCCAGCGGCGCAACCCATTTGTCCGCGCAGGTGGGTGTTGGCGCCATCGCTGGACATGGATGCAAATCAGTTGATAATGGCGACATCATTGGCCAAAGACACACACAGATTACTGGCAAATAACATGGCATACGTGCGCCATCGCCCTTTGGGCATCGCCAACAAATGTCCAGTGGATATAAAATGTGCAAAAGGATGCAATATCATACATAATGTCTAAAAGATGGTAGCTTCTCTGCCCAGGAAGTTGCAACTGCCGTCGCCATTGATCTTCAGGCATCGCGAGCCCTGGTGGTCTGCTGCCTCTTCGCAAATGATACGTCGGAAACGTATCTATAATTTTTGATGTTTCATGCTTGTTTAGTATCTACTTTGCTTTACTTTGTCTACACTTTGAGGTGTTTTTATATCTTTTCTGGAACTAACCTATTAACAAGTTGCCACAGTGGCAGTTGCCTATTTTCTTCTGTTTTTTGTTCCAGAAAGGCAAAAAATCAATATTCTCGGAATTGGACGAGACAAAAGCCAAAGTCACTATTTTACCTTGGGGGATACGAAGACAGAAGACGAGACGGAGAAGCGAACCAAGGTGGCCAAACCCCTCTAGGGGCCCACCCCGCGCCTGGGTAGGATGTGGGGCCCCTGGCCGCCTCCCAGACTCGCCTCCTCGCCTATAAGAAGCCCACGATGCAGAAACCCTAGGCACCCGATCAAAACTCCACGAAACCGTCTGTAGCCACCGCCACCATCGTCCATAGATCAGGGGGATCTAAAGTTCTTCCCGGCACCCTGTCGGAGGGGAGATCATCCCGGAGGCCTTCTTCTCTGGTATGATGCGTGAGTAGTTCCACCTTGGACTATGGGTCCATGTAGTAGCTAGATGGTTATATCTCCTCCTTGTGTTTTCATGTATGGATCTTGTGCGCTCCGTTCATGATCAAGATCTAATCTATTTGTAATCATGCATGTTGTGTTTGCGGGGATCCGATGGATATTGAGATTACTATGTCAGATTGATTAATAGTTTTGTCTTTATGATTCTGTCATGTCTGTGTTGTTTGTGATCTTGCATGATCTGCGTTGTTAGTAGCTATCTTGGCCAAGTAGTTGCTAGTGACTCCAAGAGGGGGTATTTATGCTCGATAGTGGGTTCATGCCTCTAGTTTCCAAGGTAAGTGACAAAAATATCTTCGGTTGTAGATGTGCTATTGCCACTAGGGAGAAAATAACGGTCTCTTGTTCATGAAACAAGTGGATTGTTTACCTTACACGCTTTGCTTAAAGCAGTTGTCTGTTGCTTGCAACTTAATACTGGTGGGGGTTCGAATATAACCCAAAGGTGGACTTCTAGTCATAGATGAAGTTGGATGGCGGTCTATGTATCTTGTTGTATTACCCAATCAAATATCATAGGATCTTTTTGTCTGGTATTGCATTGTTATGCCTTGCTCAGTTCCTGTCAATTTCCCTGATGTAATTTGTTTACCCTTTATGCCATGTTGTTTATCTAAGGAGAGCACCTCTAGTGAACTATGGACCCCGGTCCAATCTTTGCCATCGATACATCTTCCATTGTTACCTATTTACTTGCTGCAAACCATTACCTTCCACACCATACGTTTAATCCTTTGTTACAGCAAACCGGTGAGCTTGACAACCTCACTGATTCGTTGGGGCAAAGTCTTGAGTTTGTGTTGTGCAGGTCTCCGTGTTGCTTGCAACACCTGTGTGACGTTTCCTTCCTCCTACTGGTTCGATAACCTCGGTTTTTACTGAGGGAAACTTGCTGCTGTGTTGCATCATACCTTGTAATGACCCACAAGTATAGGGGATCACAACAGTCTTCACGGGTAGTATTACCCAATTTATTGATTCGACACAAGGGGAGCCAAAGAATACTTGAAAGCCTTAACAACTGAGTTGTCAGTTCAGCTGCACCTGGAAATATTTCTTGCTCACAGAAGTTTATCAGTAATAACAGTTTGGTAGTAGCAAAAGCAAAGCAACAACAGTAGTGAAACAGTAGCAATAGTAACAGTAACGGTAAACAGTGGGATTCGAGTGCGGTAGGCATAGGGATGGATGGACAGGCGTTGCATGGACGAGTCTAAAAATGTACCTTCAAGATCTAGGGCATTGCAGATAAATAATAACAATCATCCAAGTACTAAACAATCCTAGGCATGTGCTTCAAATATAGTCATACGTGCTCGCAATGAGAACTTGCACAATATCTTCTGTCCAGCCAGCCCGTGGCAGCGGGGCCTCTAGGGAACTACTGGCAATTAAGGTGCTCCTTTTAATAGAGCATCGGAGCAAAGCATTAACACTCCATGAACACATGTGATCCTCACACCACAGCCATCCCCTCCGGTTGTCCCAATTATTGTCACTTTGGGGCCTTTGGATCCGGACAATGATATGTGTACACAACTTGCAGATAAGATCACAAACAATACTATCATAATGATTCAATAATAAGTTCAGATCTGAGATCATGGCACTTGGGCCCTAGTGACAAGCATTAAGCACAACAAGTTGCAACAAAGTCAAATAGCACTAATAGAGATACTAGACACTATGCCCTAACAATCTTATTCAATTACATGATAGAACTCATTCAATCCCTACCATCTCCAAGCCTACAGCGGGGGATTACTCACTCATGGATGAGGGAAACATCGGTGGTTGATTGAGATGCGCTGGTGATGACAATGGCGATGATCCTCTCCAAATTCCCCATCCCGGCAGGGTGCCAGAACAGAGTTTCTGGATTCGAATCTTGGTTTTTGGTGGCGGCGGAGCAGAACTCCTAGAAAACTATCAACCCCACTCGATTTTT
This sequence comes from Avena longiglumis, assembly GCA_030063025.1. Classification (NCBI taxonomy): domain Eukaryota; kingdom Viridiplantae; phylum Streptophyta; class Magnoliopsida; order Poales; family Poaceae; genus Avena; species Avena longiglumis. Next base: position 538,989,248 of record CP125973.1, read on the forward strand.
AGGTTGAAAGGAAAATTATAGGTGTAGAGGGGGGCGAGGGGTGCCTGCACCTCCCAGGCGCGGCCAGTGGTGGGCCCGCGCCTTGCATGGGTGTGGGACCCCAGGATCCTTCTCCGTCTCGTCTTCTGGCTCCGTGGATCTTCTGGTGAAATATAATTTTTGGCATATTTTCCGGGATTTTTCCTGATAGTTTATTTTCTGCACAAAAACAAGACACCAAGGTAATTCTGCTGAAAACAGCGTCAGTCCGTGTTAGTTGTATCCAAATCATACAAGTTTAGAGAAGAAACAATAGCAAAGTGTTCGAGAAAGTAGATACGTTTTGGACGTATCAACTCCCCCAAGCTTAGCTTATTGCTTGTCCTCAAGCAATTCAGTTGAAAACTAAGTGCGATAAAAGAACTTTTACGAACACTTTGCTTCATATGATGTAAATATTCTCAGCACAGGAGTAGATGCTTAGACAATTCATAATAAAGAGTATGCAACTAAGTCTACTCAATAGTCATTGCAAGCTATGAAGAGAAACCAACTCAATAATAATAAGTAGCATGGAACATAAACATAAGCGACATTGCAATGCTCATAATAAGGTATGATAGAGTGGTATATCGCTTGCCTTTGTTTGCAGAGTACAATATAAATGCCAAGGCACCTCTGAACTTCAAGTGAAGACTAGAAGTAAAGATATCAGAGATACAAGCATCAAAGTCATGACATAATTAACCAAGTTTTGGAACAAACACAAGAATGACAACTATGCTCTCAAGAAGGTGCTCATAGAATAAGTGGTGACTCAACAAGGTGGTGAAAACGGTTTTGGAAAGTTTGAAAGGCTTCCAAATGCTGAAAGGAAGGTACTCATTAGCTTCGATCTCCCATTGCCCCTATCATAGGCATCTTCATGTGGTTAAGGTGAAAGTGAGGTTCCACTCTGAATCATATGCTTGACAGACCATAGACTGGAAATCCCAAGTCCCTTGAGTACGAGGGCCGCTCCGCATGCTACTCAACTTTGGTCACCTGAAAGTTCTTGTCATTGTAAATACATCATATCATCGAGAACCGCCAACGGGGTACCCCTTGCACATGGTACATGAGCATTCCCATAACCAAAATGACAAGGCAAGCAGACAATGAGCATCTCAGCAATCTTTTTATTTACCATATGTATAGCTTTTTATTGAGGATGCTTCATAAATGCTCATTATGGTGATGCTGCAAGTTTTCACCATGATTAGGCATGGCTTAGGCTAGCGTCCCAGGCGTTTCTCTAACACAATGTATAGACTCCATGAACTCACAACCTCTCCTTTTATTTCACATCGTCGACATCCGTAAACAAAAGAGCAAGGTATCAACTAGATAGGATATCCAACAAGTGTTGAAAGCGTTTCCCGTGACAGCACGGTTCTGCTGACTCCCATCATATAATTTGCAAGCATATAACTTTCATGGATAGGTCACAATGGTTCAGGATTACTAAGCGCAAGGAATAAAGTGTGCCATCAAGTTCGTGAGAGCTTTATTAACTAACTTTCTCAAAACAGACAAACATTTTATTTTGGAAGAAAACACGGCATATAGAATATGCACTGAAATAGCAAATTATGCTAATAGGTAGGTATGGTAGACACATCTGGCAATATTGGTTTTGGGGAGTTGGAAGCACAGGTAGAACACATACTCAGTGCAAGTGAAGGCTAGCAATAGAGAGGGAGCGACAAACGAGAGGACAATAGCTGTCATAATCATGCTTGCAACAAGACAGGACTAATTATGGCATGAAAGTGATATAAGAACTCTGAGGCAAAATAAATCATCGAGGCTTACTGACTATTGATTAGTCATATGCATGCATGAGCATGTGCCAAGTCGATTCACATGAACAGTCAGAGGAGGATACCACAATATCATACCAAAATATGAATAAAACAATGCAAGTAAACATTTATATGACAAGCTACAAACTATTAGCAAGCTGGAGCTAATCATAGACAAGCAAGAACTACTAAGCATCCATAATGGCATACACCTTACACAAACAGGCTAAGCATGCTCACAATGATAAGTATAGGTACAAAAATGAAACAAATAGAGTTCGTTACCAGCCTCTTACCACACCTCAAGTTGTCTTAATCTTCATTATTGCCCTTCACTTGTGTGACTTGAATAATAACATGAAACCAAACTCCACTGAGGACGGCTGAACCCTGCAAAGAACTCACAAAACCAGAGAAGAATAACAAATATTTTTGGTGTTTTTGATTTTTAGAAACAAGCAAACAAAGCAAAACCAAACAAAGAAAAAGGCAAACCAAACGAGAAGCAAACAAAGAAAAATAAACAAAGCAAAACAAACCAAACAAAGCAAAATAAAACCAAAAACAAAAACTAAGACGCTCCAAGAACAACACAACTGTGCATGAAACAATAAAAACGAAGTGTCTAGAAAGACCTGAGATTTTTATTGATGAAGAAGGGGATGCCTTGGGCATCCCCAAGCTTTGACGCTTGTACCTCTTGAATATTTCTTGGGGTGACATGGGGTGGCTACCCCCAAGCTTGAGCTTTTGTCCATTCTTCAACTCATTACATCATTCTATTCTTACACCTGAAAATTTTCCTTCATACAAAACTTTACACAATCTTTATTAGCAACATTAGTACATTCAAAAGATAATAGACCTTTGGGTTTAGCTTTATAACAACAAAACTTTTACTAAAAACACAATCCTTCAAAAAGCTCAATTTCCCAAAAAGAACCCAAAAAGTAATCAATAAGAAGCAAATGCAAATAATGGCAGAACTCTCTCAAAACATATCAGCAGGTAGAAACCTATTTTTTCGAAGACCTTATGTTGCTCAAATCAAAAAGTGTTGAACTAACGAAAGTTATCTAACATACTAGGGGATTTATTCGTAAACTTTCAGCTCAATCCGACTTATAGAGACTCCTCACGAATTTTTATGGTGGAGGACAGAAATCTGTTTCAGGAGAGCAACTCCCCAAATCTTACTTCCCTCTCATTAGAGGTCATTCTTGGAAAAAAATCAAACAAAAAGGATTAGAAGAGGTCATTAATGAAGTAATAACTTCCAAGACTCAAGGAAACTCTTGGGTTATCTCCCAAAAAGTACCTTTCTTTAACGCCTTTAAGTTAGGCACAATGAAGAGCAAAGTTTGGAAAGAAGAAAAGTAAAAGTGAGCAAGTATAACCAAAGTGAAAACATTATTTTGCTCATTAAAATCCTTTTGTTAACAAGGTTGATCAAGTCTTGTTACCAAAACAATCTTATATGAAACAAAACTTTGCATTTCACAAGGTGATTATGTTACCTCATACTTGATAGCAATGGTCCCAATCATAATAGTTTCACAATTTTCTTATGGAATGGGACAATATATTTCTCCAACCTTGATGCTTTCAATATTTTCAATGGAATTAAGGCAATAGCTTTTAGCAACCTTCTTGGGGAAATGGACAGTATGCTCTTTGTCATTAATATTAGATGTTACTTTCCCTTGATTACAATTGATGACAGCACCTGCAGTATTAAGAAAAGGTCTCCCAAGAATAATTGACATATTATCATTTTCAAGCATTTCAAGCACAACAAAATCAGTTAAAACCATGGAATTATGAGCTACTTGAACAAGAACATCCTCACATATAACAACAGGAATAGTAGTTGTCTTATCAGCCATTTGCAAAGATATATCAGTTGGTATCAAGTTTACTAGTTGGAGTCTCTTGTAGAGAGAAAAAGTCATAACACTAACTCTAGCTCCCAAATCACATAAAGCAGTTCTAACATAATTATTCTTAATGAAGCAAGGAATAGTTGGTATACCTGGATCACCAAGTTTCATTGGAACCTTACCATTGAAGGAATAATTAGCAAGCAAAGTATAAATCTCCTTATTAGGAATCTTCCTTTTATTAGATAAAATATCCTTCATATACTTTGAATAAGGAGGCAACTTGATAGCATCAGTCAAAGGAATTTGTAAAAATAAAGGCTTCATCCACTCACAAAACTTGTTGTAGTGTTCTTCCTCCTTTGACTTGTGTTTCTTACCTGGAAAAGGCATAGGTTTCTACACCCAAGGTTCTCTCTCTTTACCATGTTTATTAGCAATAAAATCTTCCTTTGTGTACCTAGTGTTCTTAGTGTGCTTCTCAGGTTCTTCCTCACCTTCCTCCTTATTAGGAGACTCATTTTTATCATTACCACTCTCAGTTTCACCATCAGAGACAGATATACTATTAGGATCTACAGCGGGTTCAAGGGGTTCCTCAACTATCTTATGTTTCTTTTTCTTTCTCTTACGAGGACTACCACTATCTTCACCTTGTTGGGAATCCTGATCTATTTTTTTAGGGTGTCCTTCAGGATATAAAGGATCTTGAGTAGCTATACCACTCCTAGTTCTAATTCCATAAGCATGTTTATCTCCTGAAGCATTAACTAGCATATCCTTTTGCACCTTAGCAAGTTGATCAAATTGGGTTTGAACCATTTGAAAGTGTTTACAAAGCATTTTAATATCACTAGAAGTTCTTTCCACAATATCTTTCAACTCATGGATATCTCTAGAGTTTTCCAACAAATGATTCTGAACTTGTTTATTAAAATACCCATTGTTTAACAATAAATGTGTCAAGTTCCTCTAAACATTGATCAGGAGGCTTACCATAAGAAATATCACCTTCATCAAAGTGTTAGAGAGAGTGTACCTCAATAGTAGATGAGTGGGGAATTGGCTTACATAATTCTTCTATAGGAGGTAGATTCTTCACATCTTCAGCTATAATACCTTTCTCCTTTAGAAACTTCTTAGTTTCCTTCATCACTTCATCATTTAATGCAATAACTCGCCTCTTCTTTGTTGTTGGTGTTGGAACTGGTTCAGGCATAACTGTTCAGGAGTAATAGGCTCAGGTGCATTCAACTCAGTTGAAGTCCAATCATCATAATTCTTGCTTATCATAGCCATTAATTCTTCAGCATCTGTAGGAGTTCTTTTCCTGAAAACACAATCAGCAAAGCTATCTAGGTAGGTCCTAGAATCATCAGTTAGTCCATTATAATAAATATCAAGAAGCTCATTTTTAGGTAATGGACATCCAGGATGTGCATGAATCAAGGCATAGAACCTTGTCCATGACTTAGGAAATTTCTCTTCTTCTCCCTGTTTAAAATCAAAAAGTCTCTGCAAAGCAGCATGTCTAGCACTGGGAGGAAAATATTTCTGGAAGAAAGAAGCAATCAAGCAATCAGGGCTATCAATGGAACTAGGAGGTAATCTATTAAACCAAGCCATAGCTTCTCCTTTTAGTGAAAAAGGAAAGATCTTAGTAACAAAGTACTTACGCATCTTAAACTCACCAGAGAATAAAGCACTCATAGTAGAAAGCTCATCATATGAGCCACAACACTCTCATTTTTAGTGCCACAAAAAGGTTCTTTCTCAACAATATCTAAATAAGATAAATCAAGAGAGAAATCATAATCTTTATCTTTAATATCTATGGGAGAGGTGGCAAACTTAGGATCAGAGGACAACTTAGGCATAATAGTACGTCTAGCAAGGAGACTCTTAATAGCACTAGTACCATGTGTGTTTAAACACTCTTCAACAAAATCATCAGTGAACTCAATGTAACCATCATTAATATCATAACTCTCACTAGCCTCAGGTGAGCTAACTGGAGTAACAGTGTCTTCACTAGGAGTTTCAGTATTTCCTAGACTAGCCATAGTAGCATCTAGAAAAGGACCTAATGAACCACTCGCATCAAGCACAGTAGAAGTAACATCATGAGTATCAAAAGCAGCTTCAGATTCAGCAGTAGTAGCAGTGTGTGTAGCATGAGTATGTGGTGGTGGTGTGACAAGCTTACTTATAACAGACGGTGAATCAAGAGCAACAAAGGTGTTTAGGACTTCGTGAACACATGTGATCCTTACACCACAGTCACCCCCTCCGGTTGTCCCAATTATTGTCACTTTGGGGCCTTTGGATTCGGACAATGATATGTGTACACAACTTTTAGATAAGATGACAAACAATACTATCATAATATTCAATAATAAGTTCAGATCTGAGATCATGGCACTCGGGCCCTAGTGATAAGCATTAAGTACAACAAGTTGCAACAAAGTCAAATAGCACTAATAGAGATACTAGACACTATGCCCTAACAATCTTATTCGATTACATGATAGAACTCATCCAATCCCTACCATCTCCAAGCCTACAGCGGGGGATTACTCACTCATGGATGAGGGAAACATCGGTGGTCGATTGAGATGCGTTGGTGATGACGATGGCGATGATCCTCTCCAAATTCCCCGTCCCGGCAGGGTGCCAGAACGGAGTTTCTGGATTCGAATCTTGGTTTTTGGTGGCGGTGGCGGAGCAGAACTCCTAGAAAACTATCAACCCCCCTCGGTTTTTAGGTCGAAAGGCAACTTATAGGTGCAGAGGGAGGCCGAGGGAGTGCCTAGGGTGGCTGCACCCCCCCAGGCGCGACCAGTGGTGGGCCCGCACCTGGCATGGGTGTGGGCCCCCCAGGCTCCTTCTTCGTCTCGTCTTCTGGCTCCGTGGATCTTCTGGTGAAATATAATTTTTGGTATATTTTCCGGGATTTTTTCTGATAGTTCATTTTCTGCACAAAAACAAGACACCAAGGTAATTCTGCTGAAAACAGCGTCAGTCCGTGTTAGTTGTATCCAAATCACACAAGTTTAAAGAAGAAATAATACCAAAGTGTTCGAGAAAGTAGATACGTTTTGGACGTATCACCTTGCTCTTGGGGTTTCCAATGAAGCGTCCCACGACAATATTGGGTGCGCGCATCAAGCCTTTTTCTGGCGTCGTTGTCGGGGACGTATATAGAACAACTTCAACCTTTTCCTCCTCGTCAAGCACCAACAAGTTTTTCTGGCGCCGTTTCCGGGGAGGCTAAGGACGTCTTCACAAGGGGAGTCCTCCACTTCCTTTCTCTTTATTTTGTTTTTAGTTTTCTTAGTTTTCTTTTGGTTGGTTTTGTTTGCCTTTTTTCAAAAACACAAAAAAAATAGTTCCTGCTCTAGTTGCTACCATGTCTGGTTTTGGACCAATCTTTATTTCACCTATAGAAGAGATCTCCACTTTTAAGCAAAAAAGTGAAGAGAGTTTTAAAGATGCTTGGTCTAGAATCTCCACTTTATAGAGGGAAACTGAGCCTAAGATTAGTCTTAGCTTGGTTATTGATAGTTTCTACCGCGGTATTGCTCTTCGTTATAGATATGCTTTGGATGCTGTGGCTGGGAAATATATTTTGCTATGTACTGAGGATGAAGCTTTACATGCCATAAAAAATTGATTATGATTTCTGGTACACCTGGCAAGTTTGATTCCTTTTTCACAAATCTTTTTGCTAGGTTGAACACTCTTGAGACTGGTATTGCTACTATGAATAGTTTCTATCACACGTTTAGGGCTTACCATGATTATGTTCTCATAAACTCTGAGCCTTCAAAGTGGTTTCCCACAATCAAAGTCTCTATAAATACTACACTTTTTTATGCTCGCTGTGATATCATGTCTGAATTTTATCTCATGCCTAAAGTATTTATGATTCTTTGTCTTTGGGGACTTTCTGAAGGAGGAGAGGAAATCTCTCTTACTAATAATGCCACTTCATTACCCATTGGAATAACTGAAGGTGTGTTTACAAAATCTCAGGGAAAATGGTGTCTACTGATTATCTTGTTATTGAATGTGTAGGCAAATGATAGATTACACTTGGAAGATCCCTACTGAAACACCTTGGAGCAATAATAGATGTGGGAAAATGCATTATGCATTTTTATCCTCCGGTAAGCAACCATATTTTCCCTAAAGACAAGAAAAAAGGTAAGAAAGGAAAGAACAAGAGGGTGAATGCTTCTTCATTTGAAAATACTTGATTCTTCTTGCTTCTTGTGCCTAACTTAAAGGCGTTAAAGAAAAGTACTTGTTGGGAGATAAACCAAGAGTTTCCTTGAGTCTTGAAAGTTATTACTTTAGTAATGACCTCCTCTTATCCTTTTTGTTTGCTTTTTGTGCCAAGAATGACCTCTAATGAGAGAGAAGTAAGATTTGGGGAGTTGCTGTCCCGAAACAGATTTCTATCCTCCACCATAAAAATTCGTGAGGAGTCTCTGTAACTTGGTTTGAGCTGATAATTTACAAATAAATCCCCCAGTATGTTAGATAACTTTCATTAGTTCAACACTTTTTTATTAGAGCAACAAAAGATTTTCGAAAAAATCGGTTGCTACCTGCTGGTCTGTTTTGACAGATTTCTGCCATTATTTGCATTTGCTTCTTATTGATTCCTTTTTGAGTTCTCTTTTGGGGAATTGAGCTTTTTGAAGGAGTTGCTACAGTATCTTGTGTTTTTAGTGAAAAGTTTTACTGTTCCAAAGCTTTGCCTAAGGGTCTAATATCTTTTGAATAAACTAATGTTGCTAATGAAGATTGTGTGAAGTTTTGTATAAAGGAAAAATTTCAGGTGTAGAGAAAGAATGATGCAATGAGATGAAGAATGGAAAAAACTCAAGCTTGGGGATGCCACCATGGTGTCACCCCAAGAAATATCCAAGAGGTACAAGCGCTAAAGCTTGGGGATGCCCAAGGCATCCCCTTCTTCATCAATAAAAAGCTCAGGTCTGTCTAGACACTTTATTTTTATTGTTTCATGCATAGTTGTGTTGTTCTTGGAGCGTCTTAGTTTTCATTTACTTTGATTAAGTTGTTTAGTTTGCTTGAATAAAGTAGTTTGGACCCCCGTTCTCGCTGAGTTGTTTCAAATAAGTTGCTTGGTGTTGGACAGGAGTAGGAAGTTCCTGCTTAAAAGTGCAAGAGGAGCTTGCATTGACTGTGACTTAGACTTTAGCATGACATGCTAGGTGCTCTTTTGACCTTATTCTTAGTGATTATTGATGTAGCATGTCTTGTTTCAAACTATTGGGATTGCTTAGTGTGCCTTGAATAAATTATGTGTTGTGTTAGCATGCAAAAGCATAGTATTGTGGTATTCTCCTTTGATGCTTGTTTTGGTTGACTTGGCACATACTCACACCATGTTGTTACTACTAAAAGTCACCAAAGCCTCTATGATCATTTAGTCCTTGACTTGTAGTACCACTCTATGCTTTGATTAGTAATGGTTTGTCTCTCTGCATGATTATGGTCACTATTGCTTTCTTAGTTGGTTGCTCCCAGTCTTTTGCTAGCCTCCACTTGTATGAGTAATCTCTACTCATGATTACAACTCCCAAGAAACCAAGTTTTTCCAAAGTGTCCACTATAAACTCCTATGCATGGTGTGTTACACCATTCCAAGCATATTCTTGATTTCAGCTATCTTCCAATTAAAAACTATTTTGTTATGTGAAAACTTAGTGATTAAAGCCCTCACAAACTTGATAACACACTTTATATTCTTTGCCCCTAATAAACTTGAACCATTGTGTCGTCTATGTTGTATATGCTTGCACTTATACGTTGAAATTAACAGAACCATGTTGTCATGGGGAACGTTTTCAACATTGCACGTGTACTTTGTACTCAGTTGATATCATGCTCTTTTGTCTATGGATGTCACCGGTGTGAAATAAAGAGGGAACCTGTAAGTCCATGGAGTAACTATTTTGTGTTAGAGAAACGCATGGGCCACTAGCCTAAGCCAAGCCTAATCATGGTGGAAACTTGCAGCATCACCATACTGAGCTATCTATGAAGCATCCTCAATAAAAAGCTATGCATATAGTAAATAAAAAGATCGCTGAGATGCTCATTGTCTGCTTGCCTTGTCATTTTGGTTATGGGATAGCTCCTGTACCATTTGCAAGGGGTGCCCCGTTCGCGGTTCTCTATGATATAGTACTTACAATGACAGAACTTACAGGTGGCTGAAGTTGAGTAGCATGAGGTGTGGCCCTCGTATTCAAGGTACTTGAGATTGCCAACTTATACTTTTTCAAGCATATACTCCATAGTTTGTTCACTTTAACCTTAACCACTTCAAGATGCTTATGATAGGGGCAATGAGGGCTGAAAGCTAAAAAGTACCATAATTTTTGGAAGCTCTTTTTAAAACTTGAAATCCTTGCTTCCCTTATGAAGGGCCTTTTTTCCACTACTATTGAGTTTCCACCTTCTACCTTTAGGCACCATTAAGAGAGCATAGTTGCCATTCTTAGTTCTATGTGCAGTGTCCCAAAACTTATTGATTGATGCATATTGTGATATTACTTGTTCTTGTGCTATTTGTTTCTAGTCACCCTTGTGAACTTTGAAGGTGTCATATGCATCTATTTGCTACTCTATGAGGGACAAGCTGATTGCCACTATGCTATGTTTTCTGTATGTGAAACAAACAAACGTTTTTCAATGCATCTTATTCATGATCTTTGTTTGTAGCCTTTCATGTTGCATGCATAGTTACTTTGTCTTATTGTTAGAACTCCATCTTTCATGCACATGTTTAGAGTTCTTTGATCCCAGCTTTCAATGTTTGTAAATGGTTTAATCTTGGTTTTGATGGTGCATGTCATCTCAAAAATTATTCTTTTTATCACTTAACTACTCGAGGATGAGCAGGAGTTAAGCTTGGGGATGCTTGATACGTCGGAAATGTATCTATAATTTTTGATGTTCCATGCTTGTTTAGTATCTACTTTGCTTTGGTTTGTCTACACTTTGAGATGTTTTTATATCTTTTCTGGAACTAACCTATTAACAAGTTGCCACAGTGCCAGTTGCCTGTTTTCTTCTGTTTTTGGTTCCAGAAAGACAGAAAATCAATATTCTCGAATTTGGACGGGACAAAAGCCAAAGTCAATATCTTACCGTGGGGGACACGAAGACAGAAGACGATACGGAGAAGCGATCCAAGGCGGCCAAACCCCCTAGGCATGGGTGGGCCCACCCCGCGCCTGGGTAGGGTGTGGGGCCCCTGGACGCCTCCCAGCCTCGCCTCCTCGCCTATAAGAAGCCCCCGATGCAGAAACCCTAGGCACCCGATCAAAACTCCATGAAACCGTCTATAGCCGCTGCCACCATTGTCCCTAGATCGGGGGATCTGAAGTTCTTCCCGGCACCCTGCCAAAGGGGAGATCATCCTGGAGGACTTCTTCTCCGGTATGATGCGTGAGTAGTTCCACCTTGGACTATGGGTCCATGTAGTAGCTAGATGGTTGTATCTCCTCCTTGAGCTTTCATGTATGGATCTTGTGAGCTCCGTTCATGATCAAGATCTAATCTATTTGTAATCATGCATGTTGTGTTTGCGGTGATCCGATGGATATTGAGATTACTGTGTCAGATTGATTAATGGTTTTGTCTTTATGATTCTATCATGTCTATGTTGTTTGTGATCTTGCATGCTCTCCGTTGTTAGTAGCTATCTTGGCCAAGTAGTTGCTAGTGACTCCAAGAGGGGATATTTATGCTCGATAGTGGGTTCATGCCTCTAGTTTCCAAGGTAAGTGACAAAAATCTCTTCGGTTGTAGATTTGTTGTTGCCACTAGGAAGAAAACAACGGTCTCTTGTTCATGATACAAGTGGATTGTTTACCTACACACTTTGCTTAAAGCAGTTGTCTGTTGCTTGCAACTTAATACTGGAGGGGGTTTGGATGATAATCCAAAGGTGGACTTCTAGTCATAGATGAAGTTGGATGGCGGTCTATGTATCTTGTTGTATTGCCTAATCGAATCTCATAGGATATTTTTGTCTGGTATTGCATCGTTATGCCTTGCTCAGTTCCTGTCAATTGCCCTGCTGTAATTTGTTTACCCTTCATGCCATGTTGTTTATCTAAGGAGAGCACCTCTAGTGAACTATGGACCCCGGTCCAATCTTTACCATTGATACATCTTCCGCTGTTACCTGTTTACTTGTTGCAAACTATTACCTTCCACACCAAATGTTTAATCCTTTGTTACAGCAAACCGGTGAGCTTGACAACCTCACCAATTCATTGGGGCAAAGTCTTTAGTTTGTGTTGTGCAGGTCTCCGCGTTGCTTGCAACACCTGTGTGACGTTTCCTTCCTCCTACTGGTTCAATAACCTCGATTTATACCGAGGGAAACTTGCTGCTGTGCTGCATCATACCTTGATCTTGGGGTTTCCAACGAAGCGTCCCACGACAATATTGGGTGCGCGCATCAGCAACCCAAGCCCTGCGATTGGGGTCGGCGATGCTATCCAGGCCGGTGAGAATGATGGCATTCTCCTCGGCGATGATCTTGGATTTGGCGTCCTTGGTCTTGGCTTCGGCCTCCTTGGATATGGCTTCGGCCTCCAGCACCCTAGACTTGGCCTCGGCCTCCTTGGCATTGGCTTCGGCCTACGTCGACTTTGTCTTGGCCTTGATCTCCATTAGCCTGGCCTTGGCGTTGGCCTCCTTCACCTCAATGGACCTCGTCTGCAGCTCGACAAAGGCCTTGGCGGCGGCCTCTTTCTCTTTGCGCCGCCTCTCCTCCCTCTCGGTGATGGCCTCTTCCTTTTCTCCAGGATCTGGTTCAAGGTCTCCTTGAACACCAAGGAACCAGCCTGGCGGGCGAGGTTGACCTTCGTGGCCTTGTGGCCACCAGGGTGGCGGGCACGTCCAGAAGTCCCGTCGCTTGCAGAGGCAACGAAGCCTTCGTCATTGTTGGTGTCTAGTTCGACGACACCGCTCGTCGAAGCACTGGCATTTCCCCTCTTCTTGTTCGCTTCTCTCCAAAGGGCAAAGCTATCTCCCATTTTTGGTGTCCTTGAGCAACGTCCAACAATGGCCCAACGAGAAGGCCTTGTTATTGTTCACCGTCTTGAAGTGCTCCATTGCTTTCATGATCTACACACATAGATGCCAACAATGGCTCAACAGAAATGCAAGACATCGACAAAGAGAGAAAGACATTTTACTATGTCAACCGGCTGCAAGCCGCTTATTTTCCTTTTCGTTACCATCTCGTAGGACCCTTGGAACTTTCTACACTTGGCATGGATGGTGCCCCAACGCTTCGAGAGGGAGAGATCGTTTCGATCACTAAAAAAAGCGTCCTTCCCAAATTTCCTATGCTCATGGAAGAACCTGCCCACCTTCTTCCTAGGCAAAGCCCTTTTGCTCGGTGTTGCATAGTGGATCTTGTGAAATCTCCATCCATGCCTTGCATAGGAGCTTGTCCTCGGCAGGGGTGTAGCCCCTGATTCGTTGGCTCATCTTCTTGCCGTCGACAATTGAGGCCGCAAGTGAAGCGGCCAACGACACGGCCATGACGCCTTAGCCCGTGCAAGTGGCATATCGTTCCCAAACAATGTCGCGTCCGCAATGTTGCATGCATCTTGTTGGGTCTCTTGATGTGTCTCCGTCTCGGCCTCGCCATCGTCGGCATAGCTGTGGCCACCCTCGTTGATCATGTCGTTCATGACGTCCTCGCCGTCGTTTCCCAGGAAATCTTACACCCCAATTGGCCATCGTAATGCGGCGCGAGCAGTGCACAGGCAATGGCGAAGAAATGCGGCAATCATACCATGTCGTCAGCAGCCGGCGGCTCGGCTCGCATTTTGCCGAACAGGTTGACTGGCATCGGCATGTTCGTGGCAGAGATGGTTCGCCCCTTCGTCGACGCCTCCGGGGCTGCGTCCGCGTTGGATGGAGTGTGGTTCAAGTCGATGGCGGGCTCTCCCGCCTCCGACGACGACGCACGGGGATGGTTGAACTGGGACAGCTAGTGGCCTCCAAGCGAGGGCGTGGGCGACCTTGTCGTCTTGGTCTGAGCTGGTGGCCGGCCGGTAGGCGTGGAAGTGGCGGAGCTGGTAGAGGACGTGCTAGTCGTGGCCAGACCAGGAAAAGAGACGGCGCCGCCGAAAACAATGTCGAGCGCCTCTTGCTTAATCATGCTGACGGCGTGCTTGGCGGCATTCACTGTCATCTCGTTGGTGTCGACCCTATTCTGGCTGGCGAAGAGGCGCTCGTTCTCCTCCCGACGCTCCATCTCGAGCCTAGCAGCGACGCGGCGATTTCTCGCTGCTATCCGCCGGCCATTGCGCTTCTCCGACTCGATCTTGCGCTCCTCCGATGTATGTTCCTTTGCAGGCTTCTTGGTGACGGGAACGCCGGAGGGCGCAAGATCGACCATGACGGCGGGATCCATAGTCTTCCCTACCGCTCCCGCCGGTGGAAATTTGGGAGAGGTTTTTTCGAGGGAGAAGTGGTGTGGCTTCTGTGCCACTGGCGGGAGGGACCGCCAAAGATAAAGGGAGGACGCGCTCGGACCAGCGCACTTCCGGTCTGATGCAACCGAGGCCCAGATTAGGTGCACAGATGGATCGAGCCGGATGTATTTGTCCGAATGGTTCGGCCCGCTGGGGCACCGGGCACGCCCCGCACGGACCGATTCGGACACACTCGGACGGGATGCGTCGGTCCAGTGGAAATGCTCTAACCCTTGGAATAGATGAATATCCATCTAGACCAAGTAGTAATGGCAAAACAACATCATGACCTTGAGGTGCACTTAGCCACGACAAAGCGCTTCCCTTCCACCTCTCTCCCTATAGTATCGCACTGCTGCACACCATGATCAAATTTTTTGGTCGCCAACATGGGGTTGTCGTCTCTCCAAAAGGTCAAATCCACACCAGATACATAAGTATCAAATGATGGGACCAGGGAACAGGAGCATCACGTCCATGTAAAAAAATCCAACTTTTGAGCTGGGCTCTCCACGCCCAAAGATTGAAGACCAGGCGCCACCCCGAGCTCGCGCATTGAGAACAACAAGAGTGCAATTGACACTATCGCCTCCCGAGTTGCGGTGGTCTCATCGGTAGGTAGTGGCTTCTGCTTGAGAACATAGAGCTGGGCTGTTATAACTTTCTTCTCTGATGGTTATGACTTATATATTATGGAAAATATAAGTGCATCCAGGATAACTGGATAGTACATTGGCTCAGCTACAACCGAAGATTGGTTGTGACCCTCAGCAATTTTTACCGGAACATATTGGTGCTCCTTCCGAAGGGTTTGCCAATGGTTAGAAAAAAACTTATTATTAGCCTAAAATTTAACAAACTCCAGTAAACTTAACTGACATCATATGGATTAAAATATCAGAACCAAAGAATTTTGTGTATGCTCT
Organism: Avena longiglumis; assembly: GCA_030063025.1. Taxonomy (NCBI): domain Eukaryota; kingdom Viridiplantae; phylum Streptophyta; class Magnoliopsida; order Poales; family Poaceae; genus Avena; species Avena longiglumis. Next base: position 539,004,421 of record CP125973.1, read on the forward strand.
GACACTGTAGAGCAGTATCAAAAAATACAATAGAGTAACCATTGTTTGCACTAACCTATACTAAGATAATAAAAATTAGACTCCGATAGTTGCTAGAAATTGACAAGTGGGGTGAATAAGGAACTTCTGCTGCAACAGAAGAAAGAGAATACTAAAGTGGTGGTTATAATTACTTTAGCATTTCAGTAAATAGCCGAACTCATCATTTTCTACCTTGGGACCAATTTCTAAAAAATAAGCATTGAAATGTGGATTACCCAGAAGACCTTTTCCAGTAAAATAAGTGAGGTTTTCATTTTACTGTCAGAGTAATGAAAGTGGAAAATCCAAATTATAAAACAACAGATGCAACTAAGGCATGAAACATAGCTCACTCAAATCCTTGACAATCCTCTTGCTCCAAACAGACTTAAGTTAAGCTATATTCAATAAAACAATCCAACATATATGCACATCAATTACCAATCCTGGTATCTCATTTTACTATTTGTTGCAGGTCCGTAACAACCTCTCTCGCCATTGGTTAACTTCATGTACACTTGATAAGTGGACAGTTCTATTTCCCTAAGCTATGGTCTGACATCTCTAATGTCAGCTCCACATGCTATTAACATAAGCACGAGAAGTACTATTGAAGGAGTTCTCCAATGGACTAAAAAACTTCGTAAGCATCAAACTCAAAAGTCACACATGCTTAATTTGTTTTTTAATATATTTCCCTCAACTCCTCATCATTTATGTTATGTGAAGAACATGTCTAAACATCTCTACAGTCTACATGATCTTGTTCTTTAATGATAGTCACCACATAGATTGTTAAGAACATACTACATGAAGTCGCAGTCAGTATATATATCTTCCCTTGTCTATCCTAGTCAAGGATAGGCCAAGCACCAACCATGCTCCCATGAGAAGGCAGAGAGACCATGTAGTGACTACATTGTAGTCTGGTACATTGGATGAAGTGCAATATCTGAGATGCAAAAAACACAAATCTACTATAGCATATTGTAAGAACGGTGTAGTATAAACTCCTCGTAAAACAAAAATATTTAAGGGTTCAGAAATATACATGGAGAAAACAAATTCTGTCAGTCAACTATGGATGCTCAAAGGTACATGCTACAGGGACAAATGTAGTGTATATTTTCGCACAGGTCTATGATCCTGATTGTAAGTTAATATAATGTATTACTACTAATTAGACTAAAAATGATTTGTACTATCCATATATCTGAACATTTGCACAAATTGACAATCACACATTTCATTAAAGGTTGTCTCATGTACTTTCAACAACATTGACATATAAATTCTGACTATCATGAATTTCCTATCAGTTCAATCCATTTTTAGTGCAAAGGAGATAGATCAATGATACTAACAGATCATGAATAAATTTATGTCCACTACACATGAACCATCGACTTCACTGCTAAATGAACCTAGGCTTCAGTGATATTGTTGAGTATTGGAGGACAGGAGGAGGTAGGGGTCAGAGTGACCTGAGTGCGGCGGTGAGAGGACGAACCTGGGCCGTTGCATCAGGGGCTCGGAGGAGGTAGGAGGCCAAACCTGGAACAATGTGGCAGCGGCCACAGCCCCAACAATGGAGGCTTGATCTTGAACTCTGAATCTAAAACATCCTAGTATTTGTCGAGCTTATCCTGTTTGACAGATGCAAAGTAGAAAATAATTCATATCAACATACAATCGAATTCGAAAAAAGAAGATCGAGCCTCCATTGCATTCGAGATTTATTACTGAGACAATACACTACATCAAACTTACCTGAAGCGTCTGCGTCAGTACTGGATTCAGCTCCAAAAGTTGGCAAAGCTTGTCATGATCACTTAGGCTCTGTTTGTTTCAGATTCCACACCAGCTTCTGCGGTCTAGAATCGCTAGCGAAACAAACAGCCGAAAATAAGACAACGCTGTGGAGAAGCTGGGCCAGAAAATGCACTAGCGAGCGCGGCCGGCCGAAAGCGGGGATGGAGGTGCTTCCGGCGCTTCTCATCCGCTTCCCGAGTTGCAACAGACAGAAATGCCCTCTAGAGTTTCAAATATTTATGTGGTACCTGCCACCGAGCCCATCCACGGGTCAGTTCCAGCTCGACGCCTCACCATGGCCATTTTTCCCACCCCGAGCTCGCTCCCAACTCCCGTCGCCGCCCTTTGCGCCGCCTCCCTTCCTCACCGCCGATCGCCGGAGAAGCTTCCCTTCGCCGTCCCCGCCATCCAATCTCCTCTCTGCATCGTCCAATCTCCTCTCCCCGCCATCTAATCTACTCTCCCTGGCAAGTCGGCCTCGTCCCCATCGCCGGAGAAGCTGCCCTCCGCCGTCCCTGCCATCCAATCTCGTCTCCCCATGGTCAATTTCCTCTCCCCGGCAAGTCGGCCTTGTCCCCGTCGCCGGAGGAGCTGCCCTCCGTCGTCCCCGCCATCCAATCTCGTCTCCCCGTCATCCAATTTCCTCTCCCCGGCAAGTCGACCTCGTACCCGTCACCGACGGGAGATGGCAGCTTCTCCGACAGCCTAACCGTCGATTTGGCCAAGATCTACTCTGACAGCCATGTCCTCTTTTTTTTATTTGTTTTTTACACGGATGACAGCCATGTCCTGACAAATCGAATATGTATGTATGCCGTTTCATCTCTTAAGTATGTTAGTTATGTTAAAAAGGTCAAAATTAGCTAATTCGATTAGAATTATCATTTCTACAAGTTCTTCAACATTTAGGGGCATTCTAGACATTTCAATTATAAAACTAGCAACAACAGCCATCAAAAGCACTTCTGCCAAACACCAAATCTCTGCTTTAGCAGCACCTTCCTACAGCTGATTTTCCACATCAAAATCTGCAGCCTAAACAAACACAGCCTTAGTAGGCTGTGCAACAACAGGTAAGAAACATGGAGGGTCAGACAAAATTGGCAAATGACTATTTTTAGTACTGGATTTTTGTTAAAAAAGAAAATCAAATTCCGTGGATAGCTTCTGGGACGAGAAAATTTGGTACAGATTGATATCTCTACTGTCGAGACGAACTATTAGCTTGCATAATATGCTTTGCAAATTGTGATTGTTCGCCCAACAGTCTCGGGGTTTATGCAGGAAACTCTAGTTGAGTCTGGTCATACTAACATCTAAAGTTTGCTCTGCAACTGCAGAGTCAGCGACTGGATGCGCGGAGGCAATACCTTGGACACCGGCCGACGGCGGGCAAACCGGAGGCGTGCGGGTCCCTTTCGGTGGCAGGGAAAGTGGAGCCACGTAGGGCATCGGTCTGTGGCACGCGTGGATCGAGCCATCGAGGACTCAAATGAGAAATCGATTTGGGAGGCTTCCCCAAACTCCTCCTCCTCATCACCGAACTCTGAATCTGATTCTCCGAAGTGCACCTAGAAATCCTCAACATCCACTCCATCCTGATCCCCGTGGTGTGCTTCTCCTACTCAAAATCACGGGGGTGCGGAACAACGGCGACGACGGGGTTCGAGCTATGCAGGCCATGGCGACATCAGTCGGAGTGGCATTCCCGAGATCTGGCTTCCGCGTGGTGTGTGAAGTGGGAGGGAGGGACGCGGTTGTGGAAGAGAGTACGCGGCAGTGGTGCACCTCTATCAAGGTCTCTCGTCGAGCTTGGGATGATGGGGTCCATGGTGAGGTGCGGCGGGCATGATGTGGGGAGAGGAAATCGAGGGGGTGGCTGCGTGGGACGATTAGGTGGCCCAGTTTGCTTGATTTCCGGGGGCGGAGTGCGGTCGAGCGAACGGGACGAAGGACGACGTATCCGCGACGACGGAACACAATTTTATGTTTACAGGTAGTAGAGATAGAGATTCTGTGGATCATACACACTTTGCACGATTTGCTTCATACTCGATGAAAATTTTCCGCCTTCAAGCGTTAGTTTAAGTTCTATTTCGTACACTTTTTCTATTGTTTTATATATGGAGTCCTTAGTAGTGACTTTTTATCTTTTCTATATTTTTTGAAATGGAGGACGAGACCCGCCTCTGCATTGAAAAGATATATACGGTCTTTTTTTATATTTTTTACAAAAACTATACATAAAAAACCGCAACCATCACGCAAGGTCTACAAACACGACAATGACAATAGGGGCTTACATTCTGAAACACGAAATCCACTCATCAACTAGTAGTCAGGGACACCACATTACCTTTTTCTATATATGCTTAGTTAAACTTTATGAAATTTTATTTTGACCAAAAAATATATGAAATGTATTTGTAGGAGTACAAGAATAAACCTAAGGAGGGAAGGGATTAAATGCCAACCATTATCTATACACTAGGTAGGAAACGCGGCTTGCCGCTCGCTAGCCCGCTTCGCGGGCGACACGGTATAAACAACCGATTTGAAAGACAATGAAGGTAAGACATTATACATAGGCAATTCTATTAGACAGAGAGTTGTTTTGCATCGTAAGCAAAAGATAAGCATGCTTGCGAGTTAACCTTGTGTGTTGGATCTTTGGTAGCAGAATACTAACAAGTAGCCAATAAAATTAAGAAGTTTAGTTTACAATCAGCAAAAAAAAAACCATCTACGAATCACAATGGAGTAATTAGATAACTGACACACATGCCAAGATTCTGAGCAAAAGGTTGTGGCAATCCATATCGATGTACATTGGTTTAATATGTTGTACCACAAAGCTAGCAGCCTCCTAGACTGTAAGGGTCAGCTTCTTCACCGTCTCTACACTTTATAAGAACATGTGAGGCACTAAAATCACCATCATAGCATCATCCATCACACTTTTCTTGTGCTAGCTTCAGCCATCTCGGGAATAAAACTTCTTTCAAAATTGATCTTCATCGATAGAAGCTTTTGGTTTTGACCAGAAAACTTTTTCGTATTGGTAGAAGAGCAAAAATTTATGATTGAGTACCTTCCAGAATAAGTTTTGTCCTTTCCAGTAACATCTTGTTGTCAGATTTGCTTCAGCTCGACGTCATACTTGAGCAAGAATTGAAGCAACGTCTTCACAAAATAGCCTCTTCAGCCAAAAGAAATTTGTTGCACACGGCCAACTCTGCTACATAACAAGGAGTAATGAGGAAAATAACTCAACTGGAAGTTGGTAAACTATAAGAGCTAGTATGAACCTGAATAGCGCAGATTCCAGTATAGCGGTAATTCCATACTCATGTCAGCAGCATGCGTGTGGGCACCAAATGATAGGGTGACATATATCCTCACCATAGAAACCACATAAATCACATGTAGATATCTTCTAAAGCGTCCGTTTCAGTCCATTTTGTTGATATTTGACCCAATTATGATAACAGGAATGAAACTAATAACAGCTCACTACAACAGTAGTATACACAAATGTAGCATCCCATTTGTCTAACAACTGTAATGCTACTTGGTTTAGTAATAAAATGGCTACTTCATATCTATAATGGTTGCATCATCATTATATCATGCTCATGTCATCATGCCACCTTGCATTTGAGCATCATATAAAACCTTTGTGATTTGGTTCTTCTCTCATAGGCATGGTAAATTGTATTTGCCTCTTGATATTGTATTTGGTTCTTGATATATTGTTTAAATGCCCAAGTTGAGTTGGGGGCATATCTCTTATTGACGCCACCACCTTTCTTGTCACCACCCTATACTTCCACCATTCCAATAACCCATGAGCTTGTAATGCTTTTCTTTGGATTTTATTCTAGCTCATGTGGGTTGGGTGGATCCAACTCTAATTTATTTTGCTTGGTCTTATTCCAAATTTTGGAAATGCATGGAATCATGCCATGTGATTTTATTTTCTTTTCACAAGATTCACACATGGCATTAAATACTTGCATGGGCCATGCAACCACCACATCTTGTGTCCTTCTTTGTTTTTATTTGGTCATTTTGAGAGGATCACCATCTCTCCATCTCTCCCTCCTTTTGGCTTGGTCTTGTTTGTTTTTGCTTAAACCTTATCAAAACAAGCCTAAGCCACCTCCCTCTCCCTCTCTTATCTCTATACCATGGGAACCCCATAACCCTAATCCAACCATAAACCCCCTCTCTCATCTCTCCCTCTCCCTCTAAACCCTCCTCTCTACCCCAAAACCCTAAACCTAATCACCTACCCCTAACACCATCTACCATACCACCCCTAACCTAAACTAAAACCCTAACCCGAGCTTCCCACTCTCCCTGCCAGCAAGCCCCACCTAGCTACCCACAACCATCTACCCCAACCCTACCCGAGTCATACCCCCCCTCTCACCGAGCCTAGATCCAACCCTAGCCGAGCCCTCCTCTCACATCTTTCTCTCTTCTCCCTGCCTCAGTAGCCCCACCCCGAGCTTCCTCACCGCCTGGCCCACCTGCAGACCTCCCCATGCCTGCCTGCCCCAGCTCGTTCACGTGCTCGAGGAGGGAAAGGTGGCACCTGAGCCACCTTTTCCCTCTACCCACTCCCGCATGCCACCTCCCCTCTTTATCTACTCCCTCTCCCCCTCTCTGCCTTGCCAGATCCGTCCCCAGGGGCCTGCCCTCGCCTCCCTCCTCCCTCTCCACACCGTCTACCCCCGACGACCTCACCGTCGGTCTCCTCTCGACGACATCGTACTAGGCGGCGGGCGTGGCGTCCAGGTGTCGAGGAAGACCGAGCCGAGCCCCAGCGTCGCCTGCACGGGCCGAGCGGAGAGGCACCAGCCCCAGCGGCCGCCTGACGGAACCCTAGCTACGCCCGGCCCCTGTGTAACACCCTCAGAATCGGCCCTATGCAAGTTTCAGTGAATTCGCCAAACCCATAGAAAGCGATTGAAGGTGCCCACCAGCACTTTCGTATGGTGGAAAAACAAAGTAATAACATTACACAGGTCCTCGATGGGACCCACAGGCAGATATATACAAATGACTCAAAGAGTCAAGAATACGTAAATACGGTACAAAGATCCAAATCACCTTGAAGCGGTAGGCGTCAGACTACGGACAAGAAGCAAATGGGGCTAAGAGCCGGAAGAATAACCAATGGCGTCCATAACCTGCCCGAGGCCAAGCGGAAGGGTAACCACCTTAACGGCGTCGATCTCAAAACCGCTTAAACAAAGGGGTGCCGACAAAGGGCAAAGGAAAAAAAGAGGCGTCGATCTTGAGGCGAAGACAGCGAGGCTAGAATTCGGTCCTCGCCTACATAGGTATGGTGGGTGGCGGCATGCACTAAACAACCTATAGAGACTCGATACAAATGGCGGCTAGCGAGAGAGGGTGAGAAAGACCTATTCGGATCCAACTGGTACTAGCATCAAACAAACCCGTCTGGCGTTTCCCCTCGAGACCAAGCGAGGAAGTCAACCGAGGAACTCACCAGTTGGCGTTTAATTATTCGATTATAGTTGTGGCACTTTACTAGTCGAGGTTTAGGTAATCGTCACGATAAAGTAAGCGATGGGCGTTTAGTTAATCATCCCGTTATAGTGGCAACACTTACTAGTCGATGCAATTATCATGAGGTAACCCCAAAACCCAGCAATTGTTGATACTTTTACTTAGCCATTACATTGTAGTGAAGCTGATTACTAATCATATCGGAAACAAGTCAATTTAAAAAGTAAACTTTAGTTATAGTTGTCTATGATGATCGAACATGCTCCAAGTCGTCCATAACGCGGACACGGCTTCTCGAAAAGATTAAACCTGCGGGGTGCACCAAAGTATCCACAGGCACTTGACCCTTTTGCGGATCGGTTAACATACACCCATCGGTATGTCGGGGCCTAAGTCACGGCGTTCCTGGACCAAAGCAAGCAATTGGGGCCACCCACTAAGTACACCATAGCAAGTCGGCGGTCTCGAGACGGACTCAGGGTTTGCGACAATGGCTGTGCATGACAGCAGGTCCCCAATCGAGGACTGTCGACACCGCGAAAACATTCCGCTTCAAAAGCGATGCGATGCGTTACCTCGCAATCGTAAATAAAGCGATAAAGCATGGCATAAGTACAGGATAGTAATAAAGCCCCAAACTACTTGTGGCCCCAGACAATACTTTGAAATCAGGTAATTATCAATGGGGGCCCATATCTCCCCACTGTGGTTAGCGCTCGATCTCGAGCAGTGTCAAGAACTCGGGTCCTACGGGACACAAGTGGGCGGTCAGAAACCAAATCTTACCTATCACCCACCGATGCCTCTGCTTAATTCAATTTTAGTTGTTAAACAGAATTTAAAGTGAAACAATAATTAAACCATGATCATCTCCAACGTCAACATGCGGCAATTCCTCCAACAATTGCGGTACTTGACGACAAGCAAAACACTCGAGCAAGCGACTACGACTCGCGGGTCCAACTATCTACCAAACAACAGGTAATAGGATGTGTCCAAGGCTATATATGGCTGCAAGGAATATCATGGGTACGAAATCTAAAGCATCGCAACACAGATAGCAAAGATCAACAGGAGGGAAGTAAATACTTGCAAAGTAAGATAGGTAGAAAGGGGGAGATGCTCGCCTGAAAACATTGTCGAAGGGTTCATCCGAAGATCGGGGCGAAGCTCACATCAACTCAACGGCCTTATCCGCGAAGAACCAAAACACTAGAAGAAACACCGGATGCAATATTTAATACACGGCAGAAGATCGGCATGATGCATGTATGATTCATGACATGGCAAAGGTGCGGTGCAATTAGGTCATATTAAGCGGAACCGGGGTCCCGACAATTAATTAGGTGGTTCATGTTATTTAGGAGCCCCGCAATTTAAATGTTGTTTTAACATGGCAAAGGGATAGTACCGGTTTCGCTACACAAGTTTAAATGAGGCCAATATAAGGCTAGATTTGCCCGCATATGGGCCCCATATTTAATTATTAAGTGAATCGGCATACGGCCCCCAAATCACAGATATGCATGCGAGATGAATGACTAATATGCAACAAGTTATTATCATATTATGAAATAGGGTTTTCGGGAAGGGGTTCACACATTAGGGTCTCGACTATCTTGGGGTTTCCGGGGTTCGGGGTTCGACAGGGTCCAGGGTCTGGTCTCGGGGTCCAGGGTTCGACGGAAGCGTTCTCGGTCACGGGGCAGATCTTGTCGCATCCGGGTGCGGGACTTGGGGTCATGTTGACGGTCATGGCGTTCAGGGGGAAAGTTCTTGGTGTCCGGGTGAAGCACTCGGCGTTCTACGGTTCCACGTCGACGGCCTTGGTTTTCTCGGTGGAGAACTTGGTGTGTCCGTGTCGGGGTCTCCAGGGTCTTGACGGCTTCGGGTCCGAGAGGGAGATCTTGGCGTCGGGGTTTCCGTGACGAAGATCTTGTCGCGCGGCGTCAATGCTTCCGGGAAGGAGATCACGAGGTTCCGGCTCTGTTGGTCCATCGGGTTCGATCGAGTCGGCGTCGATCTCGGGATCTGCCCCTACACGGTCTTCGGGGGACTCAGGGTTCAGGGGTCCGGCGTCCGTGTGACGGTCTTGGCGATATGGCGAACTCGGTCGATGGTCCTCGGGTCACACCCAAACAGGGGCGGTCTTCGGGTCGGGGTGGCGATCTTGGCGGCGAGGTCGGGTCGGGGAGGCTCGCGAAGGGGACGCCAGGGAGAACGGCGGCAGCTCGGAGGTCGACGTGGTCGGGTCGCCCGCAGACGGAGAAGGGGCGCAGACGGCGCCTGCGGCCACGGCGAGCAGGTCGGGCGGAGGTGGAGGCAGGCCCGGAGAACTGGCGGCGGCGACAGCGACTCGCCAGCGCCAGCGGCGAGGCGCGGGCCGAGCGCCAACTGGAGGCGGCTGACGCGGCAGGCGAGGGCGGAGGTGGCAGTGGCGGCGCGGTGCTTTCATGGCGTGAGGAGGTGAGCGCTCGCCGAGGAGGGCGACGGCGGAGATGGGCTGAAAGTGGGAGGAGGTCTTTGCGGGCGGTGAGGGTCGGCTGCCGGGTCCGTGAGGTGGCGGAGTTGGGGAAGGCCCGGGGTCGGGCTGCATGAGGCTGAGGTGGGCAGCTGTAAGAGATGATGGGAGGAGGCGGCAGGGACAGGTGGTGGGGTCCATGAGGCAGGGTGGACCGAGTCGGGCGGGCTGGTGCGTGCAGTGGGGCCAGTGGGACCATGAGGCGGCGGGTCGGCCAGGCGTGTAGGGTGAGTGGAGGCTGTGGGTGGGGTTGGGAAGAGGAAAGAGAGGAGAGAGGGGGCCACGTGGCGGGTTGAGTGGGTGAGGGGGAGGGAGGCAGTGAGGTGGCAGCCTAGGATAGGTGGGGGTGATGTGGAGGGGAGGGTTGGGTAGATTTTTAGGTGGATTTAGGATTAGATGGGGTAGGCAGGTTGGACCGTTTAGAAAATCAGGGGTGTGGTCGTTGGGTCGGGCCCGTTCATCGCCCGCTAAAAACAATTGAACTTTTATTTGATTTAAACGGGCCGCGTGCAAACCGATAGCGGCCAAAACAAAATATTCCGGGGACCGGGTTTTGGAGTTTGAACAAGATGGGGCGTGTGGAAAACAAAATCGGGGTTTTCGAAATAGTTTTGGCAAACAATGCATGATGATGACGATGCAATGCACAAATTCAACGCGATTTTCTAGTAGTGGTTTTGCGGGATGCCACACCCTGCCTCGTCGACGATCCGCCGCTTCCCAGGCCGAACCAACGCCACCGACAGCCTCGCGGTGAGCTCCTCTCTCGCCCTGACATCTCCGTTCTCGCCATGGCTCCCTGTGCTCGTCGGACTTTGTGTCGAGCGCTCTGCGCGCGCCGTCGGCCATTGCGTTGGCTCGCTCCCGCGTCGCGTAGAACCTCATCTAGCCACCCGCCACCCCTCTGTCACCATCCGTCAGCCTACCGCGATGTATCGCCCCTCTGCGCCTGCCAGTCCGCACGGGATCGAACCCCCGCCTCGCTGCGCCGCGCACCGCGCGCGCCAGACGGTGGGGAAGATCCACAGTACGCGGCGGCGTTTTCCAGAAAAGCCCCCCACCTTTTGTTTCCTCAACCCGCGATCCCTCCGGCCCCACATGTCTGCGGCTGTTGCCTTTTTGCAAAAAGGCTCCCGCAGTTTCGAACCCTCAACCCGCAGTCCCCCGCTGCGTGGCGAACCACTTTTCGTCCGCTGGCGTATGGGACCGCGTGGCCGCTGGCCCCACCTGTCATCCACCGTGGCTAGGCGTGCTCGCGGTGACAGACTGTTACTGCGCGCTGTGGCGTCCAGTTAGCACTGGACCCACTGGTCATTGGCTGTGGCTAGGTTCTGTGCGTGTAACAAAAGCTTTTCTGAATATCTGTTTAATTCAAACCTTTTCAAATTTAATTCAAATTCAAATTTTAAATCTGTTTTAAAATAACTTCTAAAATACAAACCCAATTAATACAAATAATATATGTTTTCAAATCAGAAAAATGTGAGGAATTCAAATATGCTGTCCAAAATGTATTTTGAACACTTTAAAATTCAAGTTGACTAAAATTACAAGAAAATGCCCTTTCCCCTTAAATAATTAATAACTTTTGTTTTATAACTCCAAATTTCACAAATGATATGTCTAAAATGATCAGCTCGACGAGACCTTTCTGTTTATGCATTCCATGTTCTGAATTGCAGCATGCATCATACAAATATAATGTAAACAGCAACTAATATGAGGATAAAATTTGGCCAAAACTCAATAAAATGTTTATTTCTTGTATTCTACACCTCACCCATGCCATGCTACATTATTGCCATGCAACTTGTGCATCATTCATCATGGCATGATTGTTTGCTTGTCGCATTTTATTCATATGCTTGTGCATTGTATTTATGTTGGCCCTTGTTTGTTTGGTTCTTCTTCGAATAGACACTGAGCAGGGGATATATCAAGAGACCCAGGAGCACTACCCAGATCCTTCTCTCGCTTCAACTGAGCTGCCAGGCAAGCACTACCACATGCTTGCATACATTAGTACATATTGCCTCTATCTTATTCTTGCATCATTGAGTCGCGATTGCATTAAACTGAATCCCAAGTATTGCATAGCCTTTACTTTTAAACCCCACTGAAGCTTGTTCCTCCATCCCATGAGCCATTACTACAGGAGTTGTTTGAGCCATGCGAGTCGTAGAACAGCATGAGTAGGGTATGTGAGTGTCTGATGGATAATGAGGTACTTAAACAACTTAACCTGAGTGGATAACTAATGAAAGTGGCACCGGTGAGCAATATCTGCTATTTGGTTTTTCCTGCTCACTGTGTCCCGTAGGACCCCGAGTACTTGATTCCTATTCCTTGATTATTCGCGCTATCCACATCCGGGAGGCTTATGGGACCCCCCTGAGCCAGAGCTTGATTCATTCTTATTTCTTGGGGCCACAAACTAGTTTGAGGTTTTATTTACTATCCTGTACTTATGCCATGCTTTACTGCTTTATTTACGATTATGCGAGGAGCACTGTCTTGTTAGGATCGTGACCGTTTTGCGGTATCGACAAGCCCACCACACTTTCGGGTTCCCGATCGTTCTGACCGGCCCACAAACCTTGAGTCCGTCAAGTCACTAACTTTGTTATGGTATACTTAATGGGGTGGCCCCCTGAAATATTTCTGAATCTTGTGATTGCTTTGTCGTGAAGACCTCGTTGGGTTTTGATTTGGTTTTTCCGAGGTTGATCGAGTGTGTGTTGCTATTTTTGCACCCCTGCAGGGTAAAACTTTCTGAAAGCCGTGTCCGCGGTTATGGACGACTTGGAGCACAGTTTCTCGATCATAGACAAGCATAACTAAAGTACCGCTTTTAACTTGACTAAAGAACTGACTAGTAAATAGTGCAACACTCATGGAATGGATAATAAAACTGCCAACGGATGGGGGGTTGTTCGTCCGCTTCCTCGTTGGTAAGCGAGGAGGAGGATGGATCTGTGGATATTACTGTTATAACTGTTGTCATTAATTCACGGACATCCGTCTATCTTTGGTTAGGCAGATGGTTAGCGAGTATCTATAGAACTGTTAGGGTTTATCTTTTGCTGCAATTGCGTCACCCAGGTTGCGTCCTTTAGAGGCATAAAGACTTCTTGAGTACCCCTAGGGTCTCACACGATAAATTATTTGATTCAGATGAGCAGTACACTCCCAAGATGGATCTCGGGTGGAGGAGGCGATGATGGGCAACGATCGCTCGGTGTAGAGATTCCGAACGGGATCCGTGAGATCTGTGGATGTGCTTATTTATGGGGCATCTTATGCCGATTTGCTTCTTATCCGTACTCGGATCTTGTTTACCGCTCACTTTGATACTACGATGTGTGATGTATGAGGAGATATCCTAAACTATTATATCTATCTAGGACATTTGAATCTTGTCGTATATGCGTTATATTTCCTTTCTTTTTAGATGGAATGGCTCGATGTCTTTGTTGTATGGTGGCTTGCATACATACTCATTTGTGTATGTAGTTGATCCCTTCGCCGACACGCCCGTTCTTGTCCCGTTGATTGGAAATGGTTGGGACGGCCGAGAGGTCTACTGTGAGTGGCATTTGGGCCCCAGCACTATTTCAACCATTTCCGCTCATCCGGCTTGTAACTAGGAGCGTAATTCACCGAGGTAGTTACAATTGGTATCGAGCCATCCCGCCTTCGTGGTCTCGACCAAATGGTCGTTGTCAGTCTAGCAAATATTTTTGGTAGTTATGTATACTAGGGAAAAACAAAACGCGAGAGTAGGACTGCTTCCACTTTTCTTCTTACCCACCCAGCCACCCTTTTCTGGTAAGGAAGTGTAACGTTTTCAATCCTCTTCTTAAAAGTTCAAACTAGGATTCACGTGTTCTGGGTTTCCGTAGTACCATAGGTTGTGTGTTTGTGTGTGTGTGTGAGTGTAATTCCTTGTCTATCTGTTGCATCCAAGTTGTTATCACAATCGGCCTTTTGGTTATCAACTGTTGGTACATTCCATACCGACAGGCTTTTGCAAACCGACGCGATCTATCTGATTCGTTGTATACCGCCGCGATCTGTCTTACTCTTTGTTATCCGACGTTATCTTGTTTGGGGTGTTCGTTTCCGTAGTTACTAATCTTTAGGTTCATCGTTAGAAGAAGGGGTTAGGATATGTGTTCTACTTATTCATGTGCGGAGTAATGATTTGAGTGCGGGATGGAGTCGCGACCATACCACTACTCTTATCATTCGCTTTTGTATATTGAATTGGTAGAGTCACTAATCTTGATTCGTTAAGTAATTTTATGATCTGTTGGTATTTTAATGCCGAAATTTGTGGAAAATTTTCTTTGATATATTTGTACCACACTTTTCAGTCGTGCGATATGCTTAATATCTTCTAGGTGCTTTGAACTTTGTTGATATTTTAATATCATCTTAGTAAATTGTATCCTTTAATCTTGGTTAATTCCATCTTGGTATTATTTTGGATTATTATTATTCTCCATTATAGTACTGACTTGTGTTTTATATCAATCAGGATGGCTCCACCACGCTGCTCGATGAGGACATACCACCGAACTAGGGTCCGCGTTGTCAAACATCGCCAATGCCTTGGCAAAGAATGCCAGAACCAGAAGATTTTGAGGAAAGTGTCGGGAGGAATGAGTTTGCTCGCTACCTCCACCTCCCAAGCGAGGAGACATCAAAAGCTTCCTCAAGTTCAACCCGCGACAATTTGATGTTTCGATCAACCACTTGATCTTGATGATTGGTTGCGTGAGATGTCAAGGCTACCGGAGACTGATGTTCTGAGCAAGAATGGGTAAAGTGTGCTACTCACCTTCAAGGGAGATGCAGCTCTGGTGGGAGAATTACACAAGGCAACCGCACCGGTTTCCAGCCTTACTTGGGAACAGTTCCTTTGGAGCGTTCAAAGAGCGATATCTCGAGAAATTATCATGGAAAGGATGAAGGAAGTGTTTCTCAACCTCAAGTGGAAATGATAATGTCAATACCTACATCAGAACTTCATGAATCTTTCTCATTATGGTGGCGATGAGATCTCCGATGACAAGAAGAAGCAAAAGAGGTTCGGCAAGGGCTCAATGCATCGATTAAATATGCAATCACACATGCAAGGTGGCGTTTTTACGGAACTTCAGATACTGCTCTGCAGGAGGAAGCAAGTAGGCAAGTGTTTGAGGAGTCAAAGAAACACAACCGTGATGCACCAAGCTCTTGACTATGTCTCCTTCTAAGCGCCGTGTCCGGGTTCCTAACACCCCACCGCCGCTCCCGGCTCCACCAAGACCGCAAGCTACGCGGCAAGGCCACCAAACTTCCTCACCGCTGCTCCTGGGGATACAACCACCACTACCCCGAGTGCCCGGAGTCCTCAGCTACGTTGCTCCACGTCCACCGGTGCTTGTTTCACGTGGAGACTGGACATCTAAACTGAACCGTCTGCTGAAAAACAAAGCTCTTCCGCCACCACCTCCAAGATCTGCGGCAAGCTCTCCTATGGTTCGTGCACCACCACCTGGCTCTCAACATCAACACCAAGCCCGGGTTCATCGTTGCTTGTGCCAATCGGTCAACGCCGCTCAAGCTGAGCATACACCGGAGTTGTGATGGGTATACTTCCGTTAACTCAGTCCCCTGACGAGTTTTGTTTGATTCGTGCTTCGCATTCTTTTGTTTCTCATAAGTTTGCACAAGAGCATGACACGGCTAGGGTTCCTTTATCACGTCGTCGGTGGTACTATCTCTCGGTTCAAACATGAGGGCTGCTCATATCAGCCATGGCAATCAAATTGAGATTGGTGGCTCTTCGTTCTCGGCGTCCTTAATTCTTACGGGCAATTCGACATTGATGTCATCTTAGGCATGGATTGGTTGACAAAGAAATGCAGTTGGATTGATTGTCTTTGAACGCCGGTTTCTCTGAAGATTCCTCAAGGCCATATAGTCTTTTCTCCAAGTTTGACTCGCTATCCAGCTTTTTCTCTTTGGCGGCTCAATGATGATGCTATGGAAGCTATTCAGAGTGTTCCTGGTCCGTGAGTTCCCGATGTCTTTCGGAAGAGTTGCCGGTATGCCTCCGGATCGTGAGGTTGAGTTTGTAATCGAACTTGAACTCGAACGGCTCCTATCTCCAAGCGGCCTTATAAAATGGGTCCTGCTGAGTTGGTGAACTCAAACGTCGCCTTGATGAACAAGAGAAGTTGGGTTTCATTCAACACAAGATTTCTTCTTGGGGTAGCCCAACAATCTTTGTGAAGAAGCGACAGACTGATAGACTTTGTGTTGACTATCGGGCTCTCAATGCTAAAACCATTAAGAACAAATATCCCTTCCGATTAATGATCTCTTGATCACTAGTTGGAGCTGGTGTTCTCTAAGCTTGACTTGAGAAGTGGTTATCACCAAATCAAGATTCGCAAGGAAGATGTTCCTAAAACAGCTTTCACCACCCGCTATGGCCTGTATGAGTACACGGTCATGTCTTTCGGTCTCACCAACGCACCTGCTACCTTCTCGAGGCTTATGAACTCGGTTTTCATGGAGTATCTTGATAAGTTCGTTGTGGTCTATCTGGATGACATCTTAGTCTATTCAAAGTCAAAGGAAGAGCATAAAGAACACCTTCGGTGTGTCCTAAACAAGCTTCGTGAGAACCGCTTGTATGCAAAGTTCTCCAAGTGTGAGTTTTGGCTGCCTCAAGTAACCTATCTTGGTCACGTTATCTCTGCCAAGGGCATTGCAACAACCCGAAACTGAAGACAATTGTTGAATGGCTTCCTCCTGTTAATGTCAAAGAAGTGCGGAGTTTCCTTGGTTTGGCTAGTTATTGCCGCTTGCTCGTCAGAACTTTTCAAGATAGCGAAGCCTCTTACCGATCTCCTCAAGAAAGGCAAGAAATACCTTTGGACTCTGCATGTCAAGCAAGCTTTGAAACACTCAAAGAGAAGCTCACTTCCACACCGCCTTGGTTCCTCCGGATACATCCAAGCCTTTCCAGATATTCTGACGCCTCTTTGCAAGGATTGGGTGCGGTCCTTATGCAAGAAAAACAAGTTGTTGCTTATGCCTCTCGGCTTGAAGACGCATGAGATCAACTATCCTACACATGACCTCGAGCTCGCAGCAGCTTGTCTTTGCTTTGAAACTATGGAGGCACTACTTGCTTGGCAACCGTTGTGAAATCTTTTTCGATCACAAGAGTCGAAGTATATCTTCACTCACCGATCTCAACCTTCGAGAGGAGATGGATTGAAGCAATCAATGATTTTGATTTGACCATCAACTACACTCCGGCAAAGCTAATGTCATGGCCGATGCTCTCACCGCAAAGCTTATGTCAACAACCTCATGATGGAAGAACAATGCCTCTTGTGCGAGGAATTCCGTCAGCTCAACCTTGAAATTGTGGAACAAGGGTATCTCCTGAACCTTCTAGCAACCCCTCTCTTGGAAGAAAAGGTTCGCTCTCGTCAGCTTGGTGATCCGCACACCAAAAAGATCATCTCAAAACTTCAGCTTCCGAAGTATGAGTCCTTCCACGTCGATGATCAAGGCACGCTTTTCTTTGAACACCGGATGTTTGTTCCGAAGTAGCCGGGTTTGAGAGAGCAAGTTCTCAAGGAGGCGCATGATTCTGTTCTTTCTATCCACCCCGGCAGCACAAAGATGTACATGGACTTGAAAACACAATATTGGTGGCCGGGATTGAAACGATATTGTGCCAAGTATGTCTCGGAGTGTGATGTCTGCCGCAGAGTGAAAGATGTCCATCAGAAACCTTTCAGTCTTCTACAGCCATTGAAACCCCCAGAATGGAAATGGGAGAAAGTAGAGATGGACTTCACCACTGGTTTTCCAAGGTCGCAGAAGGGCAACAATGCAATCTTTGTTGTCATCGACAGGCTTTCTAAAGTGGCTCACTTCTTCCCCGTCAAGGAAACAATTTCTGGAATTCAATTGGCTGAGCTCTATATCAACAGAATTGTCTCTCTGTATGGGGTTCCGCTTGAGATCAGTTCAGACCGTGGAAGCATCTTGACTTCCAAGTTCTGGGAAAGTTTCCAAAATGCTTTGGGAACAAAGTTGAACTTCAGCACAGCTTACCACCCTCAGTCGCAAGGACAAGTTGAAAGGATCAATCGATTCGGAGGATATGCTTCGTGCTTGCGCCATCTCTTTGGCATGAAGTGGGAAGAATGTCTTCCTTATCTGAACTCTCTTACAACAACAGCTTCGAGAAAAGTCGAAGATGGCACCATTTGAGGCTCTCTATGGCGCAAGTGCGAACTCCGATTGTTTGGTCGGTGCGGGAGAAAGAATTTGGTTTGGCCCGACATTGTAACTCAAGCGGAGGAGAAGGTGCATATCATTCTTGAAAATCGAAGATTGCTCAAAGTCGCGGAAGAGCAATTATGACAGAAGCACACGGACATGGTGTATGTCCCTGGTGATCTCGTTTACCTTCGTGTCACTCCCATGAAAGGCACGCACCGTTTTGGTATCAAAGGAAAGCTGGCTCCTAGATACATCGGTCCTTTCAAAATTCGTGGAAGAAGAGGAGAAGTTGCTTATGCTCTTGAGCTCCCGGAAAAACTCAAGGTTCATGATGTTTTACACATCTCTCAACTCAAGAAGTGCTTCAAGGATCCCGGCAGGACCGTGGATCATGAGCTAATCAATATCCAAGAAGATCTGTCTTATCAAGAACACCCCACAAAAATCCTTGAGACCGCAGAAAGAAGGACTCGCAACAAGTCCATCAAGTTCTGCAAGGTGCAGTGGTCGCACCATTCTGTTGATGAAGCCACTTGGGAGCGTGAAGATGAACTCCGTGCCAACTATCCTACCCTCTTTGTGTCTTCTTCTTCTTCCTAGAATCTCGGGGCGAGATTCCTGTTTAGTGGGGGAGAGTTGTAGCATCCCATTTGTCTAACAACTGTAATGCTACTTGGTTTAGTAATAAAATTGAAGGGAATATGCCCTGAGAGGCAATAATAAAGTGTTTATTATGTGTATTCCAAGTATATGATAAATGTTTATTTTGCATGCTATAATTGTATTAATACGGAAACGTTAATACATGTGTGTTTAATAAACAAACAGAAAGTTCCTAGTTATGCCTCTCTCATAAACTAGCTCGTTGATTAACAAGATGATCAAGGTTTCCTGATCATGGACATTGGATGTTGTTAATAACGGGATCACAACATTAGTGTAATGATGTGATGAACATTCATCCGAAGTATAGCATTACGATCAAATTCATTGAGTTTATATTGCTATAACAATTTACGAAGTGATCCTAATCCTTAGACCATGAGATCATGTCAATCACTAACATCGGAAGAGTTTCTTGATAACATCAAACGTCACACCGTAACAGGGTGATTATAAAGATGGATTCATAACTAATAAATGTTATGTTGAGGCTCATGGATCGAGAGTGGAATTTGTTCATCCCGATGACGGATAGATATACTCTGGGCCCTCTCGGTGATATCACATTGATTAGCTTGCAAGCAAGTGATTTGATCACTAGAATGTTATATCACAGGAACGAGAAAAGAGTGCATGTCGGTAACGAGATCAAACTAGGTATGGAGATACCGATGATCGAATCTCGGACATGTAATATATCGTGAAACAAAGGGATTAAGATACTAGCGTAAAAGGTTCCGACGATCACAAGAAAGTCATCGTTGAATGTGTGTGAGTCGATGGGTCTCCGATCCCGCTTCGATTATTGATCCGAGAGGGGTCTCGATCATGTCCGCATTATTCACGAACCGTAGGGTGACACACTTAAGAGACACCGACATCCAATTGGAGCAAATGTTTCATGCCAAAGAATGAACAAGCGAGAATTTATTTCACTAGATATCGAAACAGTTTTTCGGGTGAAATTGCATAAAGTGGTTATGCATGTGAAATAGAATTCTAGCAAGGTTATTTGTGAATGTTTGTCATTAAAGTAATTGACAAAATTCTGAATAAAATAAAAGAGTTTTATTTAATGAGAGTTTGCATTAAATTTGGTGGAAATTTAATGGGAATTTGAGTGGACTTTGAGTGGAGGGAATTTAAAGGAGATTTGTGAGTGGAGTGTCCACCACATGAAGAGGGAGGGCAAGGGGTAGCCCCATGCGCCGGCCACCCCTTGGGGTTCCCTCCTCCTATAAAAGGAGCCCCTCCTCACTTGTCTCTCACACCTCCTCGTGAAGGATCTCTCCCCTCTAGAATTTATCCCCATGGTCTCGACTAGCGAGATACATGTTCGGTGGCTATTCGCAAGAAAGAGTTGTGCTTCCACCGCATCGCCGAGCGAGGAGGCGGAGGTTGCTCGGTGCCTCGAACGTGTGTGCGAGCACGGATGCTACCGATTCTTGGCGCTTAGGACTTCCTCTCGATCTTGAGATCGGCAAGAGATCGTCTACATCAACCACGAGTTGAACTCGTTAAGCTTTGTCGGTCTTCAAGGGTATGTTCTCTACGGATATACATCCGCCCGTTGTTTGTATCTAGTATATAGATCTTGGTATATAGTTCACATCATAGGAAAATTTTGTTTTCTATGTCAAACCCTATGGGTATCGTGAGCCGGATCTATGCGTAGATACTTTACACGGGTAGTACACATATGAGTATGTGGGCGATGATGATCATGTTGTTGCTCCTTTGTTGTAATTTTGGATATTGGTGGCATAGTGGGATGAAGCGGCCCGGACAAACTTTACATGTCCTCGCACATGAGACCTGTTCCACGCTTGACATGCAACTAGTTTGCATAAGTGGCTAGCGGGTGTTTGTCTCTCCTACTATAGTCAATATCTATTTTGCAAGCGAGTTGTCAACAATTTTATTATCCTTGTTGTGGTTCATGTTCGTAGGTAAGAACGGTTCTATGTCGAAAGCCCTAAGCCACGTAAAACTTGCAATGGATAAATTAGAGGCGTCTAGTTTAGATTGTTGCTGGGCTAGTGTTATGATATGGTAGTGTTGTAAGTAGAAGTATGAGATGATACTCTTACAACACACATAGCGTGTAAAATCCATAGACCTTGGATTTACACATATAGGTATGATAGTGATCATACCACGATGCACATGATAGAGATCATCTGTGGGAACCATATCATTTCACTAATAAACATATGATGTTTTGATTGCATCTTATATTGCTTGTTTAGCGCTTTGTTAGCATAATAAGATGATCCCTCATTTAAATATCAAGATAAGAATGTGTTCTTCCTTTAGTATGCACCGATTATGTTTTCGTTGCTCCAAGACATCACGTGATGATCGGGTGTTCTTGGATCCACGACCATATTTCGGGTGTAAAACAGTTACACACGCGAATACTAAGGTTCTAACTTGGCGAGCCTAGCATGTACAGACATGGCCTCGGAACACGGACCGAAAGGTTAAGCATGAGTCATATAGTTGATATGATGCCCATTTGATGCTCGCCTTTGAAGCTATACCGACTCACGTGATGATCGGACTTGGTGTAGTGGATTTGGTTCATGTAATCACCAAAAGGGCACGAGGGATGTCGTTTTGAGTGGGAGTTCATTCGTAATATAGATTAGTTGAACTCAATCTATCATACACTTAGTCTAAACTTTACAAATTCTGTTGAGGATGGCACCACCTGCTTTTAATTTCAATGTGTTCATGGAGAAAGAGAAACTAGCAACGAACGGTAGCAACTTTACTGAATGGGCCATGAATTTGAGGATTCTCCTCTCTGCTGCACAAAAGCAATATGTGCTAGAAGCGCCGTTAGGCCCCCCACCTTTTGATGATGCCCCTGACGAGGAGAAGAATGTCTATCAGACTCGTCAGGAGGACCACAACTTAGTTCATTGCGGCATATTGTATGGGCTAAAGCCGGAACTTCGAAAGCGTTTCGAAAACGGCAATGCATTTGATACAATGGGTGAGTTGAAAATGATTTTCGACACACATGTCAGTGAGAGCTACAACGCTTCAGAAAAGTTCTTTAGCTGCATGATGGAAGAGCACAGCTCCGTTTGTGAGCATGTACTCAAGATGTCGGGTTACGCCGATAAGCTTGTGTCCTTAGGAATATCGATTCCCATTGACTTAGGCATCCATCGTGTTCTGTAGTCTCTGCCACCTAGCTATAAGAGCTTCGTGATGAACTATAATATGCAAGGCATGAAGAAGTCTCTCCCCGAGCTTCTGTCAATGCTTAAAACTGCAAGTGGAGATCAAAAGGAACATCAAGTGTTGATGATCAATAGGAACACCGGTTTCAAGAAAGACAAGAAGGGAAAATGGAAGGAAGTAAGGGCGGCAAGCTGTGCCACGCCTGAAAAGAAACCCGAGTTGGACCTAAGTCTCGAAAAGTGCTACTATTGTAAGGGACTGCCATCGAAGCGAATCGCCCCAAGTATCTGGCGACAAGAAGGTCGGCAAGGCAAACAAAGGTATATATGATATACATGTTATTGATGTGTACTTGACTAGTGCTCACGAGCACTGGTATTTGATACCGGTTCGTTGCTAATATTTGTAACTCGAATCGTGGATGCGGAACAAGCGACCGCTAGCAAGGGGTGAGGTCAAGATGCGTGTCGAATGGATCAAGCGTTGATGTGATCGCTTTAACGCCGCCTCTCCACTTACCGTCGGGATTAGTTATAAACTTGAATAAATGTTATCCGGTGCCTCGACCGAGCATGAACATTGTATCCGGATCGTGTTTGATGCGAAGTGGTTATTCATTTAAACCGAGAATAATGGTTGTTCCATTTATATGAATGAAATCTTTATGGTCATGCACCGATGATGAATGGTTTATTTCTATTAGATCTCGATAATGTTACACATATTCATAATGTTGATGCTAAAAGGATTAAACTTAATGATGATATATCCGATATATGTGGCACCGCTGCTAGGTCATATTGGCGTTAAACGCATGAAGAAGCTCCATTCGGATGGACTTTTGGAATCACTTGATTATGAATCATTTGATACATGTGAGCCATGCCTTATGGGCAAGATGACTAGAACGCCGCTTTCCTGCTTCAATGGAACGGCGATGATTGGAAATCATACATTCGATGTATGTGGTCCAATGAGTGTGTTTGCCATGAGGTGGATATCGTTATTTTGTTACTTTCACGGATGATTTGAGTAGATACGGTTATATCTACTTGATGAAACACAAGTCGAAAACCTTTGAAAAGTTCAAGGAATTTTAATGAAGTGGAAAATCATCGTAATAGAAAGATCAAATTTCCAGTCCGACCGGAGGTGAGTATCTAAGTTACGAGTTTAGCACTCACATGTAAGAGTGTGGAATTGTTTCACAACTCACACCGCCGAACACCACATGAAATGGTGTGCCTGAACGTCAATCGCATTTATTAGATATGGTTCGATCTATGATGTCTCTGACGGACTTGCCGTTGTCATTTCGGGTTATGCACTAGAAAGCCGCATTCACTTTAAATCGGGCACCATCTAAATCCGCTGAAAAGACACCAGATGAATTATGGTTTGAAACAAACCTGTCGTCATTTCTTAAAGTTTGGGGATGCAATGTTTATGTGAAGAAACTTCAACCGGATAAACTCGAACCCAAAGCGGAAAAATGCGTCTTCATAGGATACCCTAAAGAAACTATTGGGTATTCCTTCTATCACAGATCCGAGGGCAAGGTTTTTGTTGCCAAGAATGGATCCTTTCTAGAGAAAGAGTTTCTCGCGAAAGGTGTGAGTAGTCGGAAGGTAGAACTCGAAGAGGTTGTGGAACCTTCTCTTCAAAGTATGGCGAGTACTGCAGCGCCGGAAGTTGTTCCGGAGTTGGTGTAACACCCTCAGAATCGGACCTATGCAAGTTTGGGCAAAATTCACCAAACCCGCATAGAAACGATTCAAAGGTGCCCACCAGGCACTTTCGTGCGGGTGGAAAACGAAGTAATAACATTACACAACAGTCCTCGATGGGACCCACAGAACAGATATATAACAGCTACTCTAAGAGTCAAGAATACAGATATAATATACAAAGATCCAAATCACCTTGAAAACGATAGAGCGTCCAGCTATGGACAAGATGCAAATGGGGCTAAGAGCCCTGAAGAATAACCAATGGCGTCCATAACCCTGCCCAGCCGGAAGGGTAACCTCGCTAACGGCGTCGATCTCAAAACCGCTAACCAAAAGGGTGCCGACAAAGGGCAAAGAAAAACAAAGAAGGAGCGCCAAGATCGAGGCCAAGACACGCGAGGCTAGAATCGGGTCCTCGCCTACATAGGTATGGTGGATCGGAAGGCAAAGATGCAATGAACAACCTATAGAGACTCGATACAAAGCGGTAATCGAGAGAGGGTGAGAGAGACCTATCCGATCCAACCAAACTAACACCAAACAAACCCATCCGTGTTTCCTCGAGACCAATCGAGGAAGTCAACCGAGGAACTCACACCGCTGGCGCTTTTAGTTATTCGGTTATCGCTAAAGCAATTACTAGTCGTTTAGTTAGTCGCTCGATAAAATAAGCGGTGGGCACTTTTAGTTCACCTTCCGCTAGTTGCAAAGAATTACTAATCGACATGATAGCAAGATGTAATCCCGAAACCCAAAGCTTGTTGGTACTTTTATTCACCATTCGCTAGAAGTTGCAATACTTACTAGTGGTACAATTGTCATGGCGACAACCAAACAAGCAATTGTGGGCGATTAATTAGCCATTCCGTTGTAGTGGAGCCGATTACTAGTCATTATAAGTCAAATTTATAGCAAAGAACTTTAGTTATGCTTGTCTATGATCGAGATATGGCTCCAAGTCGTCCATATCCGGACACGGCTTTGAGAAAGTTTTACCCGCCGGGTGCACCAATAGCAACACACGCCGATCAACCTCGAAAACCAAAACAAAACCCAACGAGGCTTTCACGATGAACAATCACAGATTGAGAATATTTCAGGGGCCACCCTTTGAGTAGAACCCGAACGAAGTAAGCTTCGAGACGGCCTCAAGGTTAGCGCCAATGGTCGAAGCGATCGGGAACCCGAAAACTCGGGTGTCGATACCGCGTAATCACTCCGCCTTCCTAACAAAGACAAGCAAAGACTCGACAATCGTAAATAAAGCAAGAAACATGGCATAAGTACAGATCGTAAATAAAACCTCAAACTAGTTTGTGCCCCATGAAATAAGAATGAATCAAGCTCGCTCAGTGGGTCCCATATACCTCCGGATGTGGATAGCGCAAAATCAAGGAATGTATCAAGTACTCGGGGTCTTACGGACACAAGCGTTGAAACCAAATATTATCTATCACCCACCGATGCCTCGCTTATTTCAATTTTAGTTGTTTAATGAAGTAAAATGATAAGTAAAACTAGAACCATCTCCAATATCAACATGCGGCAATACATCAAGAATCGTGGCATATGACGACACATCGGATTTTGAGCAAGCAACTACGGACAAGCAAGTCCAACTATCTACCAAACAACAGGAATAGGGTGTGTCCAAGGCAATATAGGGTCAAGGGATATCACGATACGGAAACTAAAGCATCGCAAATACGTATAGCAATAGATCAACAGGAGGGAAGTAAATACTATAAAAGTAAGATAGGTAGAAAGGGGAGATGCTCGCCTGAAAACATTGTCGAAGGTTTTCCCCGAAGATCGGGGCGAAGCTCACATCAACTCAACGGCCTTATCCGCGAAGAAGCAAAACACTAGAAGGAACACCGGATGCAATATTTAATAAAACGGCAGAAGATCGGCATGATGCATGTATGATGGATGACATGGCAAGGTGCGGTGCAATTAGGTCATGTTAACCGGAACCGGGATCCCGACAATTAGTTAAATGGTTCCAGTTGTTTAGATCCCCCGCAATTTAAATGTTGTATTAACATGGCCAAGAGATGATACGGGTGCGCTACACAAGTTTAAATGAGGCCAATATAAGGCTAGATTTGCCCGCATATGGGCCCCATATTTAATTATTAGGTGAATCGGCATAAGGCCCCCAACCCAATGAGATGTATGCGAGATGACAAGTAAATATGCAACAAGTTGTTATGTTATAAAATAGGGTTCGAGGAAAAGGGTCACACATTTAGGGTTCGGCAGATCTTGGGGTTTCCGGGGTCCGGGGTTCGACAGGGTCCAGGGTCGGTCTCAGGGTCCAGGGTTCGACGGTTCGGTCTCGCGGGGACGTTCTCGGATATCGGGGTAGTTCTTGTTGTTCCGGGGAAGCCGGACTTGGTTCGGGGCTGTCGGCCTGCGTTCGGTCGGTGCCGTTCTTGTCGTCGCGTAGGTCTTGTCGGGTCCACGGGGTCGGTCTTGCCGTTGCGAGGGTCTTGTCGGGTCCACGGGGTCGGTCTTGCCGTTGCGAGGGTCTTGTCGGGTCCACGGGGTCGGTCTTGCCGTTGAGAGGGTCTTGTCGGGTCCGCGCCATCGAGGCGGTCTTGGTATCCGGGAGGGAGAACTTGGCGCTCCGCGGCGTGGCGATCCGGTTCTCGCATCGGTAGATCTTGTCATTGGTTGGTGTTGGACTCGACGCATGCGATGGAGATGGGGTACCCTCCGGATCATCGGAGGCGAACTTGAGTCGACACCGGATCTTCCGGTTCCATGATGGAGGCTTGCATCATTCCTGAGGGCTCGGTTGTCGCTTTGGAACTTCAAAAGGCGTCGAGGGTCAGGCGAACTTGGGGTGCTCCAAGTCGCTTCTAAAGGTGCAGCGGACCCACGCCACAAACACACGAGCTCACATGGACGCCGACATGGAGGGCGGGACCCACAGACGACGTGGCGGGCTTGGGCGCGACCGTGAGAGGAAGACGCGGTCCGCATGGCCGACGCCGCCAGGCGCGGTGGTCAGGCGGTGGCCGAGCGCGACGGGTCGCCGCGGGCGTCTCAGCAAGGCCGGCGACGGAAGGTGGCGCAAAGGAGGCGGTTGAGGATCAAGGCGGGCTGAAAGGCGGGCGATGGCGACGGCCCGACGGCGAGCTGACGGAGGAGGATCGCCTGAGGCGGCGGATGGCGAGGCCGACGGGCTGGGCGCAAGGCGACGCCGGGCGGCGGGTTTGCGGCTCGCGCGGTTCGAGATGTGGCGCGGAAAGGGTAGTGGGCGAGAGGGCCTGGGCGAGTTTTGCTCGGCGGGCGGTTGGTGGTCGCGAAAGGTGGCGGCGGGCACAAGGTGGGCGGTGGCGGGCCCATGGAGGTGGAGGCGCGGGCCGGCAGTGAGGCGGCGCGGTCCGGGAGGCGCAGTATGCGGCGAGGCACGACGCGACGGAGCGGGCGAGTCAATGGCTGAACGCGAAGGGCGAAGCGTGGGGAGCAGCATGGCTGGAGTGGCGAAGGCAAGGCGGCGGCCGAGAGGAAGAAGAAGAGAGGCTGCGTGAGAAGGGAGGTTGGCGTGATCGAGGTGGGCTGGCGCAAGGGGCCGGAGCCGCCAGTGAGGCGGTTTCAGGGGAGGCGGTTTGGAAGGGTGGTTGCGTGGGGCCCATGGTGGCGCTGCGTGATCAGCGTGGCGCCCGTGAGTGGGACCACGGGGCAGTGAGCGGGGAAGGGGCCGGGACGTGTGTCTGGTGCGTTTGGTGGGGTGGGGAGAGAGAGAGAGGGTGGGCTGAGGGAGCGATCTGTTGGGTGAGTTGAGGAAAGATGAGGTGGCGAGAGCCCATTGGCTGGGGTGATGTGGAGGAGGGTGTGGGGGTAGATTTCTAGGTAGCTGTAGGATTAGGGTAGGGCTGGCAGGGGGAACCGTTTTAGTTTTCTGGTCGTTGCTCGTCGTCATTCGGCCCGTTCGACTGCCCCGCCAAAAATAATATAACTTTTATTTGTTTTTAAACGGGCCGTGTGCAAACCGATAGCGGCCAAAACAAAATATTCCGGGGACCCGGTTTTGATGTTTGAATAAAGAGGGCGTTTAGAAAACAACACGGGCGTTGCAAACATAGTTTTAGCAAACGATGCATGATGATGACGATGCGATGCACAAATTCAACGCGATTTTCTAGTAGTGGTTTTGCGGGATGCCACAGTTGGCTCCACCTGTTGAAGAGGGAACTAATGATAATGATCATGAAACTCCGAAAGAGAGTACTACCGAACCTCGCAGGTCAAACAGGACGCGTGCATCTCCCGAGCTATACGGAAATCCTGTCATGAATTTCATGGTTGATGAAAATGATGACCCTGCGACGTATGAAGAAGCGATGATGAGCCCGGATTCCAACAAATGGTTAGAAGCCATGAAATCCGAGATGGAATCCATGTATGAAAATCAAGTTTGGAACTTGGTGGAATTACCTCACGACCGAAAGGCCGTGGAGAACAAATGGATTTTCAAAAGGAAAACTGATGCTGATGGTAATGTGACCGTCTATAAAGCTCGACTTGTCGCAAAGGGGTTTTGAAAAATTCAAGGAGTTGACTACGATGAGACTTTCTCTCCGTAGCGATGCTAAAGTCGATTAGGATTATGTTAGCAATTGCATATTTCGATTATGAGATATGGCAGATGGATGTCAAAACCGCGTTTCTCAATGGTAATATTGAAGAAGAGTTGTATATGATACTACCAAAGGGTTTTGTCGATCCTAAGGATGCTAACAAGGTGTGCAAGCTTCAGCGATCCATGTATGGATTGAAGCAACCATCACGTTGGAATCTCCGCTTTGATGAGGTGATCAAAGAGTTTGGATTTGTCCAAACTTATGGAGAAGCTTGTATTTACAAGAAAGTGAGGAGCAATGTGGCATTTCGATATTATATGTGGATGACATATTATTGATCGGAATGATATCGAACTTTAAACAAAGGTTAAAAGTTATCTAAACAAAGAAATTTTCAATGAAGGACCTAGGTGAAGCGTCATACATATTAGGCATAAAGATCTATAGAGATAGATCTAGGCGCCTAATAGGGCTATCATAAAGTACATACCTTGATAAGATTTTAAAGAAGTTTAAAATGGAGAAGTAAGAAGGGTTCTTACCTATGTTGCAAGGCAAGACATTGAGTAAGACTCAAAGTCCCGCTTCGGAAGAAAGAGAGATAATGGACAAAGTCCCTATGCTTCACCATAGGCTCTATAATGTACGCCATGTGGTACAAGACCGATGTGGCACATGCTATTAGTTTGACTAGTAGGTACCAATCGGATCCGTGTTCTAACATCGGATAGCGGTCAAGAATATCCTTAAGTACTTACGAAGAACTAAGGATATGTTTCTTGTATACCTGAGGTGAAGAAGAGCTCGTCGCTAAGTGTTATGTCGACGCTAGTTGACACCGATCCGATGACTCTAAGTCTCAATCCGGATACGTATTTCTCATGAATGGCGAGCGTTAGTTGGAGGAGCTCCAAACAACCCGTGGTAGCGGATCAACAACGGAGGTCGAATATGTTGTCGCTTTAAGCTCAGAAGCGCTTTGGATGAAGGAGTTCATATCCGAACTAGGAGTTGTGGCAAACGCGTTGGACCCAATGGTGATCTATTGTGACAACAATGGTGCCATTGCCAATGCCAAAGAGCCAAGGTCTCACAAGCATTCCAAGCATATTAAGCGCGCTTTCACTCCATCCGCGAGCATGTCAAGGATGGAGATATAAAGATTTAAAGTACATACGGATCTCAATGTAGCAGATCCGTTGACTAAAACTCTCCTAGAGCAAAACATGATCAACACCGTAACTCAATGGGTGTTAGATTTATCACTATGTAACTAGATTATTGTCTCTAGTGCAAGGGAGATCAAGGAATATGCCCGAGAGGCAATAATAAAGTGTTTATTATGTGTATTCCAAGTATATGATAGATGTTTATTTTTCATGCTATAATTGTATTAATACGGAAACGTTAATACATGTGTGTTTAATAAACAAATGAAAGTTCCTAGTTATGCCTCTCTCATAAACTAGCTCGTTGATTAACAAGATGATCAAGGTTTCCGATCATGGACATTGGATGTTAATAACGGATCACAACATTAGTGTAATGATGTGATGAACATTCATCCAAAGTATAGCATTACGATCAAAGTCATTGAGTTTATATTGCTATAACAACTACTTAAGTGATCCTAATCCTTAGACCATGAGATCATGTCAATCACTAACACCTAAGAGTTTCTTGATAGCATCAAACGTCACACCGTAATGTGGTGATTATAAAGATGGATTCGTAACTAATAAAGTGTTATGTTGAGGCTCATGGATCGAGAGTGGAATTTTTTCATCCCGATGACGGATACATATATTCTGGCCCTCGGTGATATCACATTGATTAGCTTGCAAGCAAGTGATTTGATCACTAGAATGTTATATCACAGAACGAGAAAAGAGTGCATGCTCAGAACGAGATCAAAATAGGTATGGAGATACCGATGATCGAATCTCGGACATGTAATATATCGTGAAACAAAGGGATTAAGATACTAGCCTAAAAGTTTCTGACGATCACAAAAAAGTCATCGTTGAATAGGTGGGAGTCAAGATGGGTCTCCGATCCCGCTCGATTATTGATCCGAGAGGGTTCTCGATCATGTCCGCATTATTCACGAACCGTAGGGTGACACACTTAAGAGACACACATCCAATTGGAGCAAATGTTTCATGCCGAAAGAATGAACAAGCGCAGAATTTATTTCACTAGATCAAACAAAGTTTCGGGTGAAATTGCATAAAGTGGTTATGCATGTGAAATAGAATTCTAGCAAGGGTTATTTGTGAATGTTTGTCATTAAAGTAATTGACAAATTCTGAATAAAATAAAAGAGTTTTATTTAATGAGAGTTTGCATTAAATTTGGTGGAAATTTAATGGGAATTTGAGTGGACTTTTGAGTGGAGGAATTTAAAGGAGATTTGTGAGTGAAGTGTCCACCCACATGAACAGGGGAGGCAAGGGCAGCCCCATGCGCTGCCACCCCTTGGGGTTCCCTCCTCCTATAAAAGGAGCCCCTCCTCACTTGTCTCTCACACCTCCTCGTGAAGGATCTCTCTCCCTCTAGAATTTATCCCCATGGTCTCGAACTAGCGAGATACATGTTCCTGGGCTATTCAAGAAGAAAGAGTTGTGCTCACGCATCGGGAGCGAGGAGGCGAGGTTGCTCTTGCCTCAACGTGTGCGAGCACGGACAAGCCGATTTGGCGGCTAGGACTTCCTCTCGATCTTGAGATCGCAAGAGATCGTCTACATCAACCACGAGTTGAACTCGTTAAGCTTTGTCGGTCTTCAAGGGTATGTTCTCTACGGATATACATCCGCCCGTTGTTTGTATCTAGTATATAGATCTTGGTATATAGTTCACATCGTAGGAAATTTTTTGTTTTCTATGCTGCGAACCCTACAAAAATGGCTACTTCATATCTATAATGGTTGCATCATCATTATATCATGCTCATGTCATCATGCCACCTTGCATTTGAGCATCATATAAAACCTTTATGATTTGGTTCTTCTCTCATAGGCATGGTAAATTGTATTTGCCTCTTGATATTGTATTTGGTTCTTGATATATTGTTTAAATGCCCAAGTTGAGTTGGGGGCATATATCTTATTGAATCCACCACCTTTTTTTTCACCACCCTATACTTCCACCATTCCAATAACCCATGAGCTTGTAATGCTTTTCTTTGGATTTTATTCTAGCTCATGTGGGTTGGGTGGATCCAACTCTAATTTCTTTTGCTTGGTCTTATTCCAACTTTTGGAAATGCATGGAATCATGCCATGTGATTTTATTTTGTTTTCACAAGATTCACACATGGCATTAAATACTTGCATGGGCCATGCAACCACCACATCTTGTGTCCTTCTTTGTTTTTATTTGGTCATTTTGAGAGGATCATCATCTCTCCATCTCCCCCTCCTTTTGGCTTGGTCTTGTTTGTTTTTGCTTAAACCTTATCAAAACAAGCCTAAGCCACCTCCCTCTCCCTCTCTTATCTCTATACCATGGGAACCCCATAACCCTAATCCAACCATAAACCCCCTCTCTCATCTCCCTCTAAACCCTCCTCTCACCCCAAACCCTAAACCTAATCACCTACCCCTAACACCATCTACCATACCACCCCTAACCTAAACTAAAACCCTAACCCGAGCTTCCCACTCTCCCCGCCAAAGAAGCCCCACCTAGCTACCCACAACCATCTACCCCAACCCTACCCGAGTCATACCCCCCCTCTCACCGAGCCTAGCTCCAACCCTAGCCGAGCCCTCCTCTCACCTCTTTCTCTTTTCTCCCTGCCTCAGTAGTCCCACCCCGCGCTTCCTCACCGCCCACCCGCAGACCTCCCATGCCCGCCGCCTCACTGCTCACGTGCTCGAGGAAGGAAAGGTGGCACCCGAGCCACCTTTTCCTCTACCCACTCCCCGACGCCACCTCCCTCTTTATCTACTCCTCTCCTCGCCAGATCCGTCCCCTGTGGCCCGCCTCGCCTCCTCCTCTCTCCATACCGCTCACCCGACGACCTCACCGGCTCTACTCGACGACATCAGACTAGGCGGGCGCAAGGCGTCCAGTGTCGAGGAAGATCGAGCCGAGCCCCAGCCGCCTGCAGACCGAGCCGAGCAGAGAGAAGCCCCAGTGCCGACGCCGACGGAACCCTAGCTACGCCTACCGCCTCGCCGACGATCCGCCGCTTCCTCAGCCGAACCAACGCCACCGACACCTCGGTGAGCTCCTCTCGCCTCGACATCTCCGTTTCGCCATGGCTCTGTGCTCACGGGACTTTGTGTCGAGTGCTCGCCGTCGGCCATTGCGTTGGCTCGCTCCGCCGCGTAGAACCTCATCTAGCCACCCGCCGCCTCCGTCACCATCCGTCACCCTAACGCACCGCAGACGCTCTCCGCGCCTAGGTCACGGATCGAACCTCGCGCCGCAAGACCGCTACGCCGTGGAAGATCCACAAGACGCTGCGGCGTTTTAAAAGCCCCACCTTTTGTTTCTCAACCCGCGATCCTCCGCCCTACATGTTCATGCGCTGTTTTTTGCAAAAGGCTCGCAGCTAACCTCAACCCGCAGCCCACATTGCCAAGGCGTGCATCTGACTGCTCGTCGTGGCGTATGGGATCACAGGGTCATTGCCCCTTTGTCATCCACATGGCTAGGCGTTTCGCATGATGATCGTCATACTTGTGGCGTCCAACAAGACTGACCCACTGGTCATTGGTGGCTAGGTTCGTGCGTAACAAAAGCTTTTCTGAATATCTGTTTAATTCAAACCTTTTCAAATTTAATTCAAATTCAAATTTTAAATCTGTTTTAAAATAACTTCTAAAATACAAACCCAATTAATACAAATAATATATGTTTTCAAATCAGAAAAATGTGAGGAATTCAAATATGCTGTCCAAAATGTATTTTGAACACTTTAAAATTCAAGTTGACTAAAATTACAAGAAAATGCCCTTCCCCTTAAATAATTAATAACTTTTGTTTTATAACTCCAAATTTCACAAATGATATGTCTAAAATGATCAGCTCGATGAGACCTTTCTGTTTATGCATTCCATGTTCTGAATTGCAGCATGCATCATACAAATATAATGTAAACAACAACTAATATGGGATAAAATTTGGCCAAAACTCAATAAAATGTTTATTTCTTGTATTCTACACCTCACCCATGCCATGCTACATTATTGCCATGCAACTTGTGCATCATTCATCATGGCATGATTGTTTGCTTGTCACATTTTATTCATATGCTTGCAATCGTATTTATGTTGGCCCTTGTTTGTTTGGTTCTTCTTGAATAGACATCGAAGGTGGGATATATCAAGAGACCCAGAGCACTACCTGATCCTTCTCTCGCTCAATCGAGCCGCTGTGCAAGCACTACCACATGCTTGCATACATACAAGACCTATTGCCTATCTTATTCTTGCATCATTGAGTCGCGATTGCATTAAATCGAATCCCAAGTATTGCATAGCCTTTACTTTTAAACCCCACAAGCTTGTTCCTCCATCCCATGAGCCATTACTACAGGAGTTGTTTGAGCCATGTGAGTCGAGAATGATGAGTAGGGTATGTGAGTGTCGATGGATAACGAGGTACCTAAACAACTTAACCCGAGTAGTAGTGGGATAACTAATGAAATTGGCACCGTGAGCAATATCTCGCTATTTGGTTTTTCTCGCTCACTTGTGTCCTGAGGACCCCGAGTACTTGATTCCTATTCCTTGATTATTCGCTATCCACATCCGGAGGCTTATGGGACCCCGAGCCGTAGCTTGATTCATTCTTATTTCTTGGGGCCACAAACTAGTTTGAGGTTTTATTTACTATCCTGCATTTATGCCATGCTTTATCGCTTTATTTACGATTGTGCGAGAGAACTCAGTCGCTTAGGATCGTGGCTGCTGCAGATCGACAAGCCTACCACACTTTCGTTCCCAATAAGCATGTACCCACAAACCTTGAGTCCGTCTCAAGTCACCTAACTTTGTCATGGGTATACTTAATGGGGTGGCCCCAAATATTTCCGAATCTTGTGATTGCTTGTCGTGAAGACCTCGGGTTTTGATTTGGTTTTTCCGAGGTTGATCGAGTGTGTGTTATTTGTGCACCTCGCAGGTAAAACTTTCGAAAGTCGTGTCCGGTTATGAACGACTTGGAGCGAGCTCGATCATGTACAAGCATAACTAAAGTACCGCTTTTAACTTGACTAAAGAACCGACTAGTAAATAGTGCAACACTCATGGAATGGATAATAAACCGCCAACGAATGGGGGTTGTTCGTCCGCGAGGAGGAGGATGGATCTGTGGATATTATCGTTATAATCTGTTACATTCACGGACATCCGCTCATCTTTGGTTAGGATGGTTAGCAGTATCTATAGAACCGTTAGGGTTTATCTTTTCGCAATTGCCACCCTGTTGCGTCCCCCTTTAGGCATAAAGACTTGCCGAAAATTCTAGGGTCTCACACGATAAATTATTTGATTCGGATGAACAGTACACTCCCAAGATGGATCTTGGGTGGAGGAGGCGGATGATGTGGCAACGATCGTCGGTGTAGAGATTCCGAACGGGATCCGTGAGATCTATGGGCTGGATGTGCTTATTTATGGGGCATCTTATGCCGATTTGCTTCTTATCCGCACTCGGATCGTGTTTACCGCTCACCGATACTGATGTGTGATGTATGAGGAGATATCCTAAACTATTATATCTATCTAGGACATTTGAATCTTGCCGTATGCTATATATTTCCTTTCTTTTTAGATGGAATGGCTCGATGTCTTTGTTGTATGGTGGCTTGCATACATACTCATTTGTGTATGTAGTCGATCCCTTCGCCGACACGCCGCTTCTTGTCCTGCTGATTGGAAATGGTTGGGACTAGAAAGGTTCACTGGAGTGGCATTTGGGCCCCACCGTACTATTTCAACCATTTCCGCTCATCCAGGCTTGTAACTAGGAGCGTAATTCACCGAGGTAGTTACAACAAACCACATGGAATGCTGAAATTTGTAGACATGTTTTTCTACTCTGTCCAAAAGACCACAAAAAGAGGATATATGAGACCCATGTACACTGCAGTATATAAACAAATAATAATCATAGAGTGAAAAAAGTATGTGAGCAATCATGGGCAACATATTATTATTTGCGATGCACAAATCAAAAGGACACCATGTTTAAATTTATGCTAAATCAACTCAGGCCTTATGTTGAGCAAAAAAAGGCGTTCGATAAGATAAGATGCAAATTATGCACGGGTAAAAACACATGAACTTTTCTCCTAATGGAAAAAAGGTGCAATTATGCGACTGATTTCATATAGTAAAAAACACAACTTTTTGTGAGAAACAATTTGATTTTTTTAGCATATATAAGCTCCAAATTTGATATCCCCTTATGTAGAATATGTTAATCTTACATAAATGATATATTAAAGATAACTACAAAGTCTTCACTGAAAATTTTAGTTGACTCTATCCAATAGATGACTCGACACATGTTTTTTGTTCAAGAGTTAACTATGACTTTCTTATGTAGAATAATTTAAGGAACATTAGAAAGAAATAGAAAAGAACATTATATAGCCAACACTGCATAAACAAAACTGCCTTCCTCGTAGTCAATCAAGCTCTACTTAAACAGAACTCCCAATAACTATATAACCATGTAGCAGTAAACTGAAAGGCGGTACAAAATATGAAGCTCTGCCTTTAAGCATACTTTCCATGAAACTAAGCGTAGAATGTAGAAGGAATAATGCATGTAAGAACTGAATCATCAGGCTACGGAATCAATTTAGAAGCAATAATGCATACCATACCTGAGAGTGATGAAGGACTCGTAGTTATTATCTTTCAACCAACTCAGAGTATTTACTCTGCCATAGGGAGTGCGAGCAGAGAAGCGTCTCTGGTCCTCTATGATAATGTAAAGAGTGAAACTTAGATGTGTTGTCCATATATATAAGAGAGCTTGGAGGATTAGATTCACGTATATTTCCAATATAAATCGGTGCCATTCTCAAGCCCTCTTACTCAAGCCCTCTTACTCAAAGTCCCATATTCCTTCAGTAATACAATTTTGTTTTCTAATCACTACATTTTTTCACACACGCGCAACACAAATGTTGTTAGACTTTTGCATAGAACACAGATAAAGAAACTACATAGAGCTTGTTAGGCAGATCTTGGCAGTAGATGATTACATAGTAATCTAAACACTTGCCTAAACATTGGGGAAATTCATCTATGCCAAAGAAACTACATAGAGCTTATTAGGCAGAGCTTGACAGTTATGCATTGTTTGTATAAGCATTTTCTCCTCACATGCAGCCTAGGTAGTGTGATTAATCAGTGTAACATCAAGGTTTAACCAGCTAGATGAATAAATTACCGGTTTTGTATTAGTAATGACCAACTGAAAATGCAGATAAAACACATGCTACAGAAATCAGGATAAACCATAGTTGATACTTAATGGAGAAGTTCTCCCTCTGCCTTTAAATCTCTTCGGTCCCTGTCGCTGCCCAGCAGGAGAAGAGAAATTGTCTACTCAATCATGGTGGAATACCAGAAGCTCAAATCATCCTGAAGACAAGTAGAGATAAACAAAAATAAGCAAGTGGAGTAGATTGGAAATTGGCGTGCACGAACAAACAAATAACTGCTTATCACAAAGGTGAGAAATGCATCAGTGTGCGATTTGTACAAGTTCTTTTTCTCTCATGTACATGTTGTGCCATGTGTGGTGCTTTTCAAATATTAGAGAAGAAATGTTGAGAAGGTCTTGTACGAAATCAAGGGGAAAAATATGCAGGGGAATGGATCACAAAAAATGATGATATGCAATACCTCATTCCTGTAAGGTCCTAGGGCTCCTCATGCCCGCAACCTGCATACACCCCTAGAATAGAAACATGTGAGTCTAATACGGAAAATGCATGTAAACTTATATCTTGTGGTACACATATAGTCTGATGACTGCAATGACACAATATTTCACTCATTGCATGAATCGAGATATTCTTGAAATGTATGAATACATACTGAATTGCTCGTCTACAATTCCTTCAATTTAGACATGTCCAAAAAATAAGAATCAAACAGGTTCATCAAGCAAACTTAGTTGCTTCTATATGGTTTTCTGGTAGACATACCGCGGGTTCACGATCAAGACCGTGCAGTGAAATAATGGGTCAGATAGAATGAACCCCAATAGTCTATTTCCCTTCCTAGCTTCGATAGCAGTTTAGTTTTTTTTTAAAAGAGGTAGCGTTGTGATTTCCATTAACAGATACTAAAGAAGCATGTGATAAAACGATAATATACTCCTAAGAAAGTAAAACATAGACACCTCTGGCAAACCAAAGATGACAGATTTTATCAACACGATAAAGCCAAATAAGTTGGAAGAGCTGTAATTTACTCTGTATCTCTCGTCAAACTCAAAATTTCTGTAGGAAACATACAACATCTTTACCCTGGCAGATTGTTGAAGACAAAGAGAAATATATGACAAGAGATGAGATGGGAAACCACCTTCTTGCAAGGCAGGGTCACTGCAGGAGCATACTGTCCAGAGGAGCATCAACACGCAGTCCCCGACATCAAGGTGCAGCTGCAACCGATTGCCATGGAGTGAAGTTGAGCAGCTGACTCCTACTGGTCATCATCGAATTGAAATAAGATGAAATCCTCTGCTCTAGCTTTTGCTGCCAGATACAAAGACTGATGATTGTACACGTGAGCTGCATCAGAGAAGATGAAACACAAATTAGCATTAGAACAAACATATGGTGGGTCTCTGAGTGCATGCCCATCGTTGGTAAGAAGCCTGCAATAAAATTTAATATGCCCAAAATCTTCTGTGTAACAGCAGCAACAATCACCGTGGGGACACACACAAGGCTGGTGAGACAATTTCCTATAACCTTATAGCTGGGATAAATAATATTGGAGCTTTTAGTAGCCTATCTTCCCTCAACCAACTGGTATCAGATTCAGCTTCTATTAATTATAAAAACAACTGTTGTTCCAAGATCTATATCAAAAATATCTTAGCGGATTCTGAAACAGGAAGCTAAGCAAATGAATGAGAAGATATATATATATATATATATATATATATATATATATATATATATATATACACATACTTACATATACAGTGTAATTCGAGAATGAGGATTCCAAATGGAATTAATGCAACATGAGAACTACATCTCAAGCTTTGATCTTACACATCAAATACAGTTTCATTTTAACCATGTCTATATGCTCATAACAGAGCGTCAATTTATTATATTTTCACATGGGAATGAAACTACCAGTATGGAAATTAGGCAGACAATTTACAACAGCCATCATTATAAGAATCCTACATAGACTAATAGTTACAATGCTAGGTTTATTAGGAACCATACTAAAGAAAATAGAGGAAAGGGTAACTTTAAAGCTATCGGTGTGAATAACTTACAGCTGCCAGAACCTCCTTTTTTTTCCATACTTCAGAATGGAACAGACAGCTGCAACATCTACAGATGGTAAGTAGCTAAATGCACAAAGAAGTCTACAAAAAAGTAACATCCATTTTGAGTCATAAAATAAGTAACTATTTCCATATATTTTTTACCTCTACTCGTCTATTTTGAACCTCTCGAAATTTGAAAATTGTTTATATATATTGTGATAATAAATCAATCATTTTAGCATCTGTTACATTTTGGGCGAACATTCTGATACAACTACAACTTCGACTGTGAACATTCTGTTATATATATATGTCAGCAGAATGAAGAAAAGGACCAAAATTGATAAAGTTTCCTTGTGAATAAAGTAATTTTACACAGCGTCGCTACCTAGCCTTTCCAACTCTCCATTCGCATATTTTACATTCAAGTGGACTTGGGCCTGGTGGATAATAATCTACTACTAATTATGCCATGAAGCAGGAACTAAAAGCAAGCATGAAGAGAACAAACTAACTCACGTCATGGATTTTTTGAACAAAGATTCAAGAAGTGAAGCCTATGTTCCTGACATGTCTAGATCCGATGGAGGAGCCCGACGATGGTTACGTTAGTGAGGCTTCTCGGGTTTCCATCAGCAGCAGCGGAGGAGGTAGCTCAAGAAGCCGTGTCCAGATGCAGCATCAAAGACACAGCTCGAAAAGGCTACGTCCTCTTAAGAAAAAGGACTTCAACATCATATCTTTTCCCATCAATTGGCAAGCTAGATAACTTCTGATCAACCAAAATAAAATACATACTACATGTCATATATGCAGAAGAACCACATGAGATCCTTACTATAATACAGTCAAAAATAGAATTTTTTTTGAGAAACAGTCAAAAGATAGATGAGTATACCATTTGGCATAGAGAAGCTTATGGACTTGAAAGTAAGTACATGAAACAAATAAATATGCGATCGGTAAGTAATCACAAAAGAAACAAAATAATAATCAGTGGATAGTAGCTTCCCGTAACAAAGAGTAGTATCTTACAACATAGAGACTTGATGGTCTATTATAACGATATCCTAATTATTAGTCATACTACATGCTGAATGATTTTTC
Source organism: Avena longiglumis (assembly GCA_030063025.1). Classification (NCBI taxonomy): domain Eukaryota; kingdom Viridiplantae; phylum Streptophyta; class Magnoliopsida; order Poales; family Poaceae; genus Avena; species Avena longiglumis. The sequence continues at coordinate 539,044,401 of CP125973.1, forward strand.
TTATGTTCCCTTGTTCCAGCTTATCACAAAATCACTTTGTATGTAGTACAAAAATCAAGTATTATGTACAAGCATCTTTAGAACAGAAAACACAAACCTTTAGAAGTTACAATGCTATTGTCCTTGTGCTAGCACCATATCACTGACAGGTTATGCAAAACGAGTAATTTGTAATCAAAATTAAAACAACAGAGTGCAGTTTCCCAAACAAGAAATATATAGGGGAGGTGAGGAGGACGTGAGCACACCTGCACACACAGGAGACAACCACTGAATCCTTGTTCATCAAATGCTGGCCGTTGCCAATAGCGGTGTAAGAATCTTCAGCCACCCAAATGTTCCAAGTCACAGCTCAACATCAGAAAAGCAGCCAAGTATAAGAAAAATGTCAGCACTATATTTTAGAGCAGAACTACAAATTTGAATCATACGAGGCAACCTATCGTCATAAATAACCCGTCAAGTCCATGAAAAATATAGATAGCATCATAGTAACTGAATTCACTTTGAGACAGGCAACATAAATACTCATCGAAAAAAGTGAGAATGATGCCACAATTCTTAGAGATATATTTGTATATGGAATATGCTGACTTCCAAACCATTGAGCTTTTCCAGAAATAAGCATGGACGATAATTATTAAATGCTTCACCTAACATGGGATCACTTTATATGGTGTATACGTTTACTGCATGAAGAAAAATACAAGAAATTGTGTGCGGGAGATTGGCCAAAATATATGAATATTAAAGATGAAAATTATGTAGTGTAGCTACCTATAAGATGACAACTCTTCTCAAGAGTTTTAGATGACAAATTCGAACATCTAACACAACCATTGAGTTAGATGACAAATTCGGAGCCATGTGTTGCACGAGCTAGAGCACGAGAGGCTGCCCTAGGCATGGGCTTCCATGTTGGCTGGACGCCGCGAGCCCCTCCTCTAGGTAGTTGGTGGCATGTTATCGATGTCCCTTCTCCTTCCTCTCTGCTTCCACTTTCTGCACTGCCTCACGGTCCAAGGCAAAAATGATAAACATTATCCTATCTAAGCACTTCATCAAACATCTAGTGAGCGTAAAAACCAATCTAGAGAAAGTTCATAAGTGAGCTCTCTGAGGAAGTGGTGACATCTCTTTGCAGCGACAAAACAAATCAGGCACAGAACAACATCAAGCCTACAACTGCTGCCCAAATACATGAGAAGTTGATGCTCGTTCTACATTTCCCATAGCCACTAATTCAATCTCTACAACAGTATATGCATGAAATCAGCAGGATAAAGTACGGAGAAAAATTCAGGAAACAATATCCATAGAAGACCAATGTCTCTACCACTCCTTCCTAAGTTTGATCCACCATGAGAGAGAGAGAGAGAGAGGGAGAGGGAGAGAAAGAGGGAGGGAGAGAGGAGACTTGCAGGTGCCGGTGCCCTTGCCACCGAATTTAGGGGAGGAGAGCAAGTGAGGGGCGATGGTGACGACGAGCCATGGAGCCGGGGCCGGCGCCAGTGGAGATCCTGCTCCTCGCGTGCACCACCTGTCCCGGTGGAGCAGCACGAGCCATCGTGCCTCCTGGTCGAGATCTAGCGCGAGGCGCCGGCCGGGGACACGTCGGAGGAGCCTGCTCCTCACGTGCTCCTCCTCTGCGGACACCTCCCTAGTGTCCTCTCCTCCACCCCCAACGTCGGCCGCCGTCGCTTGCCTGCGAGCTCGGCGCTAGTGCCGCAGCTAGGGTTTCTCTCATGGGCAACGGCTAGGGTTTTGAGGCATGGGGAAAGAGAGCAGAAAGGTTGGACGAGGGGAAAAGGAGAGGGGCGTCGTTGCCTGGCTGCTGTTCATGCGCCGCCATGCCATGAGATAGACGTGGGAGACAGAGGAGGAAGATGGGAGGAGATCTCAGATGGGAGGGAGAGGAACGTGTGTGAGAATAGGAGGCGGCTCGATCTCTGCACAGGTGATAGGGTTTCGCTAGTGGAAGGACCAAATTGCCCTTGCGCGGTCTGTGTAACCACGGTGGAGACACCACTCCCGTTCCTGGTTTGCAACTACACACAACGCCACGTACCATCGCTCTCTGACCAACGGGCCCGGTAAAACGCAGGCCCTCACCCTTCAGTGATGGTAGTTAACTGTGTGTATGTGAGTGTCCAAAGTAGTGTCCGAGCGGATGATCAAGATCGTTTTGGAACAACAATCGGATGGTTCAGACCTCATATGGCCTCTAAGAGCTCCCTTGGGGGGCTAGAATATTTCTTCCTGATTATCGTGCACCATTTTTTGCTAGCCATTAAACAAGATATTCGTATAAAGCGAGGTGGTGCTAAAGTTAGACATTATTAAATATGATAAGGAATCAGTTTTCCAAAGAAAGAGATAAGGCATCAGATTTTCCAAAGAAAGATGAGATAAGATCGAAAATTAATATTTTGCTATAGCTTCCTATGTTCAGCGTCAACAAGTATTTCCTATAAATACATGGAGCAAGCGTTTGATGGACCAACACTCATTAGTCCCATTTACCCGAACACTACAAATTACCTTCTGAAGAATCATGGCGAAGTACATGAGGAACGGTGTTCAAGGACTCCTGCTAGTACTTTCTTTTGTTCTTGTGGTGTATTTTGCCTCTCTTGGATGCGCATACGGTGATTAACAATTAAATTTTTTCTTTATTAGGAAATAGATTGTTGGGTTAGATCCTTAGTTTGTTTTTATAGAACGTATTGGGTTTTTACAAGGAATCAAAATTATGGTGTACATACAACATATGTTTTATGTCATTTTGTTTATATGTTGAGAGATTAAGTTTATTCTTTCTTTTATGTTAGGCGAAAGCATAAACTTCGACAAGGGGAGCAACATGATGGCCGGAGGAAGAAAAATAAACATACCCCCATGTCAAAAGGATACGAACAAGGACCTGGAACATCAATTCTGCTGTAAATTAGATAACCTATGCTGGTCAAATCTCGGAGAATGCTTTACAAACTGTCCATGCAAGATCAATTGTCCAACGAGACACTAGTTTTTTTTGTTTTTCTCCTCTGCGCCAATAGATCTGAACCTTATGGGTCTTAAGATAATGACATGTTGGCCAGCAACAAATTTGTTATGTTTGAGAAATTAGACGTGCCATTCTAATATTTAAATAAAAATAGCCGCCGGCTGCATGCATGCGTAGTTGCGTGGATTGATAACATATCATTTACATATTCAATATATTGGCTTTTATCCATCTTTTAATTCCGTCTCCTCGTTGGTCTAGTGATTGTGAACCTACGAAGGACACTCTGAAATAGGGAACTTGAACCTCTCTCTATAGTTCTTGTTATGTAAGTTAAGATCATACGAATATTTCTTTGGTTACAATGGATTGGATTTTTGTGGTGAACAATAATTTTCTGGAAGACTGTGAAACACCCAACATTCTAATTTAAAATATGTTCAAGTAAACTTTCAATAATAAAAGATATGTAGATTTGTAAGATTCCAAACAAAAAATATCAAGCACTTTATTTGTTCACCTAGAAATGTATACTTTCAAGACACCGATTTGAATTGAATATTCCTTCTACATAGACTCCATCCGTTTAACAAAGAGTGTAACTTTAGCTTTTTTACATTTTTTTCTGAGGTATTATTTCTTTTTTGGAATCTTTGCTACAGTTTTTTGTTTTGAGAGTTAATCTTTGCTACAGTTTTTTGTTTTGAGAGTTAATCTTTGCTGCTTAGCTGTGTTACTTTGCACCGCAAAAGCCCATCTATGGATGTAGGCCATCAAGAGGCCCATCTTTATCTTGTAGAATAGAACCCAAACCCAAAACGGCATTCGGCTGTCCTCTAACGGAACGGCACGGCATGGCCTCTCTCTCCTCGTCATAGTCGATGGATCAGTAGGTACCGTCTCCACCTCCCCAACCAGAAAATCAAAGCCATCTCCGGCCACCTGCCGCCGGCGAGCTCTAAGCCAGCATACGGAGGAGCACCAGCGGGTTCAGCCACCACGCCATGGCGCCGCCCCCGAGCACCGGCGCTGGTAGCGCCCCTGACGGCCTGAATCCCCGAGACGTTTGTGTCGTCGGCGTCGCCCGCACGCCCATCGGCGCCCTGCTCGGCTCGCTATCCTCCCTCCCCGCCACCAAGCTCGGCTCCGTCGCCATCCAGGGTAACATTTCTAATTCCTCAGCCAAGCAATCACATCGCAGTTGTTGCCTGATTGAAGCGTGGATCCGAGTAGTCATGTCCTCTCCTTCCAATTAGGTGCTCTCAGGAGAGCAAACGTGGATCCGGCGCTGGTGCAGGAGGTGTTCATGGGCAACGTCCTCAGCGGCAACCTGGGCCAGGCCCCGGCGAGGCAGGCCACTCTGGGCGCCGGTTTACCTAACACTGTCCCCTGCACCACCATCAACAAAGTTTGCTCCTCAGGGATGAAGGGTAATTCATCTCGTTATGTTACCTGCAAGGATCATGTGTCTGTATGCTGATAGTTACTTCTCGCTGCTGCTTAAAACCTGTGCTTCTGTCAGCTGTCATGCTTGCGGCGCAGTCGATTCAGTTGGGGATCAATGATGTTGTGGATGCTGGTGGAATGGAGAGCATGTCAAATGCCCCCAAATACCTGGCAGAAGCAAGGTTAATAGCTTTTCCTCTTTAACGCTATAGCTCTCAGTGAACCCAGAATCATCTCGGGTAGCTTGCTTAAATAAAATGCAGACGAGGATCACGATTCGGACATGATGTTGTAATCGACGGGATGCTTAAGGATGGGCTGTGGGATGTGTATAATGATTTCCATATGGGGATGTGCGCTGAGCTGTGTGCTGATCAACACTCAATTACAAATGATTTCCATAATTCTACTGTTGCTAATTCAATAGGTTTTTTTAGTGATAAAAAATTAAGTTGTGGCAATGCCGCAATGCCAACCATCTGCATACCCTTTTCTAGTCTTCTTCTATTGGTCTTTGTGACGTTTCCTCTGGTGATCTATGCGGAGTATGACCTAGTGAAGCTGAGGAAACTTGGACCAGCTTTTAAGAAGAGTGGCTCTGTAACAGCAGGCAATTTTTCTAGTATAAGGTTTGCTATTTTCATGCTCTGACTAGTCATCTACTGTCTTCGTGGATAATTTCTTAGATGGAAACCTTACATAGTTGTTCATGTGCAGCCATAGTCCAATATGATATCATTATATTTTTTATTGACTCAAATGATATCATAATCTTTAATAGAGCTTTTGAATTTGAGCTAGTTGATATTGAGCCTTTTGATTGAGACTATGTTCAATACTTCTAAGCGTAACAATTTCATTCAGAATTATTGAGCCAAACTATGTTATGTATCTTCAGTAGTAAAAATCAAGGGTCTATCCTGCGTCATCTCAAGAGTGTACTGAAGCTAGATTATTTGAAAGATCGAATTTATGCTTTCTCCACTTTAAGAAATTATGCAAGAAATGTTTGCTTGAAGTGTAACTGTAGTGCCATTGTTATCTTCCAATGTACAGCGATGGTGCTGCTGCAATTGTGCTAGTCAGTGGGGAGAAAGCTAAGAACCTTGGCCTTCAAGTTCTTGCAAGGATCATAGGGTATGCAGACGCTTCTCAGGTAAAACTTACATGCCTTGGCATAATGGCATCAATCATTGTCGATGCAACAAATATCATTTGTGAAATCTTGACCCAATGTTCTTGTTAGTGAAGTCTGGTACCAGCATCCTCCTCTTCTGTGTCTCAAAGCTGTGAACCTGACCTATCAGTTTTAACTCACCTATTGCCGTAGGCATCTTCTTGATTATAATTTTCTGTTGTTTTATGCCCATCATACACGCTGAAACCTCAGGCCTAGTTTTCAGTTGTTTTATGCCCAGGTACATGACGAGCCTGGAGAACATGACATGTAGGCATGTACCCTTGAGGTCCAACTGATCTAGGAACAGTCTGAGTTCAACTTAAAAATATTTAAACCGATACCAATCAGCCAGCTTAACTGGCAAGATTTTCTAAAACGTATAACAGTAGAGTTACTAGAGTAACCACTAAGAGCATCTCCACTAGCATTCTGTGAGGGCCTCACAGCGTTTTTTTTCATTTGGATGGTGAGTTTTCACCTAGTCGCGTTCCCAGGACACTGAATTCCCCCGGATTTGGCCCAACTTTCATCCCGCGTTACCAGGCGACACCCGGTGTCCCGAGTACGGCATGGAAACGCCGGATGAAGCGAAAAAACGGGTGGGCCAGAGCTGTCGGCGACAAAAGGCCGAGCTCCCGCCTTTCTTGTCCCCTTCTTGCCTTTCTTATCCATTCCCCACCACAACTCCCGCCAGTTCCCCTAGCTCCTGCCCGCCATGTCACCCAAGAGATTCACCAAACCCCGCACCACCCACGGTGAACCAATGGAGTCGAAGCCAAGAAAGACGAGGGCACCGACGCTGAGGCCGGAAGGCTGGTTCGACGCAGCCTGGGCAAAGGATTGCCGGCGGAGGAAAATCGAAACAGAAAGCCGGAGGAAGAGGACACATAAAAAGAAGGACGCCGACGAAGAGGAGGCGCAGGCGATCATGGAGGCGAAGTCGGCATCCGAGCACGCCACTCGAGCGGCCCTTATCCACCGCACGCTGTAGTACGGCGTACATAGGAAGCCAACCCAGTCGGATCTTGGCGGCTTCGTCAATCTTCTTGCTGATTTCAATGGCGGATTCGACTCCAATGTGCTCTTCCCCCACTGCCTTGCATCTCGCCCGCCGTCCTTCGACGTTGACATCAACGTGCCATACGCCGACTCTCCGCGTGTCAGTCGTTGCGGCGTTACTGGCCTCTTTGCTCGCCAGCAACAAGGTCGATTTGGCGACACGGAGACCCGCAACATGTTTGGCGGAATGCCGGGCGACTCGTACATGGCGGAGATGAACGCATCCGGCTCCGCCGCGGCCGGGAGCTCGTTCTTCATGCAAGAGCAGTCCCGCGTCGACGCCGAGCATGGCCTGGACTCGCAGGACCTTGCCGACAGCCAGGCGAATGACCAGACACAAGGCGAGGATGAGGAAGTCAAAGAGGAAGCCACGATGACGACCAATGGCAAGGGAAGAGGAAAAGGAAGCCGAGGACGGAACTACAGATGGAGCCATGTGTCAAGTGGACCGCCCTTGAGGACATGTGCCTCGTCGAAGCATGGATGTCGGTGAGCATGGACGCCATCACCGGCGCGAACCAAAAATCAGAGAACTACTGGGCGTGTAGGAAGTACGCTCGATGAGCGCAACCTATTGGATCCGGTGTTCAACAAGGTCCACATGGATCCCGGCGAGAAGGCCATGAAGAATCATTGGGGGGTTGTGCAACAAGCGTGTAGCAAATGGCATGGCATTCTAGAAGAAATCAAGCATCGCCCAATAAGCGGCGCAAGCATGGACAACAAGGTAATGCAATTCGCCGATCCTACGCCGAGTTCATGTCGTTTTTGACTGACACTTCGCCTTGCAGCTATCCCGTGCTCTCAACATGTACCGCGACGACACCGAGAGTGATTTCAAGTTTCACCATATGTTTGACAAGATCGAGAAGTGCCAGAAATGGATGGACACTCGCGTGTCCCTCACCAAGGCCAAGGACGGCGTCTAAAACCCCGAGGCGCCACCCCCAGCAGTCGGCGAAGGAAGGCCAGAGCTCGGCTAGAAGAAATCGAAGGCGCTGAAGACCATGGACCGCCTGCCGAACGGCTTCACGCATCGATCGAGAAGTGCATTGCCGATTCGAAGGCCCATGCCGAGAAGAGGGAGGAGAAGGCCGAAGAGAGGTGGAGCCAACTGCTACGGAATCAAGACAAGAAGCTCGACCTGCTCAAGGCCAACTTCGTCGCGAAGAAGTGGAACACAGACCTGGCATTCCTCATGGGCGGCGAAGACACCTCGGCGATGAGCCCCTAGGTCAAGGCTTGGTACATGGCACGCCGCAACGCCATTTTAGAAAAGGATATACCCGCCTTCGGCACGCCAAGCTCCGTGTCGACGCTCTCCGCCACCACATCGCCTCTTCGAACCCGTCGACGAGCTCTGCCGCATCTGCTACGGCGGAGGCTTCGCTTGCCGCGGAGGAGCCCATCCCTGTCGACGAGTGATCGCCAAATTTCATGATTTTTGTAATAATCTGACGGCCAAACATGGGCTGCTTGCCATCGCCAAACTCTTTTGGGCGAGTTTTTGTCGAATTGTTTTGGGCGAAGTCACCATGGAAGAAAACTTCCAAATATATCCGGATCGGTTTAGTTAGAACGCGATCGAAACCGACTGCCGTGCGAAAGTTATCCATCCGCTAAATAGCGCCGGATTTAGGCCTAGGATCGCCGAACAAGTGGAGATGCTCCAACACTGATACTGCTTTTATGTTTGAACAACAGTTTTACTCCCTCTGTCCCGTAAAAGATGTCGGTCAGGTCTATTTGCAAAAACGCCCTTGTCAAATTCCTGACCAACTCCGAAGTCCACGTGATGCCACCTGCCTACCCCCTCCTATCCCGGTGGCACCCGCCGCCTTGCTTCCTGCGTCGGCCGACGCCCTTCCTCGCACATCGTCGCCGCCTCCATCTCCCCCTCCTCCCACGAGTCGTCGCAGCCTCCATCGTCCTCCCGCGTCATCTTCTTCCTACTCGAGTTCAAGATGGGATATTTCCCCTCCTCCGGCGGCCGGATATGAGCTCACCGATGAGGAATCTGCTGAGGCCGTGCGCACCGGCGTTGTCGCCCTCGTCGTGATGTATGTAGTCGTTTCTCCTTGATTTGCAGAGTGATGGTGAGGGAAAGAGATGGCGGGGCGAAATCGTTGTAGTAGACGAGTCCGGCCGCCGCCGCGGCCCTAGGTACCGGATCAGTTAGGGGAGAGGGAGGGGGCAGCACACCTGGCTTCTGGGAGGAGGAGGGGCGCGTGGGGCGGGGCGGGGCGGGAATGGGTAGATGGGGACGGCGCCGCGTCTGTGTTGGGCCGCCGCTGAGCAGAGGATGCGTCTCCTGCAGCTGCGCGTGGCGGAAGGAGGATTGGGGCTGGGCTGCTCGTTGTGGTGCTTACCGGTGGCGAAGGAGGATTGGGGCTGGGCTGCTCGCGTGTGGTGGTGATCGGTACTGAATTTTGGGTTAGATTGTGAAGAACATAGAGATTTTTTTCTGCTGCTGCTACTGCGTGTGGGGCTGGGCTTTGCTGCTCGGTGCTACTGATACTGCTATGTTTTTGCTGCTGAACTTTAGTGTTATATAGAACTGAATTTTGGTGTTGCTGATAGCTGTGAACGACCTTTTATTTAATGCCCTCATCATAGCATTGCAATTTGGTAGCATTCAGAAAAACAAGAGAATGATGAAATTTGATCAGCAAAGTGTTAGTCGACATATATCTTTCTTCTTTATTAACAATTAAAATGGTGAAAATTGAATCTGAAACTGTAGAATCTGATTGTATTATGTGTAGTACTCCTTGTGTATAGGAGTACATGTTCTCTGTCTGTTTTGAAATGTTCTAGAATCTGTCCTTTTAACCTGATGACTTGCTCATGCTTGATAGGATGTGGTTTGGACATCCTGGAGTTATGGAAGGTACAATGACAAGACAACCTTTTCTCTGTCCAATGTATCATGTATTTGAGGTAATTACTCAAGGAGCAAAATTCTTCTTTCATAATTTTTACCATGTTTGTTCTGTCAAAAAAAGAATCTCCGGGTTCTTGCATAATCTTCAACCAGCCAATGCTTTTGTGAATGACCTTGCATCCTGAGCTGACCAAAGGCACTTGTACCAATATTTAACAGTTTAGACTTCCATTCTTTGCTCTAGTTAAAAACACTACATGGAGTAGAAGAATATTCTTGCATTATTCAGTGTCTGTACCCACACTGGTACTCTCAAACCAGAATTTATTAGTGCTATCCCAACCAGAATTTACTGGTTATGTTTCCTATCAAAACCATAATTTCTGTTCAAAAATACTTGTTATTTGTTTGCTGCCAAGCAATATTGATAGTAAATAGTTTTTGAGCATCTGAACCTGAGCATCTCAAACTCTCTAGATGCATGCCAGTAACTAACCTAGTCAGTGTGTTCCTACTATCACAAACCTTGTACAATGATTATTGGAATTTTGCAATAAAGAGGCAATAATTATAACTTATACTATCACAGCAGCACTATACTATATTTAACACTAAGCGTCTGTTTTAATCTGCTAACATTTTCACCTCTCTTAGACCAGTTTAGGCAAGCAGCTTGCTTCTTCTCGCTTGAATAGTTTCTTTGTTCTGCTACAGCTATTTCTGGATACATGTACACTATATCAGCCTCTGATAATATGCTGATATAATCTGCCTTATTATGCAGCTTGCTGATCCATCAGGGACAGCAAATTCTGATACAAACAGGAACATGTATGTTCTATTTAATCTTCAGGTGGAGTGCAAGTGAGGTCACAGATTGGCGGTGCCATATTCTTGTTGATTTGTTGCAAGGAGCCTGGATACCATGGTGGAAGCCCTAGAACCTGAAAGTAAGTGATGCTAGTAGGCTTCATACCATCCAAACACTTGCAGTTTTATCAGTGTGACTAAACTGTTCGCCAACATTTGACATGGTATCATATCAAATCTGTCGTGTGTCTCGTATGAACCTAAATTTTTTCTCAATGAACCTGAAATCTTAGCAAATCTGTCTTTATGTCTCATATGATCTTGGACGGTACAAATTTCAGATAGTACAACTGACATAGTCCTATACATTCAGATAAATTTGACTGTACAAATCAATTTCAGGAGCTCGCGGCCACGGAGCTGGACGCCAACGACCTCGCCACGCGCGAGCATCAAACGACGGTCGACGAGCGGGTCAGTGGAAAGACTCCATCCTCCTGCGCCGCCTCAACTCCACGGATGTTGCTGAGCTGTACGCGGCAAGGAACTTGGCGCTGGTGAGCTCGCCCTGCGCCCCCTCGACTCCACGGACGCCGCTGAGGCGCTGAGCTGTGCACGGCCAGGAACTTGGCACCGTTACACGGCCAGGAACTTGGCACCGTGAGCTCGCCCTGCGCCGGCATCACACGACGACCGGGGCAGCCGAACCACTCCACCGTCCTACGCCGGACACCTCAGCGGATGGAGCGGTGGCACGGATGCGGAGGCGCGCAGAGGGCAACGAGGAGGCGCCGCCTTCATGCTCGAGCTCGACCCCTGTGATTTCGGGCGAAGTCCACGGAGTAGGGTGACCACGAGCAGGTCAGTTGGGGCGATGGCGACCGCAGCGGCGGCGTACAATGGGCGACGAGCTGTGGCAGAGGCGCATCTTGCACGATGATCCTCCGAGCCCCTCCGACGACGAAATTGGATGCTTCATGCCTGCTCCGTAGAGGATCGGCCACGAGTTGGAAGGAAACTCTAGATATCTGCTGACGGTTACCGGACCGGTTGAAGGCTGTGCGGCGCAGCCTACCGGCAACGCACGCTCGCTCGCTCAGCCGGCCGGCGCGCGTTTTCTCGTAAATATATTTTTTTAGCTGACGTTTTTCTGTAGCACGTATGTCCTCGTAGATGATGGGCTGCCGCTTGTTGGGCCGGCGCCTCGCAGTTTATCGGGCTGGCCGTGTCAGCGTACATTTAAGGAGTCCCCGATGTTATTAGTACCACATCGCCTAGGAACACGAAGTCTTACCGCTTTATAAACTGTTTCGGGGGCACGGTCCTCGACCAACCGGCAAGGTGTGGTAGCTGTTTCAGAAGCACTTAGAATTCCGGATCTGTGACTTAGATTAGCCCCTCCCTTGTCACGCCGAGTATAGGGGCACACCGACATGGTGTGCATATGCTATTTTGTATAAACATTTCATACACATGTCTGAAATATATAGATTTCTCATGTTAAGGTCCGAAGCTACATGTTCTTTTTTTTTCAAGAGCTAAAAATCGATGTATAGAGGCACATCAACATGGTGTGCATAGGCTATTTTTAATCCAGTTGGTCTGTTTTTCTTGGGATAAACATTTTCACAAACCATTTTCTCTATGTAAAATGCTAGGTGAATATTCTGGGCAGAACCTCTGGCGACGCTCCTTCACGTGGAGTAGTATCGTCGTGTGGGTCGCGGGTGGCCAACCTCAACGAGGCGGTGCAGATCACGCGAGATGCAGCGGCGGTGCTGGCGACGCTCGGGCTCGATCTGGTCCTAGCAGGCCATGACCGCGATGCATCTAATGACACTGGCGATGGCATCCCCTCCACTCCATTCCCCCACCCATCCCTCCCGGTCGCCGCTGGTTGAGGACGCCAGGCGAGCGAGCTTAAGCAGCGCTTTCGTTGGTCGCCCGCCCGCCCGATGGATCGCGGCGGCGGCGCAGTGCGGTCGCATCCCCGCTCATTGTGCCCGCTGCCGGCTCTGGCCAAGGTTGGCGCCCCTCCTGTGACGTTTCTAGGCTCCCCCTTGCGTGATGTCTACTCAAGCGACCAACTTTGTCATCTCTAGTCTTCCCCTGCATCAACGACAGTCTTTAGCGGTCTTGTTCATGGGTCGGGGCGAAATCCCCGCGTGGCGTTGGCTCACACTGGCAGCGATGCCCGAGGGTGCGATTACCTCCTTGAGGCGTTGGCATGACCTCGACTGCACCTCCTCGAGCACTAGGGGAACCCCAAGTCTGCTCACTGAACCGGACAACGGCGATGTTTGGCGTTGTTCCCTTCTGGCGGTGCTTTGCGCAAGTGGAGTACGATGCGGCAATGGGAGGTTGGCGGGCGTCTCGGCGTAGACACACAGCGCGGACATCCGAGGCGCAACGCTTGCCGACACTTCCCCGATGAACGCTACACCGCCTGGCCCGCCTCCACCGCCGACTCTCTAGGCACATGGATGTGAGGTACATTGGCTTGGGAAGTACTGGAGCTGCAATCGTCCCTAGAGGTGCCTTGCAATGGCGGTCATGTTGCCTTGAGCTCCGAGTCTCGACGCCTCGTCATTCTTGGTTGGAGGCAGGCTGGATGAGGCCTAATGTCGTTGCAATCTCTAGTCGAGGTCGCCTCCTCACCTTGTCGTAGTCGCTTGGTGAGGACGATTGTGTTTGTGTTTGTGTTTGTGTTTGTACCTGTGTGTCCCTCCTTCTAGAGGTTGTACCCTTGATGTCCACATTTTCAACAAAATGAAACGCTACAATTGAAGGCAGGGTCGATTTAGTGACCCTTTTGTAGTTGTTGTCTTCGTGCGCCATGCATTCGGACCTATGGAAGCGGTGGCCACCGCAACCACCACAAACGACTTGCGCATCCTGCAGGATGATCCTTGCTGCTCGAGAGATCGAGCCCCTCCGACGACGGAATCGGAGAGGTCCGATAAACGGGAAATCCTAGGTAGCTCCCACGGAAGCGATGGATGAAGGCCGCTGGTGCGACCTCTTTGTAGGGTTCGTAGCATGGAAAACAAAAAATTTCTACCGCATGCTACCAAACAAGCCAAGATCTATCTACTAGATTGTAGCAACGAGTCGATAGAGGAACTCACCCTCAAAGATTCCAAAGCGGTTAACGAGAGCAGATTCTCGTGGGTGATGTAGTCGTACTCTTCCCGATCTCAAGATCGCAGAGACGATCCTTCCGGCTGAGTTCCAAAGAGCGGCCTTCACATCGCTCGCGTTGACTTTTCGATGAAGACCTTCCTCTCCCTTGTTCCAAAGAAAGTGGAGGTTGTAGCACTCTCGCGATTCCGCAAAGACGACGGCGTGGTACCGGAAGTAGAGGGGAGATCTCGCAGGGCTTCGCCTTAAGCCGAAGCGAGTATGGTGGACTATGAGAGAGGCCTTGGCGATCTAGGGTTTAGAGGCACCAAGGAGAGAGAGCTAGGCCGGCAGCTAGGGCAAGGGGGTTGCCCCAAGTCGGCGGCATGAGCAAACCCTAGGGCGGCGGCGACTTTGGTGGAGGCCGGCGGCTAGGGTTAGGTTTAGAGGAGAGAGGTGTTGTGTATTGGGAGGGGCAGCTGTGGCATCCCGCAAAACCACTACTAGAAAATCGCGTGGTTTTTGTGCATTGCATCATCATGACCGCATGCTCATGTCATCATGCCACATTGCATTTGAGCATCGTCATCATCTTGCATCTGTTCGCAGAAAACTATTTTTGAAAAGCCTGGTTTTGTTTTCTAAACGCACCGTCTTTAATTCAAAACCAAAACCGGGTCTCCGGAATATTTTGTTTTGACTAACCACGGTTTGCAAACGGTCCGTTTAAAATGAATAAAATATTAAATTATTTTAGTGGGGGCAGTCGAACGGGCTGAATCGACCCGAACGACCACCCCCAGGAATTAAAACGGCCCACCCATAATCCTAAAGCTACCCAACCTAATCTACCCACAACCCCTCCACCTCACCCCACCCAATCTCCTCTCGCCACCTCACCTCTTCCCTCCCCCTAACCTATCAAACCATGCCACCTCACCCCTCCTCTCTCTCTCTCTCCCCTCCCTTCCTTCTCTCTCTCAAACCCAGCACACACCCAATCCCTGGCCGACCCCCCCACCGACACCTGGGCCCCACCCCTCCGGCCCCACCACTCTCTCCTCTCTCCCCCACAGCCCCTCTCTCTCCCTCCACCCTGGACTCCCACACCGACCCACCAGCCCCTACCCACGCGGTCAACCCCCCTATGACGCGCGGGACCCACCTCAACCACCAACCCCCACCAGCACCCACGCTCCCCACGCGTGGCCCCACCTGCACTGACGCCCGATCCCACACGCCTCCCTCACCGCCCTAATCCCTCCACCACGACGCCTGCAGAAGCTGCGTGGGACCCGCCGTCACCTGTATCCTTCTCCTCCTTCCGCCCACCCCTCGCCGGCCTTCCTCCCTCTCGCTCTGCTCGCCCGCCACGGCCGCCTCCTCTCCTCTCCCGGTGGCGCCCTCTCCGGCCAGTCCTCTCGACGCCTCCTCCTCAACCGCCAGGCCGGGCCCTCCTCCCACGCGCCGGCCGCCCCATCGCCTCGCGCCCGCCCGGCCGCCCTCCTCCTGCCTCCGCCCGCCATGACCTGCCCTCGCTGAGCTCCGCATGGCGACCCTCCATCCGCGCCTCGGGTCCCTCCATCCGGTCTCCTCTCCCTGACCCGCCAGCACCAACCTCTCGCCACCGCTTTCTCTGCCATTGGAGCCGCCCCTGGCCTCTGCGACGCGCCACCCCGAGCGCCTCCCTCCCCATCTCGCCTGCGCTGACGCGGCCCATCCCGTCCCCGACCGCCGCCCTCTGCTTCAACCGCAAGCAAGGAGTCCTCAAGACACCACGCCAATGTTCGGCATCTACCGCGGAGATACCGATGGCTTCAAGGGTTCCGCTTCCAAAGAATAACTTCAAGGCGAAGCCATAGCACAAGGCCAAGAACTCAGTATGCAACAAGGACGACCTCTACTTCAATCCCGAGCCTCTGGTTTTCCTTAGATACATGTGTGGTTTGACTCTAGTTTGATGTTTGGCGATGGTGATATTGCGGTGTGGTGTTGGATCGCTTTGGAGGCCGACGCGAGCTGAACTCAAGACCGCACCGATCCCGACGTCCGAAGACCGAACCCGGGCATGCCAATTCTTCGGCCCGAAGAACACCGAGGCGACAAGTACTACTTCCCGGGATTCGACGCCCCGAGACCATCTCGAGAAGGTGAAACGCCAGGGCCTTCGACACGGAACATTGAACCCCGTCGAACACCAAGATCCTCGGAATCACCAAGTTCTCCTTTCCGGCGTCGGACCCGAAAACCCAACCTCGACATGCCAAGTTCACCGAGACCCCCGTACCCGAAGACCCTAGTTCCGACAAGCACTTCTTCCCGGATCTGATGCCGAGCACCCGGACGCCCAAGTCGTCGACACGGATACGCCAAGTTCTTCCTCGAGAACGCCAAGTTCTTCATCCCGAGCGCCAAGATCGACCTGATGCGCGGGCCCGACAAGAACGGCATCGACCCGGAAGAATCCGATGCGCCCCGACACCGACCCAAGTCCTGCACCCGGACGCGCCAAGATCTACTCTACATCCGAGAACGATCCCGCCGAGACCGTCTCCGTCGAACCCCGGACCCCGAACCCTGGAACCTCAAGTTCGTCGAGACCCCCTAATGTGTGAACCCTTCCCGAAACCCTATTTTATAATATAATACAACTTGTCGCATATTAATTGATCTTGCATGCATACATTCATGTGGTTTGGGGGCCTTATGCCGATTCACTCCATAATTAAATATGGGGCCCATATGCGGGCAAATCTAGTCTCATATTGGCCTCATTTAAATTTGTGTAGCGAACCCGGTGCTATCTTCTGCCATGTTAAGACAACATTTAATTTGCGGGGTAGATAAATAACTTGAACCATTTAATTAATTGTCGGGACCCCGGTTCCGCTTAATATGACCTAATTGCATCGCACCTTTGCCATGTCATACATCATACATGCATCATGCCCGATCTTCTGCCGATCTTAAATATTGCATCCGGTGTTTATTCTAGTGTTTTGCTTCTTCGCGGATAAGGCCGTTGAGTTGATGCGAGTGTCGACCCGATCTTCGGTTGAACCTTCGACAATGTTTTTCAGGCGAGCATCTCCCCCTTTCTACCTATCTTACTTTTATAGTATTTATTCCCTCCTGTTGATCTATTGCTATCTGTGTTGCGATGCTCTAGTTTTCGTACCGTGATATCCCTTGCAGCCTCATATTGCCTTGGACACATCCTATTACCTGTTGTTTGGTAGATAGTTGGACTTGCGCGTCGTAGTCGCTTGCTCAAGTGCTGTTGCGTGTCGTCAAGTGCCACAGTTGTTGGAGTATTGCCGCATGTTTGATGTTGGAGATGTCATGGTTTTACTTATCGTTCACTTTAATTCCTGTTTAACAACTAAAATTGAAGTAAGCAGAGGCATCGGTGGGTGATAGATAATATTTGGTTTCCGAACGCCCACTTGTGTCCCGTAGGACCCCGAGTACTTGATACATGTTCCTTGATTTATCGCGCTATCCACATTCGGGAGGATTATGGGACCCCCCTGAGCCAGAGCTTGATTCAGTCTTATTTCTTGGGGCCACAAACTAGTTTGAGGTTTTATTTACTATCCTGTACTTATGCCATGCTACTATCATTTACGACAGCGATGATAGCACTTGACTGTTTAGGATCGGGACACGATTCCGCGGTGTCGACAAGCCCGCTTTGGGTTCCCGATCGTGCTCACACTGCTCACCCAAACCTTGAGTCCGTCTCGAGCTAGCTTACTGCTATGGTAAGACTTCAAGGGTGGCCTCAAATATTTCTCAACTCGTGATTGCTTTGTCGTGAAGGCCTCGTTGGGTTTTGATTTGGTTTTTCCGAGGTTGATTGAGCGTGTGTTGCTATTGGTGCACCCCGGACGGGTAAAACTTTCTGAAAGCCGTGTCTGCGGTTATGGACGACTTGGAGCACAGTATCTCGACCATAGACAAGCATAACTAAAGTTATTGCTATAAATGTGACTTTATAATGACTAGTAATCAGCTTCACTATAATGGAATGGCTAATTAATACTGCCCACAATTGCTTGTTGGAGTGTCGCCATAATTATTGTACTGACTAGTAAGTATTGCAACTACAACGGAATGGCTAAATAAAAGTACCAACAACCGCTGGGTTTTGGGTTATCTCATGCTAATTGTATCTGATTATTAAGTGTTGCTACTATAACGGAATGGTTAACTAAAAGTGCCCATTGCTTACTTTATCAGGATGATTATCTAAACCTGACTAGTAATTGCTGCAACGATAACTGAATAAATAAACGCCAATCGTGTGAGTTCCTCGGTGACTTCCTCGTGTGGTTTCGAGGGGAAACACCAGACGGGTTTGTTTGATGGTAGAATCAGTTGGTTCGAATAGGTCTATCTTACCCTCTCGATAGTCGCCATTGTATCGAGTCTCTATAGGTTGTTTAGTGCATGCTGCCGCTTCCGCTCAGTCCACCAAACCTATGTAGGCGAGGACCGCCGAATTCTAGCCTCGCCGTGTACTGGCTTCAGTACTGACACTCCTTCTTTTTCCTTTGCCCTTTGTCGGCACCCCTTTTGTTTAAGCAGGTTTTGAGATCGACGCCGTTAGCAGGGTTACCCTTCCATATTGGCCTCGCGCAGGTTATGGACGCCATTGGTTATTCTTCGTGGCTCTTAGCCCCATTTGCATCTTGTCCGTAGGCCTGACGCCTCTGTCATTTTCAAGGTGATTTGGATCTTTGTATATTATATCGTATTCTTGACTCATGGAGTCGTGTTGTATATATCTGCCTGTGGGTCCCATCGAGGGCTGTTGTGTAATGTTATTACTTCGCTTTCCACCCCGCACAAGTGCTGTGGGCACCTTGAATCGCTTTCTATGCGGGTTTGGCGGGTTTCGCTAAAACTTGCATAGGTCCGATTCTCGAGGGTGTTACAGCATGCCCCTCCTTATATAGGTGGAGGCGCGCAGTGAGGGAGTACCTCCCAACTCGGATCCCAAGTGGGCGGGCGGTGGAGGAGGAACTCCCAAGGAGGTTTCCTACTTCCCCTCCACCTCACAAAATAGCCGTTTGACTTTTCAAATTGGCGTTTGACTTTTCAAACTAGGATTTGATTAAACCCTTTATTTTGTTCAGCGATGACACCTAGTACATGATGCAATCATTCCAACTTGATATGACACATTCATGTACCCTTCCCCTCCGAAGTGTCGGACATTCCGGAACCTTCTAGAACATTCCCGATGAAAATACCGGAACCATTATCCAACCCCAAAACAGGACTTTCCTTATATGAATCTTATTCTCCGGACCATTTCGGATCTCCTCGTGATATCCCGGATCCCATCCGAGACTCCGAACAACATTCGGTCTCTTTCTCATCATTCCATAACTACTCAACAACATCGAATCCTTAAGTGTGTCTCCCTACGGTTCGTGAATTATGCGGACATGACCGAGACACTTCTCCGATCAATAACCAATAGAGGAATCTGGAAATTCATATGGCCCCCACATATTTCTACGATTACTTTGTGATCGAATGAACCACTTACATACGATACCAATTTCCCTTTGTCTCATGATAGTTTACTTATCCGAGGTTTTGATCGTCGGTATCTCTGCATACCTAGTTCAACCTCGTTACCGATAAGTACTCTTTTCTCGTTCCCGTGATATGTGATCCCTTGTGAGCCAGTCACATGCTTGCAAGCTAATTGGATGACATTCCACCGAGAGGGCCCAGAGTATATCTATCCGTCATATGGATGGACAAATCCCACTCTTGATCCATATTCCTCAACCCATACTTTCCAAACACTCAATGCCACCTTTATAGCCACCCAGTTATGGTGTGGTGTTTGATGTCATCAAAGCATCCTTCCGGTGATGGTGATTAACATGATCTCATGGTCGAAGGAATTAGGTTACTATGTATCAGAAAGCTTATAGCAAATGAACTATATTAAATGACTTGATCTTTATGCTACGCTTAACTATAGGAGTATGTCCATCACATCATTCTCCTAATGATATGACCCTGTTGTTAATAACATCTCTATGTTCATGATCAGGAAACCATGATCATATATTAACCAACAAGCTAGTTTAACAAGAGGCTTTACTAGGGACTCTTTTATGTTTACAAATCACACAAGTATTAATGTTTCCGGTTAATACAATTATAGCATGGTATGTAAACATTTATCAAAAGTATGAAGATATGATAATAACCTACTTTATTATTGCCTCTTGGGCATATCTCCAACAGTCTCCCACTTGCACTAGAGTCAATAATCTAGTTTCAAACCTTTGTGTATTCAACACCTATGGCTTTCCGGTGTTGTATGTACACGTTTGCAAGTGGTCAACTGATCTCCGGATCGGACACTTCCAGGTCCGTGTGTAATTGCATGTCTTTGCGTCTCTACGCATCACTCATTCTCTAAGGAGATGGCTTTGTATAAATTTGGTCCTTTGGTGAGACCTTTAGTTCTTTGGGGTTAAAACATGTTGATAATATTGTCGTACAATATATCTTCATAGTATTATCCCGCTGTGAACTACACCTAGTTTGATAACAAACTACTTGACACAAATGCCCTCTTTAGCTGCTATAATAGCAGTCATATACTTAGCCTTTTGTTGTAGTATCATCACAATGTCTTAACTTTGAAACCCATCCAAATCCATTATGGAACTTACTTTCCATTATATTGTGCCACCCTTAGTTTAGATTGAGATAAACTTAATTTGTACTTTGTGACAAAACTAGTATCAATGTAGTACTTTTACAATGAACTAACCATCTATTTGTCACTTCTACAAATAATATACTCTTAGTTCTTCCAAAAGATCATAAGAATATCCTCGTTGTCCAATGATCATCTTATGAATCATTCTGGTATATGCTCATAACATTTAGAGTATAGGACATATCTGGATTTGTACATATCGCAGTATGATAGATATAAATACTCTTTGTGATTTCATACATCAAGTATCAATCTATACTTGAATCTTTGTTTCACTTACCAAGTGTCAATACACTTGAATATATCATCAATACTGAACTCATTCAATCCTTTATGTGCGACAAGAACCTTTCTTGTAGTTTCTATATTGAACTCATTCAATATCTTATCTATGTACTTCTGGCACAACCATATTGGCGTCTATTGATGCCAAATATTTGGGTTTTGCCTAAGTGTTTCATCGAGATGAAATTCTTATCCTGTGTTAATAAAAAGATACATCACTTCCAATCAACAATATGTCTTCTACATAATGTATTAGAAATATGTCTTAGCGCTCCCACTTAATTTCTTGCAAGTGCAAGCATCTTCATCGTCTCCGATGAAATTAAACTCTTTTAACAGTTTCATCACAGTGAAGATTCCAACTCCGCGATGCTTACTTCAACCATTGAAGTTTCCATATGCTTTTAGCATCCTTTGAATTAACAAAACCCTTTGGACCGTGTCATGCACACATCCTTGGTAACCATTCTATTAGAAGAACTTGTTTTGTTTATTCAACTATCACATAACAAAATTATATGTAGTGGTTGCTACATTAATCCGTCTAGACTAAATATCGCTATGAAAGATCAAATCTTGTCATAGTCAACCTTTGAACATTGCTGTGAACTCTTTCCCAATCATGTCGACTATTTCATAGATGTGCAACATCCATGTCTATTTCTTTATAGATCCAAACACAACTGTAAGGTCTTACACCTTTCTCGAGGGTCCTTCAAGTTCAAAAATTGACTTCTCGTGTATGGAACTATCACGGATTTTATGGCTTCAAGCCATTTTATGGAGTCAGGGCCCATCATCGCTTCTTTGCATGTAGTACGTTCATTATTCTCAAATAATGATTCAACCCTCAAATCTTGGTATTTGATTGTTTACTCGACCTACTTGGTTCAATAGGAACTTAGATCTCCGTGACCACAACCTTTGAGGCACGTGAGCCATGAGAATTGTTGCTGCCTCCGGAACACTTTTCGGCGCTGCACAACTTTGCACATATAGCTAAGGTTCTTTTAACCTTATCAAAGTTCTATTGTCCTCCCACTTATCTATTCACGAAAAATTCCTTCTCAAAGAAACTTGACGTTCTAAGTGACAAACACTTTTGTCTCCGATGTTATGGAGGATTACTTAATAGTTATTCGAAATAACATACAAAGACAGGTTCATCCGACTTTGGTTGCAAACATCTTTCTTATGCATAGCATACCAATGTTTAAGAAAGGACAACTTGGGTTTTATCCTAAACCATAACTTTATATGGTGTCATTTCAACGGATTATGATGGAGCTCTTTTCAGTGGAAAAACGGTAGTCACTAAAGCTTTTAATCTTTAAAATATAATGGCAGTTTTATGAATTACACCTTCGATCTTACCATGTCAAACAAGGTTTAATTACATATCTCTAACGCTCCATACTCTTATGGTGTTTCGGGACATGCAAATCTACGAAACGGTTGCTTAAATCTTAGGTATTATGCTAAACTTGTAACTCAAATATCCTCCTTTATGATCTTATCATAAACTATTTATATTCTTATTACAATGATTTTGCACTTCATCTTGAAAGTCTTTGAACTTTTCAAATGTTTCATACTTCATCCTTATTAAGTAAATATTCATATATTCACTCAAATTTTCGGAGAAAGCATATGAAGTTGAAATCCATCGCTCTTGACTACACATAATGGACTTCGTACAACAATATGTACAAGTTCCAATAAGCTAGTCATTCGTTCCCTTTTGGCCTATGAACGAAGTTTTAATTATCTCTAGGAAAGTTTCACAAGCGTCATGTGATCAAAAATCAAAAGACTCCAAAATTCCATCCACATGGAGTTTCTTCATGTTTTCTTTCCAATATAATTTAAACGGCGATGTCACTTCCTAAGTGATCTTTCAATCAATTTGTCTTTCGACACTTTTAGCACTAGTTTTATGGATGTGATTTCTCCAACAAATCTTGAAGGCAAGCTTTGATGTTTAACAAGCAGCACAATAACCCTTTATTTGTTCTTGATGAACATCATCACATATTCTTTTGCTAGTTACTTAGGCCATTGTAGTTCATGAATTGTGTTGTTTCGTATGATGATTCACACGAAAAAATTCAGTATCAAATACTTAAGAACCACATTGTTTAATAAGCAAAGAATATAACCATAACATGTATATCATCTATATACTTAAACTGAACAATTCTAGTCTTTTCTTTTCTGCCATATATTTATGAGATTCTCTTTCAGTATTTACTTTTTTGTTTGAATGAATCTATCAACATCTATAGTGGAGTCATACATATGACACATAGTCCAAAGCGTGTATAATTAAATACCAATGTCTTTGGACTTGCACTTTGAAGTAGATCACCATCATCAAATGTTTGGTGTGCTTTCAAATTCCATTCTTTAGTAATCTCTTGGTGTGGTAAATATTTTACCTACATCAAATATTCACCCTTATCATGGAATTATTCATGATCAAGCTACTTTTAGCTTATAAAGATGAATCGCGAGTATAATGTTGTTCTCCAAAACCTTTTGGTGGATTAGGACAATTAGTGTCTCCAACCCTTTGCAAATTCTCATCAAATATGAGAACATGACGTTTGCCATATTATACTCTATCATGTTGCAACCAAAACTTTGTTTCAGATATCACAATATCTTCCACACATCATGGTTTCTGAAACAACTCTTTCAGATCCTAGATAACCTTGATATTAAGACAATTCTTTGAATATCAAGAATCATGGAGACAAACATGATACTCATACACTAACTCTTGGAATTTTCACTCTCGATTTAATACCGCTTATTAAACTTCATGGAGTAACCTAACTTCTCGAAAGTTTGCAATAGGACTTTTAAACTTTAGATTAACACTTCAAAACAATACGATACCAGTCAGAAAGTAACTAACCAGAATTCTATAGTTCTATCATCTCAATTATAACTAAGCGCAAGGTGGTAAACAGATGCCAATGACTACAACAATTATGCAAATTCACTTTGATTTAATTTATGATAAATAGTGTTCAACTTTTAATCATATTGCCGTTGAACTCCCACTCAAAACAATATCCCTCACATTGTTTTAGTGATCACACGAACCAAATCCACCACATCAAAACCGATCATCACGAGAGTTGATGTAGCTTCAATGGCGAACAATCAACATGTTCATCATATATACTATATGACTCATGCTTTACCTTTTGGTGATCCGTGTTCCGAGACCATGTCTGTACATGCTAGGCTCGTCAAGATCAAACATTAGCTTCCGCATGAGCAAATCTGGCTTGCTCACGTTGTATACACTCGCAGAATCTAACACACCCGATCATCACGTGGTGCTTCAAAACAACGAGCTTTAGCAACGGTGCTTACTAAGGATGAACACTTTAAAACTTGAAATTGTGTGCTTGAGGGGTCATCTTATAATGCTACCGTCGTGAACTAAGCAATACAAGATGCATAAAAGATTAACATCACATGCAGTTCATAATATGTGATATGATATGGCCTTTCTTCTTGTGCTTCCGATCTCCATCTTCAAGCACTAACATGATCTCCATCATCACCGGCATTGCATCAAGGTCAATGACGCTGCTCCATGGTTGTCGTCCACCGGCTTCAACTATTACAACTACTTTGAATAGACACGCGGGTCTTAACAGAATTTAAAGACTACCATATGGCTCCTGCCGGTTGCCAACTTACAATAAGGAACATTGCATACATCAAATATAATCACAATCATGGCCATATCACATCACAGCACACCCCTGCAAAACAAAGTTAGACGCCTCTAATTTTCTTTGCAAATTTTACGTGGTTTGGGGCTTTCAATAAGTGTTGCTCTAACTTACGAACAAGAACCACAACATTGATACTAGTATTGTCAATCACCCGTTGTAAATTGAATCTTAACTATGTTGGGAGAAACAGCACCAAGAAGCCACTTATGCAATACAAGTTGCATGTCAAGCGTGGAGCAAGTCTCATGAACGATGTCATGTAAGGTTAGCCCGGGACGCTTCATCCCACCATCCCGCAAGATGCAAAGTACACAAGAAGCAATCGACAACAAAAGCATCAATGCCCACAATGACCATTGTGTTCTACTCGTGCAACAGATCTACATACAGACACGGCTCTGATACCACTGTAGGGGTTCGTAGCATGGAAAACAAAAAATTTCTACCGCATGCAAACAAACAAGCCAAGATCTATCTACTAGATTGTAGCAACGAGTCGATAGAGGAACTCACCCTCGAAGATTCCAAAGTGGTTAACGAGAGCAGATTATCGTGGGTGATGTAGTCGTACTCTTGCCGATCTCAAGATCGCGTAAACGATCCTTCCGGCGCTGAGTTTCGGCAGCGCTTCCGCAGTCGATCACACGTTCGGTACTCGATGAAGACCTTCCTCTCCCTTGTTCCAAAGAAAAGGAGGTTGTAGCACTCCTCGCGATTCAAGAAGACTCTCGACTGACCTCCTCCTCGAGCACTAGGGGAACCCCAAGTCTGGCCTGCTGAACCGGACAACGACGATGTTTCGGCGTTGTTCCCTTCCTGAAAGCGGTGCTTTGGCTGCAAGTGGAGTACCTGATGCGGCAATGGGAGGTTGGCGAGGCGTCTCTCTGGCGTAGAGAGACACACAGGCGCGGACATCTGAGGCGCAACGTTTGCCAGCGCCGACACTTCCCCGATGAACGCTACACCAGTTCCAGCCAGGCCCTGCCTTCCACCTGCCGACTCTCTAGGCACATGGATGTGAGGTACATTGGCTTGGGAAGTACTGGAGCTGCAATCGTCCCTAGAGGTGCCTTGCAATGGCGGTCATGTTGCCTTGAGCTCCGAGTCTCGACGCCTCGCCATTCTTGGTTGGAGGCAGGCTGGATGAGGCCTAATGTCGTTGCAATCTCTAGTCGAGGTCGCCTCCTCACCTTGTCGTAGTCGCTTGGTGAGGACGATTGTGTTTGTGTTTGTGTTTGTGTTTGTGTTTGTGTTTGTACCTGTGTGTCCCTCCTTCTAGAGGTTGTACCCTTGATGTCCACATTTTCAACAAAATGAAACGCTACAATTGAAGGCAGGGTCGATTTAGTGACCCTTTTGTAGTTGTTGTCTTCGTGCGCCATGCATTCGGACCTGTGGAAGAGGTGGCCACCGCAACCACCACAAACGACTTGCGCATCCTGCAGGATGATCCTTGCTGCTCGAGAGATCGAGCCCCTCCGACGACGGAATCGGAGAGGTCCGATAAACGGGAAATCCTAGGTAGCTCCTGACGGTAAGCGGACCGGATGAAGGCCGCTCGGTGCAGCCTACTGTAGGGGTTCGTAGCATGGAAAACAAAAAATTTCTACCGCATGCTAACAAACAAGCCAAGATCTATCTACTAGATTGTAGCAACGAGTCGATAGAGGAACTCACCCTCAAAGATTCCAAAGCGGTTAACGAGAGCAGATTCTCGTGGGTGATGTAGTCGTACTCTTCCCGATCTCAAGATCGCGTAGACGATCCTTCCGGCGCTGCGTCCAAAGAGCGCTTCGCAATGTCACATCGTCGGTGATTCGATGAAGACCTTCCTCTCCCTTGTTCCAGCAGGCAGCGGAGGTTGTAGCACTCTCCTCGCGATTCCGGCAGCACGACGGTGTGGTACCGGAAGTAGATGGGAGATCTCGCAGGGCTTCGCCTTAAGCCGGAGCGAGTATGGTGGACTATGAGAGAGGCCTTGGCGATCTAGGTGAAGGGAATATGCCCTGAGAGGCAATAATAAAGTGTTTATTATGTGTATTCCAAGTATATGATAGATGTTTATTTTGCATGCTATAATTGTATTAATACGGAAACGTTAATACATGTGTGTTTAATAAACAAACAGCAAGTTCCTAGTTATGCCTCTCTCATAAACTAGCTCGTTGATTAACAAGATGATCAAGGTTTCCTGATCATGGACATTGGATGTTGTTAATAACGGGATCACAACATTAGTGTAATGATGTGATGAACATTCATCCGAAGTATAGCATTACGATCAAAGTCATTGAGTTTATATTGCTATAACAACTTACGAAGTGATCCTAATCCTTAGACCATGAGATCATGTCAATCACTAACACCTAAGAGTTTCTTGATAACATCAAACGTCACACCGTAATGTGGTGATTATAAAGATGGATTCGTAACTAATAAAGTGTTATGTTGAGGCTCATGGATCGAGAGTGGAATTTGTTCATCCCGATGACGGATAGATATACTGGGGCCCTCTCGGTGATATCACATTGATTAGCTTGCAAGCAAGTGATTTGATCACTAGAATGTTATATCACAGAACGAGAAAAGAGTGCATGTTTAGCGAGATCAAACTAGGTATGGAGATACCGATGATCGAATCTCGGACATGTAATATATCGTGAAACAAAGGGATTAAGATACTAGCGTAAAAGGTTCCGACGATCACAAGAAAGTCATCGTTGAATGTGTGGGAGTCGATGGGTCTCGATCCCGCTCGATTATTGATCCGAGAGGGTATCGATCATGTCCGCATTATTCACGAATCGTAGGGTGACACACTTAAGAGACACCGACATCCAATTGGAGCAAATGTTTCATGCCGAAAGAATGAACAAGCGCAGAATTTATTTTACTAGATACCAAACAGTTTTCGGGTGAAATTGCATAAAGTGGTTATGCATGTGAAATAGAATTCTAGCAAGGGTTATTTGTGAATGTTTGTCATTAAAGTAATTGACAAAATTCTGAATAAAATAAAAGAGTTTTATTTAATGAGAGTTTGCATTAAATTTGGTGGAAATTTAATGGGAATTTGAGGACTTTTGAGTGGACTTTGAGTGGAGGAAATTTAAAGGGCATTTTGTGAGTGGAGTGTCCACCCACATGAATGAAGGAGGGAGGGCAGCCCCATGGCCGGGCGGCCACCCCTTGGGTGCCCCTCCTCCTATAAAAGGAGCCCCTCCTCACTTGTCTCTTACACCTCCTCGTGAAGGATCTCTCTCCCCTCTAGAATTTATCCCCATGGTCTCGGACTAGCGAGATACATGTTCCCGTGGCTATTCGCAAGAAAGAGTTGTGCTTCCGCTGCATCCTTTGGAGCGAGGAGGCGGAGGTTGCTCGGTGCCTCGAACGTGTGAGAGCACGGATGCGCTGATTTGGGCGCTAGGACTTCCTCTCGATCTTGAGATCGGCAAGAGATCGTCTACATCAACCACGAGTTGAACTCGTTAAGCTTTGTCGGTCTTCAAGGGTATGTTCTCTACGGATATACATCCGCCCGTTGTTTGTATCTAGTATATAGATCTTGGTATATAGTTCACATCGTAGGAAATTTTTTGTTTTCTATGCTGCGAACCCTACAGTGGTATCAGAGCCGGATCTATGCGTAGATACTTTACACGGGTAGTACACATATGAGTATGTGGGCGATGATGATCATGTTGTTGCTCCTTTGTTGTAATTTTGGATATTGGT
This sequence comes from Avena longiglumis, assembly GCA_030063025.1. Lineage (NCBI taxonomy): Eukaryota > Viridiplantae > Streptophyta > Magnoliopsida > Poales > Poaceae > Avena > Avena longiglumis. The sequence goes on from CP125973.1 coordinate 539,072,445, forward strand.
GGCATAGTGGGATGAAGCGGACAAACTTTACATGTCCTCGCACATGAGACCTGTTCCACGCTTGACATGCAACTAGTTTGCATAAGTGGCTAGCGGGTGTCTGGCTCTCCTACTATAGTCAATATCTATTTTGCAAGCGAGTTGTCAACAATTTGATTATCCTCGTTGTGGTTCATGTTCGTAGGTAAGAACGGTTCTATCTCGAAAGCCCTAAGCCACGTAAAACTTGCAATGGATAAATTAGAGGCGTCTAGTTTAGATTGTTCGGGCTAGTGTTATGATATGGTAGTGTTGTAAGAAGTATGAGATGATACTCTTACAACACACATAACGTGTAAAATCCATAGACCTTGATTTACATATAGGTATGATAGTGATCATACCACGATGCACATGATAGAGATCATCTCATGGGAACCATATCATTTCACTAATAAAACATATGATGTTTTGATTGCATCTTATATTTCTTGTTTAGCGCTTTGTTAGCATAATAAGATGATCCCTCATTTAAATATCAAGATAAGAATGTGTTCTTCCTTTAGTATGCACCGATTATGTTTTCGTCGCTCCAAGACATCACGTGATGATCGGGTGTTCTTGGATCCACGACCATATTTCGGTGTAAAAGCGATTACACACGAATACTAAGGTTCTAACTTGGCGAGCCTAGCATGTACGCATACGGCCTCGGAACACAGACCGAAAGGTTAAGCATGAGTCATATAGTTGATATGATGCCCATTTGATGCTCGCCTTTGAAGCTATACCGACTCACGTGATGATCGGACTTGGTGTAGTGGATTTGGTTCATGTAATCACCAAAAGGGCACGAGGGATGTCGCTTTTGAGTGGGAGTTCATTCGTAATATAGATTAGTTGAACTCAATCTATCATACACTTAGTCTAAACTTTACAAATTCTGTTGTAGATGGCACCACCTGCTTTTAATTTCAATGTGTTCATGGAGAAAGAGAAACTAGCAACGAACGGTAGCAACTTTACTGAATGGGCCATGAATTTGAGGATTCTCCTCTCTGCTGCACAAAAGCAATATGTGCTAGAAGCGCCGTTAGGCCCCCCACCTTTTGATGATGCCCCTGACGAGGAGAAGAATGTCTATCGACTCGTCAGAGGACCACAACTTAGTTCATTGCGGCATATTGTATGGGCTAGAGCCGAACTTCAAAGCGTTTAAAAACGGCAATGCATTTGATACAATGGGTGAGTTGAAAATGATTTTCGACACACATGTCTTCAGAGAGCTACAACGCTCGTAAAAGTTCTTTAGTAGATGATGGAAGAGCACAACTCCGTTAGTGAGCATGTACTCAAGATGTCGTTACGTCGATAAGCTTGTGTCCTTGGGAATATCGATTCCCATTGACTTAGGCATCCATCGTGTTCTCAGCCTCGCCACCTAGCTATAAGAGCTTCGTGATGAACTATAATATGCAAGGCATGAAGAAGTCTCCCGAGCTTCATCAATGCTTAAAACCGCAGAATGGAGATCAAAAGGAACATCAAGTGTTGATGATCAATAGGAACACCGGTTTCAAGAAAGACAAGAAGGGAAAACGGAAGGAAGTAAGGCGGCAAGCACATTGCCGCTGAAAAAGAAACCCCGAGTTGGACCTAAGTCCGATTCGAAGTGCTACTATTGTAAGGGACCGCCACTATAAGCGAATCGCCCCAAGTATCTGCATAAGAAGGCCGGCAAGGCAAACAAAGGTATATATGATATACATGTTATTGATGTGTACTTGACTAGTGCTCACAAGAGCACCCGGGTATTTGATACCGTTCGGTTGCTAATATTTGTAACTCGAATCGTGGGTCAACAAGCGATCGCTAGCAAGGGTGAGGTCAAGATGCGTGTCGGCAATGGATCAAGCGTTGATGTGATCGCCATTTAACGCCGCCTCTCCACTTACCGTCGGGATTAGTTATAAACTTGAATAAATGTTATCCGGTGCTGCACCGAGCATGAACATTGTATCTGGATCGTGTTTGATGCGAAGTGGTTATTCATTTAAATCCGAGAACAATGGTTGTTCCATTTATATGAATGAAATCTTTTATGGTCATGCACCGATGATGAATGGTTTATTTCTATTAGATCTCGAAGATAATGTTACACATATTCATAATGTTGATGCTAAAAGGATTAAACTTAATGATGATATATCCGCATATATGTGGCAATCGCCGTCTAGGTCATATTGGCGTTAAACGCATGAAGAAGCTCCATTCGGATGGACTTTTGGAATCACTTGATTATGAATCATTTGATACATGTGAGCCATGCCTTATGGGCAAGATGACTAGAACGCCGTTTTCCGTTTCAATGGAACGGCGATGATTTATTGGAAATCATACATTCCGATGTATGTGGTCCAATGAGTGTGTCGGCGCGAGGTGGATATCGTTATTTTGTTACTTTCACGGATGATTTGAGTAGATACGGTTATATCTACTTGATGAAACACAAGTCCGAAACCTTTGAAAAGTTCAAGGAATTTCAGAATGAAGTGGAAAATCATCGTAATAGAAAGATCAAATTTCTACGGTCCGACCGTGGAGGTGAGTATCTAAGTTACGAGTTTAGCACTCACATGAAAGAGTGTGGAATTGTTTCACCACTCCCACCTGCCGGAACACCACAAATGAAATGGTGTGTCGGAACATCGTAATCGCATTTTATTAGATATGGTTCGATCTATGATGTCTCCGACGGACTTGCCGTTGTCATTTTGGGGTTATGCACTAGAAACCGCATTCACTTTAAATCGGGCACCATCTAAATCCGTTGAAAAGACACCAGATGAATTGTGGTTTGGAAACAAACCTAAGTCATTTCTTAAAGTTTGGGGATACGATGTTTATGTGAAGAAACTTCAACCGATAAACTCGAACCCAAAGCGGAAAAATGCGTCTTCATAGGATACCCTAAAGAAACTATTGGGTATTCCTTCTATCACGCATCCGAGGGCAAGGTTTTTGTTGCCAAGAATGGATCCTTTCTAGAGAAAGAGTTTCTCGCGAAAGGTGTGAGTAGTCGGAAGGTAGAACTCAAGAGGTTGTGGAACCTTCTCTTGAAAGTATGGCGAGTAGCGCAATGGAAGTTGTTCCGAGTTGGCTCCACCTGTTGAAGAGGGAACTAATGATAATGATCATGAAACTCCGAAGAGAGTACTACCGAACCTCGCAGGTCAAACAGACGCTGCAGCCCCGAGTCAGACGGAAATCTGTCATGAATTTCATGGTTGATGAAAATGATGACCCCGCGACGTATGAAGAAGCGATGATGAGCCCGGATTCCAACAAATGGTTAGAAGCCATGAAATCCGAGATGGAATCCATGTATGAAAATCAAGTTTGGAACTTGGTGGAATTACCTCACCACCGAAAGGCCGTGGAGAACAAATGGATTTTCAAAAGGAAAACCGATCTCGATGGTAATGTGACCGTCTATAAAGCTCGACTTGTCGCAAAGGGTTTCGACAAATTCAAGGAGTTGACTACGATGAGACTTTCTCTCCGTAGCGATGCTAAAGTCGATTAGGATTATGTTAGCAATTGCTGCATATTTCGATTATGAGATATGGCGGATGGATGTCAAAACCGCTTTCAATGGTAATATTGAAGAAGAGTTGTATATGATACAACCAAAGGGTTTTGTCGATCCTAAGGATGCTAACAAGGTGTGCAAGCTTCACGATCCATCTATGGATTGAAGCAAGCATCACGGTTGGAATCTCTGCTTTGATGAGGTGATCAAAGAGTTTGGATTTGTCTAAACTTATGGAGAAGCTTGTATTTACAAGAAAGTGAGTGGGAGCAATGTGGCATTTCGATATTATATGTGGATGACATATTATTGATCGAATGATATAGAACTTTTAAACAGTGTTAAAAGTTATCTAAACAAAGAAATTTTCAATGAAGGACCTAGGTGAGCGTCATACATATTAGGCATAAAGATCTATAGAGATAGATCTAGGCGCCTAATAGGGCTATCGCAAAGTACATACCTTGATAAGATTTTAAAGAAGTTTAAAATGGACGGAAGTAAGAAGGGTTCTTACCTATGTTGCAAGGCAAGACATTGAGTAAGACTCAAAGTCCGCTCATGGAAGAAAGAGAGATAATGGACAAAGTCCCCTATGCTTCACCCATAGGCTCTATAATGTACGCCATGCTATGTACAAGACCGGATGTGGCACATGCTATTAGTTTGACTAGTAGGTACCAATCGGATCCGTGTTCTAACATCGGATAGCGGTCAAGAATATCCTTAAGTACTTACGAAGAACTAAGGATATGTTTCTTGTATGAAAGGTGAAGAAGAGCTCGTCGCTAAGTGTTATGTCGACGCTAGTTGACACGATCCGGATGACTCTAAGTCTCAATCCGGACACGTATTTCTCATGAATGGCGAGCGGTTAGTTGGAGGAGCTCCAAACAACCTGGTAGCGGATCAACAACGGAGGCCGAATATGTTCTCGCTTGAGCGGCTCAGAAGCGCTTTGATGAAGGAGTTCATATCCGAACTAGGAGTTGTGGCAAACGCGTTGGACCCAATGGTGATCTATTGTGACAACAATGGTGCCATTGCCAATGCCAAAGAGCCAAGGTCTCACAAGCATTCCAAGCATATTAAGCGGGTTTCACTCCATCCGCGAGCATGTCAAGGATGGAGATATAAAGATTTAGAAGTACATACGGATCTCAATGTAGCATCCGTTGACTAAAACTCTCCTAGAGCAAAACATGATCAACACCGTAACTCAATGGGTGTTAGATTTATCACTATGTAACTAGATTATTGTCTCTAGTGCAAGTGGAGATCAAGGAATATGCCCCGAGAGGCAATAATAAAGTGTTTATTATGTGTATTCCAAGTATATGATAGATGTTTATTTTGCATGCTATAATTGTATTAATACGAAACGTTAATACATGTGTGTTTAATAAACAAATGTAAAGTTCCTAGTTATGCCTCTCTCATAAACTAGCTCGTTGATTAACAAGATGATCAAGGTTTCGATCATGGACATTGGATGTTGTTAATAACGGATCACAACATTAGTGTAATGATGTGATGAACATTCATCCAAGTATAGCATTACGATCAAAGTCATTGAGTTTATATTGCTATAACAACTTACGAAGTGATCCTAATCCTTAGACCATGAGATCATGTCAATCACTAACACCTAAGAGTTTCTTGATAACATCAAACGTCACACCGTAATGTGGTGATTATAAAGATGGATTCAGAACTAATAAAGTTTTATGTTGAGGCTCATGGATCGAGAGTGGAATTTTTCATCCCAATGACGGATAGATATACTCTGGGCCCTCTCGGTGATATCACATTGATTAGCTTGCAAGCAAGTGATTTGATCACTAGAATGTTATATCACAGTAACGAGAAAAGAGTGCATGTCGATGAGATCAAACTAGGTATGGAGATACCGATGATCGAATCTCGGACATGTAATATATCGTGAAACAAAGGGATTAAGATACTAGCGTAAAAGGTTCCGACGATCACAAGAAAGTCATCGTTGAATGTGTGGGAGTCAGTATGGGTCTCCAGATCCCGCTTCTGATTATTGATTCGAGAGGGGTCTCGATCATGTCCGCATTATTCACGAACCGTAGGGTGACACACTTAAGAGACACCGACATCCAATTGGAGCAAATGTTTCATGCCGAAAGAATGAACAAGCGCAGGAATTTATTTCACTAGATACCGAACAAGATTTTCGGGAGAAATTGCATAAAGTGGTTATGCATGTGAAATAGAATTCTAGCAAGGTGTTATTTGTGAATGTTTGTCATTAAAGTAATTGACAAAATTCTGAATAAAATAAAAGAGTTTTATTTAATGAGAGTTTGCATTAAATTTGGTGGAAATTTAATGGGAATTTGAGTGGACTTTTGAGTGGAGGGAATTTAAAGGGCATTTTGTGAGTGGAGTGTCCACCCACATGAATGAAGGAGGAGGGGCAGCCCAGCCCCATGGCCGGAGGCCACCCCTTGGGTGCCCCCCTCCTATAAAAGGAGTCCCTCCTCACTTGTCTCTTACACCTCCTCGTGAAGGATCTCTCTCCTCTAGAATTTATCCCCATGGTCTCGGACTAGCGAGATACATGTTCCGGTGGCTATTCAGCAAGAAAGAGTTGTGCTTCACTGCATCATTGGAGCGAGGAGGCGAGGTTGCTCGGTGCCTCGAACGTGTGTGCGAGCACGCGTCTGCTGATTTGCGGCTTAGGACTTCCTCTCGATCTTGAGATCGGCAAGAGATCGTCTACATCAACCACGAGTTGAACTCGTTAAGCTTTGTCGGTCTTCAAGGGTATGTTCTCTACGGATATACATCCGCCCGTTGTTTGTATCTAGTATATAGATCTTGGTATATAGTTCACATCGTAGGAAATTTTTTGTTTTCTATGCTGCGAACCCTACACTAGGGTTTAGAGGCACCAAGGAGAGAGAGCTAGGCCGGCAGCTAAGGCAAGGGGGTTGCCCCAAGTCGGTGGCTTGAGCAAACCCTAGGGCGGCGGCGACTTTGGTGGAGGCCGGCGGCTAGGGTTAGGTTTAAAGGAGAGAGGTGTTGTGTATTGGGAGGGGCAGCCCTGCCCCTCCTTATATAGGTGGAGGGGGCACGCCAGGGGAGGGGAGTCCCTCCCCAACTCGGATCCCAAGTGGGCCGGCGGTGGAGGGAGGGAACTCCTCCCCAAGTAGGTTTCCTACTTCCCCTCCACCTCACAAAATAGCCGTTTGACTTTTCAAATTGGCGTTTGACTTTTCAAACTAGGATTTGATTAAACCCTTTATTTTGTTCAGCGATGACACCTAGTACATGATGCAATCATTCCAACTTGATATGACACATTCATGTACCCTTCCCCTCCGGAGTGCCGGACATTTCTGAACCTTCTAGAACATTCCTGATGAAAACACCGGAACCATTCTCCAACCCCAAAACAGGACTTTCCTTATATGAATCTTATTCTCCGGACCATTCCGGATCTCCTCGTGATATCCCGGATCCCATCCGAGACTCCGAACAACATTCGGTCTCTTTCTCATCATTCCATAACTACTCAACAACATCGAATCCTTAAGTGTGTCTCCCTACGGTTCGTGAATTATGCGGACATGACCGAGACACTTCTCCAATCAATAACCAATAGAGAAATCTGGAAATTCATATGGATCCCACATATTTCTATGATTACTTTGAGATCGAATGAACCACTTACATACGATACCAATTTCCCTTTGTCTCACGATAGTTTACTTATCCGAGGTTTTGATCGTAGGTATCTCTGCATACCTAGTTCAACCTTGTTACCGATAAGTACTCTTTTCTCGTTCCCGTGATATGTGATCCCTTGTGAGCCCGTCACATGCTTGCAAGCTAATTGGATGACATTCCACCGAGAGGGCCCCAGAGTATATCTATCTGTCATATGGATGGACAAATCCCACTCTTGATCCATGTGCCTCAACCCATACTTTCCAAACACTCAATGCTACCTTTATAGCCACCCAGTTACGGTGTGGTGTTTGATGTCATCAAAGCATCCTTCCGGTGATGGTGATTAACATGATCTCATGGTCGAAGGAATTAGGTTACTATGTATCAGAAAGCTTATAGCAAATGAACTATATTAAATGACTTGATCTTTATGCTACGCTTAACTATAGGAGTATGTCCATCACATCATTCTCCTAATGATATAACCTCTGTTAATAACATCTCTATGTTCATGATCAGGAAACCATGATCATATATTAACCAACAAGCTAGTTTAACAAGAGGCTTTACTAGGGACTCTTTTATGTTTACAAATCACACAAGTATTAATGTTTCCGGTTAATACAATTATAGCATGGTATGTAAACATTTATCATAAGTATGAAGATATGATAATAACCTACTTTATTATTGCCTCTTGGGCATATCTCTAACACCTATCGGCAACGCACGCTTGCTCGCTCCGGCCAGCAAGGTATGGTCGCACAGGTCGGTAGATCAACTCCAAATCGCTGAGGTCATTGTGGTTGCCGGTAGCGTAATAGAGGTCCTTTGCTCCCTCAATCCCGGACCACATGCCTCTCGCCTACTGGCTCATCTCCATTAGGAGGCTCCATTATTCGTAGTTCGTGCGTATCAGTGGCGACACATTCCAGGAGCCCGAAACGATCTAGGTGACCAGGCATACTGCCGTGCCACTGCCAACTCGCGCCCATGGCTGGTTACGATTTTATCCTTTAGGATCCTGGATTACGACGAGACACTACCGCCATCGGTGGAGGTGTCTCCGCTCTTCGAATTTTCATCACCTACCATCCTAGGACATGAAATCCCAAGGCTACAACACCACTTGTGAGCCCTAGCTCAACCTCACGCACGCGACGAAGACGGCGAACGTTAGAGCTCCAAGGGACCTTCCTCTCCCGCTAACCTACATCATTGCCATGGTTGTTTGAGCATCGTCCCATCTCACGATCTGATCATAGCGATGAACTACAAGACCATATCGCATATATAGGCTTATTTTGGTAGGTGATAAAAGTGAAGAAACTTATAGCTAACTAATCTGACGAAACTGATTTTTATGAATCTTTGCAACAACTAACAATCACAGGAAGATTCGATAAAATCCAAGCTTTTGGATTCCTTTAGTTCCTAAAACTAATAATAGATAAGACCACATGGTCGAAGATATAAATAAAATTGAATAATAAAGGCAAAAAGGTTTCTTCTAGTCTGATTTTTTTTCGATTTTGCCCCTGCAAGTCGAAACATATTACAACTACTTGTTGAATGAAATAGCAATTTACCAAGCGAATTAACCATAATGAACGCTAGATAAAACATGAATGTAATAATAGAAATTATACTAATCATGTGAAATAGCGAATACATATCAAGGCAGATAACCAAATAGATTGCAAGGCATAGAACTTGAGATATGATCAGAACAAAGTTGAGAAACAGGATATACATCACAGCAGTAGCAGTGGAACCGCCAGCGTTCGCGTTGGCACCGTCGTCAGCCATATCGTGGAGGAAGAGATTGCTGATGTCGGGGAAGAAGTCCTCGTTGGAGAAGACGTCGGCGCTATCGCTATCCATGAAGGAGTCTGTGATGAAGCCAGTACTCGCACCAATAGCGCTCCCCAAAAACCATATTGCCCTTCTCCCGAGGACTCGAAGCAGCAGGGTCTCGGAGGCCTACTGTCCCAGCTCACGGTGCACGCCACAAGAAGGGATTGAGAAGACTAGGTAGCGCAGTTCTCTGGAACTAGAGACGCAAAGGGATGTGGAACTATGTGTCTAAGAGGAGGCGTGACCTCTCTCTTATAGGCATAGAGGAAAGGAAGGCAGGCTATACAGGAGATGAAACGAATGGACGGAAGTTGAAGCGAATAGGCGGCCGCCAACCGGACACTCCACTCAGTTCGTATTCATTTCCGCTTAGCTCGTATTAAAAGTCTACTCGAGCAAAACGTTTCGGCTTGGCGAGATTTCCGCAATCCGCGGCGCGCGTCGTGGCGAGCGAGGAGGAGGAGGAGGAGCGTGCGTGTATATGTCTTCTCTTCTCAAGCTCGTATAAGTGGTGAAAGAGCTCTCCTTATAATCTGGTCCAACTTCCACTCAACTAGCAATATGGGACTAAACATTTGTCCCAGCTCTTGCCTTGCATGAATGGATCAAATGGGCCTTTAGGATTTCAGAAATTTATTGGCATATAATAAATGGCTGGACGTGTTTAGGCAAAAAATCCAACACTACGGCCACCACCAAGTCAAATAACGTTTTGTCCATTGCAAGCATGCATGATCCAATTTCCTCGGTGTCGTTTGTTCGTCCCTGGCATCAACAATACACCAACAATCATCAGCTCCCTGTCCCAATATGGATACCCATACTTGCCAGCTCCATGGTCGGCTGCATCACGGCGGCTGAACAGTTCTTCGACTGCCCTTGTCCTACCGCCAGCCATCTACTCCAAGCATGTGTGAGAGCATCTCTCACCCTACGTTCTCCTCCACTATTTCGCCACAGAGTAACCACCCTCCACCTTCCCCGGTACCGGGCTCTGCCTGTTCATGCTCGCCCAGCGCTAGAATCCGTCCCTCACCCGTCTCTTTACGCATTCCCTACAACCTCCATATACCTTCCTGCATTGCCATCCATGGCGTCTCTTCTATCTTTAGAACAACTCCAAATAGATCCACCCCTTTCTTCCTTGTCTATGGAGCTGAAGCGATCATGCCAACTGGCACCCTTCATGGTTCCTGGCGATTTGCCTCCTACGATGGGAAAGATGCTGAAGAGTCAAGACACCTCTTTGTTGACCTGCTAGAAGAGGAACATGACTTAGTAGACCAACAACCCGCCATCTACCAACAGACCTACATCGCTATAATAGTCGCCATGTTCGTTATCGCTCGTTTAACAAAGTGGATTTGGTTCTCTGTCTCAAACAGCAGAAGGAACACAAGTTATCCCGTCATGAGAATGACCGCTCGTCATAAGCAAGACACTATTAAACGGGTCTTACTACGTCGTTCATATTCGTGAGCTAGAGAATAGACCTGACGAGAGAAGAAAATGCAAACCTGATGATTCCGACAATGTCTACACAGAGTCAAACTGTCCATGGAACATATCACAATACATCCTTTTTTATACTTAGCATATTTTGATTATGTAATATGTACTCTATATGATCAATGAAATAAAGCAGTTGGTTTTCTCATATTCTGAGTATGTTACCTCCTTTATTTTTTATTTTGTGTATCATATAAACTTTGCACGATTTGCTCCACACTCATGAAATTTTTCCGCTTTCGAGCGTTAGTTTAAGTTCTATTTCGTACACTTTTTCTATTGTTTCATATATGGAGTCCCTAGTAGTGACTTTTTATCTTTTCTATATTTTTTCGAAATGGAGGACGAGACCCGCCTCTGCATTGAAAAGATATATACGATCTTTTTTTATATTTTTCACAAAGACTATACGTAAAAAAAAACCGCAACCATCACGCAACATCTACAAACACAACAATGACAATAGTGGGCTTACGTTCTACAAAATTCACCCATCAACTAGTAGTCAGGGACACCACATTACCTTTTTCTATATGCTTAGTTAAACTTTATGAAATTTTATATTGACCAAAAAAATATGGAATGTATTTGTAGGAGTACAAGAATAAACCTAATGAGGGAAGGAATTAAATGCCAACCATTATCTATATATTATCGTGCACCATTTTTGGCTACCCATTAAACATGATATTCCTATAAAGAGAGGTGGTGCTAAAGTTAGACATTATTAAATATGATAAGGAATCAGTTTTCAAAGAAAGAGATAAGGAGGCCGAAAATTAATATTTTGCTATAGCTGCCTACGTTTAGCGTCAACAAGTATTTTCTATAAATACATGGAGCAAGCATTTGATGGACCAACACTCATTAGTCCCATTTACTCGAACACTACAAATTACCTTCTGAAGAATCATGGCGAAGTACATGAGGAACGGTGTCCGAGGACTTCTGCTAGTACTTCCTTTCGTTCTTGTGGTGTATTTTGCCTCTCTTGGATGCGCATATGGTAATCAAACAATTAAAAGTTTGCTTTATTGGGAATTAGATTGTCGGGTTAGATCATTAGTTCATTTTTATAGAACGTACTGGGTTCTTTACAAGGAATCAAAATTATGGTGTACATATAACATATGCTTTATGTCATTTTGTTTATATGTTGAGAGATTAAGTTTATTATTTCTTTTATGTCAGGCGAAAGCATAAACTTCGACAAGGGGAGCAACATGATGGCCGGAGGAAGAAAAATAAATATACCCCCATGTCAGAAGAATACGAACAAGGACCTGGAACATCAATTCTGCTGTAAATTGGATAACCTATGCTGGTCAAATCTCGGAGAATGCTTTACAAACTGTCCATGCAAGATCAATTGTCCAACGAGACACTAGTTTTTTTTTTCTCCTCTGTGCCAACAGATCTGAAACTTATGGGTCTCAAGATAATGACATGTTGGCCAGCAACAAATTTGCTATGTTTGAGAAATTAGACGTGTCATTCTAATATTTAAATAAAAATAGCATCTGGTTGCATGCATGCATAGTTGCATGGATTGATAACATATCATTTACATATTCAATATATTGACTTTTATCCATGTTCTAATTCCATCTCGTCATTGGTCTAGTGATTGTGAACCTACGATGGACACATGGAAATATGGAACTTCAACCTCTCTCTCTATAGTTCTTGTTATATAAGTTAAGATCATATGAATATTTCTTTGGTTACAATGGATTGGATTTTTGTGGTGAACAATAATTTTCTGGAAGACTGTGAAACACCTAACATTTTAATTTAAAATATGTTCGAGTAAACTTTCAATAAAAAATGGTATGTACATTGTAAAAATTCAAAAACAAATTATAGCAAGCACTTTATTTGTTCACCTAGAAATGTATACTTTCTAGACACCAATTTGAATTGAATATTCCTTCTAGGATATGCTTATGCATTATACTCCATCCGTTTACGAAAGAGTGTAACTTTAGATTTTTTACATTTTTTCCGAGGTTTTATTTCTTTTTAATTTAAAATATGTTCAAGTAAACTTTCAATAATAAAAGATATGTAGATTTGTAAGATTCCAAACAAAAAATATCAAGCACTTTATTTGTTCACCTAGAAATGTATACTTTCAAGACACCGATTTGAATTGAATATTCCTTCTACATAGACTCCATCCGTTTAACAAAGAGTGTAACTTTAGCTTTTTTACATTTTTTTCTGAGGTATTATTTCTTTTTTGGAATCTTTGCTACAGTTTTTTGTTTTGAGAGTTAATCTTTGCTACAGTTTTTTGTTTTGAGAGTTAATCTTTGCTGCTTAGCTGTGTTACTTTGCACCGCAAAAGCCCATCTATGGATGTAGGCCATCAAGAGGCCCATCTTTATCTTGTAGAATAGAACCCAAACCCAAAACGGCATTCGGCTGTCCTCTAACGGAACGGCACGGCATGGCCTCTCTCTCCTCGTCATAGTCGATGGATCAGTAGGTACCGTCTCCACCTCCCCAACCAGAAAATCAAAGCCATCTCCGGCCACCTGCCGCCGGCGAGCTCTAAGCCAGCATACGGAGGAGCACCAGCGGGTTCAGCCACCACGCCATGGCGCCGCCCCCGAGCACCGGCGCTGGTAGCGCCCTGACGGCCTGAATCCGAGACGTTTGTGTCGTCGGCGTCGCCCGCACGCCCATCGGCGCCCTGCTCGGCTCGCTATCCTCCTCCCGCCACCAAGCTCGGCTCCGTCGCCATCCAGGGTAACATTTCTAATTCCTCAGCCAAGCAATCACATCGCAGTTGTTGCCTGATTGAAGCGTGGATCCGAGTAGTCATGTCCTCTCCTTCCAATTAGGTGCTCTCAGGAGAGCAAACGTGGATCCGGCGCTGGTGCAGGAGGTGTTCATGGGCAACGTCCTCAGCGGCAACCTGGGCCAGGCCCCGGCGAGGCAGGCCACTCTGGGCGCCGGTTTACCTAACACTGTCCCCTGCACCACCATCAACAAAGTTTGCTCCTCAGGGATGAAGGGTAATTCATCTCGTTATGTTACCTGCAAGGATCATGTGTCTGTATGCTGATAGTTACTTCTCGCTGCTGCTTAAAACCTGTGCTTCTGTCAGCTGTCATGCTTGCGGCGCAGTCGATTCAGTTGGGGATCAATGATGTTGTGGATGCTGGTGGAATGGAGAGCATGTCAAATGCCCCCAAATACCTGGCAGAAGCAAGGTTAATAGCTTTTCCTCTTTAACGCTATAGCTCTCAGTGAACCCAGAATCATCTCGTGTAGCTTGCTTAAATAAAATGCAGACGAGGATCACGATTCGGACATGATGTTGTAATCGACGGGATGCTTAAGGATGGGCTGTGGGATGTGTATAATGATTTCCATATGGGGATGTGCGCTGAGCTGTGTGCTGATCAACACTCGATTACAAATGATTTCCATAATTCTACTGTTGCTAATTCAATAGGTTTTTTTAGTGATAAAAAATTAAGTTGTGGCAATGCCGCAATGCCAACCATCTGCATACCCTTTTCTAGTCTTCTTCTATTGGTCTTTGTGACGTTTCCTCTGGTGATCTATGTGCGGAGTATGACCTAGTGAAGCTGAGGAAACTTGGACCAGCTTTTAAGAAGAGTGGCTCTGTAACAGCAGGCAATTTTTCTAGTATAAGGTTTGCTATTTTCATGCTCTGACTAGTCATCTACTGTCTTCGTGGATAATTTCTTAGATGGAAACCTTACATAGTTGTTCATGTGCAGCCATAGTCCAGTATGATATCATTATATTTTTTATTGACTCAAATGATATCATAATCTTTAATAGAGCTTTTGAATTTGAGCTAGTTGATATTGAGCCTTTTGATTGAGACTATGTTCAATACTTCTAAGCGTAACAATTTCATTCAGAATTATTGAGCCAAACTATGTTATGTATCTTCAGTAGTAAAAATCAAGGGTCTATCCTGCGTCATCTCAAGAGTGTACTGAAGCTAGATTATTTGAAAGGTCGAATTTATGCTTTCTCCACTTTAAGAAATTATGCAAGAAATGTTTGCTTGAAGTGTAACTGTAGTGCCATTGTTATCTTCCAATGTACAGCGATGGTGCTGCTGCAATTGTGCTAGTCAGTGGGGAGAAAGCTAAGAACCTTGGCCTTCAAGTTCTTGCAAGGATCATAGGGTATGCAGACGCTTCTCAGGTAAAACTTACATGCCTTGGCATAATGGCATCAATCATTGTCGATGCAACAAATATCATTTGTGGTTGTTGCATCTTGACCCAATGTTCTTGTTAGTGAAGTCTGGTACCAGCATCCTCCTCTTCTGTGTCTCAAAGCTGTGAACCTGACCTATCAGTTTTAACTCACCTATTGCCGTAGGCATCTTCTTGATTATAATTTTCTGTTGTTTTATGCCCATCATACACGCTGAAACCTCAGGCCTAGTTTTCAGTTGTTTTATGCCCAGGTACATGACCAGCCTGGAGAACATGACATGTAGGCATGTACCCTTGAGGTCCAACTGATCTAGGAACAGTCTGAGTTCAACTTAAAAATATTTAAACCGATACCAATCAGCCAGCTTAACTGGCAAGATTTTCTAAAACGTATAACAGTAGAGTTACTAGAGTAACCACTAAGAGCATCTCCACTAGCATTCCCAGGAGGGCCTCACAGGCCGTTTTTTTTTCATTTGGATGGTGAGTTTTCACCTAGTCGCGTTCCCAGGACACTGAATTCCCCCGGATTTGGCCCAACTTTCATCCCGCGTTACCAGGCGACACCCGGTGTCCCGAGTACGGCATGGAAACGCCGGATGAAGCGAAAAAACGGGTGGGCCAGAGCTGTCGGCGACAAAAGGCCGAGCTCCCGCCTTTCTTCTCCCCTTCTTGCCTTTCTTATCCATTCCCCACCACAACTCCCGCCAGTTCCCCGAGCTCCCGCCCGCCATGTCACCCAAGAGATTCACCAAACCCCGCACCACCGATGGTGAACCAATGGAGCCGAAGCCAAGAAAGACGAGGGCACCGACGCTGAGGCCGGAAGGCTGGGCGACGCACTGGCAAAGGATTGCCGCGGAGGAAAATCAAAGAAGCCGGAGGAGAGGACACGAGAAGGACGCCGACGAAGAGGAGGCGCAGGCGATCATGGAGGCGAAGTCGGCATCCGAGCATGCCACTCGAGCGGCCTTGGGCCATCCACCTCTGCACGCCAGGTAGTACGGCGTGCCATAGGGAAGCCAACCCGTCGGATCTTCTACGGCTTCGTCAATCTTCCGAGTTCAACTACGGATTCGACCCTAATGTCTTCCCCATCGCTTGCATCTCGCCCGCCGTCCTTCGACGTTGACATCAACGTGCCATACGCCGACTCTCCCGCGTATGTCAGGCCGTTGCCGGCGTTGCGCCGTGGCCCTCTTGCCTTCGCCCAAAGCAGCGCGTCCGCTGTCCAGTTTGGCGACACGGAGACCCGCAACATGTTTGGCGGAATGCCGGGCGACTCGTACATGGCGGAGATGAACGCATCCGGCTCCGCCGCGGCCGGGAGCTCGTTCTTCATGCAAGAGCAGTCCCGCGTCGACGCCGAGCATGGCCTGGACTCGCAAGACCTTGCCGACAGCCAGGCGAATGACCAGACACAAGGCGAGGATGAGGAAGTCAAAGAGGAAGCCACGATGACGACCAATGGCAAGGGAAGAGGAAAAGGAAGCCGAGGACGGAACTACAGACGGAGCCATGTGTCAAGTGGACCGCCCTTGAGGACATGTGCCTCGTCGAAGCATGGATGTCGGTGAGCATGGACGCCATCACCGGCGCGAACCAAAAATCAGAGAACTACTGGAGGCGTGTGAAGCATGCGCTCGATGAGCGCAACCTATTGGATCCGGTGTTCAACAAGGTCCACATGGATCCCGGCGAGAAGGCCATGAAGAATCATTGGGGGGTTGTGCAACAAGCGTGTAGCAAATGGCATGGCATTCTAGAAAAAATCAAGCATCGCCCAATAAGCGGCGCAAGCATGGACAACAAGGTAATGCAATTCGCCGATCCTACGCTGAGTTCATGTCGTTTTTGACTGACACTTCGCCTTGCAGCTATCCCGTGCTCTCGGCATGTACCGCGACGACACCGAGAGTGATTTCAAGTTTCACCATATGTTTGACAAGATCGAGAAGTGCCAGAAATGGTCGGACACTCGCGTGTCCCTCACCAAGGCCAAGGACGGCGTCTACAACCCCGAGGCGCCACCCCCAGCAGTCGGCGAAGGAAGGCCAGAGCTAGGCTAGAAGAAATCCAAGGCGCTGAAGATCATGGACCGCCTGCCGAACGGCTTCACGCATCGATCGAGAAGTGCATTGCCGATTCGAAGGCCCATGCCGAGAAGAGGGAGGAGAAGGCCGAAGAGAGGTGGAGCCAACTGCTACGGAATCAAGACAAGAAGCTCGACCTGCTCAAGGCCAACTTCGTCGCGAAGAAGTGGAACACAGACCTGGCATTCCTCATGGGCGGCGAAGACACCTCGGCGATGAGCCCCTAGGTCAAGGCTTGGTACATGGCACGCCGCAACGCCATTCTAGACAAGGATATACCCGCCTTCGGCACGCTAAGCTCCGTGTCGACGCTCTCCGCCACCACATCGCCTCTTCGAACCCGTCGACGAGCTCTGCCGCATCTGCTACGGCGGAGGCTTCGCTTGCCGCGGAGGAGCCCATCCCTGTCGACGAGTGATCGCCAAATTTCATGGTTTTTGTAATAATCTGACGGCCAAACATGGGCTGCTTGCCATCGCCAAACTCTTTTGGGCGAGTTTTTGTCGAATTGTTTTGGGCGAGTTTCTGCCGGCGGGAAGAAAAACTTCCAAATATATCGCCGGATTCTGGGTTTAGTTGGGAACGCGACTGGGAAACTGACCGTTCCCAGGCAGAAAGCTTCATCCATCCGGCGCTAAATAGCGCCGGATTTAGGCCTAGGAACGCCGAACAAGTGGAGATGCTCCAACACTCTGCTTTTATGTTTGAACAACAGTTCTACTCCTTCTGTCCCGTAAAAGATGTCGGTCAGGTCTATTTGCAAAAACGCCCTTGTCAAATTCCTGACCAACTCGGAAGTCCACGTGATGCCACCTGCCTACCCCCTCCTATCCCGGCGCCACCCGCCGTCGCTGCCTCCTTGCTTCCCTGCGTCGGGCTGACGCCTCCCCTTCCTCTCGCACATCGTCGCCGCCTCCATCTCCCCCTCCTCCCACGAGTCGTCGCAGCCTCCATCGTCCTCCCGCGTCATCTTCTTCCTACTCGAGTTCAAGATGGAATATTTCCCCTCCTCCGGCGGCCGGATATGAGCTCACCGATGAGGAATCTGCTGAGGCCGTGCGCACCGGCGTTGTCGCCCTCGTCGTGATGTATGTAGCCGTTTCTCCTTGATTTGCAGAGTGATGGTGTGGGAAAGAGATGGCGGGGCGAAATCGTTGTAGTAGACGAGTCCGGCCGCCGCCGCGGCCCTAGGTACCGGATCAGTTAGGGGAGAGGGAGGGGGCAGCACACCTGGCTGCTGGGAGGAGGAGGGGCGCATGGGGCGGGGATGGGTAGATGGGGACGGCGCCGCGTCTGTGTTGGGCCGCCGCTGAGCAGAGGATGCGTCTCCTGCAGCTGCGCATGGCGGAAGGAGGATTGGGGCTGGGCTGCTCGTTGTGGTGCTGACCGGTGGCGAAGGAGGATTGGGGCTGGGCTGCTCGCGTGTGGTGGTGATCGGTACTGAATTTTGGGTTAGATTGTGAAGAACATAGAGATTTTTTTTCTGCTGCTGCTACTGCGTGTGGGGCTGGGCTTTGCTGCTCGGTGCTACTGATACTGCTATGTTTTTGCTGCTGAACTTTAGTGTTATATAGAACTGAATTTTGGTGTTGCTGATAGCTGTGAACGACCTTTTATTTAATGCCCTCATCATAGCATTGCAATTTGGTAGCATTCAGAAAAACAAGAGAATGATGAAATTTGATCAGCAAAGTGTTAGTCGACATATATCTTTCTTCTTTATTAACAATTAAAATGGTGAAAATTGAATCTGAAACTGTAGAATCTGATTGTATTATGTGTAGTACTCCTTGTGTATAGGAGTACATGTTCTCTGTCTGTTTTGAAATGTTCTAGAATCTGTCCTTTTAACCTGATGACTTGCTCATGCTTGATAGGATGTGGTTTGGACATCCTGGAGTTATGGAAGGTACAATGACAAGACAACCTTTTCTCTGTCCAATGTATCATGTATTTGAGGTAATTACTCAAGGAGCAAAATTCTTCTTTCATAATTTTTACCATGTTTGTTCTGTCAAAAAAAGAATCTCCGGGTTCTTGCATAATCTTCAACCAGCCAATGCTTTTGTGAATGACCTTGCATCCTGAGCTGACCAAAGGCACTTGTACAAATATTTAACAGTTTAGACTTCCATTCTTTGCTCTAGTTAAAAACACTACATGGAGTAGAAGAATATTCTTGCATTATTCAGTGTCTGTACCCACACTGGTACTCTCAAACCAGAATTTATTAGTGCTATCCCAACCAGAATTTACTGGTTATGTTTCCTATCAAAACCATAATTTCTGTTCAAAAATACTTGTTATTTGTTTGCTGCCAAGCAATATTGATAGTAAATAGTTTTTGAGCATCTGAACCTGAGCATCTCAAACTCTCTAGATGCATGCCAGTAACTAACCTAGTCAGTGTGTTCCTACTACCACAAACCTTGTACAATGATTATTGGAATTTTGCAATAAAGAGGCAATAATTATAACTTATACTATCACAGCAGCACTATACTATATTTAACACTAAGCGTCTGTTTTAATCTGCTAACATTTTCACCTCTCTTAGACCAGTTTAGGCAAGCAGCTTGCTTCTTCTCGCTTGAATAGTTTCTTTGTTCTGCTACAGCTATTTCTGGATACATGTACACTATATCAGCCTCTGATAATATGCTGATATAATCTGCCTTATTATGCAGCTTGCTGATCCATCAGGGACAGCAAATTCTGATACAAACAGGAACATGGCTGTTCTATTTAATCTTCAGGTGGAGTGCAAGTGAGGTCACAGATTGGCGGTGCCATATTCTTGTTGATTTGTTGCAAGGAGCCTGGATACCATGGTGGAAGCCCTAGAACCTGAAAGTAAGTGATGCTAGTAGGCTTCATACCATCCAAACACTTGCAGTTTTATCAGTGTGACTAAACTGTTCGCCAACATTTGACATGGTATCATATCAAATCTGTCGTGTGTCTCGTATGAACCTAAATTTTTTCTCAATGAACCTGAAATCTTAGCAAATCTGTCTTTATGTCTCATATGATCTTGGACGGTACAAATTTCAGATAGTACAACTGACATAGTCCTATACATTCAGATAAATTTGACTGTACAAATCAATTTCAGGAGCTCGCGACCACGGAGCTGGACGCCAACGACCTCGCCACGCGCGAGCATCACACGACGGTCGACGAGCGGGTTAGTGGAAAGACTCCATCCTCCTGCGCCGCCTCAACTCCACGGACGTTGCTGAGCTGTACGCGGCAAGGAACTTGGCGCTGGTGAGCTCGCCCTGCGCCCCCTCGACTCCACGGACGCCGCTGAGGCGCTGAGCTGTGCACGGCCAGGAACTTGGCACCGTTACACGGCCAGGAACTTGGCACCGTGAGCTCGCCCTGCGCCGGCATCACACGACGACCGGGGCAGCCGAACCACTCCGCGTCTCGCCGGACACCTCAGCGGATGGAGCGGTGGCACGGATGCGGAGGCGCGCAGAGGGCAACGAGGAGGCGCCGCCTTCATGCTCGAGCTCGACCCCTGTGATTTCGGGCGAAGTCCACGGAGTAGGGTGACCACGAGCAGGTCAGTTGGGGCGATGGCGACCGCAGCGGCGGCGTACAATGGGCGACGAGCTGTGGCAGAGGCGCATCTTGCACGATGATCCTCCGAGCCCCTCCGACGACGAAATTGGATGCTTCATGCCTGCTCCGTAGAGGATCGGCCACGAGTTGGAAGGAAACTCTAGATATCTGCTGACGGTTACCGGACCGGTTGAAGGCTGTGCGGCGCAGCCTACCGGCAACGCACGCTCGCTCGCTCAGCCGGCCGGCGCGCGTTTTCTCGTAAATATATTTTTTTAGCTGACGTTTTTCTGTAGCACGTACGTCCTCGTAGATGATGGGCTGCCGCTTGTTGGGCCGGCGCCTCGCAGTTTATCGGGCTGGCCGTATCAGCGTACATTTAAGGAGTCCCCTATGTTATTAGTACCACATCGCCTAGGAACACGAAGTCTTACCGCTTTATAAACTGTTTCGGGGGCACGGTCCTCGACCAACCGGCAAGGTGTGGTAGCTGTTTCAGAAGCACTTAGAATTCCGGATCTGTGACTTAGATTAGCCCCTCCCTTGTCACGCCGAGTATAGGGGCACACCGACACTGTGTGCATATGCTATTTTGTATAAACATTTCATACACATGTCTGAAATATATAGATTTCTCATGTTAAGGTCCGAAGCTACATGTTCTTTTTTTTTCAAGAGCTAAAAATCGATGTATAGAGGCACATCAACATGGTGTGCATAGGCTATTTTTAATCCAGTTGGTCTGTTTTTTTTGGGATAAACATTTTCACAAACCATTTTCTCTATGTAAAATGCTAGGTGAATATTCTGGGCAGAATATCCAGTTGGTCTGTGCGCACCCCTGGCGACGCTCCTTCACGTGGAGTAGTATCGTCGTGTGGGTCGCGGGAGGCCAACCTCAACGAGGCGGTGCACGGTGCTAGGAGATCACGCGAGATGCAGCGGCGGTGCTGGCGACGCTCGGGCTCGATCTGGTCCTAGCAGGCCACGACACTGGCGATGGCATCCCCTCCACTCCATTCCCCCACCCATCCCTCTGTCGCACCGGTTGAGGACGCCAGCGGCGAGCTGCGGCGGCCACTTCGGTTGGTCGCTCGCCCGATGGATCGCGGCGGCGCGCGGTGGTCGCATCCCCGCTCATTGTGCCACTGCGGTGGCCGGCTGGCTTGGCCGACCGTAAGCGCCTCCTGCGACGTTTCTAGGCTTCCCCTTGCGTGATGTCTACTCAAGCGACCAACTTTGTCATCTCTAGTCTTCCCCTGCATCAACGACAGTCTTTAGAGGTCTTGTTCATGGGTCGGGGCGAAATCCCCGCGTGGCGTTGGCCTGCGCTGTCAACAGCGATGCCCGAGGGTGCAGTTACCTCCTTGGAGGCGTTGGCATGACCCTGACCAGACCTCCTCCTCGAGCACTAGGGGAACCCCAGGTCTGGCCTGCTGAACCGGACAACGACGATGTTTCGGCGTTGTTCCCTTCCTGAAAGCGCTGCTGTGGCATCCCGCAAAAACCACTACTAGAAAATCGCGTTGTTTTTGTGCATTGCATCATCATGACCGCATGCTCATATCATCATGCCACATTGCATTTGAGCATCGTCATCATCTTGCATTTGTTTGCATAAAACTATTTGCGGAAAAACCTAATTTGTTTTCCAAACACCCCATCTTAATTCAAACGCAAAACCCGGGTCTCCGGATTATTTTGTTTTGGCTGCTATCGGTTTGCTAACGGTGCATTTAAAACAAATAAAATATTAAATTATTTTTAGTGGGGCAGTCGAACAGGCCGATTCGACCCGAACGACCACCCTAGATTAAATCGGTCCACCTAACCCGCCCTTCTAAATCCTAAAACCACCCAACCTATCCTACCCACACCCCCTCCACCTCACCCCCTCCAATCCCTGAACGCCACCTCACCCCTCCCCAAAACCCCCACCACTAAGAAGCTGCCACCTAACCAACCCTCTTCCCTCCCTCTCTCTCCCTGGGACCACCTGCCAACACACACCACCCACACAGCACACATCACACCACGCACGCCACTCCCCCACACCACATCCCCCTCCCTTCTCTGCCTCCCGCTGGCCCCACCACGACCTCACGTGCCCCCCGCGCGCTCGCTTCTCCCGATCCTCCCTCTCTCTCTGACCTTCTTCCTCCTGGCGCCACCTTCT
Organism: Avena longiglumis; assembly: GCA_030063025.1. Classification (NCBI taxonomy): domain Eukaryota; kingdom Viridiplantae; phylum Streptophyta; class Magnoliopsida; order Poales; family Poaceae; genus Avena; species Avena longiglumis. The sequence goes on from CP125973.1 coordinate 539,095,140, forward strand.
CCTCCTCGTCAAGGCCGGCGAAGCTGCCGCCGCCATGCCCTCCACTGCCTCCGCCTCGCCCGCCGCCTCAAGCTCAGCCTCCTTCTCCGCCTCGCCGAAGGCCGCGTGATCGGCAATGCCGCCCGCTCACCTCCGGACCCGTGCGCCTCAAGCGCCTCCTCGCCCGCCTCATGGACCCAGATCCGCCGTCCGGCCTCATCCTCCTGGCCCGGCCGGTAGCCTTGCCCCGACGCCACGCTGGCCTCTCTCGCCGTCTGCCGTCACCGGAGCTTCACCGCGGCCACGCCCTCCCACGTCCCGCTCGCCTCCCCGCCGCCCGACGCCCGCCACCTTCTTTCTCGCGGTGCTCGCCCTCGGCCATGACCTGAAGGCCGCCCGAGCCGCTCGCCTCTCTCCGCGCCTCAAGGCCCGCGAAGCCCGCTTGCAGTAGCCGGCCGCGGCTGCCGCCCCTCCGGTCCGCTGCCCGCCAGTTGTGGCCGCCTGCTCGTCGCAGTTCATCCAGACCACCTCCGCTTAGTGCGGGCCCTCCATGTGCGTGCCGCCGTCGGCCACAGGCGCGCATCCTCGCAGCAGCCAAGGCAGCAAGTTCTCGTGGTAGCCGACGTCCTTCGCAGCTCGCGGACTGCCGTGCGTCGACGCAAGATCTGCAGACTGGCGAAGTTCGGTGTTCGTGGAACGCTAAGACCATTCGCCAGTAGCCGTCGTGACATCGCCAAGATCTTGGCAAGGACCCAAAGTATCCGAAGATTGAACCGTGAACCGAGACCGATCCGATGACTAGACACCTAGACGATCCGCAACCCCGCAAGGACATCGTGGTCGCCGTCAAGGTCTTCGACCAACGCCAAGGCCGACCGGGTCCGACACCGATAATCGAAAACCGGAACCGACAAGTTCGCTACCCGACACCGCGGCGACAAGATCTTCCGGAACTCGAAGACCACCGTGGAACGACATGATCTTCTCCTCGGACGCCAAGATCTACCGCCGGACCAAGACCGTACCTTATCGAAACAAGTTCACGCCAACAACCAAGTCGGAACCCCAAGGTCGTCAACACGGACTCGGAGGAACCCGGACGACGAGCCCTTCATCTCGACGCCAAGTTCGCCGAGAACCCGGACGCCAAGGTCGCCGATAATACGATTTAGTACTTCATCCCAACGCCATGACCGTCGACATGACCCGAAGACCGGATGCGCCAAGACCTACCTGTTATCCGAGAACGATCCCGTCGAACCCCGGACCAAGATCCGCGAACCACGGACCACGAGACCGACCGAACAACCGGAACCCCAAGATCGTCGAACCCTAATGTGTGCCCCTTCCCGAAACCCTATTTTATAAAAGTAATAACAATTTGTTGCATATTAATTGCCATTCTTTCATGCATACATTGTGTGGTTTGGGGGCCCTATGCCGATTCACCTAATAATTAAATATAGGGCCCATATGCGGGCAAATCTAGTCTCATATCGGCCTCATTTAAGTTGATGTAGCGAACCGGTGCTATATTTTGGCCATGTTAATACAACAATTAATTTGCAGGGTAGATAAATAACTTGGACCATCTAACTAATTGTCGGGACCCCGGTTCCACTTAATATGACCTAATTCCATCGCACCTTGCCATGTCATGCATCATACATGCATCATGCCGATCTTCTGTCGTTGTATTAAATATTGCATCCGGTGTTTATTCTAGTGTTTTGCTTCTTCGCGGATAAGGCCGTTGAGTTGATGTGAGCTTCGCCCCGATCTTCGGTTGAACCTTCGACAATGTTTTCAGGCGAGCATCTCCCCCTTTCTACCTATCTTACTTTTATAGTATTTATTCCCTCTTGTTGATCTATTGCTATCTGTGTTGCGATGCTCTAGTTTTCGTACCCGTGAAATCCCTTGCAGCCTTATATTGCCTTGGACACACCCTATTACCTGTTGTTTGGTAGATAGTTGGACCTGCGTGTCTTAGTCGCTTGCTCAAGTGCTGTTGCGTGTTGTCAAATGCCACAGTTGTTGGAGCCTGGCCGCATGTTTGATGTTGGAGGTGATCATAGTTTTACTTATCGTTCACTTTAATTCCTGTTTAACAACTAAAATTGAAGTAAGCAGAGGCATCGGTGGGTGATAGGTAATATTTGGTTTCGAGCCCACTTGTGTCTAGGACCCCGAGTACTTGATACATGTTCCTTGATTTTATCGCGCTATCCACATCCGGGAGGTATATGGGACCCCCATGAGCCAGAGCTTGATTCAGTCTTATTTCTTGGGTCCACAAACTAGTTTGAGGTTTTATTTACGATCCTGTACTTATGCCATGCTTTCTTGCTTTATTTAAATTGTGCGAGATAGCTTTGTCTTGTTTAGGATCGGGACACGATTCGCGGTGTCGACAAGCCCATTTTGGGTTCCCGATCGTTCCTGTAGTATACCCAAACCTTGAGTCCGTTTGGAGTCGACTAACCGTTCGGGTAGCAATGGGGTGGCCCACGAAATATACGAATCCTGTGATTGCTTTGTCGTGAAGGCCTCGTTGGGTTTTGATTTGGTTTTTCCGAGGTTGATCGAGCGTGTGTTGCTATTGGTGCACCCCGGTCGGGTAAAACTTTCTGAAAGCCGTGTCCGCGGATATGGACGACTTGGAGCACAGTATCTCGCCCATAGACAAGCATAACTAAAGTTTATTGCTATAAATTTGACTTTATCATGACTAGTAATCAGCTTCACCATAATGGAATGGCTAAATAATACTGGCCACAATTTCTTGCTTTGGGTGTCGCTTGCGACCATTGTACCTGACTAGTAAGTATTGCAACTACAATGGAATGGCTAAATAAAAGTACCAACAACTGCTGGGTTTTTGGGATATCTCATGCTAAGTGTATTTGACTAGTAATTGTTGCCACTATAACGGAATGGTTAACTAAAAGTACCCACTGCTTACTTTATCAGGATGATTATCTAAACCTGTCTAGTAATTGCTGCAACGATAACTGAATAAATAAAACTGCCAACGGTGTGAGTTCCTCGTTTGGTCTCGAGGGGGAAACACCAGGATGGGTTTGTTTGATGGTAGTATCAGGTTGGTTCCGAATAGGTCTTTCCTACCCCTCTCTGATAACCGCCAGTTATATCGAGTCTCTATAGGTTGTCTAGTGCATCTTGTTGCCGCTTGATCCACCATACCTATGTGGCGAGGACCGGGAATTCTAGTCTCGTAGTGTCTTGGCCTCGATCTTGCTCCTCTTTTTCCTTTGCCCTTTGGCACCCCTTTGTTTAAGCGGTTTTGAGATCGGCGCCGTTAGCGGGTTACCCTTCGGCTTGGCACGGGCGAGGTTATGGGCGCCATTGGTTATTCTTGAGGCTCTTAGCCCCATTTGCATCTTGTCCGTAGTGGACGCTCTATCATTTTCAAGGTGATTTGGATCTTTGTACTTTATATACGTAATCTTGACTCATTGAGTCATTATATATCTCATCATGGGTCCCATCGAGGATTGTTGTGTAATGTTATTACTTCGTTTTCCACACTGCGAAAGTGCTGGTGAGCACCTTTGAATCGTTTCTATGCGGGTTTGGCGGGTTTCGCTAAAACTTGCATAGGTCCGATTCGAGGTGTCTGGTACTTTGTTGCAAGTGGAGTACTGATGCGGCAATGGGAGGTTGGCGGGCGTCTCTGGCGTGAGAGACACAGTAGCGGACATCCGAGGCGCACGTCCGCCAGCGACACTTCCCGATGAACGCTACACGGTTCGGCCAGCCCACCTTCCACTGCCGACTCTCTAGGCACATGGATGTGGTACATTGGCTTGGGAAATCTTGGGCTGTCGTCCCTAGAGGTGCCTTGCAATGGCGGTCATGTTGCCTTGAGCTCCGAGTCTCGACGCCTCGCCATTCTTGGTTGGAGGCAGGCTAGATGAGGCCTAATGTCGTTGCAATCTCTAGTCGAGGGCGCCTCCTCACCTTGTCGTAGTCGCTTGGTGAGGACGATTGTGTTTGTGTTTGTGTTTGTGTTTGTGTTTGTGTTTGTGTTTGTGTTTGTGTGTCCCTCCTTCTAGAGGTTGTACCCTTGATGTCCACATTTTCAACAAAATGAAACGCAACAATTTAAGGCAGGGCCGATTTAGTGACCCTTTTGTAGTTGTTGTCTTCGTGCGCCATGCATTCGGACCTGTGGAAGCGGTGGCCACTGCCACCACCACAAACGACTTGCGCATCTTGCAGGATGATCCTTGCTGCTCGAGAGATCGAGCCCCTCCGACGATGGAATCGGAGAGGTCCGATAAATGGGAAATCCTAGGTAGCTCCTGACGGTAAGCGGACCGGATGAAGGCCGCTCGGTGCAGCCTACTGTAGGGGTTCGTAGCATGGAAAACAAAAATTTTCTACCGCATGCAAACAAACAAGCCAAGATCTATCTACTAGATTGTAGCAATGAGTCGATAGAGGAACTCACCCTCGAAGATTCCAAAGCGGTTAACGAGAGCAGATTCTCGTGGGTGATGTAGTCGTACTCTTGCCGATCTCAAGATCGCGTAGATGATCCTTCCGGCTGTGCGTTAAAGAACGCTTCGCGATCGGTCACGTTCGGTACTCAATGAAGACCTTCCTCTCCTTGTTCCATCGTGGAGGTTGTAGCACTCTCCTCATGATTCGTGACATGGCGTGGTACCGGAAGTAGAGGGGAGATCTCGCAGGGCTTCGCCTTAAGCCGGAGCGAGTATGGTGGACTATGAGAGAGGCCTTGGCGATCTAGGGTTTAGAGGCACCAAGGAGAGAGAGCTAGGCCGGCAGCTAGGGCAAGGGGGTTGCCCCAAGTCGGCGGCTTGAGCAAACCCTAGGGCGGCGGCGACTTTGGTGGAGGCCGACGGCTAGGGTTAGGTTTAGAGGAGAGAGGTGTTGTGTATTGGGAGGGGCAGCCCTGCCCCTCCTTATATAGGTGGAGGGGGCGCTAGGGGAGGGGAGTCCCTCCCCAACTCGGATCCCAAGTGGGCCGGCGGTGGAGGGAGGGAACTCCTCCCCAAGTAGGTTTCCTACTTCCCCTCCACCTCACAAAACAGCCGTTTGACTTTTCAAATTGGCGTTTGACTTTTCAAACTAGGATTTGATTAAACCCTTTATTTTGTTCAGCGATGACACCTAGTACATGATGCAATCATTCCAACTTGATATGACACATTCATGTACCCTTCCCCTCCGGAGTGCCGGACATTCCGGAACCTTCTAGAACATTCCCGATGAAAACACCGGAACCATTCTCCAACCCCAAAACAGGACTTTCCTTATATAAATCTTATTATTCGGACCATTCCGGATCTCCTCGTGATATCCCGGATCCCATCCGAGACTCCGAACAACATTCGGTCTCTTTCTCATCATTCCATAAATACTCAACAACATCGAATCCTTAAGTGTGTCTCCCTACGGTTCGTGAATTATGCGGACATGACCGAGACACTTCTCCGATCAATAACCAATAGAGGAATCTGGAAATTCATATGGCTCCCACATATTTCTACGATTACTTTGCGATCGAATGAACCACTTACATACGATACCAATTTCCCTTTGTCTCACGATAGTTTACTTATCCGAGGTTTTGATCGTCGGTATCTCTGCATACCTAGTTCAACCTCGTTATCGATAAGTACTCTTTTCTCGTTCCCGTGATATGTGATCCCTTGTGAGCCAGTCACATGCTTGCAAGCTAATTGGATGACATTCCACCGAGAGGGCCCCGAGTATATCTATCCGTCATATGGATGGACCAATCCAACACTTGATCCATGTGCCTCAACCCATACTTTCCAAACACTCAATGCCACCTTTATAGCCACCCGATTCGGTGTGGTGTTTGATGTCATCAAAGCATCCTTAGGTGATGGTGATTAACATGATCTCATGGTCGAAGGAATTAGGTTACTATGTATCAGAAAGCTTATAGCAAATGAACTATATTAAATGACTTGATCTTTATGCTACGCTTAACTATAGAAGTATGTCCATCACATCATTCTCCTAATGATATGACCCTGTTGTTAATAACATCTCTATGTTCATGATCAGGAAACCATGATCATATATTAACCAACAAGCTAGTTTAACAAGAGGCTTTACTAGGGACTCTTTTATGTTTACAAATCACACAAGTATTAATGTTTCCGGTTAATACAATTATAGCATGGTATGTAAACATTTATCATAAGTATGAAGATATGATAATAACCACTTTATTATTGCCTCTTGGGCATATCTCCAACAGTCTCCCACTTGCACTAGAGTCAATAATCTAGTTTCAAACCTTTGTGTATTCAACACCTATGGCTTTCCGCTGTTGTATGTACATGTTTGCAAGTGGTCAACTGATCTCCGGATCTGACACTTCCAGGTCCGTGTGTAATTGCATGTCTTTGCGTCTCTACGCATCACTCATTCTCTAATGAGATGGCTTTGTATAAATTTGGTCCTTTGGTGAGACCTTTAGTTCTTTGGGGTCAAAACATGTTGATAATATTGTCGTACAATATATCTTTATAGTATTATCCCGCTGTGAACTACACCTAGTTTGATAACAAACTACTTGACACAAATGCCCTCTTTAGCTGCTATAATAGCAGTCATATACTTAGCCTTTTGTTGTAGTATCTGTCACAATGTCTTAACTTTGGAACTCATCCAAATCCATTATGGAACTTACTTTCCATTATATTGTGCCACCCTTAGTTTAGATTGAGATAAACTTAATTTGTACTTTGTGACAAAACTAGTATCAATGTAGTACTTTTACAATGAACTAACCATCTATTTGTCACTTCTACAAATAATATACTCTTAGTTCTTCCAAAAGATCATAAGAATATCCTTACTGTTGTCCAATGATCATCTTATGAATCATTCTGGTATATGCTCATAACATTTAGAGTATAGGACATATCTGGATTTGTACATATCGCAGTATGATAGATATAAATACTCTTTGTGATTTCATACATCAAGTATCAATCTATACTTGAATCTTTGTTTCACTTACCAAGTGTCAATACACTTGAATATATCATCAATACTGAACTCATTCAATCCTTTATGTGCGACAAGAACCTTTCTTGTAGTTTCTATATTGAACTCATTCAATATCTTATCTATGTACTTCTGGCACAACCATATTGGCGTCTATTGATGCCAAATATTTGGGTTTTGCCTAAGTGTTTCATCGAGATGAAATTCTTATCCTGTGTTAATAAAAAGATACATCACTTCCAATCAACAATATGTCTTCTACATAATGTATTAGAAATATGTCTTAGCGCTCCCACTTAATTTCTTGCAAGTGCAAGCATCTTCATCGTCTCCGATGAAATTATACTCTTTTAACAGTTTCATCACAGTGAAGATTCCAACTCCGCGATGCTTACTTCAACCATTGAAGTTTGCATATGCTTTTAGCATCCTTTGAATTAACAAAACCCTTTGGACCGTGTCATGCACACATCCTTGGTAACCATTCTATTAGAAGAACTTGTTTTGTTTATTCAACTATCACATAACAAAATTATATGTAGTGGTTGCTACATTAATCCGTCTAGACTAAATATCGCTATGAAAGATCAAATCTTGTCATAGTCAACCTTTGAACATTGCTGTGAACTCTTTCCCAATCATGTCGACTATTTCATAGATGTGCAACATCCATGTCTATTTCTTTATAGATCTAAACACAACTGTAAGGTCTTACACCTTTCTCGAGGGTCCTTCAAGTTCAAAAATTGACTTCTCGTGTATGGAACTATCACGAATTTTATGGCTTCAAGCCATTTTATGGAGTCAGGGCTCATCATCGCTTCTTTGCATGTAGTACGTTCATTATTCTCAAATAATGATTCAACCCTTAAATCTTTGTATTTGATTGTTTACTCGACCTACTTGGTTTAATGGGAACTTAGATCTCCGTGACCACAACCTTTGAGGCACGTGATCCATGAGCATTGTTGCTGCCTCCGGAACACTTTTCGGCGCTGCACAACTTTGCACATATAGCTAAGGTTCTTTTAACCTTATCAAAGTTCTATTGTCCTCCCACTTATCTATTCACGAAAAATTCCTTCTCAAAGAAACTTGACATTCTAAGTGACAAACACTTTTGTCTCCGATGTTATGGAGGATTACTTAATAGTTATTCGAAATAACATACAAAGACAGGTTCATCCGACTTTGGTTGCACACATCTTTCTTATGCATAGCATACCAATGTTTAAGAAAGGACAACTTGGGTTTTATCCCAAACCATAACTTTATATGGTGTCATTTCAACGGATTATGATGGAGCTCTTTTTTGGAAAAAAAAAAGTCACTAAAGCTTTTAATCTTTAAAATATAATGGCAGTTTTATGAATTACACCTTCGATCTTACCATGTCAAACAAGGTTTAATTACATATCTCGAACGCTCCATACTCTTATGGTGTTTAGGGACATGCAAATCAACGAAACGATTCCTTAAATCTTAGGTATTATGCTAAACTTGTAACTCAAATATCCTCCTTTATGATCTTATCATAAACTATTTATATTCTTATTACAATGATTTTGCACTTCATCTTGAAAGTCTTTGAACTTTTCAAATGTTTCATACTTCATCCTTATTAAGTAAATATTCATATATTCACTCAAATTTTCGGAGAAAGCATATGAAGTTGAAATCCATCGCTCTTGACTACACATAATGGACTTCGTACAACAATATGTACAAGTTCCAATAAGCTAGTCATTCGTTCCCTTTTGGCCTATGAACGAAGTTTTAATTATCTCTAGGAAAGTTTCACAAGCGTCATGTGATCAAAAATCAAAAGACTCCAAAATTCCATCGACATGGAGTTTATTCATGTTTTCTTTCCAATATAATTTAAACGGCGATGTCACTTCCTAAGTGATCTTTCAATCAATTTGTCTTTCGACACTTTTAGCACTAGTTTTATGGGTGTGATTTCTCCAACAAATCTTGAAGGCAAGCTTTGATGTTTAACAAGCAGCACAATAACCCTTTATTTGTTCTTGATGAACATCATCACATATTATTTTGCTAGTTACTTAGGCCATTGTAGTTCATAAATTGTGTTGTTTTGTATGACGATTCACACCAAAAAATTCAGTATCAAATACTTAAGAACCACATTGTTTAATAAGCAAAGAATATAACCATAACATGTATATCATCTATATACTTAAACTGAACAATTCTAGTCTTTTCTTTTCTGCCATATATTTATGAGATTCTCTTTCAGTATTTCCTTTTCTGTTTGAAAGAATCTATCAACATCTATAGTGGAGTCATACATATGACACATAGTCCAAAGCGTGTATAATTAAATACCAATGTCTTTGGACTTGCACTTTGAAGTAGATCACCATCATCAAATGTTTGGTGTGTTTTCAAATTCCATTCTTTAGTAATCTCTTGGTGTGGTAAATATTTTACCTACATCAAATATTCACCCTTATCATGGAATTATTTGTTGGAGATATGCCCAAGAGGCAATAATAAAGTGGTTATTATCATATCTTCATACTTATGATAAATGTTTACATACCATGCTATAATTGTATTAAACGGAAACATTAATACTTGTGTGATTTGTAAACATAAAAGAGTCCCTAGTAAAGCCTCTTGTTAAACTAGCTTGTTGGTTAATATATGATCATGGTTTCCTGATCATGAACATAGAGATGTTATTAACAACATGGTCATATCATTAGGAGAATGATGTGATGGACATACTCCTATAGTTAAGAGTAGCATAAAGATCAAGTCATTTAATATAGTTCATTTGCTATAAGCTTTCTGATACATAGTAACCTAATTCCTTCGACCATGAGATCATGCTAATCACCATCACCGGAAGGATGCTTTGATGACATCAAACACCACACCGTGGCGGGTGGCTATAAAGGTGGCATTGAGTGTTGGAAAGTATGTGTTGAGGCACATGGATCAAGAGTGGGATTTGTCCATCCATATGACGGATAGATATACTGGGCCCTCTCGGTGAAATGTCATCCAATTAGCTTGCAAGCATGTGAGCTCACAAGGGATCACATATCACGGAGCGAGAAAAGAGTACTTATCGATGTGAGGTTGAACTAGGTATGCAGAGATACCGACGATCAAAACCTCGGATAAGTAAAATATTGTGAGACAAAGGGAAATTGGTATCGTATGTAAGTGGTTCATTCGATCGCAGAGTAATCTTAGAAATATGTGGTAGCCATATGAATTTCCAGATTCCTCTATTGGTTATTGATCGGAGAAGTGTCTCGATCATGTCCGCATAATTCACGAACCGTAGGGAGACACACTTAAGGATTCGATGTTGTTGAGTAGTTATGGAATGATGAGTAAGAGACTGAATGTTGTTCGGAGTCTCAGATGGGATCCGGGATATCACGAGGAGATCCGGAATGGTCCGGAGAATAAGATTCATATAAGGAAAGTCCTGTTTCGGAGTTTGGGAATGATTCCGGTGTTTTCATCAGGAATGTTCTAGAAGGTTCCGGAATGTCCGGCACTCCGGAGGGGAAAGGGTACATGAATGTGTTATATCAAGTTGATATGATTGCATCATGTACTAGGTGTCATCGCTATACCAAAATAGAGGGTTTATTCAAATCCTAGTTTGAAAAAGTCAAACGGCTAGTTTGAAAGTCAAACGGCTAGTTTTGGGAAAGAGGAGAAGGAGGTTTGAAACCGACTTGGGGAAGGAGTTCCTCCTCCCACCGCTAGCCCACCTTGGGTCCGAGTTGGGGAGGGACTCCCCTCCCCAGGCGCGCCTCCCTCCACCTATAAGAGGAGGGGCAGGGCTCCCCTCCTAGACACACAAGTTGCCTCCCTCTAAACCTAAACCCTAGCCACAGCCTAGGGATTTCTCCCAAGCCGCTGAGTTAGAGCTTCTAATTGCCCTAACCGCTGGTTTAGCCCCTTCTAATTGGTGTGTCTAAACCCTAGATCACCAAGGCTCTATCATAGTCCACCATACTCGCTCCGGCTTAAGGCGAAGCCCTGTGAGATTTCCCCTCTACTTTCGGTACCACGCCGTCGTGATGCCGGAATTACGAGGAGAGTGCTACAACCTCCGCTGCCTGCTAGAATAAGGGAGAGGAAGGTCTTCATCGAAAATCCGAACGATGTGACCGATGCGGGGCGCTCAGGAACGCTTGGCCTGGGAAGGATCGTCTGCGCGATCTTGAGATCGGGAGTATACGACTACATCATCCACGAGAATCTGCTCTCGTTAACCGCTTTGGATCTTCGAGGGTTAGTACTCTATTGAATCGTTGCTACAATCTAGTAGATAGATCTTGGCTTGATCATAGATTAGATCTTGATTGTGTGTTCATGCGGTAGAATTTTTTTTGTTTTCCATGCTACGAACCCTTACAGTGGTATCAGAGCCGTGTCTATATGTAGATATGTTTGCACGAGTAGAACACAATGGTCATTGTGGGCGTTGATGCTTTTATTGTCGATTGATTCTTGTGTACTTTGCATCTTGCGGTATGTTGGGATGAAGCGGCCCGGGCTAACCTTACATGACATAGTTCATGAGACTTGCTCCACGCTTGACATGCAACTTGTATTGCATAAGTGGCTTTGCGGGTGCCTGTTTCTCCTAGCATAGTTAAGATCCAATTTACAACGGGTGATTAACAATACTAGTATCAATGTTGTGGTTCTTGTTCGTAAGTTAGAACGACACTTATTGAAAGCCCCAAACCACGTAAAATATGCAAAGAAAGTAGGCGTCTAACTTTGTTTTGCGGTGTCTGATGATGTGATATGGCCATGATTGTGATTATATATGATGTATGCAATGTTCCTTATTGTAAGTCGGCAACCGGCGGAGCCATATGGTTGTCTTTAATTTTTGTTAAGACCAGCGTGTCTATTCAAAGTAGTTGTAATAGTTGAAGCGGTGGACGACAACCATGGAGAAGCATCATTGACCTTGATGCAATGTCGGTGATGATGGAGATCATGTTCGTGCTAGAAGATGGAGATCGGAAGCACAAAGAATAAAGGCCATATCATATCACATATTATGAATTGCATGTGATGTTAATCCTTTATGCATCTTGTATTGCTTAGTAGACGACGGTAGCATTATAAGATGATCCCTCATGCACATGAATTTCAAGTCATAAAGTGTTCACCCTTAGTTAGCACCGTTGCTAAAGCTTGTTGTTTAGAAGCACCACGTGATGATGGTGTGTTAGATTCCAAGTGTATACAACGTGTGCAAGCAGATTTGCTCATGCGAAGCTAAGGTTTAATCTTGACGAGCCTAGCATATGAGACATGGTCTCGGGAACACGGATCACGAAAGGTAAAGCATGAGTCATATAGTAGATATGATGAACATGTTGATTGTTCGCCATTGAAGCTATATCAACTCTCGTGATGATCGGTTTTGATATGGTGGATTTGGTTCGTGTGATCACTAAAACAATGTGAGGGATATTGTTTTGAGTGGGAGTTTAACAACAATATGATTAAAAGTTGAACACTATTTATCATAAATTAACTCAAAGTGAATTTGCATGATTGTTGTAGTCATTGGCATCCGTTTACCACCTTGCGCTTAGTTTTAATTGAGATGTTAGAACTATAGAATTCTGGTTAGTTACTTTACGAACTGGTATCGTATTGTTTTGAAGTGTTAATCTAAAGTTTAAAAGTCCTATTGCAAACTTTCAAGAAGGTTACTCCATGAAGTTTAATAATTGGTATTAAAACAAGAGTGACAATTCCAAGAGTTAGTGTATGAGTATCATGTTTGTCTCCATGATTCTTGATATTCAAAGGATTGTCTTAATATCAAGGTTATCTAGGATCTGAAAGAGTTGTTTTAGAAACCATGATGTGTGGAAGATATTGTGATATCTGAAACGAAGTTTTGGTTACAACATGATAGAGTATAATATGGCTAAAGTCATGTTCTCATATTTGATGAGAATTTGCAAAGGGTTGGAGACACTTGTTGTCCTAATCCTCCAAAAGGTTTTTGATAGCAACATTATACTCGTAATTCATTGTTATAAGCTAAAAGTAGCTTGATCATGGACGATTCCATGATAAGGGTGAATATTTGATGTAGGTAAAATGTTTACTACACCAAGAGATTACTAAAGAAAGGAATTTGACAGAACACCAAACATTTGATGATGGTAATCTACTTCAAAGTGCAAGTCCAAAGACATTGGTATTTAACTATACATGCTTTGGACTATGTGTCATATGAATGACTCCACTATTGATGTTGATAGATTCTTTCAAACAAAAAAAATACTGAAAGAGAATCTCATAAATATATGGAAGAAAAGAAAAGACTAGAATTGTTCAGTTTAGGTATATAGATGATATACATGTCATGACTATATTCTTTGCTTATTAAACAATGTGGTTCTTAAGTATTTGATACTGAATTTTTTGGTGTGAATCGTCATACCAAACAACACAATTCATGAACTACAATGGACTAAGTAACTAGCAAAAGAATATGTGATGATGTTCATCGAGAACAAATAAAAGGTTATTGTGTTGCTCGTTAAACGTCAAAGCTTACCTTCAAGATTTGTTTTATCAGGTATTACGAGAACAAAAGGGTTGTTCAAATAATTTCCGTAATCCATAAAAGATGGATGATTCACAAATCTCGTTGGAGAAATCACATCCATAAAACTAGTGCTAAAAATGTCGAAAGACAAATTGATTGAAAGATCACTTAGGAAGTGACATCGCCGTTTAAATTATATTGGAAAGAAAACATGAAGAAACTCCATGTGGATGGAATTTTGGAGTCTTTTGATTTTTGATCACATGACACTTGTGAAACTTTCCCAGAGATAATTAAAACTTCGTTCGTAGGCCAAAAGGGAACGAATGACTAGCTTATTGGAACTTGTACATATTGTTGTACGAAGTCCATTATGTGTAGTCAAGAGCGATGGATTTCAACTTCATATGCTTTCTCCGAAAATTTGAGTGAATATATGAATATTTACTTAATAAGGATGAAGTGTGAAATATTTGAAAAATTAAAAGACTTTCAAGATGAAGTGCAAAATCATTGTAACAAGAATATAAATAGTTTATGATAAGATCATAAAAGAAGATATTTGAGTTACAAATTTAGCATAATACCTAAGATTTAAGGAATCGTTCCGTGGATTTGCATTTTCCCGAAACACCATAAGAGTATGGAGCATTCGAGATATGTAATTAAACCTTGTTTGACATGGTAAGATCAAAGGTATAATTCATAAAACTGCCATTATATTTTAAAGATTAAAAGCTTTAGAGACTACCGTTTTTCCACTGAAAAGAGCTTCATAATCCGTTGAAATGACACCATATAAAGTTATGGTTTGGGATAAAACCCAAGTAGTCCTTTCTTAAAACATTGGTATGCTATGCATAAGAAAGATGTGTGCAACCAAAGTCGGATGAACCTGTCTTTGTATAACTGTTAAGTATTCCTCCATAAACACCGGAGACAAAATTGTTTGTTGCTTAGAACGTAAAGTTTCTTTGAGAAGGAATTTTTCGTGAAAAGTTAAGTGGGAGGACAATAGAACTTTGATAAGGTTAAAAGAACCTTAGCTATATGTGCAAAGTTGCGCAGCGCCGAAAAGTGTTCCGGAGGTAGCAACAATGCTCATGGCTCACGTACCTCAAAGGTTGTGGTCACGGAGATCCAAGTTCCTATTGAAACAAGTAGGTCGGATAAACAATCGAATACCAAGATTTGAGAGTTAAATCATTATTTGACAATAATGATACGACTACATGCAAAGAAGCGATGATGAGCCCTGACTCCGTCAAATGGTTTGAAGCCATAAAATCCGTGATAGTTCCATACATGAGAAATCAAGTTTTGAACTTGAAGGACCCTCGAGAAAGGTGTAAGACCTTACAGTCGTGTTTGGATCTATAAAGAAATAGATATGGATGTTTTACATCTATGAAATAGTCGACATGTTGGGAAAAAGTTCACAACAATGTTCAAATGTTGATTATGATAAGATTTGATCTTTCATAGTGATATTTAGTCTAGACGGATTAGTGTAGCAACCACTACATATAATTTTGTTATATGGTAGTTGAATAAACAAAACAAGTTCTTCTAATGGAATTGTTACCTAGGACATGTGCATAACACGATCCATAGGGTTTTGTTAATTCAAAGGATGCTAAAAGCATATGCAAACTTCAATGGTTGAAGTAAGCATAGCGGAGTTGGTATCTTCACAATGATGAAATTGTCAAAAGAGTTTAAATTCATCAGAGACAATGAAGATGCTTGCATTTGCAAGAAATTAAGTGGGAGCGCTAAGACATATTTCTAATACATTATGTAGAATACATATTGTTGATTGGAAGTGATGTATCTTTTTATTGACATAGGATAAGAATTTCATCTCGATGAAAGACTTAGGCAAAACCCAAATAATTGGCATCAATAGACGCCAATATGGTTGTGCCAGAAGTACATAGATGAGATATTGAATGAGTTCAATATAGAAACTACAAGAAAGGTTCTTGTCGCACAGAAAGGATTGAATGAGTTCAATATTGATAATATATTCAAGTGTATTGACATTTGGTAAGTGAAACAAAGCTTCAAGTATAGATTGATACTTGATGTATGAAATCACAAAGAGTATTTGTGGCATCCCGCAAAACCACTACTAGAAAATCGCGTTGTTTTTGGTGCATTGCATCATCATTAACGCATGGATTGTCTTGGCGCATCATCATATCATCAGCATGCATCCATTCATTAAAACCATTTTTGCTAAAAACCCTATTTTGGTTTTCTATATTACTCGCCCCGTCTTTATTCAATCAATCCGGGTCTCCGGAATATTTTATTTCGTCTGGCAATATTTTGCAAAACGCCCGGTTTTAATTAAATAAATTATTTTAATTATTTTAGTGGGGCAGTCGAACGGGCCGATTGACCCGAACGACCACCCCAGAAAAATATAAACGGTCCAACCAGCCCTACCTAAATCCTAGAGCTACCCACTATCCTACCCACACCCCCTGGCCACCTCACCCCTCCAATGCCACGTCACCACGCCCTTCTCTAACCAATCCCCTCCGCCAACTCACCCCTCATCTCTCACCCTCACCCGACCCCACACGACTCACAGGCTCACCCACACACACCACTCACGCACACTTTGACTGACCCTCACTGGGCCCCACGCATGGGACCCCACCCAGACGCTCACCCCACCCGCGATCCTCCACAGCCACTCTCTCAGCCCGCGTGGACCCACCACCGGGCAGCCCACCCGACCCCAGTTCCCACCTCCCTCGCCCTGCTCGCCGTCTCCCTCCTCCGCCACTGGCCGGCAGACGCAAACCGCCGCCCGGCGTCCCGCCGCCACGCCCACCGTCGCCCGCCTCCGCGCGCAGCTGCCGCCCTCCACGCCGCCTCGCCCCTCCTCCCTCGCCTTCTCGCCTCCTCTCGCTCGGCGCGGTCGCCGCCGCTCGCCCGCCTCGCCCGCCGTCCACCACCGTACCTCGCCCGCGCTCTCGCCTTGCCGGCCCTCGACCACCTCTTCGCCTCCTGCCTCGCCCGCCTCCGGCGCTGCGCGCGCCTGGCGACCAGCGCCGCCGCGTCTGCCGCGACCGCCCTCTCGCCTTCCCGAGCCCGAGCGCCGCCGCCGGTCCCTCCGAGATAACCCGCCTCTGCCGCTGTCTCTGCCGGTCCCGTCGCCGCCAGCGTCTCGACCCCTCGCGTGCGCCTCGGTCGCGACCCGCCGCCTCCGGCTCGTCACTGCGCTTCGCCCGCTCCGTCCCGGCCCCGCCGCCAGCCTTTGGCCGTTGCCAAGCCGGCCTCAAATGCACTTTGTCCTGGTGGGCCACAGGCGCGCAAACCGCCGTCGCCACCTCTCCAACTTGCCGTCGCGTTCCCTGCGAGTTACGGCGGTTCTAGGAAAGCCGACCCAAGCTGGAGTCGCTCGTGCTCGTCCCTGTCGTCTTGCAACAGACGCTCAGTGTGTTGCTTAGTATATGGCTTGTCCCGGGTTCTTGCCAAGATCTCTCGAAGGCCACACCTACGCAAGTTGGATGCGACAAGGCCTCCTCGACGACATGAAACCCGAGTCCGACATCGACAAACGAAGACGGGACCATCAGGACCTTCGTCATAGAACGCCAAGATCGTTGATGCGAATGCACCAAGTCGTCTACCCCGAGCACCGTGCGACAAGACCATCAATCACGGAACCGAAGACACATGTGCGACAAGTACTCTTTTCTGAAGGCGCCAAGACCCGAGACCCCAAGATCTATGCAGCGGAGCGACAAGGCCTTGATGCGGAACCAACACGATCTTCTCGAGGGAACAACAAGAACTTCTCGGACCAAAGGCCCGTTCCCGAGTCCGATTGTCGAGCGAACCGAGAAAACCGAGAACGATCCGCCGAGACCGAACCCGTCGAACCCCACGACCCCGAGACCGGACCACGACCTGTCGAACCCGAACTCCGGAACCCCAACCGTCGAGACCCTCAATGTGTGAACCCTTTTCGAAACCTTATTTTATAACATCATAATAACTTGTTGCATATTTAATCATTCATCTCGCATGCATATCTGTGGTTGGGGGCCTTATGCCGATTCACCTAATAATTAAATATGGGGCCCATATGCGGGCAAATCTAGTCTCATATCGGCCTCATTTAAACTTGTGTAGCGAACCGGTGCTATCTTTTGTCTTGATAAACAACATTTAAAATTGCGGGGTAGCTAAACAACATGAACCGTCTTATTAATTGTCGGGACCCCGGTTCCACTTAATATGACCTAATTGCATCGCCCCTTTGCCATGCCATGCATCATACATGCATCATGCCGATCTTCTGCCGTTATATTAAATATTGCATCCGGTGTTTCTTCTAGTGTTTTGCTTCTTCGCGGATAAGGCCGTTGAGTTGATGTGAGCTTCCCGATCTTGTTGAACCTTGGCAATGTTTTCAGCGAGCATCTCCCCTTTCTACCTATCTTACTTTTATAGTCTTTATTCTCTCTGTTGATCTATTGCTATACGTGTTGCGATGCTTTAGTTTCCGTACTGTGGTATACCGTGCAGCCCTATATTGCCTTGGACACATCCTATTACCGTTGTTTGGAAGCTAATGGACTTGCGTCGTAGTTGCTTGCTCAAGTCTGATGTGTGTCATATGCCACGATTCTTGATGTATTGCCGCATGTTGATGTTGGAGATGATTCTAGTTTTACTTATCGTCACTTTAATTTCTGTTTAACAACTAAAATTGAAATAAGCGAGAGGCATCGGTGGGTGATAGATAATATTTGGTTTCGACGCCCACTTGTGTCCCGTAAGACCCCGAGTACTTGATACATTCCTTGATTTATCGCGCTATCCACATTCGGGGAGTATGGGATCCCCGAGCGAGCTTGATTGATCTTATTTCTTGGGGCCACAAACTAGTTTGAGGTGTTTTACTATCTGTACTTATGCCATGCTACTTCAGTATTTAAATTGTCAGGAGCACACTGCATCTGTTAGGAATTGTGACCCGTTTACGTGGTATCGACAGTCCCCGTTTGGGGATCTGCTGTCGTTTACCGCCGCCCCCACAAACCTTGGGTCCGTCTCGAAGCTTGCTTACTTCGTTGCGGGTGTACTACAAGGGGTGGCCCCTGAAATATTTCTGAATCCTGTGATTGTTCGATCGTGAAAGCCTCGTTGGGTTTTGAGTTGGTTTTCCGAGGTTGATCGGCGTGTGTTGCTATTGGTGCACCGGCGGGTAAAACTTTACGAAAGCCGTGTCATGGATATGGACGACTTGGAGCACGATTCTCGATCATAGACAAGCATAACTAAAGTTTACTGCTATAAATTTGACTTATAATGACTAGTAATCAGCTTCACTATAATGGAATGGCTAATTAATATTGCCCACAATTGCTTGTTTGGATGTCGCTTGCGACAATTGTACCTGACTAGTAAATCTTGCAACTACAACGGAATGGCTGAATAAAAGAATCAACAACTGCCGGGTTTATGGGTTATCTCATGCTACTTGTATCTGACTAGTAAGTGTTGCCACTATAACGGAATGGTTAACTAAAAGTGCCCACTGCTTACTTTATCAGGACGATTATCTAAACCTGACTAGTAAAGTCTTTAACGATAATCGAATAAGTAAAGCGCCAGCGTGAGTTCCTCGGTTGACTTCCTCGTTTGGTCTCGAGGGGGAAACACCAGGATGGGTTTGTTTGGTGTTAGCTTCAGGTTGGATCCGGATAGGTCTTTCTTACCCCCTCTGATTGTCGCCAGTTGTATCGAGTCTCTATAGGTTGTTGATTGCATCTTTGCCGCTTCGATCCACCATACCTATGTGGCGAGGACCGCGAATTCTAGCCTCGCCGTGTCTTGTCCTCGATCTTGACGCTCCTTCTTTTTCCTTTGCCTCTGTCGGCACCCTTTTGTTTAAGCAGGTTTTGAGATCGGCGCGTTAGCGAGGTTACCCTTCCGGCTTGGCACAGGCGAGTTATGGGCGCCATTGGTTATTCTTGGGGCTCTTAGCCCCATTTGCTTCTTGTCCGTAGTCGGACGCTCTACCGCTTTTTTCAAGGTGATTTGGATCTTGTATATTTTATATCGTATTCTTGACTCGAGTCGCCGTTATATATATCTGCTACGTGGGTCCCATCGAGGACTGTTGTGTAATGTTATTACTTGTTTTCCACACGCGAAAGTGCTGGTGAGCACCTTTGAATCGTTTCTATGCGGGTTTGGTGAATTTTGCCCAAATTTGCATAGGTCCGATTCGAGGGTGTTCTGAGTGGTATCGAGCTCAGTTGCGATACCCCACAAGTCCAGCCTGTAGGATAACCTAGCTAACGGCCGAAGTAGAGTGTCAAAACTATTTCGCAAAATCGGTTGGATAGTTCTGGTTAGGTCTGAATTTACTCCTTACCCCTCTGCTGTTCTCCTCTTACCTCTACGTGTTTTGAATCCGCTCTCTTCTCTTTCATCGAGTCCAGGAGTTCTCGTGGTTGGGTTTCCGTCGTACCTTTAGGGATTCGCTTTCTTCCTTTTGCAACGGAGGTGCTACGATCATCAATCTACCACTTGTCTGTTGTACCCTTCCTCCAATCTGTTGTTCTTGAGCTCTTTATCTATGTGTGTTCCTTGCTGGATATCAGTATCGTTGAAAGACATATGAGAAGGACGAGCTTTGGTGAAGTTGGAGTCGACCTTGAGCATGTGTTGTTCATGCCAATGGAACCATCGCGGAACCTAATCATTGTGTCTTTCATACGATTTCTGTTGTCTCTCCTGGTGTTTCCGACGCAACGGCATCATCTACGCCAGATCCGAAGCCGAGTCTGCATCACTCCTTTGTTCCGAACCTCGTTTGTCGAGATCTTCAGTCTGATTCCGAGAGTTGGTTGCTTGGTCCGCCTATTCGTGTGCAAAGTAATGGTATGAGTGCGGGATGGAGTAGCTACCCTACCACTGCTCTTACCATTCGCTCTTGTACGTCGAATCAGTGGATCCAGCAATTTATTCCGTCCGCGGAAGTTAGGGGTGGCTATATTTGCGATACCTCTACCTTCGACCTTTTGTTCCCGGAGTGTTTTCTCGACAATCAGGAGCAACGACCCTTGTTGGTGGTGTCGCCGTTTTCAAGATGAAGAAGGAACTCTTGTTAGTGGTGTCGCGAGGATCTACACGAAGCGCGAAGGATCAGATCGCCGACCTTCCTTCCGGTACCATGAGGCGGATCTCGAGGGCGAGATCCATTGTTAGTGGTGTCGAATTGTGGCATCCCGCAAAACCACTACTAGAAAATCGCGTTGTTTTTGGTGCATTGCATCATCATTAACGCATGGATTGTCTCGGCGCATCATCATATCATCAGCATGCATCCATTCATTAAAACCATTTTTGCTAAAAACCCTATTTTGGTTTTCTATATTACTCGCCCCGTCTTTATTCAATCAATCCGGGTCTCCGGAATATTTTATTTCGTCTGGCAATATTTTGCAAAACGCCCGGTTTTAATTAAATAAATTATTTTAATTATTTTAGTGGGGCAGTCGAACGGGCCGATTGACCCGAACGACCACCCCAGAAAAATATAAACGGTCCAACCAGCCCTACCTAAATCCTAGAGCTACCCACTATCCTACCCACACCCCCTGGCCACCTCACCCCCTCCAATACCAGGCTGCCACGTCACCCTGCCCTTCCCTCTAACCAATCCCCCTCATCTCTCACCCTCTCACCCTGCCCCCACACGACTCACACAGGCTCACCCACACACACCACTCACGCACACACGACGCACGCCTGACCCCTCACCTGCCGCTGGGCCCCACGCCGCATGGGACCCCACCCCAGACGCTCACCCCACCCGCCGATCCTCCCCTGGCCACTCTCTCTCAGCCCCGCGTGGACCCACCACCCCCTGGCAGGCCCACCCGACCCTAGTTCCCACCTCCCTCGCCTTGCCGCCTCCCCCGTCTCGCTCCTCCTCCCCTGGCCGGCAGCGCAAACCGCCCGCGTCGCCCGCCACCGCCTGCCGTCGCCCGCCTGGCGCGCGGCCGCTTCTCCACCGCCGCCTCTCGCCGCCCCTCCTCCCTCGTCCGCGCGCACCTCCGCCTCCTCTCTGCTCGACGCAGTCGCCGCCGCGCTGCGTCGCCTCGCCCATGATCCACCGTCGCCGCTCTCGCCTTGCGCCGCCCTCGACCACCTCTTCGCCTCTGCCGCCCGCCTCCAGCGCTGCAGCGCGCCGCCGCCGCCGCTGCGTCTGCGCGACCCCGCCTCTCGCCTTCCGAGCCTCGCCTCGCCGCCGTCCCTCCGAGATAACCGCCTCTGCCGCAGCGTCTCTGCGGTCCGTCGCGCCGGCGGCGTCTCCTCGACCCCTCGCGTGCGCCTCGGTCGCGACCGCGCCTCGCTCGTCACCAAGCTCGCCCGCTCGCCGTCCCGCCGCCGCCACCGCTGAGCCGTGCCAAGCCGGCCTCCGTCTGCCTGTCCCTGGTGGGCCCTGGGCCGCGCAAACCGCCGTCGCCGGCCACCTCTCCAACCGCTGTCGCGTTCCCCTGCAGGTTCTGGCCGGTTCTAGGAAAGCCGACCCAAGCTGGAGTCGCTCGTGCTCGTCCCTGTCGTCTTGCAACAGACGCTCAGTGTGTTGCTTAGTATATGGCTTGTCCCGGGTTCTTGCCAAGATCTCTCGAAGGCCACACCTACGCAAGTTGGATGCGACAAGGCCTCCTCGACGACATGAAACCCGAGTCCGACATCGACAAACGAAGACGGGACCATCAGGACCTTCGTCATAGAACGCCAAGATCGTCGATGCGAATGCACCAAGTCGTCTACCCCGAGCACCGTGCGACAAGACCATCGTCACGGAACCCGAAGACACATGTGCGACAAGTACTCTTTTCCCGAAGGCGCCAAGACCCCGAGACCCCCAAGATCTACGCCGCGGAACGACAAGGCCTTCGATGCGGAACCAACACGATCTTCTCGAGGCGGGAACAACAAGAACTTCTCGGACCAAAGGCCCCGTTCCCGGAGTCCGATTGTCGAGCCCGAACCCGAGGAAAACCGAGAACGATCCCGCCGAGACCGAACCCGTCGAACCCCCTGGACCCCGAGACCGGACCCTGGACCCTGTCGAACCCCGAACTCCGGAACCCCAAGACCGTCGAGACCCCTCAATGTGTGAACCCTTTTCGAAACCTTATTTTATAACATCATAATAACTTGTTGCATATTTAATCATTCATCTCGCATGCATATCTGTGGTTGGGGGCCTTATGCCGATTCACCTAATAATTAAATATGGGGCACATATGCGGGCAAATCTAGTCTCATATCGGCCTCATTTAAACTTGTGTAGCGAACCGGTGCTATCTTTTGTCTTGATAAACAACATTTAAAATTGCGGGGTATCTAAACAACATGAACCGTCTTATTAATTGTCGGGACCCCGGTTCCACTTAATATGACCTAATTGCATCGCCCCTTTGCCATGCCATGCATCATACATGCATCATGCCGATCTTCTGCCGTTATATTAAATATTGCATCCGGTGTTTCTTCTAGTGTTTTGCTTCTTCGCGGATAAGGACATTGAGTTGATGTGAGCTTCGCCCCGATCTTCGGTTGAACCTTCGGCAATGTTTTCAGGCGAGCATCTCCCCCTTTCTACCTATCTTACTTTTATAGTCTTTATTCCCTCCTGTTGATCTATTGCTATCTGTGTTGCGATGCTTTAGTTTCCGTACCTGTGGTATACCGTGCAGCCCTATATTGCCTTGGACACATCCTATTACCTGTTGTTTGGAAGCTAGCTGGACTTGCGCGTCGTAGTTGCTTGCTCAAGTGCTGATGTGTGTCGTCATATGCCACAGTTGTTGATGTATTGCCGCATGTTGATGTTGGAGATGATTCTAGTTTTACTTATCGTCACTTTAATTTCTGTTTAACAACTAAAATTGAAATAAGCAGAGGCATCGGTGGGTGATAGATAATATTTGGTTTCGAGCCCACTTGTGTCCCGTAAGACCCCGAGTACTTGATACATTCCTTGATTTATCGCGCTTTCCACATTCGGAGTATGGGATCCCCGAGCGAGCTTGATTGATCTTATTTCTTGGGGCCACAAACTAGTTTGAGGTGTTTTACTATCCTGTACTTATGCCATGCTACTTTACGTATTTAAATTGTGCGAGGAGCACCTTTGTCTTGTTAGGAATTGTGACCCGTTTACGTGGTATCGGATCCCGTTTGGGGATCTGCTTGTCGTTACATGCCCCACAAACCTTGGGTCCGTCTCGAAGCTTGCTTACTTCGTTGCGGGTGTACTACAAGGGGTGGCCCCCTGAAATATTTCTGAATCCTGTGATTTTTCAGTCGTGAAAGCCTCGTTGGGTTTTGAGTTGGTTTTTCCGAGGTTGATCGAGCGTGTGTTGCTATTGGTGCACCCGGCGGGTAAAACTTTACGAAAGCCGTGTCCATGGATATGGACGACTTGGAGCGATATCGATCATAGACAAGCATAACTAAAGTTTATTGCTATAAATTTGACTTATAATGATGACTAGTAATGGCTTCACTATAATGGAATGGCTAATTAATATTGCCCACAATTGCTTGTTTGGATGTCGCATAATTGTACGACTAGTAAATCTTGCAACTGGCTGAATAAAAGAATCAACAACCGCCGGGTTTATGGGTTATCTCATGCTACTTGTATCGACTAGTAAGTGTTGCCACTATAACGGAATGGTTAACTAAAAGTGCCTGCTTACTTTATCGGGACGATTATTATCTAAACGACTAGTAAAGTCTGCAACGATAATCGAATAAGTAAAGCGCCAGCGGCGTGAGTTCCTCGGTTGACTTCCTCGTTTGGTCTCGAGAAACACCAGGATGGGTTTGTTTGGTGTTAGCTTGAGTTGGATCCGGATAGGTCTTTCTTACCCCCTCGATTGTCGCCAGTTGTATCGAGTCTCTATAGGTTGTTCGATCTTTGCATCGTTGCTCGATCCACCATACCTATGTGGCGAGGACCGTCAATTCTAGCCTCACCGTGTCTTGGCCTCGATCGGCGCTCCTTTCTTTTTCCTTTGCCCTCTGTCGGCACCCCTTTTGTTTAAGCAGGTTTTGAGATCGACGCCGTTAGCAGGGTTACCCTTCCAGCTTGGCCTGGGCAGGGTTATGGACGCCATTGGTTATTCTTCAGGGCTCTTAGCCCCATTTGCTTCTTGTCCGTAGTCGGACGCTCTACCGTTTTCAAGGTGATTTGGATCTTGTATATTTTATATCTGTATTCTTGACTCCTGGAGTCGCCGTTATATATATCTGTTCTGTGGGTCCCATCGAGGACTGTTGTGTAATGTTATTACTTCGTTTTCCACCCGCACGAAAGTGCCTGGTGGGCACCTTTGAATCGTTTCTATGCGGGTTTGGTGAATTTTGCCCAAATTTGCATAGGTCCGATTCTGAGGGTGTTACAGTATTTATATCAATCATACTGTGATATGTGCAAATCCAGATATGTCCTATGCTCTAAATGTTATGAGCATATACCAGAATGATTCATAAGATGATCATTGGACAATAGTAAGGATATTCTTATGATCTTTTGGAAGAACTAAGAGTATATTATTTGTAGAAGTGACAAATAGATGGTTAGTTCATTGTAAAAGTACTACATTGATACTAGTTTTGTCACAAAGTACAAATTAAGTTTATCTCAATCTAAACCAAGGGTGGCACAATATAATGGAAAGTGAGTTCCATAATGGATTTGGATGAGTTCCAAAGTTAAGACATTGTGACAGATACTACAACAAAAGGCTAAGTATATGTCTGCTATTTTAGCGACAAAAAGAGGGCATTTGTGTCAAGTAGTTTGTTATCAAACTAGTTGTAGTTCACGATGGGATAATACTATGAAGATATATTGTGCGACAATATTATCAACATGTTTTAACCCCAAAGAACTAAAGGTCACACCAAAGGACCAAATTTGTCGAAGCCATCTCATTAGAGAATGAGTGATGCGTGAGGCAAAGACATGCAATTACACACGGACTGCAAGTGTCGGATCCGAGATCGATTGACCACTAGCAATCGTGTACATACAACACCGGAAAGCCATAGGTGTTGAATACACAAAGGTTTGAAACTAGATTATTGACTCTAGTGCAAGTGGGAGACTGTTGGAGATATGCCCAAGAGGCAATAATAAAGTGGTTATTATCATATCTTCATACTTATGATAAATGTTTACATACCATGCTATAATTGTATTAAGCGGAAACATTAATACTTGTGTGATTTGTAAACATAAAAGAGTCCCTAGTAAAGCCTCTTGTTAAACTAGCTTGTTGGTTAATATATGCTCATGGTTTCACGATCATGAACATAGAGATGTTATTAACAACGGTCATATCATTAGGAGAATGATGTGATGGACATACTCCTATAGTTAAGCGTAGCATAAAGATCAAGTCATTTAATATAGTTCATTTGCTATAAGCTTTCTGATACATAGTAACCTAATTCCTTCGACCACTAGATCATGCTAATCACCATCACGGAAGGATGCTTTGATGACATCAAACACCACACCGTGGCCGGGTGGCTATAAAGGTGGCATTGAGTGTTCGGAAAGTATGTGTTGAGGCACATGGATCAAGAGTGGGATTTGTCCATCCATATGACGGATAGATATACTCTGGGCCCTCTTGGTGAAATGTCATCCAATTAGCTTGCAAGCATGTGGCTCTGAGGGATCACATATCAAGGAGCGAGAAAAGAGTACTTATCGAACGAGGTTGAACTAGGTATGTAGAGATACCACGATCAAAACCTCGGATAAGTAAAATATCGTGAGACAAAGGGAAATTGGTATCGTATGTAAGTGGTTCATTCGATCGCAGTAATCGTAGAAATATGTAGAGCCATATGAATTTCAGATTCCTCTATTGGTTATTGATCGGAATGTCTCGATCATGTCCGCATAATTCACGAACCGTAGGAGACACACTTAAGGATTCGATGTTGTTGAGTAGTTATGGAATGATGAGTAAGAGACCGAATGTTGTTGAGTCTTGGATGGGATCCGGATATCACGAGGAGATCCGGAATGGTCCAAGAATAAGATTCATATAAGGAAAGTCTGTTTGAGTTTGGGAATGATTAGGTGTTTTCATCGGGAATGTTCTAGAAGGTTCGAATGTCCGACTCCGGAGGAAAGGGTACATGAATGTGTTATATCAAGTTGATATGATTGCATCATGTACTAGGTGTCATCATTGTACCAAAATAGAGGGTTTATTAAAATCCTAGTTTGAAAAAGTCAAACGCTAGTTTGAAAGTCAAATGGCTAGTTTTGGGAAAGAGAAGGAGGTTTGAAACCGACTTGGGGAGGGACCGGCCCACCTTGGGTCCGATTTGGGAGGGACTCCTCCCAGCGCCTCCTCCACCTATAAGAGGAGGGCAGGTCTCCTCCTAGACACACAAGTTGCCTCCTCTAAACCTAAACCCTAGCCACTGACTAGGGATTTCTCCCAAGCCACGAGTTAGAGCTTCTAATTGCCCTACGCTGGTTTAGCCCTTCTAATTGGTGTGTCTAAACCCTAGATCACCAAGGCTCTCTCATAGTCCACCATACTCGCTCCGGCTTAAGGCGAAGCCTCATGAGATTTCCTCTACTTAGGTACCACGTCGTCTTGCGGGAATTACGAGGAGAGTGCTACAACCTCCGCTTCTTTGGAACAAGGAGAGGAAGGTCTTCGAGTCAATCTTGAGCGTGTGACCATTGAGCGCTGCCGGAACGCAGCGCCGGAAGGATCGTCTGCGCGATCTTGAGATCGGGAGTGTACGACTACATCATCCACGAGAATCTGCTCTCGTTAACCGCTTTGGATCTTTGAGGGTTAGTACTCTATTTACTCGTTGCTACAATCTAGTAGATAGATCTTGGCTTGATCATAGATTTGATCTTGATTGTGTGTTCATGCGGTAGAATTTTTTTTGTTTTCCATGCTACGAACCCCTACATTATTCATGATCAAGCTACTTTTAGCTTATAAAGATGAATCGCGAGTATAATGTTGTTCTCCAAAACCTTTTGGTGGATTAGGACAACTAGTGTCTCCAACCCTTTGCAAATTCTCATCAAATATGAGAACATGACTTTTGCCATATTATACTGTATCATGTTGCAACCAAAACTTCGTTTCAGATATCACAATATCTTCCACACATCATGGTTTCTGAAACAACTCTTTCAGATCCTAGATAACCTTGATATTAAGACAATTCTTTGAATATCAAGAATCATGGAGACAAACATGATACTCATACACTAACTCTTGGAATTTTCACTCTCGATTTAATACCCGTTATTAAACTTCATGGAGTAACCGGAACTTACTGAAAGTTTGCAATAGGACTTTTAAACTTTAGATTAACACTTCAAAACAATACGATACCAGTTCGTAAAGTAACTAACTAGAATTCTATAGTTCTATCATCTCAATTATAACTAAGCGCAAGGTGGTAAACGGATGCCAATGACTACAACAATTATGCAAATTCACTTTGATTTAATTTATGATAAATAGTGTTCAACTTGTAATCATATTGCCGTTGAACTCCCACTCAAAACAATATCCCTCACATTGTTTTAATGATCACACGAACCAAATCCACCACATCAAAACCGATCATCACGAGAGTTGATGTAGCTTCAATGGCGAACAATCAACATGTTCATCATATCTACTATATGACTCATGCTTTACCTTTTGGTGATCCGTGTTCCGAGACCATGTCTGTACATGCTAGGCTCGTCAAGATCAAACATTAGCTTCCGCATGAGCAAATCTGGCTTGCTCACGTTGTATACACTCGCAGAATCTAACACACCCGATCATCACGTGGTGCTTCGAAACAACGAGCTTTAGCAACGGTGCTTACTAAGGATGAACACTTTAAAACTTGAAATTGTGTGCTTGAGGGATCATCTTATAATGCTACCGTCGTGAACTAAGCAATACAAGATGCATAAAAGATTAACATCACATGTAGTTCATAATATGTGATATGATATGGCCTTTCTTCTTGTGCTTCCGATCTCCATCTTCAAGCACGAACATGATCTCCATCATCACCGGCATTGCATCAAGGTCAATGACGCCGCTCCATGGTTGTCGTCCACCGGCTTCAACTATTACAACTACTTTGAATAGACACACGGGTCTTAACAGAATTTAAAGACTACCATATGGCTCCTGCCGGTTGCCAACTTACAATAAGGAACATTGCATACATCAAATATAATCACAATCATGGCCATATCACATCACAACACACCCCTGCCAAACAAAGTTAGACGTCTATAATTTTCTTTGCATATTTTACGTGGTTTGGGGCTTTCAATAAGTGTTGCTCTAACTTACGAACAAGAACCACAATATTGATACTAGTATTGTCAATCACCCGTTGTAAATTGAATCTTAACTATGTTGGGAGAAACAGGCACCCGCAAAGCCACTTATGCAATACAAGTTGCATGTCAAGCGTGGAGCAAGTCTCATGAACGATGTCATATAAGGTTAGCCCGGGCCGCTTCATCCCACCATCCCGCAAGATGCAAAGTACACAAGAAGCAATCGACAACAAAAGCATCAACGCCCACAATGACCATTGTGTTCTACTCGTGCAACAGATCTACCTATAGACACGGCTCTGATACCACTGTAGGGGTTCGTAGCATGGAAAACAAAAAATTTCTGCCGCATGCAAACAAACAAGCCAAGATCTATCTACTAGATTATAGCAACGAGTCATAGAGGAACTCACCCTCGAAGATTCCAAAGCGGTTAACGAGAGCAGATTATCGTGGGTGGTGTAGTCGTACTCTTGCCGATCTCAAGATCGCGTAGACGATCCTTCCGGCGCTGAGTTCCGGCAGCGCTTCCGTAGTCGGTCACACGTTCGGTACTCGATGAAGACCTTCCTCTCCCTTGTTCCAGCAGGCAGCGGAGGTTGTAGCACTCTCCTCGTGATTCCGGCAGCACGACGGTGTGGTACCGGAAGTAGAGGGGAGATCTCGCAGGGCTTCGCCTTAAGCCGGAGCGACTATGGTGGACTATGAGAGAGGACTTGGCGATCTAGGGTTTAGAGGCACCAAGGAGAGAGAGCTAGGCCGGCAGCTTGGGCAAGGGGGTTGCCCCAAGTCGGCGGCTTGAGCAAACCCTAGGGCGGCGGCGACTTTGGTGGAGGCCGGCGGCTAGGGTTAGGTTTAGAGGAGAGAGGTGTTGTGTATTGGGAGGGGCAGCCCTGCCCCTCCTTATATAGGTGGAGGGGCGCGCCAGGGGAGGGGAGTCCCTCCCCAACTCGGATCCCAAGTGGGACGGCGGTGGAGGGAGGGAACTCCTCCCCAAGTAGGTTCCTACTTCCCCTCCACCTCACAAAATAGCCGTTTGACTTTTCAAACTAGGATTTGATTAAACCCTTTATTTTGTTCAGCGATGACACCTAGTACATGATGCAATCATTCCAACTTGATATGACACATTCATGTACCCTTCCCCTCGGTCTTGGGACATTCGGAACCTTCTAGAACATTCCCGATGAAAACACCAGAACCATTCTCCAACCCCAAAACAGGACTTTCCTTATATGAATCTTATTCTCCGGACCATTCCGGATCTCCTCGTGATATCCCGGATCCCATCCGAGACTCCGAACAACATTCGGTCTCTTTCTCATCATTCCATAACTACTCAACAACATCGAATCCTTAAGTGTGTCTCCCTACGGTTCGTGAATTATGCGGACATGACCGAGACACTTCTCCGATCAATAACCAATAGAGGAATCTGGAAATTCATATGGATCCCACATATTTCTACGATTACTTTGCGATCGAATGAACCACTTACATACGATACCAATTTCCCTTTGTCTCACGATAATTTACTTATCCGAGGTTTTGATCGTCGGTATGTCTGCATACCTAGTTCAACCTCGTTACCGATAAGTACTCTTTTCTCGTTCCCGTGATATGTGATCCCTTGTGAGCTAGTCACATGCTTGCAAGCTAATTGGATGACATTCCACCGAGAGGGCCCAGAGTATATCTATCCGTCATATGGATGGACAAATCCCACTCTTGATCCATGTGCCTCAACCCATACTTTCCAAACACTCAATGCCACCTTTATAGCCACCCAGTTATGTTGTAGTGTTTGATATCATCAAAGCATCCTTCTGGTGATGGTGATTAACATGATCTCATGGTCGAAGGAATTAGGTTACTATGTATCAGAAAGCTTATAGCAAATGAACTATATTAAATGACTTGATCTTTATGCTACGCTTAACTATAGGAGTATGTCCATCACATCATTCTCCTAATGATATGACCCTATTGTTAATAACATCTCTATGTTCATGATCAGGAAACCATGATCATATATTAACCAACAAGCTAGTTTAACAAGAGGCTTTACTAGGGACTCTTTTATGTTTACAAATCACACAAGTATTAATGTTTCCGTTTAATACAATTATAGCATGGTATGTAAACATTTATCATAAGTATGAAGATATGATAATAACCTACTTTATTATTGCCTCTTGGGCATATCTCCAACAGTCTCCCACTTGCACTAGAGTCAATAATCTAGTTTCAAACCTTTGTGTATTCAACACCTATGGCTTTCCGGTGTTGTATGTACACGTTTGCAAGTGGTCAACTGATCTCCGGATCTGACACTTCCAGGTCCGTGTGTAACCATAATAAACGCTAGATAAAACATGAATGTAATAATAGAAATTATACTAATCATGTGAAATAGAGAATACATATCAAGGCAGATAACCAAATAGATTGCAAGGCATAGAACTTGAGATATGATCAGAACAAAGTTGAGAAACAGGATATACATCACAGCAGTAGCAGTGGAACCGCCAGCGTTCGCGTTGGCACCGTCGTCAGCCATGTCGTGGAGGAAGAGATTGCTGATGTCGGGGAAGAAGTCCTAGTTGGGGAAGACGTCGGCGCTATCGCTATCCATGAAGGAGTATGTGATGAAGCCAGTACTCGCGCCAATAGCGCTCCCCAAAAACCATATTGCCCTTCTCCCGAGGACTCGAAGCAGCAGGGTCTCGGAGGCCTACTGTCCCAGCTCGCGGTGCATGCCACAAGACGGGATTGAGAAGACTAGGTAGCGCAGTTCTCTAGAACTAAAGACGCAAAGGAATGTGGAACTATGTGTCTAAGAGGAGGCGTGACCTCTCTCTTATAGGCATAGAGGAAAGGAAGGCAGGCTACACAGGAGATGAAACGAATAGACGGAAGTTGAAGAGAATAGGCGGCCGCCAACCGGACACTCCACTCAGTTCGTATTCATTTCCGCTTAGCTTGTATTAAAAGTCCACTCGAGCAAAACGTTTCGGCTTGGCAAGATTTCCGCAATCCGCGGCGCGCGTCGTGGCGAGCGAGGAGGAGGAGGAGCGTGCGTGTATATGTCTTCTCTTCTCAAGCTCGTACAAGTGGTGAAAGAGCTCTCCTTATAATCTGGTCCAACTTCCACTCAACTAGCAATATGGGACTAAACATTTGTCCCAGCTCTTGCCTTGCATGAATGGATCAAATGGGCCTTTAGGATTTCAGAAATTTATTGACATATAATAAATGGCTGGACGTGTTTAGGCAAAAAATCCAACACTACGGCCACCACCAAGTCAAATAACGTTTTGTCCATTGCAAGCATGCATGATCCAATTTCCTCGGTGTCGTTTGTTCGTCCTTGGCATCAACAATACACCAACAAGCATCAACTCCCCTGTCCCAATATGGATACCCATACTTGCCAGCTCCATGGTCGGCTGCATCACGACGGCTAAACAGTTCTTCAACTGCCCTTGTCCTACCGCCAGCCATCTACTCCAAGCATGTGTGAGAGCATCTCTCACCCTACGTTCTCCTCCACTATTTCGCCACAGAGTAACCACCCTCCACCTTCCCCAGTACCGGACTCTGCCTGTGCATGCTCGCCCAGCGCTAGAATCCGTCCCTCACCCGTCTCTTTACGCATTCCCTACAACCTCCATATACCTTCCTGCATTGCCATCCATGGCGTCTCTTCTATCTTTAGAACAACTCCAAATAGATCCACCCCTTTCTTCCTTGTCTATGGAGCTGAAGCGATCATGCCAACTGGCATCCTTCATGGTTCCCGGCGATTTGCCTCCTACGATGGGAAAGATGCTGAAGAGTCAACACACCTCTTTGTTGACCTGCTAGAAGAGGAACATGACTTAGTAGACCAACAACCTGCCATCTACCAACAGACCTACATCGCTATAATAGTCGCCATGTTCGTTATCGCTCGTTTAACAAAGTGGATCTGGTTCTCTGTCTCAAATAGTAGAAGGAACACAAGTTATCCCGTCATGAGAATGACTGCTCGTCATAAGCAAGACAGTATTAAACGGGTCTTACTACGGTCGTTCATATTCGTGAGCTAGAGAATAGACCTGACGAGAGAAGAAAATGCAAACCTGATGATTCCGACAATGTCTACACAGAGTCAAACTGTCCATGGAACATATCACAATACATCCTTTTTTATACTTAGCATATTTTGATTATGTAATATGTACTCTATATGATCAATGAAATAAAGCAGTTGGTTTTCTCATATTCTGAGTATGTTACCTCCTTTATTTTTTATTTTGTGTATCATATAAACTTTGCACGATTTGCTCCACACTCATGAAATTTTTCCGCCTTCGAGCGTTAGTTTAAGTTCTATTTCGTACACTTTTTCTATTGTTTCATATATGGAGTCCCTAGTAGTTACTTTTTATCTTTTCTATATTTTTTCGAAATGGAGGACGAGACCCGCCTCTGCATTGAAAAGATATATACGATCTTTTTTTATATTTTTCACAAAGACTATACATAAAAAAACCGCAACCATCACGCAACATCTACAAACACAACAATGACAACAGTGGACTTATCGTTCTGAAACGCAAAATTCACCCATCAACTAGTAGTCAGGGACACCACATTACCTTTTTCTATATGCTTAGTTAAACTTTATGAAATTTTATATTGACCAAAAAAATATGGAATGTATTTGTAGGAGTACAAGAATAAACCTAATGAGGGAAGGAATTAAATGCCAACCATTATCTATATATTATCGTGCACCATTTTTGGCTACCCATTAAACAAGATATTCCTATAAAGAGAGGTGGTGCTAAAGTTAGACATTATTAAATATGATAAGGAATCAGTTTTCAAAGAAAGAGATAAGGCATCAGATTTTCCAGAAAGATGAGATAAGACCGAAAATTAATATTTTGCTATAGCTGCCTACGTTTAGCGTCAACAAGTATTTCCTATAAATACATGGAGCAAGCATTTGATGGACCAACACTCATTAGTCCCATTTACCCGAACACTACAAATTACCTTCTGAAGAATCATGGCGAAGTACATGAGGAACGGTGTCCGAGGACTTCTGCTAGTACTTTCTTTCGTTCTTGTGGTGTATTTTGCCTCTCTTGGATGCGCATATGGTAATTAACAATTAAAAGTTTGCTTTATTGGGAATTAGATTGTCGGGTTAGATCATTAGTTCATTTTTATAGAACGTTTTGGGTTCTTTACAAGGAATCAAAATTATGGTGTACATATAACATATGCTTTATGTCATTTTGTTTATATGTTGAGAGATTAAGTTTATTATTTCTTTTATGTCAGGCGAAAGCATAAACTTCGACAAGGGGAGCAACATGATGGCCGGAGGAAGAAAAATAAATATACCCCCATGTCAGAAGAATACGAACAAGGACCTGGAACATCAATTCTGCTGTAAATTGGATAACCTATGCTGGTCAAATCTCGGAGAATGCTTTACAAACTGTCCATGCAAGATCAATTGTCCAACGAGACACTAGTTTTTTTCTCCTCTGCGCCAACAGATCTGAAACTTATGGGTCTCAAGATAATGACATGTTGGCCAGCAACAAATTTGCTATGTTTGAGAAATTAGACGTGTTATTCTAATATTTAAATAAAAATAGCATCTGGTTGCATGCATGCATAGTTGCATGGATTGATAACATATCATTTACATATTCAATATATTGACTTTTATCCATGTTCTAATTCCGTCTCGTCATTGGTCTAGTGATTGTGAACCTACGATGGACACATGGAAATATGGAACTTCAACCTCTCTCTATAGTTCTTGTTATATAAGTTAATATCATATGAATATTTCTTTGGTTACAATGGATTGGATTTTTGTGGTGAACAATAATTTTCTGGAAGACTGTGAAACACCTAACATTTTAATTTAAAATATGTTCGAGTAAACTTTCAATAAAAAATGGTATGTACATTGTAAAAATTCAAAAACAAATTATAGCAAGCACTTTATTTGTTCACCTAGAAATGTATACTTTCTAGACACCAATTTGAATTGAATATTCCTTCTAGGATAGGCTTATGCATTATACTCCATCCGTTTACGAAAGAGTGTAACTTTAGATTTTTTACATTTTTTCGGAGGTTTTATTTCTTTTTTGGATTCTTTGCTACAGTTTTTTTGTTTTGAGAGTTAATCGTTGCTACAGTTTTTTGTTTTGAGAGTTACAATCTTTGCTGCTTAGCCCATCTATGGATGTAGGCCATCAAGAGGCCCATCTTTATCTTGTAGAATAGAACCCAAACCCAAACCCAAAACGGCATTCAGTTGTCCTCTAACGGCACGGCATGGCCTCTCTCTCCTCGTCATAGTCGATGGATCAGTAGGTACCGTCTCCACCTCCCCAACCAGAAAATCAAAGCCTTCTCCGGCCACCTGCCGCCGGCGAGCTCTAAACAGGCATACGGAGGAGTACCAGCGAGTTCAGCCACCACACCATGGCGTCACCCCCGAGCACCGGCGCTGGTAGCGCCCCTGACGGCCTGAATCCCCGAGACGTGTGCGTCGTCGGCGTCGCCCGCACGCCCATCGGCGCCCTGCTCGGCTCGCTCTCCTCCCTCCCCGCCACCAAGCTCGGGTCAGTCGCCATCCAGGGTAACATTTCTAATTCCTCAGCTAAGCAATCACATCGCAGTTGTTGCCTGATGGAAGCGTGGATCCGAGTAGTCATGTCCTCTTCCATTCCAATTAGGCGCTCTCAGGAGAGCAAACGTCGATCCGGCGCTGGTGCAGGAGGTGTTCATGGGAAACGTCCTCAGCGGCAACCTGGGCCAGGCCCCGGCGAGGCAGGCCGCTCTGGGCGCCGGTTTACCTAACACTGTCCCCTGCACCACCATCAACAAAGTTTGCTCCTCAGGGATGAAGGGTAATTCATCTCGTTATGTTACCTGCAATGGATCATGTGTCTGTATGCTGATAGTTACTTCTCGCTGCTGCTTAAAACCTGTGCTTCTGTCAGCTGTCATGCTTGCGGCGCAGTCGATTCAGTTGGGGATCAACGATGTTGTGGTCGCTGGTGGCATGGAGAGCATGTCAAATGCCCCCAAATACCTGGCAGAAGCAAGGTTAATAGCTTTTCCTCTTTAACGCTATAGCTCTCAGTGAACCCAGAATCATCTCGTGTAGCTTGCTTAAATAAAATGCAGACGAGGATCACGATTTGGACATGATGTTGTAATCGACGGGATGCTTAAGGATGGGCTGTGGGATGTGTATAATGATTTCCATATGGGGATGTGCGCTGAGCTGTGTGCTGATCAACACTCAATTACAAGGGAGGAGCAGGTTGCTAGTACTTCCAATCTTTGGGAATTACAAAATGTTTATACAGTGAGAACAACACATTTAGTTATCTATAATATAATGATTTTTTGGTAATGGATTTTTCTTTCGTCTAGGATGCTTATGCCATCCAGAGCAATGAACATGGAATATCTGCTCGAGACAGTGGCGCGTTTGATTGGGAAATTACTCCGGTATATGCATGGTTCTGATATGCCAAACAGGCAAACACCCATCATCTGTACGAAATATTGACAGTTAGGCAGCAATTTCAAACATTTCTTGCTACTCAGGTTGAAGTTCCTTCTGGTAGAGGGAGACCTCCAGTTGTCGTTGACAAGGATGAGAGTCTTGCAAAGGTAGTCCCAGAATCTAGTGAATCTTTTGACTGTGTTGTACGGATTGAATTTTTTCGATGCCATCTGTGCAATAGGCATGGTTTGATTTTACTGTTGCAGATTCAATAGGATTTTTTAGTGATAAAAAATTAAGTTGTGGCAATGGCAACTATCTGCATACCCTTTTCTAGTCTTCTTCTATTGGTCTTGGTGACGTTTCCTCTGGTGATCTATGTGCGCAGTATGACCCAGTGAAGCTGAGGAAACTTGGACCAGCTTTTAAGAAGACTGGCTCTGTAACAGCAGGCAATTCTTCTAGTATAAGGTTTGCTATTTTCATACTCTGACTAGTCATCTACTATCTTTGTTGATAGTTTCTTAGATGGAAACCTTGCAGAGTAGTTCATGTGCAGCCTTAGTCCAGTATGATATCACAATCTTTTTTTATTGAATGAAATGATATCATAATCTTTAATAGAGCTTTTGAATTTAAGCTAGTTGATATTGGGCCCTGTGATTGAATTGACTCTGTTCAATACTTCTAAGCGTAGCAATTTCATTCAGAATTATTGAGCCAAACTATGTTATGTATCTTCAGTAGTAAAAATCAAGTGTCTATCCTGCCTCATCTCAAGAGTGTAGTGGAGCTAGATTATTTGAAACCTTAAATTTCATGCTTTCTCCATGGTTAAGAAATTATGCAAGTGATGTTTACTTGAACTGTAACTGTACTGCCATTGTTATCCTCCAATGTACAGTGATGGTGCTGCTGCAATTGTGCTAGTCAGTGGGGAGAAAGCTAAGAACCTTGGCCTTCAAGTTCTTGCAAGGATCAGAGGGTATGCAGATGCTGCTCAGGTAAAACTTACATGCCTTGGCATAATGGCATCAATCGTTGTCGATGCAACAAATGTCGTTTGTGAAATCTTGACCAATTGTTCTTGTTAGTGAAGTCCAGTATCAGCATTATCCTTTTCTGTGTCTCAAAGCTTTGAACCTGATATGTCCTTTTTAACTCTATGAGCTATTGCCACAGGCATCTTCTTGATTATTTTATTTTTTGTTAATATGCATTACACTGTCTGTTGTATAACTCCTAAAAATAAATGCAGGCGCCTGAGCTGTTTACAACCACTCCCGCTCTTGCTATTCCAAAGGCTATATCAAATTCGGGTCTTCAAACTTCACAAATAGATTATTATGAGATAAATGAGGCTTTCTCGGTATTAACTCCACTCTTTTGTATGCAGTTAACTAGTATTAATAGTAGTCAGGGCTGAAAATGAGGCAAAACTAAACTATATACTTCTGGATATTCAGGTTGTTGCTGTAGCAAATCAGAGGCTTCTTCGTATCCCTCCCGTGAGTCATTAAAATATACCACATAGTTAACTGTATGCTTTGGTAAATAGTTGTCCAAAATAATCTCATAAATATTGATTAACATTTCACTGTTCCAGGGAAAGCTAAATTTAAGTGGTGGCGCTGTTTCTCTTGGCCATCCTATCGGCTGCAGTGGTGCACGGATTATAGTCACTTTGCTCGGGGTATGCTTCCTTCTCATACAAAAGCGGGAGATCATCATGAATTCCTGGTGTTCATTAGATCACTCTTCCACTGTTATAGCGTCAGTTTATTAATATTTTGGGCACTCTCAATGTTTCATCAAAATTTTCATGAAAAATAAAATGTGCAAGGGTATAAGCATAATGACCATTTCTTTTGTTGTCGCCCATTTCGCTTGCCTTGCCTTGGTCCAGAGTAGCCCTAGAAGTTTCATCTTTCACTCAGACAAATAACTATTAAGTTGAGAGTAGCCCTAGAAGTTTCATCTTTCACTCAGACAAATAACTATTAAGTTGAATATCTTGAGCTTGCTGTTGTGCGGGTTACTCTTTGTTCCATCTATAGTTTCCCATGTAAAAGTTCTAACTTATTTTACTCCACAGATACTTAGACAGAAACATGGGAAGTTTGGGGTTGCCGGAGTTTGCAACGGTGGGGGTGGTGCTTCAGCTCTCGTTCTAGAGTCTATGTAAGTTTCTCTAGCGTTCTTCAGATTTTCTTTCATAATAAAGAAGTCTTCAGGTCTTCGGACTTCACCACACCGACAATCTGGGTGAAGTGTCAAGGGCGCATTAAGAAATATATATACTGTATACTAATTACCAAGTAGAATTTTTTGCGTACCTATGTTCCTTTAAAAAATTGTGACATAAACCACCATATCATAGAAAAAATATTTGTGTTTAGACCATTATAGATTACTTCCATCGAATATGGTTGCAGTAGGAACTTATAGTTCCCTGAGCTGCTTCCTTAGCGAATCTGACTTTATTATGCAGGCAATCTCCATCATTTACGCGTTCCTCGTTATGAAGTTAGCACGAGCCAATTAAATCAGCACAAGCTGAGATGTAAACTATGTTGTATATTTACTGAATCTCCTGTGGACTGTAGGGGAGATGGACCCATGGTTTATAAGTAACTGTAAGTCAAACCCTAAACGATGTAAAATAAGATGACCTGTGTGCTACTCGCTCAAGGTCTGATTCTGATGTACGTACCTTGCATAATAGATGGGCAGAGGAATAAATTTAGAAAGGATTCTACATGCATCAGAAGTTAAAGAAAGTGGACGGAAAAAAAAAGAGCCTATGCACTACCATGTCGGTGTGCTGTGTTGTGACGCCCTGGCAAGTCAGACTGACATCCGATCAAGCTCCATAGAACGCGACATGACACATGTCAAGTTTGCGTTTCAAGGAAACGGAATGCCGGCGAGCCAGGGTTGTCACGTTAATTTATTAGCTGTCAATGATATGCTCACCGTGACTGCCTCACGGTGATGACTGTTGCGCGAAACGACTTGATAAACTGGTTCTGAGTCTGCTCGGTAAGCGATGTGGTACTAAATAAAACGTTACGGCGTAACAGGTGTAGCTCCTCACGGTCACGACCGGGCGAAATTGAAGCCCAATAGCCTAGCCCCGTCCCGTACCGGGCTACGGGCCCAGCAAGCAGAAACCGTCTTCTACCTCGGACACGCGCCGGGGCCTGGGGCTGGCGAGGGAGCGTCGCCGGCAGGCAGCGCCGAACAGCCGGTCCGGTTTCCCGGCCAACTCGTGCCCGGTACTTAACGGAAGAACCACGCAACCGCAGATCATTCGTCCCAGCTCATGCAGACTCCCTCGCTGATATCACGCGTGCTTGCGGAGCGGATGAGGACGAGGCCGCAATCGTTGCGGAAGCCGTTGTGCCAGACCCTGATCCATGATCGCGCAGCTCCTGTTGCTCACGCCTTCATCGCCCCGCCACACTGTCTCTTGCTGATGGGATCTTGCTGAACCGATAAACTTCTGTCGCGTGATGTATCCAATCTGCTGACTGCTGACTGAAACTGAAACTCATGGCGAAAGGTTCAGGAACCGCCCCTCTTCTGTGAATTATCATGCTGCCTCCTATCCAATTTAATCCCTTACTTGAACTTAGCTTAAATCTATTGATGGCTTTTATTAAATGGTACTGAGATTTGCAATGTTCTTTGCTCGCTGTACCTAGTTCATTGTACTGATGATATGATAACAGCAGTTCAGAACATATGGTGGCCGTCTTTCACATGCCTTTGGAATTATTCTTCGGCGCGAGCAGGCATACGACCTCTCGTCGCCACTGACATGCACCTTCTTTGGGGTTAAACCAATGTTCTATTCTTTTGGATACAATCGGCCAGCGTCGTGAAATCGCTCTCCGGTGAGTGAGCGTGACACCCACCGAGACGCGTCCCTCATGTGGGCCCCATCCTCAACATGGTCGGTTAAAAATATAAGCAATAATTTATATGATTTAATCCGAATAATAAACTGATAAAACATGATCATACAAACAGTATTAAAACCAATCATGCAGATCAATAAAATAGATAAATAGATTACATCTATACAAGATAAAGCTATCATATCTACGCCAAACGCTGGAACTAGAAACTCTAGCAAAATCCGAAAGAGAGAGATTGAGATCACATACGATGCGATTCGGCGAAGCATGGCGAGAGATGCAGGCGGCAGAGCGATAGCAATGGTAGCAATTAATTGTCGCCCATGTTGAGGTTGCCGAAGAGGTCGCCGACGTTCGGGAAGAAGTCGTCGTTCGGAAACTCGTCGTCGGACGCGTCGTGGTTGCTAGTAGTCACGCTTGAGCGCTCCCCAAAAACCTGATCGCCCCTCACCCGTACAGGTTCACGAGAGGTGGGGTTCCGGAGGCCTACTGTCCTGATCTGCGATGCATGTTGCAAGCCGGGATGAGGAAGACCGCGACACAAGGTTCTGGAGGTAGGCGTGTGTGTGGATTAATTACCGATTAGGTTTAGCGCAGACACTTATATAGTGTAGGTCAGGGAGATCGTGGGGCACAGCCCACGTCCGAGTCGGTAACCCTCGGCGAGATTCCCGCAACCCGTGATGCGCACGCGTCGTGACAAGGCGAGACGTGGTGTGGCAAGACGAGCGGCGTCGTCGGAGGAGTGCGCGAGGGCTTCTCTCCTTCTCACACCTTAGTGAGTGGTGCAACACTCTACTATATAAGATAGTCGAACTCCCCTTACACTAGCAATGTGGGCCTAAACTTTAGCACCACTAGCACAGCCATATGCTGTCATGCACAAGTGACCCAAAGAGAATTTTAGAATTTATCTAATGGGCCAGCAGCCCAAAACTCACCAAATTCCAACAATCCCCCACAAAGTCTCATTGGCACATCACGTCACTTTTATTCTAGAACATTGTTTTATATACCGGTGTGTAGTGGAGACGGTTAAGTTGAACTTTCACGATAAATTTCATGTTACACTAGCTAGCAACTTGAATAGTGGACTATGTCTTGAACTGTAAGTTTTATGTGCGCTAGTTTCACACAAAATCTAGACCGGTATAGGGCTATCGTTGGCTTTCCCGCGGTTTAGATCTTATGCGTCATACTTCAGGGCCTTTCATGAGTTTATTTGAGAACACCCAACTCTCACGGACTGCGACGTTTAACAGTCAGACTCATATAGGTGTGTTCCTCAAGAGATGTTCTGCAGGACAACATCTCTGCTTATAAAAGCCACTTGGAATATATTAAGATAAATATCAACCTGCCATGCAGATTAAGAGAGTATTGCAACCTTATGGAGATGTAGATATAATATGGGGATACTCTCCTCTTAGGTGACCAACAAATTGTCTCCCAACTCTAATTCACGGGATCTCCGATCACATAGAGTGGGTTGCCACTAGGATCAACTCATAGCGTGGGTCTCAAACCCATCTCCCTCGATGCATTATCTATCACATTGCGTGATAAACCCTTTTTGAAGGGATCTGTCAGGTTCTTAGATGTTTGGATATAATCCAACACAATAACTCCGGAGTTTCTCAGTTTCCTGACAGATTTCAATCTCCTCTTCACTTGCCTTGATGACGTCATATTATCCTTAGAACTGTTTACTTTGACGATCACAGTTTGATTATCACAGTTCATCGGGATGGCAGGTATTGGTTTTTCAACCACATGTAAGTCCGTCAAGAGCTCATGAAGCCACTCTGCTTCAACAGTGGATGTGTCTAATGTTGTGAGTTCTGCTTTCATTGTTAACCTCGTTAAGATGGTCTGCTTGCAAGACTTCCAGGAAACAGCGCCACCACTATCGTGGGAATGGCCACGGCAGATGCTGCGATTGGCAGCGAGTAGTAGAACGAGGGGCAAGGGCGGCCAGCCATCTGCGGTGCGAGATGAGGGCAAAGACATAGGGATTTAACCAGGTTCGCACCCCGAAGGGTAAATACCTACTCCTGCTAGATTGTATTGCTGAGAGATTACAAAGGGTGACCTCGGCGGCGAGTCGATGGGGTGTATGATGGAACGTAAGTGCTATGCGTGCCCTAGGGAGGTTTATATAGAGTCAGCTCGCTAGGGTTTACAGATCTACAACCGAGTTAGATAAGGACTCAGAGTACTTTGACCTAATCCGACTGGGCCTAGCTACGCTTTTGGGCCTTCAGCTTCCAGTCGCATGGCTTCCTTTTGGGTCGCGGTCCAGTCGTCGTCCTGCAGGCCCACTCGTTGGGAGTATGATCTAGTAGGAAACGTCCTGCTGGGTATACCCCACTCGGCATATCCCCATCAGTAGTCCCCGAGGCCGTCGTTTATTCGTCGTAGGTGTTCTTTGGCAGTAGGAGTATTCGGGTCCAGTTTGGACGCCCAGTCAAATCGGCGATGGACTCCTTCATTGAGAGAAAGAACCTTTAGCACGTATCTTCAGTCGCAATATCGGCGACCAGTTGAATCGCCAATTTGGCGAGTAGTCGAGTCGAAGCTTTGGTGAATTGGTCGGCGAGTCGAGTAGACGAAATTGGACCGTCAGCTTGGTCAAACTTGTACTTTGTACACAGTTGATATCATGTTGTTTTGTCTATGGGTGTCACCGGTGTGAAATAAAGAGAGAACTTGTAAGTCCATGGAGTTTGTATTTTGTGTTAGATAAACGCCTGGGCCTCTATCCTAAGCCATGCCTAATCATGGTGGAAACTTGCAGCATCACCATAGTGAGCTATCTATGAAGCATCCTCAATAAAAAGCTATGCACATAGTAAATAAAAAGATCGTTGAGATGCTCATTGTCTGCTTGCCTTGTCATTTTGGTTATGGGATAGCTCCTGTACCATGTGCAAGGGGTACCCCGTTGGCGGTTCTCTATGATACGCATGTACTTACAATGACAAGAACTTACAGGTGTCTGAAGTTGAGTAGCATGAGGTGTGGCCATTGTATTCAAGGGACTTGACATTGCCAACTTATACTTTGTCAAGCATATACTCCATAGTTTGTTCACTTTAACCTTAATCACTTCAAGATGCTTATGATAGGG
This sequence comes from Avena longiglumis, assembly GCA_030063025.1. NCBI lineage: Eukaryota > Viridiplantae > Streptophyta > Magnoliopsida > Poales > Poaceae > Avena > Avena longiglumis. The sequence continues at coordinate 539,138,751 of CP125973.1, forward strand.
GCAATGAGGGTTGAAAGCTAACAAGTACCATAATTTTTGGAAGCTCTTTTTGAAACTTGAAATCCCTGCTTCCCTTTATGAAGGGTCTTTCTTCCACTACTATTGAGTCTCCACCTTCTACCTTTAGGCACCATTAAGAGAGCATAGCTGTCATTCTTAGTTCTATGTGTAGTGTCCCAAAACTTATTGATTGATGCATATTGTGATATTACTTGTTCTTGTGCTACTTGTTTCTAGTCACCCTTGTGAACTTTGAAGGTGACCTATGCATCTATTTGATACTCTATGAGGGACAAGCTGATTGCCACTATGCCATGTTTTCTGTATGTGAAACAAACAAACGTTTTTCAATGCATGTTATTCATGATCTTTGTTTGTAGCCTTTCATGTTGCATGCATAGTTACTTTGTCTTATTGTTAGAACTCCATCTTTCATGCACATGTTTAGAGTTCTTTGATCCTAGCTTTCAATGCTTGCAAATGGTTTGATCTTGGTTTTGATGGTGCATGTCACCTAAAAAATTATTCTTTTTATCACTTACCTACTCGAGGACGAGCAGGAGTTAAGCTTGGGGATGGTTGATACATCGGAAATGTATCTATAATTTTTGATGTTCCATGCTTGTTTAGTATCTACTTTGCTTTGCTTTCTCTACTGTTTGAGGTGTTTTTATATCTTCTCTAGAACTAAGCTATTAACAAGTTGCCACAGTGCCAATTGCATGTTTTCTTCTGTTTTTGGTTCCAGAAAGGCAGAAAATCAATATTCTCAGAATTAGATGGGAAAAAAGCCAAAGTCAATATTTTACCGTGGGGGACACGAATCCAGAAGACGGTACGGAGAAGCGAACCAGGGCGGCCAAACCCCCCTAGGCGCGGCCAGGGGTGGGCCCATGCCTAGGCAGGGTGTGGCCCCCCTGGTTGCCTCCCAGCGTCGCCTCCTCGCCTATAAGAATCCCCCGATGCAGAAACCCTAGGAACCTGATCAAAACTCCACGAAACCGTCTGTAGCCGCCGCCAGCATCGTCCCTAGATCGGGGGGATCTGAAGTTCTTCCCGGCACCTTGCCGGAGGGGAGATCATCCCGGAGGCCTTCTTCTCCGGTATGATGCGTGAGTAGTTCCACCTTGGACTATGGGTACATGTAGTAGCTAGATGGTTGTATCTCCTCCTTGTGCTTTCATGTATAGATCTTGTGAGCTCCATTCATGATCAAGATCTAATATATTTGTAATAATGCATGTTGTGTTTGCGGGGATCCGATGGATATTGAGATTACTATGTCAGATTGATTAATGGTTTGTCTATTTGATTCTATCATGTCTGTGTTGTTTGTGATCTTGCATTCTCTCCGTTGTTAGTAGCTATCTTTGCCAAGTAGTTGCTAGTGACTACAAGAGGGGGTATTTATGCTCGATAGTGGGTTCATGCCTCTAGTTTCCAAGGGAAGTGACCGAAATATCTTCGGTTGTAGATGTGATGTTGCCACTAGGGAGAAAACAACGGTCTCATGTTCATGGAACAAGTGGATTGTTTACATTACACACTTTGCTTAAAGCAGTTGTTGTTGCTTACAACTTAATACTGGAGGGGGTTCAGATGATAACCCAAAGGTGGACTTCTAGTCATAGATACAGTTGGATGGTGGTCTATGTATCTTGTTGTATTGCCCAATCAAATCTCATAGGATCTTTTTGTCTAGTATTGCATTGATTGCCTTGCTCAGTTCCTGTCAATTGCCCTGCTATAATTTGTTTACCCTTCATGCCATGTTGTTTGTATAAGGAGAGCACCTCTAGTGAACTATGGACCCCGGTCCAATCTTTACCATTGATACATCTTCCAATGTTACTTGTTTTCTTGCTACAAACCACCATTACCTTCCACAACATACGTTTAATCCTTTGTTACAGCAAACCGGTGAGCTTAACAACCTCATTGATTCATTGGGGCAAAGTCTTGAGTCTGTGTTGTGCAGGTCTCCGCGTTGCTTGCAACACCTGTGTGACGTTTCCTTCCTCCTACTGGTTCGATAACCTCGGTTTCTTACTGAGGGAAAACTTGCTGCTATGATGCTTCACACCTTTCTCTTGGGGTTCCCAACAGGCTTCACGTTATGCGGTGACCCAACATACCACTGCATGATATAGTATACTATAGTCGTTGACATTACACCAATGAAACACCGTTCACCAGTATTACATCCCTCAGAATGGCACAACAGAAACACAACGGGTCCAATACATGGCTAAAGGTTACAACTCACTCTTTACACAAGATCCAGAGAACACTCTAGGTTAAAGAGAGAGAAAGAAATTCCTACGGAGAAGAATCAAAGATAAACAACGCAAGAACTATTATACTATTAAAACTAGTATTTTAACTAAGGAATTGGCATTGCTGCTATTGCAATACACTACAGAATTAGGTTATTTGGCTAGAGATTATATTCCTATCTAATCAGTAACTTCGTCTTTACTTGAGTTGATGTATATGTTGACTTCCTTGACTTCATTGAAGAGCTTTAGCTTTTGATGATTCTTGGAGCATAACTTGTTGTAGACATCGTCTTAATGGCTTCAGAATCTAGCAAGGGTTAAGAAGATACTTTGAGTACGAGCGTACTCAGCAAATTCACTAGAAAAGGAGTGTTTGATGCACTATAACTACAGCCACAGACCGTAGGTCGTAGGCAATGCAAGTTTTCATAAACATTTCTTCAAAGATTGCTTTTATTCTGAAAAGCTATGTCCGTCAGCCTTCACGGATTTACCAGAACTTTCATGGAGTTCCTTTCTTGCCGCGTTCGCAGCTCCTTCCCGGAACAGGGAGTAACAAGTTACAGTTCTTACACTCTACAGAGGTGCGTCACTTTACCCATGAGAGATCAACTCTTTGTTGCACAACCGGGTAGCTTATTCTCGTCCACAATTCCATGATGTGGGGCCCAGAAGATGATCCAAGCCAATAACTGGCCCCTTCGCGACCTCGCATGCCTCCTTGGTGTACACCATGCCCACATATTGGATTACGACAATGGTTTGTACAAACCGTCAGATGCTAGAACTATCGTGGGACGATGAGGGTTCCCACCCATATGCTGCATATCCTCTACGAATTACCAATTAATATGCACGCTTCGAGGATAACAGCCACGACCTGCACATCCGGCTTCATGCGAGAGGAAGAAGATACATCTGACTTCTCCGTCCCATTCCAAATCTCATGGTCAACGCGTAATATACGACGCAAGAATCACTGGCGACATTGGTTGTTAAGTCCTAGGTGATATAGTTCTAAACAGTGGTATTCCAACTATCAGATTTAATAGATTAGCTGATCACCCTGGATCAGTAACCAATAGTTCACATTATTATCAAAAATAGTGTTTTTAGACCTTTTTCAAATGCAGGTGATAACAACACTGGATTTGTAAAATACTTTACAGAAAATAAACAAAGGACATGAGCAAGTGTGAACTTGCCTTTTGTGATTGCAAGATTATGCACTCACGGTCTTCGAGTCAGTATAAGATCCAAAATCTGAAATCAGCACCATTGGTCCTGTAAGTACTAATGTTTAAAGAAGCAATATGCTTTTATGCATAAGTAATGTGATGAACGTTCTAAACGCAAATCCCGGGGATAACGTTGTCCTAGGGTTTGGATTTCGGAAATGGTTACTTTGGAATGTGTGGTCCTTTTAGATAAGTTTCACATTTGTGCTTCTATTAGAGCTTATGAGTGGTTGCGAGCAACACATATGTAGCAATAAAATATATACTCATGATATACTAGTCAAAATTGCTTATATAAGAGTTCTTGTTTGGAAGTGGCAAAAAGAATAACCTTCAAAGAAAAGGTTTCTCTTCTAAGGTCTAAACAAGCTTTGTGGTTAGTTGAGTTGGGTAGTTGTTAATTATGTTTGCTCGAATGGTTTGGGTTTGAGATGTTTTTATAACTTAACTACTTCAGACCAAAGTTAACTATAAAACATATAGTAATGTTTATTGTATTATATTTAGATTCTTGGAGACTAAAGTTAACTTTAAAAAATAGATAGTTTTGAAAGTATAATACTTATAACATTTGTATCTTGTGTATCTGGAATGTTTCCTTTAGGTTACTTAAGATTGGTTATCCTTTTACTTGGTGTAGTGGTTTCTTGATTCTATAATGGAGTAGTATCATTTACCTTTTATAGATGAGTGAGTATAGTTTATAAACCAAGATATATTGTCACTTAACTACTTTTGAACTTTCTATAGTGTTGTGGTAGTTTTTGTAATTTGGTAGTTAACATAGATGGAAAGGATTTGGTATTTATAAGTTGTTCTTTAAGGTTAATTTTATAAGTGGAAATCTTTTTAGAATATAATTCTTACTTAAAGTAGAAGATAATTTAATACTAAGGTACTTGTAATGTTTTAAACCTTTATGGCTTATATTATTAATACTCAAGACTAATACTATCTATTAAATTTAATTGACTAATTTTATAAATATTAATAAGTGTTATTTACACTTATATGAATTTTAAACTAAGTAAATAAGTTTAATTTTGAATTATTAAAATATTTGAATTTTTATTTAACTCAAAAGTGGAATATTTTATTTTTATCATGTAGGCATTATTTTTGTGACCATTTTGGTATATTATATTTATTTTTTTGTGATTTATAAATAATAAGATATGATTTTTACAATTCTTATTACTTTATAATTGCTTAATAAATAATAAATATTTAATTGAGTGAAATAATAATGCATGATTATAATTTTAAATTATAATTCTTATTGTGCTAAGATTTTTGGTATTTTATTCATATTATTAACATTTACAATTATTAAAATATGAATTATCAAAGTTTTATTCCTTATAAAACCTTTATTAAATAATATTTATTTAAATAATAATCATAATAATTTTTAATAATAATTTTAAGTTGTAGATGTTATTTTTCTACAAATTTTCATATATTATACACATTTTTATGAATTATAAATCAAAAGTTATTAATTAAACAAGATTTAAGCATTTATTTGATTTCTGGAATACCATTAATTGAATTTATAACATTTTATTTCTTTCTTAATTAGGAAATACTTTTTATACTGCACCCATACCTAGCCTGAGTTACTGACCAGTGGGCCTATGTCCACCTCAGCACTCAGGTAAAAAAATGTATTTTGTTACTGATCCTCTGTGTACTCCCAGTCGATGACACATGGGCCCAGGGCCATGTCATCAGCCACGCGAGACAAAGACTAGTCAAACTAGCTGACGTGGTTCAAATCTGAGGTGAGCATGACGTCAGTCAAGTTGATCCTCACTGGTTTGAGGATCAATCGATCGATCTAGTGCATGCGCGGGGCTGTGGCTAGGTTCGTTGGACAGAGGATATCGAAGCGAACCTATTGGTGGTGGCGCCGCAGTTTTTTGGTCTCCGGAGGTCAACCGGCGACGAGCTCATGCGACGGTGCTTGCGGTCGATCACGGTGGCGTGGATTTAGGAAGCAAATGAAAGGTCTGCGCATTCTAGGAGATTCAGTGACTCACTAGGAACGCGATGGTGTGCTTGGTTTGGCGAGGCGCGGTCGGAGACGCCGGAGAGGTCGACGAATAGCGTCGGGAATGAGGGTTAGATTGGGTTGATTCACGCCTTCTCCGCTAGTGCGAGTTGGGGCAAACGGACGAGAAGATCACGGCGGTCTCCTCCGTGGTCTTACATGGCTGAGGCGAGCACGGAATCGCCGGCTCCATCTCACCTCCGAGCTAGGGTTCTCGAGTCAGAAGAAGAAATTGAGAGAGAGAGAGCTGCAGAGGGGGAAATTGAGGATGAGGACGAGCAAGGACGTCGCAGTGGCCTCCTTATCCTCTCCTTGCGACGACGCCGTTGATCTTGGCGCAAGGACGACAATGACGGCATCGAGCGGCGGCGAGCTCCTCCAGCGAGTTATTTGTGTGCGTGAGGACGACGACGACGTGCTGTTTTGCGGATAACCCCCTGGCATTTCTTTCCTCTCAACCCGCAATCCTTTCCTGGCCCCACTCGTCAGTCACAGAATAAAATGAGCTGAGCTGGTTACTGGGCCTTTGTGGGCTGCACATGGGCATCATATAAGTACAAAGATGTTGGGCCACGGCTAGGTAAAGTTTTTATTTGTTTTACCTTTTTTCTATTTTCTATTTTCCTTTTCAGATTAGAATTTGATTTATATTTTGAACTTTTATTTGTAGGATTTATTTGCAGTATAATTGCAATAATACTAAAACATATTTAGTATCATTTGTGAACTTTTATTATATAATCTTTTTATATTTCTTTTATTTACTCAATGTGAACCCCTTTTAATAATTTGTAGAAACTTTTCTTATTATTTTTCTTTCCTCTTTTAATCATGGATTTATTGAATGATGTATTCTTATTTGTTTATAAGACTTAACTCTAGTTGGCTCATAGTTTGAATAGAAATTTTTTATATGTATAATGATCCTATATCATTATTTGATGCATGAAATATAAAAGAAATGAATATGGTTATTACTACTTCCATTGATTTGGAAAATGGCAATGTATATATTCTATTATGATAAACAAAGAAGTTTAGAGTTTTAATTGTGAATATTTATCCTAGGGTATAGAGTTTTTAACATATTTATATTCCTTTATAGATGTGAGTAAAGATTTAAGAACTAAACATATTGTTTTCTGTTTGGAATATTGGATGACATCACCTTCATGACTAGAATGTTATATCTTGAATGTTTTATAGAAAAAAATTGATAAAGATACTCCTAAGAACATTTAATTATGATGGTTGGAAGTGTTAGAGATGTGTTTATGTGATTTGTTGTAGGGAAATGTTCCTATCAATTGATATAGATATAAGATGAGGAATTCTTAATATGAAATGGATATTATACTTGGTTTTAAGATTTAGAGTTGATTGTTTACCAATAAATACTATCTTCCATAATTCATAATTCTAGACTTCTTATTAAGGAATTCCTTTCCTAGATATACTACCTTTTTCTATCTATCATCATGATTAACATGATGAGTTTTACTTCATAGTAATGTTCTCATTCACCGATTAACCTTCTAAACTCATGGATGAATCCAATGAGTTTGATACTAAAGTATTTCATAACTTCCTCATATCCTTGCTTGGTTGTATCTACTACTCTACTGTTGATAGCCTTCCATCCAACAAATAGTTCCTTCAAACTCTACTCATAATCTTCCTTAATCATTCATTACTAATGTATCTCTAATAGTTGTATGCATCCAACTTCCTTTCTCTAAAGTTGACTATCCTTTAAGATGAATAACACCACTTCTATAACTCTATGTTATACTAGCTTTAATTGAATAATATCATCCTATATTCACTTTACTCCAATAACTCACACTCCAACCCTAAATTGTATTTATGTGGCTTGCAATGACTACTCTAGGATAACTTATCTCTACTAGGGTTCCAATCATGTTCTACCCCCTAGTATTACTTATACTAAATATAAGCATTCAATATTGGTGGCTAAACATCACCATTATAATCCTTTAATCATTTATTGCTTAAATTCTTAGTTGGCTAAGCAAGGCTTTATCAATCCTACTTTTCAATTGTCTTGAAATTATCTTCTTAGTATGTCATATTGAATTAAGGTTATTTATGGACTATGCCCTCTTTAAAAGATTTAAGTAGATGTTATGATAAGATCAAGAAATAGTAGATCAAGGATTGACAGTTAAAGAATTTGTGAATCAATGGGGAATTACCCAACATTGTTGAACAACAGATATTAAGATAAGTTCCATAAAGATTGCTATGGAAAAAAGATATATATAGTGGATGATCTTGACTTAGTATCTTTCCAACTCCAACTCATTAAAGAGTTTAAGGTTAGGTATTACTATGATACTCAGAGTAAGAATAGATAAGAATAAGATAGGTCAGTATTAATCATTGCATTTTTATTATTTTAGTGGTAATATTAACTTAGTATTCATAGGTTAATATGATGAATAGTATGATATGATCCCTTAAGGATCATATATGAATCATTTAAGCAATGTATTATGAGTGACATTTTATTATATCTGGTCTACCCTTAGACCAAATCATGTTTACCCAAATAAGGTTTTAGCAAAGGTCATATTGAGACTTATCGCAGTTAACTTGATGATCTACTTCAATTCCATCAAGTTAAGAGAAGCTTATCAATTTGATAAGTTCTGTTTTAAAAGCGCGAAAAATATTCAGATTTTCTATGCTTGAATGCAATGCACACATCTGGGTTCAGCTTATTTATAAGCTCTAATGTTGGGATGTTACACGTTAGCCATAAACTCTCACACATTATATTTGTTGTCTCTCGTTATGATTTTTGGTGTACTCGCATGCTTAGTCATTGTCGGGCCATTGACCCAAATATTGAGCGAATTCTATATATGGGCTTGTCTTCTCCTAAGGATCCCCAAAATCTATCTTTGGAGGAGGAGATAAACTCTTATCTCGAAGCTCAAGCATCTAATGTGCTTGGTAATGTTGTGAGTTTTGTAGTTCTTTCCTCAATCATGCCTTTCCGGAACGCTCATGATATATGGACCAAGATTCAAGCAAAATATGATGTGTCCAAGATTAATGAGGATGATTGTGTTCCCTCCACCTCCGGCCACGATGAGTTCTCATCTTCTACCACTACACCAACATGTGAGTTGTCACAAGGTAATGATATGGTGAGTGGTGATAGAACTTGCAATGTAGATAGTGAGATTTCCATTCATGATCCTTTGTCTCTATCTCATTGCAATGTTGTATCTTTGGGCATGAACACTTGTAGGACCGTATGTGATTTACATCCTAGTGTAGATTTCCCTTGCATATCATGTAGAAATTCCTTGAATATGTCTCATGGTGATATGCTTGCTTCGCCTTGTTGCCATGATAAATGTGCTTCTATTTCCTCTAGTACTTGTGTTGCTAACCATGTAGAGAAAATTGAAGAATGTGTCGGCTAAGGCAAGTTTGCGATTGGAGCTTCATGTGTTCCCCCATCATCACCTTCTCCCAATGTTCACTTGTGCCTCATGGCTAAGGGTTCAAAGGTAACCTCTCCTTTGGATCCCAATATATCTCATGATGATGTGAATGTTGATCATGTAGAAGATGATGATGTTGCTTCTTTAAAAGAGAAGGGGCCTAGTCCTTCGTGCTCTTCATCCAAATAAAAATGCTTGCTCTACTTTCATTGAGATATTAACCTATGCTATAGAAAGTAGGCAACTTATTGATGAGCATGAGGATACTATTGACAAAATGGGTAGTCTTGACCGTGAGTATGCTAATGACATTGCAAACCTAAATGAAGCTCTTGAAGAGGAACAAACCACTAAGAAATCTCATGAGGAGACCTTTGCTCTAGAGCTATCTAGAGTGAAGAAATCTCATGATAGAGATCTTGATGTGGCACATTCCCTTTAAATTAAAAATGACGAACTTGAAGTTGCTTATGCTAAACTCCTTGAGGATTTTGAGCATCTCAACAATGGCTCTAGGATCATCAAGGGTGAGCTCATCAAACTCACCGAGTCACATGAGCAACTTAAAGCTTCTTATTCTAAAGAGCTTTCCAAGTTGTCATCACCTCTTGCCTTATATGATGATGCTTGTGCTACTAACTCTATTTCTTGTGAAGCATATATCTTGAAGGAGAATGTTGAGCTAAAGGCTCAACTTGCTTTGCTAACTAGCAACTATGGGAAATTAGAAGAAAGTCATGCCAAGCTCGCATGAGGATCTTCTAGTCTCCCGTGGTAGGCTAAGGTTAGATCATGGGGCCATTATGTCAAAGGTAACATCTAGTGGGCCTCATGTGGACATTAGCACTATATCTACTCCAAATGTTATATTGCCATGTGGTAGTCCTTGTAATTCATACTCTCACAACCATGCTATATCATGTGATGAATTGCATTCCTTGCCTTGTTGCTCTAATAATGAAGCATCTACTTCCTCTAGTATTGTTGTTGATACTAACCATGTAGATGAAATCAGAGAGCTCAAGGCTCAAGTCACTTCTTTGAAGAGTGACTTTAAAAGGTGTCATGAAGGGAAGACCACACTCAAGAACATGTTGAGTGTGCGAAGACCTCCAAGTGACAAGAGTGGGCTTGGATTCAACTCCAACATCAAGAATAAGCCCACTAATATGTTGAAACACAAGGGATACAAGAAGAAGGGCCAAGGACAAGTGAAGAAATACGGCCAACATTGTGTGCTTCAATTGCAAGGAAAAAGGGCATCATGTGAGGGATTGTGCATTGAAGAAGAAGCCTCTTAGTGAGAAGCAACGAGGAAAGCAGCCTCAAGCACCTCCACAAGCTCAAGATGGGCCACTTCCCAAGAAGCCTCAAGCTCTTCTTCATGGTGCAACTCCTCCCAAGAAGAAAGATGTCAAGAAAAGAACTTTCTACATATGCCGTGAGAAGGGGCACCTTTCTTCCTCATGCACCATGGGCAACTCCTCATCCCATCCTATATTGATTGATGATGCTTATTCACTTCGTAAGGATGAGGGTGGCAATGTGTTTGCCAAATTTGTTGGTACCCAAAGTGGTGTCAAGAAAAGAACCATTTGGGTAGCCAAGCCTATTGTGACTAACTTCTTAGGACCCAACTTGGTTGGGGACTAACAAGCTAAAACTTGATCAATAGGTTTTATTGGAGGGCATTGGAGACTTGGCTAGCTTATGAAGAATTGAGGGATATTCATCAAATCCTTTTGTCAAAGTCAAGTCATTTTGGTTATAATTCTTCTATTATGTATCCAATGTTCCTCCTTGCGGTAACGTGTGCTCACTCCTTTACATTAATAGTTACTTGCTCTCTTGTGGATGTGTTGGTTTTGTACCTTGCACGTGTTTGTACATGTTTTCCTTCCCACTTAATTATATTGACCTATGATGTATTTTTGTGTATGTTGGTTGGCACACCATGTATTTGTGTTTCTTGGTTTGGAGCCTTTATTGTTTCTAGTTGGTATATTATTTGGCTCTTGTGAGGGATTAATGGACTGTTCTGTTTTGGGGATTGTCATGCTTGGGCATTCCACAATCCTAAAATGTGTGTACATGAGGAAAACCACTTAGTAGTTTTATTGCATGTTTATCTAGTCTCTATGTGGTATGTATTTCTCATGATAAACTCAAGTTCTATAATGTCCATTAATCCTCTCTAGTATGATATTTTGCCTCTTGTTGAGATTTATTTGTTTATCACAATATGGAGGAGTTATATGCTTTGTGCATATTACAAACCTAGAAAATGTGGACATTTGAGGTAGTGCCACTTAGAATTGATATTGAGAATTATCTAGCTCCTATGTGGCACATTTTCTCATACAAGTTCCAATTTGCTTGGATGTTCTATTGCTCATCTCTTGGATCTTGTGTGTGAGAATGATTCTTGGTATATGTTTCCTCATATTTGGATCTATATATCCTTATGGGAACCACTTGCTTCTATTTATCACTAGTGATTGTGTGACTTTTTGAAGCTATTAAGAATCTCTCTCGAAGCATCAAGCTTATTTATCATGCTTTGTTATATGCTTCTTGTTGTGAATATGATAGTGATATCCTTGCAAACTACCTAGGGAAAATTTCCCTTATGTTTATTGTCTTTGGACAATTGGTACTCCACATATTGTAGAATTTATTGATCATATTCACTTTGGCATTTGCTTATTTGCCTTATCTTTGGCCAAGAAAATGTTTTCCTATTTGCTCCCAAGCTTTCCTTGCCTCTTGTGGATCTTCTTTTTTTATTGGTATCCTCTTGTGTTTTATTTTAATGTAGGTAGTATTTATGATCTCATTTGTGGGCATTTTGCATTAAAAATCAAATTCATATATAATGTCTACTTATGGGGGATCTCTCCTATATTATCTAGAACAATCTTTTTGTGCTTCTTGATTTGATCCATTTTGGTTTATTTAGTGCTTGGAAGCTCGATCCTTTTGTGTTGGAACTTTGTATGCCATCATGAAAAGTGTGAAGAGTTTGTTTTGGTTGTTGGAACCTTGCTCTCTTTGGGAGTTGGTTTTATCTCATTCTTTGTCATTTGTTTTGATATTTTAGGATGAGATAAATCCTTGAGCCATGGTATTCTTGTCTATCTTTTACCTCTTTGGCTCTTTCTAGGTCATTTGTTGAACATGTGTCATTTCATGTGTTGATTTGGTTCGTTGATACAATTTGGACACCTTTTGTCGAGTCACACTTTTGTGTGTGTCTTATTGGTTTACTTGGTGTTTTTGTTCAAATTGTATCTCCTTTTGGTTATTGAAAGTCTTATGCATGCATATTTACTCATTGTATTTTTTATCGCATCCTTGCTTTATTTGATCCAATACATAGGGGAAACTCCGCCAAATCCTAATCGGCTAATATGTGCATGAAATTCAATTTCATATCAATATGCACATGTTTGTGTGGAGGCTCTCCTATGTATTGTAGTTGCACTAACTACCTTGGACCCAATTTGTTTGGGCACCATAGTGTACTTAATTGTGTTTTAGGTACATTGGAGATATATTGGATGCTTGTCTCTTTAATTAGGAAAGAGGGGTGCCTTCATGTGAATTGGATGCAAGCTAGGATGATCAATGAATTCATTTAAGAGTGCATAATTTCATTCTTTCTCATTTCTTGTGGTTTAAATGCTTATGGGGGAGCAAGGATTCCATATTTGTGCATATTGTATTCAAATACAAGTATTATAAAATTTGCAAAACATTTGGGGAGCTTCTCTATTTTCATTTAAACACTCTTGGTTGCTGTTTCCATTTGGCATCATTTGTTGGTTTTTCAATTGGTTCTTTTGGACCTTTTGTTTGCTCGCTTCATTTGTTGAAGCTTATTTATATTTCTTTTGTTTTTGCAATCATTGGGTCCTCAATATAGTTTTACTTCCTCCCAAGTACTCATCATCTGACTTGTGTTGGAGGAATTCTCACTATATTGGCCCTCTAGAATTTTCACCCATTTTGGCAATTGATGTCAATGGGGGAGAATTTTTGGAGGGTTTAAGGGAAGTTGGCCTTTGCTTTGAGTATGTTCTTAAGCATTTGCCTCTCATGCTCTTGCATCTTTGTGGTTGCTTTGCATGTTGAATATATAGAGGAAACTCAACCAATGGTAATTGTTGGCAATCTATGCAATGAAATTCAAGATCATCACACATGCATATATTGTGGGGGGAGTTTGCTCTATATATTGTGCTTGTACCAGCATCACATACTTGTGTAGTATTTGATGTTGGGGCAACCGCTTTGGTAGTTGTTTGTCATATTTAAACCCTCGCTAAGGGATTGTCATCAATTACCAAAATGGGGGATATTGAAAGGGCATGTATGCCCCCATGTGTGGTTTTGGTAATTAATGACAATCTCTATGGACTAATGTGTAAATTGAGTTCCACTTGTAGGTTTGTCCATTGGCATCGCTTGGGCCATGTGTTGGTCTCAAGGTTGGAAGATGAAGAAATGTCCAAGGGCTTTGTGCCCATTGGAATCATGAAGAAAGAAGGAGCTTGAAGGTTGATCAAGATATGTGCAAAGAGTTTCATCAAGATGGATCAACCTCAAGAAGGGATGAAGAAGGGCGAGCTCAAGATGCGCCATCTCTAGAAGATCTCATGCTTGAAGCCTGCCATCCTCATGATCATGGGGTGATGAAGACAAGCTCAAAGAAGAGGTTTTCCCATGGAGTATGGGGGAGCTATTTGCAAGTCTTCATCTTCATCAAGCAAGAGCAAACAAGAAAGGTGTTCCCACTCTAGAAGAGCAAGACGGTCTACATCAAGTTCAAGTGGAATGCTCAAGGAAAATGTATGTTCTTGATAGGGCTTCTCTTTTTCTGGTCTCGTTTTGTTAGTTGGGAGACCGGGTTTAGGATAGATAGTCGTACTATCAAGAGGGGTTCTCAAGCGGGTGTCTCGTTCGCATCATTCGGATAGAGCTCAAACCTTTGCATGCATAGCATCATGTTTCTTGGTTGTTATTTGGTTCTTTTCCATGAGAGTATCTAGAGCTTGTGGTCATCATCATAACAAGATATAGTTCATCATCTAAGGATTTACTTGCATATCTTATTGCGGTTTTTGATCTTGCGAGTTTCTAGGATGCACACCTTGGGAGATATCTCACATATATATATATATATATATTCATGATATTTTCTTCCTTGGTGGTATCCAATATTTCACTTTTTTGTTGGATTCTACTTGGTGTTATCTTTCCAACAAAATTGGTTTCATCCCAATCGGAGTTTCCAAGCTCAACTTCTTATGTTTTGGGTTTTGGAGGTTTTACCGGTTCATCGCTTCTAGAGAGGCCATACCTTTCTTAATTTGGTTTTATCCTTCCATGTTGGACTATGATGTTTGTTTGCATAATCTTGTATAGCTTGTCGTTCTCTTCGAAATGAGCCCAAGATCATCAAAAACGGAGTCCGAAATCAAAATTTATTAAAGTTTTCGTGCTATGCTGTCTAGTGTTTTTTGCTTGAGCGGAAGTTCCGGCCGAAATTCCAACCCAAGTTCCGGTGAACGTCTGTTTTCTTCTGTATCTTGTGTCTCTATTTATCGAAAGTTCCGGTGGTTCACCGGAAGTTCTAGTGATGTGCGAATCTGGCCCAAACGGTCAGTTTTTCCTTGTCCTATTTAAGGGGGCTTATTTCCCAATGATTCCCCATCTTTTGAGCTCATTTTTGCCCACCATTGTTGACCTATTTGAGTTTTCTTACTCCCTCTCCCTCCCATGATTGATGGAAAAAGTGAGAGGAGATCTAGATCTACAATCCCACCAAACCAAATCCCTTCTTTGTGAAGAAATCATTGGGATCTAGATCTTAAAGAGTTTTGTGTTTTTCTCTTGTGTTCTTCCTTTCTTATTCCCCCAATACCTTTTGTAGCTATGTTGGAATTGGGGAGTAAATGACTTTGCCTTGCATTTGTTGCATAGGTTTGAGTTCTCCTTGGAGATTCGGCGAGTACAAGCTTGTGGGCTTGTTACTCTTGGGTTCTTGGAACCCTAGACGGTTGTGTGGTTGGATTGTTGACCTTTTGTGGTCTTGTAGCCTTTTGTGTCTTTGTTAGCCTTTTGTGTCTTTGTTGTTGGGAGCCTATAATTTAGTTGTGGAGATATCCCCAATCTTGTACGGGTTCGGTGACCACCCTCAAGTGTCCCATAGTGGAGCGAGTGCCCGCCTTTTGTGGTGCGCACTCGGGAGAATAGGGTGAGCCTTTTGTGTCATCGGTGTGTTGTGTTCTTCCGCATCCAGGGTGAGGCCTTGTGTGGCGTTGGGTGAGCATCGAGCCACCACAACTCGAGGTAAGCCATTTGTGGCGTTCGGAGAGCATTGCGCCATCGCACCTCTCCAACGGAAACGTAGCTTCTTTAGAAGTGAACTTCGGGAAACAAATCTTCGTCTCCGCGTCCATCGGTTATCTCTCAACCGAGCCCTTTATTTATGCACTTTACTTTGTGATAGCCATCGTGCTTGAAGTATTTATCTTGCTATCACCTTGTTGCTTGAATTGCTTAACATAGGTTGTTGGTGCACTTAGGTGGACCTAGTGGTTAGGTTTTGTGCTCAATAAATTAAACGTTAGTTTTATTCCGCATTTATTTGAGCCTAAGTCGTAAGAATTTTAAAAGCCTATTCAGCCCTCTCTACGCAACGTCCATTGCACTTTCAGTCATCCTCTACAAGATCATCATGGTGTTCTATCGACATAGTGGGTTTAGGAATTATAGCAAATTCCCGACTAGATGAACTAGTCATCTCTGATTTGATGAGCTAGACATACCTTTCATATGAAAGATATCCTCAAAGAAAGTCGCATCATTTGAATCAATAATTGTACCAACATGCATGTCAGATACCTAAGATTTTACTATAAAAAATCTATAGTCAATGCTATGAAAAGCATATCCTAGAAAAACACAAACCATGGTTTTTGGTCCAAGCTTTCGCTTCTTGGGTATGGAATATTGACTTCGCCAAACAACCCCAAGTTCATAAGTAAGAGAGTTTAATCCTTTTATTTTCCCATTCCTAAAATGGAGTCATGGTTTTAGCCTTTACGGGAACATGGTTTAGTACATGACACGCAGTCATTAGCGCCTCCCCCCACCATTCCTTGGAAAGACCTGATGTATCTAACATGGCGTTAACCAAATCAGTTAGAGTGTGGTTCTTTCTTTCGACCACCCCATTTGTCTGAGGTGAGTAGGGAGGGGTCCTCTCATGTATAATACCATGTTCCATAAATAATAAATCAAATTCATTTGAAAAGTACTCTCCACCACGATTCGACCTTAGCCGCTTGATTTTAAGATCAAGTTGGTTTTCTGCCTTAGCTTTATAGATTTTGAAGTAGTTTAAAGCTTCATCTTTAGATTTTAGAAGATAAACATAGAAGTATCTAGTGGAGTCATCAATCAACGTCATAAAATATATTTTCCCACCTTTTTTCAGCACACCATTCATCTCACAAAGATCTGAAAGTATAAGCTCTAGTGGTGCTAAGTTTCTCGGTTTCGCAGCCGTATGAGACTCATGGGATTGATTTGCTTGCACATAAACTTGGCACTTAGAACCTTTGACAGTGGTAAATTTCGGAATTAAACTCATATTGGCTAGCCGTGTCATGCAGCCAAAGTTAATATGACAGAGTCGTGAATGCCAAACATTGGACTCATTATCATTGCAAACATGATTAATAACTTTAGTACATGAGTCTGACAAAGATAAGCGGAACAGACTTCAGCACTCATAACCCTTTCCAACAAATTGTACATACTTAGAAATTACAACTTTATTGGACTAAAAAACCAACTTAAAACCATCTCGACATAAAAGAGATCCGCTGACAAGATTCTTATTGATGGAGGGAACATGCTGCACATTCTTCAGCTGTATGGTGTTCCCCGAAGTAAACTTCAGATTTACCGTACCAACACCATGAACAGAAGCACGTGAGCCATTTCCCATTAGCATGAAAGAAGTCCTTAAGACCTGATAAGAGGAAAACATGGAGATATCAGAACATACATGTGTATTAGCACATGTGTCTATCCACCAATCAGGATAATGACATACTGAAAGGATAGTAGGTAAAATACCGTAACAAGCATCCTTCATATCAGTATCGCTAATAACAACATTAGCGGTCTACCGTTGTTCCCATGTTGACGCTTGTCAAAGCGATTAGGGTAGCTAGGAGCCCAATGATCAGGATCGCCACAGACGTGGCAAGAGCCTTTCCTCTTATCATTTGTCTTCTTGAAGTTGGTTGAGTGCATGGCCTTGTTCTTGCCATCAAACTTCCCTTTGCCTTCAGATTTGTTCTTATTCTTGAACTTGTGGGATTGAAAGTTTTTCCTATGCAAAAAATTGGCACTAGAACCTCCCTCAAATCCTCGAGCAGTTTTGTCCTTTGCTCTCGCCTTCTCTTCCACATGAAGAGACCCAATGAGATCCGTAAAGGAAAACTCTCGTCTCTTATGTTTTATAGAAGTAGCAAAGCTCCTCCACGAGGGAGGAAGCTTGGCAATAATGCCACTGGCCACAAACTTGTACGGTAAGGTACACTTGAACTGCTCAAGTTCTTTGGCAAGTGATTGTATCTCATGAGCTTTCTCAACGACGGAGCGCTCATCAACCATATTGTAGTCATAAAATTGCTCCATGGCATACAACTCAGTGCCAGTGTTCGAGACCCCAAACTTGGCATCGAGCGCTTCCCGCGTGTCCTTGCCATTATCAAATGACATATACAGGTCAACAATGTTGTCTCCAAGAACACTGAACAAAGCCGCCATAAACATGGTATCGGCTTTCTTAAAGGTCGCTTCTTGCTCAGCAGAAAGATCTCCTTCAGGCTTGCCAAGAGTGGCACTATAGCAGTTTAGGTTTTTAAACCAGATAACTGCTCTCTTGTGCCATCTCTTATAGTGAATGCCATCAAAAGGAAGTGTCCTAGTATCCACGGCTACACCCGTGGAATTCAGTTGCCTATAATCAAATTTTTGGATTGTTGAAAATATAAGCAATAATCCACATGATTTAATCCGAATAATAAACTGATAAATCATGATTATACAAACAGTACTAAAACCAATCATGCAGATCAACAAAGTAGATAAATAGATTACATCTATACAAGATAAACCTATCACATCACCAACCGCTATAACTAGAAACTCTAGCAAAATCCGAAAGAGAGAGATTGAGATCACATATGATGCAGTTGCGGCAGAAGCCGCAACAGAGGATGCAGCGGTGGCAGTAGCCACATTGGTAGCAGCAGCAGAGTTGTCGCCCATGTTGAGGTTGCCTAAGAGGTCGCTGACGTCCGGGAAGAAGTCGTCGTTCGGGAACTTGTCGTCGGACGATGTCGTGGTTGCCAGTAGTCGCGCTTGAGCGCTCCCCAGAAACCCGATCGCCCCTCACCCGTACATGTTCATGAGAGGCGGGGTTCTGGAGGCCTACTGCCTCGATCTACAGTGCACGCCGCAAGCCGGGATGAGGAAGACGACGGCGCAAGGTTCAGGAGATAGACGTGTGTGTGGATTGATTACCAATTAGGTTTAGCGCAGACTCTTATATAGTGTAGGTTAGGGAGATCGTGGGGCACATCCCACGTCCGAGTCGGTAACAACCCACGATCCATAAAAACTGTAAACAACTGTAATTAACGCGTCCGTTAATGACTCATAAGTAATTTTCCCAAATAGCAAAATAAAGCTCGGCGAGATTCCCGCAACCCGCAGCGCGTCGTGACGAGGCGAGGCGGGCGGCATCAAAGGAGGAGTGCGCGAGGGCTTATCTCCTTCTCACACCTTAGTGAGTGGTGCAACACTCTACTATATAAGGTGGTCCAACTCCCCTTCCACTAGCAATGTGGGACTAAACTTTAGCACCACTAGCACAGCCATATGCTGCCATGTACAAGTGAGCCAAAGAGAATTTCAGAATTTGTCTAATGGGCCAGTAGCCCAAAACACACTAAATTCCAATAACGTCACCCCTTTTTCTTCCCCTTACTCTGTCCTATTATCTCATTTTCTTTTGCTCTCCATGGAAACATCCTCCCTCACCTTGATC
Source organism: Avena longiglumis (assembly GCA_030063025.1). Lineage (NCBI taxonomy): Eukaryota > Viridiplantae > Streptophyta > Magnoliopsida > Poales > Poaceae > Avena > Avena longiglumis. Next base: position 539,157,935 of record CP125973.1, read on the forward strand.
TAGAGCCAATGACAATGACTCGGGGTTGCCATCGACATGGTAGAGGCGAACCCAAATATTAGGGTTGAGGGGTGGGCCGTCAATGACTTAAGGGTGCTGGGGTGCGGATCGTCGGTGCCAGAGAAGAAGCTACATGGCGTGCCATGGGCTTATTGGGACGACCGAGGTGGGGATTTAATGAGGGAGAGGGAGGGACGGCGCGAGAACGACACCAACTGTCGGGGGGTAGAGGCTAGTGGTGCGGCGTGGACATATCACAAGTTGTGAGGGTTACTATAGGCTGGTGAGGTTACTTAATGTTTACTATCACCTCGCTTATGGGAGGACGCTACGACTAAATTATAAGGGAGAGTTTCCATCCCTCCAGTTTGATCTTCTGGGATGGAGTTTGCTCTCCGCTTGTAGATGGGTTGTATATGCATAAACACCCAAATGTAGGTTTGTAGCACCCCGGGTAAAACCACCACTAGAAATCGCATGTCTTTATCTTTGTGCATCATCATGACATCATCATGCATATTATTATTATTTTTGCTTAAAACTATGTTGCAAAAGACTATGTTGTTTTCTAAACTAGCCCTCCTTCAATTTTAAATCAACCCTCGGTCCGACCGAATCTTTTATTTATCTAAAAACAATTTACGAAAGTGTTTTTTAAAATAAAAATAAATAAATAATTTTGTGGGGAGGAAGCCAGATGACTAGGCCCAAGGCCCAGTCAAAGGCTACCTACAACCCACCTACAAACCCTAACCCTAATACCTAGACCAACCCCTTCCTCCACCACTCCCTCACCCAGCCGCCGCCACCCTCTCATCTCACCCACCCACAGCATCCACCAACCCACCTACCAACTACACCACAACGGCACACACAACAATGTTACACGCGCGCAACCGCCTACCCGCCTGCACCTTGGCCCCACCTCCCTGCCCCGTCTCGCACTCGCCCGTCCACCCCGCTCCTCCTTGGCCCTACCCCGCGGACCCGCCCCTCTAACTCCCCACGTCGCTCTTGCCTCCATCCCCAACCCGCGCGACCGCCACCAGCTTCTATCCCTGCATTGCCGCCGCCTCTCCCCAACTCCCAAGGACGCGCCGTCGAAGGATCCCCGCCACCGAGCCTCCCACCCCGCAACAAGCCTCTGCGCTGCCTAGCCTGTCCCCGAACGCCTCTTCTCGCTAGCCCTGCTGCAGGCCGCCAGTGCCGCCGTCCTCCGCGTGTGATGTGCCCCTCGCAAGCTCTTCCTCGCCCTGGACCTCGACCACGCCTGCCGCCACCGCCATTGGGTTCTCTCCCACGAGCTCCCAGGCGCCGCCTCTCTTCCTGGCGCTGACCGGCCTCGCCCCGGCGCCACCACCAGGTCCTCCCTCTGCCTCCGCTTCCGGCCGCCAGCATCCGTCGCAAGTTCTGCCACCGTCGGCCCCTCCTCGCTGGCCTTGACCGCCGCGCGTCCTCCTCCACCGCAAGTCGTGTCCTCCGTGGCTGCCGTCTCCAGTGCGCCATGGTGCCCTCGCGAGCCTCCTGTCCTCTGTCCCTGCCACTTCCAGTGAAGCCTTGTTCTTCCTGTCCTTCACGTGCATACCGAGCCTCGCACATGCCATGTATCATCTGTATGATTCAGATTCTGATGTACTTGGTGGTAGATGGCCACATCCTCCTCTTATGTTTGGTGGAGGTTTCTCCCGAAACTCGTGCAGTGGCGGTGTGACCTGGGAGTGATTTTCCCCTGTGAAGATTGTGCAGTTCTGTTCGGAGATTCCGACACCCGGCCAACTCCGTCTTCGTCATCAAAACCGGAAACCTTAAGCACTTCGACAGGGAACCTTACGATGATGTCGTCATACTCGAAGCTCTTCGACCCGAACCCTCAACACGTCAAGGCCTTCTTCCTGGAACCGAAGACGCCAAGACCCCCAGTCCACGGATGCGAAGACCGATCCCGAAGCCCGATCCGAAGATAGGTCCGAAGATCGATCCGGGGATCCTCGAACCCCTCCGAGCCCCCAAGATCGCCGAACCCATGTGTGACCTCTTTCCGAGCCCCTATTTTATAAATGCTATATCTACTTGTTGCACATTAATCATTCATGATTGCATACAAATTTGTGTGGTTTGGGGGCCTTATGCCGATTCACCTAATAATTAAATATGGAGTCTATATGCTGGCAAATCTAGTCTAATAATGGCTCCATTTAAATTTGTGTAGCGAATCGATGTCATGTTTTTGCCTTGTTAAGACAACGTTTAAATTGCGGGGTATCTAAATAACATGAACCATCTAATTAATTGTTGGAACCCCGGTTTCGCTTAATATTGCCTAATTGCATCGCATATTTGCCATGCCATGCATCATACATGCATCATGCCCGATCTTCTGCCGTGGTATTAAATAGTGCATCCGGTGTTTATTCTAGTCTTTTGCTTCTTCGCGGATAAGGCCGTTGAGTTGATGTGATCTTCACCCCGATCTTTGGATGAACCTCCAGCAATGTTTTCAGGCGAGCATTCTCCCCCTTTCCACCTATCTTACTTTTATAGTCTTTATTTCCTCCTATTGATCTATTGCTATCTGTGATGCGATGCTCTAGTTTTCGTACCCGTGATATCCCTTGCAGCCATTAAATTGCCTTGGACACATCCTATTACATGTTGTTTGGTAGATAGTCAGCCTTGCGAGTCGTAGTTGCTTGCGCAGGTGTTGCGTCGCGCCGTCGATGTTCCACAGTTGTTGGATTAATGCCTTATGTTTAATGTTGGAGATGATTATAACTTTAATTACCGTTTAATAACTAAAATTGAAAGTAGGTAAATAATGCAGAGGCACAAGTGGGCAATAGATGTTATTTGGTTTTTAACCGTCCACTTGTGTCCCGTAGGACCCCGAGTACTTGATACCTATTCTTTGAATATTCGCACTATCCGCATGTGGGACCATGAATCCTCCTAGACAGAGCTTGAGTCATATCTTATTTCTTGGGGCCACAAGTAGTTTGGATCTTTATTACTATCCTGTACTTATGCCATGCTTTACTGTTTTATTTACGATTGCGCGTGGAGCGCCTGTACTGTTTTGGAACCCCGTGCCACGTTTTCACGGTATCGACAAGCCCAGTCACACTTTCGGGTTCACAGTCCTTTACAACCGTTGTCACAAACCTCTGGGTCCATCTCGGAGCCGGCCAACTTCGTAGCGGGTAGCTTGGTGGGGGCCCCCTAAAATATTATATGAATCTTGCAATTGCTCTGTCGTGATGCCTCGTTGGTTTTTCATTTGGTTTTTCCCGAGGTTGATCGTGCGTGTGTTGCTATTTGTGCCCCCCTACAGGGTAAAACTTTCTGAAAGCCGTGTCCGCGGTTATGGACGACTTGGAGTACAGTATCTCGATCATAGACAACTATAACTAAAGTAGAGCTATAAATTTGACTTTATAATGACTAGTAACCAGCTTCACTATAATGGAATGGCTAAATAAAAGTGCCAACAACTGCTAGTTTTGGGTTGTCACCTGTTACCATTGTATCTGACTAGTAAGTATTGCAACTACAACGGAATGGCTAAATAAAAGTGCCCACAACTACTGGGTTTTCGGATGCCTCATGCTATATGTATCTGACTAGTAAGTATACAACTACAACAGAATGGTTAATTAAAACTGTCCACTTCTTATTATATCAGGATGACTCATGCTATCTATATCTGACTAGTAATTGTCGCAACTATAACAAAATGAATAAAACTACCAACTGTGTGAGTTCCTCGGTTGACTTCCTCGGTTGGTATCGAGGGAGAATACCAGGATGGGTATGTTTGGTGTTAGAATCAGGTTGCATCCGAATAGGTCTTTCTTACCCCTATCTGTATCTGATAGCCGCTAGTTGTATTGAGTCTCTATAGGTTGTCTAGTGCATGTTGCGATGCCGCTTCAGTCCACCATACCTATGTAGGCGAGAACCGCCGAATTCTAGTCTCGCCATGTACTGGCCTCAATACTAACCGCTCTTTTTTTCTTTGCCCTTTGTCGGCACCCCTTTGGTTTAAGCAGGTTTTGAGATCGACGTCGTTAGCAGGGTTACCCTTCCGGCTTGGCCTGGGCAGGGTTATGGACGCCATTGGTTATTCTTCAGGGCTCTTAGCCTAATTTGCATCTTGTCCGTACTTGGACGCTGTATCATTTTCAAGGCGATTTGGATCTTTGTACTGTATATTGTATCCTTGACTCGATGAGTCGCTTTTGTATATATCTGTTTTGTGGGTTCCATCGTGGACTAATGTGTAATGATATTACTTCATTTTCCACCCGCACGCAAGTGCCTGGTGGGCACCTATGAATCGTTTCTATGCGGGTTTGGCGGAAATCGCTGAGACTTGCATAGGGCCGATCCGAGGGTGTTACAAGGTTGAGTGTTGGGGTAGGCCTCAGTGGGCGCTAATATCTGGTTTTAGAGCCAGCATCGTCATGTCTTCATGTGGGTCAACCCAGTAGGATGGTCTCCTCAGTGCTTAGTCCCACCTCATTTATTGGAGGAGGCCACGACTAGCTTATAAGGGAGAGTTTCCACCTCTCTTTAGTTTTGAGATGTTGGGATAGAATGGGCTTTCACTTGTATTTGGGATAAACATCCGAACATAGGTTGAGTGTTGCGCTAGGCCTGAGTGCACGCTAACATCTCGTATCAGAGCCAACATCATCAATGCCTTCCTCGGTGGCTTCCTATAGGATGGGATGTTAGGGCTGTTGTAGGCCGGTGAGGCAGCTTAATGTTTAGTCCCATCTATCTTACAGAAGAAGATTATGACCATCTTGTAAAGAAGAGTAGCCCTCCGGAGTTCAGTCTAGGATTTTGGGATAGAGAAGGATCTCCACTGGTACCTAGGTCGTATGTGCATGAACGTTTGATCATAAGCTAAGTGTTGGGATGAGTCCGAGTGCACATTAACATATGGTATTAGAGCCAACACCGGCATGCCTTCGTAGAAGGCTTCCCAAGGGATGCGATGTCACAGCTGTTGTAGGCCTATGAGCTTGATTAGTGCTTAGACCTACCTCGTGTCGTGTGTGGGAACACATACATCTGGGGTAACGCATACCCCCATTTAGTTGTTCGGCAGTTGGGTGAACAACACGTCCAAGGTTCCTTCCCGGCACCCTCTCACTGACCTCTTAAGAACTCAAGAACACACGTACATGTTTTTTTACCAAGGTTCATGCCACCCGAAGGCTAACAACCTTACATCCTGCATATCTGGTGGTATTGCTGAGAGTGGGAGAAAACGGGTTACAAAGGGAGAGAGTCAAGCCCTTGCCGGAGTTGATCACCTAAGCTCTAGCCGCAACAATGGCCATCTATCATTGTTGCTTCTCCTCGTAGTCTAACCTATCTCTCGGTTCTCCTTCTTCCTCTACCCTCTCTATTGCTCCATTCTCTTCTGCTAGCTATGGTTCTTCTCTCTGGATGCCTATCTTTTTCCTATCATCCTTCCCTTAAGCCATATCCCTCCTTTTATACCACAAGGGATTACCATAGTGGCCTTGGATTCACCGGACGTGTACACGACGAACTAGGTGGATGAGAGCATCCAACTAGCATGGCCATGCCAGCGTCTTGTCTCGCCCTTTAGTCTTGGTCTATGGGCCCGCACACCCTCTACGTCCCGGGGCCTTGTTCTTCTCTACCACCCGGTCTCGTATCTTGTCATGAGTGTGTTGTCCATATTCTCAGGGTCCATTGTAACTCTTTCATTACATCAGGGGCTACTAGGGCCCATACCGCCTGCTCTTATTTTGAATGCTCTGCATACTCTGCTGGATCGTGCTAGGCAGGTACGTTCCCGTGCCCTGGGAAGGATACGTCATTGCTTATGTATTGTTTCCGTGACTTATACTGTGAGACGGATCTCGGCCCCTGGGCCTATGTACAGGCTTAGGCTGTGGGATTTTCTACGTGCAAGAGGGTCGCCATGGCCCACACTGAGAAGGATCATGGTACCCCAGTTCCCGTGGATATGACACCTCACTTACAGGAGGATGTTGCGATCAACTTATAAGGAAGAGTTTCACTCCTCATTTTGTTCGATCTTTTAGAATATAGTGGACTCTCTATTTGAAGTTGAACCTAATGCACATACATATCATAATATAGGCTAAGTGCTAGGCTAGGTCGGGCGAAAGCAAGAACAGGTTGTCCGACAACCCCTTTCTTTTTTATCTCTGCTTAAGGAGTGGAAGGTGTCTTAACTCCCGAGTTCTAGTGCTCCCTACACTTAAAAATAATAATTTTTTTTGCAAGTATTTTAAAAATTTGAAAATAATTCTGGATATAATTAATGTTGTATCCCACGAGCATTCAAAATGGCAACATGGAATTCTTTGTACTTTGGGTTACAAAAAATTAAAAACCTGAAAAAGTTGGGGGATTTGAAAACATGCATTGCACAGATCCACACTTTTATCGTTTTTATGTAGCTTGAAATACAAAGTATACAAAATCAATACATCTGGATATATTTTTTCAATTATTTTAAAATTTTAAAAATATGATTTTCGATTTTCATAGAGCTCGGAGCCGAAAATCTCCACTCCTTAAGAGCCTCATGTTTCACTCGAATCTCCACTTAAGAAATAATACTAGCATCTTGTTTGACTTTCAGGTCCAAACCGCGAAAACAAAAAAAAAACAAAGGAAGGAACGTGTGCGTGCCCGTACGTACTTGTTGCAGTAGTAAGTTTACTTGCTCCAAAGTCCACCAGCCCTTCTGAAATGCAGCAACTACTGTACCACTACCCCCACCTGCGCCACGTACGCTGACAGGAGGGCCCTGCAGCACAGCTCAGAGTTCGGTCCCACCGGTCAGTGTCAGGCGATAAGGGGATGGTACATTGGTACCGGTACCGGAAAAAGTTTACACGGGCGGATCCAACCACTGCGCTGAAACGAGCTGAGCTGAGCTGAGCAGAGGTGAGGAGTGAGTGAGGCAGCTAGCTCGCTTGTTTGCTTTCGCTGGTCTCCAATTTATGGCGATTTAATGCCGTCACCAGCTCGCTCTGCTCGCATCAATGGCCATGGCCGAATGCATCTGAGCAGAGCTGAGCTCGCTCCCCTTTCGTCTTCCCTATCTCCATCGGCAGCTGCTCAATCTTCTCCACCGCACCGCTTTCTCCTCCTCTGACTCCGAGAATTCTCCTTTTTGTTTCTTCCTCTTATCTTTTCTCCTCATCGCTGTCGGGTAGCAGTGCTGTCTCGACGACGACACCTCTGCTCTCTGCTCTGTTCTAATTCGTCGTCTCCTCCTCCTCCTCGCCGAGCAAGGCACGAGGAGGTCGAAGGCGTTTTGAATTCAAATCGCCTAGCGGATTCGTTTCTTGGCTTCGCAGTCCGCGGTGTTTGGACTTCTTTTCAGCACTCTGCGGTGCAGGGGGTTTGACGCGCGGTGTTTGGATTTCTCTTGGGTTTCCGTGCGAGCGAGTCTTGGGTCCGAGAGCTCGAGATTTAGCCATGGTGGCGGAGCCGCTGGTCCACAAGGTCCTCTCCATGGGGAAGAAGACCAAAAAGGCCGGCGCCGCGTCGGGGGACGGCGGCGGCAGGGCAGTCGGCATCCTGTCGTTCGAGGCGGCCAACGCCATGTCGCGCGCCGCGGACCTCCACCGCTCCCTCTCCGACGCCGAGGCGGCGCGCCTGCTGGGCCCGCACTGCCTCGGCTCCCGCGCCGTGCGCGCCCTCGTGCCGGGCGACGACGCGCGCCTCCTCGCGCTCGCGCTCGCCGAGAAGCTCGACTCGCTCAACCGCGTCGCCGCCGTCGCCGCGCGCCTCGGCCGCCGCTGCACGGCCCCGGCGCTCCAGGGCTTCGACCACGTCTACACCGACCTCCTCGCCGGCCGCTGCTCCGCCGCGACGGCGGCGCCCTTCGCCCCCGCCTCCTCCTCCTCCGCCGACTCCGCGCTCGTCCGACAGCTCGACCGCCTGGCCGCCGCCACGGCGGGGCTCTACGCCGAGCTGGACGCGCTCGCGGGCCTCGAGCAGTCCGCGCGGAAGCTGCCCACCGACGAGGCCCGCCGCGCGCTGGAGCAGCGCGCGCGCTGGCGACGCCACGAGTTGCGCCGCCTCCGGGACGCCTCCCTCTGGAACTGGACCTACGACAAGGCCGTGCTCCTCCTCGCGCGCGCCGTCTGCGCCGTCTACCGCCGCATCTGCCTCGTCTTCGGCGACCCTATGCTCGGCCTCGACCTCCTCGCTCCCAGCTCACGCCGCCACCGGCAACAATGCAGCGAGAGCCGGCAGCTTTCCTCCGGCCCGATCACCACCAGCTCCAGGTACTCTTCCCCAATCCCGAGCAGCAATCTCGGCCAAGACGGTACCAAGTCAGGGCCGATCGCCATTGTCACCCTCGTCGACGCGCCGCGGCTCCGGCCATCAAATTGTGGGGGGAACATGTTCATGGAGTGCTTGAGCCTGAGCAGCTCGGCTTCGTGGAAGGATGACTTCGACGAAGACTTCTCAGAGGATGCCAGCTGCATCAGCACCATCAGGTCAGGGATGCTTACCACGCCGGCAACAACCACGACCCCCTCCAAAACCAAAAAGTCGCCGCGGTTCGGTCCGAAGAGCACAGTGACATCGCTGGCCCCGCCGTCGACGATCGGCGGCTCAGCGCTCGCATTGCATTACGCCAACATCATCATCATCATCCAGAAGTTGCTCCAGTACCCGCACCTCGTCGGCGAGGAGGCCCGGGACGATCTGTACCAGATGCTGCCGTCGAGCCTGAGGGCGTCTCTGAGAAAGAATCTCAGAACCTATGCCAAGAACATTGCCATCTACGACGCGTTTCTCGCGCACGACTGGCATGAAACGCTGGAGAAGACGCTGGCGTGGCTGGCGCCCATGGCGCACGACACGATGCGGTGGCAGGCCGAGAGGAACTTTGAGCAGCAGCAGATTGTACTGAAGGGGAATGTGCTGCTGCTGCAGACATTGTACTTCGCTGACCGGGAGAAGACGGAGGCGGTGGTCTGCGAGCTGCTCGTCGGCCTGAACTACATCTGCCGGTACGAGCAGCAGCAGAATGCACTGCTCGACTGCTCGAGCAGCATCGACTTTGACGACTGTGTGGAGTGGCAACTACACTGAAGTTGCAACTTACAAGGTCAGGTTTCTGCTCAAACATGTTGATCCATAGTGTACAAGTGATGTGAGGAGAGGAATACAAATGGTGCTTTTGTTTTTTTTGGTTTGGATTTCTTCCTTTTTTGTGCATGAGTTGGGATGAGATCATCTATCTATTCATAGATGAATGAATATAGGATTTTCCTGATGAATTCTCTGTCGACTTGAACAAGGCTGACCTGAAGGATGATCAATCTATTCCTGTTGTAGATATAGTAATTTTTCTAGTAAATTTGCATGGTTGTTGGGGATGCCTAGATAAAATTGTTATCCAAATTGGTAATGAAGTCACAAAGTTCTGTTACTACTCCTACCATGTTTAGCCACTGTATTCTAGCATATGGAATGTTCAGACTTGAGACTTGTGAAGTCAGTGCCTTTCTCATTCTTTAATCATCAGCGTGGGGCTTTTTCCAAAGCACATTGAGACAATCTAGGATAATTTTGCACAAAGGTATAACTTTAGGCAGTAATTTAAGCTGTACTATAACTTTAGACAATCTACTCTTATATTATCCTAAGATGCCTAGTACTCCCTCCGTTTCAAAATATAAGATGTTTTAGGTTTGTGAAGAGAATGTATCTAGACTTGTTTTAGTATGTAGATTCACTCATGTTTGGAATGAATCTAGACACTAGTCTAGATACATTTTCTTCACAAAGCTAAAACATATTATATTTTGAAACGGAGGGAGTATAACGTAAAGCCACGGCGACCGAGTGTGGGTACGCCTATTAGTCTACCTTCTCCTTCTCCTGTTAAGGGATTTCTATTTAAATTCCAACCTGTGCTCACCATCATCTGCTGAAATATGTCCAAGATGAGTTCAGATGTATCTATTCATAGATCAATGAATGAATATAGGAAAGATGCCTAATGAATGCTCTGTCTTCTGGAAATACGTCCAATCTAACTACCAATTGCACATACATACATTGTCGAGCAATCTGAAAAGCGGTACTCTAGTATTTGCATAGTAAATTTGCATTGGGTTTTCTTATGTGTGGTGGGAGAGTGAAAAGATGAATTTGTCCGCACGCTAAATAAATAAAAAAGAAGGCGAAATTATCCAAATTGGCAATGAAGTCACGAGGTTAGTTGGTTAGTTACTACCACCATGTTTGGTTAGCTATTGAATTCTAGCCAGCATACGGAATGTTCAGACTTGAGACTGTTGAAGTTGGTGCCTTTGTCATTCTTTTATCGTCAGCGTGGGGACTTTTTTTCCAAAAGCACATTGAGACAATCTGGGATAATGTGACACAAAGGTGTAACTTTAGGCATTAATTTAAGGTGTATTATACTACATCAGACAGGGTTAGTAGATGTTGATTGTAACCCACTCATATTTCATATATCACCCTAAGATGCCTTATACTACCGTAAAGCCGCGGCGATCGAATTTAGTTGGTATGATCATACGTCAACTAGTCTACCTTCTCCTTATCTTTGTATTTAATAAATTCCATCCTGTGCTAACCATCATCTGCTGAAAGGATATACCTTATCTGAACTGAAGATTGCAACGATGCAAAAAGTAAACAAAATTCAGAGAGAGTGCTTCCCGTTTTGAGAGCAGAATAAAGACCAATCATCATCACCAGGATGAGCTTTCTGCTGCATCAACCGTGAGTGCTACTCTGCAGCAGGGTGCCTTTTTGTCTTCAGAGACGCACACGCCTATGGATATGTTCCCAGAGGCACACGCGACAAGTTGGTAAACACTCATTAGCAATCAGTAAGAAAATGCAGGTCCTCTTTGCCCCCTTTTTTCTTCTTTGTTTGTACTGATGGGGACGATGATGGCCTACAGTCTGTCTTGCTGCCTCTCGTCTTCAACTCTCTCTGACTTTTTTCATACACATGCTGTACTTGCCGTCCGTGCAGAAATACGTACGTATTTTTTCATCATCGTACGTTGTCTGAAAGTAGTTTTGAATTCAGTTCAGCACTCGTTTGGTTGAATCAAGTTGCATCTGCACCGGTTTGAGTAGAGTTTGGACTTCATCTGCCATGTGTCTTGAGCACTCTTCATGCTGTTAACCAGTTCATTCCAGTCCTTGAAAATGAGCTGAAGATGAAAAACTTTCTTGTCATCTGCTTCAGTTGGCGCCATTGATGATGAAGAGCTCGATGTGCTCAAATTAATTAACTTGGTTGGCCTTTATATCCAGGTGGACGTGTTAATTTGGGGTAATAATCTGTGTTAGTAATGTGGTAAGTTGGATGCACCTCCAAATGATTCTGTTGTGCGATCAGCAGTTGAAGAGGAAGAAGATGAGCTCTGTGCTTGGAAGTGCAGGCAGAACTGGAGCTGAGCATCTGATGGAAGTTGAATTGGTTATGTATCTTCTTTCTTGCTTCCGTCAGAGTTGAACATTTTGGGGACTGCTCCTCCCGGCAGAACAGAGTTCAGTTGACGCGTGGATTAGCTTACCTTCTCCTTCTCCTGTTAAGGGATTTCTATTCAAATTCCAACCTGCGCTCACTATCATCTGCTGAAAGGATATACCTTATCTGCACTGAAGATTGCAACGATGCAGAAGGTAAATAGAACTCAAGGATTGCTGCCAATTTGGAAGAAAAATGAACCGTGAGTGCTACTCTGCAGCAGGGTGCCCTTTTTGTCCTCAGAGGCACACGCAGACAAGTTGGTAAACACTCATTAGCAATCAGTAAGAAAATGCAGGTCTTCTTTGCCCCCTTTTTCTTCTTTGGTTGTACTGATGGGGACGATGCTGGCCTACAGTCTGTCTTGCTGCCTCTTCTCTTCAACTCTCTCTGACTTTTTTTGCACACATGCTCTACCGTGCAGAAATACATACTTACATATTTGTTGATCATCGTTCGTTGTCTGAAAGCAGTTCCGAATTCAGTTCAGCACTCCATTGGTTGAATCAAGTTGCATGGACATTTGGTTTGGTTACAGAATTTGGAATTCATTTGTCATGTGATTTGATTGCAGAGTTTGGCGTTCATTTGTCTGAAAGTTGTCTTGAATTCAGTCCAGCACTCCACTGGTTGAATCAAGCCGTGTCCGCGTTTGTTTTGATTACACAGTTTGGAGTTCATCTGCCATTTGTGCTGAGCACTCCGCGTGCAGTTAAGTATTCCTGGAACTTGAGCTGAAGATGAATAACTTCTTCATCATCTGCTTAAGTGGTGCCATTGATGATGAAGAACTCTGTTGCCCCGGCTTAAATTAATCGCGGGAGGACTTGATTGGCGCGTCTATATCCAGGTGGATGTGTTAATTAGTTTAGGGTATTAATCATTATCGGATAGGAATGTGGATCAACTTTTTGGCGACTGCTCCTCCTGGCAGAACAGCAGCTTGTTGTGTCCATGCTACCCGATCTCGCACTGCTGGACAACAGTGACCACTGAAGCAGCAGCAGTGTTTTGTGTTGCTCTGCCTGAAAGCCTTTTATTTACTGCGAGCATGCGCAGAAAGAAAGGCTCGGTTGAAAAAAACGAAGGTTCAGAATTCTGAACAGAGTTTGAATAGCCGATACTCTGATATCATTTTTTTTGCAAACGAATTAAGATGTTCTTGTTAGAGATATATTGCTCTCCTTGTATATACTCATTATATAAGGGCCTCTTTGCATATTTGCCATACTCAGTGTGCCCTCATTAGCATTCTTCTTCCCCCAATAGACAATGTCTGATAATTTTACTAATGGGCTTTATAATACCAAGGGAAATAGTGAGATGACACAGGAAGAATATAGGCATTGAATTACACAAAGGAGGTGATAAACCGTAATCTTCCACCATATGCCAGAAAATTGGAGATAGAAGTGAGTTTTCTTTCTATTATGTCTAGAATTGGAGTCAATTCCTGAATTGCTGGCACGGTGGTACCCATTGGGAGCCCAAGATAAGTGAAAGGAAAGGATCCAACTTTGCAACCAAATCTCTTAGCTAATTCCTTTGTTTCATCGTCCTACACATTAATTGGTAACATACATGACTTGTGATAGTTAACAGTTAACCCAGTTGAAGCACCGAAAAGTTTCAATAGGTTTTTGAGGGCAGCTAGTTGTGTAGCATCACCTAGTAAAGTCAGTACATATTAAACTATGGGGAAATTTAGATACCTTGTTTTAATTGGCAACTCAACTATCATCTGACTAGAAGATCATTGACATCAGACTGCAATAAGTCACCTCCAAGCACAAAAAGGGAGGGGTAGATGGTCACCCTACCACACACCTCTTTTACATTTGAACTATTTTTCAGGTACACCATTCAATAATATTGAAGATGAGAAAAAAATAAATAAGATCCTTTACTATATTGATTCATTTCTTACTGAAGCCTTTGTGATGTAAAATCTCCAGAATAGATTCATTCTCTATTGTGTCAAAAGCTTTCTCAAAATCAATCATCATGATCACCACCTTTTTTAACACTTTACACCGATGCAAGTATTTAAAGGTCCAAACTATGTAGTCTTGGATGGTTCTCCCCTTAGTAAAACCATATTGGTTAGCATCAACACACTCTAAAATGACCGTTTGTAGATCATCAATAGCTATTTTTGTTTAAAAAATAAACTTTAGGCAGCAGTTTCTAAGGGAGAGATGAGCCTAAAATCAACCATACCTTTAGGAGAAGCTTTCTTAGGAACCATAGTAATAAGAGAACTACTGATACTCTGCAGATTTGCAGTATCAGAATAAAACTGATTAGATAAATTATAAAAGTTCTCTTTAATAATTTTACAACACCTTTTTAGGAAAAGTCTATTAAAACCATGTGGGCGAGGTGACTTATCTCTATAGCCATGTTCCTGACAATTTACTACATCTCCTCCTTAGAGAAAGGATCAAACAAGAAACTAAAATCACAAGAAGTAGTTTTCAGAAGATTATGAGGATTTAGTTGCATGCCAATACCATGCGATGTGCCCATCCTAACTTTATAGCACTTCCAAACAATGGCAATAATTTCATCATGTTGAGTTGCTAAATGCCCGTCATGAGAATTATCTGAAATATGAAATTCCTTTTATGTTTCAGTTGTCATTACATTGATTTCAAACAATACCGATTTAATCTTATTTTGAGATTGGATGCTTAAGGTGTTGTAGTTTTATTCCATCTTTCTTTGCCGATTTCAGGCCAATGAGGGAAAAACTAAGAAAAACTAAAAAACGTCGGCATGACAATAAAATCCCAAAATTTTAAGTTATTTGACTTTTAGAAAAGTACTTTGATCTGTGGTTCCATTAGGATAATTTTGAGATAAGAGCGTATTACAACGCTGAACTCATCCTATAGTTCAAGTTACAACCCTGAACAACTAAACCGGTTAGAAAACTACCCTAAACATTGCAAACCATCTAACACGTAACCCTTTCCCGTCTTGGAGGTTTTTTTGACTAGTCACGTTAGCCACGTCATTTGCCACATCATTTGGGTGTTAAGTCATAGACAGCTGCCCATCTCTGCCTCCCCCGACCCTACCCAACTCCGCCTCCCCCAACCCAGGTCGTCCTCCTCTGCCGCCGCCGCTGCACTCTCCCCCACCACAGTTGCAGCTCCCGTTGCTCCCTTCGCCGCTGCCACATCATGCTTGTCTGAGGAAGAAGAAGCCCTGCTGGCCTCAAATAGGTAAGTCCCGTTTGATATTTTCTATTCTGGGATTTCTTGGGTTAAGAAGATGTGGCGATTGGGTCAAAGGTTAATGATTTCATTTTTGTTAGGCATGGATCCAGCTGATTATCTTCTAATTTTTTTATTTCAATAGAGAATTCATCCAAGAAGGCAAGGCATTGATTATGTGGGGGCAAAAAATAAATGTCTTATGTTGAACGGGACAGGCTGACTATGGATGAACTGTGGTGATACATCGGAAACGTATCTATAATTTTTTATGTTCCATGCTTGTTTAGTATCTACTTTGCTATATTTTGTCTATACTTTGAGGTATTTTTATACGCTTCCTGGAACTAACCTATTGACAAGATGCCATAGTGCCAGTTGCCAGTTTTTTGTTGTTTTTTGTTTCAGGAAGCTAAAAAATGAATATTCTCGGAATTGGACGGGACAAAAGCCAAATTTCATATTTTTCCTGGAGCGATACAGAAAATCGAAGACGAAACGGAGGAGGAAACCAGGGTGGCCACACCCTAGGTGGGCGCGGGACCACCCTAGGCCACGCCCACAGGGGGTGTGGGCCCCCTAGACCTCCACCGACCTTGTCTCCTTCGCCTATAAGAAGCCCCCAGAGAGAAAACCCTAAATAATCCATCATACTTCCAAAAAAAGTTCCACAACGCCGCCGCCACCGAAGGGGAGATTTGGGGGATAGAAAGTCTCTGTTCCGGCACCCTGCCGGGACGGGGAAGTGCCCCCGGAGCCATCTCCATCGATCTCCACCACCATCTCCATTGCCGTTGCTGAATCTCATGATGAGGAGGGAGTAGTTCTTCCTCGAGGCTAAGGGCTCTACCGGTAGCTATGTGTTCATCTCTCTCTATGCATGATCTTGTTGTGGTCATGAGCTTTGTAATCTAGTAGATATACCTTGGTACTCAAGTGCTTAAATAGATCTCTGCTCTCCCCATGTGTGTGAAAGTGACAGCGTGCACGCCATGGTGGCACTTAGTCTTGAGTCTACATAAATACTCTTTGTGCTTTAATAGATCTTTGCTTTTCCCCACATGTGTAAAAGTGACAACGGGCATACCGTGTGTGACACTTTGACTAGATTGAATATTTGTTATGAGTTATATTTGGAGTTGGATGTCTCTATGAAATTGTGGTGTTTGTTGGAACCATCTAGCGCTAAAGGTGACAGTGTGGGGTTATCTGGATTGGGGAATGCGGACTTTGAGGTGTGCTGTTATAGCCCTACCATGAATTAGAGTGTCCAACCGAAGAGTAGTTAAGAGTAGTATCATGAAGAGAGGATATTTATTGAGAGTGTTCACTAGTGAAAGTATGATCCCTAGGCCTTGTTTCTAAGCATTGAGACACCGTTTGCTACTAGATCCGTTGCATGTTTGCTTGCTTTAGTCTTCCTCCACGCCATAAGATATTTTCTGGCACCATTACCACTTGTATTTCACTATCTCTTCGCCGAACTAGTGCACCTATACACCTGGCAAGTGTATTGGGTGTGTTGGGGACACAAGAGACTTCTTGTATCTTGATTGCAGGGTTGCTTGAGAGGGAATACCTTTGAACACTTCCTCCCTGAGTTCGATAAACCTTGGGTAATCCACTTAAGGGAAACTTGCTGTTGTTCTACAGACCTCTGCACTTGGAGGCCTAACAATTGTCTACAAGAATAGAATTGCGTAGACATCAAGCTCTTTTCTAGCGCCGTTGTCGGGGAGGTAAGTTAAAAGGTACTCACATCCTCCGGTGTGAGTGCTCGAAGTTATTTCCTTTAGATTCTGTAATTTTGTCTTTTTGTTTCTTGTTTTCACTAGTTAGGCTTAATGGAAAACAACAGAAAAATTAGAGAGCTTTATAGTGTTTATCTTGAGTTAGGACATGAAGTGTTTGAAGAGAAAATTAAAAAACCTGTGGAACTTTATTTTCATGCTAATAGCAATGTTATTAGTATAAATTCTTTGGAAACCATTTTTGCTAATGCTATGAAAAAGTCTAATCTTGGGGAAGCTAGTTTTGATGAACATGATCTTTTTAGTCCCCCAGCTTTGGAAGATAGCTATTATATTGCTTATGATGATACCAAACCTCCAATATATGATGATTACAATGATGAGTATGATATTTTCAGTCCACCTACTATTGAGGAGTAAATTAATTATGATTACAATATGCCTCCTATATTTGATGATTATGGTGATGAGAATAATAATGATAGCTATTTTGTTGAATTTGCTCCCACTACGATTAATAAGAATGACTATGCTTATGTAGAGAGTAATAATCATTTTATGCATGTGGCTCATGATAAGAATGTTTTATGTGATAGTTATATTTTTAATTTTATTCATGTTGCTACTGAAAGTTATTATGAGAGAGGGAAACATGGTTTTATGCATCTCAAAAATATTAAGTTTCCCCTCTTTATGTTGAAAATCTTGAAGTTGCACTTGTTTTGCTTTCCTATGCTTGTTGCTTTGTGCTTTCATGACTTGTTTCTTTACAAGATTCCTATGCATAGGAAGTGGGTTAGACTTAAGTGTGTTTTGAATTTGTTTCTTGATGCTCTCTTTTACTTCAATTCATATTCCTTATGTGAGCATCTTTTCAAACTATCAAGCCTAACTTAAAGGCGTTGAAGAAAAGTACTTATTGGGAGATAACCCAAAAGTTTCCTTGAGTCTTGGAAGTTATTACTTCAGTAATGACCTCTCCTTATCCTTTTTATTTGCTTTTTGTGCCAAGAATGACCTCTAATGAGAGGGAAGTAAGATTTGGGGAGTTGCTGTCCTTAAACAGATTTCTGTCCTCCACCATAAAAATTCGTGAGGAGTCTCTGTAAGTCGGATTGAGATGAACATTTACGAATAAATCCCCTAGTATGTTATCTAATTTTCGTTAGTTCAACACTTTTTGATTTGAGCAACAGAAGGTCTTCGAAAAATTGGTTTCTACCTGCTGGTTTGTTTTGACAGATTTCTGCCATTAATTGCATTTTCTTCTTATTGATTTCTTTTTGAGTTCTCATTTAGAGAATTGGGCTTTTTGAAGGAGTTACTACAGTAGCTTGTGTTTTCAGTGAAAAGTTTTGCTGTTCCAAAGCTTTACATAAGGTCTAATATCTTTTGAATAAACTAATGTTGCTAATGAAGATTGTGTGAAGGAAAAATTTCAGGTGTAGAGAGAGAATGATGTAATGAGATGAAGAATGGACAAAAGCTCAAGCTTGGGGATGCCACCATGGTGTCACCCCAAGAAATATCCAAGAAGCACAAGCGTCAAAGCTTGGGGATGCCCAAGGCATCCCCTTCTTCACCAATAAAAAGCTCAGGTCTGTCTAGACACTTTGCTTTTATTGTTTCATGCATAGTTGTGTTGTTCTTAGAGCGTCTTAGTTTTCGTTGCTTTGCTTAGGTTGTTTAGTTTGCTTGAATAAAGTAGTTTGGACCCCCGCTTTCGCTGTGTTGTTGCAAATAAGTTGCTTGGTGTTGGAAATGAGTAGAAAGTTCTTGCTTGGAAGTGCAAGAGGAGCTTGCATTGACTGTGACTTAGACTTTAGCATGACATGTTAGGTGTTGCTTTAACCTTATGCTTAGTTATTATTGTTGTGTCATGTCTTGTTACAAACAATTGGGATTGCTTAGTGTGCATTAAAGAAATTATACGTTGTTTTAGCATGCAAAAGCATAGTATTGTGGTTCTCTCCTTTGAGGTTTGTTTGGGTTGACTTGACACATGCTCACACTATGTATGACTATGAAAAAGTCACCATAGCCTCTATGATCATTTAGTCCTTGACTTATAGTACCAGTTTATGCTTTGATTAGTAATGTTTTGTCGCTATGCATAATTATGGCCATTATTGCTCTCTTAGTTGGTTGCTCCCAGTCTTTTGCTAGCCTCCACTTGTATGAGTAAGTTCTACTCATGCTTCCAACTCCCAAAAAACCAAGTTATTACAAAGTGTCCACTATAAACTCCTATGCATGGTGTGTTACACCATTCTAAGTATATTCTTATTTTCAGCTATCTTCCAATTAAAAACTATTTTGTTATGTGAAAACTTAGTGATTAAAGCCCTCACAAACTTGATGGCACACTTTATATTCTTTGCCCCTAATAAACTTGAACCATTGTGTCGTCTATGTTGTATATGCTTGCACTTATACGTTAGAATTAGCAGAACCATGTTGTCATGGGGAACATTTTCAACATTGCACTTGTACTTTGTACTTAGTTGATATCATGCTCTTTTGTCTATGAATGTCACCAATGTAAAATAAAAAGGGAGCTTGTAAGTCCATGGAGTTTGTATTTTGTGTTGGATAAACGCCTGGGACGCTAGCCTAAGCCATGCCTAATCATGGTGAAAACTTGCAGCATCACCATAGTGAGCTATCTATGAAGCATCCTCAATAAAAAGATATGCACATAGTAAATAAAAATACCCTGAGATGCTCATTGTCTGCTTGCCTTGTCATTTTGGTTATGGGATAGCTCCTGTACCATGTGCAAGGAGTACCCCGTTGGCAGTTCTCTATGATATGTATGTACTTACAATGGCAAGAACTTACAGGTGACTGAAGTTGAGTAGCATGAGGTGTGGCCCTCGTATTCAAGGGACTTGAGATTGCCAGCTTATACTTTGTCAAGCATATACTCCATAGTTTGTTCACTTTAACCTTAATTACTTCAAGATGCTTATGATAGGGGCAATGAGGGCTGAAAGCTAACAAGTACCATAATTTTTGGAAGCTCTTTTTGAAACTTGAAATCCTTGCTTCCTTTATGAAGGGCCTTTCTTCCACTATTATATTGAGTCTCCACCTTCCATCTTCAGGCGCCAGTTAAGAGAGAATAGTTGCCATTCTTAGTTCTATGTGCATTGTCCCAAAACTTATTGATTGATGCATATTGTTGTATTACTTGTTCTTGTGCTATTGGTATCTAGTCACTCTTATGAACTTTGAAGGTGTCCTATGAATCTATTTGCTACTCTATGAGGGAAAAGCTGAATGCCACTATGCCATGTTTTCTGTATGTGAAACAAACAAACATTTTTCAATGCATGCTATTTATGATCTTTGTTTGTAGCCTTTCATGTTGCATGCATAGTTACTTTGTCTTACTGTTAGAACTCCATATTTCTTGCTCATGTTTAGAGTTCTTTGATCCCAGCTTTCAATGCTTGCTAATAGTTTGATCATTATTGTGATGTTGCATGTCACCTAAAAAATTATTCTTTTTATCACTTACCTACTCGAGGACGAGCAGGAGTTAAGCTTGGGGATGCTTGATACGTCGGAAACGTATCGATAATTTTTGATTTTGCATGCTTGTTTAGTATCTACTTTGCTATATTTTGTCTATACTTTGAGGTATTTTTATACGCTTTCTAGAACTAACCTATTGACAATATGCCACAGTGCCACTTGCTAGTTTTCTGCTGTTTTTGGTTTCGGAAAGCTAAAAAATGAATATTTTCGGAATTGGACGGGACAAAAGCCAAAGTTCATATTTTTCTGGGAGCGATACAGAAAATCGAAGACGAGACGGAGAAGGAAACCAGGGTGGCCACACCCTAGGTGGGCGCGGTCCCACCCTAGGCCTCGCCCACAGGGGGTGTGGCCCCCCTGGACCTCCACCGACCTTGCCTCCTTCGCCTATAAGAAGCCCCCAGAGAGAAAACCCTAAATAATCCATCATACTTCCAAAAAAAGTTCCACAACGCCGCCGCCACCGAAGGGGAGATTCTGGGGACAAAAAGTCTCTGTTCCGGCACCCTGCCGGGACGGGGAAGTGCCCACGGAGCCATCTCCATCGATCTCTACCATCTCCATCGTCGTTGTTGAATCTCATGATGAGGAGGGAGTAGTTCTTCCTCGAGGCTAAGGGCTCTACCGGTAGCTATGTGTTAATCTCTCTCTCTATGCATGATCTTGTTATGGTCATGAGCTTTGTAATCTAGTAGATCTACCTTGCTACTCAAGTGCTTCAATAGATCTCTTCTCTCCCCATGTGTGTGAAAGTGACAACGTGCACGCCATGGTGGCACTTAGGCTTGAGTCTACATAAATACTCTTTGTGCTTTAATAGATCTATGCTTTTCCCCACGTGTGTGAAAGTGACAGCGGGCATACCGTATGCAGTACTTTGGCTAGATTGAATATTTGTTATGAGTTATATTTGGAGTTGAATGTCTCTATGAAATTGTGGTGTTTGTTGGAACCATCTAGCGCTCAAGGTGACAGTGTGGGGTTATCTAGATTGGGAAAGACGGACTTTGAGGTGTGCTGTTATAGCCCTACCATGGATTAGAGTGTCCAACCGGAGAGTAGTTAAGAGTAGTATCGTGAAGAGAGGATATTTATTGAGAGTGTTCACTAGTGAAAGTATAATCCCTAGGACTTGTTTAAGCATTGAGACACCGTTTGCTACTAGTTCTGTTGCATGTTTGCTTGCTTTAGTCTTCCTCCACGCCATAAGCTATTTTCTGGCACTGTTACCAGTTGTATTTCACTATCTCTTCGCCGAACTAGTGCACCTATACACTTGACAAGTGTATTGGGTGTGTTGGGGACACAAGAGACTTCTTGTATCTTGATTGCAGGGTTGCTTGAGAGGGAATACCTTTGACCACTTCCTCCCTGAGTTTGATAAACCTTGGGTAATCCACTTAAGGAAACTTGTTGTTGTTCTACAAACCTCTGCACTTGGAGGCCCAACAACTGTGTACAAGAATAGACGTGTGTAGACATCATGTGGCAACAACTACATGTGCACTATTTGGTCGTAGACGGACAACAATTGCACTGGTTATTTCCCGGGAAATAATTACATGAAGGGCTTATGATATTCTATGAACAAAATTTAGGGGCAGTGTCACATCATGTAACAGATTGTGGTGTGGACTCATTGCTCTCAATCTGATAATCAAGTTGTTTATCATCTCAAGCTGATAATCAAATATTTGACTGTATTCACTGTGCTTTGCATCAAAATTTAGGGGCAATGTCACATCAAGGTATAAAAAAAGTCGTAAATTCACTCCTGGAATGAAATTCAGTGGGAAGAAACAGTTCAAAGATGCAATAATTAGTTATGGTTTGGTTGAGTGGAAAGAGATCAAGTTCATTAAGGACGAATGTGACTGAGTAAGGCCAAAGTGCACTTGGCCCAAATGTCCTTGGGTGTGTCTATGCAGAAAGACTACAAGATTTGAGAGTTGGCAGATCACCTCTTTTGAAGATCAACATTATTTCCCACAAAGAAGATATAGTTCTTTAGTCATTAGCAAAAGGATTGCAAACAAATTTGAGAACATGATCAAGGCCAACCCAGAGTGGTCAGCTGCACAATTGAAAGCCACTATGCAGGAAGAAATGTTTGCAAATTGTCACATTTCAAAGATTAAAAGGGCCAAATCTATTGTTGTTGGTAGAATGCTTGATGCAAAGCACGGTGAATACAGTCAAATATTTGATTATCAGCTTGAGATGATAAGGAGCAATCCTGGAACAACATGTGTAGTGAAGCTACACCCAGATTTTGAGAAGCCTAGTTTTCACAAGTTCTATATTTGTTTTGATGCATTCAAGAAAGGCTTTTTTGCTGGTTGCAGAAAAGTGATAGTCTTAGGTGGATCTTTTTTCAAAGGGAGAAGTGGATAATTTTTGAGTGCTATAGGCCGAGATGCAAACCATCAAATGTACGCGATAGCTTGGGCTGTAGTGGACATGGAGACAAATGAGACATGGGATTGGTTTTGCAGCCTTCTATTCAATGATCTCAAAATTGGTGATGGAGACGGTTGGGTGATAATATCAGATCAACAAAAGGTAAATATATTATACTCAGATATCTCCTCTAATTACATTTACATTTATTCTTAGTTTTCCATGTAACTTATGGTCAACTTTTTTATTGTGTTATAGGGAATTCTAAATGATGTTTGCAACTGGGTGCCAAGGGCAGAGCATAGAAACTGTGCTAGGCACATATATGCTAATTGGAGGAAGAATTATAGAGATAATAAATGGCAGAAGCTTTTTTGGGGTTGTGCAAAAGCTTGCAGCCCTATGCTATTCAATATTGCAAGGGCCGAGTTAGCACAACAAACAGTTGAAGGAGCATTGGCTATCATGAAGACTGATCCCCGTCATTGGTGCAGAGTGTTGTTTAGGTTAGGTAGTGATTGTGATTTCATTAACAACAACATTTCCGAGTCTTTTAACAAATGGATAATTGAGGCTAGATGTCTTCCATTGGTTAGTAGTCTAGAAAACATTAGGCAGAAAGTTATGATTAGAATCCAAGAAAACAAATGGAGTGTGATAAATAGCATGGTAACATCTGCCCAAATGTTCTTAAAAAGCTTAAGAAGAGAATCAATTCTTCTGCCTACTGTCAGGCTATTTAGAATGGCGATGACGGCTATGAGGTGACACACCAATACACAAAGCATATATTTTCTGTAAATCTAGTGGAGAAGACATGTAGCTGTAGATATTGGCAGTTGTCAGGGCTTCCATGCTCTCATGCAATAAGTTGCATTTACACGGAAACAAATATTCTAGATGACTACATCTCCAAATCCTACACAGTTGACAGTTTTAAGAAAACCTATGCACACTGTCTTCAGCCTGTTGAGGGCCAACTTGCATGGCCAGTTTCTGAAATACCAAGGCCAACATCATACACGGTGACTCAGTCAAATCCACTGACCATACGGGAGAGGGTTGCATGTTAAATGGTTTGCAATGTTCAGGGTTGTTTTCTAACCGGTTTAGTTGTTAAGGGTTGTAACTTAAACTATAGGATGAGTTCAGAGTTGTAATATGCTCCTATCTTGAAAATTTCTGGTCTCGTGGATAACCTTTCTGGGATCCATCATGTATTTATACCAAACATTTTTACTTACATAATATTGCTTCTATATATTAACCTGATTTTATCAGTTAATTTTCCCACAGTGTTTTGGCCACAAGTTATTTATGATGAATGAAACAACATTATCACACAAGTATGTTAAAATAAATCAAAATTTATTGTTCTAGAACCCACACATATGCTATTACAAAGTAAACAACTGTTTGTTTTGAATAAATTTTAGTTTGAGGCATCTTCTTGATCTGAATTCAATCCTAATTTGAATCAAGCATATACAAACGACAAAAATTCTTATGTATTAAATAGTGTCATATATGCCTGTGCCGCATGTTAACACGCTAGAGAGTTCTTCAATGAGCTTACAAATATATTAGTATAGGTTCATAAAATATGCTTGTTTATCTTAGTATTCGCTAAATACAAAACTCTAGATTGTAAGAGGTGGCATTTTGTGTACTATATTGACACATCACTAGCACAAATATGGCGGTTTAATAAGACTATGAAATGCACACGGTCCTCTGAAACTGTGTGCATGTGCTGAGAGTAACCGCACATGCATGGTTGAAATGAAACGTTCGTGTACAAAGTACCTCTGGAACACACAATACGTGTGCGATAACGAAGACCACACACACAATCGCATTGACCGGAGATAGTCAGTGTTAAGCTGCCCATGGGGGAACTTATTCGGCCTAGGCCCGCCCGAATTTAAAAAAAACTAGGGTTTAACTCAACACAACGGTGAAATCCCTTTGGGGCGGCACAGGCAAGTACAACGCGAGCGCTAGGTAGGATGGTTTTGTAGGATTGAAATGTCGGCTGTTTAAGTAGTTTTCACAATGTTCCGGGCCGTTAATCGGTCATCGCCGCAAAGATTATTGGAGTCGCCGCTTTAGAAACGCGCGCAAAATGGGGCTCTAGCGTCAGACGCTAATACAAGTCCGAATTTATAGTTTTCAAGCGTATGTTCAAGTCGCTCTGGCATATACATGTCCTATAGGCATAAAAAACGCCGAGACAGAAAAAATGACGGATAGACTTCCATCGGGGCATAAAAACGCCATGGTATGCATGGTTTTTCATCGGGGAAAACGCCACGGTAGGTTGTTTGTGCACTGAATGAAGTATTCTCTTTGTTCCTTCATGCTTGGCGTGCTGTTACGGGTGTTTGCCATCACACAACACAGTAGTACACATGTCATGTAGACCACGTATTTCATGGTGAACAAGCGGGGTAAAAAATAAGGAAAATGATACACCTCCCCTGGGGACGCGATCCCCCGCCTCCCTCGCACGACACGCGTCTCACGCGTGGCTGGAGCCTAGAGAAATGACGCGCCAACGGCCCACCTTATCTCTTCCGGGGATGAATCCCCTGTCTTCTTTTTCTCCTCGCAAGTTCTTTCTCCGGTACTGCTTTTCTCCTGCGCGACGCCTACCTACCAGACCACCACCCAAGCTCCGCGTTGTGCCACCAGCATGCCGGCACCCTGCCCTTCCACCATGCCGGCACCAGCCACCATCTCCTTTCCCCCATGCACGCGGTGCAGGAGGGGGCTTGACTTGCTACTGACGCTGGCGTCGTTTCTACAGGCGGCGGCCGGGCTTGCTACATGGCGCCGGCGGCGTTGCTACAGGCGTCGGCCGGGCTTGCTACATGGTGTCGGCGGAGTTGCTACAGGCGGCGGCGGTGGCGTTGCTACAGGCTGCGGCCGGGCTTGCTACATGGCGCCTGCGACGTTGCTACCGGGAGCCGGCCAGGCTTGCTACATGGCGCCGGCAGCGTTGCTACAGGAGGCGGCCGGGCTTGCTACATGGCGCCGACGGCATTGCTACATGAGGCGGCCGAGCTTGCTACATGGCGCCGGCGGCGTTGCTACAGGAGGCGGCCGGGCTTGCTACATGGCGCCGGCGGCGTTGCTACAGGAGGCGGCCGGGCTTGCTACATGGCGCCGGTGGTGTTGCTACAGGGAGGTGTCCGGGCTTGCTACATGGCGCCGGCGGCGTTGCCATGGCGAGCGGTTATTTTTGCTACATGGCGCCGGTGGCATTTCCATGGCGAGCGGTTGTTTTTGCTACAAGCAGTGGATGGCGTTGATAGGAGCCGTAGCGGTGCCACCTTGGCGAAGCTGGGAGACCATCTTCTCCAACTGCAGATGCGCGCAGAGGCCATGAGGCAACTCTACAGGGGAGGGAGGGAGAGAGAGATGGGATGAGGGAAGCAGAGGCGGATGCCATGGGGTAGGTAGTTGAGGGAGGGAGGGAGATAGGGACGAGGGAGACGTGCGTTGACCAAGAAAGTTCGATCGGATGGAGCATGACAACTCGATCGTACGGCTCCGGACCCGGGGGATCAGGGGATCAAATCCCCCGAGGGACGCCTAGCACCGCCCAAAAAATAAGCTCACGTACCACCATATCAGATTGCTTTACATTTGTGTGATCAAGGGGCATGTTAGCCTTGCATCAAGTATACATCCTTTGAATGCTACATGGAGCATGTCGAGATTGCGTTTTTTTTTGACAAGATACGGAGATTGCGTTCAAGGACCCAGAATGCTGACAAGACTCCATGGATGACTATTATCAGTTGTATTAACCACTTGAGAAATGGTTACCACCCTCGCCAGTTGGTGACCGCTCTGCCTTGGTCCTTTTTTCCTGGGCACCTTTTTTGAGAGTCCTTAGGCAATGTGGTAGTAATAACTGCGTCACGTCTAACATATTTTTTTTTAGACTCCCCCGGTCGCTCCGCTAGCTCGCGTGATTCGCGTAACTGCAGCCCCACGCGGTCCCCTCACGCCTGCAGCTCCGGTCGCCACCGCAGCCGCGCGCGCTCCATTCGCTCTGCTCGCCACCGCATACGCGCGTGCGGCTCGCCACCGCAACCGGCGCCGCCGTCCCTCTCCGACGGAGCGCCGCGCCCCCGTCGCGTCGCCGTGTCGGTGCACCGCCGGGTTCCTGCAGCAAGCGCCCACAAGCCCCGCACCGTTTCTCTGTACCTCGCCGCAGCCGCGCCTCCATACACCTCGCGTGCGCAGCGACGTCTGCCTGCCCCTCCCGCAGAGCGCTGCCTGCCTACACATGCCGGAGTGCTGCCATCTTGTTGGTGGTGTTGTTGCTGCCGCCTTTACTACAAGAAAGGCCACGATTGCTACCTACTGCCATTGACACGCTACCTAAAGCGCCGAGGTTTGCTATACAGGGTGAGAGGCGCTGCTATCTACTGTCATCGCCGCTGCTACCTAAGACGTTGAGGTTTGCTACATGAGGTTAGCGGTGCTGCTACAGACATGTCTTGGATTTTGTTACGAGGTCTCCTGTGAGATCTCCGGCGAGCTGTCTGATGAGATCGGAATTACTATAATAGAATATTTTAGAATATTTTATTTACTACATACGTTTTTTCATTTTTCTACAATTGCGTAAAGTTCTTGCTACATGATCTCCGACAAGATCTATCGGCAGAAGTCTCCGAGAGGGTCTACCGGCAAAAGTCTCCGGTAAGGTCGGATCTCCTACATTAGCACATCTTTTTGCTATAGAGTCTCCGACGATAGGTAGTCTTTTTATTCAATTTTTCAAAGTGAACCGTTTTTACTACATGTAGCAAAAAGAAATATTTTGTAACAAAACCAGATCGGTTGCAGCAAAAGTGGGATTTAAAGACTGTTTTGGACACATGGCATATGCTGGGACCCGCGGGATCGGGGCAAGTATCCCTGGTGACACGTAGCACAACTTCTTTTGAGTTAACTTTCTTTTGGAGGAAAAATGGTCGGCCGCTTTATTAAACCACAATATTGTATGTGATACAAAGGCCCCCAGGAGGCTCGAGGAGCCAAACTTGACGCCCAAAAGGACTCGAAACAGCTGACTGAGCTAATCTATATGAGGCTCCATATCGGAGGCTCGATTCTCATGCTTAAAAGAAACTGAAACTAGGGTTTTTGACCTTTTTTTTATTTCATCGATAACCATGCTATAGGTACCCGCATAGGCCTGCTCCAAATTATTGATCATAGACAAGCAATCCGTCGGCACCGACACCTTATACATGTATAAATCCTTAGCCAAGGCCAATGCTTCGCGGCAAGCAATCGCCTCCAACGTAGATGGATCAGTCAGGGAAGCCGCACCAAGAAAGGTGCCCTCCTTACTACGGCAAACTGCCGCCACCGCTTCGCCGACACCCGCCTTGGCTACAACGGCGTCCACATTAATCTTGGCACACCCAGGCCTTGGTGCAATCCACTTTGGATGCACTCGCCTGTACCTCCTTGCACCTTGTCCTTCGTGTCCAACACAGCGAGATCCGAAGATAATTTTGAATGAAAAGGTGTGTTGACAGTGGACTTTGGTAGACATTCTCATGGATAATTTTTCTTCGAGCCAACCAGATAGCCCACAAGGTGACTGCAATCCTTGCAAAATCATCCCTAGATAATGTCTCCATCATTGTGAATAGCCACTGTTACGGTGATAGATTTTCATCTACACACATATGTTTAGTCACCTCTTCATCAGCAAGTGTCTAGACACATCTCGCTACCGTGCAATTCATTAGAAAGTGTCTCGACGAATCAACTTCACCACAGATTAAGCAAAGGTTAGTAGTTGACATGTTTCTATGGTGTCACACGTCTACTATGGGGAGGGAAATATGGACAAGCCACCGTAGAAAAATACGTAGCTTCGCAAGTACCTGCACCTTCCACAGTTGTTGCCAAGCCATGTTCTCCCTCTCACCATTTGAGTTTCTTCGAGCCAGTCCTCTATTCGTTTCTTGGTGAGAACAAGGAGGTGGTAAACCGAGCGAACCGACGATATACCATTCCTTTCATAGTGCCAGGCCAATCGATCTTTCAGACATCTGGTACTGACTGGGATCGACTGTATGATAGAGTCCTCCTGAAGCGTACATTGAGACGGGCCGAACAGAAGCTCCAAATTATCGCCAGCCTCGGCCCGTACTGGCCCATCAAACACCATCCCATAGAGGAATAAATCGTCGTGTACCTCATGGCTCAGGCACACGCGCCGGAGCGGGCGAGCGTGTGGCGCCGGAAGCGGCGCCGCACCTGCACGGCCCTTCCGATTGCTGCCAGAAGCTATAGCTAGGTTCCCGCGAACTCGTACCCAGGTACTCAACGGAGCACCAATCGCGGGTGGAGGGGCTTGATCTCGCGGCCATTTATATCGATCATCCTGCAAGATGCACGAGTCGGTGGGGGTGGCGGCGGTGGCAGTGGAGGTGGAACGCCTCTTGCACGACAAGCTGCACATCAGCTCTTCCAACCAAGCGCACCTTTATAATTGTATATGACCGTCAAATACAACTTAATCCTCACAATTTGTATCTTGGGTCAATTTTTAGATTTATTAGTACATGGACAGCACAACTAGATAGATATAGGAGCTGATTTGAGTATGTTGAAGTTGAAAGCGTATCTCATAGCTAAGGGAGCAAGCTCTAGCTAGGGGGTGCTCGAGTTCTTGCAGCTTTATAAAAGACCTAAGGATATGTTTCATTCAAAGGATTTTGAAATCACGGGTATATGAAAACGTAGGAAGAGTATGCCATGACATGTGAAATCTTACAGAAATAAAAACAACAGTAATTAGTTACATAAGTAGTTTGGTTATACTAGAGGAGAAACGTAGAAAATTTCCGTAGAGATTGAGTACATGTCATAGTTATCATAGATATATAGGCAAAGAGGTCTATCCTCTTGCTAGAAATCTTATGGGATTATAATATAGAAAACCAATCCATAGGAATTTTGGAGGGTCCAATCATTTAAATTGTTGGGTCTATAGAAAAATTCCAATAGGTAAGAATCCTACAAAATTCATATGAAAATCCTTTAAATCAAACCTACACTAACTTTGTAACTCCCTTTCTTTCTTTTGACATTGTATCCGTTGGAAAAACCCATACGGCATATACTTTTATTTATATAAAAATATCCAAACGGTCAACCAATTCTATGGTACAATATATTTTACGTGGTATGTACAAAGGAGGGAAACAAAATCTGAAAAGTAGGAAAATAGTAAAATTAAAACGCACTTAACCAATCAAGTAGAGGTGCTTTATGTTCGGGCATAGTCCTATAAATGATGAGACCCAAATCAGCTCGAAGTATAGATGTTATTGTGTTTCAATCTCCTGCACACAAGCTTGTAAATTAATGGGATCACCATATTCTAATATGCGCATATGACATTGGTAGTAAGTTTATAGGACTTCGTAGTATTTTAGTTTGTGATAAGCGGTATATAAAACAGATTGTATAAAATTAGGTTTGCATTTGTCCACCAAGACGGTTGATTAAGCAAATCTAGAGAAGTTCATCTTTGGGTCATACCAATTTTTGAGAGCTTAGGTCCTACCATCAACATGTACTCATCTACTATTTTGTCCTAACCCGGAAATGTGGCTACTTACTCTCCTTCTTCGCCACTATTTCTTGCTTGTAAATTCTTTATTTAAGCAACTGACTCAAACACCACATTAATCTAATGTTTCATCCTTTGTTGACCGATCAATATTGTTTCGAGTTTGGTGGGAAGTTCCAAGTTTCTATGTGGTACAGTGGCTAGCATGCTCACTCCTACGATATGAATTCTTCTGCCGATCTCGGTGTCGCCACCATCACCGATACCAGTAGTGTACAACTTCGACGACGTGAGTGACGTGTACAACGTCGACAATGTCCTGAAACAGCACCGAGTCACGCAAGATGTGCATCACGACGATATCACCATCTATTTCCTAATATATTAGCGTTTTTGAGTTGAAAGATTAGGTAATTTTTTTTATTATACTAGATTTGCAGTTATAAGTAGTTGGATTTGTGGTGCCGGTTGACTATTTTATATCCTCGTGCATGGTCTAGGGACTAGATCCATCGTTTATTTATACAAAACACATTTACTTACATATATTTCATACTAAATATTAACCCATTTTTTCATCAATATGATATTTGTCATTGAATTTTGATCACTATTTATTTATGTTGAGTCGAACAATATGATTATGATCATGCAAGTTAAAAGACAAAGTTTATTTTTATAGAACTCACATATCTATCATTACAAAGAAAAATGATTAATACATCTCGGAAACATTTTTGTACGAAATCTAGTTTGATGTCTCCTGATAAACTAAATTCCATCTAAATTTGAATGAATGATGTACAACGACAAAAAATCATCCATTTGTGGAATACTAGTTTGCTAGTTCAATGTATTAAATAGTGTCATATGTGCTTGTGCATGTGCTAATACATGTAATTACCGTGCTAGAGGGTTCTACTTCAATATGTAGAAAAATATCCTAGTAAAGGTTCATCAAATATGATAGCCTATATTAGTATCCGCTAATAGAAAACTCTAGATTGTATGAGTTGACACTTTGTGTACTCTAATACACTCGTATTTCCCTTGATATTGGACATCACTAGTACATATATGGTGTTTTAAGAATCATAATTACATAGAGGCCTCCAAAACTAGGTGAGCCTAGGGTAATCGTAGAAGGTTGAAAAGTGGAGTTCGTGTACATACTTGTAGAACACGATTTGTATGTGATGACTAAGAGCACACATGGGTGAGAATTGCCATCGAAGTGCCATGATAGATTTAGATAACACCACCCAGTGATAGTTTGTTTGACCTTGAGAAATCCTAGCCAACTCTATACAACAAGGTATGTCCTTTGGGGGTTTGTTTAGTTATATGGCATAAGCCACAAGTACCGACACAAAAAATGTCCCATGGCAGATAGATTTCTCCTGGTTCTTGAAAAACGACTGAAAAATCCTTCGGTGATCCCTTTATTGTATAAAATTGTGAACGAGTCGCCGAAAAATATTTTAGAGGCTTATGCATCTTACGATGCATAACATTGAAAATCAGTAGTCTACAACAAAATTGTTTCCATCATGCCTAATGATACTTGGGTGATGGTTGATCATCTATATAGAGATATAAACTTGTTGGATGCAAGTGGATCTTTAGAAAGAAGCCCATGCCTCTTGAGAATTATAAACCAATGCGTGTGACCATTGTTACACCCCAAAAAGGAGATTACTTGTTTCATATGCATGTATTCGTCGTGCGACATTAAAAACCATTAGAGTGCTAATTGTTTTAGCCGCTTGCCTGCGTCACATGCTTATATTTCCATTTAGATGGACCTGAAGATAGATTTCCTTAATGGAGATATTAGGACATGAAAATTAATTTTGTAAGTTATTGAAATCAGCTACGGCCTTAAAGAATCACCTAAGAATGTGAATGACATAAAAAATTGAGCATATATACTTAATTTGACATTTTTTGGTTTCTCTTTAAATGAAACCGATAAATGTATATGCTGCCTCTATGGTTGGTTCACGAAGTGGTCATGTGTTTAAATTTTGATAACGTGCTTTTATTTGGAGCTAACCCGGTCGTGATTGACGAGATAAAATCTTACTTGTCCTGATGTTTTTTATACAAAAGACTTAGGAGAGACATATGCAATTCTAAATATAGAACTATATAAAAAAATGAGAATATGGTTACAATGATTGATCTCATTATGTGAGAATATGTTCTAATAACTTGGGTTGGTTTCGACAATTGTGAAAATACTTCAACACCATATGACGGTAGCATAAAGCTACAAAAAAACCCAAGAAGAAGGCAAAGATCCATTGAGATATCAATAGAGAATTGGATCTCTCATATACTTAGCAAACGTCACGAGAGCAACCATGTCTTTTGTTATATTTATTGAATCTTTTGTGTACTTTTGGGGGTATGGATCTATGTTGTAGAGATAACCATAAGCCAAAAACGATGGATTGGGGACAAATGGAGGCCAAGCTACATGTATCCTGCAAATTAAAAAAAATGTTTTTTATGGACGTAGTGAATGATGTATTTCTTTATATGTAGGCTACACAAAAGTAACAAAGTCTGGAAAATTTATAGTTTTCAAATGTGCTCTCTTCACCATATTCAGATCCACACTTTTTTTTATTTCTGCGTAGCCTACGATACAAAGTTGTTCATATTGGGATTTTGCATGTTTCTAGTCACTAGTGGAAACGAGATCTTTTGTTGATCCCGAAAAAGAGCTTTAACACCGGTTCTTCTACGAACCGGTGTTAAAGGGGGGGCGTACCAGCGTGCAAAAAAGGAGCCCCCCTTTAACACCGGTTCGTGGCATGAACCGGTGTTAAAGGGGGGGCTATATAAGACACCACCCCAGCCCACACACACCCCACTCTTCCATTCTTTCACATTTTGGAGCCTAGCAAGAGGGTGTGAAGAGTGCTAGTTTGTGTTTTTTTCATATGCACAAGAGGTGTTCGGTGAAATGCCCGAGAGCTCAAAATAAGTTTTCTTGTTGCTCTTTCCGTCTCGGTCGAGGTCGGCAACTATAGTTTCATGTGTCATTGATGTACTATATATATAAATGGTCATCTCCCTATTATTTTTTGATATATACTACATATTAATGCAGATGAATCGGCAATGGATGTACGGTGACCGCCGCACTTTCGAGTACATTACGGGCCTCCAAAATTTCATCGTTGTGGCTAATGCAAACCGTGGTCACAATGGTTTTATGTGCTGTCCGTGTTCACCGTCGAACAAGAAAGACTACTCAAATACCAGAACCATTCACGCCCACCGCTTGATCCGGTTTCATGCCCAGCTATAATTGGTGGACCAAGCACGGAGAAAAAGGGGTTGTGATGGAAGACAACGAAGAAGAAGAGGATGATGACAACTATCATAATATGTATCCTGAATATGATGATAATGCAACGGAGGTAGATAATGAAGATCAAGAGGAGCAGATGGGCCACCGATGACGATCTTGGTCGGGCCATTCTTGATGCAAAGGAAGAATGTGAAACTGAAAAGGAGAAGGAGAAGCTGGAGCAGATGTTAAAGGATCACAAAACATTGTTGTATCCAACTTGCGAAGATGGCCACAAAAAGCTAGGTGCCACACTGGATTTTCTGCAATAGAAGGCAGAGAATGGTGTGACTGACACAAGATTTTCAAATTTGTTGGTAAAATGAAGAATCTTCTTCCAAGAAATAATGAGTTGCCCAAGGTACATACCAAGCAAAGAAGGTTGTGCGCCCTCTAGGATTAGACGTGCGGAAGATACATGCTCGCATTAATGATGCATCCTCTACCGCGGTGAGAAGTACGAATTTGGATGCATGCGGTATGCACCTTGATCGCGGTATAAGATCAGACGAGACGATCCTGGCGATGTTGAGGGCGAGGCCCCTAGGAATAAGGTTCCCGCCAAGTTTATGTGGTATGCTCCTATAATACCACGGTTAAAACGTCTCTTCAGAAATAAAGAGCATGCCAAGTTGTTGCGATGGCACATGGAAGACCGTAAGAAAGACGCGATGTTGAGACACCCCGCTGATGGGTCACGTGGAGAAAAGTCGGCGAGAGTACCGGACTTCGCACGTGGCGCAAGGAACTTAAGGTTTGGTCTAAGTACACGGCATGAATCCTTTTGGTGAGCAGAGCTGCCACAAAGACACGGCCTGCGACCCTATGTATCTATAACCTTCCTCCTTTGTTGTGTATGAAGAGGAAGTTCATTATGATGCCAGTGCTCATTCAAGGCCCGAGGCAACCCGGCAACGACATTGATGTGTACCTAAGGCCATTAGTTAAAGAACTTTTACAGCTGTGGGCCAAACCAGGTGTACGTATGTGGGATGAGCACAAAGGGGAGCCATTTGACCTATGAGCATTGCTTTTCGTAACCATCAATGATTGGCCTGCTCTTAGTAACATTTCAGGGCAGACAAACAAGGGATACAATGCATGCACACACTGTTTAGATGATACTGAAAGTGTATATTTGGATAAATGTAAAAAGGTTGTGTACCTAGGGTATCGCCGATTTCTTAGAACACGCATCCAAGAAGAAAGAAAGCATTTTAAACGTCTGGCGAACCGAGGAAGCTGTCCTCCGCACCGGTGAGGAGGTATTTGGTATGGTCAAGGACCTAGAAGTAATCTTTGGAAAA
This sequence comes from Avena longiglumis, assembly GCA_030063025.1. Taxonomy (NCBI): domain Eukaryota; kingdom Viridiplantae; phylum Streptophyta; class Magnoliopsida; order Poales; family Poaceae; genus Avena; species Avena longiglumis. Next base: position 539,192,696 of record CP125973.1, read on the forward strand.
GGTCTGGCAGTCTATCTGTTCGAATGACGATGCGGACACGCCCCATGTGGAAGAAGCAATCTATATTTTGGGACCTACCCTATTGGAAAGTCTTAGAGGTCCGCTTCAATCGACGTGATGCACGTGGCGAAGAATGTTTGCGTGAACCTGCTAGGCTTTCTAGGAGTGTATGGGAAGACAAAAGATACACGGAAGCACGGCAGACCAGCAATGTCGAAGGCCTCAAGAGCATATGCATCCCGAGAACGAGAAGGGTAAACGATGCCACTTAACTCCTGCCACCACGCTCTTACCAAAGCGAGAAGGAAATCTTTTTGAATGTCCGAAAGTATCAAGGTCCCTGGCTTCTCGTCGAATATAAAGGAATAATAAATATGGCAGAAAAAATTCCAAAACCTGAAGTCTCATGATGCCACGTGATTATGACACAATTGCTTTCGATTGCATTGAGGGCTTCTACCGAAAATGTTCGAGTACCCATTGTGAAGCTATGTGCATTCCTCAATGCAATATCTCGAAGGTAATCGATCCGTAAAGCCTACTGTGGTTACAAAAAATGTGGCCCAATGTCTTGTCGACTTTGAGTTGGTGTTCCCACCATCCTTCTTCAATATTATGACGCATCTCTGGTTCACCTAGTAGAAGAGATTTCCATTCTCGGTCTGTATTTCTACACAATATGTTCCCTTTGAGAGGTACATGAGTCTTAAAGAAATATGTTCATAATCGTGCTAGGCGAAGGAAGCATCTCCAAGGGCTATGTAATGGAGGAGGTCATTGAGTTCGTGTTGTTGATTTTATTCACGACCTTAAGGCGATTGGTGTTCCGAATCACGACATGAGGGAAGGCTGTGGAAAAGGCACCCTAGGATGTAAAGCAATGATATGTAGGGACGGCATTCTCTCAATCAAGCACACTACACGGTTTTACAAAGATCTATCTTGGTTGCCCGTATATCAATGAACACAAGAATTTAATACGCCTCAAACACCCGGCGATCGATGAATGGATTATAAGTGAACACATGGCGAGTTTTGGCGGCTGGCTGCAAAGACTTCTCACGAATAACACCACTGTTGGGGATCAGCTGTACTTGTTGGCCAGGACACCATCTTCGACTATATGTACTTTTCAAGGGTACGAGATAAATGGGAATACATTTTACACGATAGGCCAATAAAAAGAGAACCAACCAAAACAGTGGTGTCCGCTTCGATGCAGCAGAAGACAATGGGCAAAAGACCACGTATTATGGGTTCATAGAGGAGATATGGGAACTTGACTATGGACCTAATTTTAAGGTCCCCTTGTTTCGATGCAAATGGGTCAAGCTAACAGGAGGAGGGGTTGAGGTAGACAAGAAGTATGGAATGACAACGGTGGATCTCAACAATCTTATGAAGGTAGACAAGAACTTAGACGAACCATTCGTCCTAGCCAATGATGTGGCTCAGGTTTTCTATGTGAAGGACATGTCCTCCAGACCAAAAAAAAGAAAAAATATGCAAACGAATACATCATATGATGAGCCAAAGCGTCACATAGTTATTTCAGGGAAAAGAAACATCGTGGGAATCGAGGACAAGACAGAAATGTCAGAATATTATAATAAGTTTGATGAAATTCCGCCCTTCACAGTGAAAACTGACCCAATCATTACGTTAAGTAAAGAAGATGCTCCATGGTTACGTCTGAAGCGATCATAAGGAAGGACATATGCCAAGAAGTTCATGCTCATATTATGTAACTCTAGTTCATGTTTTTAATATTAATACATGTCTTGAGTGTTAGTCATGTTTTGTGGATGGACCGGGACTATGAGAAGAAGTTGTCCCGATTCGTACTTACCATTAAGATCCGATCTCCAAACGCGCGCGGTCACATATTAGGGAGTGCCTCTATGACCAGTTTCTTGGAGATGCTTGGGAGGACTAGGCTCCGTCGGCATCTCCCGAACTGCCGTAGTGTCCCCGCTCTCAAAAACCATCTTGCAGCTTTGTAACTTCTCTAACTAGATCAATACACACGAGAGCTAACTAATTTCACATATTAGGAGTGCCTCTATGACCAGTTTCTGAGATGCCCGAGGATGGGATCGTCGACATCTCCTCGAACTGGCCGTAGTGGTGTCCCTGCCTCAAACTGGCTGGAGGACTGGACTCACAAGGATGCCTATTTATAGTACAAGCAGCTCGACATAGTGTCGACACTTACGAAATAATGTCGACACTCACCCCTATTATTAGTGCTGACTCGTGTTTTGTCCCGGTTGGTGTCTCCAACCGGGACTAAAGGTTCATCTTTAGTCCCGGTTGGTGACACCATCCGGGACAAGGTACACGTCGCACGACATAATGTCGACACTCACCCCTATTATTAGTGCTGACTCGTTGTGGCATCCCGCAAAACCACTACTAGAAAATCGCGTTGTTTTTGTGCATTGCATCATCATGACCGCATGCTCATGTCATCATGCCACATTGCATTTGAGCATCTTCATCATCATGCATATTATCTTGCCTAAAAACTATTTGCGAAAGTCTATGGTTTCTGGAACTAGTCCTCCTTCTATTTCAAATTAAACCCCCGGCTGCTTCCGGGTATTTTGTTTGTCTAAAAACTAGTTACAAAATGTATTCCAAATTAAATAAGATGTTATATTATTTTTAGTGGGGCAATCGAACGGGCCGGATAGACCCGAACGACCGCCCCAGGATTTAAATCGGACAACCTAACCCGCCCTTCTAAATCCTACAGCTACCCACCTATCTACCCACACACCCCCCTCCACCTCACCCCAGCCTATCACCTCTCGCCACCTCAACCTCACCCTCATCCCCACCCAATCGGGCGCCGCCACTTGGCACACTCCCTCTCTCTCTCACCTCCCTCTCTCCACCTGGACAGCAACCCACCCACCAAACACACACGCACACGTACCGCACCAGCCACCTGCCCTCTCCACCCCTGCCCAGATCCCCACGTCCCTGGGTCCCACCTGACCCCACGCTCCTCCCCCACCTTCCTCTCTTCCTCCCCGCGCCTGGGCCTCGCTTTCTGCCCCGAGCTCCTCTTCCTCCTCGCTGAGCTCGCCCGCCTGCCTCCCGTCTCGGCGACGCCTCGTCCCAGCTCGCCCACCGCCGGCCGCCTCGCCCCCAGCTCTGAGCTCCCTCGGTGCCGCCTCGAGCTCGCCCCGAGCGGAGCCTCGCCGGGCCGCCCTCGTCGTTCTCCGGTCCAGCCGCCCGCTCGTCCCTGCCTCGCCCCTTCTGCCTCGCCGGTGCTCCTCCGCCTCCGCCTCAAGCTCGCCTCGGCTGCTGGCGTGCCGGTAACCGACATGGTGTCCGCCTCGTCGGCAGCGATAAGACCTCCCTGTTAGCCTCCTTGCAGCCGTTCTTGCCCTGTTTGGCCTCGTCTACATCGATGCTCCGGTGGCAGTATTTCGGGCTCCTGTACGATCTATGGGTACCTGTTGTGTAGCTGCTTGTTGCTCCGCTTTGTTGGTTCTATCAACAGTAAGTCCACGTGTCGGCAATCATCTCCGTGTTGCGTACCACGCCTCCACCCAGTTTGACTGACGCCAAGTGCCGCCTCACCAGCAAGCCAAGGTCTCGAAGTACAAGACCGATCCGACAACGAACCCGCCGGTACCTCAAGATCTTCCTACGCGGCCCCGAAGACCCGAACCCGAAGACGCCAATATCACCGACACGGAACGGCAAGTCCGACCTGACCCGTGAGCCCGTCAAGATCTGCATGACGACAAGATCGGCACCGACCAGGGCGGACCCGCTACGCCCCGACGCCGAACCAAGTCCTGCTCCCCGGATGCGACAAGTGCTTCGACCGAACGCCAAGACCGATCTGGTTCGAGGACCCGACAAGACCCTCGTAATCGCCAAGTTCTCCTTCGCGGATCCGAAGGCCCCGATCTCGAGGATCCGCAGCCCCGAGCCGTGATCTCCTTCCCGGAGGCCAAGGACATCAAGCACTGTACCCCGGACACCGAAACCCTGAACGACGAGTTCCCCTCCCGGAAGCATTGACGCTCGCGCGACAAGATCTACTTCTGTTATCCGAGAACGACCCTGCCGTTTCCGTCGAACCCTGAACCCTGAGACCGGACCCCGAACCCCAATGTGTGACCCCTTTTTCCGAGCCCCTATTTTATAAATTGTCAACTATATAACTTGTTGCATATTAAATTGTCATACTCGCATGCATATTTGTGTGGTTTGGGGGCCTTATGCCGATTCACCTGATAATTAAATATGGGGCCCATGTGCGGGCAAATCTAGTCTCATATCGGCCTCATTTAAACTTGTGTAGCGAACCGGTATCTTATCTTGCCTTGTTATAACAACATTTAATTGCGGGGTTCTAAATAACTTGAACCATCTAACTAATTGTCGGAACCCCGGTCCCGCTTAATATGACCTAATTGCATCGCATCTTTGCCATGCCATACATCATACATGCATCATGCCGATCTTCTGCCGTTGTATTAAATACTGCATCCGGTGTTTATTCTAGTGTTTTGCTTCTTCGCGGATAAGGCCGTTGAGTGGATGCGAGTGTCGAACCGATCTTCGGTTGAACATTCGGCAATGTTTTCAGGCGAGCATCTCCCCCTTTCTACCTATCTTACTTTTATAGTCTTTATTCCCTCCTGTTGATCTATTGCTATCTGTGTTGCGATGCTTTAGTTTCCGTACCTGTGATATCCCTTGCAGCCTTATATTGCCGTGGACACATCCTATTACCTGTTGTTTGGTAGATAGTTGGACTTGCGCGTCGTAGTTGCTTGCTCAAGTGTTGTTGCGTGTTGTCAAATGCCACAGTTGTTGGAGTAATGTCGCATGTGTGTTGTTGGAGATGATCATAGTTTTACTTATCGTTCACTTTAAATTCCTGTTTAACAACTAAAATTGAAGTAACCAGAGGCATCGGTGGGTGATAGATAATATTTGGTTTCCGAACGCCCACTTGTGTCCCGTAGGACCCCGAGTACTTGATACCTGTTCCTTGATTTATCGCGCTATCCACATCCGGGAGGTATATGGGACCCCCCTGAGCCAGAGCTTGATTCAGTCTTATTTCTTGGGGCCACAAACTAGTTTGAGGTTTTATTTACGATCCTGTACTTATGCCATGCTTTACTGCTTTATTTAAATTGTGCGACAGATAGCACACTGTACTGTTTAGGATCGGGACACGATTCCGCGGTGTCGACAAGCCCAGTTTTGGGTTCCCAGTCGTTCACAGCCGTATACCCAAACCTTGAGTCCGTCTCGGAGCTTGCTTACTTCGTTGCGGGTAGCTTAATGGGGTGGCCCCCTGAAATATTTCTGAATCCTGTGATTGCTTAGTCGTGAAAGCCTCGTTGGGTTTTGATTTGGTTTTTCCGAGGTTGATCGAGCGTGTGTTGCTATTGGTGCACCCCGGCCGGGTAAAACTTTCTGAAATCCATGTCCGCGGATATGGACGACTTGGAGCACAGTATCTCGATCATAGACAAGCATAACTAAAGTTTATTGCTATAAATTTGACTTTATAATGACTAGTAATCATCTTCACTATAATGGAATGGCTAACTAATACTGCCCACAATTGCTTGTTTGGAGTGTCGCTTGCGACCATTATACCTGACTAGTAAGTATTGCAACTACAACGGAATGTCTAAATAAAAGTACCAACAACGGCTGGGTTTTGGGTTTATATCATGCTATCTGTATCTGATTAGTAATTGCTGCAACTATAACGGAATGATTAACTAAAAGTGCCCACTGCTTAATTTATCAGGTGATTATCTATATTTGACTAGTAATTGCTGCAAATATAACTGAATAAATAAAACTGCCAACGGTATGAGTTCCTCGGTTAACTTCCTCGTTTGGTCTCGAGGGGGAAACGCCAGGATGGGTTTGTTTGATGATAGTATCAGGTTGGTTCCGGATAGGTCTTTCTTCCCCCTCTCTGATTGCCGCCAGTTGTATCGAGTCTCTATAGGTTGTTCAGTGCATGCTGCCGCTGCCGCTTCAGTCCACCACACCTATGTAGGCGAGGACCGCCGAATTCTAGCCTCGCCGTGTCTTGGCCTCGATCGACGCTCCTCTTTTTTCCTTTGCCCTTTGTCGGCACCCCTTTTTTTTAAGCAGGTTTTGGGATCGACGTCGTTAGCAGGGTTACCCTTCCGGCTTGGCCTGGGCAGGGTTATGGACGCCATTGGTTATTCTTCAGGGCTCTTAGCCCCATTAGCATCTTGTCCGTAGTCGGACGCTCTGTCGTTTTCAAGGTGATTTGGATCTTTGTGTATTATATATGTATTCTTGACTCTTTGAGTCGCTGTTGTATATATATCTGTTCTGTGGGTCCCATCGAGGACTGTTGTGTAATGTTATTACTTCGTTTTCCACCCGCACGAAAGTTCCTGGTGGGCACCTTTGAATCGTTTCTATGCGGGTTTGGCGAGTTTCGCTAAAACTTGCATAGGTCCGATTCTGAGGGTGTTACACTCGTGTTTTGTCCCGGTTGGTGTCTCCAACCGGGACTAAAGGTTCATCTTTAGTCCCGGTTGGTGACACCATCCGGGACAAGGTACACGCCGCACGACATAATGTCGACACTCACCCCTATTATTAGTGCTGACTCGTTTTTTGTCCCGGTTGGTGTCTCCAACCGGGACTAAAGGTTCATCTTTAGTCCCGGTTGATGTCTCCAACTGGGACTAAAGGTTCATCCCGCCATTTTTTCCCGCCATTTTTCTTCCCGCCATTTTTCTTCCCGCCAGTTCTTCTTCCCGCCATTTTTCTTCCCGCCATTTTTCTTCCCGCCAGTTCTTCTTCCCGCCATTTTTCTTCCCTCCAGTTCTTCCCGCTAGTTCACTATATATATATGTAGGGGGTAGGACTCCATTGTCATTTCACATCTCTAGACTCATATCTGCAACCTCATCACTCTTTCCCATGGCTTCCACCGTAGCACTAACCCCCAGGGAGGCGGAGGCGCTTTGCGCCTCGAACTACCCCTGCCCGGGCCATCGTGTCCCCGTCCGGATCTTTGGCGTCGGAGGCGTGCCGGTTCCTCCTGTCCCTCTAGGTGTGGCGCGCCGGATGGCCATCACGAACCACTACTACTTCGAGCTCACGCTGGAGCAGCGGAGGAATCCTAGATGGCATCCCGACTATTTCCCTACTTGGGAAGCCTTCTTCGTGGATGGCGTGAGAGGGCGCTCGCCAGGCACGAGAGGACGGCCCACCTCCTCCTAACTTCAACGAGGCCGGCCGTCGGCTATGGTGGCGCTGTCGACTCTCCAGGCGTCATGGCCTATGACACGCGCCGACTCTAACCCCGTCTGCGCTACCCTCAAGTCCAGCCCACGCTACCCTCAAGTCTAGCCCACGCGCATCTCCAGAGGTTCAATTATGGCGACCCGACGACGACATGATGACGGTGGCGTAGTACAACGACTACGATGTGAGTATTATGTGTAGGCAGGAGCATGACTGAATCACTCCAACATTCCGAAACAAGTTCGGCTGATTGTTACTTAATCTGGCCATGTATTTTAATTTTCAGTTCTTTTATGTATCTTAATTTTCAGTTCCAGTTCGGCTTTATGTAACTTACTATTAGTTGGCTATTAGTTCGGCTTTATCTGGTATATTGATTATGTCTCGAAAAAACCTTCACAAAATGACCTATCTCATTCGAGGTTTCTTGGCTTTCGGGTCAAATGACCAATGTTATGGCTAGAATCAAGGCATAGTTTGTGATAATATGGCCATATTGTGTATACATGTGCATCATGGCATGGCAAACAATGTTGCAAGAGGAAGTTTTCCTTTTTATCGCAAAAAGGCATTTTCCATTTTCGGAGCATAAAAACAGACGGTTTTGTGAAGCAACCACCAAATGGCTAATTCAAAAAACCACCAACACATTTTACAAAAATACTAGACCACCTTATATGCACAATGTACCAACAGGGGGAGCTAAACCTTCCGTCCATCTCGGTGAAAAGACAAATTCCTACCGAATCGCAGGAAGTGGGTCGATATGAACTACAAGTACATGATACGATGCTCATGATTTTTACAAAATCATTTTTAGGTTCACAATATGCTATTTTATCAAAAAACAATGCAAGTTGAGCGAGGCTTGGTGAGATTCTAGTGTATACAAAAGATGCGACATTTAAATATCCAATCAATTCAAAAATGTTAATACAAAAGATGCGGCATTAAAATATGATTTGATCTAATAAAAATCATTTTTTAGATGCTTAATCTTTCTTATGTTCAAAGTTTTAGGATTTAACAATTTATTTTTGTTTGAATTGAATAATCAAAATTTATATGTAAGTGTTTTAATTATTTTGAAAATTTTCATGTAAAGTAAATATAAAATGATTTACATGAATGGATAGATATTATTTTTCTGAAAATTATGATATATTATTCATATTTTTCTGAGTTGAAATGAAAAAGATATGAATTTTCTAAATTCATATCATATTTTTTGAATTAAAATTGCCCCTTTAATGCATGAAATAAATGCCCCCCCTTTAACAGCGGTTCCAGACAGGAACCGGTATTAAAGGGGGGGGGATTTATTCGGTTCGCACAGAACCGTGTTAAAGGGCATTTATTCGTTAACACCGGCCTCGTTCTGCGGAACCGGTGTTAAAGGGGGGTAATAATGCGCTGAACGGAATCCTCTAACACCGGTTCCACACGAACCGGTTAAAGGGGTATTAAAGTCACCTTCCCTTCCTTTCTTCCCCGAGCGGATCGATCGAACACCGCCGCCAGAGAGAAGCGCCGCCGCCCATGAAGGCCTCGCCGCCGCCCTCGGAGCTCGAGGTCCGCCGCCCCCGACCATCTCTTTTCCGCACTTGATCGCATCGCCCTGACCACCTCTTCCCCGTGCAGGAGAAGCCGACCGCGCCTCGCCGGAGCACCGCCGACGCCGCCCGTCAACGCCGCCCGTCTCCGCCTCTCGTAGGTCACGCCTCAACGCCAACGCCGCCGCCGCCAGACGAGCCTGCCGCTAGCACCGCCGCCCGACGAGACCGCCGCATCCGTCCGACGAGCACCGCCGCCCGACGAGACCAACGCCGCCTGACGAGACCACTGCCGCCCGACGAGCACCGCTGCCCAACGAGACCAATGTCACCCCACCGGTGAGCGCCACCTGTCTGCCACGTCAGCGATGACACAGCGCCAGTCAAGTTGACTCTCCTGAAAAATAGAAGAAAAGATAAAAATTGCAGAAAATTGTATAATCTTGCAAAAATCATATAAAAAGATTCGTAGATCCAAAAATAGCAAATTATATATCAATGAATTCAGAAAATTGAGTAGATTATTAATATCAAGTTGGATTTAACTTTTACAGTACGTGTTTACTGTAATAATTTAATTAGTTTTAATGGTCTTTTAGGTTAATAAATTCATAGTAAAATATCTCCTGGTCCAAAAATCACAAATAATATACCTATGGATTCACAATTGTGTGTAGATCATCAATATGCAAATGGTTAAGCCAAATAATATAAGGTTTTTCAGCAATTAAATAAATGGTAGAAAGGCTTATTTAGAGTAATAAATTCATAAGAAAATAAATAATGTCCAGAAAATTACAAATAATATGTCCCTGGAATCACAACCCCGTGGGGATTATATATCTGATTTTAGTTTGATTTTTAGACAACAGAAACTATTTAAATGATTTAAAACCCATTAAACACTATTTAAATCATAAGAAAAAGATTTGTAACTCTGATTAGGGTAAATCCAACGCCTACTGGTTCGTATTAATGTCCTATATCCATTGTGACTTATTAAATTGCCATGCATGAATTTGTTTGATCTCTATGTGCTATTGTTTATGTTGTATGGAATTGTTTGCTCGATAGATTGCGAGGAGTGCAACGTGTGTGATTGCTGACTCATCCTGATTAAAACTTGTTTGCTCGATAAATTGTACAACATGCATAGATTAAAACTTGTATACAAATTGGACCTCTGATTCATTTGTGTATTTATTTGTGTATTTTTGTATGAATAATATGTATATTTGTGTATGAATCCAAGTCCACTTGAATGTTTACACTCTTACTCTATATAATATTATTGTTTTAGAAACTATGGATCCACTTAGTAGAAACCTTGAAGAAGAAGAAATAATGGAGAACATTATTGATGAGGACACCTCACAATATCTGAACTTGGAGGGACATGATGACGACAGCTCAAGTACTAGTCATGGAGAAGATGAAGACTCCGGTGAACGGAATTTAATGGTTACAAAGTCCGGCGAGGTATATGCATTGATTAAGCATCTACTGACTTTCACCAACAATCTTCTTCTACATGTATTAATTAACGCTTCTTTCTTCTTTTAGCCCTTTGGATCGATCAGCCAGCAACCATCTTCTTCTACGAAAAAGAGCAAGCGAGACGCGAGCCAGCGGTTGAAAGATCGTGCAAAGTTCACGTTCGAAGCAGTCCGTGTTGATGGCAGGCCGATGGAGCCCAAGAAGGCCGCAGACAAATTTGTACGTCAGGCTGGAGTTCTTGTTAGGGATCAAATCCCAATCATAATTGAAAATTGGAATAAGCCAAAGAAGGGCGACGGTACCTTTGTCGATGACAGATCCAAAGAAACGCTTTGGAATTCGTTGTTGTTAAATTTCACCCTTCCGCCAGAGGAGGATGAAAACAACCCGGTTATAAAGGAAAAGGTCAAAGAGTGGACTCTAAAGAAGATGGCTGACGCTTTCAGAATCGGAAGACAAAATTGAACAAATTTGTCAAATCGGCGAGACTCAAATTTCAAGACGCATATTATGCGAAGATAAGACCACACCGCGAAATTGAGACATATAAAAAAAGTGCTATAGCTAAAAGAGGTCGAAACCAATACGCTTAATGCCTCAAGAAGGAATATCACCAGAGGACGGGTCGGTGGCTACATATCTCGAGAGGCCTAAGTGGGAGGAAGCTGAGAAGGCCTGCAAGAGAGGGATCACACCCAGCATGATGGGTGGGACCTACGTGCAAAGACTTGGTTCTACGGAATCGGGGCAAGGTTGGACCCAGAAACAGGATTGTGTATCTTCCCAACCCTCCTTGCCAAACCCGTCACTGAACTCATCACGACATACGAGGAAACATCCACCAGGACCTTCCATCCCAACAGAGAGAATGACCAGCTCACACGCGCCATCGGTAAAAAATTGAAGGGAATATGCCCGAGAGGCAATAATAAAGTGGTTATTATCGTATTCCTATTTATGATAAATATTTATTTTACATGCTATAATTGTATTAATACGGAAACGTTAATACATGTGTGTTTAATAAACAAAAGAAAGTTCCTAGTTATGCCTCTCTTATAAACTAGCTCGTTGATTAACAAGATGATCATAGGTTTCCTGATCATGGACATTGGATGTTGTTAATAACGAGGTCGCAACATTAGTGTAATGGTGTGATGAACATTCATCCGAAGTATAGCATTACGATCAAAGTCATTGAGTTTATATTGCTATAACATCTTACGAAGTGATCCTAATCCTTAGACCATGAGATCATGTCAATCACTAACACCGGAAGAGTTTCTTGATAACATCAAACGTCACACCGTAACAGGGTGATTATAAAGATAGATTCAGAACTACTAAAGTGTTATGTTGAGGCCCATGGATCAATATGGAATTTGTTAAACCCGATGACGGATAGATATACTCTGGACCCTCTCGGTGATATCACATTGGTTAGCTTGCAAGCAAGTGATTTGATCACTAGAATGTTATATCACGGGAACGAGAAAAGAGTGCATGTCAGTAACGAGATCAAACTAGGTATGGAGATACCGATGATCGAATCTTGGACATGTAATATATCGCGAAACAAAAGGATTAAGATACTAGCGTAAAAGGTTCCGACGATCACAAGAAAGTCATCGTTGAATGTGTGGGAGTCAGTATGGGTCTCTAGATCCTGCTTCTGATTATTGATCTGAGAGGGGTCTCGATCATGTCCACATTATTCGCGAACCGTAGGGTGACACACTTAAGAGACACCGACATCCAATTGGAGCAAAAGTTTCATGCCGAAAAGAAAAGGAAAGCGCAGGAATTTATTTCACTAGACACCGAAACTGTTTCGGTTGAAATTGCTAAAACTGGTTCTGCATGTGAAATGGAATACTAGCAAGGGGTTTTATGTGAATGTTTGTTAATTAAAGTAATTAACAAAATTCTGAATAAATAAATAAAAGAGTTTTATTTAAATGAGAGCTTGCATTAAATTTGGTGGAAATTTAATGCATGTGAGTGGATTTTTGAGTGGAGGCTTTTTAATGGGAGTGGAGGCTTTTCATTTTGAGTGGGAGCTCCACCCACATGAATGTGGAAGAGGTGGGGGCAGCCCCATGGCTGGGCGCCATGCCCCTTGGGTGCTCCCCCTCTCCCCTATAAAAGGCCCCCCTCTCCTCCTCTCACACCACACGTCCTCGTGAAGGATCTCTCTCCCCCTCTAGAATTTATCCCCCATGGTCTCGGACTAGCAAGATACATGTTCCCGGTGGCTATTCGGCAAGAAAGAGTTGTGCTTCCGCTGCATCGCTGGAGCGAGGAGGCGGAGGTTGCTCGGTGCCTCGAACGTGTGTGCGAGCACGGATGCGCTGCTGTTTTGCGGTGCTAGGACTTCCTCTCGATCTTGAGATCGGCAAGAGATCGTCTACATCAACCACGAGTTTGGACTCGTTAAGCTTTGTCGGTCTTCAAGGGTATGTTCTCTACGGATATACATCCGCCCGTTGTTTGTATCTAGTAGATAGATCTTGGTACATAGTTGTTCCCATCGTAGGAAAATTGTTGTTTTCTATGCTGCGAACCCTACAGTGGTATCAGAGCCGGATCTATGCATAGATACTTTGCACGGGTAGTACACATATGAGTATGTGGGCGATGATGATCATTTTATTGCTTCTTAGTTGTACTTTGGATATTGGTGGCATAGTGGGATGAAGCGGCCCGGACAAACTTTACATGTCCTCGCACATGAGACTTGTTCCACGCTTGACATGCAACTAGTTTTGCATAAGTGGCTAGCGGGTGTCTGTCTCTCCTACTATAGTTAATATCTAATTTGCAACGAGTTATCAACAATTTGGTTATCCTCGTTGTGGTTCATGTTCGTAGGTAAGAACGGTTCTATCTTCGAAAGCCCTAAGCCACGTAAAATTTGCAATGGATAAATTAGAGGCGTCTAGTTTAGATTGTTGCTAGGCTAGTGATATGATATGGTGATGTTGTAAGTAGAAGTATGAGATGATACTCTTACAACACACATAACGTGTAATCTCCATAGACCTTGGACTTACACATATAGGTATGATAGTGATCATACCACGGTGCACATGATAGAGATCATATGCGGGAACCATATAATTCCACTAATAAACATGTGATGTTTGATAGCATCTTATATTGCTTGTTTGGCGTTTTATTAGCATAATAAGATGATCCCTCATTTAAATATCAAGATAAGAATGTGTTCTTCCTTTAGTATGCACCGATTATGTTCTCGTCGCTCCAAGACATCACGTGATGATCGGGTGTTTTTGGATCCACGACCATATTTCGGGTGTAAGACAGTTACACACGCGAATACTAAGGTTCTTACTTGGCGAGCCTAGCATGTACAGACATGGCCTCGGAACACGGACCGAAAGGTTAAGCATGAGTCATATAGTAGAGATGATGCCCATTTGATGCTCGCCTTTGAAGCTACACCGACTCACGTGATGATCGGACTTGGTGTAGTGGATTTGGTTCATGTAATCACCAAAAAGGCACGAGGGATGTCATTTTTGAGTGGGAGTTCATTTCTAATTTGGATTAGTAGAACTCAATTTATCATAAATTAAATCAAAGTGAATTTGCATAATTTGTTGTAGTCATTGGCATTCGTTCACCACCATATGCATAGTTGTAATTGAGATAATAGAACTATAGAATTCTCGATATATACTTTACGAACTGGTATCGTATTGTGTTGAGTGTCAATCAAAGTTTAAAGTCCTATTGCAAACTTTTAGCAAACTCTATTTACTCCGTGAAATTTAATAATTGGTATTAAATCGAGAGTAACAATTCCAGTGTTAGTATCTTAAGTATCATGTTTGCCTCCACGATTCTTGATTGTTTTAATATCAAGTTTATCTAGGAGCTGAAAGAATTGTTTCAGAAACCATCATGTGTGGCAGATATAACGATATCTGAAACAATGTTTGTTGCAATATGATAGATTATAATATATGTTCTCATATTGGATGAGAATTTACGAAGGTTGGAGATGCTAGACATCCTAATCATCCAAAAGGGTTTTGGAAAGTAATGTTATACTCACGATTCGCCTTTATAAGCTAAAGTAGCTTGATCATGAAAGTCGTCATGATAAGGGTGAATAGAATATGTATGTAAAATGTTTACTACAATAAAAGATTACTAAAGAATGAATTTTGAAAGAAGACCGATCATTTTGATGATGGTGATCTACTTCAAAGTGCAAGTCCAAAGGTATTATTATTTGAATATACATGCTTTGGACTATGTGTCATGTATATGGCGCCACTGTTGATGTTGATAGTTTCTTTTAAAAAGTAAAAGGAAATGCTGAAAGAGAATCTATAAAATATATTTAGCAGAAAAGAAAAGATTGGAAATATCCAATTTAGGTATATATATGATATACATGTTATGGTTGTATTCTTTGCTTGTTAAACAATGTGGTTCTTGGGTATTGGATACCGAATTGGTTGGTATGAAATTTCATACGGAACGATGCAATTCATGAACCACAATGGCCTAAGTAACTAGCAAGAGAATATGTGATGATGTTCATCAAAAACAAACAAACCGTTGTTTGTATTTCTCGTTGACACCAAGGCTTGACTTCAAGATTTGTTTTAATAATTGTTATTTGAATCAGGTATTATGAGAACAAAGGTTGTTCAAATAATTACCGTATTCCATATAAGATGGATGACTTACAAATATAGTTAAAGAAATCACATCCATAAAACCTAATGCTAAAATGTCGCAAGACAAATGATTGAAAGATCACTTATGAAGTGACATCGCTGTTTAAATTATATTGGAAAGAAAACATGAAGATTCTCCATATTCATGGATTTTTGGAGTCTTTGATTAGATCAAGTGACGCTTGTGAGACTTTCCACGTGATAATTAAAACTTCGTTCAAAGGCCAAAGAAGAACGAACGACTAAATTATTGGAATTTATACATATCGATGTATGTAGTCCATTATGTGTAGTCGTAAGCGATGGGTTTCAACTTCATATGCTTTCTCCGGAATTTTGAGTGAATGTTCACTTAATGAGAAAGAAGTATGAAATATTTGAAAATGTTTCAAAGACTTTCAAGATGAAGTGGAAAATCATTGTAACAAGAAAAATAAATGAATTATGAATTGATCATAAAGGGATTTATTTGAGTTACAAGTGTAACTAGAAAATAAATGAATTATGATTTTATCATAAAGGGATTTATTTGAGTTGCAAGTTTAGCAAAACACCTAGATTTACATCTCCCGAAACACCATAGGAGTATGGAGTGTTTGAGATTTGTAATGAAACCTTGTGAGACATGGTTGGATCAAAGGTGTTATTTATAAAACTGCCATTATGTTTTAAAAGATTAAAGCTTTAGAGACTACCGCTTTTAATCGAAAAGAGCTCCATCTAGATCCGTTGAAATGACACCATGGAAGTTATGGTTTGGGGTAAAACCCAAGTTATCATTTCTTAAATTTTGGTATGCTAAACATAAGTAAGATGTTTACAACCGAATTCGGATGAGCATGTCTTTGTAGGTTATTCCGAATAACAATTGGTTATTCCTCCATAACACCGAGGACAAAAGGGTTTGTCGCTTGAAATGTGAAGTTTCTTGAAAAAGGAATTTTTCGCAAAAGTTAAGTGGGAGGACAATAGAACTTTGATAAGGTTAACGAACCTTAGCTAAATGTGCTGAGTTGCGCAGCGCCGGAAATCGTTCTGGAGGCTGCCATAATGCTCATAGATTATGTGCCCCAAAGGTTGTGGTCACGGAGGTCTAAAGTTCCTATTGAACCAAGAAGGTCGGTTAAACAATCAAATGCTAAGATTTGAGAGTAAATCTTTATTGTTTGACAATGATGAACCGAATACATACAAAGAAGCGATGATGGGCCCTGACTCCGTCAAATGGCTTGAAGCCATAAAATCCGTGATAGTTCCATATACGAGAAATCAAGTTTTGAACTTGGAAGACCCTCCGGAAAGGTGGAAAAACCTATCGGTCGTATTTGGATCTATAAAGAAACAGACATGGATGTCTCACATCTATGAAATATTCGACATGTCGTAAAGTATTTTATGACAATGTTCAAAGAGTTGACTATGACAAGATTTGATCTTTCATAGCAATATTTAGTCTGAACGGATTAAAGTAGCAACCACTACATATAATTTGGTATATGGTAGATGAATAAACAAAACAAAGTTCTTCTAATAGAATGGTTACCTAGGACGTGTACATGACACGGTCCAAAGGGTTTTGTTAAATTCAAAGGATGCTAAAAGGGCATGCAAACTTCAATGGTTGAAGTAAGCATCGTGGAGTTGGAATCTTCACCATGATGAAAAATGAGTTTTTCATCTGGAGACGATGAAGATGCTTGCATTTTCAAGAAATTAAGTGGGAGCGCTGAGACATATTTCTAATACATTATGTGAAGGACATCTTGTTGATTAGAAATGATGTATCTTTTATTGACAAAGGTTAAGAATTTCATTTTGATGAAAGACTTAGGCAAAAACCCGAATATTTAGCATGAATGTCTATAGTGGATAGACTGTAACGCTAATATGTTTATGCCAAACGTACATATATGAGATATTGAAGGAGTTCAATATAGAAACGACAAGAAACAGTTCTTGTTGCATGGAAAGGAATTGAATCAAGATTCAAGTGTATCGACACTTGATAAGTGAAACAAGATTCAAGTGCTTTGACACTTGATGAGTGCAATCACGAATGTTTTGATCAATCATACCATGATATGTACACATCCAGATATGTCCTATGCTCTAAGTGTTATGAGCATATACCAGAATGAATCATAAAATGATCATTGGACGATAGTGAGGATATTATTATGATCTTTTGGAAGAACTAAGAATATATTTGTGTAGAGGTGACAAACAATTACAAATAGTTCATTGTAAAGTGTTACATTGATACTAGTTTTGTCACAAGATACAAATTAAGTTTATCTCAATTTAAACTATGGGTGGCACAATGTAATGGAAAGGAGATTCCATGATGGATTTGTAAGAGTTCCAAAGTTAAGACATTGTGACGAATACTACAACAAAAGGCTAAGTATATGAATGCTATAGTAGCAGCAAAGGAGGGAATTTGTGTCAAGTAGTTTGTTATCAAACTAAGGTGTGGTTCGCAACGGGCTAACACTAAAGATATATTGTATGACAATAGTATCGATGTGTTTTAACCCAAAGGAACTAAAGGTCTCACCAAAAGACCAAATTTATACAATGCCATCTCATTGGAGAATGAGTGATGCGTGGAGACGCAAAGACATGCAAATACACACACTGAAAGCGTCGATCCGTAGATTATGTTAACCACTTGCAATTGCGTATTTGGAACACCGTAAAGCCATAGGTGTTCAATACACAAAGTTTTCAAACTAGATTATTGTCTCTAGTGCAAGTGGGAGATCAAGGAATATGCCCGAGAGGCAATAATAAAGTGGTTATTATCGTATTCCTATTTATGATAAATGTTTATTTTACATGCTATAATTGTATTAATACGGAAACGTTAATACATGTGTGTTTAATAAACAAAAGAAATTTCCTAGTTATGCCTCTCTTATAAACTAGCTCGTTGATTAACAAGATGATCATAGGTTTCCCGATCATGGACATTGGATGTTGTTAATAACAAGGTCACAACATTAGTGTAATGGTGTGATGAACATTCATCCGAAGTATAGCATTATGATCAAAGTCATTGAGTTTATATTGCTATAACATCTTACGAAGTGATCCTAATCCTTAGACCATGAGATCATGTCAATCACTAACACCGGAAGAGTTTCTTGATAACATCAAACGTCACACCGTAACAGGGTGATTATAAAGATGGATTCAGAACTACTAAAGTGTTATGTTGAGGCCCATGGATCGAGAGTGGAATTTGTTCATCCCGATGACGGATAGATATACTCTGGGCCCTCGGTGATATCACATTGGTTAGCTTGCAAGCAAGTGATTTGATCACTAGAATGTTATATCACGAACGAGAAAAGAGTGCATGTCGAATGAGATCAAACTAGGTATGGAGATACCGATGATCGAATCTTGGACATGTAATATATCGAAACAAAAGGATTAAGATACTAGCATAAAAGGTTAACGATCACAAGAAAGTCATCGTTGAATGTGTGGAGTCAAGATGGGTCTCGAGATCCCGCTCGATTATTGATCCGAGAGGGGTCTCGATCATGTCCACATTATTCGCGAACCGTAGGGTGACACACTTAAGAGACACCGACATCCAATTGGAGCAAAAGTTTCATGCCGAAAAGAAAAGGAAAGCGAGGAATTTATTTCACTAGACACAAACTGCTTCGTTGAAATTCTGAAACTGGTTACGCATGTGAAATGGAATACTAGCAAGGGTTTTATGTGAATGTTTGTTAATTAAAGTAATTAACAAAATTCTGAATAAATAAATAAAAGAGTTTTATTTAAATGAGAGCTTGCATTAAATTTGGTGGAAATTTAATGCATGTGAGTGGATTTTGAGTGGAGGCTTTTAATGGGAGTGGAGGCTTTTCATTTTGAGTGGGAGCTCCACCCACATGAATGTGGAAGAGGTGGGGAATCCCCATGGCTGGGCGCCATGCCCCTTGGGTGCCCCCCTCCCTATAAAGGCCCCTCTCCTCTCACACCACACCTCCTCGTGAAGGATCTCTCTCCCTCTAGAATTTATCCCCATGGTCTCGGACTAGTGAGATACATGTTCCCGATGGCTATTCGCAAGAAAGAGTTGTGCTTCGCTGCATCGCTGGAGCGAGGAGGCGGAGGTTGCTCGGTGCCTCGAACGTGTGTGCGAGCACGGATGCGCTTGCTTTTGGCGCTAGGACTTCCTCTCGATCTTGAGATTGGCAAGAGATCGTCTACATCAACCACGAGTTTGGACTCGTTAAGCTTTGTCGGTCTTCAAGGGTATGTTCTCTACGGATATACATCCGCCCGTTGTTTGTATCTAGTAGATAGATCTTGGTACATAGTTGTTCCCATCGTAGGAAAATTTTTGTTTTCTATGCTTCGAACCCTACAAAAATAACACCCTGGACATGCACGAGGCACAGGGGGTATGACGTGGAAGGATGGGTTTGCCGACTGGAGCGACTCTTACAGATGGCGCGGCAGAAAAGAAAAAGAGCGTACAGAGCGGATGACACAGATAGAACATGCACTTGCGGCGCTGCGCAAGTGAATGCACAATGAGCCATCAAGCTACCGGACCATCTCAGCACGAAGAGCCTGCGTTGGAAGGCTTTGGCGGCCTGCATCTGGCTGAAAAGGTGTGGCTTCCACGGAGGACGGCAGCCCACGCTTGAAATGACGGGTCCTCGATACCCGTGGATGAGATCAAGGAGAGCGAACACGCTGAGCTGCATGTGAGATTAATGGGCTTATCCATTAAAGTGGCATCGACTATGCCTTACCTCCTGTAGCTGGTGGAACTTACCACCGCCGACCGATTCCAGATGGCTATGCTATTGTCGGGTGGATGAGGTTGTGAAGGAATATGAGGAAGCACGCTTGACCATGCTACGGTGAAGGGAAACTCAACTCAAATTTGCGGTGAAAACAACCATTCTTTGGAAGAAGGAACACATTGTGCTTCCAAATTGAGGTCACTTGGTACCCCGCTGCCTCCGTCAGTTGCTAGCTCGAGCCGCTCAGCTATCTCTGCTGCAGCCCATCTCTGGCGCTCACCATCTCTGCTTGGCAGCCATCTCCGGCCCCTCAGCCATCTCCTCAGCATAAGCGGAAGAGCACTGCCACGAAGAGCATCAAGTAATCGCCACAAAGAAATCCGCAGAAACCGTGCCACCAAAGAGTTCAAAAAACTACGTCCGCAGCCTTCCGCCAAGCCATTGCGGTTTTTACCGTGGAATCACAGCGACGAGGAGACCAATAGGATCTCGGAAGAGCAGGTCAAGAAATTCTTTGCACCTAGACGGGCCGAGCCAAAGGAGAAAATAGATCCGGCGGTGGTGGAGAAGTTTTACAAAATCTTTGAAACCTGAAACCCCACGTGCTTGGACTACGAGCGCCAGATTTTGAAGGCGGATGCAAGGCAGAGGGAGACTGAAAGTAGCAGTCGTGAGACACCCTAGAAAACAGTTCCCATTCTCGGAGAGCAGGAAAACCAATCATGCGCCCCGCTCCAAATGTTCGACACACGGGACGCTCCTCCCGTAAATGATTACGAGCTACAAAGAAAGGCCAATGAGATGGGGATGACTTACATTGCATATTTGAACGTCATGGGAGACAACTTGCCCAAATGCGATGCCAACCCCATACAGCCATGGAAGTATGGGAAGAATCTAGTCAAGAAAGAGGAGCTCAAGAATCTACCAACAAAGATGCGAAAATTGCACAAGTGGTACCTTGATTTACGCAAGACGAGAAAAGAAGAATGGATCACTACGCATATAAGAGATCAGATTTTCTTGTGAGACGACGCGATCGACTTCAACATTCAAGACTTGCGTTTCTATTCAATCGAAGGAACTCGACAAATCTGCCATCACCTTTATTGTGTGTAAGTACTATTTACGTAATTTTTATCTCATCTCATTCACTTTATTAATTGCATGTATATATATGCTCACCATATATGTATATACTATTATGCAGGAAAAAGGTTATGAAATGCATGAAAGGAGGCCCTTTTGACATTGGGTTCGTTGACCCAAATAGAGTTCATGAAGAAGTGGTAAGAACCAAACCCGCAAATGTAAGATTACTTGCTAAAGTCTTTATCGAGACAACAAACCAAAAGGGAAATACTATTGCCTTACAACTTCTCGTGAGTACTGTTACCCTCTCTCTTGTACACATTCTGTTTCGGCTTACTCGATGTTAAGTGTAACTGATGATGAGTTATGCGTGCGTAGGTTCCACTTTATTCTGCTAGTCATTCAACCCGACTCAGGAAAAGTCCTTGTCATGGACTCGTTACGAAAGAAAAAGAGATATGGGCAGACTTTAGAGAGATACTCCAGAGGTAATTTCAATCATATTATCGCACTAGATCGGCAACTTTCGTGACAACAAGTAATTAATTACTCCTTTATCCATTTTCTTTGCCGGACAGGGTTTGGAAAAGGTTCACGGGCAGGGTCGTGGGTGAATGGTCAGAAGAACTAAAATTTGTAGACCAAAATGTAAGTAATACTAGCTAGCTTCCAATTCCATTATATCATGCTTTATTGATTATTATTTTGATTGAACTCTCTATTCTCGTAAAGTGCGCGCATCAAGGACACGGCAATAACTTATGTGGGTACTATGTTTGCGAGTTCATTCGCAACACGATATGTGCGACGGGCCAAGCCGTACTAGAACAACTTAGAGTAAGTAAACAAAGTCCACAACATTATTTTATTACCATCAATTGTGTTGAGTTTTATTCTTATATATATATTGACGGCCCATTCTTCATATATATTCAGATCGAACGGATGCGGCACCAACTCCTACCATTTGAACGCATACGAGCCATTCAAGAGGAATTGGAGGGGTTCATACTTGATGAGGTCGTCACGCCTGGCGGAGAACTCTTTAGATATCCACCAAAATGAACGATGACGATGTATGGCCGATGACGATGTTTGTGTATAATAATAGTTGCTTAATTATTCATGTACTCGTATGTACCGATGACGATTTATGTGTATACCGCTCCCGATCGATTCCCCCTCGCTCCCCCCCTCCCGCAGAAATACGCCTTAACGGGCAGGCAGAGTGGCGCGGAGATTTAGGCCGCCGCCGCAGAAAACGGCTCAAATCTCGCCACAGAAGAACCTTTAACACCGGTTCCAGCCCCGAACCGGTGTTAAAGGGGGGGCTGAGGCCTACGGCAGCCCCACGTGCGCCACCCTTTAACACCGGTTCGTATAAGAACCAAGAAAAGGCCCCTCTAACACCGGTCCTCAGCGGTTGGGGAACCGCTGTTAGAGGGCCCTCCCAACCGGAGTTAAAGGGGGGGCTCTGCACTAGTGAGTATATGTCATTGGCTACATCAAAAAACAATTCAGAATTTTCTAAAACTTTTGAAATATGATTTTTGAATTGTTGAAAATAAAGGGATACATGTAGCTTGGCCTCCAGTTTCTGAAATATGATGCAGTTATTATAACAATTTAAAATAAGATGACCGTGCGTCTACTCGCACGCACAAAGTCTGATGATGTACCTTGTAATAACAGATGGACGTACAAAGGAACACTTCGCTTACTCCTAAGTCCTGATCTTTCACAATAAATCTTCAGACTTTCAGAGATAGCGGCGGATACTGCATTCCACCGTCCTTGGATAAACAGGGAAGTGCAAATGATTGAACTGAAACTGCAAGAGCGCATAGGCGTGCAACTGAAGCGTTACAGAAATTCTGGATCCTGCAGTTTAGAAGGAAAGCCGGCACTACAATCACCAGTGTTCTGTGCCAGATTTCCTGGGGCAAACCTTGACATGTCTCTGCTTTGCTCTGTCTCGGTGGACAAACAAGTTGCTAACACTAGCTGTTAGCACGAACCATCCCCCAAAGGCTAACCTATATTATAGCAAATAAGTTTTGCAGTTTTTCGGGGCCGTTTGGTTGAATATGCAGGTCGACACAAAAAATGGCACACATCTCAACGCGTGTTCAAGGTACTAACAGCAAAGGATTACTCCTAATCTACCACGTGAGTCGCACACCACCGACGGCTGAAGACCACTCGTGGCCGTACCATGGTTTTGTCAGCAGTGACAGCATCATTTCGCCCCTCAAAATGGTGCACATGATATATGATTAGTAGGTGCCGTTGGTGGCGTCCAGACATACCCCGTCGGCCGTCGTCTCATGGACCATCATCCCACATGAGGAGGTCAAATTTGGCTCCTGCCCTCTGCCCTGCCCATCTGTAAAGGACACCAGATAGACAGGACCTCCATTTCTGAATGTCCCCTCCTCTTCTGTCCAACTTTCCTTCCTTGTTTCTAGAAGGAAAAAATTTATGTCCAAGATTAGAGAAGTCTATGCAATGAACCGAAGCGTAATGTTTTATGCGTTTTCGCGAAAAAGAAAGAAGAAGTCTATGCCATCTGCCACCATGCTGGTCTACACAGACTAGAAATCTAGGATGTATTCAGTCGATGCAGAGGCCGGGGCTTTATTCCCTTTTCGGGGGGAAATTGTACACTGCGCCAGTCATCAGGCTAGTCTCACCATGCTAGTTTCCAGGAGCTAGATTGGACTCTTGACATAAAGATGAGCAAAGCAACTATCTTATCTTAGAGGAAAAAAAGAAAGAATGTTTTATCAGTATAGGAGATGGGGAACAAAGTGAGTGGACATCACAGATATATTCCATTTCCCATGTTCTCTCATGTGCACCTCACAGCCTCTTTCCTGGATGCACACGACGCTAACGCACAATCAATAATTCCACGTCCTTGTCAGCTCCATGATCTGGCTCCATGATGTGGAGTAGTACGGATTTTCCCCAGGATTCCAACGAGATCAGATAGAAACCACTTCTGTTATCACCTCGGAGCGGAATTCCCCTCCGAGAGTTAGCAGGTTTCAGTTTCAGTTCATCGAATCCGGAGTCCAGCACGCAATATACATTTCTCCCGTCGGCAGAGACGGCAAAAAGAATACTACCAGAAACGAACGATCCACACAAAGAATAGCACGAGATGAACCCGGCTGTGGCAATACCCCTCTCCAGCTAATTACACTACGACTGCGTGTGCCTCGGCCCGGAGGCGTCGGCGTCTCTAGTAGTACTCTGACGGCTGCTGTTCCAGCTGCTGGACTGGGTGAAATCCGTCGTGTAGTCCTGGCTGCCGAACGCCATCCGCTGGAACAGCCTGATCTCCGCCGTGTTGGGCGCGTTGAACATCTCGCTCTTGCCTGGTTGGATGCCGTTGTTTAGGTCAGCATCGGCCAGGCTATCAAGAGCTCGCACCACCTGATAAGAGATGAGTGGTGAGCATATATAAATTTCTGGTTCAATCAGACAGAATGCAGTTTCTGTTCTGAAAACGTAAGGCAATTGTCATGCACGTCCTCGTACCTGGCTCATCCGAGGCCTCCTGGATGCCGAGTGTCGGATGCAAGCTGCTGCGGCTTCAATCATACGGAACATTTCAGCTTCGTTGAAGTTATTATCCAGCCTGGGGTCCAACAGCCCCCCTACATTGCCAGTCTCGAGTGCTTGCGTGAGCAATGGCCTAGCCTGCAGAGATAACTGTGATGTGAACAAATGCTGGTGACCTCAAAGTATCCATCGTTTCAACCGAGTTACAAAAGGATTGTATCAAAAGCTGTTTTCAACTGGCTGATGATCAAGATGGTATACCAGTATGCTTTTCCGCTACTGGCCGACTACACATATTACCACTATGGATAATCATGATAAATATTTGGAACTGAAGATGTGAACTCTCAATGAATATATCAGTAGTGTAGTATATATTCATATTAATAATGAGTTACTAGTGAATAAGTGCTTTTTCGTTACTTTGACAGGGGTGAAATCCTCATCATGTATAATCAAGCCCCAAGTTTAGTAATAAAGCTTACCCACTCGACAAGGCTCTCATCACCCAACGGATTTGATGCATCAACAGGCTTTCTGCCAGTAATGAGCTCTAAGAGGACAACGCCAAAAGAGAACACATCAGATTTCTCAGTCAACTTGCCACTCGATGCATATTCTGGAGCCATGTACCTAAATAAAAACCAATTATCAGAAAATAGGCAACTGCGAACTATTCTCATATACAAGTCAGTTTTTTGTACTTACCCAAAAGTTCCCATCACCCGTGTAGTTACATGTGTGGCAAAATCCATAGCTAGTCTTGCAAGACCAAAATCAGCAACCTAACACATGAACAGTATCCAATTCAATAACAGCAATCATATTATAGGGGATTCCTGAGTTATCTGGATAGTATTGTTACCTGTGCCTCAAAGTTATTATCCACCAGAATATTAGAGGATTTTATATCTCGGTGGATTATGCGTGGATGACCTGCCAACGGTAAATGCCGGTGTCATAAGAATAAAGAAGCATCACAGTGAAAGAAATTATAAGAGAATTAGCATTACAATCCTCATGAAGATAAGCTATCCCTCGAGCCGATCCAGCTGAAATTTTAACCCTAGCTGACCATTCCAAAACCGGTACTCCACGTCCTATGATGGGAAATCAATACAACAATTGTCCAGTCAGAATTCATAACAATGCAAATGTTGTGCAAACATCAAAGGTTAACACCATACCATGGAGATGATAGTGCAGTGTGTCATTAGGCACAAAATCATAGACAAGCAATCTCTGGTCACCCGAGATGCAATACCCTACAAGAGAAACTAGGTGGCGATGATGGACACGACTGATGATCTCCACCTCAGCTTGGAACTCACGCTCCCCCTGCCCGCTGCCATCTTTTAATTTCTTAATGGCAACCTCTCTCCCTTCAGGTAAGCAGCCCTTGTAGACAGACCCAAAGCCACCTTCCCCTAGCAGGTTTTGAGCTGAGAAACCATTTGTGATGTTGTGCATTTCCTCATAAGTGAAGAACCGACAGTTGCCCATGCTGTACTCAGACATTGTATCTTTGAAATCATGACTCCCAACACTGTAGTTAGTTTTTGTTTTCTCTGAATTCCCTGAACAAAAGTTGGTTCGAATGATCAGTTGATGGCAGAGGAATACAGTTTACAGAGTAGTTTTACGATGTGCAGCAAGCGAAGTTTATCAAATTACCTAGTACCACTTGTGGAGAAGAAGAAGGCGATGGCGATGGCATCACAAACCCGGCGTGGTAACCTGTCATTCTTCTCCGTTTCTTCTTGTACCAAAACGCAGCACCTACCAAGCTAATCACAAGAATAGCCACAATTACGCCAATCCCTGCCTTTGCACCATCAGACATTCCGCCGCCGCTCGGCGAGGAGCTTGATGGCCTGTTCGAAACCGGGTTCTCAACTCCATTTGTTGGTGGGGTTATTGGATCAGTTGCCGTAGATGGAGGGCCAGAGCCTGGCGCAGACGGCGTTGCAACTGGCGGCGAGGAGCTAGTAGGAGTAGGGATGGCAGGATCTCCAGCGGCCGGGGAAGGACTGGCGGGAGGTTTGAAGGGATTGGCAGAAGGCGGCGGCGCCTGTGGATCAGTTGTAGGTGCCCTTGGCGGCCTCCGATGTCGCGGGGGAGGTGCCTGCGCTGCTGGTGGTGTGGTTGAGCTATCCGGCGGGTTAGGCGGCGGCGAATTGCTCTGGGATGGAGGCGGCGATGCGGTGGTAGGAGGGGGCCGTAGAGGCGACTGCTTCGGAGGGTCAGCAGGCGCCGGTGGTGGCGGCACTGCAGTAGGTGGCGAGGGTGGGGGCAATGCGGGGGCGGGTGGCGGGGAGGCAACAACCGGTGGCGGCGACACGGTGGCCGGAGGCGGCGTCGGAGAAGGGGGTGGCGGGAATACTGGCTGCGGGGGTGGCACGGCTGCGGAGGGGGCGGGAGGGGATGCCGGTGGGTCGGCCGGGGTGGCATTGGGCAGCGTGACCGGGGGAGGGGAGGCAGGTGTCGGTGAGGTGGTGGGCGCGGCGGAGCCGACAGGGGAGCCCTTGGTGGTGCCCGGCGAGGGAGATGGCGAGGACGCCATTGGAGCCTAGTACACTAGTACCAGAGCTGCCGCCGCTGCTATCTTGGTGGAAATGCAAGGAACCGTTCCATCCACCGAATCCGGGGAGAAAATCAAGGCCCCCTTCCCGCAGATTCGCGCGCAAAATCCTCCTCCTCCTCCTTAATTTCGCTTCTCCTCTCGTCGGTGGGAGAAATGGCAAGAAATCTCACCTGAAAAAACCGGAAGAGAAGCTTCTCGCTCAAAAAAAAATCCGAACCTTTCTTGCAAGAACTGCGCCAAGATCCCAGCCTCTGCCACGGATTCGCGCAAATTCTGGAAGAAATTGCTGAAGAAGCAGCTGGAACCAAGACGAGAGCTTGCTTTATCTCGGACGCGGTGACGCCGCTCTCAGATCCAGCAGTAAAGCGGTGGCATTGAAGGCGATGCAGCGAAGGTAACTGCAGAAACAACCATGAGAGCCGAGCAAAGAAGAGAGAGAGAGAGGAGAAAGAGAGGCTCTCCCACTTGCGTGATTTCTCTCGCTTTCCTCTTCTGGCCAGCCAGCTAAAATTCCTAAACCAAATTTGCCTCCCCCGTGATCCTGCCTGTGACTCCGTAGAAATCTCTCCAATGGATTCCACTCGTCCACTCTACTGAGGCGACACAGCGGGGGAGGGAGAGAGAGAGAGAGAGTGTCGTGCAGTGCTGGGCAGTTGGCATGCTGGGTTGGAAAAGGACGCGTTTTGCAATAATTTTACTTTGACTCATCGCTATTTTCTCATTTAACATTTTTCTTTTCTATTTTTCTTGAGGTAACTTATATTACTTTTGATCACTACCTTTTGCTAATGGTTAAGGCAATACTAAAAGCATCTCCACTCGTTACAGTAACCTGCACTAAATCCGGACTTTTTTTGGACGAAGCTTGATTTGATGCAGACGCCTAGTTTCTTCAGCGTAAGCAAGTTCCGCGTTTGGCTAAAATTTAACAAATTTCAGCAAACTTAGGCGAACTTTGGGTGAATATAAGCGGTTTTGCGGAATATGGGCGAACTTTGGGCGAATATGGTCGATACGGACGAACTTTGGGCGATATGGACGAACTTTGAGCGAATATGGCGATACGGACGAATTTTGAGCAAATATGCTCGAATTTTGGGCGAATATGGTCTATATGAGCGAAATTTGGGCGAATATGGTCGATACGGACCAACTTTGGGCGAATATGTCCGAATTTTGGACGAATCTGGTCTATATGGACAACTTTGGGCGAAATTTGGACGAATATGGGCGATACGGACGAACTTTGGGCGAATATGCCCGAATTTTGGGCGAACTTTGGACGAATATGGTCTATATGGGCGAACTTTGGGCGAATATGGGCGAACTGTGGGTGAATATGAGTGAACTTTGGATGAATAAGGGCGAATATATGCTGACTGGGCAGTCCACTCACCGAATTCGCTTTGTCCGGCGTTCCCAGGATCCTGGGTTCGGCCTGGGTAGGCCGGACCAAAACATGCCGAAATCCGGACGAAAACAGGTCCTTGGGTACGCGACTGGGCCAATTTTCGATCATCTGGACCAAAATTCGGCGTCCGAATCAGCCTCCTGGGTAGGGGAGTGGAGATGCTCTAACTATTTCACGCTAAGATTATTATGATGACCATGGCTCTTTTGATTCAGGTTGAAGGGAACTCCATTGGAATTCGATGTTTAGGAATTATTCTTACGGACAAATATATCGGGTTAAAGGTCCAAGTTCACAAAATTTATAGTACTTTGTAGACGCAAGTTCTCATGAAATTGAGGAGAACGCGGGTTTTTGACACCCAGCTTCTCACCTGAGGAGAGGGGGCGAGGGGAGGGGGAAGACTTGACTAAATATGTGTGAAATTATAGTTCTACTATAATTTTTAGAAAAAATTAACCATGGGGTGCCTAAGCCCCTCGTCCTTTCTTGTCTCCGTCACTGTCGGTTGTTTATAGATAATTATTATCTTTACATAATCTCTATATAAATTTCTAAATCTTTCGTTCTTCGCACGACTCAACATATCTAGATATTTTGACCCAATAAACAAATCATGATATATGATTCATACATTATATTTTTGGTATCAAAAGAGACACTTAACAATTCCAAACATAATTCACCACTAAGCAAGTAATTAAATATTATGAGTAGCGTAATGTGCATTGAGCTTTACAGTAGTGTAATGTGCGTTTTTTAGATTTACAGGAGTGATAAAAAAACTAGAAGAGTGGAGGTGGCTATTCGGCTCACAGGTGCATTTGCATTTATTATAAAAATATATATTTTAAAATGTTAAAAAGTTCAAAAAAAAAATGTGTACGTACATGTTCGTTCATAAGTGTTTTGAGATGAAATAACATTCTACGCCCGCGTCCCGTGCAAAAAAGGACAAAAATTGTCCTGTAAATAGTTGTGAATAGTCTTACTTACGTGATATTTTTTTGTCATTTTTATACATGACATATAAAATGTTCTTTCATCCCAAAAACTTGTGAACGAACATAAAATATTCGAATATACATATAGACTTTTTTAATTTTTTTTATATTTTAAAATATATTTTCTCACAATGGGTGCAAATGCACCCGTGAGCCAAAAGGGATTTCCCTAAAAGAGTAGGTTAATATCTTACTAATCTAACTGAATCCATGGATAAGTGACTGTACACAGACATGGTATGAAGAACTGTTTATTTATGTAACATGGTCCCTGTCACTACTACTCCTAGCTACCGTGTACAAATTCACTATCCAATAGCTTGAGTTTATTTAACGGGTGAATCGTATTTATTTATTGAACAGTTCTTGTCTTTGGAGTTTAGCTGTGTAGAACAGATATGTGCACATGGAAGCATCATGGGTCTTGACTCTCGGGTACCCATTTGGCTTTGAAATATTTAATCTGAATTATTCTTTTATGATATCCGAGAAGTACACATGTGTAAACAGATGTTGGCAATCATCGAGTATGAGAAAAGACTATTGGCGAGGTAAATACTCCCTCCGTTTCAAAATAGATGTCTCAGATTTTTCAAAATTTGAATAAATCTGGACACTATTTAATATATAGATTCATTCAAATTTTAAAAAACTTGAGACATCTATTTTGGGATAGAGGGAGTATACTAGTTCATACTGAACTAAAAAACATGGCACTAGACACTTCTACAACATTGAGTAAAATCTTTTCATAATTAGGATAATTTCTCCCAGCTACAATGCAGTAACATATTATTGGCAAGGTCTCGAGTTGAATTTTTTGTGTGGTTTTTGGTCCTACATACCGTTGACATGTCGCTATTTTGACAAGTAGTATGTTGTACATATTGTCATTGTTTTTCTATTTTTAGGTCGTATGATGTTCTTAAGTCTATGTCATCATAATCACTAAGTATGTGTACATGCTGACATTCTACGACAGGATTAAACATGCCTGTTAAAGAAGGTACACAATATTTGCTATTTAGGGCTTGATTGAATTGTACGGTTTTAAGAACGTGGAAATAAGAAAAACACATGAAAATGATAGAAATTCATGTGCAAACAGAGGAATGGAAAAAATATAGAAATCTTATAAACCCAAGTGTTTGCCTCGCAGGAATAGAAAAAACACATAAACCCTAATAAATATGGTCAAAACATATAGTCAACCCACATGATATGGTGTGCTACTTCGCCACTAAAGACATCAATCTCTTTTTTGTGCCTAGGAATGTCAAAAGGAGTTCCAATTTGATTGTATAATTCATGCGCTCTTTTCTTTGAAGATGAGATAAAAAGGGATTATTCTTGTGTTTTTCCTTGTTACATTCACTTGAACCAAACAAATGAATAGTGACACCCTCACTAGACTATAGAATTTAACTACTGTCTTCCGCACATTAAGCCCATTAGCCAAGCCCATGCCGTAAGAAAATGTAATATATAAAACACCACTAGTTCTGAATAATCTTACTAAAACCCATATCACATAGGTTTTAGCGGAATTGCGGAAAATCGAGCTTTCTTCCAACATATTTCAGAATCATGATGTGGATTACATAGAAGTTCTTGATGTTCAAAATCTATTGAATTCAAAAGATTTATTTATTTTTAATTTATGATAATTAAAAATACTTGGTAACTTTGTAAAATAAATTTTACAACCATGAACTTTTATATCATACTTCAAATAAAAAATGTAGAACTGGTTGCAACAAGTATCACTCAATTTTGGCTTAGAATAATTGGGATTTTAGGACCTAACAGATCCCATTTAGTTTTGTTTTTTGCTTGCTATGACATGGTATCGAGGTGGCATCCTAGTCGGGTGTCACATGGGCCTCACTAGTGAAAACAGAATTAAATGTGTAATAGTGCACAATTAGGTGGCAAAACGAGGAACACACACTACAACTTAAAATCAGGTAAAACCTGCCATATCAGTACAAATAACAAGTAGAAATTCAAACAATTTATTGTAAAATGTAATACTCCCTTTGTCCCGAATTAGATGTAATAAATTGATCTAGATTCACATGTATATAGACGCGTTTTAGCATATAGTTACATGCGTCTAGAAAAATCTATGACATTTAATTTGGATGGATGAAGTATTTTTCTATAGACGACGATGTCCAAGGGTTAGAGTTGTTGGGGTTGGAGGGCAGAAAATAAAAAATTCCTACTAACAAAACCCTGATGCCAAGACCTATATATTAGTAATACAGTAATAGGAGGGGATAAGGTATTCATACCTTTGTAGAACGAACGAAGTTAACGTACCGCGGGGAACATGGATGATGTAGTCGTATCGACGCCGACCTCAAGGTCGCTTGAAGTCCAACGGCTCCGATAACTCCTAGTGCCAAAAGTACGACACCACCCGAGAGGGTCACACACGTATGATGCTTGACGACGACTCTCACTTCTCTTCGATCAAGCCGATATAGTGGAAGTAGATCTTCTAGATTCGAATACCGCAGCGCGACGGCACTCCGCGGTGAACAAGTCCTTGTTCGTGTAGCCCTAACAATGGGACCACAGTCATGGGAGAGAGAGAATAGAGAGGCACCTAGAGGCAATTCCCAAAGCTTGAAAGCCTTTGTTATTTTTCTGGAGATTTAATTGCCTCCTCCGTATCTTCTTATATAGGGGAAAAGTGGGCACAAGGTTTATTCCCTAAGCCATGTGGGACTAAACAAGAGGACAAGAGAGGGGAGAGGGGGTGGCGCCGGCCAAGCCCCATGGGCCCCGCCAGCGGGTGGGTAGGGCCCATGTGGCCCCTCCTCCCTTTCCTCCTTTTCCCTCTTTCCCTCACAGACCTTTTCTCCTATGGAAATTGGCCCAATACAAATTTTAATCTTTTTATTAAATAAATATAAATAAATGACTAAATTACTATTTAATATTCATTTACATATATTTAATTCCCGTAGCTATGGAACACCTTCCATGCCACTTCATACATCCCCCGGACCTTCCCAGAATCCTTCTGGTTTCACCCTCTCTATTCTTTGGTGATTTTGATGATCCTGAAACGATCTTCGAACTTCGTCAAACGCTTAAGTGTGCAACCCAACGGTTCGGGAACACTCCAGACATGGTCAAGACCCCTCTTGGACCAATGATCATCAGCGGTACCTGGATGCCCATAATGACCATCTGTGCATTCCACGATACTTGTCATTTAAACCATCAACATTATGTCCTAGTACTTTTCTCTCTTTGATACTTGTATTAAATTGCCCGTGGTTTGATCAATGACATCACCATGTCGTGTTCAACCTCGTTACCGACAATAGCTACTTCAATCGATCTGACAAGTGATATCCCTGTGACCTATTCACACGCTAATATAACTCATCTGAGTGGGGCCTAGAGTATCTTTCGTCACGCGGATGGAAAATCCCGCTCTTCATGCATACGCCTCAAGCTGCTCCTTTTAATACTCAATCACACCCTTATGATCATTGTTCCACCAAGTGATGTTAGATGCTCTTAAGGTACTCTCGGACGACAGTGATTAGATATGGTCTCACGGTCTAAGGAATAAGTCACTGCATTTTCTAATTATCGCAACTTTAACTTTGTGACATGATCATGTTATGATGCTTAGATAGGATATGTTTATCATCTCATTCTCCAATGAGGCGACTTCATTGTCAATTAGTGCAAAGCACCACATGATCAGGAAACCTTGATCATCTGTTTGACCAATGAACTAGTGACTAGAGATTTCACTAGGAACTATTGGATGTTTGTATATCACATGTGTATTGATGTTTTCATTCAATACAGTTATAGCAAGATATAAAATCTAATTCATAAACTTCATGAAACACGATAATAATCCATATTATTATTTGTCTCTAGGACATATTACCTTCAAGAGCATTTCCATCAACACGCTCCAAATTGTAGAGGGCAATGACGCCTACATAGCGCTATTGGGGTTGCCAACACTCGTTGCCAGCGTATTGGGAGGGTCGTCCAACAGCGACACACCAAATACGGCTTTTTTCACAAATAACAAGATTTTGCATAGTTTTAAACAATAATTCAAACCATATTTTAAATACTTAAATGGTTTAACACAATGATCCAAACATACAAATAGAATTATTCATACAAGGCTTCAAATAAATATCAATTCATCTTGTCCAAGAATCAGGCAGCGTTGTCTTTGAGCGCCCACAAATTCTCCACTGCTAGATCATTTTAAAGCCCAATATGAACCTGCGTGTCACGGATTTCTTGATGGATGGCGATGAAGACAGCAAACATGAATGTCATATGATCAAGTTGGGAAAGAGGTCCTTTGTAATAAAATGGTTGGTCATAAGCCACTGGTGCTTCTCGCTCACTCTCGATGATCATGTTGTGCATGATCATACAACAGTTCATAACCTTCACATTAGAAACTCCGACTAAGTAAGCGAATGATATCAAACAATAGCAAAACACTATTATAGCAAACCAAATGCCCTCTATATATCCTTTCGATAAGCCTCCTAGCACTATGCAACCCAATAATTCTTATTTGTACTATGGTCAGGGATTGTCTTCACAAATGTATAACCCGATGGATAAATACCATCAGCTAGATCATGCCCTTGATTGTATGCGTATCCATTGATCTCATAGTTGACGACTTGAGAGTGACCCACGGTTAGCTTTGCAAAGACTAGAGAGCGCTGCAATACATTGATGTTATTGTGAGTTCCCGCCATGGCAAAGAAAACATGCCAAATCCAAAGGTCATGATCTTATACAACTTCAAGTATCACGCTACACTCTCCGGTATGAACTTTGTATAACCATTGCCAAGCAAATGGGCAATTCTTTCAAGTATATTGCATGCAATTGATGCTCCAAGTAGCCTAGGAAATCCTCTTGCTGCATTTTGTGCAAGGATCCGATTGGTATCTTCTTCATTTGGTTCTCTCAAGTAGGTTGATCCAAACACTACCACGACTGCCCGAAAAAACATGAGGACGCTCTTAGAGCATGTTGTCTGATGTCTACGCACTTCTATTCTTGTAGACAGTTGTTGGGCCTCAAAGTGCAGAGGTTTGTAGAACAGCATCAAGTTTCCCTTAAGTGGATTACCCAAGTTTTATCGAACTCAGGGAGGAAGTGGTTAAAGGTATTCCCTCTCAAGCAACCCTGCAATCAAGATACAAGAAGTCTCTTGTGTCCCCAACACACCCAATACACTTGCCAGGTGTATAGGTGCACTAGTTCGGCGAAGAGATAGTGAAATACAAGTGGTAACGGTGTCAGAAAAGAGCTTCTGACTTGTTTTTGACGTGGAGTAACGGTGCCAGAAAATAGCTGATGGCGTGGAGGAACAGACTAAAGGCAAACTGAAGGAAGCAAGCAAACATGCAACAGATCTAGTAGCAAATGGTGTTTCAATGCTTAGAAACAAGGCCTAGGGATCATGAAGGGAATATGCCCTGAGAGGCAATAATAAAATGTTTATTATGTGTATTCCAAGTATATGACAGATGTTTATTTTGCATGCTATAATTGTATTAATACGGAAACGTTAATACATGTGTGTTTAATAAACAAACAGAAAGTTCCTATTTATGCCTCTCATAAACTAGTTCGTTGATGTGGCATCCCGCAAAACCACTACTAGAAAATCGCGTTGAATTTGTGCATTGCATCGTCATCATCATGCATTGTTTGCCAAAACTATTTCGAAAACCCCGATTTTGTTTTCCAAACGCCCCATCTTGTTCAAACTCCAAAACCCGGTCCCCGGAGTATTTTGTTTTGGCCGCTATCGGTTTGCACGCGGCCCGTTTAAATCAAATAAAAGTTTAATTGTTTTTAGCGGGGGCAGTCGAACGGGCCGTCTCGACCCGAACGACCACCCCCAGATTTTTCTAAACGGCCAACCTGCCTACCCCATCTAATCCTAAATCCACCTAAAAATCTACCCAACCCTCCCCTCCACATCACCCCCACCTATCCTAGGCTGCCACCTCACTGCCTCCCTCTCCCTCACCCACTCAGAATCCGCCACGTGGCCAGCCCCCTCTCTCTCCCTCTCTCACCCCCCACGCGGTCCACCACTCCCAGCAGCACACACGCACACAACGCACACGCCTGCCCACCCCTTCTCGCCTGCCTCCGCCACCCAGCCGCCCCACGCTTGATCACCCTCCACCCAGTCCCGCCTCCCTGCCCCACCAGGGTCCCACCTGCCCAAATCGCCCCAGACGCTTGGTCTCCTCCCGATGCACCTTCTTCCTCCCAGACCCGCGCCACCCGCTCACGCCCCACCGCCTGCCTCCTCCAAGCGGCCCGGCCACCTTCCTTCCTCCTCTCTACCGCCACCGAGCCCCGCCTCAACTCACCGTCCTCCTTCTTCTTCTCGCCGCCCAGCTGACCTCCCTCACGTCCCGTCCTCCTCCACCTCTCCCGTCCGCCCGCTCCTCCAACCTCCGCTTCGCCGCCTCTCTCCTTCCTCTCCGCGCCGCCACCGTCGACTCTCCTCGCCTCGCCTCATGGCCGCCGCGCCTCACCTGCGACCCGCCTCCAGAAGCTCCGCCACCAGCGCCAAGCACACCCTACTGGCGTCCGCGCCGCCCGGCAAGACCCGCCATGAGCTCCGCCGCCGTCACAAGACGATCCGCCTCTGCTCTCGCTGGCGCCAGGCTGCAGCCTCGCCGCCCGCCCGGATCCTCCTCGCTGAGCCGCCGCCACGGTCCTCCTTCGCGCCCGCCGCCCAGATACGCATGACCTTCTCCCCTGCGAGCTCCGTCCGCGCATGGCCTGGCTCAGCCCGCTGGTTCTCGGCCGGCCTGACACGCCACGCCTCGACCTCCTCCGCAAGCCCGACCTGCCCGTTCCGCCGGCCTCACACTCGCCGGACGCAAGCGCCGCCACCACCTCGCCCCGCCGAGCCCTGCCTCGACCCGCAGCTACCCCGAGCCGCGCCGTTCTGCGGGTTCCCGTCCCGCACCCCGTCGCAGCGGCCCCTGCCGGCCTCCCGCAGATCCCGACCGTGGCTAATCAAGAACCGCCGAGAACCTCGGGTGCACCAACAGGGAAGACCGAAGACCGATCCCGGCGAAGTCCGGACCCGATGACCGCCAAGAACGCCACCGGCTTAACAAGTACGCCCTCCCGGGACGCCAAGGACCCCGCGAGAGACGACAAGGCCGACAACATGATCCGATGCCCCCGGATGCCACAAGATCTTCTCCCCAGGATGCGACGTCGAGGCCCGGACGCCAAGACCGACCCGGTACACGAACCCGACAAGATCTGCGCGACGACAAGAACGGCACCGAACCGGAAGATCCGATGAACCCCGACACCGAACCAAGTCCGGTTCCCGGAACGCCAAGAACTACCCCGTACCGAGAACGAGAGAACGATCCCGCCGGAAGCGACCTCGTCGAACCCTGGACCCCGGACCCTGTCGAACCCCGGACCCCAGAACCCAAGTTCTGCCGAACCCTAATGTGTGAACCCTCTCCCGCAAACCCTATTTTATAATTGAAATACAACTTGTCGCATATTAAATTGCCATCTCGCATGCATCTCCTTGGTTTGGGGGCCTTATGCCGATTCACCTAACAATTAAACATGGGGCCCATATGCGGGCAAATCTAGCCTTATATTGGCCTCATTTAAACATGTGTAGCGAACCGGTTCCATCTGTTGCATTGCTAAAACAACATTTAAATTGCGGGGGTTCTAAATAACTTGAACCATTTTAACTAATTGTCGGGACCCCGGTTCCGCTTAATCTTGACCTGATTGCATCGCATCTATGCCATGCCATACATCATGCATGCATCATGCCGATCTTCTGCCGTTTTATTAAATATTGCACCCGGTGTTCCTTTTAGTGTTTTGCTTCTTCGCGGATAAGGCCGTTGAGTTGATGTGAGCTCCGACCCGATCTTCGGTTGACCCTTCGTCAATGTTTTCAGGCGAGCATCTTCCCCTTTCTACCTATCTTACTTTATAGTATTTTATTTCCCTCCTGTTGATCTATTGCTATCCGTGTTGCGATGCTCTAGTTTTCGTACCCGCGATATCCCTTGCAGCCGTATATTGCCTTGGACACATCCTATTACCTGTTGTTTGGTAGATAGTTGGACTTGCGCGTCGTAGTTGCTTGCCCAAGTGTTGATGTGTGTCGTCATATGCCACAGTTGCTGATGTATTGCCGCATGATGATGTTGGAGATGATGCTAGTTTTACTTATCGCACCCTTTAATTTCTGTTTAACAACTAAAATTGAATTAAGCAGAGGCATCGGTGGGTGATAGATAATATTTGGTTTCCGAACGCCCACTTGTGTCCCGTAAGACCCCGAGTACTTGATACCTGTTCCTTGATTTATCGCGCTATCCACATCGGAGGTATATGGGACCCCGAGCGAGCTTGATTCAGTCTTATTTCTTGGGGCCACAAACTAGTTTGAGGTTTTATTACGATCTGTACTTATGCCATGCTTTATCGCTTTATTTACGATTGTGCGAGGAGCACACTGCATCTTTAGGTATGCGGAGTGATTACGCGATCGACAAGCCCACCACACTTTCGGGTTCCCGATCGCTTCATGACCATTGGCGCAACCTTGAGGCCGCCTTGAGCTTGCTTACCCGCTATGGTTCTACTCAAAGGGTGGCCCCTGAAATATTTCTGAATCTGTGATTGTTCATCGTTAAAGCCTCGTGGGTTTTGATTTGGTTTTTCCGAGGTTGATCGGCGTGTGTTGCTATTGGTGCACCCGGTAAAACTTTCAAAGCCGTGTCGCGGATATGGACGACTTGGAGCACGATATCTCGATCATAGACAAGCATAACTAAAGTTCTGCTATTAATTTGACTTATAATGACTAGTAATCAGCTTCACTATAACGGAATGGCTAATTAATACGCCCACCATTGCTTGTTTGGTTGTCGCCATACAAAATGTATCTGACTAGTAAGTACTACAACTACAACGAATTGGCTGAATAAAAGTACCAACAACTGCTAGGTTTTGGGTTATCTCATGCCATCTGTACCTGAGTAGTAATCGTTGCAACTATCACGGAATGGTTAACTAAAAGTGCCCACTGCTTACTTTATCAGGACGATTATCTAAACCTGACTAGTAAGTGCCGCAACTATAACTGAATAAGTAAAACTGCCAACCGCGTGAGTTCCTCGGTTGACTTCCTCGTTTGGTTTCGAGGGGGAAACACCAGGATGGGTTTGTTTGATGCTAGTATCAGGTTGGATCCGGATAGGTCTTTCTTACCCCTCTCTGATAACCGTCAGTTGTATCGAGTCTCTATAGGTTGTTTAGTGCATGCTGCCGCTGCCGCTCAGTCCACCATACCTTTGTAGGCGAGGACCGCCGAATTCCAGCCTCGCCGTGTACTGGCCTCAGTACTGACGCTCCTTCTTTGTTTTCTGCTTTGCCCTCCGTCGGCACCCCTTTTGTTAAGCAGGTTTTGAGATCGACGCCGTTAGCAGGGTTACCCTTCCGGCTTGGGCTGGGAAGGGTTATGGACGCCATTGGTTATTCTTCAGGGCTCTTAGCCCCATTTGCATCTTGTCCGTAGCTGGACGCTCTATCGTTTCAAGGTGATTTGGATCTTTGTATAATATATCTGTATTTTTGACTCTTTGAGTCACTGTTATATCTCGCTCGTGGGTCCCATCGAGGACTGTTGTGTAATGTTATTACTTCGTATTCCACCCGCACGAAAGTGCCTGGTGGGCACCTTTGAATCGTTTCTATGCGGGTATGGCGAATTTTGCTCAAACTTGCATAGGTCCGATTCTGAGGGTGTTACAGTTGATTAACAAAATGATCACAGTTTCCTGATCATAGACATTGGATGTTGTTAATAACGAGATCACACCATTAGTGTAATGGTGTGATGAACGTTCATCCGAAGTATAGCATTACGATCAAAGTCATTGAGCTTATATTGCTATAAACAACTTACGAAGTAGTCCTAATCCTTAGACCATGAGATCATGCCAATCACTAACACCGGAAGAGTTTCTTGTTGACATCAAACGTCACACCGTAACTGGGTGATTATAAAGATGGCTTCAAAGCTACTAAAGTGTTATGTTGAGAATCATGGATCAAGAGTGGAATTTGTTCATCCCGATGACGGATAGATATACTCTGGGCCCTCTCGATGATATCACATTGGTTAGCTTGCAATCAAGTGATTTGATCACTAGAATGTTATATGACGGGAAGGAGAAAAGAGTGCATGTCAGTAACGAGATCAAACTAGGTATGGAGATACCGATGATCGAATCTCGGACATGTAATATATCGTGAAACAAAGGGATTAAGATACAAGCGTAAAAGGTTCCGACGATCACAGGAAAGTCATCGTTGAATGTGTGGGATTCAGTGTGGATCTCCAGGTCCCGCTACTGATTATTGATCGGAGAAGGGTCTCGATCATGTCCGCATTATTCGCGAACCGTAGGGTGACACACTTAAGGGACACTGATGTAGCACCCGGGTAAAACCACTACCAGAAAATCGCTTGCTAATTACTACTTTGTGCATCATCATGACATCATGCATCGTTTTTCTAAAATTATTTTCTAAAATCCTATATTTATTTTCTAAATATCCTTGCCTTTTATTTCATACCAAACCCCGATTGTCCGGATATTTTGTTTTGATGAAATAATTTACAAAAATCCTTTGAAATAAATAAATATAATAAAACCCTAAATATTTTTAGTGGGAAGGCAGCCACCGGCCAGGTACAAAAGGCCCAACCGGCAGCCACCTACCACCCCACAAACCCTAACCCTAGACCAACCAAATCCCCACCTAATCCCTACTCCCTCTCTCACCCTGCCGCCGCAGCACACACAAACGCACACCACGCACGCGGTCAACACCATCCCCACCCTCTGGCCCCACCCCCACTCTCCTCTCGCCAGCCCCTGCATCTGACGCAGACGTCCCCCGTCCATGTACGCTCCTCTCCCACTCCCCCTGATTCCCCACCCTCGTACACGGGCTCCTCCTAGGCGCCGACGCCGCCACCTCCGCTCGCCGCGAGCCTCGCCTCTGCTCAGATCCTCCCCGCCTCCTTCCTCCCGCCGCGTGCTCCTCTCCTCTCGGGGCCGTTCCTGCTCCTCGAGCTCACCCGCCACCGGCCTCTTTCCCGTGTCATCGCGTCGGCCGCCGTCGCCTCCATCCCCGAGATCGCCTTCCCCGTGGCGCTCTCTCCCTGGCCGCCGTCGACCCTCACCTCCTTCCTCCACCGATCAGCCGCACGGCGCCCTCGCTCCAACACCCTCTGCGGGCGTCGCTCGGTTCCATCCCCCAACTGCCGTCATGCCCGCTCCTGCTCCCTGCCGACCCCATCGCCACGGCTCTCGCCTTCCCGTGCAGGCACCCCTCCATGGCCTCCCCCCTCCCATGCGTTGTGCGACTGCAGTCCACCGCCGGCCGCCTGGGTCTACCCTCCGCTTAGGCCTTGAGCACCGCCGTCGGGCCTTCTCTGCCCATGCTCGCCGCCAGCCTCCACTCATCTCTGCCCCGGGTTGTACATGTACGACTCCCCGCCCTTGTCGCGTACGTTTCCAAGGAACCTCCTTTTCTGCAGAGGCCGCGTTGTTTGTCTCATGGATATACCGACAGTAGCTTCTGTTTGCAGATCTCGTGTTGAGTTAAGTGGAGGTGCTCCTGTAATCGCGACGCCACCCTGGTGCATTGTGGAATGCAAGACTGACGCCAAAACATCTTCGATGCCAAGGACGACTATCCACGGGTAACGCTTATAAGGCGTCGAGATCCCCTCATCGACAAGACCGACTCGATGACAATGATTTTAGAGAATGTACATGATGCCGCTGGAAACTCTCGGCACCGGTCCAAGATCGTTGTTGTCGACCGAAGACCGTTCCTCGGACCCGAAGACCTTTCCGAAGACCGAACCAAGCCCCTTCGGTGAACC
The DNA here is from genome assembly GCA_030063025.1 of Avena longiglumis. Classification (NCBI taxonomy): domain Eukaryota; kingdom Viridiplantae; phylum Streptophyta; class Magnoliopsida; order Poales; family Poaceae; genus Avena; species Avena longiglumis. The sequence goes on from CP125973.1 coordinate 539,234,203, forward strand.
ACCAAGATCGTCGAGATCCCCATGTGTGACCCCGATCCCGACCCACTATTTTATAATATATGATACCTACTTGTTGCATTTAATTGAACATGCTTGCACTCATATCATGTGGTTTGGGGGCCTTATGTCGATTCGCTTCATAATTAAATATTTGGACCATATGCGGATTTTTCTAGTCTTATTTTGGCCCCATTTAAATTTATGTAGCGAACCGATACTATGTTTTGCCTTGTTAAGACAACATTTAAATTGCGGGGTACCTAAACAACATGAACTTAATAATTAATTGTCGGGACCCCGGTTCCGCTTAATATTGCCTAATTGCATCGCACCTTTGCCATGTCATGCATCATATCATGATCATGCCGATTCTTCCGCATTAGTTGTAATTGTGCATCGCTTGTTCCTTTTAGTGTTTTGCTTCTTCCCGGATAGGACGATGAGATGTTGTGAGCTTCGACAAGTTCTTCGGTTATGAAACTTCGGCAATGTTTTCAGGCGAGCATTCTCCCCCTTTCTACCTATTTTACCTTTATAGTCTTTATTCCTTCCTGTTGATCTATTGCTATCTGTGTTGCGATGCTCTAGTTTTCGTACCCGTGATATCCCTTGCAGCCTTATATTACCTTGGACACATCCTATTACCTGTTGCTTGGTAGATAGTTGGACTTGCGTGTCGTAGTCGCTTGCTCAAGTGTTGTTGCGTGTCGTCAAGTACCACAGTTGTTGGAAGAGTCATATGCTTTATGTTGGAGCTGATCATGACTTTAATTACCGTTTAATAACGAAAATTGAAGTAAGTAAATAATGCAGAGGCACAGGTGGGCAATAGATGTTATTTGGTTTTTAACCGTCCACTTGTGTCCCGTAGGACCCCGAGTACTTGATACCTGTTCTTTGAATATTCGCACTATCCGCATGTGGGACCATGAATCCCCCTAGCCAGAGCTTGAGTCATATTTATTTCTTGGGGCCACAAAGTAGTTTGGGGCTTTATTACTATCATGTACTTATGCCATGCTTTACTGCTTTATTTACGATTGTATGGAGCGCTGCTGCTTTAGGAACAAATGTGGAATGTTTTCGCGGTATCGACAAGCCCAGTCACACTTTCGGGTTCCCGGTCGTTTACAACCATTGGCACAAACCTCTGGGTCTGTCTCGGAGTCGGCCAACTTCGTCGCGGGTAGCTTGGTGGGGTGGCCCCCTGAAATTTATATGAATCTTGCAATTGCTCTGTCGTGATGCCTCGTTGGGTTTTCATTTGGTTTTGCTCGAGGTTGATCGTGCGTGTGTTGCTATTTGTGCCCCCCTGCAGGGTAAAACTTTCTGAAAGCCGTGTCCGCGGTTATGGACGACTTTGAGCATAGTATCTCGATCATAGACAACTATAACTAAAGTAGTGCTATAAATTTGACTTTATCATGACTAGTAATCAGCTTTACTATAATGGAATGGCTAAATAAAAGTTCCAACAATTGCTTGTTTGGGTTGTCACCTGTTACCATTGTATCTGACTAGTAAGTATTGCAACTACAACGGAATGGCTAAATAAAAGTGCCAACAACTGTTGGGTTTTGGGATGTCTCATACTATATGTATCTGACTAGTAAGTACTACAACTACAACGGAATGGTTAATTAAAACTGCCCACTGCTTATTATATCAGGATGACTCATGCTATCTATATTGACTAGTAATTGCCGCAACTATAACAGAATGAATAAAACTGCCAACTGTGTGAGTTCCTCGGTTGACTTCCTCGGTTGGTATCGAGGGGGAATACCAGGATGGGTATGTTTGGTGTTAGAATCAGGTTGGATCCGAATAGGTCTTTCTTACCCCTCTCTGATAGCCGCCAGTTGTATTGAGTCTCTATAGGTTGTTTAGTGCATGCTTTGCTGCCGCTTCAGTCCACCATACCTATGTAGGCGAGGACCGCCGAATTCTAGTCTCGCCGTGTACTGGCCTCAGTACTGACCGCTCTCCTTTTTCCTTTGCCCTTTGTCGGCACCCCTTTTGTTTAAGAAGTTTTGAGATCGATGTCGTAGCAGGGTTACCCTTCCGGCTTGGCCTGGGCAGGGTTATGGACGCCATTGGTTATTCTTCAGGGCTCTTAGCCCCATTTGCATCTTGTCCGTAGTCGAACGCTGTATCATTTTCAAGTGGATTTGGATCTTTGTATTGTGTATCTGTATTCTTGACTCATGGAGTCGTTGTTGTATATATCTGTTCTGTGGGTTCCATCATGGACTATTGTGTAATGGTATTACTTTGTTTTCCACCCGCACGAAAGTGCCTGGTGGGCACCTTTGAATCGTTTCTATGCGGGTTCGGCGGGAATCGCTGAGACTTGCATAGGGTCGATTCTGAGGGTGTTACAACTGACATCCAGTTGGAGCAAATATTTCATGCCGAAAGAATAAACAAGCGTAGGAATTTATTTCACTAGATACCGAAACAGGTTTTCGAGTGAAATTGCATAAAGAGGTTATGCATGTGAAATGGAATTCTAGCAAGGGGTTATCTGTGAATGTTTGTCATTAAATTAATTGACAAAATTCTGAAATAAAATAAAAGAGTTTTATTTTATGAGAGTTTGCATTAAATTTGGTGAAAATTTAATGGCAAGTTTGAGTGGGATTTTGAGCGGAGGGATTTGAATGGATTTTTTGTGAGTGGAGTGTCCACCCGCATGAAGAGGGGAGGGCAAGGGGGCAGCCCCCATGCGTCGGCCACCCCCTTGGGGTTCCTCCCCCCTCTCCTATAAAAGGCACCCCTCTACTCACTTCTCACTCACACCTCGTCGTGAAGGATCTCTCTCCCCCTCTAGAATTTATCCCCCATGGTCTCGGACTAGCGAGATACATGTTCCCGGTGGCTATTCGGCAAGAAAGTGTTGTGCTTCCACTGCACTGCTGGAGCGAGGAGGCGGAGGTTGCTCGGTGTCTTGTACGTGTGTGCGAGCACGGATGCGTTGCTGCTTGGTGGCGCTAGGACTTCCTCTCGATCTTGAGATCGAAAAGAGGTCGTCTACATCAACCACGAGTTGAACTCGTTAAGCTTTGTCAGTTTTCAAGGGTATGTTCTCTACGGATATACATCCGCCCGTTGTTTGTATCTAGTAGATAGATCTTGGTACATAGTTCTCATCGTAGGAAATTTTTTGTTTTCTATGCTGCGAACCCTTCAGTGGTATCAGAGCCGGATCTATGCGTAGATGCTTTACACGGGTAGTACACATATGAGTATGTGGGATATGATGATCATGTTGTTGCTCCTTTATTGTATTTTGGATATTGGTGGAATAGTGGGATGAAGCGGCCCGGACAAACTTTACATGTCCTCGCACATGAGACCTGTTCCACGCTTGACATGCAACTAGTTTGCATAAGTGGCTAGCGGGTGTCTGTCTCTCCTACTATAGTCAATATCTATTTTGCAACGAGTTGTCAACAATTTTGTTATACTCGTTGTGGTTCATGTTCGTAGGTAAGAACGGTTCTATCTCGAATGCCCTAAGCCACGTAAAACTTGCAATGGATAAATTAGAGGCGTCTAGTTTCGATTATTGATGGGCTAGTGTTATGATATGGTGATGTTGTAAGTAGAAGTATGAGATGATACTCTTACAACATACATAACGTGTAATCTCCATAGACCTTGGACTTACACATATAGGTATGATAGTGATCATACCACTGTGCACATAATAGAGATCATATGTGGGAACCATATCATTCCACTACTAAACATGTGATGTTTGATAGCATCTTATATTGCTTGTTTAGCGCTTTGTTAGCATAATAAGATGATCCCTCATTTAAATATCAAGATAAGAATGTGTTCTTCCTTTAGTATGCACCGATTATGTTTTCGTCGCTCCAAGACATCACGTGATGATCGGGTGTTCTTGGATCCACGACCATATATCGAGTGTAAAACAGTTACACACGCGAATACTAAGGTTCTAACTTGGCGAGCCTAGCATGTACAGACATGGTCTTGGAACACGGACCGAAAGGTTAAGCATGATTCATATAGTAGATATGATTCCCATTAGATGCTCGCCTTTGAAGCTACACCGACTCACGTGATGATCGAACTTGGTGTAGTCGATTTGGTTCATGTAATCACCAAAAAGGCACGAGGGATGTCGTTTTTGAGTGGGAGTTCATTCGTAATATGGATTAGTTAAACTCAATCTATCATAAACTTAGTCTAAACTTTAAAAATTCTGTTGTAGATGGCACCACCTGCTTTTAATTTCAATGTGTTCATGGAGAAAGAGAAACTTGCAACGAACGGTAGCAACTTTACCGAATGGGCCATGAATTTGAGGATTCTCCTCTCTGTTGCACAAAAACAATATGTGCTAGAAGCGCCGCTAGGCCCCCCACCCTTTGAGGATGCCCCTGACGAGGAGAAGAATGTCTATCAGACTCGTCAGGAGGACCACAACTTAGTTCACTACGGCATATTGTATGGGCTAGAGCCGGAACTTCGAAAACGTCTCGAAAATGGCAATGCATTTGATACAATGGGTGAGTTGAAAATGATTTTCGACACACATGCTGCTGTAGAGAGCTACAACGCTTTAGAAAAGTTCTTTAGCTGCATGATGGAAGAGCACAACTCCGTTAGTGAGCATGTACTCAAGATGTCGGGTTACGACGATAATCTTGTGTCCTTGGGAATAACGATTCCCATTGACTTAGGTATCCATCGTGTTCTGCAGTCTCTGCCACCTAGCTATAAGAGCTTCGTGATGAACTATAATATGAAAGGCATGAAGAAGTCTCTCCCCGAGCTTCTGTCAAAGCTTAAAACTGCAGAAGTGGAGATCAAAAAGGAACATCAAGTGTTGATGATCAATAGGAACACTTGTTTCAAGAAAGACAAGAAGGGAAAACGGAAGGGAAGTAAGGGTGGCAAGCCGGTTGCCGTGCCTGAAAAGAAACCCCGAGTTGGACCTAAGTCTGATACCGAGTGCTACTATTGTAAGGGGACTGGCCACTGGAAGCGCAACTGCCCCAAGTATTTGGCAGACAAGAAGGCCGGCAAGGCAAACAAAGGTATATATGATATACATGTTATTGATGTGTACTTGACTAGTACTTGCAGTAGCACCTGGGTATTTGATACCGGTTCAGTTGCTAATATTTGTAACTCGAATTAGGGGCTGCGGAACAAGCGACCGCTAGCAAGGGGTGAGGTCAAGATACGTGTCGGCGATGGATCAAGTGTTGATGTGATCGCCATAGGAATGCTACCTCTCCACTTACCGTCAGGATTAGTAATAAACTTGAATAATTGTTATCTGGTGCCAGCACTGAGCATGAACATTGTATCTGGATCGTGTTTGATGTGAAGTGGTTATTCATTTAAATCCGAGAACAATGGTTGTTCTATTTATATGAATGAAATCTTTTATGGTCATGCACCGATGATGAATGGTTTATTTCTGTTGGATCTCGATAATAGTGTTACACATATTCATAATGTTGATGCTAAAAGGATTAAAACTTAATAATGATATATCCGCATATATGTGGCACTGCCATCTAGGTCATATTGGCGTTAAACGCATGAAGAAGCTCCATTCGGATGGACTTTTGGAATCACTTGATTTTGAATCATTTGATACATGTGAGCCATGCCTTATGGGAAAGATGAATAGAACGTTGTTTTCCGGTTCAATGGAACGGGCGACAGGTTTATTGGAGATAATACATTCGAATGTATGTGGTCCAATAAGTGTGTCGGCGTGAGGTGGATATCATTATTTTGTTACTTTAACAAATGATTTGAGTAGATACGGTTATATCTACTTGATGAAACACAAGTCTAAAACCTTTGAAAAGTTCAAGGAATTTCAGAATGAAGTGGAAAATCATCGTAATAGAAAGATCAAATTTCTACGATCCGACCGTGGAGGTGAGTATCTAAGTTACGAGTTTAGCACTCACATGAAAGAGTGTGGAATTGTTTCACAACTCACACCTGCCGGAACACCACAGAGAAATGGTGTGTCGGAACGTCGTAATCATACTTTATTAGATATGGTTCGATCTATGATGTCTCTGACGGAATTGCCGTTGTCATTTTGGGGTTATCCACTAGAAACTGTTGCATTCACTTTAAATCGGGCACCATCTAAATCCGTTGAAAAGACACCGTATGAATTATGGTTTGGAAACAAACCTAAGCTGTCATTTCTTAAAGTTTGGGGATGCGATGTTTATGTGAAGAAACTTCAACCGGATAAACTCGAACCCAAAGCGGAAAAATGCGTCTTCATAGGATACCCTAAGGAAACTATTGGGTATTCCTTCTATCACAGATCCGAGGGCAAGGTTTTTGTTGCCAAGAATGGATCAATTCTAGAGAAAAATTTTCTCGCGAAAGGTGTGAGTAGTCGGAAGGTAGAACTCGAAGAGGTTATTGAACCTTCTCTTCAAAGTATGGCGAGTAGCGCAGCGCCGGAAGTTGTTCCGGAGTTGGCTTCACCTGTTGTTCCGGAGTTGACTGGAGGCCCAAGGCGGCGAATCCAATAGAAAGCCCACTAAAGCACTTGTAAAACCTAACTGGCTACATATATAAAGCCACCAAGGGCACCCCCAAGGGGTACGTCATATTAGATCTAGTCCCCCCCACCGCCTCCGGCGACTCCATTGTAAACCAATCTATGATCATATACTGGATTGATAGCAGGACGTAGCGATCCTCCACCGAGGGGACGTGAACCTGGGTACATCGTGTGCCAATCTCGCTCCCGGATTCTCCTACGTCGCCTTTCTCCTCTCGTAAGCTACCCCAAGAGCATCCGCCGCAATACCACGCGGTTGGCGCCCATCGTGGGCTAGCGATGCTTGGAGGGTGATAATCCGGGCGGGATCCCTCACCATCACCTGCGGCCAGATCACGTCTGGTTGGTTCATCTGCGACGCGCCGGAAGAATTCACCGTCATTAGGCATGTTCTGGTGCACGTGGCCTTGGCGGCTTATGGTTTTCCAATATGATCTTATCGGTTCCTCTCGTTGATTATTTTATTGACTGATTTATTTTGTTTGGATCTAACGTTTTCTTTATACGTTGATACACATCGTTGGAGAATCTGTTCATAGATGAAGAATCCGATCCGGTTCTCTTGGCGGCGGCTGGAACCATGAAATCAGTCAGATCGGTCACTATAACCTGGAGTTAGATATACGCGCTCGCTCGCATGGATCGCTGTGTCTAGAGTCCAGACTCCAGTGCATACGAGCGGCCGTGCATATGAGCAGCCACACTCGTCGATCAAACCAAGACAGCCACCCGTCCATTCACCGATTGGCCTTGGATTTGACAACAACAAACTTCTCTTTCCTACTGATTGATTATTTTGTTCAGGTCTAAAATCTTGCACCATTATTTTGTTGCATGTACACATGGTTTGGAGAATCGGCACCGTGAACTAAAGAGCCTTATCGAACGTGTGGTCGTGCATCAAGACACTCATGCTAATTCAAATCAAAGAAAAAGACGCTGAATTAGCACGGAATTATTTCTCTATTCAATCTTTTCTTCAATTTTTATATTATATTATATCCTTCTAGTTAATTGTTTTGTACATACAAGTGCCAGGAAAACCAAGTAGCGATGTGCAGAATTGGACATTCGTTGCTCGCCGTCGCGCCGACCGTCTTCACCTTCACCAAGTACGGTCTCGGGGACTCACGACCCGCCCCTTGCGACCTCGTCGCCCTCGCGGACTCTCTCACCTCAGGAGACTCGCCTCGTCTCTCGTGGACTCGCCACGCTCGTGGATCCTACCGCCGCGGACTCGCCACGTTCGACGACTTGTCCATTGCGGACTCGCCATGCTCCGAAATTCGCCTAAATGCGGACATGCTTAAACGCGGACTCGCTAGGCTCGGGGACCCGCCATCGCGACTTCGCCATAGCGCGACCTCCGTCCGCCGCGTCGACTCCGTGTCCGCCGCGTCGACTTCGCCATAGCACGACCTCCGTCCGTGTGGCATCCCGCAAAACCACTACTAGAAAATCGCGTTGTTTTTGTGCATTGCATCATCATGACCGCATGCTCATGTCATCATGCCACATTGCATTTGAGCATCGTCATCATCTTGCATTTGCTTGCATAAAATTATTTTCGGAAAAACTGGTTCATGTTTTCTAAACGCCCCGTCTTTTATTCAAACGCCAAACCCGGGTCTCCGGATTATCTTGTTTTGGCCGCTATCGGTTTGCAAACGGCCCGTTTAAAACAAATAAATGTTTAATTATTTTAGTAGGGGCAGTCGAACGGGCCGACCCGGCCCGAACGACCACCCCGAGATTAAATCGGTCCACCTGAACAACCCCTCTAAATCCTAAGTTCACCCAACCTATCTACCCACACCCCTCTCCACATCACCCCACCCAATCCCCACCTGACACCTCACCCCTCCCCAAACTCCCCACCACTCAGATGCTGCCACCTCACCCCCAAACACTCCCTCTCCTTTTCCCTCTCTCTCCTGACCCACACCGACACCACCCACACACCCAGTCCCACACACCGCCTGCCACGCACTGGCCCTCCCTGGCCCCACGCACACACGCCACGCACGCACACACCCACGCCTGCCCACCCCGGTCGGCCCTCCCACGCTCTTCCCACCGCCTGACGACCTCCCCGCCTTCTTCCCCCGTCGCTCCCTCTCAGACCGCCCCACCTTCCCCCCTGCATGACTCCTCCTCATGCTGCTGGCCGCCTCCTCCCGTCGACCACCGCCGCCTCTGCTAGCCCCGCCTCCGTCTCCTCCTCTCAGCTCCGCTGGCCAGCCTGCCGCCTCCTCACCACTAACAGATCCGCCGCCTGCGTCGGCTGCCGCCCGAGCCCGCTCCGCCTCTCTCTCCCACCTCGCCCCCCTGCCCCCTGTTCCTCTCTGCTCCGCCGTGCTCTCCATGGCCGCCCTCCGTCCTAGCTCCCTCCACGCTTAGCCTCGCCGGCCGCTAAGCCTCCTCCTGGCGTCGGCGTCCTGGCCTGGCCGAGCCGCCGTCGGAGAGGACCAGCGGCCCGTCGTCGAGCCGCCCTCGACCTCTCCTCTCTGCGCCCTCCGGCCTTGGCGATTGCCGGTTCGCCACGCTTCCCGGACCCCAGTCTTCCGGCGCCTACGGCGTGGGCCGGTGCCCCACCCTCGTCGAGCTCAGAGACGGTGCCGCCGCCCGAGCCCTCCTGTTCGCTCTGCTATCGACACCAGGGCTAACGGTTCGAGTATGTACGTCTTGGTGCCGGTATGACACGGTGATGAGACAGATGTGCGGATCTGTCCGATTGATGACCGACGGACCGAAGACCACCGACAAGACCTCCGCCCCGACTCCAAGATCTGCCTCCCGGACATCGAGCGCCAAGATCGCCTCTTGGTTTCCGAAGCGGTTCCCGGACCCAAAGACGTCGAGACCCCCGAACCCGAAGACCCCCAGGTCGCCGACGCAGCATGCCAAGTACTTCACCCCAGATGAGACAAGTACTACTTCCCGGTACGCGGACCGACAAGACCTTCGCAACGCCAAGAACGGCACCGACCAGAACGAATCCGATGCGGCCGACACCGACCCAAGTCCTTCGTCCCGAAACGACAAGATCTACCTCCGCTATCTGAGAACGAGCCCGCCGAGACCGTTCCGTCGAACCCTGAACCCCGAGACCGACCCCGAACCCCGAACCCCGGAACCTCAAGTTCGTCGAGACCCCTCGATGTGTGAACCCCTTCCCGAAACCCTAATTTTTATAATATAATACAATTGTTGCACATCAAATCATTCATCTCGCATGCATATCATGTGCTTTGGGGGCCTTATGCCGATTCACCTAACAATTAAATATGGGGCCCATATGCAGGCAAATCTAGTCTCATATTGGCCTCATTTAAATTTGTGTAGCGAACCGGTGCTATCTTTTGCCATGCTAAAACAACATTTAAATTGCGGGGTAGCTAAACAACATGAACCACCTAATTAATTGTCGGGATCCCGGTTCCACTTAATATGACCTAATTGCATTGCACCTTTGCCATGCCATGCATCATACATGCATCATGCCGATCTTCTGCCGTAATCTCAAATATTGCATCCGGTGTTTATTCTAGTGTTTTGGTTCTTCGCGGATAAGGCCGTTGAGTTGATGTGAGCTTCGCCCCGATCTTCGGTTGAACCTTCGACAATGTTTCAGGCGAGCATCTCCCCCTTTCTACCTATCTTACTTTTATTGTATTTATTCCCTCCTGTTGATCTATTGCTATCTGTGTTGCGATGCTCTAGTTTTCGTGCCCGTGATATCCCCTGCAGCCTTATATTGCCTTGGACACATCCTATTACCTGTTGTTTGGTAGATAGTTGTACTTGCGCGTCGTAGTCGCTTGCTCAAGTGTCGCTATGCGTTGTCAAGTGCCACAGTTGTTGATGAATTGCCGCATGTTGATGTTGGAGATGATCATAGTTTTACTTATCGTACACTTTAATTCCTGTTTAACAACTAAAATTGAAGTAAGCAGAGGCATCGGTGGGTGATAGATAACATTTGGTTTCCGAACGCCCACTTGTGTCCCGTAGGACCCCGAGTACTTGATACCTGTTCCTTGATTTATCGCGCTATCCACATCCGGGAGGTATATGGGACCCCCCTGAGCCAGAGCTTGATTCATTCTTATTTCTTGGGGCCACAAACTAGTTTGAGGTTTTAATTATTATCCTGTACTTATGCCATGCTACTACTGTATTTACGATTGTGCGAGGAGCACACTGTACTGTTTAGGATCGTGGCACGATTCCGCGGTGTCGACAAGCCCAGCCACACTTTCGGGTTCCCAGTCGTTCTGTAGTCCCCACAACCTTAAGTCCGTCTGAGCCGGATTCGCTATGGTTCTACTTTAAGGGGTGGCCCCCTGAAATATTTCTGAATCCTGTGATTGTTCAGTCGTGAAAGCCTCGTTAGGTTTTGATTTGGTTTTTCCGAGGTTGATCGAGCGTGTTGCTATTGGTGCACCCGGCCGGTAAAACTTTCAAAAGCCATGTCCGCGGATATGGACGACTTGGAGCACGATATCTCGACCATAGACAAGCATAACTAAAGTTTATTGCTATAAATTTGACTTTATAATGACTAGTAATCAGCTTCACTATAATGGAATGGCTAAATAATACGCCCACAATTGCTTGTTTGGAGTGTCGCTTGCACCATTGTACCGACTAGTAAGTATTGCAACTTCAACGGAATGGCTAAATGAAAGTACCAACAAGCTGGTTTTGGGTTTATCTTATGCTATCTGTATCTGACTAGTAAGTGTTGCTACTATCACGGAATGGTTAACTAAAAGTGCCCATTGCTTTCTTTATCAGGATGATTATCTAAACCTGACTAGTAATTGCTGCAACGATAACTGAATAAATAAACGCCAACCGTGTGAGTTCCTCGGTTGACTTCCTCGTTTGGTCTCGAGGGGAAACCCCGTGATGGGTTTGTTTGGTGTTAGCTTGGTTGGATCCGGATAGGTCTATCTTACCCTCTCGATGCCGCCGCCATTGTATCGAGTCTCTATAGGTTGTTTAGTGCATCTTTGCCGCCGCTGATCCACCATACCTATGTAGGCGAGGACCGCCAATTCTAGCCTCGCCGTAATGGCCTCGATCGACGCTCCTCTTTTTCCTTTGCCCTTTGTCGGCACCCTTTTGTTTAAGCAGGTTTTGGGATCGACGTCGTTAGCGTGGTTACCCTTCCCAGCTTGGCAGGGTTATGGACGCCATTGGTTATTTTTCGGGCTCTTAGCCCCATTTGCATCTTGTCCGTAGTCGGACGCTGTATCGCTTCTGGTGATTTGGATCTTTGTATCGTATATACGTATTCTTGACTCTTTGAGTCGCTGTATATCTATTCTCAGGGTCCCATCGAGGACTGTTGTGTAATGTTATTACTTCGTTTTCCACCCGCACGAAAGTGCCTGGTGGGCACCTTTGAATCGTTTCTATGCGGGTTTGGCGGGAATCGCTAAAACTTGCATAGGTCCGATTCTGAGGGTGTTACAGAGTGGTATCAGAGCTCAGCAGTTACGATACCCTACAAGTCCATCCTGTAGGATAACCTAGCTAACGGCCGAAGTAGAGTGTCAAAACTATTTTTGCAAAATCGGTTGGATAGTTCTGATTAGGTCTGATTTTACTCCTTACCCCTTTGCTATTCTTCTCTTACCTCTACGTGTTTTGAACCCGCTCTCTTCTCTCTCTTCGAGTCCAGGATTTCTCGTGGTTGGGTTTCCGTCGTACCTTCAGGGTTTCACTTTCTCCCTTTTGTAACGGAGGTGCTACGATCATCAATCTGCAACTGGTTTGTTGTGCCCTTCATCCTATCTTTTGTTCTTGACCTCTTTATCCATATGTGTTCCTTGCTGGATATCCGTGTCGTTGAAAAACATATGAGAAGGACGAGCATTGGTGAAGTTGGAGTATACCTTGAGCATGTGTTGTTCATGCCAATGGAACCATCGCGGAACCTAATCATTGTGTCTCTCATACGATTTCTGCTGGCATCATCCCTTTGTTCCGGATACCGCTTGCGAAGATCTTCATTCTAAAATCTCGAGAGTTGAGTTGCCTGATTTTCCTATTCATGTATAGAGTTGATAGTTTGGGTACGGGATGGATTGATCACCCTAACCGACTCTTACTGTTCGCTCTGTACATCGAACGGGTGGATCAATGTAACTTTTCCCTCTTCTAATGGAAGTTAGAGGTGGCCTTATCGTTTGATGCCTCTATCTTCGTCCTTTGTTTCTCCGGAGTGTTCTCTCGACGATCAGGGACAACGACCCTTTGTTGGTGGTGTCGCCGATTTCTAGATGAAGAAGGAACCCTCGTTAGTGGTGTCGCGAGGATCTACACGATGCGAGAAGACGCAGATCGCCGACCTTCTTTCTGGTACCATGCGGCGGATCTCGAGGGCGAGATCCATTGTTAGTGGTGTCGAATTGTGGCATCCCGCAAAACCACTACTAGAAAATCGCGTTGTTTTTGTGCATTGCATCATCATGACCGCATGCTCATGTCATCATGCCACATTGCATTTGAGCATCGTCATCATCTTGCATTTGCTTGCATAAAATTATTTTCGGAAAAACCGGTTCATGTTTTCTAAACGCCTCGTCTTTTATTCAAACGCCAAACCCGGGTCTCCGGATTATTTTGTTTTGGCTGCTATCGGTTTGCAAACGGCCCGTTTAAAACAAATAAATGTTTAATTATTTTAGTAGGGGCAGTCGAACGGGCCGACCCGACCCGAACGACCACCCCCAGATTAAATCGGTCCACCTGAACAGCCCCTCTAAATCCTAAGTTCACCCAACCTGTCTACCCACACCCCTCTCCACATCACCCCACCCAATCCCCACCTGACACCTCACCCCTCCCCAAACTCCCCACCACTCAGATGCTGCCACCTCACCCCCAAACACTCCCTCTCCTTTTCCCTCTCTCTCTCCTGACCCACACCGACACCACCCACACACCCAGTCCCACACCTGCCCTGGCCGCTGCCACCTGGGCCCCTCCCTGGCCCCCGCGCACCACACGCCACGCACGCACGCACACACCCCACGCTCTGGCCCACCCCGGTCGGCCCTCCTCCCACGCTCTCTCCCCACCGCCCGACGCACCCTCCCCCGCTTCCTTCTCCCCCCCCTCGTCGCTCCCTCTGCACCGCCTTCCACCCTTCCCTGGCCACCCTCCTCCTCACTGCCACAAGGCCTCCCCGTCGACCACCGCCGCCTCTCTGCTAGCCCCGCCTCCGCTCCTTCTCCGCCTCACCCTCTGCCGCCTCGCTCCTCCCACCAACCGCTCCTGCCTCCGCTTGCTCCGCCTGGCCCTCCTTCACTTAGCTCTCCCGGCGACGCGCCGCCTCAAGCCTCCGCGCGTCTTCTGCCTCGGCCGCTGCCGAGGTCAGCTGGCCGCGTCGAGCCGCCCTCGCCGACCCTCTCCCTCGCCCGGCTTCAAGCTGCCGAGGCAGCGCCGCTCGCACGCTCGGACCCCCCGGTCTTCCGCGCCTTACGGCGGTATTGCCGCCCACCCTCGTCGAGCTCGAGAGACTGCGGCGCCGCCGAGCCCTCCCTCGTTTCTTCGCTATCGACACCGCGTGGCCACAACGGTTCGAGTATGTACGTGCTGGTGCTGGTATGTGACCTGGTGATGAGAACAGATGTGCGGATCTGTCCGATTGATGACCAGGACGGACCCGAAGACCACCGACAAGACCTCCGTCCTGGACTCCAAGATCTGCCTCCCGGACATCGAGCGCCAAGATCGCCTCTTGGTTTCCGAAGCGGTTCCCGGACCCAAAGACGTCGAGACCCCCGAACCCGAAGACGCCCAGGTCGCCGACGCAGCATGCCAAGTACTTCACCCCAGATGAGACAAGTACTACTTCCCGGTACGCGGACCGACAAGACCTTCGCAACGCCAAGAACGGCACCGACCAGAACGAATCCGATGCGGCCGACACCGACCCAAGTCCTTCGTCCCGGAACGACAAGATCTACCTCCGCTATCTGAGAACGAGCCCGCCGAGACCGTTCCGTCGAACCCTGAACCCCGAGACCGACCCCGAACCCCGAACCCCGGAACCTCAAGTTCGTCGAGACCCCTCGATGTGTGAACCCCTTCCCGAAACCCTAATTTTTATAATATAATACAATTGTTGCACATCAAATCATTCATCTCGCATGCATATCATGTGGTTTGGGGGCCTTATGCCGATTCACCTAACAATTAAATATGGGGCCCATATGCGGGCAAATCTAGTCTCATATTGGCCTCATTTAAATTTGTGTAGCGAACCGGTGCTATCTTTTGCCATGCTAAAACAACATTTAAATTGCGGGGTAGCTAAACAACATGAACCACCTAATTAATTGTCGGGATCCCGGTTCCACTTAATATGACCTAATTGCATTGCACCTTTGCCATGCCATGCATCATACATGCATCATGCCGATCTTCTAGTAATCTCAAATATTGCATCCGTGTTTATTCTAGTGTTTTGGTTCTTCATGGATAAGGCCGTTGAGTTGATGTGAGTCGCCGATCTTGGTTGAACCTTCGACAATGTTTCAAAGTAGCATCTCCCCCTTTCTACCTATCTTACTTTTATTGTATTTATTCCCTCCTGTTGATCTATTGCTATCTGTGTTGCGATGCTCTAGTTTTCGTACCCGTGATATCCCCTGCAGCCTTATATTGCCTTGGACACATCCTATTACCTGTTGTTTGGTAGATAGTTGTACTTGCGCGTCGTAGTCGCTTGCTCAAGTGATGTTGCGTGTTGTCAAGTGCCACAGTTGTTGATGAATTGCCGCATGTTGATGTTGGAGATGATCATAGTTTTACTTATCGTACACTTTAATTCCTGTTTAACAACTAAAATTGAAGTAAGCAGAGGCATCGGTGGGTGATAGATAACATTTGGTTTCCGAACGCCCACTTGTGTCCCGTAGGACCCCGAGTACTTGATACATGTTCCTTGATTTATCGCGCTATCCACATCCGGGAGGTATATGGGACCCCCCTGAGCCAGAGCTTGATTCATTCTTATTTCTTGGGGCCACAAACTAGTTTGAGGTTTTAATTATTATCCTGTACTTATGCCATGCTACTACTGTATTTAAGGGGTGGCCCCCAGCCACACTTTCGGGTTCCCAGTCGTTCACAGTCGTCCCCACAACCTTAAGTCCGTCTCGGAGCCGGCCGGCTTCGTTGCGGGTTCTACTTTAAGGGGTGGCCCCCTGAAATATTTCTGAACTCGTGATTGTTCACCGTGAAAGCCTCGTTGGGTTTTGATTTGGTTTTTCCGAGGTTGATCGGCGTGTGTTGCTATTGGTGCACCGGCCGGTAAAACTTTCTCAAAGCCGTGTCCATGGATATGGACGACTTGGAGCACATGATTCGACCATAGACAAGCATAACTAAAGTTTATTGCTATAAATTTGACTTTATAATGACTAGTAATCAGCTTCACTATAATGGAATGGCTAAATAATACTGCCCACAATTGCTTGTTTGGAGTGTCGCTTGCGACCATTGTACCTGACTAGTAAGTATTGCAACTACAACGGAATGGCTAAATGAAAGTACCAACAACTGCTGGGTTTTGGGTTTATCTCATGCTATCTGTATCTCACTAGTAAGTGTTGCTACTATCACGGAATGGTTAACTAAAAGTGCCCACTGCTTACCTTATCAGGATGATTATCTAAACCTGACTAGTATCGAGTTCCTTGGTTGACTGAATAAATAAAACTGCCAACTGTGTGAGTTCCTCGGTTGACTTCCTCGTTTGGTCTCGAGGGGGAAACCCCAGGATGGGTTTGTTTGGTGTTAGCTTCAGGTTGGATCCGGATAGGTCTATCTTACCCCTCTCTGACTGTCGCCAGTTGTATCGAGTCTCTATAGGTTGTTTAGTGCATGCCGCCGCCGCCACCCACCATACCTATGTAGGCGAGGACCGCAATTCTAGCCTCGCTGCATCGCCTCGATCGACGCTCCTCTTTTCCTTTGCCCTTTGTCGGCACCCCTTTGTTTAAGGTGTTTTGGGATCGACGTTAGAAGGGTTACCCTTCCGCTTGGCCCAAGGGTTATGGACGCCATTGGTTATTCTTCAGGGCTCTTAGCCCCATTTGCATCTTGTCCGTAGTCGGACGCTGTATCGTTTTACCGGTGATTTGGATCTTTGTATCGTATATCTGTATTCTTGACTCTTTGAGTCGTTGCTGTATATATATATCTGTTCTGTGGGTCCCATCGAGGACTGTTGTGTAATGTTATTACCGCTTCCACCACGAAAGTGCTGTGGGCACCTTTGAATCCTTTCTATGCGGGTTTGGCGGGAATCGCTAAAACTTGCATAGGTCCAATTCTGAGGGTGTTACAGTCCGCCGCGTCGACTCCGTGCCTGCCGTGTTGACTTCGCCATAGCGCGACCTCCGTCCGCGCCGACTTCGCTTATAGCGACCTCCGTCGCGCGTCGACCCGTGTCCGCCAAGGCCGATTTCGCCATAGCGACCTCCGTCCGCTGCCGACCCCGTGTCCGGCGTCGACTTTCGCCATAGCGACCTCCGTCCACCACGCCGACCCGTGTCCGCGTGGCCGACTTCTCCATAGCGCGACCTCCGTCCCGACGATCGACCCGTGTCCGCCAAGGCCGACTTTTTCTGGCTAAACGTCGTGCGACCCTGTCCGCTATGACAAATGTGTACGCCGCACCTGCTAAGGGACCTTCATCGTCCGAGTCGCCAGAGAGGGTCGCATGCCATGCTGCATGGACTCACCACTGGGCTTCTCTTCCCTCCGGGAAAAATCAATTCGCCTTTGTCAACCTTTGAAAGAGCGACTCGCAATGGCCAAGTAGTGCGGACGAGGACTCGCAAACTGAGCCTCGGATCGTCCACGAAAAACGCTAATCGAGAGCCATCATTGGTGTCGCCTTGCTCGACTGGCCTCCTGGGCCAAGAAAAATGGTAGTGCTACACAAACAGCACCATGTCCTCCTCAACCTTAGACAGTGCGACTCGCACGGCCAAGTACTGCGGACAAGGACTCGCAAACCGAGCCTCGGATCGTCCAGGAAGAACTCCAAGTCGAGAGCTTTCTATTGGAGTCGCCATGCGACTGGCCCCCCGGTCCAAGACGAGAGACTCGCTAACAAAACAGCGCAATCAACATCATCGCGGACTCGCAATCATCGCGGACTCGCTGCCGGGACTCTCCTCGGACTCGCCATCATGGACTCGCCACGCCGGGGACTCTCCTCGCGACTCGCGCTTCGGGGACTGGCGCCCGTCGATCGATCGACTCGCCAGACTTTCGGGACTCAAGACGCGAATCGGTCGCTCGGCCTCGACGCTCACCGGTCGCCGATTCGCCACGCTTGGGACTCAGCGGCGCGTCGCCGACCTCTCCACTCGCCACGCCGGCAACAACCACTACTATTTTCAAATATGAGCCTCGAGTCGCCTCTACAAGCCAACTCGAGCCCCGGGACTACTCCTAGGCATGTTGCATGTACGTGGTTGCACGACCACGGCTCTCCCTCTTCGATTCGTCACCACGGACTATCCTCGCAGACTCAACACGCTCGGGACTCCGCCATGGACTTCGCTTACAGCGCTTCGGGGACTCAGCCACATGCATAACGGCACTTTCGCGGTCGTTCGACCTCGCTGCTCTCCGCTCGGGACTCGGCGCCCGTCGGTCGATCGACCTCGCCGCCACAAGACGGGACTCGGCGCCCGTCGGTCGCTTCGGCCTCGCTGCTCTCCGCCTCGGAGACTGTCGCCGAGGACTTCGCCACAGGTACTCGACGCTGGGACTCGGCGCTTCTGACGAAGAGGCACTCGTCGGTCGATCGACCTCGCCGCTCTCCGTTTCGGGGACTCGGCGCCCGTCGCTTTCGTCTCGATGCTCGCGGTCGCCGCTCTCCGTGCTTTCGGTCTCGACTTGTCGATCGCTCGCCTCGCCAAGGCTGGGACTCGGCGCCACGGTAGCTCGACCTCGCCGCGCTTGGGAATTCGGCACTTACGGTCATCGACCGCCCGCCAAGGCCGGGACTCGCATGCTCCATGTTCGAGAATCGCCGAATCGGCGGCTTCATCGACACCTTACGTCTTTCGCCAACCGGGTCATCACAGATCGCCTCACGCCGACGCCTCCCACTTCATGATTCTTTTCACGTTCAGAGCTCGTCGCCGATTCGCCACGACCCATCGCAAGACTCTCCGCGCCTCAAGCCCGGCCGAATCGACAACGCGGCTGGGGACTCTTGATGGGGAATACCAATCGGGTATACCCATCGGCAGATTCGCCACCGGATCGAGCCGAAGCCAAGCCAGAGCGGGTCGACTCCTAATACTGGCGAGTGGCGCGACCCAGACGACCGGCCGATCGGGCCCAAGGCGACTCCCATAGAAAGCCCACTAAAGCACTTGTAAACCCTAATCGCTGTATATAAAGCCACCAAGGGCACCCCCAAGGGGTACGTCATATTAGATCTAGTCTCCCCCACCGCCTCCGGCGACTCCATTGTAAACCAATCTATGATCATATACTGGATTGATAGCAGGACGTAGCGATCCTCCACCGAGGGGACGTGAACCTGGGTACATCGTGTGCCAATCTCAATCCCGGATTCTCCTACGTCGCCTTGCTCCCTCTACGTAAGCTACCCCCAGTAGCATCTGCCGTGCAATACCACGACAGTAACTAATGATAATGATCATGAAACTCCAAAAGAGAGTACTACTGAACCTCGCGGGTCTAGCAGGACGCGTGCAGCTCCCGAGCTGTTGGGAAATCCTGTCATGAATTTCATGGTTGATGAAAATAATGACCCTGCGACGTATGAAGAAGCGATGATGAGCCCGGATTCCAACAAATGGTTAGAAGCCATGAAATCTGAGATGAAATCCATGTATGAAAATCAAGTTTGGAACTTGGTGGACTTACCTCATGACCGAAAGGCCGTGGAGAACAAATGGATTTTCAAGAGGAAAACTGATGCTGATGTTAATGTAACCGTCTATAAAGCTCGACTTGTCGCAAAGGGGTTTCGATAAATTCAAGGAGTTGACTACGATGAGACATTCTCTCCCGTAGCGATGCTAAAGTCAGTTAGGATTATGTTAGCAATTACTGCATATTTCGATTATGAGATATGGCAGATGGATGTCAAAACCGCGTTTCTCAATGGTAATATTGAAGAAGAGTTGTATATGATACAACTGTAGGGTTTCGTAGAATGGAAAACAAAAAATTTCTATCGCATACAAACAAACAAGCCAAGATCTATCTACTAGATTGTAGCAACGAGTCGATGGAATAACTTACCCTCGAAGATTCCAAAGTGTTTAACGAGAGCGGATTCTCGTGGGTGATTTAGTCGTACTCTTTCCGATCTCAAGATCGCGTAGACGATCCTTCCCAAGGCCAAGGTAGCTCTCCGCAATCGGTCACACGCTCGGTACTCGACGAAGACCTTCCTCTCCCTTGTTCCAGAGTAACGGAGGTTGTAGCACTCTCCTCGCGATTCAAGGCACAACGGCGTGGTACCGGAAGTAGAGGGGAGATCTCGCAGGGCTTCGCCTTAAGCCGGAGCGAGAATGGTGGAGTATGAGAGAGCTACTCGGCGATCTAGATTTTAGACACACCAAGGAGGAGGAGCTAGAGCCATGGCTAGGGGTTTGGGGCACCCCAAGTCGGTGGCTAGGCAACCCTAGGAGGCGGCACTGCAGAGGAGGGTGGCGCCAAGCTAGGGTTTGGAGGAGAGGTACTTGTGTTGTTCTAGGAGGAGCCTGCCCTCCTTATATAGGTGGAGGGCGGCGGCCAGGGGAGGGAGGGAGTCCTCCCCAACTCGGCTTGGAGGGCGGCCACGGTTGAGGAGGAACTCCTCCCCAACTCGGTTTCCCCCTTCCTCCTCTTTTCCACTTTCCAAATTTAGCCGTTTGACTTTTCAAACTAGCTATTTGACTTTTCAAACTAGGATTTGAATTAATCCTTTATTTGGAACAGCGATGACACTTAGTACATGATGCAATCATTCCAACTTGCAATAACACATTCATGTACCCCTTCCCCTCTGGAGTGCCGGACATTCCGGAACCTTCTAGAACATTCCCGATGAAAACACCGGAATCATTCCCGAACTCCGAAACTGTACTTTCCTTATATGAATCTTATTCTCCGTACCATTCCGGATCTCCTCGTGATATCCCGGATCCCATCCGAGACTCTGAACAACATTCAGTCTCTTTCTCATCATACCATAACTACTCAAACAACGTCGAATCCTTAAGTGTGTCTCCCTACGGTTCGTGAATTATGCGGACATGATCGAGACACTTCTCCGAACAATAACCAATAGAGGAATATGGAAATTCATATGGCTCCCACATATTTCTACGATTACTTTGTGATCGAATGAACCACTTACATACGATACCAATTTCCCTTTGTCTCACGATAGTTTACTTATCCGAGGTTATGATCGTCGGTATCTCTGCATACCTTGTTCAACCTCGTTACCGATAAGTACTCTTTTCTCGTTCCCGTGATATGTGATCCCTTGTGAGCCAGTCACATGCTTGCAAGCTAATTGGATGACATTCCACCGAGAGGGCCCAGAGTATATCTATCTGTCATATGGATGGACAAATCCCACTCTTGATCCATGTGTCTCAACCAATACTTTCCAAACACTCAATGCCACCTTTATAGCCACCCAGTCACGGTGTGGTGTTTGATGTCATCAAAGCATCCATCCGGCAATGCATGATCTCATGGTCGAAGGAATTAGGTTACTATGTATCAGAAAGCATATAGCAATTGAACTATTGAAATGACTTGATCTTTATGCTACGCTTATCTATAGGAGTATGTCCATTATATCATTCTCCTAACGATATGATCTTGTTGTTAATAACATCTCAATGTTCATGATAGGGAAACCACAATCATCTATTAACCAACAAGCTAGTATTATATAGAGGCTTTACTAGGGACTTCAAATTAGGTTTACAAATCACACAAGTATTAATGTTTCCTTGTTAATACTATTATAGCATGAATGTAAACATTTATCATAAACACAAAGATATAATAATAACTACATTTATTATTGCCTCTAGGACATATCTCCAACAGTCTCCCACTTGCACTAGAGTCATCTAATCTAGTTTACATGGCAGTTTGGTGCTGGTCATGTTTTGCCCTCGGGAGAAGTTTAGTCAACGGATCCGCCACATTCAGATCTGTGTGTACTTTGCAAATATTTATATCCCCATCTTGGATATGTTCTCGAATAGCGTGAAAACGTAGCTTGATATGCTTCAGCTTCTTGTGTGACCTTGGTTCTTGCGCATTGGCTATGGCGCCCATGTTATCACAGTAGATAGACATTGGGTCCAGCAAACTAGTACCCACACACAGCTCAGTAATGAACTCTTTCATCCATATCGCTTCTTGTGAAGCCTCCGGCAGCGACCATGTATTCCGATTCAGTTGAAGATCTTGCCACAACGCTTTGCTTTGCACCTCCAGCTAATCGCTGCACCATTCAAAATAAATACGTATCCAGATTGTGATTTAGAATCATCCGGATCGGTGTTCCAACTAGCATCGGTGTAACCATTAACAACGAGTGTTCATCACCTCCATAAGAAAGAACCATATCCTTAGTTCTTCTCAAGTACTTAAGGATGTTTTGACCGCTTTCCAATGATCCACTCGATCACTTTGATATCTGCTAGTTAAACTAACAAAGATATGCAATGTCGGGTCTAGTACATAGCATGGCATACATTAGAGATCCTATGGTCGAGGCATAGGAGTCTTACTCATCCTTTCTCTATCTTCTGCCGATGTCGGACTTTGAGTTTTACTCAAGGTCGTATTGGGCAACATGGGCAAGAACCCTTTCTTGCTATCTTCCATTCCAAACCTCTTTAGAACTTTGTCCAAATATGTACTTTGTGATAATGATATTTGGCGATTTGATCTATCTCTATAAATCTTTATGCCTAATATGTAAGCTGCTTCGCCAAGATCCTTCATTGAAAAACTATTATTCAAATATTCCTTGACACTATTAAGAAGGTCTACATCATTCCCAATCAACAATATGTCATCTACATATAGTATTAAGAATGCTACAAAGCTCCCACTCACTTTCTTGTAAATACAAGCTTCTCCATAAGTTTGTATAAAACCAAAACTTTTGATCACCTTATCAAAACGTTGTTTCCAACTTCGGGATGCTTGCTTCAATCCATAGATGGACCGTTGAAGTTTGCATACCTTGTTAGCATCTTTAGGATCGAAAAAACCTTTGGGTTGCATCATATACAACTCTTCATCAATGTCTCCATTGAGGAATGCTGTTTTGACATCCATCTGCCATATCTCATAATCATAATATGCAGCGATTGCTAACATAATCCTCACAGACTTTAGCTTCGCATCGTGAGAAATTCTCATCGTAGTCAACTCCTTGAATTTGTCGAAACCCTTTATGCGACAAGTCGAGCTTTATAGACAGTAACATTACCATCAGCATCTGTTTTCTTCTTGAAAATCCATTTGTTCTCGACAGCCTTCCGGCCATCTGGTAAGTCCACCAAAGTCCATACTTGGTTTTCGTACATGGATCCAATCTCGGATTTCATGGCTTCTTGCCATTTATTGGAATCTGGGCTCATCATCGCTTCCTCATAGTTCTCAGGGTCATCGGTGTTGTCCACCAACATGACACTCATAACGGGATCATACCAATCTGGAGTGGTACGAGTTCTTGTTGACCTGCGAGGCTCTGTAGCAACTTCAACCGAAGTTTCATGATCATCATCATTAGCTTCCTCTCTAATTGGTGCATGCACCACAGGAACTTCTTCCGGTGCTGCGCTACTCGCAATTTCGAGAGAAGGTTCGACAACCTCGTCGAGTTCTACTTTCCTTCCAGTCACTTCTTTCGAGAGAAATTCCTTCTCTAGAAAGGATCCATTCTTAGCAACGAAGATTTTGCCTTTGGATATGTGATAGAAGGTATACCCAATAGTTTCCTTTGGGTATCCTATGAAGACGCATTTTTCCGCTTTGGGTTCAAGCTTGTCCGGCTGTAACTTCTTTACATAGGCTTTGCAACCCCAAACTTTAAGGAACGACAATCTAGGTTTCTTCCCAAACCATAATTCATACGGTGTCGTTTCAACGGATTTAGACGGTGCCCTATTTAAAGTGAATGCGGCTGTTTCTAATGCATAACCCCAAAATGATAGCGGTAAATCTGTAAGTGACATCATAGATCGAACCATATCTAAGAGAGTTCTATTACGATGTTCGGACACACCATTACGCTGTGGTGTTCCCGGCGGTGTCAACTGCGAAAGTATTCCGCATTTCTTCAAATGCTCGCTAAACTCGTAACTTAGATATTCACCTCCAGGATCAGAACGTAGAAATTTAATCTTCTTGTTACGTTGATTCTCTACCTCACTTTGAAATTCCTTAAACTTCTCGAAAGTTTCGGACTTATGTTTCATGAAATAGATATACCCATATCTACTCAAGTCATTCGTGAAGGTAAGAACATAACGATAACCACCGCGCGATGCTACACTCATTGGACCACACACATCGGTATGTATGATTTCCAATAAGTCCGTAGCTCGCTCCATCATACCAGAGAATGGAGTCTTAGTTATTTTACCCATCAGACATGCTTCACATCTTTCAAGTGATTCGAAATCTAGTGATTCAAGAAGTCCATCGGAATGGAGTTTCTTCATACGCTTCACTCCAATGTGACCAAGACGACAGTGCCACATATAGGTCGAGTTATCGCTCGATTTCAAATGTTTAGCCTCAATGTTATTAATATGTGTATTTCCACTATCGAGATTCAACAAGAATAGACCATCTATCAAAGGTGCATGTGCATAAAACATATTACTCATATAAATCGAACAACCATTATTCTCGGACTTAAACAAGTAACCGTCTCTCAATAAACAAGATCCCAATATAATGTTCATGCTCAACGCAGGCACCAAATAAAAATTATTTAAGTATAAAACTAATCCTGATGGTAGATGAAGGGGTAGCATGCCGACCGCGATCACATCAACCTTTGATCCGTTTCCCACGCGCATCGTCACCTCGTTCTTCGCTAGCTTCCGTTTATTCTGCAGCACCTGTTTCGAGTTACAAATATGAGCAACCGAACCAGTATCAAATACCCAGGCACTACTATGAGTACTAGTGAGGTACACAACAATAACATGTATATCAGATATACCTTTCTTCTTGATGTTGCCGTTCTTCAAATCCGCCAAGTACTTTGGGCAATTCCGCTTCCAGTGACCTTCTCCCTTGCAGTAAAAGCACTCAGTATCAGGCTTAGGTCCAGCCTTGGTCTTCTTCGTCGGCGTGTCAACTTTCTTACCACCCTTCTTGAAGTGTCCCTTCTGCTTAGACTTGCCTTTCTTGAATTTGGTGGTCTTATTGACCAACAACACTTGGTGCTATTTCTTGATCTCCACTTCTGCAGATTTCAACATGGGAAAGAGTTCTGGCAACGTCTTGTTCATGTTTTGCATGTTGTAGTTCATCACAAAGTTCTTGTAACTTGGTGGTAGTGATTGGAGGACACGGTAAATCCCCAAAGCATTAGGAATCACAATACCCAAGCTTTGAAGTTTGTTTGTGTGCCCAGACATCTTAAGCACATGCTCACTGACGGAGCTGCCCTCTTCCATCTTGCAGTTAAAGAACCTTTCAGAAGCCTCATAGCTTTCAATTGCCGCATGAGTCTCAAAGATCAATTTGAGATCCTCGACAATATCATATGGGTCTGAATTCTCAAACCTTTTCTGAAGCTCCGATTCTAAACCATACAAGATAGCACATCGAATCTTGGAGTCTTCCGAGTGAGGTAAACATTCTTTACTTCATCGGAGCATCACCGCAGTGGGTCACCCAATGGCATCCAAAGACATAGGTCAAATTACCAGCTGTGAGGACAATCCTCAAATTGCGGAACCAATCCGCGAAGTTGCTTCCATTGTTTTTCAACTTTTTTTCTCTAGGAACGCATTAAAATTGATGGTAGGGGCTGCCATTGATCTACAACATATTTGCAATATTTTAGACTAAGTTTATGACAAATTGAGTTCAAATTAATATTAAAATTAATTTAGGTGAACTCCCACTCAAAACAATATCCCTCACATTGTTTTAGTGATCACACGAACCAAATCCACCACATCAACACCGATCATCACGAGAGTTGATATAGTTTCAATGGCGAACAATCGACATGTTCATCATATCTACTATATGATTCATGCTTTACCTTTCGGTGATCCGTGTTCCGAGACCATGTCTGTACATGCTAGGCTCGTCAAGATCAAACCTTAGTTTCCGCATGAGCAAATCTGGCTTGCTCACGTTGTATACACTTGCGGAATCTAACACACCCGATCATCACGTGGTGCTTCGAAACAACAAGCTTTAGCAACGGTGCTAACTAAGGGTGAACACTTTATGACTTGAAATTCATGTGCATGAGGGATCATCTTATAATGCTACCGTCGTCTACTAAGCAATACAAGATGCATAAAGGATTAACATCACATGCAATTCATAATATGTGATATGATATGGCCTTTCTTCTTTGTGCTTCCGATCTCCATCTTCAAGCACGAACATGATCTCCATCATCACCGGCATTGCATCAAGGTCAATGACGCTTCTCCATGGTTTTCGTCCACCGGCTTCAACTATTACAACTACTTTGAATAGACACGCGGGTCTTAACATAAATTAAAAACAACCATATGGATCCTGCCGGTTGCCAACTTACAATAAGGAACATTGCATACATCAAATATAATCACAATCATGGCCATATCACATCACTGCAGACCCCTGCAAAACAAAGTTAGACGCCTCTACTTTCTTTGCATGTTTTACGTGGCTTGGGGCTTTCAATAAGTGTCGTTCTAACTTACGAACATGAACCACAACATTGATACTAGTATTTTTAATCACCCGTTGTAAATTGGATCTTAACTATGCTAGGAGAAACAGGCACCTGCAAAGCCACTTATGCAATACAAGTTGCAGGTCAAGCGTGGAGCAAGTCTCATGAACGATGTCATGTAAGGTTAGCCCGGGCCGCTTCATCCCAACATACCGCAAGATGCAAAGTACACAAGAAGAAATCGACAATAAAAGCATCAACGCCCACAATGACCATTGTGTTCTACTCAGGCAATGATCTACATATAGACACGGCTCTGATACCACCGTAGGGTTTCGTAGCATGGAAAACAAAAATTTTCTATCGCATACAAACAAACAAGCCAAGATCTATCTACTAGATTGTAGCAACGAGTCGATGGAATAACTTACCCTCGAAGATTCCAAAGTGTTTAACGAGAGCGGATTCTCGTGGGTGATGTAGTCGCATTCTTCCGATCTCAAGATCGCAGAGACGATCCTTCCTGGCCATGCTCCTTAGCGCTCCCCAATCGTCACACGTTCGGGTACTGACGAAGACCTTCCTATCCCTTGTTCCAAAGAAAATGGAGGTTGTAGCACTCTCCTTGCGATTCAAGAAGACAACCGTGGTACCTAAGTAGAGGGAGATCTCGCAGGCTTCGCCTTGCTTAAGCGAGTATGGTGGAGTATGAGAGAGCTCCTCGGCGATCTAGGTTTTAGACACACCAAGGAGGAGGGGCTAGAGCCGGCGGCTAGGGTTTGGGGCACCCCAAGTCGGCGGCTAGGGCAACCCTAGTTGGCGGCGGCAGCTGCAGGAGGTGGTGGCGCCAAGCTAGGGTTTGGAGGAGAGGTACTTGTGTTGTTCTAGGAGGGAGCCCTGCCCCTCCTTATATAGGTGGAGGGGCCGGCGGCCAAGGGGGAGGGAGTGGAGTCCCTCCCCAACTCGGATTGGAGGGGGCGCCGCCGGTTGGAGGAGGGAACTCCTCCCCAACTCGGTTTCCCCCTTCCTCCTCTTTTCCACTTTCCAAATTTAGCCGTTTGACTTTTCAAACTAGCTATTTGACTTTTCAAACTAGGATTTGAATTAATCCTTTATTTGGAACAGCGATGACACTTAGTACATGATGCAATCATTCCAACTTGCAATGACACATTCATGTACCCCTTCCCCTCCGGAGTGTCGGACATTCCGGAACCTTCTAGAACATTCCCAATGAAAACACCGGAATCATTCCCGAACTCCGAAACGGGACTTTCCTTATATGAATCTTATTCTCTGGACCATTCCGGATCTCCTCGTGATATCCCGGATCCCATCCGAGACTCCGAACAAAATTCGGTATATTTCTCATCATACCATAACTACTCAAACAACGTCGAATCCTTAAGTGTGTCTCCCTACGGTTCGTGAATTATGCGGACATGATCGAGACACTTCTCCGAACAATAACCAATAGAGGAATCTGGAAATTCATATGGCTCCCACATATTTCTACGATTACTTTGCGATCGAATGAACCACTTACATACGATACCAATTTCCCTTTGTCTCACGATAGTTTACTTATCCGAGGTTATGATCGTCGGTATCTCTGCATACCTAGTTCAACCTCGTTACCAATAAGTACTCTTTTCTCGTTCCCGTGATATGTGATCCCTTGTGAGCCAGTCACATGCTTGCAAGCTAATTGGATGACATTCCACCGAGAGGTCCCAGAGTATATCTATCCGTCATATGGATGGACAAATTCCACTCTTGATCCATGTGTCTCAACCAATACTTTCCAAACACTCAATGCCACCTTTATAGCCACCCAGTCACGGTGTGGTGTTTGATGTCATCAAAGCATCCATCCGGCAAAGGTGATATGCATGATCTCATGGTCGAAGGAATTAGGTTACTATGTATCAGAAAGCATATAGCAATTGAACTATTGAAATGACTTGATCTTTATGCGACGCTTATCTATAGGAGTATGTCCATCATATCATTCTCCTAACGATATGATCTTGTTGTTAATAACATCTCAATGTTCATGATAGGGAAACCACAATCATCTATTAACCAACAAGCTAGTATTATATAGAGGCTTTACTAGGGACTTCAAATTAGGTTTACAAATCACACAAGTATTAATGTTTCCTTGTTAATACTATTATAGCATGAATGTAAACATTTATCATAAACACAAAGATATAATAATAACTACATTTATTATTGCCTCTAGGGCATATCTCCAACAACAACCAAAGGGTTTTGTCGATCCTAAGGATGCTAACAAGGTATGCAAGCTTCAGAGATCCATCTATGGATTGAAGCAAGCATCACGAAGTTGGAATCTCCGCTTTGATGAGGTGATCAAAGAGTTTGGATTTGTCCAAACTTATGGAGAAGCTTGTATTTACAAGAAAGTGAGTGGGAGCAATGTGGCATTTCTGATATTATATTTGGATGACATATTATTGATCGGAAATGATATAGATCTTTTAAACAGTGTTAAAAGTTATCTAAACAGCAAATTTTCAATGAAGGACCTAGGTGAAGCGTCATACATATTAGGCATAAAGATCTATAGAGATAGATCTAGGCGCCAAATAAGGCTATCGCAAAGTACATACCTTGATAAGATTTTAAAGAAGTTTAAAATGGAAGATAGTAAGAAGGGGTTCTTACCTATGACACAAGGCACTACATTGAGTAAGACTCAAAGTCCAGCTACAGCGGAATAAAGAGAGAAAATGGACAAAGTCCCCTATGCTTCAGCCATAGGCTCTATAATGTACGCCATGCTATGTACAAGACTGGATGTGGCACATGCTATTAGTTTGACTAGTAGGTACCAATCGGATCCAGGTTCGGAACACTAGAAAGCGGTCAAGAATATCCTTAAGTACTTACGAAGAACTAAGGATATGTTTCTTGTATACCGAGGTGAAGAAGAGCTCGTCGCTAAGTGTTATGTCGACGCTAGCTTTGACACCGATCCGGATGACTCTAAGTCTCAATCCGGATACGTATTTCTCATGAATGGCGAAGCGGTTAGTTGGAGGAGCTCCAAACAACCTATGGTGCCGGATCAACAAAGGAGACCGAATATGTTGCTGCTTCAGAAGCGGCTCAGGAAGCGGTTTGGATGAAGGAGTTCATATCCGAACTAGGTGTGGTTGCAAACGCGTTGGACCCAATGGTGATCTATTTTGACAACAATGGTGCCATTGAAAGGTCTCACAAGCATTCCAAGCATATTAAGAGCCGGTTTCACTCCATCCGCGAGCATGTCAAGGATGGAGATATAAAGATTTGTAAAGTACATACGAATCTCAATGTAGCAGATCCGTTGACTAAAACTCTCCCTAGAGCAAAACATGATCTACACCACAACTCCATGGGTGTCAGATACATCACTATGTAACTAGATTATTGTCTCTAGTGCAAGTGGGAGACTGAAGGGAATATGCCCTGAGAGGCAATAATAAAATGTTTATTATGTGTATTCCAAGTATATGACAGATGTTTATTTTGCATGCTATAATTGTATTAATACGGAAACGTTAATACATGTGTGTTTAATAAACAAACAGAAAGTTCCTAGTTATGCCTCTCATAAACTAGTTCGTTGATTAACAAAATGATCACAGTTTCCTGATCATAGACATTGGATGTTGTTAATAACGAGATCACACCATTAGTGTAATGGTGTGATGAACATTCATCCGAAGTATAGCATTACGATCAAAGTCATTGAGCTTATATTGCTATAAACAACTTACGAAGTAGTCCTAATCCTTAGACCATGAGATCATGCCAATCACTAACACCGGAAGAGTTTCTTGTTGACATCAAACGTCACACCGTAACTGGGTGATTATAAAGATGGCTTCAAAGCTACTAAAGTGTTATGTTGAGAATCATGGATCAAGAGTGGAATTTGTTCATCCCGATGACGGATAGATATACTCTGGGCCCTCTCGATGATATCACATTGGTTAGCTTGCAATCAAGTGATTTGATCACTAGAATGTTATATGACGGGAAGGAGAAAAGAGTGCATGTCAGTAACGAGATAAAACTAGGTATGGAGATACCGATGATCGAATCTCGTACATGTAATATATCGTGAAACAAAGGGATTAAGATACAAGCGTAAAAGGTTCCGACGATCACAGGAAAGTCATCATTGAATGTGTGGGATTCAGTATGGATCTCCAGGTCCCGCTACTGATTATTGATCAGAGAAGGGTCTCGATCATGTCCGCATTATTCGCGAACCGTAGGGTGACACACTTAAGGGACACTGACATCCAGTTCGAGCAAATGTTTCATGTCGAAAGAATAAACAAGCGCAGGAATTTATTTCACTAGATACCGAAACAGTTTTTCGGGTGAAATTGCATAAAGAGGTTATGCATGTGAAATGGAATTATAGCAAGGGGTTATTTTTGAATTTTTTTCATTAAAGTAATTGACAAAATTCTGAATAAAATAAAAGAGTTTTATTTAATGAGAGTAAATTTAATGGCAAGTTTGAGTGGGATTTTGAGTGGAGGGATTTGAATGGATTTTTTGTGAGTGGAGTGTCCACCCACATGAAGATGGGAGGGCAAGGGGGCAGCCCCATGCGCCGGCCACCCCCTTGGGGTTCCTCCCCCTCTCCTATAAAAGGCACCCCTCTCCCCACTTCTCACTCACACCTCCTCGTGAAGGATCTCTCTCCCCCTCTAGAATTTATCCCCCATGGTCTCGGACTAGCGAGATACATGTTCCCGGTGGCTATTCGGCAAGAAAGAGTTGTGCTTCCGCTGCATCGCTGGAGCGAGGAGGCGGAGGTTGCTCGGTGTCTTGTACGTGTGTGCGAGCACGGATGCGCTGCTGCTTTGCAGCGCTAGGACTTCCTCTCGATCTTGAGATCGACAAGAGATCGTCTACATAAACCACGAGTTGAACTCGTTAAGCTTTGTCGGTCTTCAAGGGTATGTTCTCTACGGATATACATCCGCCCGTTGTTTGTATCTAGTAGATAGATCTTGGTACATAGTTCCCATCGTAAGAAATTTTTTGTTTTCTATGCTGCGAACCGTTATCATACTTTCACTAGTGAACACTCTCTCATATAAATATCCTCTCTTCATGATACTACTCTTAAATACTCTCTGGTTGGACACTCTAATCCATGGTAGGGCTATAACAACACTCCTCAAAGTCCGCCTTCCCCAATCTAGATAACCCCAAACTGTCACCTTGAGCACTAGATGGTTCCAACAAACACCACAAATTCATAGAGACATCCAACTCCAAATATAACTCATAACAAATATTCAATCTAGCCAAAGTGCCACACACACAGTATGCATGTTGTCACTTTCACACACGTGGAGAAAATCATAGATCTATTAAAGCACAAAGAGTATTTATGTAGACTCAAGCCTAAGTGCCACCATGGCGTGCACACTGTCACTTTCACACACATGGGGAGAGCAGAGATCTAATGAAGCACTTGAGTAGCAAGGTAAATCTACTTGATTACAAAGCTCATGATCACAATATGACCATGCATAGAGAGAGAGATGAACACATAGCTACAGGTAGATCCCTTAGCCCCGAGGAAGAACTACTCCCTCCTCATCATGGGAATCAGCAACGGTGATAAAGATGGTGGTGGAGATGGCTCCGGAGGCACTTAACCGTCCTAGCGGGGTGCCGAAACAGAGACTTTTTGTCCCCCGAATCTCCCCTTCGGTGGTGGCGGCGCTATGGAGGTTTTCGTGGATTTCTTCTGGATTGTTTAGGGTTTTCCCATCGGAGGCTTCTTATAGGCGCAGGAATCAAGGTCGTTGGGGGTCCAGGGGGCCCACACCCCCTCCAGGCGCCTCCAAGGCTTGCCCGCGCCTAGGGGGGTTTGGCCACCCTGTGCCCCCCCTCCGGCTCTGCTTCGTGGTTCCGTTTTGCTCCGGGAAAAATAATAACATTGGCTTTTGTCCCGTCCAATTCCGAGAATATTGACTTTCTGCCTTTCTGGAACCAAAAACAGAAGAAAACAGGCAAGTGGCGCTATGGCAACTTGTTAATAGGTTAGTTCCAGAAAAGATATAAAAACACCTCAAAGTAAAGACAAAGCAAAGCAAAGTAGATACAAAACAAGCATGGAACATCAAAAATTATAGATTCGTTTTCGACGTATCAAGCATCCCCAAGCTTAACTTCTGCTCATCCTCGAGTAGGTAAGTGATAAAAAGAATAATTTTTGAGGTGACTTGCACCATCAAAACCAAGATCAAACCATTTGCCAGCATTGAAAGCTGGTAACAAAGGACTCTAAACATGTGCATGAAAGATGTAGTTCTAACAATAGGACATAGTAACTATGCATGCAACATGAAAGGCTACAAACAAAGATCATGAATAATATACATTGAAAAACGTTTGTTTGTTTCACATACAGAAAACATAGCATAGTGGCAATCATCTTGTCCCTCATAGAGTAGCAAATATATGCATATGACACCTTCAAAGTTCACAAGGGTGACTAGAAACAAGTAGCACATGAATAAGTAATATCACAATATGCATCAATCAATAAGTTTTGTGACACTGCACACAGAATAACAACTATGCTCTCTTAATGGTGCCTAAAGATAGAAGGTGGAGACTCAAATAATGGTGGAAGAAAGGCATTTTATAAAGGAAGCAGGGATTTCAAGTTTCAAAAAGAGCTTCCAAAAATTATGGTACTTGTTAGCTTTCAGCCCTCATTGCTCCTATCATAAGCATCTTGAAGCGATTAAGGTTAAAGTGGCAAAGATGGAGTATATGCTTGACGAAGTATAAGTTGCCAATCTCAAGTCCCTTGAATACGAGGGCCACACCTCATGCATGCTCAACTTTGGGCCCAGGTAAGTTCTTGTCATTATAAGTATTTGCATGTCATTGAGAACCGCCAACGGGGTACCCCTTGCACATGGTACATGAGCTTTCCCATAACCAAAATGACAAGGCAAGCAGACAATGAGCATCTCAGCAATCTTTTTATTTACCATATGCATAGCTTTTTATTGAGGATGCTTCATAGATAGCTCATTATGGTGATGCTGCAAGTTTCCACCATGATTAGGCATGGCTTAGGCTAGCGGCCCAGGCATTTCTCTAACACAGGATAAAAACTCCATGGACTTACAAGTTCCCTCTTTCTTTCACACCGGTGATATCCATAGACAAAAGAGCATGATATCAACTGAGTACAAAGTACAAGTGCAATGTTGAAAATGTTCCCCGTGACAGCACGGTTCTGCTAATTCCAACTTATAAGTGCAAGCATATACAACAAAGTTGTCACAATGGTTCAAGTTTATTAGGGGCAAAGAATATAAAGTGTGCCATCAAGTTCGTGAGGGCTTTAATCACTAAGTTTTCACATAGCAAAATAGTTTTTAATTGGAAGATAGCTAAAAACAAGAATATACTTGGAACGGTGTAACAGACCATGCATAGGAGTTTATAGTGGACACTTTGGAATAACTTGGTTTCTTGGGAGTTTGAAACATGA
Source organism: Avena longiglumis (assembly GCA_030063025.1). Classification (NCBI taxonomy): domain Eukaryota; kingdom Viridiplantae; phylum Streptophyta; class Magnoliopsida; order Poales; family Poaceae; genus Avena; species Avena longiglumis. Next base: position 539,268,322 of record CP125973.1, read on the forward strand.
GTAGAGCTTACTCATACAAGTGGAGTCTAGCAAAATACGGGGAGCAACCAACTAAGAGAGCATAATGGCCATAATCATGCAGAGCAACAAAGCATTACTAATCAAAGCATAGAGTGGTACTACAAGTCGAGGACTAAATGATCATAGAGGCTATGGTGACTTGTCATAGTCATAACATGGTGTGAGCATGTGCCAAGTCAACCCAAACAAAGCATCAAAGGAGAATACCACAATACTATGCTTTTGCATGCTAAAACAACACATGATTCCTTCAAGGCACATTCAGCAATCCTAATTGTTTGGAACAATTCATGTTACAACAATAATCACTAATCATAAGGTCAAAATAATATCTAGCATGACATGATAAAGTCTAATCCACGGTCAAAACAAGCTCCCTTTTGTACCACTATAAGCATGCAACTTTCTACTCTTTTCCAACACCAAACAACTTATTTGAAACAACTCACAGTGAGAACGGGGGTCCAAACTACTTTATTCAAGCAAACTAAACAACCTAAGCAAAGCAAACAAAAACTAAGACGCTCCAAGAACAACACAATTGTGCATTAAACAATAAAAACGAAGTGTCTAGACAGACCTGGGCTTTTTACTGATAAAGAAGGGGATGCCTTGGGCATCCCCAAGCTTTGACGCTTTTACCTCTTGGATATTTCTTGGGATGACACCATGGTGGCATACCCAAGATTGAGCTTTTTTCCATTCTTCATCTCATTGCATCATTCTCTCTTTACACCTGAATTTTTTCCTTCATACAGAACTTCACACAATCTTCATTAGCAACATTAGTGTATTAAAAAGATATTAGACCTCTGGAAAAGCTTTGGAACAGCAAGGATTTTCACTAAAAACACAAGCTACTGTAGTACCTCCTTCAAAAAGCTCAATTCATCTAAAGAGAACTCAAAAAGGAATCAATAAGAAGCAAATGCAAATAATGTCAGAAATCTGTCAAAACAGACCAACAGGTAGAAACCGATTTGTTCGAACTTCTTCTGTTGCTCAAATCAAAAAGTGTTGAACTAATTAAAGTTAGCCAACATACTAGGGGATTTATTCGTAAATTTTGGCTTCAATCCGAGTTATAGAGCCTCCTCACGAATGTTTTTGGTGGAGGATAGAAATCTATTTTGGGACAGCAACTCCCCAAATCTTACTTCCCTCTCATTAGAGGTCATTCTTGGCACAAAAAACAAACAAAAAGGATAAGGATAGGTCATTATAGAAGTAATAACTTCCAAGACTCAAGGAAACTCTTGGGTTCTCTTCCAACAAGTACTTTTCTTTAATGCCTTTAAGTTAGGCTTGATAGTTTGAGAAGATGCTCACATAAGAAATATGAACTGAAGTAAAAGAGAGCATCAAGAACCAAATTCAAAACACATTTAAGTCTAACCCACTTTATATGCATAGGAATATTATAAAGAAACAAGTCATGAAAGCACAAAGCAACAAGCATAGGAAAGCAAAACAGGTGCAACTTCAAGATTTTCAACATAAAGAGGGGAAACTTAATATTTTAGAGGTGCATAAGACCATGTTTCCCTCTCTCATAATAACTTTTAGTAGCATCAAGAATAAAATTAACAATATAACTATCACATAAAACATTCTTATCATGAGCCACATGCATATTATTACTCTCCACATAAGAATAGTCATTCTTATTAATTGCGGTGGGAGAAAATTCAACTAAATAGCTATCATTGTTATTCTCGTCACCATAATCATCAAATATAGGAGGCATATTGTAATCATAATTAACTTTCTCCTCAATAGTAGGTGGGCTGAAAATATCATATTCATCATTGTAATAATCATATATTGGAGGTTTGGTATCATCATAAGCAATACAATAGCTATCTTCCAAAGTTGGGGAACTAAAAAGATCATTTTCATCAAAACTAGCTTCCCCAAGCTTAGACTTTTCCATAGCATTAGCAACAATGGTGTTTAAAAAATTCATACTAATAACATTGCTATTAGCATGCAAATAAAGTTTCATAGGTTTTTTAATCTTCTCTTCAAACAATTCATGTCCTAACTCAAGATAAACACTATAAAGCTCTCTATTTTTGTTGTTGTTTTCTGTAATGCCCCAGAAAATATTCCGAAATAAAATTGCGTGTTATTTTCTATTTTTGCATCATCATGACATCATGCATACTTTTGCCCTAAAATATTTTCACCACAAGATTATTTTGTTTTGTAATTAGTCCCTACTTTAATTTCAAATCAAAACCCCAATATTTTGTGGATCTTTTATTTGTCTAAAATCTATTTACAAAAGTGTTTTAAAATAAAAATGAAATAAAAATGTTTTTAGTGGGGGAGGCAGTCAAATGACCAGGCCCAAAGGCCCAGTCGAAAGACCACCTACCACCCTAGATAACTAAACCCTAATCCTAACCTAGGCGCCGCAGCCACACACCCGGGCGCCGCCGGCCACAAAGCACACGCACACACTCACGCGACCTCAACAATAACACACACACCACCGCACCCATGTTTGGTCTCAACCCAAAGCACCAGCACCAACCCAACACGAACACAACACGACGCACACGGCACCACACGCATGCACGCTGCCCGCGACCCAGGCCCGCACGCGAACTCCACGCACGGGACCCGGTCCCCAATCCTCGCCCCCTGCCCATCTTCCTCCCAGAGACTGGCGCGCCTTTGTGCCTCAGCCGAGATCCTGCTGTAGCACCAGCGTCCTCGACCTCTTCCGCCAGCCCTACCCCCGTCCTCAAGCCTCGGGCGCCGCCGCTCCGTACCTCTCCTATACTCGCCGAGCACCGACAGCACCATGGCTGCGCGCCATCAGGCCCCCTCTCCATTCCCATGGTGCCCCTTCTCCGGTCGTCCGCCCCATCGTGCCCGTCGCTGCCGCATGTTTCTGCCGTCCGCGTCCAGCTCGCTGCCACCTCGGCAGGGTGCCGCCCCGGCCTCTCTCCGTCGACCCCGGCGTCGTCGCCCTCTGCTTCACGTCTGCCCCATCACCGCGGTCTTCGCCGCATAGCGTGCCGTGCCCTGGGATCGCCCCTTCCTAAGCCTGAGAGCTCCATGGTAGCCTTGGCTTGCCTGCACCGTCCAACTCAAGCCGCCGTCCGGTCCCGCGTCCTTGTCTCTGTTTCCACTGTAGTCCCCGTGCCTCGATGTCACATCCCAAGATTGTCCAAATCTTGTAATGTGAAAAATAATTGAATAAAATAAAACTTTGTTGATTTTCAGGGTGAGAAGAAACTTTTTGATTCCAATTGGAAACCTTCAAACCCTTTTGATCAAACAAATCCTAAAGGGATTTTAAAAGTTAAACAATTAATAAAGAAAATATTTTGAATAAGTGAAATTACTATTATGAATCTTTTAATAAAAAGATTTGGTTTTCAAAAGACAAGATAGATTTATAAATAAAGGTTATTTTATAGAGCCAAATTAAACCTTGGCCAAGTATTTAAAATAAAATTTTTTGTTTTGATTAAAAATAGTAAAGGTTTATTTAAATAAAATAATAAGGATTTAATATCCAATTTTATTTAAATAAAAGGTTTTACCATTTTAGTTAAAACATCAAAACTTATTAAATTATTTTAAATAAGTTTTCCAAGGATTTTTTATTCTCAAATAAAACCTACTGAAGTGTTTTGGTTTTATTTTAGTTTTCACAATAAAGATTTTATTAAAACAAATCCTATTTGATTTAATAACTAAGGCCCATTCTATTTAATTATTAATGGACCCTAAAATAAAATGTTATTTTGTTTTAAACAAGTATTTCAAGTATCTTTTATTTTCAAATAAAACCTACTGATTTGGTTTTGAAAATACTTGGATTTTAAATGGAGATTTTATTAATTAAATCAAACCCTATTTGATTAAATAACTAAAGGTCCATTTTATTTAATTAATGAATGGATCCTAAAAAGAATAAAAAAATATTATTTTATTTTATTTTGGGATTTGGTTTATGTTGATAATCAGAACCAAAAACTCATTACAAGTTTGGAAGTGTTTGAATGTTTGATTTGTTTGCTTGAATATCCAAAACAGAAAATAGTATTGGAAAAAGAAAAAGGTTTCAGACAGAAAAAATATGCAAAAGACTCAACCCAACCAGCAGCCCAGCAAGGCCCAACTCGCAGCCCACTTTTCCTTCCCTCGGCAAAACGTTTTCTCACTCGAACTCACACCCACTAAGCCAATGATTGGTGGACCTCATTTTCTCTTCCTTCTCTCGCTGCCAGAGGACCCCACCGCCACGTCCCCCTTCTTCCCCACCCGCGGACTACGCCCTCCCCCTCGCCGGCCGTTGCAGGCGAATTAAACCCGGCGTAATACGTCTTAATCAAGCGTTGAATCAGCCCCTTGACCATGCACGTTAAATCATCTGCCCCTCCTCTCCACTTCCCCTCTGTCGCCCCACCTCGACACGCCCCCAGGCTGCCAAGTTCTGCTCAACCACCGCCACTGCCCGACGATGCTCCGGCGAGGAATCCGGCCAACACACGCCACCTCTTGCCTCCTTGAGCACGCAGCTGTGATCAGCATCCCCTAGCGGACCTTTCTGCAGCCGCAGCTCACTCGCGCGCGCCCCTGAGCGTCGACAACGACAACAACCGCCGCCGCCGTGTCTGGTTCATCTCCGACGAGCCCCACAGGTAGTTTCCGACCACCCCGCGACCTCTACTTCACGCACACATCGTCGCCATAGCTTTACGCGTCTGACCCTGCCTTACATTTGTCCCAGCATGCATCGTAGCCCCGTCTCCGACGATTCCCGAGCGAACCCGACGCCAGCAGGAACTCCGGCGAGCAATCAAGCCCACTCCAGCGCGCCCCTCGACGAGCTGCCGCAACGTTGAGCATCAGCAGGCTTCGGCGATCCTGGTGAGCTACCCCTATGCTCCCCTTGCCTCCTAAATCACCGGCGATGACCTCGCCAGAGCGCTGCCGCCAGAGCGCCGCAGCCAGCGCCGCTGATTATTAGTCAGAGTAGTTAGGACCGTTGGATTGGAATCTGACGATTAGGAAAGAAAGTGAGCGAAGGGGTATCGAGCGATCTGTACCGTGCGATCCCGCTTTGATCTAATGCTCCACAGCGATCGATCCGCACGAAGCGGTACCGACCAATCACGGCGCGATGCGTGGCCAGTTTCTGTTTAAAACAGATTTTGAAATCAGATTTAAATGCCATTTTGAAACCACTGTAACTTTTGATCCACATGTCCAAAAATTGCAAATTTTATATCAATGGAATCAGCAAGACAAGCCCTAGACAACCATTCCTTTTGTTTAGTAAAGAGCTTTTGGAAAAATGGTTGTTTTGCAGAAACATTTGTATGCTTGTTAAGGATGTAAAAATGGTTCAAAAATGTTTTTGGGGATAAAATCTTTTGCAAATGGATTGTTTTGAACCTACTGACCATAGGAAACACTTTGTGGATTCAAAAATGTATTTGGTGAAGGAAAAGAATGATTCTTTGATTTAAAACCATTTCTAGTCAAATAGAAATGTGGTTTATTTATTAAAAATGGTTTTGGAAGAAAACCTTTGGAAAATGTTTTGTTTTAAACTCTCTGACCCCAAACACCAAGTTTTATGGTTTTAAACTCTCTAACCCCAAACACCACATAAAATGATACTTTGTTTTGAAAATGGTTTAGGAAGTGAAACTTCTTGCAAATGACTTTGCCACTTTACAAAATGACCATTAGGTGTTTTCAAATGTTTATGAACCATTAGCAACCACTTTTCAAAACAAAACAAAGCTTGGCATGCTTGCATGCATTACTTTGACTTTGTTATTTTATGTGTTGTTTTGCTTGATTGGTAGATTGAGTATGTGCCTTGCTTGGTTGATTTGTAGTGACTTGAAGAGTGTGATTGTAGCAAGTACAAGGAGTGAACCCATACTCTACAAAAATGGCAAGTGATGCTTCATACTTTTTGTCCCATTACTTTCTCTATGCATTAGTGATTTTCTCTAAGTAAACTTGCATGGATTTTGCTAAGTATAAACCTTGCTATAGGAAAACCTAGTAGATGAAACCTTAGTGGAAATCTTCCTAAGTTAAGATTCCTATTACTATCAAGCTTAGCCTAGCTAATAGAAAACATGGGTGGAATATATATTCGCACTATGGAAAAATATTCTAAGTCTGAGGACTTGTGTTTTTGTTTAATAAAACAACTAAGTTAATGAATCACCTGGGTAGAATGGTAATTGCTTGGTGGATTTTGGTTGAGTGGTTCACAAGGCCCATGTTTATGGTTTACCTTGTGTATCTCACTTGTGGATGGCCACCCAGGAACAAAGAGATTTGAGATGTCAAATATTGAGAAGCTTCAAGTGCAGCCACTTGGCAATATGGGCTCTGCCATGATCATATAGGTTGCAAGAACTTAGCCATATGGACAGTGGGTGGTAGTGTTTGATAGGTTGGAGCGCGTCCATTTTGGTCTAAGGGAAGGCTTCTGAAATATCTTGTCTTGGGAAACCAAGTCTTGTGGGGAAAGTGCACCACCTCTACAGAGTGTAAAATCTAGCCATGTCCCTGGTAAAGGACAATTTGAGCATCAAGACATGGAAGCAATCAAGAATCTCATCATTCAAATTTATAAGTTAAAAACTTGTGGTTTGAACAAGGGTTAAAGGATCTTCAAGCTTTGTTTGAGAAAAAAGTTTTTGTCAAGCAAAAACTTAGTGTTTTCAAAATGATAAGGAAAAATATATTTTTGAGCAATGCAAGCCTAAGCCCCACTTAGCCAAATGCATATAGATGATAGACTCCACTATACTACCATAGTATCACTTTCCAATACAATTCAAATGTATTGACCCTTGTGGCTGTAACTTGTAATGTTGCAAGTTTGATTGTTTTTAGTGAAGATTGATTGATTAGGATTACAAAGTCTACAACCAACATGTCTGCCTGTGGAACTTTGAAGATGAAGGACTCCATGCTTATAGATATTCTGCTGCAATGTATTGTAATATCCAAATGAGCTATGTAAGATGTAATAAAACTATGTTATTCCTGGTTATAAAGTTATGTTATGACCCTTGTTTCTTGATATTACATCTAAACTGTGGATGCTAGCTATTGATCCAGGGACTAGCATTGTAAACACAGGGGACACCACCTTATGTTAATAAAGGGTGGGGTCACTCCCTCCACACTCGATCTTCCCTCCATCCGGCAACCGCTGGTGTGTCCCTGCCTAGTGTTCGACATGTTGTTAATGTGGTTTCTACCATTACGTGGGGCATTCCATTCTTTTGGACCTGGTATGGCATGTTGGTTGTTGTCTTTGCCACAGACACGCAGATCATGTGTGTATGCTCATCTCTGAAGCATCTTTTTGTCCTATGTCGACCGACGCCAAATATCACCATGGTGCCTTTTTCCTCTGCGGGTTCTCGGATATCCGCAAGGTCAAGTTCTTCTCGTTGATCCGGTACCTTGGAAGAATGCACCTGGTATCAAGTGAATACCGTACCGTCACCGAAGACACTTGGGGAATCACCGACAAGATCTCCTTCACGGAAACTTCAAGTTCTCCTCACGGAACCACAAGTTCTCCTTCCCGGACCCGAAGACCGATCCCGCCGAAGGCCGAACCCAAACACCCACGGAATTCCAAGATCGACGGAACCCTAAATGTGTGACCCTTTTCCGGTATCCTATTTTAATAAATATAATATAACTCGTGCTTATTAAATCATTCATGCTCGCATACATATTTATTTATTTGTCTGGGGTACTTTGTCGATTCACCTCATAATTAAATATGGAGCCCATATGCGGGCGAATCTAGTCTAATATTGGTTCCATCTAAATTTGTGTAGCGAACCGTTGTCATGCTTTGCCTTGTTAATTCAACATTTAATGTGTGGGGTAGATAAATAACTTGAATCCAATAATAATTGTCCGGATCTTGATTCCGCTTAATATTGTTAAGATAGACCGCATATTACCATGCCATGCATCATATCATAAACATGTCGGATCTTCCGCCGTATTATTAAATATTGCATCGGTTGCACTTTTTAGTATTTGCTTCTTCACCGGATAGGACGATGAGACGATGTGAGGAACGACATGCCTCCGGTTTTCCCGACTTTGTATCACAGGCGAGCTGTAACACCCTCAGAATCGGCCCTATGCAAGTTTTGGCGAAACCCGCCAAACCCGCATAGAAACGATTCAAAGGTGCCCACCAGGCACTTTCGTGCGGGTGGAAAACGAAGTAATAACATTACACAACAGTCCTCGATGGGACCCACAGAACAGATATATATACAACACGACTCCATGAGTCAAGAATACAGATATAATATACAAAGATCCAAATCACCTTGAAAACGATAGAGCGTCCAGCTACGGACAAGATGCAAATGGGGCTAAGAGCCCTGAAGAATAACCAATGGCGTCCATAACCCTGCCCAGGCCAAGCCGGAAGGGTAACCCTGCTAACGACGTCGATCTCAAACCTGCTTAAACAAAAGGGGTGCCGACAAAGGGCAAAGGAAAAAGAAGGAGCGTCATTACTGAGGCCAGTACACGGCAAGGCTAGAATTCGGCGGTCCTCGCCTACATAGGTATGGTGGACTGTAGCGGCAGCGGCAGCATGCACTAAACAACCTATAGAGACTCGATACAACTGGCGGCAATCAGAGAGGGGTAAGAAGGACCTATTCGGAACCAACCTGAAACTACCATCCAACAAACCCATCCTGGTGTTTCCCCCTCGAGACCAAACGAGGAAGTCAACCGAGGAACTCACACGGTTGGCAGTTTAACTTATTCAGTTATAGTTGCGGCACTTTACTAGTCAGGTTTAGATAATCGTCCTGATAAAGTAAGCAGTGGGCACTTTTAGTTAACCATTCCGTTATAGTGGCAACACTTACTAGTCAGATACAAATAGCATGAGATAAACCCAAAACCCAGCAGTTGTTGGTACTTTTCTTTAGCCATTCCGTTGTAGTTGCAATACTTACTAGTCAGATACAATGGTCGCAAGCGACCCCAAACAAGCAATTGTGGGCAGTATTAATTAGCCATTCCATTATAGTGAAGCTAATTACTAGTCATTATAAAGTCAAATTTATAGCAATAAACTTTAGTTATGCTTGTCTATGGTCGAGATACTGTGCTCCAAGTCGTCCATAACCGCGGACACGGCTTTCAGAAAGTTTTACCCGGCCGGGGTGCACCAATAGCAACACACGCTCGATCAACCTCGGAAAAACCAAATCAAAACCCAACGAGGCTTTCACGACTGAACAATCACGAGATTGAATATTTCAGGGGCCACCCTTGGAGTACACATAGCAACGGTAAGCAAGCTCCGAGACGGACTCAAGGTTTGGGTATACGGCTGTGAACGACTGGGAACCCAAAACTGGGCTTGTCGACACCGCGGAATCATGTCCCGATCCTAAACAGTACAGGTGCTATCTGTCGCACAATCGTAAATACATAAGTAGCATGGCATAAGTACAGGATCGTAAATAAAACCTCAAACTAGTTTGTTGCCCCAAGGAATAAGACTGAATCAAGCTCTGGCTCAGGGGGGTCCCATATACCTCCCGGATGTGGATAGCGCGATAAAATCAAGGAACAGGTATCAAGTACTCGGGGTCCTACGGGACACAAGTGGGCGTTCGGAAACCAAATGTTATCTATCACCCACCGATGCCTCTGCTTACTTCAATTTTAGTTGTTAAACAGGAATTAAAGTGAACGATAAGTAAAACTATGATCATCTCCAACATCAACATGCGGCAATTCATCAACAACTGTGGCATATGACGACGCACAACAGCACTTGAGCAAGCGACTACGACACGCGAGTCCAACTATCTACCAAACAACAGGTAATAGGATGTGTCCGAGGCAATATAGGGCTGCACGGTATATCACAGGTACGGAAACTAAAGCATCGCAACACAGATAGCAATAGATCAACAGGAGGGAAGTAAATACTATAAAAGTAAGATAGGTGGAAAGGGGGAGATGCTCGCCTGAAAAGCATTGCCGAAGGGTTCATCCGAAGATCGGGGCGAAGCTCACATCAACTCAACGACCTTATCCGCGAAGAAGCAAAACACTAGAAGAAACACCGGATGCACTATTTAATACAACGGCAGAAGATCGGGCATGATGCATGCATGATGTATGACATGGCAAAGATGCGATGCAATTAGATCATATTAAGCGGAACTGGGGTCCCGACAATTAATTGAATGGTTCAAGTTATTTAGCTACCCCGCAATTTAAATGTTGTTTTAGCACGGCAAAAGATAGCACCGGTCCGCTACACAAATTTAAATGAGGCCAATATGAGACCAGATTTGCCCGCATATGGGCCCCATATTTAATTATAAAGTGAATCGGCATAAGGCCCCCAAACCACAGACAAATATGCATGCGAGATGAACAATTCAATATGCAATAAGTTGTTATTATATTATAAAATAGGGTGTCGGGAAGGGTTCACATTAGGGTTCGGAAGATCTTGGTTCCGGGTTCGGGTCGGTCTCGTGGTCCGAGTTCGATGGAACGTTCTCGGATATGAGGTAGGTCTTGGCGCATCCGTGGCCTTGGTCATGTTGTCGGTCTTGTCATCTCTCGCGGACCTTGGCGTTCCGAGGGCGATTTGGTCCAGGCGTCGGCATCGGACTCGCCGGCGGTGTCGAACTTGTCGGGTCCTCGAATCGGGTCGGTCTTGGCATTCGGGACGAAGAACTTGGCGTTCCGCGGAGAAGTGCTTGTCGTACCGGCGGCGATCTTGGCGGTCATCGGGTCCGGGAGCGGTTCTCGGCAAACTGATCGATTCCATGTCGACGATTTCGGTTCGCGTCCTCGGCAACGCCTTCGAATCGGAGGCGATCTTGGCATCGCGTCGGTGGTCGGTGACGATCTTGAATCGACGCAAGGCAATGTTTGCCGAGGAGGATCTTGTGATACAAGGTATCATTATCGGTAGATGGCAACATCAGAGCCTTCTCAGACCAGGTGTCCTAGCAACAAACGGAGCATCGAGATGCGGCCTGCGCAGATATCACGCATAACGGCAGATCATTCCCTTCTCAAAGACAACTCTGAGTTTGGAAGAGCCGACATGCAAGCGATTGAAGGCGACCCCACGCCAGCTGGCTTGGCGGCAGGACCAGCCAAAGCAAGACACGGACGGCTGCGAGACGGCGGAGGACGCCGGGCAGCGGCTGCATGGGCCCCGAAGAGGCGGAGGAGGCCACGGCGGTCGAGGGACGGCCACGCCACTGGCGCAGGGAGGCGGTTACCAGCGAGAGAGGGAGCCCGCGGAGAGGAAGCTGCGGCTCTGGCGGCTGAGGATAGCGGGCGGCTCGGAGGAGCACACCAGCGGCGGCGAAGCGGCTCGCCGGGCCGGGCGCGGTGGCCAAGAGGGGGAACGGCGGCTGGCGGCTCGGGAGGCGGGGTGGTGGAGAAGCGCTGGGAGGTCGCCGGCCAGCGGGCAGCAAAGGCCGAGGCGAGAGAGGGAAGCCAGAGGCCGGGCATCGGTGATGAGAGGTTGAAGGAGGGAGGAGCAGGGCGGCAGTTACGGGAGAAGCCATGAGGGCGCTGTGACGCGGCATGTGGCGCAGGCGGGGAGGCGGCAGCCGGGGCACCGAGGCGGCCACCGGATCTCTGAGGCGGCCAAGGGCCACAGGCCTGGCGGAGGGAGCCGGGCAAGGCGCGAGAGGAGGCTGGCGCCGGAGGGTGGAGGGAGGTTGGGCTTGCGCCACGGAAGGGAAGCAGCTGCGGCCATGTGAGGCTGGAGGAAGGTTGCAGGTGGGTGGAGGCGCGTGGGGAGGAGAGGAGGAAGAAGACAGGGGCACGGGAGCGTGGCAGGCCAGGTGGGGCCGGCGCGAACGGGCTGCTCGGGGTAGGTCCAAGGTGCAGGTGGCGTGGGGATCTGGGAAGGGGGTGCTGCGTGCGTGTGGGTTGGTGGGAGTGTGTTGAGAGGGAGTGGGGGTGGGCTTAGTCTAGGTGGCAGCACAGGATTGGGTGAGGGAGAGAGGGGAGATGAGGTGGCGAGGGGCTATTGGTTGGGGTGAGGTGGAGGGTTGGACTGGGTAGGTAGTTTGGTAGGTTTAGGAATTAGGTGGACCGTTTTAATTTCTGGGGCGGTCGTTCGGGTCATTCGGCCCGTTCGACTGCCCCACTAAAAATAATAAATATTTTTATTTATTTCAAACAAGGCTTTTGCAACCCGATATCAGGCAAAACAAAATATACCGGCGACCCGGGTTTGGCGTTTGAATAAAAGACGGGGCGTTTTAGAAAACAAAACTAGGTTTATCTGCAAATAGTTTTATAAAAGCAAATGCAAGATGATGCCGATGCTCAAATGCAATGTGGCATGATGACATGAGCATGCGATCATGATGATGCAATGCACAAAAACAACGCGATTTTCTAGTAGTGGTTTTGCGGGATGCCACAATTCGACACCACTAACAATGGATCTCGCCCTCGAGATCCGCCTCATGGTACCGGGAGGAAGGTCGGCGATCTGCGTCTTCTCGCTTCGTGTAGATCCTCGCGACACCACTAACAAGAGGTCGTTGTCCGTGATCGCCGAGAGAACACTCCGGAAAACAAAAGGTCGAAGGTAGAGGCATCAAGAAATAAAGCCACCTCTAGCTTCTGATGGACGGAGTAGAATCGCTGGATCCACTGATTCGATGTACGAGAGCGAATGATAAGAGTAGTCGGATGGTGATCAGTCCATCGCGCACCCAAACCATTACTCTGCACACGAATAGGCGGATTATGCAACCAACTCTCGGAATCAGACTGAAGATCTCGACAAGCGAGGTTCGGAAACAAAGGAGTGATGCCGACTCTGCATCGGATCTGGCGTGGATGATGTCGTCGCGTCGGAAAACACCGGAATGCACAAACAAGGAACAAAGAATGGTACCACAGCAGACGGATTCCTCAAGCAGCATGAACCCCGGATGGTAGGACACCATTAACAGAGAAGGAAGCGAAACCCTGAAGGTACGACGGAAACCCAACCCCGAGAATTCCTGGACTCGAGAAAGAGACGAGAGCGGATTCAAAACACGTGGAGGTAAGAGGAGAATAGCACAGGGATAAGGAGTAAAATCAGACCTAATCAGAACTATCCAACCGATTTTGCAAAATAGTTTTGACACTCTACTTTGGCCGTTAGCTAGGTTATCCTACAGGCTGGACTTGAGGGGTATCGCAACTGCTGAGCTCTGATACCACTCTGTAACACCCTCAGAATCGGCCCTATGCAAGTTTTGGCGAAACCCGCCAAACCCGCATAGAAACGATTCAAAGGTGCCCACCAGGCACTTTCGTGCGGGTGGAAAACGAAGTAATAACATTACACAACAGTCCTCGATGGGACCCACAGAACAGATATATACAACACGACTCCATGAGTCAAGAATACAGATATAATATACAAAGATCCAAATCACCTTGAAAACGATAGAGTGTCCAGCTACGGACAAGATGCAAATGGGGCTAAGAGCCCTGAAGAATAACCAATGGCGTCCATAACCCTGCCCAGGCCAAGCCGGAAGGGTAACCCTGCTAACGACGTCGATCTCAAACCTGCTTAAACAAAAGGGGTGCCGACAAAGGGCAAAGGAAAAAGAAGGAGCGTTAGTACTGAGGCCAGTACACGGCGAGGCTAGAATTCGGCGGTCCTCGCCTACATAGGTATGGTGGACTGTAGCGGCAGCGGCAGCATGCACTAAACAACCTATAGAGACTCGATACAACTGGCGGTAATCAGAGAGGGGTAAGAAGGACCTATTCGGAACCAACCTGGAACTACCATCCAACAAACCCATCCTGGTGTTTCCCCCTCGAGACCAAACGAGGAAGTCAACCGAGGAACTCACACGGTTGGCAGTTTAACTTATTCAGTTATAGTTGCGGCACTTTACTAGTCAGGTTTAGATAATCGTCCTGATAAAGTAAGCAGTGGGCACTTTTAGTTAACCATTCCGTTATAGTGGCAACACTTACTAGTCAGATACAAATAGCATGAGATAAACCCAAAACCCAGCAGTTGTTGGTACTTTTCTTTAGCCATTCCGTTGTAGTTGCAATACTTACTAGTCAGATACAATGGTCGCAAGCGACCCCAAACAAGCAATTGTGGGCAGTATTAATTAGCCATTCCATTATAGTGAAGCTGATTACTAGTCATTATAAAATCAAATTTATAGCAATAAACTTTAGTTATGCTTGTCTATGGTAGAATCTTGTGCTCCAAGTCGTCCATACGCATGGACACGGCTTTCGAAAGTTTTACCCGGCCGGGGTGCACCAATAGCAACACACGCTCGATCAACCTCGGAAAAACCAAATCAAAACCCAACGAGGCTTTCACGACTGAACAATCACAGGATTCAGAAATATTTCAGGGGGCCACCACTTGGAGCACCCGCCACGAAGTAAGCAAGCTCCGAGATGGACTCGAGGTTTGGGTATACGGTGAACGATCGGAACCCAAAATCGGGCTTGTCGACACCGCGGAATCGTGTCCCGATCCTAAACAGTACAGGTGCTATCTGTCGCACAATCGTAAATACATAAGTAGCATGGCATAAGTACAGGATCGTAAATAAAACCTCAAACTAGTTTGTGGCCCCAAGGAATAAGACTGAATCAAGCTCTGGCTCAGGGGGGTCCTATATACCTCCTGGATGTGGATAGCGCGATAAAATCAAGGAACAGGTATCAAGTACTCGGGGTACTACGGGACACAAGTGGGCGTTCGGAAACCAAATGTTATCTATCACCCACCGATGCCTCTGCTTACTTCAATTTTAGTTGTTAAACAGGAATTAAAGTGAACGATAAGTAAAACTATGATCATCTCCAACATCAACATGCGGCAATTCATCAACAACTGTGGCATATGACGACGCACAACAGCACTTGAGCAAGCGACTACGACACGCGAGTCCAACTATCTACCAAACAACAGGTAATAGGATGTGTCCGAGGCAATATAGGGCTGCACGGTATATCACAGGTACGGAAACTAAAGCATCGCAACACAGATAGCAATAGATCAACAGGAGGGAAGTAAATACTATAAAAGTAAGATAGGTGGAAAGGGGGAGATGCTCGCCTGAAAAGCATTGCCGAAGGGTTCATCCAAAGATCGGGGCGAAGCTCACATCAACTCAACGGCCTTATCCGCGAAGAAGCAAAACACTAGAAGAAACACCGGATGCACTATTTAATACAACGGCAGAAGATCGGGCATGATGCATGCATGATGTATGACATGGCAAAGATGCGATCTAATTAGATCATATTAAGCGGAACCGGGGTCCCGACAATTAATTGAATGGTTCAAGTTATTTAGCTACCCCGCAATTTAAATGTTGTTTTAGCACGGCAAAAGATAGCACCGGTCCGCTACACAAATTTAAATGAGGCCAATATGAGACCAGATTTGCCCGCATATGGGCCCCATATTTAATTATAAAGTGAATCGGCATAAGGCCCCCAAACCACAGACAAATATGCATGCGAGATGAACAATTCAATATGCAATAAGTTGTTATTATATTATAAAATAGGGTGTCGGGGAAGGGGTTCACACATTAGGGTTCGGCAGATCTTGGTTCCGGGGTTCGGGGTCGGTCTCAGGGTCCAGGGTTCGATGGAACGTTCTCGGATAACAGAGGTAGGTCTTGGCGCATCCGTGGCCTTCGGGTCATGTTGTCAGTCTTGTCGTCTCTCGCGGGGACCTTGGCGTTCCGAGAGGGCGTACTTGGTCTGGCGTCGGGGCATCGGACTCGCCCTGGCCGGTGTCGAACTTGTCGGGTCCTCGAATCGGGTCGGTCTTGGCGTTCGGGATGAAGAACTTGGCGTTTCGCGGCGAAGTGCTTGTCGTACCGGCGGCGATCTTGGCGGTCATCGGGTCCGGGAGCGGTTCTCGGCGAACTGATCGATTCCATGTCGACGTACTCGGGTCTGGCGTTCTCGGGGCAACGGCCTTCGAATCGGGGGAGGCGATCTTGGCATACCGCGTCTTCGGTGGTCGGTGACGATCTTGAATCGACGCAAGGCAATGTTTGCCGAGGAGGATCTTGTGATACAAGGTATCATTATCGGTAGATGGCAACATCAGAGCCTTCTCAGACCAGGTGTCCTAGCAACAAACGGAGCATCGAGACAGCAGCTTCTGCAGATATCACAGACACCGGCAGATCATTCCCTTCTCAGCACAACTCTACAGGTTTGGAAGAGCTGACATGCAAACGATTGAAGGCGACCACAGCCACGCGCGGGCTTGGCAGCAGGACCAGGCGGCCAGCAGCAAGACACGGACGGCGCTGCGAGACGGCGGAGGACTTCCGGGCAGCGGCTGCGTGAGGCGGAGGAGGCCACGATGGCCGAGGGCCGGGGCGGCCACGGCCACAGTGGCAGTGAGGCGGTTACCAGAGAGAGGGAGCCCGGAGGAAGCTCTGGCGGTGAGGATAGCGGCGGCTCGGCGGAGGAGCACCGCTGGCCATGGCAGCGGCGGCTCGCCGAGCGGGAGGCGCCGGGCCGGGCAGCGGTCGGAACGGCGGGCTCCGGGAGGCGGGTGGTGGAGAAGGCGCGAGGGTCGCCCGGTGGCGGCCGGACGCGAGCAAGCGGGGTGGCGGAGGAGCGACGAGCACGAGGAGGCGCACGGGGAGGCGTGGGGTAGGCCGGCGGGGCGGGCGTCGAGGGAGAGAGGCAGAGGAGCTGGGAGCCGAGGCCGGCAGCGTCGAGACAGAGGTTGAAGGAGGGAGGAGGGCGGCGGTGGCGGGAGAGAAGCTCGCGCACGGGAGGCGGACGCGATGCAAGGCGATGGCGGGGAGGCGGCAGTCGTCGGGGTCAAGGAGGCCACCGGATGCGAGGAGGCCACGGGCCCTGGCGGCGGAGGGAGCCCGAGGGGGGCGCGCGGCGAGGAGAGGGAGGCTCGGGCGCCGGCAGAGGGTGGAGGGGGAGGTTGGGCTTGCGGCCGCGGGAAGGGGAAGCGGCGGCCGCGGCTCCGCCCGCGGGGGCTGGAGGAGGAAGGTTGCAGGTGGGTGGAGGCGCGTGGGGAGGAGAGGAGGAAGAAGACAGGGGCACGGGAGCGTGGCCGGGGCGCTGGTGGGGCCGGGCGCGAGCGGGGACGGGGCTGCTCGGGGTAGGTCCCGCGGGGTGCAGGTGGCGTGGGGATCTGGGAAGGGGGTGCTGCGTGCGTGTGGGTTGGTGGGAGTGTGTTGAGAGGGAGTGGGGGTGGGCTTAGTCTAGGTGGCAGCACAGGATTGGGTGAGGGACAGAGGGGAGATGAGGTGGCGAGGGGCTATTGGTTGGGGTGTGGGGAGGGTTGGACTGGGTAGGTAGTTTGGTAGGTTTAGGAATTAGGTGGACCGTTTTAATTTCTGGGGCGGTCGTTCGGGTCATTCGGCCCGTTCGACTGCCCCACTAAAAATAATAAATACTTTTATTTATTTCAAACAAGGCTTCTGCAACCCGATATCAGGCAAAACAAAATATACCGGCGACCCGGGTTTGGCGTTTGAATAAAAGACGGGGCGTTTTAGAAAACAAAACTAGGTTTATCTGCAAATAGTTTTATACAAGCAAATGCAAGATGATGCCGATGCTCAAATGCAATGTGGCATGATGACATGAGCATGCGATCATGATATGCAATGCACAAAAACAACGCGATTTTCTAGTAGTGGTTTTGCGGGATGCCACACGAGCATTCTCCCCCTTCTACCTATTTTGCATTTATAGTCTTTACTTTCTTTCTTTGATCTATTGCTATCCTTATTATTGATGCTTTAGTACCGTTCCTTTATTTACCTGCTCCACTACATTGCCTTCGTTATCCTATTGACTTGTTTGATTAGCTAGCTTTGTCCTTGCGAGTCGTAGGCATGCTTAGTACCGCTCTCATACAGGTGGAACATATTACTTGGATATTGTTGGTGATAAGATAATTAAATTGGTGATGTTGGTTATGGTTATGGTTTCACCTAATGATAAGGCCCCGACAGGGACCACCTTTGGGAACTGCTTGAGCCGACCTAGGACCCGTTCGTTCTACGATACCAGTTCTGAGTTGATCGCACTAACCAAACGTGGGGCCTCTGGGATCCCCCCTTAACTACCGGCGCTATTCATATATCCAGAGGGTTACAAAATTGGTTTTCCATTTGGTGCATACGCATAATATGTCCTCGGACATGGGTGAGTTGGTATGTCTTCGGACTTGATGTTTTGGTGGATTGCCATGGCTTGCATACATAAATCACGGTACACGGTGGCGGCACCCACGGTGTGTACATGTTACCCCGCAGGGCCCGATCCACCAGTAGGCACAAACGCTGTGCCTTCCTTGAGAATCGCCGTACCTCTTGGTTGGTTCCCCACAGTAGGTGATGCCTCTGGATATGCGCGTAGTTAAGGGATAGTTATTGTTGTGAGATACAGATGGCACGCGTAATATGTTGCCTGATGGGTTGAGCATGCGTTTTGGTACAGTAGTGCACCCCTGCATGGTAAATCTTTTCGAGAAGCCGTGTGTCCATGGTTATGGACGCCTCAGGAGTACAGTGTCATGATCATAGACAACGCCACTAATGTTTCGCTCTTTAATAATATGTTTAGTAATTAGCCTTATCAACTAAAAACCTGCTTAACTAAAATTGCCACCATGTGTGTTCCGATAGAGGACTTCCTCGACTGGTCTTCGAGGGGGAAATCTTTGGATGGGTTATGTTTGGTGTTATATTGTTGTTACCTCATAGCGCTCTCTTATCTCTCTCTAATAGCCGAAGTTGTAGCGTGTCTCTATAAGTTAGATAGTGCAAGCTTTGCTGCCGCTGAGCCCACCATACCTATGTAGGCGAGGACCGCCGAATTCTAGTCTCGCCGTGTACTGGCCTCAGTACTGACCGCTCTCTTTCTGTTTTCCTTTGCCCTTTGTCGGCACCCTTTTGGCTTGACAGGTATGTGATTGACGACGTTACCAAGGTTACCCTTCCGGCTTGGCCTGGGCAGGGTTGGACACCGCTTCATTATTCTTTAGGACTCTTAGTCCCATTTGGATCTTGTCCGTACTCGGATACTATTTGACTTTCTTTATGATTTATATCTTTGTATTTGTATTCTTGACTCGTTGAGTCGTTTTTGTATATATAAGTTCTTGTGGACTCTGTTGTAAACTACTGTGATGTAACTACTTGTATTCCAATCCCACCCACACGAAAGTGTCTGGTGGGCGTCTTTGAATCGCTTCTATGCGGGTGTTGGCGGGAAATGCTGAGATCTGCATAGACCCGATTCGGGGGCGTTACATTTTCCATTAAGCCTAACTAGTGAAAACAAGAAACAAAAAGACAAATTGCAGAATCTAAAGGAAATAACTTCGAGCACTCACACCGGAGGATGTGAGTACCTTTTACCTTACCTCCCCGGCAATGGCGCCAGAAAAAAGCTTGATGTCTACGCACTTCTATTCTTGTAGACAGTTTTAGGGCCTCCAAGTGCAGAGGTTTGTAGAACAGCAGCAAGTTTCCCTTAAGTGGATTATCCAAGGTTTATCGAACTCAGGGAGGAAGTGGTCAAAGGTATTCCCTCTCAAGCAACCCTGCAATCAAGATACAAGAAGTCTCGTGTGTCCCCAACACACCCAATACACTTGTCAGGTATATAGGTGCACTAGTTCGGTGAAGAGATAGTGAAATACAAGTGGTAATGGTGCCAGAAAAGAGCTTCTGACTTGTTTTTGACGTGGGGTAACGGTGTCAGAAAATAGCTGATGGCGTGGAGGAACAGACTAAAGGCAAACTAAAGGAAGCAAGCAAACATGCAACAGATCTAGTAGCAAACGGTGTTTCAATGCTTAGAAACAAGGCCTAGGGATCATACTTTCACTAGTGAACACTCTCTCATATAAATATCCTCTCTTTATGATACTACTCTTAACTACTCTCCGGTTGGACACTCTAATCCATGGTAGGGCTATAAGAACACTCCTCAAAGTCCGCCTTCCCCAATCTAGATAACCTCACACTGTCACCTTGAGCACTAGATGGTTCCAACAAACACCACAATTTCATAGAGACATCCAACTCCAAATATAACTCATAACAAATATTCAATCTATCCAAAGTGCCACGCACGGTATGCACGCTGTCACTTTCACACATGTGGGGAAAAGCATAGATCTATTAAAACACAAAGAGTATTTATGTAGACTCAAGCCTAAGTGCCACCATGGCGTGCACACTATCACTTTCACACACATGGGGAGAGCAGAGATCTAATGAAGCACTTGAGTATCAAGGTAGATCTACTTGATTACAAAGCTCATGATCACAATATGACCATGCATAGAGAGAGATGAACACATAGCTACCGGTAGAGCCATTAGCCCCGAGGAAGAACTACTCCCTCCTCATCATGGGAATCAACAACGGTGATGAAGATGGTGGTGGAGATCGATGGAGATGGCTCCGGGGGCACTTACCCGTCCCGGCAGGGTGCCGGAACAGAGACTTTCTGTCCCCCGAATCTCCCCTTTGGTGGCGGCGCTACGGAGGTTTTCGTGGATTTCTTCTGGATTGTTTAGGGTTTTCCCATCGGAGGCTTCTTATAGGCGCATGAATCAAGGTCGGTGGGGGTCCAGGGGGCCCACACCCCCTCCGGGCGCCTCCAGGGTTTGCTCGCGCCTAGGGGGGATTGGCCACCCTGTGCCCCCCCTCCGGATCTGCTTCGTGGTTCAGTGTTGCTCCGGGAAAAATAATAACTTTGGCTTTTGTCCCGTCCAATTCTGAGAATATTGATTTTCTGCCTTTCTAGAACCAAAAACAGAAGAAAACAGACAACTGACACTGTGGCAACTTGTTAATAGGTTAGTTCCAGAAAATATATAAAAACACCTTAAAGTAAAGACAAAGCAAAGCAAAATAGATACAAAACAAGCATGGATCATCAAAAAATATAGATACATTTCCGACGGTGGATAGTCCTCTTGTATATTTGGAGTAGCTCCATACACAAGCCATCGCGGGGGCAACCGTGCATTTGTGAATTGATGAGAAGCCCACAATCCGGTCCAGTCTTTCTTGCACATTAAGTAGTCATAATACTCTCTCATACCAAACATAATTTTCATGAAAAGCTCCTTCATCCTAAATTAAAATCTCTGGCCGTATTTGTTGCGTTGTCAGCGAAGTAGTCGGTGTCAAGCAACATACCACCTGTCTGCCTATGAAGGTCCTTGTTCCTTGCCTTTCCAACCCTCAAACCACCACGCTGAGGAACGACATTGAGCTACTACCGGGTACAAAGAAGAGCTCCCAAGATCATCTCGGTTAGCGACGACATTAACCTCCTCTTCATAAAGAGCTCTACCATCATCTCATCGTCGTTGTCCATTGTGGAAAAATGTCGAACACCTTGTCAGTGAGGCGAGGAAATGGTGATGCCAGCCACATTGTTGTGTCGGCAAGTCAGGGTCAAAGTGGACGTACCAGATCAGTCTGGCCGTGTGCGGTGTCACGATACTAGGTGTTGTGTCGACAACAGTAGGTGCGAAAGAAGGTGTGGTGTTGGCGACAGTAGGCGCGGTGGAAATTTCTTGGTGTTGGTGTGTCAGGCAAGCCCGAGGAAGGTAGCACCATCGGCGGCGATGACAATTCTAGGGGTGGGATGCAGATGGGGAGAGTTGGAGGGGTGAAGATTGTTGTTTGTGGCTGTCGGATAGGTTCCACATGCGAAATCCGATCGTGACTAGGTGTGTCGGCGCTCCTAACACAACCCCTGTGTGTAGTTGTCCGTCATGGACGTGTCGGATGTTTTATTATGCTTCAAAATGTGTTGGTTTGTTTTGGACGCACATATAAACGCCTCTTTTTTGCCGGATCCTAATAGTATGACTATTGAAGACGCTATTGAAGACGCCCGTGACGGAGATATGCTCTTCGATGTTACTGTCCGTGCCTCATAAATCAGATCGCATATTGATTACTCCATCACCAGAAGAAAATGGACTTGGGGACCTCAAGGGAAATTGGCACTAAACAATCGTGCCTCGTCGGTCGGTCAGGGTTGAATCGTTCAAAGTTAAACATCTCTGTACATACAGTACTCCCTCTGTCCTGAAATACCCTGCATTCTGGGTTTAGTCAAGGTCAAACTTTGTAAAGTTTGACCAAACATATTGAAAAATATATGTACACCTATAATACAACGTAAGTACCATTAGAATCGTCAGAAACTATATTTTCATAATATATACATTCAATGATATATATGTTTATAGTTTTTTCTATATATTCTACCAAACTTTATAAAGTTTGACTTTGACTAAACCCAGAATGCAGGGTATTTCAGGACAGAGGGAGTATTAAAATCCATGTCGAGGTTTCTTAAAGTTGACTCGGAAGTCATTCCTCTCCTCGCGGAGTCGTAGGCTGAATAAACAAGCAGCTCTAACAGAGCAGCTCGTCGCCCATAACGAGCCTCGATGTGATCGACTTTGACTCCACTGGGTTAAATTACAAGTGCTATACTGATTAAGTACTGACTACTTCGGCGACACGATAGTCTTCACCGACATGTGCAGCACGTGCTTCCAGCGTCAGGAAACAAGTAGTAGTAACTCATAGTATTTATTTAGATATACATATATCTAGATATTTTTAGTACTATGTAGATAAATTTAAGTCAGTTATTTTTGGACGGATAGAGTATATAATTTACTGTCAGGCAGATGCTGGTATATAATGTAAGAATCTCTGAAAGAATTGGGAGTAGTATTAGTTAATCGGAATGCCAATTTGCTCTTTTCCATCTATCCACCCAGAGTGACGTGGCATGCAAATGTCATTAGTGATGTGATGTCCAATGACTTTTGACCGTTTCATGCCCTTGTGTACAGTGCAGAAGAACAGTGATTCAGAACTCAAAACTTGTTTTGGAGAGCTCGATAACTGAATTGTGGTAGTAGTAGTAGGTACCGTAGTTGCTCAATCGAGATTTCCATGCACAAACACTGACAGCTCAGCTCAGCTCATGCACGTGGACGTGTCACCTCGCACCGTTGCTGCCTGTGCATTTCCAGTTGACCCTCCCTGCCTTCACTAAACAAGTCTCGTGTGACTGGTGATCGAGTTGAGTGGCCTAATTTCAGCATCTTTCGCTCTCCATGCATGCTAATGTCCACACTGAACCAACCATCTGTCCCCCCAAGAACTTGCACACACACCTATTTCGAATTGTGCGTGTACCTGATATTTTATGACAGATTACCACCATTATGCATGCTTTCATTGTAGAGAGAAGAACTATGGAAAAGAAGTCGTAGAGCAGGCAGGGGTGGGTCTCCCTCTCTCGGCGCGGAGCAAGACAGTTCTCCAGCTCTGTATCTAGCCTACAGGGGCGGCTGCCATCTACGATCCGCGCTGGTTGTTTTTCACTGCTGGAAGGGTACGCGCAGGTCAGGGAGAGAAAGCAAGATGGGCTAAGACTATATTGGGCTTAAGTAAGCACTAATGGGCCGTCATTATTCTTTTAGTAGCTATATAAACACGCACGCACGCACGCAAGACGTAGTATTAAGCATTGTCGTCGCGGCTGTAATAGCCCGTTTTGCTTCTCAAGCTGAGGAGAAGTATAATGGTTGGGTTGATTACCCTCCAATTTTTTTGTCTGACATAGTGGCCAGCTGAGTCTGCTGTGCACTCTGGGTAATGAAATGCCATTTTCATGTAAAAAAAAAACTCTCCCAGAGCTGTTTCTTTTCTACATCTGAACATTTTTTTTTAGATTGGAACAATTTCAAATTTTAAACATTTTTTTAGATCTGAACAAAATTCAAATTTAAACGGCATCTTCTCAAAATCAGATTCAAGCCAACACGCACGTGAGAATATATGTGGGTGGAACAAATGATGTGCTAAAAACAAAAAAAAATGCAGATTTTACGGATGTAGATATCGAGTGTCCTATATTGTACACCTAAAGTTATACGTAAAAGGGTAAGTTTTATCCGTGAAAATAAATAAATGTGGTGCTTAAACATTTGATTCTTTTAGAACACCGGAATTTTGTATTCCCTCCTACCCAAATTATTGGACTCGGATTTATCTAGATTTAGATATATCCAGCACTAAAACATGGTTAGATACATTCGTATCCAGATAAATAGTCCATGCATTAATTTGGATTGGAGTGAGTATTTTTTTTCCGGAGGAATGACTAGACATAGAAGATCCAAAGTGAAAACAAAAATTAAATATATGAACAATACATTATCAATCCACACAATTACTCATTCAACCGTCCACTAGTTTTTATTAAATATTTAAATGACACACATAATTTCTGAAACATAGTAAATTTGCTAGATGACCAACACATCATTGTTTCTGAGACCCGTAAGGACGAGATCTATCAGCAGTTCGGTACAAAGGAGAAATGCATCAAAACTACTATATTGTTGGTGCTGGTTTGCAATTAATCTTGCACGGACAGTTTGTGAAGCATTCTCCCAGATTTGGCCAGCATAGTTTATCCAGTTTACAGCAGAATTGATGTTCCAGGTCCTTGTGTGCATCCTTTTGACAAGGGGGTATGTTTATTTTTCTTCCTCCGGTCATACTATTGCTCCCCTTGTCGACGCTTGTGCTTTCACCTAACAAAAAAAGAATAGACTTAATCTCTCAATATAGATAAACAAGATGGCATATAGAACCCAATAACAATCAATAATTTTGTTTCATGGTTAAGATCGAAGCCAACACAGTTAATAAAAAACAAAATGAAGATCTACCCAACAATCTATTTCCCAATAGAGCGAACTTCGATTCGTTAATTACCATATGCACATTCAAGACACGCAAAAAACACCACAAGAACGAAAGCAAGTACTATAAGATGTCTTTGGACGCCGTTCCTCGTGCACTTTGCCATGGTATACTATGGAGGTAATTAGTGGTGTTCTTCTAATAGGGACTGATGAGAGTGTATGGCTAGCAAATGTTTGCTCCATGTATTTATAGGAGAAAAAAATACATGCAATGTAAATAAAAATGCAAGGAGCGATTACTTTATAAAATCTTTACAAAATCTTCATAAAATCTTAATAATATCTTTATAAAATCTGACTTTTAGAAAAATCTTTATAAAATCTGCCTTTTAGCAATTACACATTGCTCCATTTATGGCCGACAAACTTTATAAAATCTGACTTTTAGTAAACCTAGACACACGAGGTAAATAAAAACACGAGGTAAATATACTTTGGTTTGCCTAGTCATCATGTGACAGAATAAAGTTAGGTCCCAGTCGATTATATATCTAATAATCGTGTTACATATAGCTTTTGTGTTACATATAGCTTTCTACCACACCTTCTCCGTTTTTTCTATGGTTTGTGATCTCACTTTTTTCCTGTTAATCTCTATCTCTACTACTTATAAATGAGCAAACACAAACTTCGCTAAATGTACCCCTCAAACCATACATGGTCAGACTAAAACCACATGATTAGGCCCACTAATCAGATCTCGGTGTGCATTTAGCAATTTAGAATGACGAACGGAATACTCTGACCTCACCTCTCTACTACTTATAAATGAGCAAACACAAACTTCGCTAAATGTACCCTCAAACCATACATGGTCAGACTAAAACCACATGATTAGGCCCACTAATCAGATCTCGGTGTGCATTTAGCAATTTAGAATGACGAACGGAATACTCTGACCTCACCTCTCTACTACTTATAAATGAGCAAACACAAACTTCGCTAAATGTACCCCTCAAACCATACATGGTCAGACTAAAACCACATGATTAGGCCCACTAATCAGATCTCGGTATGCATTTAGCAATTTAGAATGACGAATGGAATACTCTGACCTCACCAAGTAGGCAAAATATGAAACTGCGGCCCGCGTCCTCACCCTGATCGCTGGTTTCCTAAAAAAAGGGATCGCTCAAGAAAGGGAAAAAAGGAAACTGCTCGCCATCGACGCACCCCATCACAGCACCCTCGCCGTGAACCTGGACAATGGCGTCCTCACGGCCCTGGACGCCGCCCTCTACGCGCACGTTCCCGGACGACGCCCTCGCCCGCGTCGTGTGCCTGGACGGCGCCCTCGCGTGGACCCTTGACGATGGCGCCCTCGCGTGGACCCTTGGCGACGGCGCCCTGAGGGCCTTCCTTGATGGTGCTGCTGCACGTTGCCTGCACGACGCCCTTTCCGCCATCCTCATGGCAGAAACATCATTGTCATCATGTAAAAAACTGATACAAATCAGTGCTCCAAGTATTCTTCCAAACTGCCTAAACTTTCAGGTATAAGTATCAATCTGCCCAGCAAAGTGCCCAGGTATCAATATAATTTCGCTCACGAGAATTATACAGTTTGCTTAATCGATAGATCCAGCCGTTCCTGATTAGAATAAGCTAATTCATGAGTGTGGATGTGTAGTAATAGATCAGGTAACAATTGAGTGCTCATGGAAGCAGTAACTGACCCCTTACTGGAGTGCTAAGTGCACATCTGCAGAACGCATGACAATCAATACAAAACAGTAGGTACAAATCAGAGTGCCTAGGTATAATATATTGTACTAAATCTTATCCCTGTTATGAAAAGGCTAACAGGTTGAATCCACAGGATTTCTTATCTACTGTTTAGGTAAAGAGGGCATAAAAAATCTTGGTAGATTCTATAGTGAGCAGATCATATCTTCAGCATCATAGATAACAAAGTTGCATTTCACATACGAATTATAATCTGAATGACATGGGAAGTTTGTATGTAAAACAAACTTCTTTATCATGTCTGTCTGCACCATAACATTCAGGTTGAACCTTGCAAAAGAAATGTTGTTTGAATTCTGACACACTTACTAAAACAATCCATACCTCTCCATCAAATAAGATATCTATACCATGCGAGAAGTATTGCAGAAGTAGTCTCCACAAAGACAGACAGTAGTCCGAGAGTGGAGGTCTAGTATATAACCATTTGGTCCACCTAACATGAGAGCACGGTATGGTAAGCATTACAGGCAAGAATGCAGTACGGACTCCTTACTGCTTAGGATTTTGCTACCCCATTATATTGTTCTTTCAAAAAACAACTAAGGGTGAGCATATATAAGACAAGAGTTGCCACGGATCAAGACGTAAAATAAATGGTTCATATATAAAACACTATACAGCTAAAATTAGAAACCAACGGTGAATTTCGTACAACACTCTTTACAAGATCTAATTTACCGCTGAAGAAAAGACATGAATGATTAACTTGATTTTGCACGGGTTCTCTTTTTTTTTTCATTCAGCAACTAAAACCAGTGAATAATCTTGTCTAAAGTTGAAAATAGCACGTATATTTGATCTACAAATAATTTCTTAACAGTGTTATAAATTAAGTCACAGTGTTAAGGTTGTGGGACACTATAATTAGCATGTATGTTACCATGTCTTTCTATTTCTACCACATGTTTTAACCTGGACTATCAACATGCTACACCTGGAAAATGAAGGGTGCTAGAGAAAATACTAAACCAATGGAGATACCAAGAACACCTGGATCAAAATGAAATGACAGTAGCCTTGGAAAACATAGAAAGTGGGCATCTCTCGAGATGGCAGTAGTTGTCAAACGGTGGTGCTTGACAGATTACTCCTTACTGACGGCATGATGGGTTTTATGCAAGGGTGCATGTGAAGGAGGTGACGGCGCAGACGCCCAAGACGACTGCACCCAAGAATATACATACTAACATCAGTCTTCTGAGTGCATTGCTGGAGTTTACAAAAGGAAATCTACATGGCAGTAAGCTATATCATCCGAAATTATCATTTTGTGAACTGAACATATACGCTCATTCCTCAGCTTGCTATATACAACCAAGACCAACTAACTCCAAAGCCCTTAGGAAGCTCTTGAAAAATTCCCTATCAATTGGGGTACTGTTATCTGTGTTTTTATGCCTCCTCATAACCTTGTATAGCGATTGGAAGCATTACCATGCCTCGGGAGTGCAATCACCATCCACAATTGGTGTTTCTGTGAAAATAAACCAACACGAGAGTATTAAGTATGTGGCTTGGGCAATCAGCGACATATGTAAACCTATGGACCAAGTAAACCACAAATCGAACTGGAAAAGAACACGTTGCAGACATGTAAAATATAACAGGTAAATCTGGTTTATTTGTTAAGACATGAGCACATAATTGGACTGACATCAACTAAAATAAACAAGCCTTGTTGTACATTCAGATTCAAAGATATATTCAAAATAAATAAATAGGGAAATCCTAACTCCTAGGCGTGAGGTACCCAACAACATCAAAATAAATTTAGAACTGGAATGACCAAACACTTTATTGAAAAATCTACTCTATAAAACTACAGTGAGATGCATACCAAGTACAAAATACCAAAATGAAATTCAGCTTATTACAAGAAGGATTCATACTCTAGACACACTATGCCGATTGAGTATATCGTGCGCAATAATTAATTAGCAGAGAAGTGCAGCATTTATCTATAGACTACAACACAATACGCGCACTGTTCCACTAAGCATCAACGATCACACTTTGATTTGATGCTAAGAAACACTGCTCAGACAAACTTGAAGACAGCAGCATAATCTAACCAATGCATCTATATCTATTATTCATCTACTGTTCATTGGGATTGAAAAACAGTCTCATTCTAGATGATAGTCCATAGAGTGCCACAAGATGAGTAACCGAAACAGGATTTTCAGACTTCTACTAACATTTTTTCTACTACGACAATGAAGGCACAAAGTTTCCAGATGATACCTTGGGAATTTTCCCATTCAGCAACTGAACAGTGAAAGGAAGATCTCTAATAAAAATGGTCCTCCAAATGTCAATTATGTGATCTTCTCCAATCTTGTTACCTCCTCCGGCTGGAATATATGAACGAGTGATTTCATCCCAGAATGCAACATAGGCATAGCGTACCTACAAGAACAACAAGCATCAGCGAACAAACAACAAAACAGCTTGAGAAATACTAGACCTTTTTCACAAACACTTCTGCCATCCATCTAATGCAAATCTAATGGCTCACCAAACCCTTTCCAGACGTTTCCCATGAAATCCTAAAAAGATAAATCAATTTTCTGAATTATTTACTATACACACAACTGACAAGTAGTGCACCATAGTGACAAACCGAAAGAAACCTATTAAGAATAGTCGTCCATAGCAAATTTTCAGATAATTCATTGGTGGCCAATTGTTTGCCAAACAAATAATTTAAACCAAGATACACCCATGAAAACTTGGAGAAACAGGAGTAAAGAAAATATATGTAGATTAATCAACAAAATTTACACATAAATCAAATCTGGAACTACAGTGTAAGAATCAAAACAAATGATATCAGTCGATTGAACAAATCAACATATATCCTATCATTTGTATACCCTGTAAATACATGTCCGAATTCCCCATCCAGATTAGCACACTACCAGTGGGAAGGGAAAGCAAGATGTATACTAATGTTGGAAAAAACATGTCCGAAAGATTGAGCTACATGAGCCAAAAATCATCTCCGTGCTTCCTTCTCAAGCATTCCTTAGCGCAATGCTCTGGGTGTGCGAGGTGCGGGCGCGAAGGCGTGGGGCGCCGGTGGCCAGGAGGAGTGGATGTGATGGTAGGGCGTTGGAGGGAGCAGCGCGCCCGAGGCCTGAGCCAGTGGCAGCAGCGGCGGCGTGGGTCTGTGGCTACGTCAGCGGCGTCAATGGACGGGGCAATGAGCCAATGATATTGGACATAGACGAATCGAGAAGAACTGAGACGAGGCGAGGAGGGAGAATTACCAGTCGCGGGCGAGGTGGGAAGGGGCGTCGGCCACATTCCGTACTTGGGCCGCTCGGGAGGCTCGCGACATGGCCAGCACGCCGGAGCAGGGCGCCCTCGCCGGCTTCTGGTGGCGCTCGCTCTGATTCAGTCCCGCCTGAGGAGCCGGCGCTGCAGAGCCCTCCAACCCGTGCGCGGTGACATCGGCCGCGCGGCTGCGCCTACGGAGGACACGCCTCCGCCTCCGTCGGTGCCTACCTCTGGGTAGCCTGGCGGCACAAGCGCGGAGGGACGAACCTCGACGGGAGCTAGAGAGTGAAGAATAGGGAGATACAGAGTGGGCGAGTCTGATTCAGGCATGAGTGTATTTTTGGGTACGACCGTACGACCACGTCCTTATCATATTAAAGATTTCAACCAAAAAAAATGTCATCTATTTTGGAGATCCTTATAATTATTATAAGTTTCTTTTATAATTGTGCTTGATTGATTATATTGAAAAGTGTAAAATTAAATTCTCTGGTAACACTTATGGAGTACCGGACATGAAATAATTTCTCTTCCATTTCTATTATGTGGTATTATGTTATTTGAGCTACCTTGTATTATTACTACTCACTCGGTCCTGAAATAACCAACTCATCTTTGTCTAGATGCCACTTGGGGCGGTTTGATTTGCAGGATACGAAAAACGTAGGAATAAAAAAAGTGTGGGATTTCCTCAATACCTTGTATCGGTTAGGCCATGTGGCTTTATTTATAAAGCGGGGCAAAAACCTATTTCGAGAATATCCTGTTCGGTTGAATTCCATAGGATTTGGAGTCTACAGGATTTTTTTTTGAAAGAGTGTTTGAATCACAGGCAAGGCAAAGAAATTGTAACACAAGGTTTAGGTGGTTGGAAATCTTCCTCCAAACTGTAGTGCAATGAAATTCTATTGGAATTTTTCCTATAGTTCTAATCCTACAAATCAAACCATGTATAAAGGAAAAAAATTAAGGATCAAAATCCTCCAGATTTTTTATGAGTTTCCTTTGAATCAAACAAGCTCTTACTCTGTTCTAAACACATATTTAGTGTGTAGATACACACGAACCTAGATAAATCGAATCATCTTATTTTAGGCAGCGGGAGCTTGCGAGATTTACGACACAACTAGCTGTCATTTTAGTCAAGTCAGAAATGTATAACATGTGTGAAAAGCAACACGCTAAAGGACAAATGAGATTAAAAATAACCATGAAATCTGTTAGAGACGTGCGTTTGCACGTGCCCGTTTACTAGTTTCTTGAAAGAGGCTTTCGCCTAGTTTTATAAATGGAACTCAACCAAGCAAAATGATACAAAATGACATGGTAATCCCTATTCAGTAAGGTCATAAGTAAAAAAATAACAAAAGAGAGATGGAGGCGAGCCACCAACTCGAAATCCCCTTACCCTAAGAACCATATGCCAAGCATACCTTCCATCTCAAGCAAAGTTGGAGTGTCTCTAGCAGTGGAGGGAAGGATCATCCATCCAAAGGACTGGCCTGCGATGTCAAAAGCAAGTAGCCGTCCATCCTCAGGACCTAGTGCAGCTGTGCAGGTCGCCATTAAGCATAACGGGTGGATGCCACATTGATATTCCAGACCCTACCGACACCCCAACACATTTTGGCTTGTGGTTCTGGGATGTGCACACGGTGGGGATGTAATAGCCAGCATTGCGATCCCTACTTCTAGGGGTGGGCACTGCTAGTGGATAATCTGAACTATTCAACATTCATATTCGGGAAACTGAAAACGGTCATGGTAATATTGAAATCTGGACGAACATAGATACGGATGTGGTAAATATCTGGATTCGTTTTGAAAAAACAAATATGAATGTGGTTTTGGATTTTGAAGGAAACGTGGATATTGAAATAGAGATATCCGTATCCAATTAAAATTAGATTAGCCTTTTTCAGTATTGTAGTCCGATATTACCCAACCTAAAAACTAACAAAATGTTTTTATATGATTGATCTTATAACTACTCCACCCCGTGCGGAATAGGACACAGTACTAAGAGCAACTCCAACAAACGCGCTAAAACTCAGCACTATAAAAATGCTATGCAGCACACGCGATCTAGTTTTAGCATACGCGCGGTGTTTTTCCTCCGGCGGACGCACTAAAACAGGCGCGAAAAAACAGAGCACAAAATAGTCCCCAACAGGCACGCGAAAATACAGTGCGCGGGCGCCACCACAAACAGGTTTCATAATAAACTATATGATCAAGAAGATCAAACAAACCCAAATAAATTCAACAAAAATTGTGTAGCTATTATTACAACACAACCAAATGGTACATGATAATATGAATAGTACAACAAATACATGAATTGTTCACCAATAAATACAACAAGTTCTTCATCAACACTACAATAAAATATTTTCCAACAATACAACAAATAACAAATAAAAGGAGGGCTCAACGTTGTGCTCCAAATCCTTTGCACCACTCTTCGATGAGATCTTTTTAAAGATTATCATGGGTCTCATTATCGCGAATGGCATGATATGAGGCAATGAAACACGCCACCCTATGCTCTCTCATATGCACTTGCACAGGAATTCCTATCAAGTCATAGTGGTGACTGCGATCTACATCTTTGCTATGATCATTCTCTATGATCATGTTATGCATGATGACACAAGTTGTCATGATTTACCAAAAGCATTCTTGGTCCCAAAATCTAGCCGGTCCTTTCACAATAGCAAATTGGGTTTGCAAAACCCCGAAGGCTCTCTCCACATCTTTCCTAGCTGCTGCTTGTGCGGCGTGGAAATCCTTTTATTTCTTACCTTTGGGTTTGTGAACCGGCTTCATAAAAGTTTGCCACCTTGGGTAGATGCCATCGTCAAGATAATAGCCATAGTTGTATGCATTTGTTTCAAACTCCACTTGTGGACCTTCACGCAATGCAATCCTTGACATAAGAGGAGACCGTTGAATAACATTGATGTCATGGCCGAGGGCAGCGCGACGGCGCGGTCCCGAGGAAGCTCCAAGTTGGCTAAGGTACGACGGCGGCAACTCGCGTCGAGGCGCGAAAGGATGCGCGACGGCAACTCGCGTTGAGGCGCGAAAGGATGCGCGGCGGAAATTCGCGTTGATTCCCGCCGCGGTGAGCTCTGGAAAGTGTGGGGCACGGGCAGCGTCGGATATGCAGCTACTGCGCGCGGACGGGTAGTGGCGGCGAATCAAAGCGGCGGCGCCAACAGAATCGCGGGGGGAAATGGATGTAGTGCACGCTCGGGTGACTTCTCGGCGGCGGTTGGGCGTTCGCGTGCGAGAGAGATAGAGCGCGCCGACGGCCAGTCACCAAATTTGGGGCGTGCGTGGGGGGAAAATGACACGCGCCGGAATTTTTATACAGTGCGCATGATTATCGGGTGCCTGCTGGAGGAGGGAAGAGTGTCACACGCGCGCTATATCGGCGGTTATTTTTACAGTGACGAATTTTAGCGCGGCTATTGGAGCTGCTCTAACCAGAGTGGCATGGGTGTGGGTACATACCTCGTACGTGTAATGTTTACGTTATACTGCTCCTTATAGCCAGATAATTTTCCCAGTCTCTTGATCTGCATGAACATGCTGGGTATGTAAGGGCATGTTTGGATGGTGGCCAAAACTTACCCTACCAAAATTTTGGTCATGGCCAAAATTTTAGTCTTTGTTTGGATGGCTGCCAATTATTTGGCTTGCCAATGCCTCTATGGCCAATCTAGTTCACTTTTCTTACCAATGTTGGCCAACTCATGGGAAACCAAAAGGTTAATCAAATTTTGGCTAGCCAAATATTTAGTGGGGCAACCATGGGCTAAAACCAAACACACCTTAAAGGCCCGCCTATCTGCCCACCGGGTTCACAGGCTGAGTTCTCTGGCTCAATCAGAGATGTTCGAATAAATTGCTCTCTTAGAACAATTTTAACAGACCCCTTACAAGGGCAAGAAAAATAACCGTCAATTTTTGGTTTTGCTTACGAAAACTGGCCAGATTAGAAAACATATAACCCCCTGAATCAGAAAAAAATTGAGGGAGCCGAGAAAAATGCCCCTCGGAACCACATATTACGAGGTTTCGACCACGACCTGGAGGTGACCCGTATCGCTGCGAATCATTGGCGAGAGGGACAATTCAGCTCGTTCCCCTCCCTTCCGCGTCCACCCGTCGCCGCCGCCGCCGTTGACTCAGGCCTCGACAGACAAATTCCGCCCGCCGAGACGGCCTTCGCTACTCGACTATCACGTTCCCAACCCGAGTTGTGACAACAATTTATTGATGGTGCATGGACGCTTCGTTGGGTGACCCCAAGAGGAAGGTATGATGAGCACAACATCAAGTTTTCACTTAGTAAGAAACCAAGGTTATCGAACCAGTAGGAGTAAGGAAATGACTCAAAAGTGTGCTAATTTTTTTTAAATAATACATTTTTTATTGAATTTCACAAATAATACACAAAACGGGCAAATTGCAAATCTGACGGTCGGTCGGCCGTTCGAAAGACGACCGAGATGGTTAGTCTTTTCAAAAGATGACCCAATGTTTCGTCTTTTGGGAGGACGACGGCCCAGATGATCGGCTGTTGGAAAGACGAACGTACTGTTCGTCTGTTGGAAAGACGAAGGGTACAGTTCGTCTGTTGGAAAGACGAAGGGTGCATTGATCATGCAAGGGTTCAGGTTTCAAATAAGTTTTAGGTTTCGGACGATTGTTTCGCGCTGTTTCTCCCGCTGTCTCTTCCCGCCAATTTTTCTCGCCACTCCTTCCCGCCGATTTCTCCCGCCGTCTCTTCCCGCCGATTTTTCCCGCCAGTCCTTCCCGCCCTTTTTCCCGCCAGTACTTCCCGCCTGTTCTGTTCGGTGCCTCTATAATGCGGGCAACGAGATGTATCTTTTCACCCAGTTCATCTCTTCCTCCTCTTACTCTGTAATTAATTTCCCTCCTCTCCTCTTGCTCTCGCATTTTCCTCCACTCCTCTTCACTATGACCGACACGTTTCCCTGGCCGCTAGATATGTCCATTGGGCTTCTCCAAATAGCGAGAAGTGTTATGATAGGTAATGAACCAGCCCACTAGGAGACGTTGGTAACGAACCATGATGCTCTCGTTATGCTTGATAAGTCACTTCATCGGAGAGGGTGGAAACTGAAGACCCCAAATCAGGTACGAGCAGAGCTTCTTAGGATCCAGGCAAGGTGGGACAAGCTCACCTTCAAGAGTGAAGCTCGCATGATGGAGCGGGCTGATGCACCTTGGTCCTGGATAGAAGAGAGCGAAGATGAGGATGATATCTTCATGCCGCCACCCGTTGGAAGCAAGGTAAGAGCTGAGTGGGACAAGAGGCAGGAGAAGAAGAAAGCGCAGGCCAAGAAGAGTCAAGCTGACATGACGGAGCAGGTTGTGGCACCTAGGGCCTGGATAGAAGAGAGCGAAGATGAGGATGATATCTTCATGCCACCACCCGTTGGAAGCACGGCGAGAGCTGAGTGGGACAAGAGGCAGGAGAAGAAGAAAGCGCATGCCAAGAAGAGCAAGTGCGAGGGGTCGTCAAAGGGAAAGGGCGAGGCATCATCGAAGGGAAAGGGAAAGGCATCATGGTAGGGATAGATAGGACTCTTATTTATGTACCGCAAGTTATGCTGAACTGTGTTGCAAGCTATGTTGAGTAGTTTGTCGAATAAAATTATGAAATAATAGAATGATGTCTCATATATAGGTAGATATATGTCTCATACACAGATAGATAAATGTCTGATACATAAGTAGATATCACTGGTGTCGACGACGAGGTGGCGGAGGCCTCGGTGTACTCCATCCATATCTGTGAGGTGGCATCACATCACAGCGAGGTGCAGTTGACCCGTCACCTTGATCCTGTGTATCCTGTGTGGGGATAGGTGGTGGAGTACCTGGCTGATACTGGCCAAACCAGTCTACCTGCTCGTGCTGTGTCTGCTGATCATGGTCGTCAGTAGTGTCCCATGTAAAGGAGTCTCCTGCTAGTGTACAAGAAATTAAGTACTGAACAATGTCATACTGCATCTAACAATAGTAGGAAGGGAGACACTTACCATGAGGATGAGATTGTGGTCGATAAGTGAAGTCCATGTAGGGGATCGGCTACTAATGCTGCCATTGTTCGAAAGTAATCTGGTTCTGCTGCAACTGGTCGATATTAAACTGCGATTGCTGCCACGAGTCAGAAGTAAATTGTGATTGCTGCCACCCCGAGCCTCCAGCCTAGTCTGGAGGTGGTGCTCTTGGCGGCGCCTGCTGTGAGAGTCGTGGACGAGGCCCGTGGCGGAGTGGAGGAGAAATATGCTCCCCGTGCCATCTCGAGCCTCCAGCCTGGTCTGGAGAAGGTGGCTGCTCCATGGATCGATGTGGGGCGCGCTCCTCCACCGAGTGACGCGGTGGGCGCTGCTGCGTGGAGCGACGTGGGGCGTGCTCCTCCACCGAGTGACGCGGTGGACGTTGTGCTTCTCGGTGTTGAACGACGTCTGAGACGCTGGTGCACGTTATGTCCGCGTAGATACGCCGCAGCTTCTCCTCGACCCGCCGGGCAAAGGACTGAGCCTACTGACGGGGCACAAGAGGAACGGTCGAAAGCGATCGTCGTCTGCATCGAGAGCCACCTCGATCGTAGCTCCCACGTCATATCGTCTGCATTTGTCTCATAGTTAGGTATGCTACATATGCACTCATGTTGATTATGCTCTAAATAAAGTACTTACCGCCGTATGCGGACTTGATGTTGGCTAGGGTATATCTCATCGTCATGTGCGTGTGGAATGGGACGTAGCCGTGTCATCGACATGTACCTCTGTAAGTATCCGGGGAATAGCTCCATATCAAACGGGTCAGCGTGCCACACTTGTGTTGGTGCATTCTGCCACTCGTTGACGTAAATCCCCACCCGTTGGATCCATTGAGTGGCGGTCTTGCTAGTTTTCCGAGAGTATCTGTCATTAGAATTTGTTAGACCATCATTAAAGAACATAGATGAAGTATAAGACGCATTCCTTATGTACATATATTTACTTACGCGTGCACGACATCTGGAAGGGGAACATCCGGACGCGGGGGATCTACCATCTGGCAAAGACCGAACTGCCGCATGACCCTCTGTTGAGACATCTCCTCAACTTGGCAATCAAAGATGATCTTCGATGTAGTCAGCCAATACTTCTGATCTCTAGTGCACATAATAGATAACCCGCTGAGATATCGTGTGTGTCGTGTCTGCAGGGTGTACGGCTCCCAAATCCACGACATCCTCTTTCAGTGTGTTGAACTGCTCGCTGAACGATGGATAGCATCTAACGACTTGCTCTCACGCGAAACGACACTGCATGACAAAATAGTTGTTAGTAACTTTCATATTGTAGTACCAGAAGTGCAATTTATTAAGACATTACACTGACCTTGCGACGGGTCCAGTGAGTGCCAAATGTAGGCAAGTCAATTTGCTCTTCGTCGAACAGCAGGTCAGAGTGGTAGACAATTGTTTCATGTTCCTGGTTGCCGACTATTTGGTTGACACTTACTTCTGGACGACCGATAGGGAGCCTCTCCCATGACCACAGTTGCAGCAACAATGGGCATCCTAGCAAGGCAGAACTGTCCTTGGTTAACTGGCAAGCATTGCACATACCTCGGTACGTAGCTGCTAAGACAGCTGAACCCCAACTCCACTGTGTGCATTCTTCCTGGCACGTCGCCTCCGTGATCCCTCTAGCAAAATGGATGTATCGCGCACTAATGGTCGACACGTGGTTCTCAGTGAACATCACCTTCCTGAGCAGCCACATAATGTATGCCTCCAGGCTGCGTGTAATCTGTGGCGCAGTCATCGGAGTGGCTGGGAACCCAAACCTCTGTATCTGCATTGGCAAATAGAACAAATTTCAGTACATGATACTTCTCCAACAAAATAGAACAAATAAATGAAACACACCTGATACTGCTCCAACCATCCAAATTTTGGCCCATGATTGTTGGGGATATGCTATATGGGTATCCTTATAGCATGTCTCTTATCCGACTAACCCGGGTGGCCCATAGTCGGTAGCATGGCCTGTGGCCTGCTGGGCGGCCCAGTTAGGTGGATCCATAAGGGAGGCCCATGCCGGATAAAGTAAGGCTACGGTGGAGTCACCAGCGTACCCGGAGCCTTGGAGTACAAGATACACAAGACTAGTGATAGACGGTGTAGGACTCTGTAACCTGTCTGGCTAGGACTTTTCCCTGTAACCCTAGGACCTGGCGAATATATAAGTCGGGCCTATGGGAGCCTTTAGGGCACAACTTAGCATCGTTTTACACACACCTCGCACATCGAACCTATCTCTGTAACTCGGCGTATTGCCCTTATAGTGATTTATAGCAGGAGTAGGATTCCGTCACCGTTGTGGGATCTGAACCTGGGTAAGCTGTGTTACCTCGTACCCGTAAACCGTCCGCCTTACCCCACGTCTCTAAACACGCAGTGTGAGGAGCCCTCCATGGCGTACTCGTCGACAATACCACGACAGTTGGCGCCCACCGTGGGGCAAGAGGCGCTTCAGGCTCTTCAGCGGGCGAGGACCAAGATCTTTGCGGGAATCAGCGAAACCGTAGCCATCGGTCGCGTTCTCTTCTCCGGCAACGTTCCGATCGTCCCTCCCGACGAGTTCTGGATCCCGGCGAAGACGAACCTTACGCGGTGTTCGATCGTTCCTATCAGAGACATCCACCTCTTCATCGGCGAAACCGACTCGGGCTCTAGTTCCCTGGAAGTCGGAGTAGCGTCAAGACCCGCACAGACCGCCTACGAGCAGGATACGTTCGCGGAAGGATCGATGTCGGATCTCTCCTCGGAGTTTGCCGACAAAGATTGGAAAAATTCAAGACCCACCCAAACCGCCCCCGTGCAGGATATAAAGGTGGAAGATCGCTGCAAATCCGCCGGCTTCATCCGTTCGTCTGGACAGCAGAGATCCAAGTTCGTCGGCGTGGTTACCATCTTCGATCTGGCGCGCTGCGTTCAGAGAGAGGGCGAAAACCCCCGCGATTACCTGGCTAGGTGGCTCCGTATACGAGCCGATCTGGCCCACTACCCCAATGATGATGCCATCTATCACTTTGTGGAAGGACTGGACCATGGCACGCTTCTCCGACACTCTCTAATACGACAACAGGCGTCAGGACGCCTTACCTTCGAAGGCATGGTGAACACCGTCAACAACTACGCGGAGGCTGAAGCGGTAGCTCAAACAGCGCTTGCGCTCATTGACGGAGCCCCTCCGATTCAGCCACCACCACCACCGCCTCCAGCCGCCATCGTCGTAGCATCACCACCACCTCCAGTCATCGTCGAGGCTGTTGCACCTCCACCGCCCGTCATCGAGGAAGTCCTGGCACCCTCTGACTCTATCATTGACGCACTTTATGCTGATTTTAGTGCAGATTCAGAGGAAATAGACTTCAGTCCAGAAGAGCTAGACTCCGCTATGCAGGAGATGGAGGAGGAGTACTCGCGCGACGAGCAAGCTAATAACACCGTCATGTCTCGAGGGGTGTTCGTCACCATTGGGACAGCGATGGATGAAGATCAACCCGGGCAAGCTCCGTCTACGGCGCTGGAAAAGGGGAAGGGGCCACTTATTGCTGCCGACAATGATCGCGCAAAGGTCATGCCTCCTCCGCCTAAACCAGTGCAGCAGCCGCAGGAACTCGGCACCGGTACGAGCAACAACAAGACCGCAAACTTGCCGCCTCCAGCATCCACATCGGCAGCAGCCCATGTTACTCTAGCTGATAGAGTGATGTACGACAATCTCCTCGTTGAGCCACTAACCGTTGATCATATCTGGAACGTGACCCAGCTTGACGAGAAGCGCCAGCAGCTGCTGGAGGAGGCCGCAAGCCATCGCGGATCAAGGCGCTAAACTAGATCGAGACCTGGTCAATGCGCATAAGTCCATAGAGAAAGCTAGAGCAATGGAAGCCGAGTACAAGACTCTGCTGCAGCAGCAGAAGGCTAAGAAGGCTCCGGCTCGCGTCATCAACGATCCTGGTGTACGGCGCAACCTAGGATGGGCTCCCTCGAAGCCGGCACAGGCCAATCCATACATTGATAGTGAAGGCAAGCAGGTGATTCCCACCCCACTCCTTAACCTCGCCGTCGCCAAGACCCTTCTGGAGCAGGATAGATCGCCTGAGGCAGTAGAACAGGTCTATGACCTAGTGTCCAAGGCGGTAAAGCAGCAGGAAAAGGCCACCTCTGAGAGGCTTGAGTCTGACCCAGCGCTCTGCCGATCTAGCCTGTACAAACCGCCAAGGGACACATCTCCTCAGGATGTCGGATCACAAACGGGTTCATCAGAATGAAGATGGAGGGATGCGCGCAACAGG
Source organism: Avena longiglumis (assembly GCA_030063025.1). NCBI lineage: Eukaryota > Viridiplantae > Streptophyta > Magnoliopsida > Poales > Poaceae > Avena > Avena longiglumis. The sequence goes on from CP125973.1 coordinate 539,308,661, forward strand.
AAGGATGCTATCCCCATATCCTCCGACCACGGAGAAAGAGCCCGACCTCGACGCCCATCGCCACCACCCCGATCCCCCCGACGTCAGGAAGACTACAAGGCTCACCATCACACGGACATGCCCCCACTAAAGCAGTGCGGCATCGTCATCCGCGACAACGCGGCACAGACCCTTCATGATGAAGAGCGCCACCAAGGACATAAGAGCAGGTCACACCATGACCCTCCGCGTCCGACAAGCAACTGTGACAAGCGTGGGGCATCGCAGGAGGGTAACAGCAAGAAGGCCAACCCACCGCCACCTCCGCCTCCGTCGCCGCCAAGCAGTCACCATGGCGGAAGAGGCCCGCGTCGTTCACGCAGCCCGTCCCCTGTTGACAACAAGAAGAAGAACCCGGAGCCGTACGATGCATGTTCGTGGATCGATAAGATCCACGAGGCCCGGGAAGGACCATACCTGGGACCACGTTGCTTTGGACCTACAATACGGTCCGCAACTTACCCCAAAGGTTTACGGATTGACAAGACCATCAAGCCCTATGCCGGCACCGCCAAGCCCGCCACATGGTTGCAGGACTACGACAAAGCGGTGGAGATTGCCGGAGGCAACCCCAACGTCGCCGTCAAGTACCTCCCATTAATGTTGGCAGGAACGACCCGTCAATGGATCAACGACTTGCCGGAAAAATCTATCTACAACTGGCTGGATATGCAAGAAGCATTCACCAAGAACTTTGAGGGTACATACAAGCGTCCCTGCACTGTGGGCGATCTACAGCGATGCGTGCAAGAGAAAGACGAGACATCTCGCGCCTACCTCTCCCGCTGGTTGGACATGAAGAATTCTGGCGAGAGTACACGCCGCACGCTATGGCCGCCTTCATTGATGGATTGGAAAGGGGCACGTTACTCCGACATAAGCTAAAGCGCTTGCAGGACAATCATCAGCTTGACTTGAATCAGATGATTCAGTTAGCTAGTGAGTTCGCAGCTGCCGACGATGATGCTCGTGGCTCTTTGCCGACAACGACCGTTCCAACCCAAGCTCGGAGGAACAACAGTACAAAGCGTAAAACCGCTCCAAAAGAAAATCAATCTACCGACATGGTCGCCATGACTTTTGCAAGACGAGGAGAAGGCGGACAACATGGCTGAGGAAGGGGAGCAGGCCGCGGGCAGCAACGAGGAAGTGAAACCAACTCGGTGCCGCTCCGTGTTCCCCAAACGTACGAGGAGTACCGCGATATGCCGTGCTTCGTACACCTCGACGTCAACGGCAAGGCCACCCATACCAATCGACACTGCAAGTTTGTCAACGACCTCAAGGAAGAACCGGAGTCCGGCTATAAGCGAAGTCGGAAGAACAGACCGTGAGGCAAGGGCAAGGGGAAGAAGAAGGAGGAGGATTCCAAGGATTCAAGTGACATGGACGAGGACGTTGACCCCAAGCACGCCGCCAAGAGCGACGACAAGAGCAAGAACCCCTTTGCAAAGAAGGCCCCAGTCTACCACACTTTCCTTGGCACCCCCACCGTCCGACAACAGAAGACCTCTCTAAGGATCCTGATGGACACTCTCCCCCTAGTTCCCCAATACCTGCGCTGGTCGGAGGTTCCAATCACTTGGGACAGGACGGACCACCCAGACCTTGTGCCCACGGAGAACCAGTACGCCATGGTCATCAACCCATTGATTTACGGCGTGGAGTTCACCAAGTGCATGGTGGATAGTGGAAGCAGCATCAACATCATGTACCTGGATACACTGCAGAAGATGAACTTGACGGAGGCAAACCTAAGGCGGACCAACACCGTGTTCCATGGCGTAGTTCCTGGTTGGGAGGCTCGGTCCCTTGGGTGCATTACGCTTCAGGTAGCCTTCGGCGACGTTAATAATTACCGCCAAGAGCGCATGACCTTTGAGGTGGTACCCTTCAAGAGAGTGTACCACGTCATATTCGGCCGCGACATATTCCACACGTTCATGGCCAAGCCATGCTTCGTCTACAACAAACTCAAGATACCCGGACCAAACAGCGTCATCACCGTATCCGGAAGCTTTACCAAGGCAAGGGACTGCGAGATCAACGAAGTAGCCGTTGCAGAAGTTTTCCTCTACAGAGAACAATTCAAGGAGATCCAGAGCAAGGTCAATGACTCAGAGATGCCCGCGTCGAAGAAGCAGATCTCCGACTCCGCTCCTGCGTTCAAGGCCGCCATCGAGACCAAGCCGATGGAACTTGTGGTAGGCGATGCCTCCAAGACCGCCGCCATTGGGACGAACCTGGATCCCAAATAGGAAAGCGCGCTCGTCGAGTTCCTCCGTGAGAATAGAGACATCTTTGCCTGGCAACCTGCCGACATGAAAGGTGTACCTAGGGAACTTGCCGAGCACAGCTTAAACATAGATCCAAAATGTAAACCAGTGAAACAACCTCTACGACGCTTCGGAGATGAGAAGAGATGCACCATTGGCAAAGAGATAGCTAGGTTACTTAAGGCTGAGTTTATCCGAGAAGTCCTTCACACCCAATGGGTGGCCAATCCTGTACTTGTCCCTAAAAAGGGAACCAATGAATTAAGAATGTGCGTTGATTACAGCGGCTTGAACAAAGCATGTCCCAAAGATCCGTTTGCTTTGCCTCGCATTGACCAAGTCATTGACTCGACGGCTGGCTCAGAACTTTTGTGTTTTCTCGATGCATACTCAGGATACCACCAGATCAAGATGAGGAAGTCGGACCAATTGGCCACTTCGTTCACTACCCCATACGACATGTTTTGCTATGTCACAATGCCCTTTGGGCTGAAAAACGCAGGTGCTACCTACCAGCAGACAATGCAACGTTGCCTTCACAACCAAATTGGTCGGAACGTTCACGCCTATGTGGACGATATCGCAGTGATGTATAAAAAGTCAAACGACTTAATCTCCGACTTAAAAGAAACCTTTGATAATCTCTGGAAATACAACATGATGCTCAACCCTAAGAAGTGCGTCTTCGGGGTTCCAGCCGGCAAACTGTTGGGCTTCATCGTTTCCCAGCGCAGAATCGAGGTCAACCCGGAGAAAATCAAGGCCATCTTAAACATAAACCGTCTGACATGCCTAAAGGACATCCAACAGACTAACGGGTTGCGTTGCAGCAGTTAGTCGGTTCGTCAGCCGACTTGGAGAGAAGGCTCTGCCGCTGTACAAGTTGCTGAAGAAGGCGGACAAATTCACATGGACAGACGAAGCAGATGCAACATTGAAGCAGCTCAAGGATATTCTTTCCTCAGCGCCCATCCTTGCAGCACCTGAGCCTGGAGAGCCCCTGTTAATTTACATGGCGGCAACCAACCGAGTTATTAGCATCGTCGTCGTGGTAGAGAGGAAGGAACCAGGCTACGAGCACGAAGTTCAATGACCAGTTTACTATGTAAGCAAGGTCTTGACGGAGTCCAAGCAGCGTTACCCGCACTACCAAAAGATAGCTTATGGAGTATTCCTTGCTTCTCGGAAGCTGATGCATTACTTTCAGGAGCACCCAATCATAGTAGTGAGCAAGACTCCACTGTCCGACATTATCAACAACAGCGACGCTACAGGAAGGGTCGCGAAGTGGGGCATTGAACTTGCCGCCTTCGATATCACCTACAAGAGACGCGACGCTATCAAGTCAAAAGCTTTGGCGGATTTTATTGCAGATTGGATGGAGATGCCAGATGCTACTCCACTGCCAGAACCAGAGTACTGGGTGATGCACTTTGACGGATCAAAGTTGCTCAATGGCTCGGGGGCTGGTGTACTACTACATTCACCAAAAGGAGACAACCTGCACTACGTTCTGCAGATCCACTTCGAGGCTACAAATAACATGGCGGAGTATGAAGCACTCATTCACGGACTGCGTGTAGCCAAGGATATTGGCATCAAGCGCATAGTTTGTTGTGGAGATTCCGACTTGGTTGCCCAGCAGGTGGCTGGCACCTGGAATGCGCGGAACCCTATGATGGCGGCATATCGCGACGAAGTGGACGAGATAGGCAAGAGGTTCTTGGGCTACGAAGTCAAGTATGTGCCTAGGAAGCAAAACGAGGCAGCTGATCTACTGTCTAAACTTGGGTCAGGGCGCAAGCAAATTCCGCCAGGAGTTTTCCTAGAGCATCTACGCACACCATCCGTGAAGGGCCCCGACATCGACAACCCGGATAGAGCTGACTCTTTCTTCAACATGGTGACAAAGATCCCTCCGGCTTGGACAAAACCATTCATGGAATATCTCGAACACGGAACTTTGCCCGACGACGAGGTCGAACGACGGCAAATAGTACGACGAGCAAAGGGTTATACCATAATCAATGGGCAAATCTATAAAAGGAGCACTACTGGTGTATACCTAAAGTGCGTTTCCCAGCTAGAAGGTATGGAAATCCTGCGCGAAATTCATCTCAGAGATTGCGGGCATCACGCCGCTCCTCGATCGTTGGTCGCGAAAGCCTTCTGGCAAGGATTCTACTGGCTAACCGCGAAGGCGGACGCCGACAAGCTGGTTGAGACATGCACGGGATGCCAGTATTATGCCCGACAACCACATGTTCCTGCGGAAGAACTACAAACAATACCAATAACTTGGCCATTTGAAGTCTGGGGGCTAGACATGGTGGGACCATTACAAACGACACCGTGTGGATTTACGCACCTGCTGGTAGCAGTTGACTAATTCACCAAATGGATAGAAGCTAAACCCATTAGAAAGCTTGATGGGGCAACTGCCCTCAGGTTTGTCCGGGATCTAGTGGTGAGAGTTGGTCTCCCACATAACATCATCACCGACAACGGAAGCAACTTGTCACTCGGAGAAGTGGAGGCCTATTGCTAGGACAAAGGCATCCGACTTGACCTTGCATCTCTGGCACACCCACAATCCAATGGTCAAGTTGAGCGAGCCAATGGATTAATTCTGCAGGGAATCAAGCCACGTCTTGAGGCACCTCTACATAGAGCAGCTGGAGCCTGGGCGAAAGAATTGCCATCTGTGCTGTGGAGTTTACGAACTACACCCAACAGATCCACCAGCTACTCCCCTTACTTCATGGTATATGGAGCAGAAGCCATCCTACCTTCTGACATCCTCCACGATGCACCAAGAGTTGCCGCCTACAACGAAGATGACGCTGAAGAATCCAGACGCCTAGATGTGGACCTTCTCGAGGATGAGCGCGTTTTGGCATGCCAAAGATCCGCCATCTACCAGCAGAAGCTACACAGCTACCATAGTCGCCGTGTTCGACATCGCTCGTTTAAAGAGGGGGATTTAGTACTCCGACTTAAGCAGAAGAAGTCACACAAATTATCCCCGACATGGGAAGGACCGTTCATCATAAGCAAGGCGCTGCTCAATGGGTCTTACTACCTTATCGACAATCGTGAGCTCAAGGATTGTAACACCCTCAGAATCGGACCTATGCAAGTTTTAGCGAAACCCGCCAAACCCGCATAGAAACGATTCAAAGGTGCCCACCAGGCACTTGCGTGCGGGTGGAAAACGAAGTAATAACATTACACAACAGTCCTCGATGGGACCCACAGAACAGATATATATACAACACGACTCCATGAGTCAAGAATACAGGTATACATAACAAAGATCCAAATCACCTTGAAAACGACAGAGCGTCCAGCTACGGACAAGATGCAAATGGGGCTAAGAGCCCTGAAGAATAACCAATGGCGTCCATAACCCTGCCCAGGCCAAGCCGGAAGGGTAACCCTGCTAACGACGTCGATCTCAAAACCTGCTTAAACAAAAGGGGTGCCGACAAAGGGCAAAGGAAAAAGAGGCGTCGATCGAGGCCGACATGGCGAGGCTAGAATTCGGCGGTCCTCGCCTACATAGGTATGGTGGACTGAAGCGGCAGCGGCAGCATGCACTAAACATCCTATAGAGACTCGATACAACTAGCGGCGATCAGAGAGGGGTAAGAAAGACCTATTCGGAACCAACCTGATACTTCCACCAAACATACCCATCCTGGTATTTCCCCCTCGATACCAAACGAGGAAGTCAACCGAGGAACTCACACAGTTGGCAGTTTTATTTATTCAGTTACCGTTGCAGCAATTACTAGTCAGGTATAGATAATCATCCTGATAAAATAAGCAGTGAGCCGTTTTAGTTAACCATTCCGTTATAGTTGCATCACTTACTAGTCAGATACAATTAGCATGAGATAACCCAAAACCCAGCAGTTGTTGGTACTTTTATTTAGCCATTCCGTTATAGTTGCAATACTTACTAGTCAGATACAATGGTCGCAAACGACAACCCAAGCAAGCAATTGTTGGCAGTTTTATTTAGCCATTCCATTGCAGTGAAGCTGATTACTAGTCATTATAAAGTCAAATTTATAGCACTACTTTAGTTATAGTTGTCTATGATCGAGATACTGTGCTCCAAGTCGTCCATAACCGCGGACACGGCTTTCAGAAAGTTTTACGGCCGGGTGCACAAATAGCAACACACACTCGATCAACCTCGGAAAAACCAAATCAAAACCCAACGAGGCTTTCACGACAAAGCAATCACAGATTCAGAAATATTTCAGGACACCCTTAAAGTAGACCATAGCGAAGTTAGCCGACTTGAGACGGACTCAAGGTTTGTGTGGCCGGTCAGAACGATCGGGAACCCAAAACTGGGCTTGTCGATACCACGAAAACGGGTCACGATCCTAAACAGTACAGTGTGCTCCTCGCACAATCGTAATAAAGCAGTAAAGCATGGCATAGGTACAGGATAGTAAATAAAACCTCAAACTAGTTTGTGGCCCCAAGAAATAAGACTGAATCAAGCTCTGGCTCAGGGGGGTCCCATAATCCTCCCGGATGTGGATAGCGCGAATAATCAAGGAACAGGTATCAAGTACTCGGGGTCCTACGGGACACAAGTGGACGGTTAACAACCAAATAACATCCATTGCCCACCGGTGCCTCTGCTTACTTACTTCAATTTTAGTTGTTAAACAGTAATTAAAGTTATGATCATCTCCAACAATAAACATGCGGCAAATACTCCAACAACTGTGGTACTTGGCGACACGCAACAGCACTTGAGCAAGCGACTACGACGCGCAGGCCCAACTATCTACCAAACAACGGGTAATAGGAGGTGTCCAAGGCAATATAAGGCTGCAAGGGATATCACGGGTACGAAAACTAGAGCATCGCAACACAGATAGCAATAGATCAACAGGAGGGAATAAATACTATAAAAGTAAGATAGGTAGAAAGGGGGAGATGCTCGCCTGAAAACATTGTCGAAGGTTCAACCGAAGATCGGGTCGACACTCGCATCCACTCAACGGCCTTATCCGCTAAGAAGCAAAACACTAGAATAAACACCGGATGCACTATTTAATACAACGGCAAAAGATCGGGCATGATGCATGTATGATGTATGACGTGGCAGAGGTGCAATGCAATTAGGCCAGATTAAGCGGAACCAGGGTCCCCACAATTAAATATATGGTTCTAGTTGTTTAGATACCCTGCATTTTAAATGTTGTAATGACAGGGCAAGATAAGTTACCGGTTCGCTACACAAAATTTAAATGAGGCCAATATAGGACTAGATTTGCCCGCATATGGCCCCATATTTAATTATATGGTGAATCGGCATAAGGCCCCCAAACCACACAAATATGCATGCGAGTATGACAATTAAATATGCATCAATTTGTTATTACATTTATAAAGTAGGGCTCGAGAAAAGGGGTCACACATTAGGGTTCGGCAGATCTTGGGGTTCCGGGGTTCGGGTTCGGTCTCAGGGTTCAGGGTTCGACGGGGTCGGTCATCTTGTCGCATCCGGGAAGCAGGACTTGGTTTGGTGTCGGGGCGCATCGGATCCGCCTTGGTCGTTGCCGATCTTGTCGTCGATGGCGGACTTGAGTGGATCGGGTACCGGGGCCTTCAGATCCGTGAAGTAGATCTTGTCGCACGGTGTCCGGGGTAGAAGAACTTGGCGTATTCGCATCGGCGATCTTGGCGTTCTTCAGATTCGGGTCCTGGCGCTTCGGATCGGTCTTCAGGGGTCCGGGAAGTAGATCTTGGCGCTCGGGTTCTCGACGTCGCATACGGGAAGAAGGTCTTGTTGCGTCCGGGGTCGTCGGGGCATGTCGTCGGTCATGGCGTTCCGAGGGGAAGATCTTGTCGTGCTGGGGGTTCGAACTTTGAATCTAGATCTGGGTCTTCAGGTATGGGCTTCGGTTCCATGAAGGAGGACTCGTGGTCTTTGGATCCGCGCCTTCGGTTACGGGGTCGGGGCTTGGGGCCTTTCGAAGATCTTGGGGTTGACTTGAGTCCCCGGAGCATACATGTGTGCTGGCAGAACTTATGGCGGGGCTCGGGCGGTGATGCCGAGCAGGGGCCGGACGCAGACGGTTGCTTGGACGAGCACCGACAGGTGAGTTCCATGGTGGAGGTCGGGACGGGCTCGCCCGGAGACGACAGCGCGGTCGGAGGTCAGCGGCAGCGTCGGACGCGGACGAGGTGGACGGAGGCAGGCTGCAGAGGCGAGGGGCGGCGGCACGGGCGGGCGGCGAAGCTTGGCAGCAGGCGCGCAGATCGCAGAGAGTCGCGGGCGGCGTCTGCAGCTATGGGCTCGCGGGGCTCACGGGAGCTGCTGCAGAAGAGGGCCGGGCCGGGCCCCGCGGTGGTGACGGTGGCTCGCTGCAGCGGCAACAGAGGTCGCATGACGACACCGGGGCGCGATGGCGAGCTCGGTTCGGCGGGCTTCGACGCGGGAGGGGCACCTGGTGGCGGTCGACGAGGCCGGAGGTGGGCTCGGGGCGAGGGAGGCGAGCACGGGGCCTGGAGGCGGTGGCGGGGTCACGCGGCGCCCGCTCGGCGGCGACGAGAGGGCGGTGTGACGGGAGACGGGGAGGGCGGCGTGAGCAGAACGGGGTGGAAGGTGGAGGCGCAGCCCGCGAGGGAGAGGTCATGGGCGCGGGCAGGGATCGGAGGAAGAAGAGGCGGGCGGGCGGTGAGGCAGAGCGGGATCGGCTCGTGCGGGAGGGAAACGAGGGAGAGGACGGGGTCGCGTGAGCTGGGTGGGGCCAGGGGAGTGGGACCACGAGCGGGGGGGGGAGGGCGCGTGAGCTGCAGGCGTGCGTGCGTGGTGTGCTGGGTGTGTGTGGGTCCAGGGTGGAGGGAGTGGGGAGGCAGGTGGCCGGGGTGGGGCTGGGTGTGTGTGGCGCTGTGTGGATTGGGGTGGGACCCAGGGAGAGAGAGGGGGAGTGGGGGTGAGAGAGAGGATAGGCGAGGTGGCAAGGTGGGTGGGGATTGGGGGTCCAGGGGGTGAGGTGGACTGGGGAGGTGAGGTGGAGGGCTGGGAGTGGCTGGGTAGGTTAGGTCTGGGTATAAAAGGGTTTGGGTTTCCGGTGGGACTGGTTTGGGCCGATCGGGGTGGTAGGTGGCCTGGCTTTTGGGCCGGCTGCCTCCCCCGATCAAAACAATTTTATTTTAAAATATTGTTTGTTTTAGTTTTAGTAAATGATTTTGTAATTAGTTTTAGCAAACAAAATACCACGAAGCGTCGGGAGTTGATCTGAAATAAGACGAGGTGATTAATATAGAAAACAAAAATGGGTTTTTAGCAAAATAGTTTTAAACATATAGATGCATGCTGATGTTATGATGATGCACAGGGACAAGACATGCGATTATGATGATGCAATGCACAAAAACAACGCGATTTTCTAGTAGTGGTTTTGCGGGATGCCACAATTCGACACCACTAACAATGGATCTCGCCCTCGAGATCCGCCTCATGGTACCGGAAAGAAGGTCGACGATCTGATCCTTCGCGCTTCGTGTAGATCCTCGCGACACCACTAACAAGAGGTCGTTGTCCGTGATCGTCGAGATAACTCTCCGATAACAAAGGGTGAAGGTAGAGGTATCCACAAATAAAGCCACCTCTAGCTTCCGTGGACGGAGTAAAATTGCTGAATCCACTGATTCGATGTACAAGAGCGAATAATAAGAGTAGTTGGATGGTGATCAGTCCATCGCGCACCCAAACCATTACTCTGCACACGAATAGGCGGATTATGCAACCAACTCTCGGAATTAGACTGAAGATCTCGACAAACGAGGTTCGGAAGCAAAGGGGTGATGCAGACTCTGCATCGGATCTGGCGTAGATGATGTCGTCGCGTCGGAAAACACCGGAAGGCACAAACAAAGAACAAAGAATGGTACCACAGTAGACAGATTCCTCAGACAGCATGAACGCCGGATGGCAGAACACCGTTAACAAAGGAGGAAGCGAAACCCTGAAGGTACGACGGAACCCAACCACGAGAAATCCTGGACTCGAAGAGAGAGAAGCGAGCGGATTCAAAACACGCAGAGGTTAGACGGGAATAGCAGAGGGGTAAGGAGTAAAATCAGACCTACTCAGAACTATCCAACCGATCTTTCCAAAAATATTTTTGACACTCTACTTCGGCCGTTAGCTAGGTTATCCTACAGGCTAGACTTGTGGGGTATCGCAATCATGAGCTCGATACCATCAGTAACACCCTCGAATCGGACCTATGCAAGTTTTAGCGAAACCCGCCAAACCGCATAGAAACGATTCAAAGGTGCTCACCAGCACTTGCGTGCGGGTGGAAAGCGGTAATAACATTACACAACAGTCCTCGATGGGACCCACGAACAGATATATACAACACGACTCCATGAGTCAAGAATACAGTATACGTAACAAAGATCCAAATCACCTTGAAAACGACAGGCGTCCAGCTACGGACAAGATGCAAATGGGGCTAAGAGCCGAAGAATAACCAATGGCGTCCATAACCCTGCCTGGACAAGCGGAAGGGTAACCACGCTAACGACGCCGATCTCAAAACCTGCTTAAACAAAAGGGGTGCCGACAAAGGGCAAAGGAAAAAGAGGAGCGCGTCAATACCGAGGCCGATTGCATGAGGCTAGAATTCGGCGGTCCTCGCCTACATAGGTATGGTGGACTGAAGCGGCAGCGGCAGCATGCACTAAACATCCTATAGAGACTCGATACAACTAGCGGCGATCAGAGAGGGGTAAGAAAGACCTATTCGGAACCAACCTGATACTTCCACCAAACATACCCATCCTGGTATTTCCCCCTCGAGACCAAACGAGGAAGTCAACCGAGGAACTCACACAGTTGGCAGTTTTATTTATTCAGTTATCGTTGCAGCAATTACTAGTCAGGTGTAGATAATCATCCTGATAAAATAAGCAGTGGGCCGTTTTAGTTAACCATTCTGTTGTAGTTGCATCACTTACTAGTCAGATACAATTAGCATGAGATAACCCAAAACCCAGCAGTTGTTGGTACTTTTATTTAGCCATTCCGTTATAGTTGCAATACTTACTAGTCAGATACAATGGTCGCAAACGACAACCCAAGCAAGCAATTGTTGGCAGTTTTATTTAGCCATTCCATTGTAGTGAAGCTGATTACTAGTCATTATAAAGTCAAATTTATAGCACTACTTTAGTTATAGTTGTCTATGATCGAGATACTGTGCTCCAAGTCGTCCATAACCGCGGACACGGCTTTCAGAAAGTTTTACCCGGCCGGGGTGCACAAATAGCAACACACACTCGATCAACCTCGGAAAAACCAAATCAAAACCCAACGAGGCTTTCACGACAAAGCAATCACAGGATTCAGAAATATTTCAGGGGGACACCCCTTAAAGTAGACCCGCAACGAAGTTAGCTGACTTCGAGACGGACTCAAGGTTTGTGGGGCCGGCTGTAAACGACTGGGAACCCAAAACTGGGCTTGTCGATACCGCGAAAACGGGTCACGATCCTAAACAGTACAGTGTGCTCCTCGCACAATCGTAATAAAGCAGTAAAGCATGGCATAGGTACATGATAGTAAATAAAACCTCAAACTAGTTTGTGGCCCCAAGAAATAAGACTGAATCAATCTCTGGCTCAGGGGGGTCCCATAATCCTCCCGGATGTGGATAGCGCGAATAATCAAGGAACAGGTATCAAGTACTCGGGGTCCTACGGGACACAAGTGGACGGTTAACAACCAAATAACATCTATTGCCCACCGGTGCCTCTGCTTACTTACTTCAATTTTAGTTGTTAAACAGTAATTAAAGTTATGATCATCTCCAACAATAAACATGCGGCAAATACTCCAACAACTGTGGTACTTGGCGACAGGCAACATCACTTGAGCAAGTGACTACGACGCGCAGGCCCAACTATCTACCAAACAACGGGTAATAGGAGGTGTCCAAGGCAATATAAGGCTGCAAGGGATATCACGGGTACGAAAACTAGAGCATCGCAACACAGATAGCAATAGATCAACAGGAGGGAATAAATACTATAAAAGTAAGATAGGTAGAAAGGGGGAGATGCTCGCCTGAAAACATTGTCGAAGGTTCAACCGAAGATCGGGTCGACACTCGCATCCACTCAACGGCCTTATCCGCGAAGAAGCAAAACACTAGAATAAACACCGGATGCACTATTTAATACAACGGCAAAAGATCGGGCATGATGCATGTATGATGTATGACGTGGCAGAGGTGCAATGCAATTAGGCCAGATTAAGCGGAACCGGGGTCCCGGCAATTAAATATATGGTTCTAGTTGTTTAGATACCCTGCATTTTAAATGTTGTAATGACAGGGCAAGATAAGTTACCGGTTCGCTACACAAAATTTAAATGAGGCCAATATAGGACTAGATTTGCCCGCATATGGCCCCATATTTAATTATATGGTGAATCGGCATAAGGCCCCCAAACCACACAAATATGCATGCGAGTATGACAATTAAATATGCATCAATTTGTTATTACATTTATAAAGTAGGGCTCGAGAAAAGGGGTCACACATTAGGGTTCGGCAGATCTTGGGGTTCCGGGGTTCGGGTTCGGTCTCAGGGTTCAGGGTTCGACGGGGTCGGTCATCTTGTCGCATCCGGGAAGCAGGACTTGGTTTGGTGTCGGGGCGCATCCGATCCTCCTTGGTCGTTGCCGATCTTGTCGTCGATGGTGGACTTGAGTGGATCGGGTACCGGGGCCTTCAGATCCGTGAAGTAGATCTTGTCGCACGGTGTCCGGGGTATAAGAACTTGGCGTATTCGCATCGGCGATCTTGGCGTTCTTCAGATTCGGGTCCTGGCGCTTCGGATCGGTCTTCAGGGGTCCGGGAAGTAGATCTTGGCGCTCGGGTTCTCGACGTCGCATACGGGAAGAAGGTCTTGTTGCGTCCGGTGTCGTCGGGGCATGTCGTCGGTCATGGCGTTCCGAGGGGAAGATCTTGCCGTGCCGGGGGTTCGAACTTTGAATCTAGATCTGGGTCTTCAGGTATGGGCTTCGGTTCCATGAAGGAGGACTCGTGGTCTTTGGATCCGCGCTTTGGTTCCAGGGTCGGGGCTTGGGGCCTTTCGAAGATCTTGGGGTTGACTTGAGTCCCCGGAGCATACATGTGTGCAGGCAGAACTTATGGCGGGGCTCAGGGCGACGCGGTGCCGAGCAGGGCGGCCGGACGCAGACGGCGGTTGCTGGCCGGGGACGAGCACCGACAGGGTGAGTTCCACGGTGGAGGTCGGGGACGGGGCTCGCCGGAGACGACAGCGGCGGTCGGAGGCCAGGCGACGACGTCGGCGCGCGGACGAGGTGGACGGAGGCAGGGCCTGCCGAGGCCGGAGGACGGCGGCACGGAGGCGGGGCGAGCGAGCTTGGCAGCAGGGCGCGCAGTCGCAGGTCGCAGAGGAGGCGCGGGCGTCTGCGGGGCTTGCGGGGCAAGGGAGCTGCTGCAGAAGAGGGGCGGCCGGCCCGCAGTGGTGGCTCGCTGCAGCGGCAACAGAGGTCGCATGACGACACCGGGGCGCGATGGCGAGGCTCGGGCGGCTTCAGCCGGGAGGGGCACCTAGTGGAGGTCGACGAGGCCGGAGGTGGGCTCGGCGGGAGGCGAGCACGGGCCCGGAGGGTGGCGGGGTCACGCGGTGCGGCTCGGGGCGACGGAGGGGGCGCGATGACGGGAGGCAGGGCGCCGAGGAACGGCGGCAGTAACGGGGAAGGTGGAGGCGCGGCGGCGAGGGAGAGGCGGGGCTGCGGGCAGGCTGGCCAGCGAGGAGGAAGGAGGAGGCGGTGAGGCAGAGGGGGAAGCGGGGATCGACTCGTGCGGGAGGGAAACGAGGGAGAGGACGGGGTCGCGTGAGCTGGGTGGGGCCAGGGATGTGGGACGACGAGCTGGGGGAGGCGTGAGCGCGTGCGTGGCGTCGTGGTGTCTGGGTGTGTGGGTCCAGGGTGGAGGGAGTGGGGAGGCAGGTGGCCGGGGTGGGGCTGGGTGTGTGTGGCGCTGTGTGGATTGGGGTGGGACCCAGGGAGAGAGAGGGGGAGTGGGGGTGAGAGAGAGGATAGGCGAGGTGGCAAGGTGGGTGGGGATTGGGGGTCCAGGGGGTGAGGTGGACTGGGGAGGTGAGGTGGAGGGCTGGGAGTGGCTGGGTAGGTTAGGTCTGGGTATAAAAGGGTTTGGGTTTCCGGTGGGACTGGTTTGGGCCGATCGGGGTGGTAGGTGGCCTGGCTTTTGGGCCGGCTGCCTCCCCCGATCAAAACAATTTTATTTTAAAATATTGTTTGTTTTAGTCGCCTACGGGCGTTAGCTTAAGTTTTCTGGTCTACACATTCTTTGTCGTTTTTTATGTGGATTCTGGAGTAGTGACTTTTGGCACTTATTGTCGGCGATTTTGTGCTCAGGTTATTGACGGTGCCATTGGGCATCATCACCTAAGCGCATGGATCCGACAACGAGTCTTCCGACTCACGAAAAGTCAAGCATAAGAACCAGAGTAATGGATAAGCCAACACTTGCTTAAAAAATATATACATGCTGAAACTTAATTCTTAAGTAGCAGGATACGACAACCATTGTTTTCCGCCTTAAGATTACATCAACAAGTTTTTTCCGCGCACACTCCAGAGGTGAAACAGAAATTACAAAGTGTTTTTCATTCTTTGGGCACAGGAGACTTGGAGGCCGCATCATCACCAGCCGGAGAATCACCCTCAACGTCGGCGCTGTGATGAGACTCGGAGGAGTCATGGTTGACGTTGTCGATGAAGTTCCTAGGCACGAAGACGTCAACGTCCACCAACTCGGCAACCCTGGTGTCATAACCCGCGAGTGATGACAGGATGGATTCATGATCGATCTCCTTGCCGTCATCATCCACGTCGGGGATACCAGATGCCACCGTGTCGATGTCGGCATCTTCATAGTGTGCCTTCACCATAGACATCGCCATCCTTGCGCCAGCCCGTGCGCATGAAGCTTTCCAGCTCGCAACACGCTCAGGGGCTCGGCGCAGAATCTCCGAGTACTTCGTCATGGAGTCCGAGGCCTTGATATAAATTTGGAGGGGCTTGGCAATCTCCTTGGCTTGGGTGATGGCGGTATTGATGAACTTACCGGCAAGAACCATGCATTCTTTGTCCGAAGGAGGCGAGCGGGTTAAACCCATGGGCGCGGAAAATTCCGACAAGGATTGCATGAGTTCAATAAATTCTAAGTATCCAGACTACAGAACTACAAGGCGGAGGACACTTACTGAAGATGCTGGCCTTAGCCTGCCAGACGGTGTCCGCCAAGGATTCCTTCTCTTGTTGGATGAGCTTAAACGCTTCGTTATGGAGAAGGTTTTGCTCATCAGCAGCTTGCTTCTGATCCTTTAGGATCGCAAGCTCCTCCTTCAAGCGATTGATCTCTGCGGAGGCGGAGTCCTGTAGGGCTTTCATGGAATCCTCGTGCATCTTAAGTATTTCTTCCCTCTCCTTCTTAAGGATTTTGTTCTCGCTGTCCAGCTGCTAGATGTGCTTGGACTTCTCGACAATATCCTTGGCCTTGGCAACATGCTCTGCAAGTCGGAGAAAACAAATTACACAATGAGTACTCGAAGAAGGAAGGCACAAAAGTAAGACGGAAATGCGCAAAAAGAAAACAGACTCTTGTTTTTGATGATCTGTTCCTTCAAGATGGCAGTTTTACCCTTTTCGGCTTCAAGATCTGTGCACATCTTCTGGTACTTGTCGTTGGCCATGCCCCTCCGATCATTCTCGTTCTGTGGAAGCAAATACAAAAGTTAAGTCGTTGTTTGGTCTGCTTGGAGCCCCTAGTCGGATATTCTCCATCTAGGTGCTCGGTGGCTACAGCAAGAGTTTTTAAACTTATCAATATGCTTAGCTTTTCTTTAAAGCATCTAGTCGGAGCTAATTCAGTTCTCGATTAGAAGCTTGGGGGCTACAATATAAAGTTTTTAGCTCGGAAAATGCTTAGATTTTCTTTTAAGCATCTAGTCGGAACTAATTCAGTTACAACTAGAGGCTTGGGGGGCTACGACACTGAAAAATATAAACACTATGTATGCTACTCTTAAAGCATCTAGTCGGAAAAATTTCTTCCATCTAAATGCTTGGGGGTTACATGTACGGTTTCGTAGCATGGAAAACAAAAATTTTCTATCGCATACAAACAAACAAGCTAAGATCTATCTACTAGATTGTAGCAACGAGTCGATGGAATAACTCACCCTCGAAGATTCCAAAGTGTTTAACGAGAGCGGATTCTTCTGGCGCTGCGTTCTGGCAGCGCTCCCGCAGTCGGTCACACGTTCGGTACTCGACGAAGACCTTCCTCTCCCTTGTTCCAACAGGCAGCGGAGGTTGTAGCACTCTCCTCGCGATTCTGACAGCACAACGACGTGGTACCGGAAGTAGAGGGGAGATCTCGCAGGGCTTCGCCTTAAGCCGGAGCGAGTATGGTGGACTATGAGAGAGCTCCTCGGTGATCTAGGGTTTAGAAACACCAAGGAGGAGGTGCTAGGGCCGGCGGCCGGGGTTTGGGCTTGCCCAAGTCGGAGGCTAGGGGAGCCCTAGGCGGCGGCAACAGGAGGTGGCGGCGTCGGGCTAGGGTTTTGGGTGGAGATCTTGTGTACTAGGAGGGGTAGCCATGCCCCTCCCTTTATAGGTGGGAGGCGCCGGCCAAGGGGAGGGGAGTCCCTCCCCAACTCGGATACCAAGTGGGCCGGCGGTGGAGGAGGAACTCCTCCCCAACTCGGTTTCCCACTTCCCCTCCACTTCCCAAAATGTGGCATCCCGCAAAACCACTACTAGAAAATCGCGTTAATTTTGTGCATCGCATCGTCATCACCATGCATTGTTTGCCAAAACTATTTCGCAAAACCCGTTTTGTTTTCTAAAACGCCCTATCTTTAATTCAAGTGCAAAACCCCGGGCCGCCGGATTGTTTTTGTTTGACAAATATCGGTTGCAAACAGTGTATTAAAAACAAATAAAAATTATATTAATTTTAGTAGGGGCAGTCGAACGGGCCAACCCGACCCGAACGACCGCCCCAGTTTTTCTAATCGGTCCGCCCCTTTTTCCTAAAGCTACCCAGTTCTCTACCCTCTCTCCCCAGCCACCTCACCCGGGCCAATAGTCTTGCGCCACCTCAGCTGACCCTCTCCCCTGACCCAATCCTGGCCTGCCACGTGGCCAACCCTCTCTCTCCCTGCCCCACCAACCAGCACCCCCGCGCGGCAGCCCCAGCACACACGCCTTCACGCACGCTGCCTAACCCTCCCTGGCCCCGCGTGGCCCACGCACCCAGCCACCAACCGCCCTGGACCCCACCCTGGGCCCGCCACTCCCACCGTCGTCTTCCTCCTCAGCGCCTCCTCCCCGCACCTCCCCGCGTGCTCCTCTCTCCAGCTCGGCCCCGCGCGCCGCCCGGCGAGGCTCCCTCCGCCGCCGTCCCCCTTCAAGTTCGCCGTCCGCCCCGCCCTAGCCTACCCCGCCGTGCGCCCCTAGCCTACCTCGCCACTCCGCCGCCTTTCTCACCTCGCTCATGCTCAGCCCGGCCGCCAGAGCCGCCGCGGAAGCCTCTCCCACCGTCTGCCCGTCCCGCTCGCCCCTCTGCCTCGTCCGCGTCGCCCGCTCCCAGGCTCCCAGCGCCGTCGCTCGCCTCTCGCGGCCCGGCCGCCTCCGCTCGAGCATCTCCTCGAGCGCACGCCACGCCATGAACCCCGCCTCGAGCCCCAGGCTGCTCGCGCGTCGAAGCTCCGCCCTGCCCCGCAGCTCGCGCCGCCCTCGTCGCCGGCCGACCCGCCTCCGCGTCCTCCCGCCCGGCGCCCGTCCGCCCGCGCCCGGTGCGCTCAGCGCGCGCCCGTGCCTCAGCGCCAGCACCTCCCCTGCGCACCCGCCTCGCCTGGCGCGCCAGCCCTGCCTCGCCGCCCGGGCCCGCAGCCCGGCCGCAGCGTCGGGCCCTGCACCGCATCACCTCGTCGTCGCCGCTCCGGCCATCCTCCGCCTCGCCGCCCCGCGCGGTCCAAGTTCTACCGTGGCCGCTGCCAGGACGGCCTCGCCGGCCACCTACCCGTCCGCCGACGCCAGGATCCGCAAGGACCTCCTCCGCAACGCGCCCGGTCAGAACCACCCCAGGGTCGTCAGGGCGAACGCCAAGACCTACCTCGTAGACGCCAAGAACGCCCGAACCCGAGACCGGTCCCGCCGTAGGTCAAGATCTTCGACGCAAAGCACACCGCAGACCGGTACCGATGCAAGAGGGCGGAACCCCAAGATCTTCGGGAGAAAGCTTTGACTTGAGTACCAAGTTCACCGACCATCGAGGGAACCACCCGAGAAACACGGTACCCGGAGATCGACACAGGACCGAAGCGCCAAGGCCCCCTTCATGGAATCGCCAAGATCCATCGGCGCTAAACCCAAGACCGACATCGTCCTCCGAGAACATCGATGCAGAACATCAAGTGCTTCTTCCCTCGCCAAGACCGCCTCGATGGCGCAGGCCCGACAAGACCCTCGCAACGGCACCGACCCGGAAGAAGCCGATGCGCCCCGACACCGACCCAAGTTCTGCTCCCCGGACGCCGAGAACCCCCGATGCGACAAGTGCTTCGTCCCGAACGCCATGACCGACAACGTGACCCGAAGACCCCCGGATGCGACAAGATCCACTACCCCGGAATCCGAGAACGCTTCCGCCGAACCCCGAACCCCAGATCCGTCGAACCCTGGACCCCGAGACCGACCCCGACCCCGAACCCCGGAACCCCAAGACCGTCGAGACCCCTAAAGTGTGAACCCCTTTTCCGAGAACCCTATTTTATAACATATCAATTTGTTGCACATTAAATTGTCATTCCCGCATGCATAGCATTGGTTTGGGGGCCTTATGCCGATTCACCTAATAATTAAATATGGGGTCATAAGCGGGCAAATCTAGTCTCATATCGGCCTCATTTAAACTTGTGTAGCGAACCGGTATCTTATCTTGCCTTGATATAACAACATTTAATTTGCGGGGTAATTAAATAACTTGAACAATATAATTAAATGTCGGGACCTCGGTTCCGCTTAATCTGACCTGATTGCATCGCATCTTTGCCATGCCATCCATCATGCATGCATCATGCCGATTTTCTGCCGTTGTATTAAATATCGCATCCGGTGTTTCTTCTAGTGTTTTTGCTTCTTCGCGGATAAGGCCGTTGAGTTGATGTGAGCTTCGCCCCGATCTTCGGATGATCCTTTCGGCAATGTTTTCAGGCGAGCATCTCCCCCTTTCTACCTATCTTACTTTTCTAGTATTTATTTCCCTCCTGTTGATCTTTGCTATCTGTGTTGCGATGCTCTAGTTTTCGTACCCGTGATATCCCTTGCAGCCATATACAGCCTTGGACACATCCTATTACCTGTTGTTTGGTAGCTAGTTGGACCCGCGTGTCGTAGTCGCTTGCTCCAGTGTTTTGCTTGTCGTCAAGTACCACCTTTGTTGGAGAATTGCCGCATGTTGACGATGAAGATGATCATGGTTTACTTATTGTTCACTTTAATTCCTGTTTAACAACTAAAATTGAATTAAGCAGAGGCATCGGTGGGTGATAGGTAAGATTTGGTTTCCGACCGCCCACTTGTGTCCCGTAGGACCCGAGTTCTTGACACTGTTAGAGATCGAGCGCTAACCACAGGTGGGAGATATGGGCCCCCATTGATAATTACCTGATTCCAAAATCTTGTCTTGGGGCCACAAAGTAGTTTGGGGCTTTATTACTATCCTGTACTTATGCCATGTTTATCGCTTTATTTTACGATTGTGCGGTCTCGCACATGTCTTGTTAGGATCGGGACACGATTCAGCGGTGCCGATCCCGTTTGGGGATTTCTTGTCGTGCACCGTATTACCAAACCACGAGACCGTTTGAGACCGCCGACTCCGTTGGGTGTCGACTCGGTGGGGTGGCCCCATGTCTTGGCTTTGTGTGCAGGGAACGTCGTGAGGCCGCCCGACATACCGATGGGTGTATGTTAACGATCCGCAAAAGGGTCGAAGTGCCTGTGGATACTTTGGTGCACCCCTGCAGGGTTAAATCTTTTCGAGAAGCCGTGTCCGCGGTTATGGACGACTTGGAGCACAGTGTCTGATCATAGACAACTATAACTAAAGTTTACTGTTTTAAATTAACTTGTTTCCGATATGATTAGTAATCAGCTTCACTACAACAGAATGGCTAAGTAAAAGTATCAACAATTGCTGGGTTTTGGGGTTACCTCATGATAATTGTATCTGACTAGTAAGTGATGCCACTATAACGGAATGACTAACTAAAAGTGCCCACTGCTTATTTTTATCAGGATGACTAACTAAACCTGACTAGTAATTGCTGCAACGATAACTGAATAAGTAAAACTGCCAACTGTGTGCGTTCCTCGGTTGACTTCCTCGTTTGGTCTCGAGGGGGAAACATCAGGATGGGTTTGTTTGGTGTTAGCTTCAGGTTGGATCCGAATATGTCCTTCTCACCCCTCTCTGATAGCCGCCAGTTGTATCGAGTCTCTATAGGTTGTTTAGTGCATCTTTGCCGCTTTCGATCCACCATACCTGTATGCGAGGACCGAATTCTAGCCTCGCTGTCTTGGCCTCGATCGACGCTCCTTCTTTTTCCTTTGCCCTTTGTCGGCACTCCTTTTGTTTAAGCAGGTTTTGAGATCGACGCCGTTAGCAGGGTTACCCTTCCGGCTTGGCCTGGGCAGGGTTATGGACGCCATTGGTTATTCTTCAGGGCTCTTAGCCCCATTTGCATCTTGTCCGTAGTCGGACGCCCCATCGATTTCAAGGTGATTTGGATCTATGTACCGTATATTTGTATTCTTGACTCTTTGAGTCGCTGTTGTATATATATATCTGTTCTGTGGTCCCATCGAGGACTGTTGTGTAATGTTATTACTTTGTTCTTCCACCCGCACGAAAGTGCCTGGTGGGCACCTTCAAATCGTTTCTATGCGGGTTTGGCGAGTTTCGCTGAAACTTGCATAGGGCCGATTCTGAGGGTGTTACACAAAACAGCCGTTTGACTTTTCAAATTTGCGTTTGACTTTTCAAACTAGGATTTGATTAAACCCTTTATTTTGTTCAGCGATGACACCTAGTACATGATGCAATCATTCCAACTTGGTATGAAACATTCATGTTCCTTCCCCTTCGGAGTGCCGGACATTCCGGAACCTTCTAGAACATTCCTGATGAAAACACCGGAACCATTCTCCAGCCCCGAAGCAGGACTTTCCTTATATGAATCTTATTCTCCGAACCATTCCGGATCTCCTCGTGATATCCCGGATCCCATCCGAGACTCCGAACAACATTCACTATCTTACTCATCATTCCATAACTACTCAAACAACGTCGAATCCTTAAGTGTGTCTCCCTACGGTTCGTGAATTATGCGGACATGATCGAGACACTTCTCCGAACAATAACCAATAGAGGAATCTGGAAATTCATATGGCTCCCACATATTTCTACGATTACTTCGCGATCGAATGAACCACTTACAAACGATACCAATTTCCCTTTGTCTCATGATAGTTTACTTATCCAAGGTTATGATCGTCGGTATCTCTGCATACCTAGTTCAACCTCGTTACTGATAAGTACTCTTTTCTCGTTCCCGTGATATGTGATCCCTTGTGAGCCAGTCACATGCTTGCAAGCTAATTGCATGACATTTCACCGAGAGGGCCCAGAGTATATCTATCCGTCATATGGATGGACAAATCCCACTCTTGATCCATGTGTCTCAACCAATACTTTCCGAACACTCAATGCCACCTTTATAGCCACCCAGTTACGGTGTGGTGTTTGATGTCATAAAAGCATCCATCCGGTAAAGGTGATATGCATGATCTCATGGTCGAAGGAATTAGGTTACTATGTATCAGAAAGCATATAGCAATTAAACTATTAAAATGACTTGATCTTTATGCTACGCTTATCTATAGGAGTATGTCCACTATATCATTCTCCTAACGATATGATCTTGTTGTTAATAACATCTCAATGTTCATGATAGGGAAACCACAATCATTTATTAACCAACAAGATAGTAATGTATAGAGGCTTTACTAGGGACTTCAATTTAAGTTTACAAATCACACAAGTATTAATGTTTCCTTGTTAATACTATTATACCATGAATGTAAATATTTATCATAAACACAAAGATATAATAATAACTACATTTATTATTGCCTCTAGGGCATATCTCCAACAGTCTCCCACTTGCACTAGAGTCATCTAATCTAGATTACATGGTAATATACCGAACACCCATGGCAGTTTGGTGCTAGTTATGTTTTGCCCTGGGGAGAGGTTTAGTCAACGGATCCGCCACATTCAGATCTGTGTGTACTTTGCAAATCTTTATGTCCCCATCTTGGACATGTTGTCGAATAGGGTGAAAACGTAGCTTGATGTGCTTCAGCTTCTTGTGTGACCTTGGTTCTTGCGCATTGGCTATGGCGCCCATGTTATCACAGTAGATTGACATTGGGTCCAACGCACTAGGAACCACACCCAGCTCTGTAATGAACTCTTTCATCCATATCACTTCTTGTGAAGCCTCTGAAGCAGCCATGTATTCCGATTTAGTTGAAGATCTCGCCACAACGCTTTGCTTTGCACTCCTCCAGCTAACTACTGCACCATTCAAAGTAAATACGTATCCAAATTGTGATTTAGAATCATCCGGATCGGTGTTCCAACTAGCATCGGTGTAACCATTAACAACGAGCTGTTCATCACCTCCATAATAAAGAACCATATCCTTAGTTCTTCTCAAGTACTTAAGGATGTTTTTGACCGCTGTCCAATGATCCACTCCTGGATCACTTTGATATCTGCTAGTTAAACTAACAGGATATGCAATGTCGGGTCTAGTACATAGCATGGCATACATTAGAGATCCTGTGCCTGAGGCATAAGGAGTCTTACTCATCCTTTCTCTATCTTCTGCCGTTGTCGGACTTTGAGTTTTACTCAATGTCGTATTGGGCAACATGGGCAAGAACCCTTTCTTGCTATCTTCCATTCCAAACCTCTTTAGAACTTTGTGCAAATATGTACTTTGTGACAATGATATTAGGCGTCTCGATCTATCTCTATAAATCTTTATGCCTAATATGTAAGCCGCTTCGCCAAGATCCTTCATTGAAAAACTATTATTCAAATATTCCTTGACACTATTAAGAAGGTCTACATCATTCCCAATCAACAATATGTCATCTACATATAGTATTAAGAATGCTACAGAGCTCCCACTCACTTTCTTGTAAATACAAGCTTCTCCATAAGTTTGTATAAAACCATAACTTTTGATCACGTTATCAAAACGTTGATTCCAACTTCGGGATGCTTGCTTCAATCCATAGATGGACCGTTGAAGTTTGCATACCTTGTTAGCATATTTAGGATCGACAAAACCTTTGGGTTGCATCATATACAACTCTTCATCAATGTATCCATTGAGGAATGCTGTTTTGACATCCATCTGCCATATCTCATAATCATAATATGTAGCGATTGCTAACATAATCCTCACAGGCTTTAGCTTCGCTACTGGTGATAAAGTCTCATCGTAGTCAACTCCTTGAATTTGTCGAAACCCTTTTTCGACAAGTCGAGCTTTATAGACAGTAACATTAACATCAACATATGTTTTCTTCTTGAAAATCCATTTGTTCTCGACAACCTTCCGACCACCCGGTAAGTCCACCAAAGTCCATACTTGGTTTTCGTACATGGATCCAATCTCGGATTTCATGGCTTCTTGCCATTTATTGGAATCTGGGCTCATCATCGCTTCCTTATATGTCGCAGGGTCATCGGTGTTGTCCACCAACATGACACTCATAACAGGATCATACCAGTCTGGAGTGGTACGAGTTCTTGTTGACCTGCGAGGCTCTGTAGCAACTACAACCGAAGTTTCATGATCATCATTATTAGCTTCCTCTCTTATTGGTGCAGGCACCACAGGAACTTTTCCGGTGCTGCGCTACTCGCAAGTTCGAGAGAAGGTTCGACAACCTCGTCGAGTTCTACTTTCCTTCCAGTCACTTCTTTCGAGAGAAATTCCTTCTCTAGAAAGGATCCATTCTTGGCAACGAATATTTTTCCCTAGGATCTATGATAAAAGGTATACCCAATAGTTTCCTTCGGGTATCCTAAGACGCATTTTTCCGCTTTGGGTTCAAGCTTGTCCGGCTATAACTTCTTTACATAGGCTTCGCAACCCCAAACTTTAAGGAACGACAATTTAGGTTTCTTCCCAAACCATAATTCATACGGTGTCGTTTCAACGTATTTACATGGTGCCCTATTTAAAGTGAATGCGGTTGTTTCTAATGCATAACCCCAAAATGATAGCGGTAAATCTGTAAGTGACATCATAGAACGAACCATATCTAAGAGAGTTCGATTAGGACGTTCGGACACACCATTACGCTGTGGTGTTCCCGGCGGTGTCAATTGTGAAAATATTCCGCATTTCTTCAAATGCTCGCCAAACTCGTAACTTAGATATTCACCTCCACGATCAGAACGTAGAAATTTAATCTTCTTGTTACGTTGATTCTCTACCTCACTTTGAAATTCCTTAAACTTCTCGAAAGATTCGGACTTATGTTTCATGAAATAGATATACCCATATCTACTCAAGTCATCCGTGAAGGTAAGAACATAACGATAACCACCGCGCGATGCTACACTCATTGGACCACACACATCGGTATGTACGATTTCCAATAAGTCCGTAGCTCGCTCCATCATACCAGAAAATGGAGTCTTAGTCATTTTACCCATCAGACATGCTTTGCATCTTTCAAGTGATTCAAAATCAAGCGATTCAAGAAGTCCATCGGAATGGAGTTTCTTCATACGCTTCACTCCAATGTGACCAAGACGACAGTGCCACATATAGTTCGAGTTATCGCTCGATTTCAAACGTTTAGCCTCAATGTTATTAATATGTGTATTTCCACTATCGAGATTCAATAAGAATAGACCACCTAACAAAGGTGCATGTGCATAAAACATATTACTCATATAAATCGAACAACCATTATTCTCGGACTTAAACAAGTAACCGTCTCGCAATAAAAAAGATTCCGATATAATGTTCATGCTTAACGCAGGCACCAAATAACAATTATTTAAGTATAAAACTAATCCTGATGGTAGATGAAGGGGTAGCGTGCCAACCGCGATCACATCAACCTTTGATCCGTTTCCCACGCGCATCGTCACCTCGTTCTTCGCTAGCTTCCGTTTATTCTGCAAAGACTTTTGTTTGAGTTAAAAATATGAGCAACCGAACCAGTATCAAATACCCAGGCACTACTACGAGTACTAGTGAGATACACATCAATAACATGTATATCGGATATACCTTTCTTCTTGATATTGCCGTTCTTCAAATCCGCCAAGTACTTTGGGCAATTCCGCTTCCAGTGACCTTCTCCCTTGCAGTAAAAGTACTCAGTATCAGGCTTAGGTCAATCCTTGGTCTTCTTCGTCGGCGCGGTAACTTTCTTACCACCCTTCTTGAAGTGTCCCTTTTGCTTAGACTTGCCTTTCTTGAATTTGGTGGTCTTATTGACCATCAACACTTGGTGCTCTTTCTTGATCTCCAATTCTGCAGATTTCAACATGGCAAAGAGTTCTGGCAACTGCTTGTTCATGTTTTGCATATTGTAGTTCATCACAAAGTTCTTGTAACTTGGTGGTAGTGATTGGAGGACACGATAATGTAGGGGTTCGTAGCATGGAAAACAAAAATTTTCTATAGCATACAAACAAACAATCCAAGATCTATCTACTAGATTGTAGCAACGAGTCGTTTGAAATAACTTACCCTCGAAGATTCCAAAGCGGTTAACGAGAGCAGATTCTCGTGGGTGATGTAGTCGTACACTTCCGATCTCAAGATCGTGAGCGATCCTTCCGCTGCGTTCGGCGGTAGCTTCCGTGTCGGTCACACGTTCGGTACTCGACGAAGACCTTCCTCTCCCTTGTTCCAGGCAGCGGAGGTTGTAGCACTCTCCTCGTGATTCGAAGACAACTGGCGTGGTACCGGAAGTAGAGGGGAGATCCCGCAGGGCTTCGCCTTAAGCCGGTGCGAGTATGGTGGAGCTTATGAGAGATGCTATTAGTGGTCTAGTAATTAGACACACCAATTAGAAGGCTCTAAACCAATTAGAAGGCTCTAAACCGCTGGCTAAAGCAATTAGAAGCTCTAAACCAAAACGGCTCTAAACCGGAGATCTAGAGGTGAAACTTGTGTCTCTAGGAGGAGCCCTGCCCCTCCTTTTATGGGAGGGGGGTCTTGGCGCGCTTGAGGGAGGAGTCCCTCCCAACTCGGCCTAGGGTTGGCGCGGCTGGAGGAGTCCAACTCCTCCTCCAGTTGGTTCCAACTCCTCTTGCTTGTTTCCCACAGTTTCTTGTTTTGGCGGTTTGACTTTCAAATTGGACATTTGACTTTTCTGTTTTAGGATTCAATTTAATCCTTTATTTGGGACAGCAGAACACTTAGTACATGATGCAATCATTCCAATAAGTAATGACACATTCATGTACCCTCCCGGTCTTGGGACAATCCGGAACCTTCTAGAACATTCCGATGAAAACACGGAATCATTCCCGAACTCAAACGGGACTTTCCTTATATGAATCTTATTCTCCGGACCATTCCGGATCACCTCGTGATATCCGGATCCCATCCGAGACTCGAACAACATTCGGTCTCTTTCTCATAATACCATAACTACTCAAACAACGTCGAATCCTTAAGTGTGTCTCCCTACGGTTCGTGAATTATGCGGACATGATCGAGACACTTCTCCGAACAATAACCAATAGAGGAATCTGGAAATTCATATGGCTCCACATATTTCTCGATTACTTTGCGATCGAATGAACCACTTACATACGATACCAATTTCCCTTTGTCTCACGATACTTTACTTATCCGAGGTTATGATCGTCGGTATCTCTACATACCTAGTTCAACCTCGTTACCGATAAGTACTCTTTTCTCGTTCCCGTGATATGTGATCCCTTGTGAGCCAGTCACATGCTTGCAAGCTAATTGGATGACATTACACCGAGAGGGCCCAGAGTATATCTATCCAGTCATATGGATGGACAAATCCCACTCTTGATCCATGTGTCTCAACCAAAACTTTCCGAACACTCAATGCCACCTTTATAGCCACCCAGTTACGGTGTGGTGTTTGATGTCATCAAAGCATACATCCGGTAAAGGTGATATGCATCATCTCATGGTCGAAGGAATTAGGTTACTATGTATCAGAAAGCATATAGCAATTGAACTATTGAAATGACTTGATCTTTATGCTACGCTTATCTATAGGAGTATGTCCATCACATCATTCTCCTAATGATATGATCCTGTTGTTAATAACATCTCTATGTACATGATCAGGAAACCATGATCATATATTAACCAACAAGCTAGTTTAACAAGAGGCTTTACTAGGGACTCTTATTTTAGTTTACAAATCACACAAGTATTAATGTTTCCGGTTAATACAATTATAGCATGTTATGTAAACATTTATCATAAGTGTGAAGATATGATAATAACCACTTTATTATTGCCTCTTGGGCATATCTCCAACAGTCTCCCACTTGCACTAGAGTCAATAATCTAGTTTCAAACCTTTGTGTATTCAACACCTATGGCTTTACGGTGTTGTATGTACACGATTGCTAGTGGTCAACTGATCTCCGGATCTGACACTTCCAGGTCCGTGTGTAATTGCATGTCTTTGCGTCTCTACGCATCACTCATTCTTTAATGAGATGGCTTTGTATAAATTTGGTCTTTCGGTGTGACCTTTAGCTCTTTGGGGTTAAAACATGTTGATAATATTGTCGCACAATATATCTTCATAGTATTATCCCTCTGTGAACTACACCTAGTTTGATAACAAACTACTTGACACAAATGCCCTCTTTTGCTGCTATAATAGCAGTCATATACTTAGCCTTTTGTTGTAGTATCTGTCACAATGTCTTAACTTTGGAACTCATCCAAATCCATTATGGAACTCACATTCCATTATATTGTGCCACCCTTAGTTTAGATTGAGATAAACTTAATTTGTACTTTGTGACAAAGCTAGTATCAATGTAGTACTTTTACAATGAACTAACCATCTATTTGTCACTTCTACAAATATTATACTCTTAGTTCTTTCAAAAGATCATAAGAATATCCTTACTATTATCCAATGATCATCTTACGAATCATTCTGGTATATGCTCACAACATTTAGAGCATAGGACATATCTGGATTTGTACATATCACAGTATGATTGATATAAATACTCTTTGTGATTTTATACATCAAGTATCAATCTATACTTGATTATTTGTTTCACTTTACCAAATGTCAATACACTTGAATATATCATCAACATTGAACTTATTCAATCCTTTACGTCGACAAGAACCTCTCTTGTAGTTTCTATATTGAACTCATTCAATATCTTGTCTATGTACTTCTGGACAACCATATTAGCGTCTATTGATGCTAAATATTTGGGTTTTGCCTAAGTCTTTCATCGAGATGAAATTCTTATCTTGTGTTAATAAAAAGATACATCACTTCCAATCAACAATATGTCTCCTACATAATGTATTAGAAATATGTCTTAGCGCTCCCACTTAATTTCTTGCAAATGCAAGCATCTTCATTGTCTCTGATGAATTTAAACTCTTTTAACAATTTCATCATTGTGAAGATTCCAACTCCGCGATGCTTACTTCAACCATTGAAGTTTGCATATGCTTTTAGCATCCTTTGAATTAACAAAACCCTATGGACCATGTTACGCACATGTCCTAGGTAACGATTCTATTAGAAGAACTTGTTTTGTTTATTCAACTACCATATAACAAATTATATGTAGTGTTTGCTACATTAATCCGTCTAGACTAAATATCACTATGAAAGATCAAATCTTGTCATAGTCAACCTTTGAACATTTTGTGAACTCTTTCCCAACATGTCGACTATTTCATAGATGTAAAACATCCATGTCTATTTCTTTATAGATCCAGACACAACTGTAAGGTCTTACACCTTTCTCGAGGGTCCTTCAAGTTCAAAACTTGATTTCTCGTGTATGGAACTATCACGGATTTTATGGCTTCAAGCCATTTTACGGAGTCAGGGCTCATCATCGCTTCTTTGCATGTCGTACATTCATTATTCTTAAATAATGATTCAACCCTCAAATCTTGGTATTTGATTGTTTACTTGACCTACTTGTTTTAATAAGAACTTAGATCTCCGTGATCACAACCTTTGAGGCACGTGAGCCATGAGAATTGTTGCTGCCTTCGGAACACTTTTCGGCGTTGCGCAACTCTGCACATATAGCTAAGGTTCCTTTAACCTTATCAAAGTTCTATTTTCCTCCCACTTAACTTTTCACGAAAAATTCCTTCTCAAAGAAACTTGACGTTCTAAGCAACAAACACTTTTGTCTCCGGTGTTTATGGAGGAATACTTATGATTATACAAAAGAGTTCATCCGACTTTGGTTGCACACATCTTTCTTATGCATAGCATACCAATGTTTTAAGAAAGGACTACTTGGGTTTAATCCCAAACCATAACATATGGTGTCATTTCAACGGATTATGATGGAGCTCTTTTCAGTGGAAAAACGGTAATCTCTAAAGCTTTTAATCTTTAAAATACAATGACAGTTTATGAATTATACCTTCGATCTTACCATGTCAAACAAGGTTTAATTACATATCTCGACGCTCCATACACTTATGGTGTTTGGAAATGCAAATCCACGGAACGATTCCATAAATCTTAGGTATTACGCTAAACTTTGTAACTCAAATATCTTCCTTTATGATCTTATCATAAATTATTTATATTCTTGTTACAATGATTTTGCACTTCATCTTGAAAGTCTTTGAACTTTTCAAATGTTTCATACTTCATCCTTATTAAGTAAATATTCATATATTCACTCAAATTTTCGGAGAAAGCATATGAAGTTGAAATCCATCGCTCTTGACTACACATAATGGACTTCGTACAACAATATGTACAAATTCCAATAAGCTAGTCTTTCGTTCCCTTTTTGGCCTATGAACGAAGTTTCAATTATCTCTAGGAAAGTTTCACAAGCGTCATTTGATCAAAAATCAAAAGACTCCAAAATTCCATCCACATGGAGTTTCTTCATGTTTTCTTTCCAATATAATTTAAACGGTGATGTCACTTCCTAAGTGATTTTTCAATCAATTTGTCTTTCGACATTTTTAGCACTAGTTTTATGGATGTGATTTCTCCAACGAGATTTGTGAATCATCCATCTTTTATGGATTACTGAAATTATTTGAACAACCCTTTTGTTCTCATAATACCTGATAAAACAAATCTTGAAGGCAAGCTTTGATGTTTAACGAGCAACACAATAACCCTTTATTTGTTCTCGATGAACATCATCACATATTCTTTTGCTAGTTACTTAGGCCATTGTAGTTCATGAATTGTGTTGTTTCGTATGACGATTCACACCAACAAATTCAGTATCAAATACTTGAGAACCACATTGTTTAATAAGCAAAGAATATAGCCATAACATGTATATCATCTATATACTTAAGCTGAACAATTCTAGTCTTTTCCTTTACGCCATATATTTATGAGATTCTCTTTCAAGATTTCCTTTTCATTTGAAAGAATCTATCAATATCAATAGTGGAGTCATACATATGACACATAATCCAAAGCGTGTATAATTAAATACCAATGTCTTTGGACTTGCACTTTGAAGTAGATCACCTATCATCAAATGTTTGGTGTTCTTTCAAATTCTTTTCTTTAGTAATCTCTTGGTGTAGTAAACATTTTACCTACATCAAATATTCACCCTTATCATGGAATCGTCCATGATCAAGCTCTTGTTAGCTTATATCGATGAATTATGAGTATAATGTTGCTATCCAAAACCTTTTGGAGGATTAGGACAACAAGTGTCTCCAACCTTTTGCAAATTCTCATCAAATGTGAGAACATGACTTTTGCCATATTATACTCTATCATGTTGCAACCAAAACTTTGTTTCAGATATCACAATATCTTCCACACATCATGGTTTCTGAAATAACTCTTTCAGATCCTAGATAACCTTGATATTAAGAGAATTCTTTGAATATCAAGAATCATGGAGACAAACATGATACTCATATACTAACTCTTGGAATTGTCACTCTTGATTTAATACCAATTATTAAACTTCATGGAGTAACCAGAACTTACTGAAAGTTTGCAATAGGACTTTTAAACTTTAGATTAACACTTCAAAACAATACGATACCAGTTCGTAAAGTAACTAACCAGAATTCTATAGTTCTATCATCTCAATTATAACTAAGCGCAAGGTGGTAAACGGATGCCAATGACTACAACAACTATGCAAATTCACTTTGATTTAGTTTATGATAAATTGAGTTCTAATTAATAATCAAATTAATCTAGGTGAACTCCCACTCAAAACAATATCCCTCACATTGTTTTAGTGATCACACGAACCAAATCCACCACATCAAAACCGATCATCACGAGAGTTGATATAGCTTCAATGGCGAACAATCGACATGTTCATCATATCTACTATACGACTCATGCTCTACCTTTCGGTAATCCGTGTTCACGAGGCCATGTGCATACATGCTAGGCTCGTCAAGATCAAACCTTAGTTTCGCATGAGCAAATCTGGCTTGCTCACGTTGTATACACTTGCGAATCTAGCACACTGATCATCACGTGGTGTTTGAAACAACAAGCTTTAGCAACGGTGCTAACTAAGGGTGAACACTTTATGATTTGAAATTCATGTGCATGAGGATCATCTTATAATGCTACCGTGTCTACTAAGCAATACAAGATGCATAAAGGATTAACATCACATGCAATTCATAATATGTGATATGATATGACCTTTCTTCTTTGTGCTTCCGATCTCCATCTTCAAACGAACATGATCTCCATCATCACCGGCATTGCATCAAGGTCAATGACGCCTCTCCATGGTTGTCGCCCACGGCTTCAACTATTACAACTACTTTGAATAGACACGGGTCTTAACATAAATTAAAGACAACCATATGGCTCTGCCGTTGCCAACTTACAATAAGGAACATTGCATACATCAAATATAATCACAATCATGGCCATATCACATCACGCACACCCGCAAAACAAAGTTAGACGCCTCTACTTTCTTTGCATGTTTTACGTGGTTTGGGGCTTTCAATAAGTGTCGTTCTAACTTACGAACATGAACCACAACATTGATACTAGCATTGTTGATTACCCGTTGTAAATTGGATCTTAACTATGCTAGGAGAAACAGGCACCATAAAGCCACTTATGCAATACAAGTTGCATGTCAAGCGTGGAGCAAGTCTCATGAACGATGTCATGTAAGGTTAGCCGTCCGCTTCATCCCAACATACATAAGATGCAAAGTACACAAGAAGCAATCGACAATAAAAGCATCAACGCCCACAATGACCATTGTGTTCTACTCTGCAACAG
The DNA here is from genome assembly GCA_030063025.1 of Avena longiglumis. Classification (NCBI taxonomy): domain Eukaryota; kingdom Viridiplantae; phylum Streptophyta; class Magnoliopsida; order Poales; family Poaceae; genus Avena; species Avena longiglumis. The sequence continues at coordinate 539,341,694 of CP125973.1, forward strand.
ATCTACATATAGACACGGCTCGATACCACTTTAGGGGGTTCGTAGCATGGAAAACAAAAATTTTCTATCGCATACAAACAAACAAGCCAAGATCTATCTACTAGATTGTAGCAACGAGTCGTTTGGAATAACTTACCCTCGAAGATTCCAAAGCGGTTAACTAGAGCAGATTCTCGTGGGTGATGTAGTCGTACACTTCCGATCTCAAGATCGCGTGATGATCCTTCCGGCGCTGCGTTCCGGAAGAGCTTCCGTAGTCGGTCACACATTCGGTACTCGATGAAGACCTTCCTCTCCTTGTTCCAAAGCAGCGGAGGTTGTAGCACTCCTCGTGATTCCAAAGACTGTGGCGTACCTGGGAAGTAGAGGAGATCCATGAGGCTTCGCCTTAAGCCGGTGCGAGTATGGTGGAGCTTATGAGAGAGGCTATTAGTGGTCTAGTAATTAGACACACCAATTATAAGGCTCTAAACCAATTAGAAGGCTCTAAACCGCTGGCTAAAGCAATTAGAAGCTCTAAACCAAAACGGCTCTAAACCGGAGATCTAGAGGTGAAACTTGTGTGTCTCTAGGAGGAGCCCTGCCCCTCCTTTTATGGGAGGGGGGTCTTGGCCAGGAGGAGGAGTCCCTCCCCAACTCGGCCTAGGGCTGGGCGCCGGCCTGGAGGAGTCCAACTCCTCCTCCAGGTTGGTTCCAACTCCTCTTGCTTGTTTCCACAGTTTCTTGTTTTGGCGTTTGACTTTCAAAGGACATTTGACTTTTCTTTTAGGATTCAATTTAATCCTTTATTTGGGACAAAGAACACTTAGTACATGATGCAATCATTCCAATAAGTAATGACACATTCATGTACCCTTCCCCGGAGTCTTGGGACAAGGAACCTTCTAGAACATTCCGATGAAAACACGGAATCATTCCCGAACTCAGCGGGACTTTCCTTATATGAATCTTATTCTCGGACCATTCCGGATCACCTCGTGATATCCGGATCCCATCCGAGACTCAACAACATTCGGTCTCTTTCTCATAATACCATAACTACTCAAACAACGTCGAATCCTTAAGTGTGTCTCCCTACGGTTCGTGAATTATGCGGACATGATCGAGACACTTCTCCGAACAATAACCAATAGAGGAATCTGGAAATTCATATGGCTCCACATATTTCTACGATTACTTTGCGATCGAATGAACCACTTACATACGATACCAATTTCCCTTTGTCTCACGATACTTTACTTATCCGAGGTTATGATCGTCGGTATCTCTACATACCTAGTTCAACCTCGTTACCGATAAGTACTCTTTTCTCGTTCCCGTGATATGTGATCCCTTGTGAGCCAGTCACATGCTTGCAAGCTAATTGGATGACATTACACGAGAGGGCCCAGTATATCTATCCGTCATATGGATGGACAAATCCACTCTTGATCCATGTGTCTCAACCAAAACTTTCCGAACACTCAATGCCACCTTTATAGCCACCCGATTCACGGTGTGGTGTTTGATGTCATCAAAGCATACATCCGTAAAGGTGATATGCATCATCTCATGGTCGAAGGAATTAGGTTACTATGTATCAGAAAGCATATAGCAATTGAACTATTGAAATGACTTGATCTTTATGCTACGCTTATCTATAGGAGTATGTCCATCACATCATTCTCCTAATGATATGATCCTGTTGTTAATAACATCTCTATGTTCATGATCAGGAAACCATGATCATATATTAACCAACAAGCTAGTTTAACAAGAGGCTTTACTAGGGACTCTTATTTTAGTTTACAAATCACACAAGTATTAATGTTTCCGGTTAATACAATTATAGCATGTTATGTAAACATTTATCATAAGTGTGAACATATGATAATAACCACTTTATTATTGCCTCTTGGGCATATCTCCAACAGATAAATCCCCAAAGCATTAGGAATCACTATACCCAAGCTTTGAAGTTTGTTTGCGTGCCCAGACATCTTAAGAACATGCTCACTGACGGAGCTGCCCTCTTCCATCTTGCAGTTAAAGAACTTTTTAGAAGCCTCATAGCTCTCAATTGCCGCGTGAGTCTCAAAGATCAATTTGAGATCACGGGCAATATCATGTGGGTCTGAATTCTCAAACCTTTTCTGAAGCTCCGATTCTAAACCATACAAGATAGCACACTGAATTGTGGAGTACTGAGTCTTCCGAGCAAGGTAAACATTCTTTACTTCATCGGTAGCAGTAGCTGCAGGTGGGTCTCCCAGCGGTGCATCCAGCACATAGGTCAAATTACCAGCTGTGAGGACAATCCTCAAATTGCGTAACCAATCCGCGAAGTTGCTTCCATTATTTTTCAACTTTTCTTTCTCTAGGAACGCATTAAAATTGATGGTAGGGGCCACCATTGATCTACAACATATTTGCAATAGTTTAGACTAAGTTTATGACAAATTGAGTTCTAATTAATAGTTAAATTAATCTAGGTGAACTCCCACTCAAAACAATATCCCTCACATTGTTTTAGTGATCACACGAACCAAATCCACCACATCAACACCGATCATCACGAGAGTTGATATAGTTTCAATGGCGAACAATCGACATGTTCATCATATCTACTATATGATTCATGCTTTACCTTTCGGTGATCCGTGTTCCGAGACCATGTCTGTACATGCTAGGCTCGTTAAGATCAAACCTTAGCTTCCGCATGAGCAAATCTGGCTTGCTCACGTTGTATACACTTGCGGAATCTAACACACCCGATCATCACGTGGTGCTTCGAAACAACAAGCTTTAGCAACGGTGCTAACTAAGGGTGAACACTTTATGACTTGAAATTCATGTGCATGAGGGATCATCTTATAATGCTACCGTCGTTAACTAAGCAATACAAGATGCATAAAGGATTAACATCACATGCAATTCATAATATGTGATATGATATGGCCTTTCTTCTTTGTGCTTCCGATCTCATCTTCAAGCACGAACATGATATCCATCATCACCGGCATTGCATCAAGGTCAATGACGCTTCTCCATGGTTGTCGTCCACCGGCTTCAACTATTACAACTACTTTGAATAGACACACAGGTCTTAACAGAATTTAAAGACAACCATATGGCTCCGGCTGGTTGCCAACTTACAATAAGGAACATTGCATACATCAAGTATAATCACAATCATGGCCATATCACATCACTGCACACCCCTGCAAAACAAAGTTAGACGCCTCTACTTTCTTTGCATGTTTTACGTAGTTTGGGGCTTTCAATAAGTGTCGTTCTAACTTACGAACAAGAACCACAACATTGATACTAGTATTGACAATCACCCGTTGTAAATTGAATCTTAACTATGCTGGGAGAAACAGGCACCCGCAAAGCCACTTATGCAATACAAGTTGCATGTCAAGTGTGGAGCAAGTCTCATGAACGATGTCATGTAAGGTTAGCCCGGGCCGCTTCATCCCAACATCCCGCAAGATGCAAAGTACACAAGAAGCAATCGACAATAAAAGAATCAACGCCCACAATGACCATTGTGTTCTACTCGTGCCACAGATCTACATATAGACACGGCTCTGGTACCACTGTAGGGTTTCGTAGCATGGAAAACAAAAATTTTCTATCGCATACAAACAAATAAGCCAAGATCTATCTACTAGATTGTAGCAACGAGTCGATGGAATAACTCACCCTCGAAGATTCCAATGTGTTTAACGAGAGCGGATTCTCGTGGGTGATGTAGTCGTACTCTTCCCGATCTCAAGATCGTGACGATCCTTCCGGCTGCGTTAAAGCTCCCAATCGGTCACACGTTGGTACTCGATGAAGACCTTCCTCTCCTTGTTCCAAAGAAAATGGAGGTTGTATCACTCTCCTCGCGATTCCGGTAGCACAACAACATGGTACCGGAAGTAGAGGGGAGATCTCGCAGGGCTTCGCCTTAAGCCGGAGCGAGTATGGTGGACTATGAGAGAGCTCCTCGGTGATATAGGGTTTAGACACACCAAGGAGGAGGTGCTAGGGCCGGCGGCTAGGGTTTGGGCTTGCCCAAGTCGGCGGCTAGGGGAGCCCTAGGCGGCGGCAACAGGAGGTGGCGGCGCCGGGCTAGGGTTTTGGGTGGAGATCTTGTGTACTAGGAGGGGCAGCCCTGCCCCTCCCTTTATAGGTGGGAGGCGCCGGCCAAGGGGAGGGGAGTCCCTCCCCAACTCGGATCCCAAGTGGGCCGACGGTGGAGGAGGAACTCCTCCCAACTCTTTCCCTTCCTCCACTTCCCAAAACAACCGTTTGACTTTTCAAATTGGCGTTTGACTTTTCAAACTAGGATTTGATTAAACCCTTTATTTTGTTCAGCGATGACACCTAGTACATGATGCAATCATTCCAACTTGGTATGACACATTCATGTACCCTTATCCTTGAGTCTGGGACATTCGAACCTTCTAGAACATTCTGATGAAAACACGGAACCATTCTCCAACCCAAACAGGACTTTTCTTATATGAATCTTATTCTACGGACCATTCCGGATCTCCTCGTGATATCCGGATCCCATCCGAGACCCGAACAACATTGTCTCTTACTCATCATTCCATAACTACTCAAACAACGTCAATCCTTAAGTGTCTCCCTACGGTTCGTGAATTATGCGGACATGATCGAGACACTTCTCCGAACAATAACCAATAGAGGAATCTGAAATTCATATGGCTCCACATATTTCTCGATTACTTTGCGATCGAATGAACCACTTACATACGATACCAATTTCCCTTTGTCTCACGATAGTTTACTTATCCAAGTTTATGATCATCGGTATCTACGCATACCTAGTTCAACCTCATCGATAAGTACTCTTTTCGTTCGTGATATGTGATCCATTGTGAGCCAGTCACATGCTTGCAAGCTAATTGGATGACATTTCACCGAGAGGGCCTAGAGTATATCTATCTGTCATATGGATGGACAAATCCCACTCTTGATCCATGTGTCTCAACCAATACTTTCCGAACACTCAATGCCACCTTTATAGCCACCTAGTTACGGTGTGGTGTTTGATGTCATCAAAGCATCCATCCGGTAAAGGTGATATGCATGATCTCATGGTCGAAGGAATTAGGTTACTATGTATCAGAAAACATATATCAATTGAACTATTAAAATGACTTGATCTTTATGCTACGCTTATCTATAGGAGTATGTCCACCATATCATTCTCCTAACAATATGATCTTGTTGTTAATAACATCTCAATGTTCATGATAGGGAAACCACAATCATTTATTAACCAACAAGCTAGTAATGTATAGAGGATTTACTAGGGACTTCAATTTAAGTTTACAAATCACACAAGTATTAATGTTTCCTTGTTAATACTATTATAGCATGAATGTAAATATTTATCATAAACACAAAGATATAATAATAACTATATTTATTATTGCCTCTAGGGCATATCTCCAACACTAGAGTGAGAGTTCTTTCTAACTTAGTCACTCTTAGAGCATATAGATGCAAAACCTATGGTTTTCCATCTACATCCTCGGGGGCTACAGTGGGATACTCATACGAAAAGCAAAAGGTAAAGTAAAACTTACAAGTGCGATGATCTTGAGGTTTGTAGCGCTCTCGGCCAGCAGCTTGCCAAAGTTAATGCTGTTTCCTCGCAAGATGTCTGCTTGTCAGAGTAGCTCCTCAAGACCGCACGTAGGAGATGACGGCACTCCTCCAGGAACCATAGTTGTGTTACTCGGCATGAGCGCCAGGTAAACAATTTTCGAGAACTCGAAGGGTTTCTGGGGAGTAGAGGCGCCACCTTCGGCAGAAGTACCAGCTCCCGCCACCGCCTTGCCGATACCGATGGCATCCTTAGCCGGAGCTTCAGCCATTTGAAGAGCAGCACTCTCCTGCGTCGCCTGCTCGCCGACAACAGCTAGTTTGGTAGAGGCGCCAGAGTCCACTTCCATGACGGAAGGGCCTGGTGCCTCCTAGACTTGGGAGCTTGTCGGAGCAGATGAGGGCTTGACGGCAGGAGTAGCAGGGGCGATGGCGGGGGAGGAGTCGCGATGCAGCATATCTTTGATATTTCTATAAGCTCCAAGAGTCTTGTAGGACTTCTTGAGGCTGGTTGTGGCTTTCTTCCTGAAACGTGCAAAATACATAAGTACAGGAATAAGATAGATAAATGAGACGATGTCGGAGAATGAGAGGCTTACACTAGGGGGGAGCTTTGGCAAACATCCTAGTGGCTTTCCTCTTTTTTCTGCCTCCAGGGCGACAGTACTCTTTTTGGAGGCTCCACCCTCCGTCTTCTTCTTCTTCTTACCTCCGTCGGAAGCGTCATAGGTGGAGCTCTTCCGCTTTCGCGCCAACGGGGCATCATCGTCGGACACGACCGTGACTTCCTTCATCTTTGGATCGTAGATTTGGGAAGCCAGGTTGTCCTCATCTAGATCGCTAAGCTGTTAAGTAAGAAATCACCTTGTTAGATAAGATGGCTATGATAAGACGGAGAAACTGGAGCAATGTCATACAAGGAAAATAAATACCTACCTTTGGGCACTTGCCGTCTACGTACATGTCGCAGGTGATGGTGAAGCCACGCTTCTTATCCTTCACCTTGACGATGTCCTTCAGACGGAGCTTGACGGAGTCGCTCGAGAAGTTATCCACGGAGATCCGAAGGGAATCCTTTCGATCACCCGTGTACTCGTGCATGAACTTCGCGCGGTGCTGCAGGGGTTGGATTCGCCTGATTAACCAGCACATGGCTAGGTCCAAGCTGGTCAAACCCGCCTCTACGAACCACTCAATCCGCCTTATAGCGCGAGAAGCGTTGAGGTCGGAGGGAAGGGAGGCATGGAATATCCATGTGGAAACTTCAGCGGCGGCTCCATCCACGAAGTTCGGGTACATCACTTCTCGGCCCGCCAAAGGAATGTCGGGGCCGTAGAAGTACGTCCGCTGCCAGTTTTTCCACGATTCGTGGCCGACGATGTCGGGGAACCGCCGGCCAGGTCAGATCTTGAAGCTTATGGTGCCGCAGTTCCTAAGCTCCTCCCTACTATGTCCGGCTTCACGTTTGAAGGTGAAGAAGTACACGAACAAGTCTAACCTAGGCTTAATCCCTAGGTAACCCTCACAAAGTGCCGCGAAGTTGCTAAGCACTAAGATGCTATTGGGGGAGAGGTTGTGGGGTTGGACTTTGAAGTGGTTCAAGACGGACAGAAAGAAGTGGGAGATGGGCAAAGAAACGCCGCGTACAAGCTGGGCCTTGAGGTAGACCATTTCTCCGACTTGGGGAGAAGGTGTCACCTCGCCGGCCGGCGCCGCCCGCCAGGCGAGCCCCTCCGTCGCAGGGAGGTAGCCCTTGGCGACCATCTCTTGGATGTCGCGGCTGGTGATGTCCGAGCCGCACCAGTCTCCTTTGTGCGAGTCTGGCTCCTCTTCCAGAGGCTCCAGCGCCGCAAGATTATGGTCACCGTCGGTTGTTTCAATCATCGCCGACGCAGGGATGACCAGGCCCTCGGGGGGCACGACGATGGAGCTCGCCGGCTTCGCCGTGGCTTCGCTCGACTCCGCCATCGAGGGGGAGGAGCTGCTGCTGGCCATGGAATACTAGGAGGACGCGACTGGTGCAGAGAGAGAGGCTAGGGTTTCTTCGAGGTTTTCCGCGGAGGGCTCGAGGAGGCGTGCGGCTGGAGGAAGAAGATGATGACGCGAGAGAATGGGGTAAAAAAGTGGCAAGTGTCATACAGTTACTATTTATCTTACTCTGCGTCAAGATTCGTGCAGCTAATCGGACGGTTGCCGCGTAGATGATGTGTTCGTGAAGGTGCGCAGTAATTTCGCCACGTCTCCAACCGCCACCGCCAACGGTTCGTATCGCTCGCGCGGGAAAATCGGATATGATTGTGTTCTCTGCATGTGTGAGTTACGAGGCGTCGCTGACCTACAGCCTACGTCGTCATAACTGACATGGTAGATGAACCGTCCCATCGAAGATTCCGGCATGGACGGATTTAATCCGACAACAGAAGCGTACGATGGAAGATTCAACATTTCTCCGAATTACTCATAGAAGACGGAGAAACCTTTGCAGGGTTCTTTAGGAGGACTACAAGATATTGCTTGAAGATTTGCCGACATCCATCTAGACGGAGAATTCCACGGGAAGAGGCAAGACGGCGCAAGATCTCGGAGTTCTCCGGGGGCTACTGTTGGGGATATGCTATATGGGTATCCTCATAGCATGTCTCTTATCCGACTAACCCGGGTGGCCCATAGTCGGTAGCATGGCCCGTGGGCGTGGCCGATTAGGTGGATCCAGAAGGGAGGCCCATGCCGGATAAAGGAAGGCTACGGTGGAGTCACCAGCGTACCCGGAGCCTTGGAGTACAAGATACACAAGACTAGTGATAGACGGTGTAGGACTCTGTAACCTGCCGGCTAGGACTTTTCCCTGTAACCCTAGGACCTGGCGACTATATAAGTCGGGCCTATGGGAGCCTTTAGGGCACAACTTAGCATCATTTTACACACACCTCGCACAGCGAACCTATCTCTATAACTCGGCGTATTGCCCTTATAGTGATTTATAGCAGGAGTAAGATTCCGCCACCGTTGTGGGATCTGAACCTGGGTAAGCTGTGTTACCTCGTAACCGTCAACCGTCTGCCTTACCCCACGTCTCCAAACACGCACTATGAGGACCCCTCCATGGAGTACTAGTCGGCAATACCACGACAATGATTGTCATGGCCAAAGGTCTAAGCTCCATCACGGATGCCAAAGAATTGTTGGGCCATGTCTTGGGCCCAATTTGCTGGTGGATCCACTAGGCCTATGGGCATGCCAGCCAACGGAAGTCCCAGCAAGTACGAGACATCCTGAAGGGTAGGAGCCATCTCTCCCCATCAAAAATGGAAAGTGTGAGTCTCGGGCCTCCATCGATCCACCAAGCACGTGAGCAAAGACGAGTCGTCTGTTTGGCTAGTCACGGAACCCAAGGTGTCGCCCTTCTATCTCCTCTATATGAGTGGACTCAACCAAACGAACGAAGGGTAAGAGCCCAGCCCACTTCAATCTACATAAGAAGAAAGCAGAACAGTTTAGTCACTCTGGCCCATAAATATCCCAACAGCAAGAGAAATAAATGTCACATGCCTCTGAAGCCAATCAGGATGTATGCACCAGTTCGACATGGGAGTGCGAGTCACTAGGTGCTTCAATGTCCCCGGGTTAGCATCCAGTACCATCGTCTGGTGCTTTCTATCTATGTCAGCATTCAGCAAAGATCCCGCCATCTGCACATTAGTTCCACACATATTACAAATTTAAGACATAGTTCCACACATATTACAAATTTAAGACATAGTTCTGAAGGGTTCGCAGCATAGAAAACAAAAATTTTCCTACGATGTGAACTATATACCAAGATCTATTTATACTAGATACAAACAACGGGCGGATGTATATCCGTAGAGAACATACCCTTGAAGACCGACAAAGTTTAACGAGTCCCACTCGTGGTTGATGTAGACGATCTCTTGCCGATCTCAAGATCGAGAGGAAGTCCTAGCGCCGCAAATCAGCAGCGCATCCGTGCTCGCACACACGTTCGAGGCACCGAGCAACCTCCGCCTCCTCGCTCCAGCGATGCAGCGGAAGCACAACTCTTTCTTGCCGAATAGCCACGGGAACATGTATCTCGCTAGTCCGAGACCATCGGGATAAATTCTAGAGGGAGAGAGATCCTTCACGAGGAGGTGTGAGTGAGAAGTGAGAGGAGGGCTCCTTTTATAGGAGGAGGGGGAACCCCAAGGGGTGGCCGCGCATGGGGCTGCCCTTGCCTCCCTCTTCATGTGGGTGGACACTCCACTCACAAAACTCCTCCAAATTCCTCCACTCAAAATCCCACTCAAAGATCCCATTAAATTTCCACCAAATTTAATGCAAACTCTCATTAAATAAAACTCTTTTATTTTATTCAGAATTTTGTCAATTACTTTAATGACAAACATTCACAAATAACCTTGCTAGAATTCTATTTCACATGCATAACCACTTTATGCAATTTCACCCGAAAACTTTGTTTGGTATCTAGTGAAATAAATTCCTCGCTTGTTTATTCTTCGGCATGAAACTTTTGCTCCAATTGGATGTCGGTGTCTCTTAAGTGTGTCACCCTACGGTTCGTGAATAATGCGGACATGATCGAGACCCTCTCGGATCAATAATCGAGCGGGATCTGGAGACCCATCGACTCCCACACATTCAACGATGACTTTCTTGTGATCGTCGGAACCTTTACGCTAGTATCTTAATCCCTTTGTTTCACGATATATTACATGTCCGAGATTCGATCATCGGTATCTCCATACCTAGTTTGATCTCATCCGACATGCACTCTTTCTCGTTCCGTGATATAACATTCTAGTGATCAAATCACTTGCTTGCAAGCTAATCAATGTGATATCACCGAGAGGGCCCGAGTATATCTATCCGTCATCGGGATGAACAAATTCCACTCTCGATCCATGAGCCTCTACATAACACTTTATTAGTTGAACCCATCTTTATAATCACCTGTTACGGTGTGACGTTTGATGTTATCAAGAAACTCTTAGGTGTTAGTGATTGACATGATCTCATGGTCTAAGGATTAGGATCACTTCGTAAGTTGTTATAGCAATATAAACTCAATGACTTTGATCGTAATGCTATACTTGGATGAATGTTCATCACATCATTACACTAATGTTGTGATCCGTTATTAACAACATCCAATGTCCATGATCGAAACCTTTGATCATCTTGTTAATCAACGAGCTAGTTTATGAGAGAGGCTTAACTAGGAACTTTTCTGTTTGTTTATTAAACACACATGTATTAACGTTTCGTATTAATACAATTATAGCATGCAAAATAAACATCTATCATATACTTGGAATACACATAATAAACAATTTATTATTGCCTCTCGGGGCATATTCCTTGATCTCCCACTTGCACTAGAGACAATAATCTAGTTACATAGTGATATATCTAACACCCATTGAGTTCGGTGTTGATCATGTTTTGCTCTAGGGAGAGTTTTAGTCAACGGATCTGCTATATTGAGATCCGTATGTACTTCTAAATCTTTATATCTCCATCCTTGACATGCTCGCGGATGGAGTGAAACCGCTTAATATGCTTGGAATGCTTGTGAGACCTTGGCTCTTTGGCATTGGCAATGGCACCATTGTTGTCACAATAGATCACCATTGGGTCCAACGCTTGCCACAACTCCTAGTTCGGATATGAACTCCTTCATCCAAATCGCTTCTGAGCCGCTTCAAGCAACATATTCGGCCTCCGTTGTTGATCCCGCTACCACAGTTGTTTGGAGCTCCTCCAACTAACCGCTCGCCATTCATGAGAAATACGTATCCGGATTGAGACTTAGAGTCATCCGGATCGGTGTCAAAGCTAAGCGTCGACATAACACTTAGCGACGAGCTCTTCTTCACCTCAGTATAAGAAACATATCCTTAGTTCTTCGTAAGTACTTAAGGATATTCTTGACCGCTATCCGATGTTAGAACACGGATCCGATTGGTACCTACTAGTCAAACTAATAGCGTGTGCCACATCCGGTCTTGTACATAGCATGGCGTACATAATAGAGCCTATGGTCAAGCATAGGGATTTTGTCCATTATCTCTCTTTCTTCATGAGCGGACTTTGAGTCTTACTCAATGTCTTGCCTTGCAACATAGGTAAGAACCCTTCTTACTTGTCCATTTTAAACTTCTTTAAAATCTTATCAAGGTATGTACTTTGCGATAGCCCTATTAGGCGCCTAGATCTATCTCTATAGATCTTTATGCCTAATATGTATGACGCTCACCTAGGTCCTTCATTGAAAATTTCTTTGTTTAGATAACTTTTAACCTTTGTTTAAAGTTCTATATCATTAGATCAATAATATGTCATCCACGTATAATATCGAAATGCCACATTGCTCCCACTCACTTTCTTGTAAATACAAGCTTCTCCATAAGTTTGGACAAATCCAAACTCTTTGATCACCTCATCAAAGCGGAGATTCCAACCGTGATGCTTGCTTCAATCCATAGATGGATCGTTGAAGCTTGCACACCTTGTTAGCATCCTTAGGATCGACAAAACCCTTTGGTTGTATCATATACAACTCTTCTTCAATATTACCATTGAGAAACGCGGTTTTGACATCCATCGCCATATTTCATAATCGAAATATGCAGCAATTGCTAACATAATCCTAACGACTTTAGCATCGCTACGGAGAGAAAGTCTCATCGTAGTCAACTCCTTGAATTTGTCGAAACCCCTTTGCGACAAGTCGAGCTTTATAGATGGTCACATTACCATCGCATCAGTTTTCCTTTTGAAAATCCATTTGTTCTCTCTGGCCTTTCGGTCGTGAGGTAATTCCACCAAGTTCCAAACTTGATTTTCATACATGGATTCCATCTCGGTTCATGGCTTCTAACCATTTGTTGGAATCCGTGCTCATCATCGCTTCTTCATACGTCGCAGGTCATTATATTCATCAACCATGAAATTTATGACAGATTTCCGTCTGTTCGGGGCTGCACGCGTCTGTTTGACTGCGAGGTTCGTAGTACTCTCTTCGGAGTTTCATGATCATTATCATTAGTTACCTCTTCAACAGGTGGAGCCAACTCGGAACAACTTCCGCTGCGCTACTCGCCATACTTTGAAGAGAAGGTTCCACAACCTCTTGAGTTCTACCTTCCGACTATTCACACCTTTCGAGAAACTCTTTCTCTAGAAAGGATCCATTCTTGCAACAAAAACCTTGCCCTCGGATGCGTGATAGAAGGAATACCCAATAGTTTCTTTAGGGTATCCTATGAAGACGCATTTTTCCGCTTTGGGTTCGAGTTTATCCGGTTGAAGTTTCTTCACATAAACATCGCAACCCCAAACTTTAAGAAATGACAGCTTAGGTTTGTTTCCAAACCACAATTCATACGGTGTCGTTTCAACGGATTTAGATGGTGCCCGATTTAAAGTGAATGCAGCGGTTTCTAGTGCATAACCCCAAAATGACAACGGCAAGTCCGTCGAGACATCATAGATCGAACCATATCTAATAAAGTACGATTACGACGTTCCGACACCATTTCATTTGTGGTGTTCGGCGGTGTGAGTTGTGAAACAATTCCACACTCTTTCATGTGAGTGCTAAACTCGTAACTTAGATACTCACCTCCACGGTCCGTAGAAATTTGATCTTTCTATTACGATGATTTTCAACTTCATTCTGAAATTCCTTGAACTTTTCAAAGGTTTCGGACTTGTGTTTCATCAAGTAGATATAACCGTATCTACTCAAATCATCCGTGAAAGTAACAAAATAACGATATCCACCTCGCGACACACTCATTGGACCACATACATCGAATGTATGATTTCCAATAAATCATGCCTGTTCCATTGAACCAGGAAAGCGGCGTTCTAGTCATTTTGCCCATAAGGCATGGCTCACATGTATCAAATGATTCATAATCAAGTGATTCCAAAAGTCCATCCGAATGGAGCTTCTTCATGCGTTTAATGCCAATATGACCTAGGCGGCGATTACCACATATGCGGATATATCATCATCAAGTTTAATCCTTTTAGCATCAACATTATGAATATGTGTAACATTATCATCGAGATCCAACAGAAATAAACCATTCAACATTGGTGCATGACCATAAAAGATTTCATTCATATAAATGGAACAACCATTGTTCTCGATTTGAATGAAAAACCACTTTGCATCAAACATGATCCGGATACAATGTTCATGCTCAGGCACCAAATAACAGTTATTTAAGTTTATGACTAATCCCGACGGTAAGTGGAGAGGTAGCGTTCCGACGGCGATCACATCAACACTTGATCCATTGCCGACACGCATCTTGACCTCACCCCTTGCTAGTGGTCGCCTGTTCCGCAGCCTCTGATTCGAGTTACAAATATTAGCAACTGAACCGGTATCAAATACCCAGGTGCTACTGCGAGCACTAGTCAAGTACACATCAATAACATGTATATCATATATACCTTTGTTTGCCTTGCCGGCCTTCTTGTCTGCCAGATACTTGGGGCAGTTGCGCTTCCAGTGGCCAGTCCTCTTACAATAGTAGCACTCGGTATCAGACTTAGGTCCAACTCGGGGTTTCTTTTCAGGCGCGGCAACAGGCTTGCCACCCTTACTTCCCTTCCGTTTTCCCTTCTTGTCTTTCTTGAAACCAGTGTTCCTATTGATCATCAACACTTGATGTTCCTTTTTGATCTCCACTTCTGCAGTTTTAAGCATTGACAGAAGCTCGGGGAGAGACTTCTTCATGCCTTGCATATTATAGTTCATCACGAAGCTCTTATAGCTAGGTGGAAGAGACTAGAGAACACGATGGTTGCCTAAGTCAATGGGAATCGTTATTCCCAAGGACACAAGCTTATCGGCGTAACCCGACATCTTGAGTACATGCTCACTTACGGAGCTGTTCTCTTCCATCATGCAGCTAAAGAACTTTTACAAGCATTGTAGCTCTCTGTTGACATGTGTGTCGAAAATCATTTTCAACTCACCCATTGTATCAAAAGCATTGCCGTTTTGACGCTTTGAAGTTCGGCTCTAACCCATACAATATGCCGCAATGAACTAAGTTGTGGTCCTCTGACGAGTCGATAGACATTCTTCTCCTCGTCGGGGCATCGTCAAAGGTGGGGGCCTAACGGCGCTTCTAGCACATATTGCTTTTGTGCGTGAGAGAGGAGAATCCTCAAATTCATGGCCCATTCATAAAGTTGCTACCGTTCGTTGCTAGTTTCTCTTTCTCCATGAACGCATTGAAATTAAAAGCGGTGGTGCCATCTACAGAATTTGTAAAGTTTAGACTAAGTGTATGATAGATTGAGTTCAACTAATCTATATTACGAATGAACTCCCACTCAAAAGCGACATCCCTCGTGTCCTTTTGGTGATTACATGAACCAAATCCACTACACCAAGTCCGATCATCACGTGAGTCGGTATAGCTTCAAAGCGAGCATCAAATGGGCATCATATCAACTATATGACTCATGCTTAACCTTTCGATCTGTGTTCGAGGCCATGTGCGTACATGCTAGGCTCGCCAAGTTAGAACCTTAGTATTTTTGCGTGTAACTGTCTTACACCAAGTATGGTCGAGGATCCAAGTACACCCGATCATCACGTGATGTCTTGGAGCGGAAAACATAATCGGTGCATACTAAAGGAAGAACACATTCTTATCTTGATATTTAAATGAGGATCATCTTATTATGCTTAACAAAGCGCTAAATAAGCAATATAAGATGCAATCAAACATCATATGTTTATTAGTGAAATTATATGGTTCCCGCAGATGATCTCTATCATGTGCATCGTGGTATGATCACTATCATACCTATATGTGTAAATCCACGTCTATGGATTTTACGCTATGTGTGTTGTAAGAGTATCTTCTCATACTTCTACTTACAACACTACCATATCATAACACTAGCCCAGCAACAATCTAAACTAGACGCCTCTAATTTATCCATTGCAAGTTTTACGTGGCTGAGGGCTTTCGAGATAGAACCGTTCATACCTACGAACATGAACCTAACGAGGATAATCAAATTGTTGACAACTCGCTTGCAAAATAGATATTGACTATAGTAGGAGAGACAGACACCGCTAGCCACTTATGCAAAACTAGTTGC
This sequence comes from Avena longiglumis, assembly GCA_030063025.1. Classification (NCBI taxonomy): domain Eukaryota; kingdom Viridiplantae; phylum Streptophyta; class Magnoliopsida; order Poales; family Poaceae; genus Avena; species Avena longiglumis. The sequence continues at coordinate 539,357,465 of CP125973.1, forward strand.
ATGTCAAGCGTGGAACAGGTCTCATGTGCGAGGACATGTAAAGTTTGTCCGGGCGCTTCATCCCACTATGCCACCAATATCCAAAATCACAAGAAAGGAGCAACAACATGATCATCATCGCCCACATACTCATATGTGTACTACCGTGTAAAGTATCTACGCATAAACCGGCTCGATACCCTTTGAAGGGTTCGCAGATAGAAAACAAAAATTTTCCTACGATGTGAACTATATACCAAGATCTATTTATACTAGATACAAACAACGGCGGATGTATATCCGTAGAGAACATACCCTTGAAGACCGACAAAGTTTAACGAGTCCCAAACGTGGTTGATGTAGACGATATCTTGCCGATCTCAAGATTGAGCGCAAGTCCTAGCGCCGCAAATCGGCAGCACCTCCGAGCTCGCACACGCGTTCGAGGCACCGAGCAACCTCCGCCTCCTCGCTCCAGCGATGCAGCGGAAGCACAACTCTTTCTTGCCGAATAGCCACCGGGAACATGTATCTCGCTAGTCCGAGACCATGGGGATAAATTCTAGAGAGAGAGATCCTTCACGAGGAGGTGTGAGTGAGAAGTGAGAGGAGGGCTCCTTTATAGGAGGGGGGGGAACCCCAAGGGGGTGGCCGGCGCATGGGGGCTGCCCCCTTGCCCTCCCCTCTTCATGTGGGTGGACACTCCACTCACAAAACTCCTCCAAATTCCTCCACTCAAAATCCCACTCAAAGATCCCATTAAATTTCCACCAAATTTAATGCAAACTCTCATTAAATAAAACTCTTTTATTTTATTCAGAATTTTGTCAATTACTTTAATGACAAACATTCACAAATAACCCCTTGCTAGAATTCTATTTCACATGCATAACCACTTTATGCAATTTCACCGAAAACTGTTTGGTATCTAGTGAAATAAATTCCTGCGCTTGTTTATTCTTTCGGCATGAAACTTTTGCTCCAATTGGATGTCGGTGTCTCTTAAGTGTGTCACCCTACGGTTCTTGAATAATGCGGACATTATCGAGACTCCGCTCAGATCAATAATCAGAAGCGGGATCGGAGACCCATCGACTCCCACACATTCAACGATGACTTTCTTGTGATCGTCGGAACCTTTTACGCTAGTATCTTAATCCCTTTGTTTCACGATATATTACATGTCCGAGATTCGATCATCGGCATCTCCATACCTAGTTTGATCTCGTTACCTACATGCACTCTTTTCTCGTTCCCGTGATATAACATTCTAGTGATCAAATCACTTGCTTGCAAGCTAATCAATGTGATATCACCGAGAGGGCCAGAGTATATCTATCCGTCATCGGGATGAACAAATTCCTCTCGATCCATGAGCCTCTACATAACACTTTATTAGTTACGAACCCATCTTTATAATCACCTTATTACGGTGTGACGTTTGATGTTATCAAGAAACTCTTCCGGTGTTAGTGATTGACATGATCTCATGGTCTAAGGATTAGGATCACTTCGTAAGTTGTTATAGCAATATAAACTCAATGACTTTGATCGTAATGCTATACTTCGGATGAATGTTCATCACATCATTACACTAATGTTGTGATCCCGTTATTAACAACATCCAATGTCCATGATCAGGAAACCTTTGATCATCTTGTTAATCAACGAGCTAGTTTATGAGAGAGGCTTAACTAGGAACTTTTCTGTTTGTTTATTAAACACACATGTATTAACGTTTCCGTATTAATACAATTATAGCATGCAAAATAAACATCTATCATATACTTGGAATACACATAATAAACAATTTATTATTGCCTCTCAGGGCATATTCCCTTCAAGTTCCACACATATTACAAATTTAAGACATAGTTCCACACATATTACAAATTTAAGACATAGTTCCACACATATTACAAATTTAAAACATAGTTCCACACATATTACAAATTTAAGACATAGTTCCACACATATTACAAATTTAAGACATAGTTCCACACATTTTACAAATTAAAGACATAGTTCCACACATCTAGTTTCTTCCTCTGCCTCTTCTTCCTCGGCTGCCACATCCACGAGGAGCAGATCCACCAGTCCCGAAGATGTGGCACTGGTGTCTATATGACCAAATTGATTACACAGAAAACATTGCCTAGTAGGGCCTTCGGCTTCAGATTCATCCATATCATTACGGATGCGGACACATTGTCGCCTTCCTCTTCCATGTCGCATCGGTCAGATCCGGGATGTAAACCCTTTCACCTGGATTTACTTTGTTGAAATTTCCCCATGCCCTATATCCCATCATCTCGCCTGTCCACGTATTGACCACCGCGTCCTTATGGAAATAAGGAGACACAAACGAGATCGCATCCATACCCATCAGCCCGCATGCAGCTGTACATGAGAGAAAGGCAGATGCAACAGCTTGGGTTTATTGCACGTGCACTCACACGTTGGCCAGGCTTCGTTGCCTATCCTCACCTCCTGTGTCTTTACCTCTTCTCCTATTCCAATCCGGTTGGAAGGGAGGCGTACCTCGAACCTTCTTTCCTGATTACCGATGGTGATGACATGCATGGACCGAGCCTTCTCCATCTTGGCATCCATGTAATGCATGATCTTTGAACAATACCTCGTGTTTGGGTTGTTCATGATATGCATCTGAGCCATCTGGAGTCTGTCTCTGAAATACTTCAGAGTTCCGGTGAAAATACACTCCACAATGGCTGTTAATGGTAGATCCCTACTTCCTCTCAAGACAAAGTTGTAAGTTTTAGCCAGATTTGTAGTCATGACGCCAAACCTAGCACCATGAGTGTCATACAGCAGAGAACACCTCTCTGCAGGCTCGTGTTGTATCCATTCCTGAAATTTTTTAATCCTTCTGCCAGGCCTTCTCCTAGTACCGCGTTGGTCAAATCCTGGCAAGTCACAAAGGGCAATGGGTTCTTCCTCCGGTGGTGCTGCTCCTGTTGTTGCCTGTGCAGCTAATGCCGCTGCATGAGCCGCGACCGCTGCTGCTCTATCTGCTCTCCTCTGAGTCACATGGTTTTTAGTGAAGTCATCAAGATATCCACGACACTTGATGTACTTCCACTCTTGGTTTTGCTTGCAAACCTTCTTGAATAGGTTCATAAGAGCCTTGTTCCTAAACTGTGAGAAAAAGTTGGCCCCTAGATGCCGCATGCACCAACGACTCTGCATGTCCAGCCATGGAGTTACTTCATCAGGAGTGGGCTGTGTGAGCTTCTTTATCGCGCTTAGTATACCTGGATGCCTATCATGAAGGATGCATACATTCGGTGTATCTCTCACAATTGCTATCTTTAGCTGCCTGAAAAACCATACCCAACTCTCGGTGTTCTCGCTCTCCACGAAAGCAAAAGCAAGTGGAACAACTTGATTGTTTCCATCTTGACCTATGGCAGTCAATATCTGACCCCTATACTTGCCAGTGAGAAATGTACCATCCGCACAGATGACTGGTCGACAGTGAGTGAAAGCTTCTATGCATATAGCAAATGAGAAGAACACTCGATGAAGTACCCTCAAATTATTTTCCTGTGGAAATGTAAAGTGTTTGATGTCCACGTAGGTGCCTGGAATCCTAGCCTGCAGTGTCTGGAGCATCCTAACAACACAGTCATACCCGTCTCGAAACGAACCAAACCTTGCCTCCAGTGCCCTTTGCTTAGTCCTCCAAGCCTTCCCGTATGAAATATTGTAACGTAATCTGACAGAAACTTTGTTAATGATAGCTTTCACCCCCATGGCTTTACCCTCCACTATCTCTGTGTACAACAGTCTAGCCAGGAGGGTTGACGTGAGGTTACGATGGTCCTGAAGGACACTGTCAAGTGTGCATGTGTGCATCACAACATCGGTGACCTTCCAGTTTGTGTCATACCTAGGGACATGGGCATGCACCCTTGCAGGACATCCAGCTTCCTCGCAAACCAATGTCAAATATTGTTGTGATGACACCTTCGTTTTCAAGACCCGTTGCATGGACATTGACCACTCAACAATTGCTTCCTGCAGATGTCTCTTGCTAGGATATAATACACCCAGAGAGATCTTTGTTGGCGTGATAATGCCACCGAATCATGCCCATCGCTCACAGTCATTTGATGTGTTGTCATTATTCCATGATGCGTAATAGGTTGGCCGATCTCTTCTTGATCGACTCGCCAATCATCACCGTATCCTTTGTTGCCTTCTAAGTCTTCGGCTTCCATTTGATGTTGCAACAAATCATCATATATCTCGTCCTCATCAGCTTCGCCACTGAATATGTCTTCCCCTAATCCTTCACCATCGTCCTCTGATACATAACCATCACCCCTGGTGTGTGCATAGCTACTGTGACCTGATTCATAACAGCCGCCACCCTCTTGGCCCTGACTACTCTGGCCATGATCATACTACCTCCAGCATGACCGGTCTGACTAATCTGGCCATGATCATACCCAACCTCTTTCGCCACAGGTAACACTAAGAGACTGGGGTTAACTTCTCTTTTCTGGCAAGCTTGCACAAATTTGACCCATTTGTGTTGCGCTTCTATTGGCCTTAAATAAAAATTAGGGGTTTGTCTTGACTTAGTCCATAAAGCATGCACACCAACAGTATGGGTAGGAGGGAGCCCTAAATAAACACATAACCAATCCTTCAACTGAGTAACGGGCACTGTTTCAGGATTCTGAAGCACTTCATCCATAAAATTAAACTCGCTCAAATCAACTCCATGCTGGTTTGTTCTGACGAAACCAGGAACATACAAGAACCTAAATACTACATTATTTGACATGATTTTCGACCTAAAAATACCAAAAATAGTCAAAAACAAGGACATTGACACATAATACTCTACAAATATCTTGCATCTAACAGATCCCATCAAAGGCTACCTATAAACATACACACATGACTACAATTGGCAAGAAATTAGGGTTTACCCTTGAAGCGTGCGAAGTCCTGCCGTGTAGCCGCCTCAGGTCAACGGATCAGCACCTCCACCATGCACCTTCCTCAAGTCCCAGCACCGGCCTCCACCATGGTCATTGCTCAACAAAAACACCACCAGATCCCTCCACCAAAACGGCTCAAATCACTACACCAGGCTATCCCATTAGTAGATCGGGACTCTACTAGCTTACTAATATGTTAGAGCAGCGAGTTTGGATAAAAATCTGGGCTAAAAATCGGTGCAGCACCTGGTGAAAACGAGAGCGAGCGAGTGAGAAAGAGGAAGAACCGAGAGAGAGGAGGGCTAGCGAGAGAGGAGGGAGATGACGGCCAACCGAGCTATATGTCGGTGGCGTCGTCCCTTCAACGGACGAACCCAGCCTTCGTCCATTCAACGGACGAACCTCGCTGCAACCCCCTGTCGCCTGACAGCGTGATGCTCGGTCGGCTTTTGAAAAAAGAAGGCAACGCTGTCGTCTTTTCAAAAAAAGAAGACAACGCTGTCGTATTTTGGATAAAAGAATACCGGTCTGTCGTCTTTCGAAAAGACGAACCATCTCGGTCGTCTTTCGAACGGCCGACCGACCGTCAGATTTGCAATTTGCCCGTTTTGTGTATTATTTGTGAAATTCAATAAAAATGTATTATTTAAAAAAAATAAGGCAAAGGTGTTGCTAGAAACTTGGAAACCTGCACAACACAAACTCAAGACTTTGCCCCAACGAACAGTGAGGTTGTCAATCTCAGCGGTTTGCTGAAAACAAAGGGTTAACTATATGGTGTGGAAGGTAATAGTGGTTTGCAGAAAGTAAACAGTAACAGTGGAAGATGTATCAATGGTAAAGATTGGACCGGGGTCCATAGTTCACTAGAGGTGTTCTCCTTAAGACAAACATGGCATGCTGGGTAAACAAATTACAGCAGGACAATTGACAGGACTGAGCAAGGCATAACAATGCAATACTAGACATTTATGATCCTATGAGATTCAGTTGGGCAATACAACAAAATACATAGACCGCCATCCAACTGCATCTACGACTAGTAATCCACCTTCAGGTTATCATCCGAACCCCCTCCAGTGTTAAGTTGCAAGCAACGGATAACTGCTTTAAGCAAAGTGTGTAAAGTAAAAAATCCACTTGTTGCATGAACAAGAGACCGTTGTTTTCTCCCTAGTGGCAACAACACATCTACAACCTTAGAGATTTCGGTCACTTCCCTTAGATTAAATAGAGGCATGAACCCACTATCGAGCATAAATACCCCCTCTTGAAGTCACTAACATCTACTTGGCCAAGATAGCTACTAGTAATCTCAATATCCATCGGATCCCCGCAAACACAGCATGCATGATTACAAATAGATGATCTTGATCATGAACGGAGCTCACAAGAACTAAACATGGTAGCACAAAGGAGGAGATACAACCATCTAGATACTACATGGACCCGTAGTACAAGGTGGAACTACTCACACTTCATACCGAAGGCTGGCATGATGAAGAAGAAGGCCTTCGGGATGATCTCCCCTCCGATAGGGGTGCCGGAAAGAGCTTCAGATCCCCCCGATCTAGGGACGATGGTGCGGCGGCTACAGATGGTTTTGTGGAATATTGATCGGGTTGCTTAGGGTTTCTGCATCAGGGGGACTTTATAGGCGAAGAGGAGAGACAGGAGGCAACCAGGGTGGTTGCACCCCCAGGCATGGGCCCACCCAGGCTGCGCGGCCAGGGGGTGTGGCCCCTTGGTGGCTCTCCACCGTCTTGTACTCTGGATTCGTGTTCCCCACGGTAAAATATTGACTTTGGCTTTTGTCCCGTCCAATTTTAAGAATATTAATTTTCTATCTTTCTGAAACCAAAAACAGAAGAAAACAGGCAACTGACACTGTGACATTTTGCTAATAGGTTAGTACCAGAAAACATATAAAAAACATCTCAAAGTGTAAACAAAGTAAAGCAAAGTAGATACTACACAAGCATGGAACATCAAAATTATAGATACGTTTCCGACGTATCATTGATCCGGTACGGAGGTGTACCTCGAGGCGGAAATAGACTAGTTTATTGATTTAAGAATGAGTTCATTCTACAACAAGATACAATACATAAATCTAGTTGACTATTTCACTTCCACTTCCACTGCCGCTGTCGTGGTGGTGGCACGGCAGATGCCATGGGTAGGCTAAAGTATGGGGCCAATGGATGCTAGTGGGATCCGGGGAGGGAAGATGCAACTGTCTTTACACTCAAGCTGCCAAAGTGATGAACTTTATTTCTCTCTCTACGTGTTACAAGTGCTCCTAGAGCAGTTTACCGTGGAACTATGCGAATTTCCCCAGCCTAACCTTGCTCAAAAGACCCTCTCCCCCTCAGGGCCCAAACCCCTCCCTTATAAAGGGGTGCCTTGGGTGCCCTTAGGGCTGACGGGGCAAGCATATTCGAGGAATATGCTTGTCCCAAAGGGGTAATTCGGCGGCCTCCTTTCCCTGTCTCCCTTCCAACGACGGCAAAGCTCCAACTGCCCCCCTTCTGCACGCCTCGGGCTCCAAGACTGCCACACCTCCGTGACCTCCTTCGCTCCTCCGTCCTGCGCTTCTTTGTCTCTATCGCTTGGCTCCTCAGATTCCTTTAGCCTGCAGCTATGGTTTGACTCCAAGCTTCTCCTTCTCCGCAAGCTTTGATAGCTCGGCCTTACCTTGTGTTATTCGCCTGTTCCTCACCGCACGGAGATCATTTGTGTAACCGGCTGAGTTTCTCATTAACTCGCCAGTTACCACTTTATACCTGACGTAAGCTTCTTGCCTCCGTTCATCGGCCGACATATACATGATTCGCCGACCTAGGTCGTAGTTCGGCAATCGGCGAGACTGCCTTTCCCCGTCTTTGACCTACCCGGGGTCAACCCCCCGACATTAGTCCCCGAAGCTGATGTGGCCCTGTCAATTACTTTGGCCGGGTTATATCAGCTTCAACACTTTCTTTTTGTCTTGTTTCCGAGCTAAGGCCTCGCCCGAGGTCCTCTCGCTCCTTCCATCAGACGCTAAGTCCTACGTGTCACACCATCATTGCTTTCCTAGTTTTCAGGTCCTCTTATAATATTTACTGACAAGCTACGAAACCCTGTACTGCTTGCCCGCCACGACGCCGTGGAGTCGCCTCCGCTTGGGATTGTAACAACTTTTCCGTTTACGTGGCCTCGGTGTGGCTCCACTCACCGTCGCGTGTGCTTCTCCACGATCTACGCGGTAATCGCCACACCCACGATCCCACTCTGCTCATCGCTTCGCCTATAAAGGGGAAACGCGCCTCTACGGGTTCTTCTTTCTCATTACCGTCGCTCGCTTCTCCTTCTTTTCGCTTTGTGTGCTTTCTTGCCGCCCGCCGCTCACCAGCTTCCGCGGCGAGGAATCCACACTGCCGTTCGGCCTCCTTGCCCGCGCCCACGGCCGTGGGCCCCGCCGCGGTGAGTCCTTTCGCCATCTTGTCTTGTCTTGTCTCTGCCTAGATCGATCCGCACAACTTCCGTACTCAGCGAGTTTTCCTCTTTTCGCCATTGTTTTCGCTAGGTTCCGACGGGCCTCAGAGCTCTAAGCTTTCCTCCGCCGCCAGTTTTTCCTCCCTGATCTCTCGTGAACTATGTCTAGTTCCTTTAGTGGTGCTTTAGTTGAGGACGACGCCGGCTCGGCCCGGCGTGGATCGTGGCAGGGTTCTCTTACGCCGCGAGATTGAGTGGCTCCTCGAACTGCCGGATTCTGCCGAGGTTTCTGTCGTCACCCGGCAGAGTCCTCTCCAGCTCGAGAAGGCGAATATGTGGTTTTCATGTCCCACTTCGCATGGGCTTTGGTCTTCCTCTTAGCGACTTTGCTAGAGAATTTCTTGATTACTTGCCTTCACCGCATCACCTTCCTTGAACGCCATAGCTTCTCTTCCGCTTTCATCTCCGCTCGAGGGTTACTTCGCCTGTGGCCATCGGTACATGTCTGGTCAAAATTCTTCCAGATTCCTCCAACGTCGTGTCGACAAATCTCTGCATCCTTCCGAAGTTGCTTACCCAATGTGGCGGCATCCATCACACCGGAGGCAATCCGTGTTCCCCGTGTTACCGGGTTGGAGTCGTAAGAAATGGCACAAATCGTTCTTCTACGTCAAGAACAGGGGCGGAAGACAAGATTCGGCCCCATTCTCAATTGGTCCACCCTCCAAAGTGAACGCTCTATAATCCGAAGAAGACTCATGCCCTAGCCGAGGCCTTGAGATTCGTGAAGGAGTTGATTCGAGCCGGTTATGCGGAGAGGACTTGATGGCCACTTTTATTAGTAGCCGGATCTGCCTTCCAACAAAGGACCCACAAGCTACATGAGCGGTCCTCGACCCTAACCGAGTCTCGACCGTGGAGTTGGACAACTACCTCATCCGTAAGCGTCCGAGCTATTTTCAAGACGGAGATGCCTGACATCGACCTGGGGTTGAAACCGTTCACCCGCGACAATCCTCCTCCCGAGGTAAGCCCAATCCTCATCACTGCTTTTCCTCAGTTTTATAGTCTGGTTTTCATGATTTTCTCTCTTTGTCATGCAGAGGTTCACTTGAGTAAAGACGAGGATGCCAAGTTCTGCAGCCTCCCCGCTGGATAGGAGTATCCGGATACAGTAGCCGGACTCGAGGAGTTCGTCCCTAAGTCGATCCTGCCCGCTTCGAGCTCGCGCAAAACCTCGGCAGAGGAGGAAGGTGATTCGGACGAGGTCCAAATTCTTGAGGTAGTTGCCGCCATGCCTATTTCTTCGTGCATTTCGGCTTCGCTTTCACTAATCCGCCGGCCAGGTTCATGACGCCGAACCTATTGCTTCTCGGCCTCCCGTTATCTCGGGAAACGGGCTCGCTTGGCTGCCTCGGATGCGGTTCCTAAGAAGCGAGTAAAGAAATCCGCTCGAATCCTCCCAGCGCAAGACTATGCCCGGGTTCTGGGTAAGTTCCTGCCTATATTTCTTGTTTCTCTTTTCGCTTTCACTCTAACGAATCTTCTTTCGTATTTTTGCAAGGTTCTCTGTCTGTTAAACCCGGCGGTCCTAGTATGACTAGCCGTCCGACTCGGCCGCCATCTCCTCCTCCCGCCGATGACACGAGAGTTCCTAGTCCTATTCGCCCCGCCTCCCCTCACGATAATTCGCACATTGCTCGCTGTGATGCCCCGAGGTTTCTCCCATTGATCCGGATCCGATCCGGCCTCCGATGTTTTCGTTGAGCCAGCTGCCCCTCTATGGGCCCCACGTTACAATTGAGCTTCCATCTACTCCGGCAGCTCCTACGGTCGCACTCGCCGAGAAGATCGCTACCCGGCGCCTCTGCGAGCTTAACCTCTCGATCCTAAGATCCTACCTCGGAGACGTCCCTGCCGCAACGTGCTTCTTCTAAGGAGAATGTTATTATCGCCAAGACCTCTTCTCGTAAAAGTCTTGCCGCACCTCTCAACAAGTATTGCGAGGCCTTGCAAAGGAGTCAGATTCAAAGGCATCATTACCTCGCCCCTTTGGCGATGTTGCTCTTCATAAGAGTCCTACTTGGAGTCCGGTTGAATTCGCCAACAACCGAATGTGGCTTGATCGTTTGAGGGCAATCGGTCAATCAACCCTTCCAAATTTTCGACATCATGGCGCCGGACTAAGCCCCGGTTTATCGTTGATACGAACAAGATGAATGCGGTAATTGTTTTATTTCCGGGTATTAAATTATTTTCCACATGTTATCATACTCTCTAGTCCCCGAAACTTGCAAGGAAATAACTTGTTGTATGCTTGGAAGTTTGACGTAGGTTCCATTAGTTCGGCCATCTAGCTCATAGTTTGTTTTAGTTTTGACGTAGCTTTTAATTTCTATTCTCATAGAGCCGAGTTAAGTCCTTCTTGACTTGGATCTGGCGTAGTTTTGAACTTCCAGCCACCTAGATCCGAATTAAGTCTTGCTTGATTCGGATCTGTTATAGCTTTGAATCTCCAGCCACCTAGATCTGAATTAAGTCTTACTTGATTCGGATCTGGTATAGCTTTGTATCTCCAGCCACCTAGAGCCGAATTAAGCTTTGCTTGATTCGGATCTGGTATAGCTTTGAATCTCCAGCCACCTAGATCTGAATTAAGTTTTACTTGATTCGGATCTGGTATACTTTGAATCTCCAGCCACCTAGAGCCGAATTAAGCTTTGCTTGATTCGGATCTGGTATAGCTTTGAATCTCCAGCCACCTAGAGTCGAATTAAGTCTTGCTTGATTCGGATCTGGTATAGCTTTGAATCTCCAGCCACCTAGATCTGAATTAAGTTTTACTTGATTCGGATCTGGTATAGCTTTGAATCTCCAGCCACCTAGATCTGAATTAAGTCTTACTTGATTCGGATCTGGTATAGCTTTGAATCTCCAGCCACCTAGATCTGAATTAAGTTTTACTTGATTCGGATCTGGTATATCTTTGAATCTCCAGCCACCTAGATCTGAATTAAGTCTTACTTGATTCGGATCTGGTATAGCTTTGAATCTCCAGCCACCTAGATCTGAATTAAGTTTTACTTGATTCGGATCTGGTATAGCTTTGAATCTCCAGCCACCTAGATCCGAATTAAGCTTTGCTTGATTCGGATCTGGTATACTTTGAATCTCCAGCCACCTAGAGCCGAATTAAGCTTTGCTTGATTCGGATCTGGTATAGCTTTGAATCTCCAGCCACCTAGAGTCGAATTAAGCTTTGCTTGATTCGGATCTGTTATAGCTTCTAACTTTTGTTTTATCATTGTGCTCCATTTCTTAGGTTGCCCATGACCGACGGACTGCCGAGTTCCAGAGGTTGCTCTTCTTGCACCGCAAGTTGGAAGAGAAATATGAGAAAGTTCTGCCCGTCGCGAAGAAAGCTGGTGAGTTGATAGTTTCTTTTCCTTATTCGCAACTTTCTTATATACCTGTCCGCGGAGCGCCGGCTTACTTCTTGCTGAATAGGTAATATCAATAATCTCAATATCCGCCTTGAAAAGAAGGTCAAGTCCTTGGAGGGTTAGTTTCCTTTCCCCCTTGCTTCTTCTTCTTTTAGTATCTATGCTGAGTTTCCTTATTGCGTTGGGTTGTGGTAAAGCCGAGTTGCAAGACTTTGCAGCGTCGCAACAAGATTGCGTGCCCATGCCTGACGTGATGCTTCATTTTTTAGAACAAAGCACAGTTCATTCAAGCAACTACAAGAGAAGGATGATGAGATAACTCACCGAGATCCGAGGTGAATGCACTCAAGCTCTCGTAAATCCGAGCTAGAAAAGGTTGATCAAGAATTCTCTTTGGAAAAGAGTCACGACTGGATCCGGAGAAGAACAAAGAACTCCTCAAAGCCGAACTTAAAACTCATGGTTTGAGCGAGGAAATTGCTCGTTCGAGAAGAGTAAAACTATTTGGGCTAAGGATCTTCAAATAATGATGAGCTATATCCATCGTAGTTATTTGGCCTGCCGAACTATTTTTTTTTCTTTGTCGCCGCTACTATTTTTGACATGTCCATGTTTTATGAGGTCACTTCCCGAGTCCAAACCTGTGAGTACTAGAGCTGTTCTTGCGGCTCGCGTCACGAGGTGAAGCTAATCGTTGACTTTGAATACTCGATGGAGGATTTCTTGCTTGCTGTTGGTGCCGCAGTTGGTCCGATGAAAATCATGGGTCGGGACTTGGTGGAGGCTGCTATCAAAGCTTATCATGCACTCTGGCCGAATACCTCAGGGTCTCCTGATATCGACGAGGTCAAGTTATTGGTGGCCAGTTGAAGGCATCCGAGGCGATTGAGTCTTTGAGGGAATCTGCTGCAGCGTCTTGGTGCCGACATGGCCCCATCGTAATCATGTCATGGTATGAAGATATCTCCTTGACATTCGATGAATCACAGACGGCTCGTGGGTTGAAGATCCCACCTTTGTTGCTCTTCGCAAGCTCGGGCTTTCCAGCTCGCCGAGTATGCCGATGTGCACACTTGGAATGAAGGGCGAGTTTTCTCCCGATCCGGATGAAGAGACCGTGGTCAAGATGCTTTGGGTGATGATTCGCTGAGCGGGAAGGTGAAGATGATTCGCCACATCCAATAGCTCTAGCTCAAGCTCGATAGCAATGGTGATGCACGATCCTCCTCTAAAGGCACCGGCATTCTATCACAGATCGACGCCTCTGAACAACCCCGTGATACCGCCAAGTCACTCCTGGTCGGCAGAGGTAACCTCAGTCGAAGTTCCTCCTACTTCGGAGTGCCCCGCACCTGATCAAGTGGTTCCTCCTCCAACGAACGATGCCTAAGTTATTCGTGATCCCTGGTATGCCGGGTGTTCAATGTAAACGAAAAAAAAAATTTATCAACTCGTATGATTCGAGGTTCTTTTGCTATGTGCCTTTGAGACTCTTAGTTAAGTGAATGCTCGTGCGAATTCTTGCCTTGTTGGCTCATAATTTCTTCATCCTTCAGGATTTACTTTTTTTTTTTTTTTGCCTTGTTGGCTCATAGTTTCCGAGTCGTTGGTTTAAGTGTTAAAGTTTATGTGTCCATGAATTTGACAACCCTATGATAATTCCTGAGTCAATGCTTTGGGCACCAAGATGCATATTCGTAACATGAAAAGAAAATAACATGTTGCACTCTCCGAGTTACTGCTCTGATCGCCAATGTTCAAGTGTGTAACGCGAAAGAGATAAGTATAAGATACGGCAGTCCCCGAGCTATTGCCCTGGATGCCAAGGCCTAAACATATAACACTTAATAATCATTGCATATGGCAGTCCCCGAGTAACTGCTCGGGGTGCCGAGGTCCAAAAATCAAATATGAGATAACATCACATATGGGAGTCCCCGAGTAACTGCTCTGGGTGCCGAAGTTTAAACATCAAACATGAGATAACATCACATATGGCAGTCCCCGAGCAACTGCTCTGGGTGCCGAGGTCCAAAAATCAAATATGAAATAACATCACATATGGCAGTCCCCGAGTAACTGCTCTGGGTGCCGAGGTTTAAACATCAAACATGAGATAACATCACATATGGCAGTCCCCGAGCAACTGCTCAGGGCGCCGAGGTTTACATACACGATATGAAATAAATATAACATTCGGCAGTCCCCGAGTCACCGCTCTGGGTGTCGAGGTGCAAGTACATCATTGGTGACCTTGAGACATAATCCTACGAGTAAAATGGCCGAAGTAAAGCCACATTCCAGGGGCGTTTCGTTTCTTCGCCAGCTTTGTTTGCCTTGCCTTCTCCAGGTGATTGGGCGTCAATCAGATAGTATGCATCGTTGTGCAATGCTTTGCTCACGATAAATGGTCCTTCCCATGGGGGTGACAATTTGTGCATGCCGGCCGTGCGTTGCACCAGCCGGAGTACCAAATCTCCTTCTTTGAATACTCTTGGATTCACTTTCCTGCTGTGATACCGTCGTAAGTTCTGTTGATAAATGGCTGATCGTGATAATGTCAATTCTCGGGCTTCTTCCAACAGGTCTACGGCATCTTGCCGAGCTACTTCATTCACCTCTGAAGATGTATATTGAGTAACTCTTGGCGAGTCATGTATTATGTCGATTGGAAGCACGGCCTCTGCCCCATATACCAAAAAGAATGGTGTGTAACCTGTTGATCTGTTCGGAGTAGTCCTGAGGCTCCATAATACTGCTGGTAATTCCTCAATCCAACATCCTGCCGACCTTTGCAATGGTTCAACTAGCCGTGGTTTTATTCCTGATAAAACCAGCCCATTAGATCTTTCAACTTGCCCATTGGATGCTGGGTGAGCCACTGAGGCAACATCTAGTCTTATGTGTTTCTCTTGGCAAAATCTAGCGAAAGCTCCTTCTGCAAAGTTCGTGCCATTATCCGTAATAATGCTGTGTGGGTATCCGTATCTCAAGATGATATCCTTGAGGAATTTCACTGCTGTATGCCCATCACACTTTTTGATTGGTTTTACCTCAATCCATTTTGTGAACTTGTCGACCATGACCAAGATGTGGGTCATTCCTCCTCTTGCCGCTTAAAAGGTCCTACCATGTCTAAACCCCACACGAAAATGGCCAAGTAATGGGTATTGTTTTTAACTCCGACCAAGGCATATGTATTCTGGTTGCATATCTCGACACCCATTGCATTTCTTGACTAACTCTTCGCCTCTCTTAACGCCGCACAAGAAAATCCATGCCCGAATGCCTTGGCTACTAAAGCGCGAGACGAGGCATGGTGCCCACATTCTCCTTGGTGTATATCTAGAAGGATCTCGACCTTCATGGACTCACGACTTCGCAATATGTTCGCTACGCTTCTCTTATATAACTCATTGTTTATGATTGTATAGGCCTTTGCTCTTCCGACGGTTTGTCCGGCTAATACTTCATTACTCGCAATAAGGCCTCTTAGGTACGAAAATATGGGTTGCGCCCATGTCGGCGTTGCTCTTTTCTGCGATGATTTCACCGCTCATCTCCATGCTCTCACGACATACCTCGGCCCTTTCCATGATCGCTATTACTTGGCCGTCTCTTTAGGGTACCGAATTTTGTCATGATCTATCTCCATTGGTGTATGATTCTCGCAGACCTTCCGGATAAAGATTGATTCGGATTCGGTGATGGGTTTATTGACGGTTTCTGAGGTGCTCAAGGGCTATACCGCGGAATCGATTGCCGAGTTGATCCTAATTTTGACAATGTGTCGTGGCCATCATTTCTGCTTCGTGGTATGTGGTGGAATTCACATCCTTCAAAATATCCACCGATCTTCGCACATGGAATCAGATAAAGCCATGTTAGCATCTAATGCATCCCAAGTGCACGACACTTGTCACTACCAGATCCGAGTCACCGTAGCATAGGATTCTCAGATTCCCATTTCTTTTGCGACTTTTAATCCATGGACTAGTGCTTCATATTCTGCTACATTGTTGGACGCGAAAATGTATTTGCGACATACTTCAATTGATCTTTTTAGGCGAGGTCAAGACTATTCCTCGCCCAAACCGTTCCTTAGTTTGGAACCATCAAAGTGCATTGTCCAAGAATTTGATCCGCAAGGGTGGCTCATATTGCACCTCGCCCAATCTACGAGAAAGTCGGCTGATTTGAGATTTGATTGCATCTCTCCTATCAAATTGTGGAGCATACGGTGATAACTCGATTGCCCATTTTGCTATTCGCCACTTGCCCTTGTTGTTCAATATGTCGCTATGGGTGCCTCACATATTACTCGATTGGATGCTCTTCAAAGTAATGCTTAAGCTTTTTGCCGACATATATACTCCATAGGCCATCTTCCGATAATGTGGATAATTTTGCTTTGAAGTGGATAATACTGCTTAAATAATATCTCGCCTCGAACTGACTTACCCTCTTCAAGCCTCTACTACAACCACAAGACTAACTACTCGATTTGTAGCCGCTATATAAAGTAGCATAGGTTCTTTCGATAATGGAGAAGCTAAAATGGGTGCCGAACTAGCATCTTTTTCAACTCGTGGAACGCAATGTCGGCTGGGGAGTCCAGCGAATTTGTCCGACTTTCTCATCGGTGATAGAGTGGCAATGCCTTTTCTCCTAGCCGACATACAAATCGACTAAGCGAGGCGAGGCAGCCCGTGAATTTTTGTACATCATTCAAACACCTCGGCAATTCCATTTTTCTATTGCTCGTATCTTCGGGTTAGCCTCGATACCTTTGGACACAAGGAACCCGAGTAGTTTTCCGCCGCACGCCAAATGTGCATTTCTCGGTTGAGTTTCATTCGAACCTTCTCGTGTTCGCGAAAGTTTGCCGTATATCTTCTAGCAAGGTTCTTTCCTTAGTTTTGATGACTACATCATCCACATATACTTGTACATTTTTCCTATCCGATCATGTAAACATTTTGCATGCACCTTTGATACGTTGCTCCGCATTTCTCAGTCGAATGGCATCGTGCGATAACAATAAGCCCGTGACGGGTAATAAATGCAGTCTTTATTTGATCGTCGGATTTAACCAGATCCGTGGAAACCGAATACGTCTACAAATGATAACAACTCACAACCAGCGGTCGAGTCAATGACTTGGTCTATTCTAGGCAATGGAAAAGGATCTTTCGGACACGCCTTGTTTAGGTTAGTGTAGTCGATACACATTCGCCACACAATGGCTACATTAGGGTCATCTTTCTTCTTTTCTACTAGCACCGGATTTGATAACCAATCCGGATAAAGCACCTCCATGATAAACCCGGCGGCGAGAAGCCGAGCTATCTCATCTCCTATCACTTTTCTCCTGTCTTCGGCGAAGCAGCGGAGAGGTTGCTTCACCGGCCGTGCTCTGGCCCGACTTAAAGAGTTTAAAGTGCTCACTAACTCCTCGGCACACCTTGCAGATCTTGAGTGGACCATGCAAATATGTCCCGATTCTCACGGAGGAAGTTGGTGAGCTCGCCTTCCTATTTGGCGCCGAGACCTGCACCAATAGTGACAAGGCGCCTGGAATTGCTCATCAATCTGAATTTTCTTCGTCTCCTTGGTTGGTTGGAAAGAAACGCCATGAGGGTTGGCCAATGCCGCATGCTTAATTGTGCCGACTGTCGAGGGCTGCTACCTCTTGAATCCTTTTCTTTTCTCTCGCTATGACCAATGATTCGCCAATTTGACCCGCCGAGGCACACTCCATTGACTTCTTGTAATCCCTCAATCATTATCACCCCTTGTGGTCCGGTAATTTCATCTTTAGATAACCTATATGACAACTGCTCATGAATTTGGCCATCATGGGTCGTCCGAGTAGAGCATGATAACAGCTTTCGGATCAACCACCTCAAATTCCAAGTTTTCGCTCTGCTTATCTCTTGTGCAATAAGACGCCCACTGACTTTACCAATGGGCTCACATGAAAGCCCGGCACTATCCCATGGAAAATTGTCCTTGTGGATTGCAAGATGTTCTGTGATATACCGAGCTTGTGCATGGTATCTTTGTACATGATATTAATACTGCTTCCATTATCAATGAGTACTTTTGAGAATTTCACATTGATGCTTGGTCCCACAAATGTCGGATCCAACACAAGTGCGTATGATCCTGGACTCGGCATTATTCTGGGGTGATCTTTTATACTCCAAGTTATCTCCTGGTCTGACCATGGCTGGTATCTTGGCACTGCTGGTACAACTGCATTTACTTCCATATGTCGGCGCTGCACACTCTGTTTGTCCTGCTGTTCTGTTGTGAACACGCAGTAAGACTGGTGATGTTCTCTGTAATCATTGCGGCCCAAAGATTTGCCGGATTTATCCTTCCGTCCTGCCCCTGGTTCATTACTTGATGCACCGCATCCCTCCGATCCGAGTTATCATACCTCGGAGGAGGGGGCGGCAGCATCAGTTGTTGCGTATTTGCTCCAGTTAACTGCGGCTGATGTTGTTGTTGCATCTGATGGGGAGCTTGAACTCCTGCCGGGTTACCCATCGCATTTTTCATCCAAGCACATTGCCGGGTTGTGTGATTGGCTGGTCTAGATGGGTTTGATGTGTGAAATTTACACGGCTGGTCCAACATGGATTCAAATGTATACTTCGGCTTCTCTTGCCATTGCTTCTTTTGCTCTGGGGTCCATTGCCTTTTTCCGTCATTTCTTGCGGTCCACTGTTGAGGTCCATTTTTCTGCCGTTGAGTTACTCCGTGACTCGGCTGTTCTTGGCCACATTGCCACTGGGCGAATTATATCTATAATCCGCCTCTCCTCTCTTCTTCTTCCTCTAAAATCACGCCTAGATGATCCGCCAATTCTCTCGTATTGGTCTTGCTGCTCACGATGATCTGCCGACATTAACTCTGGTTGGGTTGGATCACCCAAAGCATAGGAGTCCGCTATTCGATAGTTTCGCCAGGTGGTTGGCATATCTCTCGCAGCGTTGCACAAAGACACCGCCATAACGGCAGCCTTGCGCGAACCAAGCGATCGCTATGCATTCAATAACTCCTTCACATGAATTTCTTAGGTTACACCACCGAGTTAAAACTCTCTATCTGTTTCATTCGCCTCGCTTGCACATGGCTAGTTGCTGTGGTCTATTCGGTCTCTTGTATGTGCTGGTAAAGTTGCTGACAAACATCTCTTCAAAATCTAACCAGCAGTTGATACTGCCTGCTGGTTGATTATTCAACCATACTCTGGCTGGTCCTTCCAACATCTGCGGGACATACCGCACCGCCCATCTCAAGTTGCCACCTGCTATTTTCACTGCGGTAGCATAATCAATTAACCAGTCTTGCGGCTTGGTACTTCCATTGTACGTTTTTGTGCCTCTTGCCAACTGAAAATTTGGTACCGGTGGTTCGCCCATGATCCGTGGTCCAAAACACGCCGGACCCGGTGGACCTTGCTCTTCCAACAGCTCGGACCGATATAACCGATCTAACTTTACTCTTGCATCATTTGCTGGCAAATCCCTGTACAGGATTCTATCCTGCATTCCATAATGATTGTTTCCACCTTGATTCGCGTATTCTACCTCGGAATATCCATCATTATACCTTTCATTTATCTGGTTGTAGCGAGCTGGTCTCACTTCTCTTTCCGCCGAGGCTCGTCTTGGTTGCGGGTTGAGCGCACTTCTCTCCTTACTTGCCGGGTTTGGTTTTCATGATTGTCTCTTGCGGGTTCTCTCCTGCCGTACTCCCGTTACCTCGGCCTCCGTCCTTTCCATACGGCCGTGGTTTCTCTCCCACTATTACCTCGGCTTGCATTGCCTCTGTTCTCATTCGCCTTTCCGCTATTGCCGGGTCATACGGACAATCTGCTTGTTCCTCTTCCCGAGGTTACCGCTTTTCTTTTCTAGCGTTGTTTCATGGTGATGATGCCGCTGCGGCGGATAAAGCAGGTGCTGCCCCTGCTGAATGTACCATCCGTGAAGCCCCTGGTCTCGCCGGGTTAACTCTGAGCATTTCCTCATTTTGCTGGTTCGCTATGCGCAGCTCATTCACTCTTTCTTGCTGCTTTTGCCGAGCTTCCCTGTTAACCCTTCTAATTCCAATGCTGTAGCATTTGCCGCTCTCGTGTTTTCGCCGGGTATTGTACTGCAAACCCAAATCGCCTGATTCGCCTGTGAGCTTCATGCTCTTTGTTAATATCACTCATGAGGTTCTTTCCTCTTAATCTCAGTTCGTCCACTCGCCGGGAGCAATATCAAGCTTGTTAGCTTTTGCATATTCTCTCGTGGTCCTGTTCAAGGATTCCCAGTACGATACTTTCGGGCCTCTACCAGCACCTTTTGCTGGTTTCCTCTAACTCTGCTGAGCATTTGCCGGATCAAGTATCGGCGCTACAGGCGTAGTTAAGTTCTCTATAGTTGCCTGAAGAATGTTCTCTGGTCTCTCCAGAGGTGGTCCTCTCACTCTTGGTGCCTTTGGGGTGGTGTCATGTAGCTCGGCCGGGTTTGTCTCCGGCGGAATTACCTCAGCGGTTTGCAGTGTGATCTGCTTGGGCGGAGCCTGTGTGCCTGCGGCGGGTTCTCTGCTTGACCCGGCCAATGCTGCTCCCGCTTGCGCTCCTGCTGCGACCATCACCTCGACGCCGCGGGCCAGACGTTCTCCTGATGGACAGCTCGCTGCGCTTCGAGGTGGTTCCCCTGCAACAATAACCTGATGAGGATAAACATCGGAGACGTCGACGCCGACGTAGATCCTGTGCTCGCCCAGGCCGATGAAGATCCCGTTGCGCGGGGGGGTTTTCCCCCTGAAGCTCCCTGCATTGTCTCTGACATAGTCACAGAGACCAAATCTCTGGACCACGCCAGAAACAACGCGCTCGCCGGTGTTGATGAAGTTTCCCGTCCGGATCACAACTCCAGCTAGCACCGCTGCTGGCCCCACGGTGGGCGCCAACTGTCGTGGTGGTGGCACGGCAGATGCCATGGGTAGGCTAAAGTATGGGGCCAATGGATGCTAGTGGGATCCGGGGAGGGAAGATGCAACTGTCTTTACACTCAAGCTGCCAAAGTGATGAACTTTATTTCTCTCTCTACGTGTTACAAGTGCTCCTAGAGCAGTTTACCGTGGAACTATGCGAATTTCCCCAGCCTAACCTTTCTCAAAAGACCCCCCCCCCTCAGGGCCCAAACCCCTCCCTTATAAAGGGGTGCCTTGGGTGCCCTTAGGGCTGACGGGGCAAGCATATTCGAGGAATATGCTTGTCCCAAAGGGGTAATTCGGCGGCCTCCTTTCCCTGTCTCCCTTCCAACGACGGCAAAGCTCCAACTGCCCCCCTTCTGCACGCCTCGGGCTCCAGCACTGTCACCTCCGTGACCTCCTTCTGCTCCTCTGTCCCTGCGCTTCTTTGTCTCTATCGCTTGGCCCTGTTCAGATTCCTTTTAGCCTGCAGCTATGGTTTGACTCCAAGCTTCTCCTTCTCCTGCAAGCTTCGTATAGCTCGGCCTTACCTTGTGTTATTCGCCTGCTCTCACCTGCACGGAGATCATTTGTGTAACCCGGCTGAGTTTCTCATTAACTCGGCCAGGTTACCACTTTATACCTGTACGTAAGCTTCTTGCCTCCGTTCATCGGCCGACATATACATGATTCGGCCGACCTAGGTCGTAGTTCGGCAATCAGGCGGGGACAGTACCTCTGTCTTTCCCCGTCTCTGACCTACCCGGGGTCAACCCCCCGACAGCCGCTGTCCTCGCCGTCCTTCTCCCCCGCGCCGCCGGCATTGTCCTCCTTATCAGACGGAATCTCCATGATTTCGGCATTATTCGCCGCATGGAGGATCTCTTCGCGGCGAGCGGAAGCGATGACGGTGGGGCGGGCCAGAACCGCTCCCTTCCTTCCCGATTGCGGAGATTCGGGTGCACCAGCCGCCCGTAAATGACGCGCAACCCTAGCTTCGCCACAGGCACACCCGTGTAGCTGATTCGCCAACCATAGGGTACCGTCACTCCCGGCGGTGCGACGATGTCATAGTGCACGAACATCACCGCCTCATAGAAGTTGAGTGTCGGCGCCTCCATGGCGGCGCGGTGGAGAGTGGAGAGGGAGGGGATGGATGGGAATGGATCGTGTTGGCGCCTCCTATTTATACACGAAGACGGACGGAATCAAAATGGAATATTCGTTTTTCTGGTCCGGGTATATAGATTCTATTCCACCCCGTTATGCGTAGCCCGAAAAAAGGCAAAAAACTCGACCTGAAAACACGATTTCTGGTTCAGGGTTTTAAGGGGTCTGTTAGAGGTGCTCTTTACAGGGAGGGGAATCGATCGATCAGATCCACAGTCATCGTAGCATAGAGATTACCATTTATTGGAACGATGCATACAAAGTGTAAACATGGTAACTAATCATCGCCAATTCCTCTAGTATTTGACTAGAGATTGTACGTATAAGGAATATCGAATCGTATCCCCTTAATACAATACAAAGATTAGCCAGGGCGATATCGACGCATAAATGGCAAGAACCGTGGTCAGATTATTAGGTTGTCCTGTACCTCACGTTGATTGCTGATCATATATTATAACACCTAAACGAAGGCATATATTGTCATTGATTCTCTGATAGAAAACCAACTCTGCTACATATAGACGAGGACCAAGCACAAGCCCGTCTAGCTAGTAATTTCTCCATGGACTACAAGTACATGAACCGCTTCCACACAGCGATCCTACTCTCGGTGCTTCTTCTCGCCTGCTTCGCTACCCACGCGCGGTGTAAGTTCCATCCTGATCGACCGACCTATTTTGATTCCTGATCGATCGAATTGTCCTTATTTCTTCACGGCGGTCGATCTGTGAAAAAAACAGAGGTCGACTAATATGATGATCGATTCTCTGGCGGCCATGATCGATCGAGCAGTAATTAACGGCCATGATCGAACTGTGAATTGTTTTATTTCTTCATCATGGTGCTCGATCTGTTGATAAACAGAGATCCACTAAATCAATTCTTTTTTCCTTTTCCGTTTCACAGGCAGAACGGTGGAAGGCATGGAAAAGAGCGTTAAGGACGATTCACCATACGGGGCGTGTGTTCCCGCTCGCGGGTGCGAACACTCCTCGATTTGCCTCTTCTGCTGCTCGCTCAAGGATCAGTGCTATGAATACTTAGACGAGTGCAAGGCTGACTGCTCCAAGTCGACTTCTCCCCTAGACCAAGCGGCGGCGGCGGCCACGAATCGTGCACCGCCGGCGTCTCTCTAATCCGATCATCCAAGGATTATGCATGATCCATGTGCCATAATAATAATAAATGTCGGGATGTTCCAGAGTTATAGAATTATCTAGGTTCATTATTAGTTGATTACTTCTGTCTTCTCCTTCGATTGGATGCAAAACGTCTTTGCAATGTAAGGCAACTCTATTTGTGATGATCTTTTTTTTTTTACAGAGTCAACTTATATGTTAACAGATATTTAAATCTTCGTATATGTTGGAATTTGGTCGTGGCCCAATGCAAATTCTGAAATTTTGAAGGTCTATTCATGTCTAGCAAGGTGTGGTATAAAAGTTTAGTCTCATATTGTTAGTTCAATATATATATATATATATATATATATATAGGGTGGCGCTATTTGACACCCAGGGTGTAGAATAACTATTCTACACCCACCCTCTATCTTTAGAACCGTATATTATTTTTACGTCACGTAAATTTTGTATTACTTTGTAAGTTGAGAAGAACATAATAAAATTTAAAAATGACATAATTTTTTCTGTTTACATACCGTAAAAAAATTCGACGTAAAAGACATATTTTTGGTGTTTTTTACACTATAATGACTCAAAAAAATTATTTTTGTGTCAATTTTTTTGGTTGTGGTGATTATATAAACATAATTATTCGTATACAAAACATATTTTTTTAGTCTAACAGCGTAAAATTATGTTGGGTGCAAAATAACTTTTCTGCACCCTGGGTGCTGAATAGGGTTTCTATATATATATATATATATATATATATAGATATATATACATATATATATATATATATATATATAGTGAAGTGTTTTACTTCCTAATGCCTCGTTCGGCAAGCATGTTTCCTGGTGTCTCATGGTGTATCATACCTAGTGGTTTTGGTGAAACCACTCACCTCACCCAATACACTTCCACCATCCAAATATTCTTCCCGTACCAGCAACTCACGCTGTTTGGCACAAAGGGTTTGACACCGGGTGTATTAGCCATAAAAATATAATTTTTTCGGAGTTTCAGCAAAACTTTGATTGAATGTATGCCATCAGTAAAAATCAAATATTTATATCATTACAGGAACATCCCATTTGTATATATATAAAATAAATATTTCAACCAGGACCAAGAACATCTCAAGCATCACATCCAGGAACAAGAACGTACCATTGGTTTATTACAAAAATGATCTTAATCACGAACAACATCTCACGCAGGAACATCTCATCAACCTTACATTAAAGTTTTACCATCTCACGGATCATGGTATGTAGCAGAAGTATCATCTCAGGAATGCATCTGAGCAGAGAAGGTTACATTGTAGTTAGCAACAGCAAGTAAACAACTGTGCATATAGTAGTAAGCAACAACTGTGTATATGCAAGTATGGCATATAAAGTTCACAACAATTGAGAGCAAGCTACATCAGCATCAAGTCATCTATCAAGGCTACAAATAAGTACCATTACTAAAAAGATTGATAAAAGTTATAGCACACCCTGATGTCCAGATGTTAACTTAGTTATCTATGATCAACAAGAGTAATGCTTCTAAAATATTAAACACAAATCTCCACATGCTATATAATGCATTGTAAGAAGTGTGACAATAGTAGAAGAGCAGTAGCTTACCTTAGGCTAACTTGGCTACATGTACACAGAGCCATTTGATAGCGGTTCCATCGTTATCAGCAGCAAGGTTCACAAAGATCTCACGATTGTAAGCAACTTTAAAGACTTCCAAGGCTGGAATTTATCATCAGCTAAAACACCCTGCAATGTTTTGAATGATTCAATGCATTTGTTGATAGAGAAATCAAGTGCAGCTTCTTTAGTGGCTTCTTTTTCTTTGATGTGTACTAAGCGCTCCATGACTTGCACTAGTCCATCCGCATTCCTCTTCTTAGGACTATTCTTGGGCTTCTTTATTGGCTTCTTTCTTGAACCAACAAAATTTCTTCCATTTTCTTCAGGCACCACTTGAGCCATACTTTGAGCAACACTAACTTCATCAATCATATGCAGCTCATCTTCATTTTGTTCCCCATTTTCCTCTTTCTCGATATGTTTTTCAGCTTCATACTCATCATCACTTTCAATTTCTGTCACATCCTCCTTTGATGGTGCTGATGTGGAAGTGAAGTTGAAATTTCCCTAGGCTATGTTCCCTACAAAAAGAAGCCAAAAAAGTAGCCATTTGACAACAGTTCCATCGTTTTCAGCAGCAAGGTTCACAAAGAATAGTAGATATCTTACCTTCATATAGTTTTCCAAGCGAATCATAGAGAGGAAAAGATTTGATCTTGAATCTCTTTATCCTTGGGCCAAATGACTACAAGAGTTGAACAAATGATTCTTAACATGATAGTACCAAGGATGTGCCTTGTGAATTGAATGACGGGAGTGGGTCAGAATGAAGAACTTACAATTTCCATGTTGTTCCAAAGATGTGGCTCAGCTTGTAGCCTGAACTCGTTTTCATTCCATCCAACACCACTTTGCATGCGTGCCTCCTTGAGAATCCTATAATTTCTCTTTAGATCTTTTTCCTTGTCCTGAATTTGTGACTTTGTGTATTTTCACATAGGGGTGTCGATTAAGGAAAATTTTCACCATCATGTTCCATGTTTCACTACTGCAGCAATTTTGTCTTTTATGATAAGTATTGTTGTGCTCATGAAGTATATCCACAAGAGATTTTTCAAGCCCAAGATTCCATGATGCCCTTGGTCCCCCACCTACACAGTGCATAAAAACCATATACATGTGACACCCGCTAAAACTTGAGTCAACATGCTATTGAAACTTGATTCGACATGGTTCTACTATCAAAATAAGAAGTACAAAAGATTTACTACCCCTAGCACTAAGTTAACTCGATCCCTACCATAGATGCATAGGACATGTGCATCTATCATCTGTACAACCAAGAACCCATATTGCATAGGCATTTTAATTTGAATTCTACTAGCAGGGAATAACATTGTAACATGTTAGACAAACATAAGACTAGACCGAATACCTTTTAGAGAAGACCTTTTGGTCTTCGGTGAAGCCTTTTTCTTAAATTTCCTTCCCACTGTGTTGGACTGGATTAAGTTGAACTTGGCAGATCCTTTTGGATACATAGGATATGCTTTGGGATGCATATATGTTTGGATTAAAAAAATAAACACAAGATGATGATAATTACCAAAGAAACATTATTACATGATGAAATAGTTCCTCTTTACATGATAAAGACCAGAAATAGTTCCTCATTACATGATAAAGACCAGAAATAGTTCCTAATTACATGATAAATACTAGCTACACCTATGACACTAGCTACTGATGTTGGTGATCGTTCCACATTTGCCACGCAATTTGGTTCCTCAAAAGGTTGCCTTGGTTGTTGTTCTCCTGGTGGTTTTCACTGTCACCATTGGGTAGATCCACAAAGTCAGCTGGGCCTATGAGATCAGGCGTGTTGTCAAACCATTCCTCATCTCCAGCATGCATTTTTATAATATTATGGAAGATCGAAGTAGTTGCTGGGATCTTCACTTGATTCTCTATTTGATGAAAGGTTCCAACATTCAGAATAGGGAACCGCTTCTTCAAAAATGCCCCCAACCCTTTCTATATGGTTCCTTAGAACTGTATGGCGGTGATTAAAAATTTCCTTATAGTTCTGTGACCTATGGCGACCATGCCCCGCTCTTTCAAATGATAACGGACACCTCAGTATGGTGCAAGAGAATATTTGGTGTTTGCGTAGCCACCATCAACTAGGTAAAATTTGCCCTCTAGTACTTTAAAACCTTTGAGTATGGATGAACTCAGTACTCTAGCATCTGTGGTAGATCCCTCCCATACACATGAAATAAATGTTATGTTCAGGTTGAAATCGCATGCAAGCATGACATTTTGGCTAAGGGAGCCTTTCCTATTCCTCCATGGAGCTTGAAGTCGAGGAGATCTAGTGACAGGCACATGGGACCCATCTATGGCACCTATACAGTTCTGCAATGAAACAGAATGGAAATCATTTTTTTGAAATTATAATAATTGAAGCAACTTTTGAAGATTCAAAGAAAAAGATGGAACCTTGAATTATGGAAAGAAGCGATCATCCATAGCAATTTTTGGATGTGGTTTGTCAATGTCACGACCCGGGATCAGGGCTAGACAAATACCATATCCTCATCTGATATAAGCCTAACCTATATTCCGAAACGCACAGGGAAAGATCGGTAACATTGCAGGACATACAAACCATACATTAATAAGGTAAACTCTTAAGAGAGTTACAAACCAGTCATACAAGATAGGGGTCACAGACCCATCATTACATCAAACAACGGAAGCAAACAAGTTGTTCTAAACAACAATCCTAGCAAAGGGCCTAAGAGGCCATAAACAGAAGTAGCGACCCTTCCATAGATCCTAGGCTCCTGCCTGGGAACCCCGACTACTCGTCGATTTCGACGTAGAAACCACCTTCAGTTGGAGTAGCTTCATCTGTAGAAAAACATCAACGAAGCAAGGCTGAGTACAGGTTGTACTCCGCAAGTCTTATGGCTAGTGGAGTTATTTTGCATAAAGCCATCTTTTGTTTTCAAAACAAGAGGGAGAAGAAACTCGTCTAGTCAGATCATTTTCAAAAGGGAATAAGAAGACTTCAACTCTAGCTCTTAGAATCATCTTTGATATCCACCAAGAACCATCATTAACTGAATCCCTCTTCCCTGAATACCCCCTCAAACAACCCCGAGGAAGTACTCCGGATCTCACATTAGTTGACAAGTTTTAACATTCGGTTATAGTTCTCTATGATCTTCACGTCCATTCTCAAGTAGTCCATAACCGTGGACATGGCTTTTCGAAAATATTAATAACTCTGAGGGGTGCACAACTTTACCCACACGTACCAACCTATTCTTAATGCCGAATTATTAGCCCTCTTCCTTGGAAGGCCGACAGAGAGTGGTTGACCACGACCTTTACCTTGCTTTCGCCGAGACCATAAGTCACGCACTAAGGAGATGCCGCCGTAACGGGTCGAGTCCCAAAGTAGGTCCCTAGCAATGTGAATAGGGTTTGAGATTACGGATGTTGGGCATCTCCCATTCCCTGCCACGCTTACCTACCTGTATGAATGCACCTCCTTCACCTCCATTCAAGAACAACCAAGATGCATATGTTGAATGGAAAGCCCGAACTATGTGACTCATGGAATCTACTAGGTAAGTTAGTTGGTCGAGGGGGTTTCCAGGCCCCCGTGTGGTTGTACGCTCGTCTTGGTTCAAGAGGCAAGACCATCGGGTCCTAGGGGTGTCAAGTATGGGATTGCTAAAACCACAACCCACGTGGCCTCCCATATAAGCCTTAGCATGTTTATCATCCGTCTCTGATCACATCACCTCATCCTACCATACTAGATTCATTTGCATCTCTAGTGCAACATCTGAATGATCAGCATCGGACCACTAAGCATGGCTAAGCTTGACTGAACTGTGGCACTAGCGATGCTCATAATCCAAACCCTAGTATGCTAGGAGCAGTGGATCAGGTAGTATAGTTCACAAAGCGAAACATGCATCAGATAGGATCACTCTATCTACTAATAAAAGACTGTTGTACCGAATGCATATGACAAGAATTAAATACTTTGTAAACATAGGATTCATATGTATGAGTGGGGCTTCGCTTGCCTTGTCCGTTGTTGGACTGATACTGCTCTTCGGTGGCGTTGACTTCAGCTTCGGGTTCGGTTCCTATTCGCAAGAACCAATCACCGGAAAAGAGAAAGCAACACTAAACACATGGCATGTGCAATTCTCATACAATATGGATGATATGACAAGTTGAATAGTGTTTAAAAGAACCCTAGAACATGCTTGCTCATTTTAAACGGGGTCCGAGATGTCCAAACCCTAAAATAGGGGGATCATCGGAATCACCTGTGGGTTCAATTGGTTCTTCTAATTAAACTTGCCATCAAAGTTGATTAACAATATATTATTATAGCTTAGTTAGATAGGTTTCATTTTTCTGATCATTTTGATATATTATTTGTATTTTTCTGATTTAAAATGAATTAGTTATGAATTTCCCAAATTTTAATTCATTTTAAATCATTTTTGGAATATTTGAAATAATTTCCAAACTTGGGCCCACATGTCAGACTTTTATTAATTTCAGAAAACATTTACAGAAAATATTAAAACTCTTACAGGTATGGCCCACCTGTCAGGTCCATTTACAGAAATAATTACAGAATTCATTTAAAATAAAAAAAGGGAAATGACCTCATGCTGATGTCATGCTGACATTAGCAATGGAGGCTCTTCTAGATCAAGCACGGGCCAGGCGATAGGGGACGCGCGGGCGAGCGAGAGAGGGCGCGTCCAATGCGGGGCGCTGCGCTGGACCAACTAGTGGCGGCACCACCCAAGATTGGTCGCCGGAGCGTCGGCATCAACGGCGAACAGCAGCGGCGAGTGGTGGTGCTCGTCGGGAAGAAGCTAGGGAGCGAGAGGGCGAGTGCGGAGGGGTTCGTTAGAACCGTGAGCTCACTAGGAGCGCTGTAGGCAGGCCAGGGAGGCGGGGCGAGGTTGGAGGCCTCGACTACGTCACGGCGGAGCTCGATCAGCGCGAGGAAGAAGGGGTCACGGGCGTCGATTGAGGGCTCCCGAGGATGATTCCTTCCAGGGGTGGACGAGGGGAGCACGGCAGTTCTCCAAGACGTCTCGTCGGGGCTCGGGAAGGCTTCAAACGGCGGCGGCGTGAAGCTCTGGACGTACTAGGGTTTGGCCAGAGGGGGAAATCGGCAAGGGAGGGAGAGAGGAAGCGAAATTGCTGTGGGGGAGGAGAGGAGGAGACGGCCGGTCTTATCCCTTGCTCCAGGGGCGGCGGCGGGCATCTTGACGTGCAGGAGATCGACGGCGGCGTGCGGCACATGCAACTGCTTCCCGTCGTCGATGATGACGACGAGGAACAAAAAGCCGAAAGGGTACGATCCAGGGGTGGGCTAGCTTGGGCCCCGGGTGGGCTGGCTTGGCTGCGCTGGGCGGCATAAAGAGAGGGGAGAGGTCGGCTCAGCCCAGTAGCTAGGTTAGGTTTAGATTTTTTCTGTTAAACCTTTTTCTTTTCTGTTTTCTAATTTCTGTTTGTATTTTGAATTCAAATATGTTTTGAATAATTTCAAAATATTAGGGTTTTGTAAAATGTATCAAAATATTGCAGGGACCCTTGGTACTGATTGAGCTCCATACATTTTGTGTTTTCCAAATATTTTAAAAACCAAATGACAGTTTCAAATAGAGAGGGGAGTTAGGGTTTAGGGTTTTGTTTGTTCTTTCTTGATTAAACCAAGATGCAAGTGTTATGCATGCATGGATCATGCTCAAACATGTCTTTATTTATATTACACAGAAAGGTGGTATGTCACAGCTCTACCCCACTTACAAGAATCTTGACCCAAGATTCCTAGGTTTTAGAAAAGAAGGCAGGGTACTTAGATCGGAGACGATCTTCGCATTCCCAGGTTGCTTCTGACTCAGAGTGATTAGACCATTGAACTTTCAGGAACTTCATGGTTTGACGACGAGTATTGCGCTCGGTTTCATCAAGAATACGAACAAGTTATTATCGGTAGGTTAGATCATCTTGGAGATCCAAAGTTTCATGGTACACACCACGAATGGGATCTTTGAAGCAACGCTTGAGTTGAGACACATGAAAGACATCATGAACCTCTGGAAAAGATGAAGGTAGATCCAATTTGTAGGCAAGCTCACCCTGCTTGGAGAGAATGCGAAAGGGACCAATGTAGCAAGGAGACAATTTGCCTTTGATACCGAATTGATGGACACCCTTCAGAGGAGTGACCCAGAGATAAACTTGATCACCAACTTCATAATGAAAATCAATATGATGACGATCATAGTTGGTGTTCTGACGGGATTGAGCGGCCTTCAAACGCTCTCGAATTATGCGAACTTGATCTTCTGCTTCTTGGATCATGTCCAGACCAAAGAATTGTCTTTCGCCGGTTTCTGTCCAATTCAGCGGTGTTCGACATGTTCGCCCATACAGGAATTGGAAAGGTGCCATGCCCAAACTAGATTGAAAACTATTGTTATAGGAGAACTCC
This sequence comes from Avena longiglumis, assembly GCA_030063025.1. Classification (NCBI taxonomy): domain Eukaryota; kingdom Viridiplantae; phylum Streptophyta; class Magnoliopsida; order Poales; family Poaceae; genus Avena; species Avena longiglumis. Next base: position 539,388,755 of record CP125973.1, read on the forward strand.
GCAAAAGGAAGACATTTCTCCCAGTTCTTTCCAAAGGATATGACACACGCTCTAAGCATGTCTTCAAGAATTTGATTCACTCTTTCAGTTTGACCATCGGTTTTAGGATGATAAGTTGTGCTGAAGGAGACATGAGTTCCCATTGCTTCTTGGAAACTTTTCCCGAATTTGGAAGTAAACAAACTTCCACGATCAGAGATGATCTTCTTGGGAACACCATGAAGAACGACGATCCGAGAGATGTATAGTTCAGCCATTTGACTAGCACGGATAGTTTCTCGAACCGGAAGGAAATGAGCAACTTTGGATAACCGATCAACTATTACCCATATGGCATCATTTCCTGCTTGTGTCCTTGGGAGTCCAGTGATAAAATCCATACCAATTTCATCCCATTTCCACTCAGGGATTTTCAACGGCTGCAGAAGTTCAGCAGGCCTTTGGTGTTCAGCCTTCACACGCCGGCAAATGTCGCACTCTGCAACAAAGCGAGCGATTTTTGGTTTCATTCCACTCCACCAGAATCTTTGGCGGAGATCTCGGTACATCTTAGTACCACCAGGATGGATAGACAGAGGGGATTCATGAGCTTCTAGTAGGATTAGATCTTTAATTTTCTGACTGTTTGGGACCACTAGCCGGTTACTGAAGTATAGGATACCTTGATCATTGACGGAGAAACATTTAGCTTCACCACTTGCAACACGTTCTTTGATCTCGGTGATCTCTCCATCTTGTTTTTGAGCTTCCTTGATTTGGTCCTCAAGAGAAGATTTTATTTCAAGGTTAGCCAGGAATCCACAAGGAACTACTTCAAGGTTAAGACACTTGATTTCCTCGTAGAGAGCAGGTTGGGCTTGTAAAATCATTAGATTGTTGCAATAAGACTTCCGACTTAGCGCATCAGCAACGACGTTGGCTTTGCCGGGTTGATAGTTGAGACCCAAATCATAATCTTTGATGAGTTCCAACCATCGTCTTTGCCTAAGATTCAGATCTGGCTGGGTAAAGAGGTACTTCAGACTTTGATGATCCGAGTAAAGTTTGCAACAATTACCGATGAGGTAATGTCGCCATTGCTTTAGAGCATGAACAACAGCAGCGAGTTTGAGATCATGGGTTGGGTAATTGTTCTCATATGGCTTCAATTGTCGAGAAGCATAGGCCACTACATGACCATCTTGCATCAACACACAACCGAGCCCTTGGAGGGAAGCATCATAATAGATGACGAAGTCCTTGCTTGTGTCCGGAAGAACAAGCACATGAGCGGTGGTTAGCTTAGTTTTCAAAGCTTGGAAGCTTTTTTCTACCTTTTCTGACCATTCAAACTTCTTATCTTTCTTAAGAAGATCAGTCATAGGCTTGGCTATCTTGGAGAAGTTATCGATGAATCAGCGGTAATATCCAGCCATTCCAAGCAAACTTCGGATTTCCTTGACTGAAGTAGGCAACTTCCATTCCAGAATGGTCAGAACCTTATCCGGTATGATAGCAACACCACTTGTAGACACAACATGACCAAGGAAGACGAGCTCTTGTAACCAGAACTCACATTTGGAAAACTTGGCATAGGGACGATGTTCACGAAGTTTAGTTAATACCAAACACGTAAATGTTCGACATGCTCTTCTTCGGTCTTGGAGTAGATTAGAATGTCATCAATGTATACCACGACGAACTTGTCGAGATACTCCATGTAGACGGAGTTCATGAGCCTTATAAATGTGGCGGGGGTATTGGTTAACCCGAAGGACATCATTGTATACTCGTAAATACCATAACGAGTTGTGAATGCTGTCTTTGGGATATCTTCCTTTCTGATCTTGATTTGATGATACCCTGATCTTAAGTCCATTTTGGAGAAGACATTAGCACCACTTAATTGATCAAAGAGGTCATTTATCCGAGGAAGTGGGTACTTATTCTTGATTGTCACCGCGTTGATTGGACGGTAATCAACCACCAATCTTGGAATATTTGTATCCCGCTTCTTGACAAAGATGGTAGGGCAACCCCAAGAGGATGTGCTAGGTTGGATGTATCCTAGACCCTCTAACTCTTCAAGTTGCTTCTTCAACTCAACCAACTCATGAGGAGGCATGCGATAAGGTCTTTTGGAGATAGGAGAAGTTCCAGGAACTAGCTCTATGACAAACTCCACACTTCGATCAGGTGGCATGCCAGGCAACTCTTCAGGAAAGACATCCGAGAAATCACAGACTACAAGGACATCTTGGACCTAGAGAATAGGTAGGACATCGATGGCATACAACTCCGAGAAAGGTTTAAGGACTGCTGACGGAGACTTTGAACCATCAGTCCAATACTTGACAGTTATGCTAGTAGGGGAGGTCACTGAAACTGTTCTAAGTGCACAGTCAATGACGGTTGATATTTGGTTAACCAGTCCATACCCAGAATGACATCAATGTCACATGACTTGAGTGCAATGAAAGATGTGGGAAACTTCTGGTAGGCTATGTCAATCTCATTTCCGTGACTAACCATAGTGGTGAACCAGCTAGAACCCCGGGAATGGATGGTCAAAGGGGTGGTCAGGGGTTCAAAATTATCCCATGCTCTTGAGCAAACAAATTTGACATGAATGTATGCGATGCTCCAGAATCAAACTAGACTGTTGTGACAATTGAATTGACACGGAGCGTACCCAGAATGACGCGTGGATCTTCCTGAGCTTCCTCAACAGTGACATGGGTCAGATGACCTCTTCCAGCACCTTGAGCTTTATCATTCTTCTTTGTCTGCTGATCATTGCGTCTGATAGCCCTTTGGGAACACTCCCTTGAGTAATGACCAGGCTGACCATAGTAGTAACAGGTAACTCCAGTGTCGTGGTGGTGGCACGGCAGATGCCATGGGTAGGCTAAAGTATGGGGCCAATGGATGCTAGTGGGATCTGGGGAGGGAAGATGCAACTGTCTTACACTCAAGCTGCCAAAGTGATGAACTTTATTTCTCTCTTGATGTGTTACAAGTGCTCCTAGAGCTGTTTACAGGGGAACAATGTGAATCTCCCCAGCCTAACGTTGCTCAAAAGACTCTCTTCCTCCCTCAGGGTCCAGACTTCCCCTTATAAAGGGGTGCCTTGGGTGCCCTTAGGGCTGACGGGGCAAGCATATTCGAGGAATATGCTTGTCCCAAAGTAGTAATTCGGCGGCCTCCTTTCCCTGTCTCCCTTCTAATGACTAAGAAAGCTCCAGCCCCTTCAAGGCGTGCCTCGGGCTTCAAACTGTCACCTCCGTGACCTCCTTCCGCCTCCGTCTCGCGCCTCCTTGTCTCTTGCGCTTGGCCTGCTCAGATTCCTTTAGCTGCAGCTATGGTTTGACCCTAAGCTTCTCCTTCTCCCGCAAGTTCTTAACCCGCCTTACCTCATGTTATTCGCCTGCTTCACGCATGAAGATCATCTGGGTAATCCGCCGAGTTTCATTAACTCGGCCAGATAACCACTTGATACCAGATACGTGCTTCTTGCCTCCATTCATCGGCCGACATATCAACGATTCGCCGACCTAGGCCAGAGCTCGGCAACTTGACGGGCAAGACTGCTTTTTCCCGTCTCGGCCTACCCGAGGTTAACCCCGACATTAGTCCCGAAGCTGGTGTGCTCACAATTACTTTGGCCGGGTTATATCGCTTCAACACCTTCTTTAGTCTTGTTTAGTGCTACGGCCTTGTCCGAGGTTCTCTCGCTCCTTCCTCCATACGCTAAGTCCCACGTGTTACCCCATCATTGCTCTCCTAGTTTTTAGGTCCTTTATCAGATGCATCGACAAGCCACGGTGAACCTCAGGCTCGCTGCGTCTGACGACGCCTCGTGTTCTGCCTCTTGGGATCGTAACAACTTTTCTTTGTATGTGGCCGGTGGCTCCATTCACCGTCGATGCGTGTTACCCCACGATCCACACGGTAATCGCCACACCCACGATCCCACTCCCCTGCTCATTGCTTGCCTATAAAGTGGGGAAACGCGCCTGGTTCACCTTTCCCTTATCGCTCGCGTCCGCTCTCCTTCCTCCCTTCCCGAGTGCTCTCTCGCCGCCTCGCCGCCGCCATCCGAGCTTCCGGCGAGATTCCACGGCGTCGTTCGCCTTTTCCGCTCAAGGCTACGGTGTCCCCGCCACGGTGAGTCCTTTCTGGTCATCTTGCCTGTCCTTGCTCTAGATCGATCCGCATAATTTCCGTACTCAGCGACGGTTTCTCCTCTTTTCGCCATTGCTTTCTTGCAAAGTTCGACGGGCCCTGTAGCTCTAAGCCCTCCTCCGCTAGTTTTTCCTCCGCGATCTCTCGCGAACTATGTCTAGTTCATTTAGCGGTGCTCTAGTTGAGGACGATGCCTCGGGCCCGAGCGTGGATCGTGGCAGGGCTCTTCGCCTCGCGCCATGAGATTGAATGGCTCATCCGAACTCGGCGGATTCTCGCCGAGGTTTCCTGCTTACCGGCAGCGAATCCTCTCCAGCTTCGTGAGAGGTGAGTATGTGGTCTTCATGTCCCACTTCGCCTTTCGGTCTTCCTCTTAGCGATTTTGCTAGAGAATTTCGATTTCGCCTTCACCGCATCATCTTCCCGCGAACGCCATAGCCTCTCTTTCCGCTTTTATCTCGGCCGAGGGTTACTCGCCTGTGGCCATCCGTACATGTCTGGTCGAAGTTCTTCCAGATCCGCCCAACGTTGTTCCCGACAAATCTCGCATCCTTCCGAGAAGCTGCTCACCCAATGTGGGGCGTCTATTACACCTGGAGGAAATCCGTGTTCCCTCGTGTCACCGGATTGAGTCGTGCAAGAAATGGCACAAGTCATTCTTCTCACGTTAAGACGGAGGCGGAAGACAAGATTCGCTCCCACCGCTCTCAATTGGCCCCTTCCAAAGTGAATTGGCTATATAATCCGAAGAAGACTCATGCCCTAGCCGAGGCCTTCGAGATTCGAAAGGAGTTGATTCGAGCGGGTTATGGAGAGGACTTGATGGCCACTTTTATTAGTAGCCGGATCTGCCTTCCAACAAAGGACCCACAAGCTGCTACATGAGCGGTCCCCAGACCCTAACCGAGTCTCGACCGTGAGTTGGACAGCTACCTCATCCGTAAGCGCGTCGAGCTATTTTCAAGACGGAGATGCTCGATGACTGGACTCGGGGTTGAAACCGTTCACCCGCGACAATCCTCCTCCCGAGGTAAGCCCAATCCTCATCACTCTTTTTTCTCGCTTTTATAGTCTGGTTTTCATGATTTTCTCTCTTTGTCATGCAGAGGTTTATCGAGTAAAAACGAGGACGCCATAGCCTGCAGCTCCCCTGCCCGCAGATAGGAGTACCGGATAGGCGAGCCGACTCGAGGAGTTCGTCCCTAAGTCGAGATCCTGCTCCCGCCGAGCTCATGCAAAACCTCAGCAGGAGGAGGAAGGTGATCTGACGAGGTCCAAATTCTGAGGTAGTTGCCATGCCTATTTCTTATGCATTTCGCTTCGCTTTCCCAGCTAATCCGCCGCCAGGTTCATGACGCCGAACCTATTGCTTCGGCCTCCCGTTATCTCGGGAAACGCGGGCTCCCGCCAAAGGCTCGGATGCGGTTCCTAAGAAGCGAGTAAAGAAATCTGCTCAATCCTCCCAGCGCAAGACTATGCCCGGGGTTCTTGGGTAAGTTCCTCCGCCTATATTTCTTGTTTCTCTTTTCATCTCTCATTCTAACGAATCTTCTTTCGTATTTTAAAGGCTCCTCTGTTCATTAAACCCGGTCCTAGTATGACTAGCCGTCCGACTCGGCCGCCATCTCCTCCTCCCGCCGATGACACGAGAGTTCCTAGTCCTATTCGCCCCGCTTCCCCCGCTCCCGAGCACTACTGCCGTGATGCCCCGAGGTTTCTCCCATTGATCCGGATCCGATCCGCCTCCGATGTTTTCGTTGAGCCGCCTCTATGGGCCCAGCGTTACAATTGAGCTTCCATCTACTCGGCAGCTCCTATGGTCGCACCGACCTCTGCCGAGAAGATCGCTACCCGCGCCTCCGCGAGATTAACCTCATCTGGTCCTAAGGATTCCGTCCTACCTCGGAGACGCAACGCCCGCCGGTGCTTCTTCTAAGGAGAACGTTATCGCCACAAGACCTCTTCTCGAGAAAAGTCTTGCCGCACCTCTCACCAAGTATTGCAGAGGCACGCAAAGGAGTCAGATTCCGCCAAAGGCATCACCTCGCCACCGGCAATCGCTTGCTCTTCATAAGATTCTCGCGATCGTCATGTTGGACCGCTTTGCCGGTAAAGTTTTAACCCGGACTAGAAGCAGAAACCTCGAGCGCTGGTTGAATTCGCCAATAACCGGAATGTCACGATCGTTTGAGGGCAATCCGGTTAATCAACCCTTCCACTTTCTCGACATCGGTGGCTTTCGACCAAGCCGCCATTTATCGTTGATACTAACAAGATGAATGCGGTAATTGTTTTATCTCCGGTCTTAAATTATTTTCCACATGTTATCATACTCTAGTCCCGAAACTTGCAAGGAAATAACTTGTTGTATGCTTGGAAGTTTGACGTATTTTATTTCTAAGGTTCCATTAGTTCGCCACCTAGTTCATAGTTTGTTTAGCTTTGACGTAGCTTTGAATTTCCTTCTCATAGAGCCAAGTTGAGTCCTTCTTGACTCGGATCGGCCTAGTTTTGAATCTCTAGCCACCTAGATCTGAACTAAGTCTTGCTTGATTCGATCTAGTTTAGCTTTGAATATCCGACCACCTAGAGCCGAACTAAGCTTAGCTTGATTCGGATCTCCTAGTTTTGAATCTCCACCACCTAGATCTGAATTAAGTCTTACTTGATTGGGATCTGTATAGCTTTGAACATCCACCACCTAGAGCGAATTAAGCTTTGCTTGATTCGGATCTGTTATAGCTTTGAATATCCACCACCTAGATCTGAATTAAGTTTTACTTGATTCGGATCCGTATAGCTTTGAATATCCAACCACCTAGAGCCTAATTAAGCTTTGCTTGATTCGGATCTGTATAGCTTTGAATATCCACCACCTAGATCTGAATTAAGTTTTACTTGATTTGGATCTGGTATAGCTTTGAATATCCAAATACCTAGAGCGAAAGCTTAGCTTGATTCGGATCTGTTATAGCTTTGAATATCCACCTAGATCTGAATTAAGCTTTGCTTGATTCGGATCCGTTATAGCTTTGAATATCCACCACCTAGATGAATTAAGTTTTACTTGATTCGGATCGTATAGCTTTGAATATCCACCACCTAGATCGAATTAAGTTTTACTTGATTCGGATCCGTATAGCTTTGAATATCCACCACCTAGAGCCGAATTAAGCTTTGCTTGATTCGGATCTGTTATAGCTTTGAATATCCACCACCTAGATCAATTAAGTTTTACTTGATTCGGATCTGTATAGCTTTGAATATCCACCACCTAGATCTGAATTAAGTTTTACTTGATTCGGATCCGTATAGCTTTGAATATCCAGCCACCTAGAGCTGAAGTAAGCTTAGCTTGATTCGGATCTGTTATAGTTTCTAACTTTTGTTTTATCATTGTGCTCCATTTCTTAGGTTGCCCATGATCGACGGACTGCCGAGTTCCAGAGGTTGCTCTTCTTGCACCGCAAGTTGGAAGAGAAGTATGAGAAAGTTCGCCTGTCGCAAGAAAGGGTAAGTTGATGTTTCTTTTCCTTATTCCCAACTTTCTTATATACTTGTCCACGGAGCGCTTACTTCTTGCTGAATAGGTAATATCAATAATCTCAATATCCGCCTTGAAAAGAAGGTCAAGTCCTTGAAGGTTAGTTTCCTTTCCCCTTGCTCCTTCCTCTTTAGTATCTATGCGAGTTTCCTTATGCTGGGTTGTGGTAAAGCCGAGTTGCAAGGCTTTGCAGCGTCAAGAACGAGATTGCGTGCCCATGCCCGACGTGATGCTTCATTTTTTAGAACAAAGCGCAGTTCATTCTAACTACAAGAGAAGGATGATGAGATAACCACCGAGATCCGAGGTGAATTCACTCAAGCTCTCTAGATCCGAGCTAGAAAAGGTTGATCAAGAATTCTCTTTGGAAAAGAGCCACGACTGGATCCGAGAAGAGCAAGGAACTCCTCAAAGTCGCCGAGCTTAAAACTCGCGGTTTGAGCGAGGAAATTGCTCGTTCGAGAAGAGTAAAGCTATTTGGGCTAAGGATCTTCAAATAATGATGAGCTATATCCATCGTAGTTATTTGGCCCGCCGAATCAGATTTTTTTTCTTTGTCCGCTACTATCCTTTGACATGTCCATGTTTTATGAGGTCACTTCCCGAGTCCAAACCCGTGAGTACTAGAGCTGTTCTTGCGGCTCGCGTTCGAGGTGAAGCTAATCGTTGACTTTGAATACTCGATGGAGGATTTCTTGGTTCTTTGGTGCCGCAGCTTGGTCCGATGAAAATCATGGGTCGGGACTTGGTGGAGGCTGCTATCAAAGCTTATCATGCACTCCGAATTCCTCGTGGTCTCCCGATATCGACGAGGTCAAGTTATTGGTGGCCGTGAAAGCATCCGAGAGGCGATTGAGTCTTTGAGGGAATCGCTGCAGCGTCTGGTGCCGACATGGCCTCCGTAATCATGTCATGGTATGAAGATATCTCCCTTGACATTCGATGAATCTGACCGGCTCCCGGGTTGAAGATCCCATCTTTGTTGCTCTTCGCAAGCTCGGCTTTCCGGCTCGAGTATGCCGATGTGCACACTTGGAATGAAGGGCCGAGTTTTCTCTGGACTCGATGAAGAGGCCGCGTGAAGATGCTTTGGGTGATGATTCCCGAGCACGGGAAGGTGAAGATGATTCAGCCACATCCAATAGCTCTAGCTCAAGCTCGATAGCAATGGTGATGCACGATCTTCCTCCAAAGGCACCGGCATTCTATCACAGATCGACGCTCTGAACAACCCGTGATACCGCAAGCCACTCCTGGTGGCGGAAGGCGAGGCAACCTCCAAGTTCCTCCTACTGAGTGCCCCGACCGATCAAGTGGTTCCTCCTCCAGCGAGCGATGCCTAAGTTATTCGTGATCCTGGTATGCGGTGTTCAATGTAAACGAAAAATTTATCAACTCGTATGATTCGAGGTTCTTTTGCTATCGCCTTTGAGACTCTTAGTTAAGTGAATGCTCGTCGAATTCTTGCCTTGTTGGCTCATAATTTCTTCGTCCTTCAGATTTACTTTTTGCCTTGTTGGCTCACAGTTTCCGAGTTGTTGGTTTTAAGTGCTAAAGTTTATGTGTTCATGAATTTGACAACCCTATGATAATTCTGAGTCAATGCTTTGGGCACCAAGATGCATATTCGTAACGAAAGAAAATAACATGTTGCACTCTCGAAGTTCTTTCGATCGCCAATGTTCAAGTGTGTAACGAAAGAGATAAGTATAAGATACGGCAATCCCGAGCTATTGCCCGGATGCCAAAGTCTAAACATATAACACTTAATAATCATTGCATATGGCGGTCCCGAGTAACTGCTGGGTGCAAGTTTAAGCATCAAACATGAGATAACATCACATATGGCGTCCCGAGCAAGCCTTTCTGGGTGAGGTCCAAAATCAAATATGAAATAACATCACATATGGCGGTCCCGAGTAATCGCCTGGTGCCGAGGTTTAAACATCAAACATGAGATAACATCACATATGGCGGTCCCGAGTAATCGCTCAGGCGCGAGGTTTACGTATACGATATGAAATAAATTTAACATTGGCGGTCCCAGTCACCGCTCTGGGTGTCGAGGTGCAAGTACATCATTGGTGACCTTGAGACATAATCCTCGAGTAAAATGGCGAAGTAAAGCCACATTCTGGCGTTTGCTTTCTTCGCCAGCTTTGTTTGCCTTGCCTTCTCCGGTGATTGGGCGTCAATCGGATAGTATGCATCGTTGTGCAATGCTTTGCTCACGATAAATGGTCCTTCCATGGGGTGACAATTTGTGCATGCGGTAGTGCGTTGCACTCAGGAGTACCAAATCTCCTTCTTTGAATACTCTTGGATTCACTTTCCGCTGTGATACCGCCGTAAGTTACATTGATAAATGGTGATCGTGATAATGTCAATTCTCGGGCTTCTTCCAACAGGTCTCGGCATCTTCGACTACTTCATTCACCTCGAAGATGTATATTGAGTAACTCTTGGCGAGTCATGTATTATGTCGATTGGAAGCTCTGCCCATATACCAAAAAGAATGGTGTGTAACTGTTGATCATTCGGAGTAGTCACGAGGCTCCATAATCTGCTGGTAATTCCTCAATCCAACATCCTGCCGACCTTTGCAATGGTTCGACTAGCCGTGGTTTTATTCTGATAAAACCAGCCCATTAGATCTTCGACTTGCCCATTGGATCTTTGGGTGAGCCTTTGAGGCAACATCTAGTCTTATGTGTTTCTCTTGGCAAAATCTAGCGAAAGCTCATACGCAAAGTTCGTGCCATTATCCGTAATAATGCTTGTGGGTATCCGTATCTCAAGATGATATCCTTGAGGAATTTCACCTGTATGCCCATCACACTTTTGATTGGTTTTACCTCAATCCATTTTGTGAACTTGTCGACCATGACCAAGATGTGGGTCATTCCTCCTCTTGGCTTAAGGTCCTACCATGTCTAAACCCCACGAAAATGGCCAAGTAATGGGTATTGTTTTTAACTCGGCCGACGGCATATGTATTACAGTTGCATATCTCGACACCCATTGCATTTCTTGACTAACTCTTCGCCTCTCTTAACGCCGTTGTGATAAAATCCATGCCGAATGCCTTGGCTACTAAAGCGCGAGGCATGGTGCCCACATTCTCCTTGGTGTATATCTAGAAGGATCTCGACCTTCTGGGACTCACGCGCACGCAATATGTTCGTTACGCTTCTCTTATATAACTCATTGTTTATGATTGTATAGGCCTTTGCTCTTCCGACGGTTTGTGCGGTGATACTTCATTACTCGGCAATCTGCGTCTCTTAGGTAGAAAATATGGGTTGCGCCCATGTCGGCATTACTCTTTCTGCGGTGATTTCACTGTCTATCTCCATGCTCTCTCGCGACGTACATACCTCGGCCCTTTCCATGATCGCTATTACTTGGTGTCCCCTCTTTAGGGGTTCGAATTTTCTGCGGATCTATCTCCATTGGTGTATGATTCTCTGCAACCTTGGGATAAAGATTGATTCGGATTACGGTGATGGGTTTATTGACGGTTTCTGAGGTGCTCAAGGGCTATACGCGGAATCGATTGCCGAGTTGATCCTAATTTTGACAATGTGTCGCCAGCGTCATTTTACGCTCGTGGTATGTGGTGGAATTCACATCCTTCAAAATATCCGATCTTACACATGGAATCAGATAAAGCCATGTTAGCATCTAATGCATCCCAAGTGCACGACACTTGTTTACTACCAGATCCAGTCACCGTAGCATAGGATTCTGCGTATTCCCATTTCTTTTGACTTTTAATCCATGGACTAGTGCTTCATATTCTGCTACATTGTTGGGCCGGCAAAATGTATTTGCAGTACATACTTCAATTGATCTTTTTTAGGCGAGGTCAGCACTATTCCTGCGCCCAAACCGTTCCTTAGTTTGGAACCATCAAAGTGCATTGTCCAGTAATTTGGATCCGGCAAGGGTGGCTCATATTGCACCTCGGCCCAATCTACGAGAAAGTCGGCGACAGCCTGAGATTTGATCGCATCTCTCCTATCAAATTGTGGAGCATACGGTGATAACTCGATTGCCCATTTTGCTATTCGGCCACTTGCGTCCTTGTTGTTCAATATGTCGGCTATGGGTGCCTCACATATTACTCTGATTGGATGCTCTTCAAAGTAATGCTTAAGCTTTTTTGCCGACATATATACTCCATAGGCCATCTTCTGATAATGTGGATAATTTTGCTTTGAAGTGGATAATACTTCGCTTAAATAATATACTGGCCTCTGAACTGACTTACCCTCTTCAAGCCGTTCTACTACAACCACAGTACTAACTACTCGATTTGTAGCCGCTATATAAAGTAGCATAGGTTCTTTTGATAACGGAGAAGCTAAAATGGGTGCCGTAACTAGCATCTTTTTCAACTCGTGGAACGCAATGTCGGCCTGGGGAGTCAGCGAATTTGTCCGACTTTCTCATCGGTGATAGAGTGGCAATGCCTTTTCTCTAAGCCGACATACAAATCGACTAAGCGAGGCGAGGCAACCCGTGAATTTTTGTACATCATTCAAACACCTCAGTTCCATTTTTCTATTGCTCGTATCTCGTCGGGTTAGCCTCGATACCTCGGTGGACACAAGGAACCGAGTAGTTTTCCGCAAGACGCCAAATGTGCATTTCTCGGGTTGAGTTTCATTGAACCTTCTCGTGTTCGCGAAAGTTTCGTATATCTTCTAGCAAGGTTCTGCTTTCCTTAGTTTTGATGACTACATCATCCACATATACTTGTACATTTTTCCCTATCGATCATGTAAACATTTTTGCATGCACCTTTGATACGTTGCTCCGCATTTCTCGGGCGAATGGCATCGTGCGATAACAATAAGCCCGTGCGGGTAATAAATCTGATCTTTATTTGATCGGCGGGTTTAACGGTATCTGGTGGAAACCGAATCTGGCGTCTACAAATGATAACAACTCACAACCAGCGGTCGAGTCAATGACTTGGTCTATTCTAGGCAATGGAAAAGGATCTTTCGGACACGCCTTGTTTAGGTTAGTGTAGTCGATACACATTAAGCACACAATGGCTACATTAGGTCATCTTTCTTCTTTTCTACTAGCACGGATTTGATAACCAATCCGGATAAAGCACCTCCATGATAAACCCGGTGCGAGCCGAGCTATCTCATCTCCTATCACTTTTCTCTGTCTTGGTGACGGCGGAGAGGTTGCTTCACCGGTGCTCCGGCACAGCGTTTAAAGTGCTCACCAACTCCCTCGGCACACCTTGCGGATCTTGAGTGGACCATGCAAATATGTCCCGATTCTCACGGAGGAAGTTGGTGAGCTCGCCTTCCTATTTGGCGTCGAGACCTGCAGATAGTAGTGACAAGCGCTCTGGGAATTGCTCATCAATCTGAATTTTCTTCGTCTCCTTGGTTGGTTGGAAAAGCGCCATGAGGTTGGCCAATGGCATGCTTAATTGTCTTTGGCGAGGCTGCTACCTCTTGAATCCTTTTCTTTTCTCTCGCTATGACCAATGATTCGGCCAAATTTGACACGGCCGAGGCACACTCCATTGACTTCTTGTAATCCCCTGCAACTGTTATCACCCCTTGTGGTCCGGGTAATTTCATCTTTAGATAACCTATATGACAACTGCTCATGAATTTGGCCATCAGCCGTCAGTGAAACATGATAACAGCTTTCGGATCAACCACCTCAAATTCCAAGTTTTACGCTCTGCGATTATCTCTTATGCGAATAGGGCGTCCACTCGGACTTTACCAATGGGCTCACATGAAAGCCTGGCACTATCCCATGGAAAATTGTCCTTGTGGATTGCGGCATGTTACGTGATATACCGAGCTTATGCATGGTATCTTTGTACATGATATTGATCTGCTTCCATTATCAATGAGTACTTTTGAGAATTTCACATTGATGCTTGGTCCCACAAATGTTGGATCCAACACAAGTGCGTATGATCCTGGACTCGGCATTATTGGGTGATCTTTTATACTCCAAGTTATCTCTGGTGCGACCATGGCTGGTATCTTGGCACCGCTTGGTACATTGCATTTACTTCCATATGTCGGTATTGCACTCTGTTTGTCCTGCTTGTTGTGAACACGCAAAGATGGGTGATGTTCTGTAATCATTGCGTCCGGCATTTGCGGATTATCCTTCCGTCTGCCCCTGGTTCATTACTTGATGCCCGCATCCCTCCGATCCGAGTTATCATACCTCGGAGGGGGCGGCATCGATTGTTGCGATTTGCTCGATTAGCTGCGGTGATGTTGTTGTTGCATCGATGGGGAGCTTGAACTCTGCGGGTTACCATCGCATTTTTCATCCAAGCACATTGCGGGTTGTGTGATTGGCTGGTCTAGATGGGTTTGATGTGAAATTTACGGCTGGTCCAACATGGATTCAAATGTATACTTGGCTTCTCTTGCCATTGCTTCTTTTGCTCTGGGGTCCATTGCCTTTTTCGTCATTTCTTGCGGTCCTTGTTGAGGTCCATTTTTCCCGTTGAGTTACTCGTGACTCATTGTTCTTGGGCCACAGCTGCCACTGGGCGAATTATATCTATAATCCGGCCTCCTCTCTTCTTCTTCCTCTAAAATCACGCCTAGATGATCCGCCAATTCTCTCGTGTATTGGTCTTGCTGCTCACGATGATCTGACATTAACTCTGGTTGGGTTGGATCACCCAAAGCATAGGAGTCCTATTCGATAGTTTACGCGGTGTGGTTGGCATATCTCTCTGCGGCGTTGCCAAGACACTGCGCCATAACGGCAGCCTTATGCGAACCAAGCGATCGCTTGCGATTCAATGACTCCTTCACATGAATTTCTTAGGTTACACCACCGAGTTAAAAACTCTCTATCTGTTTCATTCGGCCTCTGCTTGCACATGGCTAGTTGCTGTGGTCTATTCGGTCTCTTGTATGTGCTGGTAAAGTTGCTGACAAACATCTCTTCAAAATCTAACCAGCAATTGATACTGCCTGCTGGTTGATTATTCAACCATACTCTGGCTGGTCCTTCCAACATCTGCGGGACATACCTCACCCCATCTCAAGTTGCCACCGCTATTTTCACTGCGGTAGCATAATCAATTAACCAGTCTTGCGGCTTGGTACTTCCATTATGCGTTTTGTGCCTCTTGCCAACGAAAATTTGGTACCGTGGTTCGCCCATGATCCGTGGTCCAAAACACGCCCGGACCGGTGGACCTTGCTCTTCAACAGCTCGGACCGATATAACCGATCTAACTTTACCCTTGCATCACTTGGCAAGTCTCTGCGAGATTCTATCACGCATCCCATAGTGATTGTCTCCTCCGGTTTACGTATTCTAGCTCGGAATATCCATCATTATACCTTTCATTCACACGATTGTAGCGAGCTGGCCTCACTTCTCTTTCTTGCCGAGGCTCGGGTCTTGGTTGAGGGTTGAGCACTTCTCTCCTTATTCGGCGGGGTTTGGTTTTCGTGATTGTCTCTTGCAGGCTCTTTCCTGCCGTGTTCCCCATTACCTCGGCCGCCGCCGTCCCTTTCCACACGGTCGTGGTTTCTCTCTCCACTATTACCTCGGCCTGCATTGCCTCTGTTCTCATTTGCCTTTCCATTCTTTGGGTCGTATGGGACAATTTGTTTGTTCCTCTTCCCCGAGGTTCTTGCTCTTTCTTTTCTAAGCGTTGTTTCGGGTGAAGATCTTTGCCCTTGAATAAGCAGTCTTGCCCTGCCGAATGAACCATTCGTGAAGCCCCTGGTCTTGCCGGGTTAGCTCTGAGCATTTCCTCATTTTGCTGGTTCGCGATGCGCACCAGCTCATTCACTCTTTCTTGTTGCTTCGGCCGAGCTTCCCCTGTTAACCCCTCTAGTTCCAATCTTTGCGGCATTCGCCGCTTAGGTTTTCGCCGGGTACTATACCTCGGCAAACCCAAATCGCCGATTCTCTGTGAGCTTCATGCTCTTTGTTAATATCACTCATGAGGTTCTTTCCTCTTAATCTCAGTTAAATCCGCTCGGTGCGATATCAACTTATTAGCTTTTGCATATTCTCTCGTGGTCTGTTCAAGGACTCCGCAGGTCGATACTTTTGGGCCTCTACCGGCACTTCTGCTGGTTTCCTCTAACTCTGCTGAGCATTTGCGGATCAAGTATCGGCGCTTCAGGTGTAGTTAAGTTATCTATAGTTGCTTGAAGAATGTTCTGGTCTCTCCAGGTGGTCCTCTCACTCTTGGGGCCTTTGGGGTGGTGTCGTGTAGTTCGGCGGGTTTGCCACCGGAATTACCTCCGGTTTGCGATGTAATCTGCTTTGGCGGACCTGTGCACTGCGGCGGGCTCTGCTTGACCGCAATGCTGCTCCCTGGTGCCCTGCTGCGACCATCACCTCGACGCCATTTGTCCGACGTTCTCTGACGGACTCGGCTGCGCGCCGTGGTGGTTCCCTGCAACAACAACTGGTGAGGATAAGCGTCGGCGTCGGCCCGATGTAGACCTGTGCTCGCCCGGGCCGATGAAGATCCCGCTTGCGGGGGAGTTTTCCCACAAGCTCCTGCATTGTCTCCGACATAGTCACAGAGACCAAATCTGGACCACACGAAACAACGCTCGCGGTGTTGATGAAGTTTCCGTCCGGATCACAACTCCAAGCACCTGCTGGCCCCCACGATGGCCAAGCTCGTGGTGGTGGCACGGCAGATGCCATGGGTAGGCTAAAGTATGGGGCCAATGGATGCTAGTGGGATGGGGAGGAAGATGCAATCTTACACTCAAGCTGCCAAAGTGATGAACTTTATTTCTCTCTTGATGTGTTACAAGTGCTCCTAGAGCTGTTCTGGGAACAATGTGAATCTCCCCAGCCTAACGTTGCTCAAAGACTCTCTTCCTCCTCGTGGTCCAGACTTCCCTTATAAAGGGTGCCTTGGTGCCCTTAGGTTTGTGGGCAAGCATATTCGAGGAATATGCTTGTCCCAAAAGTAATTCGGCCTCCTTTCCCTGTCTCCCTTCTAATGACGGCAAAGCTCCAGCGGCCCCCCTTCTGCGTGCCTCGGGCTTCAGCACTGTCACCTCCGTGACCTCCTTCTGCCCCTCTGTCCCTGCGCCTCCTTGTCTCTTGCGCCGTATACGTGCTTGATACCTGTATACGTGCCAGATAACCACTTCATCGGCCAGATAACCACTTGATACCTGTATACGTGCTTCTTGCCTCCATTCATCGGCCGACATATCAACGATTCGGCCGACCTAGGCCGTAGCTCGGCAACTTGACGGGGGCAGTACCTCTGTTTTTCCCCGTCTCTGGCCTACCCGAGGTTAACCCCCCGACATCCAGTGTGAGAACCAGCAGGAGATGATAGTTTGCTCCAACAGTATTTGACTGTGGCTGACGAGAAGCATTGCCAGAGGACTTGGGTGCATAAGGAGCACGATGCATAGCACTGTATGGAACAAAGACACGGCGATTCTTGTTACCAGAGGAAGAAGCACGAGAATTTCCTTCTTCACGCTTCTGAGAGACTTCCATATCCTTCCTTCCATGCTCCAAGGTAAGAGCCTGATTGTGCAAGTCCTGGAAAGACTGGAACTTGAAGGGAAGCAACTCATAGCGAAGTGTAGGGTTAAGTCCTTTACGGAACAACTCTTGCTTATCTTCATCATTGGTCACATCCCTGGTTGCATAGCGAGCCATGCGAGTAAACCCACGCCCATAGGTTTCAATATCCTTGCGCCCCTGAGTCAGATCCAGAAACTCCCTCCTTTTGAGATCCATGACGGGCTTAGGGATATAAGAGGCACAGAATGTTGCAACAAACTCCTCCCAGGTAACAACATGTCCATGAGCTTGCAGATTCACAAAACCTTCCCACCAAACACCAGCCTCACCTTCCAGTTGATAGGTGGCGAAGTTGACACGGTCAGAAGGACGGACTCGAAGAGCACTGAACTTGCGCTCTATGGTGCGGAGCCAATCATCAGCTTCAAGGGGCTCCTTGGAGTGGGTGAATATTGGAGGAAAAGAGCGGATGAAATCTCCAAGTGTGACATAGTCGTCAGGATGACGTTCAGTGTTATGCTCCACACGCTCCAGAAGGCATTCATTCCTCAGACGGTTGGTCTCAATGTTGTTGAGAACCTCGGCCATTATGGGAGGTGGCGGAAGTTCCTGATCAGCATTTTTGTTTGCTCGACGGACAACAAAACCACGAGTACCAGACGACATCCTGAGGAGAAAACAGAAACCATGAGAATGGATTCACCAAGAAGGGTACAACAGAGGATGACAAAAATCATATCAAAAGATCATGGTAGAGGTGAACATGTGGATGAAAATTATGTCAATGCATTAAGTATGGCAGTAGAACAAGCATACAAAATGTATACGCTACCAACTTGTTGCCTGTCAAAACCCACCGGCGAGCAGCGACGAGCAACACGAAGAGCCGGGAGGCTCCCAGAACTGCTGGTGGGCCCTGGTCCCTCGGGCAACGGCCCGCAAAACTCCGGCACACGTCCTGGCTTGGTTCGAGGGCGTGCCACCTATACTGGTCGGAAGGTGATGGATTGCGATCAGTTTCCTGCATGGTAAACAAGTATCGTAAAATTCGAGCCGTGACGGCTCCCGAGGTTTCCACAGATCGGCTCCTAGAGCCGATTATCCCATGGTTCTGCATTAGATCTACGATAACATGGGGTTTTGCTTCATCATTACAAGTTAAATCGATCTACGACAGTTTAACGTTTTCACCACGTAATTGGAACGTCCTACACGTAATTGAGCCTGGTAGATACAAAAGATGATAGAAAACTAACCCTAGAGGAGGCCTAACAACCGACGTAAAGTCAATTACCGGAACAACTCCTCTCGAGCTAGCAAACCATATCCTTACGTACTACTGGATCGATCAACCCGTTTGCAAGGCCTGACTGCGTGTATATCAAACTAAACCTTGGAGAACAAGGCATAACTATAACAGATCGAAACAACTGAATAAACATCAAGCAAGATGCTACCCTTGCACCCGGGAAAAGGTGCAAAGGTAGCGAGGTAACTAGAGGTAGCATAACTTAAACAATCATAGCGAGAAGTACCGATGCTAGCCTCAACAAATCTATGATAATAGTATTACTCGCCATCAACAAGGCTTCTGTACGAGTAACACCAAATAACGCATAATGCGATCTAGGCAGCATGACACTTACCCGAAAGAAACCCTAGAAACAAGGGGTGGCGATGCGCCGAGATTGTGTTTGTTGTGAACGTGATTGTCCTCCTTTTCTCAATAACCTTAGGTACATATTTATAGTCCGGAGACTTTCTATCTTTGGAATAACTCTACAACTCTATCTCTTACCTAAACCGAAACGGAACCTACTACAATATACAGATACACGGGCAATTTAGCCCAAATCCACGTACAAGGCTGATTCAGCAACACGTTGCATATATGTATCTTCCAAGCCCATCTTGATTACGGCCCATCTCCTCCTTTGGCCAAAATATGGCGATAACACATGCCCCCCTGGTTTTGGCAATAATAATTCCAAAACCACTCTGTTGATGTTTTTTCTTCCCCTCTTTTTTTTCTTCACATAGGGTTACGCGTTGCAGAGCAGAATCGTCACGCCACCCCCTCATCATGATGTCATGTCTTCTCAACTCCTTCGCAGTGCATGATTTGACGATTTTGGCAGCACATTCTGGGAAACCGCTATGGCATTGAACCGCCTCCCACTATTCCCCTTATTTAACTTCATCTGAGCAGTTTGCAGTCCCCATCTTCCTCCAGTAGCCAAAAACCCTCTTCCTCCGCCGAAAAAACCCTCTTCCTCCACCATGGCCTCCTCTTCTTCCGCCCGTTCCTCCCAGTCTTCCAACACCATTAGCGACCGGGAGCCGACGCCGAGCACCGCCATGGCGGCAGATGAGACTCTCGCCCCACAATGGTGGGACGAGAGGATTGGGATTTCCGCTTGGTCGGAGGACAACGCGTCCTCGACCGACGAGGAGGGCCTGCAGCCTCGTCGACGGGAACGGAGGCGAGAGCACGACGCCTGGTCTGGACGCGTCGAATCCTCCGACGAGGAGGAGGAGAGGAGGACACCTCCGATGAGTATCCACCGGTGAAGCTTCGCTTGGCGGGTCCAGCGAGGACACCAAGGCGACAACAAGGACGAGGAGGCCCTGCATCTTCAAGAAGAATAAAGACGGCCAAGAACAAGGCAATGGCCGAATAAGACGTGGCGAAGACCTCGGCCTCTAGATTAGGAACTAGTAGTAGTAGTAGTAGATTTCCTTTTGTAAGCAATCAGCTCCACTGTAAATAATCGTCTTTTGAATGAACGAAGATTGCTTTTCTAACTCGAAGATTGCCTTTTTCGACCCAATTTCGCCGATAGTCAAAATAGGTCGATGCTCCAGAAGCCGATAATACTGTATCGTCTTTCACCACACTGCACTCATACAGCCAACCAAGTCAAAGCTCAAAGAACCGATGGCAACACATCGGCTTTCCCAAAAACGTTGACAAGGTCAAAACTTGGTCGCATACTTAGACAAATCTGAGCGGCCACTTTCCAGTTTCAAACGGTAACCTGCGACCTTCTTCAAAAAGGGGAGACCCAGATCTCCAATTTCCCACCGACCAGATCGAGCTCACAGCGACAAGAACCCTCGATCCCCAACTGCATAGATCCATATCCGCCGGTAAACTAGATGGCGGAATCGTCCAACACCAACCCAGAGGTCTCCGATCTGAAGGTACGCCTACTCCTCGCGATGCGAGCGATGTTAGAATTAATGGCGAACACCAATTAATGCCTTATTCCACCATTAAATTTTCTAGGTTTCGGACATTCTGCCGCATCCTTCTCTCCCAAATTCTCTCTGTCTTGGCCTCGTCTGATTCTAGTCCTGCCCATCCGATCTCTTGCAAGCAAGCAGAATCCCTTCGTAAGCCAAGACCTAGATTTAAACTCTTGACCATTGCTTGCGAGCCTGGCCTAATCCCGGAACATTGGGTCTCTTGGTTCACAGGTAGCTAGAGCTTACCAATCCCAATGGGAAACCACGGAATAGCCAATGCCTTGCATTTGTCATTGTCTCCCTTGAGAAACATGAGAATCTTACGAAAACCATCGGCTACTTCGTCCGACGCTCGAATCGCTTCATGTTCGGTCATGGCCCTATGTCACCAACCCGTTAGACGTGGTGATGATTCCGGTGCGGATGTTACATCACCCAGCCCTCTGCTTTTAAATGACCAAAGTCCCTACAAAGCTTCTAAAACAGATCGCACGAACGGGGTGCCTACCTCAACGCCATATGAAAACAAAGGGCCTCACGAGAAACAACACAGCCTTTCTCAACTTCGCTAGAACATTTCATATTCTGTGGCCTTCCTTGCTCCAACCAAGAATTATCTCTCCTTAGCCCACGAACTGCCAAAGGCACTCAACTTGGCATTGGCAAACTGTTCCTTGGAGAGGTCTATCGATATCTCCGATTGATGTCTGCTGTTCTCCGCATAGCCAAAAAGCAGGTGGTCCTTTGTGGTTCATTCAGCTATGGGCTCACCTGTATTTTCAAAACCACGTCCCAAACTTCCCCTTTTGGCGAGTTGCACCTTTCGGATGTAAAAGGAAGCAGATCCGATGCACCGGCTATGGCCAAGCTTTGTATAGACTGCGGGTAGTAAGCGGCCCTCAGGAGGCATCCAAGTGGTTCAGCACTTTCTTTCAAGGCCTGGACAATCCTATCTTCTTTCCTTACATGGAAGAATCGGAACATTTTGAAAACCCACTCTCCTTCAGGCTAGACAATTTTGCCGATGACACCAAAGACTGGCGGCTCTTTTTCCACCGTGATTCCCCTGTTTCCTTCCGGTTGGCATGAGTACATCCAAGAATAATCAAGCACGGTATGAATTCTACCGGCCCGTCGTAGTGGCTCGGCAATTTGGCCTTGGACAAGTACCTCCCATTTCTTTCTCCACCACCTTCTGAGAGCGAGCCGACACACTGATCCTCTCACCAGCCAAAGGTGTTATTCCTTCTTTGATGCTCTGACCATCCCAATTCCCAACGACCTCACCTTCGCCTCATCAACCGATGGCTTTGAAGACTGGTGGTCGATGTGGAAGACTCACGCCTTCAGGAGAGCTCTGGGACCGTTGCTGAAACAACTCGATGCTGACTATGACATCCCCGTGGAACAGGTACCACTACTTGTAAATTTTCTTGATGCAGCTCACAAATGATTCTTCTACTAACCCACTCTTTCTCTTTGCAGCAACAAGATGGCCCTGAACCTACGCACAGTGATGGCTCCCCCTTCGAGTTCTTTCCGCCAGCTCCTGTGGTTCTTTTCTGCAAAAACTCGCCACCTTTGAAAAAGGTCATGATGCAGAACCAGCCGATAACACTACAATCGGCTTCCAAGAACCAAGCAACTCCTAAGTCAGCTGCCCCTCGAGTTCCAACTAAAACAAGAACGATGGCGAGGAAGGTAGCTGCCAGGAAGACCTTGAGGCGCCGGAGCCCTTCTCGAGCTTCGCATGTAGGATGATCCATGCCTTGGTCGATCCTTCTCATTCTTCCATTCTTGCAGACATGCTCGTGCTCACTGGTTCTCCTTTTTTACAGGCTTCCGTCGAAGACACCTCCAGCGAGGACACTCAGACCAATCGAGGAGAACTGGGCCCAGATTCGAGAGGACCATCACCGAGCCAGCCAGATTCACCACCATCGGCTTCGGAAAGGTCGGTTCCTGAACCTCGAGCACCAGTCGGCGGGGCGGTGTGGGTCCCAAGAGAGCTCACAAAGGGCGCAAGCTTCTTCGTCGAGCCAGGAGGTTTCGAAAATCACCATCCTTCATGCTCTTACCACTTGTTTCCTTTTGTCTGCCGATTTATCATTATTTACATCGGCTAAGCACCTTCCATGCAGACGGCTGACGTTTCTAGTGGGAAAGCTGGGCGGTGATGCCTTTAGCCAAGCGGGTCTAGCAATCCCGAAGGTGCGGATGAAACGGCTACCACTTTGGCCAAGCCCCGGCAACCACACACAAGCCGATCGTCTCCTCATCACTATCCCTCGATCTTAGGAGAGTACGTTAGCTTCTTCGGTTCATCCTTACGTTTGGATGCATAGTGGCGCTTTTCGGGCTGCCGAGTTGTGATATTTCGGGCTTGCGACGTTCGACCACTGAATCCATCGAACCAACCCCTCATTGCGATGATGAACCACGAGCAGGGCTGTTCCACCTCAATTCCGTCTTAAAGCCCTGCTGTCCTCCCGATCGAAGAGTTGATCGAGGTTACGAGGAGGTGAAGTTACGGCTGAAATAAAAGACCAACTCCCGGTAGCATTGCGGTGAAGCTTTGGCGGTTGTAACTCTGTCTTTCTACGGGTCAAGGGTGAAGTTAGCTCGTGAGAGGATCGATCTGCGCGCCCAACTTCCGAAGGCCAATATCGCGACGGATGTCGGCTCAACGAGAAAAAGGCGTCTGGATGCCAAACCGACACCTCTGTCATGCCGAGCTAGCATCCTTGAAAGGGAGTTGGAAGATCTTGAAGAGAAGGTCCGGCGACTAAACAGCTCATTCGCGACAAGGAAGAATCCATCGCCCGCTCCCAAGGCGGCGAAGCCTCAAAGCTCAGCGAAGACCGATCGCAGAAATCGTGCCTGAACAAGCAACTAGTGACGGGCAGGGCGAAGATGATGACCGAGATCGCCGAGGTGGATCGTGTCGTCTTGGCGCCCTCCACGCCTTGAGGCATTTCTTGATGGCTCGTTTATATGCGGCATCTGCATACAGTTTGAACCTCTAGAGTCGATGACTGTGCATCGGCTATATATTTTCTTTTTTCTTTGGCCGATTACATGTATCGGCCCCCACATTTCACTGTCCATCATCCCACATGCTTGGGAAATATTTCTTGAGATGTTGACCGTTGACAGCCACTAGAAATTTTACGCCGTCCAGCTCCTCAAGCATGTACGCGTTCCCTCTTAAAACCTGATCGACCCTGTATGGCCCGTGCCAATTTGGAGACCATTTACCATATGTTGCATCCTTAATCCCTAATGGCAACACAGCTTCCCATACCAGATCGCCGACGTGGAACTCCTTTGGTCTCACTTTCTTGTTATATGCACGAGCTACCTTGGCCTTGTTTTCTTTGATTTTCTCGAGCGACCATAGCCTGAGCTCAGTTAAATCCTCAACACTGTCACTCATTAAAGCCGCATATTCTTCAGTTGTTAGATCGTTCTGAAAAGTGACACGTCTCGATCCAGCCGTAATTTCCCAGGGCAATACGGCTTCTTGTCCATAGACTAGATGGTATGGCGAGGTTTTTATCGCTCCATGGCATGACATGCGATAAGCCCATAAAGCCTCTGACAAAACCTCGTGCCAACGCCTAGGGTGCTCATCTACTTTCCTCTTGATCAGCTTGATAAGGCTCTGGTTGGACACTTCAGCTTGCCCGTTTGCTTGAGCATAATATGGAGATGATCTAATCAGCTTAATCCCCGTGTCCTCACAGAACTTCCTAAACTCGTGAGAAATGAAGACCGAACCTCCATCGGTCGTGATAGTTTGGGGAATCCCGAATCTATGGATGACATGTTCTTTCACAAAATTGATAACATCCTTTGAGTTCACTGACTTCATCGGGACAGCTTCCACCCATTTAGTGAAATAATCAGTAATGGCCAAAATCCACATGTTGACTTTGCTTGATGGAGGATTGATCTTGTCGATCATATCCATGCCCCAACCTCGGAATGGCCAAGGTTTGATGATGGGTTTCATTGCTGACGCGGGTACCATCTGAATCTTCCCAAATTTCTGACATGCTTGACACCCTTTGTAGTACTTGAAGCAGTCCTCAAGCATGGTGGGCCAATAAAACCCTGATCGCCTGATCAACCATTTCATCTTGTGAGCCGATTGGTGAGTTCCACAGGCGCCTTCGTGTACCTCGTGTAGGAGCCGATTGGCCTCGGCTGTCCCCAGACATTTGAGTAATAACCCCTCCAGAGTCCTGCAAAACATGTCGTCCCCGATAAGCACATACTTCATGGCCTTGTACCTTATCCGTTTAGGTGCCCCAGGAATCCTTCAAGTAATTGAAGATATCGGCTCTCGATCGTCTGCTTCGAGGCACTGAACATCGGCTCCTGCTACACGTCCTTGTAGCACAAGCCATTGTGCAAGGTCATTCGCCTCGGTATTCGCGATCGCGGGATCGGTGAAGTTTATGTCGAACTGTGCCATCATTCGCGGCATTGCAGCCATAATGGGAAGCGACTCGCTCACACTTGTATTCCTCCGTGAGTTGAGAAATCACCAACTTGGAGTCTCCAAAATTTCCACTTACGCTCCGGCGATGAGCAACTCCATTCCCTGCGTATCGCCTCATACTCGGCGGCGTTGTTGGTGCGAGGCGAGATAACACGATGGAGAAGGAAAATGTTGCCCAGGCGACACGAGTAGCATGCCGATGCCGCACCCATCGTCACAAACCGATCCATCGAAAACATAGCCCGCTCGTATAAACGGTGCTATATTAGTGTTGATCCTTTCAGCGATAAGGTCGGCCAATGCCTGACCCTTAACCGCTTTCGCGGGTTGATACCGGATGTCAAACTCCGATAATGCAAACATCCATTTGCCCAGTCGGCCTTTCAACATAGGAGCCGACAGCATGTGCTTTACAATGGCAGGGAATCTCCCTACTACGACTGCATGACCCGCTTGTCGTAAGATCACTACTTTTTATTTTTTGTGGCCGATCGCAGGGATTGGCTGTACCACGTACGATCATGGACTTTGCTACTCTGTCAGGCCAGTGGATAAGACCAGCCTCACCCCGTTTTTTGTAGCTTCAATGCGCTCACAGCCGTCTAGACTGATTCCAGAGATCGGCTCTTGGTCTTCTGCTTCCCAGATGTTCATGCCAGCTATGGAGATCTCGATCGAATCATCTGCATGAATGACCTCCACTTCATCTCCATCCCTTTGTATTACGCGGTGCATCGTGGATGGAATCAGCAATTAGCGTGAATCAAATCTCTCCCTAGCAAGACGCAGAGGTGCTTTTGCTGTCCACGGCGAAGAATGGCGAGGGATCTTTTTCGCCCTACGGTGGATCCACGTTGACGCCTTGTGTTTACGAAGTTTGGCGTTGAAGTCGCTTAACGTGGCGTTGGTTTTGATCAGATCTGCGTGGGTCCCCAAGCGCCGTAGCATGGAGTATGGCATTATATTGGCCGCTCGGTGTCCACCAACATCTTCCGACAGTGCCCATTGATGTAACCTCGTGAGTGCAGGGCTTTCGGATGTTTGTAGCCCTTCTCCGTGGCTTCTCAAAAGACAACGGCCGTGGGCGCGATCAGCAACCCGCGGGCAGCTCGTTGGTTCTTGGAGCGCAGAACTCTGACGGAAGTATGAACACCATGTTTGTGCCAGCCGATGTCTTTGAATCGGCTTTTACTGGTTTGGGGCGCCACTCTTTCCTTTTCGGGCGATCTTCCGTTTCCAAGGTCTGCCGAATTTTAACGGCCAGATCGGGCCGTGCTTTCCTTAAAGCGTGGAGGTACTGTTGTGGCATCCCGCAAAACCACTACTAGAAAATCGCGTTAAATTTGTGCATCGCATCATCATCATCATGCATTGTTTGCCAAAACTATGTTCGCAAGCCCGTTTTGTTTTTCTAAAACGCCCCATCTTATTCAAACACCGAAAACCGGGTCCCCGGAATATTTTGTTTTGCCCGAAATCGGTTTGCAAAAGCCTTGTTTGTAATAAATAAAAATTATAATTATTTTTAGCGGGGCAGTCGAACGGGCCGATTGACCCGAACGACCGCCCCAGAAAAACTAATCGGTCCAACCAGTCCCACCCCTTTTTCCTAAACTCACCCATCTAACCTACCCAACCTACCCTCCACATCACCACAGCCACTCACCTGCCACCTCACCTCTCCTCTCCTCCCACCCAACCACAAAGTGCCACCAGCCCCTCTCTCCACCTATGCTAAAACCACCCCACGTCCCCCACCTCAGCAGACTCACCACACCTAGCACACCCCACGTGCACCCTCTCCAGCTCCCCTGTCCGCTCCGGTCCACCAGAGCCCCACCGGTCCCACCTGCACCAGCCTGTGCTTCTTCCTCCTCCCCCTCCCTCTCTCCCGTTGCCCGCGTCCTCACCACCGCCTGGGCCCGACGCTCCCGCCACTCTCCCTCTCCTCCGGCTCACCGCCCGGCCCCGCGAGCCACCCCGACCATCCCGCGTCGCCTCCCCACCCTCGGATGCTGCCGCTGCCGCCGCCGCTCCCCACCTCGCTCTCCCTCTCTCCCTTGGCCTTGCCCATGCAAGGCCTTGGAGCTCCTCCGCCCGCTTCCGCGCATCCTCTGCCACCCACCGCCCGGACCCCTCAGCCTCCCGCAGCATGGACACCGCCTCGCTCCTCGACGGCCCGCACCTGCCGTCCACGCCTCCCAGCGCCTGGAGCCGCCTTCCTCCGTGTCCGCCGCCGTCCGCCTCTGGCCGCGCGTGAGTCCGCCTCGAGCTCGGCCCCGGCCGCTCCGCCTCCACCCTCCGTGCTCCACCCTCGCCGCCTCGCCCGCGTCTGCCCCGGCCGCCTCCGTCAGAGCAGCAGCTCGTCCGCCTCCATGCCGAGCCCGCTCCTCTGCGAGCCTTCTTCGCCGACCTCCCTCGTCCCTGCGGCGCTGACCGCGCGCCTCATCGTCGTCTCCGACCCTTGGCGCGAGCAGGCGGCCTCACCGTCGTTAGGCAGTGGTGGGGCACCATCGCGCGGTACTGTCTGCGGCAGCTGTTGCAGTTCCGCGTGCTCTGGGCGAGCAGCTCGGCGAGATCGCTTCATGCAGTCGCTCACCTTCGACCAGATCGAGGCACTCGCGGCGTCGGCCCGTCGGGAAGGCGGCATCACTGGTACTCGGGGCGTGTTCGTGGAGGGCTGCAGCGGTGCGGTAGGGCAGGTCATCCAGACGGGCGAGTCCACACATCTGGGCCGTGCAAACCGTCAAGTCAAGTCGTCCGCGGCCGAGACCGACCCGTAACAAAGTTCGTCGATCCCGTTACCAAGATCTCGTTCACGGAGACCCTGATGTTTCGACACGGCACCATCAAGACCTTCGCCACGGAACGCCGAGACCCCGAACCCGAAGACCGATCACGATTCCGAGGGCCGACCCCGAACCAGATGCCGCATCAAGATCTACGCAGCGACAAATCGGCGTCCATGCGACAAGTTCTTCCTCCCGGCGTCGAGGCCGAGAACCCCGACAAGGACCGCGCCTCGACACACCAAGTTCGCCGAGACCCTAGACGCAAGATCTCCTTCATGGGACGACAAGTACTCCGACATGGACCCGATTGGAGCGAACCCGAAGACGGTAGGTGCGATAAGTTCTACTTCACGGACATCGAGTGCCAAGATCGCCCACAGAGAACCGAAGTTGTCGAGACCCTGAGGACCCGTTCCCGGAGACGAAGGCCGGACCCGAAAAGATCTTCGTGACAACAAGAACGACACCGTCCAGGGTTAAACCGATGCGCCCCGACGCCGAGCCAAGTTCTCCTTCCGAACGCCAAGCCCGCCGAGGACGATCCCGGAGTCCGAGAACGACCTCGCCGAACCCTAAACTCCGAGAACGATCCCGCCAAGGCCGAACCCTAGACCCGGAACCTGCGACCAACCCGAACCCCGGAACCCCGAGTTCGTCGAACCCTAACAAGATCGTCGAACCCTAATGTGTGAACCCCTCCCCGAAACCCTATTTTATCACATAATAACAACTTGTTGCATATTTAATTGTCATCTCGCATGCATATCTGTGGTTTGGGGGCCTTATGCCGATTCACCTAATAATTAAATATGGGGCCCATATGCGGGCAAATCTAGCCTTATATTAGCCTCATTTAAACTTGTGTAGCGAACCGGAAACTCATCGTGCCATGTTAATACCACATTTAAATTGCGGGGGATTTCTAAACAACATGAACCACCTAACTAATTGTCGGGACCCCGGTTCCGCTTAATATGACCTAATTGCATCGCACCTTCGCCATGCCATGCATCATACATGCATCATGCCGATCTTCTGCCGTTGTATTAAATATTGCATCCGGTGTTTCTTCTAGTGTTTTGCTTCTTCGCGGATAAGGACGTTGAGTTGATGTGAGCTTCGACCCGATCTTCGGTTGAACCCTTCGACAATGTTTTCAAAGAGCATCTCCCTTTCTACCTATCTTACTTTTATAGTCTTTATTCCCTCCTGTTGATCTATTGCTATACGTGTTGCGATGCTTTAGTTTTCCGTACTGTGATATACCGTGCAGCCCTATATTGCCTTGGACACACCCTATTACATTGTTTGGTAGATAGTTGGACTTTGGCGTACCGTAGTTGCTTGCTCAAGTCTTGCGTGTCGTCATATGCCACGATTCTTGATGTTTTGCCGCATGTTGATGTTGGAGATGATTCTAGTTTTACTTATCGTCACTTTAATTTCTGTTAACAACTAAAATTGAAATAAGCGGAGGCATCGGTGGGTGATAGATAATATTTGGTTTCGACGCCCACTTGTGTCCCGTAAGACCCAGTACTTGATACCTGTTCCTTGTTTTATCGCGCTATCCACATCCGGGAGGTATATGGGACCCCCCTGAGCCAGAGCTTGATTCAGTCTTATTTCTAGGGGCCACAAACTAGTTTGAGGTTTTATTTACGATCCTGTACTTATGCCATGCTTTACTGCTTTATTTACGATTGTGCGAGGTACCTTTGTCTTGTTAGGATGACCCGTTTACGTGGTATCGACAAGCCCAGCCACACTTCGGGTTCCCGATCGTTCTGCGGCCCACAAACCTTGAGGCCGTCTCGAGTCAGCTAGCTTCATTGCGGAATCTACTTAAGGGTGGCCCCAAATATTTCTGAATCTGTGATTGTTCGATCGTGAAAGCCTCGTTGGGTTTTGATTTGGTTTTCGAGGTTGATCGGCGTGTGTTGCTATTGGTGCACCCGGCGGGTAAAACTTTTGAAAGCCGTGTCATGGTTATGGACGACTTGGAGCCGATATCTCGATCATAGACAAGCATAACTAAAGTTTATTGCTATAAATCGACTTATAATGACTAGTAATCAGCTTCACTATAATGGAATGGCTAATTAATACTGCCCACAATTGCTTGTTTGGTTGTCGCTTGCGACAATTGTACTGACTAGTAAGTATTGCAACTTCTAGCGAAATGGCTGAATAAAAGTACCAACAAGCTGCTGGGTTTTGGGTTTATATCATGCTATCTCTGTATCGATTAGTAAATTGCTGCAACTTCTAGCGGAATGGTTAACTAAAAGTGCCCTTGCTTACTTTATCGGGGCGATTAACTAAATCGACTAGTAATTGCTGCGATAAGCGAATAAGTAAAGCGCCAGCGGTGTGAGTTCCTCGGTTGACTTCCTCGTTTGGTCTCGAGGGAACACGGAGATGGGTTTGTTTGGTGTTAGCCGGTTGGATCCGGATAGGTCATTCTCACCCCTCTCGATAACCGCCAGGTTGTATCGAGTCTCTATAGGTGGTTTAGTGCATGCTTTGCGCTCGATCCACCATACCTATGTAGGCGAGGACCGAATTCTAGCCTCGCCGTGTCTTGGCCTCGATCTTGACGCTCCTCTTTTCCTTTGCCCTTTGTCGGCACCCTTTTTTTAAGCAGGTTTGAGATCGGCGTCGTTAGCGGGGTTACCCTTCCGGCTTGGGGGCAGGGTTATGGGCGCCATTGGTTATTCTTGAGGCTCTTAGCCCCATTTGCATCTTGTCCGTAGTCGGACGCTCTATCATTCTCAAGGTGATTTGGATCTTTGTATATTATATCGTATTCTTGACTCTTTGAGTCATTTATATATATCTGCTGTGGGTCCCATCGAGGACTGTTGTGTAATGTTATTACCGTTTCCACCCTTGCGAAAGTGCTGGTGGGCACCTTTGAATCGTTTCTATGCGGGTTTGGCGAATTTTGCTCAAACTTGCATAGGTCCGATCTGAGGTGTTACTGATGGTATCGAGCCCAGCGGTTGCGATACCCCACAAGTCCAGCTGTAGGATAACCTAGCTAACGGCGAGTAGAGTGTCCAAACTATTTTGCAAAATCGGTTGGATAGTTCTGATTAGGTCTGATTTTACTCCTTACCCCTCTGTTGTTCTCCTCTTACCTCTACGTGTTTTGAATCCGCTCTCGTCTCTTTCTTCGAGTCCAGGAATTCTCGTGGTTGGGTTTCCGTCGTACCTCCAGGGTTTCGCTTCCTCCTTTGTTAACGGTGTTGCTACATCCGGTGTTCAAGCTGCCTGAGGAATCCGTCTGCTATGGTACCATCCTTTGTTCCTTGTTTGTGTTTCCGGTGTTTTCCGACGCGACGACATCCTCTATGCCAGATCCGATGCAGAGTCTGCATCACTCCGTTGTTCCGAGCCTCGCTTGTCGAGATCTTCAGTCTGAATCCTGAGAGTTGGTTGCATAATCTGTCTATTCGTGTACAGGGTAATGCTCTGAGTGCGGGATGGAGTCGCGACCATACCACTACTCTTATCATTTGCTTTGTATATTGAATGGTGGATCGATGCAATTTACTCCTTCCGCTGAAGTTAGAGGTGGCCTTGCCTTTCACTTCGTCCGTTGTTTATCCGGAGTGTTGACGAACGGGATCAACGGCCTCTTGTTAGTGGTGTCGCGAGGATCTACACAAAGCGAGAAGACGGAGCACGCCGACCTTCCTTTCGGTACCATGAGGCGGATCTCGAGGGCGAGATCCATTGTTAGTGGTGTCGAATTGTGGCATCCCGCAAAACCACTACTAGAAAATCGCGTTAAATTTGTGCATCGCATCATCATCATCATGCATTGTTTGCCAAAACTATGTTCGCAAGCCCGTTTTGTTTTTCTAAAACGCCCCATCTTATTCAAACACCGAAAACCGGGTCCCCGGAATATTTTGTTTTGCCCGAAATCGGTTTGCAAAAGCCTTGTTTGTAATAAATAAAAATTATAATTATTTTTAGCGGGGCAGTCGAACGGGCCGATTGACCCGAACGACCGCCCCAGAAAAACTAATCGGTCCAACCAGTCCCACCCCTTTTTCCTAAACTCACCCATCTAACCTACCCAACCTACCCTCCACATCACCCTGGCCACTCACACGCTGCCACCTCACCCTCTCCTCTCCTCCCACCCAACCACAAAGTGCCACCTCAGCCCCCTCTCTCCACCTATGCTAAAACCACCCCACCTGTCCCCCACCACTCAACCAGACTCACACCACACCTAGCACACCCCACGCCGTGCACCCTCTCTCCAGCTCCCACCTGTCCCGCTCCGGTCCACCAGCCCTGGCCCACCGGTCCCACCTGCACCAGCCTGTGCTTCTTCCTCCTCCCCCCTCCCTCTCTCTCCCGTTGCCCGCGTCCTCACCACCGCCTGGGCCCGACGCTCCCGCCACTCTCCCTCTCCTCCGGCTCACCGCCCGGCCCCGCGAGCCACCCCGACCATCCCGCGTCGCCTCCCCACCCTCGGATGCTGCCAGCCGCGCCCCCACCTCGCTCTCCCTCTCTCCCGGCCGCCTTGCCAGCGCCCAGCGCGCGCCTCAGCTCCTCCGCCCGCCGCCCGCGCATCCTCTCCGGCCACCCGCCGCGGACCCCTCAGCCTCCCCGCATGACACCGCCTCGGCTCCTCGGCGGCCCGCACCCGCCGTCCACCGCCTCCCAGCGCCTGCAAGCCGCCTTCGCCCGCGTCCGCCGCCCGTCCGCCTCTGTCCCGCGTGAGTCCGCCTCGAGCTCGGCCCGGCTCCGCCTCCACCCTCGCGCTCCACCCTCGCCGCCTCGCCCGCGTCTGCCCCGGCCGCCTCCGTCAGAGCAGCAGCTCGTCCGCCTCCATGCCGAGCCCGCTCCTCTGCGAGCCTTCTTCGCCGACCTCCCCTGTCCGCGGTCCCTGCGGCGCCCGACCGCGCCTCTGCCGCCGTCTCCGACCCGCGGCGCCGAACGGGGCGGCCTCACCGTCGTTGGGGCAGTGGTGGGGCACCATCGCGCTGCGGTACCTGTCTGCAGCAGCTGTTGCCGGTTCCACGCGCGTGCTCCTGGGCGAGCAGCTCACCGGCGAGGACTGCTTCCGCGGCAGGTCGCTCACCTTCGACCAGATCGAGCAGCTCGGCCTGGCGCCGTCGGAAGGCGGCATCACGCTGGTACTGGGGCGTGTCGTGGAGGGCTTCTGCGGCCGGTGCGGTGAGCGGGTCATCCTGGGCGGCGAGTCCACACATCTGGGCCGTGCAAACCGTCAAGTCAAGTCGTCCGCGGCCGAGACCGACCCGTAACAAAGTTCGTCGATCCCGTTACCAAGATCTCGTTCACGGAGACCCTGATGTTTCGACACGGCACCATCAAGACCTTCGCCATTTAACGCCGAGACCCGAACCGAAGACCGATCACGATTCCGAGGCGACCCGAACCAGATGCCGCATCAAGATCTCTGCAACGACAAGTACTGACGTCCATGCGACAAGTTCTTCCTCCCGGCGCCGAGGCCGAGAACCCCGACAAGGACCGCGCCTCGACACACCAAGTTCGCCGAGACCCTAGACGCAAGATCTCCTTCATGGGACGACAAGTACTCCGACATGGACCCGATTGGAGCGAAACCGAAGACGGTAGGTGCGATAAGTTCTACTTCACGGACATCGAGTGCCAAGATCGCCCACAGAGAACCGAAGTTGTCGAGACCCTGAGGACCCGTTCCCGGAGACGAAGGCCGGACCCGAAAAGATCTTCGTGACAACAAGAACGACACCGTCCAGGGTTAAACCGATGCGCCCCGACGCCGAGCCAAGTTCTCCTTCCGCCAAGCCCGCGAGGGCGATCCGAGTCCGAGAACGACCTCGCCGAACCACGAACTCCGAGCGATCCGCCAAGGCCGAACCCTAGACCGGAACCTGCGACCAACCCGAACCCCGGAACCCCGAGTTCGTCGAACCCTAACAAGATCGTCGAACCCTAATGTGTGAACCCCTCCCCGAAACCCTATTTTATCACATAATAACAACTTGTTGCATATTTAATTGTCATCTCGCATGCATATCTGTGGTTTGGGGGCCTTATGCCGATTCACCTAATAATTAAATATGGGGCCCATATGCGGGCAAATCTAGCCTTATATTAGCCTCATTTAAACTTGTGTAGCGAACCGGAAACTCATCGTGCCATGTTAATACCACATTTAAATTGCGGGGGATTTCTAAACAACATGAACCACCTAACTAATTGTCGGGACCCTGGTTCCGCTTAATATGACCTAATTGCATCGCACCTTCGCCATGCCATGCATCATACATGCATCATGCCGATCTTCTGCCGTTGTATTAAATATTGCATCCGGTGTTTCTTCTAGTGTTTTGCTTCTTCGCGGATAAGGTCGTTGAGTTGATGTGAGCTTCGACCCGATCTTCGGTTGAACCCTTCGACAATGTTTTCAGGCGAGCATCTCCCCCTTTCTACCTATCTTACTTTTATAGTCTTTATTCCCTCCTGTTGATCTATTGCTATCTGTGTTGCGATGCTTTAGTTTTCCGTACCTGTGATATACCGTGCAGCCCTATATTGCCTTGGACACACCCTATTACCGTTGTTTGGTAGATAGTTGGACTTATGCTACCGTAGTTGCTTGCTCAAGTGCTGATGCGTGTCGTCATATGCCACAGTTGCTGATGTTTTGCCGCATGTTGATGTTGGAGATGATTCTAGTTTTACTTATCGTCACTTTAATTTCTGTTTAACAACTAAAATTGAAATAAGCAGAGGCATCGGTGGGTGATAGATAATATTTGGTTTCCGAACGCCCACTTGTGTCCCGTAAGACCCCGAGTACTTGATACCTATTCCTTGTTTTATCGCTTATCCACATCCGGAGGTATATGGGACCCCCGAGCCGAGCTTGATTCATTCTTATTTCTAGGGGCCACAAACTAGTTTGAGGTTTTATTTACGATCCTGTACTTATGCCATGCTTTCATCGCTTTATTTACGATTGCGAGGGCACACTTTGTTTAGGAATTGTGACCCGTTACGTGGTATCGACAAGCCCAGCCACACTTTCGGGTTCCCATGCCATCACGCCCCACAAACCTTGAGGCCGTCTCGAGTCAGCTAGCCGCTATGGAATCTACTTAAGGGGTGGCCTCAAATATTTCTGAATCTGTGATTGTTCATCGTGAAAGCCTCGTTGGTTTTGATTTGGTTTTTCCGAGGTTGATCGGCGTGTGTTGCTATTGGTGCACCCGCCGGTAAAACTTTCAAAGCCGTGTCCGCGGTTATGGACGACTTGGAGCATGATCTCGATCATAGACAAGCATAACTAAAGTTTATTGCTATAAATCGACTTATAATGACTAGTAATCAGCTTCACTATAATGGAATGGCTAATTAATACTGCCCACAATTGCTTGTTTGGTTGTCGCCATGCACAATTGTACCGACTAGTAAGTATTGCAACTACAACGAAATGGCTGAATAAAAGTACCAACAAGCTTTGGGTTTTGGGTTTATATCATGCTATCTGTGTCGATTAGTAAATTGTCGCAACTACAACGGAATGGTTAACTAAAAGTGCCCATCGCTACTTTATCGACGATTAACTAAATCGACTAGTAATTGCTGCAACGATAATCGAATAAGTAAAATCGCCAACGTGTGAGTTCCTCGGTTGACTTCTCGTTTGGTCTCGAGGGGAACACCAGATGGGTTTGTTTGGTGTTAGCTTCAGGTTGGATCCGGATAGGTCATTCTCACCCCTCTCGATAACCGCCATTGTATCGAGTCTCTATAGGTGGTTTAGTGCATGCCTTTGCCGCTCGATCCACCATACCTATGTAGGCGAGGACCGCCGAATTCTAGCCTCGCTGTCTTGGCCTCGATCGACGCCTCTTTTTCCTTTGCCCTTTGTCGGCACCCTTTTGTTTAAGGGTTTTGAGATCGACGTCGTTATGTGGTTACCCTTCCGGCTTGGCCTGGGGTTATGGACGCCATTGGTTATTCTTCGTGGCTCTTAGCCCCATTTGCATCTTGTCCGTAGTCGGACGCTCTATCATTCTCAAGGTGATTTGGATCTTTGTATATTATATCTGTATTCTTGACTCTTTGAGTCGCTGTTATATATATCTGTTCTGTGGGTCCCATCGAGGACTGTTGTGTAATGTTATTACTTCGTTTTCCACCCGCACGAAAGTGCCTGGTGGGCACCTTTGAATCGTTTCTATGCGGGTTTGGCGAATTTTGCTCAAACTTGCATAGGTCCGATTCTGAGGGTGTTACAACTGTGCTTCGGCTTCCTCCAAGTTACGCAGCCGCTGCACTCTACGCTTTTGGGTGTGTCTGAGTCCGTCGGGACACCACCTTGGACGGTGATATCTGTCTTCTTCTTTGTCATCCATTGGCTCCTCGAGATCTTTTGCTCGAGCGGACTCCCTGTGTCGGCTCTAAGGTGGGAGAGGCCCTAGACGCTTGAACACTGAAACTGGCCCCGTGTCCTCCTTCTGCTGTCCACATTCCGGGCAGTTATCGATTGTAGGCAATCGGCTCATTCCCGCATCCCAGCAATACTTGAAGAAAGGACAATCCCAATGTTTGTCTGCTCCTTCCTTTACTTTTGACGGTCTCCTAGCGAGGTGCTCATATCCTTCATAGTCTCCATCGCGCCGACGACGTCGGTCATACTGACGTTCATACTTGTTAAGGAGATGCGTGGAATGTGGCTTCTGATATCGCACGCTCCTCACTTGTTCCTCAGTTAAATACCGCCTGTCATCGTAGCTGGGCCGGTCGTGTGGACCAGCCTCCTCTCTTTCTTTGCCCCGAGAGCGACCGCCTTCCTCCTTGTATGTGCCATGGTGGTACACAGATCCTGCCATATTAACATCGAACGAGAAATCCAGACCTCGCGTGGAGGACTGTGTTCTACCATGTTGACGCTGAAATGGGTTTGTGTCTACTTTCATGGCGAATGCCCCAGATCGACGGCCTTGCTCTATCGCTGTTTGGATCTGGCGGCGTAGTTTTGCATCATTGGTGGTGTGGGTGAACGAGTGATGCCACTTGCAGTATGGTCTCCCGTTCATCTCCTGAGCCGTAGGGATTTTGTGGCCTTCGGGTAACTTCAGCTGCTTTTCTTTCAGCAGTAAATCGAATATCTGCTCAGCTTTGCTCATGTCGAAGTCGAACCCTTTTGCAGGCCCTTGCTGTTTCACCCATTTGCAGGATACGGGATCTGCCCCCCGAGCCCATTCGGCCACGACCACCTCCTGGTCTTATGTAGGATCTTCTTCTTCTGTATCGACCAGGCCTATCGGACGTTTGAACTTGTCTTGGTACAACTCAGGGTGGCGCTGCTCATACATCGTCAGCTTCTGGGCCATGTGTGCCAATGAGTTGTACTCTACCTGGAAAGCCAGATCCTTGACGGGTGCTGAGAGACCCAACACTGCCAGCTCGACTGCTTCTTTTTTAGTTAAACGAGCTGAGTAACATCGGTTCTTGACAGTCTGGTTACCGGATGTACTCGGCCACGATTTCCCCGCTTCGCCAGACTGTGCCAGTGCGCAATGCCAGCCTCGGTAGCCTCGAATGATACTGAATGTGGAACTGCTCTTCCAGTTGCTTCCGTGTCCGAATCGAATCGTGGCGCGAGGTGTACCACCCAAAAGCTGGTCCTCATGAGATTGCAAAAGAACCTTACGCGAATCGATCCGATGCTGAAATCATGCCTAATGCGTGTATCGGCTCACGTGCTCGATCGAGCTCGACCTTCGAACCGCTAAACCTTGAGAACTCGGAGCCGATACTTGGGCAGCGAATCGATCAAACTTCGTTGAGTACGGCTTGGAATAGCCGATCGTCCTCCTCTTCGCACGGTTTAACCGGTCTCTCAAGATGGTACGGATTTGTTCCAATCGCTTGAGCTGCAGGGCTAGGTTGTCATGACTCGTTCCATGGCATACTTGGCTAGCCACTGTTTATCGGCGTCCATCCCGGACATCCTGCTCGAAACACCGCTCCCAAGCCCGCTCCAGAACTCCGCCAGAAATCCTGCGGTTGCAACTGTTCGTGCGTGTCGTTGTTGCGATCCGCACGAGGTGCACACGTATCCATGTGGGATTTCTTTAGGTGGTTCAAACAGGAACCGGCACCGGGTCACCTCCGACCTTGTAGACGACGACGCCACGCTCTGGTGGCTCCGGAGCTGCAAGTGCGAATGGCAACTGTCGTCTGGAGCGGTCTTTCTCCTGGTGAGTCCCTAAAGTAGGCCCGATGGAGAGTATCGATGTTTCATGATCTCTGGACCACGAACGCGATGCGCTCGAAAGCGTTTACTGTGCTCGTAATGGCGGTGAAGAGAATGAGCCACCATATAGTTGACTTCTGTCGCAGAGCTCGTGCGCCTCAAGGAAATGCATGATCCACCTCATCAAGAGCACCTTCGGTGAGAACCCTTTCCACCGATGCCATGCTTACGAGTCCTCTCAAAAGAGCCGATGAGATCGGCTTCAAGAGAGCTTTGATGTCATCATACTTCGCCTTTGTGCTCCTCGGCAGCTCGTCAGACGTGATCGGTCCATCCCCATCTCAGCGTTTGACGTTGATGCAGATGTTGAATGTCCCACGGCGTGCAGAATGTGTTGCTGTCAAAACCCACCGGGCGAGCGACGAGCAACACGAAGAGCCGGAGGCTCCCAGAATCGCTGTGGGCCTGGTCCTGCAACGGCCCGCAAAACTCCGCACACGCCACGGCTTGGTTCGAGATGTGCACTGACCTATACCTGGTCGAAGGTGATGGATTGCTTCGATCAGTTTCCCGCATGGTAAACAAGTATACGTAAAATTCGAGCCATGACCGCTCCTGTGTTTCTCGTGAATCGGCTCCTAGAGCCGATTATCCCATGGTTCTGCATTAGATCTACGATAACATGGGGTTTTGCTTCATCATTACAAGTTAAATCGATCTACGCTTTAACGCTTTTCACCACGTAATTGGAACGTCCTACACGTAATTGAGCTGGTAGATACAAAAGATGATAGAAAACTAACCCTAGAGGAGGCCTAACAACCGACGAAAGTCAATTACGGAACAACTCCTCTCGAGCTAGCAAACCATATCCTTACGTACTCATTGGATCGCTCAACCCGTTTGCAAGGCCTGCGTGGATATCAAACTAAACCTTGGAGAACAAGGCATAACTATAACAGATCGAAACAACTGAATAAAGATCAAGCAAGATGCTACCCTTGCACCCGGGAAAAGGTGCAAAGGTAGCGAGGTAACTAGAGGTAGCATAACTTAAACAATCATAGCGAGAAGTACCGATGCTAGCCTCAACAAATCTATGATAATAGTATTACTCGCCATCAACAAGGCTTCAGTACGAGTAACACCAAGTAACGCATAAGCAAATATTGCCTAGATCGCAAGATGCGATCTAGGCAGCATGACACTTACCCGAAAGAAACCCTAGAAACAAGGGGTGGCGATGCGCCGAGATTGTGTTTGTTGTGAACGTGATTGTCCTCCTTTTCTCAATAACCTTAGGTACATATTTATAGTCCGGAGACTTTCTATCTTTGGAATAACTCTACAACTCTATCTCTTACCTAAACCGAAACGGAACCTACTACAATATACAGATACACGGGCAATTTAGCCCAAATCCACGTACAAGGCCGATTCAGCAACACGTTGCATATATGTATCTTCCAAGCCCATCTTGATTACGGCCCATCTCCTCCTTTGGCCAAAATGATTCTTCTACTAACCCACTCTTTCTCTTTGCAGCAACAAGATGGCCCTGAACCTACGCACAGTGATGGCTCCCCCTTCGAGTTCTTTCCGCCAGCTCCTGTGGTTCTTTTCTGCAAAAACTCGCCACCTTTGAAAAAGGTCATGATGCAGAACCAGCCGATAACACCACAATCGGCTTCCAAGAACCAAGCAACTCCTAAGTCAGCTGCCCCTCGAGTTCCAACTAAAACAAGAACGATGGCCGGGATAACATGATGGCCTGACAATCACGTTCACAACAAACACAATCTCGGCGCATCGCCACCCCTTGTTTCTAGGGTTTCTTTCGGGTAAGTGTCATGCTGCCTAGATCGCATCTTGCGATCTAGGCGATTTGCTATGCGTATTTGGTGTTACTCGCATCTGAAGCCTTGTTGATGGCAGTAATACTATTATCATAGATTTGTTGAGGCTAGCATCTGCTCTCGCTATGATTGTTTAAGTTATGCTACCTCTAGTTACCTCGCTACCTTTGCACCTTTTCCCGGGTGCAAGGGTAGCATCTTGCTTGATCTTTATTCAGTTGTTTCGATCTGTTATAGTTATGCCTTGTTCTCCAAGGTTTAGTTTGATATCCACGCAGTCAGGCCTTGCAAACGGGTTGAACGATCCAGTAGTACGTAAGGATATGGTTTGCTAGCTCGAGAGGAGTTGTTCCGGTAATTGACTTTACGTCGGTTGTTAGGCCTCCTCTAGGGTTACTTAGATACAAACCATAACAATGGAATGCAAGCATGATATGATACCAACAAGTCACAAAAGAATTGAGAGCGGGATTAGAGGCATCCTTAGCAAAGTTGAAAAACAATGCTTCAGTTGCACAGATTTATCTTGGAAACTCTGAGCCTTGCAACCAAGTACGAAGTACTAGGGAAAAACAACCCAAACCCGTATATCCTAAAGGTTTGAAATGATAGACGAGAAGTGAAAACTTTGCAAAGCAAACGAGGTAAGATAACTCAGCAATAGAACAACCTTGGATAAGGAGTAAAAAGAGTCCTATTCAGAGTTCTGCAAATAGTTTTAGCTTTCAAATAGTTTTCTCAAACTCTAGACTCAACATCGACCAGCTAGAAGGGTTTCCTACAGGCAATCCTGCTCTGATACCAAAATCTGTCATGACCCGGGATCAGGGCTAGACAAATACCAGATCCTCATCTGATATAAGCCTAACCAAAATTCCGAAACGCGCAGGGAAAGATCAGTAACATTGCAGAACATACAAACCATACATTAATAAGGTAAACTCTTAAGAGAGTTACAAACCAGTCATACAAGCCAGGGGTCATAGACCCATCATTACATCAAACAATGGAAGCAAACAAGTTGTTCTAAACAACAAACTTAGCAAAGGGCCTAAGAGGCCATAAACAGAAGTAGCGACCCTTCCATAGATCCTAGGCTGCTTCTTGGGAACCCCGACTACTCGTCGACTTCGACGTAGAAACCACCTTCAGTTGGAGTAGCTTCATCTGTAGAAAAACATCAACGAAGCAAGGCTGAGTACAGGGTGTACTCCGCAAGACTTATGGCTAGTGGAGTTATTTTGCATAAAGCCATCTTTTGTTTTCAAAACAAGAGGGAGAAGAAACTCGTCTAGTCAGATCATTTTCAAAAGGGAATAAGAAGACTTCAACTCTAGCTCTTAGAATCATCTTTGATATCCACCAAGAACCATCATTAACTGAATCTCTCTTCCCGGAATACCCCCTCAAACAACCCCGAGGAAGTACTCCGGATCTCACATTAGTTG
Source organism: Avena longiglumis (assembly GCA_030063025.1). Lineage (NCBI taxonomy): Eukaryota > Viridiplantae > Streptophyta > Magnoliopsida > Poales > Poaceae > Avena > Avena longiglumis. The sequence goes on from CP125973.1 coordinate 539,430,110, forward strand.
AAAAGTTTTAACATTCGGTTGTAGTTCTCTATGATCTTCACGTTCGTTCCCAAGTCGTCCATAATCGTGGACACGACTTTTCGAAAAGATTAATAACCCTGCAGGGGTGCACAACTTTACCCACGTGTACCAACCGATTCTTAATGCCAAATTATTAGCCCTCTTCCTTGGAAGGCCGACAGAGAGTGGTTGACCACGACCTTTACCTTTCTTTCGCGGAGACCATGAGTTAGGCACTAAGGAGATGTCGCCGTAACGGGTCGAGTCCCGAAGTCGGTCCCTAGCGATGTGAACAGGGTTTGAGATTATGGATGCCGGACATATCCCATTCCCTGCCACACTTACCTACCTGTATGAATGCATCTCCTTCACCTCCATTCAAGAACAACCAAGATGCGTATGTCGAATGGAAAGTCCGAACTATGTGACTCATGGAATCTACTAGGCAAGTTAGTTGGTCGAGGGGTTTCAGTGCCCCGTGGTCAGACGCTCATCTTGGTTCAAGAGGCAAGAACATCAGATCCTAGGGGTGGCAAGTATGGGACTGCAAAAACCACAACCCACGTGGCCTCCCATACAAGCCTTAGCATGTTTATCATCCTTCTATGATCACATCACCTCATCCTACCATACTAGATTCATTTGCATCTCTAGTGCAACATCTGAATGATCAGCATCAGACCACTAAGCATGGCTAAGCTTGGCTGAACTGTGGCACTAGCGATGCTCATAAGCCAAACCCTAGTTATGCTAGGAGCAGTGGATCAGGTAGTATAGTTCACAAAGGGAAACATGCATCAGATAGGATCACTCTATCTACTAATAAAAGACTGTTGAACCAAATGCATATGACAAGAATTAAATACTTTGTAAACATAGGATTCATATGTATGAGTGGGGCTTCGCTTGCCTTGTCCGTTGTTGGACGACATCTCTTTCTATGGCGTTGACTTGACTTGTGTTGGTTCCTATTCGCAAGAACGAATCACCGGAAAAGAGAAAGCAACACTCAACACATGGTATGTGCAATGCTCATACAATATGGATGATATGACAAGTTGAATAGTGTTTAAAAGAACCCTAGAACATGCTTGCTCATTTTAAACGGGGTTCGAAATGTCCAAACCCTAAAACAGGGGGATCATCGGAATCACCTATGGGGTTCAATTGGTTCTTCTAATTAAACTTACCATCAAAGTTGATTAACAATGTATGATTATAGCTTAGTTAGATATACTTCATTTTTCTGATCATTTTGGTATATTATTTGTATTTTTCTGATTTAAAATGAATTAGTTATGTATTTCCCAAATTTTAATTCATTTTAAATCATTTTTGGAATACTTGAAATAATTTCCAAACTTGGGCCCACATGTCAGACTTTTATTAATTTCAGAAAACATTTACAGAAAATATTAAAACTCTTACAGGTATGGCCCACCTGTCAGGGATTTTCCATTTATAGAAATAATTACAGAATTCATTTAAAATAAAGAAAAAGGGAAATGACCTCATGATGGTGTCATGCTGACATCAGCAATGGATGCTCTCCCGGATCAAGCACGGGCCAGGCGATAGGGACGCGGGTGGCGAGAGGCGCGCGGCGTTGTGGCTGGACCAACTAGTGGCGGCGCCGCCTAAGATTGGTCGCTGGAGCGTCGGCATCGACGACGAATAGCGGCGGCTAGTGGTGGTGGTCGTCGGGAAGAAGCTAGGGAGCGAGAGGGCGAGTGCGGAGGGGTTCGTTAGAACCGCGAGCTCACTAGGAGCATGGTAGGCAGGCTGGGGAGGCGGGGCGAGGTCGGAGGTGTCGACTACGTCACAACGGAGCTCGGTCGGCCGCGAGGAAGAAGGGGTCACTGGCGTCGATTGAGGGCTCCCGAGGACGATTCCTTCCAGGGGGTGGACGAGGGGAGCACGACGGTTCTCCAGGACGTCTCGTCGGGGCTCGGGGAGGCTTCAAACGGCGGCGGCGCGAAGCTCTGGCCAGACTAGGGTTTGGCCAGAGGGGGAAATCGGCAAGGGAGGGAGAGAGGAAGCGAAATTGGTGTAGGGGAGGAGAGGAGGAGACGGCCGGTCTTGTCCTTGGCTCCAGGGGCAGCAGCGAGCATCGTGACGCGCAGGAGATCGACGGCGGCTCGCAGCACACGCATCTGCTTCCCGTCATCGACGATGATGACGAGGAACAAAAGGCCGAAAGGGTACGGGCCAGGGGTGGGCTGGATTGGGCCCCGGGTGGGCTGGCTTGGCTGCGCTGGGCGACAAAGAGAGAGAGGGGAGAGGTTGGCTCAGCCCAGTAGCTAGGTTAGGTTTAGATTTTTTTTGTTAAACCTTTTTCTTTTCTGTTTTCTAATTTCTGTTTGTATTTTGAATTTAAATCTGTTTTGAATAATTTCAAAATATCAGGGTTTTGTAAAATGTATCAAAATATTGCATGGACCCTTGGTACTGATTGAGCTCCATACATTTTGTGTTTTCCAAATATTTTCAAAACCAAATGAAGGTTTCAAATAGAGAGGGGAATTAGGGTTTAGGGTTTTGTTTGTTCTTTCTTGATTAAACCAAGATGCAAGTGTTATGCATGCATGCAATGCTCAAACATGTCTTTATTTATATTACACAGAAAGGTGGTATGTTACAGTCAATGTACCGAGGCCTCACAAATTGAGTTGCTAGGATGGGGATAATGTAAAAAAACTCCTTGATATGCTTATGGAAGGTCGATCCACTATGCTGAAACTCGACTTGTAGATCTTCAAATGATAAATTATGTGATAGCATATAAAGAAAGAAGGCCAGCTTCTCTTCCACCTTAGGTCTACTATCTAATATCAGACGTTTATTTCTAAGGTATGATGCCAACCACCTAAATATATGCGGCTCCATCCTAAAAGCTACCAAGCAATTCTTAATATGCCCATCAAGCAGTTTCCTAACTCTCTTCTTGCCGTACAAGATAGAGCTATGACGTCTATTCTTCTCCATACGTGTTAGATGTAAGTACATTGCTGGAAGAACGAAGAATAACATCTCATCGTCATCATCAGCTTTCCTCTTCCTAATACGCTCTAGTCTCCGTGGATTCATTTAAGACTAGTGAAAAGCAAATGAGCAAATAATGAGAAGGAATGGCAAAATAAGCAAGGCAAAGAATGACTAAAAGCAAAGGCCATACACATACCAAATTTAGGTGTGCTGACAGGGTTCCAAGACGGCAGCGGCTCGTCCACCCCCACTATAATCGTAGCAGCTTCCTACCAAAAAAGAGGCATATCAATAACGTATCCCTACACCCTACATTGTCATTTATTCTGAAACATAAGGTGAAGCTAATTTTATCGGTGCACATGAGCTTCTAGTTTTAAAATTAGGATAGTCCAACTTGGAAATATAACAAGGCTAATGGCTAGGACCCAGATTGATTTGCACGAATGCCTGTTACGGCCAGAATCCGATGAGTGATTCTGTCCAGCAAGCCCGTCCCACCTCCCGGCTTCTTTGCTCAAAATTTGAAGCTTGCACTCTGAATCTCTCAAGGAATCTTTCGATTTTCAGAAGATTTATAGTCACAGTTCACTTGATTTGGATGCTCTCTGAAGCTTAATTCGAAGCCTTCTACAGCCTGAATTTTCTAAATGGATTGTACTGCCTGAACTGAATGAAGAAACCCTCTTGTGTCGCTTCACTTATCGTTTACATGGACAAAATGAGTGAGTCTGTTCAGCAAGCTCAAGGGAACTCTTTGTGCTAAACTGGTTAGAATAATCCTTTATTCGGGCTCAAGGGAACTCTCTGTGCTCAAGGGAACTCAGGTAAACATACAATAAATTATTCGGGCCTACCTAGTCAAGAGAATTTGTCAGTTACGCTTGTTTTAAGTTTGTTTACATCTGACCACTCGTAAGAATTTGCAGCCTCTAAAATCTAAACTCACACAATCCTTTATGAAGACTATTGTTAAAAAAATTCTTATGGTGACTCAAATTCCTCAACTTTATTCCCTAATTCCAGTACATACGATCCCCTCGATTTCCCTGTTAATTCGATCGTGGGCATCACACTATATACAGGTGCTCAACACAGTTTAACCGAGCTCATTCCCAACAATCTAAATCAGGAACTCGTCCTTAATCTCTTGAAACCCTAAATCCTAGACCTAGGCCAAGATCAAGAGAGGGGTTGAGGCATAAAGCGTACCTGAGAGAAGGCCAGGATTCCACCGGAGAAGGAGGTCTGCGGGAGGTATTGGGCTTCGGCTATGGTTCTAAGGCCACTTCGATGGAGCCGGGGAGCGAGGGAGTCGTCCGCAGCGGAGGAAGGCGTCGACGTCCGGGGGAAGAAGTAGGCGTCTAAGTCGGCGGCGGGGACCGTTCCCCTCCACACCGACGAGTTTTCTAGAAACACTTAGAGCATCTCCATTCGCCTACCTAGGAGGCTGATCCGAACGTCGAAATTACGTCCGGACGCCGAAAATCGGCCCAGTCGCGTACCCAGTGACCTCTTTTCGTCTGGATTTGGGCCAATTTTGGTCCATACTATCCAGGCCGAACCCAGGATCCTGGGTACGTCCTGGAACGCCGGACGCAGTGAATTGGCTGAGTGGACCAGCCTGTCAGCGACAGAAGCCGAGTCGTCGCCATCCTTCCCGTCGTTTTCCTTTTCCCGCCCACGCCGCTACACCCCTCCCGCCCTTGCGTCGAACTCCGCCTATAAAAGGTGTACATCTCGCCGTCTCTCTTCACAGTATCTCACACCACCCCCAACTCTGGCGAACTTCGGACGTTCACACCTTTCTTCCTCCTCAACTCCGCCGAGAAGCCGTGGCCGAGGGCCGACGCACGATGCCGCCGTGGGAAGCCCGGCTGCTCCACGAGGCGGCGGAACAGGACCTCGTCGGAGAGATCCAGGCGGCTATCGCCGCCATGCAAGACCCGGATCTCGCCGAGGATCCTGGCAACCTGGTCTTCTGGAGGCAGTTCTTCGCCGACAGCCGCCTCGAGGAACTAGCCCGACACGACAGACCGCCGGGCTCGCCGCCGCCGCGTCACAAAGTGGCTTTCTGCCGCCGCTGGTGGAGCGTTTCAGGGCGAACTCTCGCCGGCGTCATGGAGCACATCCAGGCCCGCAACCACCCCCGCCTCGGCCTATAGTTGCGGCGTCCGACGTCGACCATGGCGGCGGCGGCCTTTTCCTAGTTATTAAATTCGATGTAATATGTGTGCCCTTGCCCTACTTTATAAAATCCGCCTATATTCGCCAATATTTCGCCGAGTTTAACTGAATTTCGCCGAACCTGAGACTCGGCCTGGGTACGCGAGTGGGAAGCTCGGCGGACCCAGGCCGAAAACTTGTTTCGTCCGGCCAAAAAAGGTCCGGTTTTCGGCCTAGGTTCGCCCAACGAGTGGAGATGCTCTTAGGCTTAGCCCGTCCGATACCGGCCTGCCGAAGGACCCTTCGGTGTCTTCGGGTGTCTCAAATTGGACCAGTCCAAACTCACCTGCCGAACGAGGCCTAAAGTGAGTGAAGAGAAGTGACATACATGCGCGCTTCTCTTCCGCCGTCCGCCTTGTCACAACTCGCGCACACAGTTTACGGAATTGTGTCTTGGTGCCGCTAGTTAGGATCAGGCGAAAACCCTAATTACGCTACACGTATATCTCTCTGCCTGTAGAGCCTTGCGCCGCCATTACACCTTCTCCATCCCTTCTTCCGGCGTGCACCAGACGACAGTACAGTAGGCCTAAGGAACCACCGCCTCTCATGAACCTATACGAGTGAGGGGCGATCAGGTTTTTAGGAAGCGCTTCTACGCGACTACTGACGGCACCATGTCGACCGGCCACTCCTTTTTCGACGAGGACTTCTTCTCGGACATCAAATGCCTCTACATCAACGACATGGCTGACGACGTTGGTGTCAACGCCAACCTGAACGGGAACGTGAATCCTCCTGCAACATCGTATGCGATCTGCTCCTGTCTACTTCAGTTTTTCTTACAATTTCTTATACGAGATTTTGGAATAGATGTGATATGTTTATCTTTGTTAGATGTGATATGTTCGTCTATTCTGCTAGTATGCATGATTAGGTTAATTCCTGCAATTATAGTCATGTTTTATTATTGATTATTTCAGATTAAACATTATGATAATTTGCTTATATTCTCAATAATATCTATGTCCGAAAATATAAACCATCTCACCGTCCGAACAACTTGATCCAACTACCTATGTTTCTCTTTAGAAGCAGATATAGTCGATGCCACAATTATGTCGTAATGCCCATATTCACCTCCAAGGAACTTCCTTGTCTGCTCCCTCAGCGTCGTCCATGCGCCATGGTACTGCTGCCACTGAGGTGCCACGTCATTTGTCCATTTAACGGGCACGCAAATGTCACTTCTTCTCCGTGTCATGAACACAAATTCCGTTTTCTAGGGAATCGGAGCATCTCTAGTAGCATACCCTAAATGTCATCCGGAATCAACGTCGGATCGAGCGATTGGTGGACACCGGCCCATGGTTCCGTGTTAAGAGCAAGCCCGTTCCTAGCTGTCCCCAAAACAACCCGCCAAATATATCTTTTGCAAGGAACTAAATTGAAATAGCATAGCTCATCACATAGATTTTAAAAGTGCACAGTTCCCGCCGTCAGTGCGTCGCGTTCCTCGCCGGCCAAATTATTATAGACCCCCGTGCAAATCAGCCGAAAAACATTGATTGTCGGTCGTTTACGGTGGCTCGTTCAGAACAACAATGTTGCCCTCAGGTGGAGCCAAAACTAACTCGCTCGTCCCCACATTGTATGTCGATGCCGATGTCGTTCCCATTGCTGCTACTATTGCCGTTGTCGTTGATGTTGTTGTTGCTGCTTCCACTGCCAATGGCACTACTGCCGCTCTACGATCGGCGATTTCTTGCAAGATAGTGTCTCAGTAGAACATGTGTTCTGCCTTAACCTCTTCATCCATCATCGAAGTGTCAACCGTCAATATCACGCAGAACTCCTTCCTTTTCTTCATGACCACTTTATCCTTCTTGATCTCTATATTATGGTCTTGCTTGGACAACAAAGATTCCCAAAATTGATCACTCTTTTGACCACAGATGATCATGTTCGATGAGACTTCAGAGAGGCACTTTTCAATCGCCGCTTGCACCATGTCGGATGATGACGCTTGCACCCTGTCGGATGACGCTGCTTCAACAACGACTACCTTCATCTTCTTGTTGCCGATTCGGTGTCCCACCGATGTTGCTAGCGGTGCATTTGATCGACGACAACGTTGGATGCCTTCCTCAAAGCAATGCGCACTTGCCTACACTTCTCACACCTTTTGAGTTTGGTGTAGCAATGCACCAACACGAACCTCTGTCATCAATCATGGCTTTGTCTTCGCCGTCTGGGCCTTGCTTGGCTGCTAGAAGGGTACATTTGGGCCAACTACCTTCGTCCTCTCTGGAGATTTTGGCACCATGGTTACAACAACGCTGCTATGACAGATGGGAGAAGTTGGCGGTGGGTGGAAACTGTAAAGGCGGGAGGGAGAAATAAGAGGGAAGAAATGAACAATGGAAAAATATAAGCCGCTTATGTCAATGTCAAGGCTAGCCCATGTCATCGTCGTTTGTGTCCGGTGCGCCCACAAGGATCCCTATGGGGTAGGGATGTCCTCGGCGCCCTGGACACACTATTGGGCCATGCCGGACGAAAACTGTCATTGGAGTACAATAGGCCTTTGCAGCGTCATTTGGAGGATGCGGCTAGAGACGTTCTCACATATTCAAAAACGCGACGCTAACGACTTCGTCCCTGTCTCCAATGCTGAAAGAGTTACCGCCAATCTGTCGATGTCTCTATTTATAATGTGTTGATGTTTATAATTGCCCATTATTTTTGCTCGATTCAATGTGTTTTAAACACGAATATTTTCACCTGGAAGGGTATTCTCATACCGCTCATGGATAAGGTATTGTGTGGCTCCATGCATACCCATACAGGACTGAAAACATTCATAGAACGCGACATGCAGTATGCCTAATATTGCGTTCAAGAAACCCTCAAGGCTGACATGTCACAATATTAGTTGTTAAAACCATTTGAGATTTGTTTGCCACCCTTGCCGGTTAGTGAATGATGTGCCAGAAACACTTATTTGGCGATGCCAGCGAGTCCGTGGATATGCAAAACTTGATTTTCGGAATCCTCATATTTCCCCTTTTTTCTACAAATGAGTATTAGTAGTTTTCCCATAAACGTGGTTCCCATGTACTCGGTGTTAACAAACTTCGCACGATTCTCATCAACTCCATTGGAATCCACTTGCATTTCAATGCTACCATCGTGATTCCTCCACAGGAATTGTTAACTCAGCATGAGATAATGAATCGAACAAAACGGTATTAGACTTTCCTAACCAAACACGATTTCCTATAAACCAATTCTTACCCAAAAATTTAGTAAAATTGGTTTCTCTAAAAATCACCCTAAAATTCGTTTTCTGAAATCTAATCTCTAATCCTATCCACAACCACTAAAATCCGTGCTCCCTCTGTTATGGTAGGGTGCATGAAGACTTATGCGGCTACCATGTCCCTTTGATGAGCATAATTTAGAGGTTGGTAAGTAAGATGCAGTTGGATTGTGTCTACCTGAAAATGGGTTGTAACTGACAAAGAATATCCAAACAGTTGGATATGGATACTGATTCATGCTTGGGCGAGTTGCAACTAAGATTTAGATGGAATCCGTCTGATTGTGAATTAGGTCTACTCTGGTTGATTGTGTGCTAGTCATCCCCAAAAAAACTATGCTAAATGCTTAGAATACATACCGAGCAACTAGATGTTTCTGCACCTGAAATTGCACATACTATTCAGTGCAAATTTTGGTTTCTTAATATGTAATAACTTGGTAAATTTAGACAAAAAAACAGCTTTCAAAATGACTGGAAAATAAGAAATGTAAGAATTATTACGCCGGTATCACAATTTTGTGGGCTCATAATAATAAAAAAAGAACAAAAGTGGTGCATTGTGAAACTAATATGAAGTAGCCGATATAAATATCTTGTTTCTTACATACCATGAAACAAATGAACAAATAGGACCATCACACTGCAATAATAGCAGTAACGATAATCGTCTAACATGGATCCATCTGTTGCCTTATTACCATCTCCACGCACCACAAGAATGCCATAAAATCACAAATTTTGACGCCACAGGAAGGGATAGAGACGCCCATAGTATCTCTCAGGGACGCCGCTCAGCCGCTGCACATGCATACTCCGTAGATGTACTACGAAATATCCGTAGTTGTCTATGGCGAAGAAAACGTACCCGTTCCGGGAATGCACATTCCGAAGGTGCAGCTCGCCAGCGAGGTCGTTAGTGAGATCCTCGATCTGTGGCCGCAGCTGCACCTCTCTTTGCGGACTCCACCGGTCACCTCGTTGAAGCATAATTTGACAATCATTCGGCGGCTTCCGGTGGCTGTAGAGCCGGAGCATGAGGGTGTCATGGATGCACACGAACCACAACTTGTCGTCGTCTCCCCTTCCGTACTCCGCAAATGTGCAGTTATACGGTATTACCCGGCTCACGGCTTGCGGCAACATGAGGAAAGTCCTTCCTGTGCGGATGTAGAGCATCATCAATGGCACGGAGTCAGCTAGCTGAGAAGACGCTATAGACCTTGCTTCCCTGCGACATCAGGCAGAATGGCAGCACCAACGAAGAACCAATGGAGGTTATAGGCCACGGGAGGGAGCTCCTGCAGGTCACTAGTTACTGGGTTGAAGATGGCGAGGACTCGCCGAGTTCTTTTGCTTCCAATGCGGCTCCGATGGTAGCGGACAAGGAGGAAGAATCCCTCATGGGAATCAGCGATGTACCATGGTCCGCCGCGAAGGGACTCCGCAAATTCATCGGGAATGTTGTTGGTCACCTCGACGAGATCCGGCGATGCCATCTGGTCAGTAGGAGTGAAGATCAAGGAGTGCTTGCCTGATCGTGACTCGACGTTCTCTCGCAAAACGCCACAGATGGTTGGTGGTCGGTGCCGTCGAAGGATGCCGTGGACGTTGATGACATGGCACCATGGCTTGCAGGGCGAGGACAGAATGCACGATGCTCGTCGGCTCTGGCAGGCGAGAGAGTATATTGGCAAGAATGTCTTGATGGAGGAGGTTGATGTAACAAGTCTCATTTGTGCTTATGGCCATTTTGGAGGAAGTCATTGATCTCGAGCCTACACTCTGCACATTCACACAAGAAAAAAATTATGCATTGCAATACCATATATTTCTTACCAAATTTGATAAATCTGAATGAAACTGGATATTCAGGATAGATAAATAGGTCCTTTTTTGGTGATTCACAAATATTGAATCCGTACATTTTTAGCATGTTATTTTGGAATAAAAGGTATGTGAAATGTGGAAGATAAGTCGTCTTGAAGCAAATGAAGAAGTTCGTGATGGTAATACATCAAGAGACAATGAGATGGGATGGTCCATATCGATCCTTCACTTGTTTCAGATCTATCCATCAATAGTCCGTCTTTACTTCATCACCATTAGTATTTCCTACGGGCAAAGGCTAGGAGAAGGAGGAATATGAGAAAGATTGAGTAGGGAGTGGGGATGGACCTTTTTGCAGATACGAGGGGCGCCTAGGTCGGTGAGGGCAGTGAGGTAGAAGATCTAGGAGCTCTTTCTTGCTTCGATCGATCGGTGGTGCATCTGCCTTGCCTCTTTTCCAACACTGGTCGCAACCGTGGAGCACGGCGACACACGAAGAATTTGTATCTTGGCTCACATCAATCGTGTGAAATTTTGAGGACTAATGCAAAAGCAGTTGTGTATACCTAGGCGGTGTGCGGAAGAGAGGATTTTAAGCGCATGGTTTGGTGGTTGCGCCGCCACCCAAGGTGGAAGAAGAGGAGGAGGAAGGAAGGGTTAGGGTTGAAATGACCAAAGCTTGATTTATATATACCTCTAGTCTTATTGGGCCCTTTGGGCTACCCTATCCCTCATGGCCCTTTGGGCTGCCCTATCCCTCTCCTACTACCACGTCCTCTTTCTGGATGGGTCCCGCCATCAGAAACGGTGTTAATTCGTTTTAATCATCTCCTTGTAAAAAGAGAAAACTGACCGAAATATGGTGGGATTTTGTCCCACAAACGTAAAGTGGTACCAAAGTAGAAATTTGAAGTGAAAAGTGGTGGTTTAATTCTATTAACTTGTTAAATAGCCTACCAAAAATGTCATATATCGTGAAATCGGAGGTAATACGGTTTATCTTTTTCTAAGACAATTCACAAAACTAGAGATGCCACAGCCAAATTAAATAACCACAACTTTAACTTCCACTAGTCAAAATGAAAATGAATACTTTAGTATATTTATCTTGAAATTTCAGTGTGAGTCTTATTTAATTTAGCTTATATATGAAATCATGCTGCCAATGGACCAAGCAAAACCTGATCGAGAAGGTACTACAGCAACAACTAAGGGTTATTATTTGGACGTGTAATTAATTTTGATATGACGGACAACATTTTCTTCTACAGGAATTTATTATTCTATCCGATGTACTAGATTACTAGTTGCAGATTGATTGGATCTGGACAGATTGAAGGCAATATATACTTTTCCTAAATCTGCGTCAAATAATTTATTAGGTTAGAGGAATTAACTGAATATGAAATATTGTTCTAGCTTTGTCCTGGAACTATTAAAATTGATTAACAGATCTATGTTGTCTTTATTTCAAAATCTATGCATCATTGATCCAATATCGTCTCCGTAAAAATCCATGTTTGGCCAATGTCACGTCCCCTCCTTGACAAAATTCATTAAAGTTACACAATTCTGTTAAAGCAACGTCAACCCGACAAGATTCAACAACTCTACGTCCTTCAGATTTCCCTACTATACCATTTATTGCATGACTATTTTTTTGCGAAGATATTGCATGACTATTTGGAGATATTGTACGATGTAACAATACAAACTCTTTACGGAGTTATGATCTAAGGCCATAAAATGAATCAGATATATATATATATATAAGGCCATAAAATGAATCTCATTCCTTTCTAACCAATTTAATATTTTTACAAAGCCCGTAGTTCTTCATTCAGGTCGGGTCGGGGTCATACAGCCATATAATACACAAGTGCCAAAGGTATCTCTCGGATGATGCTTAGTGTTGGACAAGGTCGTCGAGGGTTGTCGTATACTGCTATGAAGCTTGGGGTACAAAAAGAATCAGAAAAATAGCTGAAAATGCCAATAATCTCTTACAATGATAGTACCAACTATTCTGTACACATAAGTAAGAATAAATTGGTTAATGCAATATAGATCATAGGTGAAGAGATCATGTTCATTACACTCAGAAATAGTTTTATATGCATGATGTAAAAACTGTCCGGTACTTACTACAAAGATTTGTCATAAATAAATCACAACAGCACCTAAAGCCTCCGGAAAAATCGTGATTGACTCGCATCATGGCCACCACCTTGTCTTAGGAAAAATGTATGTCTGACAAGGCTTTCTTTAAACCAATGCTGCATAATGATTGGATAGTCTATTTCCCACATAAATTCATCCAGTAACCTTCCCTTGTCGTCGTGGTAAAGTTGATGCAAGTATGGCTTCACGTTGTAGACATGCACACTATATTTCTCTCCACTAGCGGTTTTTACCGTGCGCTCTAAACTAGCGATTTCTGACATCAGGCCCCCACTATCAGTGCCGACATGGCAAGGCGGAGTTTGGACATAACTGCTTTGGGTTATTTTGTGAACTTTTTTGTGGGAACCACTTATCAATTAATTTGTTTTTCTTTTTTCCCCATATACACTCTCTCTCCTAGGCTTCCGCCATCGGCATCCCTTACTCCGGACGCCCCGTCGCCTGCGTCCCCTGATCCGTCCACCTGCTCCCTACATGCCACCCTGCTCATCCCTCCCCACTCTGGCGCCCTCTCCATCCCTCCCCACTCCGTCTCCTCCACGGTCTCTTTCTTGCTCAGCTGGTCAGCAGCGGGCCGGCGAGCCTCGGGCGACGGGCCACGGGCAGCGGACACGCCGATGAGCAATGAGCGCGGACCTGCGGACGGGGAGCCACATTTACAAATAAAGCCAAAGTAGATATGTTCGAGCTCCGCCTTGCCACGTCAGCACTGACAATGAGCCCCATCGGCCAAAAATCGTGTTAATCGGACTCAATTTTACAATCAATGCACATTGGAACGAATCTTCTTAAAACCGGTGGATTTTTGCAATTTCGCGAAATACCAGTGGTTTTGCGTATTTCCCGCTGAAATGTGGTGGTTTTTTAGAATTTTCTCTCGGCATTTATATGAAAGACATTATCATCGTTCTGAGTCCCATTTGATATTCTTCTCCACTATCACTTTGTTAGTGTCTTTTTCGTCACCAGAGCTACCAAACAAAGATCCACTAAAGCCGCCTTCTTCGTCAGATCTATCATCTCCTAGCAAATCAATGTTGATGTGCTCATCATCACTATCATTGTCTAAGATCCATTCTTTGTCGAATTGATCATGATGATATGATAATCCTACGTGGACTTGATGTTTCAACACCCAATCTGTATAGCCAGATGATTCCTCGAGGATCCAAAGTCTTGAATTTCTCCAAAGAACACCTGATTCTTTGAACCACCTAAGTAAGTCTTGAATTTCTCCAAAACACACATGATTCTTTGAACCACCGGGGCGCGTAGGCTGGAAAAATGATGCGCTCGCTGGCGCCTGCGGCGGAGGCGATGGAGGTGGATGATGGACACGCCGAGACGCGGTCTTCTTCGACAACTTTGGCTTCTTTTGGACACCCGCCACCGCCGCAGCAGAGTGCTTGGGGTTGCGTTCCTTTGCTTCGCCATGGGTGGCGGCTGCTCTGGCACGACGCTGTCGTGCGAGTTCGTCCGTGGCGGCACAAAGAGGTCGCAGATGAGCCCAACAGTAGGGTTCCCAGTGGTGATGGGGATAGGGTTTGCTACGGGTGGCAGTGGAACTCCTCCACAGGCGGCAGGGGGACGAGCCCGTACGATTGGGGTTTGAGGAGTGCCCATAAACCGTCCATCACCAGAATGTTGCCGACGAGCGCGCAGGAGGGAGGGACGATGGGCAGGGGTGCGGTGAAATTTCAGGTGAGGTGTGTTGGCTCTCCGCGTGCGAGCCATAGCTTTGCAGCGTGTGGTAGCTGGCGCAACAAATTTGACGCTCTAGATAGCATAAAATGTCGCGGGCACAAAAATATATAATGCGTGCTCTATTATGCACGAGTGCCAAAAAATACAATCGGCACTCTAAACTAGCGGTTTTTACCGTGCAGACGTGTTATAGCATTTCTACTGGAGTTGCTCTTATGCTATTTTTCTTTTGGCCTGTTAGGTATATAGGTTTTGGAAAGTCTAGCTACAGCCCAAAAAGGGCGAGCCCATCAGCGTGCCCTTTTCTGTCTCTCGAACTCGCAAGGAAACGAACGAGACAAGCTCCAACGCCGCCGCCGGCCTTCCCCTCGCCCCACGTCCCACCCGCGCTTTCTCCGCCGTTCGCTGCCTCCCCAAGCTGTTGCCTTGCTGCGGGCTGCGGCACTGCGGCCACCAGCCTGCCGATCTTCCGCGCCCGTCGTTGCCCGTCCCCAGAAGCCTCCCCCACTCCTCCCTTCTCACGTCCCCTGTGCAGATCTTCTGTTGGCTGCCCCGCGGCTCCGGCACCGATCGCCTACTGCTCCCGTACTCGCGCGACAGAAGAAGGAAACCGAGAACAGAGAGGTAATTTCTGAATTCTGATTATTCCTCCAACTCTTGGAGAACTGAGTCGAGTCAGACATTCAGTTAACGATTGATTCACGTCGTAGAACTAGAAGATGAAGATTTTTTCCATTAATATCCACATCTAACCAATCAGTAAATCCTCTCAAACTGAAGAAACTTTGGTTCTAACCAATTTTTTGCTTAGTTTTTAGCCCCGGAATTCCTCAAATCCTGGCTCTGTCAGAACTCAGAGGCACACGTATGCACCTGATAGTATCATATCTGACCGTTAAGATGTGTAGAGTTAGTGCCCAGCTCACCTAGATGTCAACTTTGCTAGCTCCACCACGAACAAGGACATGCTTAATTAGGATTCCCAATAAAATGTCCAACTCAAAAAAAATTCCACCAACAAACTTCGCCACCTAGATTGGTGAGGGCTTGCATCGCTATGTCCATTGTGCTGTCTCCATCTATTTAAAGTTTAAACCCTCATCGTCTGAATCTTTTCAAACACTCATTGTCTTTGTTTCCCACAGACTGATCACCATATGGCGGACACCAAGCGCGTCACCGTCTTTGACGACCTCCCTGAGTCCATCATCACCGAGGAGATATTTCTAAGGTTGCCATCGAGGGACGTCCTCTGCTGTGGCGCCGTCAGCAGGTCATGGCGTGCCGCCGCCACCAACAAGGAGTTCCTGCTTGACCACCACAGCCGCCAACCATCGCTCCCCCTCATCGTCTTGCGTAACCAAACAAGCTCCTGGATCCATGCAGTTGATGCCTTCGACATCCGTCGGGCCCCTGCTGAGCGTCGTCCTGTTCTCGCCTTCAACGACTGCCACCATGGTCAAACCTTCCGGATCAATGCCTCATGTGACGGCCTTCTCTTGCTCTCCCTAATGAACTGGGTCCGATTCAACATCGTCAACCCAGCCACACGCCAGTGGCTCGCACTCCCTCGTCTCGCTGGCGCTAGTGGCAACATTGCGGGGATGTACCCACACCCACACCGTTCTGATGAGTACCGCATCCTGTTCTGGAGGGGTAAGCATGAGGTTCGCAACGCTGGCTACTACGTCCTCACAGTGGGTTCCTCCCAGAAGCCCAAATACTTAGGGCTGCCGGCTACCTCCCCTTATACGAAGGAGGCGGTCAAGCAGGCTGGAATGAATAAATACTCTTGGACTCCACCTATTCTGCTTAAGGGCTGCCTTCATTGGTACCGATATTACGAGTCAATACACAGAGTACTTGTTTTTGACACACTGGAAGAGTCGTTCAGGTTTATGAGCTCTCCCAACACCGCTAGAGGCACTCGAGTTCTGGTTGAGATGGAAGGTATGCTTGGCATGAGGTGCTTAGATAAGAATGAGGGGGTTATGAAAATATGGGTACTGCATGACTACGAGAGAGAGGCCTGGTCACTTAAGTGTCAGATTGTGTTGCCAATGCTAAAATATTGGAGTGAAACCCTTATGTCTGATAAAAGAGATATGTTGGTCTACTATACGAAGCCATGCTTACACCAGCTTCACTATGACGACAACGGGAAGTTACTGGAGGAATTTCAGTGGCAAACAAACTATCCAGATATTACTGAGCATTGGTTCAAAGAAAGCCTTATCAAGCATACATTTTTTCCAAGGCGAAGTGCTAGCCGTGTGAGACAACAACGATTTTTCCGAGGGCTTTAGGTATTGTTGGAACTATTGATGGTCAGTCATAGTGGTCCTTTAAGTGTGTATAATGTTTGGAGTGAAGTGAACATGTTGTCTTCCGTAATGATATTTGTTTCTAAATTGACCTGGTTACATATTATGAATCCTAAAGTTGCACTGAACATTATGTGCAACTTCAGGTGCAGAAATGCATAGTTTCTTTGTCAACATAACTGTGTAAAATGTGAGTACTGTCGAGAACTTTTGGATATTTGTATTGCTGTTACAAGGCATTATTCGCTTTCTTTGTATGCATGCACAATCTTAATCTGTCCGTGCATGTTTATTCACTCGTGATTCCTATTTGATCCGGACTCTACTTGACCCGGCAGGGACCGGAGTTAACCTCAAGGTACTTGCCCAAAGCAACCCTAGCTTTGTGCGGAGGTCTATGGAGACGGAGGAAACGAGGTCCGTGGAGGCAGAGTTCTCTCCACCAGAAGACATGTTGGCTTGCTCTCCAAAACACATGTCTGCTGCTCAAGAACCTCCATGAGTTTTTCTCTGGTCATGATACCCCCTGGACGTGCTGGGTCCGTCGGAGCTACCTATGTGAGGATCCACATCTTTCTACGCCTTCGTGGCGAGGCCTTGAGTCCTTGATCCCCCTGTACCGCTCCATCACACGGGTGGTCCCAGGGGACGGGGTGTCGACCTCTCTCTGGTTTGACTCTTGGACGCCGCTTGGCCCGCTTGCCGATGCCCTCCCAGCCGCCTTCTCTCACTGTCTTACGCCTACGTTGTCGCTGACAGATACCGTCAGCAATGGCGCCATCCATATTCCTCTGCGACCGCGCGTCACTCCTCAGGCGGAGGCCGAGCTGGCTTTCCTGTGCTCCCGCCTTAGTGCCCTTCATCTCTCCAGCGCTCCTGACAGCCGCAATGTCACTCTTTGCCCCGCGGGCAAGTTCCGTGTTGGGGACTTGTATCGTGCGCTGCGCTCCTCGGGGTGCATAGTGCTGCACCAGGAGGTCAACTGGGAAAACTTTGCGCCGCCCCGAGTCAAGGTGTTCTTTTGGATTCTGCGCCTCGGTCACACTAGGGACGCCTACCCGCTTCCATCTGGGTGTGTCGCCTCCCCATCGCTTTCTGTCGTACTACCAAGACACAGGCGCACTTGTTAAATGCGGCCTCGTCGGCCCCCGTGAATGCGCCTTGCAATCGGCCTGCGTTTGCCCCTCAACACGGATGTCGTTGGCTTACTTGGCATGCTCTCGGATCGCCTCCTCCGTATGCATGCCTCGGCTCTACACACGGTTCTGCTCGCCATCCTATGGTCGGTCTGAAAATCGCGCAACCGCATGGTGTTTGATAGAGCTTTCTCCACCACCGATCAAATCGCCTCCCCAGTCGTGGAACATCTGCAGCTCTGGGTCGTCCGAGCTCCCCGACGGGTAGACCTTGATCCTCTTCGGGCTTGGTGGGATAGCTTAGGGTAGCCCCCACCACCACCATCCCTCCCCCTACTATGTACCTCTTTGGAGTGGTATGCCACATCCGCGCCGCCACGGTCTCGTGTCGGCGTCACCATGTAAATCTGTTCTTTTATGAAAATGAAAATCGCGTTCAGGTGGGCTATCGCCCCCGTTGCACTCTTCAAAAAAAGAAGACATGTTGGCCGACTGTCGCACCGTGACCTCGCCCTGTTCTGGCAAGTCTGTAGCTCGTGGCGCACTCTAGTGGATGCGCGCCAGCTGCTCCTCCGCCACGCGCTCCCGCATTCCGTGTGTGGCCTCTTCTTGAACTATCAGGACTATGACCGGCCTATTTTCTTCTCCCGCCCATCGTCGACGGGGCCGCGGATTGACGGCAAGCTCACTTTCTTGCCCGGCCACGATGTGGATTACACCGTCCAGGGCCACCGCAACGGCCTCATCCTGGTCGACTCCGAGGGAGGAAGCGAAAGCCTCTACGTGGTTAACCCAGCCACGCGGCGGTGAGTGTGCCTACCGCCGCCTGAGCAGGGGTGGGGGTTGGATCTGTACCTTGTGTTCGAGCCCGCCGTGTCACCGCACTACGAAGTATGCTTGGTGCCATCTGAGCATTGCTTCAGAGCATGGGACCACGATTTGGACGATGAACCGGCGGCGGAGGACGTGTACCAGGAACTGATGCAGGAATGGCCACCGTCCCATTGCGTGCTGCAAGTTCTGTCGTCCAAGACCGGGTGTTGGGAGAAGAGGGCCTTTGTTCGGGAAGGCGAAGCTGCAGGGACGGTGGCTGACTTGTAGAGAGAACCAGACTGTTCTTTCTGGTATCAATGGCGTCATTCCACCTATTGGAAAGAAACACTCTATGTGCACTGCCGTGGATGTTATATTACGAGGTACGTACTCTATAGGCACATAAATATATCTTGTTTTTACTAGTACCAAGCACTAAATGAGTATCCATGTAAACAGTGTGAAAATTGCTTCATATTTTGGTAAATAAGTAATCCATCAGTCTTTGTATGCAATGCCACTTCGTATTCGAGACAAATTTGAGTAATAATTTGCCCAACAAAAAGGAGGAAGCGGTATTTGCATGACAGGAAGAATTATTAGCATTCTCTATTGATAAAATGAACATTTTTGCAGTATTTTAACTAATGCGATTGGTCTATTTGATGAGGAAGGAAGTAACGACAACGAAATACATGAGGATGGTCAATCTTTTGAACAAGGCAACAAAGGATCGTTATATGATAATTCCAGCGATGAAGAATACACAAACTCAGAGTTAGTTGGGGAAAATACGACTGGAACTCTGACGATGATGATGTTCTCTTCTCTCAATTAGAGACAAAGATGAGGCTGACAGCACTCGTGGATTTTACCTCATCCTTGGATTCCATCCGTACAAGGAGGTTGTCTTCTTAGCACAATATGCGAGAAGGGAGTTGCCTACCATTTCAATACCTCAAAGGTTCAATACTTGGGTACATTGCGTGTGCCAGATTTTCTAACATCATAGTAAAGTCATTTGTGTATACGCCATGCATGATCGGAGTTCGGAGAACTTCCTGAAAGCAGTTCTAATGTTCATATCAACGAATAGATGGTTTGCTAGAAGTTTAGCAATACAAATACATGTATATGTGCTTACATTTGAGTATTTTATGTTTTAGATTTTAGCATATGGAAAGAATACAGCAAGTGTGCGATGGCTTCTCTTGGAATTTTGTGGGCTTTTTGGCCTTTGTGGGATTTTAGGCCATGCCAATATTCTAAAACATCGAACCCCTACTCATACATGGAAAGAGGTAGGAAAGAAGTTTTGTCCTAGATGCAGTTTAATATTTGGTACAACATTGACCTTCTAATCCCATTGAGAAATTTTCGGAACCCATCTGTTGTTTCTGTTCATCATACCTGACTTCTATTGCTAGTCTCCAAACCTTCTTGCTAGAATTTCTTCTGACCCTATTAGTGCATTTGTGAAAACCAATCTAGTCCTTTGGATCAGGCTTTCGCGACCCTAATCCTAGGGCTGTAGTTATTATTATTACCCTTTATGGAGAAAATCTACACCTTTTTTCTAGAATACACCTTGGAAAGGTGTACTAATCATGTTGAAGAAATACCTAGACGACCGGTACAATGCCAAGAATGACCGATACAACGCCATGAAGGCAATGCCAATACAAACACAATGCCACACGGCATACAACGCAACCCACAACAACAAAACATCGGGGACTCCTTGTAACGTATCCCGCACGGATGGAGAGGAGGTGAACCACCGAGCTCTCGGACCATGATGGCCCACAAGTGTAGGGGATCGCAACAGTCTTCGCGGGTAGTATTATCCAATTTATTGATTCGACATAAGGGGAGTCAAAGAATACTTGCAAGCCTTAACAACTGAGTTGTCAGTTCAGCTGCACCTGGAAATAGTTCTTGCTCACAGAAGTTTATCAGTAGCAACAATTTGTAGTATCAACATCAAAGAAACAACGGCAGTAACAGCATAAGTGAAACAGTAGCAATAGTAACAGTAACGGTAACAGTGGGATTCGAGTGCGGTAGGCATAGGGATGGATGGACAGGCGTTGCATGGACGAGTCTAAACATGTAACTTCAAAGAACTGGGGCATTGCAGATAAATAATAACAAACATCTAAGTACTAAACAATCCTATACATGTGCTCCAAATATAGAGTCATACGTGCTCGTAATGAGAACTTGCACAACATCTTCTGTCGAGCCGGTCCGTGGCAGCGGGGCCTCTAGGGAACTACTGGCAATTAAGGTGCTCCTTTTAATAGAGCACCGGAGCAAAGCATTAACACTCCGTGAACACATGTGATTCTCACACCACAGCCATCCCCTCCGGTTGTCCCAATTATTGTCACTTTGGGGCTTTTGGATCCGGACAATGATATGTGTACACAACTTGCAGATAAGATCATACACAATACTATCATAATGATTCAATAATAAGTTTAGATCTGAGATCATGGCACTTGGGCCCTAGTGACAAGCATTAAGCACAACAAGTTGCAACAAAGTCAAATAGCACTAATAGAGATACTAGGCACTATGCCCTAACAGATCTTATTCGATTACATGATAGAACTCATCCAATCCCTACCATCTCAAAGCCTACAACGGGGGATTACTCACTCATGGATGAGGGAAACATCGGTGGTTGATGGAGATGCGTTGTGATGACGATGGTGATGATCCTCTCCAAATCCACCGTCCCGACAGGGTGCCAAAACGGAGTTTCTGGATCCGAATCTTAGTTTCTGGTGGCGGCGGCGCGAAAATCTTTCTGGAAAACTATCGAACCCCCATGATTTTTTAGGTCAGAAGGCAACTTATAGGCGCAGAGGAAGACCGAGAAGCTGCCTGGGGTGGCCAAACCTCCCCCAGGCACGGGTTCAGTGGGCCCACGCCCGGGGTGGGTCTGGGCCCCCCTAGGCCTCCCCTCTGTCTCCCCTTCTGGCTCCGTGGATCTTCTGGTGAAATATAATTTTTGGCATATTTTCCGGGATTTTTCCTGATAGTTCATTTTCTGCACAAAAACAAGACACCAAGGTAATTCTGCAGAAAACAGCGTCAGTCCATGTTAGTTGTATCCAAATCACACAAGTTTAGGGAAGAAACAATAGCAAAGTGTTCGAGAAAGTAGATACATTTTGGACGTATCAACTCCCTCCAAGCTTAGCTTATTGCTTGTCCTCAAGCAATTCAGTTGAAAACTAAGTGCGATAAAAGAACTTTCACGAACACATTGCTTCATATGATGTAAATATTCTCAGCACATGAGTAGATGCTTAGAAAATTCATAATAAAGAGTATGCAACTAAGTCTACTCAATATTCATTGCAAGCTATAAAGAGAAACCAACTCAATAATAATAAGTAACATAAAACATAAACATAAGCAACATTGCAATGCTCATAATAAGGTATGATAGAGTGGTATCTCGCATGCCTTTGTTTGAAGAGCACAATATAAATGTCGAGGCACCTCTGAAGTTCAAGTGAAGACTAGATATAAAGATATCAGAGATACAAGCATCAAAGTCATGACATAATTAATCAACTTTTGGAACAAACACAAGAATGAAAACTATGCTCTCAAGAATGTGCTCATAGAATAAGTGGTGACTCAACAAAATTGTAAAAACGGTTTTGTGAAGGTTTGAAAGGCTTCCTAATGCTGAAAGGAAGGTCTAGGGTTCGCAGCATAGAAAACAAAAAATTTCCTACGATGGGAACTATGTATCAAGATCTATCTACTAGATACAAACAACAGGAGGATGTATATCCGTAGAGAACATACCCTTGAAGACCGACAAAGCTTAACGAGTTCAACTCGTGGTTCATGTAGACGATCTCTTGCCGATCTCAAGATCGAGAGGAAGTCCTAGCGCCGCAAATCAGCAGCGCATCCGTGCTCGCACACACGTTCGAGGCACCGAGCAACCTCCGCCTCCTCGCTCCAGCGATGCAGCGGAAGGACAAATATTTCTTGCCGAATAACCACCGGGAACATGTATCTCGCTAGTCCGAGACCATGGGGGATAAATTCTAGAGGGGGAGAGAGATCCTTCACGAGAAGGTGTGAGAGACAAGTGAGGAGGGGGGCTCCTTTTATAGGAGGAGGGGGAACCCCAAGGGGGTGGCCGGCGCATGGGGGCTGCCCCCTTTCCCTCCCCTCTTCATGTGGGTGGACACTCCACTCACAAAATGCCCTTTAAATTTCCTCCACTCAAAAGTCCACTCAAATTCCCATTAAATTTCCACCAAATTTAATGCAAACTCTCATTAAATAAAACTCTTTTATTTTATTCAGAATTTTGTCAATTACTTTAATGATAAACATTCACAAATAACCCCTTGCTAGAATTCCATTTCACATGCATAACCACTTTATGCAATTTTACCCGAAAACCTTTTTCGGCGTGAAATAAATTCTTGTGCTTGTTTATTCTTTCGGCGTGAAACTTTTGCTCCAGTTGGATGTCGGTGTCTCTTAAGTGTGTCACCCTACGGTTCGTGAATAATGCGGACATGATCGATACCCTTCTCGGATCAATAATCAGAAGCGGGATCTGGAGACCCATACTGACTCCCACACATTCAACGATGACTTTCTTGTGATCGTCGGAACCTTTTATGCTAGTATCTTAATCCCTTTGTTTCAGGATATATTACATGTCCGAGATTCGATCATCGGTATCTCCATACCTAGTTTGATCTCGTTACCGACATGCACTCTTTTCTCGTTCCCGTGATATAACATTCTAGTGATCAAATCACTTGCTTGCAAGCTAATCAATGTGATATCACCGAGAGGGCCCAGAGTATATCTATCCGTCATCGGGATGAAAAAATTCCACTCTCGATCCATGAGCCTCAACATGACACTTTATTAGTTCTGAATCCATCTTTATAATCACCCTGTTACGGTGTGACGTTTGATGTTATCAAGAAACTCTTCCGGTGTTAGTGATTGACATGATCTCATGGTCTAAGGATTAGGATCACTTCGTAAGTTGTTATAGCAATATAAACTCAATGACTTTGATCGTAATGCTATACTTCGGATGAATGTTCATCACACCATTACACTAATGTTGTGATCCCGTTATTAACAACATCCAATGTCCATGATCAGGAAACCTTGATCATCTTGTTAATCAACGAGCTAGTTTATGAGAGAGAGGCATAACTAGGAACTTTCTGTTTGTTTATTAAACACACATGTATTAACGTTTCCGTATTAATACAATTATAGCATGCAAAATAAACATCTATCATATACTTGGAATACACATAATAAACACTTTATTATTGCCTCTCAGGGCATATTCCCTTCAGTCTCCCACTTGCACTAGAGACAATAATCTAGTTACATAGTGATAAATCTAACACCCATCGAGTTCTGGTGTTGATCATGTTTTGCTCTAGGGAGAGTTTTAGTCAATGGGTCTGCTACATTGAGATCCGTATGTACTTTACAAATCTTTATATCTCCATCCTTGACATGCTCGCGGATGGAGTGAAACCGGCGCTTAATATGCTTGGAATGCTTGTGAGACCTTGGCTCTTTGGCATTGGCAATGGCACCATTGTTGTCACAATAGATCACCATTGGGTCCAATGCGTTTGCCACCACTCCTAGTTCGGATATGAACTCCTTCATCCAAACTGCTTCGAGCCGCTCAAGCAACAACATATTCGGCCTCCGTTGTTGATCCTGCTACCACAGGGTTGTTTGGAGCTCCTCCAACTAACCGCCCGCCATTCATGAGAAATACGTATCCGGATTGAGACTTAGAGTCATCCGGATCGGTGTCAAAGCTAAGCGTCAACATAACACTTAGCGACGCGCTCTTCTTCACCTCAGATACAAGAAACATATCCTTAGTTCTTCGTAAGTACTTAAGGATATTCTTGACCGCTATCCATGTTAGAACTCGATCCGATTGGTACCTACTATCAAACTAATAGCATGTGCCACATCCGTCTTGTACATAGCATGGCGTACATTATAGAGCCTATGGTTGAAGCATAGGGACTTTGTCCATTATCTCTCTTCTTCCGAAGCCGGACTTTGAGTCTTACTCAATGTCTTGCCTTGCAACATAGGTAAGAACCCCTTCTTAGTTCCGTCCATTTTAAACTTCTTTAAAATCTTATCAAGGTATGTACTTTGTGATAGCCCTATTAGGCGCCTAGATCTATCTCTATAGATCTTTATGCCTAATATGTATGACGCTTCACCTAGGTCCTTCATTGAAAATTTCTTTGTTTAGATAACTTTTAACACCGCTTAAAGATCTATATCATTTCTGATCAATAATATGTCATCCACATATAATATCAGAAATGCGACATTGCTCCCACTCACTTTCTTGTAAATACAAGCTTCTCCATAAGTTTGGACAAATCCAAACTCTTTGATCACCTCATCAAAGCGGAGATTCCAACTTCGTGAGGCTTGCTTCAATCCATAGATGGATCGCTGAAGCTTGCACACCTTGTTAGCATCCTTAGGATCGACAAAACCCTTTGGTTGTATCATATACAACTCTTCCTCAATATTACCATTGAGAAACGCGGTTTTTACATCCATCTGCCGTATCTCATAATCGAAATATGCAGCGATTGCTAACATAATCCTAACTGACTTTAGCATCGCTACGGGAGAGAATGTCTCATCGTAGTCAACTCCTTGAATTTGTCGAAACCCCTTTGCGACAAGTCGAGCTTTATAGACGGTCACATTACCATCAGCATCAGTTTTCCTTTTGAAAATCCATTTGTTCTCCACGGCCTTTCGGTCGTGAGGTAATTCCACCAAGTTCCAAACTTGATTTTCATACATGGATTCCATCTCGGATTTCATGGCTTCTAACCATTTGTTGGAATCCGGGCTCATCATCGCTTCTTCATACGTCGCAGGGTCATCATTTTCATCAACCATGAAATTCATGACAGGATTTCCGTACAGCTCGGGAGCTGCACGCGTCCTGCTTGACCTGCGAGGTTCGGTAGTATTCTCTTTCGGAGTTTCATGATCATTATCATTAGTTCCCTCTTCAACAGGTGGATCCAACTCCGGAACAACTTCCGGCGCTGCGCTACTCGCCATACTTTGAAGAGAAGGTTCAATAACCTCTTCGAGTTCTACCTTCCGACTACTCACACCTTTCACGAGAAACTCTTTCTCTAGAAAGGATCCATTCTTGGCAACAAAAACCTTGTCCTCGGATCTGTGATAGAAGGAATACCCAATAGTTTCCTTAGGGTATCCTATGAAGACGCATTTTTCCGCTTTGGGTTCGAGTTTATCCGGTTGAAGTTTCTTCACATAAACATCGCATCCCCAAACTTTAAGAAATGATGACTTAGGTTTGTTTCCAAACCACAATTCATACGGTGTCTTTTCAACGGATTTAGATGGTGCCCGATTTAAAGTGAATGCAGCTTTCTAGTGCATAACCCCAAAATGACAACGGCAAGTCCGTCGGAGACATCATAGATTGAACCATATCTAATAAAGTACGATTCGACGTTCGACACACCATTTCTCCGTGGTGTTCCGGCAGTGTGAGTTGTGAAACAATTCCACACTCTTTCATGTGAGTGCTAAACTCGTAACTTAGATACTCACCTCCACGGTCGGACCGTAGAAATTTGATCTTTCTATTACGATGATTTTCCACTTCATTCTGAAATTCCTTGAACTTTCCAAAGGTTTCAGACTTGTGTTTCATCAAGTAGATATAACCGTATCTACTCAAATCATCCGTGAAAGTAACAAAATAACGATATCCACATCGCGCCGACACACTCATTGGACCACATACATCAGAATGTATGATTTCCAATAAATCTGTCGCCCGTTCCATTGAACCGGAAAACGGCGTTCTAGTCATCTTGCCCATAAGACATGGCTCACATGTATCAAGTGATTCCAAAAGTCCATCCGAATGGAGCTTCTTCATGCGTTTAACGCCAATATGACCTAGATGGCAGTGCCACATATATGCGGATATATAATAATTAAGTTTAATCCTTTTAGCATCAACATTATGAATATGTGTAACATTATCATCGAGATCTAATAGAAATAAACCATTCATCATCGGTGCATGACCATAAAAGATTTCATTCATATAAATGGAACAACCATTGTTCTCGGATTTAAATGAATAACCACTTCGCATCAAACACGATCCAGATACAATGTTCATGCTCAGTGCAGGCACCAGATAACATTTATTCAAGTTTATAACTAATCCCGATGGCAAGTGGAGAGGCAGCGTTCCGACGACGATCACATCAACGCTTGATCCATTGCCGACACGCATCTTGACCTCACCCCTTGCTAGCGTTCGCTTGCAGCCACGATTCGAGTTACAAATATTAGCAACGAACGGTATCAAATACCCGGTAATCTGCGAGCAGCACTAGTCAAGTACACATCAATAACATGTATATCATATATACCTTTGTTTGCCTTGCCGGCCTTCTTATGCGCGGATACTTGGGGCGATTCGCTTCGATGGCGATCCCTTACGATAGTAGCACTTTCGATGTCGGACTTAGGTACAACTCGGGGTTTCTTTTTGCACGGCAACAGGTTTGCCCCTTACTTCCTTCCATTTTCCTTCTTGTCTTTCTTGAAACCAGTGTTCCTATTGATCATCAACACTTGATGTTCCTTTTTGATCTCCACTTCAGCAGTTTTAAGCATTGTGTAAGCTCGGGAGACTTCTTCATGCCTTGCATATTATAGTTCATCACGAGCTCTTATAGCTAGGTGGAAGAGCTGAGAACACGATGGATGCCTAAGTCAATGGGAATCATTATTCCCAAGGACACAAGCTTATCGGCGTAACCGACATCTTGAGTACATGCTCACTAATGGGCTGTGCTCTTCCATCATGCTTAAAGAACTTTTACGAAGCATTGTAGCTCTCTCTGACATGTGTGTCGAAAATCATTTTCAACTCACCCATTGTATCAAATGCATTGCCATTTTTGAAACGCTTTCGAAGTTCCGGCTCTAGCCCATACAATATGCCGCAATGAACTAAGTTGTGGTCCTCCTGACGAGTCTCATAGACATTCTTTTCCTCGTCAGGGGCATCATCAAAAGGTGGGGGGCCTAACAGCGCTTCTAGCACATATTGCTTTTGTGCAGCAGAGAGGAGAATCCTCAAATTCATGGCCCATTTGGTAAAGTTGCTACCGTTCGTTGCTAGTTTCTCTTTCTCCATGAACACATTGAAATTAAAAGCAGGTGATGCCATCTACAACAGAATTTGTAAAGTTTAGACTAAGTGTATGATAGATTGAGTTCAACTAATCCATATTACGAATGAACTCCCACTCAAAAACGACATCCCTCGTGCCTTTTTGGTGATTACATGAACCAAATCCACTATACCAAGTCCGATCATCACGTGAGTCGGTATAGCTTCAAAGGCGAGCATCAAATGGGCATCATATCAATTATATGACTCATTCTTAACCTTTCGGTCCGTGTTAGAGGCCATGTCTGCGTACATGCTAGGCTCGCCAAGTTAGAACCTTAGTATTCGCGTGTGTAACTGTTTTACACCCGAAATATGGTCGTGGATCCAAGAACACCCGATCATCACGTGATGTCTTGGAGCGACGAAAACATAATCGGTGCATACTAAAGGAAGAACACATTCTTATCTTGATATTTAAATGAGGGATCATCTTATTATGCTAACAAAGCGCTAAACAAGCAATATAAGATGCTATCAAACATCATATGTTTATTAGTGAAATAATATGGTTCCCGCATATGATCTCTATCATGTGCAGCGTGGTATGATCACTATCATACCTATATGTGTAAATCCAAGGTCTATGGAGTTTACACGCTATGTGTGTTGTAAGAGTATCATCTCATACTTCTACTTACAACACTACCATATCATAACACTAGCCCACCAACAATCTAAACTAGACGCCTCTAATTTATCCATTGCAAGTTTTACGTGGCTTAGGGCTTTCGATATAGAACCGTTCTTACCTACGAACATGAACCACAACAAGGATAATCAAATTGTTGACAACTCGCTTGCAAAATAGATATTGACTATAGTAGGAGAGACAGACACCCGCTAGCCACTTATGCAAACTAGTTGCATGTCAAGCGTGGAACAGGTGTCATGTGCGAGGACATGTAAAGTTTGTCCGGGCCGCTTCATCCCACTATGCCACCAATATCCAAAATTACAACAAATGAGAAACAACATGATCATCATCGCCCACATACTCATATGTGTACTACCCGTGCAAAGTATCTACGCATAGATCCGGCTCGATACCCTTTGTAGGGTTCGCATAGAAAACAAAAATTTCCTACGATGGGAACTATGTACCAAGATCTATCTACTAGATACAAACAGCGGATGTATATCCGTAGAGAACATACCCTTGAAGACCGACAAAGCTTAACGAGTTCAAATCGTGGTTGATGTAGACGATCTCTTGCCGATCTCAAGATCGAGAGGAAGTCCTAGCGCCGCAAATCGTGACGCATCCGTGTCGACACACGCGTTCGAGGCACCGAGCAACCTCCGCCTCCTCGCTCCAGCGATGCAGCGGAAGCACAACTCTTTCTTGCCGAATAGCCACCGGGAACATGTATCTCGCTAGTCCGAGACCATGGGGGATAAATTCTAGAGGGGGAGAGAGATCCTTCACGAGGAGGTGTGAGAGACAAGTGAGGAGGGGGGCTCCTTTTATAGGAGGAGGGGGGAACCCCAAGGGGGTGGCCGGCGCATGGGGGCTGCCCCCTTGCCCTCCCCTCTTCATGTGGGTGGACACTCCACTCACAAAATGCCCTTTAAATTTCCTCCACTCAAAAGTCCACTCAAATTCCCATTAAATTTCCACCAAATTTAATGCAAACTCTCATTAAATAAAACTCTTTTATTTTATTCAGAAATTTGTAAATTGCTTTAATGACAAACATTCACAAATAACCCCTTGCTAGAATTCCATTTTCACATGCATAACCACTTTATGCAATTTCACCCGAAAACCTGTTTCGGTATCTAGTGAAATAAATTCCTGCGCTTGTTTATTCTTTCGGCATGAAACTTTTGCTCCAGTTGGATGTCGGTGTCTCTTAATTGTGTCACCCTACGGTTCATGAATAATGCAGACATGATCGAGACCCTTCTCGGATCAATAATCAGAAGCGGGATCTGGAGACCCATACTGACTCCCACACATTCAACGATGACTTTCTTATGATCGTCAGAACCTTTTACGCTAGTATCTTAATCCCTTTGTTTCACGATATATTACATGTCCAAGATTCAATCATCGGTATCTCCATACCTAGTTTGATCTCGTTACCGACATGCACTCTTTTCTCGTTCCCGTGATATAACATTCTAGTGATCAAATCACTTGCTTGCAAGCTAATCAATGTGATATCACCGAGAGGGCCCAGAGTATATCTATCCGTCATCGGGATGAACAAATTCCACTCTCGATCCATGAGCCTCAACATAACACTTTATTAGTTCTGAATCCATCTTTATAATCACCCTGTTACGATGTGACGTTTGATGTTATCAAGAAACTATTTCGGTGTTAGTGATTGACATGATCTCATGGTCTAAGGATTAGGATCACTTCGTAAGTTGTTATATCAATATAAACTCAATGACTTTGATCGTAATGCTATACTTCGGATGAATTTTCATCACACCATTACACTAATGTTGTGATCCCGTTATTAACAACATCCAATGTCCATGATGAGGAAACCTTGATCATCTTGTTAATCAACGAGCTAGTTTATGAGAGAGGCATAACTAGGAACTTTCTGTTTGTTTATTAAACACACATGTATTAACGTTTCCGTATTAATACAATTATAGCATGCAAAATAAACATCTGTCATATACTTGGAATACACATAATAAACACTTTATTATTGCCTCTCAGGGCATATTCCCTTCAGAAGTTACTCATTAGCTTTGAGCTCTCATTGCCCCTATCATAAGCATATTTATGTGGTTAAGGTGAAAGTGAGGTCCACTCTGAATCATATGCTTGACAGACCATAGACTAGAAATCCCAAGTCCCTTGAGTACGAGG
Source organism: Avena longiglumis (assembly GCA_030063025.1). NCBI lineage: Eukaryota > Viridiplantae > Streptophyta > Magnoliopsida > Poales > Poaceae > Avena > Avena longiglumis. The sequence continues at coordinate 539,460,732 of CP125973.1, forward strand.
GTCGCTCTGCATGCTACTCAACTTTGGTCACCTGAAAGTTCTTGTCATTGTAAATACATGCATATCATCGAGAACCGCCAACGGGGTACCCCTTGCATATGGTACAGGAGCTTTCCCATAACCAAAATGACAAGGCAAGCAGACAATAAGCATCTCAGCAATATTTTTATTTACCACATGCATAGCTATTTATTGAGTATGATTCATAGATGACTCACTAAGGTGATGATGCAAGTTTTCACCATGATTAGGCATGACTTAAGCTAGCGTCCCAGGGGTTTCTCTAACATAGAATACAAACTCCATGGACTCACAAGTCCCCCTCTCATTTCGCATCGTTGACATCCGCAAACAAAAGAGCGAAGTATCAACTAGATATAAACGTATCTAAAAGGTGTTGAAAGCGTTCCCCGTGACAGCACGGTTCTGCGGACTCCCAGCATATAATTTGCAAGCATATAACTTTCATGGACTAGTCACAATGGTTCCGGATTATTAATTAAGTGCACAGAATAAAGTGTGCCATCAAGTTCGTGAGAGCTTTACTAATTAACTTTCTCAACATAGACAAACATTTTATTTTGGAAGAAAACACGGCATATATAATATGCACTGAAATAGCAAATGATGCTAATGGGCAGGTATAGTGGACACAGCTGGCAATATTGGTTTTGGGGAGTTGGAAGCACAGGTAGAGCTCATACTCAGTGCAAGTGAAGGCTAGCAATAGAGAGGGAGCGACAAACGAGAGAGCAATAGCTGTCATAATCATGCTTGCAACAAAACAAGACTAATTATGGCATGAAAGTGATACAAGAACTCTGAGGCAAAATCAATCGTCGAAGCTTACTGACTATGATTAGTCATATGCATGCGTGAGCATGTGCCAAGTCGATTCACATGAACAGTCAGAGGAGGATACCACAATATCATACCAAAGTATGAATAAAACAATGCAAGCAAACATTCATATGACATGGTACAAACTATTAGCAAGCTGGAGCTAATCACAGACAAGCAAGAACTACTAAGCATCCATAATGACACACACCTTACACAAATAGGCTAAGCATGCTCACAATGATGAGTATATGTACAAAAATGAAAACAAATAGAGTTCGTTACCAGCCTCTTACCACTCCTCGAGTTGTCTTAATCTTCATTATTGCTCTTCACTTGTGTGACTTGAATGATAACATGAAAACAAATATCCATTGAGGATGGCTGAACCCTGCGAAGAACTCATGAAACCAAAGAAGAACAACAAATATTTTTGGTGTTTTCGATTTTTTTTAGAAACAAGCAAACAAAGAAAAACCAAGCAAACAAAACAAAGCAAAATATTTTTGGATTTTTCTTTTAAGGCAAACCAAAGAAAAGAAACACGCCAAGAGAAACAACGAAAATATTTTTGGTATTTTTGGGTTTTTAGAAAGAAGCAACGAAAACCAAAAAGAAAGCGAAAACAATGGATATACAAAGAACCGAATGAACATGATATATAGATGAGTGTGATGTTGGTGTACCTCCCCCCAAGCTTAGGCTTTTGGCCTAAGCGGGGCTCAATAACACGGATAGTAACCCCATGCTGGTGGGTCATCATAGGAATGATCATAGTCAGGCACCTGTGATGAAGAAGAAGACGCACCCCAATCAAATGAGGGCTGCTGGTATGAAGACTCTCCTAAGTTGGAGGGATGAACCGAATTGTCTTCGGCATCCTCTTAAACATTCTCTTCTTGCTGGGAGAGTTCCCCAATATATGTGTCAACCTCCTCCTCCGTAAGTGACCATCCTTGCATGTTATCACAGTTAAACAAAGCAGGTGCAGGCAAATAAACTATTTTCTCACTCCTACCTTTTCTCTGACCTTGCTAGACAAAATATAGTTCATAAGGCAAACTTCTCACATTAGCCCCCAAAGAAACAAAACCATGTTGAATCATGGATTCAATATCAAGCCTCTCTATGGAAAACTGAAAATCTGAATAATGAGGCTCTAAACCATGGAAAGCTAGCAACCTAGAAGCAATGAGACCTCCACAAATTCCACCCTTCTCACGGTTAGTGGTGAGACGGTGAGCTATCAAAACACCCAAGCTATAAGAACTATTCCTATTCAGAGCAGCTGCAATAAAAGCTAGATCAAAAGAAGACAACTTTCTAGCAGTCTTTCTAGCAAGAACACGCTTGGTAATGAAATAGGAAAAGTATCTAATAGCTGGGAGCTGGATGTTCCGAATTTTAACACTTTCCTTTGAGAAGTCGAAACCTTGGCAAATCTCAGCATACAAATCAACAAGTGACTTGGACCTCTCCTTGATCTTCTCATAAGATCCCCACTGAGGTACTCTAATTGCTGCACAGAAATCAGTAAAAGGCAGGTTGACATGCATATTATATATTTTGCAATGGACCATGGGATTAGAAGTAGACCAAGTGAAATGGAAGTCCTGCACAAAAGACATGGTTAGTTTAACATATTGGATTGGTTCACTTTCAATAAAGTGCTCCAACCCTCATTTGTAACCAAAGTTTGAAAATCTTGGAGAATCCCCGCAGCTCTCATAAATTCATGGCATGGGTATATGGAGGAAAAAATGCCTCCTCACGATGAACCTTCATTGGCTCATGCACCCTCAAGTCATATTGATTCAGTGAATAAGCACTCATCTTCTTTGCTGAAATTTTTAGACAACCATCAAACCAAGTTATTTCTAAGTTGATAAATGATGAGCAACTACTATAGGAACTTGCTAGAGGACTACACATGCATCGAAAAAAAGTTTCTAAGCATAGAACAAGAATGCAAGCTCAAACAACCTGTCACCTATAGTAGCAAAATACTCAAGATACAATCTACCAATCACAAATCTAATCGGACAAGTGGAGGAGGCACATACCAAGGAGCAATCCCTCCAAAAACCAGCACTTGAGATGGGCTGAACAAGGAGATCGAAAATCGTGAGAAAGAACATCAAGAACTCGAGGTTGAGCAAGTTTTCCGGTGTTTTTCGGGAGAGAGAAAGAAGGCGGCTTTGAGGAGGCAGCCTGGAGGGGGCCAGGTGGGCCAGACCCCCTAGGCGCCACCAGTGGTGGGCCCGCGCCTACCACAGGTGTGGGGCCTAGGGGCGGCCCCCTAGGTCATCTCAGGTGCCACTCTGCCCCTTTTTTCAAGGAAAAAATTATTTTGAATTTTCTGGGATTTTTCGGGAAACTTTATTTTTGGCCAATTTTCAGGGTATGAAAATTGATTTTCTCGCAGAAACAGTTTTTCAGAAGAAGCAAAAGCAAACCAAAAGCCAAACTACAGGATCTCTAAGAAACTCAAACACGCAAACAACTAGCAAAACTAAATCTAAAGCAAAGACTAGGAAGGGGAAAGGGAAAAAGAAAACAAGTATAACCACAGCGAAAACATTATTTTGTTCATTAAAATCCTTTTGTTAACAAGGTTGATCAAGTCTTGTTACCAAAACAATCTTATATGAAACAAAACTTTGCATTCCACAAGGTGATTATGTTACCTCATACTTGATATTAATGGTCCCAATCATAATAGTTTCAACATTTTCTTGTGGAATGGAACAATATATTTCTCCAACCTTGATGCTTTCAATATTTTCAATAGAATTCAGGCAATAGCTCTTAACAACCTTCTTGGGGAAATAGACAGTGTGCTCTTTGTCATTAATATTGAATGTTACTTTTCCTTGATTGCAATTGATGACAGCACCTGCAATATTAAGAAAAGGTCTCCCAAGAATAATAGACATATTATCATCTTCAGGCATTTCAAGCACAACAAAATCAGTTAAGACCATGCAATTATGAGCTACTTGAACAGGAACACCCTCACATATACCAACAGGGACAATAGTTGACTTATCATCCATTTGCAAAGATATATCAGTTGGTATCAACTTTTCTAGCTAGAGTCTCTTATAGAGAGAAAAAGGCATAACACTAACTCCAGCTCCCAAATCGTATAAAGCAGTTCTAACATAATTATTCTTAATGGAGCAAGGAATAGTTGGTATACCTGGATCTCACCAAGTTTCTTTGTAACCTTACCATTGAAGGAATAATTAGCAAGTAGAGTAGAAATCTCCTCATTAGGTATCTTCCTTTTATTAGAGACAATATCCTTCATATACTTTGAATAAGGAGGCAATTAATAGCATCAGTTAAAGGAATTTGCAAAAATAAAGGTCTCATCCACTCATAAAACTTGTTGTAGTGTTCTTCCTCCTTTGACTTGTGTTTCTTACTTGGAAAGGGCATAGGTTTCTGCACCCAAGGTTCTCTCTCTCTTTGCCATGTTTATTAGCAATAAAATCTTCCTTGGTGTACCTAGTGTTCTTAGTGTGTATTTTTAGGTCCTTCCTCAACTTCCTCCTTATCCGGAGACTCATCAATATTACCACTCTCAGTTTCAGCATCAGAGACCGATATACTATTAGGATCTATAGCAGGTTCAAGTGGTTCCTCAACTTTCTTATGTTTCTTTTTCTTCCTCTTACGAGGACTACCACTATCCTCACCTTGTTGGGAATCCTGCTCTATTCTTTTAGGGTGCCCTTCAGGATATAAAGGATCTTGAGTAGCTGCACCACTCCTAGTTCTAATTCCATAAGCATGTTTATTTCCTGAAGCATTAACTAGCATATCCTTTTGTACTTTAGCAAGTTGATCAAGTTGAGTTTGAACCATTTGAAAGTGTTTACAAAGCATTTTAATATCATTAGAAGTTTTTTCTACAATATCTTTCAACTCATGGATAGCCCTGGAGTTTTCCAATAAATGATTTTGAACTTGTTTATTAAAATTACCTTGTTTAACAATAAAAATGTCAAGTTACTCTAAGCATTGATCAGGAGGCTTACCATAAGGAATATCACCTTCATCAAAGTGTTGGAGAGAGTGTACCTCAATAGTAGATGAGTGGGGAATTGGCTTACATAATTCTTCTATAGGAGGTAGATTCTTCACATCTTTAGCTCTAATACCTTTCTCCTTTAGACACTTCTTAGCTTCCTTCATCACTTCATCATTTAATACAATAACTCCCCTCTTCTTTGTTGTTGGTGTTAGAATTGGTTCAGGAACAACTGGTTCAGGAGTAATAGGCTCAGGTGTATTCAGTTCAGTTGAAGTCCAATCATCATAATTCTTGCTTATCTTATTCATTAATTCTTCAACATCTGTAGGAGTCCTTTTCCTGAAAACACAATCAGCAAAGCTATCTAGGTAGGTCCTAAAATCATCAGTTAGTCCATTATAATAAATATAAAACAACTCATTCTTAGGTAATGGACATCCAGGATATGCATGAATCAAGGAACAAAATCTTTTCCATGGGAAATTTCTCTTCTTCTTCCTGTTTAAAATCAAAAATTCTCTGCAAAGCAACATGTCTAGCACTGGGAGGAAAATATTTATGGAAGAAAGAAGCAATCAAGCAATCAGGGCTATCAATGGAACCAAGAGGTAATCTATTAAACCAAGCCCTAGCTTCTCCTTTTAGTGAAAAAGGGAAGATCTTAGCAACAAAGTACTTGCGCATCTTAAAATCATCACAGAACAAAACACTCATAGTAGAAAGCTCATTCATATGAGCCACAACACTCTCATTTTCAGTACCACAAAAAGGTTCTTTCTCAACAATATCTAAATAAGATAAATCAAAAGAGAAATCATAATCTTTATCTTTAATATCTATGGGAGAGGTGGCAAACTTAGGATCATAGGACTTCTTAGGTATAATAGTATGTCTAGCAAGGAGATTCTTAATAGCACTAGCACCATGTGTGTTTCGGCACTCTTCAACAAATTCACCAGTGAGCTCTATATAACCATCATTAATATCAAAACTCTCACTAGCAGGTGAGCTAACAGGTTTAACAGTGTCTTCACTAGGAGTTTCGGTATTTCCTAGACTAGCCATAGTAGCATCTAGAAAAGGACCTAGTGAACCACTCGCATCAAGCACAGTAGAAGTAACATCATGAGTATCAAAAGCAGTTTCAGATTCATCAGTAGTAGCAGTGTGTGTAGCATGAGTATGTGGTGGTGGTGTGACAAGCTTACTTTTAACAGACGGTGAATCAAGAGCAACAGAGGTGTTTAGGATTGTACCTCTTCTTGTAGTGGATGATAAAATTGGGAACTTTCCATCACGAGACTTCCCCATGATGAAAGGAGTAGCAGTGAATCCAAGTGAACTTACAAATAAAGTTATGCTCCCCGGCAACGGCACCAGAAAATAGTCTTGATGATCCACAAGTGTAGGGGATCGCAACAGTCTTCACGGGTAGTATTACCCAATTTATTGATTCAACACAAGGGGAACCAAAGAGTACTTGCAAGCCTTAACAACTGAGCTGTCAGTTCAGCTACACCTGGAAATAGTTCTTGCTCACAGAAGTTTATCAGGAGCAACAGTTTGTAGTAGCAGCATCAAAGCAACAGCATCAGTAACAGCAAAAGTGAAATAGTAGCAATAGTAACAGTAACGGTAACAGTGCCATTCGAGTGCGGTAGGCATAGGGATGGATGGACGGGCGTTGCATGGACGAGTCTAAACATGTAACTTCAAAGAACTAGGGCATCGCAGATAAATAATAACAAGCATCCAAGTACTAAACAATCCTAGGCATGTGCTCCAAATATAGTCATACGTGCTCGTAAATGAGAACTTGCACAACATCTTACATCCGGCCCCGTGGCGTGGGCCTCTAAGGAACTACTGGCAATTAAGGTGCTCCTTTTAATAGAGCACCGGAGCAAAGCATTAACACTCAGTGAACACATGTGATCCTCACACCACAGTCATCCCCTCCGGTTGTCCCAATTATTGTCACTTTGGGGCCTTTGGATCCGGAAAATGATATGTGTACACAACTTGCAGATAAGATCATAAACAATACTATCACAATGATTCAATAATAAGTTCAGATCTGAGATCATGGCACTGGGGCCCTTGTGACAAGCATTAAGCACAACAAGTTGCAACAAAGTCAAATAGCACTAATAGAGATACTAGGCACTATGCCCTAACAGATCTTATTCGATTACATGATAGAACTCATCCAATCCCTACCATCTCCAAGCCTACAGCGTGGGATTACTCACTCATGGATGAGGGAAACATCGGTGGTTAATGGAGATGCGTTGTGATGATGATGGCGATGATCCTCTCCAAATTCCCCGTCCCGGCAGGGTGCCAAAACGGAGTTTCTGGATCCGAATCTTGGTTTCTGGTGGCGGCGGCGGAGAGGAACTCTTTCTGAAAAACTATCGAACCCCCATGAGTTTTTAGGTCAGAAGGCAACTCATAGGCGCGGAGGAATACCGAGAAGCTGCCTGGGATGGCCAAACCTCCCCCAGGCGCGGGTTTAGTGGGCCCGCGCCTGGGGTGGGTCTAGGCCCCCCCCCCAGGCCTCCCCTCTGTCTCCCCTTCTGGCTCCGTGAATCTTCTGGTGAAACATAATTTTTGGCATATTTTCCGGGATTTTTCCTGATAGTTTATTTTCTGCACAAAAACAAGACACAAAGGTAATTCTGCTAAAAACCGGGTCAGTCCGTGTTAGTTGTATCCAAATCACACAAGTTTAGAGAAGAAACAATAGCAAAGTGTTCGAGAAAGTAGGTACGTTTTGGACGTATCAGACCACGTGATCGAAGTAGGATATTTCGGAAGACCGACTATGCCTCACAGATGGCACAACCAACACATCGCCCTCCCATGTGCGCTAAGGTGGCGAGTGAGCAGCGGGGCAGGGCCGCCAGATAGGAGAAGTCGACCAAGAAACGTCACCAACTATGTACATTGTGCCCCGAAAGCCTTGCTCAAAGAAGCCTCCAATCTTGACTCCGGCTTGCCAATCCGGGGACTTCGCAAGCAACCTAGAAACACCTCTGACAAGAGAACTGCACTACGATGATGTCGTTGTCCGATCAGCAAGACGGATATAGGGTTTCCCCCGACGCTCGATGTGGGACTTGATGTGCTGGTTGGTCAAGGCTTGAAAGCCTTTTCACCCAAGGACACAAAGCTTCGGAAGTTACAAATAGTCATGTAGCTGGTTTGGTCTTATACTCGAAAGACATTGCCCTTTAAGTTGTTTTGAAGACACTGTGCCATGAAAGAAATTGCCCATTACATTGTTTTGAAGGCGTTGCGCTAGCGGCAGCTAGGAACCACCAAGATATGAACCTTCCATAAGACAATCTAAATAAAATGTATTGAAGCAATTCTGCAGACAAGTAAAGTTATTCCCCGCATTAGTATTTGTTGTTCTCTTCACAAACATCTCTTCTGATGTATGGTTGTCACCATTGGTAACGGTTGCTGCTCTGGTGCGTTGGTCATTTGTGATCTTAACACGACGATATTCCGTCTGTCTACTACAATAAACTCTATCACGACAAGATTTGTCCGGCTCCGGTGATGAAGAGATGAGGACGGCGACGCGCCTTCAGCTCACGCTAGTGTTTATAGTCGTCGCTAGTTGTTCGAATGATCTATTTGTAATTTTTATAACTTTTGGACCTCTTTATACTGCTATTGATGATTATTAATAGATTGGTGGAATTTTGAAAAAATGGGTTTATTCTTATAAACTGGGTCAACTCTATTCTATCTATACGAAATGTATGAACACATGTTCTCTTTGAGAGGTTCCTCGGAAAAAAAGATACTCCCTCCGACTCATATTAGTTGACTTGGATTTGTCAAAATTTGAATGAATATATATAATTTATTTAAATTTAGATAAATTTGAGTCAACTAATATGGGTCGGAGGGAATATTTGTTATTCTTTTGTTGCAGACAAACCAACTTGACATATCCATCCATTCCACCAACCTCTGGAGACAAAACATCTATTCCAATCCAAGCAATAGAACAAAGAGAGATGATAATAGGCAGCTACATATTTTCATTTCTTATTTTCACAAGAAAAATAAACTGGTTCAGAAAACTGGATGACACATCAACAGCTTCACAGAAAAAAAAGAAGTCAATACTACCTACCGGTAGCCGAGGCAACAGCCAACAGAGCAGGAAGATTCAGATTTGAGACCAGCAAGCCGAGATCTGGCGAGCGGAATCGGCGAGAAATGGCGAAGAAGACCAGTCGATCAAGAAACCAGTAGACCAGGAGGAGAGTTAGATCGAGAAGCAAGCAAAGCAAAGCAAGATGATGTCGCCAAGAATCCAGATTCCGGTGAGCATCGGCGGGAGCAGGACGGTGCTGTCGCCGAAGCAGCTGCTGACCACCATCCTCGTCGTCTTCTCCACGCTCTCCTTCATCAAGATCCTCCTCATCACCCGCTCCTCCGCCGCCGGCGCCTCCTCGTCCGCTCACCTCCGCCGCTCGGAGTGGGAGTCCGGCAACGGCACCGCCGCCGGGAAAGACGGGCTCGCCGCCAAGGAGTTCGCGCTGCTCCGCTCCATCGTCGCCGCGCGCGCGCCGTGCAGGCTGCTGGTGTTCGGCCTCTCGCCGCAGCTCCTCGCCCTCGCAGCGGTCAACTCCGGGCCGGGCGCCGCCACCGCCTTCGTCACCGACAGCGCCGAGGACGGGGACGCCGCGCGGCGCGTGCTCGCGGGGCGCGGCGGAGGATCTTCGGCCGCCGTCCACCGGACCAGGTACCCCGACGCGGCCGGGGAGGCATGGGCGCTGCTGCGGCGCGCGCGGGATGCGGGCCCAGCGTGCGTGCGCCCGACGGGGACGGTGCGCAAGTCCGGGTGCCGGCTGGCGCTGACCTCGCTGCCGCGGGAGGTGCTCGACGCGAGGTGGGACGTGGTCGTCGTTGACGGGCCGAGCGGTGCCGGGCCCGACCAGCCCGGCCGGATGGGCGCCATCTACACGGCGGCGGCGCTCGCCCGTGCGGGGGGCGGCGAGGTGGACGTGGCGGTGCACGACGTGAACCGCACCGTGGAGCGCTGGTACGCCAGGGAGTACCTCTGCGAGGACAACCTCGTCGCCGCCAAAGGCCGCCTCTGGCACTTCCGCGTCGGCACCGGCGGGCCACGGGACGCCTTCTGCTCCACCGGTCCCGTTCATATCTTGTAGGTACCGGACCAAGATTGCTGGGTGTGGGCATCGCCGGAGTTCTTGTTCGTACGAGGTCAATGCATACCACCGTACACATTGCCGGAGCTAGACGGTCGGCGCCGGGGCGACTGTTGTTCAGTGGTCATACTTCATGGATAATGGCAGTAGGATGATGCAAGATGAAGCTGGTTCTTCGATGATGGAAGAGATTCTGTACACTAGTAAACTGAATTGTTCTTTGTTTGTAACAGAATAACAAAGAACAATTCTTTGTTTGTAAAGAGAACAACAGATACTATCATACTAATCAGGGGAAATGGCACTAACAAGGTTTCACACACTTTTGTTTGAGATTCTTGTGACTTTTCTGACTTGTAAGGATAATTGCTTCAAAACATTTTGTCTGAGATTTTCTTAATGACATGACATGCAATCTTGTTTTTGAAAAGAAATTTTGTCTGAGATTGCTGTATGAAATGTTCATTTCTTGCTACTCCCTCCGTTTCAAAATATAAGACGTTTTAGGTTTGTAAAGAAAATGTATCTAGACTTATTTTAGTGTCTAAATTCACTCTAAACGTGAATAAACATATATACTAAAAGTAGTCTAGATATATTTGCTTTACAAAACTAAAACATCTTATATTTTGAAAGCGGAGGGAGTACATGAGTATAGATTATGTTGAATGGCTTACGCAAATTCGTTAAGTGAGCAGCAATGTTGGGCGTTCTGCTTTCGGCGTGTACTTTTTGATCAACTGATCATTGAGCAACCGCAGAGCATCATGTTAATCAGCTAGCATCAAGTTTTGAAACTGCTAGTTAGAATCATTGAGTTAGACAAATGTATCACTGGATTAGGAGGTCAGTGATGTACCAAATATTATTTTTTTTGAACCAGGGGAAAGGCCCAGAAGGGCCTGAATACTGCATTAATACGGTGCGGTACAATTTACATAAAGAACCCCTAAAGTATGGACAATACAATCAGAGTCCTTACAATTTGCAATATAGACCCTCATAACTTTGCAGAAAAAGCAATCAGGTCCGTCAACACCGCCGGTGAGGTCTGGCCTCAAGCAGCAAGCACCGCTGCCAACGCCATCAAGGCCACATGGAGCTGGGGGAGAAGAGGGCTTCGCCGCGTAGCCAGAGAAGGGCCTTCGAAGGAGGTTGGATTCACCCGGGGCCACCGCCGCCGGGGTCTGGAGGCGCTGTCTGTCAGCGACGGGATTCGGCAGATGAACCTGCGCTGCCGATGGAACACTCGGAAAAGCGATGCACTCGAAGCTTCTGCTGCCGACAGCGTTGTCGCAGGAGTCCCTTCCACCGAGCCACCATGGCTTGTCAGAAGAGAAGTCGAGGCCAGCAGCATCCAGCACCAAGGAGAAGCAAAAGCCCGCTTATTGAAGGAGGACTCGCCAAATCCGCCATTGGATTCAAGCTTCCACCATGGAAGCTTTACTAACAGCAGCGGTGGCGACCGTCTGGCGCCGCGGAAGAGCACCCGGACGGGAATCCTCCGAAGAAAGGGGAGGACGGCCTTATTGTCGGAGATGTCGTGCTCAAATCTCCTCCCACACCACCCCACTTGCCACCAGAGGAGGGCATCGAAAAAGAAGGAGCAGAGGACGCGTCGGATCTGGCCAATGAGACCCGACGACCTGAGACCGGCGTCTCTCCTTTGCCTCCATCGGCCGACGACGCCGCCAACGGGAGCGCCGGATCGAGCCGGGGATCGGAGGTCGACTCTCAACGAGGAAGCTGGAAGAAACGAGCCTGGGTGGAAGGGGAGGTACCAAATATATGCGCTATGAAAATATGTCTAGATAGTATCGTAGTTGCCGAAAACATATACACTGAAATTGTATGTACGCTACCAACTCGATATCATTAGGTACATAATGAAATGTATTTCCATATAGTATATGTGTTGGAATTTGGTGTTGGGCGGCTGTCCAACTCGATATCATTAGGTACATAATGAAATGTATTTCCATATAGTATATGTGTTGGAATTTGGTGTTGGGCGGCTGTCCATTAACCAATACACATTCTGAAGTTCTTTTTGATCCATTAATGCATGATAGACTGTGCAAGTGAATCTAAACTTTATATTGTTAGTTGACTAAGAGTTCCACCATTTTATAAACTATATTAGTTTGTTCTACCATTCACTAATTAAGATGTTAAAAAGAAGAGCAGCTCATGCGCACTTTATCTCCGACACCGCCCATCTCGCCACATTGAGAATGAGCCGAGTCGAGCTCATATTTATGCATAATGTTTATATTTTACTGCTTGAGAAAAATAATTAATTACAATTTATTAATAGACACTTTAATCAATGAGTCATTCCCGGATTTTATGGATTGTGAGTTGTTGTTGACTTGGACGTGGGCCACACCCCATGACCTCCCTGGAAGGCACTATATAAACACGTACGCGGACCCTAGGGGTACACGCTACATGAGACTATCTGCTTCTAAAACCTTGTGTCACCGCTACGGTCTTCCCTGTCCCGTTCTACGAAGTACAGCACCATCCGGGATAGTAGGCCTCCGAAATCCTGTCTCTCGAAGACTTGTACGGTTGAGGGGCAATCAGGGTTTTTTAAAGCGCTCTAACGTGACTACTGGCAACACGGCATCGTCGGACGAAGACTTTCCCAACGACAACTTATTCCCAGACATCGACAACCTCAACATTAGGGACAGCGCCAACATCAATGCTAACGTTGTTAATGCCGCTGCTCAGGCTACACCGTACACGACTTCAATCTTCTTCTTTGAGATGTTGCTAGAGTTTCTGGTTCTAGCATTTGAAATAGATGTGATATGTTCTGATGCAATCTGTTCATCTACTTTATTAGTATGCATGATTCATTTTATTGCTATTTCTATGGTTATGCTTTATCAGTTATTTATTTAGATTAAATCATATAAATATTTGATTGTATTTTCAACAATACAAAACCTGATTATAGGAAATCAAATTCCAGTGTCATTGCCGCGGCTACTATATCGCCGCTTTTTGGTGGTATGTATTACAAGAGATGGCGCATGATAGCAGTTTTTTGATTTCAAAAGATGAATTGTTATAGCGTCACTCTTGAAAAATCAGAGGAAGACCTTTCTGTTGAACAAGAGAAAGCTTTTCAGAAAACCAATAACATATTTAAAATGGCTCTCTTCGGTGTTTGTTGGAACAACGTTGCTGACGTCACAACAAAATATCGACCAGGCAAAACTAGAAAAGGAGATGGCTTGGTTTATAATACACCGAATATTACAACAGAATATGGCAACGAGGGATTCTGTCATGTTCTGGAGATATGTCATGTTACATAACATATTTTTTTGAAAACGAACGTTACATGTAAACCATTTTCCCCTTGCACACCGTCCCTGTGGGACACATGAAACAGATGTCTGCATACATGTTTGGTTGGTGTGGGCTTAACGCAACACAACATTCAGCGTCCCCCAGACGATTACAAACTTCCTATCGTCTTGGCCCCAGCTGACACATGTGCTGTTTTAAAAGACTGCCTCGCCAGTGATCTCATCGGAAACTTTGTAGCAAAAAATATTTTCTAATGTAGCAAACCCGATTTTGCCAGAGAGTTTCACCGGGAGACCGCCCTAGAAACCTCATAGCAAAAACTTTGCGCTCTTGTAGCAAAATAAAAAAACTAGTGTAGCAAAAAAAGTCATAATGTAGTAAAGCGGATTTCACTGTAGACTTTAGCTGGAGACATGGTCGAAAACGTCGTAGCAAAATCATAGAATGGTTATGGGAAAACAATTATGTAGAAGTAGCAGACATGAATACGTAGAAGAAACAATATTCTAAGGTAGAAAACACTCGCAGCCACGATGGATAACAAAAATAGCAACACCTGCCAACTAGAGTAGCGACGTTGGATGTCCTAGATAGCATTACTGCCGCCGGAGGCCATGACTAAAGAATCAGCTCCGCGGGGTAGTCAGCAGCGGGGTGCCGGGTCGCAGCACGAGAGGTGCCGCCATGAATCATCGGTCCCCACCAGAGGTGGGAGAGAGGAGAGCGACTAGGCGGCGCCCGGTGAGGTCCCTGCCGCAGGTGAGCCCATCGTCCTCGACGTTGGCCTACATGCTAGTGTTGGAATTATGCCCTAGAGGCAATAATAAAGATGTTATTGTTATAATTCTTGTTCATGATAAAGTTTATATTCCATGCTAGAATTGTATTAAGCGAAAACTTTGATACTTGTGTGTTTTATGAACAACACCGTGTCCCTAGTATGCCTCTATGGACTAGCTCGTTGATTAATGATGGTTAAGGTTTCCTAACCATAGACATGAGTTGTCGATTAATAATGATATCATGTCATTAGGAGAATGATATGATGGACAGACCCAAATCAAGCAGAGCAATTAGGTCGTGTCATCGTGTTCATCTTTGCGAAGCTTTTTCCTATGTCAAATATTGTATTCCTTAGACCATGAGATAATGCAACTCCCTGGTATCGGAAGAAAGCTTTGAGGTCATAAAACGTCATCCTATGTGAGGGTGATCATAAAGGTGTCTCTCAGGTGATCGGAAAGTACTTGTTGGATTGTATGTATCGACATGGGATTTGTCCCTCCCGAGTCGGAGAGATATACTTCGGGCCCGCTCGGTAATCGATATCAACACCGCTAGCAAGCACGTGGTTAAGGAGTTGATCACAAAGTGATATCGGATAACGGAACGAGTAAAGTACTTACTGTGAACGAGATTGAACTAGGTATGCTGATACCAACGATCGAATATCGGGCAAGTAAAATATCGCGTGACGAAGGAAATATATATATGGGATTAATTGAATCCTGGCATCGTGGTTCATCCGATATGATCATCGATGAATATGTGGGAGTCATTATGGGTTTCTAGATCCCGTTGTTGATTATTGATAGAAGATCATGTCTGCATATTCTCGAACCCATAGGGTCACACACTTAACGTGCCTCGACGCTAGGATAGAATGGATAATTGGTTTATGAGTTTTTGTTCGGAGTCTAGGATGAGATCCAGGACATCACGAGAGGTTCCGGAATGGTCTGAAGAATAAGATTCATATAAAGGAATGCAGTTTTTTGGATTTCGGAATCGTTTCGGAATATTCGGTATTGTAACGGAAGGTTCTAGAAGCTTCCGGAGTGGGACCAACGTGGCCCCACTTGTCGGAGTCCTGCGTGGGACTAAGGGGAGTGCCCTGGCCGCATTGGGCCAGGGGCACAAGGCCCCATAGGCCCAGCCGGCCAAAACCCTAGGGGAAATCCTAGGAACCCTTCTAGAAGGAGGGGGGAAACTCCCCCCCCCCCACTCCAACCCTTGGGGCCGCCGCCCTAGGGATTGGAGGAGGGGCCAAGGGGGCCGGCCATCCCCTTATATAAGGTGGGCAGGGGCACACCCCTCCCCCCACTCCTTCAACCCTAGCCGCCATCCTGCTGCCCTCCCTCTCTCTCTCTCCCGACTGCGCGTAGGTGAAGCCCTGCCGTAGAAACTCTCCACCATAGCACCACGCCGTCGTGTTGTAGATCCAATCTATCTCTCCACCCCACTTGCTGGACCAAGGAAGGAGGAGACGTCGCGGCACCGTACGTGTGCATCTCTCGGAGGTGCCGCCACTTGCGGCGTAGGATCGGGTCGGATCGCGAGGAGGAGACGGCTAGTACGACTACATCAACCACGTTCTGTTGAACATTTCCGCTGTGCGATTTATTTAAGGGTATGAAGATCTCATCTATCCCTCTCATTGATTGCATCTCCTAGATTATATCTTGGCTTTCGCTTTCAGATCCGAATAGAATAGAATTTTTGATTTACTATCTTTGCAAAACCCTTGGGTATCGAGTTAGATCAGTATCTATGTGTAGTGTGAGTAGTAGAACGCAACATGCTTGTTACGGGCATTGATGATTTTATTGCAAGCCTCTTGTTGTGTACTTCTTATGGAGCGGCATAGTGAGATCGAAGCGGTCCAGACCAACTTTACGCGACCTTGTTCGCGAGACCGGCTCCGCACTTGACGTGTGGCTTGTTCCACACATGCGGCCGGTGGATACCAGTTTCTCTCACCATAGTAGTCATGGGATTTACACCGGATGTTAGCAACCATAATATCACCGTTGTGGCTTTCCATAGGTAAGAATCGTTCTTAGCTTGTTACTCCCATAATCCACGTAAAACATGCAACAACAAAGTAGAGGCGTCTAACTTGTTTTTGCAGGGAGTGTTTTGTGATATGGTATGACCCAAGATATGATGTGTATGTTGTATGCAATGATGATGTTTTGTAATATTTCACGACTTGCATGTCGATGAGTACACAACCGGCAGGAGCCATATGGTTGTCTTTATAATTATGTGTGACCTATGTGTCAACTTCTTATACGCCATGCAATAGCTTTACTTTATCGCTAAGTAGTTAGCAATAGTTGTAGTTACTATTCATGGTGGAGGCAATCGTGGTGGAGTGATGGAGATCATGCTGGCGCGCACAAGATGGAGATCATTGCGCGGAAATTGGCTATACCATGTCACATAAAATTATATGCATGTGATGTTTATCCTTTTATGTATCTTATTATGCTTGGATCGCGACGGTAGCATTATAAGATGATTCCTCACTTAAAGATCAAGATAAAATTGTGTTCTCCCCATGTATGCACCGTTGTGAAAGTTCGTCGTGTTCAAGCACCTCGTGATGATCGGGTGCTATAAACTCTACGTTCACATACAACGGGTGCAAGCCAGTTTTGAACACGCGGAAATACTTGGGTTTAACTTGACGAGCCTAGCATGTACAGACATGACCGCGGAACACACGAACCGAAAGGTTAAGCATGAGTCATATGAATGATATGATCGACACTTTGTTGTCCACCATTGAAACCACGTCTCTTCTCGTGAAGATCGGATTAGGTGTGGTGAATTTGGATCGTGTTCACTAAACAACTTGAGGGATGTTGAATTTAGTGGGAGTTTATCTAGTAATTTGATTAAGTTGAACTAATTATCATGAACATAGTATAAATTGTACTTGCAAATTTTTTAGATCAAATGGCTAAGTCCAACTTCAACTTCAACGTTTTTGCTGAGAAAGAAAAGCTTAAGAACAATGGGTCTACCTTCACAAACTGGTTCCGCAATCTGAGAATCATTCTCGCTGGCGGACAAAAGGACTATGTCCTTGAGAAAGCGCTAGGTGACTCCCCTGCTATTGATGCGCCGGCTGATGAGAAAGCTGTTTATCAGTCGCGCAAAGATGATTATGGAGTGATTAAGAGTACCATGTTGTTTGCTACGGAATCGGACCTTCAAAATCGTTTTGAGGAGTTCGCCGGTCCCTTTGAGATACTTGAGGAACTGAAAACCATGTTTCAGACTCAGGCCCGTTCTGAGAGATATGAGATCTCTGAGAAGTTCTTTAACTGCAAGATGGAGGAAGGGAGTTTCGTTAGTGAGCACGCCATTAAGGTGTCGGACTACACTCAACGTCTTGAGCAACTGGACTGCAAGATTCCAGAAGAGCTCAAGATTGACAGAGTCCTGCAATCACTCCCTCCTAGCTACAAAGTTTTTGTAGTTACTCACAATCAGATTGGTTCCACTGATACGATCACTGAGCTCTTCTCTAATCTAAAAGCTGCAGAGGTGGATATCAAGAAAGATAATCATGTGTTGATGGTCAACAAGACCCCTAGCTTTAAGAAAGGTAAGGGTGCAAAGAAGTCCTTCAAGAAAGGCAGCGGCAAGCGCGTTGCCCCTGCTGAGAAGAAGCTCAAGTATGGACCTAACCCGGACACTAAGTGCTTCTATTGCAAGGACAAGGGTCACTGGAAGCGCAACTGTCCGAAGTACTTAGCGGACAAGAAGGCTGACACCATTAAAGGTATATTTGATATACATGTTATTGATGTTTACCTTACTAGCGCTTGTTATAGTGCCTAGGTATGTGATACTGGTTCAGTTGCTAATATTTGTAACTCAAAACAGGAACTACGGAATAGACGACGGCTAGCAAGGGATGAGGTGATGATGCGCGTTGGCAATGGATCAAGAGTTGATGTGATGGTTGTCGACACGCTCTCCTTAGTTTTACCTTCGGGATTAGTTTTAAACCTTAATAAGTGTTATTATGTGCCTGCGTTGAGCATGAACATTATATCTGGATCGTGTTTATTTCAAGACGGTTATTCATTTAAATCGGAGAATAATGGTTGTTCTATTTATATGAATAACATATTTTATGGTCATGCACCTGCTATGAATGGTTTATTTTTTCTGAATCTCAAAAGAAATGAAACACACATCCATAACATTGAGGCTAAGAGATGCAAAGTAGATAGTGATAATTCAACTTATTTGTGGCACTGCCGTCTAGGTCATATTGGTGTAAAACGCATGAAGAAACTCCATTCTGATGGACTTTTGGAGTCTCTTGATTTTGAATCATTTGACACATGCGAGCCATGCCTCATGGGAAAGATGATCAAAACCCCGTTCTCCGGAATGATGGAGCGAGCAACGGACTTGTTGGAAATCATACATACCGATGTATGCGGACCAATGCGTGTTTCGACGCGCGGTGGATGTCGCTATTTTCTCACTTTTACCGATGACTTAAGTAGATATGGGTATATCTATTTAATGAAACATAAATCTGAAACGTTTGAAAAGTTCAAAGAATTTCAGAACAAAGTGGAAAACCATCGTAACAAGAAAATTAAATTTCTACGATCCGATCATGGAGGTGAATATTTGAGTTATGATTTTCTCACACATCTTAAAGCAAGCGGAATCGTTTCGCAACTCACGCCACCCGAAACACTACAGCGTAATGGTGTGTCTGAACGCCGAGATCGAACTCTATTAGATATGGTGCGATCAATGATGTCTATTACAGATTTGCCGTTATCATTTTGGGGTTATGCATTAGAAATCGCTGCATTCACTTTAAATAGGGCACCATCTAAATCTGTTGTGACGACACCGTATGAACTGTGGTTTGGTGCTAAACCTAAGTTGTCGTTTCTTAAAGTTTGGGGATGCGAAGCTTACGTCAATAAGTTGATGCCGGACAATCTCGAACCCAAAGCGGAGAAATGCGTCTTCATAGGATATCCTAAAGAAACGATTGGGTATACCTTCTACCATAGATCCAAAGGCAAAGTGTTTGTTGCAAAGAACGGATCTTTTCTTGAGAACGAGTTTCTCTCGAAAGAAGTGAGTGGGAGGAAGGTAGAGCTAAACGAGGTTATTGAACCTTCTCTCATGTTGGAGAGTAGCGCAGCACCTGAAATTGTTCCAGTGCCGTCTGCACCAACAAGAGAGGAAGCTAATGATGAGGATCATGAAACTTCGAACGATGCTACTACTAAACGTCGCAGGTCGACAAGGTCACGTGCCACTCCTGAATGGTATGGCAACCCTATCTTAACCGTCTTGTTGGTAGACAACAATGAACCTGCAAACTATAAGAAAGAAATGATGAGCCCAGACTCTCAGAAATGGCTAGAGGCCATGAAATCCGAATTGGGATCCATGAGCGAAAACCAAGTATGGACTTTGGTGGACCCTCCTAGCGAATGTAAGGCCGTTGAGTGCAAATGGATTTTTAAGAAGAAAACGGACGCGGATGGTAATATTACTGTCTATAAAGCACGGCTTGTCGCAAAAGGGTTTCGACAAGTTCAAGGTGTTGACTACAATGAGACTTTCTCTCCCGTAGCGATGTTTAAGTCCATTCGGATTTTATTAGCAATTGCTGCATTTCATGATTATGAAATATGGCAAATGGATGTCAAGACTGCGTTCCTCAATGGAAACATTGATGAAGAGTTGTATATGATGCAACCCGAAGGTTTTTTCGATCCTAAGGATGCTGATAAGGTATGCAAACTTCAGCGTTCCATTTATGGACTGAATCAAGCATCTCGGAGTTGGAACCTTCGTTTTGATCAAGTGATCAAGAGCTTTGGATTTGTTCCAAATTGCTATGAAGCTTGTATCTACAAGAAAGTGAGTGGGAGCTCAGTGACATTTTTAGTACTATATGTGGATGACATATTGATTATTGGAAATAACATTGGTATGCTTAACGATGTGAAGAGTTATTTGAATAAATGTTTTTCAATGAAAGACCTAGGAGAAGCTGCTTATATATTAGGCATCAAAATTTATAGAGATAGACAAAGACGCCTAATAGCTTTAAGCCAAAATACATACCTAGACAAAGTTCTGAAAAGGTTCAGAATGGATAAGGCAAAGAAAGGTTCAATGCCCATGTTGTCAGGTAAGATATTGAGCAAGGCTCAGTGTCCATTCTGATGGCGATAGAGAAACTATGAGCAAAGTGCCATATGCCTCAGCCATAGGTTCTATCATATATGCCATGCTGTGTACTAGACCGGATGTGTCCAATGCTCTTAGTTTGACGAGCAGATACCAAAGTGATCCAGGAGTGAAACACTGGACAGCCGTAAAGAACATCCTAAAGTATTTAAATAGGACTAAAGAAATGTTCTTGGTCTATGGAGGTGATGAGCAGCTCGTCGTAAAAGGTTACGTCGACGCTAGTTTCGACACCGACCCGGATGATTCTAAATCTCACCCAGGATACATTTATATTTTGAATGGAGGAGCTGTGAGCTAGAGAAGCTGCAAGCAAAGCGTGATCGCGGGATCTACAGTAAAATCGGAATACATGGCTGCTGCAGAAGCGTCAAGTGAAAGAGTTTGGATCAGGAACTTCATGACTGAGCTTGGTGTGGTTCCAAGTTCCTTGGACCCACTGGAGATATTGTGTGACAACACTGGCGCCATAGCACTGGCTAAGGAACCAAGATATCATCCAAAGACCAAGCACATCAACCGCCGGTTTCATATAATTTGAGATTATATAACAGATGGAGATCTGAAGATTAGCATAGTACATACGGATATGAATGTCGTAGATCCGTTGACTAAACCTCTTCCATGAGAAAAACATGATCAGCACCTTAATGCCATGGGTGTTAGATTGTTGCCAGTTGTAAACTAGATTATTGACTCTAGTGCAAGAGGGATACTGTTGGAATTATGCCCTAGAGGCAATAATAAAGATGTTATTGTTATAATTCTTGTTCATGATAAAGTTTATATTCCATGATAGAATTGTATTAAGCGGAAACTTTGATACTTGTGTGGTTTATGAACAACATCGTGTCCCTAGTATGCCTCTATGGACTAGCTCATTGATTAATGATGGTTAAGGTTTCCTAACCATAGACATGAGTTGTCGATTAATAATGATATCATGTCATTAGGAGAATGATATGATGGACAGACCCAAATCAAGCAGAGCAATTAGGTCATGTCATCGTGTTCATCTTTACGAAGCTTTTTCCTATGTCAAATATTGTATTCCTTAGACCATGAGATAATGCAACTCCCTGGTATCGGAAGAAAGCTTTGAGGTCATCAAACGTCATCCTATGTGAGGGTGATCATAAAGGTGTCTCTCAGGTGATCGGAAAGTACTTGTTGGGTTGTATGTATCGAGATGGGATTTATCCCTCCTGAGTCGGAGAGATATACTTCGGGCCTACTCGGTAATCGATATCAACACCGCTTGCAAGCACGTGGTTAAGGAGTTGATCACAAAGTGATATCGGATTACGGAACGAGTAAAATACTTGTTGTGAACGAGATTGAACTAGGTATGGTGATACCAACGATCGAATCTCGGGCAAGTAAAATATTGCGTGACGAAGGGAATATATATATGGGATTAATTGAATCCTGGCATCGTGGTTCATCCAATATGATCATCGATGAATATGTGGGAGTCAATATGGGTTTCCAGATCCCGCTGTTGATTATTGATAGAATATCATGTCTGCATATTCTCGAACACGTAGGGTCACACACTTAACGTGCCTCGACGCTAGGATAGAATGGATAATTGGTTTATGTATTTTTGTTCGGAGTCTCGGATGAGATCCAGGACATCACTAGAGGTTCCGGAATGGTCTAGAGAATAAGATTCATATAAAGGAAAGCAGTTTTTTGGATTTCGGAATCGTTTCGGAATATTCGGTATTGTACCAGAAGGTTCTAGAAGCTTCCGGAGTGGTACCAACGTGGCCCCACTTGTCGGAGGCCTGCGTGGGACTAAGGGGAGTGCCCTGGTCGCATTGGGCCAGGGGCACAAGGCCCCATAGGCCCAGCCGGCCAAAACCCTAGGGGAAACCCTAGGAACCCTTCTAGAAGGAGGGGGAAAACTTGCCCCCCACTCCAACCCTTGGGGCCGCCGCCCTAGGGCTTGGAGGAGGGGCCAAGGGGGCCGGCCAGCCTCCTATATAAGGTGGGCAGGGGCGCACACCTCCCCCCACTCCTTCAACCCTAGCCGCCATCCTGCTGCCCTCCCTCTCTCTCTCTCCTAACTGCGCATAGGCGAAGCCCTGTCGCAGAAACTCTCCACCATAGCACCACGCCGTCGTGCTATAGATCCAATCTATCTCTCCATCCCACTTGCTGGACCAAGGAAGGAGGAGACGTTGCGGCACCGTACGTGTGCATCTCTCGGAGGCGCCGCCACTAGCAGCGTAGGATCGGATCAGATCGCGAGGAGGAGACGGCTAGTACGACTACATCATCCACGTTCTGTTGAACGTTTCTGCTGTACGATTTCTTCAAGGGTATGAAGATCTCATCTATCTCTCTCGTTGATTGCATCTCCTAAATTAGATCTAGACTTTTCCGTTCGCATCCGTAGAATTTTTTTGATTTACTATGCTGCGAAACCCTTCAGCTACATGGGGGCAACTCGGCTGCGTCCGATTGACGCAGGTCGGGAGCGGTGCGCCTCAGCAGAGGAGCTCGGGGAAGAGAGGTGTTCCGGCTAGCTGTGGGGGAGGAGGGCGTTGGGGCGGCGGGGAAGGAGAGCGATAGGGCGATAGGAGGATTTTTCCGCAGGAACGAAAGAAGAAGACATGAAGGATAGTGACAACGTTGTGGGTAGGATTCACGTGTCCGCGAGTGACAACCCGGACGATAAAATCGTTCCATAGTCCGGTTTACGTGTATCATTTTTCAAAAATAACTAGAAATGTGGCCCTCGCAAATGCGAGGGCGTCAACTTTAGAATGTAAAAACTATCTATTGTTCATCATTATTTTATTATACGTTTTGCCCTATTTACTCCCCCTATTGCAAAATACACGATAGTCTAATACATGGTTACATCTTTATGCCTATTTTTAAATAGTTTTAGTGTAATGACCTATGTTCTTTTAAAGAACTTGTAAATGATTTTATTTTACCCAAAATATTACAGATCAAATTTGAGGACAGATATAAATCATTGGAGAGAAACTTCAGTCTGGTTAACCGAGACTTACATGACTTAGCAATGATATTTTTTATACACATTGTTGTATCTATAAACTAAGAATGTAGAGAGGAAATTAAGAATGTAGAGAATAAGCCTAGTTGAATGTTTTAGTTCCATCAAGCCAACTACAACAAATAGACCCAATAGTTAATAATTCTACAACCAAAAATCATTTTCCTTAATACATCAAATTAATCTCTGCATATTTGGTATTTATTAATTTATTAAGGATGTCCTAAACATCTTTACATCACCTTAAACTCAACAATACAACAAAACTTGTGAAGTTGAGCCAAATAAAAACTGGTGATTGCATAAGTGGAACATTTATATGCTTAATTATATTGGAGTATCATAATATTGCAATGTTTTGTAAAGTTCCACACCTCTAGGGTAACGATTTCACATACATGAGAGTTGAAGATCATCGCAGCAACTAAATCACCCTCCACCAAGTAATATCGCCTACTAATGAGCGCATAAAACCACAAAACAGGTAGATATTTATAAAATTCATGTTGTATAAAATACCTCTAATATGGTCTGATGAGGAATGTTTGATTCTAGGAAATAGGTGTCCTGAACGTGGCTTTTGACAGATGAAATAGAAGCCTTGCAAGAATGGCAGGGGACCTGCAAAGTTGGAGATGCCTGGCAGGAGCACTCTCGTCACGATTATATATATTATTATGTACAATAAAATATTACAATCCTTCTAGAGTGAAATATAGACAAATACATATGAAAATAAGTACAACTAATACAACACACTTCCTTTTTTCTTTAATAAATTGTAATAATTTTAAAAATTCAAAAGCTCATATCTTTAACCAAGTTCATAGAAAAGTCTAGCAACCTTTTCAATACTAAATAAATAAAATAGGAAAATATATTTCATGAAGAATCCAGTGATAATGGTCAATATGTACACATTGAAAGCCTTTTCATCGAACTTGGTCAAACATAGGAAATTTAAATTTTCAAGAAACTGTTACACCTTATAAAAAAGGAATAGACGGAGTATGGCTGTACACCGACACAATATAATTGAGCTAAAGAAGACATTCGCAAGCTATGGTACTTTAGACATTCCATCTCCATATTGACTACAACCACATAGGAATGCTGAACATAACATCTTTGTGTCTACCATGGAAATTTTCATAAACCGATATGAAATCAATGAGTTTTTCAACACCTGAAGGTAGACTCACAAGATTGTGGGGAATTGTTTTTATTATTTTAGAATGTGGGTTATGTTTTATACTTGTGTCTAGGCATTTGTTACAACATAGACAAATGATTATTCTACACTTTCAATAGATACCATACTACACATATAAATTTCAAAGGCACATTCTAGTGCCGAGGGAAATATTTAGTTTGATATATAGTAATTTAAATGTAAGACATAATTATAATCATTACTGACAAAGCTGAATTGGTATTGTCATTGTTTTATCCAGCACACCAACAAAAAGCAAGTATACAAAGGTATATATTTCCGTGAAATAAGTGCTAGAGCACCCCAAAAATAGAAACGCAGTCACGTGTTATTCTACAACCTGAACCTGACGACATAGTAAGATCATTTTGCTAGAGCCGTTACATGCATCTATAAACTTTTTGTGTGATGACACAGCTAGAAAACTATTGTAAGAGGGCAGCAAAATCCAAAAAATAGGTTTAATACTAATATGAGACTAACAGGCAAACGATACAATAAATGTGAACTGACAAACTGGTAATCCTAGAAAATGAACTGATCCAAGTGGATAGGGAACCGGAAATCCACTTTTGCTCATAATATTGCTTGGGAGTGAAAAGGCATCTTGGAAGATTCTCTTAGGATGTACTCTCTTCTCAATAAATCACATATTGGTCACTATCATCCAAAAAAGATCCCTTTAGTTCTTACAGAAATTACTATTGCTTAATAAGAATGTACTTTGGCGTCATTTTTGTGAGGAGAAAATCAGCACACTGTTTCTATGAAAAAAGATTGGAAACCTTGGTATTACCGAAACGTGACCTGCAAGGATAACTTTTATACCCTACCTTATATGTAAATGTGACCAGCTGCCCTCTAAACATAGCTAGGTCGAGCCAATGTGTCTAGGGCGCTCGAAAATCACTCGTGCACTCACCATGTCCAGTTTCCTGCAGATCATTCTTCTTCTTCTTCTTCTTCTTCTTCTTCTTCTTCTTCTTCTTCTTCTTCTTCTTCTTCCAATCATGCTAGTTTTGACCACGGAAAGACCCATAGAACGTTCGAGTACAGTGCATCGCTATCAAAGCAGTGCACATTAGATGAATCTTCTCTCACAACATTACGCGATATATTTCTATCTTTTGTTTTCCATGTCAGAACATCTTGACCGTACCTAGATTGCAGGAAAACACAACGTTGTGGAGCCGGAGGAAGCTAGGTATAAAACAATTACGTCATGAAGCACATGGAAGTTTCTCCATCCGATTAGTTAGCAGCCAGAGGGCTAGTGGTTAGCAGCATGAGTTTGCTCGCTAGCCTATCTGATATGGGTCGTTCCGTCAAGGGGAGAAGAAAAAGAAAAACAAACCGGAGAAAAGAAAAACAAAAACAAAACCGGTATCGTGGCACTAGTGAACTATATATAGTTTAGTGGAAGGATAAAATAGTCTAAAAACCGACCACCGTACACTACGCCAACTTTTAGCCGGGCCTATCTTGAATTTGGTCACGATCATCCTGACTAGTACGCGAGACACTGGATATTTCGGAGACATTTTTTTTGAAAGGATATGTCGGAGACATTAATGTGTGACTAAGAATTTGCCTCAATTTTCAATCAGTAATATCATTCAATCTTAGTTGCAGGCCAACTTATTGTAATTATAAATATGTTGGTTGTAACTCCACTTGCAACTAAAATATCTTAGTTGCAACCTCGCTCACACCTCAAAGGACATACAAATCACGATAAATCGGACGATGATCTGGTTGAGCTTTGACTTAATTCCCGGTCGACCGAAGAATTAAGAAAACAGTGTTTCAAATGGTTTTAGAGCCTAGAACAAACTTAAACAAACGAGATTTAAAAAATATGTTAATTAATTATGCGAACAAGGACGGCGTGGCGCCGTGAGATTGGCCGGCGGGGACAAATGAACTGCAGCCACCGGCAGCTGCAGATTCCTTTCCTTTCGTGTATATATTTCTTGTCTTTTGATGGAGAAGAGTTCTGAGACAAACAAGCTGCCCAACAGAAACCATGGATATCTCGGCTAAAAGTCATCAGATGATCGGAGCCACATGCTTCCCCGCCGAGAAATTAACATGGGCCGTTTATTTTTCCTCATCGAATGGCTAGTATGATTTAGTACTACACGTACTAATAGTACCTTGATTTAAAGGGCAAAACCATAATCAAAGAATTTTTATTGAACCCAATTCCACTTTTGGTGACGGGAGCTTGGATTTAACAAGTGAGTTCTACGAGGAGCTGACACACGCAGCCCGAGGTTGGCCGAGGTTTGCACCTCCACCGCCACCAAGCTCGTCCACCGCCATCGGGTCTACCTAATGCCGCCGCTCGTCCCACACGGACGAACTGCTCCATCTTTCTTCACCACTACCACTACCTACTCGTACCTGCTGCTGTGTTAGATTAGAGCAATCATACGTTCTCAACTCTGAACATAATGGACTGGTTGTGACATGGAGTAATGGAGTAAATGGCACCAGAAGTCACATGACTTGTCTTATATGTGCACTTAAGTCAAATAACTTGTAAATTAAACTAACAAATCATACAGCTTATGAACCCGTGCATCCGTGGCCACAAAACCGGTTAACCAAGTGTTTTTTTTACCAAAAACTGGTCATAGGTAGACTAAAACTTTACAATAACCCCCTCATACTTCTACATAACAAATTTTCTTCCTAGCTATATAGTTAAGACTAGATGTTACCATGTTTTCTGTAGACTTGGTCTATCTTGAAGATATTCAACTCAAGATAAAAGTATTATAATCAAGATTAAATAATAGAGGGAATATATATAAATACAAATGTCAGTAACAAATATCGGCACACCCTATGCATAAGTAATAAATGTGTGGATCTATAATACATCACACGATTTCTAAATTTGTTTAACCCAAAATAAACGTATTTTGTTAGCAAATACTATGTATGATCATGAGCATGAGGGAGGATCTGTGGCTCCCGAGCTCTAGTGAGGGTTCAATGACTGGTGGAAGTTTTGGTGAAATACTCTTTTTTTGGGCTATAGAAGAAAAAGAAATACCCAGCTGTATAAAGTGTAAAAAAGCACGTATTTCTGTCAGAAATTTGTCTTTTTTTATTTTGCAAAATAAAAAGTTTTTTTGTCTGAATTTTTTTGAGTACCTTCGGTATGTACAAATGTTTGTGCATGATGTTTTTCAGATTTTTTGGAGTCTTAAAATATCTTTTTTTTAAAAGGAGCTCCAGTGAGCTAGAAGCCACTGTGAGTTTTTCTCATGAGCATCCTATACACCTGCCAACATTAAAAATAAGCTTAAGGTTTTCTTTGTAAAAATTTAGTCTGTTTATGACCGGTGGTCAAAAATCATCAAGTTGACCGGTTTTATGACACGGGTGTAGGAATTTGCAAGTTGTATGACTTATTAATTCAGTTTGCAAGTTTTATGACTTAAGTGCATATACAAGACAAGTTGTGTGACTCTTAGTACCATTTATTCTAAAGTAGTGTATATATCCTGGACATGCAACCGATTGATGGATCATGTCTGATTTCCAATAGGTGATGCCCGGCCCTGCCGGAGAGCATCAACGAGATGTGAGAGAGGTCGAAGTTGTGCAACCGATAGCGCCGATTCCCACTGGCGACAATAAAAAAACATCCGGAGAGAGCCAAAATAGATTAGGCCGGCTGCCGGCACCGCCAGTTGGTGCACGACTCAAATAATTTTGGGTAAGAGCACCTCCATTCATTGGAGGTTTTCAAGCCGAAATCTGTTTAGCGCTGGACATCTGACGCTGTTTAGCGCGGGACAGATAACTTTTGGCCTTGAAACACCTAGTTTTCCACTCGTGTCTTCAAGACGGGTTCCCAGGCGACGTAAAAACGGCAACATATTTGAATTCTTTTTCCGCCGGCGAAATCTCGGCCAAAGGTGTTGACAGAAGTATGCCCAAAAAGGTTCGGCAATCAAATTATTATAGAACATGATAAAATGGTTCGGCGATCAATTATTGATGGGGATGGGATCCTCCGGCGTGTCTGGTGCGACGGGGATGGGTTCCTTGGCCAAAATGTGACCCAACAACGGATTGGAGGAGGTGGAGACAGAGCTCGACAAAGGAGTGGCGTCCGACATGGTCAGCGCAGAGCTTGGCGTGTTGGCGGGGATGTCCTCGTTGAGGATGGCGTTGCGGCGCGTCGGTGATATCATCGAAAACTTTGTAGCAAAAAAGATTTCCTAATATAGAAAACCCGAATTCACCGAAGACTTTCACCGGGAGACCGCGCCGGAAACTCGTAGCAAAAACTTTACGTTGTTGTAGCAAAATAAAAAACAAGTGTAGTAGAAAAATGTTCTAATGTAGCAAAGCCGGTTTCACTGTAGACTCTAGCCAAAGATATCGTTGGAAAGGTCGTAGAAAAATCATAGAATGGTTATAGCTAAAACAAATTATGCAGAAGCAGTAGACATGAATACATAGAAAAAAAAAATGCTAAGATAGAAAATGCTTGTAGCCACGATGGACAACAAAAGTAGCAACACCTGCCAACTAGAGTAGCAACGTTGGATGTCCTAGATAGCATTACTGTCGCCGGAGGCCATGACTACAGAATCAGCTCCATGGGGTAGTCGGCGGCGGGGTGCCGGCTGGCAGCACGAGAGGCGCCACCACGAATCACCGGTCCCGCCGGAGGTGGGAGAGAGGGGAGCGACGAGGCGGCGCCCAGTGTGGTCCTAGCTGCAGGTGAGCCAATCTTCCTCTACGCTGGCCTACGAGATAGATGGGGGCAACTCGGCTGCGTTTGATTGAGGAAGGTCGGGAACAGGGGCAGAGCCAAGGGGGGGCTAGCAGGGGTCAGACCCCCCCCCCCCCCCAACCGTCTGCCCCCCTCAACAAATTAGAGCAAAGACTAGCAGTAACGTAAGTAGATTTTGTTAATCGTAATTAGTTTGCAGCCATTAGCGCAAGCCCATTAGTATACTTAATTAACTAAGAGACCAACGTCTGAACTAGCTACTAGCCAAGCCCAGTATAATATAGCCCACGATGGCCAGCTGTGTGTAAAGAATTAGAGGGATCGATGCTGATGATCTCATCGCTAAAGGCATACAGCAAAAATGACTGCGTGATTACCGCTTCCATTTGGATTATTATCGTCCTTCTAGGGCTTAACCAGCCGCCGGTAGAAGGAGACTCTTCCTTGAGCGTCGCCGCGACGATTTCCACCGCAGCAAGCGGCTGCCGTGCACTCATGAGTGGACGGAACTCAAACCTGGCGGCGGTGCTGAGTCACATCTAGACCTAGGTATGTGATTGATTCCATATAGGAGTAGATACTACTACGGAGTTCCAGATTTCTATAAACTACCGGTTAGTATTTTTGTTAGATTTATTACTAACTACTTCCTCCGTCTCGAATTAGATATCTCGGATTGTCTAGATTCATATAGACATGTTTTAGTGTATAGATAAATGCAAGCAAATCTAGATAAATCTCCTGCATCTAATTCGAGACGGAGCAAGTGTATTTTTATTACATCGCTCCAACCTACTAATTAGAAACTTTCAGATTAGTTTGTGTACTAAGTACATAATTACACAAGACAAAAGCTGAGAGATTGATTGGAGGTATAGTGTGTATATTTTGATGTTTATTATGCTTAAAGAGTGAAGATAAAATAATTAAGTACCATCTTGTTGTTGAAATCGTAGATGTAACCACTGACGAGACAGAGCTAGTTGTGATCTCATATTAGATGATACACCAACTTCCGATTAAAATACTGTTTTTTGGAGATTGATTAAATTATTTTTAACTACTAGAAATAACACGATAACCTAAAACCGAAAGCACACAATATGATATATTGTTTTGTTATCCTAAATTTATTTTTCATGTGGGCATATTGTCTGTGTGTTCTTCGCCCCCCTATACTCAAATCCTGGCTCCGCCCCTGGTCGGGAACAGTGCGCCTCAGCAGAGGAGCTCGGGGAAGAGAGGTGCTTCGGCTAGTAGTGGAGAAGAAGGGCGTTGGGGCGACATAGGAGTAGAGCGATGGGGCGACAGGAGGATTTTTCTGCAAGAAAGAAAGAAGACGAGAAGGATAGCGACAAGTCGTCGTGGGTGGGATTCACTCGATCCGGATGATAGAATCATTCCATCATCCGGATTACATGTACAGTTTCATTTAAAAAAAAAACAAATATTCGCATGCCTGCGTGGCACCGGGGTAACGGTGCTTTGCCTCCGTTTCAGGGCTTAAGGCGTCCTCGTTTTGCGTGTTTTTTCTTTGACCAAGAATTACTCTAAATACGTTAAGAGTTTTGGTATAAAACTAGTATCACTGAAAAGTATTTTTCAATACGAATCCAACGGTACTAATTATGTACAATATAATCAAGATTTTGTTGTTCAATTCTTTTGGTCAAACTTTGCTTTGAAAAGCGTGTGCGCCTTAAGCCCTGAAATGGAGGTAGTATGTAAAGTCATTTTCAGTACTTGTGTGAAACCGACCACTGTATACTACTCTAACTTTTAGCGGGGCCTATTTTGAATCTTGTCACGATCAACTTGACTTGTACTTCTTTCCGTTTTAAAATATAAGATGTTTTAGGTTTATGAAAAATATATATCTAACCTCGTTTTAGTGTATAGATTCACTTTCAATCTAAATAAACCAAAATACTAAAAGATATTTAAATACACTTGCTTCACAAATCTAAAACATCTATAGTATTTTGAAAGAAGAGAGTACTATGCGAGACAGTAGATATTTCTGAACACATTAAGGTTCGAGAATCTAGGGAGCTGAAGCTGCGATCTCACGTCGATATCACGTGAAGAATAGGAGGCCAAATAAAGCACGCAGCTTGACGTGGATCTTCAAAGAAGAGGGATTCCTCGTATCCACATATATAGGTGGAGCCGATCGAGGAGCGAGGGATTTTCCACAAAATTTCTAGCGCGCGACTCCACCAGTTTGAATAAGATCGTCACAAATTATTACGTCGGCTCGTTGGTTCCCTGCTACGCACGCTCTCCATCGTGAGCAGGACGTCGTTAATTAACCACCACGAGTTTGGAGCCGTGCCCGTCTCTGAAAAGAGTAGGAACCGGGCTAATTTTTTTTAAATAATATATTTTTTTATTCAATTTCACAAATAATACACGAAATCTAAAAATTGCAAATATAATGGACCGTCGTCCGTTGAAAATACGAAGGTGGTGGTTCGTCTTTTGAAAAGACGAAGGGGGTGGTTCGTCCGTTCAAAAGACGAACGTGATGACTGGGACAGGTTCATTCACACGTACGTTTGTCAAGGAGAGAAGAAAAGGAAAAATAAATCAGTATGGTGACAATAGTGCGTTATAGTTTTTTTAGTGGGAGATCAAAACAGCCTAAAAACAGTAGAAAGAAGGTGAAAACGCTTCGTCTTTATTTATTATATAGGTATAGATATAGGTATATATATATGTATGTAAACGAGGGATTCTATCATGTTTTTTATTTGTAAACAGACAGTTACACATTACATGTATTTCAACACTAGTAAACCATCCTTTTCTTACACAACGTCCCTGCGGGACACATGAAACAGAGGTCGGTATACATTTTTGGTTGGTGCACAAAAAAATAAAATCTTTACATGCACTGGTAGAAAAGGGCCCATGCGTCCTGGTTGGTAAGGGCCATTAGTCCCGGTTGTCCAACCGGGACGGGGCAATCGGGACTAAATCTCTAACCATTAGTCCCGGTTGCCCCACCAACCAGGACAAATGGGGCACACGTGGCGGCATCGGGCGAGGGTGTGGAGCATTAGTCGGTTCGTAACGAACGGGACTAACTCTTCTTGCCGGCAGAGATTTGGCCCATTTCTCTGCCATGACAGAATTCATTGGCACATTTTGTTGCCGCGATGATTTTCGCCACTTTTTGTGCCGCGCAGAGAATTCATTTAGGTTGTTTTATTGTTTATTTAGTGTTTTGCACTTATCAATGAAGGAACCTTATATTACACAAGATCATCATGACAACATTACATTCAATACACGGATCGAGTTCATGCACTACATACAAAGTTGCTATTCGATGCTACCGCCAATTTCTTGAAAGTTGCTATTTTACAATTCCTATTGTCTATACACAGCCGAGTAGTATTCCCTTGTGTGTTTAGGACTTCATCCAAGAATCCCGCCAATTCCTCTGTATTGCTCGTGTCACGATCCTTTGGCAGAAGACCGTCCCGTAGACGTTCGATCTGATTTAAAAAAGGAGTCAGCCTATATGAATATGGAACTAAACACAATTTGATTGTAATTAAAAACTATAGAAATTATTTACGTACGTGGAGTTGCTCTAAATTTCTGCCCTTCTCGCATACGTCTGCCGGATGAACTCGCATACATAGTATCCACATAGATTGTTACCGGTCCTGCGTCAGGCACTTTACGACAACAGAGTTCAATCAAAATAATAATCAAGCATGATAAGAACTGTATCAAAACTAGAATCAAAGAGATGCGCGGATATAGCTAGTGGTGCTTACATCTAGTGGTTGAAATGTAAGCTCCTCTTTCCAAACACCCTAGCCTTCTTGGTGAACCGTTTCCAAGCGCTGCCCGCGTGAAAGCGAATAAAATAAGTTATTAAGTACTTGATATCATAAAATTCACGACGTTGCCGATATAGTGTCGTAATGATTAGAATTACCGTTGGAGAAGTATCTGCATGTCCTTCCACGTCTCAAGGGGTTTATGTTTGAGTCCATGACTAGTACGCCCTTTATCAAGTTGAATGATTAAGAATATAGTGGTACTGCGAATGCAGAACTAATCAATTATATACTTAACATCGAGTAAGCGAAATAGAAAGTGTATACAAGACATTAACACTCACTTGGAAGTTGTAAGGAAATAGTATTTCCCTTTTGGTTTCTTGAAACCTTAACGCGTACTATATTATCCTCCGTATCACGGGGCTTATTTTGAGATTAGCTTCATGAACCCAATATGGGTCAATGAAGCCAATGTCATAGATTTGTCCTCTGCTGCATTCGAGAATCTTCATTCTGCATATTAAAGTATGATTATATACATGCAATAAACAAAATATTATAGATGGAGACTAAATTAATTACAGAATTAGTACTTACAGACAATAGGCACTCATGATCGATTTGTCCAAGGCGTCTTGATTGAATAATTGAAATAGTTCATCAAATTCAATGGATATCATGTCATCCTTATCTTTCCCATGATGCTTTTTAATAACCCTCAGCACTATCCAGTTAGCCCCGGCCCTTGTGGCATGCATGTACTAGTTATGCAATCTTCGCATTTTTGTTGGAAGATTGTTTACCTCCTCAGGTTTGACGAGAGGTTTTCCGTACTGGTATTGGTATGCTACTTCACTCACGGGGAAGAACTCTAACTGGGATAAATCTTGGGCAATACTCATCGTTGAGCAGCGGCTTCTCCGTGTGTAACTACCTCTGGATCATACCGCTTCGCCCCATATTTGCTCGACCCACATTGGTTTGAGAAATCACCTTGAGAGGCGCAAGTCATTTTGCTTGTTCTCCGAGTGGCAACAGATTTCCGCTTGCATCGATTACTACTCTTGAGGCTTTTGTCTTGCATGTGACTTGAGAATAGAACGCTCATAGTCGATGACAGCTTTGGCTCGGGTTGATGAAGAGTCTTTAGCATTTTCAACACTTTGGCTTTTTCTTCTTTGGTCTTTGGGAACTGGCTCTTTCGGCCGCCTCGGCTTAGCTTAAAAGCTGTCGTTTCCGCATCAACGATCGCCATGATCTCCTCTTGATCTGATCATAAGCTCTCTTGGGAGGAACCGTTGGTACTTTTGGAAGAGGCTCTTGTTTACGTTTGGCGATCGCGACGGCCTGATGAGATGCGCTTACGCTTTTATCTGGCGCCGCGATGGCTCCATGGCGATGGCTGCCGGAGATTGGTGAGGCGGGCGGGTGAGGAGGCGAAGACGGTGTCATGGCGGCACGACCGGCGGAGACGGGTGAGGCGGCGAAGATGGCCTTGGCGTGTGATTTGAAGCACGATACAATCCTTGACCATAGAATGGTGGCGTTTTTGCGTCACCCAAAGATCACATCCCTTCACCGGTAGTAGTGAAGATCCAAAACCTCAAAGGTGGGCATGATTTCATCCACCGACAACAGCGTAGCCCTCCGGAACCGGACGATAGTGGTAAGTTGGTGTGGGTCCAATTGGTAAGGCATAGCCGACCGCCACCTTCATTGATATGTTCACAACTTTGACATGTAGCTCGCGATGTGTCATCTCGTGATATCATCCTTTGGGTAGCCAGGAGCCATCGTCGGTGCATCATCGTCATCGCCATTGTCATCACCGGGACCTCGGTGGAAGCCACATCGCTTTTCGATTATTCGATAGGCGGTAGCATCGAATGCGGTGTCTTTCTGAGATGGGCGCCGGTAGTACTTTGCTCTTTAAGTGTGTTAATTTCATCTTGTTGTTGCTTTAATCGTTCTTCAATTAAACGCATTTGCTCTTTCGACTTTCGCTTCAACCGCCTGTCCTTACTCCTCGGCGGCTTCTATCGGATATTTCTTCCTCTCTTGAAACCCAGTCCTCCATGATTGGGAGCCTATTGTGCCTCGTGTTCGTCCATCATGTTCCTTATTTCCAAGGGCGAGTGTGAGCTCATCATTCTCTCTATCGGAATGAAGTCCCCATCTTTAACGACCTTCTTCGCTTTTCTCATCCTCTCGATTGGCAAGGGGTCTTCTTTATGTCGTATGTTATATATACACCTCCCTTCGAGTCCAACGTGCCCCATGCCCGTAAAACCAATTCCTTGCACGTTACCCAATCGCATCTGCAGGGTGATATTTTTATCACGCAGTTCTGCTCAAGTTTCTCCCACTTAGGAATGCCAACCTTGTAGCCACCTTGCCCCATAGTATGGTGATACTTCTTCTTAGCGACATCCAAATTATTCGTTTGACATTTTCTTAGCTTTTTCTAATTTCTTGTATTCCACAAACTCATCCCGAATGGTTTTATCTTCTCAAACTGA
Organism: Avena longiglumis; assembly: GCA_030063025.1. NCBI lineage: Eukaryota > Viridiplantae > Streptophyta > Magnoliopsida > Poales > Poaceae > Avena > Avena longiglumis. Next base: position 539,496,505 of record CP125973.1, read on the forward strand.
ATATTCTTGAAATCGGAGTCTTCTTTTTCACGACATAGTCAAGGTGCAATCTTTTCTTCCAGTTGGTGAAACCGGGCCATCTTCTTCAAAGCCCACTCCACGACCTTAGCCTCCATGGCTCTCCCATGTTGTAAGGCGTCCTCAATGGATCCTCGCATTTGGATCCAGCTCTATCTTCGGTAGTTTGAAATTAACCATGAGCCTCTTCCACGTAAATCTTTGGCGTGGTTAGGGACAAATAAACATGTTCCTCTTCATCCGCATTAGCAGGCCTATTCCAATTTATAATGGTGATCGAGATTAAGTCCCTAACGATTACTCCGCATTGTGCCACAAATTTGGTTGCGACAACTTCGGGGCTTCGCCGATCTACAATGACATCTTCGATCTGAACCTCTCATGGTCTTGCAACTTTTGGTTGGGCCTCGTCGCTCTTTTCAAGAGATTCCTTCGATCCGGAGGGCTAAAAGAAGAAAGATCGTCGTTACTATTTCTATATAGATAGCGGATGATTAATTAATGAATTGATTTATATTACATGCACCTTCGGAGCGATCGTCTTCTCGATTACACAAGGCATCGCCTTCTCCTCGCGGAAGGCAACACCTTCAACCTCAAACAAGTTGTCTACTCCGGTAAAGAGGATCACCCTCACCGGAGTTGTTCGAACGTTGATACGTCTAAATTATCTTCCCATGGATCACACCTTGGATCAACTCTTCCTTTTCTTCGTCTCGGCGTGTGGGTCCATATTTTCTGCATAGGTGGAAAAACGAATAAGTCAAAGCAGCTAAAGGAGAAAGTTAAGTACGGTGTTGAGAGATATAAACCCTAATTCAGAGAAACCCTAATATATACATACACAATAATAAAAATGAAGAGAAAGGGAAACCGTGTAGTAGATAGGCACATCGTCGAACCCATGGCATCGATGCAATGCTCAAGCAAGTATGATGATATGACAAGTTAATTTGCATTGGAATGTAACCCTAAGAAATGCTCGACGATTTAATCGGGGTTCCGAGGGGTGAAAACCCTAACTCGGAGAAACTCCGGAACACATGAGAGGGGTGGATTTGTTCTTCTAATTAAACTTGTAATTTAAGTTGTTGAACAATGCATGATTATAGCTTAGATAGCTAGGTTTCATTTTTCTGAACATTTTGATATATTATTCATATTTTTCTGACTTATAAACAATAAGTTATTGAATTTACAAGTTTAAATCATTTTCTGGAATTAAAAAAAAGGCAAATAGTTTTTACACCGGGGCGCCAGAAGAGGGGGAACAATCAACACATGGCATCGATGCAATGATCAAACAAGGATGATGATATAACAAGTTAATTTGTATTAAAAAGTAACCCAAAGACATGCTCGCAATTTAAGCGGGGTTCAGGGTGAAAACCCTAACTCGGTGAAACTCAGGAGTATATGAGAGGGTTGATTTTGTTTTCTAATTAAACTTGTCTTGAAAGTTGTTGAACAATGCATGATTATAGCTTAGATAGCTAGGTTTCATTTTTCGAACATTTTGATATATTATTTGTATTTTTCGACTTACGATTAAAATTATTGAATTTTCAATATTCAAAAAATTCTGAAAATAAATAAGTCTGGAATTATTTTTACACCTGTGCAAACTATACACACAAAGAATCGAGATGGGCCTGCCACATAAGCGACCACGTGAGCAAAGTGGGACAGGGTAGTTGGGTGTTTCACCAGGCGGGGGTTACATCGCCAGCGGTGGGCCTGGTCCACGCCACGCCAAAGACCGCCCGCCTCGCCAGCACGCCGCACCCTCCTTCAACACCGCCGCCACGCCACCCTTCGCCGCCGCACGCGCCACGCGCAAGAAATCCCGTCGGTGCTGCGGTGAAGGAGGAGGAGGACGGAGGCGAGCTAGAGAGGGGACGCCTTCTGGCGGCGGCAACGGTGGCGGGCGCAGCGCCTGGCGGCGGTTGAAAGTGGCGGCCATTCTTGGCGGGCGGCAGCGGCGGCGCTCAGGGCGACGGCAGCGCTCAGGACGGAGGCGACGGCGAAGCACTGACGGCGGGCGGGCGTCTCATGTTGTGTAAAGTAGCAGAAGAATGGTGAAGGAAGAAGAGGAAGGGCGTCATGTATAAAGGGGAGAATCGTCCGGTTGATGGCTCCAAGGACTAAAGGTCTACGTCCGGTTGGAGCCACCAACCGGGACCTATACTCAATATTTTCATGAGACCAAGGGTTGGCCTTGAGGCTCTTTAGTCCCGGTTGCTGGCTCCAACCGGGACATATTCCCCTGTTTTCAAAAAAATTCAGGTATTTTCTCTCTGTTCCCGCCTTATTTTTTATTTTGGGGTTTAAATTTGTATTGTTTTTTAAATGATAATTAATTTGTAATTTAGAAAAACTTTAAACATAAAAAATGTTTGGATTTGAATAAATAATTCAAAACCATTTTCTGTTTTAAAAAATAATTAATGTAACCATTTAAAATATTAATCATTTACAATAAAAAATGAATTAACTTATATTTTTTAATATCAATTTGGAATTTAGAAAAACTTTAAACATAAGAAGTGTATGGATTTGAATAAATAATTCAAAAACATATTCTATTTTTAAAAAATAATTAATGTAACCTTTTAAAATTATTAACTTATATTTTTGAATATTAATTTGGAATTTAGAAAAAATTTAAACATAAAAAGTGTTTGGATTTAAATAAATAATTCAAAAACATTTTCAGTTTTAAAAAATAATTAATGTAACCATTTAAAATATGAACCATTTACAATTCAAAATGCATTAACTTATATTTTTAATATCAATTTGGAATTTAGAAAAACTTTAAACATAAGAAGTGTATGGATTTGAATAAATAATTCAAAAACATATTCTATTTTTAAAAAATAATTAATGTAACCTTTTAAAATAAATTAACTTATATTTTTGAATATTAATTTGGAATTTAGAAAAAATTTAAACATAAAAAGTGTTTGGATTTAAATAAATAATTCAAAAACATTTTCTGTTTTAAAAAATAATTAATGTAACCATTTAAAATATGAACCATTTACAATTAAAAATGAATTAACTTATATTTTTTTAATATCAATTTGGAATTTAGAAAAACTTTAAACCACATATTGTGAGTCTAAAAATGATTTTTTCAAAAAATCACGGGCGATAGATCATGTACCTGTAGTACAAACCGGACCCACTTCCCTCTGGATTCGAGACATTTTTCCTTTTACCGGGATGGACGAAAAGGTTTGAGATGTACCGGTTGGGATATAGTCCATGTAAGGTGGTCTAGTATTTTAGGAAAATAGGACGGTAGCATTCAAAAGCGGCATTTTGGTGGTTACTTCACAAAAGCGACCGTTTTTTTGCTCGGAAAATGGAAAAGGGCTTTTCCGTGCGACAAAAAGGAAAACTTCCTCCTGCAACATTGTTCTCCATACCAATGTCCACACACATGCATAATATGGGCACAACATCACAAACTATGCCGTGATTCAGCACATAACATCGGTCATTTGGACCGAAAGTCATGAAACCTCGAACATGATAGGTCATTTTGTGAAGGTTTTTTCGAAACAAGATCATTGTTCGGCACACATTTAGTCCCGGATGTAGTCACAAACCGAGACTAAAAATATTTTCCGCCATTTCCCACCTCTTCCCGCCAAGTTTTCCCGCCCTTTCCTTTCTACTAGAGGTTTTAGTCACGGATGTAGTCACTAACCGGGACTAAAGATATTTCCGGCCATTTCCCAAAGCTTCACGCCAAGTTTTCCCGCCCTTTCCCTCTATATTTAGGGTGATCGTGTTATGGCTATCCACACATCCACACCTTCCTCTCTTAGAACAATGGACAACGCCTACTGGGCCATTCTGACCCTCGAGGAGACCGAGGCATGCGCCTCAACTACCCTTGTCCACCGGGTACCGCCATCACGGATGGATCTTTGGCCTGGAGGGTTCATGTCCCTCCTGTCCTCAAGGTTCCGCACGCCAGTGACCATCACAAACCACTTCTACCACGAGCTCACGCCGGAGGCGGATGGATCCCAGTGGGATCCCGACAACTATGACACTGGAATGCCTTCTTTGCTAATAGGCGGAAAGGGAGCTCGCCAGTACGAGGGTGATGGCCCGCCACGGTGAACCTACAAGTCGGCCGTAATGCGTGGTGGGAGAACCGTACTATCATCAGTGATGCGCTACATCGCCGGGAGACCATCCTCGCCACGGTGCCACAGTCCACCCGCCACAGGCCCCTGCTGTCTGGCGATGGCGGCATCGTCTTCCAGATACCCTCTCCCACCCGCCGTGAATCCGAGGCTGGAATGGCCCTGTATATGCCATGGATGGGCTGAGGATCCCGGAGTGGCGGTGTGATGGCGATGATGATGATGACGATGAAGACCTCAAGCTGCGTACTATAGGACTAGGCATGATTATGACTAAAGGGGGCGGCTTTAGGCCTGAGTGTTAGCTAGTCCCGATTTTTCCCGGTTTTTAATATTAATAAATGTCTTAAGTGTTACCTAATAAATAGAGGGAAATGCCTATATAAAGAGAGGGTTCATATTTAGTCTCGGTTGGAGAAACCAACCGCGACTGAAGGGATTGCGGCAGAGTGGGCCAGACAACACTAATAATAGGGGTGAGTGTCGACATTATGTCGTGCGGCTTGTACCTTGTCCCGGATGGTGTCACCAACCGGGACTAAAGATGAAACTTTAGTCCCGGTTGGAGACACCAACCGGGACTAAAGATGAGTCAGCACTAATAATAGGGGTGAGTGTCGACATTATGTCGTGAGTGTCGACATTATGCCGAGCTGCTTGTACTATAAATATGCATCCTTGTGAGTCCAGTCCTCCAGCCAGTTTGAGGCATCTCCAAGATGGTTTTAGAGAGCAGGGACACCACTACGGCGATTTCGAGGAGATGCCGACGGAGCCCAGTCCTCGGCATCTCCGAAAGCTGTCATAGAGGCACTCCTAATATGTGAAATTAGTTAGCTCCGAGGCGTATTGATCTAGTTAGTGAAGTTACAAGATGCAAGATGGTTTTCGAGCGAGGACACCATGCGGCGGTTCGTGGAGATGCTTGAGCCAGTCCTCCGGCATCTCCGAGAAATCGGTCATAGAGGCACTCCTAATATGTGAAATTAGTTAGCTCGAGGCGTATTGATCTAGTTAGTGAAGTTACAAGCTGCAAGATGGTTTTCGAGAGCAGGACACCACTACGACCAGTTCGGGGAGATGCCGACGAGCCAGTCCTCCGGCATCTCCAAGAAACTAGTCATAGAGGCACTCGGTCCAGCCACAAAATGGGACTAACACTCAAGACATTTATTAATATTAAAACCGAGACTACAAAACCGGGACTAAAGGCCACAAACCATGAAAGATATCCTTCGGTCAAGCCACAAACCGCAAAGACATGAACTAGAGTTACATAATATGAGCATGAACTTCTTGGCATATGTCATTCCTTATGACCGCTTGACGTAACCATGGAGCATCTTCTTTACTTAACGGAATGCTTGGGTGGGTTTTCCTTTGTGAAGGCGAATTTCATCAAACTTATTATAATCTTCTGACATGTCTGTCTTGTCCTCGATTCCCACAATGTTTCTTTTCCCTGAAAGAACTATGTGACGCTTTGGCTCATCATATGATGTATTCGTTTGCATATTTTTTCTTTTTTTCGGTCTGCAGGACATGTCCTTCACATAGAAAACCTGAGACACATCATTGGCTAGGACGAATGGTTCATCTCTATAACCAAGATTGTTGAGATCCACTGTTGTCATTCCATAACCTGGTCTATCTTTACCCCTTCCCCATTCAGGTTGACCCATTTGCAGCGAAACAAAGGGACCTTAAAAGAGACTCCATAGTCTAGTTCCCATATCTCCTCTATGTAACCATAATATGTGTCCTTTTGTCCATTCTCGTCTATTGCATCAAAGCGAACACCACTATTTTGGTTGGTGCTCTTTTTATCTTGGGCGATCGTGTAGAATGTATTCCCATTTATTTCGTACCCTTGGAAATTCAATAAAGTAGAAGATGGTGACGCGGCCAACAAGTATAGCTGATCTCCAACAGTGGTGTCATTCAAGAGATGTGTCCGCATCCAACCACCGAAATACTTCATGTGTTCATCTGTAATCCATGATTCAGGCTTCCCGGGTTTTTGAGCGTACAATATTCTTGTGTTCCTCGATATCTGAGTGCCAAGGTGGAATTATGTAGAAGCGTAGTGTGCTTTAGTGAAAGAATCCCGTCCCTACATATCATTGCTTTCTTTCCAGGTGCCTTTTCCACTTAGTCTTCCCTCATGCATGAGTCGAAACACCAATCGGCTTAAGGTCGAATAAAGTCAACACAAAACTCAATGACCTCCTCTGCTCCATATCCCTTGGAGATGCTTCCTTCAGTCTAGCACGGTTATGAACATATTTCTTTAAGACTCCCATGAACCTCTCAAAGGGAACATATTGTGCGTAAATACCGGACCGAGAATGGCAATCTCTTCCACTAGATGAACCAGAGATGCGTCATAATATTGAAGAAGGATGGTGGGAACACCAATTCAAAACTAACAAGACATTGTACCACATCCTTCAGAACCTTGGCGAGAATATCTGGATTGATTACCTTACGAGATATTGCATTGAGGAATGCACAGCTTCACAATGGGTACTCGAACATTTTCGGAGAAGCCCCTCAATGCAATCGGAAGCAACTGCGTCATAATCACGTGATGATCATGAGACTTCAGGTTTTGGAACTTTTCTCGCCATATTTATTATCCCTTTATATTAGATGAGAAGCCCGATGGCACCTTGATCGTAAGGACTTCAAAAGATTTCCTTCTCGCTTTGGTAAGAGCACCTGGTACGACTTAAGACGCCTTTATCCGTCTTGTTATCTCAGATGCATGTTCTTTGGGTCTTTCATAATTTGTTGGTCCTCCGTGCTTGTGTATCTTTTGTCTTCCCATACACGCCTAGGAATCCTAGCGAGTTCACGCAGAGATTCTTTCACGTGCATCACGTCGATTGAAGAGCGGACACGCAGGACTTTCCAATATGGCAGCTCCCAAAATATAGATTTCTTCTTCCACATGGGTGCGTGTCCTGTAACGACGTCGTTCGGAACTGATTGACCGCCGGGACCCTTTCCAAAGATTACTTCTATGTCCTTGACCATACCAAATACATCATCACCGGGAGTTCGGGCTTCTTAGGTGATCTGCCTCACCTTTGAAATGCTTGCCTTTCTATCTTACGGGATGATTGGTCGGAAGAAATCGTCGATTCGCTAGGTACACAACCTTCTTGCATTTATGCAAATATGTACCTTCGGTCTTATCTAAACAGTGGGTGCATGCCTTATATCCTTTGTTTGTCATCACGAAAGGTTACTAAGAGCGAGCCAATCATTGATGGTTCTGAATAACAACCCTCGTAGATTAAATGGCTCTGTTTGTTCTCATCCCACGCATGTACACCTGGTTTGCCCCACAACTGTAAGAGTTCTTCAACTAATGGCCTAAGGTACACATCAATGTCGTTTCGGTTGCTTGGGCCTTGGATGAGCACCGACATCATAATGAACTTACGCTTCATGCACAACCAAGGAGGCAGGTTGTAGATACATAGAGTCACGGGCCAGTGTGGATCGCAGCTCGCTCCCCAAAAGGATTCATGCCATCTGTACTTAGACCAAACCATAAGTTCCTTGCGTCACACCGCAAAGTCCGGGAAGTCTCTCTCGATTTTTCTCCACTGTGACCCATCGCCAGGTGTCTCAACTCCCGTCTTTCTTACGGTCTTCTTTGTGCCATCGCAACAACTGGCATGCTCTTTGTTTCGAACATGCGTTTCAACCTTGGTATTATAGGAGCATACCACATAACCTTAGCAGAACCCTCTTGAGGGCTCTACCTCAACATCACCGGGTCATCTCGTCGATCTTATATAGCAGCGTTGCATACCGGCATTTATCTAAATTCTCATACTCCTTACAGCGGTAGAGGATGCGATCATTAATGCATGCATGTATCTTTTGCACATCTAATCCCGGAGGACAGAGAGTCTTCTTTGCTTCGTAGGTACTCTCGGGAAGTTCGTTATGTTTTGGAAACTTGGCTTCATTATTTTCAGCATCTTTTCAAATGAGGAGTCGTTAGACCACACTCGCCTTCCATCGCAACAATTCCAAATGGTACCGAGCTTTGTCGCCATCTTCACAATTTGGGTACAACAATTTCTTGTGATCTTCTAACATGCCCTCTAACTTCAACTTCTCATTTTCATTTCACGTCTCTATTTGCATCGAAATGACCCTACCAAGTTCATCACCGCTCATCGATGCCCGTTCTTCACATTTTTCCTCTCCATTGTCTTCCATTGCGATTATCAGTATTCAGGAAACATATGATGATAGTTGTTATCATCATCTTCTTCTTCACCATCTTCCATCATAACCCCTCTTTCCCGTGCTTGGTCCAGCAATTATAGTTGGGCATGAAACCTTTCATAATCGGTGGCGCGAATGATTTTCGAGGAAGAGTACTCCTTGTTGTTCCGACATTGAACACATGGACAACGATAAATCCATTCTCTTTGTTTGCGTAGCCACATCGATAAATTTATCCACGCCTTTGATATACCCGGCTACGCACCGGTCACCGTACATCCATTCCCGACCGTTCATCTGCATCATATAAGTAAGTTTATCAAAAAACAGGACATCATAAATAGTGAAATAACCAATTCACACCGACACATGAATTGTATCAATGACCTAGAAAAGATAAGATTGCTAACCTCGATCGAGGGAAATAAAGAGGAGAAAGCTCAAGTGCGTCTCGGACACCTTCTATATTTTTGTTCTATGAGAAATTCAACGGGATTTTTCACTCAAACATTTCAACAAACACCTTCAATGCATGCATGAGAAAAACTAGCACACCCTCACACCTTACACCATTCGAAAAAAGCAGTGGAGACAGAGGGGGATAGGCGTTGCATTTATAGAGGGCAGGGTCTTTAGTCGGTTGGAGCCAAGAACCGGGACTAAGTGCGTCACGCCACGTGCTGTGGCCAAACCTTTAGTCGGTTGGTGGCTCCAACCGGACGCTCCCTTACCAACCGGGACCCATGCCCCGGCCCGTGCCGCTCCAACCGTGCCAGCATTAGTCCCGGTTGGTGGCGCAACCGGGACTAATGCTCCGAGGGGTCGCGAACGGATGGCCCTTTTTCCTCTAGTGATGCGCTCGTGGTGCCAGGGGTACGGTCAAATACATACTCCATCCGTCCTAAAATAACCGACTTGAGTTTGTCTAGATTCTTATTTATGTTCTAGTATATAGATGCATTCGAATCTACACACAAACCAAAATCACTTATATTGGGACGGAGAGAGTATGTAAAGTCATTTGCAGTACTTGTCTGAAACCGATCACTGAATGCTACTCCAATTATTAGCCGGGCATATCTTCAATCTTGTCACGATCAACTTGACTAGTATTCGAGGCACGAGATATTTCGGAGACATTAAGGTTCGACATACTCTATATTGTTTCAAAGGGTGTGACTAAGAATTACCTCAATTTTTGGCCAGTAATATCATTTAAATTTTAGTTGCAAGCCGACTTGCCACTAGAAATATATCGGTTCTAACACCACTTACAATCAAAATATCTCAGTTTTAACCTCATACGTAACTCAAAGGACATATGAATCACAGTAAATCTGACGATCCGGTTGAGTTTTGACTTGATTCCCAGTCGACCGAAGAACTAACAACCCCGTGTTTCAAATGGTTTTAGAGCCAACATATATAAGGCCAGAACAAACTTAAACAAACGAGATTAGAAAATGTGTTAATTAATTATGCAAACAAGGACGCGTGGCGCTGTGGGATTGGCCGGCGGGGACAAATGAACAGCCACCGGCAGCTGCAGATTCCTTTCGTTTCGTGCTTCGTCGAAGATATATATTTCTTGTCTTTTGATGGAGAAGAAAAGTTCCGAAACAATATCTCGGCTAAAAGTCATCAGATGATCGGAGCCACATGATCACTTATGTTCACAGTCGTGGAATGTTGAGCGTGGCTCGCTGCGATCGAGCTCTCAGCTGGCTTTTATATAAAAACGCGCGCAGACGCTCACATACACTCCAGCTTTTCAAATGCGCGCGTGCCATACTATACTAGCATCTATCAGCTAGATGTCTTTCGCCCTCGAGGGATCTGCGTCCCTGTCGTCTTCCCTGCCGCCAAGCCGTCCATCTCGGGGCGGTGGAGCCGTGGTAGCTGTGCCGAAGAAGCTTGCCATGCCGACGGTATCCATGAACACACAGGGCAGACGGGCAACGCCGCGCGTCCCGGCGGCGGTGTCCGTGCCCGTCGCCAACAGGCGGAGTCTATCGGTGGCACAGACCTTGTCCAGGGTCAGGGATCAGGGCAAGGTAAACAATCTTATAATTTTTTCTTTTCGAATAGGATTCTGGCATTAAAAGAAACATCGACAAGTACAAAGCAGATAGCACCGTCTTCATACGGACACAATCAAGGATCGGTCAACTAATGTTGGTGACAGTTATTATAGATCAGATGGAGTATTATTTGAAGCCTTGTATGTATTACTCCCTCTGTTCTGAAAAGATGTCAAAGATTATTTAGATTCGCATATACACGGAGAAAGTACAAATAACCATGCAAATCCACGCCTAGATCTAGGGTGTGTTTGGTAACTTGAGTGAACTTAGAAATTCAAACCTGAACTAAGTTTCTGGTGTTTGCTAGCCCATGTTAGTTTGTCTGAGCTATGCCCACCTCGTGCACCAGAGCTAAAAACGATCATCTCTCTTAAGTCTTAATCATGGCCCGTACACATGCAGACGGCGTTCATCCCATACATCACTGCCGGCGACCCTGACCTGGTGACCACGGCAGAGGCGCTCAGGCTCCTGGACGCGTGTGGCGCCGACGTCATCGAACTCGGCATGCCCTCCTCGGACCCCTACGTCGACGGGCCGGTCATCCAGGCCTCCGCCGCGCGGGCGCTGGCTGGCGGGGCAACCGTCGACCTCGTGTTGTCGATGCTGAAGGAGGTGACGCCGGAGCTGTCCTGCCCCGTGGTGCTTCTCTCGTATCTGAGCCCCATCGTGCGGCGAGGCGCGGGGAGCTTCGCCGCTGCAGTCAAAGAATCTGGTGTGCAAGGTCTTATCGTACCTGATCTTCCCTATGGCGGCGCATGTGCTTTCAGGCATGAAGCAACCAAGAATGACCTAGAGCTTGTACGTGCCACCTCTCTTCAACAATACATCTGAAACATATCAGGATTTGTTGTATTAAAAGCTATTTACAGTGTTTCGTTTTATATTAATGATGATTGCAGGTGCTACTTACAACACCAGCCACACCAGCAGAGAGGATGAAGAAAATCACAAAAGCTTCCAAAGGGTTTATTTACCTTGTAAGTGTGCGAAATGGGGACAAACAGGCTCTTGTCATAATTGTTCTCTGCAAGTTTAACTTTCTCATTTTAATTCCTAAATCCCACTAGGTAAGTGTCATTGGAGTTACAGGTCCACGAGAAACAATGAACTTGGGTGTCAAAGATCTTATTGAGGAGATTAAGCAGGTATGTAGAAAAATATTAATTCATCCGTTTTGTCAATGTTGCAAAGATCACATAATTGTTGTAGATGTTACTCTGCTATATATGATCGTATGGTTCTGTTATTAACTGCAGGTCACTGACAAAGCAGTGGCCGTTGGCTTTGGTATATCAACACCTGACCATGTTAGACAGGTAAAAATCATATTGATGGATTGGAAGGTTTACCAAAATTATTTTGATTTATATTAAGAAGTGCAGCAAGCTAATTAAACATTTTACAAATTGACATAGATTGCAGAGTGGGGTGCAGATGCGGTCATCATCGGCAGTGCAATGGTAAAGCAGCTAGGTGAAGTGGATTCTCCGATAGAAGGACTGAAGAGACTGGAAGAATTTGCCAGAAATCTAAAGGGCGCACTACCATAGTTTATACATACAGGAAACATAGTTAGTTAACTGGTTTATTTAACATATGTACATATATAGAAAATCACAACTAGTAATTGGATTGAGAAAGCTAGCTTCGTGTTTTCAAATAAACTAGCTGAGTGATCCATGCATTTGCATACCTAGATTTTCTACATGATGTTATACATATAGTTTAAGATTTTGGGGAAGCTCTTAGTACATACATTTGACCATTATCTTTCATATGAATATGCTTGGATAATAGTAAATGATTGTAATCATGGTGAATGAAATGATAATGTATTTACTCGAATATACTAGAAACAATTTTATATATGTACTAATAGCCAATATTAGAAAGGTTTGTAGTTGATCCTGTGCAAGTTATATCCTCTTGATCTTTGCATTTAAGGATCTTTTTTATATGTAATTAGGAAAAACATCATGTAATGATACTTTGAAAATTTCAACCAAGAATAACTAAACCTAAATATTGATGACTCATATATAAAATTTTCTATTATTTACTCCACCCACCGCATTATTGGTGACACCATATGTCCACCCACGAGGAAGCTAAAAAATGAGGAGCGGATTCACACTGATTGAACCATGGGGTCATACAAATAGATGATACTACTAAACATAACATTGTTGTCTAACCTAGCATGTAGCTATGTGCTAGACCATTTGTGCTTTCTGTAGGGATTCGTAGCATGGAAAACAAAAATTTTCTATCGCATACAAACAAACAAGCCAAGATCTATCTACTAGATTGTAGCAACGAGTCGATGGAATAACTCACCCTCGAAGATTCCAAAGTGTTTAACGAGAGCGGATTCTCGTGGGTGATGTAGTCGTACTCTTCCCGATCTCAAGATCGCGTAGACGATCCTTCCGGCGCTGCGTTCAGCCCGCTCATGATCGGTCACACGTCCGGTACTCGACGAAGACCTTCCTCTCCCTTGTTCCAGCAGGCAGTGGAGGTTGTAGCACTCTCCTCGCGATTCCGGCAGCACAACGGTGTGGTACCAGAAGTAGAGGGGAGATCTCGCATGGCTTCGCCTTAAGCCGGAGCGAGTATGGTGGAGTATGAGAGAGTCCTCGATGATCTAGGGTTTAGACACGCCGAGGAGGGTGCTAGGCCGATGGCTAGGGTTTCACCTATGCGGCGGCGGCGAGTGCCCTAGGGCCGGCGGCGGCTATGGAGGCGGCGGCGGCTTGGGGCTAGGGTTTAGAGGTGTAGGAACTTGTGTCTAGGAGGGGAGCCCTGCCCCTCCTTTTATAGGTGGAGGGCCGGCCAGGGAGGAGTCCCTCCCAACTCGGCAGTGGTGTCTTGGTGGTGGGAGGAACTCCTCCCCAAGTCGTTTCCACCTCCCTCTCCACTTCCCAAAATAGCCGTTTGACTTTCAAACTTGGCGTTTGACTTTTCAAACTAGGATTTGAATAAACCCTCTATTTTGTTCAGCGATGACACCGAGTACATGATGCAATCATACCAACTTGATATAACACATTCATGTATCCTTCCTCCGGAGTCTTGGACATTCGAACATTCTAGAACATTCCATGAAAACACCTAACCATTCTCCAACTCAAACGGACTTTCCTTATATGAATCTTATTCTCCGGACCATTCCGGATATCCTCGTGATATCCTGAATCCCATTCGAGACTCCGAACAACATTCAGACTCTTTCTCATCATTCCATAACTACTCAAACAACGTCGAATCCTTAAGTGTGTCTCCCTACGGTTCGTGAATTATGCGGACATGATCGAGACACTTCTCCGAACAATAACCAATAGAGGAATCTGGAAATTCATATGGCTCCCACATATTTCTACGATTACTTTGCGATCGAATGAACCACTTACATACGATACCAATTTCCCTTTGTCTCACGATAGTTTACTCATCCGAGGTTATGATCGTCGGTATCTCTGCATACCTAGTTCAACCTCGTTACTGATAAGTACTATTTTCTCGTTCCCGTGATATGTGATCCCTTGTGAGCCAGTCACATGCTTGCAAGATAATTGGATGACATTCCACCGAGAGGGCCCAGAGTATATCTATCCGTCATATGGATGGACAAATCCCACTCTTGATACATGTGTTTCAACCAATACTTTCCGAACACTCAATGCCACCTTTATAGCCACCCAGTTACGGTGTGGTGTTTGATGTCATCAAAGCATCCATCCGGTAAAGGTGATATGCATGATCTCATGGTCGAAGGAATTAGGTTACTATGTATCAGAAAGCATATAGCAATTGAACTATTAAAATGACTTGATCTTTATGCTACGCTTATCTATAGGAGTATGTCCACCATATCATTCTCCTAACGATATGATCTTGTTGTTAATAACATCTCAATGTTCATGACAGGGAAACCACAATCATTCATTAACCAACAAGCTAGTGATGTATAGAGGCTTTACTAGGGACTTCAAATTAAGTTTACAAATCACACAAGTATTAATGTTTCCTTGTTAATACTATTATAGCATGAATGTAAACATTCATCATAAACACAAAGATATAATAATAACTACATTTATTATTGCCTCTAGGGCATATCTCCAACAGTCTCCCACTTGCACTAGAGTCATCTAATCTAGATTACATGGTAATATACCGAACACCCATGGCAGTTTGGTGCTGGTCATGTTTTGCCCTCGGGAGAGGTTTAGTCAACGGATCCGCCACATTCAGATCTGTGTGTACTTTGCAAATCTTTATGTCCCCATCTTGGACATGTTCTCGAATAGTGTGAAAACGTAGCTTGATGTGCTTCAGCTTCTTGTGTGACCTTGGTTCTTGCGCATTGGCTATGGCACCCATGTTATCACAGTAGATAGACATTGGGTCCAGCGCACTAGGAACCACACCCAACTCTGTAATGAACTCTTTCATCCATATCGCTTCTTGTGAAGCCTCTGAAGCAGCCATGTATTCCGATTCAGTTGAAGATCTCGCCACAACGCTTTGCTTTGCACTCCTCCAGCTAACTGCTGCACCATTCAAAATAAATACGTATCCAGATTGTGATTTAGAATCATCCGGATCGGTGTTCCAACTAGCATCGGTGTAACCATTAACAACGAAATGCTCATCACCTCCATAAGAAAGAACCATATCCTTAGTTCTTCTCAAGTACTTAAGGATGTTTTTGATCATTGTCCAATGATCCACTCTGGATCACTTTGATATCTGCTAGTTAAACTAACGGCATATGCAATGTCGGGTCTAGTACATAGCATGGCATACATTAGAGATTCTATGGTGAGGCATAGGAGTCTTACTCATCCTTTCTCTATCTTACATCAATGTCGGACTTTGAGTTTTACTCAAGGTCGTATTAGCAACATGGGCAAGAACCCTTTCTTGCTATCTTCCATTCCAAACCTCTTTAGAACTTTGTCCAAATATGTACTTTGTGACAATGATATTTGGCGTCTTGATCTATCTCTTTAAATCTTTATGCCTAATATGTAAGCTGCTTCGCCAAGCTCTTTCATTGAAAACTATTATTCAAATATTCCTTGACACTATTAAGAAGGTCTACATCATTCCCAATCAATAATATGTCATCTACATATAGTATTAAGAATGCTACAGAGCTCCCACTCACTTTCTTGTAAATACAAGCTTCTCCATAAGTTTGTATAAAACCAAAACTTTTGATCACCTTATCAAAACGTTGATTCCAACTTCGGGATGCTTGCTTCAATCCATAGATGGACCGTTGAAGTTTGCATACCTTGTTAGCATCTTTAGGATCGACAAAACCTTTGGGTTGCATCATATACAACTCTTCATCAATGTCTCCATTGAGGAATGCTGTTTTGACATCCATCTGCCATATCTCATAATCATAATATGCAGCGATTGCTAACATAATCCCCACAGATTTTAGCTTCACTACTGGTGAGAAAGTCTCATTGTAGTCAACTCCTTGAATTTGTCGAAACCCTTTTGCGACAAGTCGAGCTTTATAGACAGTAACATTACCATCAGCATCTGTTTTCTTCTTGAAAATCCATTTGTTCTCGACAGCCTCCCGGCCATCCGGTAAGTCCACCAAAGTCCATACTTGGTTTTCGTACATGGATCCAATCTCGGATTTCATGGCTTCTTGCCATTTATTGGAATCTAGGCTCATCATCGCTTCCTCATATGTCGCAGGGTCATCGGTGTTGTCCACCAACATGACACTCATAACGGGATCATACCAATCTGGAGTGGTACGAGTTCTCGTTGACCTGCGAGGCTCTGTAGCAACTACAACCGAAGTTTCATGATCATCATCATTAGCTTCCTCTCTAATTGGTGCAGGCACCACATGAACTTCTTCCGGTGCTGCGCTACTCTCAATTTCGAGAGAAGGTTCGACAACCTCGTTGAGTTCTACTTTCCTTCCAGTCACTTCTTTCGAGATAAATTCCTTCTCTAGAAAGGATTCATTCTTGGCAACGAAGATTTTGCCTTCGGATCTATGATAGAAGGTATACCCAATATTTTCCTTCGGGTATCCTATGAAGACGCATTTTTCCGCTTTGGGTTCAAGCTTGTCCGGCTGTAACTTCTTTACATAGGCTTCGCAACCCCAAACTTTAAGGAACGGCAATCTAGGTTTCTTCCCAAACATAATTCATACGGTGTCGTTTCAACGGATTTAGATGGTGCCCTATTTAAAGTGAATGCGGTTGTTTCTAATGCATAACCCCAAAATGATAGCGGTAAATCTGTAAGTGACATCATAGAACGAACCATATCTAAGAGAGTTCGATTACGATGTTCGGACACACCATTACGCTGTGGTGTTCCCGGCGGTGTCAATTGTGAAAGTATTCCGCATTTCTTCAAATGCTCGCCAAACTCGTAACTTAGATATTCACCTCCACGATCAGAATGTAGAAATTTAATCTTCTTGTTACATTGATTCTCTACCTCACTTTGAAATTTCTTAAACTTCTCGAAAGTTTCGGACTTATGTTTCATGAAATAGATATACCCATATCTACTCAAATCATCCGTGAAGGTAAGAACATAACGATAACCACCGCGCGATGCTACACTCATTGGACCACACACATCGGTATGTATGATTTCCAATAAGTCCGTAGCTCGCTCCATCATACCATATAATGGAGTCTTAGTCATTTTACCCATCAGACATGCTTCGCATCTTTCAAGTGATTCGAAATCAAGTGATTCAAGAAGTCCATCGGAATGGAGTTTCTTCATACGCTTCACTCCAATGTGACCAAGACGACAGTGCCACATATAGGTCGAGTTATCGCTCGATTTCAAACGTTTAGCCTCAATGTTATTAATATGTGTATTTCCACTATCGAGATTCAATAAGAATAGACCATCTATCAAAGGTGCATGTGCATAAAACATATTACTCATATAAATCGAACAACCATTATTCTCGGACTTAAACAAGTAACCGTCTCGCAATAAACAAGATCCCGATATAATGTTCATGCTTAACGCAGGCACCAAATAACAATTATTTAAGTATAAAACTAATCTCGATGGTAGATGAAGGGGTAGCGTGCCGACCGCGATCACATCAACCTTTGATCCGTTTCCACGCATCGTCACCTCGTTCTTCGCTAGCTTCCGTTTATTCTGCAGCACCTGTTTCGAGTTACAAATATGAGCAACCGAACCAGTATCAAATACCCAGGCACTACTACAAGTACTAGTGAGATACACATCAATAACATGTATATCAGATATACCTTTCTTCTTGATGTTGCCGTTCTTCAAATCCGCCAAGTACTTTGGGCAATTCCGCTTCCAGTGACCTTCTCCCTTGCAGTAAAAGCACTCAGTATCAGGCTTAGGTCCAGCCTTGGTCTTCTTCGTTGGCGTGGTAACTTTCTTACCACCCTTCTTGAAGTGTCCCTTCTGCTTAGACTTGCCTTTCTTGAATTTGGTGGTCTTATTGACCAACAACACTTGGTGCTCTTTCTTGATCTCCACTTCTGTAGATTTCAACATGGCAAAGAGTTCTGGCAACGTCTTGTTCATGTTTTGCATGTTGTAGTTCATCACAAAGTTCTTGTAACTTGGTGGTAGTGATTGGAGGACGCGGTAAATCCCCAAAGCATTAGGAATCACTATACCTAAGCTTTAAAGTTTGTTGCGTGCCTGGACATCTTAAGCACATGCTCACCGACGAGCTGCCTCTTCCATCTTGCGTTAAAGAACTTTTGAAGCCTCATAGCTTTCAATTGCCGCATGAGTCTCAAAGATCAATTTGAGATCCTCGACAATATCATATGGGTCGAATTCTCAAACCTTTTCAAGCTCGATTCTAAACCATACAAGATAGCACACCGAATCGTGAGTCTTGAGTCTTCCGAGTGAGGCAAACATTCTTTATTCATCATGACATCGTTGCGGGTGGTCACCAATGTGCATCCAATTACATAGGTCAAATTACCCAGTGAGGACAATCCTCAAATTATGGAACCAATCCATGAAGTTGCTTCCATTGTTTTTCAACTTTTCTTTTCTAGGAACGCATTAAAATTGATGGTAGGGCTGCCATTGATCTACAACATATTTGCAATAGTTTAGACTAAGTTTATGACAAATTGAGTTCAAATTAATAATAAAATTAATCTAGGTGAACTCCCACTCAAAACAATATCCCTCACATTGTTTTAGTGATCACACGAACCAAATC
This sequence comes from Avena longiglumis, assembly GCA_030063025.1. Classification (NCBI taxonomy): domain Eukaryota; kingdom Viridiplantae; phylum Streptophyta; class Magnoliopsida; order Poales; family Poaceae; genus Avena; species Avena longiglumis. Next base: position 539,515,275 of record CP125973.1, read on the forward strand.
CACCACATCAACACCGATCATCACGAGAGTTGATATAGTTTCAATGGCGAACAATCGACATGTTCATCATATCTACTATATGATTCATGCTTTACCTTTCGGTGATCCGTGTTCCGAGACCATGTCTGTACATGCTAGGCTCGTCAAGATCAAACCTTAGTTTCCGCATGAGCAAATCTGGCTTGCTCACGTTGTATGCACTTGCAGAATCTAACACACCCGATCATCACATGGTGCTTCGAAACAACAAGCTTTAGCAACGGTGCTAACTAAGGGTGAACACTCTATGACTTGAAATTCATGTGTATGAGGGATCATCTTATAATGCTACCATCGTCTACTAAGCAATACAAGATGCATAAAGGATTAACATCACATGTAATTCATAATATGTGATATGATATGACCTTTGTTCTTTGTGCTTCCGATCTTCATCTTCAAGCACGAACATGATCTCCATCATCACCGGCATTGCATCAAGGTCAATGACGCTTCTCCATGGTTGTCGTCCACCGGCTTCAACTATTACAACTACTTTGAATAGACACGCGGGTCTTAACATACTTTAAAGACAACCATATGGCTCCTGCCGGTTGCCAACTTACAATAAGGAACATTGCATACATCAAATATAATCACAATCATGGCCATATCACATCACAGCACACCCCTGCAAAACAAAGTTAGACGCCTCTACTTTCTTTGCATATTTTACGTGGTTTGGGGCTTTCAATAAGTGTCGTCCTAACTTACGAACAAGAACCACAACATTGATACTAGCATTGTTAATCACCCGTTGTAAATTGAATCTTAACTATGCTAGGAGAAACAGGCACCCGCAAAGCCACTTATGCAATACAAGTTGCATGTCAAGCGTGGAGCAAGTCTCATGAACGATGTCATGTAAGGTTAGCCCGGGCCGCTTCATCCCAATATCCCGCAAGATGCAAAGTACACAAGAAGAAATCGACAATAAAAGCATCAACGCCCACAATGACCATTGTGTTCTACTCGTGCAACAGATCTACATATAGACACGGCTCTGATACCACTGTAGGGATTCGTAGCATGGAAAACAAAAAATTTCTATCGCATACAAACAAACAAGCCAAGATCTATCTACTAGATTGTAGCAACGAGTCGATGGAATAACTCACCCTCGAAGATTTCAAAGTGTTTAACGAGAGCGGATTCTCGTGGGTGATGTAGTCGTACTCTTCCCGATCTCAAGATCGCGTAGACGATCCTTCCAGCTGCGTTCGGCGGCGCTCATGATCGGTCTGCGTTAAATACTCGACGAAGACCTTCCTCTCCCTTGTTCAAGCAGGCAGCGGAGGTTGTAGCACTCTCCTCGCGATTCCGGCAACACAACGGCGTGGTACCGGAAGTAGAGGGGAGATCTCGCAGGGCTTCGCCTTAAGCCGGAGCGAGTATGATGGAGTATGAGAGAGTCCTCGACGATCTAAGGTTTAGACACTCCGAGGAGGGTGCTAGGCCGGCGGCTAGGGTTTCACCTAGGCGGCGGAGGCGAGTGCCCTAGGGCCGGCGGCGGCTATGGAGGCGGCGGCGGCTTGGGGCTAGAGTTTAGAGGTATAGGAACTTGTGTCTAGGAGGGGAGCCATGTCCCTCCTTTTATAGGTGGAGGGGGCCGGCCAAGGGAAGGGGAGTCCCTCCCCAACTCGGCTTGGTGGTGCGCCGGCGGTGGGAGGAGGAACTCCTCCCCCAAGTCGGTTTCCACCTCCCTCTCCACTTCCCAAAAATAGCCGTTTGACTTTCAAACTTGGCGTTTGACTTTTCAAACTAGGATTTGAATAAACCCTCTATTTTGTTCAGCGATGACACCGAGTACATGATGCAATCATACCAACTTGATATAACACATTCATGTACCCTTCCCCTCCGGAGTGCCGGACATTCCGGAACCTTCTAGAACATTCCCGATGAAAACACCGGAACCATTCTCCAACTCCGAAATGGGACTTTCCTTATATGAATCTTATTCTCCGGACCATTCCGGATCTCCTCGTGATATCCCGAATCCCATTCGAGACTCCGAACAACATTCGGACTCTTTCTCATCATTCCATAACTACTCAAACAACGTCGAATCCTTAAGTGTGTCTCCCTACGGTTCGTGAATTATGCGGACATGATTGAGACACTTCTCCGAACAATAACCAATAGAGGAATCTAGAAATTCATATGTGAAAGTACAAAGGAAGTCGCCTAGAGGGGGGTGAATAGGCTTTTTAAAATTATTACGGTTTAGGCTCAAGTAAATGCGGAATAAAACTAACGTTTAATTTATTGAGCACAAAACCTAGCCACTAAGTTCACCTAGGTGCACCAACAACCTATGCTAAGCAATATAAGCAACAAGGTGATAGCAAGGTATAAGTACTTGAAGCACGATGGCTATCACAATGTAAAATGCATAAGTAAAGGGTTCGGTTGAGAGATAACCGATGGACGCGGAGACGAAGATTTGTTTCCCGAAGTTCACTTCCAAAGAAGCTACGTCTCCGTTGGAGAGGTGCGATGGCGCAATGCTCTCCGAACGCCACAAATGGCTCACCTCGAGGTGTGGTGGCTCGATGCTCACCCAACGCCACACAAGGCCTCACCCGGATGCGGAAGTCGCAACTCACCGACGCCACAAAAGGCTCACCTATTCTCCCAAGTGCACCACAAAAGGCGGGCACTTGCTCCACTATGGGACGCTTGAGGGCGGTCACCGAACCCGTACAAGATTGGGGCTAACTCCACAACTCAATTGGAGGCTCCCAACAACAAAGCCACAAAAGGCCAACAATGCCACAAAAGGCCAACAATGCCACAAAAGGCTACAAGACCACAAAAGGTCAACAAGACCACAAAAGGTCAACAATCCAACCACACAACCGTCTAGGGTTCCAAGGAACCCAAGAGAAACAAGCTCACAAGCTTGAACTCGCCGAATCTCCGAGGAGAACTCAAACCTATGCACCAAATGCAAGGGCAAGTCCTTCTCCCCCAAATTCCAACAAAGCTACAAAAGCTATTGGGGGAATAAGGGAGGAAGAACACAAGAGTAGAACTCAAACCTATGCACCAAATGCAAGGGCAAGTCCTTCTCTCCCAAATTCCAACAAAGCTACAAAAGCTATTGGGGGAATAAGGGAGGAAGAACACAAGAGGAGAACACAAAACTCTCCAAGATCTAGATCCCAATGATTCCTTCACAAGAAGGGATTTGACTTGGGGGGATTGTAGATCTAGATCTCCTCTCTCAAATCCCTCAAAAAGATGCAAGAATCATAGGAGGGAAAGGGAGAGGAAAGCTTCTTCAAGGTTGACAATGGAGGAGAGAGAAAGCCAAGAACCAAGAAGAAAAGCTAGTACCCACGAAGGGAAGAGGAGCCCTTTAAAGGGCTCCCAGATCTGCCGTTATGGGCATTCGCGACACTGGCGAACTTCCGGTGGGAGGTCGGAAGTTCGTGGCACCCACCAACGGACGAAAAGCTGAGCGAAACCTGAAAAGCGAATCATGGCCGGAACTTCCGGCTCTGGTGAAGTTCCGCCAGCTGGCTCAACGGTCATCGGACCGTTGGCGCTGCTCGAGCGCACCGGAAGTTCCGGTCAACAGACCGGAAGTTCCGGTGAACTTCGAGCAAGTTGAACAAAGTTCGGCAAATAGAACGCTTCAAAGCAAGGTTCGAGCCTTCACGGAACTTGGGGCGAACAAGGGCGGAACTTATGAGTCTAAGCGAGTCTAACCGAAGTTCCGGCCTTGTGAAGTTCGCTCAAGAACTTTTTCAGGACAAGTTCGATGCAAGTTCAAGCCAAGTTTGGCCAAGTTCGGCAAATAGCACACTTCAAAACAAGGTTACCGAATCGCCACCGAACTTGGGCGGAACTAGCGTCGGAACAAATCAGAACAGCTGCAGAAGAAGTTTGAGCGAACTTCCGGTGGAAGCCGGAACTTCCGGGAAATTCGAAACCGAAAACCGTAAAGCATAACTTTTGCATCCGAACTCAAACGGATGAAACCAATTTTGTTGGAAATATTGGGTATCACCTTGGGAGAAAATATCATAAATATATGTGAAGTATCCCCAAGGTGTGGAGCCGGAAAACTCGCAAGATCAAAAACCGCAATAAGATATGCAAGTGAAATCCTTAGATGATGAACTAGAGCTTGTTATGATGATGACCACAAGCTCTAGATCCTCTCATGGACAAGAACCAAATAACAACCAAGAAAGATGATGCTATGAATGCAAAGGTTTGAGCTCTCTCCGAACGATGCAAACGAGACACCCGCTTGAGAGCCCCTCTTGATAGTATGGCTATCTATCCTAAACCCGGTCTCCCAACTAACAACACGAGACCGGCAAAAGAGAAGCCATATCAACATACCTTTTCCTTGAGCATCCCACTTGAACTTGATGTAGACCGTCTTGTTCTTCTATAGTGGGAACACCTTTCTTGTTTGCTCTTTCTCGCTCTTGCTTGATGAAGACTTGCAAAATGCTCCCCCATACTCCATGGGGAAACCTCTTCTTTGAACTTGTCTTCATCATTCCATGAGCACAAGGATGGAAAGCTTCAAGCATGAGATCTTCTAGAGATGGCGCATCTTGAGCTCGTCCTTCTTCATCCTTACTTGAGGTTGATCCATCTTGATGCAACTCTTTGCACATTCCTTGATCGACCTTCAAGCTCCTTCTTTCTTCATGATTCCAATGGGCACAAAGACCTTGGACATTTCTTCATCTTCCAACCTTGAGACCAACATATGGCCCAAGCGATGCCAATGGACAAACCTACAAGTGAAACTCAATTTACACATTAGTCCATAGAGATTGTCATTAATTACCAAAACCACACATGGGGGAATACATGCCCTTTCAATATGGCTCCCACATATTTCTACGATTACTTTGCGATCGAATGAACCACTTACATACGATACCAATTTCCCTTTGTCTCACGATAGTTTACTCATCCGAGGTTATGATCGTCGGTATCTCTGCATACCTAGTTCAACCTCGTTACTGATAAGTACTCTTTTCTCGTTCCCATGATATGTGATCCCTTATGAGCCAGTCACATGCTTGCAAGCTAATTGGATGACATTCCACCGAGAGGGCCCAGAGTATATCTATCCGTCATATGGATGGACAAATCCCACTCTTGATCCATGTGTTTCAACCAATACTTTCCGAACACTCAATGCCACCTTTATAGCCACCCAGCTACGGTGTGGTGTTTGATGTCATCAAAGCATCCATCCGGTAAAGGTGATATGCATGATCTCATGGTCGAAGGAATTAGGTTACTATGTATCAGAAAGCATATAGCAATTAAACTATTAAAATGACTTGATCTTTATGCTACGCTTATCTATAGGAGTATGTCCACCATATCATTCTCCTAACGATATGATCTTGTTGTTAATAACATCTCAATGTTCATGACAGGGAAACCACAATCATTCATTAACCAACAAGCTAGTGATGTATAGAGGCTTTACTAGGGACTTCAAATTAAGTTTACAAATCACACAAGTATTAATGTTTCCTTGTTAATACTATTATAGCATGAATGTAAACACAAAGATATAATAATAACTACATTTATTATTGCCTCTAGGGCATATCTCCAACACTTTCACCCATGCTCATCCTCATATTCTCGGTGTCAGTTATGTAAAAAATGGTAAATGACCCATGTATTTGTGCCACTAGATTTACTATATACTTTGCTTTTGTGATGTTATAAGTTATTTAATTATCCTCCTTGCCACCATCTTCCAATGTCATTAAGCATATAAAAATGTTACTATATTCCAATGTCTTTTTCAATGCACATAACATAAAACTAATAAATTTAATGCACATATTAAAATGTTAAACATAATCATCAAATAAAATTCATTTTGAAAATCCACATATCCGAGACAACTTTTGGGGCAACACAAGTTTGTAAGACAAGACAAGTTCGCGTACCATTTGTTTTCTAAAAGCGCACCATCTGCTTGTAGTACTTAGTGACAACACAAGTTCATGATCTTGTTCGTTGGCTACTTATGTGCTTGCCCCATCATTATGGTCTTGTTGGTTGGCTGCAACATTTTCATGGTCATTGTTTCCTAGGCTATCAAGGTGGCCACTTCTTTTACCAAGAGAGAAAGTGACACATGGGATGAACCAGTTGGATCAACCACAACTCGCAAGATGATTCAAATACATCAACCACGTGTGTCTCTATCGGCAATCATAATAGAAAAGCTACTTAGATTAGTGTGAACAACACATGTAGTAAGAATTATGGAGATAAGCTTGTTGCTACATGAGTCCATTCGCAACACCTTAGAATCTTGAGGTTAAATGCAATCTTATGATATTAAAAAATGGTGTTTTTCACTTTGTCATTGGGTGATCATAAAGGTGTTCTTCATCTCAGAAGTCACTTGTTGAGTTACATGGATCAAGACTGGGATTTGTCACCCCATGTGATGGAGAGATATCGTTGGGCCCTCGTAGTAACACAACATCCTAAGTAGCTTGAAAACATGTGACTAATTTGTTTAGTCACGAGATATTCTATTATGGAACGAGTAAAGAGAACTTGCTCGTAACGAGATTGAACTAGGTATGGTGATACCGATGATTGAATCTCGGACAATTAACATATCACGAGACAAAGGGAATTGAATACGAGATTGTTTGAATCCCCGATGTCGTGGTTCGACCAATGAAATATCTTCATAGAAAATTTGGGAATCACTATGGACATCCATTATCCCGTTATTGGTTATTGATCAGAGAGGTTGTCTCGATCATGTCCACATGTTCTCGAACCCGTAGGATCACACACTTAATGTTTGATGGCGCTAGGGTTTGATGAGATATTATGATGGTGTTACCTAATTATAATTCAGAGTTTTGAATGGGATTCCGAACATCACAAGGAGCTTCGGAATTGTCTAGAAATAAGGGGGCACCCCAGCGTACATGGGACAGGACGCCACAACTCGGCCTCAAGAGCCCATGCGCCAAACCCATAGGGGAAAACCTAGTGGGGTGTATGGGAGGGGGAGTTCCCCCTCCTTTAGCCATCGCCCCAATCAACTTGGAGGGGGGAAGGCATGTGCTGCCCCCACACCTATATAAGGAGAGGACATGGGCTAGGAAGCACCCAAACCTTGTTGTCCACTGCCTCCCCTTCTCTATCCCACATATTCCTCCTCCACTCATAGTTTAGCGAATCTCTACCGGAATTCCACCATACTTCCTCCACCATGTCATCGTGCTGCCGAGATTGCTATTATCCACCTCTCCCCTCGCTTGCTGGATCAAGAAGGAGAATACGACATCAAGTCATATGTGTGCATAACTTGGAGGTGTTGTTTGTGCTATGCTCGGATCGAATCGGATCGGATCACGAAGAGTACGACTACATCATCCCACGACCTCTCAATCGTTAACACATGTGTTCTACAAGGGTATGTAGATCTATTCCCACTCATTACCTACATCTAGTAGATTAGATCTTTGTTTTTCTTCGTACTTGTAGGACAATTTTTCTTTTCTATGTTGTGAATCCCAACAAATCTCTTAATCAAGGAAGATGGGATTGTAACGAGTATGCACGATACCAAATGAAATGAGAATATGGCTTACTACATCAAATTTTCAAGGCATTCATGAGCACCGCCTACTTTCTCCCTAGCTCTATGGGACACTATAACTCATGTCTAGAAGTTTCCTTGCAAGAGTCAAATAACATGTTGGCTCACCCTTACAACCTTAGCTTCAAGGGTGATATTTCAGCCTCTTCTCACCACTCAGTATTCTTGATGAAATGGTTATGAACCAAAATATTCGACCTAACTAGGAAGTATATATCCAACTATTTTGAGTTACTATCTTATTTTAGTTTCTCCCAAGAATCAAGAATCCAAGCACAACCATGCAAGTAACAAATAGTTGTGCTTTTGTTCATGTAAGCCAAAAATGTTAGATGGATGTTGTCATGAAAATCATAAATACTTGCTACATGGTTATCTTATAATGTAAGATACACTTCTCATTATATCGTAGTTGCTTTCATTAGAGTAAAAATATAGAAACATCTGAGTCACCACAATTTTATAGATAGGTACAACCTACAATAAGATTTTTAGAAATAGTTCTCATGGCATAACAAATGATTTGTGTGTTACTTTAATTTTTTGTTTTGATACAATACTACTTCGATGTTTAAGAGATTAATAGCTACTATTTGTTGTTCGTGATGCAGATGAATGTTTCAAACATACATATTAGCCGGCTGGTCACCTCTTTGCTTGTCAACTACTACATCTGTTCCACAATATAATCATTTTAAGCAAGTAGCTTTAAGTTTGGCTTCACCTCTCCTACCACATGACTATATTTTATTACACATCATCTATTCTTATATCTATAATGTTCAAAATGGTTAAATTTTAAAATATTCAAATTATGAAAAAATCTAGATCTAAAAAAATTATAAGTTTAAAATGCTTAAATTTTAAAACTATTTAATTTTCAAATTGTTCATATTCAAAAATTGATAGAATTGAAAATTGTTCGAAATTCAAAAAAAGATTTGGGGATTTATTTCAAAAAAGTTCATAAATTGAAATTGTTCATTAATAAAAGTGTTTAAATTTAAAAAAATGACAAAAAATTTAGTATATGAAAAAGATATTTATATTTTAAAAAGAAAAAACAAAAAACATAAATGGAAAAAGGAAAAAAGAAAAGCAAGTGCGGTCTGGCCCAACACAACCGGCTGGTGTGTGCGGAGCGGAATCCAGGACGCAGTGGTCGGCATATAGGATGGCTGAGGTATGGGCCGGAAGCAGCACTCCCAATCTTTTGAGAACTCCAAGACTCAGCAGGATATTCGGTGCACGGTGGCCTCGGATTACGGCCCAAGAGAGGGTGAAGGCCTGAAGGGAGGGGAAGCGCAACAATACCAGCACGCGCGGCGGCGCTACGCTCACCGGCGCGATGTACGGCGAAACCGAGCCCGCCGCCGCCACGGAGCGCACGGCGTTCCGACAAGCCGAGAAGAAGTACAAGCTCTACAAGCCGCCCAGCACCAAGGGCAGGGGCAGCAGGTCTGTCTCCCCTTTCCCCACCTCCCGTCTCTACGCCGAAACCCCTGAACCCTGACCTCCGAAGCGCTGCAGGAAGAAGCCAGTCGGTGGCGAAGGAGGCGGCGGGGATCTGTCCGCGGTAGTGGACTTCCGCTCGCTGCTTGCTGGCGGCGTCGAGCTGCCCGTTGGGATCGAGAGGTGCGACTGCGCCGGATTCGACCTGCCCGTGTTCCGCTTCTCGGATCGGCCGGGTAACTTACTTGAGAGCTCTTTCTTTCCTAGTACTTTCTTCCAAAATTTATTTGACGATTCGTAGTGGATGTATTGATCCTTGGATGGTCCATTGTAGGGCTCATTTAGCTTATTTCTGATGATTAACTTGTCGTCGAGGTCTCTTGAACGTGGTGTTCTTTGTGGATGATTCCCGGATGGAACATAAATTTTTATTACTGTTTCTAGTTTTAGAATTTTAGGTCATAGAGTTGCTGGTTAATTAGCTTCACCATTTATGATTGGGGCCTTTTTCATCGAAGTTGATTTTTCACAAGATTTCGTATATGTCTTGAACAGGACCATTGGAATATGTTCTATGATTTCCTGATAGCTAGGGAGCCCTCAGGTTCCCCTCTTATAATATATATGGTGCATATTTTGTACCTGAAATATTATGTCAGTGGGATCTACATGTCCGAAGAGATGATGCGAAGGGCAGATTCTATTTTTTGCACGATGAGTGTTGAACTAAAATCTTAGCTAAATTTTACCACAAACATTTACTGAATGCAATGCACTTCTTATTTGTCATATTGCCCCCATACTCATAAATCGTCATGTTATTACACTTGCACTTACTGATATACTTCTTGTTTTGATTTTATAGGATTCTATTTTATTCCTGGTGCTCTTTCTACTGAGGAAGAATGCTATTGGATTAGGGAAAGCTTGAAAACATTTCCACAACCTCCTAATAGAACTAACTTGACTGCTCTCTATGGTCCAATTTCCGATTTGCTTACTGCTGCTAAAAACCAAAAGATTTTGCTTGAAGTGCGAAGTTCTGATGGCCAAGAAAGCACCGAACAGAACAACAGTGGAGAAAAAATACATTCCATTAACTTCAAGTTTGTTGAACACTCTGAGATTGAAAAGGGGGAAACACTTAGGTCAGCCGCAGCAACTACTCTTGTTCGCAAGCTCCGGTGGAGCACCCTTGGCTTGCAGTTTGATTGGTCAAAAGTATGTAACCTTCTCTTCCACAGCAGTGTTAAAAATTATAATTATTTCCTTACTTTCATTTATCTTTTTGCACTGTATGAGTTTAGCTTCTGCTTTGTGGTGCTATTCCAAATATTTTGATACTTCACACTCAGAAATAAAGTACCCCCTCTGTACCAAATTTTCTGATACTTCACACTCAGAAATGAAGTACTCCCTCTGTACCAAAATATAAGACATTTTAGCACGCTGATATAGTGTGCTAAAACGTCTTATATTTTGATAGAGGGAGTAGTTTCTAATTTTTTCTTAAGATCTGGTTCAGTTATTAGAAACATGTCGAATTCATTCCAAACATTTTGTTACTATGAAGTTATAATCCCATTGGAGCACATAACAAAATTGTTATATAAGAGTCTGTGTTTAGTTATGATTGTTCTTGGAAGCTATCTGTCAGCATGATATTCCGATGTTAAAAAATGATCTCAGTGTGAATATATCATTAATCTTTATCATGTGTATGTTGTCTTCAGGTCTGACATGAACCTGGATGCATACTAACAATCTTATGTATGTACATTGCTGACAGTTATTTAAAATTTTGTGCTTGGTAGCGTAGTAGTTAGTAGGACAAGAAAAATCCAGCAGCAACATATTAATACTTGTTAAATCCTTTTCTGGTGACTTGTAACAGCGCAACTATGATGTATCTCTTCCACATAACAACATTCCAGGTGCCCTTTCTACTTTGGCAAAAAAGATGGCCATCCCAGCCATGCCTTCTGGAGTGGAATTCAGTCCAGAAGCCGCCATCGTAAACTATTATGGTCCAAGTATGTTGCTTGCCTCTTCATAAAATGACCTTTTAGCTCGATCCATTCTGTTCAAATCTGTCTTGAAGTAATATGCTTACTTTTCTATCTGTACTGCAATATTATGTGTCGACTCCCGTAGGTGACATGCTTGGTGGCCATGTTGATGACATGGAAGCAGATTGGACAAAACCTATTGTGAGCATAAGGTATAATGTGCCAACTGCTTTCTTAGATCATGATCTTCCCTTCATCCTAACATAGTGTCTTACCTGTTGTCCTTTTAGTCTGGGCTGCAAATGCATTTTCCTTCTTGGAGGGAAGACGAGAGATGAAGTTCCAAGAGCAATGTTCTTGCGAAGTGGAGATATTGTACTAATGGCTGGCGAAGCACGTGAGCGCTTCCATGGTATGTATTACTCTGCAAAATGGGAGTTCTGTCTTCATTGTTAACTGAAACACCATGGGTCATCCATCAGGTCTACGCGATAATCTTTTTCTTCTCTCACAGGCGTCCCACGGATCTTCACAGAAAGTGACCCGCAAGAAATCTCTGGTCTGGAATCACAACTTTCGGGTGATGATGACCGCTTTATCTTGGACTACATCCAGAATTCGAGGATAAATATTAACATCAGACAAGTCTACTGAAGTTTGCTTCGGTTCTAATTAAGAGATGTTGCTAGGCTCGTTAGCGGGCTGCAATGGTTTGGTTGGCTGCATCTGGAGTGGGATGTGAAAAGGTTACTGCAAGATGGTTTAGTCCTTGAATGACGATTCAGTCTTCAAGCTAAACAGGAAAAGGATATTTTTGTCACCCAAAGTGTAAGACAATTAGATACCCCTGGCAACACTAGTGTAACTTAGCAGGATCGCTCAAATGGCAATTCAGTCTTCGAACTAGTCCGGAATTATTCCAATGTGTAAGCCAATTAGATACCCCCTGGTGCGATGACCTTAGCAGGATCGCTCAAATGTTAATTCAGTCACCAAACTAACCAGGAAAAATATTCCTTTGCCGTCCTGTGTAGTAAGCCAATTGGATAGCTGTGGCAAATCATCATAGACATTGAGCAGGATCCCTATAGAAGAATGTTTTCCTCATTCTTATTTGTAAACTCACATCTTCCGGTTTTTGTATCTTCTAATGGTTCATGGTTCATTGAAATGGGTACTAAGGGCACCCTTCGACATGATCAGCTTACGTACTGCTTTCTTATGTAGACATGCTGTACATGCTTATATAATTATTTATACAAATGTATACATATTATGTGAGAAAAAGGAGCATACCAATCTACCAATTATTCAAAAACTTGTATCAGTGCTCCACGTCAATGTGGAAAATAGGAACATACCGATCTGACAGTTACTCTGAAAATTGTATCTGCGCTCCGCATTTATCTTACAACTAGAAAAGACGTCAGTCATACCCCTTTGTCAATAATTACGCTGCATTCTAGGTTTAGTCAAAGTCAAACTTTGTAAAGTTTGGTAGAACATATAGAATAAACTATAAACATATATAACACCAAATGTATATAATATGAAAATATATATTATGACAATTCTAATGGTACTTATGTTGTATTATAGATGTATATAAATTTTTCTATATGTTTGGTCAAACTTATCAAAGTTTGACCTTAATTAAACCCAGAATGCAGGGTATTTCTAAACAGAGGGAGTAGGACAAAGAGTAGGACAAATCACCTCTAGCACGCCTCATCCCATAGATCAAGGATATAGTTAATGTTACTATAGACATCTCTAAAAGTGGACCGAGCACAAAACAGAGCGAGTCAGTACCGTCTTGCGAATTTTGCAATAACAGAGACCAGAACTGCCGTTTGCCTTGGTTCAGAATTTGAAAAGTTTTGTATCAGGAACTAGATCATGATCTCCTTATAAGCCTGTCATTTAATAAAGCCGCTTTTACCCGCAAGAAAAGAGTGAAGAAAATAGCGTTGGAGAACTGGAAAGGAGGGTTAGACGAGCAGATATACTCCCTCCGTCCCAAAATAGATGTCTCAGGTTTCTCAAAATTTGAATGAATCTATATGCTAAATAGAGTCTAGATTCATTCAAATTTTAATAAATTTGAGACAATCTATTTTGAGACGAAGGGAGTATGATATTTGCTGACATTGTAAGGAGTCTATACTCTATACTTTACATACATAGAAAAATTAACACACAGCTAGACTTGCATGTGCAGCCGGCTGGTGGTTGATCCATCGATCATGGGGCCGCCGGCTAGCTGGTAAGCTAGGTCAACGTGCTCAATAAGCACTACCCAGGGCCGGCCCTGAGGGAGGACCGGAGGGGCGGTCGCCCCGGGCCCAAAATTTTGGGCCCTCCGCAGGTATGTGCTACATATATGGGCTATAATAGATATCAGAAAAAAATAAAAATAGCAGTTTTGAATTCTCTATTGATCTAGATTGGGCCTCTATTTTACTAGACACACACGTACATTTTTTTATTTGGAGTCTATCACGGCAGCACGTACATAACATATCAGATAAGCTATCAATCTCTTTGATCATATAGTATGAATGCAGGCGTACGCCGGTTCCTTCCTTGACCTTGACTCGACGCCGTGCTCTCGATCATAGGAAGGCCCACACGCGACAAGCAGCAAGCCGTCGTCCGTCGGCCAATGGTCGCCTATCTTCTTGCACCCTCGCCCTCTGCCTGCAGCCTGCCTCTCGTCTTGCCTTGGCTGTTCAGCGTCTACATGTCCGAATTCTGAATTTCTAATCCTAGTCTTCTCCAGTCTAAATTGCCCCTATTTTTTGTTCTAATTAGTAGTTCTTCTTTATATTTTTAGTGTGATTAATTGGTTATGACACCTGATTTTAGTGCTAACAAAAGGAAAAAGAGGAAGGAAGAACAGAAGTTGATTGACTCACAGAGAGGATCCCTTCCATAAATTTTTAAAGAATAACACAAGCACTTCAAGGAATCTAGTTGAGTTAGCACTAGTTCTTGCTGGAGAATAGAGTAATATTGATCTAGAGGATGATATCGGTACAGAGGAGAACGATGACATCAATACGGGTAATAACAACGTAAATGATCATGATATCGCATTTGATTCATCTTGTACAAAATCTCCTAGTGTTGATTTGGAACCAATTAGTGTGGATATTTATGATCATCCATAAAAAGAAGTTTTTGGACGAGATTGATATTGATTCCATTGTCACTGAATTCGCGTCTAGGAATACACGGAGAAATTTTGAAGGTAATATGTAAACATTATTATTTTTATATGAATATTGCAAATGGATATACTTAAAGTATTTATTATCCATCATTTCATTCGTGTATCTCAAATATTTTTGCAAGGGGCCCTAAATTTTAGTTTTGCCCAGGGTCTCTAAAATCTCAGGACCGGCCCTGGCACTACCTAAACTCTTCATATATACTACGAGTACTACTAACCTAGCCACATTATTGTTGGACACCCACACACGCAGAACAAGCTAATTCATGGCGGCCAGTCTGCTGGCGGCCCATGAGGCCGAGGTGCTGCGTCGGGTCAGCGACGGCACGGCGTTGCTGCGTCACCGGCTGGAGCGGCTGCAGGCCTTCGTCGCCGACTCCGACCGGAAACGCCGGGCCGGCACCGACGTCAACGGGATGAGCCACGCCTGCGAGTCCCGGACGCGGGGCGTCGCCTTCGACGCCGAGGACGCGCTCGACGATCTGACCTTCCACCACCAGGCAGGCCTATATACATTCAACTTTGGAGTTGCTCTCTTGTTCAGTCTTATCCGTCACCCATCTTGTTGCTCATGCATAGTTTTGTGTCCCTCGCTTAATACCAGCTTGCCCTAGAAAGCCTGGGTCGCCGGAGGTGGAGGACGCCGGCGATGTACTTTGCTGGATTCTTCGGCCGGATGGTCGTCCGACGGGGGTTAGCCGGCGAAGTCGCAAGGATCAAGAGCATACTTGACCAGATCTCAGAGAACCAACTGTACCGCAGGATCGAGCATACACCATCGTCGGAGCCACTGACATCACCCGCCACCACGGCCATCGCAGCATGGTAAGTGCACCCTGTGTTAAGCTAACAGTCCCATTTTCTCTGGTCGATTTCTAATTAAGAGAAACCGCCAGAATTTTCTACAAGAGTAATGTTTAATTTCTACTCCAATAAAGACATCTCTAACCGATCCCCAATAGTCAGAGGAGTAAAACAGATCCCTAAAACTCCTCTAACGAAAAGCGGTTCCTAACCGATCTCCAATAGTTTAGAGGAGTAGAACCCCGATCACAACGAAATTCACTCAAATTCGACCAAATTTTGCATGATTCCAACCGAATTTGACAAGTACTAGTTAGATTCACTAAATATCTACACAATACAACCAAAAGTCGGCCAAATTTCACTAAATTTGGCCGAATTGCACTGAAAGCAAATCTAATCCTCCTCCCAGTCGAAGGAGGAGGAATCGCTGTCGAGCTCGATCACCGTCAGCATCGTGGAGTTCGACGTTCTTCACGTCGTACACCATCGCCGCCCGCTCTGCCGACCAGAAGCTGTTGATCCACACCTTCTGGTGAGTGTTCGGGTTGGTGATTTCGGCCACCCACGAGCCCCATGACCGCTATCGCATGTCGCGATAGACCGGTGTCGGTGGCACCGACAGGTCGAGGGTACCGGTGGAGCGGTGGGGCTGTTGCCGGCGCTTGGGTGGTGCCAATCGAAGAGGGGAATGGCTGTGGGGAGAAGAAGCGACAGGGGCTGCGGCGGGGGCTACGGTGCCGGTGACCGTTGGGAATGGGCGGCGGAGACGGCCAACAAGAAGATTTGGCCATCGCGGGGGTCCGCCGATGGCTGGGGGTGTCGGTGGTCGTCGGAGGTGGAGGAGAGGCCGAGGAGGAGGGCAGTGTGAATGCAAAACGGTGAGAAAATATTTTACTCCCCCGCTCCTCTAACCTTTTTTACATCAGCTAGAGATGCCTTAATTTGTGTTTCCTAAAATTCAAATAATAAAGGACAAATGAAAAAAACAACTTGGATCCTTCACCCGAAGATTCCCCCCAAAACACAAGGGGCTATAAACACCCAATATAAGCATTGCATCCTATCATATCTAACCATCTATCGGCTCCAACATGTATCACCTGTCGTTGACCCCTCTCCCCGACCTAACCCTAGGATCCACCGCCACCTTTTCCCCTTTCTCGTCGCTGCCAGAGGGGCCGATGGGCAAAGCCCAGGCGCAACAAGGAGGGTAGCGGCGAGGATCCCTCTCCCCTAGCTGGTGGTGCGGCACGGGCCGTTGTTGCTGGGAGTACGGACTGCCGCTGGTGTGGCAGGCGTAGGTGGAGGCTAGTGGTGGGCGCCATGGTGGACGGCGGCGATGGGATGACCGGTGGAGCTTTGGTGGGTGTGGTCGCTTGGCCCTTGGCCCAAATGCGCCTGCCCCCGCATCCGATCTTCGGATTTCAGAGGATCTCAGCAGGTCTCTTAGCGCCAGCTTGTGGTCGTGGCGGTCCGGGCTGTCTACTCCTCTGCCGACCTAGCTGGTGGGGAATTGGGCGGCCGGTCCCATGGGGAGCCGGTAGGCGGCGGCGCGGGGGCCGAGGATCTGCCTAATAAAGGTGGCGGTCCTTCATCTCTCTCAAGCCAAGACGAAGATCCGCCTGATGTTTCTCTATATTGATCTGGTTACTGTGTCGTGTTTCGGAAGGATCCGCCGGCGTAATCCCATAAGTGCGATCATGCCGAGAGATTGCTGGATCAGATAGGATTCAGTCGTGTGCATCCATGTTTTACTCTGACCGTTTGGTTTTAGAGGGTGCGCTTCAAAGCTTTGTTGGCTGTTAATTGTTAGGAATAGACAAGTTGTATTTCCTGGGGGCCAAAGGCCACAACATATAGTTACATGTACAGGCGAGAATATGCAGGAAACCCCCTAATAGGTGGGGAAAATACACATATAAAAATATACATCTAACACCCCCCCTCAAACTCATGGTGGATCCACAACACTGAGTTTGGAGAGTAAGAAGTCATGCTGCACTCTAGCTTGTGCCTTTGTAAAGAAATCCGCCAACTGCAAATCTAAATGCACATACTGAAGCGCAACAACCTGAGCCTGCACCTGAGCACGTGTATAAAAAGCATCAACACCAATATGCTTGGTAAGCTCATGCTTGACCGGATCACGTGCAATCGATAGCACATCTTGTCGGACAAAAGTGGAGTGGGTGTCGTAACAGAGACCCCAAAATCTGCAAGCAACCACCATAACCATGTCACCTCAGCAATCAACAAGGCCATAGCTCGCAACTCAGCCTCTACACTCGAACGAGAAACTGCAACCTATTTCTTCGTCTTCCAAGCAACAAGCGAACCACCAAGAAACACACAGTAAGGAGAAAGTGAACGACGATCCGAAGGATCACTCGCCCAAGTAGCATCCGAGTAGCACTGGAGCTGGAGAGAGCTGGAACGAGGAAAGAAAAGGCGACGAGTAATCGTGCCACGAAGATAACGAAGAACACGGAGGAGATGACTATAGTGGACAGTGGTAGGAGCTGAGACAAACTGGCTCAGAATATAAACAGGATAAGATATATCAGGACGAGTGACAGCAAGATAAACAAGACTCCCAACAAGATGGCGATAACACGTCGGATCAGGAAGAGGATCACCATCAGTAGGACGAAGCTTAAGATTAAGCTCCATAGGAGTCTCAACAGTGCGCTCATCCCCAAGAGCAGCACGAGCAAGAAGATCCTGAATATACTTTTCCTGAGAGATAGAAAAGCCATCAGAAGTGGAAGAAACCTCGATCCCAAGGAAATAGCGGAGACGACCAAGATCGGTCATAAGAAACTGCTCACGAAGACGAGCCTTAACAAAGGCAATATACTCAGGATCATCACCAGTAATGATCATATCATCAACATAGAGAAGGAGAAGAGTGCGTCCATGAGGAGAAGTGTGAACAAATGCTGCGCCGATCACGAGCGCTGGGAGCGAAACCAGCAGTCACCACAGAGGCAAAATGCTCAAACCAGGCACGAGGGGCCTGTTTTAGGCCATAAAGAGAACGCCGAAGGCGACAGACCATCCCATCAGGGACAGGATACCCGGGAGGAGGCTGCATGTAAACCTCCTCACTCAACTCGCCATTAAGAAAAGCGTTCTGAACATCAAGCTGAGACACAGACCAGTGTCGAGCAGCGTTTACAAGAAGAAGAGTACGCACAGTGGTCATACGAGCCACAGGGGCAAAAGTCTCATCATAGTCACGGCCGTGCTCCTGCTAAAAGCCAAGAGCTACAAGACGCGCTTTGTAGCGCTCAAGAGATCTATCAGAGCGGGTCTTAATTTTATAGACCCACTTACACGTGATAGGACGAACACCGGGAGGGGGAGAGACAAGATCCCAGGTGCTAGTGCGCTCAAGCGCAGCAATCTCCTCAGCCATAGCAAGCTGCCATTCAGGATAACGCTCAGCATCCCGATAAGAAGTCGGCTCGGAGGCAACAGAAAGACCGTACTGGCTAGGAGAGTAACGGTCTGGAGAACGACGTGGACGAGTCGCCGGAAGAGGAGAGGGAAGCTCGTCAGAAGAAGAAGAAGACATATCAGAAGAAGAAGAAGAAGAAGAAGAAGGGACATCAGGAGGAGGATCTGGAACATGAGTGCGACGAGAATAATGAAAGGGAAAAGGAGACAACGGTGAGGTGGGCAGAGGATCAGAAGAAGAAAAAGGAGAACTAGGTGGGGAGGAGGACAACTGAGTCGAAGAGGATGGCGCCGGGGATGAAGAGGGCGCATCAGAACGAGGTCCAGGAGGAGGGACAATAGGAACAGAAGGAGGTGCATCAGGAAACAGAAGAAAGGAGATATCATCCACCGGGTAGGTACCAGAGGTGGGGCGAGGGTAGAAGGGACGCGTCTCATCAAACATGACGTCACGAGAGATGCGCATCCGACGACCAACAGGGTCCCAACAGCGATAGCCCTTATGCTCATCACTGTAGCCAAGAAATACACACTCAACAGACTGAGCGGTCAGTTTGGTGCGTTCACGAGGAGGGAGAAGAACATAGCAAACGCAACCAAACGAACGAAGAGCCGAGTAGTCTGGAGAACCACCAGAGAGACGCTCGAGAGCGATGCCACCTTGGAGGTCAGCAGAAGGCTGGATGTTAATGAGATAAGTCGACGTAGCGACAGCCTCAGCCCAGAAATGCGGCGGAAGAGAAGAAGCAATCATCATAGCATGGGTGGTCTCAAGAATATGACGATGCTTACGCTCAGCGACACCATTTTGAGCATGTGCACCGGGACAAGAAAACTGAGCAAGGGTGCCTTGCTCAGCAAGAACACCACGCAGGTGCTGAGAGATATACTCACCAGCAGAATCAGCACGGAACACACGAATGGGCGAGGAATACTAAGTGCGGACCATAGCCGCAAAGCGCCGATAAATGGACAACACCTCACTGCGAGAGCGCATGAAATATATCCAAGTGTGACGAGAAAAATCATCGATAAAGAGAACATAGTAGCGATGACCACCTTTCGAGGGGAAAGGAGCTGGACCCCAAACATCAGAGTGAACAAGATCAAAAGGATGCTCGGACACAGACTCATTGTGAGGATACGGTAGCTGAATCTTCTTACCAAGGTGACAGCCCTGACAATCCAAAGAAGCGTTTCCGGAGACAGACCCCAGAACACCACGATAAACTAAAGACAAGAGGCGAGAACCACATAAATGTCCAAGACGATGATGCCGTTGCTGAAAAGATCTAGTAGCGACAGCTACAGATGCCGAGGAACTGGCGACGGTGGCATCAGAAGGAAGACGAAGCCAGTGAAGCTCCCAGAGGCCATCATGGCGACGGGGGCCAGCACCAAGCATAGTGCCGGTGCGACGATCCTGAACAGAACAGGAATCAAAGTCGAGAGTGATGCTACAACGAGAGTCAACGATCTGACTACCAGAAAAGAGTTGCATGTTAAGTTGAGGAACATGCGCAACAGAAGGAACATAAAACGAGGAAGTACTAAGAATGCCTCGACTAATGACTGGGTGAGGGGTACCATCGGCAGTAAGAACACGAACAGGAGGGTCGACAGGTCGAACAGAATGCAACGAGGAAGAATCAGGAGTCATATGAAAAGAAGCTCCAGTATCAAGAAGCCATGGGGATGTACCTGGAGAAGGAGGAGGTGGTCGCTCAATGCCAGAAAACTCAGTCGCAGAACCAGCAGAACCTGTCGGTGAAGAATCCCAAGCATCAAGCAGGCATCGAATCTGCGCTATCTCATGCGCAGAAAGGGGCACGACTGGAGAGGTCGAGGTACAATCAGGTGCCGACGAGGAGCTGTCACCAACACACATAGAGGCCGCCAAAGGTGACGACGGAGAGAAATACACCGATGAAGACGGAGTCGACGAAGGACAATCACAGCCGCCTGAAGAAACCGCAAGAGTCTATATCGAGCGGCGGGCCGACATAGACGGAGACGGCGAAGCGCGGCCATAACCACGTGAAGAGGCCGTGAAAAGCGATGTAGAGCGGCAGACCGACGTAGACGAAGTCGGCGAAGGGCGGCCATAGCCGCCTAAAGAAGCCGCAAAGGTCGATGTCGAGCGGCGAGCCGACGTAGACGAGGTCGGTGAAGCGCGGCCATAACCACGTGAAGAGTCCGCAAGAGTTGATGTAGAGCGGCAGGCCGACGAAGACGAAGTGGACGAAACGCGGACAGAACCGCGTGAAGAAGCCGCGAGAGTCGATGTAGAGCGGCGAGCCGACATAGACAGAGTCGGTGAAGAGCAACAAGGCAGCGGAGAAGAGGTCGGATAACCACATGAAGAATCCGCCAGGACCGACGTAGAGTGGCGCGCCGAAAAAGATGAAGTCGACGGGCAAGGGCCAAGTAACGAAGGAAGACCCGAGCGCATGACGGGAGCATCGGAAGAAACAGCAGCAAGAGACGGAGACAACACGTTTTTTTTTCAACGATCAGGTCCGACAAAAGAGACGGGAAAGATCCAGCAGGGAGACAGCGGGGCGCCGGCCAGAGGGCCCAAGCAGTAACACGGCAGGAAGCAACGGGCAGACGCGGGCCAGCAGGTGTGGGCCCAGCCAGTCAGCGACGGTAAGCGGCGAGTTGGTCAACCGCGTGTGGACAACAGGGTGTATGTGCACCAGATGCAAAGGACGGTGTATGTGTATGCACCAGCCGCAGAGGAGTAGCAGAGGAGTACGCGGGTCAGGGAGTATAGCAGGAGGGCGTGGCAGGGAGTAGCAGTGGCGGGGCCCGAGCGGAAGTGAGCGGTTATGCAGGAGGGCAAGGCAAAATTGGGTGTAGATGGTTTTTAGGGGTCAAGTGTATGTGTGTAGATGTGGATGCAAGAAGGACAACCCAAACAGCTTGATGGGGACAGGACGTGCGCGTGGCAAGAATCAGGGAGAGGGCGTCAGGTGGCCTGCGCGTCAGCAGCAGATCGATGCAGGGAGGCCCGTTGGGGTCTGGCAGCTTGAAGGGGACAGGACGTTGACGGGGCGGGCAGATCGATCAGAGGACCACGGCGGCAGATCGATTTTGGGATTGGAAGCAGAGTACCACGACGGCGAGACCAAGCGGTCAGAACGGGAACCGGCAGTGGCCGGGGAGAGCTGACGGCAGCGTGGATCACATGCAGAGGACCGGTAGGCACAAAACCCTAAAACCGGCTCTGATACCATGTTAGGAATAGACAAGTTGTATTCCCTGGAGGCCAAAGGCCACAACATATAGTTACATGTACAGGCGAGAATATGCAGGAAACCCCCTAACAGGTGAGGAAAATACACATATACAAATATACATCTAACATTAATATCATGGGGCATGTTCTCGTTCCAAGGTGCTAACGAAGAATGTTATGAAGTCCAAGATTTGTGGACTAACAATGGTGGTTCGAATCTGGGTGGCGATGATGAATTGGCTTGGTGATTCGTGACTTGGAGCAGTGGCATGCAAGTGGGGGCGGTTGGACAAGAGAGGTTCACGGTTCAATCTTTCAGGGTGAAAACTTAGGGTCTGGTCTTAATTGGTTGTGTCTGGCAATGACCTTATTAAAGGCATTGTTTTGAGTGTGTGAACTTTCTCCAGGCTGAAAACCTAAGATTTTTGATCGGGCGATGAAGATATTTATGCATTGTTCCCTTCTTGGAGGCGTCATCTATTTCTATCTATTATATACTAAAAGCAATATAAGAAGATGTTTCGAGGCATTTGGTTGATCCACATCATTTGAATTATTTTAACCTTTAGATAAAAAATTTGCGGTCAGGATTTAATGAAATCATTTATATTACGTTTCACATGTGGCTCCGTTTGACACGCTAACCAAGTCTGTTCCAAAAGAAAACGTACAAAAGGAAACTAGCCGAGTCCTAGCCAAGAGTCCGTATGATAAAAAAGATTACACCAGCTAGCTAGGCAGGTTCGTTCGTAAAAAAAAAGCTAGCTAGGCTCGGTGAGTCTCTTTTAAGAAAAACAAATACGTATACAAGCCTGCTAGCTAGCTAGGATACTGAAAGCACACCGAAATTTTATATGATTTTGAATTACATGTGCATGGTTAAGGGTACATAAATAGCCAAAAATGTCTATATTTTTTATTTGAGTGGAAAACATTAAAATAGATAGATATATTATGAAACTTGATTTAATAAAATATTCAACGGAAGGCTGCAATATTACTTTCTTTGAATATTAATAGGCAAAGTACAAAAATCTAATTAGCAATTACCTCCATTCAAGAATATAAGATGTTTCCGTACCCTATTTTAGCTTACCAAAACATATTATATTTAGGAACGAAGGTAGGACATTGCTTTTTTTAGCTATATTTTACTACATCAGTGTACATAGCCAAAAAATTATGGACTTGATCAATTATACAATATTAGTATACGACCAGAAACAAGAGATATATACTAAAATTTCTATAAAACATCAAATCACAGGGTCGCCGATCTGATGGATCGTCTTTTTGTATCATAATTATGTATCCCTAAGTATTACAAGCAATATGCCATCTCTGAGACTACAAACACGACAAAATTATCGCAGAAATGCAAGCATCCCGGTGTTTATCTTCTAGCCTCTTTTACTATTATACAAATATTATTTGTTAATAACTGAGCATTAAAAACGATCAAGACCAATTGATCTTTACTGCCAGGAGATAGGCAATAGCTGACATATCTTGAGATTCTACTAAGAAAATTATATTGATAGATTATCACAATGTATCTAAGCATAATATAACTAATCGATACTTGATAAATTTATTCCAAACTTGCTTGTGAGCTGAATGATATGTCTCATGATTGCTCGACCTGGATGACAAGTGTTCTGATGTCCTCAGACTAGATTACAATCTTGATGGTTTATTTGTCTTTGATGTACCCTTTGGGATAATAGACAGTTTGGAAAGTTGTAAATTTCATAAAAATCATGGAAATAATTTGAATTCACACATCTATAGATTTGCATGGGAGTATAATTTTTTGGTTCCTTTTGTTCCAATTCCAATTATTACTACATATGCCAAAATAGAAAAAGAACTAAGGTATTACTGTGAGGAGATGTGACGACTTTCGGAAAATTCCAACAACTAAAAAAGGGACTGCACAATATAGTCTTATTTTCCGTTTCATTAAAAAAATGCATAAAACTTTATACTTGTGAGAGAAAACATATACACCTTACATTACTAAGAGGGCTTGACGTAGTATTTTTATGGATTAATGTTGTTGGCATCTGAAATAGTATGCATTAATCTTTGTTTAGATGACCTAACATGGGTATATTTATTATTAGATATCTCTCCTAGGATTTTTTTTCTGTTTTGCATGATTAGACATGCTTAGAGTATTTTTCATGTCTTTATGATGTAAAAGTCAACATTAAAGCATAGATTGTTAAACACTCAATAAAATTAAACACTTACTAAGAGGCTTGAACTATGTTATCGGATATTCGTGTTAGAGATCGAGGTAACATGTAAATATCTTAATAAATTGATAAAAATACCACATCAAAGTACATGACCTTATAAAAAACATGTCGTCGTACTTCTCTAACTTTAACAAGCGATAAACATTTTAATGGATCAGCTGAAAATAAAATAGTAATTTATAATATAGTGCTAAATTGGTATTTATCGTTTTATAGCATCATATTATTAACATACAAAATAATGTAATTTTTCACCATTGAATTTAAGGTTTCACGTTTTGAAATTGTGTAAGTAGTTGTGACGAAGAACACATACCGAGGTAACAATTCCAAAAATTTGATTTGGTCAAAATATTAAGGATGATGAATTATTTCCTTTTTTGTGTTCTTGAAGAAAATTTATCCATGTGAATCAAGCTAGCAAACTGATCTAATCGTACACACAGTTTTACTATTGACCTAATATTGCATATGTTTGACGGATGATGTAACCCGTCAGCCCACAAATTTCAGTTATTTAAATCTCTCTAAACATATGTGAGACTATATTTACCATAATTTTTATACAGTCATAGATCCATATTATTTCTTATTATATAATTCGATATCCATGACACCATAACTATATTTCTCAGACACAATCAACTTATTAAAGACGGTGCCCTCGCATTTGCGAGGGCCACGACGCTAGTTTTAGAAAAGCTGGACTTCTGGTGCTGTCTTGGTGACGGTAGTACTGTTGTTCCAATGAATGGGTCACTGTAGCGGGATTTTTCTTTTCTTTTTTAATTATTCTTTCTTTTTTGGCTATGTGCATCCGTATAACCATTAGGACAATGCATTATTGCAGAGGCTAGGTATAATTGGTATCTTTTTATATTAATATATGCTTCTTTCCAAAAAAAAATACCACTTGCCAAAGTAAATGAAATTTCACGCTAACGATTGGCCAACCAAATCAATAACCATCGAGATAAGAACATGTCAATAATCAGACCACCAAACTATACAAATAGGAACAATGCTCCTCTAAATTTGTTTTGTGAAAAGGAGGTTGCATCAAAGTGATGCAAAACAACCTTTATTTATGGAAAATGATACCGATCCCCCGGACGATGCCATCGTCCGGGTCGAACCGCTTGCTAGTAGACCCTACCCACGCGTCCTTATCCTTTCCCACACTTCCCTTCTTCC
This sequence comes from Avena longiglumis, assembly GCA_030063025.1. Taxonomy (NCBI): domain Eukaryota; kingdom Viridiplantae; phylum Streptophyta; class Magnoliopsida; order Poales; family Poaceae; genus Avena; species Avena longiglumis. The sequence continues at coordinate 539,540,611 of CP125973.1, forward strand.
TCGTCATTTTTCCTTTCTCCCCATGCGAGCATGCCGTCCATGAAGAAGCTCGTGTCCTCGCGCCGTCACGACACCGGCCACTCAGCTCCACAGCTCGCCGCCGCCAGCAACCCCGCGGCCTCTCCCTGTCCTTCTCCCTCGCTGACCCCGTCGAGCCACCGTACGGAATCCTAGCGGCTTCTGCACGAGGCCACCACCTGAGCACGGTCGCCGGTTCATCCTCCTCGATGGCTGCATCACCAGCCTGGCACTAGTAGTCGGCCGTAAGACCGCGAGTGCCGCAGCAGACCGCGAGGCGGGCTCGACAATGGAAGTCCACGTCGGATGCAGAGCAAGGAGGGAGCACGTGGCCAGCGAGGAGGTCATGGATTGATTCATGGAGGTGCTGCCATGGGGGAGATGAGGGTTGTTGTGCTGCTACCAACGATGATGCTACAACGGGCGGGTGGAGTCGGGCGACGTTTTGCTTGCTGAAGGTTCCTGGTGATGCTACGGTGTTGCTAAGGAAGGCAGGAGGAGTTGCTACAGGCGGTCCCGATAGTGCGGGTCGTGTTTGTGGATTTGCTGCATACCTATATTTTTTTTGCTTTTTTGTTGTTCTTGAAATGCTAAAATAGCGAAAACCTTTTGCTGCGACGTCTCCAGTGAGGTCTGAGGCGATGTCTTCGACGAAGTCGAATTTTTGCTACATTAGCACAATTTTTTGCTATAAACATTTTTTAGTTTTTCTACAACAGTGGCAATTGTTTGATATGGTGTCTTTGGCGAGAGTTTTTTCGGCTATGTTTTCACCCAAGTCCTATTTGCTATGTTAGCACAAAATTTTTGATACATGGTCTCCGACGAGGTTTCCAGTGAGTTTTCAGCGAGGCCGGCCCCCTTCTAATTTCTAGGCTGAACCCTTTTTTTCTTCGGAAACAAAAGCGAAAACATTTGTAACAAAAATTAGTCAAAAGCGGGAATTTAGGGAAAAAAAGACACGTGTCGCCAGGGAAAGGAGGACGATGGAATTTTCACATCGTCCGAGGGACGCTGAGTTGATGTCCTTTATTTATTAAATCTGATGCTAGGCAACGAGATAAGTGTCAAAATGAGTAGATTAGACGATGCATTGGTACTTGGTAGTTACATGCAAGAATTAATTCCTTGGCTGCATGGAGTAGGAAGTGTGGAGAAGAAAGATGACATTAATTCTGTAATTAAGTCTAACGCGCCTAGGAAGAGAGGAGTTTTGAAAACGCATGGCTTTTATAAGACGCCCTCCAAACCGTGACGGAGGGAGTACATAGTTTTGAAAACTATAGCAGAATCATTAAAATATAAGAAATTAACACCTGCTCCGTCCGTATATAAGATGTTTTAGGTATGCGAAAAAAAATATCTAGACTTGTTTAAGTGTATAGATTCACTCTAAACATGAGTGAACCTATATACTAAAAGTAGTCTAGATATTTTTTTCACAAAGCTAAAATATCTTATATTTCGAAACGGAGGGAGTATAACTTAATCTGACTTCTTCCGTGGCAACATCTTCAAGAAAGGGAACACGTGCTCATGCCGTCGGACAATAGTCTTCATCCCTGTTACGAAGAACAACCAATTAGGCTGGTCCTAGTGCTAGTATCATAAGATGTATCATGCATGCCAATTTGGCAAAAATCTGATGTGGCACCATAATTAATAAAAAGAGAGGTGGTTAGTGTATCATAGGTAGATACCGTATCATAGCACGTAAAGCTAGAAATTATAATGACAAGTAAATCTTGGACACACATTTTACATAGAGATTCTACAAATCAATAAATATATCACTACTATGATACTACTATATGATACAATGCACTAGAGACATAGTATATCATATGCATGATACTACCACTAGGACCAGCCTTAAGGCCAACATATCAGCAAGGAGACAGCGCATTCAATAAGTTAACGATGCAGGTTCATGTTGATCTCAACCACCGCTTGTTTTATCTATCATTTCAGTTACCGGTCATATTCGAATATTACACAGCATGCAGGGGTTTTAGCAAAACCTTGATTGGTCCATAATATTTACGTCGTTTTTAAAAAATACAGAGAACCAAGTGGGCCTAAAAGAAAGGAAAATAATACTACTCGCCGAGGGATCCCGTGACTTCGATCCCCGGGTCGCCGCGCGCGACGTTTCGTAGTTATGCCTCCCTGCAAACAACGTGGGTGGGACCTGCTTCTTTTCCTTTGCCTTATCTCTTTCTTCTACACCTCGGCGTTCCTGTTTCCAGCAATGGTGTGCGCCGCCGCAGCTGCGCGTCTGCTGCTTGCCTGTCGGAGCTCGTTGTGCACCGCCACGCCGCCTACTAGCGCCGTCCCGCCTCTGGGCTGCTGCCTCGCCGCCATGCATACCCGACAGGCTGTTGCCGCACTGCGCCATCGTGCTTGGTTCGCCGGAGCGCCGCCTGCTCGCGTCGCCAAGCCTCCGGGCTGCTACCTTGCCGCTGCCGTCTCCCTTCTCCCTACTCTCCTTCCGCCGACGTACCACCCAAGCCCTGCGCGCGTCGCCCAAGCACTCCTGCGGACATGGCGATCTCGCTGGAGATGGAGGCCCCGCCCCGCTCCGCCGCCTCTTCCCACGTCGTATTTGTGTTCGTGTTCTCACCAGGCGCGCGAGAGCTCCTGCCGGAGCAAGCACTTGCCATTGCAGCCGAATCAGGCGGATTTTTGCTACTCGCAGGGTGCTACACAAACAAGACGATGATGCTACTGGAAGTGGTCGTCGTTGCTACAAATGAAAGGTCACGGTGCTACCCAACCAACGAATGCGTTTTGAGATTTTTCTACGGGGCGATGCTACAATAATATTAATGTTTTGTTATTTCTGTTCTATGTTTTTGCGATAATAGCACAAAGTATTTGCTACGATAATTTCGACTAAAGTCCTCAACAAAGTCGGTTTTTGTACGGCAGCCACCGCCGATATCTCCGGCGAGGTCGTTCTTTTTGCTACATTAGCATATATTTCTTGCTACCACAATTTGGCGGTTTTGCTACAATAGCATAACGTTTTTGCTACACGGTCTCCGGTGAGGTCTGAAGGGTTTCGCAGCATAGTAAATCAAAAATTTCTACGGATGCGAACAGAGGGAAATCCAAGATCTAATCTAGGAGATGCAATCAACGAGAGAGATTGGATTAGATCTTCATACCCTTGAAGATTCAAGACAATGAACGCTCGTCGAACGTGGGTGATGTAGTCGATTCGCCTCCTCCTCGCGATCCGATCCGATCTAGCACCACAAGTGGCGGTGCCTCCGTGAGATGCACACGCAAAGACTGACGCCTCCTCCTTCCTCGGACCAAATGAGTATGGTGGAGAGATAGATTGGATCTACAACACGACGGCGTGGTGTATATGGTGGAGAATTTCACTGCAGGCTTCGCCTACAAACAATGGAGGAGAGAGAGGCAAGCAGAGCTACTAGGGCTTGGAGGAGATGTGTGGGGAGGGCGCACCACCCTCTATATATAGAGGGGGGCCAGCCCTGCCCTCCTCCAAGCCTATCTCTAGTTTAAACAATTTAAACTCTCCCTTATCTAGAAATCCTATCTCTAGTTTAAACGATTTAAACTCTCCTTATCTAGAAATTCTATCCCGAGATTTAAACGAGTCAAATCTCTCTAGAATCGGCTGGGCCCTATGGGGCCTTGTGCCCCTGGCCCAATGCGCCGTGACACTCCCTCATAGGCCCATGCCCCTCCCGGAAGGTGGGGCCACGTTGGTCCCTTCGGAAGGTTCTAGAAGCTTCCAGACAATACCGATTAACCCTAACAATTCGAACTCCAAAACTGACCGCTTTATATGAATCTTATTCTCCGGACCATTCCGGAACCTCTCGTGATATCGCGGATCTCATCCTAGACTCCGAACAAAAATTCATAAACCAATTATCCAATCTATCCTAGCGTCGAGATACGTTAAGTGTGTGACCCTGCGGGTTCGAAAATATGCGGACATGATCTTCTATCAATAATCAACAGCGGGGTCTGGGCACCCATATTGACTCCCACACATTCATCGATGATCATATCGGATGAACCACGATGCCAAGATTCAATCAATCCCATATATATATTCCCTTCGTCTCGCGATATTTTACTTGCTCGAGATTCGATCGTCGGTATCGTCATACCTAGTTCAATCTCGTTCACAGCAAGTACTTTACTCGTTCCGTAATCCGATATCACTTTGTGATTAACTCCTTAACCACATGCTTGCAAGCGGTGTTGATATCGACACGAGTGGGCCCAAGTATATCTCTCCGACTTGGGAGGGACAAATCCCATCTCGATACATACAACCCAATGATACTTTCCGATCACGAGAGACACCTTTATGATCACCCTCTCATAGGATGACGTTTGATGACCTCAAAGCTTTCTTCCGATACCGTGGAGTTGTATTATCTCATGGTCTAAGGAATACAATATTTGACATAGGAAAAGCTTCAAAGACGAACACGATGACACGATCTAATTGCTCGCTTTGTTTGGGTCTATCCACCATATCATTCTCCCAATGATATGATCTCATTATCAATTGACAACTCATGTCTATGGTTAGGAAACCTTAACCATCATTGATCAATGAGCTAGTCCATAGAGGCGCATTAGGGACACGGTGTTGTTCACAAACCACACAAGTATTAAAGTTTCCGCTTAATACAATTCTAGCATGGAATATAAACTTTATCATGAACAAGAATTATAATGATAACATCTTTATTATTGCCTCTAGGGCATACTTCCAACAGCCTCCACTTGCACTAGAGTCAATAATCTAGTTTACATCTGGCAACAATCTCACACCCATGGCAATCGAGGTGTTGATCATGTTTTACACGTGGAAGAGGTTTAGTCAATGGATCTGACATTCGATCCGTATGTACTTTGCTAATCTTCGATCTCCATATGCTATATAATCTCGGATTATATGAAACTTATGTTGATATGCTTGGTCTTTGGATGATATCTTGGTTCCTTAGCGAGTGCTATGGCGCCGGTGTTGTCACACAATATCTCCAATGGGTCCAATGCACTTGAACCACGCCAAGCTCGATGATGAAGTTTCGATCCAAACTCCTTCACTTGACGCCTGCAGCAGCCATGTATTCCGCTTTCATCAGATCCCGCGATCACGCTTTGCTTGCAGCTTCTCCACTCCAGCCTCCATTCAAAATATAAACGTATCCGTCCGAGATTTAGAATCATCCTTGTGTCGAAACTAGCATCGACATAACCTTTACGACAAGTCGTTCATCACCCCATAGACTAAGAACATTTCTTTAGTTCTATTTATGCACTTTAGGATGTTCTTCACGGCTGTCCATGTTCCACTCGGATCACTTTGATATCTGCTCGTCAAACTAAGAGCATTGGACACATCCGTCTAGTACACAAGATGACATACATGATGGAACCTATGGCCGAGGCATAAGGCAATTTGCTCATAGCTTCCCTATCATTTCATCAGAATGGACACCGAGCCTTGCTCAATATCTTACGACAACATAGGCAATCGAACCTTTCTTTGCCTTATCCATTCGAACCTTTTCGAACTTTGTCTAGATATGTACTACGGCTTAAAGCTATCAGCGTCTTTGTCTATCTCTATAGATCTTGATGCCCAATATATAAGCTTTCACCTAGGTCTTTCATTGAAAAACACTTGTTCAAATAACTCTTCACATCGTTAAGCATGTTGATGTCATTTCCGATAATCAATATGTCATCCACATATAGTACCGTAAACGCCACCGAGCTCCCACTCACTTTCTTGTAGATAAAAGCTCAGAGCAATTTGGAACAAATCCAAAGCTCTTGATCACTTGATCAAAACGAAGGTTCCAACTCCGAGATGCTTGCTTCACCCATAAATGGAACTGAAGTTTGCATACTTTACTAGCATCCTTAGGATCGAAAACCTTCGGGTTGCATCATATACAACTCTTCATCAATGTTCCCATTGAGGAAAGCTCTTGACATCCATCCGCCATATTTCATAATCATGAAACGCAGCAATTGCTAATAAAATCCGAATGGACTTAAACATCGCTACGGAGAGAAAGTCTCATCGTAGTCAACACCTTGAACTTGTCGAAAACCTTTGCGACAAGCCGTGCTTTATAGACGGTAACATTACCATCCGCGTCCGCTTTTTCTTCTTGAATATCCATTTGCACTCAACGGCCTTTCGGTCGCTAGGAGGGTCCACCAAAGTCCATACTTGGTTTTCGCTCATGGATCCCAATTGGATTTCATGGCTTCTAGCCATTTCTCGAGTCCGGGCTCATCATCGCTTCCTCATAGTTCGTGAGGTTCACCGTCTTCTACCAACAAGACAACAAGACAGGTGGTTGTCGACCACTCAGAGGGGCACGCGACCTTGTCGACCGCGACGCTCAAGAGAAGATCGTCCAAGCTTCATGATCCTTGTCATTAGCTTCCTCTATCGTTGGTGCAAGCTTTGGAACAATTTCTGTGCGCTACTCTCCAATTCAAGAGAAGGTTCAATAACCTCGTATAGCTCTACTTTCCTCCCACTCACTTCTTTCAAGAGAAACTCCTTCTCAAGAAAGGAACCGTTCTTCATGACAAACACTTTGCCTTCTGCTCGGATAGAAGGTATACCCAATAGTTTCCTTAGGGTATCCTATGAAGACACATTTCTCCGCTTTGGGTTCGAGCTTGTCCAAGCATCAACTTCTTGACGTAAGCTTCGCATCCCCAAACTTTAAGAAACGACAACTTAGGTTTAGCACCAAACCACGCTTCATACGGTGTCGTCTCAACGGATTTAGATGGAGCCCTATTTAAAGTGAATGCAGGTTTCTAATGCATAACCCCAAAATGATAATGGCAAATCAAGAAGAGACATCATTGATCGGACCATATCTAATAGGGTTCGATTCCTGCTCAGACACACCATTGCTGTGGTGTTCCGGTGGCGTGAGTTGTGAAACGATTCCACTTGCTTTAAGATGCGTGAGAAAATCATAACTCAAATATTCACCTCCACGATCGGATCGTAGAAACTTAATCTTTACATTACGATGGTTCTCCACTTCATTCGAAATTCTTTGAACTTTTCAAACGTTTCAGATTTATGTTTCATTAAATAGATATACCCATATCTACTTAAGTCATCGGTAAAAGTGAGAAAATAGCGATATCCACCGCGTCGAAACACTCATCGGTCCGCATACATCGGTATGTATGATTTCCAACAAGTCCGTTGCTCGCTCCATCATACCGGAGAACGGGTTTTGATCATCTTGCCCATGAGGCATGGTTCGCATCGTCAAATGATTCAAAATCAAGAGACTCCAAAATTCCATCGAATGGAGTTTCTTCATGCGCTTTACACCAATATGACCTAGACGATTGCCACAAATAAGTAGTATTATCACTATCTACTTTGCATCTCTTAGCCTCAATGTTATGGATGTGTGCTTCATCCCTTTCGAGATTTAGAAGAAATAAACCATTCACAAGAGGTGCATGACCATAAAAGATGTTACTCATATAAATAGAACAACCATTATTCTCCGATTTAAATGAATAACCGCCTTGCAATAAACATGATCCGGAAATAATGTTCATGCTCAACGCAGTACATAATAACATTTATTAAGGTTTAAAACTAATCCGAAGGTAAAACTAAGGAGAGCGCGTCGACGGCCATCACATCAACTCTTGATCCGTTGCCAACGCGCATCGTCACCTCATCCCTCGCAAAGCCGCTCATTCCGTAGCTCTGCTTTGAGTTACAAATATTAGCAACGAACCGTATCAAATACCTGTGCACTACAACGAGGGCTAGTAAGGAAAACATCAATAACATGTATATCAAATATACCTTTGATGGTTCCAGCCTTCTTGTCCGCTAAGTACTTCGGACAATTGCGCTTCCAGTGACCCTTGTCCTTGCAATAGAAGCACTCAGTGTCCGGCTTAGGACCAGACTTGAGCTTCTTCTCAGAATAGGGCAACGCTTGTCACGCCTTTCTTGAAGGGCTTCCTTGCACCCTTACCTTTCTTAAAGGTGGGGGGCTTGTTGACCATCAACACATGATTATTCTTTTTGATGTTCACCTCCGCTACTTTCATCTTAGCAAAGATCTCAGTGATCATATCAGTGGAACCAATCTGATTGTGATTAACTACAAAACTTTTGTAGCTAAGAGTGTCAATCTTGAGCTCCTCTGGAATCATGCAGTCCAGTTGCTCAAGGCGTTGAGTGTAGCCCGACATCTTAATGGCGTGCTCACTAACGGACCTCCCTTCCTCCATCTTGTAGTTAAAGAATTTCTTAGAGATCTCATATCTCTCAGAACGGGCTTGAGTCTGAAACATGTTTTTCAGCTCCTCGAGAATCTCAAAGGGCCCGGCGAACTCCTCAAAACGATTTTGAAGATCCGATTCCATAGCATACAACATGACGATCTTAATCAAATCATAATCATCCTTGCGTGATCGATAAACAGCTTTTCATCACCGGCGCATCTATAGCGTGGCCACCTAACGCTTTCCCAAGGACATAGTCCTTTTGTCCGCCAGAATGATTCTTCGATTATGGAACCAATTGGTGAAGTTAGACCCATTGTTTCTAAGCTTTTCTTTCAAAGAAAACGCGTTGAAGTTGAAGTTAGACTTGGCCATTGGATCTACAGTATTTGCAAGTACAATTTAGACTATGTTCATGATAAATAGTTCAACTTAATCAAATTACTAGATGAACTCCCACTAAATTCAACATCCCTCAAGTTGTTTAGTGAACACGATCCAAATTCACCACACCTAATCCGATCATCACGAGAAGAGATGTGGTTTCAATGGTGGACAACAAAGTGTCGATCATATCATTCATATGACTCATGCTTAATGAAAGAACATTTCTTAATCCCTAGTGTTTTGTGTGTTAGATAACAATACCAAGGATCATTTAATGTGTGTTGAAGTGTTGCAGCTCAGAAATCTACCTTTGGGGGCGGATAATCCTTCACCAGGCGGATAATCCGCCTCCCTCGCCTAAGCTCATAAGCCCGGAAAAGGCGGAACATTGGCCGGACTTTCGGGCCAGGCCGGATAATCCGCCCCCCAGGGGGGCAGATAATCCGCCCCTCCTGCTCTTCGCCAAGGCGCAAGCCCCAGAGAGGGGGCGGAGTTTTGGCCGGACTTTCCGGCAATGCCGGATAATCCGCCAGAGGGGCGATAATCCGCCCAAGATATTCTCCAAGTTTCACCGAGGCGCAAGCCCGAGAGGCGGAGTTTCCCGAGAATCCGCCTTGGGGCGGAGTTTCTGTGGGCGGATAATCCGCCCAAGTGGGGCGGATAATCCGCCTCAAATTTGTGCACGGCTAGATCCGGGAGGGTATTTAAGCCAGCAATCCCTCCCGCGTAACTCTTGATTCATCTCGAAAAGAACAGATCGATCTCAAAGTTCATACAAGAGTGCTCCACCTAGATCCATCCAAAGGCCCCATCCCTTTGGGAATCCAAGGAGGAGAACTCGACCTTCATCATCAGCAATCAAGCGCTTCATCTCCTCTCCATTCATTTGGAGAACCTCCGATCTAGTATTTCTTTCAAAGATCTAGATCCTTGTTTTTGTTCATATTGATAAACCTTGTTTTTGTGGCAGCTTGTTGTCATCCCGGGAGCCCCCAATTCGGTTGTGGGTGTGTGCCCCGATAGTATTGTAAAAGGCACGGTTCCGCCTCAAGGGATCCAATAGTGGAGAAGGTGGATCAGGCCTCTCGTGGCGAGATCCATCGGAGAATAGGGTGAGGCCTATTGTGGCGTGGTGGTCTTAGAACCGCCACCCTCCAACGCAGACGCATTTCCCTAACAAGGAAGTAATCATGTAAAACAAATCCCTGTGTCTCCGCGTGCTCCACTACGGTTTCCTCGCTCCTCTTTTACGTGCTTAGTAGTTAGGGTTTCATATAGGGAAATTCTCGTAGTTGCATATCTAGAGAATTTACCTTGTGTCAAGCCTAAAATTGAAAAAGTATATTAAAATTGGATAGCACCTATTCACCCCCCCTCTAGGTGCCCATACGATCCATTTCACTTAACCTTTCGGTTCTTGTGTTCCGAGGCCATGTCTGTACATGCTAGGCTCGTCAAGCTAGACCCAAGTATTTCCGCGTGTGCAAAAACTGGCTTGCACCCGTTGTATATGAGCGTAGAGTCTATAGCACCCGATCATCACGTGATGCTTGGACACGACGAACTTTCGCAATGGTGCATACTTGGGGAGAACACATTTTTTATCTTGATCTTTAAGTGAGGAATCATCTTATAATGCTACCGTCGCGATCTAAGCATAATAAGATACATAAAGGGATAAACATCACATGCATATAACTTTATGTGACATGGTATAGCGAATCTTCGCGCAATGATCTCCATCTTGTGCGTTACGGCATGATCTCCATCACTCCACCATGATTGCCTCCACCACGAATAGCAACTACAACTATTGCTAACTACTTAGCGATAAAGTAAAGCTATTACATGGCGTATAAGAAGTTGACTCGCAGGTCATACACAATTATAAAGACAACCATATGGCTCGCCGGTTGTGTACTCATCGACATGCAAGTCGTGAAACATTACAAAACATGATCATCGCATACAATATACACATCACATCTTGGGCCATACCATATCACAGAAAACACTCGCAAAAACAAGCTAGACGCCTCTACTTTGTTGTTGCATGTTTTACGTGGCTTATGGGAGTAGATGCTAAGAACGATTCTTACCTACGGAAAGCCACAACGGTGATATTATGGTTGCCAAACTCCGGTGTTAATCCCATGACAACTATAGTGAGAGAAACTGACATCCACCAGCCGCATGTGTGGTACAAGCCACACGTCAAGTGCGGAGCCGGTCTCGCGAACGACGTCGCGTAAGGTTGGCCTGGACCGCTTCAATCTCACTATCCCGCGTCATAAGAAGAACACGAACAAGAGGCTTGCAACAGAAAACATCAACGCCCGCAACAACCATGTTGCGTTCTACTCGTGAAACACATTTACGCATAGATCTAGCTCTGATACCACTGAAGGGTTTCGCAGCATAGTAAATCAAAATTTTCTACGGATGCGAACAGAGGAAAAGCCAAGATCTAATCTAGGAGATGCAATCAACGAGAGAGATTGGATTAGATCTTCATACCCTTGAAGATTCGCACAATGAACGCTCGTTTAACGTGGGTGATGTAGTTGTACTCGCTTCTCCTCCTCGCGATCCGATCCGATCTAGCACCACAAGTGGCGGTGCCTCCGTGAGATGCACACGTGCAGCACCTCGATGTCTCCTCCTTCCTCGGACCAGCGAGTATGGTGGAGAGATAGATTGGATCTACAACACGACGGCATGGTGTATATGGTGGAGAATTTCTGCTGCAGGGCTTCGCCTACAAACAGTCGGGAGGGAGAGAGGAAGGCAGCAGGGCTACTAGGGCTTGGAGGGAGATGTGTAGGGGGGAGGGGGCGCACCACCCCTCTATATATAGAGGGGGGGCGGCCAGCCCTTGCCCCTCCTCCAAGCCTATCTCTAGTTTAAACAATTTAAACTCTTCCTTATCTAGAAATCCTATCTCTAGTTTAAACGATTTAAACTCTCCCTTATCTAGAAATTCTATCCCGAGATTTAAACCAGTCAAATCTCTATAGAATAGGCTGGGCCCTATGGGGCCTTGTGCCCCTGGCCCAATGCGGCCAGGACACTCCCTCATAGGCCCATGCCCCCTCCCGAAAGGTGGGGCCACGTTGGTCCCCTTCCGGAAGGTTCTAGAAGCTTCCGGTACAATACCGATTAACCCGGAACAATTCCGAACTCCAAAAACTGCACTGCCTTATATGAATCTTATTCTCCGGACCATTCCGGAACCTCTCGTGATATCCCGGATCTCATCCGAGACTCCGAACAAAAATTCATAAACCAATTATCCAATCTATCCTAGCGTCGAGATACATTAAGTGTGTGACCCTGCGGGTTCGAGAATATGCAAACATGATCTTCTATCAATAATCAACAGCGGGGTCTGGGCACCCATATTGACTCCAAAACATTCATCGATGATCATATCGGATGAACCACGATGCCAGGATTCAATCAATCCCATATATATATTCCCTTCGTCTCGCGATATTTTACTTGCTCGAGATTCGATCGTCGGTATCGTCATACCTAGTTCAATCTCGTTCACAGCAAGTACTTTACTCGTTCCGTAATCCGATATCACTTTGTGATTAACTCCTTAACCACATGCTTGCAAGCGGTGTTGATATCGATTACCGAGTGGGCCCGAAGTATATCTCTCCGACTTGGGAGGGACAAATCCCATCTCGATACATACAACCCAACAGATACTTTCCGATCACCTGAGAGACACCTTTATGATCACCCTCTCATAGGATGACGTTTGATGACCTCAAAGCTTTCTTCCGATACCAGGGAGTTGTATTATCTCATGGTCTAAGGAATACAATATTTGACATAGGAAAAGCTTCGCAAAGACGAACACGATGACACGATCTAATTGCTCTGCTTTGTTTGGGTCTATCCACCATATCATTCTCCCAATGATATGATCTCATTATCAATTGACAACTCATGTCTATGGTTAGGAAACCTTAACCATCATTGATCAATGAGCTAGTCCATAGAGGCGTACTAGGGACACGGTGTTGTTCACAAACCACACAAGTATTAAAGTTTCCGCTTAATACAATTCTAGCATGGAATATAAACTTTATCATGAACAAGAATTATAATGATAACATCTTTATTATTGCCTCTAGGGCATAATTCCAACAAGGTCTACCGGTGAAAGCCTCCGGCGAGGTCGGATATGCTATGTTAGCATAACTTTTTTGCTACACGGTCGTCGGCGAGGTCTCCGGCGAAATCTCCGGCGTGGTCTAGTCTATTTTTATTTTTTCTATATCAATACGTTTTATGCTACATATAGCAAAAGCGAACTATTTGTAGCAAATATAGGTCGGTTGTAGCAAAAGAGGAAATCTGGATAAAAAAAGACACGTGTCACGCAGAGGACCCGGGGGATCGGGGAGAGTTATCCCCCGGGGAACGCGTAGCGCTCTCCTAAAAAAGAACTTTTCAAATCCATACATGAAGCGGTGTTAAGGGAGATCCCGCCTAAATGTCACTTTTAGTTCATTTCTCAAAATCTAGTGTAAATTTTTGTTCAAAATTTACACTCGAATTTAGCAAATAAACTAGAAGTGGGATCCCACTTAACACCTAAGCTACGCCACCACCACGAGTGGTAGCGTCCTTACCACCACGAGCATGTCCATGTCTTGTACCTCCAATCCCAGCCACGGCTACCACACAAAGGACGAAGACATGCTTATAAGACTCCTCGTCGTGGACAGCGATGCCACCACCGCCATGCCCTCGTCCTCCTTTCCCGTCATCGGTGTCTCCATATCTCGTGCCTACAATCCTAGCCACCACACCCACGGGGAGCACGACCATCACCGCAAACCGCCTCAACACCAAGTAGGGCGTCTGCACCGTTGCAAACTGTGGTTGCTTGCATGTACATCTGGTGCCTCCTATACAACCAATGGTGCTTCAGTAGAGGCCGCTGCCACCACGGACAACATTTGATGGGACTGCACTGGGTCGCCCTCCATGATATTCATATCGGGTGTTTTTTCATCCTCCCTCCTTCTCGATAGGTCCCCTCCTCTTTGTGGAGGGTTTCAGTGCTTTTTCCGTTCCCTAAAACAAGGCATATAAATTTTGTCTTGAAGTCAAACAATGCAAAGTTTCACCAACTCTATAGAAAAACTATCAATAATAACTATAATATTTAATTCATCATGTACTATCTAATAAGATTGACATGATAGTATAGAGATTTACTGTTTTTTTCTAAAATGGTTGTCAAATTTTAAACTGTTTGACTTCGCACATATATGTCTTGTTTTGGAACTAAGTGAGTACATGCTTCTACTCAAGGTTGTATTATAACGTGTTCTACTAGTATCATTCCACTCATACAAGGAGTACTCCCTCCTTTTTATAATATAGTGCATATAAGTTTTTTAAAAAGTTAAACGTTGTCAACTTTGACCAAATTTATTGAGAAAATTATATATATATATGCAGTACCAAATATATCCATACACAAATATAAATCATGATGTATGTAATGGTATTCATTGGGTATTCTAAATGTTAATATTTTTTAATATACTTTGGTCAAAATTTATATAATTTGACCTTAAAAATCCGTATATGCGCTATATTGTGGCAATGAGGGAATATTATACTTCCTCCGTCTCGAAATAGATGTCGTGGATTTGTTTAAATTTGGATGTATCTAGACAGTTTTTAGACATTAGATATATCAAAATTTAGACAAATCTATTAGGTACATCCAAATTTAAGAAAATCCACGACATCTATTTTGACACTGAATGAGTATAGCTACATACAGGGGCGGAGCTTCAGGCCGGCGACCCTGGGCAGCTGCCCGGGCTCAGCTGCTCCGTCTCCTTTGAAGTTTAGTGCAAAATAGCTAGTTCAACTGATTGTTCCTTTGGGCAAATGTTAATTAATCTGGGTACACTAAGGCGTTGCCCAGGCTCCATGAACGGGCAAGCTCCGCCACTGGCTACATAAGGAGTAGTCGACTATGAGTATATAATTAGTATGTAGGGGGCACATAACCAGCTTATTTCAAAGCCATACCACAAGAACAAACCAGGTAATGACGCTAAAGCACCAAAAAGGGGGAAAGAAATTTACTCGAAGAGAGCACTCAACATGTTGTGCAATTTAACGTTATGATTCCACCTACCCTAGCTAACAAGGTCCCGCACTTTGCTACTTCCTAGTGCATAGAACAAGTATGGAGCCAACTTGTTCATGAGTATGTAGCCTGCACATGAGAATTAAGTTTTTTTCTTATAAATAACAAAATATTTCTCGAAAGACAAGCGGGCTAACATAGAGCAAAGCCCCAATCAGGATACAATCACTCAGATATTTAATCCCTTTATCATTAGTTACCAAACATGTTAGCAACGCTTCGAGGGCTATACAAGTAATATGTCAACCAGACAAGTATGCATGTAAATCAACACCAGATACACGCAAAGGCAAATTCATTGAAGAAAATTATATTTAATGGCCACGTGATATACGTGGTAAGCAACCCAAAAACAGAATATATTTAATGATCTCATCATCATGATCGCACAAGCAACATTTTGAGTTGCTCCTCGAATTACTTTTAAGTAGGATGCACTTATTAAGCCAAACATCCTGGTTTAAGCTTCAGTGGAACCAAATGTTGGTCCTTTTATATTTATTAATAGATTGAACGGGAGTCATGTATGTTTTTTCATGAAAATAATTCTATTTTTCTTTAAGTATACAAAATTATCTTTATTAAGTCAATTAGATGGACATTAATAATGTATATTATTGTATGTATATATTTGTTAACAGGCGGGATGACCTGGAGAGTGCTGTCGGATTTGACAAGGACATTGCAATTCTTAAGGGTATGCTGGTCCATAAAGAAGATGATGGCTGTTGCCACCCGTTGGTTCCAGCACGGAAGATCTCCTTATGAATGTGTACCAGATGGCACTGCGGCAGTCTGCAGATCAGTGTCATGAGTTGAAGATGGATGAAGAAAGTATTGACAGTTATACTAAAAAAAATCGTGGTTTGCTGAGTAGAAAGAGGTACCTACTGATTCTCAGTGGGATATCCTCGAAAAGCACACTTAACTGCCTGAGGGCGAGCCTGCCAGACAACAATGGCAATGTTGGCCATGTTATGCTTATCTTGGACACCAAAAGTGAAGAAGTCGCTTGGCATGCTAATACCATGAACAAAGATGGCTTCAACGGAGTACACATGATGACATGCTTGGATCGAGCAAGAAGTGCGCAATTATTCTTTTGGAAAGTGTTAAGGAAGTCACAGTATGAGTCATGGTTGTTGGCTTCACAAAGGCGAAGAAATCCAATGCACGAGGAGGATCGGGGGCATTACATGCAGCAAATGTCAACAAGAATGGTTTGGAGGGAGGAGGATGGAGATGCGAGTGAAGAGGAAGGACGGGAGCAGCATTTCCAGAGATCCGTGCACAATGTAACGGGGGGATACCCCATGGCCATAGTACTTCTGGCCGGGCTTCTCCGATTCAAGGATAAGTTGGTCCAATGGGATGGACTCATCAATGAGATTAGCGCTCCAAGGTACCAGCATCCAGGCATCAACACAAGAAGGGTGATGGATTCCATATTTTGGACTAGCTTCAAGGACCTCTCTAACAACCTCAAGTCATGCTTCCTCTACCTTGCCGCCTACCCCCAGGATACACGTCATTACGCTGATGAGATCATTCGGATGTGGATAGCGGAAGGTTTCATCATCAACAAGAAGCCACACCATGGCAAGACACTAGAAGAGGTGGGCCATGAACACCTCAAGGAACTGGTCTTGAGATGCCTTGTTGAGGTAGAGGAGATAAAACCCAATGGTAGCATCGGGGTTGTGCGAGTCCATCGGAGCCTCTTGGGGTTCCTGCGGTCGGAGGTTACCGAGGCTGGTTTCATGGAGATCATCCACGATGTCGTACATGATGCCCTTGTGCCGCCATTGGTGCGCCGCCTCTCAGTTCATAGTGACAAGAGCATAATGTACACTACCCACCAGAAGTTCCCTAGGTTGCGCTCCTTCATATGCCATGTCGATGAGAAGCGACAAGGAGAAGGTGAATCCCAACAACGGTGGGCAAAGAAGAGTGTGCACAATGATCTCAAGTTTTTGCGCTGGTCAAAGTTCCTCCGTGTAGTCTCCGTGAAGGGGTTGAGGCTCGAGGAGTTGCCGGATGAGCTTGGTGACATGATCCTTTTGAGGTACCTGTGCATAGACTGTCCGGACCTGCGCCACCTCCCTTCAAGCATCGCCAGGCTGCTCAACTTGCAAACGCTCGACATAAGCAACACCCAAGTGGAGGAGATTAACCAGGATTTCTGGAAGATCAAGACGCTGCGACATGTGCTCGCAAAGTGCCTCGTGCTTCCTACAATGTCAATGTCAGCGGGCGTGGGAGAAGAAGAAGATGATGAGGCTGGTGGTGAGCTACAGACGCTCCACGGCGTAAAGCCCGCTGCCGCGGGGTCGGTAGAGTGGAGTATGTTGGACAACAGTAGGACAAAAAGCCTACGGTCACTTGAGATGCATGGTTTTCATAATGCAGAACACGGAGGCCCTAGGTTCGAGGCTGCTCTCAAAAACATGCATCTCCTTGGCCATGTGAGTCTGCAAGGTGACGAGATCCCTTCATGTGTCTTCGTCGAGCCAAACCTCCGAAGTCTGCATACCATGGAGCTGCGTGGAAACGTGAAGTGGGACGACATCGCCGCCCGAGTGGCGGATGGTCTTCTCCGCCAGGTCCGGCCGAACCTTGTACAACTCAAAATGAGCGATGATGCTATCTCTAAGATGCCCAAAAGCATCAAACAACAGCTGAAGGAGATCCTAGTCCAAGGATGACAGACACTGCAGGTTTCTTGTGCCCACCATTCCTACCAATGTCTTCGGTGATTTCTTCAAATCAAGGAAGACAAGAACTGCGGGCAAACATGATCATGAAGGACCAAAACATATCTGATTTCATTTTTTTTCTTGTTTGAAGTTTTCTTCTGGTGAAATTTATTTTATTATGATTGTTGATATGACTTGTTTCCTTATAACCGAATCTCCATTCATCCGTGGTGTTTCTCTATTGTACCTGAACCTTTTATGTATGTCAGATAAAATCCAAAAAACAATGCCTTTGTGCATTCCGGTTAGCTTCAGCCTTCGTAGCATATATTTTTTAGTTTATTTTCATGTGGTCCTTGCAGAAGCTAGAGTGAGTTATCCTAGCCTACCAAAACAAATGGAGCAAGACTGAGCTATGATCTTGTTCTATATACGAAGCATGTTGTACAAATTCATAGTAATGCATGTGCACTATTATGCTGTAACCAATATAAGAAGGACCGGCGGGAGTGGGAGACCAACTCCCCTCCATCCACGCGCGGCTGCCGTCTTGTTTACGGATCTCCCTCTGTTCTTCTTCTCTCTGCCGGCTATGGAAGCGGGAGAGGAGTGAAGGGCATATGTTGGGGCGCCGTCCAAGTCGGAAGCTTTGGGGTGCATCTGGAGCTTGTGCCCCCTTCGGCGTCTTCCAAGCAACGCCTCGCCGCTGCTATTTCCGGCCAGATGGGTGGCCACGCCGAGCTCGTCGCTGTGGTTAGCGCGAGCGTTTTCATCCTCTGGGAGAGGATCTCTGCCAGCATCGTGGCGGCCTTCATGCCCCCCGCGCAACCAAGTGGTTGTGTCCCCGGTTGGTGCTGGGGCGGCGCCGCCGTGATGTTGTTCGTCGCCGGCGGTTGCCAAGGACCTGATTGCTTTTTATCAATCCTTGCTAGGGTGTGCCTTGTAAGAGTGAGGGGTCTGGTTGTATTTTCTTCTTTTATTTTAGACCTCTTTGTAATTGTTCGCTCGCCGCTGGAATAGAAGCTCCGGGTCCTTCGGGACCTTTCCCGTTCAAAAAAAAAAGACGTTTTAGGTTTGTGAAGAAAATGAATCTAGACTTGGTTTAGTACGTAGGTTCATTCAACTTTGGGATAATCTACACTAAAAAACAGTCTAGATTCATTGTCTTCACAAATCTAAAACATTCACAAATCTAAAACATCTTATATTTTAAAACGGAGGGAGTATTAGTTTCCTAGCTTGTGCAATGAATATTCATGCATAAAGGGCGTACGCTAGTACAGACTAGGGGCCTTTGAAGCCCCACGGTCCCACATAAAAGGAAGGATCCGTGCGCGCCGTGAACGAACCCGTACGGTCTAACTTAAAACTGTCCGTAGGTTATACTCCGAGGAACAATGTGCTACATCAGACACGGCTCGTTCTCGGCTCTAATCGCCACCGATGTCCTGTCATGTCACATACATTTATGTGCATCAAACCATAGCTTCGTCAGCTAATAATTAGATGGAATATTGTTTCATTCATTCCCTGGCATTAACAATCCGCTATTAACCTGGTTTCAGTAAATACAAAGCAGGCGTCATATTTCCAGATGCCACTATGTTATTCCCAAGAGTAGCAATTTCTTTATTCCCTTTTGTAATACAATATCCGTAAACTCAAAATGATTCTGTAAGCTCTCAAAAAAAAATCTTTAAGTGAAAAATATTCACTATTTCTTCAACAGTTTCTTGTATCAAGGAACTTGTCTCAAAAATATTGCTTGGCAGAAAATATTGTAAGACAACAGCGTTAAAAGATATCGAACAGAAGTATTTGGCAACCAGT
This sequence comes from Avena longiglumis, assembly GCA_030063025.1. Taxonomy (NCBI): domain Eukaryota; kingdom Viridiplantae; phylum Streptophyta; class Magnoliopsida; order Poales; family Poaceae; genus Avena; species Avena longiglumis. Next base: position 539,560,042 of record CP125973.1, read on the forward strand.
TTCTAAGGTACATGCAGGATATTTTATGTAACAAAATATATTAGGAAAATCAATACAAAATAGTAGACCGTAACTCCTCTTTGAAATATATGATAACATGATTTATAACAACTACAATGTTCAATATCAAAACATAAAGTAACTTGGAATATCTAAGCATCATTTTGAAGAATTTTTGGACTCGTCGGTAATGGTAACCATGCCCGATACACGAGCAATGTACTATAGTAAGGTGGATCGATATATTCGACCTCACAAGATTCCATCGCATCACCAAACAATGGTGGTAGCTTCACCAAGAAGTAGCTCACTTATCTGTAGAGATACTCAAACTCGAAGTGGGTGCCCTAATAGTCGTCCTCAGCGCTATTGTGCAAATCCGTCTAATAAGTTGGAGAGATTCCGTCATCGTTATAGACGATGCATCCATACTACCTATACTAAACTTTTATACTTGTTAACCATGTTTTTATCGAACATAAACGTGACTAGTAAATTTCTCGATTGCTTAGTTCTCAGCAAATAGCCATGTTATAATGTTTTTTCCTTAATTTGTCAAGGCATGTGCACTTGAATAAATATTATGTGTATACATAAATGTGGTGCCCAAACATGTATTATTGTGTCCTATGGAAAAACATTTTCGGTGTAACAAAATTGTTATCCAAGCAACTCATTCTTGTTTTATTTTGTGAATAAGACCTAATTAACTAGCATGTTTTCTTATGAAATTTTGCATGTACATTGTATATTACAATATTTATGTACTGAATATTTTTGGAGTTTTTAACTTAAGATGCTATTTTTGGTATTTTCAAAATAAAGAGTGCAAGTGTCTCGGGGAAACAAAATCCACCATCAAAATAATGTTGCTAAATATACTTGTGGTGTTATTTTATATAGTTCTACTTGTATCATTTAAATTGATCGATGTTGCGCTAAATTTAAATTATAGTTTTTTCACAAAGGTTAAAATACCTTTTTTCGGCAAGACCTCTAAAAAGATCCTAAACCTAATGCTTCTAATTTTTTGCACTTAATTAATTAAATTGTCCATGTGCGTGCGTGTGCATGTTTGTATTTTGTGTAAATTTAACATCCTTAAATATCTCGGTATAGATCTCAAAATATATGGTCTAACAAATATTGGGATGACTATAGTTCATGATAAAATATAAGAAAAAACAAAATTCTAGAGCATAGAAAGTGCTTATTATATAGAACTTTCCATATGATAGTTGGTATGTTACTTTTCTGTTTTTTTCCTTGTCAAGTGTTTTTTACATGTCCCGGTGATCGAGTACATTCATGAGCGGGTGCATGTGTGTGATTAGCGTTTGGTTTCAAAATATCTTTGCATATAATATCATCAATGTGTATATTCTAATATAACATTTTACAAAATTCTACCCATCTATTAATAATTATCAACAAGAGTACAAAAAGACCTAAAAGTAATAAAAATTACAAATAGGTCATTGGACCACCTAACGACGACAAGAAACACTAGGGCTAGCCGAATGCGCACTATCATCCTCGCCTCTCCATCACCAAAGCTAGACAAAGCTTGTCGTAATAAAGCTTATTATAGTAGACAGACAAAAATTCATCGTGCTAAAGTCACAAAGGAACAACGCACCAGAGCACCAACCAATCATCAATGATGACAACAATAAATCGGAAGAGACTAACCTAAAAACAAACCAACGAACACGAAAACGGATATGATCTCAGAAAATCAACCGGACAAACATCTCTATGCGCTATCGGAGCGAGGATAGAGCCGAAAGGACCTTATTATGACTTCAGGACATAGCCATCATCTCAACATGCCAAAAAACACTGAAAAATAGACTACTGAAAAACCTCCCGCTAGCGACAGGCCGTGGTCCGCTACACCTCCAAGGCTCAGTGCCATCTGAGGCAGAGCGTACTGGCGACATTGTCGGCTAGGGGGACGAGACCCTAGATGGGTTTTCACTAGCTCCTCCCGATGGCCTCTCTCCATGGCGGCTACAAATCATCCGATGAAATCAGCAGATTCATCACACTCAATAAAACTTTGATACACTAATAATTTTAGACACATAAAATTTGAAATTGATATATGATCCTCGATGTGGCACACACTCGCTTCCTAACTAACTTCCCAAACCATTTTGCAGCACCTACTCAGCTCTGGCCAGCCAGCTAGTATGATTTTTCATAAGCCGAGACGTTAAGCACGCATAAGTCCTTGTTTTGAACAGATTGGGGCCCAAAGGCCCTGAAAGCTCTATTAGTCAAAGTGACAGGTACATATTACATCAAAGCTCCTTAGACATATTGAAAAAAGATAAAGCTAACACTCTTACAAACAAGACCCTAAAAGAGAAGCAAAACACTATCAATTCCTAGGTCTTCTCCACCGCGCCTATAGGACCTTGAGGCTCGGGTGTCGTCGCTGCCGCCGAGGAACAAGCCACTTGGGTGGCACCAGCCATGGTTCCCTTGACAAGGTCGAGGGAGATCCTCCGCTTCGGCACATCGTCCTGGAGGAAGAAGATGCTCAAGCCGACATCACGCTCGAGCTTGGAGTGGCTCCAATTGCCAAGTGTAGCATTAGCGTAGAGCAGACGACGCTTGGGAACTCCAGGTAACATAGCTTCTAGCATGCTTTGCCGCACGCAAGAACCACGTCTAGCTCCGAATCTACAAAGACCAGGGCCTTCCTCCTACTCCAGTTCATCACCACAACCACGAGGAAGAAGTGAAAGGCCACCAAAATCCCCACGAATCAAAGCCCCACATACGAGCTTTATTGGACAAGATCTTTGCTCTGCACTCGTCGCCTCCGTCACCTACCATGGGAGGACTCGAAGCAAAGGGAGGTAGAGCACCTCCGAGATGTAGCGCGCCTCCAGCCAGAGCACCCTAGACAACGACATAGTGTCAGACCTAACCCTAGACACGACCCTAGTGGCCAAACCTATCCCTAGACTACACCTACCATCTACACTCACTGGTGGAAACGGGGCTATTGGTCCCGGTTGGTACGGGGCTTTAGTTCCGGTTTCCCAACCGGGACGGGGCAATCGGGAGTAAAGCCCTAACCTTTAGTCCCGGTTGCCCCGCCAACCGGGACAAAAGGGTGCACACGTGGCAGCGGTAGAGGGCGAGGGCGGCAGAGCCGCGGCAGAGAATTTATTTTGGCACATTTTGTTGCCGCGGCAGCATTTTCGCCACTTTTTGTGCCGCGGCAGAGAATTCATTTAGGTTGTTTTATTGTTTATTTAGTGTTTTGCACTTATCAATGAAGGAACCTTATATTACACAAGATCATCATGATAATATTATATTCAATACACGGATCGAGTTCATGCAGTACATACAAAAGTTGCTATTCGATGCTACCGGCGAATTCCTTTAAAGTTGCTATTTTTACAATCCCTATTGTCTATACACAGCCGAATAGTTTTCTAGTAGTGACTGGCACCTCCCCTTCGCCCACACCGGCCAGCCGCGCCGTTGGAGCAGGGTCGGATTCGGCCCGGGGCCTCACAAGTGACTCTCAAGGGAAAGCATGCACAAGTCATGACCAGTTATCACGGCAATACTATGACCAAGCACGAGTGCAAATATGTTTCCTTATGCTAGAACATACTTAAGTTAGACTCTGATTCAGGAACATGGCGTAATTTTTACCGCGTGTCAACTGAGAATTAAGGTGATGCCATCTCTATAATTTAGATATTCAAAAATAACATTTTATTATCAGAATATTTATTTTACCGCGTGAACTAATTTTTGTCAATAAACCCATTTGCAACTTAAAAATGTCTTTTGCATGCAACCTCACATGCAACTAATTAATCCCGGTTGCAACCCCCACTTGTAACCCTACCTGCAACTCATAGCACGCAAAATCCTGATGCAAATCAGGTGCTTATAGATTTGACTGGGTCTAACTTAATTCTGAGTTGACTGAGAATTAGCAAAACCGCAATTTCACATACCGGTCATGCTTATGCCTTGGTTAGTGATTCTGAAGTTCATAACCAGAAAAATGCATTTAAAACACATTCATTTTTTTTGGGTTAATTTCCATCAAATAACATTGTCCGGTCACCGGTGGTTTATCTTCTATCGGCACCATGCGTTAATTCCACCAGCCTATCTACACGCACCAAATTTTCTTTTCTTGGAAAGGAAAAAAAGGGTCGAATGCTCACTGCTCTCAGATAGCAGTGGATCATGCATGGAAGGAGTGGCGAGAGAAGATTGCGAATAGAACGTTCTGAATCCAGAAACTCGATTCACATACACACAACACCGCTGCTACTACTTTGTTTCAAACAACAACAAAAAACAGCGCTGCAACTTTCTTTGAACACCTTTTCATGTTACTCCGAGCATGCAGGCAACTATGCTCTGTAGCTTACCCTGAGACTCTTTTGAGGCCTGGGCCAGGCCTCAAGGCTTGGTAGTTACATCCTTGTCGGGCTATGGATCAGTCTCGAGCCGGACGTTTTGAGTCCAGCCCTTTTCAGGCCCGGCCATTGCGATCATCATCACCAAGTTGTACATCCCAAGTTGTACGAGTGACAGCCTCTCGTCATCATCATCATGAGATAAAAAAAGGAACACAGTTGAAACTTTGCTCGTCGTCCACGTCTATAGATCCAAATTTGCCAAGGTTACGGACGGCCCATCACGCGGCTCCCATGACCGTGTGATTCTACGGTCGGTGCCATTCTCTTGCCATGCCTTGCTCCCCTTCCCTTTCCGCTCGATGAACTGACTACGACGGATCGTTGGAGATGCACCATGCCACACACTCGCTTTCTAACTTTTTTTTCAATATCGACCTGCTCAGCTCCGGCCGGCCGTTCTGGTCAGCGGTCAACCCAAGCTGTTAAACATACTTCTAGGTAAACTTGGGTTGTCGATCGATTGTTGGTAGGGCACAGTTACTTCATCAGCGGAAACGTTAAGACATATATATCCTCCGCCCCAAGACGCGTATTTAGAAAAAACTGAGTCGGCTAATTTGGAACGAAGGAATATATGTCTTTTCTGCAGTAAAAGACTTGAGTTAAGCTTTGAATTTTGTGAATAGATCGTCAGTGATTCATAAGTTCAAAAAAAAAAAAAAACACTTATGTCGTCATTTCTTTCATAGTACCATATCGTCCAATAGCAGGCCAGCCCGTGATGTCCCTTTCAACCCGGCGCCCTCTTCCTCTGTAAATGTCTCATCCACGCACTGATTTTCTTTTCTTGGAAAGGAAAAAAAGGTTTGCATACTCGCACAGGGTAGCACGACTGGGCGCCAAGAAGCAGAGATCGAGAATAGAACCTTCTGAAACTCGATTCACATACATACCAACACAGCACCGCTGCTGCTTTCTTTCAGCACCTTTCTCATCATATTACTCCATTCATGCTAGAGGTAACTTAACAGGTGATGTGGCGATGATGGTAAGCACAGCAGCAGCCATGCATGGCGAGGTTGAAGGGAGGTCGGGTCCCCTACCGATGATTGCCGGCCGGACACTAGTGCAGAGCCCCCCCTTTAACTCCGGTTGGGAGGGCCCTCTAACAACGGTTCCCCAACCGCTGTTGAGGGTTCGGTGTTAGAGGGGGGGCCCCTTTAACACCGGTTCCTATACGAACCGGTGTTAAAATGGCAAGACGTGGCTGCTTCAACTCATTTTAACACCGGTTCAGATCTGAACCGGTGTTAAAAGTTCTGTGCAGATTTAGGCCGCCATGCGCAGAGAAAACGGCCTAAATTCGCCGCAGCCGTTCTCAGGCGTATTTGCTCGGAGGGAGAGCGAGGGGAAATCGATCGGGAGCGGTATACTTATAAATCGCCATCGGTACATACGAGTACATGAATAATCAAGCAACTATTATTATACATAAACATCGTTATCGGCACATACATCGTCATCGGCACATACATCGTCATCGTTCATTTTGGTGGATATCTAAAGAGTTCTCCGCCAGGCGTGACGACCTCATCAAGTATGAACCCTGCCAATTCCTCTTGAATGGCTCGTATGCGTTCAAATGGTAGGAGTTGGTCCCGCATCCGTTCGATCTGAATATATATATGAAGAATGGGCCGTCAATATATATATAAGAATAAAACTCAACACAATTGATGGTAATAAAATAATGTTGTGGACTTTGTTTACTTACTCTAAGTTGTTCTAGTGCGGCTGACGTCACAGACATATCGTGTTCTTGAATGAATTCGCAAACATAGTATCCACATAAGTTATTGCCGTGTCCTTGATGCGCGTGACTTTACGAGAATAGAGAGTTCAATCAAAATAATAATCAATAAAGCATGATATAATGGAATTGGAAGCTAGCTAGTATTACTTACATTTTGGTCTACAAATTTTAGTTCTTCTGACCATTCACCCACGGCCTTGTCCGTGAACATTTTCCAAACCCTGACCGACAAAGAAAATGGATAAAGGAGTAATTAATTACTTATTGTCACGAAAGTTGCCGATGTAGTGCGATAATATGATTGAAATTACCTCTGGAGCATCTCTCTAAAGTCTGCCCATAGCTCTTTTTATTTTCGTAACGAGTCCATGACAAGGACTTTTCCTGAGTCGGGTTGAATGACTAGCAGAATAAAGTGGAACCTACGCACGCATAACTCATCATCAGTTACACTTAACATCGAGTAAGTCAAATGTAATGTGTACAAGAGAGAGGGTACTCACGAGAAGTTGTAAGGCAATAGTATTTCCCTTTTGGTTTGTTGTCTCGATTTTAGCAAGTAATCTTACTGCTTGCGGGTTTGTCTCTTACCACTTCTTCATGAACTCTATTTGGGTCAACGAACCCAATGTCAAAAGGGCCTCCTTTCATGCATTCCATAACCTTTTTCCTGCATAATAGTATATACATATATGGTGAGCATATATATATACATGCAATTAATGAAGTGAATGAGTTGAGATAAAATTACGAAATAGTACTTACACACAATAAAGGTGATGGCAGATTTGTCGAGTTCCTTCGATTGAATAGAAAATGCAAGTCTTGAATGTTGAAGTCGATCGTCGTCTCCGCACAAGAAAATCTGATCTCTTATATGCGCCGTGATCCATTCTTCTTTTCTCGTCGTGCATAAATGAAGGTACCACTTGTGCAATTTTCGCATCTTTGTTGGTAGATTCTTGAGCTCCTCTTTCTTGACTAGATTCTTCCCATACTTCCATGGCTGTATGGTGTTGACATCGCATTTGGGCAAGTTGTCTCCCATGACGTTCAAGTATGCAATGTAAGTCATCCCCATCTCATTGGCCTTTCTTTTTAGCTCGCCTCGTAATCATCTACGGAGGAGCGTCCGTTTGTCAAACATTTGGAGCGGGCGCATGATTGGTTTTCTGCTCTCCGAGCATGGGAACTGCTTTACAGGGTGCCTCACGATCGCTACTTTCAGTCTCACGGCGCCTTGCATCCGCCTTCAAAATCTGGCGCAGAGTCCGCACAAGTGGGGTTTCGGTTTCAAAAGATTTTGTAAAACTTCTCCACCACCGGATCTATTTTCTCCTTTGGCTCGCCCGTCTAGGTGCAAAGAATTTCTTGACCTGTTCTCCCGAGATCCTATTGGTCTCCTCGTCGCTGCGATTCCACGGTAAAACCGCAATGCCTTGGCGGAAGGTCATGGACGTAGTTTTTGAACTCTTTGGCGACGGTTTCCTGCGGATTTCTTTGTGGCGGTCTCGATGCTCCTCGTGGCAAGGTGCTCTTCCGCTTCTGAGGAGATGGTCAAGCACCGGAGATGGTGACGCCGGAGATGGCTGCCATGAGAGATGGCCGACGGGCGAGATGGCTGCCAGCAGAGATGGTCAAGCGGCTCAGATCACGACAGCTGAGAGGCGGGGTGCAGTGACCTCCAATTTGGAAGCACAATGTGTTCCTTCTTCCAAAGAATGGTTGTTTTCACCGCAAATTTGAGTTGAGTTTCCCTTCACCGTAGTAGCATGGTCAAGTGGCTTCCTCATATTCCTTCACAACCTCATCCACCCCGACAATAGCATAGCCATCGAAGCGGTCGGCGTGGTAAGTTCCACCACAGGGAGGTAAGGCATAGCCGATGACCACCTTAATGGATAAGCCCATTAATCTCACATGCAGCGTGTTCGCTCTCCGTGATCTCATCAACGGGTATCGAGGACCCGTCATTTCAAGCGGCTGCACGTTCCGTGGAAGCCACACCGCTTCCGCACAGAGTGCGGCAGCTTCCAATGCAGGCTCTTCATGCACCTGAGATGGGCGGTAGCTTGATGGCTCTGTTAGGCATTCACTTGCGTCTGCAGCGCAAGTGCATGTTCTATCTGTGTCATCCGATCCAGACGCTTTTTTCTTTTCGCGCCATACGTAAGAGTCGCTCCGGCAACCCCATCCTTCCACGCCATACCCCGTGCCTCGTGCATGTCCAGGTGTTCTTTTTACCGATGGCGTGTGAGCTGGTCATTCTCTCTGTCGGGATGGAAGATCTGGCGGATGTTTCCTCGTATGCCGTGATGAGTTCAAGGACGGTTTGGCAAGGATGGTTGGGAAGATACACAATCTGTTCGGGTCCAACCTTGCCCCGATTCAGTAGAACCAAGTCTTTGCACGAGGTCCCACCCATCCGTCTGGGTGTGATCCCTCTCTCAGTGGCCTCTCCTTCCTCCCACTTAGGCCTCGAGATATGTAGCCACCGACCCGCCCTCTGGTGATATTCCTTCTTCAGGGCATTAAGCGTATTGGTTTCTGACCTCTTTTTAGCTATAGCACTTTTTTTATATGTCTTAAATTCGGGCCAGTGAGGTCTTATCTTCGCAAAATATGCGTCTGCGAAATTTGGAGTCTCGCCAGCTTTGACAAATTTGTTCAATTTTGTCTTCCAGTTGCGGAAAGCGTCAGCCATTTTCTTTAGAGTCCACTCTTTGACCTTTTTCTTTATAACCGGGTTGTTTTCATCCTCCTCTGGCGGAAGGGTGAAATTTACCAACAACGAATTCCAAAGCGTTTCTTTGGATCTATCATCGACAAAGGTACCGTCGCCCTTCTTTGGCTTATTCCAATTTTCAATTATGATTGGGATTTGGTCCCTAACAAGAACTCCAGCCTGACGTATAAATTTGTCTGCGGCCTTCTTGGGCTCCATCGGCCTGCCATCAACACGGATCGCTTGATCGTGAACTTTGCACGATCTTTCAACCGGCTCGCGCCTCGCTTGCTCTTTTCGTAGAAGAAGATGGTTGCAGCTGGTCGATCCAGAGGGCTAAAAGAAGAAAGAAGCGTTAATTAATACATGTATAAGAAGATTGTTGGTGGAAGTCACCGAGGCTTAATCAATGCATATACCTCGCGGACTTTGTAACCATTAAATTGCGTTCACCGAGTCTTCATCTTCTCCATGACTAGTACTTGAGCTGTCGTCATGTCCCTCCAAGTTCAGATATTGTGAGGTGTCCTCATCAATAATGTTCTCCATTATTTCTTCTTCTTCAAGGTTTCTACTAAGTGGATCCATAGTTTCTAAAACAATAATATTATCACACAAATATCAGTAATACATCTATTGAAATGCTCAAGCAAGGACGATGATATGACAGGTTAAAAGTATTGAAATGTAACCCTAATACATGCTTGGTCATTTCAAACCCTAATTCGGAGAACCCCGGATTCATATGAGAGGTACATTTACTTCTTCTAATTAACTTGTCATCAAAGTTGATTAACATAGCATGGTTATTATAATGCTATATTGACAACGAGAGGTGGCGACGCTTAGGCGAGAGCGCGGGTGGGGTGTGCGTTCGAACCAAAGACGACGTGATGGTCTACCTAAAATGGGCGACTCACCTCGACGCGTGTAGGCTCAATGAGACGAGAGGAGGTCGTGGTCGGCTGGCATAATGGTGGCGGTGGTCGTCGTGGCACAAAATATACACATGCATATACAATACACACAATACAATATACATATATACATACACATACAAATATACATACACATATGCCACTTGTTCTCTGCATATACAATACACATACAATACAATATACATAGCACGAACGCGTTGACGTGGCCTATGAGAAGAAGTACTACAACTATGCCACCAACACCTGCTCGGCGCGAGATCGAGGGGGGAGGGGGCGGATATATTTTTTATTTTTAGTGGTGTTCACATGGATCAATCATGGATGATAACACTTTGAAACATTAAACAATGAACAACACAAAACAAACAACCACCATAGGAAAGTTTCCTATGCAATCTAAGAAAGAGCTTTGGGTGGTGTTAGATTTCCTATGCAATCTAGTGCAAAGGATTTCCTAGGAAAGTTTCCTATAGGAATCAATCCTACAAATCAAACAACCACCATAGGAAAATTTCCTATAGGATTTAATCCTACAAATTTCCTATACAAATCCTTTGAATCAAACATGCCCTTACTTATATCCCGCGGGATGGCGGCAGGCGAGGGTGGTGTGGGCGAGGGCGACGGCGAGGGCTCCTGCCAGGGGGCGACGGCGCTCTGGATGGCGACGGGCGGCGACGGCGAGGCTGGACGGTGAGGGCGGCGGCGACTGGGCGTCGGTGACGGCTCGCAGACGGCGAGGCGGCAGCTGATCCAGCGGGATGGCGACGGCGAGGCGATGGCGCTCAGCGGGATGGCGGCGACGGCGACCGGACGGTGACGGCGAGGCTCCTGCACGACGAGTGGCGAGGACGGACGGCGATCGAAATTTCCTCTGCGCTTTTCGATCCGGGGGAGAAGGAAGAGGAAGGTGCGATTATAACCCCCTTTAACACCGGTTCGTGGCTGGAACCGGTGTTAAAGGGGGTTTCAACAAGATTATTACCTTCGAACACCGGTTCCAACGAACCGGTGTTAAAGGGGTGTTTCACAAGATGATTATTTCTTTAACACCGTTCGTGGTGGAACCGTGTTAAAGGGGGTGGTATGAACGAAATAATGCCCTTTAACACCGGTTCCTGTCTGGAACCGGTGTTAAAGGGGGGGCATTTATTTCAGGGGCTTTTTTAATTCAAAAAATATGATATGAAATTTAGAAAATTCATATCTTTTTCATTTCAACTCAGAAAAATATGAATAATATATCATAATTTTCAGAAAAATAATATCTATCCATTCATGTAAATCATTTTATATTTACTTTACATGAATTTTTTTAAAATAAATAAACACTTATTTCATGCATTAAAGGGGCTTTTTTAATTCAAAAAATATGATATGAATTTAGAAAATTCATATCTATTTCATTTCAACTCAGAAAAATATGAATAATATATCATAATTTTCAGAAAAATAATATCTATCCATTCATGTAAATGATTTTTATATTTACTTTACATGAAATTTTTTAAAATAAATAAACACTTATTTCATTCATTAAAGGGGCTTTTTTAAGATATATAAAAGAACTGAAAATTAAGATACATGGCCAGATTAAGTAACAATCATTTAACTGGAACTGAAAATTAAGATACATAAAAGAACTGAAAATTAAGATACATGGCCAGATTAAGTAACAATCGGCCGAACTTGTTTCGGAATGTTGGAGTGATTCAGTCATGCTCCTGCCTACGCCTGTAATACTCGCCACTGTAGTCGTCGTACTCGCCGCCGCCGTCATCGCTGTCGTCGTCGAGGTCACCGTAATTGAACCTCTAGAGAGTACGCGTGGGCTGGACTTGAGGGTAGCGCGTGGGTTGGACTTGAGGGTAGCGCAGACAGGGGTTAGAGTCGGCGGCAGTGTCATAGGCCATGACGCCTGGAGAGTCCGATGCGCCACCATAGCCGACGGCCGACCTCGTTGAAGTTAGGAGGAGGTGGGCCGTCCTCGTGCCTCGCGAGCGCCTCTCATGCCGATCCAGAAGAAGGCTTCCACAAGTAGAGAAATAGTCGGGATGCCATCTGGGATTCCTCCGCTGCTCGTGAGCTCAAGTAGTAGTGGTTCGTGATGGCCATCCGGCCCACACCTAGAGGGACAGGAGGAACCGCACACCCGACGCCAAGATCCAGCCGACGGGGACACAGAGTCCGGCGAGGGTAGTTCGAGGCCAGCGCCTCCGCCTCAAGGGGTTAGTGCTCTGATGGAAGCCATGGGAAAGAGTGATGAGGTTGCAGATATGAGTCTAGAGATGTGCAATGACAATGGAGGCCAACCCCTACATATGTATATAGTGAACTAGCGGGAAGAACTGGAGGGAAGAATCAAGGGAAGAAAAATGGCGGGAAGAATGGCGGAAGAAAAATGGCGGGAAAAATGGCGGATGAACCTTTAGTCGGTTGGAGACACCAACCGGGACTAAAGATGATTTAGTCCCGGTTGGAGACACCAACCGGGACAAAACACGAGTCGACACTAATAATAGAGGTGAGTGCATGTCGACATTATGTCGCTGGCGTGTACCTTGTCCCGGACGGTGTCACCAACCGGACTAAAGATGATTTAGTCGGTTGGAGACACCAACCGGGACAAAACACAGTCAACACTAATAATAGAGGTGAGTGCATCGACATTATGTCGTATGCGCGTGTACCTTGTCCCGGATGATGTCACCAACCGGGACTAAAGATGAATTTAGTCGGTTGGAGACACCAACCGGACTAATAATAGGGTGAGTGTCGACATTATTTTGTAAGTGTCAACACTATGTCGAGCTACTTGTACTATAAATAGGCATCCTTGTGAGTCCAGTCCTCCAGCCGGTTTGAGGCGGGACACCACTACGGCCAGCCAGGAGATGCCGACGGAGCCAGATCCTCCGGCATCTCCGAGAAATCGGTCATAGAGGCACTCCTAATATGTGAAATTAGTTAGCTCCTGGTGTATTGATCTAGTTAGACAAGTTACAAAGCTGCAAGATGGTTTTCGAGCAGGGACACCACTACGGGTTCCAGGAGATGCCGACGAGCCTAGTCCTCCGGCATCTCCAAGAAACTGGTCATAGAGGCACTCCTAATATGTTACAGCGTTTGGAGATCGATCTTAATGGTAAGTACGAATCGGGACAACTTCTTCTCATACTCGGTCCATCCACAAAACATGACTAACACTCAAGACATGTATTAATATTAAAAACATGAACTAGAGTTACATAATATGAGCATGAACTTCTTGGCATATGCCCTTCCTTATGATCGCTTCAACGTAACCATGGAGCATCTTCTTTACTTAACGGAATGCTTGGGTCGGTTTTCACCGTGAAGGGCGAATTTCATCAAACTTATTATAATCTTGACATGTCATCTTGTCCTCGATTCCCAAGATGTTTCTTTTCCCTGAAAGAACTATGTGACGCTTTGGATCATCATATGATGTATTCGTTTGCATATTTTTTCTTTTTTTTGGTCTGGAGGACATGTCCTTCACATAGAAAACCCGAGCCACATCATTGGCTAGGACGAATGGTTCGTCTAAGTTCTTCATAAGATTGTTGAGATCCACCGTTGTCATTCCGTACTTCTTGTCTACCTCAACCCCTCCTCCTGTTAGCTTGACCCATTTGCATCGAAACAAGGGGACCTTAAAATTAGGTCCATAGTCAAGTTCCCATATCTCCTCTATGAACCCATAATACGTGGTATTTTGCCCATTGTCTTCCTTTGCATCGGACACCACTGCTTTGGTTGGTGCTCTTTTATCTTGGCCTATCGTGTAAAATGTATTCCCATTTATCTCGTACCCTTGGAAAGTACATACGACAAGACGGTGTCACCGCCAACAAGTACAGCTGATCCCCAACAGTGGTGTTATTCGTGAGAAGTCTTTGCAGCCAGCCGCCAAAACTCGCCATGTGTTCACTTATAATCCATTCATCAGACTGCCCCGAGTGTTTGAGGCGTATTAAATTCTTGTGTTCATTGATATACGGGGCAACCAAGATAGATCTTTGTAAAACCGTGTAGTGTGCTTGATTGAGAGAATGCCCGTCCCTACATATCATTGCTTTACATCCTAGGGTGCCTTTTCCACGCAGTCTCCCCTCATGTCGTGATTCTGGAACACCAATCGCCTTAAGGTCAGGAATAAAATCAACACAGAACTCAATGACCTCCTCTGTTACATAGACCTTGGAGATGCTTCCTTCTGGCCTAGCACGGTTATGAACATATTTCTTTAAGACTCCCATGTACCTCTCAAAGGGGAACATATTGTGTAGAAATACAGGACCGAGAATGGCAATCTCTTCTACTAGGTGAACCAGGAGATGCGTCATAATATTGAAGAAGGATGGTGGGAACACCAACTCAAAGTCGACAAGACATTGGGCCACATCTGCTTGTAACCTGGTAGGCTTTCCGGATCGATTACCTTCGAGATATTGCATTGAGGAATGCACATAGCTTCACAATGGGTACTCGAACATTTTCGTAGAAGCCCCTCAATGCAATCGGAAGCAATTGTTTCATAATCACGTGGCGTCATGAGACTTCGTGTTTGGAATTTTTTCTGCCATATTTATTATTCCTTTATATTCGACGAGAAGCCGACGGGACCTTGATACGCTCGACATTCAAAAAGATTTCCTTCTCGCTTTGGTAAGAGCGTAATGGCGGAGTTAAGTGGCATCGTTTACCCTTCTCGTTCTCGGGATGCATAGGCTCTTGGGGCCTTCAGACGTTGCTGGTCTGTCGTGCTTCGGTATCTTTTTTCTTCCCATACACTCCTAGAAAGCCTAGCAGTTCACGCAAACATTCTTCGTCACGTGCATCACGTCGATTGAAGAGCGGACCTCTAAGACTTTCCAATAGGGTAGGTCCCAAAATATAGATTGCTTCTTCCACATGGGCGTGTCGGCATCGTCATTCGGAACAGATAGATCGCCAGACCTTTTCCAAAGATTACTTCTAGGTCCTTGACCATACCAAATACCTCCTCACCGATGCGGAGGAGGCTTCCTCCGGGTTACAGACGTTTGAAATGCTTGCCTTTCTTTCTTCTTGGATGCGTGTTCGGAAGAAATCGTCGATACCCTAGGTACACAACCTTCTTACATTTATCCAAATATACACTTTCAAGATCATCTAAACAGTGTGTGCATGCATTGTATCCCTTGTTTGTCCGCTCGAAATGTTACTAAGAGTAGGCCAATCATTGATGGTTACGAAAAGCAATGCTCAGAGGTCAAATGGCTCCCCTTTGTGCTCATCCCACATACGTACACCTGGTTTGGCCCATACCGTAAAAGTTCTTCAACTAATGGCCTTAGGTACACATCAATGTCGTTCCGGGTTGCCTCGGGCCTTGGATGAGCAACGGCATCATAATGAACTTCCTCTTCATACACAACCAAGGAGGAAGGTTATAGATACATAGGGTCACAGCCGTGTCAGGACTGCAGCTCTGCTCACCAAAAGGATTCATGCCGTTGCACTTAGACCAAACCTTAAGTTCCTTGCATCACGTGCAAAGTCCGGGTACTCGCCGACTTTTCTCCACTGTGACCCATCGGTACATCTCAACATCGCGTCTTTCTTATGGTCTTCCATGTGCCATCGCAACAACTTGGCATGCTCTTTATTTCAAGAGACGCTTTTAACCGTGGTATTATAGGAGCATACCACATAACCTTGGCGGAACCTTCTTCCTAGGGGCCTCGCCTCAACATCGCCAGGATCGTCTCGTCGATCTTATACCGCAAGTGCATACCGGCATGCATCCAAATTCTCGTACTTCTCACCGCGGTAGAGGATGCAGTCATTAATGCAGGCATGTATCTTACGCACGTCTAATCCTAGAGGGCGCATAACCTTCTTTGCTTGGTATGTACCGTCAGCAACTCATTATTTCTTGGAAGAAGATTCTTCATTTTACCAACAACTTTGAAAATGCTGTTGTCACACACCATTCTCTGCCTTCCATTGCAGCAAATCCAGGTGGCACCTAGCTTTTTGTGGCCATCTTCGCAAGTTGGATACAACAATGTTTTGTGATCCTTTAACATCTGCTCCAGCTTCTCCTTCTCCTTTTCAGTTTCACATTCTTCCTTTGCATCGAATGGCCCTACCAAGATCGTCATCGGGCCCATCCGCTCCCTCTTGATCTTCATTATCTACCCCGTTGCAAGATCATCATATTCAGGATACATATTATGATAGTTTTCATCATCCTCTTCTTCTTCGTTGTCTTCCATCACAACCCCTTTTCTCTCCGTGCTTGGTCCAACAATTATAGGTGGGCGTAAACCAGATCAAGGTGGGCGTGAATGGTTACGATATTTGAGTAGTCTTTCTTGTTCGACGGTGAACACACGGACAGACATAAAACCATTGTGACCACGGTTTGCATTAGCCACAACGATGAAATTTTGGAGGCCGTAATGTACTCGGAGTGCGGCGGTCACCGTACATCCATTGCCGATTCATCTGCATTAATATGTAGTATATATCAAAAAATAATAGGGAGATGACCATTTATATATAGTACATCAATGACACATGAAACTATAGTTGCCGACCTCGACCGAGACGGAAAGAGCAACAAGAAAGCTTATTTTGAGCTCTCGGGCATTTCACCGAACACCTCTAGTGCATATGAAAAAAACACAAACTAGCACTCTTCACACCCTCTTGCTAGGCTCCAAAATGTGAAAGAATGGAAGAGTGGGGTGTGTGTGGGCTGGGGTGGTGTCTTATATAGCCCCCCCCCCTTTAACACCGGTTCGTGCCACGAACCGGTGTTAAAGGGGGGGGGGGTGCGCGGGCCACTGGTGGAGGGACCTTTAACACCGGTTCGTGGCACGAACCGGTGTTAAAGGGGGGCTCCTTTAATGCCGCAGAGGCCACGCTGACGCTTCTTTAACACCGGTTTCAGAAGAACCGGTGTTAAAGCCCATTTTCGGGATCAACAAAAGCCCGCGTTTCCACTAGTGGGACGTGGCCCCCCGATCACATGCGCCATGGAGCCCATGCTGTTAGAGCTAGACCATTCTCGGTAGATGCACTATGGGATTAGATCTAGGAGATCTGAGAGGGAGAGAGAGACTATCTGCGCCCTGGCTTGACAAGCAGGAGCCGGAGGGGATTCCGGAGCCAGAGCCGAAGCTGGACCCGCCGTCGTTGGCCATGGGAAAAGGGGCGACGGCGTGAGCGTGGGTGGTTGAGAGCGGTGGCGGCGGAGCTTCCCGTCGGCCTAGTGCGAACCCTAATCGGTGGGTATACGCACTGGCGACAGGGGCACATAACCATGGATAAGGTTGGGCGCCCCCGATTAGGGCGCGATGAGGGACTCCGTTCGGGCTGTTGGGCCCGAACGTGGGAGAGATCTATCCAACATTCTCCCCCTAGATCTCGACTTTACTTTTAACTTTGTACTTTACTTATTTCATCACAGAATGATACATAGGGCATGTTTTATCGTCTCAGCTCAATTGCCGATAGAATCAGACAGCCACTATATACCTTCATGTTCTGAAACAAATTCTGTTACTTTTGGGCCTCTATAGTCCAGGAATCATAGGCTTGCCGTTAAACCCATGTCGGCTATGTGTTCCTTCAACACATTTTGTGGCAAGCCTTTCGTCAGCGGATCCGCAAGCATATCTTTTGTCCTTATATGCTCGAGACTTATAGTTTGATCCTGGATTTTGTCCTTCACAACATAATACTTTATATCTATAGACTTTGAAGCATTACTCGACTTGTTGTTGTGAGCATAGAATACTGCGGGCTCGTTGTCACAGTACATCTTTAGTGGCTCACGATGCAACCACTTTCAAGTCGGGTAAGAATTTCTTTAACCATAACGCTTTGTCCATGGCCTCATAACATGCTATGAATTCTGCATACATCGTAGATGATGCAACTATCGATCGCTTGGCGCTTCTCCACGAAATAGCACCTCTGCGAGAGTAAATACATACCATCGTGGACTTTCGGTCTTTTATCTCCTCAGAAAATCTGCATCTGAATACCCTTTTATCTCTAGGGAATCGATCTTACGTATGTTAGCATGAGGCCTTTTGTGCCTTGCACATAACGCAAAGCTTTCTTTACCATCTTCCAAAGGTTTCACCTTGGATTCTCTTGATATCTATCGAGTACCCCGGTGATAAATGCTAAGTCAGGGCGAGTGCACACTTGTGCATACTATAAGTTTCCAACAGCCGAAGCATATGGTACTGACTTCATTTGATCGATCTCATATTGATTCTTTGGACATTGGGATTTCCCAAAACTGTCGCCCTTGACTATGGGAGCAGGTGTTGAATTACTCGCATGCATATTGTATTTCTTTAAAATCTTTTCACAATACGCTTTCTGCGACAGTCCTAACACTCCATTCTTTCTGTCTCGGTGAATTTCTATGCCCAAAACATAAGAGGCTTCACCAAGGTCTTTCATGTCAAAGTTATATGACAGGAACTTCTTTGTCTCTAGTAGTAGACTAACATCACTGCTGGCAAGCAGAATGTCTTCCACATACAAAATTAGGAAAATGTATTTCCCACTTTTGAACTTTGCATAAATGCAATTGTCCTCAACATTTTCTTTGAATCCAAATCTTTTAATGGTATCATTAAACTTTAAATACCACTGCCTAGAGGCTTGCTTTAACCCATAAATGGATTTCTTTAGGCGGCATCCCATATGTTCCTTCCCCTCCATGAAAAAACCCTTGGGTTGTTTCATGTAAACATTTTCTTCTAAATCTCCATTTAAAAATGCCGTCTTGACGTCCATTTGTTGTAACTCTAAATCAAAATGTGCAACTAGTGCCATGATGATTCTGAAGGAGTCCTTACATAAGACCGGAGAAAAAGTCTCATTGTAATCTACGCCTTCTCTTTGCGTAAAGCCTTTTCCACGAGTCTAGCTTTGTACTTTTCTACATTCCCATAGGAGTCATACTTTGTTTTGTAGACCCACTTGCATCCTACTGTTTTGGCTCCTTTGGGAATTTCCTCTAATTCCCAAACATTGTTGGAACTCATCGATTTCATTTCATCTTCCATTGCCTCTACCCACTTGGCTGAGTGAGGGCTACTCATGGCTTCTTCATATGAGGTAGGATCGCCCTCCATATGAACTACATTGTAGACTTTGTAGATTTATTTGGAAATGACTGGTCTTCTTTCTCTTTTAGACCGTCTGAGTTCATCAGACTCTTGCTCATTTCTTGCCTCGGGTTCAGGTACATTTACTGATGGGTGGCATTACGGCTCCCTTCGTGCTCAATGGGTTCGGTGACTCGATGGATGGTTCGAACTTTCGCTCATTGTTGTCACGTGTGGAGTCACAACAGGTGCTGGCACCACAACCTCAAGGGTTGTAGATGGTGACACAACAGGTAGCGAGAAAAATGGCTCCTGAATCATCGGATTAGGTGCATGCACCCTCTTCTCCTCAAGATCAATTTGCCGAGCTACCGTGCTCCCCCTCATCAATTCGTCCTCCAAGAAGACTGCATGTCTCGTTTCAACAAACTTTGTGTATCTGTCGGGACAGTAGAAACGATAGCCTTTGGACTTATCTGGATAGCCAATAAAATGGCAAGATACTGTTTTGGGGTCTAACTTTGCAATGTTTGGATTGAAAACTTTTGCCTCAGCTGGGCTCCCTGGACCCTCAAGTGGTGCGAGAGGGACTCACTGTCCACAATTCATACATGGTTTTGGGCACCGACTTACTTGGTACTGTTGAGAATGTGAATGGCGGTTTAAGCGCATCCATCCACAATCCCAATGGGAGGGTGGAATAGCTCATCATCTCGCGCACCATATCCATAAGGGTGCAGTTGCCTTTCATCTACTCTGTTTTGCTGAGGTTCGCCCGGCATAGAATACTGGGCGACTATTCCATTTTCTTGCAGGAACCTTGCGAAGGGTCCTGGTACTTGACCATATGGAGTATGCCGACCGTAGTACTCCCCCCCACGATCGGACCGAACTATTTTGATTCTTTTATCGTGCTGATTTTCTACTTCAGCTTTGAAAATTTTAAATTTATCCAATGCTTTAGATCTTTCTTTAATTGGATAAATATAACAATACCGGGAGTGGTCATCCGTGAATGTTATGAATGAATCATAGTCATCCACACTTTTCACCGGAAACGGTCCACAAATATCCATGTGGATTATTTCTAGTGTAGCTATGCTTCGGTTTGCGCCCTTTTTAATTTGTTTGACATACTTTCCTTTAATGCAATCTATGCATTGTTCTATGTCAGAGAACTCTAACGGAGGAAGAATGTCATTTTTAACGAGGTTTTCTATTCTTCCCCTCGAAATATGGCCTAGTCTACAGTGCCATAGTTTCGATGAGTCAAGAGTTCACTTTCTTTTCTTTTGTTCTTTGTTCGACAAGGAAACTTTTTCATTAACATCACACACAGAAAGAACTTTCTCATGCAGGGATAACAAATATAACTTATCAAATAATGTAGCAACACCCACACATTTTTCTTTCAACCAAATGGCACACTTGCCATTTCCAAAATAACATTCGTAAGAATCTTTGTCCAAACAGGAAACACTTATTAAATTCCTATGTAATGAAGGAACGAAAAGAACATCTTTGAGCAAAAGCAAAGAGCCATCAGCCAGTTCCAGAGGGACGTCACCAATGGCCTCCACTTCTGCTTCTATTCCATTCGCCACTTCAATGTGTCTTTCTCTTCTTGGCGTGGTCCTTGTCGAATGGAACCCCTGTAAAGAGTTGGCAACATGAACAGTTGCTCCAGAATCAATCCACCAAGTGGATCTAGTAAACTTTTCATACAAAGATTCATTAACAAAAGAAACAATATCTTTACCATTTTTGGCCATAATGTACTTTAGCCAAATCGGGCAGTCTTTCTTGTAGTGGCCGCTTTTACAAAGGATGGCACCGATCCTTCTCCCTAGGGGTGTCTTGGTGATGCCGGTAATCGGTGTCAGATTGGACCCTTGCCATGGGGCTTGGAGGGTGAGCCACCATGGTTGCCGCCTGTGAAGCCTCTCTTCCTGTTGTCCTTCACGAAGTTCAGAGAACCGCCGTGAAGGGCTTTCAGCCTTTCCTCTTCTTGGGAGCACATCCCAATGGTCTTTTCTATGTCCTACTTTTCAGGGGACATATTGTAGTTTATTACAAAGTTTTCAAAAGGCTGTGGAAGTGAGTCCATCACTAGGTGCACCAAGAGTGCTGGCTTTAGCTCGAGGTCCTCATCCATGGGCTTGAGCTTCGCTGCCATGTTTGACATCCTCAAGATGTGCTCTCTTATTCCGTCCTCCTCCAGATACTTTTCAAGAATCAAATGCTTTAATTGGTCGCATACATCTTTGAAGAGATAGTAAACTGGCTCTTTATCTTGGCGAGATACTCGCCCACGGTAGCACAGAGTCCAATTGAGCCCACTATTGCGTTCTCAATTGTGTTCTTTACGAAGGCCAGACACTTCTTGTTGGCGTTCACCCATTTCTGGTTATCAATAGAGTAGGCACCCAATGGAGCATGGTCCCTCTTCCTTTCTCAAAGTCAAGACTTCCTCACGCACTTCGACCGGGTCGGCTTGACGGGTTGCTGCTTGGTGTCAACCACCCAATCCACTTCAAGCATCTGACGCCAAGTCAACTTTCTTCCTCCATTCGGAGTAGTTGTCCCCCCTTAGGAGCGGGATGTCCTTCAAACATGCCATGAGGTTGAGACCTCCTGAAAATCACAAAAGATGTGAGATCACCAAGGAAAAACAACTGTATGCGTTAATTCAACGTTGGTATAAATTAAGCATGCAATCGTTTCGTGCTATTTAAAATTACATCACCGTTGGGCAGAAATAAATTTAAATGCACCTTTAATACTTAATGGGAAAAGATTATGGTCATGATTATTAATAACGTTGGTCAATTAATAGCATGAGACATAATCACTTTAATCACATCTTTATGTCAAAAATGTAATCAACTTTTATTGCATTGTCGCAATTTAAACCATACATTTGCAATTTAAAATGACTATTTGCAGCGGAAACTTTCATTAATAACTTTCATCAAACTCATACTTTGCAGAAAAACTTGCCTTTGTAGCTTTCTCTAGTCAAAATATACATGAAGGTAAAATGACTAGAGAAAACTATATAAAACATTGCTTAAAACTAAGCAAAACCATTAAAAAACAAAACAACTCGGTAAAATTAAAACAGAAATAGAAAACTGTCTGTTCAGCGGCCCAAGAGCTAACTCGCTTTGCAAGGCCGCCACTAGGTGTGGCCAGGCACGCTCGCCGAAAGAATCGCCCGCTCGCCAGACGCCTGCTGCCGCCTGCTGCCTCGCGGCCCAAAGAACGGCTCCACTGCCGCGACCGCCCGAGCGGCTGCTCGCCCAAAGAACGGCTCGCCAGCTGCCCCGCAGGCCAAGGCCGCTTCATCGCCGTTCGCGCCCTAGGGTTTTGATCAACGGCACAAGCAGATCGGCCGAATAAAACGCACGCGTCCCCGCGAAACCCTAGCCCCATTTCGCCCCACCCACTCCGCCCGCGTGGGCTCGGCACGGCGCTGGGGACCTCACAGCTCACGGCAGCGAAGTGGGCGAGCCCCTCCGCTTTCTCTCACGCGCTTGGGAGCCCGCTAGTGGAGGCGAGGTGGTGGCCGCCTGGCGACGGTGCCGGCGGCGGCGCGCCCCTCCCTCTTCCCCACTCTCTGGCGACCCTCTGCAAGTGGAGATGAGGCGAGGTGGCCGCTGCAACAAGTGCCGGCGGCGAGCCCTCCTCTCCCACCCCTCCTCTCGCTCATTCCTGCTCATGGCGCCGAGCCATGGCGCCTCGCTCGCCCGGCAAGTGCGTCCACCCGTGGGTGGGCGCACAACCGTCGAGAGGCGCAGCGGTGGTGCCTCCTTTGCCAGCGCTCGGCCGGTGAGTGTGCCGGGTTTTTTTTTGTTCTCTCGGGGTTTTCCTTTCGGGATCTGGGAGAAAAATTTGGGGTTGTACAGGGGAAGAACTAGGGTTATGACTTGGGATTTACTTTGCCCCCGAAGGGGTGTGTCCTTCTTCCCTATGCCTCGGCTTGCCGATGCGCATAAGGATCGAGGGGGACGGCGCGGCCAGAGGGGCAAGGCGCACTTTTGGATCTAGGGTTTTTCTTTCATTTTTACTTTTCTACCAAAGAAACTAGCATCTAAGATGCTCTGATACCATTGTTAGAGCTAGACCATTCTCGGTAGATGCACTATGGGATTAGATCTAGGAGATCTGAGAGGGAGAGAGAGACTACCTACGCCCTGGCTTGACAAGCAGGAGCCGGAGGGGATTTCGGATCCAGAGCCGGAGCTGGACCCGCCGTCGTTGGCCATGGGAAAAGGGGCGACGGCGTGAGCGTGGGTGGTTGAGAGCGGTGGCGGCAGAGCTTCCCGTCGGCCTAGTGCGAACCCTAATCGGTGGGTGTCTTTGGTGGCTGCACAAGTGGTGAACCTCGCACTGCAGCGTAGATCTCCCACGTCAGCCCAACGGCCCGAACGGAGTCCCTCATCGCGCCCTAATCGGGGGCGTCCAACCTTATCCATGGTTGTGGGCCCCTGTCACCAGTGCGTATATAAAGAGGTTGGGGGGGCTGGACGCACACTGTACGAGGTACCAGGCTAATGTCTTCTGGTCCCTGCGGCCGTTTCTAGCCGTTGGGACCAGGGCATTAACCGGGACTAATGGTTTGGACCAAGGCATATTCTAAATCTTTTTTCTTCGGACTTTCCCAGAATGCCCTTCGCCTTTAGTACTTTTCTTTTTCTTTTGACGACAGTAGAAAGAAATGGCTCTGCTCGCTTAGACTCGGGGCTCCGCGCTCTATCAGCTATCAGTTAGTTGGCGCTAGCGCGCGACTTCAGTTGACAAAAGCGAACAAGATAGCGCTAGCGCCCGCGGAGAACTTTCGTTTGTTCGCCTGGCCTACTGACCTGCCGGTGAATGAACAAAATGTTGAATTGAATCGTACCAGTTTATACTGGGGTTTATTACTCATTTTTGTCTTCTAGTCGGGCAGCTGTGTGACAACACTCCTGAGAAAGCGGCGCTTTTGTGTTCTCTCCTAAGTAGTAGTAGAAGGCTTAGTATCTGACTTGATCCAATAGAGTCAGAACACACAGTAGATCCAGATTCCACACCTTGCTGTGGACTGGGAGTTACTTCATCAGCCGAAACGTTAAGACATATATACCCCTCCGTCCTAAAACACGTATCTATACTGAACCGAGTCATCTAATTTGGGACGGAGAAAAACATGTTTTCTTCTGCAGTAAAAGACACGAGTGGAACTCTAAATTTTGTGAATGGGTCGTAATTTTCTAGTTATTACCGGCCTTACTGATGCCTTTGTCAGTGATTCATATGTTCAAAACAAGAACACATACGCTGTCATTTTTTTAGAGTAAATTCTATTTTTTACCCTATACTTTGGCAATTTTGACACTAATCTATAGTTTTGTTTGATTACCGGGACCCCCTCGAGAGAACAATCTTGCTGTGTGTCGTTATAGTTGAACGAGCGCAGCAGCCATCTCATTGGCCACCGACGACCACTGCAGCCGCTCGTGCCGGTGAACACCACAGAAAGTCCACGGCCGCCGCCGACGCCGAAGAAGAGATGGGATCAATACCGGAAGGAGCACAAGGGGCGGGGCTATGGTTTTAACTTTTTTATACAGTATACAGGCTATGTACGATTTAATCTCAGGCTCAATCTAATTAAAACGAGATAAGGAATTAATTAATGGTAAAAGGACTAAATTACCCTTGAGTTTGGGGGAGCGGGTTGTACTGCAGCAAACCTCTTGCCCCATTTGAAACGTTCTCGTCCAGATTACCCCATTTAGCAAAATTGTGTCAGCTTTTACCCCTTCTAAGATTTCGCGAGCATTTTTATCTGCGGGTCCTTAGTGTCAGTTACACATACCGTACCAATTGGTTTAATTCTATAATTATTATATGAAAAAGGAAAAATCAAGCAATGACCACGCTGATGTGCCATGTTCAAGTGTTTAAGAATAATTTACTACTCCCTTTAACCCATATTAGTTGACTTGGATTTGTCTAGATTTGGATGAATATGGACCGGAGGGAGTATATATATGGTCAAATAGAAGGCCACCGGTGTGGTCTATCTTTGTACCGGCGCATGTACACCCTCTTCCTCCGTAAATGTCTTACTTAGGTTTCTCTTGGTGGAAAGGAAAAGGTTTGCATGCATAATCGCACAGTTAGCAGCAGAGCACAGCGGCATGGGAAGGAGTAAGGACTGGGCGCCAACAAGAAGAGATCGAGAAGAATAGAACCTTCTGAGAAACTCGATTCACCGCTGCTGCTTTCTTTCGGCACCTTTTCTCATCATATTACTCCGTTCATGCTACAGGTAAGTTAACAGGTGATGGCGAGATGATGGTAAGCACAGCAGCAGCCATGCATGGCGAGGTTGAAGGGAGGTCGGGTCCCCTACCGATGATTGCCGGCCGGACGTGGCCCCCCGATCACATGCGCCATGGACATGGAGCCCATCTGCCCATGCAAGGATCTCTATATATATCATCGATCCTTTTGCGTTGCGTTGCGCTGCATGGTCCCCTGGATGGCTACCCTCCACTCAACTAGTGAAGAAACAAGAGCACCGATCTGAATCTCATGTTTTACTGATGCACGTTTTGCAGCCAGGTATCCGGCTGCCCGTTGCTTGCTCCGCGCTTCCTCTCGGCTTTGCGGGTTGCACTGCATCCATATCTAGGCATCTGCCGCGCCTCAACCCTCATGCTAATCACCGAGAGCCATGGGCATTTCAGTCTTACGTTTTTACTAGTACTATATTGCATTGTCAGAACCAATAGGAGTGGTTGATGGTCCTGTCCGGCCTTCTTCGTTACCGAGAGTAGCTAAATGTTGTTCCTCAGCGAGGTCGTTCGAGCCTAGGTTGGGAAGGAGAGGAACAAGGAGCAGCATCGGGTTGTAGTTGCTATGTTGCTGCTTGACGGCGAATATTTTGCCGACACTCCAACACACACACACACACCAAAAAGTTTTGGTGGCGCATGCATTAGGATGAATAATAAGGAGCTGTTCATGCGGATTGTGTCAGGGGTATGATGACTACTTTATGTGCCAAAAAAGACCGCACCAGATTATGGGGTTTCTCATCGGTTTAAAAATGCACGGGTGCCATGAGGTGTCTTGTGTATGGAGATCCTTTAGTTACACAAAAATACTATCTACACATGTCTAAGACCACATGCTTAGATAGTGTCACTAGTGCAAAACGCCCCATGTGTTCCGGTTGTAAGAGTCTTTAGTTCCGGTTCTCTAATAGGGACGAGGCAATCGGAACTTAAGCACCAACTTTTAGTCCCGGTTGTCCCACCAACCGGGACAAAACAACGTACACGTGACCGCTGCTCCGCGCGAGGGGGGACGATCAACTGTCCCGGTTCGTAACACGAACCGGGACATAACCCTCTGCCGTGGCAGGGAATTCATTTTGGCACCTTTTTTTGCCGCGACAGCATTTTAGCCACTTTTTGTGCCGCGGCATAGAATTCATTTATGTTGTTTTATTTTTTATTTTGTGTTTTGCACTCATCAATGAAGGAACCATTATATTACACAAGATCATCATGACAATATAGATCCAACATATTACATTCGATACACGGATTTCATGCACTACGTACAAAATAAGCTTTTTGTACAATCCTATTGTCTATACACACCCGCATAGTATTCTTCTTTTGGGTATAAGACTTCTGCATCCAAGAATCCCGTCAATTCCTCCTGAACGCGATCCTTTGGCAGAAGACCGTCCCTTAGACGTTCGAGCTGATTTAAAAAAAAAGTCAACCTATATGAATGAAACTAAACACAATTTAATGGTAATAAAAAACTATAAAAATTGTGGACGTATGTTGAGTTGCTCTAAATTTCTTCCCTTCTCACAGCACGTCTGACGGATGAACTCGCAAACATATTATCCACATAAATTGTTTCCTGATCCCTGCGTTAGGCACTTTACGAGAACATAGTTCAATCAAAATAATAATTAAGCATGATAATAACGGTATCAAAACTAGAATCAAAGGTATGCGCGAATATAGCTAGTGGTGCTTACATCTAGTGGTTTAAATGTAATCTCCTCTTTCCAAACACCCCTAGCCTTCTTGGTGAACCGTTTCCAAGCGTTGCCCGACGAAGAAAATGAATAAAAAATGTTATTAATTACTTGATATCATAAAATTCACGAACTTTGCCCGATATAGTATCGTAGTGATTAGAATTACCGCTGGAGAATCATCTGCATGTCCTGCCACGTCTCAAGGGGTTTATGTTTCGAGTCCATGACTAGTACCCACCCTTTGTCAAGTTGAATGATTAATAGAATATAGTGGAAGCTGCGCATGCATAACTCATCAATTATATACTTAACGTCGAGTAAGCGAAATAGAAAGTGTATACAAGACAATAACACTCGCTCGAAGTTGTAAGTAAATAGTATTTCCCTTATGGTTTCTTGAAATCTTAAGACGTGTATGATATTATCCTCCGTATCCTGGGGTTTGTTTTGAGATTAGCTTGATGAACCCAATATGGGTCAAAGAACCCAATGTCATAGATTTGTCCTCTGTTGCATTCGAGAATCTTCATTCTGCATATTATAGTATGATTATATATATGCAATAAACAAGGTGAGATAGCTAGAGACTAAATTAATTACAGAATTAGTACTTACAGACAATAGGCACTGATGATTGATTTGTCCAAGGCGTCTTGATTGAATAATTGAAATAGTTCAACAAATTCAATGGCTATCATGTCATCTCATTCTTTTCCATAATGCTTTTTTGTAAACCTCGGCATTATCCAGTTAGCCCCGGCCTTTGTGGCATGCATGTACGAGTTATGCAATCTTCGCATTTTTGTTGGAAGATTCTTTACCTCCTCAGGTTTGACGAGAGGTTTGCCGTACTGGTATTTGTATGCTACTTCACCCACGGGAAGCATCAGAATCGGATAAGTAGTGGGCAATACTCATACCTTGAGCAGCGGCCGCTTCTCCATATAGTGCAACTACATCTGGATCATACTGCTCTTCGGCCGCATATTTGCTCGACCCCACATTGGTATGGGAAATCACCTTGAGAGGGGCGCAAGATTGGTATGCGGTACAGCAAGCCTTGATGACCTCGGTGGAAGCCACACTACTTTTTCGATTATTCGATAGGCCAGTAGCATCGAATGCAGGTTCTACCACCATGTGCTGCTGAGATGGGCCAGTAGTATCTTGCTGGCTAAGTGCGTTAATTTGATCTTGTTGTTGCTTTATTCGTTCTTCAATTATACGCATTCGCTTTCTGAATATCTGCTTCAACTTCCGCCTTGTCCTTTCTCCTCTTACGAGTTCTATCAGGATATTTCTTCCTATCTTCGGGAAACCCAGTTCTCCATGTTTGGGAGCCTATTGTGCCTTGTGTTCGTCCATCATGTTCCTTATTCCCAAGGGCCAGTGTGAGCTCATCATTCTCTCTATCGGGAATGAAGTCCCTATCTTTAACAACCTTTACTGCTTTTCTAATATTCTCGATTAGCAAGGGGTATTCTTTATATCGTATGTTATATATACACTTCCCTTCCGAGTCCAACGTGCCTGATGCCCGTAAAACCAATTATTTGCACGTTCGATCCAATCGTCTGTCTCTGGGATGATCTTTTTAGCACGCAATTCATCCTCAAGTTTCCTCCACTTAGGAATGCCAGCCTTGGAGCCACCTTGCCCCATAGTATGGTGATACTTCTTGTTAGCAGCATTTAGCTTATTCGTTTCAGACATTTTCTTAGCTTTTTCTGATGTCTTGTAATTCAGAAACTCAGCCCAGAATGGTTTTAACTTCTAAAACTGAATCTTCTCGAAATCCGGAGTCTTCTCTTTCACGACATAGTCAAGGTGCAATCTTTTCTTCCAGTTGGTGAAACACTGGGCCATCTTCTTCATAGCCCACTCCCCGACCTTCATCTGCATGGCTTTGGCATGTTCTAAGGCATCCTCAACTGGATCCTCTGCATTTGGATCCAGCTCTACCTTCGGTAGTTTGAAATTAAGCATGATCCTCTTCCACAGTAAATCTTTGGCCACGGTAGGGAGAAATAAAGATGTTCCCTCTTCTTCCGCATTAGCAGGCCTATTCCAATTTCGAATGACGATCGGGACGAAGTCCCTAACGATTACTACGCATTCTGCCACAAATACGTTTGCGACAACAAGGGAGCCGTCGTTACCGATTTCTTCGATCCTGAACCTCTCATGGCCTTCCAACTTTTTGGTTGGGCCTCGTCCTCTCTTTTCAGTAGGTTTATTCGATCCAGAGGGATAAAAGAAAAAAGATCATCGTTAATATTTCTATATTTACAGCAGATGATTAATTAATGAATTAATTATATTACATGCACCTCGCCAGAGCGGTCGTCTTCTCGATCACACAAGGCATCGCCTTCTCCTTCGCGGAAGGCATCACCTTCAACCTCAAACAAGTCGTCTCTTCCGGCAAAAAGAGGATCAGCCTCACAGGAGTTGTTCAGAAACATCGATACATATATATTTTCTTCCCCGCGGATCACACCTTGGATCAACTCTTCCTTTTCTTCGTCTCTGCCATGTGGTTCCATATTTTCTGCATAGGTGGAAAAGCGAATAAGTGAAAGCAGCTAAGGGAGAATGTTAGGTAGGGTGTTGAGAGATAAAAACCCTAATTTGGATAAACCCTAATATATACATACACAATAATAAAAATTAATTTACAATATCAGAAACTCTAATTCGGAGAAACCCTCGGGCTCGGATCCTATCGCGAAGAACCAATACCAGAAATAAAGGCGGCAATCAATACATGGCATAATGCAATGCGCAATCAATATGTATGACATGTCATATTTAGAGATCCTACACTAACCCTAGGCGCAACATCGATTTAAAAGGGTTCGGGATGCCCTGGCGAGGACACACCGGCGAACCACATGTACATAAGGGGTATCGATGTTTCTTTAACTAAACTAGGGTTTTAAGTTTCTTGACAATGTATGATGATAGCTTAAACAAATAGACGAGCAGGCCCCAGGCCAAGATGGGTCCACCCTGTGGCCACGTGGTGGCCACTCACTCGCGACGATGCGGAGCGGCAGGCGGTGGTCGCCGGCGACATTTTCGGCGATTCTAGGGAGCGTCGTTGGGTCTGTTCGAACCGCACAAGCGAGAGGAAGCTATCTAACCTAGCGCCGCTAGCTAATGGTCACCGGAGCAAGCACGATGGCGGCGACTACTGGTGAGCTCTCGTGCAGTGACCGGTGACTACGCACGCGACACCGTGAAGCAATTATCGGGCAGAAGGTTCAGTGGCTCACCCTAAAGCCATTTCCCTCGTGGCGGCGGCGATCTGTTGCGGGTGAGTGAAAAAGGAACGGGAATGGCTCGCCGGCCGGTAGTGGCCCCCCATATGGAAGTGCCGAAATAATATGATTTACAACTTAAATCATCTAACAACTAAATCATCTACACGGACCTAAAATAATGCAATGCATAATCAATATGTATGACATGTCAGATTAGAGACTACACATTAACCTTAAGTGCAACATCGATTTAAGAGGGTTCGGAATGCCCTGGCGAAGGCACATCGTCGAACCCACATGCACCTAAGGGATATCGATGCTTCCTTATCTAAGCTAGGGTTTTTAAGTTGCTTGATAATGTATGATGATTGTTTAGACAGATAGATCTTAATTTTCTGAACATTTTGATATATTATTTATATTTTTCTGACTTATAAATCATCAGTTATTGAATTTACAAGTTTATATCAATTTCTAAAAATATTAAACCATTTTAAAACAAGCATCGCATCACCGTGACATCGACAGGTGGGGTAGTTTTCACCGTCCGGGCTGCCACAAAGGATCGACCAGTGGGGCCGAAGACACATCGGCATGCCACACGGGCGGTCAAAGGTCAACGGGGTCCGCGGATACGTCAGGACCACGCCAGCGTGACATCATCACGACGGCCACCGTCGGATGGTCACCGGCGATGGCGAAGGAGGGCGCGTGGGGCTGCGAGATCTAGCCTACTCGAACGAGGCGAGCAAGGCAAGCCTACTGGTGGCAGCGCCGCTATGTTTTGGTCACCAGAGCAAGGAGAACGGCAGCGCACGGCGGCAGAACGCACGGGTCGACTGCGAGCAACGACTACAGAGGGAGAGGGGGTCGAGGGAGAAGTCCTGGGGGACCAGCAGCTCACCGCGGATCGGACGAAGGGCTCGGGGAGGCCGCGCAAGGTCTAGAGCGAAGGCGATGTCGACGGCGGCGGTCATCGGTGACAAGGAAGATGGAGTCGATGGCGACGATTGTAGACGCCCCTCTTCGATTCCTTTTGCGGGGAATTAGAGGGCAACGAGGCGGAGCTCGGGCAGCCTGCCGGCGTCATGGGGCGGCGTCGATGACTTAGCAGAGAAATGAGATGGGGAAGGAGAGAAACGGGCGCGCGGTTAAGTACTAGAGCCTCTTTTGTCCCGGTTGTTGCCACCAACCGGGACTAAAGACCCATACGTCCCGGTTAGTGGCACCAACCGAGACGTATTCTCCAGTTTTTTTTTCATATTTTATGCTGAGCCCAAGGGGCGCGCGAAGGGGGCCTTTAATCCCGTTTGGATCCAAAAACCGGGACTAAAGGTCATGTTTTCAATTTATTCATAAATTATCTCTCTATTCCTGTTTTATTTTTTATTTTGGAGTTTTAATTTGTAATGTTTTTAAATGATAATTAATTTGGAATTTAGAAAAACTTTAAACATAAAAAGAGTTTGAATTTGAATAAGTAGTTCAAAACCATTTTCTGTTTTTAAAAATAATTAATGTAACCATATAAACTATGAACCATTTCTAATTAAAAAAATGAATTAACTTATATTTTTTGCATATTAATTTGGAATTTAGAAAAACTTTAAACATAAAAAGTGTTTGAGTTTGAATAACTAATTCAAAACCATTTTCTGTTTTTAAAAATAATTAATGTAACCATTTAAACTATGAACCATTTAAAATTAAAAATGAATTAACTTATATTTTTTGCATATTAATTTGGAATTTAGAAAAACTTTAAACATAAAAAGTGTATGAATTTGAATAACTAATTCAAAACCATTTTTTGTTTTTAAAATTAATTAATGTAACCATTTAAACTATGAACCATTTAAAATTTAAAATGAATTAACTTATATTTTTTGCATATTAAGTTGGAATTTTGAAAAACTTTAAACATAAAAAGTGTATGAATTTGAATAACTAATTCAAAACCATTTTATGTTTTTAAAAATAATTAATGTAACCATTTAAACTATGAACCATTTAATAAAAAATGAATTAACTTATATTTTTTATATATTAATTTGGAATTTAGAAAAACTTTAAACATAAAAAGTGTATGAATTTGAATAACTAATTCAAAACCATTTTCTGTTTTAAAAATAATTAATGTAACCATTTAAACTATGAACCATTTAAAATAAAAAATGAATTAACTTATATTTGTATATATTAATTTGGAATTTAGAAAAACTTTAAACATAAAAAGTGTATGAATTTGAATAACTAATTCAAAACCATTATCTGTTTTTAAAAATAATTAATGTAACCATTTAAACTATGCACCATTTAAAAAGTTTTTGAATTTGAATAACTATGAACCATTTAAAATTCTCTGAGCTGGGCAGAATGCGCGGGAGGAAAAGGGCGGGAAGAAAAGGGCGGGAAATAATGGGCAGGAAGAAAATTTTATTATGATAGAACTGGAATTAAAGTACATAACACAACTAACACTAAGTTACATAAAGCACGACTGAAAATTAAGATACATACAAGAACTGAAAATTAAGATACATGGCCAGATTAAGTCACAATCGGCCAAACTTGCTTTGGAATTTGGAGTGATTCAGTCATGCTCCTGTCTACACCTGTAATACTCGCCACTGTAGTCGTCATACTCGCCGCGATCGTCGTCGCTGTCGTCGTCGAGGTCGCCGTAGTTGAACCTTGAAGGCTGAGTACGAGTGGGCTGGACTTGAGGGTAGCGCGGCGGGGGTTAGAGTCGGTGGCCGTGTCCTAGGCCATGACGCTTTAGAGAGTCCGGTCGCGCCACCACAGCCGACGAACGGCCTCATTGAAGTTTGGAGGAGGTGGGCCGTCCTCCTCATGCATGGCGAGCGCCCTCTCACACCGATCCCCGAAGAAGGCTTCCCAAGTCGGGAAATAGTCGGGATGCCAGTTGGGATTCCTCCGCTGCTCCGGCGTGAGCTCGAAGTACTAGTGGTTCGTGATGGCCATCCGACGCGCCACACCTAGAGGACAGAGGAACTGCACGCCTCAAGGCCAAAGATCCAAATGACGGAACGCAGAGTCTGGCAAAGGGGTAGTTCAAAGCGCCTCCGCCTCCCTAGGGGTTATTCATATGGTGGAATCCATGGGAAAGAGTGATGAGGTTGCACATATGAGTCTAGAGATGTGCAATGACAATGGAGGCCAATCCTACATGTATGTAATGAGAAATGGAGGGAAGAAAACTGCGGGAAGAGAAATGGCGGGAAGAAAACTGTAGGAAGAAATGGCGGGAAGAAAAATGGCAGGAAAAAATGGCGGTAAAACTTCCTCCTGCAACATTGTTCTCCATCCCAATGTCCACATGCGTGCATAATATGGGCACATCATCACAAACTATGCCGCGATTCAGCACATAACATCGGTCATTTGGACTGAAAGCCATGAAACCTCAAACATGATAGGTCAGGCAAAGGTGGGCAACCTATAAATAGAGGGAAAGACCTATAAATAGATGAGAAGGGTTCATATTTATTCCTGGTTGGAGGGATTTCAGTAGGCTGAGCCAGACAACACTAATGATAGGGGTGAGTGTCGACATTATGTCGTGCGGCTTGTACCTTGTTCTGGATGGTGTCACCAACCAAGACTAAAGATGAACCTTTAATCACGGTATGAGACACCAACCGGGACAAAACACGAGTCAACACTAATAATAGGGTTGAGTGTCGACATTATGTCGTGAGTGTCGACACTATGCTGAGTTGCTTATACTATAAATAGGAATCCTTGTAAGTCCAATCCTTGAGCCAGATTGAGGCATATCCAAGATTGTTTTCGAGAGCAGGGACACCACTACGGCCAGTTTCAGGGAGATGCCGCCGGAGCCCAGTCCTCCGGCATCTCCAAGAAACTGGTCATAAAGGCACTTCCTAATATGTGAAATTAGTTAGCTCCTAGGCATATTGATCTATTTAGACAAGTTACAAGCTGCAAGATGGTGTGCGAGAGTAGGGACACCTCTACGGCCATTTTCAGGGGGATGCCGCCGGAGCCCAGTCCTCCGGCATCTCCAAGAAACTGGTCATAGAGGCACTCCGTAATATGTGACCACGCGCGTTTGGAGATCAGATCTTAATGGTAAGTACGAATCGAGACAACTTCTTCATAGTTCGGGAAAGTCGTTCTACGAATCGGGACTAAAGGCCCCCTTTAGTCCTGGTCCAGCCACAAACGGGACTAACACTCAAGTCATTTATTAATATTAAAAACCGAGACTACAAAATCAGGACTAAAGGCCCCCCCTATATATAGTCCCGCTCAAGCCACAAACCGGGACTAACACTCAATACATTTATTAAACTTGGAAAATTGCAAACATCATAAAATATCCTTCACAAAATGAGCTATCATGTCTCATGGCATTTAGGTTCACAATATGCAGCCGATGACCAGACATGAACTAGAGGTACACAACATGAGCATGAACTTCTTGGGGTATGTCCTTCCTTATGATCGCTTCAGACATAATCATGAAGCATCTTCTTTACTTAACCGAATGCTTGGATCAGTTTTCACTGTGAAGGGCGGAATTTCAGCAAACTTATTATAATCTTCTGACATGTCTATCTTGTCCTCGATTACCACGATATTTCTTTTCCCTGAAAGAACTATGTGACGCTTTGGCTCATCATATGATGTTCGTTTGCATATTTTTTCTTTTATTCGGTTTGGAGGACATGTCCTTCACATAGAAAACCTGAGACACATCATTGGCTAGGACGAATGGTTCATCTCTATAACCAAGATTGTTGAGATTCACTATTGTCATTCCGTACAACTAGTCTATATTTACCCCTTCCCCATTTAGGTTGACCCATTTGCAGCGAAACAAAGGGACCTTAAAACAGACTCCATAGTCAAGTTCCCATATCTCCTCTATGTAACCATAGTATGTGTCCTTTTGCCCATTCTCGTCTGTTGCATCAAAGCGGACACCACTGTTTTTGTTGGTGCTCTTTTTATCTTGGGAAATCGTGTAGAATGTATTCCCATTTATTTCATACCCTTGGAAATTCAATATAGTAGAAGATGGTGACCCGACCAACAAGTATAGTTGATCTCCAATAGTGGTGTCATTCAAGAGATGTGTTCGCATCAAACCGTTGAAAGACTTCATGTGTTCATCTGTAATCCATGAGTCAGGCTTTCCCGGGTTTTTGGAGCGTACAATATTCTTAGCAGGAACCCTCTTCCGGAGAGGCTCTCCCTCAACATCACCAGGTTCATCTCGTCTGATCTTATATCGCAATGCATTGCATACCGGACATTTATCTAAATTCTCATACTCCTTACCGCGGTAGAGGATGCAGTCATTAATGCATGCATGTATCTTCTGCACATCTAATCCTAGAGGGCAGAGAGTCTTCTTTGCTTCGTACGTACTCTCGGGAAGTTCGTTATGTTTTGGAAACTTCGGCTTCATTATTTTCAGCATCTTTTCAAATGAGGAGTCAGTTAGACCACACTCTGCCTTCCATCGCAGCAATGCCAGTGTGGTACCGAGCTTTGTGCTGCCATCTTCGCAATTTGGGTACAGCAATTTCTTGTGATCTTCTAACATGCCCTCCAACTTCAACTTCTCCTTTTCTGTTTCACGGTCTCGCTTTACATCAGAAATGACCCTACCAAGTTCATTAGCGGGCTCATCTGATGCCCGTCCTTCACCTCCTTCCTCTTCATTGTCTTCCATTGCAGTATCACTTTATCCAGGAAACATATGATGATAGTTGTTATCATCATCTTCTTCTTTATTGTCTTCCATTGCAGTATCACTTTATTCAGGAAACATATGATGATAGTTGTTATCATCATCTTCTTCTTCATTGTCTTCCATCATAACCCCTCTTTCCCCGTGCTTGCTCCAGCAATTATAGTTAGGCATGAAACATTTCATAATCAGGTGGCCGCGAATGATTTTCAAGGAAGAGTACTCCTTGTTGTTCCGACATTGAACACATGGACAACGTATAAAACCATTCTCTTTGTTTGCCGTAGCCACATCGATAAATTTATCCACGCCTTTAATGTACCCGGGTTCACGCCGGTCACCGTACATCCATTGCCGACCGTTCATCTGCATCATATAATTAACTTTATCAAAAACGGAACATCATAAATAGTGAAATGACCAATTCATATCGACACATGCATTGTATCAATGACAGAGAA
Organism: Avena longiglumis; assembly: GCA_030063025.1. Classification (NCBI taxonomy): domain Eukaryota; kingdom Viridiplantae; phylum Streptophyta; class Magnoliopsida; order Poales; family Poaceae; genus Avena; species Avena longiglumis. The sequence goes on from CP125973.1 coordinate 539,596,608, forward strand.
AAGATAAGATTGCTAACCTCGATCGAGGGAAATAAAGAGGAGAAAGCTCAAGTGCGTCCCGGGCACCTCCTATATTTTGTTCTGTGAGAAATTGAACGGGATCATTCACTCAAAACATTTCATCAAACACCTTGAATGCATGCATAGAAAAAATAGCACACCTCTCACACCTTCCACCAAAAAATAACAGAGGAAAGACAGAGGGCTAGGGCGTCGTATTTATAGAGGGCGGAATCATACGTCCCGGTTTGTAACACAAATCGGGACTAAAGGTGTGGCAGCCACGGTTCCGCGCCCACATTTTAGTCCCATTTGTGTTACAACCGACGATGCACCCTAACCGGACGCATGCCTTCCCGCGTTCCCCGAACCGGACACGCGTCAAGATTAGTCCCGGTTCGTGGCGCAACCAGGACTAATGCTGTTGGGGGGCACGAACGGATAATCTGTTTTCTACTAGTGTGTACAAGTTCTGCCAGTGAATCGTGGTAGTGTTTAGACCAACCTATTTAAGGGCTCTAAATGGAAATGATACAACTCATATCCTGGCACAGAACAATGCAAGAGGATTTTTTGAGATGCTTGGGAGCATTGATTCCATCCATTTGGGTTGAAAGAATTGCCCATTCGCCATATCGGAGAGTACAATGTGATACTTGAAGTTGTGATAGATTACGACATGTGAATTTTTCATGCTTTCTTTAGCATGGCGGAAACTCACAATAACATCAAAATGGAATCCTAGAGTATGCAAGGTTGAGAATGTTTGTGCGCTGGCAGAGGTTACTCGTCTTCAATCCTTTCCCCTTATTTCTACAGTGATATAAAATGCAAAATCAAATGTAATTGATCATGCTAGCGCTATGCCTGCAGCACTTTTTTTTTACGACTCTACGTCTGCACCTCTCGAGGTCTATATGGCTGAGCTTGATAGTCGGTAGATCCAAATTTGACAAGGTTACGGGCGGGCCATGACGCAGCATGCATTCCGATCATGCATTTGTGTGTGATACATCCTGGCCTCATGGCCTCACCCCCACCTTACCTTGTCACGCGATGAATGGACGGATCATCGGAGATGTATGATATATGATGCCACACTCACTTGCTAACTAACTCCCCCAACAGTTTCTATCCACCTGCTCAGCTCCTGCATGTCCGGTCAGTGGTCAATCGAAGCAGTTAAAAACACTGATATGTACTAGCTAGTACCTCCTTATTCAGGTCGTGAATCAATCGGTTGTTGATAGGGTACACTGTTACTTACTTCATCAGCCGGAACGGAATGCATGAATCATTATCAGAGTAATAGACAACACACACCGGTCGCTGAACACCGGCGGTTTCGGCACCCTATTCCTCTTCAAATGTCTTTATTCCGTCAGGCAAAATCCTGGGTATGTGCACCCACTGATTCTTCTCTTCCTTGGAAAGAAAACAGGTTACGTATATGCTCACGCCGATAGCAACACATCATCAGCATGGGAAGGAGCGGCGCCAGGAGGAAATCGAGAATAGAACGTTCTGAAACTCAATATATACATACAACACCACTGAATGATTCACTGCTCCTTTCTTTCCATCTTACTCCATTCATGCTCCATGCTCCAGCTACCTAACCGCCTGACTAAGCTAACATGCATGTGGAGTTAAAGGTGATGGTGAGCAGCCATCCATGGCGAAGTTGATGATGGGAGGTCCCCTACCGATGATTGCCGGACTGACATGGATCTCCGATCACATGCGCCATGGAGCCCATGCACCATGGATCTGTATATCCCTTCGCGTTGCGCCGCATGCATGGTCCCCGGCCGTGGATTGTGGATAGGCTAGCTCCACTCCACTCCACCGCTGAAGAAACAAGTGGAGCGCCGATCTGAATCTCATCTCGCTCGTTGCTTGCTCCGCGTCTTCCCCTGCCCAATAACACCCGGTGTCCTTTTTGTCAACATTTCGATTTCTTCTGTGCACGTACTACTGTATATACTTACCATCTTGCGTTGGAATGACGACTATTGATGTCTGGATCTTTCTGACGAGTGACGCAGGCCTTGTGTTGGTGGTTTGTTCCTCGAAACAGGCTCGCGCCCCGCTTTATATATAAAGCAACATCCAAGTACAAATCCGAATACACCGCCCACCTGGCCGAAGCCAAAGGAAAAACAAGGACAAGAACAAGTCACAGAAACGCTGGGCCTCAAAGACAACACAGCCCAAGACGAAAAAGCAAAAAGGGAGGGGGCCGCCACTTGACGACGGCAACAGTGGTGGCCTCAAGGCGGAGGCGGGAGGAGCGGGCAGCCGACGGAGCCGTGAGGGAGAGAGCCAGACGTAGCGCCAAGCGAAGACTCAACCCGGCCACGCTGGCGCACTGGGGACCACCACTGGAGAGAGGCAAGCAAAAACAGAGTCGACGCCTGGGGGAAAACTGCTCGATCACCATCTTGTTGCGCACATTCCATGTGGTCTGTGCTAGGGCAGCGAAGAGGAGCCAAGAGGCGGGCTCCTCCGGTCCGGTGAGCCTGGGACTGAGGAACTCTCCCAAATCTACCGCCAAGCCCGCCCAGAGCCTCACGAAAAACTCCAAAGAAACCGAGCAGAGCACGAGAACATAATATGGGCACACGCCTCCTGTGTCCCACATAGGGGCAGCTGCTGCCCGGCCACACCGCTTGAGGACTTCCACCCCGAGGGCAAGCGGTCCCCGAGAAGTTGCCGACAAATATACGAATGCTAAGAGGCAAGGGGCTTTCCAAAGGGGGCCCACGGCCTCCGGACCGAAAGAGGGCCTTATAGGCCGAGCCCACCGAAAACTCCCGGAGGGAGGAGCAGCAAGTGGCCGCATCCTTATCCTCGGAGAGGAGGCGGGGACCCCAACAGCTCGAACTGCCGTCTCCACCACGTTGAAGACGCGGCGGAAAATGAGGTTCCAGAGCCATCCTGACGTTTCCGCGACAAGCGACGCCGGGGAGGCCGCGATCGCAAAGAGGGCGGGGAACTGGATCCCCAGGGGAACCGGGAACAACCAAGGGTCGAGCCAACCGGTACCTGACCGCCCCTACCACGAAAGAGATCCCACTACCGATGTAGTGCTTAATGTCCCGGATGGATCTCAGAATCGAGACCCTCCCGCCGCCAGACGCCAAGAGGGTCGACCGAGGTATTTGGCCTTGATCACCGGAGCCACAAGCCCCCGTCCTCAAGATCCGCCAGACCCATTTCAACATCAGGGCCACATTGAAGCGGCGGGAGTCGAGGATACCTATGCCCCCAAAAGATTTGGGGGCGCATACGTCCGCCCACTTCACCATATGATATCTCTGGTGACCGTCCCGCGCTGCCCAAAAGAATCGCGACAACTCCTTAGCGAAGTCGCATGCACTCCTCGGGCAGGTGTAAAGTCCCATCCGATACATGGGAAGACTCGAGAGGTGAATTGATTAGGACCGCTTTGCTCCCCTTCGAGGTGAGACGCGCCACGGCCCGCCTCGAGCGCACCAGCGTAACTGAGGGGCGAGGTCCTTGATCAACACCCTAGACCCTCAAAGGGAACCCCAAGTAGGTAATGGGAACTCCGCCAAGCAGCTTGAAGTTGTCGGCAATCACGCCGCCGACGTCGTCAGCCTAGAGCCATGACCTCGCTCTTATCGGTTGATCGAGAGACCGACATGGCCTCAAGCATAGAAGCGAAACTTCAAATTCAATGTCGAGATCCGAACCTCGGATCATGATCAAGGTATCATCCGCGTCGCAGATGCGTAGATACCCTCCCGGATAAGATGTCGACCACACCGTGATGTGGCCGACTTTGGCTCTATCCAAAATCTCCGCCAGGCATCCACCGCGGCATTAAAGAGGAGGGAAATCGGGTCCCTTGCCTCACCCACAGGATGGGGTGAAGTAGGCCAATCTCCCATTGATGTTGATCGCCGTCCTCCCACTCATCACAAATCGCATGATCCAGCAGACCATACGGTCATCAAAACCTCCTTTCCAGACCAGCGGTAAACCTCCGGTCCAACCTATCGTAGGCTTTCTGGAAGTCCAACTTGAGGAACACCGCTTTCTGATGTCGTGACTTGACCTCATGGATAATCTCATGAAGGGCAAGGACGGCATCGTGAATGAGGCGTCCTTTCAAGAAGGCGAATCGGAGGGTGGGTGAGCCTCTCCCACAGAGCTAGCCGAGAGCGCAGACCTTCGCAGAGGCGCTGGATGACATTGATCACATGATAGGGTGGAATTGCTTGATATCAGTGGCCCCAACCACCTTGGGGATCAGTGTGATCACCCCAAAGTTCAGACGCGACATCACCAGGGTCCCTGTGTAGAACTCCTGGAACATACGCAAGATCACCGGTGAGCTCGACCTGCATACTGTAGGAAGCTAACCGGCAGGCCGTCGGGGGGCGAACCCGACTTCATAGACTTTAGGGCTGCCGATATCTCCTCGAGAAACGGTCGAGTCAGTCCGCATTCTCCACGGGGTGACCAGGCCCCATCATCCCAGAAGTCAGCGCCAATGAGATGCCGAGGGCTCGGACGCGAAGAGGGATTTGTAGAAGGAATAGATATGAGAGGAGGCGCTGCGGGATTCCAACAGACCCCTCCTCCTGTGAGGCAGGATCGAGCATTTCCTCCTCCCACCATTTGCGATGGCATGGAAGTAGTGTTCGATTCCCTGGACCGTCCGATTCTGGCGACTCCGTTGGCGCCAGACGCCTCCTCCTCAGATCTCCATAATGGAGGTCTCAGGAGTACCTATGGGCCCAGCCTCGGTGACAAGCCGACAAGGTCGCCTCCGGCCTAAGTCCTGAATCTCCCGCAGAATAGAGCCCTTTTGGGCACGGAGCTCCGCCCCAAGGTTGGCGCCCCACCCGCGCATGAACTGGCGGGCCACCTTAGTGCAGTGATGCCAAATATCCACCACAGAGTGAGCACGGGGAGGGGAGGAAGCCGCCATCACCCACTGCCCCATCCGAATCCTCGCCTCGCCAGGAAGGACTCAAAGTGGAAGCGGTTCGGTCTAGGAGGGCTGCCCCCTCCCGAGGACGGTGGTTTGTTCCTCGGTGCACTCTTTCTTCGAAATGCCTGTAAAATTCAGTATCCGAGGAACCATATCCAAGGAAATTCAGTGTCCAAGGAACCCTATCCCGTGCTTATAAAAGCCTTGGACATTTCTGCTTTCTCAGAACAACCTTCGATTGCAAAGGCAAAATGGGCCCCTAAATAACCTTCGAGTGCATGCAGGTGCCAGATAGAATGACTTTCGTTTCGCTCTTTTCAACAGCATTTTCTCGCTGGCATTGCATTTGGCAAAACAAGACATGCCTCTGCTCTGTACCCTACCTTCAGACTCTTTTGATCGATGTATCTTTCCCGCTGCACTCCACCGCAGCAAAGCAAAAGGGTCCACGACGAGAGAGAGATGAGCTTGAATCAAGCCCCACGGGACACTCGGACAGCCCGTCGTGCAGGGACGTACACATATCCGGGTGTCGATCATCAAGATCCCAATCATATACCCTTTAAAGGACCCGTACCGATCGGAAATCATATGCACACAGAAATAATAATACACCAGTACAGTATTAGTATTTCTGTGCCCTTCTCGCAATACTTAGATGTTTTGCAGTAAGCTAAAACATGTAATTAATTTAAGTTTTTTAATCATTTCTACCACGGTAACCAATCCAAAACTCAATTTCGCCATTTGACCTATCGAAACTCCAATCTTATAACTACTCCGTTACAACACCACTCAAGTTTGTCATTCCATCAACTTTCCACGGTTAGTGTATACATCTTGGCGGGTTTGTCATCAACGATACTACCAATGAGTACCTGGGAAGGAGGTTTTGGTAGAGCATGCCCTGCAGATATTGGCGTTTATCGCTAAGCTGCGTTAGGTAGGTCCATGATGACCGATAGACAAACGGAAGTGACAAAATTGAGCAAGTGTTGCACCGAAGCAGAGTCGAGACCGAAATTTGACTGTGAAACGACAAAACTGAGGTTTTTGGTCGTAGTGACGTTAGGGCATTTCCACGGGGGAGACGTAAATGGATCATGCAATTCTGTCCGTTTGGGTCATGCCACGGGATCATTTGGGTTCGATGACATAGCAGCGCTGCCTAAAACGGACGAAAACGGATAGGCTAGTCTAAAAAAGAAGACCCACGTGTTGTCTGTATCTGAGTCAGCCTGTGTCCGCGTCTGTCCGGACAGATCCATTCGTCACTCAGATCTGGGTCACGGATGGGTCGGTCCGTCCGAATTAATCAGGATGGGTCGCTCTGCAAGGACGACGCGCATGCCCCGACCGAAATAATCCGGATGGGTCGTACCGCTGGGGCGCCGCGCATTCCGCATGCACCCATACGGACACTTGCGAACGGTTTGCGTCTCCCCAGTGGCCGACCCAAACGGTTTGCGCGTGTCCGAAACTGTCCGCGCGGACGCGCAGGGCGTGCGCGGCGCCCCAGCGGGCCGACCCATCCGGCGAAACGCGTCCGCCCGACCCATCCATGCGTCTAATCTAGGACTCGATTGCGTCAGCCCGGACGCGCACGTGTCCGAGCGCGTCCTCCTTTTATCATTGGCGGTCCCTCCCGCTAGTGGCACAGAAACCACATCACTTCTTCATCCAAAAACGTCTCCCAAATTTTCCACTGGCGGGAGCGGAAGGGAAGGCAATGGATCCCACCGCCATGGTTGATGTTGAGCCCTCCGCCGCCAAGAAGCGCGTCCGCCCGAGAAAGCCCACAAAGGACCAGACGCCGGAGGAGCAGAAGATCAAGTTACAGAAGAGCAAGGTCCGGCAGGTGGCGGCGCGTGATCGATGCACCGCTGCTAGGCTCGAGACGGAGCGTCCGGACGAGGAGGAGCGCCTCCTCGTCAGCAAGAACAGGGTCGACGCCAACGAGGTGACAGTGAATGCTGCCAAGCACATCGTCAATTTGATCAAGCAGGAGGCGTTCGTCACCATTTTCGCCCACGCCATCTCTCTCCGCAGCCTGTTCACGGCCGGCACGTCCTCTACCAGCTCCGTCACTTCCACGCCTACAGGCCGGCCACCAGCTCATCCCAGAGCGACAGGACCGCGCACGCCCTCGCTTGGAGGCCACCAGTTGTCCCGGTTCAACCATCCCCTCGCGGCGGCGTTGAAGGCGGGAGAGCCCGCCATCGACCTGAACCGTAGTCCAACCACCACGGACGCAACCCCGGAGGCGTCGACGAAGCGGCAGACCATCTCTGCCGCGAACATGCCGACGCCAGTCAACCTGTTCTGCAGAATGCCGGCCGCCAACCACATGGTATGGTTGCCACATTTCTTCGCCATTTCCAATGCACTGCTTGCGTCGCTTTATGATGGACAATTGGCGTGTAGGATTTCGTTGGAAACGACGGCGAGGACGTCATGAACCACATGATCAACGAGGGTGGCCAGGGCTATGCCGACGTCGGCGATGCCGAGACGGAGACGCGGCAACAGACCCAGCAAGATGCATGCAATATTACGGACGAGGCATTGTTCAGGAACGACGGAAGCGATGGCACTTCCATGGGCGAGGGCGTCACGGCCGCGTCGTTGGCCGCTTCACTTGCGGCCTCAATTGTCGACGGCAAGAAGGTGAGCCAACGAATCGGGGGCTACACTGCCGCCGAGGACAAGCTCCTATGCAAGGCATGAATAGAGATTTCACAAGATCTACTATGCGGCGCCGAGCAAAAGGGCTTTGCCTATTGGAAGAAGGTGGGCAGGTTCGTCCATGAGGAAAGGAAATATGGGAAGGACGCCTTTCTTAGCGATCGAAATGATATCTTCCTCTCCAAGCGTTGGGGCACCATCCATGTCGAGTGTAGCAAGTTTCAAGGCTCCTACGAGATGGTGACAAAAGGGAAAATAAGCTGCTTGTAGCCGCTTGACATGGTAAAACATCTTCCCCTTTTTGTCGATGTCTTGCATCTGCATTTTCTGGTTGAGCCATTGTTGGCATTCATGTGTGTAGATCATGAAAGCAATGGAGCATTTCAAGACGGTGAACGACAACAAGGCTTTCTCATTGTGCCATTGTTGGACGATGCTCAAGGACACCAGAAAATGGGAGACTAGCTTCGCCCTTTGGATAGAAGTGCAAAAAAAGAAGTGCAAGGACAATGCTTTGACGGGCGGCGTCGCCGACCTACACGCCAACAATGACGAAGGCTTCGTCCCATCTGCAAGCGACGGGACTGTCGGCCGTGCCCGCCGTCCCGGTGGCCACAAAGCCACGAAGGCCGACCTCGCCCGTCAGGCTGGTTCCTTGGTGTTCCAGGAGACCTTGAAGCAGATCCTGGAGAAGAAGGAAGAGGCCATCGTCGAGAGAGAGGAGAGGCGACACAAAGAGAAAGAGGTCGCCGCCAAGGCCTTCGTCGAGCTGCAGACGAGGTCCATTGAGACGAAGGAGGCCAATGCCAAGGCCAGGCTGATGGAGATTGAGGCCAAGACGAAGTTGACGGAGGCCAAAACCAATGCCAAGGAGGTCGAGGCCAGGTCTAGGGCGCTAGAGGCCGAACACAAAGCCAAGAAGGCCGAAGCCAAGACCAAGGAGGCCGAAGCCAAGATCATGGCCGAGGAGAACGCCATCATGTTCACCGACCTGGATAGTATCGCCGACCCTGATCGTGGGGCTTGGGTTGCGAAGAGCAGCATGCCATCAGGGCTCGCGATGCCTGAAGGGCAATGGCGACGACAGTTACAACTTTCTAGGCAGAGAAGCTGCCATCTTTTGAACATTGTGTATGGTATTGCCCCTTTTGCACATTTTATATCCACTGGCCACTTGTTGGGATGCCCAAAGGACGATGACGCACCTATGCCATGTTATTTGCCATTGATCTGTGTGTGTCTTTGGCCAGCAATGGCGTCATTTTCAACTTATTTGTATCTGTGTTCAACAATAGAGCCAACGCCCGTGTGTGCGGACAAATGGGTTGCGCCGCTGGCCGATAGGCCGGACCCTTAACCATACTTATCGCAAACGGACACAAACAGACGGTTCGGTTTAGGAAGTATGGGTCGTCCGATGGAGATGTCCTTACACGGATTCAAGGTGGCCCGTCTGCCTGCCGTGCCGCCGCATTTTTGCATGCATGTGCCAATAATCTGTTTGATTTAACCACTGTTCACCGATCAGCTATGTGCCGGGCCAACAAACACTACGGTGCTCTAGCTGGCACTAGCTGGACTGGATCCGATCGGCCTCTTCTCCACGAGGCTTGCACGCAGGTGCAGCAGCGGCAGCAGAGGCTGGCTGGCTGGCCGGCTGAAAGATCAACGCTGCCGTAGTACGTGCGGAACAGTCCGGCGAGGAATCTCACTGTACCGGCTTTTTCAACGAACTCCCGAAGACACGCTCGATGCGCCGCCCCGACCGGGTACAGCAGGAGCAACGTGCCTCCGTCGTCAAGGGAGCAGCGGCGCAGCTAGCGGCTAGCGCCGGCCGTCCGGCGGCCTCGCGCCGCTAGCTCGCACGCGCCTCGCATGATGCACCGGCGCCAGGCCGGATACGCGTGCCCTGCCCTGGCTCTCCTTGCGTGGGCGCAGAGTAGGAGTAGACTTGGGGGCGCGCACTGCAACTGGCGGTCGATCGATGTTTGCCGTCGCCATCCGTCGCAGTCGGTGTCACTCGGTGGCCGTCGTCAGAGACTAGGGTAGAGGAGGGGGAGGACCAGACCGTATGTACTGCGGCACTCCTACTGTATTTACAGCCTCCTAGGGTAGGGCAACGTGATGTGCGACGCGCACAGGCTACAACCCCAGCGCCAGCGCCAGCAGGCAGCTAGCGCGCCCTACCTCTCTGTCCCTTCTTCCAAGCCTTCCCTGCTTTCTGCTTCCTTCCTCTTTACTACTCCCATCTGCCTTCCTTTTCAATCCCCAAAACCTTTTCCATGGGTGGCTGGCTCAGAGCCTGCGCGCCTCGAACCAGCATCTATCACACATGCCTCCACGCCCTAGCTGGCTGCCTCAGCCACGGTCTCCTGCGTGTAGCCTCTGCGCCACAGCAAAGCGGGTGCCATATCTCATAAACCTTTTCTTAATGCAGTATTTCATAAACCTTGGATAATTACCTAATAAATCACTACATTTGTTTTTGACAAATCCCATGTCTTTTTCTAAACCTTTCGTCGATCTCTCTCTAATGGTCTAGAATTTGGTGTGAGCCAAAATGATTAGCCGTACAAAAAAATGCTTTTATTGCAGTGTTAAGAAAGGACGCATCAAAATATTCATGTTCCTACTTGCCAATAAGTTTTTACTAAAACAAGATACAACCTAAGTCGAAATACGCTATAAAAGCAAATAAATAATTTTTTAAACGGGCTCAAGAGTTAACTATCTTTGAATTTTTGCAAACCTAGGCCATGTCACACATTTATATGTCTAACTGGTTTACGATTTTTTTTTACATCTCCAAATAAAATGCACCCGGGATGCACCATTGAAGACACGATGCCTCCCTACTCCCCTGTCGTTCTCCTCCAGGCAACGCAGTGGCCTAACCCTAGCTGTCACCGTTGGGTTTGGCCGCGGTTGCGGCACACCCGGTCGTGAAGGGAGGCAGGAGACCTCTGGTCGTCCCTTGTGGTGGCAAAGTTAGGGCTTCGGGGCGGTGTCCCTGATCACGATGGGGGAGGAACACCTTCGATAGTTCCTTGTGGCGGTAGTGTTAGAGCTTCGGGGTGGCGGCCCCGAATCTTCAGGGCGTTAAAGTCGACCGCTTATGTGACGTGGTGGTTAGGCCTGGAGGCTGCACATGGTGCTTCCTAGAGGCAGCGGTGGTGCTAGGAGTTGCCATACCGACCGGGAGTGGTTGGCCCTCGTCTTTTGCCATGGTTGGCGCATCATCGAGATCAAGGCCTCCGCGGGCGACACGACGCAGTGTCGCTGGCCATTGTTTGCAGGTCTGGATCTAAAGGTGGGTGACGTGGGGGCTCCTGGTGTCCGCCTATTAATAATGGTGGTTTGTGCCTAGCGATAAGTCTTATTTCTGTCGTATGTTGACCTCTTTCATCTAGCTGTCGACGAATTCCGGTCTTCCCTGTCTAGGATCTATACAGATTGACGTATATCGCCCTCGGATATCTTGATTGAAAAGGATCCAGTCGCGCGCCCCGACCCATGTTATCAACCAACACGATTTCAAGACGACGTGGGGGAAAAGCTTCGTTTTCTTATTGGTTTCATAGGAAGTTCTACGTCCAGATTCTCATGGTACTAGCAGCCGGTGGAGAAAGTTATGGCGATAACGATTGGAGGTCTTGAAACTTTGGCGTAAGGTGCATTGGATGTGATGAAGACTGTGTATTGAGTGTTTAGTGGCTTGCAACAGCGGCATCGACAAGCGGGGGCGGCAGCACTGGAGGAGTACATTTTTTGTGGTGCTCCTCGAGTTCCGATCTTGTAAATTTATTGGTGGAGGGCCAGAGGGTGAAACTCAAGGTCTGATCTTTTTTGGTTGTAATACTTATTAATGATCTTGTTGAAGACATTGTTTTTTATGTGAACTTGAATTTTCTATTGGGTTTGATGCTGTGGTTTTGTTAATGATGCGTAATTTAGTTAGTGAGTTTACAGAAAAAAAGGCTGATGCCTTTTTCATTCGTGGGAGCGAGTAGGATTAGTGCATGATTCGCAGGAGTACATGATCTGTGCTTCGGTCATTGAGTGTGCATGTACATTTACTGCTTCTAAAGCAAAAAAAAAAAGTTCCTAAGCAAAGGTTTAGCAAAAAAGCTGATCATGGTTCTCACACTGTATAAATTCTCATTCTTTGGAATTTGAGATTTACGTTTCGTGTACAGACAAAAAAAAAGGTACCCGTCCGTCTGAGCAGCAGTAGTAGATTTTTTTACAAATATGACCTTCTGTAATTCGCCATCGCCAAAAATACCCCCTCGCACCGCAAAAGCCAGAAATGCCCTGGCGGGATGCTAAAAATGCGACACGTGTCACCTCCCGCCACGGGGGGTGGCGGGATGTTCCTCCCGCCACAGGGGGTGGCGGAATGTTCCTTCCGCCTTTGGCGGTGGCGGATTGACGCCGTGGGGCCCACCAGCGCGAGCACAAAGTCGAACCTCCCGCAGTGCCAAGTCGAACCTCCCCGTTAGCCTGGCCGTGGGGCCCACCTCATCCCGCCATTCCCCATGGCGGAAGGAACATCCCGCCACCGAACATCCCGCCACCCCCCGTGGCGGGAGGTGACACGTGTCGCCTTTTCAGCCTTCCGCCAGGGCATTTTTGGCTTTTGCGGCGCGAGCAGGGTATTTTTGGCGATGACAAATTGCAGAGGGTCGTATTTGTAAAAAAATCGCAGTAGTAGGCATGCACAGCTCACATCGACCCGTTGGGCATTGTGGAGTGGCTTCCCCCTTTGGACCATCGCCATCTTTTCCGTCAGCCGCCGGGCGGGGTCAGCGACCTATCTTTCCATCCCATCGCCCCTACAAAACCAGACCCCCAGCACAAGCCAAGCCACAGTCCACACGCACTGTCACCTCGCTCGCTCCTTCGCCTCGGGATCCCCCGCCGCAGCGCAGCACTGCCCCCTGCTCCTTTGCGTAGGAATGTCTCGGCCTCCCGCAACCATCTCCTCCTCCGCGCAGCAGCGAAAGCCGCATTCATTTGCCACCTAAAAGGGACACATCTCCCGAGAGCCCGCGGCCGGCTTAACTAACCAGCCACATCGAGAAACGCAGAGGTCGTCGCATCGGCAGCAATGGCGCGGCATATATATAGCGACGGATGAGGCCCGGGCGGCAGAGCGGAGGATCGACCGAGGCGGCTGTTGTTTCTGTGTTGAGTGTTTGTCTGCGGCGATGAGGCGGCTGCTGGTTCTCGCCGCCGTGCTGTTCTTGGTTTTTCTGCACGGATGCGCGGCGGATGGGGGCTCAGCGGCGGCGGCGCCGGCGGATGCGGAGGAGGCGCCGATGGAGGTGAAGGAGAAGAGGGCCCTGTACGCCGCCATCGAGGGCTTCGTCGGCAAGGGCTGGAACGGCTCCGGCCTCTTCCCCGACCCCTGCGGCCAGACTCCCATCCAGGTTCGTTCGTCTCCGCGAGCGCTTCTCCTTTTTAAGCCGCGTTCCTCGTACTCGATGTGGGTTTGCAGTTTGAGCATTGGAGAACAGAAAAAACACCGTCTCTGTTCGCTGAAATTTTTGTTTTTTTCTTCACTTGTCTGAATTTTCCCTCTTTTTACTCCCTTTTGTTTTGAGCTTCAGTCCAAATCATCGCTCACAAATCTGAACAAGTGTTCCTTGAACTTGCCTTTTATCCTCAAGATCTCAGATTCTGAACACTGTATCTCCCCTGTTCCTTAAACACTGTATCGTCTCTTCAAGTCTCCCCTGTTCTTGCGCAGCCACTCTGCTCTGCCCTTTTGCCTTCGCAGCGGTTCCCTGTTTGCTCTGTTTCTCAACTGTTCTCCCCGTAGAATGCAAGATTTACTTCACTGTTGGACGAGTGAGACTTTTCTTTGACAACTCCAACGGCCTCTGGATTCTAGCCGAATTTGGGGTGGTTTCTCTTGTGCGCAACAAATCCGATTCTCTGATTTGAAGTGTCATGCTTTTTAAACACTTTCAGTTATAGATGAGCCTTTCTTTTCCCTTTCTCTGTCCTGTTCCTCTCTTTTCTTTGCAAAAATTACTTCCAGCTCTTCTTTTTTGCTATCCAGAAATTTCTGGCACTGTTTTTCTGCACTACACCTTGCTTCTTTCACAGATTTTAACCCTGCCTTTCTTTGATTATTAACATCACATAATGCAGTTAGTTTAACCTGGTTAACATCTGCAAGTGGTTATTTACTCTCTTAGTAGTACAATAATTCATGCTAAAAAAAAAGTAGTACAAGAATTACAGTCTGATCCTGACAAGCCAAGAACAGCTCATCTGAACATGTGACCCTTCCATGTTTGTTTCTAGTATTTGCCCCAATTCTGTTTTACTTGTTACTTCTGAATTTTCTTGTCGTACTATCGCTTTTCAATTTTCATGTCAGTCTGTGAAAGGGTAGAACAGCTCATTTACTGACTGATGATAGGAATTCAAGTTCTGTGTAATAATTGGATCCCCTTTTTTTATTTTCTGCAGGGGGTGTCATGTGATCTCTTCAATGGCCTGTGGTACCCGACGGTGGTCAGCATCGGTCCAGTGCTCGACAACTCGCTGCAGTGCGCGCCGGACGCCAAGTTCAGCCCGCAGCTTTTCGACCTCCGGCGCCTCAAGAGCCTCACATTCTACGCCTGCTTCCCGGCGAGCAACCCAACGTCCATCCCGGCGAACAACTGGGAGAAGCTCGCCGGCAGCCTTGAGACGCTCGAGTTCCGCACGAACTCGGGCCTGACCGGCGCCATCCCGGCGTCCCTCGGCCGCCTGGCGGGCCTGCAGTCCCTGGTCCTCGTCGAGAACAACGTCACTGGCGTCGTGCCGGCGGAGCTCGGCGGGCTGGCGAAGCTGCGGCGGCTCGTGCTGTCCGGGAACGGGCTGTCGGGCCCGGTGCCGGCGACGCTCGGTAACGGCCTCCACGACGAGCTGCTGATCATGGACATGAGCAAGAACTATCTAACCGGGTCTCTGCCTCCGTCGCTAGGTGGACTCAAGGGCATCCTCAAGATGGACCTGAGCAGCAACCGTTTGGAAGGGAGCGTCCCGCCGGAGCTCGCCGGGCTCGAGAGCCTCACGCTGCTCGACCTCCGGAACAACAGCCTCACGGGCGGGCTGCCGGAGTTCGTGCAGGGGATGTCGTCGCTGCAGGACCTGCTGCTCTCCAACAACCCGCTGGGAGGCAGTCTGATGCCATCCGGCTGGGAGAAGCTGGCGAGCCTCGCCACGCTGGACCTGTCCAATGCCGGTCTGGTCGGGAACATCCCGGAGTCCATGGCGGCCATGGCCAGACTGCGGTTCCTGGCGCTGGACCACAACCGGCTCTCTGGCCCCGTGCCGGCCAAGCTCGCCGCGCTGCCCAGCATCGGCGCGATGTACCTGAACGGGAACAACCTGACGGGGGCGCTGCAGTTCTCGGCCGGGTTCTACCAGAGGATGGGCAGCCGGTTCGCCTCCTGGGACAACCCCGGCCTGTGCTACAGCGGTGCCGCGGTGGCGACTGGTGATGATGCGCCGACCGGCGTGGCCGTGTGCAAGGACGTGCAGGAGCCGCCCAGCGTCGGCGTGAGAGACAGGGTGGATGGGAGCGGAAGGAAGCCTGAAGCTAGTTCGAGCCTACCGGCGTCTTCGTCGGCCGCCACGGTCACTGGCCTCTGGTGCTTGGTGCTGATCCAGTGGATGGTGGCAACGGTGGTGTAGGAAACAGTAGTTTCAGAATTTTCAGATAGAAGCACGGAGAAGATGAAGAAATTATAGTTAGCTCGACTAGTTCTCTCTTTTGGCATTTTGGCTGTTGGTTCTGCGTATCCAGAGAATGGAGAACATAAGCAGGATGAATCACAGTAGTCTTTGCTGTGGTAGTGTGTAGTGACAGTTCTTTTGGTGTAATTAGTAGACTGTCTGCCTTCATCTTACAGAAGGACGTGGATAAATGCGTGGTTAACAGCCCTGATCCTTATTTAATGATCCTGTGGTACATTCTTAAGACCATCTCTACTAGCATTTTTCTAGAAAGTCCTCCAAGGATGTTTTATTTTTCGGCGTTTTCAAGCCGATCCCGCGAGATGTGCTGCAACAGAAGACCGAGTTTCCGTCCTTCTTCTCCCCTTCCCTCCATTTCTTCTCCATTCCACACCACAACTCTCGTTAGTTCCCTGAGCTCTCACCCGCCATACCGCCTAAGAAATTTGCCAAACCCTACATCACCGACAACAGTCCAATGGAGCCAAGGCCAAGAAAGCCGAAGTACCAACGCCGAGGCCGGAAGGCTGGTCCGACGCAGCCTGGGCGAAGGATTGTCGGCGAAGGAAAATAGAAACAGAAAACCGGTAGGAGAGGACGCAGAACAAGAAGGACGCCCACGAAGAGACGGAGGCGCGGGCGTTCATGGAGACGAAGTCAGCGTCCGAGCGCATCATGGCGTCTACTGGAGCAGCCATGGGCATCTCACTAGCGTTATTCCAGGAGAGCCAGACAACCCGATGCTAGAGGTTATTGGCGTCCCCCAAGTTTGACGACGGATTCAACCCCCAACATGGTCTGCCCCACTGCCTTTCACCTTGCGGTCCGCCCGCCTTCAGTGTCAACATCAACGTGTCCTACGCCGGCTCCCCCGCATACGTCGGGTCGTCACCGGCGTTGCGCCGCGACCCTCTTTCCTTCGCCCAAAGCAGAGGGTTCGCCATCCAACTCGGCGGCATGGACACCCGCAACATATTCAGCGGAATGTCGGGCGACTCCTACATGGACGAGATGATCGTGTCCTGCTCCACCGCCGTCGGGAGCTCGTTCTTCATGTAGGAGTAGTCCCGCGCCGATGCCGAGCACGACCTCGACTCGCAGGATCTCGCCGACAGCCAGGCGAATGACGAGCCGCAAGGCAAGCAGGAGGAGGAAGCCGAAGAGGAAACCACGACGACAATCAAAGGGCAAGGAGAAGAGGAAGAGGAAGCCGAGGACGACACCATCTGTCGATCCTCGCGTCAAGTGGACCGCCCTTGAGGATATGTGCCTCGTCGAAGCATGGAAATTGGTGAGAATCGACACCATCACCCGCGCAAACCAAACTCGGAGAACTACTAGAGGTGTGTCAAGCATGCATTCGATAAGGACAACCTAATAGATCCAGTGCTCAACAAGGTACACATGGATCGCGGTGAGAAGGCCATGATGAATCATTGGGGGCTCGTGCAACAAGCGTGTAGAAATGGCATGGGACTCTAGAGGAAATCGAGCATCGCCCAATAAGAGGCGCATGCATGGACATCATGGCAATGCAATTCCCTGATCCTACGCCAATTTTATGTCATTTTTAATCAACACTTCGCCTTGCAGCTATCCCCTGCTCTCAGTATGTACCCCTGACACCAAGAGCGAGTTCAAGTTTCACCATGTGTTCGACAGGATCTAGAAGTGCCAGAAGTGGTAGGACACTGTCATGTCCCTCGCCAAGGCCAAGGACGACATCTACAACCCTGAGGCACACCCCCAGCTGCCGGTGAAGGAAGGCCATGGGACCGCCTGCCGAATAACTTCACGTATCGATTGAGAAGTGCATTGCCGATTCGAGGGCCCATGCCGACAAGAGGGAGGAGAATGCCGAAGAGAGACGTAGCCAGATGATGTAGAACCAAGGCAAGAAGCTCCACCTGCTCAAGACCAACTTCGTCGGGAAGAAGAGGAACACGGACCTAGCATTCCTTATGGGCGGCGAAGACACCCCGGCGATAATCCCCCGGGTCAAGGCGTGGTACATGGCGCGCCGCAATGCCATTCTGGACAAGGTCATCCCTGCCTCGGGCACGCCGAGCTCGGTGCCAACGCTCTATGCCACCATCGCATCTCCGAGCTCCGCCTTCACCTCTTCGAACCCGTCGCCGAGCTCTGCCGGAGCATCTACGGTGGAGGCTTTGCCTGCCTCGTGGAGGAGCCCATCGCTGTCTACGAGTGATCACTGAATTTCATGATTTTTGTAATAATCCGGTGGCCGAACATAGGCTGCTTGCGATCGCCGAACTGTTTTAGGCGAGTTTTTGTCAAATTGTTTTGGCGAGTTTTAGTCGGCGGGAGGAAAAACTTTCAATTATATTGCCGGATCCTGGATTTGGTTGGAAACGCGACTAGAAATCTGGCCGTTCCTAAACCAAAAATTTTATCCTTCCAATACCGAATATAGTCGGATTACTGACCAAGAACACCCAACAAGTGAAGACGCTCTTAGATATGGACCGTATGCCCATTGCTCTCGTATGTTTAGCTAATGTCACTCAACCATTCGTAGATTGCTTAATCGAACTTCAAAGCATAAAGTCGCGGAAATAGAGAAATATCGGTTCCGCGTTGGCCCAGACCAATTTTATTTTCGGTTCCACGTCTCCTAGACTAATTTTCTTTTGCGGCCTGAGAATTCGCAGCCGTACCCATGTATGCCCAGGTTCCGGCAATCTGCACCCGCATATGTCCAGGTCCCATGACCGAACTGAGGTGGGCGTTGGTAGTTGACAGGAGAGACATTTCGCCACCGTCGTTTCCCATCTCTCTTCTTTCGCCGCCGCAAATCCACCGTCACGGCATTGCCACGTCCGTGTTTCGGAGCTGATGGACCTTTCCGACATCCTGTCGGTCTTCGGAGATACCGTGAAGCTACAATCAACCCTTCCTACTCCCCCTCCGCCGCTGCCCGTCGTGCACAAGCCGTTAGTCTGCCGAAGCCGGACTCCGCCAGGACAAAGCGCAAGCGAGCGGGCCAGAACATTGCGAATGGAGGAGCTACGGCCGCCTCTGTATTTGCGCCGAAGAAGACAGTCGTCATCCGCCACTGCCTACCTCCCCTGCTCCGTTCTCGACCGTGTCCTTGTGCCCTAGTGGACCTGCACCGCCCATGAAGCGTTTGAAGAAACACCCACAAGGTATTGAACTCATCTGCCACCCATGATTTACTTCCAATTGCAAATTGTAACATTAATTGTCGATGTAGCCTTGATTTGCATGATGTTTCGACCTCGTTCATGAAAGTGTTGAATGACAATTCGGTTGACATATCGAAGATGCTACTTTCGGCATTCAAGCATGAGGACGATGAAGGGTATGGTGACGAGGGTGATGATGAAGTTGACGAGGTAGAGGAGATAAAGGAGAGTGGATGTTCGTAACCTCGCAAGGGAAGAAACCATGACCAAGGGCAGTGAATTATTCGGAGGTTGAGGATGTCACCTTGGTGAGGGCATGGGATCTAGTGTCCCTCGATGGGATCTTCGACAATAACCAAACCCAACCCCTCGCACTTACCGATCACTCCAAGGACACTGGGATTCCATCAAATCATGTTGTAGCCGTTGGATTGGATGTTTGGACCAGGTGCTAGGTGCACCGCCAAGTGGTTGTAACATTGATAACTATTTGAGTTATTTTCATTATGTGATGGCTATGTGGTTGTGAATGATCATATTGCTCACTTGTGATTTGTGCATTCTCTTTGTAGGATAGAATAGCACAAGAGAGATACAAAGACATGGTGGCATCAAAGAAAAAACCATTCACATTTCACCGTTGCTAAAAGTTGTTTGACAAGTGGAGGTTGTGTCATCAAGAAGCATGCCCCAAGAGAGGGTCCATGGTCAAACTGGATGATGATGAAAATTACCGAGCATGGAAGAAACAAGAACAAGCCCTAAGACAACAGGAAAGTAAAAGAGAAGCTATGGATAGAGACCGGATATTCAAGTTTGAAGGACAAGATAGATTAAATGGTGAAGTCCAAGGAGATTATGATGAACAAGACCTTGGAAAATAAAATGATGTTGGCAAGGGAGAAACAAGAATTGAAACAAGCAAAGTGACAAGCAATCCGTGAATATGCCAAGCGCAAGGCCGAATTGAAAGAGAGGATAGTGCAACTCAAAGAAAAGAAGGCAATGGAGTAGTGAAAACTTGCAAGAATGAAGATCTTAGAGAGAAGAAATCAAGATCTTGTAGGTGGTAGTCCTTCCGGCAAGTGGTGTTGGCGTTGATTGTGCGTCCCGCGACACTGGTATTGCTTGATGCCATGTTCTCCTCTTGATGTGATGCGGATGTAATTTTTTTTTGTGGCTAGGATCGTTGCAAACGATGATGTAAAAATTGTCAGGAATATACAACATGTATTCCTCTGGGGCCAAAGACCACAATATATAGTACATGTACAAGGAAAATATGTAGGAAGCCCCTAACACATGGGGAAACTACAATATACAAATATATACTCCCTCCGTTTAGAAATATAAGATGTTTTAGGTTTGTGAAGGAGATGTATCTAGACACCTTTTAGTGTCTTGAACCTATACACTAAAAGGTCTCTAGATACATCTCATTCACAAACCTAAAACATCTTATATTTCCAAACGGAGGGAGTACATCTAACACCCCCTCAAACTCATGGTGGATCCACAACACTGAGTTTGGAGAGTAAGAAATCATGCTGCGCTCTGGTATGTGCCTTCGTAAAGAAATCTGCTAGCTGTAAATCTGAAGGCACATACTGAAGCACAACAACCTGAGCCTACACCTGAGCACGTGTATAGAAAGCATCAACACCAATATGCTTGGTAAGCTCATGCTTGACCGGATCACGTGCAACACTAATAGCACCTGTACTGTCAGACAAAACCAGAGTGGGTGTGGTAATAGAGACCCCAAAATCCGCAAACCACCGTAACCAGGTCACCTCAGCAGTCAACAAGGCCATAGCACGCAGCTCAGCCTCAACACTCGAACGGGAAACCGCTGTCTGTTTCTTCGTCTTCCAAGCAATGAGAGAACCACCAAGAAACACACAGTAAGCAGAAAGGGAACGGCGATCCGAAGGATCACTCGCCCACATAGCGTCTGAATAGCACCGGAGCTGGAGGGAGCTGGAACGAGGAAAGAAAACGCGACGAGTGATCGTACCACGAAGATAACGAAGAACACGAAGAAGATAACTATAGTGAACAGTGGTAGGAGCAGAAACAAATTGACTCAGAATATGAACAGGATAAGAGATGTCAGGACGAGTGACAACAAGATAAATAAGGCTCCCAACAAGATGACGATAACGCGTCGGATCAGGAAGAGGATCACCGTCAGTAGGTTGAAGCTTAACATTAAGCTCCATAGGGGTCTCAACAGTGCGCTCATACCAAAGAGCAGCACGAGCAAGAAGATCCTGAATATACTTTTCCTGAGAGATGTAAAAGCCATTAGGAGTGGAGGAAACCTCAATCCCAAGAAAGTATCGAAGAGGACCAAGATCAGGCATAAGAAACTGATCACGAAGACGAGCCTTAACAAAGGCAATATACTCAGGATCATCACCAGTAATGATCATATCATCAACATAGAGAAGAAGAAGAGTGCGTCCACGAGGAGAAGTGTGAACAAACAGCGCTGGATCATGAGCACTAGGGGAGAAACCAGCAGCAGTCACTACGGAAGCAAAGCACTCAAACCAGGCACGAGGGGCCTGTTTGAGGCCATAAAGGAACGTCAAGACGACAAACCATCCTCGGGAGCAGAATACCTAGGAGGAGGCTGCATATAAACTCCTCACTCAACTCACCATTAAGAAAGGCGTCAACATCAAGCTAGGACACGGACGGTGTGACGCAATGAAGAAACAACAAGAAGAGTACGCACAGTGGTCATATGAGCCACAGGAGCAAAGGTCTCATCATAGTCACGACCATGCTCCTGCTGAAAACCACGAGCCACAAGACGCTCTTTATAGCGCTCAAGAGATCCATCAGAGCGGGTCTTAATCTTATAGACCCACTTACACGTGATAGGACGAACACCGGGAGGGGGAGAAACAAGATCCCATGTGCCAGTGCACTCAAGCGCAGCAATCTCCTCAGCCATGGCCAGCTGCCATTCAATATGATACTCAGCATCCCGATAAGAAGTCGGCTCAGAGGAAATAAAAAGACCATATTGACTAGGAGAGTAATGGTTGGGGGCACGACGCTGAAGAACAGGACGAGTAGAGGGAAGCTCATCAGAGGAAGACGACGCAGGAGACGACGATGAAGAAGAAGGAATAGCAGAGGAAGATTCCGGAGAACGAGGAGAACTAGGAGAACTAGACGAAGCAGAGGAGGACGGTGTCGAAGAAGAGACATCAGGAGAAGGAGATCCTGAAGAAGACACACTAGGAGTAGAAGGAGGTGTGTCAGGAAAGAGAAGAAAAGATATATCTTCCACCGGGTAGGTACCAGCGGTGGGACGAGGATAGAAAGGACGCGTCTCATCAAAAGTAACATCACGAGAGATACGCATCCGGCAACCAACAGGGTCCCAACAGCGATAGCCCTTATGCTCATCACTGTATCCAAGGAAGACACACTCAACAGACTGAGCGGTCAGTTTGGTGCGTTCGCGAGGAGCAAGGAGAACATAACAAACACAACCAAACAAGCGAAGCATGGAGTAGTCTGGAGACTGTTCAGATAGGCGCTCAAGAGGAATACCACCCTGCAGAGCAACATAAGGCTGAATATTTATGAGGTAAGCCGACGTAGCGACAGCCTCAGCCCAGAAATGCGGCGGAAGAGAAGAAGCAATCATCATGGCACGAGTGGTCTCAAGAAGATGATGATGCTTACGCTCAGCAATGTCATTCTGGGCATGGGCACCAGGACAGGAGAACTGAACAAGAGTACCCTGCTCAACAAGAACACGTCGCAACATCTGGGAGATATACTCACGAGCAGAATCAACACGAAACACACGAATGGGAGTAGAATATTGAGTACGGACCATGACCGAAAACGCTGATATATGGAGAGCACCTCACTACGAGAGCGCATGAAATACAACCAAGTGTACCGAGAAAAATCATCGATGAATAAAATATAGTAGCGATGGCCCCCTTTCAAAGCGAAAGGAGCCGAACCCCAAACATCTGAATGAACTAAATCAAAAGGTCGCTGAGATACAAACGCGCTAGTAGGATAGGGAAGCTGAGTCTGTTTACCCAACCTACAACCCTGACAATATAAAGAACCATCTCTTGAGACAGACCCCAGAAGACCACGATGAACTAATGACGACAGACGAGAGTAACAAAGGTGACCAAGACGATGATGCCACTACTGAAAGGAGCTGGTAGCAGAGGCGACGACCGGAGAAGAACTGGCAGATGTAGTGGCAGCGGAAGGAACACGAAGCCAGTCTAACTCCCAAAGTCCTGAAGAGTCACGGCTGCGAGGGACAGCTCCAACCAGGGCCTACGTGCGACGGTCCTGGACAACACAAGAATCAGCATCAAGAATGACGCGACAACGAGTCGAAGAACGGCTAGCAGAGAACAGATTCATCTTAAGAAGAGGGACATGTGAAATATCAGGAACGGAAAATGAAGAAGTAGAAAGGGTGCCCCGACTAGAAACAGGGAGAGAGGTACCATCAGCTGTGAAAACACGGATAGGAGAAGGGAAAGAACGAAGAGTGGACAGAAAAGAAGACTCAGAGGTCATATGAAAAGAAGCTCCAGAATCCAGATACCATGGGGACGTACCTGACTGTGTAGAAGGTGGTGGTCACACAGTGCCTAAAGAATCAGTCACGGAACCAGAAGACTGTCAAGAAGAGCACAGAAAGCAAGCAAACCGCGAAGACTCACGATAATGTCCTAATCGGAGAGAGCAACTGCGAAGATCCGTATGAGCCGACGCCCACGAGCTGGTGTTCTTGACGAAATCGGGATCCTGTATAACAGGTGGCCCAAGTGTGGCCATCCTTGTTACAGTAAGAGCAGTGATGAAGAGAACCACGACGACCCTGACCACGAGCTGCCGGTGCGACCGGTCCCAAACCGCTGGTCCGACTCGACCGACACGGAGGAGTGGGTAGTATCGGCGGCGGCACAGAGGACCGCGGCTGAGTAGAGGGAACAAACGGCATAGGAGGACCACGAGTAGTAAGCACAGATGGAACCGCAAGAAGACCAACACCACGGAGACGGGTCTCCTCAGGCCGAAACTCAGACAACACCTCAGAGAGCGGAACACGACGACGAGCATTCAGATCAGCACGCCGGGGCTCAAACTCCTGGCGGAGCCGAGACATAAACTCATAGATACGGTGAAACTCCAAATCCGAGTGCACAATCTGGCAACACGAGCATGTGCCACAAACAACAGTACGAAGAGAATCAAGCCGACGCCAAATAGCAGCACTCTGAGTATAGAACTCATCAATAGTAGAATCGCCCTGCTGGAGAGCATGCTCCTGGCGAACCACAAACAGGTAAAGAGCATCCCCAGACGGCTTATAGCGCTGACGAAGATGGGCCCACTGAGCGGCAACGGTAGGGAGACTCATGAACTCAGCAGCATATTGGGGCAGAACACTGGAGATGAGAACAACAACAGCACGAGCATCCTCATCAACCCACTGAGTGTAAGCAGTCAGAGCGTGTCGATAGGCCTCGAGATCAGAAGAGTACTGCTTGAACTTCAGGTCATAAGCAGCAATAGCACTATCATCAGCACTCTGAACAGCATCCTTGGCCTCCTGAGAAGCATCAATATCGAGAACAATCGGCGTTGGCGAAAGAGGAGCCACAGGAGCAGGGGGCACGGCGGACAGGAGACCTCGCCGGAGAGCACACCCCAAAGACGGAGACCGCGCATGTGAACGCGCATAAAGGCAGCAAAATCAGGGTAATTCGCGCCATCGAAGATCACCGGTCAGCAAGGAATCGCAACATAACCCGATGAAGAAGACATCTCTCTCTCTCTCTCTCTTAGACACAGATCAGATCAGATCTAGATCTGACCGGTCCTAACGCAAGCTAACGGGATGGTGGCGAGGGCCAGACGGGCAGCATCCAGCGTGGAGATCTCGACCGGCCGACAGGCAATTCGATCCGATCGGCGGGCAAAGGAGGACGGGGCGAGGCGGAGGCGGCAGGAGGCTCCCAGGCGAAGGACGGGAGGCGGCAGGAGGCTGCCAGGCGAACGGTCTGACCTGACGGGGTCGTGGTGTGGAGTCCCAGGCGAGCGAAAGGCCCGCGCGTGTGGATCAGGTGGAGCAGTCCCGCGTGAGGATGCTCAGGCGAACGGGAGGAGCAGTCCCGCGTGGAGATCGACCGGAGGCTCCTCACGTGAAGGAGCAGTCCCGCGTGGAGAAGCTGTCGATCCAGTACCGTGTGTGGAAGAAATCCTGCTAGAGAACGGGATCGATTCGGAAAGAATACGGCAGATCCGAGATGGCCGGAGACAGCGGCAACCGGCGGCGGCGACGTCGAAAGAACGACGACGACAGGGACGGTGGCGGCTGTGACGATGTTGCAGGAAAATTGTCTAATCTAGCTCTGATACCATGTCAGAAATATGTAACATGTATTCCTCTGGGGGCCAAAGACCACAATATATAGTACAGGTACAGGGCAAACATGCAGGAAGCCCACTAACACATAGAGAAACTACTATATACAAATATATACATCTAACAAAAATATGAAGTATCGCGTCTTTTGTTTGATCATGTTTGGTTAAAAACTAAGAAGCCAAGCAAAGGGGGGAAAAACGAAAGGGGGAAAAAACGAAGAGGAAGCCAAGCAGCCAATGCACTGTGGATCCTTTATTCCTCCTGCTGATTGCCCCTTGCTGGAGATTTCAAATCAATTTGACCACCAAAAGCTGAAGGGTTTTGATGATCGAGCGACGAGGGCAGGCAGTGGACAGCCGTAGCCTGCTGCGTGCCGCGCTGTGCTGCTGCTGCTGTAGGCGCCAGCTATGGAATCGTCCTTGCTGCCGGCCGGTGGCTGCTCCAGCAGCACCAGCAGCAGCCTTGTTGTCTCTTGTGCGCAGGATCAACCGGTACAGTGCTACTCCTCCTACTACTTGTAGCATGATTTATCTTCCTTGTGTAGACTGCTTTGTAGCCTGCAGTTCGCAGTGAATCGCGCACAGAGCAGCAATGAATATCTCTGGACGCACTGCTGCCACTCTACTACGGCCTAGGAGTAGTAGCATAGGCTACAGTTCGTCCAAGACTCTTTTTTTTTGAAAAAAACTTCTTACAGTGGGTGGAACCGTTGCAGGTAAAAACTGGTCAGGTAGCGAGCAGAGAAGGGGCGTCGTCGTGGTGAGTGACACGGCTTGCTTGCGGTGCTAGCGTTGCTCTGCGAGTGACACCGGTCAGGTCGATCAGCTGCGTGGGTAGTGCTCCGGGCGTGTCCCGTCTGCCGTGCCCGTGCCGTGTTGCCTCCTGGCGCCTGCCGGGCCGAGGCGAAGAAAACGCTTGTCTCTCTCGCCAATCGATCGCCTGCGCGCGTTCGGGTCATTCAGAGGGAGAGGGTTCCGCAGACGAGTTGACGTTGACGAGGCAGCACGTACGCTTGCTTTCTCGGGGAGGATTATCAGTCCAGGAATTATCATGAAGTTCAGCTAGCTGGGCACTGTTCCAAGTTGCTGTGTGCAAAGCCTCCACGACGCGTGACGGCATGACATGTCACGCTTGGAAAATACTACTCCCTCTGGCCTATATATATATACATCCAAATTGAAATCAGCTAATATAGAGGTTTGAGAAAGAGTTATTTCCACGTCCACCAGGTTCGATTGCACGAACATGTGTCTTTCCTCTCTTTTAAAATATAAGATGTTTTAGCTTTATAAAATAAATGTATTTAGACTTGTTTTATTATATAAATTTATTTAACTTTAAAGTAAATCTACACACAAAGACAAGTCTAGGTACAAACCTAAAACACCTTATAATTTGAAACGGAAGGAGTACATCTTAAAAGAGATCTAAGCTCGCTAGCTTTAAGCGCCTTCGGTTGATTGGGAGGTCGCTTTCATTGGGCCTACTCTATGATGTGTTAGCGTATGTACAAATCCGTAACATCCCAGCATTTTGGAACTAACGAAGCGTAGATTTAGAAATATGAAATGTTGCATGCATTTATTTGTGAAAATGTGGGTAAAATTTTCGCCAAATTAAAATCTTAAGTGATCAATGATTCTTTCATCCTTTGAGATTAGGTTTAGTCTTAAAGGATGATTGTTATAAACTTTGAGATGATCTTTAAGGAGTTATGTGTTTAAAATGAATTTGAATTTTAAACTTAAGTGTTTGGATTATAATTTAAATGAATTAGACATAAGTTTTGAATCTTAATTCAATTAAGAGATAAATATTACAACTTGAATTCTATCCAAAGAAAAACAATAATGAATATAAAGTTTATTTCTTATCATCAATATATATAATCAAATTATAAGATTATAACTTATTTGAATCATCCACATAACTTACAAAAGTAAATATACAAAGAATAGGAATATTCTTTATTAATAATAATATAATATTTATTACAATTGAATAAAATAAAGATTACAAGAATAATAAAAGAAAATTACAAAAGAATAAGAAAATTACATTGAAATATTTACTAACTATCCTATATCTAAATCTAAACTAAATCTTCATCTTTATATTTGTACCTGCAAAACAAAGACTAAATAAAAACAAAAGTGTTGGAATTATGCCCTAGAGGCAATAATAAAGATGTTATTATTATAATTCTTGTTCATGATAAAGTTTATATTCCATGCTAGAATTGTATTAAGCGGAAACATTAATACTTGTGTGGTTTGTGAACAACACCGTGTCCCTGGTACGCCTCTAAGGACTAGCTTATTGATCAATGATGGTTAAGGTTTCCTAACCATAGACATGAGTTGTCAATTGATAATGAGATCATATCATTGGGAGAATGATATGATGGATGACAAACTAAGCGAAGCAATTAGATCGTTTCATCGTGTTCATCTTTGCGAAGCTTTTCCTATGTCAAATATTGTATTCCTTAGACCATGAGATAATGCAACTCCCGGTACCGGAAGAAAGCTTTGAGGTCATCAAACGTCATCCTATGAGAGGGTGATCATAAAGGTGTCTCTCGTGATCGGAAAGTATCTTGGGTTGTATGTATCGAGATGGAATTTGTCCCTCCCAAGTCGGAGAGATATACTTGGCCCACTCGAATCGATATCGACACCGCTTGCAAGCATGTGGTTAAGGAGTTAATCACAAAGGGATATCGGATTACGGAGCAGTAAAGTACTTCTTGTGAACGAGATTGAACTAGGTATGTGATGCATCGACGATCGAATCTCGGGCAAGTAAAATATCGCGAGACGAAGGGAATATATATATGGGATTGATTGAATCACGGCATCGTGGTTCATCCGATATGATCATCGATGAATGTGTGGGAGTCAATATGGGTGCCTGACCCGTTGATTATTGATAGAAGATCATGTCGCATATTCTCGAACCCGCAGGTCACACATAATGTATCTCGACGCTAGGATAGATTGGATAATTGGTTTATGAATTTTTGTTCGAGTCTCGGATGGGATCCGGATATCATGAGAGGTTCAGGAGAATAAGATTCATATAAGGCAGGCAGTTTTTGGAGTTGAATTGTTAGGGTTAATCGGTATTGTACCGGAAGCTTCTAGAACCTTCCGGAAGGGGACCAACGTGGCCCCACCTTCCGGGAGGGGCATGGGCCTATGAGGGAGTGTCTCACGCATTGGGCGGGGCACAAAGCCCCATAGGGCCCAGATCCTAGATAAGTTTAAACTCGTTTACACTAGAGATAGGATTTCTAGATAAGGGAGTTTAAATCGTTTAAACTAGAGATAGGATTTCTAGATAAGGGAGAGTTTAAATTGTTTAAACTAGAGATAGGCTTGGAGGAGGGGCAGGGCCGCCCCTCTATATATAGAGGGTGGTGCGCCTCCCCTACTACACACCTTCCTCCAAGCCCTAGGCGCCTTGCTACCTTCCTCTCCTCCCGACCGCTTGTAGGCGAAGCCTGCAGGTAAATTCTCCACCTTATACACCACGCCGTCGTGTTGTAGATCCAATCTATCTCTCCACCATACTCGCTGGTCCGAGGAAGGAGGAGACGTCGAGGTGCTGCACGTGTGCATCTCATGGAGACACCGCCACTTGTGGTGCTAGATCGGATCAGATCGCGAGGAGGAGAAGCGAGTACGACTACATCACCCACGTTCGGCGAACGTTCAGCTGTCTTGAATCTTCAAGGGTATGAAGATCTAATCCAATCTCTCGTTGTTTGCATCTCCTAGATTAGATCTTGGCTTTCCTCCGCTCCGTAGAAAATTTTGATTTACTATGCCGAAACCCTTCGGGGTATCGAGCTAGATCTATGCGTAGATGTGTTTCACGAGTAGAACGCAACATGGTTGTTGCGGGCATTGATGTTTTCTGTTGCAAGCCTCTTGTTTGTGTTCTTCTTATGACGCGGGATAGTGAGATTGAAGCGGTCCAGGCCAACCTTACGCGACGTCGTTCGCGAGACCGGCTCCGCACTTGACGTGTAGCTTGTACCACACATGCGGCTGGTGGATGTCAGTTTCTCTCACTATAGTTGTCATGGGATTAACACCGGAGTTTGGCAACCATAATATCACCGTTGTGGCTTTCCGTAGTAAGAATCGTTCTTAGCATCTACTCCCATAAGCCACGTAAAACATGCAACAACAAAGTAGAGGCGTCTAACTAGTTTTTGCAGGGAGTGTTTTCTATGATATGGTATGGCCCAAGATGTGATGTGTATATTGTATGCGATGATCATGTTTTGTAATGTTTCACGACTTGCATGTCGATGAGTACACAACCGGCAGGAGCCATATGGTTGTCTTTATAATTGTGTATGACCTGCGAGTCAACTTCTTATACGCCATGTAATAGCTTTACTTTATCGCTAAGTAGTTAGCAATAGTTGTAGTTGCTATTCGTGGTGGAGGCAATCATGGTGGAGTGATGGAGATCATTACGCGAAGATTGGCTATACCATGTCACATAAAGTTATATGCATGTGATGTTTATCCCTTTTATGTATCTTATTATGCTTAGATCGCGACGGTAGCATTATAAGATGATTCCTCACTTAAAGATCAAGATAAAACTGTTCTCCCCAAGTATGCACCTATGCGAAGTTCGTCGTGTCCAAGCATGACGTGATGATCGGGTGCTATAGACTACGCTCACATACAACGGGTGCAAGCCGGTTTTGCACACGCGAAATACTTGGGTCTAGCTTGACGAGCCTAGCATGCATGCATGGCCTCGGAACACAAGAACCGAAAGGTTAAGCATGAGTCATATGAATGATATGATCGACACTTTGTTGTCCACCATTGAAACCACATCTCTTCTCGTGATGATCGGATTAGGTGTGGTGAATTTGGATCGTGTTCACTAAACAACTTGAGGGATGTTGAATTTAGTGGGAGTTCATCTAGTAATTTGATTAAGTTGAACTATTTATCATGAACATAGTCTAAATTGTACTTGCAAATACTGTAGATCACATGGCCAAATCCAACTCCAACTTCAACGTTTTTGCTGAGAAGGAAAAGCTTAGAAACAATGGGTCTAACTTCACCAATTGGTTCCGCAATCTAAGAATCATTCTGTCTGGCGGATAAAAGGACTATGTCCTTGGTAAAGCGTTAGGTGACCCCCTGCAATCGCGCTACCGATGAGAAAGCTCATCGATCACAAGAAAGATGATTATGGTGTGATTAAGAGCACCATGTTGTTTGCTATGGAACCGGAGCTTCAAAATCGTTTTGAAACCTATCCTGCCCTTTGAGATTCTCGAGAGCCGAAACCATGTTTGACTCAAGCCCGCTCGAGAGATATGAGATCTCCGAGAAGTTCTTTAACCGCAAGATGGAGGAAGGGAGTTACATTAGTGAGCATGCCATAAAGATGTCGGGATACACTCAACGCCTTGAGCAAGCTGGAATGCACGATTCGGAGGAGCTCAAGATTGACAGGTTCTGCAATCACTCCTCCCAGCTACAAAAGTTTTGTAGTGACTCATAATCGATTGGTTCCATCGATACGATCACCGAGCTCTTCGCAGTCAAGGCTGCGGAAGTGGACATAAAGAAGGATAATCATGTGTTGATGGTCAACAAGCCCTCCTTTAAGAAAGGTAAGGGAGCAAAGAAGCCCTTCAAGAAGGGCGGCGACAAGCGTAATGCCCCTGCTGAGAAGAAGCTCAGGTCCTAAGCCTTCGAGTGCTTCTATTGCAAGGACATGGGTCATCGAAGCGCAATCGTCCAAGTACTTAGCGGACAAGAAGCTGGCACCATCAAAGGTATATTTGATATACATGTTATTGATGTTTTCCTTACTAGCCCTCGTTGTAGTGCACGGGTATTTGATACGGTTGTTGCTAATATTTGTAACTCAAACAGAGCTACGGAATAGACGGCTTGCGAGGGATGAGGTGACGATGCGTTGGCAGCAGATCAAGAGTTGATGTGATGGCCATCGCACGCCTCCTTAGTTTTACCTTCGGGATTAGTTTTAAACCTTAATAAATGTTATTATGTGCCTGCGTTGAGCATGAACATTATTTCCGGATCATGTTTATTGCAAGACGGTTATTCATATAAATCGGAGAATAATGGTTGTTCTATTTATATGAGTAACGTCTTTTATGGTCATGCACCTCTTGTGAATGGTTTATTTCTTCTAAATCTCAAAGGGATGAAACACACAT
Organism: Avena longiglumis; assembly: GCA_030063025.1. Taxonomy (NCBI): domain Eukaryota; kingdom Viridiplantae; phylum Streptophyta; class Magnoliopsida; order Poales; family Poaceae; genus Avena; species Avena longiglumis. Next base: position 539,627,837 of record CP125973.1, read on the forward strand.
CCATAACATTGAGGCTAAGAGATGCAAAGTAGATAGTGATAATACTACTTATTTGTGGCAATCGCTGTCAGGTCATGTTGGTGTAAAGCGCATGAAGAAACTCCATTCTGATGGACTTTTGGAGTCTCTTGATTTTGAATCATTTGACACATGCGAACCATGCCTCATGGGCAAGATTATCAAAACCCCGTTCTCCGGTATGATGGAGCGAGCAACGGACTTGTTGGAAATCATACATACCGATGTATGCGGACCGATGAGTGTTTCGACGCGCGGTGGATATCGCTATTTTCTCACTTTTACCGATGACTTAAGTAGATATGGGTATATCTATTTATGAAACATAAATCAAAACGCTTTTGAAAAGTTCAAAGAATTTCAGAATGAAGTGGAGAACCATCGTAACAGAAAGATTAAGTTTCTACGATCCGATCGTGGAGGTGAATATTTGAGTTATGATTTTCTCACGCATCTTAAAGCAAGTGGAATCGTTTCACAACTCACGCCACCCGGAACACCACAGCGCAATGGTGTGTCTGAACGCCGGAATCGAACCCTATTAGATATGGTCCGATCAATGATGTCTCTTACTTATTTGTCGTTATCATTTTGGGGTTATGCATTAGAAACCGCTGCATTCACTTTAAATAGGGCTCCATCTAAATCCGTTGATACGACACCGTATGAACTGTGGTTTGGTGCTAAACCTAAGTTGTCGTTTCTTAAAGTTTGGGGATGCGAAGCTTACGTCAAGAAGTTGATGCCGGACAAGCTCGAACCCAAAGCGGAGAAATGCGTCTTCATAGGATACCCTAAGGAAACCATTGGGTATACCTTCTATCACAGAACCGAAGGCAAAGTGTTTGTCGCAAAGAACGGTTCCTTTCTTGAGAAGGAGTTTCTCTCGAAAGAAGTGAGTGGGAGGAAAGTAGAGCTAGACGAGGTTATTGAACCTTCTCTTGAATTGGAGAGTAGCGCAGCACCTGAAATTGTTCCAGTGCCGCCTGCACCAACAATAGAGGAAGCTAATGACAAGGATCATGAAGCTTCGGACGATGCTGCTACTGAACGTCGCAGGTCGACAAGGTCGCGTGCCCCTCCTGAGTGGTAGGCAACCCTATCTTGACTGTCTTGTTGGTAGAAGACAGTGAACCTACGAACTATGAGGAAGCAATGATGAGCCTAGACTCTGAGAAATGGCTGAAAGCCATGAAATCCGAATTGGGATCCATGAGCGAAAACCAAGTATGGACTTTGGTGGATCCTCCTAGCGACCGAAATGAATTAGATATAAGTTTTGAATCTTAATTCAATTAAGAGATAAATATTACAACTTGAATTCTATCCAAAGAAAAACAATAATGAATATAAAGTTTATTTCTTATCATCAATATATATAATCAAATTATAAGATTATAACTTATTTGAATCATCCACATAACTTACAAAAGTAAATATACAAAGAATAGGAATATTCTTTATTAATAATAATATAATATTTATTACAATTGAATAAAATAAAGATTACAAGAATAATAAAAGAAAATTACAAAAGAATAAGAAAATTACATTGGAATATTTACTAACTATCCTATATCTAAATCTAAACTAAATCTTCATCTTTATATTTGTACCTGCAAAACAAAGACTAAATAAAAACAAAAGTGTTGGAATTATGCCCTAGAGGCAATAATAAAGATGTTATTATTATAATTCTTGTTCATGATAAAGTTTATATTCCATGCTAGAATTGTATTAAGCGGAAACATTAATACTTGTGTGGTTTGTGAACAACACCGTGTCCCTGCACGCCTAAGGACTAGCTTATTGATCAATGATGGTTAAGGTTTCCTAACCATAGACATGAGTTGTCAATTGATAATGAGATCATATCATTGGGAGAATGATATGATGGATGACAAACTAAGCGAAGCAATTAGATCGTTTCATCGTGTTCATCTTTATGAAGCTTTTCCTATGTCAAATATTGTATTCCTTAGACCATGAGATAATGCAAATCCTGGTACCGGAAGAAAGCTTTGGCGTCATCAAACGTCATCCTATGAGAGGGTGATCATAAAGGTGTCTCTCGTGATCGGAAAGTATCTGTTGGGTTGTATGTATCGAGATGGAATTTGTCCTCCCAAGTCGGAGAGATATACTTGGGCCCACTCGGTAATCGATATCAACACCGCTTGCAAGCATGTGGTTAAGGAGTTAATCACAAAGTGATATCGGATTACGGAGCAGTAAAGTACTTGTTGTGAACGAGATTGAACTAGGTATGATGCAAGCGATCGAATCTCGCAAGTAAAATATCGCGAGACGAAGGGAATATATATATGGGATTGATTGAATCCTGGCATCGTGGTTCATCCAATATGATCATCGATGAATGTGTGGAGTCAATATGGGTGCCTGCACCCATTGTTGATTATTGATAGAAGATCATGTCGCATATTCTCGAACCCGCAGGTCACACACTTAACGTATCTCGACGCTAGGATAGATTGGATAATTGGTTTATGAATTTTTGTTCGAGTCTCGGATGGGATCCGGATATCAGAGGTCCGAATGGTCGAGAATAAGATTCATATAAAGGATGCAGTTTTGGAGTTGAATTGTTAGGGTTAATCGGTATTGTAGGAAGCTTCTAGAACCTTCCGGAAGGGGACCAACGTGGCCCCACCTTCCGGGAGGGGCCTATGAGGGAGTGTCCTGACGCATTGGGCAGGGGCACAAAGCCCCATAGGGCCCAGATCCTAGATAAGTTTAAACTCGTTTAAACTAGAGATAGGATTTCTAGATAAGGAGAGTTTAAATCGTTAAACTAGAGATAGGATTTCTAGATAAGGGAGAGTTTAAATTGTTTAAACTAGAGATAGGCTTGGAGGAGGGCAAGGGCTGGCCGCCTCTATATAGAGGGTGGTGCGCCTCCCCACGACACACCTTCCTCCAAGCCCTAGCGCCTTGCTACCTTCCTCTCTCCTCCCGATTGTTTGTAGGCGAAGCCTGCAGAAATTCTCCACCATATACACCACGCCGTGTGTTGTAGATCCAATCTATCTCTCCACCATACTCGCTGCTGGTCCGAGGAAGGAGGAGGCGCCGAGGTGCCGTGTGCATCTCACGGAGGCACCGCCACTTGTGGTGCTAGATCGGATCGGATCGCGAGGAGGAGAAGCGAGTACGACTATATCACCCACGCTCCGAGCGTTCCACTGCTTGAATCTTCAAGGGTATGAAGATCTAATCCAATCTCTCTCGTTGTTTGCATCTCCTAGATTAGATCTTGGCTTTCCCTCTGTTCGCTCCGTAGAAAATTTTGATTTACTATGCCGCGAAACCCTTCAAAAAGAAGATTAGTGTTAGTATTATTTCTCTCAGACATGTCAGTGAAATGCACTTTACAAATTCATCATTGAGACATTTAGAAAGGGGGCAAGTTTCACCAATATGAAATAATTCATCTTTCATAATTTAAAAGACAGAAGTCAAATGACAGCCAAGAGGGACAAATTCACCAGCCAGGTGAAAGTAATATGGTAAGAGTAAGTTCAAAAATTCTGAACATATCCCCAAGTGCATAGCAGACACACAGGCAGGACACACATCAGCATGCATGTGGTGTGTTGTCAAACTCACAGAACAACCCAATCTCACAAAACCACAAGCACAGCCGTGGGAGGCACTAGTGCATCACTCCACTGCACAACACACAAGAACATCCAGTGTAGACAACAACTAAACCAAGCACATTAGCCAGACCAAACCAACAAGGATCAACCAAACATCACCAGGATGGTGACATAAGGAGGGGGATGGATCAGGTGGACAACAAGATCAAGCCCAGGAGCTAGGAGGAGCAGGATTAGCTCAAGATCAAGCACAAAAGTCCAGCAAAACCAGATCAAGATCATCATCACCAACTTACTCCACAAACATCAGAATATGTGGTGAGTTTCATAAAACCTTCACATGATCTAATCATCTTATTCAGAGAGAAGCATGTGTTGTTTTATAAAACAAACCCTCAGAAAGCACCCAAGTGGGGTGAATCCATCATAGGGATTTTTAAACTCTAAAGGCAAACAATAAAATACCAGGATCCAACCAGAGCTCAGAGCAACATCCTTGCTCTGGTTGTCAAACTATATTCAATCATACATATACCTATGATATATTTCTAGGCACATCCCTAAAGGAAGGGTAGCACCTTAGAAACAAATCTTTGGGATCGATAGATTGACCAAGCTCATTATCATATTTTTCCAAGCTATGATTCAATAAAGAATAGATGGTACCACTACCATGACTATTTAGATGAACCAATTAGATAAGATTTGAATTCCTAAGCCTCAGACCAAGATCATTGGTCTTAGGGAATTCAGATAAGAGCATCTCTATTTATTTTTCAAATCCAAGATTGTCTTAAGCATAAACTAACCAAATCCATGGTTTAGAATCAAACTTGTGTGCCATACCATGATGGTGTCACAAGAAATATGAATCAGGAAAGACAGTAAATCATCATAGATTCAGACAATTAACTAACTAATCATCTTCCTGTTAGCACAGGAATCATAACTAGGATATTCCTATGTTACACTTCACTGGTTGACCACATGTTAATTCCCAAGCTAACAGCACTAAGACAGTAGCTGTATCTTATCATCATCATGACCAAGAATCAAATAAACAGTGGTAAGCTACCAAGTCATTGGCTTTACCAAGCATGCTTCCCAAACAACAATATCATCAGATGCAATCTAAGCATCAAATCATCTAGTAAGCCACCATGAACATCATCTATCATTTTAAGCAACAATCCTCAGGCCAATAATCATTTAGCATGAATATAGATCAACCAAACAAGATTCAAATCATCCAATACATGATCAATCACATAACATGAACCCTCAATGGATAATCATCCTAAACTGAATCAGACAATAGACAGAGAGGACATTACCAGCCTCTAGCATCAAATCAACAAGCATAGAAAGCACCAGGGAGAAGGAATCAAACTCACCATAGGTCCTTGCTGAAGAAATTGAAGAGGAAGCAGATTGGCCGACGAACCCGCGGCGGCACAGGGAGCACCTAGGGGGCGCTGCAACCTACACCAACCACGGCGGCGGCCACAACAGCACACGAATCCACCACACCACCATAGGCGAGACCGCGACAGCGGCGGCAACACTTGAACACATGCCAAACCTCAAACCCTAGGGTTTAGAGAGGCATCGATCCATTGCAGGAGAGCCCCAGGCTCAAATCCAATTGGATGGAACGAATGAGCATCATCGACAACCCCCAATTGCACCACAACGGCGACCAGAACGGCCAACGACGGCGGGAATCGACGGTGGCGGCATCGCCGGCCACCGGGTCGGGGTCAGAGGAGGAGAAGATGAACTCGAGACAGAGAGAGGTAGTGAGGAGTGGGCCGAGCTGGGCCAAAACCCTTCGGGGTGGTCCTTTTCTCTAGGACTAATGGGCCACCAGGGCCCAATAAGAATAAGCAGCCTAGAAACAATTTCTGGCCTGTTTAATAAAAAGGAAAAGACCAAAATGCCCCTGACCTCAATAAAATTCTAGGAAATAAAATAAAAGTCCAAAAATGATAAATAAAATATTTTTGGATTCACAAAAATCTAAACTACCCAAATAAACTAAAATATAAAATTTTAGACATTTAAATTTTATTAGGAATTTTGTAAATTATATATTCCTTATGGAATTTTACAAAATTATTGAAAGGTGATAAAATTAATTAAAATTCACTTTCATTATGTATTAATATTGTAGTATTTTATAAAAATACTAAATAAATATTTAATCACCATTTTTAATGTATAATTGATAATTCCTAAAAGAATTATTAAATCAATAAAAGTCAAATAAAAAGGAAATAAAATAAAATAATTCAATTTATGTTATAAAATATTAAAAATTAATATTTATAAATCCTTTATTACTAAAAAGGAACTTTTGGGGTAAATGCATATAAAATTAAATAATGCATTACATCATTTGCATAATCATTTTGCTTCTTTAAATATTGTCCTTACCGGGCAATAATGATGTTTTTGTAGAACTAGAAGCTCAAGGTCCAGTGCAAGCATCAGACTTCACTACCTTGACACCACAAGGCAAGTTCATCACTTGCTCATGTCCCTTGAAGAGTCTTTATCAAAGTATTTGAAAATTGTGTGTTATCATATATGCTATAAGAGAAAGAAAATATTATTTTCACAAATAAAGAAATCATAGATATCATCCTAAGTGGTGATATAATGGAGCAATAGAACTTAGTGTTCTAATTGCAACAATGATGATCAAATAGGGAGTTAATAACCCTGACATCAGTGATTCTAGCGTCGTATATTACGCGTTAGCCATGAGATTTGGAATGGGACAGAGAAGTCAGCACGGGCGGAGCGTCGTGGAGATGATCCTGGTCCACGACCCCCCCCTTTACAGATTGGGAATTTTTTACTAGGTATTAGTTAGCCCTTTGGCCCAGCCCGTTAGCAGATGTCTCTGTTCCCAGTTCGATCACGAGACAAACGAACAGAGTGGTTCTTCACGCCACGCGTATGCCTCCATCTCCGTGCCCTCCACCTCACGGCCATGGCGATCAGTCGACCTCGCCTGATCGATTAGGGCTCGAGAATTCGCGATCCCGTTCATCCTCCCACCCACGACTGCTCCCACCCCGACCCCGTCTCCAGCTCCAGGAGACCACGGCACTCACCAATCCCCTTCTCCTGTTCTTCGGTTCCTGTCCCACTCCGATCTCCCGACGGCAACTGGTGACCGTCTTCCTTCACGGTTGAATTCCTCACGCCTCCCATTGGCTGACCGGCCAGCGCCCAATTTAAGGTATGCATAATTTCACAGACTCAGAGTCTGAAGATATTGGCCCTATTTCTATAGTCTGAACCACAGACTGGTCTGAACCTTGTTTATTTCAGTACTTTCAATACAAATGGAGATGGTGTGAAGTTATTTGTATTTTCATCGCACTGCACTAGTTCGATTACTCGTTGAAAATTGATTCAATGAAAATTTCCTATTTATGCAGCAATGGGGAAACAACAGAAAATGCAGTCTTTTTTTAAAAGAAAACGGGATGAAGAAGTTGTTGAACATACATCTGGTCCTGACTCGGTGGCTCCTGATGATCTGGCATTAGTTGTATTTGTAAATCAAAGGCAAGACGAAGATGGACAAGAAAACCACATGCAGGATGAAGAAGAGCAAGAAAATCCAAATAGTTGAGAAGAACAGGAAGAGCAACACGCAAGGGGACCTGTCATATTTCGTGGAGTTGAATTCCTGGATAGAGATCCTGCATTATGTCCACAAGTCTGGCAATACCCTCTGAACCAGCGAGATGATGTACGAAGAGCATACTTAAGGTTAGGTCCTATGCAGCCTAAGTTAAATAAGTACAAAGCTACAGGAATACAAGGACAGAAAAGGCGATTTCAGTACAGCTATTTTAGCCATTTCCCATCATGGCTAGAGTACTCAGTGAGTAGTGGCCGTGCATATTGTTTTTTTCCTTTTCAGCAAAAATATCAAGAAAAGAGGTGGTTTTGATGTCTTCACAACACAAGGTTTTGATAGGTGGAAGAAAGTTCATGATGGAAAGAAGTGTGCATTCTTGACTCACGTTGGATCAAGTCCTTGCTCGCAACACAACAATGTAGTGAGAGATACCCAGGCCTTGTTGAATCAGCCAAACCATTTAGAAAATATTGTAGAGGTGAAGAGCAAAGAGGAGAAAGAAAAGGACCGTTTAAGGCTGAAAACGACGATTGCATGTGTTAAATGGCTCACATTTCAGTCTTGTGCTTTAAGAGGACATGATGAGAGACCGGAGTTAAAACAGAGGGAACTTCCTTGAGATGCAGAAACTTCTTGCAGAATTTTGTCCTGATATTGCAGATGTAGTCGATGGGAATGCTCCACGAGTTTGCAAGTACAATTCACACGAAATACAAAATGAAATCTTGGGCATTTATGCTATGAAAGTTAGGGAGCATATTAGAGCAGAAATTGGGGATTCCAAGTACTCTATTCTTGTGGATGAAACATGTGATGTTTCCAAAAGAGAGCAAATGGCAATAGTTTTCAGATTTGTTGATAAATATGGTTATTCATAAGAAAGGTTCTTTCATCTCATACATGTGGCCAATACAAAATCACTAACTCTAAAAAGGGAGTTGTCTTTGGTATTATCTAAGCATGGATTTGATGTACAAAATATGCGAGGCCAAGGGTACGACGGGGCCAGCAATATGAAGGGAGAGCTGAATGGATTGCGGGCTCTTTTTATTAAATATTGCCCTTATGCATATTATGTTCACTGTTATGCACATCGTTTACAACTGGCTCTTGTTGGTGCAGCAAAAGATGTGGTTCCTGTCACCCAATTTTTCCAGAAGCTTCTCTTTATTATAAACACAGTTAACTCCTATTCAAAGCGACATGATGAGCTCCATGATGCCCAAGTGGATGAGATTGCACACTTGCTGGCTATTGATCAAATTGAGACAGGTCAAGGAGCCAATCAAATCCGTTCACTGAAGCGACCAGGAGAGACTAGATGGGGTTCCCATTTAGGCTCTATCTCTAGTGTTATGCACTTGTTTAATCCGGTAAGACTTGTTTTAGACAAATTAGCGGGTGATTCCACAGCAGGAGCAAACGAGCTGATGGAGATACTGCTTTCACGTACTTAACATCCTTTGAGTTTGTATTCATCCTATGCATGATGAGAGGAATACTGGAAACTAGTGAAGATCTTGGGAAGGCTTTATAGAAGAAAACACAAGATATAGTAAATGTAGTTCGTCTTGTGCATTCCACCAAAGTGCTTCTAGAAAAGATGAGATCAGATGAAGGATGGGATGAGTTCATTCTAATGGTTATTGAGTTCTGCGTGGAGCATGCCATCGATATTCCAGACATGGAGGCGACATACATTTTGCGTGGTGGGCGTTCACGTCGTCAACCTGATCATTTTAGTACCGAAAGATATTTACGAGTGGAGATATATTGAGCAACAATTGACAGCCAACTCACAGAACTAAATCTCAGGTTTAATGAGAAAGTGATGGACCTCTTGCCTGTTAGTGTTACACTCATACCAAGGCATCGATTTGCATCTTTTGACACTAAAGCAATATGTGGTATGGTGGAGAAATATTACCCAGTAGATTTTACACAACAAGAGAGGTACGAGTTAGAGATTCAATTGAACCATTTTGTTGTGGATGCTACAAATAGTGAAGAATTGAGGAAGCCCGCAACCATTACTTCTTTATGTCGCTGTCTTGTTGAGACAGGACGAGATAGAATATATAATTTGCTTGACACATTACTTCGGTTGCTCGTTACTCTCCCGGTCTCCACTGCAAGTGCCGAGCGTGCTTTTTCTAGTTTGAAGATTATCAAGTCAAGGCTACGTAACAGAATGGAAGATGATTTTCTTGCAAATAGTATGCTGCTACAAATAGAATGAGAAATTGCTTCGAAAATTCCTTATGAAGATATAAGTATTGATTTCAAAGCTAAGAAGAACCGTAGAGGATTTCTCTAGCTATTCATTTCTCATGTTTAGTTGCTTTTGGTCATTATATGGGTCCTTTTCTTTTTGACCATAAAAAATTACTCGTCCACAACACCCAGGTATATCTGAACCTGTTATACTGACGTATTTGTGGAACAAGATACATGTATATCACCATGATATTACCATCTAATATAGTATCTTATATCTGTTCATTGACTTGGCCTATTCTTTTTGCTTATTTGTTGTTTTCTATGGAATTTGCCCCTTCTTGTTTTTGTTCACGCTCCGCCACTGGAAGTCAGCTGTATCTTCTTCCTCTCGCATGAAGCCGGATGTGCAGGTCATGGCTGTTATCCTCGTAGCGTGCATATTAATTGGTAATTCGTAGAGGATATGCATCATCTGGGTAGGAACCCTCATCGTCCCACGATAGTTCTGGCATCTAACGGTTTGTACAAACCATTGTCGTAATTCATTATGTGGGCATGGTGTACACCAAGGATGCATGCGGGGTAGCGAAGGGGGCAGTGATTGTCTTGGACCAACTACTGGACCCCACATCATGGAATTGTGGACGGGAAAGTACGCCCGGTTGTGTAACAAGGAGTTGATCTCTCATGGGTAAAGTAACGCACCTCTGCAGAGTGTAAGAACTGTAACTTGTTACTCCCTGTTCCGGGAAGGAGCTACGAACGCGGCAGGAAAGGAACTCCATGAAAGTTCTGGTCAACCTGTGAAGGCTGATTGTCATAGTTTTTCAGAATAAAATCAATCTTTGAAGAAAGATTTACAAAAACTACATAGTGCCAAGGATTTATAATCCGAGGTGGTAGTTAGAGCATCAAACTTCCCACCTTGCATATAATGAACTTGTTGGGTAACGCTGTTACTCATTCTTTCCTTTGATCCCTTGCTTAGACTCTGAGGATCCCGAAGACGTGCCAATGTATGCAGCCGAATGCCAAGAAGATGTGTTCTACGAGGAACCTGATCTGTCTGGAGGAGTTGAAGGAGTGGATTACGAGATCCGCTACGGTGTCGAGGAGAACGAGTCCAACTAAGTACCTAGTTAGTAGTAACTAACGGAGCCGAGCAGCATGAACGCTATAGAATAAGCTGCTGAGCTCAACTCCTAGTCGGAGTTGTTACTTTTAAATTCTGCTGAACACTTTATATTTTGGTTTGTAAGTTAGATCTTTTGGAAGTCTCGAACTTTCGGTATTGTAATAAGAATAATGTGTGTACTTTTGTAATATGGACCCGCAATGTTTCTGTTGTACCACTCTGAGGAATGTGATATTTACGGAATGGTGTTCTATATATGTCATGTCAACGACTATAGTGTACTACACATGCAGTGGTATGCTGGGTCACCGCAAAATCTTAGCAGTTTTGAGAGTTAAAAAATTAAATTAAACTAAACCGCTTCTCACATTTATGTGAACCAATTAATTGGACTCATGTCCGATTGGTCCATTATGTTACAATGTAAAAAAAATTAAGTTTCCTTTGACCGTCGCATGATTTTTCATATTCATTTTTCTCATTTGAACTACGGTGAATCTTTACAAACATGCCAATTTCTTTCCTAGATACATTTTTTTGTGCAGATTCTTCCATGTTTCATTGCAGATACTCGAATGATTTTCAAGTTTGACTCATTGCGGTTCCTTGTCTACAAATATCTTCTCTTTTATTCATTTTTATTCATGGATTTATTCTATGAAATTGTTATAATCTTGTCACCTCTATGGATCTGGGATTATAGGGGTTGAATGTTAATACATGAATGAAACCGAGAATTTTTGTCTATACCATACAAAAATCCTATGAAACTATGTATTTCATGTTCATAATCTTGGTGCTATGTTTCTTGACTGGATCTAATGAAACTTTGAAGTAATCTTGTATGTACGACTATTTCTATCCATAATTTTGGTGAATTATGTATAGAATTTGTATCATGTTGAATCTATAATGGATCTTCTTAATTTCATCGATCATTGTGGAAGCTACTAAATGAATCTTTTTGATAATCCTGTGTGAAAATCCTTGAAAATAATCTATCATGTCTCTTGCATTTATCTCTGTTAATCTTGTTGGAACTGTTTGAAAATTGTATCTGCATTTATCTCTGTTCATCTTGTTGGAACTGTTTGAAAATTGTATCTCGTAATAGTCTTTGTTTTTTCATAAGATTTAGTCAGTATTCATAGTATTTTGACTTCTGTGTATTGACAAGTGTAGAAAGTGACCAAACATGTATCAATTTGTATTAATCATGTATGGATCTTATGAAACATGATTTTGAATCCTATTGAATCTTATGAAACATGATTTACCGACTCTAGTGGCATTGGTAATGTGGATGCTAACTCGGAAGGGTCACAAATTACTTCCTATTTTTTACCATTTGACACATGTATAGGATATTATAACATGCAAAGAGGAGAAAACATAACAAAACATGGGAGCTCAAATTTTCTTCATGCCATGTATTGCAACATATTTGTGCTAATGAATCTATAGAAACGGCAAGACTCTAATTACTATCAAAAGACACATTAAGATAATATTTTCATGTTGTAGATGTTTTGAATCAAATACCCAATAATCTTGTTCTCTATAGTTGGATATGAACATAAGATTTTTATTATATGTTTATTTTAAGATTGTGGTGTTAATGCTTAATACATATTAAGTGATTAATGAGATGATTGTGTAGAGCAGACTAGAAATGCTTAACATAAAGTGAAATTTAATGTATAACCATACTTCCTATATTAAACAATTAACTAAGAATAGCTAGACAAAATTTTGTGATTTTAGATATTTTTATACAAATTTTGATGGCATCTTTAAACAATTATTTTCTATTTCATATCATGTTCAGTTGCTAATTTATTATAGTTTTAGTTACTTTGAAGTGATGCTTTTCACATTGTATGTTTTAATTTTCTATGTTTAAAAACACGACAAATAACAATTGGTCGGGAGTAGCTTACTTATAGGTGTTACATGCTAAAATTTTAGTTAGCTCGCTGGGTCTCCATCATTGGATGGATGTTATACAAACCTTTTATAGCTAACACTCTCTTCTCGATCCTTGCATACTTAAATGAATTAGTGTTTCTTACACCTTGCAACTTGTCATGCATATTATTATTAACACAATGATCGGATACAAATTATATTTACCCATGAAACCGCTAGATTCTTCCCACAATGCAATATAAGTAATCCTAGCATAGACAAATTTTTAGCCGATGTTACAAATATCCTTATTTAAAACTTTATTTTAAGTGTAGATTTTGTTCGATGTATCGTTAGATATCCTACGATAAAATGCATATATATTTTCCTTCTGTTTTGGGTGTAGATTAGTTATGGTTGGATTAGAATCTTAGGAGTACGCCACAGCTGATTTTCCTATCGGTGCGAGCACAATTTTCCCGCCAACAACACAATGCAACATGTATATGCCTTTTTCCCATGAACACCAAATGTATCCCTATGAACGATGATGATCTAAAGTTGGCTCGTGTGTTCCACTAAAAAAGGTTGGCCCCAATGAATATCCCACCAAAGAAAAGATGGCTCCCATTGAGCTCTTTGGTGTTTCGTAATGCTACCAGTTAGTATTAAAAGCCAGGTTTTCCCTCTGAAAAAACTATTTTTTTCCATGCCCTGGTTTCATACGAATGTGAATATTAGATACAAACTCATTTTTCACTCATTGTTGTGGGGTTGAGGTACTTATGCATTGTTCAGGTGTTCTATGAAAATAATATTTTTCGTATCTCCTTGTAGTTTGTAAATATTTGTTTACATATAAAATTGTGTCTTTTTTTAAATTTCAAATTAGTGTGCTTTGTGCAACTTCTTTTATTCCCATGATCGAAAATGATCTAGAACTAAAATAAGTCATGTTTTCCCTTCTGTCATTTTTGACTGCATGGAAGTGAACATAGTTTCGGATGTCTCGAGACACATTTTATTCTTTTTAAGAAGCATGGTCAAGGTCTTTAATGGATTAAACTTTCATTACAAAAACATTGACAATATGAGAGATAATGAAGGACCCACGTATAACCAAAAAATGAAATCATTGTGTACCTAGAACCGTGTTTTGCTAGAACATATGTGACCCATTTTGATGCCAAGAATTGGGTGATCTCAACCTTTTTCATCTTGGTGCTAAATCTCCAATCTTCTGAGTGAAGCCATGAAGAAAGACTTGTTAGGTTTCAGGAGCCAGGCCTCCTCCGTGTTTTGGGTGATTCCATGAGTATGATTTTGTATGTTTGAAGGATCAATGATGGTCAGCTAATAGGAGAGCTGAATAGGGGACTACAATATGTGGTTATAATTAGTATAACGAGATTATATATACATGAGAAATATTTTTTTAAAGAAAATCAGAGGTGAAAATGTGTGTGCCACTCGCTTTCGCCGTTTCGACGCCTACACTTGGCATGGACTCGGCTTGCTTGGAGGAAAAATGGCCATGTACTCGGACATGGAAGAAGCTGACATGGTTATACCCCGCGGGTACACGACCTCAGCATACCTAGTCCAGCCCAAGGAAGGCCCACGACAAATATACGTCGGCCCATGAAGACTTTCGGGTGGCCAAGGACCATGACGTCTTCGGATCCTTGGAGAGCAAGACAAGAATAGATAGGAAATTTAAAGGGGTAAACCCTAAAACCTGTAACCGACTCGATCCGTGCCTGAGACCTGCCTATCTCTATATAAGGGCCAAGAGGGCACGACGAGGAGCTCTCTTACAATCTCTCGCACACCACCGCATACACACCTCCACGCCAGATTGCATCTGCGCACCCCTGTAACTTCGGTTCCGCCGTAATCAAGAGCAGACAAGCAGGAGTAGGGTTTTCCCTCCAGGGGCCTGAACCTGGGTAAACCTCGTGTCCCCGTGTTGCTTGTTTGCTAACCGTTCCGCGATCTCCAGCATCCCCATCTTCTCCAAAACCCAAGATCATAACAATGGGCATTGACGAGATTAAACCTCGTCAATTGGCGCCGTCTGTGGGAACTGGGGACGCTGATTGTGCGATCGTGACGGTCCCAACCCGAGCGATCTACAACTCCACGGCGATGGAGAGTCATCTCCTCTTCGGCGCCTTTGACTTCACCGCCCACTCACCGGCCACCATGAAGGACTTTGAGCCCGTTGGCGACGGACTCGAGATCCTATTCGGGAGCTTCTGCTTCCAGGTGGGGCAGACCGTCACTCTCCGCCTCCCAGAGCGGGTGCCCCTACCATCGATCAGGCCCGCTTCATGGGCTCCACACCCTGTGCTACGCACCTCATCATCAACAGACGAGTCCTATGACAGCAGCAGCTGCAACTCCGATCTAGGTGATCCGCCATCGGATGAAGGGACCTACGGTTCCGGATCCGAAAGCTGCGGCAGCAGCAGACCGATCTACGAGCGCTACCAGTGTGTCGCGGTCATCCAGGATCAAGAACACAATCCGCCACCCAACCCGCAGGGTAGAAACGATGGAAACAGAAGAAGACAATCCCCCCACCCAACGGGGAAAACAACGATCAGGTCATCCACCTCGACGAGGAGGGATGGGCTCAAGCACGCGAGGCCGTGGCAGGCAACAAGATCCTGCCCGCTGATGCCTCACGAGATCTACTGATGGCATACCACATGCTCCTCATCGAGGAGCACAAGAAGTAGATCAAGATGCAGGAAGTGCTTGACAAGCGCAAGCAAGCAGCTTCGGAGTCTAGTGCGCGACGAGCTGCGCTCTCTGCCATGGGCATTGGCTCCAGCTTGCACGGCAACAAGCACCGTTCTCGGATGGAGAACATGGACCCCAAAGAGCGTCGCGCGGTGACCCGAGCCCTCAACGCGTCCTTCATGGAGATGGACACCGACGACAACGTCATCCCAAAAATGCCACAAGTCGTGATCATGGCAGCCACCGCGTACCTCGCGTCCCACCCACCTCCGCAGGGGGACCCGAAGAGGGCCATGCACAAGTCCGCGCTCACCGGACTCGGACTCGTTGGAGTTGCGCTCCACGGAGAAGCTCCCGCGGAGCCAAAAAAGAAGGCTGC
This sequence comes from Avena longiglumis, assembly GCA_030063025.1. Taxonomy (NCBI): domain Eukaryota; kingdom Viridiplantae; phylum Streptophyta; class Magnoliopsida; order Poales; family Poaceae; genus Avena; species Avena longiglumis. The sequence continues at coordinate 539,643,526 of CP125973.1, forward strand.
GGTCAGATTCAACCGCAGCCCCACACCCTCATCCGAGGACGAAGAGCATGACCTTCATCGAAGGCATAAGAGCTCACGCCATTGCAGTCGCGACTACGACGCTCGAAACGAGCTAACACAACGCAAGATCGACAAAGCGCACGCTAAGCGAGTATGCTCGTCTGAATCCGAGATGGATGAAGATGAAGGAGAACTCTGCGGAGCTCGATGCTTTAGCAGATCTGTCCGACGGACAAGGATACCGCGAAACTTCAAGCTCCCTTCGGACACTCCGAAGTTCGATGGCACACATTGGCTCAGCGACCACTTGTCGTTCGTCAAGCTACACGGTGGAAGTAGGGAAACCGCCATGCAATGCCTTCAGCTGCAGCTGACAGGCACAACTCGGATCTGGCTAAGCAGCCTATCGTCAGGATCCATCCGAAGTTGGGAGCATCTGGCGTACAGTTTCGTCCGAAACTTCAAAGGAACCATCAAGAGGCCTGCCTCGATCGAGGAGTTGCGAGCCTGCACTCAACGAACGGGCGAATCCATTCGCTCGTACATACTGCGCTGGTCCAACACCAAGAACTCCGCGGCGCACATCTCTGAAGAAAGGCTATCGACGCCTTCAAGGACGGCGTCAAGCGCCAGGACTTCAAGGAAGAACTTGGGCCCGTCAAGCCCAAGACACTCGACCACCTCATGGACATCGCGAACAGGTGGGCCGACGGTGAGGATGCCGTCCACCGAGAACAGTCAGAGGAAGAGGACGACTATGGCCGACGGCGACACGTCGTAGGAAGAGGAGATCGCGCGTCTACGATCGTGATGGACCCAACATGGTCGCGGAGGCCGCTACGCCGCAACGATGGCAACCGCAACAGTGGCGGATACCGCGGAGGCAATTTCCGCGATGGAGGACGCCCAACACAGTCGTGGCAGCGCCACGGTCGCGACGTCGGACCCTCAGCATACGAAAAACTGTCGGGTCCATGCACCATCCACTTCTACATCGACAAGCAGGATGGTAAGAAGAAGGCAAACCACATGCTCAAGGACTGCCGTGAGTTCCAGAAACTCAGCGAAAGCATGGCTCAGATGTGGCAGCAAGTAGGGATGGGCGTTCGGTTAGTTTGAACCGATCGGTTCTACGGTTTATCTAAATTTTCGGTTTCCAAATTTTACTAACCGATCGGTACTCAGGAAAATCACTAACCGAGGATTTCGGTACCTAGAAAATCGGTTCGGTTCCCGGTTATGACCGAACGGAGCCGATGTGCGATAACAACAGCGAGCACCGCATTTTTTCTAAAGATTATTAAGAACATTTCTTGAATCGTAACCATCAAAACAGAACAAGCAGTGACAAATATTGGATCTTCAGCAGTCCCCGTCTACCGTAGGACCCTGGTCAACATCGATGACCGACGACAGTCGAAGAAGGTCGGGATTGAGCTAGAAAAGCAGGGAGAACAATACCACGGCGAGCTAGGTGGTGTGCTGACTGCCGGCGTATTGCATAGAGGCAGTTTTAGTTAGAGAGCTCGGTGTGAGAGAGAAGAAGGGGGACTTGGTGGCTATGTCCAGGAAGAAGAGACGGAGAGGAGGATTACGCCGGTCGTCGGCTGTTGGAGGGGCGGCTTGGCGGCGCATGCATGCTGGCAGACGAGGCAGGCGGTGGCGGAAGATTGGAGATTGGCATCGTGCGTTGACTGCGTTTGCTCGGGAGACTAGAGGTTGAGGGACTCTTTTTTGCGTGGGCTGCTGGGATGAGCTGGAATTAATCCTATACTTGGGCTACCGTTTGTTTCTTATTCGGTTTGTTAGGTTACTTCGGTCATCCGATGGCCAAGACCGAATTACCCAAAGTAAATTCGGTTTTCCAAAATTGATGACCGATTTAGATACGGTAATTTTCGGTTTCGGTCTAATCGGGTTCGGTCTGAGTTATTTTGGTTCGATAATTCGGTTCTCGGTTTATATGCCCACCCCTAGCAGCAAGCCCCAAACCCTGGATTCGGGAACGCACCCGCACCAGGCGAGATAGCGCATGGAGCCCCTCCACCACCACCTGTAGGAGGCTCGAACCACCCAGTCGCACCCGCACAGAATAACGGTGGGCATGGGTATCCCCCGCCGAAAGGAGCGCTAATGATCCAAAAAGGGCGCCCAACGAATAGGGTGCAGAAGAAAATCACCCATCAGATCAACCTGGCCGTGACAGCTCCACCCGCCATCCGTGAGTACCTCAGCGGATCGGAGTCCTGCATCACGTTCAGCCGTTCGGATCACCCTTGCCAGGTCCCTTGCCCAGGTCATGCTTCCCTGGTGCTTGAGGCGAAGATCGGAGGTTTCGAGATGAGCCGCGTCTTCATGGACGGTGGCAGCGGCATCAACCTGATGTTCGCAAGCACCCTAGCAGCAATGCGGATCCCGCTGTGCAGCCTGGAACAGTCGGACACAACGTTCCATGGCATCGTTCCAGGAAAGGGCATATTCCCCCTAGGAAAGATATGGCTCGACGTCATCTTCGGCAAATCGGATAACTTCCGATGCGAACGGCTCGAGTTGGTGGACTGGCCATCACAATACCACGCCATCCTCAGGCGTGTAGCATTCGCAAGGTTCCTGGCAGCACCACACTACGCGTACCTGCTGCTCAAGATGCCAGGACCCAGGGGCGTCATCACGGTCCACGAGAGATTCACCCAATCGAACCACTGCGACAGGGACTTTAACAGAATCTCCCAGTCATTCGGCATGCAAGAGGAGCTCGTAAGGCTCCGCGAAGTGATGGACAATGGGGAACCCCCAGTAGCACGGCAAAACGCACCTGATATGTATTTCGACTCCACCGTCAACACAAAGAAGGTGCAGGTCCACCCGACGGATGCCTCCAAGACGGCACTGATCGTGAACGATCTCATCCCTGCATAGGAAAGCACGCTCGTCGAATTCCTCCGTGAGCGCTGGGAAATCTTCGCCTGGTGTCTTGCGGACATGCAAGGAGTTCCCAGAGAATTCGCCGAGCATGCACTCAACGTCTTTCTAGATGCCAAGCCCGTCAAGCAGTCCATCCGGAGACTGTCCGAGCCCCGGGCCGAAGCCATAGGGATTGAAGTGTAGGGTTTCGTAGCATGGAAGACAAAATTTTTCTATCGCATACAAACAAACAAGCCAAGATCTATCTACTAGATTGTAGCAACGAGTCGATGGAATAACTCACCCTCGAAGATTCCAAAGTGTTTAACGAGAGCGGATTCTCGTGGGTGATGTAGTCGTACTCTTCCCGATCTCAAGATCGCGTAGACGATCCTTCCAAGGCTGCTCGGCGGCCTCCCGCATCGGTCACACGTTCGATTGACGAAGACCTTCCTCTCCCTTGTTCCAGAAAATGGAGGTTGTAGCACTCTCCTCGCGATTCCGGCAGCACAACGGCGTGGTACCGGAAGTAGAGGGGAGATCTCGCAGGGCTTCGCCTTAAGCCGGAGCGTGTATGGCGGACTATGAGAGAGCCCTCGGTGTTATAGGGTTTTGACACACCAAGGAGGGGGCTAGGCCGGCGGCTAGGGTTTGACCTAGGCGGCGGCGGCGAGATGCCGTAGGCCGGCGGCGGCTATGGAGGTCGGCGACGGCTAGGGTTAGGGTTTAGAGGTAGGGAACTTGTGTGTTAGGAGGGGAGCCCTGCCCCTCCTCTTATAGGAGGGAGGCGCCAGCCAAGGGGAGGGGAGTCCCTCCCCAACTCGGCTTCAAGGTGGGCCGGCGGTGGAGGGGAGGAACTCCTCCCCAACTCGGTTTCCACCTCCCTCTCCACTTCCCAAAATAGCCGTTTGACTTTCAAATTAGCGTTTGACTTTTTCAAACTAGGATTTGATTAAACCCTTTATTTTGTTCAGCGATGACACCTAGTACATGATGCAATCATACCAACTTGATATAACACATTCATGTACCCTTCCCCTTCGGAGTGCCGGACATTCCGGAACCTTCTAGAACATTCCCGATGAAAACACTGGAACCATTCCCCAACTCCGAAATAGCACTTTCCTTATATGAATCTTATTCTCAGGACCATTCCTGATCTCCTCGTGATATTCCGGATCCCATCCGAGACTCCGAACAACATTCGGTCTCTTTCTCATCATTCCATAACTACTCAAACAACGTCGAATCCTTAAGTGTGTCTCCCTACGGTTCGTGAATTATGTGGACATGATCGAGACACTTCTCCGAACAATAACCAATAGAGGAATCTGGAAATTCATATGGCTCCCACATATTTCTACGATTACTTTGCGATCAAATGAACCACTTACATACGATACCAATTTCCCTTTCTCTCACGATAGTTTACTTATCTGAGGTTATGATCGTCGGTATCTCTGCATACCTAGTTCAACCTCGTTACCGATAAGTACTCTTTTCTCGTTCCCGTGATATGTGATCCCTTGTGAGCCAGTCACATGCTTGCAAGCTAATTGGATGAAATTTCACCGAGAGGGTCGAGAGTATATCTATCCGTCATATGGATGGAAAAATCCCACTCTTGATCCATGTGTCTCAACCAATACTTTCCGAACACTCAATGCCACCTTTATAGCCACCCGATTACGGTGTGGTGTTTGATGTCATCAAAGCATCCATCCGGTAAAGGTGATATGCATGATCTCATGGTCGAAGGAATTAGGTTACTATGTATCAGAAAGCATATAGCAATTGAACTATTAAAATGGCTTGATCTTTATGCTACGCATATCTATAGGAGTATGTCCACCATATCATTCTCCTAACTATATGATCTTGTTGTTAATAACATCTCAATGTTCATGATAGGGAAACCACAATCATTTATTAACCAACAAGCTAGTATTATAAAGAGGCTTTACTAGGGACTTCAAATTAAGTTTACAAATCACACAAGTATTAATGTTTCCTTGTTAATACTATTATAGCATGAATGTAAACATTTATCATAAACACAAAGATATAATAATAACTAAATTTATTATTGCCTCTAGGGCATATCTCCAACAGTCTCCCACTTGCACTAGAGTCATCTAATCTAGATTACATGGTAATATACCGAACACCCATGGCAGTTTGGTCCCACTCACTTTCTTGTAAATACAAGCTTCTCCATAAGTTTGTATAAAACCAAAACTTTTGATCACCTTATCAAAACGTTGATTCCAACTTCGGGATGCTTGCTCCAATCCATAGATGGATCGTTGAAGTTTGCATACCTTGTTAGCATCTTTAGGATCGACAAAACCTTTGGGTTGCATCATATACAACTCTTCATCAATGTCTCCATTGAGGAATGCTGTTTTGACATCCATCTGCCATATCTCATAATCATAATATGCAGCGATTGCTAACATAATCCTCGCTGACTTTAGCTTCGCTACAGGTGAGAAAGTCTCATCGTAGTCAACTCCTTGAATTTGTCGAAACCCTTTTGCGACAAGTCGATCTTTATAGACAGTAACATTACCATCAGCATCTGTTTTCTTCTTGAAAATCCATTTGTTCTCGACAGCCTTCCGGCCATCCGGTAAGTCCACCAAAGTCCATACTTGGTTTTCGTACATGGATCCAATCTTTCATGGCTTCTTGCCATTTGTTGGAATCTGGGCTCATCATCGCTTCCTCATATGTCGCAGGTTCATCGGTGTTGTCCACCAACATGACATTCATAACGGGATCATACCAATCAGGAGTGGTACGATTTCTCGTTGACCTGCGAGGCTCTGTAGCAACTACAACCGAAGTTTCTTGATCATCATCATTAGCTTCCTCTCTTATTGGTGCAGGCACCACAGGAACTTCTTCCGGTGCTGTGCTACTCGCAATTTCGAGAGAAGGTTCGACAACCTCGTCGAGTTCTACTTTCCTTCCAGTCACTTCTTTCGAGAGAAATTCCTTCTCTAGAAAGGATCCATTCTTGGCAACGAAGATTTTGCCCTCGCATCTATGATAGAAGGTATACCCAATAGTTTCCTTTGGGTATCCTATGAAGACGTATTTTTCCGCTTTGGGTTTAAGCTTGTCCGGCTGTAATTTCTTTACATAGGCTTCGCATCCCCAAACTTTAAGGAACGACAATCTAGGTTTCTTCCCAAACCATAATTCATACGGTGTCGTTTCAACGTATTTAGATGGTGCCCTATTTAAAGTGAATGCGGCTGTTTCTAATGCATAACCCCAAAATGATAGCGGTAAATCTATAAGTGACATCATAGAACAAACCATATCTAAGAGATTTCGATTACGACGTTCGGACACACCATTATTTGTGGTGTTCCGGTGTCAATTGTGAAAGTATTCCGCATTTCTTCAAATACTCGCCAAACTCGTAACTTAGATATTCACCTCCACGATCAGAATGTAGAAATTTAATCTTCTTGTTACGTTGATTCTCTACCTCACTTTGAAATTCCTTAAACTTCTCGAAAGTTTCGGACTTATGTTTCATGAAATAGATATACCCATATCTACTCAAGTCATCCATGAAGGTAAGAACATAACGGTAACCACCGCGCGATGCTACACTCATTGGACCACACACATCGGTATGTATGATTTCCAATAAGTCCGTAGCTCGCTCCATCATACCATAAAATGGAGTCTTAGTCATTTTACCCATCAGACATGCTTCGCATCTATCAAGTGATTCGAAATCAAGTGATTCAAGAAGTCCATCGGAATGGAGTTTCTTCATACGCTTTACTCCAATGTGACCAAGACGACAGTGCCACATATAGGTCGAGTTATCGCTCGATTTCGAACGTTTAGCCTCAACGTTATTAATATGTGTATTTCCACTATCGAGATTCAATAAGAATAGACCATCTATCAAAGGTGCATGTGCATAAAACATATTACTCATATAAATCGAACAACCATTATTCTCGGACTTAAACAAGTAACCGTCTCACAATAAACAAGATCCCAATATAATGTTCATGCTTAACGCAGGCACCAAATAACAATTATTTAAGTATAAAACTAATCCCAATGGTAGATGAAGGGGTAGCGTGCCGACCGCGATCACAGCAACCTTTGATCTGTTTCCCACGCTCATCGTTACCTCGTTCTTCGCTAGCTTCCGTTTATTCTGCAGCACCTGTTTCGAGTTACAAATATGAGAAACCGAACCAGTATCAAATACACAGGCACTACTACGAGTACTAGTGAGATACACATCAATAACATGTATATCGGATATACCTTTCTTCTTGATGTTGCCATTCTTCAAATCCGCCAAGTACTTTGGGCAATTCCGCTTCCAGTGTCCTTCTCCCTTGCAGTAAAAGCACTCAGTATCAGGCTTAGGTCCAGCCCTGGTCTTCTTCGTCGACGCAATAACTTTCTTACCACCCTTCTGTTATCACCATATTTTGGCCAAAGGCGGGGATGGGCCGTGATCAAGATGGGCTTGGAGGATACATATATTCAACGTGTTGTTGGATCGGCCTAGTGCGTAGATTTGGGCTGAATTGCCCGTGTATCTTGTATCATAGTAGGATTCGTGTTTGTTTAGGTTCCGTTTATGTTTAGGTAAAGATAGAGTTGTAGAGTTATTCCAAAAGTAGAGAGTCTCCGGACTATAAATATGTACCTAGGGTTATTGAAAGACAACAACAACCACGTTCACGACAAACACAATCTCGGCGCATCGCCACCCCTTATTCTTAGGGTTTCTTTCGGGTAAGTGCCATGCTGCCTAGATCGCATCTTGCGATCTAGGCAGTATCTACTTATTTAGTTACCCGGTTTTACTCGTACTGAAGCGTTGTTGATGGCGAGTAATACCATTATCATAGATTGTTTGAGGCTAGCATCGGCACTGTTTCATTATTATCGTCCAAGTTATGCTACTTCTAGCTATCTCGCTACCCTTGCACCGTGTCCCAAAGTGCAAGGGTAGCACCTTGCTTGATCTTTATTTAGTCGATTCGATCTGTTATAGTTGTGCCTTGTTCGTCAAGGTTTAGTTTAATATCTACGTAATCAGGCCTTACAAACGGGTTGAACGATCCGGTAATGCATAAGGATGTGGCTTATTCGTTCTAGAGAGGATGTTCCGGTAATTGGCTTTATGTTGGTTATTAGGCCTCCTCTAGGGTTGATATTCTTCATCTTTTGTACGTACTAGGCTCAATTACGCGTAGGACGTTCCAGTTACGTGGTGAAAACGTTAAACTATCGTAGATCGATTTAACTTGTAGTGGTCAAGCAAAACCCCATGTTATCATAAATCTAACGCAGAACCATGGGGCAATCGGCTTTAGGAGCCGATTTATTACGGCTCGAATTTTACGTATACTTGTTTGTCATGCAGGAAATCAATCGGAGCAATCCTTCACCTTCCTGACCAGGTATAGGTCAGGTGGCACGCCCTCGAACCAAGTCAGGACGTGTGCCGGAGCTTTTGCGGGCCGTCGCCCGAGGGACCAGGGCCCACCAGCAGTCCTGGGAGCCTCCCGGCTCTTCGTGTTGTCAGTTGCTGCTCGCCGGTGGGTTTTGGCAGGCAACACATTCTGGCACGCCCGGTGGGACCTTCAACAACGTCTACATCAACACCCGACTGCGATGGAGAAACAGACCCGATCACTTGACGATCCGCACTGGCGAGCACAAGGCCAAGTACGACGAGATCAAGGCCCTCTTCGAGGAAGACCTCATCAGCTCTTTTGAGAGGACCCGTACGCATGGCATCAGGTGGAAAGGGTTCTCCCCCGAGGGCGCTCTTAATGAGGTGGATCTGTCTGTTCCTTCGGAGGAGCGCACCAGGGCTCTACGACAGGAAGTCAACTACATGGTGGCTCATTCTTTACACCGCCATTCTGAGAGCCTGGTGAACGCTTTCGAGCGGGTCGCGGTCCGCGTAGTCCAGGAGATCATGAAGCATCAGTACTCCCCGTCAGGACCTACTTTAGGGACTCACCAGGGGGAAAGACCGCTCCAGACCAGGCCGCAGATCCCGTTCGCACTTGCCGCTCCAGAACCACCGGGGGCAGCGGCTTACGTCGTCTACAAGGCTGGAGGCGACCAGTCGTGTGCCAATTCCTGTTCGAGCCACCTAAGGAGATCCCACACGGATATATATGCGCCTACGTGCCGGACTGCAATAACCTGACACGCACCAAACAGATCGCAACCGCAGGAGTTTCTGCGGCAGGAACCCTTGGGCCAGGATCTTCCGGGGCCGGCGTGTCCGGAGCAGCGATGGCTGGGATGGACGCTGACAAACAGCGTGGCTGGCCAAGTATGCCACTGGAGCAAGTCATGAGAATCTAGCCCCTAGCTCAAGCGATTGGAGCAAATCGGTACCATCACGAGGGACCGGTTAAACCGTCAAGAGAAGGACAATCGGCTATTCAAAGCCGTACCCCAACGAAGTTTGATCGATTCGCGCCACCCAAGTATAAGCTCCCAGTTCTCAAGATTGTGGTCGGAAGAGTCAAGCTCGATCGAGCACATAAGCCGATACCGCACAACTAGGCATGATTTCGCATCGGATCGGATCGCGTAAGATTCTTTGCGCAATCTCGACAGACCGGCCTTTGGGTGGTACACCTCACGCCACTGATTCAATTCATACGGAAGCAACCGGAAGAGCGGTTCCACATCCGGTACCATTCAGAGGCTAACGAGGCCGGCATTGCGCACTGGCGCAGTGCGAGCGAGAAGCGAGTACATCCGCGCTTCAGATCCAAGAACCGATGTTACTCGGCTCGTTTAAGCGAGAAGGAAGCGGTCGAGCTGGCGTGTTGGGTCTCGGCGCCCATCAAGGATCTGGCGTTCGGTGAAGTACAACTCATTGGCGCACATGGCCCGGCGATGTATGAGCAGCGTCACCACGAGTTGTACCAAGATAAATTTAAGCGTCCGATAAGCACAGTCGATGCAGAAGAGGAAGATCCTACGCGGGGAGGTGGCCGTGGCTGAATGGGCTCGGGGCGATCACTGGCTGCAAATGGGTGAAACAAAGAAGGGCTGCGAAAGGGTTCGACTTGACGTGAGCAAAGCAGCGGATATTCGATCTCTGCTGAAGAAGGAGAAGCGGTGAGGTTGCCCGAAGGCCACAAAATCCCTACTCCAGAAATGAGCGGAAGACCATACCAAGTGGCATCACTCGTTCACTCACACCACCAACGAGTGCAAAGAGCTTCGCCGCCAAATCCGGATGGCGATAGAACAAGGCCGTCGATCCTTGGGCGATTCGCCATGAAAGTGGACACAAACCCATTTCCGTCAACATGGTAGAACTCCAAGCTCATGGCGTAAGCTGGATTTCTCGTTCGGCGTTAATATGGCGGTCTGGGTACCACCATGGCGTACAAGGAGGCGGTGGTCGCTCCGGGCAAGGAAAGAAAGGAGGCTAGTCCATGCGACGGCCCGGCCACAATGACAAAGGTACTTAACAGAGGAACAAGCGAGGAGAGTGCGATATCAGAAGCCACATTCCACGCATCTCCTTAACAAGTATGAGCGCCAGTATGACCAACGTCGCCAGCACGACAGAGACGACGGAAGATATGAACACCTTGCTAGGGGACCGTCGAAGAGAAGGAAGGCGCAGCTAGGCATTGGGATTGTCCTTTCTTCGTATTCTTTGGCGCGAGGAATGAGCCGATTGCCTACAATCGACAAGCGCCGTAATGCGGTCAGCAAAAGGGCGACCACGAGGCCGTGTCGGTATTCAAACGTCTAGGGCCTCTTCATCCCAAGCGTCCACAGGAGTCCGCTCGGCGAAGACCTCGAGGAGCCAAAGGATGGCAAGGCGAAGATGTATCACCGCCCAAGGTGGTGCCCACGGACTCGACACACCGAAGCGTAGAGTGCAGCGGCTGCGTAACTTAGAGGAAGCTGAAGCGCAGTATCTCCACGCTTTGAAGAAAGCGCGGCCTGATCTGGCCGTCAAAGTAAGGCAGGTTGTTGAAACGGAAGACCGCCCGACCAGGAAAGAGTGGCGCCCCAAACCGATAAAAGCCGATGCAAAGACATCGGCTGGCACAAACATGGTGTTCGTACTCCCGTCAGAATTCTGCGCACCAAGAACCGATGAGCTACCCGTGGCACAGTTTGACTGCGGCCCGCGACCGGTTATCTTCGAGAAGCCACGTGAGAAGGGTTACAAACACCTGAAAGCCCTGTACCTGCGAGGTTACATCAACGGGCAACCTATCAACCCGCGAAAGCAGTTAAGGGACAGGCGCTGGCTGATCTTATCGCTGAAAGGATCAACACTAACATAGCCGCACTGTCCATAAGAGCGTGGGCTATGTTTTTCGACGAATCAGTTTGTGACGATGGCTGCGGCATCGGCATTTTACTAAATGTCGCCTGGGGCAACATTTTCCTTCTCCATCGATTGTCTACCTCTCGCTAACAATGTAGCCGAGTCGGCGATACGCAAGGGGATGGATTTACTCCTCGGCCGGGCGGAGCGATGGAAATTTTGGAGACTCCAAGTTGGTGATTTCAGCTCACGGAGGACTACAAGTGCGAGCGAGTCCCTCTTCCCATTATGGCTGCCTTGCCATGAGCTGATGGCGCAATTCGGACGTCAACTTCACTTGGATCCCACGAACGTAGAATACCGAGGCGACGATCTTGGCGAGATAGCTTCAGGTACAAGGATGTGGTAGAAGGAGCCGATGTTCGTGCAGTTCCTAGAAGCGGACGATCGGAGGCGATATCTTCAATTACTTGAAAGATTCCGGGGCACCTAAACGGATAAGGTACAAAGCCATGAAATGCGTGCTTATTGGGGATGACATGTTTCTGAGGACTTTGGAAGGACTATTGCTCAAATGCACAGGGACACCGAGGCCAATCAGCTCCTACACGAGGTACACGAAGGAGCACGTGGAACTCACCAATCGGCTCATAAGATGAAATGGTTGATCAGGCTATCAGGGTTTTATTGGCCCACTATGCTTGAGGACTGTTTCAACTACTACAAAGGGTGTCAAGCATGTCAGAAATTTGGAAAAATCCAGATGGTACCCGCGTCAGCAATGAACCCCATCATCAAGCCTTGGCCATTCCGAGGATGGGGCATGGACATGATCGGCAAGATCAATCCTCCATCAAGCAAAGGCCACATGTGGATTCTGGCTATCACTGACTACTTCACTAAATGGGTAGAGGCTGTCCCGATGAAGTCAGGAAACTCGAAGGATGTTATCAATTTTGTGAAGGAACATGTCATCCATAGATTCGGATTCCCCAAACTATCACGACCGATGGAGGTTCGGTTTTATTTCTCGAGTTTAGAAAGTTCTGCGAGGACATGGGGATTAAGCTGATTAGATCATCTCCATACTATGCTCAAGCAAATGGGCAAGTGAAGCGTCAACGAGCCTCATCAAACTGATCAAGAGGAAAGTCGATGAGCACCCAAGGCGTTAACGAGGTTTTGTCGAGGCGTTATGGGCTTATCGCATGTCATGTCATGGAGCAATAAAACCTCACCCTACCATCTAGTATATGGACAAGAAGCCGTCCTCTGGTGGAAATTACGGCTGGATCGAGACGCGTTACTTTTCGTGACGATCTAACAACCGAAGAGTACGCAACCACGATGAGTGACATGTGGAGGATTTAACCGAGCTCGGGGTTATGGTCCGGAGAAAATCAAAGAAAACAAGGCCAAGGTAGCTCGTGCATACAACAAGAAAGTGAAGCCAAAGGAGTTCCACGTTGGTGATCGGTGTGGGAAGGCATGTTGCCCTTGGGGACTAAGGATGCAACATATGGTAAATGGTCTCCAAATTGGCAGTCCGTCTGAGTCGACCAAGTTTTAAGGGGAAACGCATACATGCTCGAGCTATTGGATGGAGTAAAATTCCCAGTGGCAGTCAACGGACAACATCTCAAGAAATATTTCCCAAGCATGTGGGATGTTGGACAGTAAATTGGAGGGGCCGATACATGAAATCGGCTAGGTAAAGACACGAGAAGCGATGGACAGGTAAAATATAGGGGCCGATGCTGAAAATCGGCCGAGTAAAAAAAAATATACATATATGTAGCCGATGCACGGTCATCGATGCTAGAGGTTCACACATGTTACAAAAAGGGCCACCTCGACGGTCTCAGCCTCGTCATCTTCATCTTTGCTTGCCACTAGTCGTCTGTGCGGGGCACGATTTTCGGTGGGCAATTGGAGATTTGGGTCGTTTGTGTTTGAATCCACCGTGTTGAGGAAGGTCGCAGGTCGTCATTTGAAACCAAGAAATGGCCGTTGTGATGTGTCTATGGATGCGACTGAAGGTTGACCCTGTCAACGTTTTTCGGGAGAAGCCGATGGGTAGTCATCGGCTCCGTGCGATTTGACTTGTTTGACTGTATACGTGCAGCATGATGAAAGCCGATACGGTGTCATCGACTTCTGAAGCATCAACCTATTTCGGTTATCGGCAAAATTGAAGCAAAGAGAAACAATATTTGGGAATCAGGTTTTCATTCATTCAAAAGATCATTGCTTACAGGATGATCGATTACAAAAGGGGCCTACTACTGATTCCTAATCTAAGCCGAGGTCGTCGTCGCCGCTGTCGTCGCCGCCGTCCTCTTCATTGTCTTGTTGTTGCTCGGCATCGTCCTCGCCTTCTTTGAAGAAACCAACGGGACCTCTTCGTCCTCGTCGTCATCTTGATATCTTATTTGGACCCGTAGCGGAAGCGCCGTCGGCGGATACTCGTCGGAGGAGGTGTCCTCCTCGATTCCTCCTCCTCGGCGGAAGAGTCGACGGCGTCCCACGACCGATTGTCGTCGCTGCTCTTCGCCTCCGATTCCCGTCGACGAGGCTGCAGCTCTCTTCGCCGTCGATCGGACGCGCCGTCCTCGACGGGCGAAATCGATCCTTCGTCCCACCATCGTGGGGCGAAAGTAATCTGCATCGCCGTAGGTGGATGCTCTGGCGTTGGCTCTCGGTCGCTAATCGAGTTGGGCGTGGGAGGAAACATCGGAGGAAGCAGAGGAGGCCATGGCGAGAAAGAGGGTTTTTCCGACGATGGGAGAGGGTTTTCTGGCAACTGGAGGAAGATGGGGACTGCGAACTGTTCAGGTTGATTTAAATAAAGGGAATAGTGGACAGACGGTTCAATGTCATAGCAGTTTCCCAGATTGCACTGCCAAAATCGTCAAAATCACGCTACCGCTTGAGTTGAGAAGACAGGCATAATGATGAAGGGTAGCGTGGCGGTGCTGTTACGCCACGCGATACGTCGACGCAGCCCGATAAAAAAGAGGAGGAGAAGAAGAAGAAAAAACGCACAGAGTGGTTTTGGAATTATCATTGCCAAAACCAGGGGGGCATGTGTTATCACCATATTTTGGCCAAAGGCGGGGATGGGCCGTGATCAAGATGGGCTTGGAGGATACATATATTCAACGTGTTGTTGGATCGGCCTAGTCGTAGATTTGGGCTGAATTGCCCGTGTATCTTGTATCATAGTAGGATTCGTGTTTGTTTAGGTTCCGTTTATGTTTAGGTAAAGATAGAGTTGTAGAGTTATTCCAAAAGTAGAGAGTCTCCGGACTATAAATATGTACCTAGGGTTATTGAAAGACAACAACAACCACGTTCACGACAAACACAATCTCGGCGCCATACCCTTATTCTTAGGGTTTCTTTCGGGTAAGTGCCATCTGCCTAGATCGCATCTTGCGATCTAGCGATATCTACTATTTCGTTACCGGTTTTACGTCTTGAAGCGTTGTTGATGGCGAGTAATACCATTATCATAGATTGTTTGAGGCTAGCATCGGCCTTTGTTTCATTATTATCGTCGGGTTATGCTACCTCTAGCTATCTCGCTACCCTTGCACCGTGTCCCAAAGTGCAAGGGTAGCACCTTGATCTTTATTTAGTCGATTCGATCTGTTATAGTTGTGCCTTGTTCGTCAAGGTTTAGTTTAATATCTACGTAATCAGGCCTTACAAGCGGGTTGAACGATCCGGTAATGCATAAGGATGTGGCTTATTCGTTCTAGAGAGGATGTTCCGGTAATTGGCTTTATGTTGGTTATTAGGCCTCCTCTAGGGTTGATATTCTTCATCTTTTATGCGTACTAGGCTCAATTACGCGTGGGGACGTTCGATTCGTGGTGAAAACGTTAAACTATCGTGAATCGATTTAACTTGTAGTGGTCAAGCAAAACCCCATGTTATCATAAATCTAACGCAGAACCATGGGGCAATCGGCTTTAGGAGCCGATTCTGGAAACACAGGCCGATTACGGCTCGAATTTTACGTATACTTGTTTGTCATGCAGGAAATCAATCGGAGCAATCCTTCACCTTCCTGACCAGGTATAGGTCAGGTGGCACGCCCTCGAACCAAGTCAGGACGTGTGCCGGAGCTTTTGCGGGCCGTCGCCCGAGGGACCAGGGCCCACCAGCAGTCCTGGGAGCCTCCCGGCTCTTCGTGTTTTCAGTCGCTGCTCGCCGGTGGGTTTTGGCAGGCAACACCTTCTTGAAGTGTCCCTTTTGCTTAGACTTGCCTTTCTTGAATTTGGTGGTCTTATTGACCATCAAAACTTGGTGCTCTTTCTTGATCTCCACTTATGCAGATTTCAACATAGCAAACAGTTCTGCTTGTTCATGTTTTGCATATTGTAGTTCATCACAAAGTTCTTATAACTTGGTAGTGATTGGAGGACACGATAAATCCCCAAAGCATTAGGAATCACTATACCCAAGATTTGAAGTTTGTTTGCGTGCCCAGACATCTTAAGCACATGCTCACTGATGGAGCTGCCCTCTTCCATCTTGCAGTTAAAGAACTTTTCAGAAGCCTCATAGCTCTCAATTGCCGCGTGAGTCTCAAAGATCAATTTGAGATCACGGACAATATCATGTGGGTCTGAATTCTCAAACCTTTTCTGAAGCTCCGATTCTAAACCATACAAGATAGCACATCTGTGGAGTATCGAGTCTTCCGGCGAGGTAAACATTCTTTACTTCATCGGCAAGATCACTGCAGGGTCACCAATGGTGCATCCAAAGACATAGGTCAAATTACCAGCTGTGAGGACAATCCTCAAATTGCGGAACCAATCCGCGAAGGTGCTTCCATTGTTTTTCAACTTTTCTTTCTCTAGGAACGCATTAAAATTGATGGTAGGGGCCGCCATTGATCTACAACATATTTGCAATAGTTTAGACTAAGTTTATGACAAATTGAGTTCTAATTAATAGTTAAATTAATCTAGGTGAACTCCCACTCAAAACAACATCCCTCACATTGTTTTAGTGATCAAACGAACCAAATCCACCACATCAACACCGATCATCACGAGAGTTGATATAGTTTCAATGGCGAACAATCGACATGTTCATCATATCTAATATATGATTCATGCTTTACCTTTCGGTGATCCGTCCGCATGAGCAAATCTGGCTTGCTCACGTTGTATACACTTGCGGAATCTAACACACCCGATCATCACGTGGTGCTTCGAAACAACAAGCTTTAGCAACGGTGCTAACTAAGGGTGAACACTTTACGACTTGAAATTCATGTGCATGAGGGATCATCTTTAGCAACGGTGCTAACTAGAGCTCCCACTCACTTTCTTGTAAATACAAGCTTCTCCATAAGTTTGTATAAAACCAAAACTTTTGATCACCTTATCAAAATGTTGATTCCAACTTCGGGATGCTTGCTTCAATCCATAGAGACCTGGTGCAGCTGCGCACGGGTGCCGCCAGGTGTGTTCCTCGAACAGATCTGCGTGCCATCCATCAAGCGGAATTTCCCCAAGGGATCACCCGAAGAAGCAGAACACTCGGGGGCCGCGCTACCCGACGGTCAAGAAGGACTCGAAAATCTGGACACAAAGGTCGCTGTGGTCAACCTGATGCAGGTCATGGCAGTCGAAGAAACTTGGACACGACCATACCTCCGGTACTTGATAGAGGAAGAACTCCCTGATAGCCCGATGGATGCCCGACGCATATCTCGCCGGTCCAAAGCCTTCACCATCATCAATGGCGAGCTTTACAAGCGCAGCATTTCGGGTGTACTACAAAGGTGCGTCACCATCGACGACGGAAAAACCATCCTCCAAGACATCCACGAGGGCATCTGCGGCCATCATGCAGGCAGCCGCTCCCTTGTCGCCAAAGCTCTACGAGCCGGATTCTACTGGCCAACGACCATGAACGACGCCAAGGACATCGTCCAAAGATGCAACGGGTGCCAAAGGTTCGCCGACAAACAACACGCACCTGGGTTAGAGCTCAGGCCCATACCTTTGGCCTGGCCTTTCGCCCAATGGGACCTCGAGATGATCGACAAGCTACCAAGGTCCTCGAAAGGGGGACACGTCTATCTCCTAGTCGCAGTTGACAAATTCACCAAGTGGATTGAGGCCATGCCGGTCACTAACCAAAAGGGCAAGACTGCCGTCAAGTTCTTTGAATCCATTGTCTACAGGATTGGCGTACCACATAGCATCATCACCGACAATGGATCGAACTTCATCTCCAAAGAATTCCAGGACTTCTGCGAAGGCCTCAGAATCAATATCACATACGCCTCAGTGGCACACCCGCAAACGAACGGGCAGGTGGAGAAGGCCAACGGCCTAATCGGCGCTGGCATCAAGAAGCGCCTCATGAGCCCACTCGAGCGACTCGCCGGAGCCTGGACGAAAGATCTACCCTCCGTCCTATGGAGCCTGCGTACAACGCCAAACAGCTCAATCGGCTACACGTCGTTCTTCATGGTGCATGGAGCCGAAGCCGTGCTGCTAGCCGAAGTACGCCACCAGGCCCCACGGGTCGTCGCTTATAGCGAAGCCGAATCCACGGATGCACTCGAAGACGCCGTCGACACACTCGACGAAGAGCGAGACATAGCGGCAGCTCGTTCAGCGGTGTACCAGCAGAATCTCCACAACTACCACAGCCGACGGCTGCGCCCAAGGTCCTTCGTCGAAGGAGACCTAGTCTTGCGACTCAAGCAAGAACGACCGAAGAAATTCGAGTCACCATGGGAAGGACCCTACATCGTCACTGAAGTCATCCCAGGTGGCGCCTATCGCCTCAAGCACGTGGAGTCTAGAGTCGCATACTCCAATCCATGGAACATCGCACAACTGCGACTGTTCTACCCCTAGCTACCTCCCTCTTTTACTTTCAATAAGGCTATTCAGCCAAGGCTACTCAGCCGAACAATGTACCTCCTCCATTACGATATGAATAAAGCTAAGTGTCTCGCCCCAAAATTTTGTTTACTATTCGCATTTTCACTCCATGCTACAAACGCACTCGGGGGATCCCCCCACCTCACGACTTCGTCGACTGAGGATAACACGTGTACACCTGAGTAGCTGACCACGTTAGGCTAACAAAAAGGTCACGTATACGAACAAAGCACTAAGTGCTAAAACAACAACCAAACCTTTATAACAAAGGGCAACACACGCCCAGTCAAATGTATACAAATTTTACATCTATCTTTTTTACAGGTACTACCTATTCTGAAGAATAACCTGAGCACGCTGCTCAAACAGATCTATGATCTGTTCGGCATACTGCCTTACAACCGCATAATGCGGAAGCATATCCCACTCGCCACCATCTGGCCGAAGAGACGGCCCAGCCGCCACAACAGATAGATCCAAATCAGGACGATGTAACCGCACAAGGGAAAGAACGGCCTTCACCCTAGCGACGAGCTGATGTCGTACCAATTCCCTGACATGATGCACATTCCGAAACTTCGACAGCATACCAGAGAGAGTCGACGGTGCATCATCCAGCGGAAACATTACATGCAGAACCGATGCGAGCGAAGACTTCACCTGACGAAGCACCTATGATACCTGATGAACGCGATCCTGCACCGTCGCAAGGACCATGGCACGATCACGGTCCATCCAGAAGAACCCACCGGCCTCCATGTCCTGCTGAGTCAAGCAGTTGATCCGAACAGCAACACGCTCCTTCTCCTCCCTTGGAGCAATGTTAGCACCTGCAATACTTTCAAAAGAGTAAGATGAAGGGCCAACAGGCGCATCCAAAGTAACGGGCAACAGCTCGAAAAACTCACACTGAAGCTGTTCGGACAAGTGAAGCAACTCCGCCATCAAGTACTCCTCTCTGGCAGCGCCTCGATCCGCTTTGTATTTCCAAACGTCAGTGTGGCCACGTACCCCAAGAAACTCTTTCTCGAGGCTACGGATGCGGTCTCAAAGAAATACAAGCTGCGACGCATCATCCAGGGATGGCCACAGCTGCGCCATAGACGAAGTGTCAACGGGATCATCACCCGAAGGACCCTAGATTAACAGAAAGACAAATACATGAACAAGAAGATGAAGGAGCACAAAACTCAGCAAATTCATTAAGTGCAGCAAAATCCACTATGTGGCACAAGGATTGTTCATCAAAATAATTAGAACAAAAGAAGATACAACTATCCTATAGCTACAACGCCTATGAAGCTGCACTCTGAGTAGCCTCGAAGCCGGACTGCCTCGCCTTGGCTTCCCCCTGCTGCCTTAGTGCGTACTCGGCCAACAGATCAATCAGCTTCGGCCCGTAACGCTTACAGCGAGCAACATAGGTGGCGAAGTCTACCTCGGATCCATCAGCAGTCGTCGACATTCGGGAAGTGACCTGAGGAAGGTCCATCTCCGCTCCATCCGCCAAGGCCATTTCCAGCCTAACGGATGTGCTGATGCCCTTCTGCTTGCGCTTGTATGCCGCAGGTGTTTCGGCTGACAGCGCCTCCGCTAGGGCATCAACATCTTCGAGGGCCACGCCCTTGGAGACAAGCTCCTTGTAGAAGCGCCCAAGGACCTCCTTGGACTTGGCAACACTACAAGAAATCTGGCAATATATGACCCTCTATTTTCGTCACAGAGTCGTCATAATAGTCTTTTTATGACGATTTTATGACGATTTTGAGATCGTCGAAAGCTGGGCGTCGCAAATGAACTATAACGACGTTTTTGATAAAATCGTCATAACTTTCTATGACGATATTGGATCGTCATAACGTCTATGACGATCCAATATCGTCACGGGCCATCTAGCATGCCAAGTCAGATCCTACGTGGCTGATCCTACGTGGCAAAATTGTGACGAAATTAAATCGTCTTAAATCAAAATCAGCCCAGTCCATTTCTGGATTCCACATGGGCTTAGCCCAACTATTCTGGATTGATTTTCTCATCAAATCTGGTTAGCTACATGGGCCAAGCCCATCATTCAAGCATTTTTTTGTTTCGTTGCATTGGCCTTTTCTTTGGACAGATTTTTACTTTGGGCCTTCTTATTTTGGGCGGTCACACTGGTGTTCCATAATTCATACGGTCCCGATTGCAAGATATATTTTCTCGAGAATTAAAATCTAACAATTTAATCAAGACCAACAGAATATACAAAATCATTTTGATTCAAACAGAGCACATTATGATCGGCATATTACAATCATACACAGTTCTACATAGAGATCGGCACATTACAATCATACATAGTTCTACATAATTTACATCAGTGGAGCTACCAAAATACAATAAAAAATTTACAGAAAGAATAAAATCCAAACTTCTTCACGCTTTCTCTTCCTGGAACTTCTTCATGCTTCCTCTTCCTGAAACTCTCTGAACAGTAGTTCTGTACACAGATTTTTTAAGAAACAAGAAACTATTACCAAAGGAAGAATGGTTAGTTGGTTAGTTTGCTCTCAGAAATGAATAGTGTGTTGCCTCGTTAAAAGTTCATCATTGAGCTAAACTTTAGAAAGGGCAAGTTTCACCAAAAAAGTAGCATCTGTTCATATCGATATTTTGCCTCAAGACAACATCATAGGCTGGAGAGGGCAAGTTTCACCATGACGACTAAGGTAATAAGATAAAGATTCCACAAATATCAAGTTTTCACTTGATCTCATCCACCTGAGGTCCCACTTGCAAGACTTGCGCATCAACATGCAAGTAGTCACACAACACCACAACCAGAGAACCGGATAAGAAGGAACAACCGTAGCTAACAATTACGGCCACACTCCACAACACATCCACACAAAGTTACCATCAGTGTTATACCTCACCCTCAACTCTGGTTGCTCCTTGGAGCCATCCAGAGCTAGAAGTAGAGGATTCACGCAAAGGCAACATGGTTGCAAGGTAGAAGGAGGCAAGAAGCACTAGTAGTCCAAAGAAGAACTAGACATATCAAGTATGGATAGGATTCAAAATAGATCCGACAAGGAAGAAGGAGGAGAAGGATTTCGAGACGGGATGCATGGAAGCTTATATTAGTAGCATAACAAGATCAACAATCATATCTTGTAGCAGTAGAACTTTACAATATTTTCAGCATATGTTTTCTTTTGCATCAGCCTTTGCATCCTAGGCAGGCTATATCACACTTCTACTAATCATACCAAGGCCATAAAAGCATACAAATCATCTTTGCACAAACCAAGAAGCATGAGGGATTGCTTGGGCAAATCAAAGAATTGGAATTGCACCTCGGGCACAATCCCAAACACACTCCCACCAAACTCTCAATCTAGTCTCTAAAACTAGAACATCAGCCCTTCAACAAGTTTGATAATAAATCCTTTTCTTAGATATTCAAAATATCTAAGAATCATTTTATATTTTAAAACAAAGGTAACTCGCATGAAGGGTTTGAATCACCCTTCACATAGTACCTCATCATTTAATCACGTAAGTGCAATTAAAACAGGCCTTGAGACCATCACAAGTAAACCAAGCATGTCAATTGAGCATCAAACCAGAGCTAAGATATCTCCACCAGACACAGTTATTCACCAGATGTGAACCCTAGGTTCAGATATGAAATCTAGACAGTGGGGAATCACAGAAAACACACTTGACATGGCAAGGTAGATAAAGCCTGGAGGGAAGCATAGAAGGAGCACCTACCTGGGGCGAGTTCTATCTCGCCGGAGAGGAGGCAGAAGGAGTATCGACGGCAACGGCAACACAGAACACCACGGGGAAGGCTTCACCATACACCACCACCTAGCCCAGCATCAATCTCACCACCAAGGCGGCACAGGGAGCAGCCCTGAGGGCCACAGCATCCTACACCGGCCTAGAATACCAACTTCAGTGAGTGGCGGCGCCAGAAGCGAACTAGTGCAAGAATAACACAAATCAGTAACACCATCAACCAAGGCACAAGTGCAAGAAGTATACATCAGTAATTAACCACCGGAAGAAGCTGGATCCGCTCTTGGCCTTGACGTAGCAGTGGCCCAGGATGAAGGCCATGCCGGCCTCCCGCGCGTCCGTCAGCTCCCGCAGTTCCTCCTGCACGCCGGCGTTCGGCCGCGGGAATATGCTCTTGTGCCAGCACAGGACTATCACCAGCGACATCAGGCATGTTGTGACTAGCATGACGGTTATTACAGCCAATCCTGTTTACAGAAACATCACCACATATCATTCAGATGTATATATAATGTCAATTTAGCAGGGGATAAGACGATTCAGTTTCAAGGTGCCAATGACTTATTGACATTGTATACCTGATGCATTGCCCAAGTGTTTAGTGTCTCTGAAACCGATAGTTACGGCTAAGCACAGTATCATCAGGATCCAATTGATCTCCGGAATGTATATCTGCCCGTGTACTTTGGCGGATGTGTGCACGATCTTCACCCGGGGAAAGCAGCCTAGAGAAGTGCACTGCTTGATCATCGAAAATGTACCGGTGATAACAGCTTGGCTGCCCACAACTGCTGCAAGAATGGCAATCGCCAGAACGGGCCACCTAATCAACTCTGGAAAATGACAGAATTGCAAACATTAAAAATACGTACAAACAGAACAATATAATACTATTCTCGTTTCGACAAAAGATCGAGGAACATGACTTGCCGTGACGCAGACCGTAGAATCCGATCCTGTAGTCACCTTCCAGGATATGATGCTTAGACAGATAAGCAGCTTGGCCCATGTATGCAAGGATCAATGATGGGTAAACCATGCAAGTGAAAGCAATCTGCATCCAGGAAACAGTTATCAGAGACAAAATATTCACCAGTATTGCTTGCTTCAATATTGAAACACTGGAGCCGAAAACTTTAGAGTGCAGCGGTCATTTCTTCACCTGTATCGACAACTGATTGAAATGCCCCAGATCTGCAAACATTGCTTCAGATCCTGAAAGAGTAAAGCATTCACATTAGTGGATATGATCCACATATCAAGGCACTGAAATATCATTGTTGAGCACTGTACCAGTAACACATAGCAGTATTCCTCCCAGGGACATCCAACCTCCTCTCTGTGTGAAGCAAGCAAGAGGTAACTCCACATCTGCAGAACCATATTAGCAAAATACGATTAAAAAATGCATTGTAGATAGAGCAGGACAAATCTACAAAGAAAGAATCAGCATAAAGGGCAGGGCACATGTGCAGGCATAAATTAAGTCTACACAGCTAAATTATTGCTGCGGAAAATGAAAAACGAATTTCCTCTGATCTGAATTCCGGAATTTATCAGATGCCAACTTTTTCAGGACTCAGCATTAGTGCATTTCTGACTGATTTATGGACCTTGCTACTTGGTACCATAATTGTGCTCTTGCTCTTTCTCCTAACAACAGAACATGAACAAAACAAACATACTCCTGTAGATGAAGATCATATTTGGTTCCAGCTACAATTCCATACCACCACAACTCGGCAAGTAGAGCGATCAATGAGGAAGAAATTAGTCTACTTTCCTGCTCATAACAACTGTTCGGCATGCCATGACTAGTGACAGTACTCTGAATTAATCACATGTTAACTTTTCTTCAGGCTTGAGCATGCGTTGAATATTCCCTGATTTCTGAACCTTGCTACTTGCTACTACTACTACCATATTTGTGCCATCCTCGCTATCTTGTACCAGCAAAACATGAACTAAACAAGATCATTTTGGTTCCAACTAAACTTCCACACCGGCACGTGCGTGTACCATTTATAGGAATCATCAGTGACCAGGAGAATTAGTCTATTTTCCTGCTCATAACAACTATTAGCCACGCGATGACTAGTAACAGTACTTTCCAAATTTCATAAACCGCACATCCCTGTCCATGATCATGCTCTGCCAAACACCTTCCCAAAACCGAACCACATTGCCAGACTCACACAGCTACAACTCGGCACGTAATTGATAATCTGAGTTGGTTAGGTCAATTCGTTCATGTCCTTGCAGTTAACTTTCACAATCCGCAGGTTCAGCCACCATGAAGCCAAGACAAGTGCAGGTCACATCACTACCCGGTTCTACCACTAACAAGTCAATAACCCGGATCGCCATATTATCTTACTTGACATGATCCAAGGTAAACCATGTAGGTCAAAAGGCAATCTTTAACATAAAACTAATTAAACTAATAATCTTCTAATAGCAGGGCAATTGTAGCAGTGGATAGGCAAATTGGGAGTTTGACCTGTGCCATCTACTAGCTAGTCCAGACATGAATCAAGAAACGGTGGCTAAAACAGGACAGAGAAGACAAATCTGCACTCCTCTGAGAAAGAGAAATCAACAGAGAGAGGGCCATGGCCATGGTTGGTTGGATCCTTACATTTGTGATGCCCTTTCTCCATGGACAGTTCCAGCCCGGACACCGCAGAGAAAACTGCAAAAACAGAACACAATCTCCAGATCAGCATTCCACACCAATCCAGAAATACTACTAGCAAATCAAGAAGAATAGGCAAGTGAGTCGATGGGAAGAAGACTTACCGGAGATGGCCGGCGTGAGCACGCCGTCCCCGATGACCATGCAGGTGCCGACGAGCGCGAGCACGAGCAGCACGCGCTGCAGCACCCTGTGTCGCTCGAGCACCCGCCTGACGCTGGCGGCGGCGCCTCCGCCGCCGCCCAGCGCGGCGGTGGCATTGCCGCCGCCGTACTCGAGGTACTTCTTGGCTGCAGCGCCGCCCGCGTCGGAGAACTGGTCCTCGTCCCCGGGCTCGGCGCCACGTCCCGGCGGGAGGAGCGCGGCGCGTGCGTGGCGGCAGAGGAGTAAGCGAAGGAAGGTGCCCTCGCCGTTGTCGTCGGTAGCGTAGGGCAGCACGAGCGTATGAGGAGCGGGGACGGTGAGCGTCCGAAGGCGAGAGGGGCCGAGGATCTCCTCGTTGGTCTCCGAGTGCGGATGTCGTCGCGAAGGCCGCCTTGTAGACGTGAGCGGCGACGTCCGAGGTCGCCGTACACCACCCGAGGCTCTGCACGCCGGGCTCGGCGTCATCCGCCACGGCAGCCTCTTCTTGCTGCCCTCCCTCCATGCCCTGCCGCTCCTCCTGCGAAACAAAAAAGGAAAATACATTCATAAGAATCCAACACGGATCAAGGCAAGAACGGTGACATCAAGACGAGCCTCGATCAGCTTTGGAGAATCACAAACTGCCACTGCTGCCACCACGGTCTCCGGCGGAGTGCCGCGCCTCGGGATCCATGGTAGGGGACTCTTCATTCCGTTCCTCCTGTCTCTCCTCCGCTCGTCCTTTGCCGTCCCGGCTGCTGCTCCCCCTTGCAGAAACAGAGGAGGGAAGTGGAGGTGGAGGAGGTGGGGAGGAGCAAAGCACACAAAGGTGGGGCAGGAGGAGGAGGATCGCCACATGAGGAAGGAGAAGGGTGACCGGAGATGGGTGTGGTGTGGCCGGGAGATGGGAGTGGTGTGGCGCCGGGGAGAGATTAGGGTTAGAGGATGGGCGGGGGATTTTGTGTGCGCCACCTGGATGCCATGTCACCGATCCACAACAACTTTCCACACTTCAGCATCCTATCCGTTTATTATGTTTACATCCTACGGCTGATATTGACCCTCTCTTATATCTCAACCTGTCTAGAAATTATGACGATTTTGTCCATAGAAATTACGACGTTTTTCACGAAATCGTCATAGTTTAATAAGGATTTGGCCCTCCAAAATAGCTTACGACCATCTAGTTTAGAATCGTCATAAATTTATGACGATTTCATTCAGGGTCACTACCAAAACGTCATAGTTTGACACATTCCTTGTAGTGCAAGCGAGTTGACAATGGTACTGCAGCGGTCTTCGACCGCCGCAGTAGCATCATCCAGAGCGCTCCCGTGCTCCAGAGCACCGCGATCAAACTCGATGCCCGCGGTGAAGGGTTTCGCAGCATAGTAAATCAAAAAAATTCTACGGAAGCGAACGGGAAAGCCAAGATCTAATCTAGGAGATGCAAACAACGAGAGGGATTAGATGAGATCTTCATACCCTTGAAGATTCGCACAGTGGAACGTTCGACGGAACATGGGTGATGTAGTCGTACTCGCTTCTCCTCCTCGCGATCCGCTCCGATCTAACACCGCAAGTGGCGATGCCTCCGAGAGATGCACACGTGCGGCACCTTGACGTCTCCTCCTTCCTCGTTCCAGCAAGTATGGTGGAGAAACGGATTGGATCTACAACGTGACGGCGCGGTGCAAGTGGTGGAGAGTTTCTGCAGCAGGGCTTCGCCTACGTGCAGTCGGCAGGGAGAGAGAGAGGAGGGCAACAAGGCAGCTAGGGATTGAGGAGGAGGTGTGGGGGGGTGGTGCGCCCCCAACCCTCTTTATATAGAGGGGTGGGCGCCAACCCTAGCCCCTCCCCCAAGCCTAGGCCGGCGGCCAAGGAGGGAAGAGTGGGGGGCAAGTTCCCCCCCTCCTTCTAGAAGCTCCCCTAGGGTTTCCCCTAGGTTTGGCCGGCTAGGCCCTATGGGGCCTTGTGCCCCTGTCCCAATGCAGCCAGGGCAATCCCTCATAGGCCCATGCCCCCTCCCGATAGGTGGGGCCACGTTGGTCCCCCCTCCGGAAGGTTCTAGAAGCTTCCGGTACAATACCGATTAACCCGAAACAATTCCGAACTCCAAAAACCGCATTGCCTTATATGAATCTTATTCTCCGGACCATTCCGGAACCTCTCGTGATGTCCCGGATCCCATCCGAGACTCCGAACAAAAACTCATAAACCAATTATCCAATATATCCTAGCGTCGAGACACGTTAAGTGTGTGACCCTTCGGGTTCGAGAACATGGAGACATGATCTTATATCAATAATCAACTGGGTCCGAAACCCATATTGACTCCCACACATTCATCGATGATCATATCGGATGAACCACGATGCCAGGATTCAATCAATCCCATATTTATATTCCCTTCGTCTCGCGATATTTTACTTGCCCAAGATTCGATCGTCGGTACTGTCATACCTAGTTCAATCTCGTTCACGGCAAGTACTTTACTCGTTCCGTAATCCGATATCAATTTGTGACTAACTCCTTAACCACATGCTTGCAAGCGGTGTTGATATCGATTACCGAGTGGGCCCGCAGTATATATCTCCGACTTGGGAGGGACAAATCCCATCTCGATACATACAACCCAACAGGTACTTTCCGATCACCTGAGAGACACCTTTATGATCACCCTCTCATAGGATGACGTTTGATGACCTCAAATCTTTCTTCCAATACCAGGGAGTTGTATTATCTCATGGTCTAAGGAATACAATATTTGACATAAGAAAAGCTTCGCAAAGATGAACACGATGACACGATCTAATTGCTTCGCTTAGTTTCTCCCAATGATATGATCTCATTATTAATTGACAACTCATGTCTATGGTTAGGAAACCTTAACCATCATTAATCAATGAGCTAGTCCATAGAGGCATACTAGGGACACGGTGTTGTTCACAGACCACACAAGTATTAATGTTTCCGCTTAATACAATTCTAGCATGGAATATAAACTTTATCATGAACAAGAATTATAATAATAACATCTTTATTATTGCCTCTAGGGCATAACTCCAACAGTCTCCCACTTGCACTAGAGTCAATAATCTAGTTTACATTTGGCAACAATCTCACACCCATGGCACTAAGGTGCTGATCATGTTTTACACGTGGAAGAGGTTTAGTCAATGGATCTGCGACATTCAGATCTGTATGTACTTTGCTAATCTTTAGATCTCCATCTGCTATATAATCTCGGATTATATGAAACTTATGAGTTGATATGCTTGGTCTTTGGATGATATCTTGGTTCCTTAGCGAGTGCTATGGCGCCAGTGTTGTCACACAATATCTCCAGTGGGTCCAATGCACTTGGAACCACGCCAAGCTCAGTGATGAAGTTCCTGATCCAAACTCCTTCACTTGACGCTTATGCAGCAGCCATGTATTCCGCTTCCACTGTAGATCCTGTCTGAGATTTAGAATCATCCTTGTCGGTGTCGAAACTAGCATCGACGTAACCCTTTACGACGAGCAGTTCATCACCTCCATAGACTAAGAACATTTCTTTAGTCCAATTTAGGTACTTTAGGATGTTCTTCATGGCTGTCCAGTGTTCCACTCCTGGATCACTTTGGTATTTGCTCGTCAAACTAACAGCATTGGACACATCCGGTCTAGTACACAGCATGACATACATGATAGAACCTATGGCCGAGGCATATGGCACTTTGCTCATAGCTTCTCTATCATTTACCGTAGCTGGACACTGAGCCTTGCTCAATATCTTACCTGACAACATAGGCACTGAACCTTTCTTTGCCTTATCCATTCTGAACCTTTTCAGAACTTTGTCTAGGTATGTACTCTGGCTTAAAGCTATCAGGCGTCTTTGTCTATCTCTATAGATTTTTATGCCCAATATATAAGCAGCTTCACCTAGGTCTTTCATTGAAAAACACTTGTTCAAATAACTCTTCACATCGTTAAGCATGTTAATGTCATTTCCAATAATCAATATGTCATCCACATATAGTACCAGAAATGTCACTGAGCTCCCACTCACTTTCTTGTAGATACAAGCTTCGTAGCTATTTGGAACAAATCCAAAGCTCTTGATCACTTCATCAAAACGAAGGCTCCAACTCCGAGATGCTTGCTTCAGTCCATAAATGGAACGCTGAAGTTTGCATATTTTATCAGCATCCTTAGGATCGACAAAACCTTCGGGTTGCATCATATACAACTCTTCATCAATGTTGCCATTGAGGAACGCAGTCTTGACATCCATCTGCCATATTTCATAATCATGAAACGCAGCAATTGCTAAAAAAATCCGAATGGACTTAAACATCTCTACGGGAGAGAAGGTCTCATCGTAGTCAACACCTTGAACTTGTCGAAAACCTTTCGCGACAAGCCGTGCTTTATAGACGGTAACATTACCATCCGCGTCCGTTTTCTTGTTGAAAATCCATTTGCACTCAACGGCCTTTCGGTCGCTAGGAGGGTCCACCAAAGTCCATACTTGGTTTTCTCTCATGGATCCCAATTCGGATTTCATGGCCTCCAGCCATTTCTCAGAGTCTGGGCTCATCATCGCTTCCTCATAGTTCGTAGGTTCACTGTCTTCTACCAACAAGACAGTCAAGACAGGATTGCCGTACCACTCAGGAGGGGCACGCGACCTTGTCGACCTGCGACGTTCAGTAGCAGCATCGTCCGAAGCTTCATGATCCTTGTCATTAGCTTCCTCTATTGTTGGTGCAGCGAAACCATTTCAGTCTTTGCGCTACTCTCCAACTCAAGAGAAGGTTCAATAACCTCGTCTAGCTCTACTTTCCTCCCACTCACTTCTTTCGAGAGAAACTCCTTCTCAAGAAAGGAACCGTTCTTTGCGACAAACACTTTGCCTTCGGTTCTGTGATAGAAGGTATACCCAATAGTTTCCTTAGGGTATCCTATGAAGACGCATTTCTCCGCTTTGGGTTCGAGCTTGTCCGGCATCAACTTCTTAACGTAAGCTTCGCATCCCCAAACTTTAAGAAACGAGAACTTAGGTTTAGCACCAAACCACAGTTCATACGGTGTCGTATCAACGGATTTAGATGGTGCCCTATTTAAAGTGAATGCAGCGGTTTCTAATGCATAACCCCAAAATGATAACGGCAAATCAGTAAGAGACATCATCGATCGGACGATGTCTAATAGGGTTCGATTCCGGCGTTCAGACACACCATTGCCATGTGGTGTTCCGGATGGCGTGAGTTGCGAAACGATTCCGCTTGCTTTAAGATGCGTGAGAAAATCATAACTCAAATATTCACCTCCACGATCGGATCGTAGAAACTTAATTTTTCTGTTACGATGGTTCTCCACTTCATTCTGAAATTCCTTGAACTTTTCAAATGTTTCAGATTTATGTTTCATCAAATAGATATACCCATATCTACTTAAGTCAACGGTAAAAGTGAGAAAGTAGCGATATCCACCGCGCGTCGAAACACTCATCGGTCCGCATACATCGGTATGTATGATTTCCAATAAGTCCATTGCCCGCTCCATCATTCTGGAGAACGGGGTTTTGATCATCTTGCCCATGAGGCATGGTTCGCATGTGTCAAATGATTCAAAATCAAGAGACTCCAAAAGTCCATAAGAATGGAGTTTCTTCATGCGCTTTACACCAATATGACCTAGACGACAGTGCCACAAATAAGTAGTATTATCACTATCTACTTTGCATCTCTTAGCCTCAATGTTATGGATGTGTGTTTCATCCCTTTCGAGATTCAAAAGAAATAAACCATTCACAGTAGGTGCATGACCATAAAAGATGTTACTCATATAAATAGAACAACCATTATTCTCTGATTTAAAAGAATAACCGTCCTGCAATAAACACGATCCAGAAATAATGTTCATGCTCAACGCAGGCACATAATAACACTTATTAAGGTTTAAAACTAATCTCGAAGGTAAAACTAAGGAGAGCGTGCCGACGGCCATCACATCAACTCTTGATCCATTGCCAACGCGCATCGTCACCTCATCCCTCGCAAGCCGCCGTCTATTCCGTAGCTCCTGTTTTGAGTTACAAATATTAGCAACTGAACCAGTATCAAATACCCAGGCACTACAACGAGGGCTAGTAAGGAAAACATAAATAACATGTATATCAAATATACCTTTGATGGTGCCAGCCTTCTTGTCCGCTAGGTAATTCGGACAGTTGCGCTTCCAGTGACCCTTGTCCTTGCAATAGAAGCACTCAGTGTCCGGCTTGGGTCCGGACTTGAGCTTCTTCTCAGCACGGGCAACGCGCTTGCCGCCGCCTTTCTTAAAGGGCTTCTTTGCACCCTTACCTTTCTTGAAGGTGGGGGGATTGTTGACCATCAACACATGATTATCCTTTTTGATGTCCACCTCCGCAGCCTTCAGCTTTGCGAAGAGCTCGGTGATCGTATGATTGGAACCAATCTGATTATGAGTCACTACAAAACTTTTGTAGCTGGGAGGGAGTGATTGCAGAACCCTGTCAATCTTGAGCTCCTCTGGAATCTTGCAGTCCAGTTGCTCAAGGCGTTGAGTGTAGGCCGACATCTTTATGGTGTGCTCACTAACGGAACTCCCTTCCTCCATCTTGCAGTTAAAGAATTTCTCAGAAATCTCATATCTCTCAGAACGGGCCTGAGTCTGAAACATAATTTTCAGTTCCTCAAGAATCTCAAAGGGCCCGGGATAGTCTTCAAAACGATTTTGAAGGTCCGATTCCATAGCAAACAACATGGTGCTCTTAATCACACCATAATCATCTTTGCGCGACTGATAGACACCTTTCTCATCAGCCGGAGCAGTTGCAGCAGGGGGGTTACCTAACGCTTTCTCAAGGACATAGTCCTTTTGACCACCAGAGAGAATGATTCTCAGATTGCGGAACCAGTTGGTGAAGTTAGACCCATTGTTTCTAAGCTTTTCCTTCTCAGCAAAAAACGTTGAAGTTGAAGTTGGACTTAGCCATTTGATCTACAATGTTTGCAAGTACAAATTAGACTAAGTTCATGATAACTAGTTCAACTCTTAATCAAATTACTAGATGAACTCCCACTAAATTCAACATCCCTCAAGTTGTTTAGTGAACATGATCCAAATTCACCACACCTAATCCGATCTTCACGAGAAGAGATGTGGTTTCAATGGTGGACAGCGAAGTGTCGATCATATCATTCATATGACTCATGCTTAACCTTTCGGTTCATGTGTTCCGAGGCCATGTCTCTACATGCTAGGCTCTTCAAGTTAGACCCAAGTATTTCCGCGTGTGCAAAAACTGGCTTGCACCCGTTGTATGTGAGCGTAGAGTCTATAGCACCCGATCATCACGTGATGCTTGGACACGACGAACTTTCGCAACGGTGCATACATGGGGAGAACACAGTTTTATCTTGATCTTTAAGTGAGGAATCATCTTATAATGCTACCGTCGCAATCTAAGCATAATAAGATACATAAAAGGATAAACATCACATGCATATAACTCTATGTGACATGGTATAGCCAATCTTCGCGCAATGATCTCCATCTTGTGCGTGCCGGCATGATCTCCATCACTCCACCATGATTGCATCCACCACGAATAGCAACTATAACTATTGCTAACTACTTAGCGATAAAGTAAAGATATTACATGGCATATAAGAAGTTGACACACAGGTCATACACAATTATAAAGACAACCATATGGCTCCTGCCGGTTGTGTACTCGTCGACATGCAAGTCGTGAAACATTACAAAACATGATCATCGCATACAATACACATATCACATCTTGGGCCATACCATATCACAGAAAACACTCCCTGCAAAAACAAGTTAGACGCCTCTACTTTGTTGTTGCATGTTTTACGTGGCTTATGGGAGTAGCAAGCTAAGAACGATTCTTACCTACGGAAAGCCACAACGGTGATATTATGGTTGCCAAACTCCGGTGTAAATCCCATGACAACTATAGTGAGAGAAACAGGCATCCACTAGCCGCATGTGTCGAACAAGCCACACGTCAAGTGCGGAGCCGGTCTCGCGAACGACGTCGCGTAAAGTTGGCCTAGACCGCTTCAATCTCACTATCCCGCGTCATAAGAAGAACATAAACAAGAAGCTTGCAACAGAAAACATCAACGCCCGCAACAACCATGTTGCGTTCTACTCGTGAAACACATCTACGCATAGATCTATCTCTGATACCACTGAAGGGTTTCGCAGCATAGTAAATCAAAAAATTTCTACGGAAGCGAACGGGAAAGCCAAGATCTAATCTAGGAGATGCAAACAACGAGAGGGATTAGATGAGATCTTCATACCCTTGAAGATTTGCACAGCGGAACGTTCGACGGAACGTGGGTGATGTAGTCGTACTCGCTTATCCTCCTCGCGATCCGCTCCGATCTAACACCGCAAGTGGCGATGCCTCCGAGAGATGCACACGTGCGGCACCTTGACGTCTCCTCCTTCCTCAGTCCAGCAAGTATGGTGGAGAAACGGATTGGATCTACAACGCGACGGCGCGGTGCAAGTGGTGGAGAGTTTCTGCAGCAGGGCTTCGCCTACGTGCAGTCAGGAGGGAGAGAGTGAGGAGGGCAGCAGGGCGGCTAGGGCTTGAGGAGGAGGTGTGGGGGGTGGTGCGCCCCCAGCCCTCTTTATATAGAGGGTTGGGCGCCAACCCTAGCCCCTCCCCCAAGCCTAGGCCGGCGGCCAAGGAGGGAAGAGTGGGGAGCAAGTCCCCCCCCTCCTTCTAGAAGCTCCCCTAGGGTTTCCCCTAGGTTTGGCCGGCTGGGCCCTATGGGGCCTTGTGCCCCTGGCCCAATGCGGCCAGGGCACTCCCTCATAGGCCCATGCCCCCTCCCGACAAGTGGGGACACGTTGGTCCCCTCTGGAAGGTACTAGAAGCTTCCGGTACAATACCGATTAACCCGAAACAATTCCGAACTCCAAAAACTGCATTACCTTATATGAATCTTATTCTCCGAACCATTCCGGAACCGCTCGTGATGTCCCGGATCCCATCCGAGACTCCGAACAAATACTCATAAACCAATTATCCAATCTATCCTAGCGTCGAGACATGTTAAGTGTGTGACCCTTCGGGTTCGAGAACATGCAGACATGATCTTATATCAATAATCAACAGCGGGGTCTGGAAACCCATATTGACTCCCACACATTCATCGATGATCATATCGGATGAACCACGATGCCAGGATTCAATCAATCCCATATTTATATTCCCTTCGTCTCGCGATATTTTACTTGCCCGAGATTCGATCGCTTGCATCATACCTAGTTCAATCTCGCTCACGGCAAGTACTTTACTCGTTCGTAATCCGATATCACTTTGTGACTAACTCCTTAACCACATGCTTGCAAGCGTGTTGATATCGATTACCGAGTGGGCCCAAGTATATCTCTCCGACTTGGGAGGGACAAATCCCATCTCGATACATACAACCCAACAGGTACTTTCCGATCACCTGAGAGACACCTTTATGATCACCCTCTCATAGGATGACGTTTGATGACCTCAAAGCTTTCTTCCAATACCAGGGAGTTGTATTATCTCATGGTCTAAGGAATACAATATTTGACATAAGAAAAGCTTCGCAAAGATGAACACGATGACACGATCTAATTGCTTCGCTTAGTTTGGGTCTGTCCATCATATCATTCTCCCAATGATATGATCTCATTATTAATCTACAACTCATGTCTATGGTTAGGAAACCTTAACCATCATTAATCAATGAGCTAGTCCATAGAGGCATACTAGGGACACGGTGTTGTTCACAGACCACACAAGTATTAATGTTTCCGCTTAATACAATTCTAGCATGGAATATAAACTTTATCATGAACAAGAATTATAATAATAACATCTTTATTATTGCCTCTAGGGCATAATTCCAACACGCGGCATCTAAGACAACAAAGGAAACAGAATGAATAAAAGCACTGCAAAAGAAAGACAAGAAAATCAAAAATAGGAAGGCGGAGATACTCACCCGAAACAGCCTTGGCAGCCGCCATAAGCTTGCCGGCCACCTATCTCTCACGCGAAGCCGTGGCGGTGGCGAGCTGCTCCTTGCGGTCAGTAGCCTCGTGCTGCAGGTGCTCCTTAGCCTCGGTCGCGTTGGCCAACTCCAGCTCGAGGCGCTCCCTTGCACCAACGGCGACCTCGGCTTTCTTCTCCGCTTGACCGAGGCTCTTTTTGAGAGAATCAATCTCACGAAGAGAGGTGTTGTGATCCCCTGCAGTCAGCAACACACCTGTCGGATCGAAGGACAAAAATGCAAGAAGAAGCAAAAGACCAAGGCATAAAAATACCTTGAAGTTGTTTGAGGCTGGCCTCCAACGCCAGGTGCTGCTGCACCAGTTGGTTGGCACCTTGCACAAAAGGCTGCAAAAAAGAACTACTAGTCAAAAGAATGGCTTGGGGGCTACGCCCAAAAGAACGAGCAGAAGCAAGTTACACATACGAAGAATGCTCGGGGGCTCCCCCCGAGACTCAAAGGAAAAACGAACAACAAAATACCCTACAGATGCCCGGGGGCTCCCCCCGAGGTGGGAAGAGAAGAAAAATCAAAATATCATCCGAAAAGGCTCGGGGGCTACCCCCGTGGCAGAAAGCAGAATTACTTACATGATTTGAAGGCGACTCCGAAGGTCCGCTCGCAGCCTTCTGAGGCGCAACCACCCGAACCTCCTGCAGAGAAGGGTCTGGAGCAGCGCCTTCAGAGGTGGCCACCGTCTAAGGAGGAGGAAGAACGACCTTCGACTCCCCCATCATCTCCCGATCACCATCACTGGAGGAGTCGCTGGAGGAGTGGATACAAAAGAAAAAATCAGCACAACGCAAGGTAAACAGACAAGAGAAAGCAAAACAGGACTGCGGAAACTTACGAGTCAAGCTCGCTCAAGTCAAAGACAGGAGGGGTCTTCCGGACCTTCTTCTCCTCTTTATTCTCTTCCTTATTTTCTTCCTTCTTCCTCTTCGCCGGCGGGTGCCACAGCCCGCACGGGAACGACAGGAATGGGAGAAGAAGAGCCCCCATGATCTGCACTGTGATGTTCAAGGCACAGCGGATTCCTCGGCGTCGACGGAGTCGAAGCATCCGACGACTCGCTGGAGCTCCGTGTCCGCTTACGAGTGTGATCCTCGCTCGACTCGTTGACCTCCTCAGCCGGAGACCGCGCCGATGGCAGCTCGGACATGGATTCCACCACCTCATTATCCGGAGCATCCGGGAATACTTCGGGCAATGGAGGCGACATGCCCGGCACCTTGAACTCCTACACAAAAGAAGCAAATTTGTTAGCAGGAAAATAAATGCAAGTAAAACGCAGTCGAAAATAGCGCCACGCGCACGTCCCGGATCTACACCTGTGGAACCGGACGAGAAGCGGAGAACGGAGAAGTCAGCGACTTCCCCGGGATATCCTCTCCAGCCTTGAACTTCAGCAGCGGGCGAAGGACCCCGTCGAGATCTCCCTTGGAGAATTCTTCAGCCGAAACCCTAGTCGGATCACGACGACCAGCATAAAGGAACATCGGGTGCGCCGTAGCCTGGAGCGGCTGCACCGGACGTTTGAGAATAGTGCAGATGACATCCACACTGTTCACCTCCTTATCCGGAATCAGCTGGAGATCCTCCACTCAATGATAGAGAGTCTCTATCTCCGCTACCTCGCCATCCAAGATCTGGTTCTTCCAGGACCTCTTCGGCTCGATCTTTTGGGAGGGGTCAAAAGGAGCAAGACCAAAATCTTGCCCAGCCACCGTGGAGTCGCGGATGTAAAACCATCGCCTCCGCCAGTACTGGACAGATTTGGACATGGAAAAAGAGAAGAAAAGAAGATTGGGTCAAAGAGAAATGATGCAACCCCCAATGGGATAAACACCATCAGAACCAGATTGCCTTTTCACGGAATAGAGTTTTCGGAAGAGGCCAAAGTGCGGCTCGATACCGAGCCAGCACTCGCAGAAAGTAACAAAACAAGCAATGTGAAGAAGAGAGTTGGGGGAAAGATGATGCACCGGATGTCAGAAGAAAAGCAGTCCACGGAGGAAATTGTGGACTGGGAAGGAAAAGCCCCGAAGGACAAATGCGAGGAACATAACCCGAAACCCAGTGTGGGGACGGGGAATTCCCTCGTTCTGTGGAGTTTGACGGCTCCTATATCAAGGATCAAGCCCTCCACGAAGCTTGCGGAGATCACTCTCCCGCGTCTCCGATCGCCGCCAGCCACCGTCGGTGACACGGGCAGCGGCAACACCTTTCTTGCCCCCAGCAGCGCTGGTGCCAACCGCAGAAGAAGACTTCTTAGGCTTCCCCATTGCGGTGCGGCGGCTTCGGTGGCGAAAACGTAGGATCGAAGAAGGAAATGTTCGAGGATATTCCAGCGCGCGGCAAGAACGCTCAGAGAAGATTGGAGCAGTGAAACAAGAATGGCTGCGGTGAAAACAGATTAATTTTCCCCATAGATTATAAGGACAAAGACGATGCACGTCAACCTTCCATCGAGAAGACCTAGCGCCAAATGCAAAATCTGACCATCCACGTGTCAGTACAGCAGTGAACCGTTGCTCACACGCCGTCCACTACGCGCGGAAATCGAGGCGACGCCGTAATTATATCCACGCCGCGCGTGACCGGTCAATTCTGTTGGAGATATGCCCAAGAGGCAATAATAAAGTGGTTATTATCATATCTTCATACTTATGATAAATGTTTACATACCATGCTATAATTGTATTAACAGGAAACATTAATACTTGTGTGATTTGTAAACATAAAAAGAGTCCCTAGTAAAGCCTCTTGTTAAACTAGCTTGTTGGTTAATATATGATCATGGTTTCCTGATCATGAACATACAGATGTTATTAACAACATGGTCATATCATTAGGAGAATGATGTGATGAACATACTCCTATAGTTAAGCGTAGCATAAAGATCAAGTCATTTAATATAGTTCATTTGCTATAAGCTTTCTGATACATAGTAACCTAATTCCTTCGACCATGAGATCATGCTTATCACCATCACCGGAAGGATGCTTTGATGACATCAAACACCACACCGTAACTGGGTGGCTATAAAGATGGAATTGAGTGTTTAGAAAGTATGGGTTGAGATACATGGATCAAGAGTGGGTTTTGTCCATCCATATGACAGATAGATATACTTTGGGCCCTCTCGGTGGAATGTCATCCAATTAGCTTGCAAGCATGTGACTGGCTCACAAGGGATCACATACCACGGGAACGAGAAAAGAGTACTTATCGGTAACGAGGTTGAACTAGGTATGCAGAGATACCGACGATCAAAACCTCGGATAAGTAAACTATCGTGAGACAAAGGGAAATTGGTATCGTATGTAAGTGGTTCATTCGAGCGCAAAGTAATCGTAGAAATATGTGGGAGCCATATGAATTTCTAGATTCCTCTATTGGTTATTGATCAGAGAAGTGTCTCGATCATGTCCGCATAATTCACGAACCATTGGGAGACACACTTAAGGATTCGATGTTGTTTGAGTAGTTATGGAATGATGATTAAGAGACCGAATGTTGTTCGGAGTATCGGATAGGATCCGGGATATCACGAGGAGATCCGGAATGGTCCAGAGAATAAGATTCATATAAAGAAAGTCATGTTTCGGGGTTGGAGAATGTTTCCGGTGTTTTCACCGGGAATGTTCTAGAAGGTTCCGGAATGTCCGGCACTCCGGAGGGGAAGGGTACATGAATGTGTCATTACAAGTTGGAATGGTTGCATCATGTACTAGATGTCATCGCTGAACAAAATAAAGGGATAAATCAAATCCTAGTTTGAAAAGTCAAACGCCAATTTGAAAAAGTCAAACGGCTATTTTGTTTGGTGGAGGGAGAGTAGGAAACCTACTTGGGGAGGAAGTCCCTCTCCCTCCACCGCCGGCCCTTGAAGACCGAGTTGGGGAGGGACTCCCCTCCCCTTGGCGCGCCCCCTCCACCTATATAAGGAGGGGCATGGCTGCCCCTCCAAACACACCTTGCCCCTCTAAACCTAACCCTATCCGCCGCCGGCCACCATAGCCACCGCCGCCCTAGGGTTTGCCCAAGCCGCCGACTTGGGGAAATCCCCTTGCCCTAGCCGCCGGCCTAGCTCCCTCTACTTGGTGTGTCTAAACCCTAGATCACCGAGGCCTCTCTCATAGTCCACCATACTCGCTCTGGCTTAAGGCGAAGCCCTGCGAGATATCCCCTCTACTTCCGGTACCACGCCGCCGTGCTGCCGGAATCGCGAGGAGAGTGCTACAACCTCTGTTGCCTGCTGGAACAAGGGAGAGGAAGATCTTCATCGAGTACCGAACGTGTGACCGACTGCGGGAGCGCTGCCGGAACGCGGCGCCGGAAGGATCGTCTACACGATCTTGAGATCGGGAAGAGTACGACTACATCACCCACGAGAATCCGCTCTCGTTAACCGCTTTGGAATCTTCGAGGGTGAGTTCCTCTATCGACTCGTTGCTACAATCTAGTAGATAGATCTTGGCTTGTTTGTTTGCATGCGATAGAAATTTTTTGTTTTCCATGCTACGAACCCCTACAAATTCAAGGTCAGAAGGTGGGACCCATGTTCGTCCAGTCACGTCATCTTTGGCGCAGTAGGCGCTTGAGGTCACCGATCGTCAGCACTGGCGTCATCAAAAGCTATACTAGCAAAGGCCACAATTCTTCGGCTACAAAGCTAAGAGTACTCACTCGAATCTACGATTCGACTAACTACTCGGGGGCTACTCCTATCAGGAGCGCTGGCCGCGCACCCGAAAATGAACAAAACACTACAGCACTGAACTATTTTTTCGAGTCCTACGTCGAGTTTGCGACTCCACTACGGACTCGGAGGCTAATCCCATAGGGAGCATGGATTCAAGCATCCGAAAAATTTGTGTCCTACGGACCTGAAGCTGAAAAACGACTGAATTAAAGTCTCCGCTGGATTCTACGACTCGAACAAACACTCGGGGGCTACTCCCATAGGGTGCGCTGGTCGCGCACCCTATGAATTCTTCGACTGCGATCCTTCGGATCAGCATGCAACATTTTTTCGGCAACTTTTCCCTAATTAAACGCTAGGTGAGCAAAAATCTCCTTGGCCACCCGAAACACCTCCGCGGTGATAAACATTCGGATGCTGTGTCTGCGACGCAAAGATAAGACCTACAGATATCATCTGATGGCCTGGCAACGCACACGACCGCGCTCTGCTAGTATGAATCCGCGCCAACAGGCGCGATGAAAAATCCCGATGGACGCGTTGGGTACATCATTTAAATTCACTGGAATTCCACTCCTGTAAGTCCTCCGCGCCTGAGTCGAATTACGCCAGCATATGTTCCGGGTTCGAGTCGAGGGACTCGAACCTGAAGAAGATCGTGTTGTTTTGTCCTAAGACAGTTAACTGACCCCGATCCATCGGGAGAGTCAGGCACACGCATCAACAATCCCTACACATTCTCTTGAAAGACAGAGTTGCACCCGAAGGATTGAAGAGTCCTTAGCCGAATCTGCGATTCGACTGAACACTCGGGGGCTACTGACATGGTTATACCCCACGGGTACACGACCTCAGCATACCTAGTCCAGCCCAAGGAAGGCCCACGGCAAATATACGTCGGCCCATGAAGACTTTCGGGTGGCTAAGGCCCATGACGTCTTCGGATCCTTGGAGAGCAAGACTAGAGTAGATAAGAAATTCAAAGGGGTAAACCCTAAAACATGTAACCGACTCGATCCGTGTCTGGGACCTGCCTATCTCTATATAAGGGCCAGGAGGGCACGCCGAGGAGCTCTCTTACAATCTCTCGCACACCACCGCATACACACCTCCATGCCAGATTGCATCTGCGCACCCCTGTAACCTTCGGTTCCGCCGTAATCAAGAGCAGACAAGCGGGAGTAGGGTTTTCCCGGGGGTCTGAACCTGGGTGAACCTTGTGTCCCCGTGTTGCTTGTTTGCTAACCATTCCGCGATCTCCAGCATCCCCATCTTCTCCAAAATCCAAGCTCATAACAATAGGCATTGACGAGATTAAACCTCGTCAGAAGCTGAATTATATATAGAAATAAACAGTCTCAGTTGGTATTACGAACCAGGACTAGTGATTAATCGGGACTACATGCTCCCTGTTGGTATTACGAACCTGGCGCAAAACCATTAGTTTCGTGTTGTATCACGAACCGAGATTAGAGGTCCGACACAAACCACGACTAGGTCTTCCCCGGACTCGTAGCCGTTGGAGCCGGCATAAACCGGGACTAGTGCTTACACTAGTCCGGTCCGTAATAAACCGGGACTAGAGTAAGAATTGAGACTAAACCGAAGCCGTGTTTTCTACAAGTGTTGGGTGACTCCACGAGTATGATTTTGTATGTTTGAAAGATCAATGATGGTCAACTATAGGGGAGTTGTATAGGGGACTACAGTATATGGCTAGAATTAGTATAACGAGATCTAAAAAAAAAAGAATTAGTATAACGAGATTATATATGCAGCAGAATTTCTTTTAAAGAAAATGAGAGGTGAAAATGTGTGTGCCACTCGCTTTCCCCGTTTCGACGCCTACACTTGGCCGCGCCCGCCGTCTTCCTCTCATGTCTTCTCCTTTCCCTCCTCCTCTTCTTCCTTCTCTCCCGCTCCCTCTCTCCCTCACCAATCAATCGGGCCTCTTGAGTCGTCGATCTCGTGTAGGAACAAGGCAGCAGCGGCGATCTACCGGAGGCGACGATGCCGGACACGACGGACGACATCGCGGAGGGGATATCCTTCCAGGCGTTCGAGGACGACTGCCGCCTCCTCGGAAGCCTCCTCAACGACGTGCTCCTCCGCGAGCTCGGCCCGCAATTCATCCAGCTCTTCGAGCGCATCCGCATCCTCGCCCAGGTAGGTACCCCCACCCGCGATCGCGCCCTCGCTGATCGATCGATCGATCGATCAAATGCCGCAACGGCCAGGAGCGCCGCGCGCGATCGGTGGCTCTTTTGGTTATCGATGCTGTGTGTGGATCGAAACTAAAATGTTGGATCATGCATGGACCAGAGCGCCGTCAGCATGCGCGGCGCAGGGATGGAGGACACGGCGGCGGTGGTGGAGCGGCAGCTGGAGGCGGAGCTGTCCGCCATGTCGCTGGAGGACTCGATCGCCATCGCCCGCGCCTTCTCCCACTACCTCAACCTCACGGGGATCGCGGAGAGGTACCACAGGTACGTACGTAGCTGCACCAACGGCACATGTGTCCCCCTCTTGTTTTGCTAGACAGATCGAATTCGTCGCCTGGACAGAAACACATTTCGAATGTTCAAATTTGTAGAGTACTAGTATCCGGGACAGACAAATACATACGGAAATGACCCGCAAAAAAATACGTACGGAAACGTACACGTGATAATTTATTAATACACTTAATACAAGAGTACACCTTCTAGAAAGATATGGATTGAAAGAGCTGTGTTTATAGTATGATGCTATCATACTAGTAGTGACACATACTTTTTTCCCCTGGAAATTAACAACGCAGTTAATGGAGTGCTGAGTTTATTGTACTCCTACTATGATATATTGAACACTTTTGAGTAGTCAAGACTCAGTGCAAATGTTTGATCCTTACCATCATCCATCATGCATGACGATCCATGTTGCAATCTCATTGTATAGTTTGTAATTCGGCAAAATTATACTCCCTCCGAAGGGAGTACTGTTATTTATTTTCTAATCATCTGAATAACATACTATGTCCTTCAAAAAAATAAGTGACTTAGATTTGACTAGATTCACCTATCTAGAAACGTTTTAGTGCATAGATACATATAAATTTAGATAAATACAAGTCACTTATTTTCAGACGGAGGGAGTACTATGTACCTAGTTTGGCACCCAAAAACCTACAACGTAGCGTAAGATCCACTTTGTGCTGCAAGTACAGGTCATTCTGATGCATAGAACAAATACTTTTTATCTGCGCATATAGGGTTCGTAAATCACGTAGTGAAGTGCATCTGTCAAAATCATGCGATGATATATTCGACAAGTTGATTCAAGGTGGTGTTCCTCCAGAAGAACTATATAACACTGTCTGCAAACAGGTACTTCTTTTTGTAATTATAAGCATACACTTCTCCCGAATGCACAATCATGTTTAACTGATATTTGAGATATTCTTTCCGCTGTGCAGGGGGTTGAAATTGTCCTGACAGCGCATCCAACTCAAATAAATCGTCGAACTTTGCAATATAAGCATCTTAGAATAGCCGTGAGTTAATATCTGTGACTTTTTCCATTGGCCTTGCTGCTTCTTCTGTTTTAATGACAGATGGAACTCTGTTGCAGCATCTGTTGGAGTTTAACGAGCGCCCAGATCTTAGCTATGAGGATAAAGAAATTCTAATAGAAGACCTGG
The DNA here is from genome assembly GCA_030063025.1 of Avena longiglumis. Lineage (NCBI taxonomy): Eukaryota > Viridiplantae > Streptophyta > Magnoliopsida > Poales > Poaceae > Avena > Avena longiglumis. Next base: position 539,686,767 of record CP125973.1, read on the forward strand.
TATACTTCAGGGCTGTTTTCCGTTCAATACTCCTTTTTTCCTTATCTGTTCTTAAATTCTGACTCTGTTTATGCAGGCAAGGGAAATCACAGCATTATGGCAGACAGATGAGCTGAGGCGCCATAAACCTACACCAGTCGATGAAGCTAGGGCTGGTAAACATTTAAGAATTCTTGTTTCTGTTTGTCAATGATACTATATACATGACTTCAAAATATTTTCTTGGCTCTTGCAGGCCTGCATATTGTGGAGCAATCCCTCTGGAAAGCGATACCACAGTACCTTCGTCGTGTTAGCAATGCTCTGAAGAAGGTAGCAATAACTACGACTGCTATTTGATGAACTTAATTTCCGTTTCACTTCCGAAAGCAATTCTAAATCTTTCATTTTAATAATACGGATGTAGCATACTGGCAAGCCGCTTCCATTGACCTGCACACCGATTAAATTTGGTTCATGGATGGGTGGTGACCGAGATGGGAATCCTAATGTTACAGCAAAAGTAAGATTACTGGCTTGATGATGCTTATTCACCAGTATCGCTTGTGTTTACATGGTGTGAGGTTTTTCATTTTTACTTTTTCAAGGGGTTTTACTTCTTTTACTTTTTCCGTGGTCAAAATATTGAAACATTTATCATTTCTACGCACAGGTGACTCGGGATGTTTCTTTGATGTCCCGGTGGATGGCACTTGACCTGTACATCAGACAACTAGACAATCTCAGCTTTGAGCTATCGATCAAGAAATGCAGTGAGAAGCTTGCAACCTTAGCTAGTGAAATCTTGCTCAAAGGTTAGTTCCATAGTCCATCCACCTTATTTTCAAGAAATGTAGTGAGACGTTGCTTTGCTGTTGCCAATTGTGTCAATCCAGAAGTTCCTGTTTAGCTTGAAAAACACATGTCCATAGTGTAATCACAATAGTAAATATTTTCAGATAGTATTTTCAGGGGCAGTGCAAATATTTCAGATAGTATTTTCGATTTATGTTGATAATTCTAGTGAACTCCTCAGAGTCGGCTGCTGAAGAGAAGAAGGCCAGTCCATGGACCCAAACAGGACCAGAGAACATCGTAAAACTTCAGCCTAGCTTGGCGCTGGCTGGTCGGGTTCCTTCTGGTGCTGATCTTCCATCATGTACAGGTAGAATCTTTGTTGAGCTCCCAATTTGATGTGCTGCTGCATCATACAAGTATTTCACCTATAATTTCTGATCTTCTAATAGACTAGCTTGCACCAACAATTAATTTGGATGATAAATGGGCGTTGTTTTTGTACAAAAAACCAAAGATGTCACCATTTTATTGACGTTGCACTCACATGTTTTACCATCATTTTTGCAATAAAAGCCTTAGTATCCTATCCCAAAATCTTAATAGCCGAGGGCTCAATGAAGTTTCAGTAGGCTGTAGTTGATGAAATTGTTTTATATCAATCGGTTAACTCCTTGACGTTTCCTGATTCCCTATCATGATTATTTCTTTAAATTAGCATACTGGAGGTAAAAAATGGGCACATACTTTATAGACCTTTTTCCTACACACATCTTTGTTATGTCTTTTAATTTGATACTGCCGAAATATGTCATTGTCCTTTCAATCAAGGTAAAATATGGTTTAGCAAATCACATATAATATGTAACATGTTAGTTTTTTTAAGATTTAACACATTATTTGGAGCATAGTTTAATTAAAAGGCCTTTTGCACAACCAGGATTCAACATCTGTAATAACACCTGTGTTTCATGTTGCAAAATCTGTGTAAATTTTGCAGTTGCGTTTAAGGCCATAGGCCTATACCTTCACCAAAATTTTTAATCTAGGACTTTACCTGACGCAGAATGCATTGATGGCGAAGCTCAAATCAGAATGGTAAAACCTCCATGCAACCCGAAGCGTCAGGTTTGAACTATTAGGCTTTTATGCCGTCTTATATGTTCTATACTTTTCATATGAAGCTCGTGGGACAACATTCATGTAATCTGGTTTACACAAAAAATGTTTTGAAAATCTGTTATTGTGAAAATGGATTAAAGCTGCATGGCCTGACTTAGATTCAGTAATATCAAGTTATCTCAGAAGTAAGGTTATAAAAGAGTTGAACTTTTGGCAAATGCATATTTTTTTGTGTAGGCCAATTTTTTTTTTTTTTGACTTGAACTATTGGTGCCTCTTTTCCTCTTTAAAGAAAAAAAAAAAGACATGGTTCCTCGTAGGTAGCTGATGCCTGGACAGCTAGATGTTATCGTAATTGTTCATCTCACATTAATCTTTTGCTTGTCTTTTCCAGGGGATTCATATTCCAACAGAAAAATTTGACGACAGTCCAGTGCAGTCTCCTGGACGATCTCGTCCAGGATCATCACATATGGGTCGAACTCCAAGTAGTGGTCAACTAAGGAAAATGTTGTTCACAGAATCTAAGATAGGCCGGTCAAGCTTCCGAAAGCTTCTAGAGCCAGGCCTATCGGATAGACCAGGAATTACTCCATACAGGATTGTCCTTGGTGATGTGAAAGAAAAGGTTAGAAGCAAAACTCGTTTATTAAACACGCATACTGAGATTTTGGTTCGTTTAAATACCAAATTTCGACGTATACTGCTAGTTTATCAGTATTAAATTCATCCAATGCTAAATATCAATCAATTTGATTCTCTAATAGAACCAGTAGTTCTAGGGTATAAACGAGACTAGTACTATAAATTCTACATAATTAAGCGGCTCTCTTTGTTTGACCTTATTGTATGTTTCTGTTTGCAGATGATGAAGACACGAAGGCGGCTTGAGCTTCTTCTAGAAGATCTACCATGTGACTATGATCCTACCGAATATTATGAAACACCAGATCAACTTTTAGAGCCTTTGATCATGTGCTATGAATCACTGGTTAGTATTCATTAATAACTATTGTAAGCAGAACTTTGGGTTTAGTCACTCATTGTACACATTTTCCACGTAAAACTTGAATGAGCAGTGTGAAATAAACCTCCATACTGTACTCAATCCACTTCATAGAAAAAAAAGGGCAAATCTTCTTACTCTATCAATTCAGACTGTTCAAATAATAGAATGAGCAAAAGTAACTAAGGAGAACCTACACTCTTTTATCGGTTATCAATATCACATAATTGTATCTGTACTGAGTAGTACATCTGCTTCAACTATTTTGTGAAGCAATCAAGTGGATCTGGCATTCTTGCTGATGGCCGGTTAGCAGATCTTATACGACGGGTCGCAACCTTTGGCATGGTGTTAATGAAGCTCGACGTGCGCCAGGTATGTACAATGATTGCACCTTCTCTTCGTGATTTCTCAAATCTAATTTTTCCTAGTGTCTCCTTCCGACAAGCATAGGTAAAATTTAGTCATAAATAGAACCATATAATTATTGCTGCAGGAATCAGGCCGGCACACAGAAGCACTTGATGCCGTTACCTCTTACTTGGATCTTGGTGTTTATAGTGAGTGGGATGAAGAAAAGAAACTGGCTTTCTTGACTAAGGAGCTGAAAGGGAAGCGTCCTCTGGTCCCCCCATACATAGAGGTAATTTGTTGAGTATGTAAATACTCCATTCAATCCCAATTATAATTGATTGGTTACATTGTACTCCCTTCGTTCCTTCTTATAAGGTGTATTAGTTTTTTGAGAAGTTAAACTGGACTATTTTTTTACCAAGTTTTTAGAGAAAACTATCAACATCTGAAATACTTTATAAATAAAATGTGAAAAAATATTTCAGCATAATCTAATGATACTAGTTTGATATTGTATATGCTATACTAACTTTTTCCTAAAAGCTTGATCAATTATAGTCACATTTGACTTTCCAAAAAATTAATGCACCTTATAAGAAGGAACTGAGGGAGTATATAGAAATTGCATTCTGGAGTTCGGAATAAATGCTAGTTTGTTTCTTCAAGTTGATCTGATCTAGATATGTGCATATGGATAACATATTTTTATGAATTACCCATGCCATCCAGCTTAGTTCACATTGTTCTGGCATGTGCAACTTTGTGTTGAGCATTAACCAGACTGTTTATACTATCGGCGGTTTTCTCACGCGATTGAGATATAAGTCAAATAATTATTTTTACGTTGATGCTATAGCGGTTGGAGCCGGCTTTTCTCACCAAAGAAGAAAGAGAATTCCATATTTGACCTTACTTAAAGTTTCAGTTACCTTTTTCGCGAAAACGCAAAAAGCTTTGCATTTCGATGTATTGATAGAAAAATAAGATATATGTACTAGTCCAAAGAGTGCACCAATACCCACGCCATACAACTCAACCAAAAAAACCTAGTTACAGTAAGTAGACAGCGTAGCTCTCGTTCTCCTACATCTGCATGTGATCTTGCATTGGCTTTGATCACGTCGATTGGGGAGGCCACCGAAGGCAACTCGCTGTTGAAGATGATCACATTCCTATGCTTCCAAATCCACCAAGCCATGAGCATAATAAACGACGAGGTTCCTTTGCGTATCTCATGTGGGTTGGATCGCACCACCAGCTTCACCACCTCGTGAAGACCCCTTCAGCAACGGGAGGACCTGCAATAGATCGAATTCAGGATAGAATCGCATGCTAGATTGTCCACAAAAATGGGTATCCAGTAAGGATGTGTAACATAGTCTCCTCTTACTGGTCACAGAACATGCATCGTAGCCGCTGAGGCAGTCGGCAACGCATGGGCTTTTCACCCGTCCAACATCTATCTTGGCAAGCTAGCTAGATGAAGAACTTCACCCTGGGTGTCACCCAAAATTTTTAGTTTAATTCCCAAGACCTGATACTAACTCCTTAGAAGAGGGCATAGTAACAGGACTTGGAGGAGTACTGGGTCACCCACTGCCAGACAAGCTTGTCTGGATCATACGCCAGGTGCACAGTTGTACGTACTGCCAAAGTGTGAGAGGGTTCATAGCCCCTTAAATGTCTATGATCTAGCTGCATTCGGTAAGCGCCTGTTGCACCATTCTGCGTTTCCTAGGTCATCGTGGGATGATCGCTATTAAATCTGGTGCCATTTCCCCAGTCGACTTCCCGTCCAACCATCAGTCCTCCCAGAATAGAGCGAAGGATCCATCGCCCAAAACCATTACGATGGAAGCAAAGAAAATTTTGCGCTCGCTTCTGGTGAACTATATATCGAGCCTGTGTCAAGGTCACTAGGGGTATATACGCATCCTGCATAACCAATGAGTCCTAATGTTGATGGCCATGCGTGTGATATCTGGTATACCAAGATGTCCAGAGCATAGCGGCATGCTCACATTGTCCCAGTTGACGTGGCAGTGTCCATCCTAAGCATCCTTCCTACCCACCCATAGGAGTCCACACAAAATTCTTAATCACCTTCTTAAGGGCCTTCTTCTTTGGGGAAAGCACCATAAGTTGGTGAAGAGGGCTTGCAGCAAGCACCGAACGGATAAGGGTGAGCCATCTTGCTTTAGGCATCATGGATGCCTTCCACATCGATAGTTTATCCCCAATCTGGTCAATCACTAGTTGGGAAGCTTTAGCTAGGAGTCGTCGAATGGCTAGGGTTATGCCCAAGTACTTTACGAGGTAGGGTGCCAACTGACACTCCATGGTAGCCGCCACACCAGTGGCTACTTCCTATGGGCAAGCAATTAGGGATACTGAACATTTCGCAAAGTTGGTGCACACTCTAGAGGCCTCGCCAGAAACCTCGAGGATGCCATGAATTGCGTGCAGATCCGCCTCATCTGGGTGGCAAAATATCACAACGTCATCTTCATAGAGCGAGAACAAAGTCGTCATCTCCTGGAGGGATAGACTTTGTAGCGTGTCCAACTCCATGGCATTCTCTAGCACCCTATTAAGCGTGTTCATTATCAATGCGAACATCGTTGGTGACAAGGGATCCCCTTGTCTCAGACCCCTCCGGTGTCATATGAGGGGCCTGACAAGAGTATGGCCACAAGCTCACAAAACCTCAGTTTGGATCCTAGCTTTTGGAGAACCTAAAAAAGGAACCTCCAGGAAATAGAATCGAAGAGCATCACCATGGGCCCCTTAAGGCGGTGTAGGAGCCTCACCGTCTGCGGTACCAATATAAAGTTTTCATGGATGCTACGCATCCTAATGAAAGCGTATTGGTTGCTATCCACCAACAACTCCATCCTAGGGGCAAGCCTGTTCGCCAAAGTCTTCGCCACTAGCTGAGCAAAGATGTATATCAGGCTAATGCGGCGGTAATCACCCAAAGCTGCTGCATCTGGATGTTTAGGCAACATGATTATCAGTGCTTGGTTAAGACCCTGAAATCCGCGCCCGCACAACCTGTACAGCTTAGAAAAAGTGGCCCTAAAGTCACCGTTCACCGTGGCCCAACATTTCTAGAGGAACTCTGTCGTAAAACCATCCGATCTGATGCCTTCTCATGAGGGAGTTGTCGCACCATGTGAAATCTCCGCCTTAGTGAGCAGTGCCTCGAGCTCTGCTAAGTCATGTGAGTGCAAGCCCAAGAAGTCTAAGTCGAGCGAGAATTCCCAATCCATAAAAGTGCCTAAGAGGTCTCGTAAGCGGTTAAAAGAGGCCTCAGCCATGAATGCATGGTCTAAAATGGCCGCGCCGTCAACCCAACTACTATAAATATCGTTCTTCTTCCTCTTGTAGGAGCCATGATGGTGGAAGAAAGCCGTGCTCACATCACCCTCGCTAAGCCACGCGATCTTTGTCCGTTGTCGTGCCATTATGCGCTCCAACAAGGCCATCCTAGATAGGTGTCTTTAGGAGGGCTCGTAGGTGGTTCTCATTCAGAGAGAGTTGTCAGGACTCCATGGTTGTATCAAGCCATATGAAAACCTCCCGAGCTTTCATTAGCTGTAGTTTTACGCTCCCTAACTTCTTGTTGCTCCATCTCATAAGCTGGCATTCCGTCCGCTTTAGCTTAGCAGTGAGTCTCTAAAAGGGATCCGGATCTCCATCAAATAACACCTAGGTAGATTGCACCACCTATTTGAAGCCTTCTAACTTCAGCGAGTTGCGCTCAAACAGGAAGCGCTTCCTACCAACCGCTTGTGTAGTGCCCTTAGGTTTCAGTTTCTTATTTGGCCTTTGAAACTTTTTCTTTCCTATTTGACTTTGCATTTTTCATTTGTTTTCTTATGTGATCCTCCGGTCAATTCCGTTAGCTCCTGTTGCTAACTTTATTCTTCTTGAGGTCTTGTTCGATTAATTCACCCCACGTGTGGATTGGAGTGAAATGAATGGGATTTACTTGGATTTTGACTTAGATGGGATTTAATCCCTCTCAATCGATGTCAATCCACTTCAATCCATTGCAAACCGAACAGGCCCTGAACTGATGTACCATGCCTTACTCGATAGAGAAAATGAAAAAAAGGAGAAAACACTCGTCCTGACCCATCCCTCTCAATCCCCTCCCACTCCTGACCAAACAGCTGCTTTGTCTTGTACATGCCCAAATGTCACAAACTGTTGCTTTTTTCTTGTACTTCCATCGTCCAGAAATAACTGACTTGGTTTTGTCTAGATTCGAATGTATCTAGACGTATTTTATTGTATAGATCTCGAAATAGGCTTTCGTCCTGCTATATTAATATAGCACCAACACAATACAAACATGATAGTCTCGAAAAGAAAGAACATGCTGGGGTAGCAGCACACACACACCCAAAAGAAACAAAGAAGAAATAAAATGGAGACAAAGGCGGATCAACTAAACAACGGTGACCCGCCACCGCTGTGCTCTCCGGAGAAGTACCACCACGCTCCTAGCAGCGGATCGTCAAGTACCAAGCAACACCTTCAAGAAGGAAAGCTACAACGCTGTTGCCCGGACCAGAGTACTGATCCTAGGGTTTCCCCCGGCACACAGAGGGGAGCGGATGTAGGGTAGCCACAACGCCCTCCAGGAAGGAATGGTGCCACCCGAGGGCGTCACTGCGTCAGTGTCAGCGAGCCGACAAGGATTTATCCAGAAAAACCCTATCCACAACCCCCGGACGATCCGTTGCATAGGAGACCTGCGAGGGCGAGGCCTCGACACCACCAAACTCGACGCCCAACATCATGCGCTACTCCGATCACGAAGCCACCACCATCTAATCACCCAGATTACCGCCACGAGGCTTGCATGATAAAGGAAAAAATAGCTTGAAACGGAGCCAACGGTACCACAACCATGCGGGAGGGAACTGCCTCCACCGCAAGGCGGTAGTCGACCGGACGTGGCTGCAAGGCACACAAATCCCTGTTTGGTCCAGCCGGGACCAGCGGGCCTGTAAAGTCTCCATAGAGGCACACCAGTCCGAATAGGGTCCGGCCAGGCCCAGATCGGGCCCGTAAAGCTCGCTGCCACGCCGCAACTGGCCGGTCGTCGTCGCTACGAAGCCCTACACAAGCTCTTTCACCGCTTCCTGCAGAACAACCGGTGAGCAGGGCAGGCCTACCTGTCCGACCAGATCGGGCCCTAAGGGCCCAGATCTAGGCTAAGTGTCAAGTTTTAAAATTGGATAACTATGAATAATGTCGATAGATACCTTTTGAGTTAATTACCACTTGTCCCCAGCACCTCCTCTCCGCTCATATGTGGCCATGTCAGGCTGCACCAGAGCGACCCTCGCCGCCTGCCTCGTACCTCCTCCCTCCCTCCCTGCCATCACAGGGGACATCACCGGGCAAAGTCTGTGCAGCGTTGCGGCGGCGGTTCCTCCTAGACACCGATTTGGAAGGTGGCGACGGCGCCCACGAGGTGTTGCAGGGCAGCGGCTGGTGGGTGGCTCGGCAGGATCGCGTCCAGGAGGCGGCAATAGGCGGGGCCGATCTGGTGACTCTGGCCTAGGCGGGCCATGGCTCTCGCGCAGCTTCCCTAGCTCTATGACAATGGCAATCACGTGGCCTCCTCCTAGGTGTGCGGCTGCACCCGCAACATGAGGATGTCGGGGCAGCAGCCCCGAGCATTGCCGCCACGTCCTTTCTCCGTCGGAGGTGGGTGACGAGTTATGATGGATCTTGGGATCCCACGTCTTATGAAAATAATCGGCTCGTCAGCGGCCCTAGCGGTCTTCGCGCAAAGTCAGCGATCTGTTTGCGGTCGGTCCTCCTCGATATGGACACCAATGAGTTGCAAACTTTTTCTTTGGAGGAGTACAAGGACTGGTGCATATGGAGCTCCTTGGACCTCTTGATGGAATGGGACCCCTAGTGGTCTTCGCACAAGGTGGTGTAGCGCGAAGCTCTGTGTTCTATCGACATCACGGAGCATGTTTGCCTCGAGATTTCCATAGTATTGACACACTTGGGGAATTTCATGGTGGTTGAAGACGGAGGACCCGACACTAATGGTGGGGGCAAGGTCTTGAATGCGATGAGTACTTTGCTTTACAGGCAGTTTTTTCAGACATGGCTTGCAGGACGATGTTCCCATCCATACTAGACACGAGTTAATGTGAGCCTAGTGGTAGATGACTTGTAGTAGCAGCCTCCGCAAGTGAGGGCAAGCAACAATGGAGGACTTCTTTGTTGGTGGTGCCCCCGGAGTACCGAGTCATGATTTTTAGGATGAAAACCCAAGGTCTCACATTTATTAGATGTACCTGGCAATCACCATGCTGAAGACATTGTTTTTCGGGAACTTAGTATTTCTCTAGGGTGAAAACCTAAGATTTTTTATGAGGCGACGATAATGCTTGTGCATTATTTCCTTGTTGGAGGCGTTGGTTTTGAAGAACCTCTTTATACTCTAGGTGTTGTCTTTGGTGATGGTTAGAGTGATGTTGCGGGTGATTTATCACCATGAAGGGGTCCTTTTTTCTCTTCTTTTTTTCTTTTTTTAGCTTTGTGCATCCCTTGTGTCTTTGGGTATTAGTTGGTGCAGAGGTCAGGTGTAATTGGTATCTGCGTGATATTAATATATTTCTTTTATCGAAGAACTGAGGTTGTCAAATGGCATTAATTTGTGCAGCACCTGGCGGGACAACATCAGTTTTAACATCCACAGCCTCATCAACATTGATTTACATTCATCCAAAAAATATTGATTTACATTAAACTATATAATAGAAGTACTTTCTTTTCCATAAAATTCTGAGCGGTGGGCCAGCTAGTGGATGAAATTTTGATACACGATAATATCTTGATGTTTATGTTTACATACTTTCGTAGACTAGGAACACAGGAACAAAAGTTATGCTTTGCCTTATCGAGAAGGTTTACGCATTTTCCTTTCCCTTCCTGTCTTGTAGGTTGGTGCTGATGTGCAAGAAGTTCTAGACACCTTCCGCGTTGCTGCAGAATTAGGGAGTGACTCGCTTGGAGCATATGTGATCTCAATGGCCTCTAATGTAAGAAGAGACACCACTTCTGTAATGTTGTAAACCAATGGAGAATTTCTGAATATTCAATTAGCCATTATCTGCATTTCAGAAGTTGTGATTGAATCCCACCTGCATTTACCTAATGGAGTCTTATGTACTGTACTTATTAACACTTGTTACTAGGTTTCTTTTTATTAAACAGATCACAAACTGGTGTTTTGTCATGCTACTAGGTTTCTTTTTATTAAACAGATTGTACTTCCTTGCAGGCCAGTGATGTCCTCGCCGTTGAGTTGTTGCAGAAGGACGCAAGACTAACAGTTAGTGGTGACATGGGACGGCCATGTCCTGGTGGAACGTAAGTCACATATCTATGATGAAATCAACTTATGAACTTGAAAGCATGTATGAATAATGTTCTAAATCAACAATGAACCTCAAAGCTGACTACACCGTACCAATTGGTTAATATTGAAAGGAGAGGCTATTTAGAGGAAATAGTTTAATATCTAAACTGAACCTATTCTGAGGAGCAGAACACTGTTGTGATCTTGTGATAGCCAAGCCCACTCTACATGTTTCTGTCGCTGATGTTATATGTTTCTGTGACATTTGGCTAAAATCAGTGGGTGGTCTTGGCAAACAGGTTAAGAGTTGTTCCCTTGTTCGAGACGGTGAAGGATCTACGAGAAGCCGGCTCGGCGATCAGAAAGCTTCTGTCCATTGACTGGTACAGGGAGCATGTCATCGAGAACCACAAAGGGCACCAAGAGGTGGAATCCGGTTTTAGGCGTTATTAGTCTCAACAAGTCTCGACAAGTTAAACTGAAACTTTAGTGTCTTCTCAACTGTTGCAGGTCATGGTGGGATACTCTGATTCAGGAAAGGACGCCGGCCGTTTCACCGCGGCGTGGGAGCTGTACAAGGCCCAGGAAGACGTCGTCGCCGCGTGCAACCAGTTCGGGATCAAGGTCACGCTCTTCCATGGCCGTGGCGGGAGCATCGGCCGCGGCGGCGGGCCGACGTACCTCGCCATTCAGTCACAGCCTCCTGGTTCAGTAATGGTGAGAACTTAACTAGTTTTCCTGAAGACATTCTGTTGTTGTCGATCTTGGAACAGTTTGTGATCAGATGGGATGCAGGGGACTCTCCGGTCGACGGAGCAAGGCGAGATGGTGCAGGCAAAGTTCGGGCTGCCGCAGACGGCGGTGCGGCAGCTGGAGATCTACACGACGGCGGTGCTGCTGGCCACCATGCGGCCGCCGCACCCGCCACGGGACCCAAAGTGGCGGGGCGTGATGGAGGAGATCTCCCGCGTGAGCTGCGCGCACTACCGCAGCACGGTGTACGAGAACCCCTCCTTCATCATCTACTTCCAGGAGGCGACGCCGCAGGGCGAGCTCGGGTACCTCAACATCGGCAGCCGCCCGGCGAAGCGCAAGGCCACCCCCGGCATCAACAACCTCCGGGCCATCCCGTGGGTGTTCGCCTGGACGCAGACGCGGCTGGTGCTGCCGGCGTGGCTCGGCGTCGGCAGGGGCCTCCAGGACGCGCTCGACAAGGGCCACACGGAGGTGCTCCGGGCGATGTACAACGAGTGGCCCTTCTTCCAGTCCACCTTGGACCTGATCGAGATGGTGGTGGCCAAGGCCGACGCGCCCATGGCGAAGCACTACGACGACGTGCTGGTGTCGCCGGACCGGCTGGCCGTCGGGGAGCAGCTGAGGAAGGATCTGGCGAGGACGGAGAGCTGCGTGCTGGCCGTCAGCGGCCACTCCAAGCTGTCGGCCAACAACCGGAGCCTGAGGAGGCTGATCGAGAGCAGGCTGCCGTACCTCAACCCCATGAACATGCTGCAGGTGGAGGTCCTGCGCCGCCTGCGGCGGGACGACGATAACATGAAGCTCCGCGACGCGCTGCTCATCACCATCAATGGCATCGCCGCAGGGATGCGCAACACCGGCTGAGACTTGTTGTTTAATTTCTTCTTTTGCCGTTGCCGCTCGAGTCTTCAAGTTCAAACCAAGATAAGGATTGCATGTCTTAGTCGTGCCGATAAGAACATTATCTATGCGCCGATAAGAACATTTTGATCTAACAGTTTTGTCGTGAATATGTATAACTTGCGATTTTTTCTTTTGCAACATTTCGAACACAAGAGAAAGTATACTCACTCAGTCCACAAATAACTGTACTTTTAGGCATTTTATTTAGTCACACTTAATGAAGTTTGACTAGCTTTACAGGAATTTGTGTTAACATTTATGAAACCAAATTAACATCATTAGATTCATCTTGAAATTTTGGTTCATAATATACTAATTTTATATTATAAATATTGTTATTATATAAATTGGTCAAAGTTTTTTTTTGACTTAGAATAAAACCTAGAAGTATACTTATTTGTGGTGAAGGGAGTAGGCAATAAGTTCTGATGTGGTTGCACAAAAACGTGAAAAGTGTGTCACCATTTGCTAAAAAAATGAGTCCAACAGAGATGCCCCATGCATCCAACATTTTTGAAACTCATTTGCAGCATTGAAAACCTTCCTTTACAGCATATGCCCAAAAATAATTGCACCACAGTTACTTGTGGGCCACAATAAAAATGATAGATGTTTGTAGCATTCTGTATCACCTTTGGAACATCAAAAATTCCACAAACACTGACCTCCACCCTTAATAATGGACATGCCACCATGCGCCGATTAGGCTCACCAGCAACACATCCTACACAGTAAAGGCCCATCGCAGCAAGTTCACGTGAATGCCGATCAATTCGTGCACATCGTCATTGTCTCCAATCCCGGTGGCGTGTGGCGAGTGTTGTACGCGGTTACTATCTTTAAAGCTAAGTGAACACCGCACAACATCATGCGAGTGTAGTGATTAAACTGCCCGTTTGGAAGAGTTGTGTGGTCATTGGTGTGTTTTCCTCTTCATGGAGAGCCAAGGTTGTGTGTCTTCTATCATGGGGAGTTCTTGTGACCATTGATTAAGGTTTTGTTTTTTCAATTATGCTCAAAGTATATTGAATTGTTTCCGGTGTTCTCTATTTTGAATCATTATGGAGAAAAAATGTGAACTCATATCACAGAGATTTTTGTATGATCTATAATTGTTGCATGCAGTCATTTTTTAACAGGTTAATTAATGATGCTTGACGGACGTGTTTCTAACTTGGTTTTCACTAGATATTTTTTCTTCAATTCTTAACTAGCAATACATTCAAATGTTTTGACTCTTGTCACTAGTTTGATTTTGCAACAAAACTCTTAGAATATTTACAGATCGATATATTTAATATGATGGTTGCACTTGTCTTAAGATGTCAATTCTAAGCATTAGACTAGTTCTTTAGGAAAGCACTTCATAAATGAATCAGAGTATGGTATCCTGGCGATGCAACTGCCATGGAGATAGATCTTTACATTTTCTGCTATATCTCGAGTTTGTGAGATAGATATCAAACAAAGAGGTAAACAAGAAGGAAAACATGTGACTTTTGTGTCTCAAACTTTGTATTGATAAGTAACATTTAGATAGAGAGACCAAGTTAAACCGTTTTCCGTCTCTGCAAGCCCACATTAGGTAAGTTCTATGTTCATTTAACAGACAAATACATGTAGGAATGACTTATTTTCTTTTGAATATGGAAGCTTTCATTGTTCCAGACTCTGTATCTGTGATATATAGCTGTAAAATTAATCACCTCCATCCTATGGAAATAACACACATCTTTTGCCATCCAAAAAATCCTTTTGAATTAGGAAGAAGTAACACACTTGTGTGCTACTCAGGCTCCACAACCACCAGGACTGTTCATTTTATTAGAGTCACCTGCAGAAGCACGCAAGAGAATATCATTCTAGCTAGACAGAAAAGGTAGGAAAAGATAGAGAGCAAGACACTAGCAAGTTAAATTAAATAGGCCCCTCCATGTACTGAATGGAAATAAATATAGCTAGGAGAGGAGGAGGGTAGTTACCTCGCATCCTTTCTGTTGTAGTTCCTTCGACATGCTGCTATCTCTAACAGAAATCAAGGGCATGTCTTCTAGTTCTAGACAATTGAGGGATGGAAGGTTTAGCAACCCCTTGGGGAGCTTGCTCATCTTAAGGAACCCCTCGAGTATCACGTGTGTGAGCTTTGGCATAGCCCCAACCCCGATTGTCCACTCCTCGGTGTAAGAAAAACTATAAAGCTCTAAGTTCTGCAGACGTGGAAAACCCAAAGTAGAGCATGACATGGTTCGTCCACTATACCCTTCCAAGTTCAGTACCACAAGGCATTTAAGCTTCTCCAACACCAGCATAGGGTCTTGATTAATGGAATCGGCAACTAGGTGGAAACTTCGTAGGCTTTGCGGGAAGTGATGGCTCTCAGGTAGTTTATCAAGCGCCCTTAGACTATTGAGGTGAATATCAAACAGGCGAGGCATGCTTGCAAATATATCCAACATTTCCACAGGCATGCATTTATACATGTCCACCGACAAGGTTGAAAGTTGAGTCATTTTGCCAAGAAACCTCACCATGTCAAGATTGCACCTTTTACTAATATCAATACCATGTTGTAACCGAAAGGTCCGGAGCTTCTTTTGTTGCACACCCCTTGGTGGATAGAATTCCCAACAAAGGTAAACATGCCTTAGAGAAGGGATATCCCATATAGATTCTGGTAGTACTGAGTGTGTGTCTGTCATATCAATTGTTTGGAGGTATATGAGTTTCACAATCGAAGAAGGGAGAGTCACACCTTTGCATCTGACCAACCTAAGACATCTTAGGTGAATGCACCCACCAATTGCACTAGATAAATTATCTAGGCTTGTGTCTTCAATGTGAATAACTCGAAGAAATCTGAGTTTAGGGAGGGATATTGGTGGAAGTTGAAAGCCCATCAGAGATCGAAGATTATGTGTTGCCTGCATATTCTGACCTTTGAAGTCTTGATAAGAAGAACGGTATGATGTCATGATATCAATTGATGGTGCATCACCTTGGCCTGCATTGTTTTTGTTTTCCATTTATCAGCAAGAAGCCACAGAATCGGGACATATCAAAGAGAAATTTCTCTAAATACCACTGGTAACTAGCTTTTTGCTATGTTATTATGTTACAGAAGCGATCTAAAGAGTGTTGTAAAACTATTTCCTCCCTAAATGCAATTACTTTTATGTTCTATTTGTGATCTTAGCTATATCTTTCTTATGTTTGAACATAAGAAGGATACACACACAGAGATACTTGGAAGCAAATAATGTTTAAGGATGATAAAATATTGATGTGTAAATTTTGACATCTTTGGAGACACTAATTAACCGTAGGGGTAGCTTATGTGTTTCTCCACAAAACAAATAACTAAAAATTCATGTGTGCGTGATATCTCGTCCAATGGAAATTTAACAAAATTGAATCGAGAAAACTAAGAGCTTCATATAGATGTAAGGAATGACTTTCAATTTTGTTAATGACATAAATGAAATTTGGCTCTTTTGGAGCAACATGTAGGGAGTTTTGGTACTACTAAAGTATAAGATGGAACTATATTCAAAGAAATGAAAGGCAACATGACCTAAGGTTTTGTGGATGACATTAAGAAAACCATCTTGTTTTGCCTCTTCTATGCACCAATCATGTAAAATATCATGAACTCTTATTTCCTCAATCCACCCATGTGCTTTGCTTCTGCCAACAACCTGCACTAAGCTTCTTTGAGCTAGCTCGGCTACATACATATGTGTTGTTTCTTCTTGTTCACATTTTGGTGCTTGTGGAATGAAGCCTTCTGCTATCCACAGTGAAATAAGAACATAGACAATACAATCCTCAGTAAAAGCCGCAAGATATAGTAAACATGACCTTAACTGATGATTTTGCAGGTCCTTATAACTGCGAGCTAGTATGCCTCGCATCATATCAACATTTTTCGTTGATGGCCAACCCAATAATACATCGCACCATGATTGTGTATTTAGATTCTTTGAAAGATAACCCCCCAAAACTGTAAGTGCAAGTGGAAATCCATCACATTTCCTTGCTAACTTTCTTCCAATAATTTCAAACTCGTCCACGTCACGTAAAATTGACCTTCTGTATGATGGCAAAGCTTTGCTACAAAACAACTCCCAACTTTTCTCTTCATCTAAGTGCTTTAAATAATGAACATGGGTTAGCATTTCAACATGATTTGCAACATCAACCTTTCGTGTGGTTAGCAGTACTGTACCACCGTTAGATGTATCTGGAAAGGCTTTAGTTGTTCTATTTAATTGGTCCCATGTGTCTAATTCCCACACATCATCGAGAACAACTAAGCATCTCTTCCCTAGTAAATAATCACTAATCTTCTTTCCCACATCATACTCATGCATTTGATCAATTGAATCCTGTGTGCACCCTGTTATTTGTTTCATAATATCCTTGAGTAAATCAATGCCCTTGAATGTTTGAGACACAGTAACCCATGCAATTATGTCAAAGTGATGTTTGACACTAAACGACATGCAGACTCTTTCAGCTAGTGTTGTCTTTCCGGCTCCACCCATGGCAACTATGGATATGGCACTAAACATGTTTCCATTATCAACTAACTTATCCACTATTTCTTTATGCTCATCCTCAAAACCAACCATGACAACATCATACTCAATGTTTTCCTGCATTTGACCGAGATCTTGTGAAAACTCATGTTCAACTACAAAACTATTGGCCAAATCAATTTTCAGATGGTCTGCACTCTGAAATATCTCACTAAGTTTCCTTCTCACGCACTGGATTTCAGCACCAAGTTTATAAAGGGTGACCAAGTCACTCGGTAAGCGAGCATACCTTGAGATAGCACCCATGAACCCTTTCTTTAGCCTGTTTCTTTTCTCCAGGTAATCTGCAGCTTCAATGACATTCTGAGCATCATATGTTGCATCCTTGATCTGGCTCACCAAAACTGCAACTCCTATGTTTCCTGATCTCCTTTTGGTTTCAGCGTCTTTGAGGTACCCATGCAGCCGCATTAGCTCATCTTTTAAGGACCTCACTTCAAGGGTGACTCCACATAAGAATTTGGTCTCCTGGACAGCAAGATCGCCCACAGTCCCAAGGACGCTACTAACAGCCGACTCTGCCATTGCTCCTTTCTTATGTCTCCAGGAGAGATGGAACTAGTGCTTGATCCGACTCGATCAGTTGAGTGCTTTCTCGGGACCTCCTTCGGCTTACAACGAGTTGGCCCACCTGTCATCAAATGTAACTGAGAAGTCGAAACAGTATCTAAAGACTAGTATGATAACCTCAGTTCCGTTTGTGGTTTTAATTCAAATCTAAACTATAATTAAACTCTCTTCGATACAAATTAATGGCCTTAACTTTGTCTGGATACGGTTGCATTTACTCCCTCCATCCCGGTTTAAAGGACAAAATTTGCAATTCTCTAGTCCCTAGGTGTCCTTTAATTGGTTCATTTTATAGTGTGGTGAAAAATATGCCTAGGAAGAAGAAGATGTAGCAAAGCATTCATATTTGTTCACACATGTGCATGCAAGCATTTTTGTTTTTTTACACAAAATTAATTATAGAGATTAAATGCTTTTGTGCCTAAATATTTTAGGATTGTATGGTTTGCAAATTATGTCCTTTAAACCGGGACGAAGGGAGTACTACCTCCATTCCGGTTTATAAGGCAAATGTGTATTTCGAGAAAATAGGTTGACCGTAAATTTGGTCAACAAAATATGAACTATATTTAACAAAAAATATACCATTAGATTCATGTTTAAAATACGCTTCCCATTTATAATTTTTATGATATATGATTTATATATTGTTGATCAAATTTATGGTCAAACTATTTTCTCGAAGTACGTATTAGCCCTATAATCCAAAATAGAGAAAGTAGTCTAAATATTTAATTAAATACATATGAATCAAAACAAAATTAAGATCACTAATATGAATAGGAAGAAAAGAGAAGAATTAGGACTAAGGGAGAAGTACTTAAGATAGGATCGAATAAGAAACTCACCGACGGGAGCGCGTCCTGCCTTGTCCACTTCAGGGTGCCGCTCACGTCAGCTGCCCCCTCTAGCGGTACCGCAAGGTGAGCAGAGGAAGAGACGGGCGATGGAGGCCGGTGAGTGTGGTGAGCGCAGGGGCACAGCCAGAATGTGTTGTGAGTCGGAGCTTGCTAGCCATCCCTTGCTGCGTTTTAAATACCCTCTCAGTCCTGAATAAAATACCGCTGATTTGTCTATATTCACACGATATCCATATACATTTTAATGTACAGATACTCGAATCTAGATCTGTGACATATAGTACATGACAGATGGAGTAGGAAGATGAGCTCACCATGTCCAAACTGACATTGACTCCTTACTTGACTCGTATGTACTATGTATACTTGTGCAAGTTTGCATTTTTCGTTGTAATAAGTGCAATTGTCACATTAGAGGAATTGGAAAAAAAATGATCATGACAACTCTAAGCAAAACGTGGGATTTGACGACTGAACAACGACCCACCCAACCACGATGGCACTATATAAGCAAAACAACAAATATATATCCAGCGCTGATTGACCCGTGACTTGTGAACTAGCCCCCGGCCATTTTCTGCGAAACGGACTAATACTCCATGACCAGAATACTACTATACATACCTCCAATGACTAAAAAGTGGACTAATATTCCATGACCGGATTACCGATGTACCTCCGCTGACTAAGAGTGGAACATGTACTGCAGGAAGAGCGAACGGTCAGGTATGTTCGGATATTCAAACCAGCTAACAGGAGAATATTCTTTCGAGTGAAACAATGATGATCTAATGTTAGGAGAATCTAATTTTTTTTAAAGAAGTCCATATAACCCCTTAACTATGATGTTTCGGTCGCTAACCATCCATAGGTATTTAGTGGGACTAATTACCCCTAAGTTTACTAAACCGGACAGATTACACCCCCCCCCCCCCCCCCCCCCCCCACACACACACCACCACCACCACCACCACCACACACACACACACCAGCCGCTGATGGGCAGTATTTGAGGCGGTTTTGGACATGTTGGACAGTGGTTTCGCCACGCTGGATGCTAGGGACAATTAACCCCCCTAACTTATCGGATTGCACCTGGTCGACACCTCGAAACAAACGAGCCGCACCACGCGGCGCCACCAGTTCATTCTCTCTGCGTCGAGGGCAACGAGGTAAGATGTTCATCTCCATGCCGCCAGTTCCTTCTCTCTTCTCTGATCGCCAAGGCGAGGGGGGGCCCTCGCATCTCCACCGCCGTCGTGTGCTAACTCTGGTTGATGTCCAGCTGATCGCAGCCTCAGCGACAGAGGCGGCAGATTCCCGTGGAGGACGATCAGTTTGATGTGCAGCTGATCACCCTGTTGATTGCAGGGCAGGTGAGGTATCTATCCCCATTTTGATTGCTTGATGTGAACTGATTATGTTGCCAACGAGGAATCTGCAGAAAGTTAGTCTGATTTGGTTGCAAAGAGTTAGAGAGAGGTAGAAGTAAACAATGACTAAAACAGCTAACAGTCTAAAACTGTCTGACAACAGACGGTGAACAGTAAATTCAGACAATAGAATTGATTCGATTGCACTAGTAAACTTTTTAATTTTTGCTTGTTCCTTTTTGTAGGATGGATTCATTGTCTATGTGTTTCCACTATCGTGGGACGTTGGAATATATTAATAAGGAATGGAAGTATGTTGGAGGAAGGAGTGTCGTGTCAACTGTGCCAATTGCACAACTAACTCTAGCAGTTTTGAAGAGGCAGTTGTTCGATTTCATGGTGCTTTCCGATGATGATTTGGTTAGGATACAACTAAAATGGAGACTAGTTGAGAAGGACAAAAATTTCATGTGCAGCCTTGATGACAATTACTGTGTCAGTAGCATGGCTAGTTATGTGGCCATAGAAACTAGTGGTTTTGTTGAGATATTTGCAAAGCACCCACAGATAGCCAGTTCAAATGAAGAGGATGAAGAAATAGCAATTGATTACGAAGCTGATATTGAGCAGGCCCAAGAGCATGAGAACTATGAAGAGCAACAAAAACTTGAGCATGACAAGTATGAAGAGCAGCAACAACTTGAGCATGAAAAGTATGAAGAGCAGCAAAAACTTGACCATGACAAGTATTAAGAGCAGCAACAACTTGAGCACGACATGTATGAAGAGCAGCAGCACCTCAAGCATGAGAAGTATGAAGAGCAGCAGAAGTTTGAGCAGCCAGTTCAGCCAAATGCAGCAAGTAAATTTCCATTTGTGAGGGCACCAACGCAGGATAAAGTGAAGGAGATACAAGAGATACATAAAGACAGTTCAGACAGTGATTATGATGGAGTCCATGAAGTAGATAGTTATGATAGTAGTGGTGAAGACGAAGAGGATATTTATTACAGAAAACAAGCACAAGAATTAAAGAACAGAGTAGAGAGACAAATGCTTGGAGAGGAAGAAGATAGAGGAACCATAGTTCCTGATGAATTTATTGTACCAAATTTTTTAAGGAAGAGCAAGGAGATGCAAGTGATTGCTTTGACTTCGAAGACGAACTGTCGTATGACGCAGTGATGGTAATGTTAGAACAAGGAAGACAAAACACAGAGTGTATGATGAGAGTGCTGATGTGCAAGAGTTTGAGGTTTGGCAGGCTTTTCATGATAGCAGACAATTCAAACAAGCACTAGTCAATTATGGATCAAAAAAATTATGCACCTAATATTTCTCAAGGATGAAAATACAAGAGTGTTGGCCAAATGCAGCTGGGTTGGTTGCAACTGGAGCATATATAGATCACTAGTACCCAACAGGTCACCTTGGTTCACAGTTAGCAGGTACAACAATGTGCACCACTGTGTAGCAAGGAGGAGCAACAAGCTGGTGACTTGCATAGTGATAGCCGAGAAGTATCTTAGGGAGATCAGGGACAATCCTGGGTGGAGGATTGAGAAGATTCAGGAGAGAGTGCTTGAGGAATTGTGTGCTGATGTTAGTGAATCAAAATGCAAAAGAGCAAAAAGGATTGTGATGGAGAGGATAGTTGATGGAACAAATGGAGAATTTTCTAGAGTGTATGACTACCATATGGAACTAGTGAGAAGCAACCCTGGAAGCACAATGTCAGTAACTTTAAACTCGGATGTATCCAACAAGCCTGTGTTCGAAAGAATGTATGTTTGTCTGGAAGGTTGCAAGAGAGGTTTTCTAGCTGGTTGTAGGAGAGTTGTTAGGATGGATGGATGTTTTCTGAAAGGTACAACTAGTGGACAAATATTGTGTGCAGTTGGCTGAGACCCAAACAACCAAATGTACCCAATTGCATGGGCTACAATTGAAGGAGAAAATCATGACAGCTGATACTGGTTCCTTTCATTACTACAGAAGGATATACAGATCAATAACCAAGGTGAGTGGTGGTTATCACATCTGATCAGCAGAAGGGTCTTCTCAAGGCAGTGAATGAGATAATCCCCGAGGCAGAAATAGAATGTGTGCAAGGCATATATATATATGCCAATTGGAGAAAGCAGCATAGAGACAAATCTTTCCAAAAACTGTTTTGTGCTTGTGCTAAATCAAGTGACAGGATTCCGTTCAACTACAATAGGGCCAAGCTTGCACTGAACACACCAGAAGGTCCAAGGGATATGATGAATACTGCTCCTGAACATCGGTACAGTCATGTTTTGCATCCAGTGGAGGGGAAAGAGAGCTGGCTAGTTGATCCAAACCCAAGACCCTTTCCACCACTCAAGAAGAAAAAGCCCGGAAGTCCAAAGACAAAGGGAAGAAGGGAAAAGCGAGATAAACCCAAGGGGGACAAATTAACAAGAAAGGGATGCAAAATTAGATGCTTAGCGTGTGCAGGGGAAGGTCATGATACGTCGGAAACGTATCTATAATTTTTGATGTTTCATGCTTGTTTAGTATCTACTTTGCTTTGCTTTATCTACACTTTGAGGTATTTTTATATATTTTCTGGTACTAACCTATTAACAAGTTGCCACAGTGCTAGTTGCCTGTTTTCTTCTATTTTTCCTGAAAGGCAGACAATCAATATTCTCGGAATTTAACGGTACAAAAGCCAAAGTCAATATTTTACCGTGGGAAACACGGAGCTAGAAGACGAGACGGAGGAGGGCCTCGAGGGGGGCACACCCCCTGGCCGCGTGGCTAGGCCTGGCCCGCGCCTGGGGGGTGTAACCGCCTTGGGCACCCCATCGGCCTCCCTCTTCGCCTATAAGAAGACCCCGATGCATAAACCCTAAACACCTGATCAATATTCCACGAAACCGTCTGTAGCCTCCGCCGCCATCGTCCCTAGATCAGGGGGATCTAAAGTTCTTCCTGAAGGGAATATGCCCGAGAGGCAATAATAAAGTGGTTATTATCGTATTCCTTATTTATGATAAATGTTTATTTTTGCATGCTATAATTGTATTAATACGGAAACGTTAATACATGTGTGTTTAATAAACAAACAGAAAGTTCCTAGTTATGCCTCTCTCATAAACTAGCTCGTTGATTAACAAGATGATCAAGGTTTACTGATCATGGACATTGGATGTTGTTAATAACGGGATCACAACATTAGTGTAATGTTGTGATGAACATTCATCCGAAGTATAGCATTACGATCAAATTCATTGAGTTTATATTGCTATAACAACTTACGAAGTGATCCTAATCCTTAGACCATGAGATCATGACAATCACCAACACCGGAAGAGTTTCTTGATAACATCAAACGTCACACCGTAACAGGGTGATTATAAAGATGGATTCAGAACTAATAAAGTGTTATGTTGAGGCCCATGGATCGAGAGTGGAATTTGTTCATCCCGATGACGGATAGATATACTCTGGGCCCTCTCGGTGATATCACATTGGTTAGCTTGCAAGCAAGTGATTTGATCACTAGAATGTTATATCACGGGAACGAGAAAAGAGTGCATGTCGGTAACGAGATCAAACTAGGTATGGAGATACCGATGATAGAATCTCGGGCATGTAATATATCACGAAACAAAAGGATTAAGATACTAGCGTAAAAGGTTCCGACTATCACAAGAAAGTCTTTGTTGAATGTGTGGGAGTCAGTATGGGTCTCCAGATCCCGCTTCTGATTATTGATCCGAGAGGGGTCTCGATCATGTCCGCATTATTCACGAACCGTAGGGTGACACACTTAAGAGACACCGACATCCAATTGGAGCAAAAGTTTCATGCCGAAAGAATGAAAAATCATAGGAATTTATTTCACTAGATACCGAAACAGGTTTTCGGGTGAAATTGCATAAAGTGGTTATGCATGTGAAATAGAATTCTATCAAGGGTTTATTTGTGAATGTTTTTCATTAAAGTAATTGACAAAATTCTGAATAAAATAAAAGAGTTTTATTTAATGAGAGTTTGCATTAAATTTGGTGGAAATTTAATGGGATTTTGAGTGGGTTTTTTAGTGGAGAAAATTAAAGGGCCATTTTGTGAGTGGAGTGTCCACCCACATGAATGAGGGAGAGGTGGGGGCACCCTCCATGGCCGGCGTCCATGCCCCCTTGGGCTGCCCTCCTCCCCTATATAAGGATCCCCTCCTCTCACTTCTCACTCACACCTCCTCGTGAAGGATCTCTCTCCCCCTCTAGAATTTATCCCCCATGGTCTCGGACTAGCGAGATACATGTTCCCGGTGGCTATTCGGCAAGAAAGAGTTGTGCTTCCGCTGCATCGCTGGAGCGAGGAGGCGGAGGTTGCTCGGTGCCTCGAACGTGTGTGCGAGCATGGATGCGCTGCTGATTTGTGGCGCTAGGACTTCCTCTCGATCTTGAGATCGGCAAGAGATCGTCTACATCAACCACGAGTTTGGACTCGTTAAGCTTTGTTGGTCTTCAAGGGTATGTTCTCTACAGATATACATCCGCCCGTTGTTTGTATCTAGTAGATAGATCTTGGTACAAAGTTGTTCCCATCGTAGGAAAAATTTTGTTTTCTATGCTGCGAACCCTACAGTGGTATCAGAGCCGGATCTATGCGTAGATACTTTGCACGGGTAGTACACATATGAGTATGTGGGCGATGATGATCATTTTATTGCTTCTTAGTTGTACTTTGGATATTGGTGGCATAGTGGGATGAAGCGGCCCGGACAAACTTTACATGTCCTCGCACATGAGACCTGTTCCACGCTTGACATGCAACTAGTTTTGCATAAGTGGCTAGCGGGTGTCTGTCTCTCCTACTGTAGTCAATATCTAATTTGCAACGAGTTGTCAACAATTTGGTTATCCTTGTCGTGGTTCATGTTCGTAGGTAAGAACGGTTCTATCTTCGAAAGCCCTAAGCCACGTAAAACTTGCAATGGATAAATTAGAGGCGTCTAGTTTAGATTGTTGCTGGGCTAGTGTTATGATATGGTGATGTTGTAAGTAGAAGTATGAGATGATACTCTTACAACACACATAGCGTGTAAGTTCCATAGACCTTGGCCTTACACATAAAGGTATGATAGAGATCATACCACGGTGCACATGATGGAGATCATATGCGGGAACCATATCATTTCACTAATAAACATGTGATGTTTTGATTGCATCTTATATTGCTTGTTTGGCGTTTTATTAGCATAATAAGATGATCCCTCATTTAGATATCAAGATAAGAATGTGTTCTTCCTTAAGTATGCACCGACAATGTTTCGTCGCTTCAAGACATCACGTGATGATCGGGTGTACTTGAATCCACGAGCATATCTCGGGTGTAAGACAATTACACGCTTGAATACTAAGGTTCTTACTTGACGAGCCTAGCATGTACAGACATGGCCTCGGAACACGGACGGAAAGGTTAAGCATGAGTCATATGTTTTGATATGATGACCATATGGATGCTCGCCTTTGAAGCTACACCGACTCACGTGATGATCGGACTTGGTGTAGTGGATTTGGTTCATGTAATCACCAAAAAGACACGAGGGGTGTCGTTTTTGAGTGGGAGTTCATTTCTAATTTGGATTAGTAGAACTCAATTTATCATAAATTAAATCAAAGTGAATTTTCATAATTTTTTGTAGTCATTGGCATTCGTTCACCACCTTATGCATAGTTGTAATTATGATAATAGAACTATAAAATTCTGGATATTTACTTTACGAATTGGTATCGTATTGTGTTGAGTGTCAATCTAAACTTTAAAGTCCTGTTGCAAACTTTCAGCAAACTCTATTTACTCCGTGAAATTTAATAGTTGGTATTAAATCGAGAGTAACAGTTCCAGTGTTAGTATCTTAAGTATCATGTTTGCCTCCATGATTCTTGATTGTTTTAATATCAAGTTTATCTAGGAGCTGAAAGAATTGTTTCAGAAACCATCATGTGTGGCAGATATAACGATATCTGAAACAACGTTTTGGTTGCAATATGATAGAGTATAATATATGTTCTCATATTGGATGAGAATTTACGAAGGTTGGAGATGCTAGACATCCTAATCATCTAAAAGGGTTTTGGAAAGTAATGTTATACTCACGATTTGCCTTTATAAGCTACAGTAGCTTGATCATGAAAGTCGTCATGATAAGGATGAATAGAAGATGTATGTAAAGTGTTTACTACACTAAAAGATTACTAAAGAATGGATTTTGAAAGAATACCGATCATTTTGATGATGGTGATCTACTTTAAAGTGCAAGTCCAAAGGTATTATTATTTGAATATACACGCTTTGGACTATGTGTCATGTATATGGCGCCACTTTTGATGTTGATAGATTATTTTAAAAAGGAAAAGGAAATGCTGAAAGAGAATCTATAAAAATATATTTGGCAGAAAAGAAAAGATTGGAAATATCCAATTTAGGTATATGGATCATATACATGTTATGGTTGTATTCTTTGCTTGTTAAACAATGTGGTTCTTGGGTATTGGATACCGAATTGGTTGGTATAAAATTTCATACAGAACGACACAATTCATGAACCACAATGGCCTAAGTAACTAGCAAGAGAATATGTGATGATGTTCATCGAAAACAAACAAACCGTTGTTTGTATTTCTCGTTGACATCAAAGCTTGACTTCAAGATTTGTTTAATAATTGTTATTTAAATCAGGTATTATAAGAACAAAGGTTGTTCAAATAATTACCGTATTCCATATAAGATGGATGATTTGCAAATCTAGTTGGAGAAATCACATCCATAAAACCTAATGCTAAAATGTCGCCAGACAAATGATTGAAAGATCACTTACGAAGTGACATCGCTATTTAAATTATATTGGAAAGAAAACATGAAGAATCTCCATATTCATGGATTTTTGGAGTCTTTGATTTGATCAAGTGACGCTTGTGAGACTTTCCATGTGATAATTAAAACTTCGTTCAAAGGCCAAAGAAGAACGAACGACTAAATTATTGGAATTTATACATATCGATGTATGTAGTCCATTATGTATAGTCGTAAGCGATGGATTTCAACTTCATATGCTTTCTCCGGAAATTTGAGTGAATGTTCACTTAATGAGAAAGAAGTATGAAATATTTGAAAACGTTCAAAGACTTTCAAGATGAAGTGAAAATCATTGTAACAAGAAAATAAATGGTTTATGATTTTATCATAAGGGATTTATTTGAGTTACAAGTGTAACAAGAAAATAAATGAATTATGATTTTATCATAAAGGGATTTATTTGAGTTACAAGTTTAGCAAAACACCTAGATTTACATCTC
Source organism: Avena longiglumis (assembly GCA_030063025.1). Taxonomy (NCBI): domain Eukaryota; kingdom Viridiplantae; phylum Streptophyta; class Magnoliopsida; order Poales; family Poaceae; genus Avena; species Avena longiglumis. Next base: position 539,713,822 of record CP125973.1, read on the forward strand.
CCGAAACACCATAGGAATATGGAGTGTTTGAGATTTGTAATGAAACCTTGTCTAACATGGTTGGATCAAAGGTGTTATTTATAAAACTGCCATTATGTTTTAAAAGATTAAAAGCTTTAGAGACTACCACTTTTTCACTGAAAAGAGCTCTATCTTGATCCGTTGAAATGACACCATGGGAGTTATGGTTTGGGGTAAAACCCAAGTTGTCCTTTCTTAATATTTGGTATGCTAAACATAAGTAAGATGTTTACAACCAAAGTCGGATGAGCATGTCTTTGTAGGTTATTTCGAATAACAATTGGTTATTCCTCCATAACACCAAGGACAAAAGGGTTTGTCGCTTGAAACGTGAAGTTTCTTGAAGAAGGAATTTTTCGCAAAAGTTAAGTGGGAGGACAATAGAACTTTGATAAGGTTAACGAACCTTAGCTAAATGTGCTGAGTTGCGCAGCGCCGGAAATGGTTCCGGAGGTTTCCATAATGCTCATAGCTTATGCGCCCCAAATGTTGTGGTCTCGGAGATCTAAGTTCTTATTGAACCAAGTCGGTCGGATAAACAAATCAAATACTGAGATTTGAGAGTAAATCATTATTGTTTGACAATGATGAACCGACTATATGCAAAGAAGCGATTATCGGCCCTGACTCCGTCAAATGGCTTGAAGCCATAAAATCCGTGATAGTTCCATACACGATAAATCAAGTTTTGAACTTGGAAGACCCTCCGGAAAGGTGTAAAAACATATCGGTCGTATTTGGATCTATAAAGAAACAGACATGGATGTTTCACATCTATGAAATAGTCAACATGTCGTAAAGTATTTTACGACAATGTTCAAGGAGTTGACTATGGCAAGATTTGATCTTTCATAGCGATATTTAGTCTGGACGGATTAAAGTAGCAACCACTACATATAATTTGGTATATGGTAGATGAATAAACAAAACAAAATTCTTCTAATAGAATGGTTACCTAGGACGTGTACATGACACGGTCCAAAGGGTTTTGTTAATTCAAAGCATGCTAAAAGGGCATGCAAACTTCAATGGTTGAAGTAAGCATCGCGGAGTTGGAATCTTCACCGTGATGCTTGCATTTGCAAGAAATTAAGTGGGAGCGCTGAGACATATTTCTAATACATTATGTGGATGACATCTTGTTGATTAGAAATGATGTATCTTTTATTGAAAAAGGTTAAGAATTTCATTTCGATGAAATACTTAGGCAAAACCCGAATATTTAGTGTGAATGTCTATAGTGGATAGACTGTGACGCCAATATGGTTGTGCCTAACGTACATATATGAGATATTGAAGGAGTTCAATATAGAAACGACAAGAAACAGTTCTTGTTGCATGGAAAGGAATTGAATCAAGATTCAAGTGTATCAACACTTGATAAGTGAAACAAGATTCAAGTGCTTTGACACTTGATGAGTGAAATCATGAGAATGTTTTGATCAATCATACCATGATATGTACACATCCAGATATGTCCTATGCTCTAAGTGTTATGAGCATATATCAAAATGAATCATAAAATGATCATTGGACGATAGTAAGGATATTCTTATGATCTTTTGGAAGAACTAAGAATATATTTGTGTAGAGATGACAAACAATTATAAATAGTTCATTGTAAAGCGTTACATTGATACTAGTTTTGTCACAAGATACAAATTAAGTTTATCTCAATTTAAACTATGGGTGGCACAATGAAATAGAAAGAAAGTTTCCATGATGGATTTGGATGAATTCCAAAGTTAAGACATTGTGACGAATAGTACAACAAAAGGCTAAGTATATGACTGCTATAGTAGCAGCAAAGGAGGAAATTTGTGTCAAATAGTTTGAAATCAAACTAAGGTGTGGTTCGCAACGGGCTAACACTAAAGATATATTGTATAACAATAGTATCGACATGTTTTAACCCCAAGGAACTAAAGGTCTCACCGAAAGACCAAATTTATACAATGCCATCTCATTAGAGAATGAGTGATGCGTGAAGACGCAAAGACATGCAAATGCACACGAACCTGAAAGTGTCAGATCCGTAGATTATGTTAACCACTTGCAATTGCGTATATGGAACACCAGAAAGCCATAAGTGTTCAATACGCAAAGTTTTTAAACTAGATTATTGTCTCTAGTGCAAGTGGGAGACTGAAGGGAATATGCCTGAGAGGCAATAATAAAGTGGTTATTATCGTATTCCTTATTTATGATAAATGTTTATTTTTGCATGCTATAATTGTATTAATACAGAAACGTTAATACATGTGTGTTTAATAAACAAACAGAAAGTTCCTAGTTATGCCTCTCTCATAAACTAGCTCGTTGATTAACAAGATGATCAAGGTTTCCTGATCATGGACATTGGATGTTGTTAATAACGGGATCACAACATTAGTGTAATGGTGTGATGAACATTCATCCGAAGTATAGCATTAAGATCAAAGTCATTGAGTTTATATTGCTATAACAACTTACGAAGTGATCCTAATCCTTAGACCATGAGATCATGTCAATCAATAACACCGGAAGAGTTTCTTGATAACATCAAACGTCACATCGTAACATGGTGATTATAAAGATGGATTCATAACTAATAAAGTGTTATGTTGAGGCCCATGGATCGAGAGTGGAATTTGTTCATCCCGATGACTAAATAGATATACTTTGGGCCCTCTCGGTGATATCACATTGGTTAGCTTGCAAGCAAGTGATTTGATCACTAGAATGTTATATCACGGGAACAAGAAAAGAGTGCATGTCGGTAACGAGATAAAACTAGGTATGGAGACACCAATGATAGAATCTCGGACATGTAATATACCGCGAAGCAAAAGGATTAAGATACTAGCGTAAAAGGTTCCGACGATCACAAGAAAGTCATCGTTGAATGTGTGGGAGTCAGTATGGGTCTCCAGATCCCGCTTCTGATTATTGATCGGAGAGGGTTCTCGATCATGTCCGCATTATTCACGAACCGTAGGGTGACACACTTAAGAGACACCGACATCCAATTGGAGCAAAAGTTTCATGCTGAAAGAATGAACAAGCACAGGAATTTATTTCACTAGATACCGAAACAGGTTTTCGGGTGAAATTGCATAAAGTGGTTATGCATGTGAAATAGAATTCTAGCAAGGGTTATTTGTGAATGTTTGTCATTAAAGTAATTGACAAAATTCTGAATAAAATAAAAGAGTTTTATTTAATGAGAGTTTGCATTAAATTTGGTGGAAATTTAATGGGATTTTTAGTGGGTTTTTTAGTGGAGAAAATCGAAGGGCCATTTTGTGAGTGGAGTGTCCACCCACATGAATGAGGGAGAGGTGGGGGCACCCTACATGGACGGCGGCCATGCACCCTTGGGCTGACCCCCTCCCCTATATAAGGAGCCCCTCCTCTCACTTCTCACTCACACCTCCTCGTGAAGGATCTCTCTCCCCCTCTAGAATTTATCCCCCATGGTCTCGGACTAGCGAGATACATGTTCCCGGTGGCTATTCGGCAAGAAAGAGTTGTGCTTCCGATGCATCGCTGGAGCGAGGAGGCGGAGGTTGCTCGGTGCCTCGAACGTGTGTGCGAGCACGGATGCGCTGCTGATTTGCGACGCTAGGACTTCCTCTCGATCTTGAGATCGGCAAGAGATCGTCTACATCAACCACGAGTTTGGACTCGTTAAGCTTTGTCGGTCTTCAAGGGTATGTTCTCTACGGATATACATCCGCCCGTTGTTTGTATCTAGTAGATAGATCTTAGTACATAGTTGTTCCCATCGTAGGAAATTTTTTGTTTTCTATGCTGCGAACCCTACACTTCCCGGCACCCTACCGGAGGGGAGATCATCCCGGAGGCCTTCTTTTCCGGTATGAAGCGTGAGTAGTTCCACCTTGGACTACTGGTCCATGTAGTAGCTAGATGGTTGTATCTCCTCCTTGTGCTTTAATGTATAGATCTTGTGAGCTCCGTTCAAGATCAAGTTCTAATCTATTTGTAATGATGCATGTTGTGTTTGCGGGGATCTGATGGATATTGAGATTACTATGTCAGATTGATTAATGGTTTTGTCTATTTGATTCTATCATTTATGTGTTGTTTGTGATCTTGCATGCTCTCCGTTGTTAGTAGCTATCTTGGCCAAGTAGTTGCTAGTGACTCCAAGAGGGGGTATTTATGCTCGATAGTGGGTTCATTCCTCTAGTTTTCAAGGGAAATGACAAAAATCTCTTCGATGGTACATGTGTTGTTGCTACGAGAGAGAAAACAACGGTCTCTTGTTCATGGAACAAGTGGATTGTTTACCTTACACACTTTGCTTAAAGAAGTTGTTTGTTGCTTGCAACTTAATACTGGAGGGGGTTCAGATGATAACCTAAAGGTGGACTTCTAGTCATAGATGTAGTTGGATGGCGGTCTATGTATATTGTTGTATTGCCCAATCGAATCTCATAGGATCTTTTTGTCTAGTATTGCATTGTTTTGTTGCTCAGTTCCTATCGATTTCCATGATGTAATTTGTTTACCCTTCATGCCATGTTGTTTATATAAGGAGAGCACCTCTAGTGAACTATGGACCCCGGTCCAATCTTTACCATTGTTACATATTCCACTATTATTTTCACTTTCTACAAACCATCATTACCTTCCACACCATACAGTCAATCCTTTGTTACAGCAAACCGGTGAGATTGACAACCTCACTGATTCATTGGGGCAAAGCCTTGAGTTTGTGTTGTGCAGGTTTCCACGTTGTTTGCAACACCTTTGAGACGTTTCCTTCCTCCTACTGGTTCGATAACCTTGGTTTCTTACTGAGGGAAACTGATGTTGTGCTCATCATACCTTGCTCTTAGAGTCTTCCAACAAAGCGCCCACGTCAACATCGTGAGCGTCATCAGGTCATAACAAAAGGAAGTGCACAACTAATCCAGATGTTGTGAGAGAACATGCCCACAACAAGAAAGTAACCAAGAGTGCTAGGAGGAAGCAAAATAAAGAATCAGCTCAGGTTTGTAATGTTATTTTTTCCTTCTACTTACTTAGGTTGCTGCTATTCTACTGATTGGTATAATGGTTGTTGCAGAAAGATCCACCCCAATACAAAGAGAAACATGTGTTGTTTACTGACAAGAAAAGTAGATGCAGAAAGACACCTACTCCCATGCAGCAACCTAGATTGCAGCAACCTACTCCCATGCAGCAACCTGCTGCATCCAGCTCCTCCCATGAACCACCCCATAAGAAAGCTACCTGCAACGGGCCATTTGTTCCACCTCAGGTAAAAAAATCCAAAATTAGAATATACATGACCTCATGTAAAAAATCCAAATAACATGCTTACTAATCAATTTTTCACTTTTTGCAGCAAGCTCATGTCCATCACAGTCAAGGGCCCCAAAAGGACAAGCTTTCAAAGACAATTCCAATGTCCCAAGTTGTTACTAAACATGTGCCAAAGCATGGGAGAATGAAGTGGTTACTAGGAGAAAAAAGAAAGCAAGGTGGAGAAGGTGGAGCATAGTAGCAAGTGGGCAAACCTGTTGCTGTCAATAATTTTACATGACATGAATTTTTCGTGTTTTAAATTAAGTGGGCAAACCTGTTGCTGCCAATAAGTTTACATTTCATGAATTTTTGATGTTTTAAATTGAGTGGGCAAACCTGTTACATAATTGAATATATGTGCTGCAAAATAGTTGACATGACAATTGTGTTGCAAAATTCAGTACATGCGTTCTCTTTGTTGTCACTTTTGTATGTGTTGTCAAAATGCAGAAATATATGCAAACAAATCATGTCCAAATTCATCAAGACAATGAGACAAATAAGTACCATATATTCGCAGCAAAAGGATTACATTTACATAGGTAGGCTGATTTTCTCATTAAGCCAAACATGTCCAAAAGTATCCAGTAGATCACTACATAGCTTGTTTACATATCCAAAAGGATTCACTAGATCACTACAGGGCTAAAACCTACTTACATATCCAAAACGATTCACTAGATCAGTAGATCACATCAAAAGTATTATCCTACATTACCACTACTGAGTACCCCAATCTACTGCACCTGAGTACTCTATCACTACTGAGCTACTCTTAACTACTGACCGGACTTCGACCTACCACTGGTAGAGAGGCGACAGACAATTAGAGGGCCAAGCTGTACAGGTGGATGTTGCGAGCCCCTAATCGCCAACCGAGCCAACTCTTGATGAGAAACAAACTCATATGCAAATTCAAGCTCTCCAAAGTACTTGGTGATTCGGATTACCTCTGTCATCACCTCCGACGATGATCAGGCCGCGGTCGCCATTTCCCTGTAAAATTCCATCATCGAAGCCGGCAAAACCAACAGCCCTTCGCACCTGAAATCAGCGTCCCAGGAGACCACCATCTCAGTGCCTCCGCGCCTGCACTCCACCCCCATCTCCACACGATCCAGCTCAGAGCAAGCAACCTTCATCTGCAATGCCGGCGCCCGAGCCATATCCAGCAGCGCCGCCACGGCTTACTCCAACTCCTGCCCAATCTTCCCCGACGACTGCAGGTAGCACCGTGCCACATACTCCCTCTCCACCTCCCGCGGCCTGGCAAGGTTGATTAGATCCTCTGCCGCCGACGCTTCATCCATGACTCCCTGCAGCAAATCGGGGTTTCTCATCGCGGAGGAGGAGGAGCATAGTATCATGGACGAGGTGGAGGCAGTGGATGGCACGTACCAGCTAGAGGGGAGGCGACGATGCCGAGGCGGAGTAGACGATGGCCGACGGTGCCGAGGCGGAGCAGTCCATGGCGGATGTGCCGAGGTGGAGCAGTCGTGGCGGTTGAGGCGGAGGTGGCGACGCGGATGGCAGCGGAGGTGGATGGCGCCGGATGTGGATGCGGAGGGGGCGGAGCAGCTCGCCGCGGTCGACGCGGAGTAGCAGTAGCCGGATGGCGGAGGAGATGGATGCAGAGGAGGCGGAGCGGTGCGTGCCGGCGAGGGCGGAGGAGGCAGAGCGGCGCGCGGCACTGGGAGGAGGAGCACCAAGCGGCACGCAAGAAGAATTGGGAAATTTCCCCCACCCAAACCTGGGGGGTCATTTGTACCTGACGTGGCCTCCCCCTGCTGTCCACCGTGCCCAAAACCGAAGAGAAAATCCGCTTGGGGGGAGGGGGGTGTAGGGGTTCGTAGCATGGAAAACAAAAAATTTCTACCGCATGCAAACAAACAAGCCAAGATCTATATACTAAATTGTAGCAACGAGTCGATAGAGGAACTCACCCTCGAAGATTCCAAAGCGGTTAACGAGAGCAGATTCTCGTGGGTGATGTAGTCTTACTCTTGCCGATCTCAAGATCGTGTAGACGATCCTTTCGGCGCTGCGTTCCGGCAGCGCTTCGCAATGGTCACATCGTTGATTTTCGATGAAGACCTTCCTCTCCCTTGTTCCAGCAGGCAGCGGAGGTTGTAGCACTCTCCTCGCGATTCCGGCATCACGATGGCGTGGTGTCGGAAGTAGAAGGGAGATCCCGCAGGGCTTCGCCTTAAGCCGGTGCGAGTATGGTGGACTATGAGAGAGGCCTTGGTGATCTAGGGTTTAGAGGGCACCAAGGAGAGGGCTTGGTCGGTGGCTAGGGTTTGGGGCAAACCCCAACTCGCCGAGTTGGAGGTGCCCTAGGCGGCGGCACAAGGAGGTGGTGGCGCCGGCGGCTTGGGGCTAGGGTTTTGGGTGTGAGGGGTAGGGGCGCCCTACCCCTCCTTATAGGTGGAGGGTGGCCGGTTGGGAAGAGGGAGTCCTCCCCCAACTCGGCCTCCTTGGCCGGCGGGTGGAGGGAGGGGAACTCCTCCCCAAGTAGGTTTTCTACTCTGCCTCCACCAAGCAAACTTGCCGTTTGACTTTTTCAAATTGGTGTTTGACTTTCAAACTAGGATTTGATTTCCACCTTTATTTTGCCCAGCCAAGTGACCTAGTACATGATGCAACCATTCCATATTGTCATAACACATTCATGTACCCTTCCCCTCCGGAGTGTCGGACCTTTCGGACCCTTCTAGAACATTCCTGGTGAAAACACCAGAATCATTCCCCAACTCCAAAACAGGACTTTCCTTATATAAATCTTATTCTCCGGACCATTCCGGATCTCCTCGTGATATCCCGGATCCCATCCGAGACTTCGAACAACATTCGGTCTCTTACTCATCATTCCATAACTACTCAACAACATCGAATCCTTAAGTGCGTCTCCCTACGGTTCGTGAATTATGCGGACATGATCGAGACACTTCTCCGCTCAATAACCAATAGAAGAATCTGGAAATTCATATGGCTCCCACATATTTCTACGATTACTTTGCAATCGAATGAACCACTTACATACGATACCAATTTCCCTTTGTCTCACGATAGTTTACTTATCCGAGGTTTTGATCGTCGGTATCTCTGCATACCTAGTTCAACCTCGTTACCGATAAGTACTCTTTTCTCGTTCCCGTGATATGTGATCCCTTGTGAGCCAGTCACATGCTTGCAAGCTAATTGGATGACATTCCACCAAGAGGGCCCAGAGTTTATCTATCCGTCATATGGATGGACAAATCCCACTCTTGATCCATGTGTCTCAACCCATACTTTCCGAACACTCAATGCCATCTTTATATCCACCCAGTTACGGTGTGGTGTTTGATGTCATCAAAGCATACTTTCGGTGATGGTGATTAGCATGATCTCATGGTCGAAGGAATTAGGTTACTATGTATTAGAAAGCTTATAGCAATTGAACTATTAAAATGACTTGATCTTTATGCTACGCTTATCTATAGGAGTATGTCCATCATAACATTCTCCTAATGATATGATCTTGTTGTTAACAACATCTCAATGTTCATGATCAGAAAACCATGATCATCTATTAACCAACAAGCTAGTATTATAAAGAGGCTTTACTATGGACTCTTATTTAGTTTATAAATCACACAAGTATTAATGTTTCTGGTTAATACTGTTATAGCATGAATGTAAACATTTACATAAACATAAAAAATAATAATAACTATATTTATTACTGCCTCTAGGGCATATCTCCAACAGGAGGGGGGGTAATCTGTCCGGTTTAGTAAACTTAGGGGGTAATTAGCACCACTAAATATTTGTGGGTGGTTAGTGACCGAAACATCATTGTTAGGGGGGTTATATGGACTTTTTTTAAAATATGTGTCAGTGTTTTAATTGCATACTCCCGTTCTCCGAAAATAAGTGACTTGATTTAGATTCGCATAAAAGTGTGCACATATTTTGCCCATGCGGATACGGTACCAGCGGATATCCATACTCATGGGTAAAATTGCCATCCTTATACTAGGACATTACTCTATTGTACGTGCTCTGTGTGAGTTGAGTAAGTGCCGACGAAGATTGATTTATCAAAGCCTATAAGAGATATGGAACTTTAGGTTGAAGTTAAAATAAACCATGACAAGCATCGATGAGTCAAGCATGAAAAATGCGAGCTAAAATGGCTAGGTTCTTCGTCTTCCTCTTCCGGAAAGTCAATTTGGATCCCGCCGTCCCGTGCTCAGCATATTAAAAATTCCAAAAACTATATCATTAACTTTCAAAAAATTATGAAATAAAATCATAGAAGTAGCTAATGATATATCTCACAACCATGCAAAATCTTATTCAGAATATTTTGTATACTAAGCTAAGCAAAAACGACAAATCATATATTCTTTTGGAGATTTGAAATCACTCTACTCGGATCCACATTTGTGTCATTTTTGTGTCGCTCAAAATACAAAAAAAAAATCAAATTGATATTTTGCACAAATAGTCCTCAACACTTCGCAAGTACTTTTAGAATTTTGTTTCACAATCTTTTGAAAATTTTAAATATAATTTTCGAATATTTTAATATGCAGGAATCATTGGAGCTCAAGAGCCAAAACAAAAACTTGATTTTCTGGTGCTGCGGAAAAACATTGCTGCCATCCGTCCATGGAATCACTGCAATCCGTCTCCTGTTTCATCCCTACCTGCGAAATGCCGAGGACGACTGTTTTCATCACTTCGGGCAGCATACTTCTGTTTCTGAACTCTGTTCAGTAGTAGTACATGCTTGATTCTGAACCCTGTTCTGAACTCACATGTTACTCTTCAGTGAAAAATCGAGCAAGATAAGCATGTTTAGTGACAATCTGGACACATGAGAGCAATAAAGAATAACCACATTCAGACATGCACCAAAAATCATTAGTTCGAAGTGGCTGTTAACCACGCATATATCCACATCCTCCTGTAACATTGTACCAGAAACAGTCTTCTAATTACACCAAAAGAACAGACTACCTGTCACTACACACTTGCACAACCAAAGGTACTACTTTGATTAACACTAGACTCCTGCATCTGTCCTTCGACAGAAAAACCACCAGCCAAAATGCAAAAAAGAGTTACTAGCAGCCAGGGAAACTAGCTGAGCTAACTGTATTTCTTCATCTGCTCCATACCTTCTGTCTGAAAAATCTAAACTTTCTCTTGCCTACAATAACACCATCACCACCGACTGAATCAGCACAAAGAACCAGAGGCCAGTGCCCATGGCGGCTGAGGAGGATGCCGGGAAGCTGGAGCTCGCCTCAGGCTTTCTCCCACTCCCATCCACCCTGTCCCTCACGCCGACGCTGGGTGGCTCCTGCATGTCCTTGCACACGGCCACGCCGGTTGGCGCGCGGTCACCTGTCGCCACGGTGGCACCGCTGTAGCACAGGCCGGGGTTGTCCCAGGAGGCGAACCGGCTGCCCATCCTCTGGTAGAACCCGGCCGAGAACTGCAGCGCACCCGTCAGGTTGTTGCCGTTCAGGTACATCGCGCCGATGCTGGGCAGCGCGGCGAGCTTGGCCGGCACGGGGCCGGAGAGCCGGTTGTGGTCGAGCGCAAGGAACCGTAGCCTGGTCATCTCCGCCATGGACTCCGGGATGCCCCCGACCAGACCGGCATTGGACAGGTCCAGCGTGGCGAGGCTCGCCATCTTCTCCCAGCCGGACCTCATCAGGGCCCCTCCCAGCGGGTTGTTGGAGAGCAGCAGGTCCTGGAGCGAGGCCATGCCCTGCACGAACTCGGGAAGCCCGCCGATGAGGCTGTTGTTCCGGAGGTCGAGCAGCGTGAGGCTGCCGAGCCCGGCGAGCTCCGGCGGGATGCTCCCTTCCAACCGGTTGTTGCTCAGGTCCATCTTGAGGAGGGTCTTGAGTCCACCTAGCGACGGAGGCAGAGACCCGGTTAGACAGTTCCTGCTCATGTCCATGATCAGCAGCTCGTCGCGGAGGCCGTTACCGAGCGTCGCCGGCACCGGGCCCGACAGCCCGTTCCCGGACAGCACGAGCCGCCGCAGCCTCGCCAGCCCGCCGAGCTCCGGCGGCACGGCGCCCGTGAGGTTGTTCTCGATGATGACCAGGGACTGCAGGTTGGCCAGGCGGCCGAGGGACGCCGGGATGGCGCCGTTCAGGCCCGGGTTCGTGCGGAACTCGAGCATCTCCAGGCTGCCGGCGAGCCTGTCCCAGCTGGTCGCCGGGATCGGCGTGGGGTTGGTCGCCGGGAAGCAAGCGTAGAAAGAGAGGGTCTTGAGGTGGCGGAGGTCGAACAGCTGGGGGCTGAACCTGGCGTCCGGGGCGCACTGCAGCGAGTTGTCGAGCACTGGACCGATGCTCATCGCTGTCGGGTACCACAGGCCATTGAAGAGGTCACATGACACACCCTGCAGAAAAGAGAGATCCAATTATTTCACAGAATTTGAATCGCACCATCAGTCAGTAAATGAGGTGAACTACTTGAATTATTTTTGGTGGAGTAACTTTGCTGTTCTTCACTAAAACACTGAAAGTACTATCAGTACGAGTAAAACAGAATTGTGTAAAAAATACTACTCTGTGGAAACAGACATGGAAGCGTCACATGTTCAGGTACAGCTTCGCTGGCTGGCTTGTGAGGACCAACATGTAACTCGAGTACTACCGACTTACTGAGAAAAAGTGACTGTTCATCATGGAAAAAAAAAGTGTTCATCAAATCAATGCAATGAGTATAAAATTAGTGACCAGTGAAAGTGAAGAAAGCAAAGGATAATGCAGCAAACTAGTAGTAGTACCAGAAATTCTGGTACAAAGTGAAGAAGGAATAAGACAGGACGAAGAAAAGTAAAGAAAGACCATATGGGGTGCGTTTTTAGGGGAAAAAATGATGCTTCCAATCACAGATTTTAGGGGAATGTTCTTGCGCACAGGATAAACCGCCCCAAATCAGGCAAGAAATCGAGAAGAAACAGGTGTTCGCATAGTGTCTCGCTCATCCACAGTGATTTTTTTACAAACTGATCCATCCAACAGTGAAGTGAACCTCGCGTTCTACGAGAAACCGTCGAGAAACAGAGCAAACAGGGGAGCCGCTACAATGGCGGAATGGCAGGAACAAGGAACAGAGGCTGCAGAAGAACAGTGGGACTTAGAAGCGATGGTACAGTGTTCAGAGTTGAACCCTTTTGACCAACGAATTTGAACTGAAGCTCGAAAGAGAAGGCGGTAAATAGGGAAATTCAGATTAGTGAAGCAGAGACCGGGGATAAATTTCTGAAAAACACAAACTTTGCAGTGTTTTCCTGTTCTCCATTGCTCAGACCAGCATCACCCACGAAAATCAAGGACCGGAGAATGTTGCGGTGAAAAAGAACAAATTAGCTCCGGCGGGAACGAACCTGGATGGGAGTCTGGCCGCAGGGGTCAGGGAAGAGGCCGGAGCCGTTCCAGCCCTTGCCAACAAAACCCTCGATGGCGGCGTACAGTGCCATCTTCTCCTTCTCCTCCATCGGCGCCTCCGGCTCCGGCACCGGCTCGGCCGCCGGCGTCGCGTCCGACGAGCCCTCCCCTTCCGCCGCGCATCCGAGGAGGAGCAGCTGCAGCGCCGCCAAGAACAGCACGGCGAGCACCAGTCGCCGCCTCATCACCGCGGAGAAGGAAACAGACAAGCAGGCAGACAGCGTCGGCGGCGCCTTTCTTCTCCTATTCGCTCTGCCGCACCCGCTAAATAGGCGACATTGCTGCTGGCTGTCGCGACCTCTGCGGTTTCTGGATGCGGCTCTCGCTCGCGAGGTGTGCCCCTTTTAGGTGGCAAGTAAATGCGGCTTTCGCTGCGCAGCGCAGAGAAGATGGCTGCGGGGGGCGGATGAGACATTCCTAGCAAAGGGCAGGGCGAGGCAAGGACAGACGTGACAGTGCGTGTGTGGCCTGGCTTGTGCTAGGAAAGAGTAGTTGCCCACGGCAAATCGAAAGATGGCAATTGTACAAAGAGGGAAAGCTCCAATGGGTCGATGATGGGAGCAATGTGTAATGGATGTGTCCATCTTTTTTTCTTTTTTGAAACGAGGCAAAAAAAAAAAGCTTTTGCCTTATATATATTGACAAAGGAGAAACAAACAAGGGTTTACTCGAAGCCATCAAAAGGAAAAAAAAAAGAGAAAGGGATAGAAAATCCCTAAAGAAGAAAGTCAGATTACAAGCTCCGCGAGATTCTTGCGGCCGACTAAAATCCAATCATTTCCTTTCTCCCTGATCTTATGCATGACGACCGAAGGTAAGGAGGATTTGTTGCCGAAAACTCTCTCGTTTCTTTCCTTCCATATCTCCCAAGTGATGAGCATAATGGCAGTCTAGAGGCCTTTGGGAGAAGAGGTGGGGGTCCTAGCGATGGCGTACCAATACTCCAGCACTTTAGATCTCCCCGGCCCAAGGCACAGGACCAGGTCCGGACAAAAAGAGCCAAGAAGCCACAATAGACCAGATCCTTCTAGAAAAACGGCACTCAAAAAGGATATGGCGCGCCGTCTCAGGGGCGCACCAACAAAGCTGACAAGAGGGCTGGTGTGGCCAACCGCGCTTCGCTAGACAATCAGCGGTCCAAAGATGATTTTGGAAGGCGAGCCATGCGAAGAGGATACATTTGGGGAGAGCCCAAGCTTTCCAAACAATCTGCTCGAAGGAGCAAGGCGGAGTTGTTAGGAACTGGGCCTTGTAGGAACAACTGGCCGAGTAGAAACCATTTGGAGACATGGTCCACAGAATGGAGTCCGTAGCGCCGGGGGAAAGATTGACCTTCGAAAGAATATTCCATAAGCGGACGAATTGCTCCATGTGCTCGATAGTAAAAGATTCCACATTTATGTCGGCAACCCAGTTCAGACCCTCTAGTGCATCCCGAACCGTACGGTTTTTTCTTATGGAAGCTTTAAAGATCAGGGGAGCAAAATCTTTTGGGGGAGAGCCATGAAGACAGGAAGAAAACCAGAAGGAGGCCTTAGCACCACCCCCAATTGTGAAACGGGTAGCGGTGTTGAAAAGGTCTCTGTCAGAGGCATCGTTAGGGGTTTCAGAACCCATCCAGGGCTTCTCTAGAGTCGTCCACTCGTTCCACAACCAGCAAAGCCTGAGCGCGTGAGAGAACTTCTTTAGGTCTAAGAACCCAGGTCACCTAGATCCTTAGGACGGAAAACTTTTTGCCGTTGACCTTGCATTTCCCCCACTAACCACTTCCTTGCAAGCCCGTAGCATTCCCCGACTGATCTTGCCAAAGACCTTTAGAATTCCCTTGTCGTCCTTTAAAGCTGTTAACAAGAAGATGAGCATGGAGGAGAGAACAGATTTCACCAGAGCGGTGCAGCCAGCTACTTGCCCTTCCAAGGGTTCAGCCGTGCCACAGCCTTATCGATGAAAGGTTGGAGATCTGCCCTTCTTAGTCTGCCAAGTGAAAGGGAAAGCCGAGGTACTTGAGGGTAAAGTTGACGATAGTAGCCGAGAAATCCATCAGAGCCGATGAGAGGTCGATCTCGGAGCATCTTATTGGAGCTATAGAGATTTTTGCAACATTTTTCATCAGGCCGGAGACCTCCCCAAAACTCTATAGGATACTGGATAGAGCCGAAACGTCGTGCTCCGTGGGGGTCAAAAAAATGGCAGCATCATCCGCATATAAGGAGACACGGGGTCCTTGCAAACCGCCATGCATCTCGTGCAGCAGCTGGGACACAGTGGCCTTCTCTAGGATACCTTGTAGGGGGTCGATGGTGATGTCAAAAAGGAGTGGCGAAAGGGGGTTCCTTGTCGGAGGCCACGACCGTGAGGGATGTCCTTTCGTGGGACCCCGTTAAGGATGACACGGGAGGAGGCCGTAGTGAACAGGGTCGACATCAGAGCACGCCATCTTTGGGGGAAGCCAAGACGTTGCATGAGATCTAGCATGTAATCCCATTGAACAGTGTCAAAAGCCTTCACGATATCGAGCTTCAAGAGAAGGGCCAGGGATTTGCTGCGATGAAGTTGGATTATCCGCATACTGAGTATGATGAATTCAGGATTTGTTCCTGACGGATGTATCGAATGTTGTGGTGAAAGTGTACAATCTCTGCAGAGTGTCAAACTATTCGAATAGCCGCGCCCGTGGTTATGGACAGTTGGAGTGGCCATACTGTTCCCCCGTCAGATGTTTTCAAAATGACTTATGAAATGAATTGAGACTTTGACTTGACCACAACAGAGTTGTGTTATGAAATTCAATTTCCCACTTAGGTGTTATAAATCTTTCAACTAGTTTTATTTGCTTCTGAACTTAGTAGAAGTAAATCTGGCTTTTTGCAAAACAACTCTAGAGCTTAGTATCCTATTACAAAAACCCCCCTTAACTTATTAGTATTGGTTTGCGAGTACTTAAAGAGTACTCATGGATTTGTCCCTGGCTATTCCCGTAGCCAGACTATGAAGAGGAGTACCAAGATGAAGGACCACAGGAAGGTTACGACAATTAGGATCATCTCCCATCGTCAGCATTGCCTGTGACCCTGAAGATGGAGCTTCGCCTACGCTATCGTTACTATTACGTTATTCCGCTGCTTGAGTTGTATTAAGAACTGGATCATGAGATCCTTATTTGTGTAAGACCTTATGTATGGTTTGTAATGGATGATGTACTGTGATATCCAAATTTGTTATGTCTCGCAAAAATGGTAATCCTGGGATTGCGATGTATGGCATAACAGGAATCTGGGATTAAAAATACGGGTATTGACATAAGCACTTCCTTGCAAGACCATAACATTCGTCGACTGATCTTGGCAAAGGCCTTCAGAATTCCCTTGTGAGCCTTTAAATCTGTTAACAAGAAGATGGGCATGGAGGAGAGAACATATTTCACCAGAGTGGTACAGCCAGCTCGATTTAGAAACTTGCCCTTCCAAAGGTTCAGCCATGCCACGGCCTTATCGATGAAAGGTTGGAGATCTGCCCTTCTTAGTCTGCCAAGTGAAAGGGGAAGCCCGAGGTACTTGAGGGGAAATTGGATGATAGTAGTCAGGAAACACGTCAAAGCCGATGCGAGGTCGATCTCGGAGCATCTTATTGGAGCTATAGAGCTTTTTGCAACATTTGTCATCAGGCCAGAGACCTCCCCAAAACTCTGAAGGATACTGGGAGGTCAATAAAATGGCAGTATCATCCGCATATAAGGCGACACAGGGTCCTTGCAAACTGCCAGGCATCTCGTGCAGTAGCCCAGACATGGTGGCCTTCTCTAGGATACCTTGTAGGGGTTGAATGGCGATGTCAAAAAGGAGTGACGAAAGGGGGTTCCTTGTCAGAGGTCACGGCCGTGAGGGATGTCCTTTCGTGGGACCCTATTAAGGATGACACGGGAGGAGGCCGTAGTGAACATGGCCGACATCAGAGCACGCCATCTTTGGGGGAAGCCGAGACGTTGCATGAGATCCAGCATGTAATCCCATTGAACAGTGTCAAAAGCCTTCACGATATCGAGCTTCAAGAGAAGGGCTAGGGATTTGATGCGATGAAGTTGGCGGGCGGTGTTTCCGACTCACATGAAATTCAGTGCGTACAATTGTTTACATAGAGTTTGTACGGATACTTCCTCAACCATGGCTCATCGTCTCACGAGTGCCCAAGTCCAGCCCAACCAAAACCTGCAATACTGATGAACCTCGTCAAAATCCGTCAACGACTCCACCTTGATTTGGGGCTCGTGATCGGCGGCTCTCGAGGAGAATAGGGGGTCTTGTACGGAAGGAAGATCACATGCACGCCTGCACCACATGTTGCCCTGCCCTTGGCACCAATTCGTCGTCCTCCACCTTCGTCTCACAGAAGACTATGCCTCTACCACCGCGACGCTACGCTCTGCCTCGGCGGGCTCCCACGCTCCTCTTTCACCTTCGGCTTGTGGACGAAAAATTGAGTCCTCGAACCTGTTTTTGTTGGCTCCCAAAATGAATATTAAAGCATACTATCTCCGTTGCCAAGGCTTAAGGCATATAACTTTTTTTTAAAGTCAAACTATCTAAAGTTTGACCGGGTTTTTAGAGAAAAATATTAATATTTATAATACGTAATCCATACCGTTTCATACATCATAAAACATGTTTTTACATGGTATCTATATAATATAATAGTTTTTCTAAAAGTTTGATCAAACTTTACTTGGCTTGACTTTTTAAAGAAATTATATGCCCTTAAGCCTTAGATGGAGGGAGTACTAAATTAAAAGTTAATATGGATGGGATTTATTGCTCAAAAAATAGTATGGATGGGATTTACAACGAATTCGATACATTTGAGAGAGGAATCCATGGCAAATCTTAATTCATCTTTGTGGGCCTGATCGAGTTGCAGCAGCGCAGAGGGCTACACACGAGACCATGGCTCACCTAGTCGTCCTTGGAGGCATGTGTGATGTCGGTTGGAGGCACGCAGGCTCTGATCTGACTATGGAGGGAGGAAGAGACACAGGCCGCTGTACCCTGTGTGGTCACCAGTGTGGGTCACCAGTGTGGGCGCCCCAAGTGACTTGGGCCAAGTCTACTCCTGCTCTGCAATAATCTTCACCGCCTAGCTAGTCTAGGCACGCAAGGAGAGCCAGCCAGGGCAGTAGGGCGCGCATACCCGTCCGGCCTGCCCGGTGCGCAGGCGGGGATGCGTGCGAGCTAGCGGCACGCCGCCGGACGGACGGCGCTAGTCAGTGTGCCGCTGTTCCCTTGACGATGGTGCCGTACGGGACGTACTGTGCTCGGTCACCTCCACAACAGCACGCGGTCGAGAATTAGCTAGACGGACCCTGACATCAACACATGGACCAAACAAAGTTATACTATCTAACATATGTACTACGTAATTATAGAGTTGATCAGGGGAAACAACATCATCCAGCTCAGGGTACGTATCCTTCGAACTCGAGTGGTGCACGCGGCAGGCGGCACCACCTAAATGCAGAACATTCACAACCATGTTGAAAAGATTGGGGTCGGGTTCAATCAAACGAGGGTTGAAGCACGCTACATCAAAGAGTAATCAAGTGTATATAATATTTTAATCATGATTTTGTCCTACCGATGCCATAAAACAAAAGACTTCTCTTTACTGTAAACCACTTGGCTAAATCTACGCGTCATTTCAGCAAAATCGTAGCGCCAGAAGAGTATGCATCCTTAGCCTCTAGCGGAAACTGAAATGTGCATCAGACTGCAATCCTTTTTCCCGGCCCGGATGTAGTATATTGTGATTAGTATATAATATATTTACAAATACATGTAAAATAAGTATAAGAACGACAACCAGTAAAGATGATGCTGCCAGCAAGTATTTTAATGTTTGACCTATCTACAAAAGATACGATTGTGCTACTCACTTTAATAATCCCCTTGATAATACGATTATTGATCCCATGACCCAGTCTCCAAACTAATCATGTGACCGATAAAAAAGAAAACCTATCAAGATTATACTTTTGCCTTGTGCATTCTACTTGAGCTAGCTAGATGGTGACGATCCTGATCTTCTTAAGCTAGAACACTTTTATTGATTATGCTTGCTTGATGAGGACTCACAAAATTTTCCAATATAATCCATCATGGGAGAGTCTTTCTTAGACACATCTTCACATGCACATTATCCCCAAATGGTGGACAACAAATTTCAAGCATATGATCTCTTCGAGATGGCTCATCTTGATCTTAACTTCTCCACTTTGTATCATTTCTTCTTTCTTCACACAATCTTCTTCTTCAAGACATGCCTTCTAATAGGCTCAACTCTTCTCATGACAAAACTTTACATCACTCCTTGAATAACACCTTGGCCATCACTTATTCTTCTTTATCTTGTACTTCTTCCAATATTTCTTTTTTCTTTCAACATTGAAACCAATAAATGGTCTTCAATCATAGGATATGGAGAAACCTTTCAAGAGTAACTCAAAGCAAACATTAGTTCATAGAAATTGCCATTAATTACCAAAACCATACATGGGGCTCCTTGCACTTTCAATCCCCATTTTTATAATTGATGACAAGCTCTTTTATAGGGTTTATATAAGGAATTTAAATAATAAAAAGGTTGCAAAAACAGTAAATACTAAAAAATCATGTGATGCTAGTAGAATCACAATATATAGAAAACTCTGCCCATAATCTATACATGTGTGTTGTTACTGATGGTGGAGTTCTCTATACACTCAACATACAAAGCAACAAAAAAGATGCAAAGGCATGAAAGGAAAATGCTTAAGCTCAAAACAAAAGGCAAATGCTTAAGCATAAACTAAATTCCCTTAAACCCTTTAAAACTTCTCCCTCATTAGCACCAATTAACAATATAGTGAGAGTTCCTCCATATGGTGTGCATTTCTCATAATATGATTGGAATCAAATGGACATATCCAAATACGAATACTAGGAGGAAATCAAACTATATTGGGGATCCAAAGATTGCAAGGTGGTATGGTAAAAAGCATAAAACAAATGTAGCGATCAAGCAAAAGATCTGAAGAACCAAATGAATAGACAAAGATATTATGATAAGATCAAACAAGTGTTGTAAATAATATATAAAAGAAACTCCCCAAGGCTCATGCACAAATTAGAATGATTGCTTTGAATACAAAGTGCACAAACATGGAATCATCACACCTTTATGTCATTTAAAAACACAAACACAGGTGCAACAAAGCAGGTAAATAAACAAAACATAACACTTGTAACAATCATATGGTTGAGCGACATGTAAAAGAACAACATTAGAATATACTCACCCAAAATGATGTTTAACTAACATGGCAAAACATTTCATAAGACTAATACAAGGATGAACACTAAGAATCAACATAGTCTTGAACATATGAGGAACATAGTGCATAGCATGTCATCACACACACAAGATCAAATAAGATATCAAGAAAATACCAAATAGGATCACCAACTCAATAAGATCAATGCAAAAATAATCAAAGACAGTGCATAGACCAAATTGTTGGAGATATGCCCTAGAGGCAATAATAAATATAGTTATTATTATATCTTTGTGTTTATGATAAATGTTTACATTCATGCTATAATAGTATTAACAAGAAACATTAATACTTGTGTGATTTGTAAACTAAATTAGAGTCTCTAGTAAAGCCTCTTCTTAATACTAGCTTGTTGATTAATAGATGATCATGGTTTCTTGATCATGAACATTGAGATGTTATTAATAACAAGATCATATCATCAGGAGAATGGTATGATGGACATACTCCTATAGATAAGCGTAGCATAAAGATCAAGTCATTTTAATAGTTTAATTGCTATAAGCTTTCTGATACATAGTAACCTAATTCCTTCGACCATGAGATCATGCTTATCACCATCACCGGAAGGATGCTTTGATGACATCAAACACCACACCATAACTGGGTGCCTATAAATGTGGCATTGAGTGTTCGGAAAGTATGGGTTGAGACACATGAATCAAGAGTGGGATTTGTCCATCCATATGACTGATAGATATACTCTAGGCCCTCTTGGTGGAATGTCATCCAATTAGTTTGCAAGCATGTGACTGGCTCACAAGGGATCACATACCACGGGAACGAGAAAAGAGTACTTATCAGTAACGAGGTTGAACTAGGTATGTAGAGATACCGACGATCAAAACTTCGGATAAGTAAACTATCATGAGACAAAGGGAAATTGGTATCGTATGTAAGTGGTTCATTCGATCGCAAAGTAATCATAGAAATGTGTGGGAGCCATATGAATTTCCAGATTCCTCTATTGGTTATTGTTCGGAGAAGTGTCTCGATCATGTCCGCATAATTCACGAACCGTAGGGAGACACACTTAAGGAATCGATGTTGTTCAGTAGTTATGGAATGATGAGTAAGAGACCGAATGTTGTTCGGAGTCTCGGATGGGATCCGGGATATCACGAGGAAATCCGGAATGGTCCGGAGAATAAGATTCATATAAGGAAAGTCCTGTTTCGGAGTTAGGGAATGATTCCGGTGTTTTCATCGGGAATGTTCTAGAAGGTTCCGGAAGGTCCGGCACTCCGGAGGGGAAGGGTACATGAATGTGTCATGACAATGTGGAATTGTTGCATCATGTACTAGGTATCATGGCTGAGCAAAATAAAGGGATAAAGTAGTTTTGCTTTGCTTAGGTTGTTTGGTTTGCTTGAATAAAGTAGTTTGGACCCCCGTTCTCTCTATGTTGTTTCAAATAAGTTGCTTGGTGTTGGAAAGGAGTAGGAAGTTCCTGCTTGAAAGTGTAAGAGGATCTTGCATTGACTGTGACTTAGACTTTAGCATGACATGCTAGATGTTGTTTTAACCTTATGTTTAGTGATTATTGATCTAACATGTTTTGTCCCAAACAATTGGGATTGCTTAGTGTGCCTTGAAGAAATTATGCGTTGTTTTAGCATGCAAAAGCATAGTATTATGGTATTATCCTTCGATCCTTTGTTTGGGTTGACTTGGCACATGATCACACCATGTTATGACTATGAACAAGTCACCATAGCCTCTATAATCATTTAGTCATTGACTTGTAGTGCCACTATGCTTTGTTTAGTAATGTTTTGTCGCTCTGCATGATTATGATCACTACTGCTCTCTTAGTTGGTTGCTCCCAGTCTTTTTCTAGCCTCCACTTGTATGAGTAAGCTCTACTCATGCTTCCAACTCCCAAGAAACCAAGTTATTCCAAAGTGTTCACTATAAACTCCTATGCATGGTGTGTTACACCATTCCAAGTGTATTCTTGTTTTCAGCTATCTTCCAATTAAAATCTGTTTTGTTATGTGAAAACTTAGTGATTAAAGCGCTCACAAACTTGATGACACACTTCATATTTCTTGCCCTAATAAACTTGAACCATTGTGTCATCTATGTTGTATATGCTTGCACTTATACGTTGGAATTAGCAGAACCATGTTGTTATGGGAAACGTTTTCAACATTGCATTTATACCTTGTACACAGTTGATATCATGCTCTTTTGTCTATGGATGTCATCGGTGTGAAATAAAAAGAGAGCTTGTAAGTCCATGGAGTTATGTATTTTGTGTTAGAGTAACGCCTGGGCCGCTAGCCTAAGGCATGCCTAATCATGATGGAAACTTGCAGCATCACCATAATGAGCCATCTGTGAAGCATCCTAAAAAACCTATGCAAATAGCAAATAAAAATATCGCCGAGATGCTCATTGTCTGCTTGCCTTGTCATTTTGGTTATGGGAAAGCTCCTGTACCATGTGCAAAGGGTACCCCGTTGGCGGTTCTCTATGATACACATGTACTTACTATGACAAGAACTTACAGGTTACTAAAGTTGAGTAGCATGAGGTGCGGCCCTCGTATTCAAGGGACATGAGATTGCCAACTTATACTTTGTCAAGCATATACTTCATAGTTTGTTCACTTTAACCTTAATAACTTCAAGATGCTTATGATAGGGGAAATGAGAGCTGAAAGCTAACAAGTACCATAATTTTTGGAAGCTCTTTTTAAAACTTGAAATCCCGGCCTTTTTGGAAGCTCTTTTTTGAAACTTGGAGGTCCAACAAATGTCTATAAGAATAGAAGTGTTGTTGTTCTACAAACCTCTGCACGGTGAACGATAACAAGGCTTTCTCGTTGTGCCATTGTTGGACGGTGCTCAAGGACACCAAAAAAAAGGAGACTAGCTTTGCCCTTTGGAGAGAAGTGAACAAAAAGAAGGGCAAGGGCAATGCTTCGATGGGAGGTGTCACCGAAAATGACGAAGGCTTTGTCCCATCTGCAAGCGACAGGACTACCGGCTGTGCCCACCGCCCGGTGGCCACAAGGCCATGAAGGCCGACCTCGCCCGCCAGGTTGGTTCCTTGGCGTTTCAGGAGACCTTGAATAAGATCCTGGAGAAGAAGGAAGAGGCCATCGCCGAGAGGGAGGAGAGGCGGCGCAAAGAGAAAGAGGCCGCCACCAAGGCCTTCGTCGACCTGCAGACGAGATCCATTGAGGCGAAGGAGGCCAACGCCAAGGCCAAGCTGATGGAGATCGGGGCCAAGGTGAAGTTTACGGAGGCCAAAGCCAATGCTAAGGAGGCCGAGGCCAAGTCTAGGGCGCTGGAGGCCGAAGCCAAAGCCAAGGAGTTCGAAGCCAAGATCATGGCCGAGGATAACGTCATCATGTTCACCGACATGGATAGCATCGCCACCCCGATCGTAGGGCTTGGGTTGCAAAGAGGCAGCAGGCCATCAGGGCTCGCGATGCGTGAAGGGCAATGACAACGGCAATTGCAACTTTCTGGACAGAGAAGCTGCCATCTTTTAAACATTGTGTATGATAGTGCCCCGTTTTGCATATTTTATATCCACTGGCCACTTGTTGGCGATGCCCAAAGGGCGATGGCGCACCTTGCCCTTGATCTGTGTGTGCCTTTGGCCAGCGATAACGCCATTTTCAAGCGATTTGCATCCATGTCCAGCGATGGCGCCAATGCGCGCCCTGTGTGGAATGCGTTGCTGGCCGGACAGGCCGGACCCCCTACCCATACTGATCGTGCCCCCCTTAAATAAATACAAACGAGCTGTTTGGGGTGACCGTTTGGGTCGGCCCGATAAAGATGACACTAAGCAAAGATTTGACAAGAGCTCACATCAATTATTTATAATTTATAAATGCTTGCATTTCCTTTTTTAGATTTGGGAATTCACTTTTGATGCCAAGACAAAAAAAAGGAGGCCACCTACCAACTATTTGTCTATATACTACAGTATAGTACTTCCTCCGTTTCAAAATATAAAATATTTTAGCTTTATAAAATAAATATATCTAGACTTGTTTTAGTATATAAGTTTACTTAACTTTGAGATAAATCTATACGCTTCTGAGCTTTCCCTGTTTGTACCGTTGCCATCTGCCGTGGGCAAACTACTCTTTCGTTTCCCTGCCCTGCCCTTTGCGTAGGAATGTCTCCCGCAGGCATCTCCTCCTCTGCGCAGCGAAAGCCGCATTTACTTGCCACCTCCCCTAAAAGGGGCACACCTCGCGAGCGAGAGCCGCATCCAGAAACCGCAGAGGTCGCGACAGCCAGCAGCAATGTCGCCTATTTAGCGAGGCGCGGCAGAGCGAATAGAAGAGGCCGCCGCCGCTACTGTCTGCTTGTTTCTTTCTTTCTTTGGGGTGATGAGGCGGCGACTGGTCCTCGCCGTGCTGTTCTTGGTGACGCTGCAGCTGCTCCTCGGATGCGCGGCCGAAGGGGAGGCCGAAGAGGGCGGCTCGTCGGCCGCGACGCCGGCGGCGGAGCCGGATCAGGAGCCGGAGGCGCCGATGGAGGAGAAGGAGAAGATGGCCCTGTACGCCGCCATCGAGGGCTTCGTCGGCAAGGGGTGGAACGGCTCTGGACTCTTCCCTGACCCCTGCGGCCAGACTCCCATCCAGGTTCGTTTCCGCCGGAGCAAACTTGTTCATTTTCAGAGCAGCATTCTCCAGTCCTTGATTTTCATGGGTGATGCTGGTTTAACCAACGAAGAACATAAAAAAAAACACTGTATTTTGGTCCTTCCTCTTCCTGCTAGTCAACAGCAACGTTTGTATTTTTCAGAAATTTCCCCCAGCCCTGCAGCCTCTTCATTAATCTGAATTTTACTATTTACTGCCTTCTGTTTTGAGCTTCAGTTCAAATTCGTTGCTCCACCGATAAAAACGAAATGCTCAGGATTGGTGTTCCTCGAACTTTCCATTTGCTCCCCAGATCTTAACTTCTGAAGTCTGAACTGTATCATCGCTTCAAGTCCCACTGTTCTTCTGCAGACTCTGTTTCTGCTTTTCCGCCATTGTAGCTGCTCCTCGTTCTCTCTGTAGCTCGACGGTTTCTCGGAGACCGCGAGATTCACTTCACTGTTGGATGGATCAGTTTGAAAAAAAAAACACTGTTGGATGAGCGAGACATTCGTCTGAGAACACCTGTGGCCTCTTTGATTTCTTTTGCCTCATTTGGGGCGGTTTATCCTATGCCCAAGAACTTTCCCCACAGGTGAAAAGGAATCTGTGATTTGAAGCATCATTTTTTTTTCTCAAACACACCCCATATGGTCTTTCTTTACTTTTCTTCGTCCTGTCTTATTCCTTCTTCACTTTGTACCAGAATTTGTGGTACTACTACTACTAGTTTGCTCCACTCTCCTTTCCTTTCTTCACTTTCGCTGATCACTAACTTAATACTACTCATTGCATTGATTTGATGAACACTTTTTTCCATGATGATGAAGAGTTAGTTTAAATTGCTAGCTAATATTGTATATACACTCTCAGTAAGTCGGTAGAAATCGAGTTAGTTTAAATTTCGCTTCCATGTATGTTTCCACAGAGTATTTACCCAATTCTGTTTTACTCGTACTGCTAGTACTTCAGAATTTTCATGACTGTGTAAACAATAATTCCACCAGCAATAATTCAAGTAGTTCGCCTCATTTACTGACTGATGGTTGGATACAAATTCTGTGAAATAATTGGATCTCTCTTTTCTGCAGGGTGTGTCATGTGACCTCTTCAATGGCCTGTGGTACCCGACAGCGATGACCATCGGTCCAGTGCTCGACAACTCGCTGCAGTGCGCCACGGACGCCAGGTTCAGCCCCCAGCTGTTCGACCTCCGCCACCTCAAGACCCTCTCCTTCTACGCCTGCTTCCCGGCGACCAACCCCACGCCGATACCGGCGACCAGCTGGGACAGACTCGCCGGCAGCCTGGAGACGCTCGAGTTCCGCACGAACCCGGGCCTGACCGGCCCCATCCCGGCGTCCCTCGGCCGCCTGGCCAACCTGCAGTCCCTGGTCATCATCGAGAACAACCTCACCGGCGCCGTGCCGCCGGAGCTCGGCGGGCTGGCGAGGCTGCGGCGGCTAGTGCTGTCCGGGAACGGGCTGTCGGGCCCGGTGCCGGCGACGCTCGGTAACGGCCTCCGCGACGAGCTGCTGATCATGGACATGAGCGGGAACTGTCTAACCGGGTCTCTGCCTCCGTCGCTAGGTGGACTCAAGACCCTCCTCAAGATGGACCTGAGCAACAACCGGTTGGAAGGGAGCATCCCGCCGGAGCTCGCCGGGCTCGGCAGCCTCACGCTGCTCGACCTCCGGAACAACAGCCTCGCCGGCGGGCTTCCCGAGTTCGTGCAGGGCATGGCCTCGCTGCAGGACCTGCTGCTCTCCAACAACCCTCTAGGAGGTAACCTGATGAGGTCTGGCTGGGAGAAGATGGCGAGCCTCGCCACGCTGGACCTGTCCAATGCCGGGCTGGTCGGGAGCATCCCGGAGTCCATGGCGGCGCTGCCCCGTCTGCGGTTCCTCGCGCTGGACCACAACCGCCTCTCCGGTGGCGTGCCGGCCAAGCTCGCCGCGCTGCCCAGCATCGGCGCGATGTACCTGAACGGGAACAACCTGACGGGGGCGCTGCAGTTCTCGGCCGGGTTCTACCAGAGGATGGGCAGCCGGTTCGCCACCTGGGACAACCCCGGCCTGTGCTACAGCAATTCCGCCGCGGCGACAGGTGACCGCGCGCCGAGCGGCGTGGCCGTGTGCAAGGACGTGCAGGAGCCACCTAGCGTCGGCGTGAGGGACAAGGTGGACGGGAGTGGCAGGAAGCCTGAGGCGAGCTCCAGCCTCCCGGCGTCCTCTGCAGCTGCCACTGTCACAGACCTATTGTGCATGGTGCTGATCCAGTGGGCTTTGGCTGTCGTGGTGTTCTAGGCAAGAGAAAGTTTAGGTTTTTCAGACAGAAGGTATGGAGCAGATAAAGAAATACAGTTAGCTCAACTAGTTTTCCTGGCTGCTAGTAACTCTTTTTGCATTTTGGCTGGTGGTTATGCAAGTGTATAGTGACAGGTTATTTGTTCTTTTGGTGTAATTAGAAGACTATTTCTGCTACAATGTTACAGGATGATGTGGATATATGCGTGGTTAACAGCCCTGACCTAATGATTTTTGGTGCATGTCTGAATTTGGTTATCTTTACAGTATTGCTCTCATGTGTCAAGATTGTCACTAAACATGCTTGATTTTTCACTGAAGAGTGACATGTACTACTACTGAAGAGTTCAGAATCAAGCATGTACTACTACTGAATAGAGCTCAGTATGCAACCCGAAGTGATGAAACAGAAGATGGTTGCAATGATTCCATGGACGGATGGCAGCAATGTTTTTCCGCAGCACCAGAAAATCAAGTTTTGGCTCTCGAGCTCCAATAATTCCTGCATATTAAAAAATTCGAAAATTATATTTAAAAGTTTCAAAAAATCGTGAAACAAAATTCCAAAAGTACTTGCGAAGTGTCGAGGACTATTGGCACAAAATATCAATTTGATTTTTTTTTTGTATTTTGAGCGACACAAAAATGACACAAATGTGGATCCGAGTATAGTGATTTCAAATCTCCAAAAAAATTCATGATTTGTCGTTTTTGTGTAGCTTAGTATGCAAAATATTCTGAATTAAGATTTTGCATGTTTGCGAGATATATCATTAGCTACTTTTATGATTTTATTTCACGATTTTTTAAAAGTTACTAATATAATTTTTTGGAATTTTTAATATGCTGAGCACGGAGTGCTGGAGCCAAATTGACTTTCCGGAAGAGTAAGACGAAGAATCTAGCCATTGTAGCTCGCTTTTTTCCAGCTTGACTCATCGATGCTTGTCATGGTTTATTTTAACTTCAACCTAAATTTCCATATCTCTTATAGTCTTCGATGAAGCAATCTTAGTCGACACTTACCCAACTCACGCAGAGCAGGTACAATAGAGTAATGTCCTAGCATCACCAATCTTGTCCCCCAAACAATGTCCAACAAAAGCGTTGGATCCGTAGTTTGGGGGACACCGCATCACGATGACACATTTGAGCCACGACGGTTTCCAGTCGCATGCCCCAAATTGTGTCCCAAATTGAGTTTTAATCAATTTTACAACATTTTACACACAAGTCATTCATTTTTTACAGCACAACAATTCAAATAAATTGATTTAATCCAATCATAAAATAAAATAAATTATAGTTCAACTTGATCAAGCCTTGGGCACGTTTGATTGTCCCATCTTTCTTCACGAGATAATTTTGCAGTTGCTCATGAGCATCAGCATCGCATACTTCTCCATGCATGGGAGAAAATCTGTGGACACATGGTGATCAGCATGTGCAAGAGGACCCTGGCACTTATAGGGACCCACATCAATTACTAGCCTCTTGCGCTAGTTCTCAATGATCATATTGTGTATGATCAAATAAGCATTCATCAGCTCCCACGTTTGGTCTTGAGAACATGTAAGAACAGGGTACCTGGCAATCACAAATCGAGATTGGAGCACAACAAATGCACACTCGAGATCCTTCCTATAATTCTCCTGACGTGAAGCAAAGTGACACTTCACCAGAATTAGTGATTGAGGATTGTCTTGATAAATGTTGCCCATCTTGGATAGATGCCACTGACTTGACTAGGTAGTATCATTAGGTATATAGGTGGCATTTGATCTCATAGTTGCATACGGAAGTATGACCTACCATTAGCTTCGCAAACATTGGATAGCGCTGCAGCACGTTGATATCATTGTGTGATTCCGCCATGCCAAATCCATAAGTCCCACCTTTAAGAACCACACTGCAGTAACCATGATGCTCGTTGTACAGACGTTGCCAAGCAATCATTAGGGATGGACATATAGCTTGAGGCTCGAGGCTCGGTTCGGCCTCGTCAAGCCTCGGCTCGGGCTAGACTCGGCTCGAAGGTTGAACAAGCCAAGCCTAAAACCTGAAACTCAGGCTCGAGGCTCGACAAGCCCGCTCGATCAAGCTCGCAAGCCGGCTCGAAGGCTCGATGTAATTAAAAAATTTGCCATAATCTTTGCTAAAATTGTAACAATTCACAATTATGATCAACAATTCATCATGAATACATGCATAACATAGTATACCAAGATTCAGAAAGTACGAAACATTGCTATCAGTTCTAATAAGCATGACACTCAAATTCATTTAACTAATGTACTACGAAACATTGCAGTTTGCAGGAGATAATTACCCAAGCATTATTAATAGAAATTAAAACAATCCAAGCCAAGAAAAGATGAGGTCATGAGGGATTACTAATGCAGCAGCACGCAGCAGGTGAGGTAGTCCCTAGTCATGCTCGTGCACAAGCACAGCGGGAGGCCGGCGGGTGGAGACATGCAGAGGCCGAAGGGCCGGCGGGCGGAGGGCCGCTGCCTCTAAGCTCTAACCCTAGCCCTGCCTTGCCGAGCACCTACTCCTCCACGCCAAACCAAGGGGAGGGCCGGGGGGAACAGGTTCAGGACTTCAGGAGGGGTAGAGGCAAGGGAGGAGCGCCATGGAGGATGGGGGCGAGAGGGCTGGGGCGGTCGGCGGTGGTGGGCGATGGCCGATGGGCGTGGCGACGCCTGGAGATGGGGGCGAGAACACAAGAGGCGGCTGGGGTCGGGCTCGGGGGGTATCGCGAGGGCAGGAGGACGGGGTGGAGAGTGGAGGAGGGGCCGCGGGGGGTATCGACTCAGTTCATTAGGGTATCGGCTCGACGAGCCGTACGAGCGAGCTTCGAGCCGCACCGAGCGAGCCGCGAGCCTTCTTTTTAACAGATTTTCAACATCAAGCCGAGCTTGGGCTCGGCTCGAGTTTTACCAAGCCAGGTCGAGCCGAGCCACGAGCCGGCTCAGATCGTCTCGATTCCACCCCTAGCAATCATGCAGTTATTCCATGACTAGTGCATGCAATCGATACTTTCAAGCATAATAATAAATCCTATTACTGCATTTGTTGCCATGGTCCTAGCCGTCTCTTATTTATTTCGCCCTCTCAAATAGTTTTTGCCGAACTTTTCCACAACCGCTCTACGGAATCTCTACATGGCCTTTGTCCAGGTAGGTATGCGCCGTCAGGTCTTTGCATCTCGGTAACCCTGAACGTTAAAATCGAGAAGCAAAATGGCAAATTTCATGGCAAATTTTCTAAATTGAAGCTCTACATTAGATTTTTGGGGGTTTGGTTTTCACGCGTACCTACCTGAACGACGAAGGGGGTCCTCAGAGGCGAGGGAGAGTGTCCGCAACGCAGGGGACTAGAGGCGGTAGGGAGGAGAGGTAGAGGATCGGAGGCGGCGGTGGTGGAGGGAGGCGGCAGCAGTGGCGGTGGACAGTGGTCTAGGAGGGCGGGGAAGAATAATGTGGCACGAGTCTAAAATATTTGTCCAAATATTCTTCGGATCTTTGCCACCAAGTACTAGCCTCAGACGGCTGCAAGTAGAAAACGACTCTAAGAACGTCCGTTCTTCAAATATTTCATATTTTGCCACCAAGTACCTCCCTAGCTAAGATGACTAGTAATTTGAAAAGAAATAATATTCAAAACTCTCGGTATATTCAGAACTCCGACGTTTGATTATTCTAAAACTTGTGAATTATTCATAATTTAAAGGCAAAGGAAGGTGTGCATACATGCTTTCTAATGTGAAATTGAGTACCCTAAGACTAAATGAGGTTCATAAATTGAAGAAAATAATTGGCGTCGTATAAACCTTGGATCTTACCCTCAAAGACATGAAGACTCCTAGTGTTCATGGGCATGCTACAGAGCAATAAGGTGCGGGTGTTTTGAATTTGACTAATTCAAAAGTTTAATTGATACGTAGTAAACGTATCTATAATTTTTGATGCTTCATGCTTATTTAGTATCAACTTTACTTTGCTTTATCTACACTTTGAGGTATTTTTATATATTTTATGGGACTAACCTATTGACAAGATGCCACAGTGTCAGTTGCCCATTTTCTACTGTTTTTGGTCTCAGAAAAGCTAGAAAATAAATATTCTTAGAATTGGACGGGACAAAAGCCAAAGTCACTATTTTTTTAGAAGACACACGGAGCCCGAAGGAGAGACGGAGGAGGGCCACGAGGCGGCCACACCTGGTGGTGGCGCGGGTCCCCCTGGTCGCGCCATCCTAGGGTGTGGTCCCCTCGAGGCTCCACCGACCTTGACCTTCCGCCTATATAAAGCCTCCGAAGGGAAAACCCTAGATGAACCAACCTCCATCCACGAAAAGTTCCACAGCGTCGCCGCCACCGAAGAAGAGATTCAGGGGACAGAAGTCTCTATTCCGGCACCCTACCGAGATGGGAAATTAACTCGGAGCCATCTCCATCGATCTCCACCACCATCTCTATCGCCGTTGCTAATTCCCATGATGAGGAGGGAGTAGTTCTTCCTCGAGGCTAACGGCTCTACTGATAGCTATGTGTTCATCTCTCTCTCTATGCGTGATATTTATGTGATCATGAGCTTTGTAATCAAGTATATCTACTCTACTACTCAAGTGCTTTAATTATAATCTCTGGTTATCCCCACATGTGTGAAGTTGAAAGCGTGCACACCATGTGGCAATACATAAATACTTATCATGAGTTATATTTGGAGTTGGATGTATCTATGGAATTATGGTGTTTGTTGGAACCATCTAGCGCTCAAGGTGACAGTGTGGTGTTATCTAGATGGGTAAAGCGAACTTTAAGGAGTGCTTTTGTAGCCCTACCGTGGATTAGAGTTATCCAACCGGAGAGTAGGTCAGAGTAGCATAATGAATAGAAGATATTTATATGAGAGTGTCCACTAGTGAAAGTAAACCTATTTCTAAGTTGAGTCAGTAAACCTACTTACTCTTTATCTACAACAAGCATTTGAGTTGTTCTGTTTCAAGCATTCATATGATGATTTATTCAATCATGTTCTTTATCTTCCTTGTTTGCACAAGACTCTTATCTATCGAGTATTACTTTGAAAGCCATCATTGTGAAAAAACTTTTATGTTTGAGCAAAGAGTGCTCCTATTGTAAAACTCCTACAAAAGCTTTATTTGTGAAACTGTTTGCCAGCTGTTCTCTGACTAAGAACAAAGTTTGCCAATTCCAATTATGATTTATCTTTATGCATCTCTATTGTGGCTCCTGTACTTGTTGCAAGCGAAGTTATATAATGGTGAGTTACTTTCTTCTATGTGTTGTGTAATGGTAAGTGTGATGCTTCTTGTCTGTATTCTTTTATCGACTCTTCACTCCATAAACCTGTGGACATGTTTACTGATCTCAGTTTTCGCTTGGGGACAAGCGAAGGTCTAAGCTTGGGGGGGAGTGTAGGGGTTCATAGCATGGAAAACAAAAAAAAATTCTACCGCATGCAAACAAAGAAGCCAAGATCTATCTACTAGATTGTAGCAACGAGTCGATAGAGGAACTCACCCTCGAAGATTCCAAAGTGGTTAACGAGACCAGATTCTCGTGGGTGATGTAGTCGTACTCTTGCCGACCTCAAGATCGTGTAGACGATCCTTCCGGCGCTGCGTTCTGGCAGCGCTTCCGCAGTCGGTCACACGTTCGGTACTCGATGAAGACCTTCCTCTCCCTTGTTCCAGCAGGCAGCGGAGGTTGTAGCACTCTCCTCGCGATTCCGGCAGCACGACGGCGTGGTACCGGAAGTAGAGGGGAGATCTCGCAGGGCTTCGCCTTAAGCCGGAGCGAGTATGGTGGACTATGAGAGAGGCCTTGGCGATCTAGGGTTTAGAGGCACCAATGGGCGGAGCTTAGCCGGAGGCTAGGTCTTGGGGAATCCCCAACTCGGCGGGTTGGAGGAAACCCTAGGGCGGCGGCGACTTGTGGTGGCCGGTGGCTAGGGCTAGGGTTTGGGTGGTGTTGGGTGTAGACTAGAGGGGGCACCCCTGCCCCTTCTTTTATAGGTGGGAGGGCGCCGGTTGGGAGGAGGGAGTCCTCCCCCAACTCGGCCTCCTTGGCCGGCGAGTGGAGGGAGGATGACTTCCTCCCCAAGTAGGTTTCCTACTCTCCCTCCACCAAGCAAACTTGTCGTTTGACTTTTCAAATTGGTGTTTGACTTTTCAAGCTAGGATTTGATTTCTTCCTTTATTTTGCCCAGCCATGATACCTAGTACATGATGCAACCATTCCACAATGTTATGACACATTCATGTACCCTTCCCCTCCGGAGTGCCGGACCTTCCGGAACCTTCTAGAACATTCCCGATGAAAACACCGGAATCATTCCCCAACTCCGAAACAGGACTTTCCTTATATGATTCTTATTCTCCGGACCATTCCGGATCTCCTCGTGATATCTCGGATCCCATCCGAGACTCCGAACAACATTCGGTCTCTTACTCATCATTCCATAACTACACAACAACATCGAATCCTTAAGTGTGTCTCCCTACGGTTCGTGAATTATGCGGACATGATCGAGACACTTCTCTGAACAATAATCAATAGAGGAATCTGGAAATTCATATGGCTCCCACATATTTCTACGATTACTTTGCGATCGAATGAACCACTTACATACGATACCAATTTCCCTTTGTCTCACGATAGTTTACGTATCCGAGGTTTTGATCGTCGGTATCTCTAAATACCTAGTTCAACCTCGTTACTGATAAGTACTCTTTTCTCGTTCCCGTGATATGTGATCCCTTGTGATCCAGTCACATGCTTGCAAGCTAATTGGATGACATTCCACCGAGAGGGCCCAGAGTATATCTATCTGTCATATGGATGGACAAATCCCACTCTTGATCCATGTGTCTCAACCCATACTTTCCGAACACTCAATGCCATCTTTATAGCCACCCAGTTACGGTGTGGTGTTTGATGTCATCAAAGCATCCTTCTGGTGATGGTGATAAGCATGATCTCATGGTCGAAGGAATTAGGTTACTATGTATCAGAAAGCTTATAGCAATTGAACTATTTAAAATTACTTGATCTTTATGCTACGCTTATCTATAGGAGTATGTCCACCATACCATTCTCCTAATTATATGATATTGTTATTAACAACATCTCAAATGTTCATGATCAAGAAACCATGATCATCTATTAATCAACAAGATAGTATTGTGAAGAGGCTTTACTAGGGACTCTAATTTAGTTTACAAATCACACAAGTATTAATGTTTCTGGTTAATACTGTTATAGAATGAATGTAAACATTTATCATAAACACAAAGATATAATAATAACTATATTTATTATTGCCTCTAGGGCATATCTCCAACAGTCTCCCACTTGCACTAGAGTCAACTAATCTAGATTACATGGTAATATACCAAACACCCATGGCAGTTTGGTGTTGGTCATGTTTTGCCCTCGGGAGAGATTTAGTCAATGGGTCTGCCACATTCAGATATGTGTGTACTTTGCAAATATTTATGTCACCATATTGGACATGTTCTCGAATAGCGTGAAAACGTAGCTTGATGTGCTTCAGCTTCTTGTGTGACCTTGGTTCTTGCGCATTGGCTATGGCGCCCATGTTTTCACAGTAGATAGACATTGGGTCCAACGCACTTGGAACCACACCGAGCTCTGTAATGAACTCCTTCATCCATATCGCTTCTTGTGAAGCCTCCGAAGCAACTATGTATTCCAATTCAGTTGAAGATCTCGCCACAACACTTTGCTTTGCACTCCTCCAGCTAACTGCTGCATCATTCAAAGTAAATACGTATCCAGATTGAGATTTAGAATCATCCGGATCGGTGTTCCAACTAGCATCGGTGTAACCATTAACAACGAGCTGTTCATCACCTCCATAAGAAAGAACCATATCCTTAGTTCTTCTCAAGTACTTAAGGATGTTTTTGACCGCTGTCCAATGATCCACTCCTGGATCACTTTGATATCTGCTAGTTAAACTAACAGCATATGCAATGTCGGGTCTAGTACATAGCATGGAATACATTAGAGATCCTATGGTCGAGGCATAGGAGTCTTACTCATCCTTTCTCTATCTTCGCGTTCTTTGGACTTTGAGTTTTACTCAACGTCAGATTGGCAACATGGGCAAGAACCCTTTCTTGCTATCTTCCATTCCAAACCTCTTTAGAACTTTGTCCAAATATGTACTTTGTGACAATGATATTAGGCGTCTCGATCTATCTCTATAAATCTTTATGCCTAATATGTAAGCTGCTTCGCCAAGATCTTTCATTGAAAAGCTATTATTCAAATATTCTTTGACACTATTAAGAAGGTCTACATCATTCCCAATAAACAATATGTCATCTACATATAGTATTAAGAATGCTACAGAGCTCCCACTCACTTTCTTGTAAATACAAGATTCTCCATAAGTTTGTATAAAACCAAAACTTTTGATTACCTTATCAAAACGTTGATTCCAACTTCGGGATGCTTGCTTCAACCCATATATGGACCATTGAAGTTTGCATACCTTGTGAGCATATTTAGGATCGACAAAACCTTTGGGTTGCATCATATACAACTCTTCATCAATGTCTCCATTGAGGAATGCTGTTTTGACATCCATCTGCCATATCTCATAATCATAATATGCAGCGATTGCTAACATAATCCTCACAGACTTTAGCTTCGCTACTGGTGAGAATGTCTCATCGTAGTCAACTCCTTGAATTTTTCGAAACCCCTTTGCGACAAGTCGAGCTTTATAGACAGTAACATTACCATCAACATCTGTTTTCTTCTTGAAAATCCATTTGTTCTCGACAGCCTTCCGGCCATCCGGTAAGTCCACCAAAGTCCATACTTGGTTTTTGTACATGGATTCAATTTCGGATTTCATGGCTTCTTGCCATTTATTGGAATCTGGGCTCATCATCGCTTCCTCATATGTCGCAGGGTCATCGGTGTTATCCACCAACATGACACTCATAACAGGATCATACCAATCAGGAGTGGTACGAGTTCTCGTTGACCTGCGAGGTTCTGTAGCAACTTCAACTGAAGTTTCATGATCATCATCATTAGCTTCCTCTCTAATTGTGTAGGATCCACAGGAACTTCTTCCTGTGCTGCGCTACTCGCAAGTTAGAGAGAAGGTTCAACAACCTCGTCGAGTTCTACTTTCCTTCCAGTCACTTCTTTCGAGAGAAATTCCTTCTCTAGAAAGGATCCATTCTTGGCAACGAAGATTTTGCCCTCGGATCTATGATAAAAGGTATACCCAATAGTTTCCTTCGGGTATCCTATGAAGACGCATTTTTCCGCTTTGGGTTCAAGCTTGTCCGGTTGTAACTTCTTTACATAGGCTTCTCAACCCCAAACTTTAAGGAACGACAATCTAGGTTTCTTCCCAAACCATAATTCATACGGTGTCATTTCAACGGATTTAGATGGTGCCCTATTTAAAGTGAATGCGGTTGTTTCTAATGCGTAACCCCAAAACGATAGCGGTAAATCTGTAAGTGGCATCACAGAACGAACCATATCTAAGAGAGTTCGATTACGACGTTCGGACACACCATTACGCTGTGGTGTTCCTGGCGGTGTCAATTGTGAAAGTATTCCGCATTTCTTCAAATGCTCGCCAAACTCGTAACTTAGATATTCACCTCCACGATCGTAACGAAATTTAATCTTCTTGTTACGTTGATTCTCCACCTCACTTTGAAATTCCTTAAACTTCTCGAAAGTTTCGGACTTATGTTTCATGAAATAGATATACCCATATCTACTCAAGTCATCCGTGAAGGTAAGAACATAACGATAACCACGGCGCGATGCTACACTCATTGGACCACACACATCGGTATATATGATTTCCAATAAGTCCGTAGCTCGCTCTATCATACCAGAAAATCGAGTCTTAGTCATTTTACCCATCAGACATGCCTCGCATCTTTCAAGTGATTCGAAATCAAGTGATTCAATAAGTCCATCGGAATGGAGTTTCTTCATACGCTTCACTCCAATATGACCAAGACGACAGTGCCACATATAGGTCGAGTTATCGCTCAATTTCAAACGTTTAGCTTCAATGTTATTAATATGTGTATTTCCACTATCGAGATTCAATAAGAATAGACCATCTATCAAAGGTGCATGTGCATAAAACATATTACTCATATAAATCGAACAACCATTATTCTCGGATTTAAACAAGTAACCGCCTCGGAATAAACAAGGTCCCAATATAATGTTCATGCTCAACGCAGGCACCAAATAACAATTATTGAAGTATAAAACTAATCCCGATGGTAGATGAAGAGGTAGCGTGCCAACCGCGATCACATCAACCTTTGATCCATTTCCAACGCGCATCGTCACCTCGTTCTTCGCTAGCTTCCGTTTATTCTGCAGTACCTGTTTCGAGTTACAAATATGAGCAACCGAACCAGTATCAAATACCCAGGCACTACTACGAGTACTAGTGAGATACACATCAATAACATGTATATCAGATATACCTTTCTTCTTGATGTTGCCGTTCTTCAAATCCGCCAAGTACTTTGGGCAATTCCGCTTCCAGTGACCTTCTCCCTTGCAGTAAAAGCACTCAGTATCAGGCTTAGGCCCAACCTTGGTCTTCTTCGCCGGTGCGGTAACTTTCTTACCGCCCTTCTTAAAGTTTACCTTTTGCTTAGACTTGCCTTTCTTGAATTTGGTGGTCTTATTAACCAACAACACTTGATGCTCTTTCTTGATCTCCACTTCTGCAGATTTCAACATGGAGAAGAGTTCTGGCAACGTCTTGTTCATGTTTTGCATATTGTAGTTCATCACAAAGTTCTTGTAACTTGGTGGTAGTGATTGGAGGACACGGTAAATCCCCAAAGCATTAGGAATCACTATACCCAAACTTTGGAGTTTGTTTGCGTGCCCAGACATCTTAAGCACATGCTCACTGACGGAGCTGCCCTCTTCCATCTTGCAGTTAAAGAACTTTTCAGAAGCCTCATAACTCTCAACTGCCACGTGAGCCTCAAATATCATTTTGAGTTCACGGACAATATCATGTGGGTCATGGTTCTCAAACCTTTTCTGAAGGTCCGATTCCAAACCATACAAGATAGCACACTGAACTGTGGAGTACTGATTCTTCCAAGTGAGGTAAATGTTCTTTACTTCATCGGTAGCATCAGCTGCAGGCGGGTCACCCGGCGGTGCATCCAGCACATAGGTCAAATTACCAGCATTGAGGACAATCCTAAAATTGCGGAACCAATCCGCGAACTTGCTTCCATTGTTTTTCAACTTTTATTTCTCTAGGAACACATTAAAATTGATGGTAGGGGCCGCCATTGATCTACAACATATTTGCAATAGTTTAGACTACGTTTATGACAAATTGAGTTCTAATTAATAGTTAAATTAATCTAGGTGAACTCCCACTCAAAACAATATCCCTCACATTGTTTTAGTGATCACACGAACCAAATCCACCACATCAAAACCGATCATCACGAGAGTTGATGTAGCTTCAATGGCAAACAATCGACATGTTCATCATATCTACTATATGACTCATGCTTTACCTTTTGGTGATCCGTGTTCCGAGACCATATCTGTACATGCTGGGCTCGTCAAGATCAAACCTTAGATTTTGCATGAGCAAATCTGGCTTGCTCACGTTGTATACACTTGCAGAATCTAACACACCCGATCATCACGTGGTGCTTCGAAACAACAAGCTTTAGCAACGGTGATTACTAAGGATGATGTGGCATCCCGCAAAACCACTACTAGAAAATCGCGTTGAATTTGTGCATTGCATCGTCATCATAATGCATTGTTTGCATAAAACTATTTTCGCAAAGCCGTTTTGTTTTCTAAACACCCCACCTTTGTTCTAATGCAAACCCGGGTCGCCGGATTATTTTGTTTTGGCCGCGAGCGGTTTGCAAACGGTCCAATTAAACAAATAAAAATTTATTTTATTTTTAGCGGGGGCAGTCGAACGGGCCGTCCCGACCCGAACGACCACCCCCAGTTTAAAAATCGGTCCACCTAACCACCCTGCTAATCCTATAGCTACCCAGAAATCTACCCAACCCACACCCTCCACCTCACCCGGCCCAATCATCTCCTGCCACCTCACCTCCTCCCTCTCCCTCCACCACTCAACTCTCGCCACGTCATCCTATCCTCTCAGCCCTCCCTCCCTCCCTCACAGCACACACGCCGTCCTCATCCACCCGCGGGACCCACGTCCCTGGCCCACCTAACCCAGCCACGCACTAACTCACGCACCCCCCGCAGAACCACACACGCCATGCCAGCCCCCACTGCCACAGGGCTCAGCCTGCCCCACCCCCACGCCTGTTTCTTCTTCCAAAGCACCCTTCTCCCCTGCCCCTACCTTCCAACCGCTGAGCCCCTGCTCTCCCTCCCTAGTCTCTCGCCTCCGCCCTCCGCAGCCCCACAGACCCTCCACAGCAGCCGCCAAGCCACACCTCACACTGCCACAAGGCTCCATGGCAGCCCGGCCATGAGCAACCTCCTTGCCACGGCTCTCCTCACCCACGCCCGTCCCGCTCGAGCTCGCGTCGCCAAGATCCCGCCTCGGCTCCGCCGCTCCTCGTGCTTCTGGCCCGCGAGCTCGCCCGGCAGCACCTCGCCACCGCCTCCACTGCACTCCCACCGCGCCCGCAGCCGCTGCCAGACCCCGTCCGCCTCTTCAAGGCCCGTCCCGCGCCACCGCCGCCACCAGCCTCCGCTTAGCGGAGCCCGCGATCGCGCCTCGCCATCGCGCCCGCTGCTCTCCGCCCGTTCACGACCCTGGCCTCCGTCTCCGACGCGGCCCCTCCAAGCCCGTCGCCGGCCACCGCGTGGTGCCTGCTGCTCCTGTTCCTGCAACGGCTCAGTGGCCACTCGTTTTGGTCAGTGGTAAGTTGTTGAACGGTGCGCCAGATGGCCGATCTGCGACATGGAGTCGGAATCATAAGTTCTCCACATGGAACCCGACCGCCGAAAAGAACAAAGATCATGGAAGCATGTCGCCAAGATCTTCTTTCCGAATCCGCGTTCGATGGCAAGACCCTAAAGACGTCTCCACGGACCAAGACCACCGGCAAGACCTCCGCCTGGACTCCAAGACCTGCCTCCGGACATCGAGCCACAAGATCTTCCAGATACATGACCATAAGCTCGACCCCGAGGATGACCGACGCTAAGATCGCCGCACGGACGCGCCACGGTTTTAGGAGGAACTCTCGGGCACCGTGCGACAAGAACTCCTTCCCCCGGACACCGAGACCCCGACGCGACAAGTGCTTCAGCCCGAACGCCAGGACCGTCGACATGACCCGACCATCGTGAATGCGCCAAGACCTACCCCTGAGTCCAAGAACGACCTCGTCGAACCCTGGACCCCGAGACCGACCCCGAACCCCGGAACCCCCAAGATCGTCGAGACCCCTAATGTGTGAACCCTTTTCCGAGAACCCTATTTTATAACATAATAACCTTGTCGCATATTAAACTGTCATTTATCTCGCATGCATCTCATTGGTTTGGGGGCCTTATGCCGATTCACCTTATAATTAAATATGGGGCCCATATGCGGGCAAACCTAGTCTCATATCGGCCTCATTTAAACTGGTTTAGCGAACCGGTATCTTATCTCGCCTTGTTTTAACAACATTTAAATTGCGGGGAATCTAAACAACATGAACCATCTAATTAATTGTCGGGGCCCCGGTTCCGCTTAATATGACCTGATTGCATCGCACCTTGCCATGCCATGCATCATACATGCATCATGTCGATCTTCTGCCGTGGTATTAAATAGTGCATCCGGTGTTCTTCTAGTGTTTTGCTTCTTCGCGGATAAGGCCGTTGAGTTGATGTGAGCTTCGCCCCGATCTTCGGTTGAACTCCCTTCGACAATGTTTTCAGGCGAGCATCTCCCCCTTTCTACCTATCTTACTTTTATAGTCTTTATTCCCTCCTGTTGATCTATTGCTATCTGTGTTGCGATGCTTTAGTTTCGCACTGTGATATCCTTGCAGCCTTATATTGCCTTGGACACACCCTATTACTGTTGTTTGGTAGATAGTTGGACTTGCGTCGCAGATGCTTGCTCAAGTCGATGTGTGTCGTCATATGCCTGATTCTTGTCGATGTTTTGCCGCATGTTGATGTTGGAGATGATTCTAGTTTTACTTATCATCACTTTAATTTCGTTTAACAACTAAAATTGAATAAGCGAGAGGCATCGGTGGGTGATAGATAATATTTGGTTTCAACGCCCACTTGTGTCCCGTAAGACCGAGTACTTGATAATTGCCTTGATTTATCGCGCTATCCACATCCGGGAGGTATATGGGACCCCACGAGCGAGCTTGATTCATTCTTATTTCTTGGGGCCACAAACTAGTTTGAGGTTTTATTTACGATCCTACTTATGCCATGTTTTATTGCTTTATTTACGATTGTGCGAGGAGCACTGAT
Organism: Avena longiglumis; assembly: GCA_030063025.1. NCBI lineage: Eukaryota > Viridiplantae > Streptophyta > Magnoliopsida > Poales > Poaceae > Avena > Avena longiglumis. The sequence goes on from CP125973.1 coordinate 539,755,439, forward strand.
CTTGCTTAGGAGGACACGATTCCGCGGTGTCGACAAGCCCAGCCACACTTTCGGGTTCCCGATCGTTCACCGTATTACCCAAACCTTGAGGCCGTCTCGAGCTTGCTTACTCGCTATGGATTCTACTTAAGGTGGCCCTCAAATATTTCGAATCTGTGTGATTGTTGGTCAAATGTGAAAGCCTCGGGTTTTGATTTGGTTTTTCCGAGGTTGATCGGCGTGTGTTGCTATTGGTGCACCGCCGGTAAAACTTTTCAAAGCCGTGTCCATGGATATGGACGACTTGGAGCACAAGATCTCGATCATAGACAAGCATAACTAAAGTTTATGCTATAAATTTGACTTATAATGACTAGTAATCAGCTTCACTATAATGGAATGGCTAATTAATACGCCCACAATTGCTTGTTTGGTTGTCGCCATGACAATTGTATCGACTAGTAAATCTTGCAACTACAACGGAATGGCTGAATAAAAGTACCAACAAGCTTTGGGTTTGGGTTTATCTCATGCTATCTGTACCTGATTAGTAATTGTTGCAACTATTACGGAATGGTTAACTAAAAGTGCCTACTGCTTACTTTATCAGGATGAATATCTAAACCTGACTAGTAATTGCTGCAACGCTAACTGAATAAGTAAAACTACCAACGGTGTGAGTTCCTCGGTTGACTTCCTCATTTGGTCTCGAGGGGGAAACACCAGGATGGGTTTGTTTGGTGTTAGCTTCAGGTTGGATCCGAATAGGTCTTTCTTACCCCGCTCTGATTGCCGCCAGTTGTATCGAGTCTCTATAGATTGTTCGATATGTCGCCGCGCCGCTTGATCCACCATACCTATGTAGGCGAGGACCGCCAATTCTAGCCTCGCTGTCTTGGCCTCAAGATCGACGCTCCTTCTTTTCCTTTGCCCTTTGTCGGCACCCCTTTTGTTTAAGCAGGTTTTGAGATCGACGCCGTTAGCGGGGTTACCCTTCCGCTTGGCACAGGCGAGTTATGGACGCCATTGGTTATTCTTCAGGGCTCTTAGCCCCATTTGCATCTTGTCCGTAGTCGGACGGTCTATCATTCTCAAGGTGATTGGATCTTTGTATATTGTATCTGTATTCTTGACTCTTTGAGTCGCTGTTATATATATCTGTTCTGTGGGTCCCATCGAGGACTGTTGTGTAATGTTATTACTTCGTTTTCCACCCGCACGAAAGTGCCTGGTGGGCACCTTTGAATCGTTTCTATGCGGGTTTGGCGAATTTTGCTCAAACTTGCATAGGTCCGATTCTGAGGGTGTTACAGATGAACACTTTAATATTTGAAATTTATGTGCATGAGGGATCATCTTATAATGTTACCGTCGTTAACTAAGCAATACAAGATGCATAAAGGATTAACATCACATGCAATTCATAATATTTTGTATGATATGGCCTTTCTTCTTGTGCTTCTGATCTCCATCTTCAAGCACGAACATGATCTCCATCATCATAGGCATAGCGTCAAGGTCAATGGCGCCGTTTCATGGTTGTCGTCCACCAGCTCCAACTATTACAACTACTTTGAATAGACACGCGTGTCTTAACAGAAATTAAAGACAACCATATGGCTCCTGCCGGTTGCCAACTTACAATAAGGAACATTGCATACATCAAATATAATCACAATCATGGCCATATCACATCACAGCACACCCCTGCAAAACAAAGTTGGACGCCTCTAATTTTCTTTGCATATTTTACATGGTTTGGGGCTTTCAATAAGTATCGATCTAACTTACGAACAAGAACCACAACGTTGATGTTTGAACTATCAAGTGCCCGTTGTAAATTGGACCTATACTCTAATGGGAGAGACAGACACCTGCAAAGCCACTTATGCAATACAAGTTGCATGTTGAGCGTGGAGCAAGTCTCATGAACGATGTCATGTAAGGTTAGCCCGGGCCGCTTCATTCCATCATACCGCAAGATGCAAAGTACACAAGAAGCAATTGATAATAAAAGCACCACCACCCACAACTACCATTGTGTTCTACTCGTGCAACTGATCTACATATAGACACGGCTCTGATACCACTTTAGGGGTTCGTAGCATGGAAAACAAAAAAAATTCCATCGCATGCAAACAAACAAGCCAAGATCTCTCTACTAGATTGTAGCAACGAGTCGATAGAGGAACTCACCCTCGAAGATTCCAAAGCGGTTAACGAGAGCAGATTCTCGTGGGTGATGTAGTCGTACTCTTGCCGATCTCAAGATCGCGTAGACGATCCTTCCGGCCAAGCTCCTAAGCGCTTCGCAATCGGTCACATCGCTCGGTACTGATGAAGACCTTCCTCTCCCTTGTTCCAAGAAAATGGAGGTTGTAGCACTCTCCTCGCGATTCCGGCAGCACGACGGCGTGGTACCGGAAGAAGAGGGGAGATCTCGCAGGGCTTCGCCTTAAGCCGGAGCGAGTATGGTGGACTATGAGAGAGGCCTTGGCGATCTAGGGTTTGGAGGCACCAAGGGGCGGAGCTTGGCCGGCGGCTTGGGCTTGGGGAAGCCCCAACTCGGCGGGTTGGAGGAAACCCTAGGGCGGCGGCGACTTGTGGTGGCCGGCGGCTAGGGCTAGGGTTTGGGTGGTGTTGGGTGTAGACTAGAGGGGGCACCCCTGCCCCTTCTTTTATAGGTGGGAAGGCGCCAGTTGGGAGGAGGGAGTCCTCCTCCAATTCGGCCTCCTTGGACGGTGGGTGGAGGGAGGAGGACTTCCTCCCCAAGTAGGTTTCCTACTCTCCCTCCACCAAGCAAACTTGTCGTTTGACTTTTCAAACTAGGATTTGATTTCTTCCTTTATTTTGCCCAGCCATGATACCTAGTACATGATGCAACCATTCCACATTGTTATGACACATTCATGTACCCTTCCCCTTCGGAGTGTCGGACCTTCCGGAACCTTCTAGAACATTCCCGATGAAAACACCGGAATCATTCCCCAACTCTGAAACAGGACTTTACTTATATGATTCTTATTCTCCAGACCATTCCGGATCTCCTCGTGATATCTCGGATCCCATCCGAGACTCCGAACAACATTCGGTCTCTTACTCATCATTCCATAACTACACAACAACATCGAATCCTTAAGTGTGTCTCCCTACGGTTCGTGAATTATGCGGACATGATCGAGACACTTCTCCAAAAAATAACCAATAGAGGAATCTGGAAATTCATATGGCTCCCACATAGTTATACGATTACTTTGCGATCGAATGAACCACTTACATACGATACCAATTTCCCTTTGTCTCACGATAGTTTACTTATCCGAGGTTTTGATCGTCGGTATCTCTACATACCTAGTTCAACCTTGTTACTAATAAGTACCCTTTTCTCGTTCCCGGGATATGTGATCCCTTGTGAGCCAGTCACATGCTTGCAATATAATTGGATGACATTCCACCGAGAGGGCCCAAAGTATATATATCCGTCATATGGATGGACAAATCCCACTCTTGATCCATGTGTCTCAACCCATACTTTCCGAACACTCAATGCCACCTTTATAGCTACCCAGTTACGGTGTGCTGTTTGATGTCATCAAAGCATCCTTCTGGTGATGGTGATAAGCATGATCTCATGGTCGAAGGAATTAGGTTACTATGTATCAGAAAGCTTATAGCAATTGAACTATTTAAAATGACTTGATCTTTATGCTACGCTTATCTATAGGAGTATGTACACCATACCATTCTCCTAATGATATGATATTGTTATTAACAACATCTAAAATGTTCATGATCAAGAAACCATGATCATCTATTAATCAACAAGCTAGTATTATGAAGAGGCTTTACTAGGGACTCTAATTTAGTTTACAAATCATACAAGTATTAATGTTTCTGGTTAATACTGTTATAGCATGAATGTAAACATTTATCATAAACACAAATATAATAATAACTACATTTATTATTGCCTCTAGGGCATATCTCCAACAGGGAGTTGATACGTCCATTTTGCATCACCATTCTATATCATAATTTGCCTCTATTCATTGATATATTTCATATTAAGAGGTGATACTTATGTCTTTTCATCTATTTTTGCATGTTGGATGATTCTTGGAGGATGAACTGCCGGAGTTAGGATTCTGATGGAAAAAAGAGGTGTTTTGTTGCAATTACACGAAGATCAGAAAAATACCTGAAAAACTACGGAAAATCATATTTTCCCAGAAGACGAAGAATGCCAGAAGGGGAGGCGGAGATGGGCCACAGGGGCCCCACACCCCCCAGGCGCGAGCCAGCCCTAGGCCGCGCCTACTGGGGGTGTGGCCCACCTAGCCCACCTCTGACTCCGCCCACTCGCCTATATCTTCTCCTCGAAACCCTAATACACGGGGAGCAACCATAGAAAGATTATGCCGCATCTACGGGCGGAAAACACCGAGAGAGAAAGAGCTCTCTGGTAGATAGATTTTTGCCGGGGAAATTCCTTCCTGGAGAAGGGAGATCATCGCCATCAACACCATCATCAAGCTAGACTTCATCGGGATCATCATCATCTACACCATCATCTCCACCAGCACCATCATCACCACTCCATCCTGCTGTAACAATTGTGTTGAATACATGCATAGTTCGTAGGGGAAACTTTCTCGGTGTTGATTACTATTGTAGTTGATGCTTGTGAATGGAAGCAATGGATTATTGCTTATGTTCAGATTGTTATCCATTACCAAATCATCTCTGATCTTGATCCATATGATGTCTCGTGAGTAGTTTGTTTAGTTTTTGAGAACATGGGAGAAGTCATATTGTTAATAGTGGATTTGTGTTGAGATATTATTCAATGGTTTAGTATTTAAGTTTTGGTGTTATTCTTCTAGTGGTGTCATGTGAACGCTGACTACATGATACTTCACCATTTATGGGCCTAGGGGAATGCATTGTGTATTTGTCTACTAATTATGGGGTTGCCGGAGTGACAGGAACCTGAACCCCCGTTAGGACACCATTGCACAAGGGAGTGTAGGATCTCAGAGTTTAAGGCTGTGGTTAGGTTTGTACCTTAATTGCTTTTATGTAGTTGCAGATGCTTGCGGGGGGGGGGGGGGTTAATCACAAGTATGTATTACTCCAAGTAAGGTCGGTACATTAGCACAGGTTCACCCATATAACACTTATAACATCAATGAAGGGTACTCAACTATTTGAAGCGAAAGCACTTGACAGAATCCCCATGTGTCCTCGAGAACGTTTGGTCCTTATAAGTATTTCCACTGGCTTGTCATTTGCTAAGAAAGGATTGGGCCACTTGCTGTAATTGTTCGTTGTCTTTATTACTTGCACTTTATTTCCTTGCTTTATCAGAAAACCACTAAAAATTCGTTTGCTAAGTATTTACAGAGATTTCCTGCTCCATACCACTAGTCAACACCTTCTGCTCCTCGTTGGGATCGACACTCCTATTTATCGAAAGTACTACGATACACCCCCTATACTTGTGGGTCATCAGATACTTTTATCACTTCCTCCCTGAGTTCGATAAACCTTGGGTGATCCACTTAAGGGAAACTTGTTGTTGTTCTACAAACCTCTACACTTGGAGGCCCAATAACTGTCTACAAGAATAGAAGTGCGTAGACATCATTAATAACGAAGTGAGATCATTTTGTTACTTAAATATGAATTTTTCACCAATATAACTTTTTTCATGTATTCTTTGAAGGAAGTCTTGTTGAGTGAATTTTCGGAACTCCGGATATATTCGGAACTCCGGATTTTCTTAACCCTAAATTTTGAGAATTATTCATAATTTTGATAAATTGCCATTAGTTGCCAAAACAACACATGGGACTTCTTGCACTTTCAATCCCCCATTTTGATAATTGACTATAAGGAATTAAAGAATAAAAAAGGTTGGAAAAACATTACATACTGAAAACATCATGTGATGCTAGTAGAATCACAATATATAGCAAAATCCCCCACAATCTATACACGTTTGTTGTTACTGATGGTGGAGTTCTCTATACACTCAACATGCAAAGCAACAAAAAATATGCAAAAGCATGAAAGGAAAATTATTAAGCACAAAACAAAAGGCAAAAGCTTAAGCATAATCTAGATTCTCTTAAACCCTTTAAAACTTCTCCCTTATTGGCACCAACTAATAATATAGTGAGAGTTCCTTCATATGGTGTGCATTCTCATAATATGAGTGACATTAAATGGACATATCTGAATATGAATACTAGGAGGAAATCAAACTATATTAGGATCCAAAGATTGCAAGGTGAATTCAAATTCCCCGGTGGCCAGCGTAGGCGAGGACAAAATTGTCGGGGCGGCTCTAGAGCCTGATCACGAGCCCACCCAGCTTTGCCAAAGCTAGGTCATAGAAACTTCACCAGAACATCAAATTTCGCAGTATGAGGTACCCGAGGGCAATCCCATGTCGGGGCAAGACGATGCCTATCGTGCTCTATCTCCTCGAGCTGCTTCGCTGGCTTCCCTGGTCCAAGACAATGTTCAGGAACCATCCCCATCGGAGCCGAGGACCACGACACAAGACGACGTCACCACCATCGCTGCGGAATCACCCAGCCCCTTGTGTCCATATCCTGCGGAGAGGCAAGGCCCTACGTCGAGCTCAGTAATAAGTTGTGGGCGTAGTTTCGGCTTCCTTAATCTTACGAACGGAAAAACTTTCGAGTCTCGACATTAATGGTGATATGAGTCTGCGACATGAGCTCGCCCCAGCTTGTACATGGAAAACCTAACTTGCGTCCCCTTGGATCTAGGGGCTGCAAAATTTATACTTAACTCTTATACTTATGTATAATTTATTTTTATTATACTACATTTTTAGGAAGTATATTTTTATATAAATTATTTCACACAAATGATCGCACAATAATGTTGCTTCTAACTATTATGCATCTGTAATATATATCACTTGAAAATACACGTGCTTGTGCTAAAATTGTATTGTGTTTTGGTAGCAAAAGGCTCCCCTTGTTTTTTTCGAACTTGCATAACTATACACGCATATGCAGATATATTTTTGTACGTATGTGTATTAGTGTCTAGCATCCCTATATATCAAGTTACAGATATATAATGTGTATAGTCTAACAAATATCTTAATACTCGTTTCTTGTGTATAATTAGTTAAGGAGGGTCTTTAAAGTGACCCACCTAGTTTATTCGCAAAAAAAAGTGATTCACCTAGTAACTCGAATTAAAAACGTATAATTGGTGTGTTTGGTTCCGCATTGTGATTTTCGGTACTACGAACATACCAAGATCAAGCTATGCAAGAACACAAAAAGTAAGAGACTTACTACTCACCAACATTGCAACGGAGATTCGTCCTTCGACGAAGATGTTGGTCAAGCGCTCGATGTAGGATCAATAGTGTGATCCCTCCGAACAGGGGCGGAGCCAAGTAGTCAGCTCAAGGAGGGCAAGTTGTACGTATGATCTGTATGAGGGTGGCTGAACTAGCTAAAATGTCATGAATGAAGAACTGCCATGGCTACTATTCTAAAGGAAATCACAAGTATAGGGGGTGTAGCCCCTGCTCGTCCCCACTTGTCTCCGTCCCTGCCTCCGAATTATCCACGCATCTAGTAAACTTGTTCTCGCAGAGCTTCGCCGTCTAGTGGTCGACAATGCCGGAGTAGCGAAGCGGTCTTCTTGACTCGTTATGATTAATATCATCTACTTCCTTTAATAGAAGATATGGTATCTTCCCATAATAGCTAGATCAGATCAAATCTCAATTAGAAATTAGATTGAAACTTTCCTAAAATGGATTTCTCCAAATTAGAAATATGTGTGACAGCCCAAGGAGGCCTAGGCGCCACACCTGATGGGTCTCGGAGCCCCATGTGCCACCCTAGGTGGGTTATGTGCAGCCCAGGCACCATCCTCCCTTTCGGGGCTTCGCTTCGGCATATGATTCCCTCTCAAAACTATTCCGTTGCCTCCCTTGCTATCGTTCACCCACAACGTCGTCTCCCCCATATTCCTCAAAGGTACTCGCCGCCCCGCGAGCTTTCTCATAGCCGAATTGTGCTCCGTCGTCCCACCGCGCAGATGTGTCGGCAGATTCGATGACGGGGAGAATGATGGCGCGGCCCCAAAGTGCTCCCGGCCATCCCGCCCGAGCCCCTCTCCTCCGTGCACGTTGCAGCACGGTGGCCCATAAACTGCCTCGTGTGCTTGTGTCTTTTTGAACGTGGATATATGCACCTCACATATACTCCCTTCGTCCTAAAAAGGATGTCTCAAATTTGTCTAAACTTGAATGTATCTAGACACTATTTAGTATATAGATACATCCAAATTCAAACAAAACTGAGACATCCTTTTTAGGACGGAGGGAGTATTTTGAGTATACCTATCAATACAAAAGGTAGAGATGCTACTATCATATATGGATGTGCTTCTGTCGAGAAATCCTGTATTTTTCACCAAAATAGTAGTGCAAAAATAATCGGGAAAAAACAAAAAGCTGATGTTTGAAATAGTTATCTGATATGAACTGTGGCATCGGAGCACATGGAACAGCATGAAGAAATTGCAAAAAAAATGGATTTCTACAATATGCAAAACATAATCTTTTGTGCGGATCCCTATGGTAAAATCATAGGTCCGTCATTGTGTGCACCATATTTGATGTGTATGTTTCTGACAATAACTGCCTTACGTTTTTGTTTCCGGTATTCCTTTTGTTATTCTTCGCTCCCGCAAAAATATATAAAACAAATGTGACATCTCAGTTTCATCTATTTTCGTTCCGGTTTCATCCCTACTTGGAGGCATGTGTAACGTCGGTTGGAGGCGTGCAGGCTACGAGCCAGCTAGCGAAGCCGGTATGGCCAGCCGCGGAATAAACGCTAGGAGATCGAAAAGGCAGAAAGCAGAGAAGAAGAGACAGAGAGCCGCTGGCTACTGCCTGCTGCTTGGTTGTAGTTTGTGGATGTGCGCGTCCCAAGTCTACTCCTACCCTACAAGGCGGAAAATTCAGTACCAGTAAGGCATCTCAACTCGGGGCTCTAAAGCGCCCTAACCGGCTATTGGGGATGCCGACGCTTAAAATCACGCTCAGCCCGTCCCTTTTCTCCAATTCTTTTTTGGCGCCGACGCGGCCTACTTTGTTATCCGTGTCCCAAGACCAAAATCCAACCAACATGAGGCTAGCGAGGGTGCCGAATGGAGCTGAAAACGCCGCGAGTTATCTCTGGCAGTGACATAGGTGCTTCGTTTTTAAAGCCGACGCGTCCCGTCCACTGGGCACGCGGCGAAGCGCCCTTTCGTTTCCATCCTTTCCAACGCTTCCGGCCCTTTACCGCTATATCTAGGTGCCCCTTCCCCCTTCCGCCGCCGCCATGGAGAGGCCCAATCTCAATTTCAATGAGGTCTTGATGTTCGACCACTACGACATCCTCGAGCCGCAACGCGCGAGGAGTGCCACCACCAGCTGTCGGAGTGGAAGAGGCCAATAGCCCAGTACTCGTCCAAGAGCGCGCACTGGTCGAGGTGGTTGAAGAAGGAGTGGAAGGCGAAGCTTGCGCCTTGCGGAGCTCACTAACGGCAGCTCCACCCGGATCCGCGCAACCCGAAGGGAGGCAGCGCTTCTGGGCAGTGCCTGAGCATACGATCTACACCGTTATCAAGGCGGCACGCCGTGAAGAATTCACGAGAAGGGCGGATGCCCTCGAGATCGTCGACATCTATTCCGATACAGGGTGTTTGTCAAAATTATAAGAAAAAGTATTTTGCTATCGAGAGTGTTGTTGAGAACAACCTCTCCTCCAAATTTAGAAAACAACCGACCCCTCTCCATACGGACAGAAAAAAATGCTACCACCGAAGTCCATATAGTGGTTACGGTGAGTGGAGATTGTTGGAATTTTGGCCCAAATATTCTAGCCCATTTTCTATTTCAATAATTCCTGAAAATCCTAGAGGCCCATGTGGCCCATTCATGCAAGACAAGAGGTGGGACAAATGTTTAGTCCCACATTGCTAGTTGAGTGGAAGTTGGACCAGCTTATAAGGTGAGCTCTTCTACCACTTGGTAAAAGGATGAGAAGGAGAGAGTTCCACACGCGCGCTCCTCCTCCTCCTCCTCGCTCGCCTCGACGTCACGGCAGCTTGTTCTTGGTTGCGGGTTGCGGGAATCTCGCCGAGCCGAGCTTTATTTTGCCACGCATGAATGGTATATGAACAGATATACGAAGGTGTAACGTTTGTTTTGAATGGACGTTTAATACGAAGGTGAAACGTCTGCTTTGAATGGACGTTTAATACGAGTTAAATGCGCCTGCTCGTTTCATCTTCTGCACCGTCTGCCTTCTCCTCTGCGCCTATAAGAGAGAGAGGTCGCGCCTCCTCTCAGTGCTACTTCCATCTTCCCCATCCCGTCTTGCGGCGTGCATGAGCCGAGACGAGGAAACCTCGAGACCCCGCTCGAGTCTGCGGGAGAAGGGCGATAAGGTTTTGGGAGCGCTATCGACGACCATCTTGGCCGTCACGGACTCCCTCACAGATAGCGACGTCTTCCCCGACGAGGACTTCTTCCCCGCTGCGAGTCTGTGACGGAGAAGGAGATAAGGTTTTGGGGCGCTATCAGCGACCATCGCTTCACGGACTCCCTCACAGATAGCGACGTCTTTCCGGCGAGGACTTCTTCCCGACATCGACCCTCTTCCTCGGCGACATGGCCAATGACGGTTCCAACGCGGTTCTACTGCCATCTGCCGTGTACATCTCCTGTCTCAATCTTGTTCTGATTCTATCCAGAGTTTTATGCCTTATTTTGTATTCGCTATTTAGCATGATTAGTATATTACCTATTATTCTAGTCATGTTTTATCTAGCGTTTATTATGGATAATTCGCTGGTAAATTGCTCTATTTCTCAACAATCCAAAACCTTATTTCGGCAATTTGCCCCAAGTGGCTTTGTTGCTTCTATGAAGCCACCGTGTTTGAAGGTGTGAATTACAAGCGATGGCGTGCGAGCAAAGATGCTCAGTTTCAGACCATGAGCTGCTATAACGCCATCTATGGCGCACTGAGGGAACTTAATCCCGCCAGAAGAGGCGTTCAAAACTTGATACTTTCAAGGCTGCCTTGATCAGCATCCTTGGCGACAATAATATTTTCGATTCATATCTCATTTAGCAATGGCAAAGATATGTGGGATGCGCCGAGATAAAATTTGGAGTCTCGATCTTGGCAATGGCGTATGTCATGGAACAATTCTATGACTATAAGATGATTGACCGCTCCATTGTGGAGCAGGCTCATGAGATCTGATCACTTGCGGGGAGCTTGAGCACTTCACTTGTGTGTTACGGACAAGTTTGTTGCCGGAGGCATCATTGCCAAACTCCCCCAGTCATGGAGGAATTTTGCTACTTCTCTGAAGCACAAGAGACAAGAGTTCTCCGTGACGGATCTCATTGGGACTCTTGATGTGGAAGAAAAGGCGAGAGCAAAAGACACACGTGCTCGAGGTACCGAGGAGGTTCTAATGCCAACCTGTATGTAAAAGGAACTTCGAGCCTTACAAGTTCAAGAACAAAGGCAAGTTTGATGACAAAGGAAAGTTCGATGGAAAGAACAAGGCCTCACAGTCCACCGGCTTCAAGAAGAAGACGATAAGAGGAAAGGTGCTTGTCATGTGTGCGGTGATCCTAATCATTGGGCTCCTGCTTGTCCCAACCGCTTTGACAAACGCCAACATGGGAAGAGCAAAGATCGCGCTAATGTTGTCATGGGCGACGTTGAGATGAAAGATGTTGGGTATGGTATATTACCTCGTTCTTTCATTATGTCATTCTCCGATTGGTGGATTGACACGGGCGCTAATGTACATGTCTGCTACGATATTTCCATGTTTTCTTCATATCAGTCGAGGGACTCAAACGTCTTGATGGGAACGGCTCGCATGCTTCATTCATGGTGTTGGTACGGTCGATCTGAAGTTCACTTGGGAAAGACTGCGCCAAGAACGTGCATCATGTTCCTCAATAAATAAAAATCTTGTTAGCGGATCTCTTACGTATCGAGATGGCTACAAGATTGTATTTGAGTCCAATAAATTTGTAATTTCAAGTATGGAACCTTTATTGGTAAAGGCTATGAATGCGGAGGCTTGTTCCGCTTATCTCTATCGACATTTGTAATAAAGTTGTTAATCATATTTACACAAATTTTGAATCAAATGTCCGGAACTCTCTTTGTCATATTAATTTTGGTTGTATGACGGCTAGCCAAAATGAATTTAATCCCCGATTTCTCATCATTAAGGGATCTAAGTGCCAAGTCTGCGTGCAAGCTAAACAACCTCGCAAGTCACATACATTGCAGTGAGAAATTTAACACCACTAGAGCTCATACATTCTGATCTTTGTGAGATGAATGGTGTGTTGACAAAAGGTGGAAAGAAATATTTCATGACTTTGATCGATGGCTCTACGAGATATTGTCATGTGTATCTTCTGAAATCAAAAGATGAGGCTTTGAGTTTCTTCAAAATCTATAAAGCTGAGGCAGAAAATCAACTTGATCGAAAGATTAAGAGGCTTAGGTCTGATCGTGGTGGAGAGTATTTTTCCAACGAGTTTGATTCTTTTTGTGCGGAACATGGTATAATTCATAAGAGGACGCCTCCCTACTCACCCCAGTCAAATGGAGTAGCCGAAAGAAAGAACCGTACTCTAACAGATTTGGTTAACGCCATGTTAGACACATCGGGTCTTTCTAAGGAATGGTGGGGGGAGGCATTATTGACCGCGTGTCATGTCCTAAACCGAGTTCCCACAAAGAACAAAGAAATTACTCCATTCGAAGAATGGGAGAAGAAAAGACTAAAACTCTCTTACTTACGTACTTGGGGTTGTTTGGCAAAGGTTAATGTGCAATCCCCAAGAAGCGCAAGATTGGACCAAAAACCATTGATTGTGTTTTTCTGGGCTATGCTTTTCATAGCATTGGTTATAGATTCTTGATAGTAAAATCTGAAGTACCTGACATTCATGTCGGTACAATCATGGAGTCGATCGATGACTTTCTTTGAGGATATCTTTCCAATGAAGGATAAACCTTACTCATCAAATCCAAGATACCTAGTTCATCTAATCGAATTTGCTATATTCTCCGAACCTACCATTCGATTGAACACTCGAAAGTCCTAAGGAGGATGATAATGAAATTCCTAAAAGGAGCAAGAGACAAAGGACGCAAAGTCTTTTGGTGATGATTTCATTGTGTACCTTGTGGATGATACTCCCACTTCCATTTCGAAGCTTATGCATCTCCACGATCTTGACTCGGAAGGAAGCTGTTCATAGTGAGATGAATTCCATCTTAGCTAATGAAACATGGGAGATCACCGATCGTCCTTATGGGTGCAAACCTGTAGGATGTAAATGGGTGTTCAAGAAGAAACTAAGACCGATGGTACTATTGAGAAGTACAAGGCAAGGCTTGTGGCCAAGGGTTATACCCAAAGGAAGGTGAAGACTTCTTTGACACTTACTCACCAGCAAGGTTGACCACCATTCGAGTACTACTTTCCCGGCTGCCTCACACGGTCTTCTCGTTCATCAAATGGACGTTAAGACAGCTTTCCTAAATGGAGAGTTGGATGAGGAAATTTATATGGATCAACCAGATGGTTTTGTAGTAAATGGTCAAGAAAGAAAAGTGTGCAAGCCATTGAAGTCTTTGTATGGTCTTAAACAAGCACCTAAGCGGTACGAAAAATTTGATAAAACCTTAACCGCAGGCTTTGTTGTAAACGGTCGACAAGTGCGTATACTATCGCCATGGTGGGGTGAGGAGTCATCCTTTGTTTGTATGTTGATGACATATCGATTTTCGGAACCAACCTTAATGCAATTAAGGAGGTCAAAGATTTCTTATCTCGTTCCTTTGAGATGAAGGATCTGGGAGTAGCTGATGTCATCCTGAACATCAAGCTATTGAGAGATGATGATGGTGGGATTACATTGCTTCAGTCCCACTATGTGGAAAAGATCTTGAGTCGTTTCGGGTATAGCGACGTCAATTTTTCTCCTACACCATATGATCCTAGTGTGTTGCTTCGAAAGAATCGAGGAAATGCTAGAGACCAACTAAGATACTCTCAAATCATTGGCTCGCTTATGTATTTAGCTAGTGCCACGAGACCTGACATCGCCTTTGCTGTAAGCAAACTCAGTCGATTTGTCTCAAATCCAGGAGATGATCATTGGCATGCTCTTGAAAGAGTTATGCGATATCTAAAAGGTACTGCGAGCTATGGCATACACTATATCGGGTATCCGAGGGTACTGGAGGGTTATAGTGATTCAAATTGGATATCTGATGCTGATGAGATAAAGGCCACGAGTGGATATGTTTTCACACTTGGTGGTGGCACTGTTTCTTGGAAGTCTTGCAAGCAGACCATCTTAACGAGGTCAACTATGGAAGCGTAACTCACAAAGACTAGACACGGCCACGTTGAAGCAGAGTGGCTTCGTGAACTCTTGATGGACTTACGTGGTTGAAAAACCTATACCGCAATTCCAATGAACTGTGATAATCAAACCGTGATTATTAAGGTGAACAGTTCTAAAGATAATATGAAGTCCTCAAGACATGTGAAGAGGAGATTGAAATCTGGGAAAATGAGAAACTCGGAGTTATTGCATTGGATTATATCCAAACATCTAAAACTTGGCAGATCCTTCATTAAAGGGTCTATCACGCAACGTGATAGAAAATGCATCGAAGGAGATGGGTATGAGACCCACAATTTGAGCTTTCCACAGTGGTAAACCACTCTATGTGATCGGAGATCCCGTGAATTAGAATTGGGAAACAAGCTGTTGGTTAGCTGAGAGGAAAGTATCCCTAATTTAATAAACACCACTCCGTAAAGATGCAATACTTTCCTATTCTGCATGGCAGGTTGATTTATTATCTTAATATGTTCTAAGTGGCTTATCCTAAGCAAAGATGTTGTCCTGCAGAACATCTTTTGAAGAACACACCTATATGAGTCTGACTGTTAAAACGTCGCAGTCTATGAGAGTAGGGTGCTCTCTAATAAACTCATGAAAGGTCATGGAGTATGACGTATAAGCTCCACCCGCGGGGAAGTCCCACGATAGCCCAGTATCGGTCAAGACTTCGTGTGAAGCTAGATTGCAGCAAACTTGCAGTTCAAGGCATAGTCCACTGTACAAGTTGCAACCTAGTGTAGCATAGAATTCTAGGTGGAAGTTCAACTTAACAGTCTCCACTATAGTACCGGTATATAAACAGTGTTTTGGAACCAAAGGCAGATTACATGTGCCTCTGGGATCTGGTGGGGGATTGTTAGAATTTTGGCCCAAATATTCTAGCTCATTTTCTATTTCAATAATTCCTGAAAATCCTAGAGGCCCATGTGGCCCATTCATGCAAGACAAGAGGTGGGACAAATGTTTAGTCCCACATTGCTAGTTGAGTGGAAGTTGGACCAGCTTATAAGGTGAGCTCTTCTACCACTTGGTAAAAGGATGAGAAGGAGAAGGAGAGAGTTCCACACGCGCGCTCCTCCTCCTCCTCCTCGCTCGCCTCGTCACGTCACGTCACGTCACGACAGCCTTGGTTATGGAATCTCGCCGAGCCGAGCTTTATTTTGCCACGCATGAATGGTATATGAACAGATGCGCCTGCTCGTTTCATCTTCTGCACCTCCTCTGCGCCTATAAGAGAGAGAGGTCGCGCAGTTACACATCCCTTGCCTCGTGCGGCGTGCATGGCCGGACGATGAGGGCCTCCGAGACCCATTGCCGAGTCTGTGACGGAGAAGGCGATAAGGTTTTGGGGCGCTATCAGCGACCATCGCTTCGTCACGGACTCCCTCACAGATAGACGTCTTCCCGACGAGGACTTCTTCCCGACATCGGCACCCTCTTCCTCGACGACATGGCCAATGACGGTTCCAACGCCGGCGGTTCTACCATCGCTGCCGTGTACATCTTCTGTCTCAATCTTGTTCTGATTCTATCCAGAGTTTTATGCCTTATTTTGTATTCGCTATTTAGCATGATTAGTATATTACCTATTATTCTAGTCATGTTTTATCTAGCGTTTATTATGGATAATTCGTTTGATAAATTGCTCTATTTCTCAACAGAGATGCCCTAAGAGTATAGCAGTAGAGTACGTACGGAGGTGCCTGGTCTGGTCCCCCTCCCCCCTCTACCGTCCTCTTGCTCGGCTAGCGACATCAATGGCCGATGCGCGCCCCAAGTCTACTCCTACTTTGCAGTCTTCACCGACTAGCTAGTCTGCGCACGCAAGGAGAGGCAGGGCAGGGGCAGGGGCACGCCCACCGGGCGGCCTGGCGCCGGTGCATGCGACCTAGCGGCACGATGCATGCCGCCGGACGGACGGCGGTAGCTGCGCGGCTGCTCGCCTGTTCCCTTGACGATCGTGTTGCTGGGATTTTGTTGGAAAGTGGGTACAGTGAGATTCCTCGCCGGATTGCTCCTCGCTTCCAGCCCGCACGGCGCACGTACGGTAACTTCATGTTGATCTTTCAGCAAACCCTGCTAGCTGTTGCTGCTGCACCTGCATGCAAAACCTTGTGAGGAACAAGCCATGCTGCATGGCGGTACGCGAGTATATAATACAGGCATAATAATTGTGTGTATGCGCATCATCTTCGATCCGTACGTACGGGTCCATGTGTGGACATGGTTGGGATCTTAAAATAACAGCATCAACATCAGGGGAGAAAATTGCATCTCACACCAAACTTTGTGGCAAACGTTGCAGAGAACACAAAAACAAACCTTTAGTTGCAGCTAGCACAGGTTTGTGCCAAATTTGTTGCACCTAGCCCAAATCAGTATTACTATTGCTAACAGGTAATTTAACAGTCCGGGCCTGCTCGTTAGCTTCCGTGGTATCAATCGGCCCACCACAGGTCCTCTCCCGAAACTGACCAAGTCAAGCTGACTGAACTGACCCACCCAGCCGATCTAAGAGCATCTCCACTTGTTGGGCGAATCTAGGCCAAAATCCGGATCAAATTTTGGCCGGACGAAACACGTTTTCGGCATGGGTATGCGAGTGCAGACGAGTTTCCGCGTTTGGCTAAAATTTAACAAATTTTGGCAAACTTTGGGCGAAATTTGGGCGAATATAAGCGATACGGACAAACTTTGGGCGAATATGGCCGGATTTTGGGCAAACTTTGGGAGAATATGGTCTATATGGACGAACTTTGGGCGAATATGGCGATATGAAGGAACTTTGGGCGAAATTTGGGCGAATATAAGCGATACGGACGAACTTTGGGCGAATATGACCGGATTTTGGGCAAACTTTGGGAGAATATGGTCTATATGGACGAACTTTGGGCGAATATGGCGATATGAAGGAACTTTGGGCGATATGGGCGAACTTTGCAAAATTTGGGCGAATATGGATGATACAGACGAACTTTGGGCGAATATGGTCTATATGAATGAACTTTGGGCGAATATGGCGATATGAACGAACTTTGGGCGAATATAGGCGCACTTTGGGCGAATATGGACGAATATGGGCAAACTTTGGATGAATATGAGCGAATATATGCTGACTGGGCGGGTCCACTCGCCTCCTGGGTATGGCCTGGATAGTCTGGACCAAAGTTGACCCAAATCCGGACGAAAACAAGTTCCTGGATACGCGACTGAGCGAAATTTCGGCGTCCGGATCGGCGTGCTGGGTAGCCGAGTGGAGATGCTATAAGAAAGAAAAAAAAAGAAAATTGAGAGCGACACAGGCGGCAGTTCAGGCGGCGCGCCGGCGCCAGCACAGGCGGAATCCAGCGACCCCCTATCCCGGTCGTGTGGGTACGTTCTCCTCCGCCATCATCCGGACCCTCTATTTAGTGATCTCGTTGTAGAGTGTGCCCTCTTGATTATTTGCGCGAAGAAGAGGAACCTTAGGTTGTCCTCTGTTTTTTGTGCTCATATCGACGTACATATGCAGTATTTTTTTTAAATCCGTGGTGTGATTTTGACAGTTTGAAGAATGGGTATGAGATTGTGCAATCTCTTTGAAAGAAATCCCGTATATGGTTGAAAGAAATTTGATTGCAAGTGTACTAGTTTGTATGTATATGGATAACTTTCGTAGCTTGTAATGTGTCAGGATACACTCTTTTTCTTAAATTGCTATCATTACAATGTTGTTGATATATGGTGGTAATTGTGTTGCTAAAATAGCTACCATTTTCAAATGTTATGCTGACAAATTTTCTAGTGTTATATGCCAATTCTCTAGTGTTATACGCCCAATGTTTCTCTTATGCAAGCTGGCAAGAGAACATTAGCAAGTTAATAGTATTATTTGGGCTAGGTGCAACGAATTAGAAACAAACCTGTGCTAGCTGCAACCCCAGGAAGGTTCTTAAAATGCAGGAGTAGTAATAAAAAGGTAAGCCACCAACACACTGAAAGGGTCGTCAGATCGAGATAGATCCATCTATCCACCTATCTCACTATCTGGCGAGTAGTCACTCCGATGCAAGATGGTACTTCTATTTCTATACTTGCGGAAAACAGATCGATCGAAAGAGTGCTGGCAAAGAGGACACCGGGTGTTTATCTGCAGGAGAGGGTCGGTACGTAGTTAGATGCAAGCGCAAGCCGATGGAGAGGAGATGGGAAGCAACGGCTGTAGCTGGCTTGCAGAGCTGCAACGTAGTACGTGTGTGGGGCCGATGATCCAACTAGCATTTGTATTTCCGAAACTCATGGTGACATAATCTCTTCACGGTGGTAGAGCTCCACTAATTGATTTACTATAACTTATGTCTCTAGATGAGGCGGAGCAGATAGCTAAAAGTCTGGAAATGTTAATTGCCGCCCGTGCCGCACAAGGGCACTCCCCTTTAGGGCCAGCCCATTCCGCGTGGTGATGATTTTTCGTTCTTCTTTTCTGTTTTCTTTTCGGTTTTATTTTTTACTTTTTCTCGAGCAATGTTCATTATATTTTGGAAAAAAAAATCACGTTTTTCAAATTCGGTTTATGGTTTATGAATTTGGTTCATGATTTTTGAATCTGGTTTATGATTTTCCAATTTTGGTTCATGAGTTTTTGAAAAATGTTCATGAATGTTGATTTTATGTTTATAATTTTGAAAATATTAAAAAATATTTATAAAAATATACATTGTTTTTTTAATATTCCTCCGTGCCGCTAACACCAGCCTCACGATCGAGCTGTAGTGCTAGAGGGGACCACACGCCTTGCATCTCAATATTCCTCCATGCCGCCAACATGGGAGGGGACAACCCACGGCGTTAGAGGGTGGATCCGGTGTCCCCCACTGGATGACCTTAACACAAGTCAATTAGAATCCTTGATTAGTGATAAAGCTAAACTAATCAATCAATAACTTATATGTAGATTAGACGGATGGGAGCGCACAAACCAAGCCTTCATCTAGGTAAAACACATGGCCAAAACCTAAGAAAACCCTAACTTAAAAAGATTAAGTCCAAATTAAGTAAACTAACTAATTTCAAACACTAGTAGCTAGATTAGTTCAACAAGTCTTCTTCCGATTAACATTGTTGTCGCTATTGGTGTGCAAAGCGATCTCAAGGACCACGTATGAGATCGACTTAAGAAAAATCGCACAATTTATACTAAACTCTTGTACCTATGTATAATTTATTTTTATTATACTACATTTTTAGAAAATATAATTTTATATAAACTAGTTCACACATATGGTCGAACAATAATTCTACGTACGGTCACATGCCGCCCTGACAAGGAGTGTAGCGCCTTTCGGAGAGGCACTATCTCGTTGACCATAACGTCTTTGTGTTACGCGTTATTTAAAAAGGTTAGTTGAAGGAAATACTTACGCTGCAAGTTCGTTTTATGAATTTTTTTAAACTTTGGGTCAGTTTTGTGCATTCTGCTAGGCTGCGACAAGTTCAGTATTCAATCTGATAATATGCAGGTCATTCATACGATGAGAGAATGTATTGTTTCCGTGACTTCTTCAGCAATATATTGGATGGTTGATTGCAGGATGTTCTCGCCGGGGTTTTGATTACAGAAAATATAATCAAACCTAAAAAAATCTCTTATTAAAAAAGATTAAGTCCAAATTAACTAAACTAACTAATTTTAAACACTAATAACTAGATTAGTTTCAACAAGTCTTCTTCTGATTAGCATTGTCGTCGCCATTGGTGTGCGAAGCGATCTCAAGGACCACGTATGGGATCAACTTAAGAAAAATCGTACAATTTATACTAAACTCTTATACCTATGTATAATTTATTTTTATTATACAATGTTTTTAGAAAATATAATTTTATATAAACTAGTTCACACACATGATCGCACAATAATGTTGCTTCTAACCGTGGTGTTATTTATTATGGAGCTGTAATATATATCACTTGAAAAATACACTTGCTTGTGCTAAAATTGTGTTGTGTTTTGTAATGAAATGCTCTCCTTAATTTTTTTTCGGAACTTGCATAACTGTACAACATATATGCTGATAGTTGTGTACATATGTGTATTTATGTATACTCTAGTATCCCTATATATCAAGTTGCATATCTGCAAAGTGTATAGTGTAACAAATATCTTATCACTCATTTCTTGTGTATAATTAGGTAAGCAAAGTCCTTAAAGTGATCCTCCTAGTACCTCAGATGAAAGACATATAATTGGTGAACTTTGAGTGCCACCACCCGTGGGAGGAAAAAGTCTCGATGATTTGGTGGGATGAGATTGTGGCTGGCCTCCCAAGGTGAAGAGAAATGACACGGGTCATGGGGTACGAGGTACCTAGACCTTGCCCGTATGCTTGTGGCTTTCTGAACGTGGACACATGTGTACCTCGCGTATATTTTGAGTATATATCAATATACAAAGTTGCTATTGTATTATATGGATGTTTTTTTGATCCGTGGAGAACTCCTGAATTTTCCACCAAAACACTAGTGCAAAATAACTAGTAGGAAAAACGAAAAGCTGATGTTCGAGATTTTGATCTGATATGAACAGTGATCGGTGAACAGTGGTTAATTATTGGCATGTGTCAATGCGGCGGCAGGGCAGGCAGACATTTAATCTAGTCAAGTTTTTAAAAGACATTTAAGTAGTATATATAAAACATGCTGTATAATAATTGTCGTATATGCATACTCCATCTACCATTCGTACGGGTCCTCCCGATGCCATGATTGGGATCTTGATGTGCTACCCGTACGTTCCTGCACGACGCGCGGGGGCTGTCCGAGTGCAGCACTGGGGCTTGCTCATGCTCCTCTGTCGGCCGACCCTTTTGCATTGGAGAAAATTCCTTATTTGACATTACTTTTCAATATGATTTTTTATTTAACACCGATTTTTTTTTACTTTCTTATTTGGTCACTTGTGTAAATTTTTTGCCTTATATGACACTTTAGTGCATTTGAAGAGCTAACGGGGTTAACTTGGAACCTACAAAGATGTTTTTGCCCTTGGTACATATAATCTGACAAAATTAATCCAAATACTACCTATATAAAAGGGCGATCGATTCTCGGCCTCTCAACTATTCACGTTGGCCTCTCAGCAATCTATTACGTCGATTGGTGTTACTGTAGATTCCTGACTTAAGCCAATCGTTGTGCGACGTGTACTTCCCTCGGATTTCTCTTTGACTTATTTTTAGCAACAACACTGTAATTACCGGCGATCTCCCTTCCGTTCCTTCCTTTATTTTCTCCGGTTTTCATGCATGTTTTTGTTTTCTTATTCCTCCTAGATTACTGGCTGGACCTGCTGGTCACGTCTTCCTACAACGTAGCGGTGGCTCTCTCCTATTTGGCTTTCACTCCAGATCACACTCTAAAATAAAACTGCCTAATCCAGGCCAAGTAAATCAGGCACCACATGGGTATTTTAGTCCGGCCAGGATAAAACTAACGGGGCAATATAACAGACCCAACGGCAATGTCATTTAAAGGAAAAAGTTTACACTCGGTGTCATATAGGGAAGAGAGAAAAATTTAAGTGTCAAATAAGGAATCATATTTAAAACTAGTGTCAAATAAGGAATTCTCTCTTTGCTTTGCTGCCGTGAATGCAGCAAAAGAGTCTTCAAAAGAGTCAGAAGGTAGGGCACAGACAGAGGTGGCAGGTCTTTTTTTACCAACTGCAATGCCACCCCAAAAAAAGCTATAGCCGTAGAAAAAAAGCGAGCGAAACAGAAACCAATGGTTCCAATACCTGGCAACTCGTTCTCCATCTGTTCATGTTTCGCGCGCCTCTTGTAATCAGCACGGTATTATTTTTTATTTTTATTTTTGCGGAAAAATAGTCGGTACAGTTTCTGCAAGAATAGTCGCTCCATGCCTGACTGATGTGGTAGTAAGTATGCAGGCTCCCTTTGGCCTATGCAATCGAACGTTCTTAAAATCCAGGAGCAGCAAACATGCACTGCTACGCTTGAACAGCCATGTCTTACCACTAGATTCTGCAAGAAACAGAAGCAAGTCGAAGAGAGAGCGCATCAAGGATGCATGAAACCACCGACCCACGGCGTCGTCACATATATAGATCCATCCATCCCTCTGGTGAGTTGCCATTCGAAATGCAAGATGCTACGTTACGTGCACGAAACAGATCGAAGGAGTGACAAAAAGGACGCCGGCCGGATGTTAGAGCATCTCCAAGAGCTTACCTAAATATGGGTGAGCAAAAAATGTTTGGGTAAGAAGAGAGAGAAGGTATAGGTATAAGGAGATTTTGGTTTGCTTTTCCAGCTTACTCATTTTTTGCTTACCCAAAATATGGGTAAGCTCTTGGAGATGATCTTACCCATATTTTCTCACCCAAAAATGTTTTGCATAGTTTTAATGAAATGAACACAAGATATCAAATAGAAACATTATCAATAAAATTACAACATCATTTAGTGCATAGAACAAAACAAAATAGATAGTTCATCGATCATAGGGTAGTACGGAAACGAATGGTTCATCGATACATAAAACAACACCACACAATACTAGTAGATAGTTCATTGATAATAGGAGTAGTAGATAGTTCCTTGATAATAGTAGTAGATAGTTCCTTGATGCATACTAGAATTTCACATGTCATCACCACCATTGCCTCCATCACCACCATAGACGCCGCCACCACCACCACCATTGCCTCCACCATGGCCACCCACATACCCTCTTGCCATCAATATTTGGTCACGGCAAAGCTCCCAATAAGCTCGCCCCTTCTCATCTAGAGTACTTGGGTCCATGAACATGAGCTTTTGCTCTTGCTCCATCCTTTTGAGCATTTCTTCATTTGCTAACTTCCTCTCTTCGAGCTCAACACGCTTCTCCTCGGCCGCCGCCTTCCTCTCCTCGGCTAACACCTTCCTCTCCTCAACTAACTTCCTCTCTTCAATCTCTTTGTTCCTCACCTCCCTCCTTTCTTTGGCGAGCTCCTTCCTCACCGTCATCATGTTGTCCAAAGATTCCTTGTACATGTTCTCACCTCCTTTTGCCCTTGCGTCTTTAGCTTTCTTCCTACCTTCGGGCCTCTTCCTTGGAGTGGGGCTACTTGAGCCTTCATCATCGGTGTCAAGCTCTAAACCTTCTCCGACCAATGTTGCCTTCCTTTTATTCGGAATCTCATTGGAGGACCGGTTCTTCCATTTCTCTTCCTCCCCAAGAATACTCCAACAATGGAATAAATTGAAGGCTTTTCCCGGCTTACCACCTTTCTTTTTTGGTTTCCCAATATACAAGGTTCGAGCAATGTTAAGCTACAAATAAGAAAGAAGATGGAGTTAACTTGTGCATAAATAAACCAACACGAGCAATGTTAAACTACAAATAAGAAAGAAGATGGAGTTAACTTGTGCACAAATAAACCAACTTTTACCTTATCAACGGGACCGGTTCCACTAGGATTGATACGATCCACCTGAGCTAAGCAATTGGACCATTTGAAGCAATCGCCGTTGATAATAGACCAACGGTGTTGTAGAGAAACAATGGTTCTTGGCTTCCTAGAGTGTTGCCGATAATGCGCATGGATACGCTTCCAATATGTGTTAGTTGTTTGTTCATTCCCGGTGATGGGATCAACGCCAATCGCAAGCCATGCATTGCACAAAGCCTCATCTTCCTTTTGAGTGAAATTAACTCCTCGAGTAGCCCTTCATGGAGTTTGGTCATCAACAAAACCCTCACCATCTCCATCACCAACAATACCATCTCCATCACCAATGATACTATCTTCTTGTGCAAATTCTTGAGATTGAGCATCCACATCATTTTGTGTAAATTCTTGAGATGGACCACAAGTGAAATTGAAGAAGGACTCATCATCCATACTACATGAGCATAAACACCATATTAGGATTTATTTGCCTAAAACTGTAGCATAAACATCATCCATACTACATAGTTTTGCTAGGTATTGACAGTGTCCAGCTAAGTATGAACAATAAATTCGAAGATTGAATCAGTTTTAGAACCTACCCAATTACATGACATTCACATAGGCATGTACACCCACTTTACTAGATAGATTTGTAGAAAGCAGAAAATCAAATGAACAATTCTGATCCGTCTGTATGCCATTCTATGTCTTCTTTTGCTAAAAGTGCCAATCAAATGGACAATTCTGATCTGACCCAACGAGATGAATTGTACATGCTGTAAATATTAACAAAGAATTTGTTTGTAGCTATTGCCTTTTCTATGTTATTTTTGTAAGCTAAAGACTAACTGCTACAAATTAGTTGATATCAAGTGCTACAGATCCTTGTGGTCTTGTAGTTTGTCAAGTGCTACAGATCCTTGTGGTAAACATCAAGAAACAAGAATACAAGTGAAATCAAGCTGTACGTGAAATCAAACTGTACGCGAATACAAGCAGAGAAAAATTTGCACCTTGCGTGCATTTGGTCGAGCACAATGCATGCACCAGTGGTGCTGTCGAGCTGCGGCGGAGCTGGCCCTCCCATCGGCGGCGTGCGCGCTGCAGGAGGTGCAGGAGGTGGTAGGAAAGGCTCGACGACGACCGGAGCTTGATGGGGATGCGCGGAGACGGCTGCCATCGTCGCCTTCTTCGCCGTGCAAGAGCCCAGTGGCCAAAGACCTTGGCGCCCTCTTCTTCGGCTTCTTCACAAGAGCACACTGAGGAGCAGCACTCCGGACCAGACGCCAAGCTGCGCCAAAGAGGCTCTACTGGCGGGCAAGCCCTAGGCGGCGGCGGTGCTTGCCCTGCCGGTCTGGAGAAGGCGGGCGGGTGGTTGGAGGGAGTCTGGGGGAGGTTGGGATTGTCGGCCATGGAGGGTTGGTGGCCGGAGCGGCGGCGACGCTACTGTGAATCTGGATTCCGTCGGCCAGCTGCCTCGGAAATTTTCCTGCGTCGGTTGGCTCTCCCGCGTGTGAGTTGTGTGTTTTGGGTGATTGGGTTGGATCACTCAAATATAGGTAGAAAGAGGCAAATTATGGGTGATCACCCAATTTTTTTTAGTAGGGGACCACTTTTAGGTAAGATGTTGGAGATGTAATTTTGCCCCATCTTACCTAAAAAAGCAGTTATTGCCTCTTTTACCTATATTTAGGTAAGCTCTTGAAATGCTCTTATCTGCGGAAAGCCGACCGAGAGGAGATGCAGAGCAAGCAAACGGGCACGTCGTAGCTGGCTGCAACGTGTGTGTGCATCATGGGCCCCATCAGAATTCAGAGATTCAGATCGGTGCTTTTGTTTCTTCACTAGTGGGCCCGACTGTGGTCGGCACCAATAGATATTTGGCCCCAAAAAACAATACAAATTCACACACAATATGAATTCAAACGATTAGGAATAGAAATTGAAAGTTCACCGCACAACATTAAATAAGTTCCAGCCACATAAACAGGCCACCAAACAGCTATCAAAGTTTGGCTATCAAAATAACATGTGACAACGTCGATCAAACGAAGAGCGGCGCCTCCACCTTTGGCTCGTCACTGATCGAGGGCGCCGACTCGAGTGTCACAGGTGGATCCATTGCCGTCGATGTCGCCACATGTGTTTCCGTCGTTGCACGTGTCACCGTCGTCGAGGGTAGTGTTGGTGTACATGCCGCCATCGACGTTGTAGCCGCTGCATCCATCATCTCCTTGCCGATGCGATCATGGTACATCTCGTGCCATGCTCTCACCAATGGATCCATCATCAACATGTTCACCTTTAGGATTTTTGACTCCTTCATCTTGGCCAGTGTTGTGGCATCCCGCAAAACCACTACTAGAAAATCGCGTTGAATTTGTGCATTGCATCGTCATCATCATGCATTGTTTGCCAAAACTATTTTCGCAACACCCGTTTTGTTTTCTAAAACGCCCCCTATTGATTCAAACATCCAAAACCGGGTCGCCGGAATATTTT
The DNA here is from genome assembly GCA_030063025.1 of Avena longiglumis. NCBI lineage: Eukaryota > Viridiplantae > Streptophyta > Magnoliopsida > Poales > Poaceae > Avena > Avena longiglumis. The sequence continues at coordinate 539,781,883 of CP125973.1, forward strand.
ATTTTGGCCGCTATCGGTTTGCTTGACCGTTAAAACAAATACAAAGTTCAATTATTTTCAAGAGGGCATTTAACGGCCAAATAGATCCGATCGACCGCCCCAGGAAAAACTAAAACGGTCCACCCCAATCAGCCCCGTCTAATCCTATTCCTACCAACTAGTTTACCCACACCCAACCCTCCACATCACCCTGGCCACTCCCCTTGCGCCACATCACCCTCTCCCTCCCCTCTAGCCTATCAAACCCTGCCACATGGCCACTCCCTCTCTCCTCTTCCCTCTCTCCCTAAACCCACCCCATTGGCCACACCCCCAGTACCCACCCAGCCTCGCTACACACGCACGCCTTGCCTCACCCTGCCCCTCTCCACTTGTCCCACGACCCCTGCCCGCTGTCAAGGCACACGTCCGCACGCGGTGCCAGCGCCTTCCCCCCATGTGATCGCCCACGTTCCTCCCTCCCGACAACCTCCTCGCCGCGCCTCACCCCATCCCTTCTTCCTCCTCTCGGCCCGCCAGAAACCCTCTCCGGCGACCCTGCGCCCTGCGCCGCGCCCCACCGCTTGCCGCCCTCTGGCGCGCCCCTCGTGGCCAGGCTCAAGATGCCTCGCCGCCGCCTACTCGCTCAAGCTCGCCGCCGGCTTCGGCGTCGCCCAGCACCTCCGCGTCTACCGCCCGTCGCCTGCCAGCCGAGTTTCGCCCGCTGCAGCGCTTCCTCCGATCCTCCTTCCGACCGGCCACTTTGCCAGCGTGCGGCCCGCCTCCCGGCGTTGCATGCTTCGCCGGCGCAACCTTCGACCCATTGCTCGGCCCGTCCCGCTGCCTCCACCGCCTCCGCGTCGCCGTTCTCCTCTCCGCCGCGCCCGGTCTGCCGCCTCCCGCATGACTCCAGCGCGTCCGCCGCGCGCCTCCGCCAGCGCACCGTCCGCCGCCCCGTTCATCATCGCCGGCGGCGTCCCATGAGCCCTCGTCCTCGACCCAGCGCCCGCCACCGCCATGAGCTTTCGTCGCCTCGACGGCTTGTAGCCGCAAGCCGCTTCCTCCATCGGAGCTCACCGTGGACCCGCCTACGGTTGTAGCGTGTTCGCCAGCGCCGCTAGGAGTCCTCCGTTGCCTCCCAACGCCAAGATCTCGGAAGGTTCTATAGTTAACCAAGCTCTCCAACGCCGTGATACCGACGCCACCTTCGTGGATGCGATAAGACCTTCCGTTGACAAGGTTACGACAAGATCTCGCAACACGGGCGGAGACCCTCGGACGCCCGGATCCACCTCGGACGCCAAAACCCGAACCGGAAGGACGCCAAGATCGCCACGAGACCGACAAGCGCTTCACCTCAAGACAAGATCGACCGTGGGACCCGCAAGATCCGCCGACGACAAGAACGGCTCGACCGGAAGAATCCGGACGCGCCCGACACCGACCCAAGCTCGCTTCCGGACGCCAAGACCTACCTCATTATCCGAGAACGTTCTGTCGAGACCGATCCCGTCGAACCCCAGACCCTGGACCCTGAGACCAACCCCGAACCCCGGACCCCCAAGATCGTCGAGCCCCCTGATGTGTGAACCCCTCCCCGAAACCCTATTTTATCATATATAACAACATGTTGCATATTAACTGCCATACTTGCATGCATAATCATGTGGTTTGGGGCCTTATGCCGTTTCACCTCTAATTAAATATGGGGCCCATATGCGGGCAAATCTAGTCTCATATTGGCCTCATTTAAACTTGCGTAGCGAACCCGGTACTATCTTCTGTCGTGTTCAAACCACATTTAAATTGGGGGAATCTAAATAACATGAACCACCTAATTGATTGTCGGGGCCCCGGTTCCGCTTAATATGACCTAATTGCATCGCACCTTTGCCATGCCATGCATCATACATGCATCATGCCGATCTTCTGCCGTGTATTAAATATTGCATCCGATGTTTATTCTAGTGTTTTGCTTCTTCATGATAAGGCCGTTGAGTTGATGTGAGCTTCGCCCGATCTTGGATGAACCTTTCGACAATGTTTTCGCAGCATCTCCCTTTCTACCTATCTTACTTTTATAGTATTTACTTCTCCTCTGTTGATCTATTGCTATCCGTGTTGCGATGCTCTAGTTTTCGACGTGATATCCCTATGACCTTATATTGCCTTGGACACATCCTATTACCCGTTGCTTGGTAGATAGTTGGACTTGTGCGTCGTAGTTGCTTGCTCAAGTCGATGTGTGTCATATGCCACAGCTGTCGATGTATTGCCGCATGTTGATGTTGGAGATGATTCTAGTTTTACTTATTGTTCACTTTACTTTGCTTAACAACTAAAATTGAAATAAGCAGAGGCATCGGGTGATAGAAAATATTTGGTTTCGAACTCCCACTTGTGTCCGTGAAGACCCCGAGTACTTGATACTGTTCCTTGATTTATCGCGCTATCCACATTCGGGAGTATGGGATCCCCTTAGCGAGCTTGATTCCGTCTTATTTCTTGGGGCCACAAACTAGTTTGAGGTTTTATTTACGATCTGTACTTATGCCATGCTCTCGCTTTATTTACGATTGCGAGGAGCACACGCATCGCTTAGGTAAGCGGAATATTTTCGCGTATCGACAAGCCCAGCCACACTTTCGGTTCCCGATCGTTCTGACCATTGACGCAAACCTTGAGTCCGTCTCGAGCTTGCTTACTTGCGGGTTCTACTCAATGGGGTGGCCCCCTGAAATATTTCTGAATCTTGTGATTGCTCTGTCGTGAGACCTCGTTGGGTTTTGATTTGGTTTTTCCGAGGATGATCGTGTGTGTGTTGCTATTGGTGCACCCCGGCCGGGTTTAAACTTTCTGAAAGCCGTGTCCGCGGTTATGGACGACTTGGAGCACAGTATCTCGATCATAGACAAGCATAACTAAAGTTTACTGCTATAAATTTGACTTATAATGACTAGTAATCAGCTTCACTATAATGGAATGGCTAATTAATACTGCCCACAAATGCTTGTTTGGTTGTCGCTTGCGACAATTGTATCTGACTAGTAAGTATTGCAACTACAACGAAATGGCTGAATAAAAAGTACCAACAACTGCTGGGTTTTGGGGTTTATCTCATGTTATCTGTATCTGATTAGTAATTGTTGCAACTACAACGGAATGATTAACTAAAAGTGCCCACTGCTTATTCTATCAGGACGACTAACTAACCTGACTAGTAATTGCTGCAACGATAACCGAATAAACAAAATTGCCAACGGTGTGAGTTCCTCGGTTGACTTCCTCGTTTGGTCTCGAGGGGGAAACGCCAGGATGGGTTTGCTTGGTGTTAGTTTCAGGTTGGATCCGGATAGGTCATTCTTACCCCTCTCTGATAACCGCCAGTTGTATCGAGTCTCTATAGGTTGTTTAGTGCATCTTTGCTGCCGCTTGATCCACCATACCTATGTAGGCGAGGACCGCAATTCTAGCCTCGCTGCATCGGCCTCAAGATCGACGCCTCCTTCTTTTCCTTTGCCCTTTGTCGGCATCCCTTTTGTTTAAGCAGTTTTGAGATCGACGTCGTTAGCGTGGTTACCCTTCCGCTTGGCCAAGGTGGTTATGGACGCCATTGGTTATTCTTGGGCTCTTAGCCCCATTTGCATCTTGTCCAGAATGGACGCTCTATCGCTTTCAAGGTGATTTGGATCTTTGTATATTATATCGGTATTCTTGACTCATTGAGTCGCCCCTGTGTATATATCTGTTCTGTGGGTCCCATCGAGGACTGTTGTGTAATGTTATTACTTCGTTTTCCACCCGCACGAAAGTGCTGGGCACCTTTGAATCGCTTTCTATGCGGGTTTGGCGAATTTTGCTCAAACTTGCATAGGTCCGAGTCTGAGGGTGTTACAGAGTGGTATCGAGCTCAGCCTATGCGATACCCCACAAGTCCAAATCAGAGGATAACCTAGCTAACTACAAGTAGAAGTGTCAAAACTATTTTTGAAAATCGGTTGGATAGTTCTGGTTAGGTCTGATTTTACTCCTTATCCCTTTGCTGTTCTCCTCTTACCTCTACGTGTTTTGTATCCGCTCTCTTCTCTCTCTTCGAGTCCAGGACTTCTCGTGGTTGGGTTCCGCTGCACTTCGTGGGTTTCGCTTCCTCCTCTGATGACGGTGTTCTACCATCCGGTGTTCAAGCTGCCTGAGGAATCCGTCTACGGTGTTACCATCCTTTGTTCCTTGTTTGTGTTTTCCGGTGTTCCCGACGCGACGACATCGTCTACGCCAGATCCGATGCAGAGTCCGCATCACTCCTTTGTTCTGAACCTCGCTTGTCGAGATCTTCAGTCTGATTCCGAGAGTTGGTTGCATACTCCGCCTATTCGTGTGCAGAGTAATGGTTTGAGTGCGGGATGGAGTAGCTACCATACCACTACTCTTATCATTCGCTCTTGTACATCGAATCAGTGGATCCAGCAATTTTACTCCGTCCACGGAAGTTAGGGGTGGCTTTATTTGTTGATACCTCTACCTTCGACCTTTTGTCTCCGGAGTGTTCTCCCGACGATCACGGACAACGACCTCTTGTTAGTGGTGTCGCGAGGATCTACACGAAGCGCGAAGGATCAGGACGCCGACCTTCCTTCCGGTACCATGAGGCGGATCTCGAGGGCGAGATCCATTGTTAGTGATGTCGAATTGTGGCATCCCGCAAAACCACTACTAGAAAATCGCGTTGAATTTGTGCATTGCATCGTCATCATCATGCATTGTTTGCCAAAACTATTTTCGCAACACCCGTTTTGTTTTCTAAAACGCCCCCTATTGATTCAAACATCCAAAACCGGTCCGAATATTTTATTTTGGCCGCTATCGGTTTGTTTCTACCGTTAAAACAAATACAAAGTTCAATTATTTTCAGTAGGGGCAGACGAACGGGCCAAATAGATCCGATCGACCGCCCCAGGAAAAACTAAAACGGTCCACCCCAATCAGCCCCGTCTAATCCTATTCCTACCAACTAGTTTACCCACACCCAACCCTCCACATCACCCTGGCCACTCCCCTTGCGCCACATCACCCTCTCCCTCCCCTCTAGCCTATCAAACCCTGCCACATGGCCACTCCCTCTCTCCTCTTCCCTCTCTCTCTCTAAACCCACCCCACCCTTTGCCCACACCCCCAAGACCACCACCCTCGCTACACACGCACGCACGCTGACTCACCGCCTCTCCCCGCCACTGGCCCCACGACCCCACCTGGCCCACTGCTGCCAAGACACACGCCCACGCGGTGCCCAGCCGCCCACGCTGCGCCCACCCACGCTCCCTCCCGACAACCTCCCTCGCCCGCGCCTCACCCCATCCCTTCTTCTCCTCCCTCTCGGCCCGCCAGAACCCTCCGGCGACCCTCCTCACTGCCAGCCTCGCTGCACATTGGCGCCTCACCCTCGCTCAAGATGCTCGCTGCGCCTCGGCTTCCCGTGTCGCCAGCACCTCCGCTTACCGCCTCGTCACCTGCTGAGCCTCGCTGCATTACCACCGGCTGCCGCTTCTCCGTCTGGCCACAAGACGCTGCCGCTGACCCGGCTCGCTGCCAGGCGGCCATCGCCAGGCTGGCCAGAATCCTTCCGACCTCATGCCCGCCTGCCCGGCCTTCCACGCCTCAGCTGCTGTTTTCCTCTCCATGCGCCGCCCGTCTGCCGCTGGCTGCCGCTCAAGCGTCGCCTGCCTCTTCCCGCCGTCCGCCGCTTCGCTCGTCATCGCCGCGCCCCTTCGCGAGCCCTCCCCGTCCTCGACCCGACGCCGCCACGCCACGCCTCATGAGCTCGCCGCCCGGCGTACAGCCCGTGCTCGACGCCCCGCCGCTGAGCCGGCCGGCTTCGCCCGCCTCTGCGCCCACCACGTCCCTCCTCCGCCTGCTCGCCACCGCTTGCCGCCCGAGCCAAGCCTCGCGACCTTCTGTTGCCGCTGGGCCGCTTCCTCCATCGGAGCTCATCGTGGGACCCGCCCTCCGGTTGTAGCGTGTTCGCCAGCGCTCGCTAGAGTCCTCCGGTTGCCTCCCAACGCCAAGATCTCGGAAGGTTCTATAGTTAACCAAGCTCTCCAACGCCGTGATACCGACGTCACCTTCGTGGATGCGACAAGACCTTCCCGTTGACAAGGTTACCGACAATACTCGCAACACGGCCGGCGAGTGACCCTGACGCCAGATCCACCCTCGGACGCCAAAACCCGAACCGGAAGGACGCCAAGATCGCCACGAGACCGACAAGCGCTTCACCCCGAAGACAAGATCGACCCCGTGGGACCCGGCAAGATCTGGCCGACGACAAGAACGGCTCCGACCCGGAAGAATCCGACGCGCCCCGACACCGACCCAAGCTCTGCTTCCCGGACGCGGCAAGACCTACCTCTGTTATCCGAGAACGTTCCGTCGAGACCGATCCCGTCGAACCCCAGACCCTGGACCCTGAGACCAACCCCGAACCCCGGACCCCCAAGATCGTCGAGCCCCCTGATGTGTGAACCCCTCCCCGAAACCCTATTTTATCATATATAACAACATGTTGCATATTAACTGCCATACTTGCATGCATAATCATGTGGTTTGGGGCCTTATGCCGTTTCACCTCTAATTAAATATGGGGCCCATATGCGGGCAAATCTAGTCTCATATTGGCCTCATTTAAACTTGCGTAGCGAACCCGGTACTATCTTCTGCCGTGTTCAAACCACATTTAAATTGGGGGAATCTAAATAACATGAACCACCTAATTGATTGTCGGGGCCCCGGTTCCGCTTAATATGACCTAATTGCATCGCACCTTTGCCATGCCATGCATCATACATGCATCATGCCGATCTTCTGCCGTGTATTAAATATTGCATCCGATGTTTATTCTAGTGTTTTGCTTCTTCGCGGATAAGGCCGTTGAGTTGATGTGAGCTTCGCCCCGATCTTCGGATGAACCTTTCGACAATGTTTTCAGGCGAGCATCTCCCCCCTTTCTACCTATCTTACTTTTATAGTATTTACTTCCCTCCTGTTGATCTATTGCTATCTGTGTTGCGATGCTCTAGTTTTGACCGTGATATCCTCGCACTTTATATTGCCTTGGACACATCCTATTACCTGTTGCTTGGTAGATAGTTGGACTTGTGCGTCGTAGTTGCTTGCTCAAGTGCTGATGTGTGTCGTCATATGCCACAGTTGCTGATGTATTGCCGCATGTTGATGTTGGAGATGATTCTAGTTTTACTTATTGTTCACTTTACTTTCTGTTTAACAACTAAAATTGAAATAAGCAGAGGCATCGGTGGGTGATAGAAAATATTTGGTTTCCGAACTCCCACTTGTGTCCCGTAAGACCCCGAGTACTTGATACATGTTCCTTGATTTATCGCGCTATCCACATTCGGGGAGTATGGGATCCCCCTTAGCCAGAGCTTGATTCCGTCTTATTTCTTGGGGCCACAAACTAGTTTGAGGTTTTATTTACGATCCTGTACTTATGCCATGCTACTGCTTTATTTACGATTGTGCGAGGAGCACTGCTTATCGCTTAGGTAAGCGGAATGTTTTCGGTATCGACAAGCCCAGCCACACTTTCGGGTTCCCGATCGTTTCTGACCATTGACGCAAACCTTGAGTCCGTCTCGAGCTTGCTTACTGCTATGTTCTACTCAATGGGGTGGCCCCAAATATTTCTGAATCTTGTGATTGCTCTGTCGTGAGACCTCGTTGGGTTTTGATTTGGTTTTCCGAGGATGATCGTGTGTGTTGCTATTGGTGCACCCGCCGGTTTAAACTTTCAAAGCCGTGTCATGGGTTATGGACGACTTGGAGCACTGATCTCGATCATAGACAAGCATAACTAAAGTTTATCGCTATAAATTTGACTTATAATGACTAGTAATCACTTCACTATAATGGAATGGCTAATTAATACTGCCCACAAATGCTTGTTTGGTTGTCGCTTGCGACAATTGTATCTGACTAGTAAGTATTGCAACTACAACGAAATGGCTGAATAAAAAGTACCAACAACTGCTGGGTTTTGGGGTTTATCTCATGCTATCTGTATCTGATTAGTAATTGTTGCAACTACAACGGAATGATTAACTAAAAGTGCCCACTGCTTATTCTATCAGGACGACTAACTAACCTGACTAGTAATTGCTGCAACGATAACCGAATAAACAAAACTGCCAACGGTGTGAGTTCCTCGGTTGACTTCCTCGTTTGGTCTCGAGGGGGAAACTCCAGGATGGGTTTGCTTGGTGTTAGTTTCAGGTTGGATCCGGATAGGTCATTCTTACCCCTCTCTGATAACCGCCAGTTGTATCGAGTCTCTATAGGTTGTTTAGTGCATCGCCGCCGCTTGATCCACCATACCTATGTAGGCGAGGACCTTGAATTCTAGCCTCGCCGTGTCTTGGCCTCAAGATCGACGCTCCTTCTTTTCCTTTGCCCTTTGGCACCCCTTTTGTTTAAGGTGTTTTAAGATCGACGTCGTTAGTGGTTACCCTTCCGCTTGGCAAGGTGGTTATGGACGCCATTGGTTATTCTTCAGGGCTCTTAGCCCCATTTGCATCTTGTCCGTAGCTGGACGCTCTATCGCTTTCAAGGTGATTTGGATCTTTGTATATTATATCTGTATTCTTGACTCATTGAGTCGCCCCTGTGTATATATCTGTTCTGTGGGTCCCATCGAGGACTGTTGTGTAATGTTATTACTTCGTTTTCCACCCGCACGAAAGTGCCTGGTGGGCACCTTTGAATCGTTTCTATGCAGGTTTGGCGAATTTTGCTCAAACTTGCATAGGTCCGAGTTTGAGGGTGTTACAAGTGTGAACCGCGACACCTCATTCATCGCCTTGAGCATGTCGGCTTGGTCTTCCATCTTGGCGGCTTCAGCCTTCTCTTTCTCAAGCTCTAGCTTGACATCTTTCTTGACCAACATGGCCTTCCATATTGCATCGCTCTGATCATCCCGCTGCTTGTTGTTGGAGGATAAGGACTCCATCATACTTTCAATGAAAGCATCAATGTTGGCTAGTGAGGAGGCGTCATTCAAGCTCTCTATGTTCCGGATCACATGCCAAACCCCACACATACCTCAAGGTATCAAAGAGGGCCTCTGAACTAAAATACTTCCTCGTGTTCACTTATGCCATCGATAGCCATCTAGCCCATTTCTTCATGTTCTCCAAATCCTTCTCTCTGATGAACAAATCATCCAATTCTCCTTCCCTCAACTCCAAATTGTGAAGAGCCCTAGCCAAAGCCTCGTCTCCCTCTCTCGCCTTGACCCCGTACGCCGAGCTCTCACCTGACGCCGACATCTTGTCTGATCACTGTGTCTACCCACAGTCGATCTATACCAAAACCCTAGTCCAAGACATTGCCAAGGCCGAGTAGATAGGCTCGCTATCCCCTTGATTAGCCCAAGCAGATGGTAACGACTCAGATGAGGTCTAAATTGTGGAGAAAACTAGAGAAATCTCACGCCAGAGATGAGATCGCCAGCAGATCCGTAAACCCTAAAACTAGAGAAAAAAACCTGAGCAGCTCTCATATTCGGCACTCTCTTTTTAGAAGTTGCTAGTTGGCCCATTCTGGTCCTGCTAGTCATGTTGGGGCCCATTGCTTCCGTTTGGGCCAAGCCCTTTCTAGCCCGCCTGCTTTGTTCGCCTCGTCTTCCTCTGAGAAAACCGCACCAGCGGTCCTAATTCTTTTCTCATTGCTTCACTTTGGTCCTAAATCTTTAAAATTGCACGTCTAGGTCCTAAATGTTTCATAAGTGATTCACGCAAAGTCCTATTTTGCTCTGGCCGCTTTGACCTACCTATGTGGCGCTTTGACCACTGCCACATCGACAATAAGACCCAAAAGGTATACTGGTCAGACATCTACATTTGCGAAAAGACCCCCTAGTTTATATTTCTTCCAAATTATAGTCCTAGTTTATTCTTTTCCAAACAAAAAGAAGGAGGCCGTGTATCATGCGCATCCTACAATGTGCATGGCGTCCTGCTTCTCCTTGTCGTCACTCATCACGGCGACACCGGTGATCCCTGAGCACACCGTGCTCAAGCAGCGCCGTAGTGTATCATCATCGTCCGCCTCCTCGCTATGCTTGCGTTCGTAGAAGCAGGTGCACCCACGAACTCCATGACCAGCGTCTCCAGAACTGCGAGCATGGCTATGAAGCCTAGGAAGGGGAACCGAGGCTATGGTGTCGCTGGGAGGCACAGGTCCGCGAACATCTCCTCTGCTTCGTGCATCATGTGCACGAACCCTGTGGCCAGGATCACACCCGCCACGAACGCCTTGGCGAGCACGAACTTGCCGCTGCCGGAGGAGGACGAGTCACCGCCGGTGGAGGACGAACTTGACGCCAACGGCCAACCGCACCGGCGATTTGGATGACCGCGACGACCACCATCTTGAGCTACAGCGCCACCGTCTCGTCGTGACAGTCCTCGTCGTTTGCGCTCGACTACCCCCTCGTAGCTCGCCACGGAGACCGACACCGCGAGCTGGTACAGGGGACCGTAGCAAGCCCGTTAACACGGCTGGTGGACGATGGTGGTGACCCATGGCAGGTATCGGGAACAAAGAGAACTTGTTGTGACCGCCATGTGCACTGCATGTGAGCTGTCGACGAAGGTGCAGGCAAAGAGCAGGACGACGCTGACAAACCGCTCCTGCTGCTCCTATCGTGCCCATGCTGCTGCTTCATGCCCACGCGCGTCCAGCCATGCCTCCTGCACCCCATGCTCCCGCTGGACCACATCGAAGTTTCCACCGGTGCCGCGCGCGCCTCTACCGCTGCTAACCCTCCGTGCTATAGCGGTCGTGCCCACCGTTCCTCGTTCTCGCTCCCGTACGCGCCACCCTTGATCCTCTTCTACGTCTCCTCCACCACCAGCCACGCTTGCAGTGGCGGCAGAGCCTGTATACCCTCGACGACGTTGGCGCGCCGCCGACTTCCTCGACGGAGAAGCAGGACACCCACCTCACACGCGCCACCAGCCTAGCTGCAGGGGGCTTTTTGCAAATATACATGTTTGGTTCCTGCCCATTGTGGGCCCTATAGTTGACATGGCAGTGGTCAAAGCGTCACATGGACTAGTCAAAGCGGTCTGAAAAAAATAGGACTTAGATGAATCACTTATGAAAAATTTAGGACTTAAACGTGCAATTTTAAAGATTTAGGACCAAAGTGAAGCTGCGGGAAAAGAATTAGGACCGCTGGCGTGGTTTTCTCTATTCCTCTTGGTCGCCTACAGGTGAGCCCAGGTCGCTGACACTCCCGGTCTCTTTCTCTCTCCCGTCGCCATTACAGCGACTGATGTTTCTCTGCTAAGCATCTGTGGAAATGGGGAGTGAATGCTCAAAAAGAAAAGGCATCCGCGGAGTGATTACTGGTCCAAAAACGAAGAATAAATCTGGTGCTGGTGGCGACCCGGCCATTGACCTCAGACGAAGTTGGTCTCGCTCCCGCAGGAGTTCTTGGTCTCTCGCCGGATTCATCTCATCCGGCCATCTGGGGCGCGATGGAGCAGCAAGGTAACGCCAAATTCCACGACTCCTCTTAGTTCCGAAGCTGCGATTTTTCGCTAGCTGTCCCTTTGCGATTTCTGCAGCTAATTTTGGTTACGAACTGCCGGGCGGGTTGGATTTGGATGGGTATCCGCTGATAGTATAGTAGTGGTAAGAAGTTTGTTACAATAGTAATTGTTCTTCCGATTCAGGTCTCGATATGAAGACGCGGTGGTTGAAGCCTAGAGAGGTTTGGCATATATTGCAGATTTTCCAGCTCTTCACGGTCGTACATAAGATCCCCCAGAAACCACCGAGTAATAAAATAAGCCTCTGGTTTTTGCTTGTGAGATATCTGATTCAAGCTCGCGCATATCGATTAACCTAGTTGCCTCTGAAATTACAGGTGGTTCTTGGTTTCTTATCAACCGTAGAGTATCTCGGTTCTTCCGGAATGATGGGTACCAATGGCAGAGAAAGAAGAATGGGAGGACCATTGCTGAAGCCCACGAGTACCTCAAGGTCTGTTCAATGTTTATCTTCTCTAGCAATTGGAGTTGTTGCGTTAACTATAGTACTGTAATATGTTTAGTGCCAAACATTTGTCAAGCCAATAGGTAATTGTGTTGTTTCTTGATAAGACTGAATCAGGTGAGCTGGATAGTTAATATGCTTTTCTCTTTTGACACTGAAAATTTCAGGTTGACAATGAAGAGAGATTGAGTTGCTACTATGCTCATACAGAGAACAATCGTACATTCCAGAGAAGGATATATTGGATGGTGGACCCGTAAGAACTCTGTTTACTATGTTATGCATTGTTTTCTCTGCTTTGAAATTCTTAAAGGTTCAGATTTTTTTTGTTCCCTCCCTACAAAAAGAACGAGATTTTCTTTGTACCCCAGTTGTTACTAAACTATAAGTGTTTCTCCTAAGAACACAATCCCAATAACTTAAGTGTTTCTTTTAAGAACGCAGTCCCATTTATGACTCATGCTGTTGGTTATGATTTGCTGAAATCTTTTTACATTTTATAATCAAATGGTTTATCTACGTCTAAGGTTCAGTTTACATCATAACGAGAGCAATCCATCTTTGCAGGGCCTATGAGCACATTGTTCTTGTCCACTATAGAGATGTTTCAGAGGTTTGCCTCTCGTTTAATTTTCCTTCTGTGAAAGCACACCTGCAATTTTAATACTTACCTAACACTTATAACTAAGATGAGTGAAAAAATGAAATTGGTTTATTGTCCAGAATTATCTATTCACTCCAACAGTGGGAAATCCTTGAACATATAAGATTAATAGTTCTCTGAGATACAGCATCTGTTAAACTAAGCTTCACACTGCAGACTTTCCATTGGTTAATTCACATATTCTGATCTTTTATATATTGTGTTCCTTGTTTTCTTGACAGCCTTGCAACGATCGGAAATCCACCCTACCTTCAGAGAGCAGCAACGCCTTATTGCCTTTAGGTTAGTGCTATTCTAAATATTTTTACTCTCCCGATGCTAAATCTATGTATCATTAGATTATATGTGAGATTCATAACACCAAATTATTGACGCAGAGGCCATGAGTGATCCTCCTTTATGTGAAACTAAATTATCTTTTGCCCCATTCAGAGACCAGGTCAGTACCAGCAAATTGGTAAAAGATTCATTATCTTGGGTGCATTTTGTTTCCGGTTTGGAAAATTTTGTTTCTCTGTGCTATGATTTATATTTGTTGTTCATTGTTTTCTTGACAGTCTAACGATAAATTCAGCCTACCTTCAGAGAGCAGCACCGCCTTATGGGCTTCTTTAGGTTAGTGCTATTCATAAATATTTTGACTCTCTAGATGCCTAATCTATGTATTATTAGACTATATTTGACATTCATAATACCATATTCGTCTTGAGGTGCAAAGAATTCTGACATCAGTATAAAAAACCTAGATAGTAGCTTTGTCTATGGGAAGAAGAATTACAGCTGGTCTTATTCGAGGATTTTTTGTATTTCAGAAATGACTGGTCTACCGACTGAACTTAAATCCCTGGAGGGCATAATGATTGATGCAAATGCAGAGCCAGGTAGACTATCATATCTATTTCTCAGATCCATCACAAGAGATTTCTCTCAAGAGATTGGTCGTGGTGGGTTTGGAGTTGTTTACCTGGTACGCTTCCTTTCTTACGTTACACTTAGTACTTGTACAGGTATTTGTCCAATAGAGCAAAATTCTAGTACCAGTGCTAAATGGTATCACTAATTAAACAGGGAGATCTTGGAGCTGGGAAGGTTGCTGTGAAGAAACTTAACATATCACTTGGTTTTTCTGACACGGACTTTGTGGACGAGATTAAGTGTTTAATACAGACAAAGCACAATAATGTAGTGAGATTTCTAGGTTATTGTGCCGATACACATGGGGAATTGGTGTCATTGAACGGAAGTTATGTGATAGCAGAGGTACCACAAAGGTTGCTATGCTTGGAGTATGTCCCTAACGGAAACCTTCAGAAGTATCTGAAAGGTAAGGTTGCATTTTTTCCGACTTTCTTTCTGAAGTAAAACAAAAAAGGCTGTTCAAATAGGAACAAAATTTTGTGTCCACTAGGACTTGAATCCAAATAACGGGACTGTAAGCTACATTGACTTGCTAAAGCTTCCAACTTAATGTGTTGAGTTTCCTAAATTCTTTTCAGTAAGTCAAACATGTTAATTGCTTAGGGATTGAGGCCTAGGTCTCTTAATTTGTTTAAATGGTTTGCCTTTCAGCAAAGTTTAAATATGTTATTTAGGCTCAACCATTACATGCGTGACCAGTTTCCAAACAGAACAAATTAATGATTTATTTTTCTTTTTATTAGTACCATATAGATACTGAGGATGCACATTTTACTGCAATGGATCTTTCTAATCCTGTTTGTCCAATAAGTTTTTGTCTATTTTATTGTTTATTTAACTGTATTTTTTCCATTCTTAGTCAATATTTTTGCGCAGCACATTGTTACTGCACATGAACAACCATAAACTGAACCTTTTTAGCGTCAACATCTAAATTAACCAAAGAATCGATTACAAATGACACATCCAGTTCTAGGAAATTGTCCCCATATTTTCAAAAAATGAAGCCGAGAAAACTTAGAACATGTAAGTCCCCCAGCAAAACCTTCTACAACTGAATCCACCATCGCACGTTTGGTCACCATTGCATATTCGATGGAGAGGACTAAGAATTGGAGAGAAGTAACTGAGTTGTCCACACATACCTTTAGTGGAAAACTCCTCGTAGATATTGCAGCAGTAGCCACCTGCTGTGTACGGCGGGTGCTGGAGGAAGAAGCCGAATCGGCATGGGACACTCCCTGATCTGTGCTGAGGATTAGGCTTGTATCACCGATGGGAGGAGATGGCTCAGGTGCTTATGCCCATGGGTGGGAACAAATGCACACAAGACGGAATACCAACGTCACGGCCAATAGGCCGGCAACCAAACCAACACCACACAAAGCCGGAGCAGATGCCCAACGACGACATAGACCCATTGGCTCCTCGACGCAGTCAACCACGCCGCCGAGATAGTGATCCATTATTTGATGCAGCGCCGTCACCATATGAAGGACACCACCACGTCACAAATGCCTAACCCTGACTACACAAAACATGCAAAACCACGTTTCTCGCACCTCCTGCCGTCGGATCAGCAGATGGACCTGGAGGGGAGGGAACCACCTGCCTCGCCGGCAGGAGGGGTGTAGATCTTGTCACCTGTCTAATAGCTTGGAGAGGAGAGGTTGGCGCCTAGAGTGTTTCTGCTTGGCAAATGAAATATGCAGGGTCTCACCACGTAACAAAATTGAACTTTACTAGTCACTCATACATCGAGAGCATAAATTAGCTAAACTTCTTTATAGTTGTTAGCATCCAAATATAAGAACTAAGAAAATGCTGGGTATATACCAACCTTCTAATGTTTTATGATATACGGTCTAAACATTACGCTTGTAGTTTTTCCATCACTTTTGCTAAAGTTGGTCGATTTTCCAAAAAGACTTTGGAGATAAATGAAAATATGCCATCAATTTTGAATCACTTTTTCCTTGTTGCAGATAAATCTTATAGAGATGAATGGCAAATACGGTATAAAATGATTAGGGGAATTTGTCATGGTTTGAACTATCTTCACGGCCAACGCATCAATCACTTGGATTTAAAACCAGAAAATATTCTCTTGGATGCTTGTATGGAGCCAAAAATTACTGATTTTGGGCTATCAAGATGTTTTGATGAAGGGATATCAAGAGTTTACACGAAAAATATCCGTGGAACACTGTAAGCTAAGCAGATCAAGACTTGTTTTTCTTGCTGTCGAACATGATAAATTTGTTTATGCACGGGTATTAAAATTAATTGTCATATTGTCATGCAGGGGATGTATTGCACCAGAGACCATAAACTATGGAGAAATAACATTCAAGTCAGACATCTATGGTTTGGGTATTATAATTATAAAACTATTAACAGGGCATCACAACTATGATTTTCAAAATTTAAGAAATATTAGTTAACTATTTCGATTCATGTTTCTTTTACAAAGTAAAACTGTGTAGTACCATACTGTATGGTATACCAACTAAAAAATCACAATTCAGTGCAAGAAGCAACACGGTGTGTTTTATGTATTAAATTAGCTCTTGCACTCCGTAAAGACGTCATGAATGGCAAACTCAGTTTTACTGTAATCACTTACAATTTGTAGTGATGATTTTTTTAGTTTCATACACCAAGGATATTAAGAAAATTTACAACATTCACACTCTTTATTTGAAATGTAATACAAACATTATGTATTCATGATTTTTTAGTTTCATTTGAAATGTTCTTGTATTTTTCTTTTTACACCTCCAAGGTGATATAAAACAAAAGTCATAAAATTTAAGAATACTGCTACCACAAGTTATAAAGGCAGTCATGTTTTCTAGGGGCTATATTTCTAAGTCAATGAAACAAATCCACCATATTATTGAAGAAATGCATGTTTTAGTAGACTGAAGAATGATGTTTAATCCTTTGTTCCGCATTTTCTGCTGGTTGATCTTTGTGTCGACCCTATGTGATCGTTGAATTGTAATGCACTTGGATTATGTTAATAAAAGGCTGTGTGCATCAACGGATGCAGAGGCCGGGTTTATTCCCCTTCTCGAAAAAAAACTAACATATTGTAAAAACAATGTGTGGACTGCCACATGTAGTGTATTAATTTATGTTTTGCCATATGGAAGATTTTCGATAAGTTGACATATGTAAGTGTTATGCTCTATGTTTGAACTTTGCAGTGGCATACAACTTTAGACATGGAAAGCCCACAAGTAAAGAGCTGCATTGAAATAGCTCAAACATGTGTGGCTCCTGACCAACTTGAGAGACCTTCAATAGTTGAGATCATGCAAAAGCTCAATGATATAGAAAGGCTGTGATTCGAAAATCCAGCACCTTCACTATGACAGGTATATACGATCATTCAAAGCATAGAGAGGAAACATGTTTACCTTGAGATTTATATGGTGTATACTCCTTTCCTTTTATGCATCCTGGGCTACTGCGCACTTATCATATTAGATAAATACTAGCACAAAACATGTGAGTTGCTATGGACTAAAACAATCACGCTATATGTTCACCAAGTAATTAATCGATGACAGAACTATCGCGTTGTATTGCACGACTGTCTATATCAATATGTACAAATGTCAGCATGTTTGTCCAGGCTTCTAGAAGTTTCTGTTTTCGCCACTGGTGTTAGCCACCTGTAAAAGTGTATACATTGATAGCACTCCAATAAACAATAACTGAAATCTGCATATATTTGCTATAATTGAAATTAAAAAATATTTTATCCTTTAAACCATTTGTCTGTTTGATGTTTCTTTTTGACTCGTGGGTTCATCGCGATGAGGAATTCAAAACTTGAATTCATGTTGATAATATTTTTGCATTAGTGATTGCAAGGTAAAATGAACGAGCTATAACTTTGTTAATAATGGTCAGTAATCATTGTGCCTGATTTATGTATAAAAATAGGCTCCATTCTAAGAAGCAACTCCACTAGTACAACACCATAGCTGTATAATTTGGATCTGAGTACCCAAATGTACCTTGGACATTCGTAACAGTGTGTTTTTGTATTTTGATCAACCGAAACCAAACGCTCAAGTCTGAAACATTAGCTGTGTAGTTCCCATTGAAAAGTATATTTGGCGACTTCACTGTCAAGATGATAGATTGATGCTAAGCTGAAGAGTGGAAATAAAGATAGAGCCAGGGAAATCCTTTGTAATCACCCTAGGACAAAGAAAACCCAATTACTTGAATCAGCATGAAGAACTTGCGATAGTGAGCTATTGGATATGTAATCATATACCAGCAGTGGAACCTCAGTTTGAGAAAACATCCGAAGAGCTTTACAATATATCTTTGATTTATTTCTGTGAG
Source organism: Avena longiglumis (assembly GCA_030063025.1). Classification (NCBI taxonomy): domain Eukaryota; kingdom Viridiplantae; phylum Streptophyta; class Magnoliopsida; order Poales; family Poaceae; genus Avena; species Avena longiglumis. Next base: position 539,799,884 of record CP125973.1, read on the forward strand.
AACTTTGACCTCAAAGATGAATTTGTTGATCTCATACTGCTTAGTGATGTTTTTTTAGGGAAGACCTTTGGTTTTTTTATTGCAATGACACACATAATATGCCTTTGGAAACCATGCCCCGCCCCCACGGCTGATCATACTTCTATGATCAAATTTGTTTGATTCCGTCTCTAGCTCTTCTGAGTTCTGTCATGAAATATTATTTGTATTCTCAAATCTCATCCACAGTTTCATGATATGATGTTGACGTTTCTAGGAGAAGACTATGGTTCCTCTGGAAATAGCTCTTATGTTGTTTCACAGAAGTAGAATGCTGGGACCGCATGACAGTCCTATATAATTATATAGTTGCGGACAATAAGATTTTGGCTCCCGGGCTCCAGGTAGCCTGTTTTTGAAAATTTTCGAAAAACATTAAAGCTTCAAACAATTTCAAAAATTTTAAGGACTAGTAACCTTATCCTGTCTCACATATATTCTATGTATTCAGTTTCGATAATGCTTTAGGACCATCTGATTATAGTGCTTTCCATAAAAAATTATTACAATCTGATAATAGATATGCAATACATGAATCTAGATCATGGAAAAGAAAAATAAGATGTTGCCTGTTGAAACTATGTTGCGCTTGGAGGGAGTAGTCATATTATGTTACATAATAATTTAAAAAACATTATGTTACATAACAAATATATGAGTGAGAGTTAGGAATTTTTTTTGTGAGGAGTGTAATACATTAGCTTTAAGAAATGACATTCTATAAAACAAAAATTTACAGAAATATTTATATATAAAATAATGGCCACATTCACTGGTTGAGATTTAAATGGATTTCTTCTAATTATTATTTGTCCTATATATAGACAGAAGTGAGAAAGCAATTATTTCATTAGGTGGCCGCAGAAGTTTTCTGAGACGTAACAAAGCAAGGGGGAATAATTATCTCACCCATTATAATCATAGTAGTACCAAAATATACTATGGATGAGGCCGCCAGAAGACAGTTCTGGGGCATCATCATCTGTTGGTGGGAACCATGTGCTACTTTGGATGTTGTATTTTCCAAGATGTTTCGTCCCGGGCATGTATTTGACAATGGTGTCGCCCTCAATGGTAGGGAGCGCCCCGCTGCTTACACTCAGACTGCTGTTCATATTCGGAAAGATAACATGTCCTCCAATGCTTGTTAATGGCTTGGGCATGTCTAGGATCATGTCAGATAATCTGTAAACTAACATCTGCGAAGAATTTTGTTTGTTGCAGAAACCGATAACCAGGATATTTGAGTCACATTCTACAAGGTAGTAAATGGGCTGTGTTTTGCATGGACATGTGGCGACAAACCGTGGTGGTGATAGGGAAAACAAACCAGAGCCTACTTCCTGATCAGGCCGGGGAGGGTCGATCTCGAAGATTTGCGGATCATTGTTGTATTCAGTACTTAAGATATATATCCTGCTTTGGAATGATACTGAGCTCTGAATGGATGACAAGCTCCAGGTTGAGTAAGACCATTCGCGGTCTCTGCCGGAGGTAGCAAAGGCCACATGGTGTTTCGATGGAAGCAAGATCATGACAGTGATGAGTCCATCCGGGCTGACGGTGACAGTGGTAGCAACGATCTCTCTGAAACACACCAAATAACGTGATCTCAAAGATAAATTTGTTGGGGCTGCGAGTGGCGGTAGGTCGGCGGTGTCGCCAGTGAAGGGATTGAGGAGGCGGACAGTGCTGTCTTGTTCTTCTAGCAAGAGGATGAGGCCGTCGACGATGTCCAGGATGTAGTGGTCCTGGAAAATTGGGAGGGCTGCGCGCACGAAGAAGCCGGTGGATAGGTTGAAGAAGCGGACGTACCCGAGCAGGCTGCTATGGCCGGGGCAGATGTCATGGCCCTCGGGGAGTAGCAACCACCGGCGCGGGTAGAAGCGTGGGTCGACGAGACCGCGGCCGCGCGGGTTGATGGTGGTGGAGCGCCAGAGAGCGCAGACGGCGCGGAAGCGGACGTAGTCGAGCAGATCGCCGCCGGCCAGCACCCGCCACCCGATGTGAGGAATCAAGTCTGGGTGCAGCCGAGATGCCCAACCAGAGGCGGCGTTGTGCGCGGCGGCGGCGGCTGCTGCCATGCGCGCGCCTCCTTCTGCCCTCTCCGCTCTAGCCCTAGCCGCCTTGCTCCCGTGAAAATTTTAGAAGAGGTGATCGATCAGGGTTTGAGGTTTGGGGTTTTCGGGCAGCACGATGGTGGAGGTTCAGAACTGACTCGACGGTTATTTGGGCTTGGGCGCTTGGGTTAATGGGCTAGATGAATCATCCGATGGATGAGCCTCGCAGGTTTCAGAGTCTAGTTTCATCACACAAAAAATATATCTTGTAGATCATCCCATAAGCCACAAAGCATACATAAAACCAACTAGGAGCACACTCCCTAAGAGCAACTCTAGCAGACACGGCATATTTCGAGCCTGCAAAATCGAACATGCGGTGCACTGCAAATTCAAAAATAAGTCGTGCAGACTAGATACTGTTGGGACATGTCCCTCTACATGGAGGTGTGTTGGCAGCCCAACATCAGTCCGTGAAAATCCAACACGTTTCAACCGTTGATCGATGTTCGTATCTAACGGCTGAGGTGCTCCTTGGGAGAGGAGTAGAAAGAAAAACCCTAGCCACACTTGGTGGTTGTGTGAGACACGATGTGAAAGTGTGTGTGAGCTGAGCAAGAGAGAGAACACACAAAAACACCACAACCTAGTAAGAAGAGAGGAAGAAGGAGAGATGATTTCTGTCCAGATTTCTGAGATCTGACCGGTCTGTCTTCAAGCTGGTGTTTGAGGCTCAAACGTGCTTGGATTGGCTCCAAACTTGGTGAGCTTGTTCCTTGCTTTGAGTACTTCGATCTGGTTAGCTGGTTTGAGGTTTGGATCAGTGTAGCATCAGATTTGAAAGCGGTTTAGTTAGTTCAGACTGCTGTAGTTTCAGCATAGAGCAGTTTTGGTAGACGAATAGTTTGGACAGTCAAACAGTGTCCGATTGGCCTGAAATTTGGCATGTATGTTGGAAACTCGTATGTCAGCTTGTCTACCAAATTTGATGCTAATTGGATCTGCGGTTTAAGAGCAGCTTGCTGATTACCGAAGAGGACAAAAACTGAGATACTCTGCTTTGATGTAATGTTTCTCTCAAGTGGTTGTAGTTGTTGTTGCCGGTTGGCAATGTGCTGAGTGTGTTGTGTATCTCTAGATATTCTAGAGACAACTCTGTACCCAGGTTGCTCATAGTGAAGCTGGGTGGACCGGTTGGTCCGCACCCGTGGTTTTTTCCTTCTCACTTTGAGAAGGTTTTTCCACGTAAATTCTTATGTCACCTATACATGTGCTCATTGTTTTATTTCCGCTGCATACCTATTGATTGAAACTATCCTCGGGATTCACCGCAAGAAGTGGGGGTTGTGGCATCTTCCCCCAACAAATACCGCATCTACCAAACAACATCTTTTAAAAACACTTCGCGGGAGAATTTAAGCGCAAGATCGACTTTGCTTTCATAAATTAGAGTTCATACAACTTCTATTTACATTGCGAAAGCGCAAATTACTACCTAATTTCGCCGCCACAAGTAGTAGTGATCCTAGCTCACTTGGTTAGGAAAATAGATGTACAACCCAACCACCCAGGTTTAAATCCGAACGCATATTTGGGTTCTTATTATTTCAAAAAACAAAATCGGTGTAGAAGCTTCCCTGCCGCATTCTTTTCAAAAACAAATTTCACCGCCACGGCAACTATTTGCCAAAATGTGGCCCGGGAAACCTCATCGGAGCCTATTAGCCATGGCGGCGACGCGGGCGACGGCTCACTCGTCGGGGTCAAGGTCGACGAAGATCTTCTCCTGCTCCACCGCCTCCTTCTCCTCGAGCATCACAGTGACCTTGTCGATGTCCTCGTCGTCGATGTAGTCACCTAGCACAAACACCAGCTTTGCCTCGTCGTCGTCGACCTCCTTCACCAGAGGCAGGGCGCGGGAGCTCAATGCGGTATTGAACGACGGGCGGTGGGATCTCGACACGAACGGGGACATGGTGGGGCCCTGCTAGTACCGCAACACCAGACGAGGGAACGCGGGCAGCGGGATTGGTGTAGCGGTACGAGCCACGTATGTGAAGGAAATATGCCCTAGAGGCAATCATAGAGATGATTATATTTCATATGTATCCATGAGTTATTGTAATGTTCCTTGAATATCCATATCGCAACTTGTATTGATTGATAATTATGTGAATTGTTTGTGAAACTTATTACTTGTATGGTTATTTAATAGTTGTCCCTAGTCGAAGTTCATGTGAGGACACACGTGAATATTAGACTAGCACATCGATTGGTTGATCTATGTTTCGCAAGTCATAGACATGGAGATGTCAAACCAATGATGTGGACACATGTTATGAACATGGGGTTGGACTGACCCAACTTGAGACTGGCAATTAGTTGTAGCTATCTCTACACATCGTGTACGTTTTGTCCTTAGACCTGGGATTGTCGCATGTACTTGAGATGTGAATTGACCTACTTTGAGGCTATAAGACGCTACTCCGTAACTGGGTAGTTATAAATGTAGCTTTCTGGTTTGTCCTGAAGCATGCTGCAAGACATGGTCAATCAAGATGGGATTTGCCCCTCTCTACTTAAGAGAGATATCTCTGGGCCCCTTGAGTGATCGGATCCAGAAATGCATGGCCGTGCTACATAAGGTTAAGAGTTAACCTAGTAAGAGATTCCGAATCATAGTATCAAGAAAGGGAGGTCAGCTTGGAGCTAGACCAAATATCGTGAGGCAAAGGGAAAGACATGCCTCGGTGAATTACGCTCCTAGATACAAGCCTGGATGAGCGGTAGTGGTTGAAATAGTGCGGTGGGGCCCCAAAAGCCACTCACGGGTAGACCTTTCGGCCGTCCCAACCACTACCATCTCAACGAGACCTGTACGGGCGGCGTAATCGGCAGGCGAAGGGATCAACTACATACACAAGTGGGTATGTATGCAAGCCACCATACAAGAGTACATCAGAGCCATACCATCTAGAAAGAAAGGAAATATAGCAACGCCATACGGCAAGATTCAAATGACCTATATAGATCTAATATTTTAGGATACTTCCTCATACAACACACATCGAGTATCATGCGAAGGCAAACAAGTCCGAGTACGGATAAGAAGCAAATCGGCATAAGATGCCATAGAAATAAGCACATCCCAACCAGATCTCACGGATCCCGCTCCCTAATCTCTACACCGAACGATCGTTGCCCACATCATCGCCTTCTTCCACCCAAGATCCGTCTCCGTGAGGGTACTGCTCATCCGAACCAATAATTTATCGTGAGACCCTAAGGGTACTAAAGAAGTCTTAATGCCTCTAAAGGGGACACAACTGGGTGACGAATTGCAGTGAAAGATAAACCCTAGCAGTTCTACAGATAAACGCTAACCATCCGCCTAACCAATGATAGACGGATGTCCGTCAATTAAGGACAACAGTTATAATAGTAATTTCATCAGATCCATCCTCCTCCTCGCTTACCAACGAGGAAGCGGATTTAACAACCCCCATCCGTTGGCAATTTTATTAACCATTCCATGAGTATTGCACTATTTACTAGACAAATTACTTAGTCGATTAAAGCGGTACTTTAGTTATGCTTGTCTATGATCGAGAACGTGCTCCAAGTCATCCATATCCGCGACACGGCTTTCGTAAAGTTTTACCCGGCCGGGTGCACCAATAGCAACACACGCCGATCAACCTCGGAAAAACCAAATCAAAACCCAACGAGGCCTTCACGACAAAGCAATCACAAGATTCAGAATATTTCAGGGGCCACCCTTGAGTACACCCAACGAAGTAAGCAAGCTCCGAGACGGACTCAAGGTTTGGGTATACGGCTGTGAACGACTGGAACCCAAAACTGGGCTTGTCGACACCGCGTAATCGTGTCCCGATCCTAAACAGTACAGTGTGCTCCTCGCACAATTTAAATACATAAGTAGCATGGCATAAGTACAGGATAGTAAAGAAAACCTCAAACTAGTTTGTGGCTCCAAGAAATAAGACTGAATCAAGCTCTGGCTCAGGGGGGTCCCATATACCTCCCGGATGTGGATAGCGCGATAAATCAAGGAACAGGAATCAAGTACTCGGGGTCTTACGGGACACAAGTGAGCAGGAAAAACCAAATAGCAGATGTTGCTCACCGATGCCACTTTCATTAGTTATCCCATTACTACTCAGGTTAAGTTGTTTAGGTACCTCGTTATCCAACAGACTCACATACCCTACACATGTCGTTACGACTCGCATGGCTCAAACAACTCCTGTAGTAATGGCTCATGGGATGGAGGAACAAGCTTGGTGGGTTTAAAAGTAAAGGCTATGCATACTTGGGATTCAATTTAATGCAATCGCGACTCAATGATGCAAGAATAAGATAGAGGCAATAGGTATTGTATGTATGCAAGCATGTGGAAGTGCTTGCCGGCAACTCGATTGAAGCGAGGATGGATCCGGTAGTGCTCTGGTTCTCTTGATATAACCCCGCAAAGGTTCTATCCGAGAAAAACCAAACAAACAAGGCCAACATGAATATAGAGCACCAGCATATGAATAAGATGCGTCAAGCAAACAATCATGCCATGATGAATGATGCACAATTTGCATGGCATTAATGTAGCATGGCATGGTGAGGTGTGGAAGACAAGTAATAACATTTTAATGGGGTTTTGGATCACATTTTGTTGTCATAATAGTTGCTGTTTGCTATTTATTTATATGATGCATGCTGCAATTGAAGTCATGGATAGCATAAACAGAAAGGTCTCGTCGAGCTGATCATTTTAGACATATCATTTGTTAAATTTGGAATTATAAATCAAAAGTTATTAATTATTTAAGTTCTAGTGGCATTTGTGGTAATTTAACTCAACTTGGAATTTAAAATGTCCAAAAGGTAATTTGAATAGCATATTTGAAATCCTCACATTTTTCTGGTTCAGAAACATATATTATTTGCATTATTTGGGTTTGTAAATTAAAAGTTATATTAAAACAGATTTGAATTTGAAATTTGACATAATTTGAAAAAGATTTGATTTTACACAGAACACAGAAAACATTTTGTTAATCAGCTCTAGGCTAGCCACAGACACAGACGGTGGGGTCGACGCTGACTCAAAGAATAAAGGGCCGCAGAGGGTCAGGGTTTTTCTTACTCGGGTCTTGCCTACACGCATCACGACAAGTGGGTCCGATGCAATATCAAGACACGCTGCCGCCCACCGGGCGTGACACGTGAGCGATCCCAGGCACGGGGAGGGACTGATCTGTGATGGCCGGATCTTCCGAGGGTTTCTAAGCAAAAACGCACTGAGGCTGACAGGTGGCCTACGGGGACCGCGGGTTTACGCGGGAAAAAGGGGAGGGGGCTACGCGCTAAACGGTCATCGGTCACGACGAACACGTCTCGACGGCGGATCCGCCGCTTCCGTCAACGGTGGCGACGAGTCCATCGGGAGAAATGCCGCCAAAACGAAAGATGAAGAGGGTCAACGGCCTACAAGTTTCGCTTAGCACGCCACACGGAGACGGCCCACGCTGCGTGGCGGTGAGGAACAGGGCGGTTGCTGCGGTCTCGACGCAGACTGACGGACGTCGTGGCGGACACACGAGCGGCCGACGGTGTGTCCGGCGCTGCACGGCGAACTAGAGGACCAGTGGAGTGTCTAGGGGCGCAGGAGCTCACTGTGGTTTGTCGGCGTGCGAGCCGGGCGTGGAGGTGGCGAGGATCGGCAGGGCAGCAGGTCGGGCGTCTGGCGGTCACGGGCACGGCGGGCGCGGGGCCTCCGGGCGAGATCCAGGCTCCGGCATGGCAGAGGAAGCCGACGCCTCGGTGCTCCTGCTCGCCTCGGGTGCTCTGGAGCAAGGACGCAGGGGGCCGCCGTTAGGGTTTAGAGGACATGGTGGAGAGATGGCTCATTGGGAAGGAGGAGACTGGGGATCTGGGGAGGCTAGGGGCGGGGAAGGATAAGATCAACAGGGGTAGATGGCGTGGGGCTAGCGTGAGAGGGGTTGATGGAAAGGTGGCCTTGGTGCCACCTTGTCCTCTCACGTGCATGGGCGGCTGAGGCAGGTGCGCGGGCAAGGTGTAGAGCTAGGGAGGCCGCAGTGGGTCTGGGAGGAGCTCGTGGCCAGCGGTGGTGGGCCCTAGGGAGAGAAGAGAGGGGGAGAGGGGTACTTTGGGTGTGGTAGGTTTAGGTGAGAGAGGGAGGGACAAGCTAGCTAGGGTTTAGCTAGATAGGTGGGGTTTGGGGTGGCTTAGGGTTTTAGGTTTTGAGAGGGGAAGGAAAGATGGAGTGGTACTTGTCAAGATCAAACTTGCTCTAGTCAAGCTCAAACAAGAACAAGACAAGAAAAAGAGAGGGAGAGAGAGAGAGGAGAGAGAAAGAGAGATGTGGTGATGGGGTTTTCTTTGATTCATGCATGCTCCAATTAAAGACCAAGCAAGATCAAAAGAAAAGAGGTAGGGAGAAGGATGGGGGTTTAGGCTATGCTCACACATGATCACATGTGTATGCATGGAGTATGGTGATTAGGGTGTAGCTATAGGGGGGTAGAGAGGTAGATGGTGTGGTGAAGGATTCTACAAGCCAAAACAAATTTAAGCAAAGGATAGGTGATCCATGCAAGCAAAGCCAAAAACATTCCAAGATCAAGAAAAAGGTGGCACTTGCATGGCCCATGCAAACAATAATTGCCATGTAGTTATATTGTGAAAACAACATTAAATCATGTGGCACTATTCCTTGCATTCCCAAAATGTGGGCAAAGGCCAAGCAAAAGATTATGGGTGGAATCCAACCAACCAACATGAGCTAGAGGTAACTCAAATAAAAAATGCCAAGCTCATATTAATTGGATGGTGGAATTATACGGTGGTGAAGGAAAGGTGATGGAGTTATTAAGAGATATGCCCCCAAATCAACTTGGGCATTGAACATTTTATCAAGAACCAAATACAATATCAAGAGGCAACTATAATTAATAATGCACATGAGATAAGAACCAGACAAAAAGGGGTTTTATATGATGCTCAAATGCAAGGTGGCATGATGACATGAGCATGATATGATGATGATGCAACAATTATATGTTGGAAGTGGCCCTTTTATTACTAGAACAAGTAGCATTACAGGTGTTAGACAACTGGGATGCTACAACTCTCCCCCACTAAACAGGAATCTCGCCCCGAGATTCTAGGAAGAAGAAGAAGACACAAAGAGAGAAGGATGGTTGGCACGGAGTTCATCTTCACGCTCCCAAGTGGCTTCATCAGCGAATGAATGGTGTGACCACCGCACCTTGCGTAACTTGATGGACTTGTTGCAGTCCTTCTTTCATGGTCTCAAGGATTTTGGGGTGTTCTTGATAAGGTGTCTTCTTGGAGATCGATTATCTCATGATCCACGGTCTGCGGGATCTTTGAAGCACTTCTTGAGCCGAGATGTGGAAAACATCATGGACTTTGAGTTTTTCCGGGAGCTCCAGGCATAAGAAACTTCTCCTCTTCTACCACGTATCTTGAAAGGACCGATGTATCTAGGAGCCAACTTTCCTTTGATACCACAAAGCGGTGTGTTCCTCTCATGGGAGTGACACGAAGGTAGACGAGATCACCAGGCATATACCATATCCGTGTTTCTGTCATAGTTGCTCTTCGACGACTCGAGCAATCTTCGTGTTCTCGAATGATATGCACCTTCTCCTCCGCTTGGTTACAATGTCGAGGCCAAACCAGATTCTTTCTCCCGCACCGACCAACCAATCGGAGTTAAGACTTATACCATAGAGAGCCTCAAATGGTGCCATCTTTAGACTCTTCCGAAGCTGTTGTTGTAGGAGAATTCAACATATGGAAGACATTCCTCCCACTTCATGCCAAACGAGATGACGCAAGTTCAAGCATATCCTCCAATCGATTGATTCTTTCCACTTGTCCTGCGATCGAGGGTGGTAAGCGATCTGAAGTTCAACTTTGTTCCCAAAGCTTTTTGGAAACTTTCCTAACTTTGAGGTGAAGATGCTCCCACGGTGCGAACTGATTTCAAGTGGAACCCCATACAGAGACAATTACATTGATATAGAGCTCACCAACTGAATTCCGTAAATTGTTTCCTGATCGGGAAGAAATGAGCCACTTTAGAAAGCACGTCGATGACAACAAAATTGCATTGTTGCCCTTCTGCGACCTTGGAAAGCGTGATGAAGTCCATCTCTACTTTCTCCCATTTCCATTCGGAGGTTTCAATGGCTGTAGAAGACCGAATGGTTTCGATGGACAGCCTTGACTCTGATGACATCACATTCGAGACATACTTTGCATAATACCGCTTCAACCCGCCACCAGTATTGTGTTTTCAAGTCCATGTACATCTTTGTGCCAGATGGATAGAAAGAACCGAATCATGCGCCTCCTTGAGAACTTGGTCTCGGACCGTAGTTTGGAACAAACATCCGGTGTTCAAAGAAAAGCGTTCCTTGATCATCCACGTGGAAGGACTCATACTTCGGAAGGTCAAGCTTAGAGATGAGCTTTTTGGTGTGCGGATCACCAAGCTGACGAGAGCGAATCTTTTCTTCCAAGAGAGGAGTAGCCAGAAGGTTCAGGAGATGCCCTTGTTCTACAATTTCCAGGTTGAGCTGACGGAATTCCTCGCACAAGAGAGGCTGTTGCTCTTCCACCATGAGGTTGTTGACATAAGCTTTACGGCTAAGCGCATCTGCCATAACATTGGCTTTCCCCGGAGTGTAGTTGATGGTCAAATCAAAGTCATTGATTGCTTCGATCCATCTCCTCTGCCGAAGGTTGAGATCCGGCTGTGTGAAGATATACTTCAAACTCTTGTGGTCAGAGAAGATCTCACAACGGTTACCAAGCAAGTAGTGCCTCCATAGCTTCAAAGCAAAGACAACTGCTGCTAGCTCGAGGTCATGTGTGGGATAGTTGATCTCATGCGTCTTCAACTGACGAGAGGCATAAGCAACCACCTGTTTCTCTTGCATAAGGACCGCACCCAATCCTTGCAAAGAGGCGCCACGTAATATCTGGAAAGGCTTAGATGTATCCGAGGAACCAAGACTGTGTGGAAGTGAGCTTCTCTTTGAGTGTCTCAAAACTTTCTTGACATGCGTGAGTCCATGTACTTCTTGCCTTTCTTGAGGAGATCGGTAAGAGGCTTCGCTATCTTCGAGAAGTTCGAACAAAGCGACGGCAATATCTAGCCAAACCAAGAAAACTCCGCACTTCCTTGACATTACGGGAGGAAGCCATTCAACTATTGTCTTCACGGTTTCGGTTGACTGCAATGCCCTTGGCGTAGATAACATGTCCAAGATAGGTTACTTCAGCCAAAACTCACACTTTGAGAACTTTGCATACAAGCGGTTCTCACGAAGCTTGTTTAGGACACACCGCAGTGTTCTTCATGCTCCTCCTTAGACTTGGAATAGACCAATGTCATCCATAGACCACCACGAACTTATCAAGGTACTCCATGAAAGCGGAGTTCATCACCTCGAGAAGGTAGCAGTGCGTTGGTGAGTCCGAAAGACATGACCGTGTACTCATACAGGCCATAGCGGTGGTGAAAGCTGTTTTGGGCACATCTTCCTTGCGAATCTTTATTTGGTGATAACCACTTCTCAAGTCCAAATTAGAGAACACCACTCCGCTAGGCGATCGAATAGATCATTAATCCGCGGGAGGGGATATTTGTTCTTGATGGTTTTAGCATTGAGAGCCCGGTAATCAACACATAGCCTATCGGTTCTGTCACGCTTGTTCACAAAGATTGTTGGGCTACCCCAAGAAGAAGTGCTATGTTGAATGAAACCCAACTTCTCTTGTTCATCAAGTTGTCGTTTGAGTTCAGCCAGCTCAGAAGGACCCATTTTGTAAGGCCGCTTGGAGATAGGAGCCGTTCCAGGTTCAAGCTCAATCACGAACTCAACCTCGCGATCCGGAGGCATACCCGGCAACTCTTCAGGAAAGACATCTGGGAACTCACAGACCACCGGTACACTCTGAATAGCTTCCATAGCATCATCATTCGAGCCAAGAGGAGAAGAGCCGACGGCAGGAGTCGACTTGGAGAAAAGACTATATGGCCTTCGTGAATCTTGAGACACCGAGCTCAAAGACAATGAATCACAGCTGCATTTGCCGTTAACCAATCCATGCCCAAGATGACATCAATGTCGGAATTGCCCAGAACAATTAAAGAAGCCGAGAATGAAGAACCACCAATCTCAATTTGATTGCTATGACTGATCTTAGATGCTATCATATTTGCTCCAGGCGAAAGAACCATTAACCGCTTAAGAATAGGAGCCATTGCTAAGTCATTCTCATTTGCAAACTTGTGAGACACAAAAGAATGCGATGCACCAGAATCAAACAAAACTCGTGCAGGGACTGAGTTAACGGAAAGCATACCCATCACAACTCCAGGTGCATGACCGCAGACCCGGGCTTGGTGTTGATGTTGAGAGCCCGAGGTGGTGGTGCACGAACCATAGGAGAGCTTGATGCAGATCTTGGCGGGGGTGGAGGGAGAGCTTTGCTCTTCAACGGACAGTTCCAGTTTTGATGTCCAGGATCTCCACACGTGAAGCGTGCACCACCGGACGTGAGCAGAGCTGGGACTCCGCCAGCGCCCAGTAGTGGTGGTTGTAGCCCCGGGAGCCGCAGGTGAAGTTTGGTGGCCTTGGCGCAGAATTTGCAGGTCTTGGTGGAGCCGGAGCGATGGTGGGGTGTTAGGAACCCGGACACGCCGCTTAGAAGGAGCCATAATCGCAGAGCTTGATGCATCCCTGTTGTGTTTCTTGGACTCCTCAAACATTTGCCTGCTTGCCTCCTCTTGCAGAGCTGTGTGTTGGAGTTCCAGGAAAGTCGCCGGCCTTGCATGTGTGATTGCATACTTGATCGATGCATTGAGCCCTTGTCTGAACCTCTTCTGTTTCTTCTTGTCATCAGATACCTCATCGCCACCATAACGAGAGAGATTCATGAAGTTCCTGATATAGGTGTTGACGTTATCATTTCCTTGCTTCAGGTTGAGAAATGCTTCCTTCATCCTTTCCATAACAATCTCGTGAAACGCTCCTTGAACGCCCAAAGGAACCTCTCCCAAGTTGGTCGGAAACCAGTGCTTTTGCCTTCAAGTAATTCTCCCACCAGAGCTGCATCTCCTTCGGAAGGTGGGTAGCACACTTGACCCACTCCTCCGGAACATCAGCAGTCTCGAGCAACCTTGACATTTCACGCAGCCAATCATCCGCGTCCAGAGGTCGGTCAGAAACATCAAACTGACGAGGGTTGAATTTGAGGAATCTCTTGATGTCTCCTTGCTTGGGAGGTGGAGGAAGTGGAGCAAACTGCTTTCCCGACACTCTCCTCAAAGCGCCGCTCACGCTGCATTGCTGCCAAAGCATTAGCGATGTTTGACAACATGAGCCCAGCTCCGAGGTATGTCCTCATCGGTCCGCGTGGTGAGCCATCCCGTCATTGATATAAAACTCAAGTCAAGATTACTATAATGGAAGATGATAATAATCCAAAATAGTACCAAGATGGAATTAACCAAGATTAAAGGATACAATTATCGAGATGATATTAAAATATCAACAAAGTTCAAAGCACCTAGAAGATATTAAGCATATCGCACACGACTGAAAAGGAGTGTGGTACACAAATATATCAAAGAAAAAAATTTCCACAAATTTCGGCATTAGAATACCAATAGATGCGCAAAATTACTTAACGAATCAAGATTAGTGACTCTACCGATTCAATATACAAAAGCGAATGATAAGAGTAGTGGTATGGTCGCGACTCCATCCCGCACTCAAATCATTACTCCGCACATGAAAAAGTGGAACACATATCCTAACCCCTTCTCCTCACAACGAAACCTAAAGATTGGTAACTACGGAACGAACACCCCAAACAAGATAACGTCGGATACAAAGAGGAAGATATATTGCGTCGGTTTGCAAAAGCCTGTCGGTATGGAATGTACCAATAGTTGATAACCAAAGGCAGATAAGATAACAACTTGGGTGCAACAGATAGACAAGGGATTACACACACACACACAACCTATGGTACTACGGAACCCAGAACACGTGAATCCTAGTTTGAATTTTGAGAAGAGGATTGAAAACGTTGCACTTCCTTACCAGAAAAGGGTGGGTGGGAGGGTAAGAAGAAAAGTGGAAGCAGTCCTACTCTCGCGTTTTGTTTTTTCCTAGTATACATAACTAGCAAAATATTTGCTAGACTGACAACGACTGCTTATTGAAACCTCGAAGGTCGGGATGGCTCGATACCAATTGTAACTACCTCGGTAAATTACGCTCCTAGATACAAGCCTGGATGAGCGGTAGTGGTTGAAATAGTACGGTGGGGCCCCAAAAGACACTCACGGGTAGACCTTTCGGCCGTCCCAACCACTACCATCTCAACGGGACCTGTACGGGCGGCGTAATCGGCAGGCGAAGGGATCAACTACATACACAAGTGGGTATGTATGCAAGCCACCATACAAGAGTACATCAGAGCCATACCATCTAGAAAGAAAGGAAATATAGCAACGCCATACGGCAAGATTCAAATGACCTATATAGATCTAATATTTTAGGATACTTCCTCATACAACACACATCAGAGTATCATGCGGAAGCGGAAAACAAGTCCGAGTACGGATAAGAAGCAAATTGGCATAAGATGCCATAGAAATAAGCACATCCCAACCACAGATCTCACGGATCCCCGTTCCCGGAATCTCTACACCGAACGATCGTTGCCCACATCATCAGCTTCTTCCACCCAGTATCCGTCCTGTGAGGGTACGCTCATCCGAACCAATAATTTATCGTGTGAGACCCTAAGGGTACTAAGAAGTCTTAATGCCTCTAAAGGGGACACAACCTGGGGTGACGAATTGCAGCGAAGATAAACCCTAGCAGTTCTCTGAGATAAACGCTAACCATCCGCCTAACCAATGATAGACGGATGTCCAATTAAGGACAACAGTTATAATAGTAATTTCATCGATCCATCCTCTCCTCGCTACCAACGAGGAAGCGGATTTAACAACCCCCATCCGTTGGCAATTTTATTAACCATTCCATGAGTATTGCACTATTTACTAGACAAATTACTTAGTCAGATTAAAGCGGTACTTTAGTTATGCTTGTCTATGATCGAGAAACTGTGCTCCAAGTCGTCCATATCCGCGGACACGGCTTTCAGAAAGTTTTACCCGGCCGGGGTGCACCAATAGCAACACACGCTCGATCAACCTCGGAAAAACCAAATCAAAACCCAACGAGGCCTTCACGACAAAGCAATCACAAGATTCAGAAATATTTCAGGGGGCCACCTGTGGCATCCCGCAAAACCACTACTAGAAAATCGCGTTGAATTTGTGCATTGCATCGTCATCATCATGCATTGTTTGCCGCATTGTTTGCAAAGCCTAGTTTTGAATCGTATAAAAACCCCTCTTAGTTTCAAACACAAAAACCCGATAGCATCGGAGATTTTATTTGCCTAAAAACTATTGTGCAAAGTGTCTTTGTTTTAATTTGAACAGAAGCAAACAAACACAAAAACTTAAACAGCCCAATCCTAAATCCTAGTCCCACCCAATCTATCCCTACCCACCAATCCCAGGCTGCCACCTCCCCCTCTCACCCCAAACATACCCCCCTGCCACCTCAGCCATCCACCATTCCACCTCTATCCTTTTCTCACCCCAACCCTATCTACCCTCCCTCCCCACTCTCTCTGACAGTCGGCCCCACCCCGCAGCCCCTCTCTCACCCAACCGCTCCACACCCCACCAACCGCTGACTGACATGGGTCCCACCATGGCCACCCAGCGACGGCCCCCACGCCACCGTCCCCGCCCAGACCCACCAGCCCCACAGACGCTCTCTCCTCTCCCTTGCCTCCTCCTCCTCCTCGCATGCAGCCCCTCCGCCCGCCCACGCCGCCCACCGCCTCGCTGGGTCATGCGAGCCAGCCCGCGCGCCCTCTTCCTCTCGCAAGGCCCTCGGGTTCCTCTCGCCAGGCTGCCACCTCTTCGCCTCTCCGCTTCTTCCCAACCCGCCAAGAACCTCTGGCTCGGCTGACCGCCACGGCTGCTCCTCCACGCCGCCCCCGACGCGAACCGCCCCGCACTTCGCCCACCGCCTGCCGTTCGCCCGAGCCCGCCTCGCCGCTGCCGCTTTCGCCGCTCTCCATCGCGCCGACCTCGCGCTTTCTCCGCCGCCCGCCTGCCGCAGCGTCTCGAGCCACCGCCCGCTTATCGCCGTTCGCCCGCCTCACAGCACCCGCGCCCGCCGCCGCTCCCGGCGCCCATCGCGCAACTCCGCCACGCCGCCAAGCCTCCGCCTGCACTGCGCGCCAGGCTGTTTCGCCGGAGCGCATCGCCCTCTCCGCCTCCTGCGCCTCAAGACGCCGCCCGCTGCCGAGCCGCCCGCAGCGCCAGACCGCCTCGCGTCATGCCGCTCGACCCGGTCGGGAGCTCCGCCGTGTCTGCCGACCTCGCCCATGTCCGTCACCAACCGTCAAAGTTTGGACCCAAGCACTCCGACGCGAACCTCGAGACCACATGAGAAGGCCGACCCGTAACAAAGTTCGTCGATCCCGTCACCAAGATCTCGTTCTCGGAAACCCTGATGTTTCGACACGGCACCATCAAGACCTTCGCCCCGAACATCGAGACCCTGAACGGCAAGTACTTCATCGACGACAAGATCGTCCACGCAGTCCACGAGGCCGTTCCCGGAGCGAAACATCGAACCTCGGTACTGTCGCCTTCCTCTTCGGATGCCGAACCCCAAGATCTTCCTCGGACACGGATGCCAAGATCATCGGCATGAGATCGAGACCCCGGTCCCGAAGACCACATGCGACAAGACCTTCACCCTGAATGCGGAATCAAGTACCCGAACGCCAAGGCCTCCGCCGGAAA
Organism: Avena longiglumis; assembly: GCA_030063025.1. Classification (NCBI taxonomy): domain Eukaryota; kingdom Viridiplantae; phylum Streptophyta; class Magnoliopsida; order Poales; family Poaceae; genus Avena; species Avena longiglumis. The sequence continues at coordinate 539,816,972 of CP125973.1, forward strand.
CGACAAGACCGACGACACGACCCGACATTCGCGAATGCGACAAGATCGGCTATCGGACGCCAAGTACTGCACCCGGACATCAAGATCTCCCAGGATGATACAAGTACTCCTTCCCGGAGGCGACACTCAAGAACACGAACGGCAAAGACACTGACGCAGAACGCCAAGAACGACACCGACCCGGAAGATTCGCGCGTCCTTTCCGAGAACTGATGCGCCAAGACCTACCCCGGAATCCGAGAACGCTTCCGCCGAACCCCGAACCCCAGATCCGTCGAACCCTGGACCCTGGACCCTGTCAAACCCCGAACCCCGGAACCCCAAGATCGTCGAGACCCCTAATGTGTGACCCTTTTCCTCGATAACCTATTTTATAACATAATAACAACTTGTTGCATATTGAATTGTCATTCATCTCGCATGCATATCTGTGGTTTGGGGGCCTTATGCCGATTCACCTAATAAATAAATATGGGGCCCATATGCGGGCAAACCTAGCCTTATATTGGCCTCATTTAAACTTGTGTAGCGAACCCGGTGCTATCTCTTGCCATGCTAAAACAACATTTAATATGCGGGGGTTTAAACAACTTGAACCATATATTAATTGTCGGGACCCCGGTTCCACTTAACATGACCTAATTGCATCGCACCTTTGCCATGTCATCCATCATACATGCATCATGCCGATCTTCTGCCGTTTTATTAAATATTGCATCCGGTGTTTCTTCTAGTGTTTTGCTTCTTCGCGGATAAGGCCGTTGAGTTGATGTGAGCTTCGATCTTCGGGAAAACCTTCGACAATGTTTTCAAAGCAGCATCTCCCCTTTCTACCTATCTTACTTTTATAGTCTTTATTCCCTCCTGTTGATCTATTGCTATCTGTTGCGATGCTTTAGTTTCCGCACTGTGATATACCGTGCAGCCCCATATTGCCTTGGACACACCCTATTGCTGTTGTTGGTAGATAGTTGGACTTATGCGTCGTAGTTGCTTGCTCAAGTGATGCTTCGCCATATGCCACAAAGGTCGATGAATTGCCGCATGTTGATGATGGAGAAGATGCTAGTTTTACTTATCGTCACTTTAATTTCTGTTTAACAACTAAAATTGAATAAGCAGAGGCATCGGTGTGATAGATAATATTTGGTTTCGAACGCCCACTTGTGTCCCGTGAGACCACGAGTACTTGATACTGTTCCTTGATTTATCGCGCTATCCACATATGGGAGTATGGGCCCCTCAGCGAGCTTGATTCGTCTTATTTCTTGGGGCCACAACTAGTTTGGGGCTTTATTACTATCCTGCACTTATGCCATGCTTTATCGCTTTATTTACGATTGTGCGAGGTACCGCATAATCGTACTTTTTTGAAGCGGGATGTTTTCAGGTATCGACGGTCCCGATTGGGGATCTCATTGCTGCTTCGACCATCGACGCAGACCTTGAGTCCGTCTCGAGCTAGCTTACTTCGCTATGGTAGCTTAATGGGGTGGCCTCAAATATTTCTGAATCTTGCGATTGCTCGTCGTGAGACCTCGGGTTTTGATTTGGTTTTTCCGAGGTTGATCGTGTGTGTGTTGCTATTGGTGCACCCGGGTTAAAACTTTCTCAAAGCCGTGTCCGCGGTTATGGACGACTTGGAGCACAAGATCTCGATCATAGACAAGCATAACTAAAGTTTATCGTTATAAATTTGACTTATAATGACTAGTAATCAGCTTCACTATAATGGAATGGCTAATTAATACGCCCACAATTGCTTGTTTGGTTGTCGCCATGACAATTGTACGACTAGTAAATCTTGCAACTATAACGGAATGGCTGAATAAAAGTTCCAACAAGCTTTGGGTTTTGGGTTTATCTCATGCTATCTCAGATTTTTGATTAGTAATTGTAACTACAACGGAATGGTCAACTAAAAGTGCCCACTGCTTACTTTATCGGATGATTATCTAAACTCGACTAGTAATTGCTGCAACAATAATCGAGTAAATAAAGCGCCAACGGTGTGAGTTCCTCGGTTGACTTCTGCTTTGGTCTCGAGGGGAAACACCAGATGGGTTTGTTTGGTGCTAGCAAAGTTGGATCCGGTTAGGTCACTCTCATCCCCTCCGATAACCGCCGGTTGTATCGAGTCTCTATAGGTTGTTTAGTGCATGCCACGCCGCTCACCCACCATACCTATGTAGGCGAGGACCGAATTCTAGCCTCGCTGCATCGCCTCAAGATCGACGCTCTTTCTTTGTTTTCTGCTTTGCCCTTTGTCGGCACCCCTTTGTTTAAGGTGTTTTGAGATCGACGCCGTTAAGGTGGTTACCCTTCCGGCTTGGCCCGGGGGTTATGGACGCCATTGGTTATTCTTCGTGGCTCTTAGCCCCATTTGCATATTGTCCGTAGTGGACGCCCATCGCTTTCAAGGTGATTTGGATCTTTTACCGTATATTCGTATTCTTGACTCGTGGAGTCGTTATATATATTTGTTCTGGGTCCCATCGAGGACTGTTGTGTAATGTTATTACTTGTTTTCCACCCGCACGAAAGTGCTTGTGGCACCTTTGAATCGCTTTCTATGCGGGTTTGGCGAATTTTGCTCAAACTTGCATAGGTCCGATTCTGAGGGTGTTACAGAGTGGTATCAGAGCTCAGCAGTTGCGATACCCCACAAGTCCAGCCTGTAGGATAACCTAGCTAACGGCCGAAGTAGAGTGTCAAAACTATTTTTGAAAATCGGTTGGATAGTTCTGGTTAGGTCTGATTTTACTCCTTACCCCTCTGCTGTTCTCCTCTTACCTCTACGTGTTTTGAATCCGCTCTCTTCTCTCTCTTCGAGTCCAGGATTTCTCGTGGTTGGGTTTCCGTCGTACCTTTAGGGTTTCGCTTCCTCCTTTGATAACGGTGCTCTACCATCCGGTGTTCAAGCTGCCTGATAAATCCGTCTACGGTGTTGCCATCCTTTGATCCTTGTTTGTGCTTTCCGGTGTTTCCGACGCGACGACGTCCTCTACGCCAGATCCGATGCAGATTCTGCATCACTCCTTTGATCCGAACCTCGCTTGTCAAGATCTTCAGTCTGACTCCGAGAGTTGGTTGCATAATCCGCCTATTCGTGTGCAGAGTAATGGTTTGGGTGCGGGATGGAGTAGCTACCATACCACTACTCTTATCATTCGCTCTTGTACATCGAATCAGTGGATCCAGCGATTTTACTCCGTTCACGGAAGTTAGGGGTGGCTTTATTTGTTGATACCTCTACCTTCGACCTGTTGTTCCCGGAGTGTTCTCTCGACAATCACGGACAACGACCTCTTGTTAGTGGTGTCGCGAGGATCTACACGAAGCGAGAAGACGCAGATCGCCGACCTTCCTTCCGGTACCATGAGGCGGATCTCGAGGGCGAGATCCATTGTTAGTGGTGTCAAATTGTGGCATCCCGCAAAACCACTACTAGAAAATCGCGTTGAATTTGTGCATTGCATCGTCATCATCATGCATTGTTTGCCGCATTATTTGCAAAGCCTAGTTTTGAATCGTATAAAAACCCCTCTTAGTTTCAAACACAAAAACCCGATAGCATCGGAGATTTTATTTGCCTAAAAACTATTGTGCAAAGTGTCTTTGTTTTAATTTGAATGTACAAACAAACACAAAACTTAAACAGCCCAATCCTAAATCCTAGTCCCACCCAATCTATCCCTACCCACCAATCCCAGTGCCACCTCCCTCTCACCCCAAACATACCCCCGCCACCTCACCCATCCACCATTCCACCTCTATCCTTTTCTCACCCCAACCCTATCTACCCTCCCTCCCCACTCTCTCGGCAATGGCCCCACCTCAGCCTCTCACCCAACCGCCCACACCCCACCAATCACCATGGTCCCATGTGAGCCACCCAGCGTGGCCCCACGCCAGCCGCCCCGCCTCGCCCACCTGCAGACTCCCCACTGCCTCACACAGACGCTCTCCTCTCGCCGCTCTCCTCCTCACATGGCAGCCCTCCTCCGCCCACAGTCGCCCACCGCCTCGCTTGTCATGGCGAGCCTCCGCCAAGGCCGCCCTCTTCCTCTCTCGCCTCGGGTTCCTCCGCGCCAGGCTGCCGCTGCCACCTTCGCCCTCCGCGCTTCTTCCCAACCCGCCAAGAACCCCGCGTCCTCCGCGACCGGCACGGCTGCCTCCTCCACGCCGCCTCCCGCACGCGAACTGCCCGCACCGCCGCCCACCGCCTGCCGCCCGAGCCCGCCTCCGCCGCTGCCGCTTCGCCGCCTCGCTTCCATCGCGCCGCCCAGGCCGCCGCGTCTCGCCGCCTCCGCTGCGCGTCCCCGAGCCACCGCCCCGCCATCGCGGCCGTGCTCGCCCAGCGAGCACCGCGCCCGCCGCCGCTTCCCCGGCGCTCCACCGCAACTCGCCACGCCCGCCAAGCCTCCGCCAGACCCTGCGCGCCTGTGTGCGTCTGCTCGCCGGGCGCACGCCTCTCCGCCTCCTCGCGCCCAGACGCCCTCGCCCGCCGGAGCCGCCGCCTCGCAGCGCCACCCGCCTCCGCGTCATGCCGCTCGACCCGGGTCCAGAGCTCGCCGCCGTGTCCCCTGCCGACCTCGCCATGTCCGCTACCAACCGTCAAAGTTTGGACCCAAGCACTGACGCGAACCTCGAGACCACATGAGAAGGCCGACCGAACAAAGTTCGTCGATCCGTCACCAAGATCTCGTTCTGAAACCACGATGTTTCGACACGGCACCATCAAGACCTTCGCCCGAACATCGAGACCTGAACAAGTACTTCATCGACGACAAGATCGTCCACGCAGTCCACGAGGCCCCCGAGCGAAACATCGAACCTTGCATCGCCGCCTCTTCGGATGCCGAACCCCAAGATCTTCCTCGGACACGGATGCCAAGATCATCGGCATGAGATCGAGACCCCGGTCCCGAAGACCACATGCGACAAGACCTTCGCCCTGAATGCGGAATCAAGTACCCGAACGCCAAGGCCTCCGCCGGAAAGGACAAGACCAACGACACGACCCGACATTCGCGAATGCGACAAGATCGGCTATCGGACGCCAAGTACTGCACCCGGACATCAAGATCTCCCAGGATGATACAAGTACTCCTTCCCGGAGGCGACACTCAAGAACACGAACGGCAAAGACACTGACGCAGAACGCCAAGAACGACACCGACCCGGAAGATTCGATGCGTCCCTTTCCGAGAACCCGGATGCGCCAAGACCTACCCCGGAATCCGAGAACGCTTCCGCCGAACCCCGAACCCCAGATCCGTCGAACCCTGGACCCTGGACCCTGTCAAACCCCGAACCCCGGAACCCCAAGATCGTCGAGACCCCTAATGTGTGACCCTTTTCCTCGATAACCTATTTTATAACATAATAACAACTTGTTGCATATTGAATTGTCATTCATCTCGCATGCATATCTGTGGTTTGGGGGCCTTATGCCGATTCACCTAATAAATAAATATGGGGCCCATATGCGGGCAAACCTAGCCTTATATTGGCCTCATTTAAACTTGTGTAGCGAACCCGGTGCTATCTCTTGCCATGCTAAAACAACATTTAATATGCGGGGGTTTAAACAACTTGAACCATATATTAATTGTCGGGACCCCGGTTCCACTTAACATGACCTAATTGCATCGCACCTTTGCCATGTCATCCATCATACATGCATCATGCCGATCTTCTGCCGTTTTATTAAATATTGCATCCGGTGTTTCTTCTAGTGTTTTGCTTCTTCGCGGATAAGGCCGTTGAGTTGATGTGAGCTTCGCCTCGATCTTCGGGGAAAACCTTCGACAATGTTTTCAGGCGAGCATCTCCCCCTTTCTACCTATCTTACTTTTATAGTCTTTATTCCCTCCTGTTGATCTATTGCTATCTGTGTTGCGATGCTTTAGTTTCCGTACCTGTGATATACCGTGCAGCCCCATATTGCCTTGGACACACCCTATTGCCTGTTGTTGGTAGATAGTTGGACTTGCGCGTCGTAGTTGCTTGCTCAAGTGCTGATGCGTTTCGCCATATGCCACAGTGCTGATGAATTGCCGCATGTTGATGATGGAGAAGATGCTAGTTTTACTTATCGTCACTTTAATTTCTGTTTAACAACTAAAATTGAATAAGCAGAGGCATCGGTGGGTGATAGATAATATTTGGTTTCCGAACGCCCACTTGTGTCCCGTGAGACCCTGAGTACTTGATACCTGTTCCTTGATTTATCGCGCTATCCACATATGGGGAGTATGGGCCCCCCCTAGCCAGAGCTTGATTCCGTCTTATTTCTTGGGGCCACAAACTAGTTTGGGGCTTTATTACTATCCTGTACTTATGCCATGCTTTATTTACGATTGTGCGAGGTACTGCACACTGTACTGTTTTGGAAGCGGGATGTTTTCGCGGTATCGACAGTCCCCGATCGGGGATCTGCTGCTTACGTACCATCGACGCAGACCTTGAGTCCGTCTCGAGCTAGCTTACTGCTATGGTAGCTTAATGGGTGGCCCCTGAAATATTTCTGAATCTTGCGATTGCTCGTCGTGAGACCTCGTTGGGTTTTGATTTGGTTTTTCCGAGGTTGATCGAGCGTGTGTTGCTATTGGTGCACCCCTGCAGGGTTAAATCTTTTCGAGAAGCCGTGTCCGCGGTTATGGACGACTTGGAGCACAGTGCTTGATCATAGACAACTATAACTAAAGTTTACTGTTATAAATTTGACTTAAAATGACTAGTAATCAGCTTCACTATAACGGAATGGCTAATTAATACTGCCCACAATTGCTTGTTTGGTTGTCGCTTGCGACAATTGTACTGACTAGTAAATCTTGCAACTATAACGGAATGGCTGAATAAAAGTTCCAACAAGCCTTTGGGTTTTGGGTTTATCTCATGCTATCTGTATTTGATTAGTAATTGTTGCAACTACAACGGAATGGTCAACTAAAAGTGCCCATGTTTACTTTATCGATGATTATCTAAACCGACTAGTAATTGCTGCAACGATAATCGAGTAAATAAACCGCCAACGGTGTGAGTTCCTCGGTTGACTTCCTCGTTTGGTCTCGAGGGGAAACACCAGGATGGGTTTGTTTGGTGCTAGCTTGGTTGGATCCGTTAGGTCCTCATCCCCCTCGATAACCGCCAGTTGTATCGAGTCTCTATAGGTTGTTTAGTGCATCTTCCGCCGCTTGATCCACCATACCTATGTAGGCGAGGACCGCCAATTCTAGCCTCGCTGTAATCGGCCTCAAGATCGACGCTCTTTCTTTGTTTTCTGCTTTGTCGGCACCCCTTTTGTTTAAGCAGGTTTTGAGATCGACGTTAGGTGGTTACCCTTCCGGCTTGGCTCGGCAGGGTTATGGACGCCATTGGTTATTCTTCGGGCTCTTAGCCCCATTTGCATCTTGTCCGTAGTCGGACGCCCATCGCTTTCAAGGTGATTTGGATCTTTTACCGTATATCTGTATTCTTGACTGTGAGTCATATATATCTCGCTCTGTGGGTCCCATCGAGGACTGTTGTGTAATGTTATTACTTCGTTTTCCACCCGCACGAAAGTGCTTGGTGGGCACCTTTGAATCGTTTCTATGCGGGTTTGGCGAATTTTGCTCAAACTTGCATAGGTCCGATTCTGAGGGTGTTACACCACCCCTTGGAGTACACCCGCAACGAAGTAAGCAAGCTCCGAGACGGACTCAAGGTTTGGGTATACGGCTGTGAACGACTGGGAACCCAAAACTGGGCTTGTCGACACCGCGGAATCGTGTCCCGATCCTAAACAGTACAGTGTGCTCCTCGCACAATTTAAATACATAAGTAGCATGGCATAAGTACAGGATAGTAAAGAAAACCTCAAACTAGTTTGTGGCCCCAAGAAATAAGACTGAATCAAGCTCTGGCTCAGGGGGGTCCCATATACCTCCCGGATGTGGATAGCGCGATAAATCAAGGAACAGGAATCAAGTACTCGGGGTCTTACGGGACACAAGTGAGCAGGAAAACCAAATAGCAGATGTTGCTCACCGATGCCACTTTCATTAGTTATCCCATTACTACTCAGGTTAAGTTGTTTAGGTACCTCGTTATCCAACAGACTCTCACATACCCTACACATGCTGTTCTACGACTCGCATGGCTCAAACAACTCCTGTAGTAATGGCTCATGGGATGGAGGAACAAGCTTGGTGGGGTTTAAAAGTAAAGGCTATGCATACTTGGGATTCAATTTAATGCAATCGCGACTCAATGATGCAAGAATAAGATAGAGGCAATAGGTACTGTATGTATGCAAGCATGTGGAAGTGCTTGCCTGGCAACTCAGTTGAAGCGAGGGACGGATCTGGGTAGTGCTCCTGGTTCTCTTGATATAACCCCTGCTCAGTGTCTATCCGAGAAAAACCAAACAAACAAGGCCAACATGAATATAGAGCACCAGCATATGAATAAGATGCGTCAAGCAAACAATCATGCATTGATGAATGATGCACAATTTGCATGGCATTAATGTAGCATGGCATGGTGAGGTGTGGAAGACAAGTAATAACATTTTAATGGGGTTTTGGATCACATTTTGTTGTCATAACAGTTGCTTTTTGCTATTTATTTATATGATGCATGCTGCAATTGAATTCATGGATAGCATAAACAGAAAGGTCTCGTCGAGCTGATCATTTTAGACATATCATTTGTTAAATTTGGAATTATAAATCAAAAGTTATTACTTATTTAAGTTCTAGTGGCATTTGTGGTAATTTAACTCAACTTGGAATTTAAAATGTCCAAAAGGTAATTTGAATAGCATATTTGAAATCCTCACATTTTTCTGGTTCAGAAACATATATTATTTGCATTATTTGGGTTTGTAAATTAAAAGTTACATTAAAACAGATTTGAATTTGAAATTTGACATAATTTGAAAAAGATTTGATTTTACACAGAACACAGAAAACATTTTGTTACTCAGCTCTAGGCTAGCCACAGACAGACGACGCTGACTCAAGCAATGGGGGGCTGCAGAGGTCGCGGGGTTTTTCTTACGGGTCTTGCCTACACGCATCACCGACAAGTGGGTCCCAGATGCAAGGGGCCGCAGCTGCCGCCGCCAGGCGTGACACGTGAGCGATCCTGAGCACGGGAGGGACTGATCTGTGATGGCCGGATCTTAGGGTTTCTAAGCAAAAACGCCGAGGTCGACGGTGGCCTCACGGGACCGCGGGTTTACGCGGGAAAAAGGGGAGGGGGCTACGCGCTAAACGGTCATCGTGCTTGCCGCTCACGATTTAACACGTCTGACGGCGGCGGATCCGGCTGCTTCCCGTCAACGGTGGCGACGAGTCCACTGGGAGAAACGCGTCGCGGCCAAAACGAAAGATGAAGAGGGGTCAACGGCCTACAAGTTTCGTTTAGCACGCTCACACGGAGACGGCCCACAGCGCGCGTGGCAGGGTGAGGAACAGGGGCGGTTGCTGCGGTCTGACGCTGCAGACTCGACGGACGTCGCGGCAGCGACGCACGGAGCGCGCTCGACGGAGTGTCCGGCGCGGCTACGGCGAACTAGAGGACCAGGGAGTGTCTAGGGGCTGCAGGAGCTCACCGTGGTGCTGTCGGCGTAGCCGGGGGCGTTGAGGTGGCGAGGATCGGCGAGGGGGCAGCAGGTCGAGGCGCCCCGGTCACGCACGGCGGTGGGGCTCCTCCCGAGATCCAGTGGCTCCGTGGCGTCGGCAGAGGAAGCCGACGCAGCTCCTGGTGCTCCTGGCTCGCCTCGGGGTGCTCTGGAGCGAAGGGACGCAGGGGGGCCGCCGTTAGGGTTTAGAGGACATGGTGGAGAGATGGCTCGCTGGGGGGAGGAAGGAGGGAGACCTGGGGGATCTGGGGGAGGCTAGGGCGAGGGGGAAGGATAAGATCAACAGGGGGGCAGGTAGATGGCGTGGGGCTAGCGTGGGAGAGGGGTTGATGGAAAGGTGGCCTTGGTGCCACCTTGTCCTCTCACGTGCATGGGCGGCCAGGGCAGGCGGTGTCAAGGTGTAGAGCTAGGGAGGGGCTGCAGGTGGGTCTGGGGAGGAGCTCGTGGCCAGGCAGGTAGGTGGGGCCCTAGGGCAGGGAGAGAAGAGAGGGGGAGAGGGGTACTTTGGGTGTGGTAGGTTTAGGTGAGAGAGGGAGGGACAAGCTAGCTAGGGTTTAGCTAGATAGGTGGGGTTTGGGGTGGCTTAGGGTTTTAGGTTTTGAGAGGGGAAGGAAAGATGGAGTGGTACTTGTCAAGATCAAACTTGCTCTAGTCAAGCTCAAACAAGAACAAGACAAGAAAAAGAGAGGGAGAGAGAGAGAGAGAGGAGAGAGAAAGAGAGATGTGGTGATGGGGTTTTCTTTGATTCATGCATGCTCCAATTAAAGACCAAGCAAGATCAAAAGAAAAGAGGTAGGGAGAAGGATGGGGGTTTAGGCTATGCTCACACATGATCACATGTGTATGCATGGAGTATGGTGATTAGGGTGTAGCTATAGGGGGATAGAGAGGTAGATGGTGTGGTGAAGGATTCTACAAGCCAAAACAAATTTAAGCAAAGGAGAGGTGATCCATGCAAGCAAAGCCAAAAACATTCCAAGATCAAGAAAAAGGTGGCACTTGCATGGCCCATGCAAACAATAATTGCCATGTAGTTATATTGTGAAAACAACATTAAATCATGTGGCACTATTCCTTGCATTCCCAAAATGTGGGCAAAGGCCAAGCAAAAGATTATGGGTGGAATCCAACCAACCAACATGAGCTAGAGGTAACTCAAATAAAAAATGCCAAGCTCATATTAATTGGATGGTGGAATTATACGGTGGTGAAGGAAAGGTGATGGAGTTATTAAGAGATATGCCCCCAAATCAACTTGGGCATTGAACATTTTATCAAGAACCAAATACAATATCAAGAGGCAACTATAATTAATAATGCGCATGAGATAAGAACCAGACAAGAAGGGGTTTTATATGATGCTCAAATGCAAGGTGGCATGATGACATGAGCATGATATGATGATGATGCAACAATTATATGTTGGAAGTGGCCCTTTTATTACTAGAACAAGTAGCATTACAGGTGTTAGACAACTGGGATGCTACATAAACCTTGTGATGTTTCGTCCGATATGATCTTTGTATGCGTTTAGGAGTTGGCACATCTTGCTAGAGGCCGCTACCAACTATTGACAGAATAAGTGTATTCGTGTCATGTCTATACGTATATGAACCTACAGGGTCACACACTTAAGGGTCTGGAAGCGTAATAAGGATTAGATCCGAATTAAACCAGGCTTAGGCTACTAATGGGCTGCTAATGTAGAAGCCCACTAGGGACGCCTATATAAGAGAGGGCGGGGCGTGCTGACCAGGGTTAGACCTCAGACCATTTTCACCCAGCCGCCACGCCTCTCGCCTGTGTTGCACGCGCGGACCTAGCAGTCCGGCGTCTGACGCTTCCACCCCGCACGTGTGGATACCTCGGAGGTGCTGCATCTGTGGCACTTGGACGATCCGCGCAAAAGGAGCTTCTCGTGGGACGAGGACAAGGAGGATACGTGGAATGTCTGCACTGCCTCGACGCGCTTCATCAATTCCGCAACTGCGCGTCTAGTGGTAATCCCGTGATCTATGACAACAGTAATCCTGGTTTACGCGGTAGAAAATTTTGTTTTGCGCTAGTGTAGCCTACCCGTATCCCTTCAGGATGCGCGCAACATCCGAGATCCTCCGACACCGCTCCTCCCTCTCGTCGGCGTCGAGATCGTGGATGTGAGATCCGCGACCAATCTAGCAGCCCCCCGCGACAGCGTCGAGATCCACCCGAGGACATGGTGGTGCGGCATATATGGATCTGTAGTGGGGGAGAGGGATTGCTTGCCGGCGGTGCGGCGTGCGGCAGAGGCGGATGTGACCATAGCTTGATATCTCTTCTATGTGGTGGATATTTGTCTTGTGAGATTGATATATGAGATTGTAAATTTTATTATATGTTTGATATATTGATAGATGCATATTATTACCCCGTTCTTAAGTGCTTGTTTTGGTCAAATTTATACACAAGGGCGTGTGTAGAAAAAATGTGTGCATTAGATGAAGTATAATATGGTTGTAGTGATTGGATATCGACAAAAAAAATTGAGATCTACTATGATTTTTACTTTTTTTTGGTTACCTCCCATCGCAGTTCATATCTACCGGTTCTTCTTGATCTTGTATCATAAAAAGATGCAGCTTTTTGCTCGGTTTTCTTGATCTATCTTCTATTATATACTAAAAGCAATATAAGTATGTTTTTCGAGGCACCTGGTTGATTCACATCATCTGAATTATTTTGATAGTTAGATCTAAAATTTATGGTTATAATTTGGTAAGAAAAAATAGTTACGTAACTCTAACACACACGACGTGTGCACAACCATTGACACGTTAATTGATCATATACTAAAAGGATCGCTACATTTAATTACCACGTACAGATAGACTATCGTGTGGCAACAAAATCCTAGGGCCACCATGCGGCTGCACAAACGCACGGAAAAAGTTGCAGGTCGCCAGTTCAACTAGACGTGTTGTCTATTGACACTTAAAAAAAAAAGAGCATGTGCAATCTCAAAAAAAGGCATGCCATGCCATGTATAGGTATAGAGTCCAAGTAGCTTGTGTTATTCATGGACATCTTCAAAATAATAAGAACCCGGACCAACCATGGTTTTATCCGTGTCCATAAAATACATGCTAGACTACTTAGGATGACACGGCAAGTAAAAATCGTACCGGTCTGTAATTTGTAAATTTATTTATTTATACTAAACAATAAAATATATACTTATAATTGTTAAAAAAAACTATGCCATGCCATGTATAGGTCATGAGTCCAAGTAGCTAGACGCGTGTTATTCATGGACAGCTCCAAAATAATAAGAACCTGGACCAACCATGGGTTTTGTCTGTGTCCATAAAATACATGCTAGACTACTTAGAATGACACGGCAAGTAAAAATCATACTGGATTGTAAATTGTAAAGTTATTTGTTTATACTAAACAATAAAATGTATACTTAATTGTTACATGAACCAAAAAAATATAAATAATCAACTGATTACTTGCACATGTTCGATACATCATGAGCCGAGTAAATCATGAACTCTGTGTGGTTTGAGGATAATTTCAGCATAAAAAGGGGGTCTTTGCAAAACATGGGCGTAAAATGGACGGGTATGTGTTCATGTCTCCACCAAGACATGGTAAGTAAAACTCGTACAAAACTTGAAAGTGAAAACTTAATTTTTGATCCTAAAAAATTATTTGTCCTAAATCAGGAAACCTTTACCTCAAGCCTGCACTTTAATTCAATTCTCCGCGCTTGACATAATTAAACTATTTTTGGATGACACCCCTAAAATTTTGACACAAAAAAATATAAATTTGGAAGTATATTCGAATATTTAAGTCCTTACAAATTGAAACGTTACCAATAAATAAATCGGTACCATCCAAATGTTTAGTTTTCTTAGAATAAGCGTTTTGTTATACAAATGAACAAAAACATTAAGTATTTCCTGGTGGGTCAAAATTACAAGTTGGTTGACAAATAACACACTAATGCCACCAAGAGAGACACCATTCATGCCTTCAACAATTGGTGGATACATATGTTGAACCATGTATTTTTTGCCCAAGTTTACAACTATTCATGTGAGTCCTGATCATGGGTACACGAGAATAAGTGCTTTACAAGTTGGGTGACAAATAACACATTAATGCCATCGGTAGACACAACATCCATATCATTAATAATTGATGGATACATATCTTGAAACATGTATTCTTTGTTGGAATTTTTGCCTAAATAGGCCCAGCCCATTTATTATATGTCAATAAATTCCTTAAATCCTAGAGGCCCATTTGGCCCATTCATGCAAGGCAAGAGCTGGGACAAATGTTTAATCCCACATTGCTAGTTGAGTGAAAGTTGGACCAGCTTATAAGGTGAGCTCTCCTATCACTTGGTAAAAGTATGAGAAGGAGAAGGAGAGAGTTCCACACGCACTCCTCCTCGCTCGCCTCGCCACGCCTCGTCACGTCACGACGCGCGCGCGTAGCGGGTTGCGGGTTGCGGGAATCTCGCCGAGCCGAGCTTTATTTTGTCACGCATGAATGGTATATGAACAGATGTACAGAAGCTGAAACGTTTGCTTTGAGTGGACTGTTAATATAAGACTTAAATGAATACAAATTGAGTGGAGGCTCCGGTGGACTGCCGCCTGTTCGCTTCATCTACCGTCCATTCGTTTCATCTTCTGCGCAGTCTGTCTACCTTCCCCTCTGTGCCTATAAGAGAGAGAGGTCGCGCCTCCTCTCAATTATACTACCACACATCCTTTGCGCCTCCTGTTCCAGAGCACTGCGCTACCTACATCTTCCCCATCCCGTCTTGCGGCGTGCACCGTGAGCCGGGACAGTAGGCCTCCGAGACCCCGCTGCTTCGAGTCCTGTACGGTAGAAGGGCGATAAGGTTTTTGGGGAGCGCTATCAGCGCGACTACTGGCTTCGTCACGGACTCCCTCACAGATAGCGACGTCTTCCCCGACGAGGAATTCTTCCCCGACATCAGCACCCTCTTCCTCGACGACATGGCCAACGACGGTTCCAACGCCGGCGGTTCCACTTCTGCTACTGCTGTGTACATCTTCTGTCTCAATCTTATTCTGATCATATCCAAAGTTTTATGCCTTGCAGTTTGTTTGGCTATATACCTTAATATGTTTTCACTATTTCACATGATTAGTATATTGCCTACTATTCTAATCATGTTTTATCTAGCGTTTATTATAGAGAATTCGCTTGGTAAATTGCTCTATTACTCAACAATCCAAAAACCTTATTTCAGGCAATTTGCCCCAAGTGGCTTTGTTGCTTCTATGAAGCCACCTGTGTTTGAAGGTGTGAATTACAAACGATGGTGTGCGAGAGCAGTGCTCTGGTTTCAGACCATGAGATGCTATAACGCCATCTATGGCGCACCTGAGGGGGAACTGATTCCCGCTCAGGAAGAGACGTTCCAAAAACTTGATACCACTTTCAAGGCTGTCTTGATCAGCATCCTTGGCGACAATATTGTCGATTCATATATGTCATTTAGCAATGGCAAAGATATGTGGGATGCGCTCGAGAGAAAATTTGGAGTCTCTGATGCTGGCAGTGAACTGTATGTCATGGAACAATTCTATGACTATAAGATGATTGATGACCGCTCCATTGTGGGGCAGGCTCATGAGATACAGTCACTTGCCAGGGAGCTTGAGCACTTCACTTGTGTGTTACCGGACAAGTTTGTTGCCGGAGGCATCATTGCCAAACTTCCCCAGTCATGGAGGAATTTTGCTACTTCTCAAAGCACAAGAGACAAGAGTTATCCGTGACGGATCTCATTGGGACTCTTGATGTGGAAGAGAAGGCGAGAGCAAAAGACACACATGCTCGAGGTACCGAGGGAGGTTCTAATGCCAACCTGGTACAGAAAAGGAACTTCCAGCCTCACAAGTTCAAGAACAAAGGCAAGTTTGATGACAAAGGAAAGTTCGATGGAAAGAACAAGGCCTCACAGTCCACCAGCTTCAAGAAGAAGATTGATAAGAGGAAAGGTGCTTGTCATGTGTGCGGTGATCCTAATCATTGGGCTCCTGCTTGTCCCAACCGCTTTGACAAGCGCCAACATGGGAAGACTAGCAAGACTGCTAATGTTGTCATGGGCGACGTTGAGATGAAAGATGTTGGTTATGGTATATTACCTACTGTTCTTTCATTATGTCATTCTCTGATTGGTGGATTGACACGGCGCTAATGTACATGTCTGCTGATATTTCCATGTTTTCTTCATATCAGGTCGAGGGACTCAAACCGTCCGATGGGGAATGGCTCGCATGCTGCTCATGGTGTTGGTACGTCGATCAAGTTCACTGGGAAAGACTGCATCAAGAACGTGCATCATGTTCCCTCAATAAATACAAATCTTGTTAGCGGATATCTTCTGTGTCGAGATGGCTACAAGATTGTATTCGAGTCCAATAAATTTGTAATTTCGAAGTATGGAACCTTTATTGGTAAAGGCTATGAATGCGGAGGCTTATTCCGCTTATCTCTGTCAGAAATTTGTAATAAAGTTGTTAATCATATTTACACAAATTTTGAATCAAATATCTGGCACTCTCGTCTTTGTCATATTAATTTTGGTTGTATGACGCGGCTAGCTAAAATGAATTTAATCCCTGATTTCTCAATTGTTAAGGGATCTAAGTGCCAAGTCTGTGTGCAAGCTAAACAACCTCGCAAGTCACATACGACTGCAGAAGTGAGAAATTTAACACCACTAGAGCTCATACATTCTGATCTTTGTGAGATGAATGGTGTGTTGACAAAAGGTGGAAAGAAATATTTCATGACTTTGATCGATGACTCTACGAGATATTGTCATGTGTATCTTCTGAAATCAAAAGATGAGGCTTTGAGCTTCTTCAAAATCTATAAAGCTGAGGCAGAAAATCAACTTGATCGAAAGATTAAGAGGCTTAGGTCTGATCGTGGTGGAGAGTATTTTTCCAACGAGTTTGATTCCTTTTGTGCGGAACATGGCATAATTCATGAAAGGATGCCTCCCTACTCACCCCAGTCAAATGGAGTAGCCGAAAGAAAGAACCGTACTCTAACAAATTTGGTTAATGCCATGTTAGACACATCGGGTCTTTCTAACGAATGGTGGGGGGAGGCACTATTGACCGTGTGTCATGTCCTAAACCGAGTTCCCACAAAGAACAAAGAAATTACTCCATTCGAAGAATGGGAGAAGAAAAGATTAAAACTCTCTTACTTACGTACTTGGGGTTGTTTGGCAAAGGTTAATGTACCAATCCCCAAGAAGCGCAAGCTTGGACCAAAAACCATTGATTGTGTTTTTCTGGGCTATGCTTTTCATAGCATTGGTTATAGATTCTTGATAGTAAAATCTGAAGTACCTGACATTCATGTCGGTACAATCATGGAGTCGACTGATGCGACTTTCTTTGACGACATCTTTCCAATGAAGGATAAACCTAACTCATCAAATCCGGAGATACCTAGTTCATCTAATCAGGAATTTGATATATTCTCTGAACCTATCATTCCGATTGAACACTCTGAAAGTCCTTAGGAGGATGATAATGAAATTCCTAAAAAGAGCAAGAGACAAAGGACTGCAAAGTCTTTTGGTGATGATTTCATTGTGTACCTTGTGGATGACACTCCCACTTCCATTTCAGAAGCTTATGCATCTCACGATCTCGACCTCTTGGAAGGAAGCTGTTCATAGTGAGATGAATTCCATCTTAGCTAATGAAACATGGGAGATCACTGATCGTCCTTATGGGTGCAAACCTGTAGGATGTAAATGGGTGTTCAAGAAGAAACTAAGGCCTGATGGTACTATTTAGAAGTACAAGGCAAGGCTAGTGGCCAAGGGTTATACCCAAAAGGAAGGTGAAGACTTCTTTGACACTTACTCACCTGTAGCAAGGTTGACCACCATTCGAGTACTACTTTCTCTGGCTGCCTCACACAGTCTTCTCGTTCATCAAATGGATGTTAAGACGGCTTTCCTAAATGGAGAGTTGGATGAGGAAATTTATATGGATCAACCAGATGGTTTTGTAGTAAATGGTCAAGAAAGAAAAGTGTGCAAGCTACTGAAGTCTTTGTATGGTCTTAAACAAGCACCTAAGCAGTGGCACGAAAATTTTGATAAATCCTTAACCGCTGCAGGCTTTGTTGTAAACGAAGCTGACAAGTGTGTATACTATCGCCATGGTAGGGGTGAGGGAGTCATCCTTTGTTTGTATGTTGATGACATACTGATTTTCGGAACCAACCTTAATGCAATTAAGGAGGTCAAAGATTTCTTATCTCGTTCCTTTGAGATGAAGAATCTGGGAGTAGCTGATGTCATCCTGAACATCAAACTATTGAGAGATGATGATGGTGAGATTACACTGCTTCAATCCCACTATGTGGAAAAGATCTTGAGTCGTTTCGGGTATAGCGACGTCAATTTTTCTCCTACACCGTATGATCCTAGTGTGTTGCTTCAAAAGAATCGAGGAAATGCTAGAGATCAACTAAGATACTCTCAAATCATTGGCTCGCTTATGTATTTAGCTAGTGCCACAAGGCCTGACATCGCCTTTGATGCAAGCAAACTCAGTCGATTTGTTTCCAATCCAGGAGATGATCACTGGCATGCTCTTGAGAGAGTTATGCGATATCTAAAAGGCATTGCGAGCTATGGCATACACTATACCGGGTACCCGAGGGTACTAGAGGGTTATAGTGATTCAAATTGGATATCTGATGCTGACGAGATAAAGGCCACAGGTGGATATGTTTTCACACTTGGTGGTGGCGCTGTTTCTTGGAAGTCTTGCAAGCAGACCATCTTAACGAGGTCAACTATGGAAGCAGAACTCACAGCACTAGACACGGCCACTGTTGAAGTAGAGTGGCTTCGTGAACTCTTGATGGACTTACCTGTGGTTGAAAAACCTATACCCGCAATTCCAATGAACTTTGATAATCAAACTGTGATTATTAAGGTGAACAGTTCTAAGGATAATATGAAGTCCTCAAGACATGTGAAGAGGAGACTAAAATCTGTTAGGAAAATGAGAAACTCCGGAGTTATTGCATTGGATTATATCCAAACATCTAAGAACCTGGCAGATCCCTTCACAAAGGGACTATCACGCAATGTGATAGAAAATGCATCGAAGGAGATGGGTATGAGACCCACACTATGAGTTTTCCACAGTGGTAAACCACTCTATGTGATCGGAGATCCCGTGAATTAGAATTGGGAGACAAGCTGTTGGTTAGCTGAGAGGAAAGTATCCCTACTTTAATAAACACCACTCCATAAAGATGCAATACTTTCTTATTCTGCATGGCAGGTTGATTTATTATCTTAATGTGTTCTAAGTGGCTTATCCTAAGCAAAGATGTTGTCCTGCAGAACATCTTTTGAAGAACACACCTATATGAGTCTGACTGTTAAAACGTCGCAGTCTATGAGAGTAGGGTGCTCTCTAATAAACTCATGAAAGGTCATGGAGTATGACGTATAAGCTCCACCCGCGGGGAAGTCCCACGGTAGCCTAGTATCGGTCAAGACTTTTTGTGAAGCTAGGTTCGCAGCAAACTTGCAGTTCAAGGCATAGTCCACTGTACAAGTTGCGGCCTAGTATAACATAAAGCTCTAGGTGGAAGTTCAACTTAACAGTCTCCACTACAGTACCGGTATATAAACAATGTTTTGGAACCAAAGGCAAACTTCATGTGCCTCTGGGATCTGGTGGGGGATTGTTGGAATTTTTGCCTAAATAGGCCTAGCCCATTTATTATATGCCAATAAATTCCTGAAATCCTAGAGGCCCATTTGGCCCATTCATGCAAGGCAAGAGCTGGCACAAATGTTTAGTCCCATATTGCTAGTTGAGTGAAAGTTGGACCAGCTTATAAGGTGAGCTCTTCTATCACTTGGTAAAAGGATGAGAAGGAGAAGGAGAGAGTTCCACACGCGCGTTCCTCCTCCTCGCCTCGCCTGACAAGGCCATGCTGGTTATGGGAATCTCGCCGAGCCGAGCTTTATTTTGCCACGCATGAATGGTATATGAACAGATGTACAGAAGCTGAAACGTTTGCTTTGAGTAGACTGTTAATACGAGTTAATGAATACGAATTGAGTGGAGGCTCCGGTGGACTGCCGCCTGTTCGTTTCATCTTCTGCGCAGTCTGTCTACCTTCCCCTCTGTGCCTATAAGAGAGAGAGGTCGCGCCTCCTCTCAGTTATACTACCACACATCCTTTGCGCCTCCAGTTCCAGAGCACTGCGCTACCTACATCTTCCCCATCCCGTCTTGCGGCGTGCACCGCGAGCCGGGACAGTAGGCCTCCGAGACCCCGCTGCTTCGAGTCCTGTACGGGAGAAGGGCGATAAGGTTTTTGGGGAGCGCTATCAGCGCGACTACTGGCTTCGTCACGGACTCCCTCACAGATAGCGACGTCTTCCCCGACGAGGACTTCTTCCCCGACATCAGCACCCTCTTCCTCGACGACATGGCCAACGACGGTTCCAACGCCGGCGGTTCCACTTCTGCTACTGCCGTGTACATCTTCTATCTCAGTCTTTCTGATCATATCCAAAGTTTTATGCCTTGCAGTTTGTTTGGCTATATGCCTTAATATGTTTTCGCTATTTCACATGATTAGTATATTGCCTACTATTCTAATCATGTTTTATCTAGCGTTTATTATAGATAATTCGCTTGGTAAATTGCTCTATTACTCAACATTCTTTCCCCAAGTTTACAACTATTCATGTGACTAGTGATCATGGGTACACGAGAATCAATGCTTGGAATTCAAATCTTGAAGTCGAACATGTTGATTACTTCATATTTGGTTGGTTTTATTGATAATATGAACTTATACAACTTGCCTAAAACAAGGACAGTAGGATGACACATGTGGAACTGCTTATAATAATCTCACAAGTTATCATAGTTCAAAGATGAACTATATTTGAGTTATTTTAGTTGGAGCATTTTGAGAATGATGAAAATCCATTATTGTTTAGCGCAACTTCGTGTCAACCAAAATGAAAAATCGAGGCAAAATGTCCATAGTTGTGGAGCATCAGTGATCAATAATTAGCCATGCTCTTGCACAATAAAACTATGATACCACTATGGAGATATCAATACCAAAATCAATGTTGATAGGATGATTTATGGATAATGTTTCCTCTTATGTTCTCCCAACCCAAACCTGAATCCTTACACTTTCAAAAAATTGTAAAAAAATGTAGAATTCTAATTTTCTGAGTAAACATAAGAAATACAATTTCATTGTTAATAACAACACATCATTATATTGCCAAAATAATACAACACTAAATAAACATACTCATTAGCTTATGGAGTGAATTTATTGAATGTATTTATCCAATCAAATGTAGAAACAACACATGTGGTCACTAACATGTTGTTTCTGAAAAAAATGCCACATCAATCATCATCGCACAAATTTAAAAGATCTCTTCCAAACACTCAGCATTTTATTTATCATAATTTAAGTTGGTCTTAGATTGTCATTTCTTGACAAATAATATAAATACACATATATCTATAAATTTTCTTATTTGACACACTAATGATAGTGCGCTCCCATTTGCGAGGGCCACCTTGCTAGTTTACCCTAACAACAGAGTAGGTGAGCTCACTGGGGCGCAAAACATGCTTAGATTCAATACATCCTTAGATTTCAATATAATTTTCAGAATTGCCTGTTTAGATTCAACACATGCTTCTTGGAGATATTACACGCTCCCAAACATGCTTATTACTACATGGAAACATCTGTTTCGTTTTATTCATATCGGCAATGATCGATGGTCATAATAAAAACAAAAGAAGACTACGGCAGCGCTACATCTTGCTGCTCACGCCCTTGCGAGTGGGCCCCAGCTCCTTGGCGAGGTTCCGGAGCAGGTACTTCTGAATCTTGCCCGTGGACGTCTTGGGCAGGTCGGCGCGGAAGACGACGGTTCTGGGCACCATGTAGCGCGGCATGCGCTGACGGCACCACGCCACGAGGTCGGCCGCGGTCAGCTCGCCCCTATTCGAATTCTCCTCCTTGAGGCTCACGAACGCGCAAGGCGTCTCACCCCAAAACTCATCCGGCCGCGCCACCACCGCCGCCTCGTTCACGGCCGGGTGGCCGTACAACACGGACTCCACCTCCACGCTGCTGATGTTCTCCCCTCCGCTTATGATCACGTCCTTGGAACGGTCGCGTATCTCCAGGTAGCCGTCCGGGTGCATCACCCCGACGTCTCCCGTGTAAAACCATCCGTCGCGTCGGATCGCCGCCTTCGTCGCCTTCTCGTCGTTGAAGTAGCCCAGCATGACACACCCTCCACGGATCACGACCTCGCCGATCGTGGAGCCGTCACGGGGCACGCTGCGGCCGCTCTGCTTGCTGTCGACGACGTCAACCTCGGCGGTAGCCGCCGGCGTGCGCACGCCCTGCCTCGCCTTGAGCCGCGCACGCTCTGGTTCCGACAGCTTGTCCCACTCCTTGTTCCAGACACACGACGTCGCAATTCCCGCCGTCTCGCACAGCCCGTACCCGTGCCTGACTTTGAAGCCGATGGCCTCCGTGCGGCGCAGCACGGCTGGGGGCGGTGGCGCGCCGCCCGTGAGGATCTCCACCTGCTTGCCGGGAAGCGTCTTTCGTACGGCGGCCTCCGGCGCGTTGGCCAGCATGTTGAGCACGACCGGCGCGCCGCAGAGGTGTGTCACCCTGTGCACCGCTATGGCACTGTAGACATCGGCGGCGTTTGTGTGGCGAAGGCAGACGTTGGTGCCGCCCATCACGGCCATCCCCCACGGAAAGCTCCAGCCATTGACGTGGAACATGGGCAGCGTCCACAGGTATGTCGGCCGCTCCGGCATCGCCCAGTCCACCAGCGAGTCGACGGTTATCAAGAAGAGGCCGCGGTGGCATTGCACCACTCCCTTGGGTGCCGACGTCGTGCCCGAGGTGTAGTTCAGTACCATCGGGTCCCACTCGTTCACTGGCCGGACCCACGCAAAACCGGGGTCGCCGTTCGCAAGCAGCCGCTCGTATGTCAATGACGTCGCAGGAGCGGGAAGGAGCTCCTTCTCGTGAGGGTCCTCGACGACGACGACGCGAGGAGCAGGATGGCCCGGCGCCAGGAGCCGGAGCGCATCCTGAAGGAGTCGGAGGAACGCCGGGTCGACGAAAAACGAGCTTCGAGCCCGAGTGTTGGAGCAGGACGGAGATGGTGCGCGCGTCGAGGCGGAGGGCAGAGGCGATCGATCCCGATTGAGGCGAGGGCAGAGGCGAGGCGGAGGCAGCGTCGGAAGGTCTGGTTCCAGGTGTAGATGGTGTCGTGGTACACGACAGAGGTGCAGTCCCTGTACACGGTGGCCGCACGCTCCAGGAATCCGAGCGGCGTCAGGGGGCAGGAGTTCGCCGGGTTTGGTCCGAGCATGCTGCCCAATGCACCCGACGTTGTATTCATGACGACCGTCGAGCCTCCCGATCCGGACGAGGCTGCAGCTTGGCTTTCCATCGTACGCGAGTACGCGACCACTTCGCCGGTCGAGTTCACCTGCTGTGTTGGCAGGCTCAATCAGGGTAACTGAGCAAGGAAATCCGCGCTTCTTTGAGATACAAGATCAAGATGAACCGGAAGCTAATAAAGATGGATTGGAGTGAGGTGCTATCGTCTATAGATCCACTTTTATACTATATATATACTGCAGGACTGCAACAGAGATGGTAAATGGATTGCAGGACGCAATAGACAAAAACGTGATACTCGATTTCTGATATATGAAAAAACGTTGATCAATTTTATGTCCTGTCTCGAATGATTACTGGATGACCCTGTTGTTCACATCACACCTAATTTCTGTAGGTTAACCTGATCAGAGTTTGTTTTAGATGAGTTCAGTTGTTCACATCACACCTAACTACCGAAGTCGACTTCACTTCCTACGAAGTCAAAGAGACTTCCCTATCGCTCAAACATAATTGAAAGAAAACTAGAAGTTCATCGATTATAATGTTATAGGAGACTTCGAGGGTTGATACTCATCAATATAGAACACTCTATTAGAGTAGAGCCCAGACGCGTCTTCCGGCTCTAGTTGATGTCCTCTCTTCTCCCTTGAGTTTGCTAGAAACTGAACAAAAGAAGAAGAGACACAGCTGCCATCGCAGCCTTTTCTGTTTCCAACTTTATTGCACATCAACATACTTACTCTGAACCAAGCTGTTGTCCCTAGGAATACAGGGACTGAGTGGTCAATACGAACCCCTCCCCCCTTCCCGCGTCCCTCGTATATTTTGGGTCTTTTGAAAATACCAAAACCCTTTTGAATGTGTTTCAAAGAGAGGGGAGATTTGGGTTTTAGGGTTTTATTGTATTTCTTCAATTCATGCATTTTAAAGATGATGCTCATGAATGCACAAATCAAATCCTAATTGGTATTACCTAAAAGTGAGGTGTTACAACGAGTTATACATATGACAGCAGTAAGAGGTTACCAGTACTGTATACTTCTGAGAAACACTTATATTATCGGCATTGCTCATAACTGGCCGTTACTGCTAAGCCATTTCACAGTAGTGTGTTATGGCCATAGCACAAGCAAGCCCAAAAGAACAAAAAGAGAGAAATAAAAGAGAGACTAATGCCAACAATAGCAATCAACAAAATAAAGAAGACCCACCACCGCCACGTCCTCTAGAGTTGTCCCACTACGCTCCTAGCACTCCGAAGCGACGTGTACTTCGCAACACCTTCAAGAAGAAATGCGACAATGATGACGCTTCTACCTAGACTGGTCTTAGGGACTTTCCCCAATACTCTGAAGGGACTGGGAGAGGGGTGCCCTCGACACCCTTTAGGAAGGAACTGTAGCACCCACAAATATCACCTCGTCGGTGCTGGATGAGCCAACAGGGATTTCTCCCTACATAAAAAAAACACTGCGGACACTCCGTAGCACTCCACCCAACTTGCCGCCCACCAGGATGCATCACCACGGTCTTGGTGCAACCCTCGCCGTCTCACTTTGGTCACCATCTTGAGGCCTAGATGACGGAATATGGAAGCAGATCCGGAATAGGCGCGGCAACACCACAACCGCTTGGGAGGTAACTGCCTGCACCGCTATCATAGTAGACAACCTGACACGGCAACAGGGGCACACCAGACCTCGATGGGCCCGACCAGGGCCAGACCGAGCCCGCGAAGCCCCTGCCGCCATGCTGCAATAGGCCGGCTGAAAACGCCGCCACCACCCTGTAGCCACCGACTCACCACCTCCACCTCTAGGGAGCGACATCGTCTCGCTAAAAACTACCGGCCCATCCCGACCCAGATGAGGCCCATAGGGTTCCAGATCTGGGCCGAGCGGGCACCCTCGCTTTCCCGCATGTCACCATGTTGCTCCGCAGCCAACAGCCGCGTCGTCCTGCTGTAGACCGCTTTTTTTCGAGCCGCACCGCCGCCAACTGCACTCGCTCGAGCCAGTGCGTCCGCGCTTGAGTAGAGGAAGAGGTCGTCGCAGCAGCACCGCGCGGCACCCACCTATGGCGGTGCAAGGGGGTGGGGAGATGAGAGGGGCTCTGATGGGGGGATGGAGCCCAAATTGATTAAGGGCCCCTGCAATATTTTCATATTAAAAAAAGTCTCCGGTATTTTTGAAATAGTTTAAAACAGTTTTGTTTTGAAATTACATAAGGGAAAATAGAAAAAAAATGGAAAAAAAAATTTGGTAGAAAAAAATGGCCAGAGCAACCAGGCCGCGACCCAACTTGCCCCTCTCCTTCTTGGAAACTTTGTTGCGGCTTGTTACCAGCCCAATACCGCTTCGCCCTCCTCCTCCTCGTCTTCCTCCAGACAAGCAGGGAGCTGCCTGTCGCTGATACGTCGTAAACGTATCTATAATTTTTTATGTTCCATGCTTGTTTAGTATCTACTTTGCTTTGCTTTATCTATACTTTAAGGTATTTTTATATGTTTTCTGGGACTAACCTATTAACAAGATGCCACAGTGCCAGTTGCCTGTTTTCTTCTGTTTTTGGTTCCAGAAAAGGCAGAAAATTAATATTCTCTGAATTGGACGGGACAAAAGCCAAAGTCAATATTTTACCGTAGGGAACACGGAGCCAGAAGACGAGACGAAGGAGGGACTCGAGGAGGGCACACCCCCTGTCCGCACAGCCAGGCCTGGCCCGCGTCTGTGGGGTGCAGCCGCCTCGGGCACCCCCTCGACCTCCCTCTTTGCCTATAAGAAGCCTCCGATACCTAAACCCTAAGTACCATATCAATCTTCCACGAAATAGTCTGTAGCCGCTGCCACCATTGTCCCTAGATCGGGGGGATCTAAAGCTCTTCCCAGCACCCTACCAGAGGGGAGAGATCATCCTGGAGGCCTTCTTCATCACCATGCCAGCCTCCGGTGTGATGCATGAGTAGTTCCACCTTGGACTACGGGTCCATGTAGTAGCTAGATGGTTGTTTCTCCTCCTTTGTGATACCATGTTTAGATCTTGTGAGCTCCATTCATGATCAAGATCATCTATTTGTAAGCATGCATGTTGTGTTTGCAGGGATCCGATGGATATTGAGATTACTTTGTCAGATTGGTTATTGATTCTATCATGTCTGTGTTGTTTGAGATCTTGCATGCTCTCCATTTCTAGTAGCTATCTTGGCCAAGTAGATGCCAGTGATTCCAAGAGAGAGTATTTATGCTCGATAGTGGGTTCATGCCTCTATTTAATCTGGAGAAGTGACAGAAATCTCTAAGGTTGTAGATGTGTTGTTGCTACTAGGGAGAAAACAATGATCTCTTGTTCATGGAACAAGTGAATTGTTTACCTTGCACACTTTGCTTAAAGCATTATCCGTTGCTTGCAACTTAATACTGGTGGGGGTTCAGATGATAACCTGAACGTGGATTACTAGTTATAGATGCAGTTGGATAACGGTCTATGTATCTTATTGTATTGCCCAATCAAATCTCATAGGATCATGAATGTCTAGTATTGCATTGTTATGCCTTGCTCTGTCCTGTCAATTGCCCCGCTGTAATTTGTTTACCCAACATGTCATGTTGTTTATTTTAAGGAGAATACCTTTAGTGAACTATGGACCCCAGTCCAATCTTTGCAATTGATACATTTTCCACTGTTCCTGTTTACTTTCTCCAAACCACCATTACCTTCCACACCATATAGTTAATCCTTTGTTTATAGCAAACCGACGAGATTGACAACCTCACTGTTCGTTGGGGCAAAGTCTTGAGTTTGTGTTATACGGGTTTCCAATTGCTAGCAACACCATTGAGTCGTTTCCTTCCTCCTACTGGTTCGATAACCTTGGTTTCTTATTGAGGGAAAAACTTGCTGCTATACTCATCATACCTTCCTCTTGGGGTCTCCCAACGAAGCTCTACAGTGATTTGAGCCGCATCAAGCCTTTTTCTAGCGCCGTTGCCGGGGAGGCTAAGAACGGATTCTCAAGGGGAGTGATTCACAACCTTTATCTTTACTTTTTTTTTGCTTAGTTTCTTTTGCCTTGTTTTGTTTGCCTCTTTTTATCAAAAACTCAAAAAAATTTAGTTTCATTTGGTTTCCTTTCTTTTATCAAAAACACAAAAAATTAGTTCCTACCCTAGTTAACAAAAATTAGTTCCTGCTCACCATGTTGATCCCTAAGTTCACCCTGAAAGACCTTTCAATAGGTAGTGGGTCAATAATTAGAAAAAGAAATATTGAAGAATTCTTTAATCATGTTAGCAAACATGAGGATATTGAGGATAGATCCTTAGCAAAACTTGTTCCTAATTATGAAATTGTTGCAGCTTCTTTAGTTCATATGTTGTAGGCTAGGTTTTTTAACCTTAACCCCATGATGCAAATAATGTTTCTTAAGGATGCTGAAAAGAGAGATTTTATCCTAGAAACTTTGATTAAAAAGTTCAATGATGTTGCTAAGGAAGCCAAAAAGGTCTTTGAACGTTTTAATATGCTAGGCTCATGTGTATATGTTATGGGTAATTTAGAAAGGTTGGATAATACCAAACCCAAGGGAAAGGAAATTAAGATACCCATACCTTTTAAGCTTGTAGGAATGCATGAAGCCTTATAAAAGAATTTTGATTGGATTGTTCCTGAAAACCCATTTGATGAAAGTAGTGAACCTAAGAGAGATGAGAAAGGATCATCTAA
Source organism: Avena longiglumis (assembly GCA_030063025.1). Classification (NCBI taxonomy): domain Eukaryota; kingdom Viridiplantae; phylum Streptophyta; class Magnoliopsida; order Poales; family Poaceae; genus Avena; species Avena longiglumis. The sequence continues at coordinate 539,844,858 of CP125973.1, forward strand.
AACTCATTTGGATGAGATACCTTTCCTAGTTGAATATATTTCGAGTATTGATCTTAATGCTTCTTCATTTGAAAATACTTGATTCTTGCTTCTTGTGCCTAACTTAAAAGCGTTAAAGAAAAGTACTTCTTGGGAGATAACCCAATAGTTTTCTTGAGTCTTGGAAGTTATTAATTCTGTAATAACCTCTCCTTATCCTTTTTATTTGCTTTTTTTTGCGAAGAATAACCTCTAATGAGAGGGAAGTAAGATTTGGAGAGTTGCTGTCCCGAAACAGATTTTTGTGCTCCACTTTAAAAATTCGTGTAAAATCTCCGTAAGTCAGATTGAGCTGTAATTTTCTGAATAAATCCCCCAGGTTGTTATCTAACTTTCATTAGTTAAATCTTTTTTATTTGAGCAATTGAAGGTCTTCGAAAAAATCGGTTTCTACTTGTTGATCTGTTTTGACAGATTTCTGCCATTATTTGCATTTGCTTCCTATTGATTCCTTTTTGGGTTCTTTTTGGGAAATTGAGATTTTTTAGGGAATTGCTACAGGGCTTGTGTATTTATTGAAAGTTTTGATGTTTTAAAACTAAAACCCAAAGGTCTATTATCTTTTGAATGCACTAATGTTGCTAATGAAGATTGTGTGAAGTTTTGTATGAAGGAAAATTTTCAGGTGTAGAGAAAGAATGATGTAACAAGATGAATAATGGACAAAAGCTCAAGCTTGGGGATGCCACCCCGTTTCACCCCAAGAAATATTTCAAGAGGTACAGGCGTCAAAGCTTGGGGATGCCCAAGGCATCCCCTTCTTCATCAATAAAAATCTCATGTCTTTCTAGACACTTCATTTTTATTGTTCCATGCACTATTGTGTTTTTTCTTGGAGAATCTTAGTTTTTGTTTTTGGTTTTTGTTTGCTTAGTTTTCTTGAATAAAGTAGTTGGACCCTCGTTCTCGTTGTGTTGTTTCAAATAAGTTGATTGGTGTTTGAGATGAGTAGAAAGTTCTTGCTTGAGTAGTACAAGAGGATATTACTTTGACTGTGACTTAGACTTTATCATGCCATGCTAGATGTTGTTTTGACCTTATGCTCGGTGATTATTGTTATAGCATGACTTGTTCCAAACAATTAGGATTGCTTAATATGCCTTGAAAGAATCATGCGTTGTTTCAAAAGCATAGTATTATGGTATTCTCCTTTGATGCTTTGTTTGGGTTGACTTAGCACATGCTCACACCATGTTATGACTATGAACCAGTCACCATAGCCTCTATTATCATTTAGATTTTGACTTGTGGTGCCACTTTATGCTTTGATTAGTAATGTTTTGTCGCTCTGCATGATTATGGCCATTATTGCTCTCTTAGTTGGTCGCTCCCAGTCTTTTGCTAGTCTCCAATTGTATGAGTAAGCTCTACTCATGCATCCAACTCCCAAGAAACCAAGTTATTCCAAAGTGTCCACTATAAATTCCGATGCATGGTGTGTTACACCATTCCAAGTATATTCTTGTTTCATCTATCTTCTAATTAAAAAGTTATTTTGTTATGTGAAAACTTAGTGATTAAAGATCTCACAAACTTGATGGCACACTTTATTTTTCTTGCCCCTAAATAAACTTGAACCATGGTGTCATCTATGTTGTATATGCTTGCACTTATACGTTGGAATTATCAGAACCATGCTGTCATGGGGAACGCTCTCAATATTGCACTTGTACATTGTACCTAGTTGATATCATGCTCTTTTGTTTATAGATATCGTTGGTGTGAAATGAAAGGGGAGCTTGTAAGTCCTTTGAGTTATGTATGTGTGTTAGAGAAACGCCTGGGCCTCTAGCCTAAGACATGCCTAATCATGGTGGAAACTTGCAGCATCACCATAGTGATCAATCCATGAAGCTTTCTTCCTATAAAAAGAGAGACATATTGAAAAGAGGAAAGAGAGAAAAAATCACCATTTTCCCATGGTAAATAAGAAGATTGCTGAGATGCTCATTGTCTGCTTGCCTTGTCATTTTGATTATGGGATAGCTCCTGTATCATGTGCAAGGGGTACCCCTTTGGCGGTTCTCTATGATACACGTGTACTTACTATGAAAATAACTTAGAGGTAACTAAAGTTGAGTAGCATGAGGAGCGGCCCTCGTATTCAAGGGACATGAGATTGCCAACTTATACTTTGTTAAACATATACTCCATAGTTTGTCCACTTTAACCTTAATCACTTCAAGATGCTTATGATAGGGGCAATGAGAGATGAAAGCTAACAAGTATCATAATTTTTGGAAGCTCTTTATGAGACTTGAAGTCACTGCTTCCCTTTTATAAAGGGCATTTCTTCCACTATTATATTGAGTCTTCACCTTCTATCCTTAGGCACCAATTAAGAGAGCATAGTTACCATTCTTAGTTCTATGTGCATTGTCCCAAAACTTATTGATTGATTCATATTGTTAATATTTCTTGTTCTTGAACTATTTCTATCTAGTCACCCCTTATGAACTTTGAAGGTGTCCTATGCATTTATTGCTACTCAATGAGGGACAAGCTGAATACCACTATGCTATGTTTTCTATATGTGAAACAAACAAACGTCTTTCAATGCATTATTATTCATGATCTTTGTTTGTATCCTTTCATGTTGCATGCATAGTTACTATGTCTTATCGTTAGAACTACATCTTTTATACTCATGTTTAGAGTACTTTGATCCCAGATTTCAATGCTTGCAAATGGTTTGATCTTGATTTTGATGGTGCATGTCACCTAAAAAATTATTCTTTTTATCACTTATCTACTCGAGGACGAGCAGGAGTTAAGCTTGGGGATGCTTGGTACGTCATAAATGTATCTATAGTTTTTGATGTTTCATGCTTGTTTAGTATCTACTTTGCTTTGCTTTATCTATACTTTGAGGTATTTTTATATGTTTTCTGGGAATAACCTATTAAAAAGATGCCACAGTGCCAGTTCCATGTTTTTTTCTATTTTTGGTTCCAGAAAAGGCAGAAAATCAATATCCTCGGAATTGACACTACTAGAGAAAAGCCTATGCGAGGCACACCTAAAAGCCTATCCGAGGCGCATATCATATGCGCCTCTATCTTCAAGTCTCGGGTATTTTTTATGCGAGGCGCATATGATATGCGTCTCCTATACTTCACATATGCGAGGCGCATATCGATATGCATCTCGCATATTATTATGCGAGGAGCATATCGATATGCGCCTCGCATATGTGAATTATAGGAGGTGCATATCGCATATGTTTTACAATGAGCCTCGTATATTTATAGTATATGCGCCTCCTATAGTGTCCTATATGCGCCTCCGATAATATTTTTGAAATTCAAGTTTTACAGACCACTATAAATAACAGTATACAGATATTCAAATATACAATACAGTCCAGAATACAGTATAAACAACACAACATTTTTCAGAAACTTGCAATTGGCCAAAGCATAATAGAACCAACATGAATATAAGTATATTACACATCAATCCCGACATACAAGTTCATACATCAACTAGAATCAACAAGTGCCAAGTTTTCACACAACACCAAGTGTTTGTGACACAAGCTCACACCTTCGAGTACAAGTTCACAATCACGTTACAACTACCACGACAGATCTCTAGCCAATGTGTCTTCAAACAACGTGTATCGACTTGCGTTCGGGTCCAGAGACTTGGGGAGGATGAGCATTGAGAGGCAGCTGTTGGAAAGGGCGAGCACAACGAGTCACGCATCTTCTAATCCCATGGGTATGTGACATATCCATCCTAAAGTGTTGCCTTGCTCAACGCTGATGCAACTCTTGTGCCCCTGTTGCCTTCATCAAAGCGGGAGAAACATATTTTACATAGAAATGTCATATAAGAACATTACTCACTGTCAAAGAATAACTGTGGGGTAGCTACCGTTGAAAAATTATAAATTGGAAATTGTGTCAAGCAATTATTTTAAAAAAACCAGGAAAGAAACAAAAAGAATTAATTGTTACTGGCAAACACTCTTTACTGCCATCTGAACTGCATAGGAATGTTTTATGAGGATACTAATCTTATAAGCTGTCGATTAACCAACTTACGCATGAGAAACCCAACACTGGTGTCCCCAAGTTCTTAGAGAAGGCGGAATGTTACCCTTAGTTAGCACATGAAATACTTGATCTTAGTAGTAAACCTTCAAAAAACCTGTTCATGGTGGAAAAGAAGAGAGCAGGGGCTTAGTAAAATAGAAGGAACATTTTGCTAATTCCACAGGCCCAGGCGGAGCCATTCCACAGGCTCGCTCGGACGCGCATCGGCTTTGCCGGGAACTCGTACTCCGGCACGCTCGCCGTCAGGTTCCTGAGCACCCGTATTGGCGTCTCGTCCACGAATACCCTGCCAATTGAAAACATGACAGTGATTATTCGTAGTGTACTGGATCTGATAAAGGCCAGAGTAGGTAGGGTTTTAGGGGCATATAGTACGTACACGAGCTGGTAAGGGTTCCAGAGTATCTTGTAGTCGTGCAAGTCGGCTGCTGGGTCGAACCACAGGTGCAGCCTCTGCTCCCTGCTGCCGTTGTCGTTGACGAAGACGTTGGTCTTGAGGGTGATGGGCTTGCCGTCCACGTTGCCCAGGAACTCGAAGTCCACCTCGTCGTGGTTGCCGTCATCAGGCTCCGAAGTCAGCTACACGTACATAAAACAAGGAAATTAAAGGTAGGGTATTCGTAGTAGCCTAAGGCTCATCTCAATTTGAATAGCAATATTGTTGCCATTATATGCGAACTTTTCAAAGCTCCCATACAACTTGTGCAACAACTTATCAGAGATCTCTTCAAGGGAGACGAAAAACCTGATAAAAATGAAATGCTACAGCAATCACAATGTGATTTGGAGTATTGCTATTGATATAAGAAATTGCGCAAACTCAACAACAAACCCCTGCCAGAAGTAAAGTCTCTAGGAAGAATATCAGTTGCGCACGAAACTAAATGATAGCTCAATCTTAGCATGATCTAATCAGGACTGAATTTACCGACAGAACTAGGTAGTACTATACAATAAGTCGATCAACAATCTATCAAACTGAAATAGCAGCAGGGGGAGGGAAATCAAGTCAACCCATCATACCCATCATACAGATATTTGTCTTGTTTAATGAGACCAAGCAAGGCCCCAAGCATGCAGATACTGCAACCTAGAATTAACCTAGAACTAAACTACAGAGCTACAAAGCTACTGAACTAAACTAAAATTAACCTACAGAGCTACTTCGTGGGCAGAGGGAGAGGGAGGCCTCAAGGGGCCGGGGAGGGGGAAAGGAGAGGGGGAGCGGCGCTCACCTTGGGGTGCTCGGCGAGGACGAAGGTGAGGTTGCAGACGAGGTGGCCGGCGGCAGGCGCTGTCCACGGGCAGCAGGTCCTCCACGAGGCGGGGCGGCGGCGCGCTCCTCCTTCACGGGGCGGGCGGCATCGGGCTCCTCCTCCACGGGGCGGGCGGGTCGCGGCAGCGGGAGGGCGACACGAAGAAGTGCTGCGACCCAGGACGACATCGATCTGTCAGTAGAAGACCTCTATGGCGGTGATAGTGCGGGAGTCGGCGACATTGGAGGCCACCAGAGAATGGGGACAGCCAGGAGCGTGCGCCATCGGCTCCACCACTGGCCAGACCGCGGTGTGTGTGAAACCGCAGCTAGGGTCCTCCGCAGCAGCAGCTGACGGGGACGGAGCTGTGAGGCGATGATGGGGAATCAGAAGACCAGGACGTTCTGCCTCATCCTCGATTCTTCTGGCTAGCGAACCCTTAGGGTTTCGCAACGGCGTGGTTTGGAGCTCGATTGGAGGCGCGGTGGCGAGGCAATCAGACGGGGATGCAAAGCTGGAGTTGTGCCGGCTGGCGTAGAGGCGGCGAGGCTGCATGCGGCGAGGCTGGAACGGTGGAGCTGGGGTGAGGTCACGAAGAGACAGAGGGCAGCGGCATAAGATCTGGTGATTCGGGGCGTGCTGGGGCAGAGGGGAGAAGGGTCGGCGGATGGGAGGAGGGTTGGGTTTAGATGGAGAAGATCGAGAGAAAGGGGAATCCTTTCTTAGATGTGCTTGCGAGGTACTAGCTTCGAGACACATATTGAAAAGTGCGTCTCCTGTAAGAGTAGGCGAGGCGTATCTGGCCATAATACGCCTTGTATAATATGCACTACTAGTCAAATAGGGCAGTGCGTCTAATTTCTATCAAGAAGTATAAAGTAGCCTACTGGTTACATGCCTTGTCCTATTTTGAACCCTGGCCATCTTGGTTCGAATCCTTGGGCCAATAATTTTTTGTAAACTTTTTTTAAAGGCCATTTTTCATGTAGAAACATTGTCCAAACACAATATGAACTATAAAATATAGTGCACATTATTTAAATATTCAAATATTGCTAAAACAACAAAAGTGAGTATTATGGATGTGTCTCGTCGATACATAATATTCTCCATGCAATATTATAACATACACAAAATGATAATTATGAATGTTTCGATACAAAACATGATTTGTCTTGGTGGAGGAGGAAGAAGTGAGCAAGTGAGTGGGGTTGGTAGTTAGCTCCCAAAATCTGGAAAAAAGTGGTGCCAAGTTATAGGAGGCGCATATTGCACAATATGCGCCTCCTATAATTCAAACTATAGGAGGCGCATATAGAAATATGCGCCTCGCATATGCGGCCACCTACCACCGCCCGGGCCCGCAGGAGTCACTTGAGGCGCATATGGCCATATGCGCCTCGCATATTATCAAATATAGGAGACACATATAGCCATATGCGCCTCGCATATTCGTGCACCTACCAACACGCGGGCCCACACAGATTATGCGAGGCGCATTCTGTCCATATGCGCCTCGCCTATCTGATATATAGGAGGCGCATATGACTAGAATGCGCCTGCAATATGGGGCTGCTAGATTCTGTCTGCATAGGATTATAGGAGGCGCATTATTATCATATGCGCCTCGCCTATTTTTATACTAGAGGCACATATCGCAAAGTGCGCCTCGCCTATTTTTATAGGAGGCGCATATGTCTAAATGTGCCTCGCATAAGCATGTCTCCTATAGCCTTTTCTCTAGTAGTGTGGACGGGACAAAAGCCAAAGTCAATATTTTACCGTGGGGAACACGGAGCCAAAAGAAGAGACAGAGGAGGGCCTCGAGGGGGCCACACCCCCTAGCCACGCGGCCAGGCCTGGCTCGCGCCTGGGGGTGCAGCCGCCTCGGGCACCCCCTCTGCCTCCCTCTTTGCCTATAAGAAGCCCCCGATACCTAAACCCTAAGTACCCGATCAATCTTCCATGAAACAGTCTGTAGCCACCATCGTCCCTAGATCGGGGGGATATGAATCTCTTCCCGGCACCCTGCCGGAGGGGAGAGATCATCCTGGAGGCCTTCTTCATCACCATGCCAGCCTCCGGTATGATGCGTGAGTAGTTACACCTTGGACTACAGGTGCATGTAGTAGCTAGATGGTTGTTTCTCCTCCTTTGTGCTACCATGTTTAGATCTTGTGAGGTCTGTTCATGATCAAGATCATCTATTTGTAATCATGCATGTTGTTTTTGTGGGGATCCGATGGATATTGAGATTACTATGTCAGATTGGTTATTGATTCTATCTTATTGATTCTATCATGTCTGTGTTGTTTGAGATCTTGCATGCTCTCCGTTTCTAGTAGCTATCTTGGCCAAGTAGATGCTAGTGACTCCAAGAGGGAGTATTTATGCTCGATAGTGGGTTCATGCCTCTATTTAATCTAGAGAAGTGACAGAAATCTCTAAGGTTGTAGATGTGTTGTTGCTACTAGGGAGAAAACAATGATCTCTTGTTCATGTAACAAGTGAATTGTTTACCTTGCACACTTTGCTTAAAGCATTATCCGTTGCTTGCAACTTAATACTGGAGGGAGTTCAGATGATAACCTGAACATGGATTACTAGTCATAGATGCAGTTGGATAACGGTCTATGTATCTTATTGTATTGCCCAATCAAATCTCATAGGATCATGAATGTCTAGTATTGCATTGTTATGCCTTGCTCTGTCATGTCAATTTTCCCACTGTAATTTGTTTACCCAGCATGCCATGTTGTTTATTTTAAGGAGAACACCTCTAGTAAACTATGGACCCTGGTCCAATCTTTAACATTGATACATCTTCCACTGTTCCTGTTTACTTTCTGCAAACCACCATAAACTTCCACACCATACAGTTAATCCTTTGTTTACAGCAAACCGATGAGATTGACAACCTCACTGTTTGTTGGGGCAAAGTCTTGAGTTTGTGTTGTGCAGGTGTCCAGTGTCTAGAAACACCTTTGAGTCGTTTCCTTCCTCCTACTGGTTCGATAACCTTGGTTTCTTACTGAGGGAAAAACTTGCTGTTGTACTCATCATACCTTCCTCTTGGGGTCTCAACGAAGCTCTACAGTGATCTGAGCCGCATCAGTCGCAGGCTTCGCCGTTGATCCCGGCTGCATGCATCCCACCGCCCGTCAAGCTCTGGGGGTGGATAAGACCCGCCCGCACACGTCTCTCTCGACCCTATCTCTTTCCCCTCTCTCTCCCGACCTCTCTCATCCTATTTCTGTGAGGCGACTGAAACCCTAGCTTCGAACCTCGTCGGTTCCCCATTGTTTTCGGCTTCCCCGTGCCTCGTATAAGTGCTTGGAATCTCCGCCATGGTTGACTTGGTCTCCTACACGAAGGAATCGGGGCCGTGCGCCTCTAACCGTCGCTGCCTGTCTCTTCTTCCCCGACCCCGAAGAAGCTCGCCGCCGTCGATTCTTGCGCCTATGTCCTCCCAAGCCATCGTCGCCATCACCAATTGCCCTGGGGTGAGCTTCTGGTGCTCAGGCACCCTATGGTTGCCTCACTCGCTTGCTATATCTGCCGCTCGCTGTCGATTTGTAAGCGTTGCCATCTGTAACACCCTCCGAATCGGCCCTATGCAAGTTTTAGCGATCCCCGCCAAACCCGCATAGAAACGATTGCGGGTGGAAAACGAAGTAATATCATTACACAATAGTCCACGATGGAACCCACAGAACATATATACAACAACGACTCAAAGAGTCAAGAATACAGATATACAGTACAAAGATCCAAATCACCTTGAAACGATACATCGTCCGAGTATCTACAAGATGCAAATTGAGCTAAGAGCCCTGAAGAATAACCAATGGCGTCCATAACCCTGCCCATGCCAATCCGGAAGGGTAACCCTACTAACGACGTCGATCTCAAAACCTGCTTTAACAAAAGGGGTGCCGGCAAAGGGCAAAAGAAAAAGAGAGCGATCAGTACTGAGGCCAGTACACGGCGAGGCTAGAATTCGGGGGTCCTCTCCTACATAGGTATGGTGGACTGAAGCGGCAGCGCAACATGCGCTAAACAACCTATAGAGCCTCAATACAACTGGCGGCTATAAGATAGGGATAATAAAGATCTATTCGGATCCAACCTGAAACTATCACCAGGCATACCCATCCTGATATTTCCCCCTCGAGACCAATCGAGGAGGTCAACCGAGGAACTCACACAGTTGGCAGTTTTATTCATTCTGTTATAGTTGCGGCAATTACTAGTCAGATAAAGATAGCATGAGTCATCCTGATATTATAAACAGTGGGCAGTTTTAGTTATCCATTCCGTTATAGTGACAATACTTACTAGTCAGATACATATAGCATGAGGCATCCCAAAACCCAGCAGTTGTTGGTACTTTTATTTAGCCATTCCGTTGTAGTTGCAATACTTACTAGTTAGATACAATGGTAACAGTTGACAACCCAAACAAGCAATTGTTGGCACTTTTATTTAGCTATTCCATTATAGTGAAGCTGATTACTAGTCATTATAAAGTCAAATTTATAGCACTACTTTAGTTATAGTTTTCTATGATCGAGATACTGTGCTCCAAGTCGTCCATAACGGCGGACACGTCTTTCAGAAAGTTTTACCCTGCAGGGGGCACAAATAGCAACACACGCACGATCAACCTCGGGAAAAACCAAATAAAAACCCAACGAGGCATCACGACGAAGTTGGCCGGCTCCGAGATGGACCTAGAGGTTTGTGCCAATGGCTGCAAACGACTGGGAACCTGAAAGTGTGACTGGGCTTGTCGATACCGCGAAAACATTCCACATTTGTTCCTAAATAGTACAGGCGCTCCACGCGCAATCGTAAATGAAGCAGTAAAGCATGGCATAAGTACAGGATAGTAATAAAGCCCCAAACTACTTTGTGACCCCAAGAAATAAATATGACTCAAGCTCTGGCTAGGGGGATTCATGGTCCCACATGCGGATAGTGCGGATATTCAAAGAACATGTATCAAGTACTCGGGGTCCTACGGGACACAAGTGGACGGTTAAAAACCAAATAACATCTATTGCCCACCTGTGCCTCTGCATTATTTACCTACTTCAATTTTTAGTTATTAAATGGTAATTAAAGTTATAATCATCTCCAACATTAAACATAAGGCATTACTCCAACAACTGTGTAACATCGACGGCGCGAAGCAACACCTGCGCAAGCAACTACGACTCGCAAGGCTGACTATCTACCAAACAACAGGTAATAGGATGTGTCCAAGGCAATTTAATGGCTGCAAGGGATATCACGGTTACGAAAACTAGAGCATCGCATCACAGATAGCAATAGATCAACAGGAGGAAATAAAGACTATAAAAGTAAGATAGGTAGAAAGGGGGAGAATGCTCGCCTGAAAAATATTGTCGAAGGTTCATCCGAAGATCGGGTCGACACTCGCATCAACTCATCGGCCTAATCCGTGAAGAAGCAAAGCGCTAGAAGAACACCGGATGCACTATTTAATACTACGACAAAAGATCGGGCATGATGCATATGTGATGCATGACATGGCAAAGATGCGATGCAATTAGGCAATATTAAGAGGAACTGAGGTCCCGACAATTAATTAGAGGGTTCAAGTTATTTAGATATCCCGTAATTTAAATGTTATCTTAACATGGCAAAATATATCACCGGTTTGATGCACAAATTTAAATGGGACCAATATTAGACTAGATTCGCCTGCATATGGTCTCCATATTAATTATAAGGTGAATCGACATAAGGTCCCCAAACAACCACAAATATGTATGCAATCATGAACAAATTGATATGCAACAATTCATATAGATATTAATATATAAAATAGGGCTCGGATAAAGAGGTCACACATCGGGTCAAAGGTCTTGGTTCGGGGTCGACGGGGTTCGGTCTTCAGGGTATGATATTTGGATTCATGTCGGCGCACTTGGGGTCTCGGCGTTTTCGGATCCGAGGTCTTGGCGTCCATGTAGGAATACTTGGTGCTCCGTGACGGAGTTCTCGGAGTACGACCATCGGATTCCGGGTGGGAGAACTCGGGGTGTCGTGACGAAGATCTTGTCGGTGGCCTTGTACAGGAGGAACTAGGGACGCAGCTCTTGGTCTCGGTCTTCGGCACTAGCACTAGACTTCTCAGGCCACGACGGGAACAGAGAACAAGCGAAGCACTGGGTCAGCAGTTGGTGTATGTTACTAACGATGAGACAACTGCAAAAGATACAACTAGGCGCACGCACCAAAGGCAGAGACATTAGGTACCTCATCTAGTACCACGACAGGAACAAGAGTTAGCAAACGACATAGGGCGTCGACGTTCGGGAAACAACGTAAAAGGAACTTGTCAGAAGCAGATCACCGTTGTTCTACCTCAGAAGGTGCTGCCCGGAAACGTGTTTGCAGAGGCCAGTGAGGGAAGGCTGCTGTAACACCCTCAGAATCGGCCCTATGCAAGTTTTAGCGCAACTCGCCAAACCCGCATAGAAACGATTCGAAGGTGCCCACCAGGCACTTTCGTGCGGGTGGAAAACGAAGTAATAGCATTACACAACAGTCCTCGATGGGACCCACAGAACAGATATATATACAACAGCGACTCCATGAGTCAAGAATACAGATATACAGAACAAAGATCCAAATCACCTTGAAATAACAGAGCGTCCGACTACGGACAAGATGCAAATGGGGCTAAGAGCCCTGAAGGATAACCAATGGCGTCCATAACCCTGCCCAGGCCAAGCCGGAAGGGTAACCCTGCTAACGACGTCGATCTCAAAACCTGCTTAAACAAAAGGGGTGCCGCCAAAGGGCAAAGGAAAAAGAGGAGCGCCAAGATCGAGGCCAAGACACGGCGAGGCTAGAATTGGCCCTCGCCACATAGGTATGGTGGGCTGAGCGGCGGCAAGATGCACTAAACAACCTATAGAGACTCGATACAACCGGCGGCTATCGAGAGGGTAAGGAAGACCTATTCGAACCAACTCGATACTAACATCACACAAACCCATCCCGTGTTTCCCTCGAGACCAAACGAGGAAGTCAACCGAGGAACTCACACAGTTGGCGTTTTATTTATTCGGTTATCGCTTGCAGCAATTACTAGTCGGTATAGATAATCATCCCGATAAAATAAGCAGCAATGCGTTTAGTTAACCATTCCGCTAGAAGTTGCAACACTTACTAGTCAGATATAAATAGCATGAGATATCCCAAAACCCAGCAGTTGTTGGTACTTTTATTTAGCCATTCCGTTGTAGTGAAGCTGATTACTAGTCATATCGGATACAAGTCAAATTAGAACAGTAAACTTTAGTTATAGTTGTCTATGATCGAGACCTGTGCTCCAAGTCGTCCATAACCGCGGACACGGCTTCTCGAAAAGATTTAACCCTGCAGGGGTGCACCAAAGTATCCACAAGCACTTCGACCCTTTTTGCCAGATCAGTTAACATACACCCATCGGTATGTCGGCTTGGCCTAAGTCATGACGTTCCCAGACCCAAAGCAAGCACGGGGGGCCACCCCACTAAGTACACCCGCAACAAAGTCGACCGGTCTCCGAGACGGACTTAGGGTTTGTCGCTGGTCAGAACGACAAGAAATCCCAAACTGGACTGCCGACATCATGAAACACTCCGCTAAACAGTACAGCGTGCTCCTCACACAATCGTAAATAAAGCAGTAAAGCATGGCATAGGTACAGGATAGTAAATAAAACGTAAAACTAGTTGTGGCCCCCAGTACAATACTTTGAAATCAGGTACTAATCGATGGGGGGCCCATATCTCCCCACCTGTGGTTAGCGCTCGATCTCTAACAGTGTCAAGAACTCGGGTCCCACGGACACAAGTGGGCGGTCGGAAACCAAATGTTATCTAACACCCACCGTGCCTCTCGCTACTTCAATTTTAGTTGTTAAATAGTAATTAAAGTGAACGAAAAGTAAAGCCATGATCATCTCCAACATCAACATGCGGCAATTACTCCAACACTGTGGTTCTTGGCGACACGCAAAGATTTGAGCAAGCGATCACGTCGCTGGTCCAACTATCTACCAAACAACAGGTAATAGGATGTGTCCAAGGCTATATATGGCTGCAAGGGATATCACGGGTACGAAAACTAGAGCATCGCAACACAGATAGCAATAGATCAACAGGAGGGAATAAATACTAGAAAAGTAAGATAGGTAGAAAGGGGGAGATGCTCGCCTGAAAACATTGCCGAAGGTTCAACCGAAGATCGGGTCGACACTCGCATCAACTCAACGGCCTTATCCGCGAAGAACCAAAACACTAGAATAAACACCGGATGCAATATTTAATACTACGGCAAAAGATCGGCATGATGCATGTATGATGTATGACATGGCAAAAGTGCGATGCAATTATGCAAGATTAAGCGGAACCGAGGGTCCCGGCAATTAATTGAACGGTTCAAGTTATTTAGCTACCCCGCAATTTAAATGTTGTTTTAACATGGCAAAAGATAGCACCGGTTCGCTACACAAGTTTTAAATGAGGCCAATATGAGACTAGATTTGCCCGCATATGGGCCCCATATTTTATTATGAGGTGAATCGGCATAAGGCCCCCAAACCACATGATAATATGCATGCAAGTATGACAATTAAATATGCAACAATTTATATTGTTGGCAATTTATAGAATAGGGTTCTCGGATAAGGGTCACACATTAGGGGGTCTCGACGATCTTGGGGTTCCGAGGTTCGGGGGTCGGCGGAATCGGATACAAGACGGAGAACTTGTCGTCCAGGGTATCGGGGTCCGGGGTGAAGTACTCGGCATACCGCATCCTACGAAGTAGACCTTGGAGTTCCGCGATGATCTTGTCGGTTCCCTGTCGAAGGCCTTTAGATCCCGGAAGGAGTTCATGGAGTCCGCTCTTGAAGTCCATTGTGTGCATCCCCAAACGCCGGTCTTGTCGGTGCGCTGGCTCGAGGTACTCAGGAATATGGAACACGACAGGTACATCTTCTCGAAGATCTTGGCGTGCTGAGCTTGGTTCATCGATGGGGTTGAAGTAGGTGTTTTAAAGCCTCCCAGAGGTCCTTGTCCTGTTGTCCATCTTTTAAATTGTCTTGCCAGGTTCTTTTGTCAGCCATTCAACACTCACCAGATCACTTGATACCAACAACCACAACGAAAACACCAAACAGGGACCCGCACCGGTAGATGAGCAGGACCAAGAGGCACTTGAACAAGAGGTCGTGCCGGGGTGGCGCATGTACCACGGCAGCGAGGCAACGGCCGGAAGATGAACCAGAGCACGGGACGGCGGCGAGAGGGGCAGGGATGGTCGACCAAGGCATCGGTTGCCGGCAAGCAGGGAGAGGCGACGGAGCCCCAGAGGAGGCGGTGCTGCTGACGCGCGGGGAGGCGCTCGCCTGCGGGGATCGGGCGCGGCCAGGAGGAAGCAAGGGAGGCGTCGGGCCAGCTCGAGAGGAACGGGCGGCGCCGGGCCGAGCGGCAGAGGCGACGGGGACGAGGTGAGGTCGACGCGGACAGGAAGCGACGAGGCGGGGATGGCAGCGTCCGCTCGGGGGTGCTCGACGGCCATGGCGACAAGGGAAAGGCGATGGTCGCGGTCGGGGGCCGACTCGAGGCCGCGACGGTGCGCAAGGTCGGCGGGCGGACGACGGCCGGGCTGGGAAGAGCTCGGGGCACGGCGAGGCGGTGCTGGCAGCGCTGGGCAGGGAGAGGAGCTGGCGGGACGAGCGACGCAGAGTAGAGGGAGGCGGTGCAGGGCGAGGCCGACGCGGGGCTTGGCGAGGCGGACGCGGAGGCGCGCCGGGGAGGGCGCAGACGAGGCGAGGAGGTGGGGACGATGGCGACGGCGGGGATGACGGACGGAGGAGGAGGGGGCCGCCACGGAGCTCGCTGGCGAGGTGGAGGCGGTTGGCGGCGGGCGAGCCCGAGCGGCGGGGAGGGCGCGTCCGAGGCAAGGCGGGCGAGGTCGGAGCCGGCGGGGAGCACCGCGGTGGCCGGAGGTGGGGGGTAGCCAGAGAGTGGTAAGGAGGAAGGAGGCGCGGGCCGCTGCGGCTAGAGGAGGAAGGAGGGGAGGGAGCCGGCGCCGGAGCTGAGAGAGAACGGGCGGGGCGAGCGCGCGGTGAGGTGGGAGGAGGGAGAGGACGCGTCGGGGAGGTGGGCTGCCCGCGTGGGGGACGCGGGGCGCCAGACGGGTGAGCGTGGTTGGAGCGGGGAGGTAGGGACTGGGTGGGGCCCAGGGACGTGGGGCCCGGGGGTCAGAGGGGGGTTGACCGCGCGGGTAGGGGCTGGTGGGGGTTGCGTGCGTGAGTGCTGTGTGTGAGTGGGCAGGAAAGAGGGATGGAGTGGGGTGAGGTGGCGGCGTCTGGTTGGGTAAGGGAGAGGGGTGGAGTGAGGTGGCACGAGGGGAGTGGTCGAGGTGATGTGGCTGAGGGGTGGGTAGACTAGGTTGGGTAGCAAAGGGTTTAGGTTGGACCGATTGGTTTTGTACGGGGGTGGTCGACTGGGTCGGTCGACCGCTTCCCCACTAAAATAATTAAATATTTTATTTGTTTAAAACAAAGCTTTTGCAAACCGATAGCAACACAAAAAAATAACTGGTGACCCGGTTTTATGCTTGAACCAAGACGGGGCGTTTAGAAAACACAAACAGGTTTTTCCGAAATAGTTTTATGCAAGCAATTGCAAGATGATGACGATGCTCAAATGCAATGTGGCATGATGACATGAGCATGCGGTCATGATGATGCAATGCACAAAAACAACGCGATTTTCTAGTAGTGGTTTTTGCGGGATGCCACAATTCGACACCACTAACAATGGATCTCGCCCTCGAGATCCGCCTCATGGTCCCGGAAAGAAGGTCGGCGATCTGCGTCTACTGGCTTCGTGTAGATCCTCGCGACACCACTAACAAGGGTTCATCCTCCATCTTGAAATTGGCGACACCACCAACAAAGGGTCGTTGTTCCTGATCGTCGAGAGAACACTCCGGAAGCAAAAGGTCGAAGGTAGGGGTATCAACAAATAAAGCCACCTCTAGCTTCCGTGGACGGGGTAAAATTGCATCGATCCACCATTCAATATACAAAGCAAATGATAAGAGTAGTGGTATGGTCGCGACTCCATCCCGCACTCAAAGCATTACTATGTACTCGAATAACAGACTATGCAACCAACTCTCAGAATTCAGACTGAAGATCTCGACAAGCGAGGTTTGGAAACAAAGGAGTGATGCAGACTCTGCATCAGATCTGGCGTAGATGATGTCGTCGCGTCGGAGAACACCGGAAGGCACAAACAAGGAACAAAGAATGGTACCATAGTAGACGGATACCTCGGACAGCATGAACACCGGATGGTAGAACACCGTTATCAAAGAAGGAAGCGAAACCCTGAAGGTACGACGGAACCCAACCACGAGAATTCCTGGACTCGAAGAAAGGGACGAGAGCGGATTCAAAACACGTAGAGGTAAGAGGAGAACAGCAGAGGGGTAAGGAGTAAAATCAGACCTAATCAGAACTGTCCAACCGATTTCTCAAAAATAGTTTTGACACTCTACTTCGGCCGTTAGCTAGGTTATCCTACAGGCTGGACTTGTGGGGTATCGCAACTGCTGAGCTCTGATACCACTCTGTAACACCCTCAGAATCGGCCCTATGCAAGTTTTAGCGCAACTCGCCAAACCCGCATAGAAACGATTCGAAGGTGCCCACCAGGCACTTTCGTGCGGGTGGAAAACGAAGTAATAGCATTACACAACAGTCCTCGATGGGACCCACGTAAGATATATATACAACAGCGACTCCATGAGTCAAGAATACAGATATACAGAACAAAGATCCAAATCACCTTGAAATAATAGAGCGTCCGACTACGGACAAGATGCAAATGGGGCTAAGAGCCCTGAAGGATAACCAATGGCGTCCATAACCCTGCCCAGGCCAAGCCGGAAGGGTAACCCTGCTAACGACGTCGATCTCAAAACCTGCTTAAACAAAAGGGTGCCGCCAAAGGGCAAAGGAAAAAGAGGAGGCCAAGATCGAGGCCAAGACACGCGAGGCTAGAATTGCGGTCCTCGCCACATAGGTATGGTGGGCGAGCAGCAAAGATGCACTAAACAACCTATAGAGACTCGATACAACTGGCGGCTATCAGAGAGGGGTAAGGAAGACCTATTCGGAACCAACCTGATACTAACATCACACAAACCCATCCTGGTGTTTCCCCCTCGAGACCAAACGAGGAAGTCAACCGAGGAACTCACACAGTTGGCAGTTTTATTTATTCGGCTATCGTTGCAGCAATTACTAGTCAGGTATAGATAATCATCCTGATAAAATAAGCAGTGGGCCGTTTTAGTTAACCATTCCGTTGTAGTTGCAACACTTACTAGTCAGATATAAATAGCATGAGATATCCCAAAACCCAGCAGTTGTTGGTACTTTTATTTAGCCATTCCGTTGTAGTGAAGCTGATTACTAGTCATATCGGATACAAGTCAAATTAGAACATTAAACTTTAGTTATAGTTGTCTATGATCGAGACCTGTGCTCCAAGTCGTCCATAACCGCGGACACGGCTTCTCGAAAAGATTTAACCCTGCAGGGGTGCACCAAAGTATCCACAAGCACTTCGACCCTTTTTGCCAGATCAGTTAACATACACCCATCGGTATGTCGGCGGGGCCTAAGTCATGACGTTCCTGCACCCAAAGCAAGCGGGGCCACCCCACTAAGTACACCCAACGAAGTCGGCCGGTCTCGAGACGGACTTAGGGTTGCGCTGGCTATCAGAACGAAATCCCAAACGGGACTGCCGATACATGAAAACACTCCGCTTCCTAAACAAAGACAGCGTGCTCCTCACACAATCGTAAATAAAGCAGTAAAGCATGGCATAGGTACATGATAGTAAATAAAACCTCAAACTAGTTGTGGCCCCCAGTACAATACTTTGAAATCAGGTACTAATCGATGGGGGGCCCATATCTCCCCACCTGTGGTTAGCGCGCTCGATCTCGGAACAGGTGTCAAGAACTCGGGGTCCTACGGGACACAAGTGGGCGGTCAGAAACCAAATGTTATCTAACACCCACCGATGCCTCTGCTTACCTACTTCAATTTTAGTTGTTAAATAGTAATTAAAGTGAACGAAAAGTAAAGCCATGATCATCTCCAACATCAACATGCGGCAATTACTCCAACACTGTGGTTCTTGGCGACACGCAACAGCACTTGAGCAAGCGACTACGTCGCGCGGGTCCAACTATCTACCAAACAACAGGTAATAGGATGTGTCCAAGGCTATATATGGCTGCAAGGGATATCACGGGTACGAAAACTAGAGCATCGCAACACAGATAGCAATAGATCAACATGAGGGAATAAATACTAGAAAAGTAAGATAGGTAGAAAGGGGGAGATGCTCGCCTGAAAACATTGCCGAAGGTTCAACCGAAGATCGGGTCGACACTCGCATCAACTCAACGGCCTTATCCGCGAAGAACCAAAACACTAGAATAAACACCGGATGCAATATTTAATACTACGGCAAAAGATCGGCATGATGCATGTATGATGTATGACATGGCAAAAATGCGATGCAATTAGGCAAGATTAAGCGGAACCGGGGGTCCCGACAATTAATTGAACGGTTCAAGTTATTTATCTACCCCGCAATTTAAATGTTGTTTTAACATGGCAAAAGATAGCACCGGTTCGCTACACAAGTTTTAAATGAGGCCAATATGAGACTAGATTTGCCCGCATATGGGCCCCATATTTAATTATGAGGTGAATCGGCATAAGGCCCCCAAACCACATGATAATATGCATGCAAGTATGACAAGTAAATATGCAACAATTTATATAGTTGGCAATTTATAGAATAGGGTTCTCGGATAAGGGTCACACATTAGGGGGTCTCGACGATCTTGGGGTTCCGGGGTTCGGGGGTCGGCGGAATCGGATACAAGACGGAGAACTTGTCGTCCAGGGTCTCGGTGTCCGGGGTGAAGTACTCGGCGTACCGCATCCTACGAAGTAGACCTTGGAGTTCCGCGATGATCTTGTCGGTTCCCTGTCGAAGGCCTTTAGATCTCGGAAGGAGTTCATGGAGTCCGCTCTTGAAGTCCATTGTGTGCATCCCCAAACGCCGGTCTTGTCGGTGCGCTGGCTCGAGGTACTCAGGAAGATGGAACACGACAGGTACATCTTCTCGAAGATCTTGGCGTGCCGAGCTTGGTTCATCGATGGGGTTGAAGTAGGTGTTTTAAAGCCTCCCAGAGGTCATTGTCCTGTTGTCCATATTTTAAATTGTCTTGCCAGGTTCTTTTGTCAGCCATTCAACACTCACCAGATCACTTGATACCAACAAACACAACGAAAACACCAAACAGGGACCCGCACCGGTAGATGAGCAGGACCAAGAGGCACTTGAACAAGAGGTCGTGCCGGGGTGGCGCATGTACCACGACAGCGAGGCAACGGCCGGAAGATGAACCAGAGCACGGGACGGTGGCGAGAGGCGCAGAGATGGTCGACCAAGGCATCGGTTGCCGGCAAGCAGGGAGAGGCGACGGAGCCCAGAGGAGGCGGTGCTGCTGACGCGCGGGGAGGCGCTCGCCTGCGGGGATCGGGCGCGGCCAGGAGGAAGCAAGGGAGGCGTCGGGCCAGCTCGAGAGGAACGGGCGGCGCCGGCAGCGACGGGGACGAGGTGAGGTCGACGCGGACAGGAAGCGACGAGGCGGGGATGGCAGCGTCCGCTCGGGGGTGCTCGACGGCCATGGCGACAAGGGAAAGGCGATGGTCGCGGTCGGGGGCCGACTCGAGGCCGCGACGGTGCGCAAGGTCGGCGGCGGACGACGGCCGGGCTGGGGAAGAGCTCGGGGGCACGGCGAGGCGGTGCTCTGCAGGGGCACGCGGGCGCCGGGGAGAGGAGCTCTGGGGTGGCGGGGACGAGCGACGCAGAGGGGAGGAAAGCGGTGCAGGGCGAGGCCGACGCGGGGCTTGGCGAGGCGGACGCGGCGGCGCGCCGGAGAGGGCGCAGACGAGGCGAGGAGGTGGGGACGATGGCGGCGGCGGGGATGATGGACGGAGGAGGAGGGGGGCCGCCATGGAGCTCGCTGGCGAGGTGGAGGCGGTTGGCGGCGATCGAGCGGAGGGGAGGCTCGAGGCAGGGCGGGCGAGGTCGGAGCCGGCGGGGAGCACCGCGGTGGCCGGAGGTGGGGGGGGTAGCCGGAGAGTGGTAAGGAGGAAGGAGGCGCGGGGCCGCTGCGGCTAGAGGAGGAAGGAGGGGAGGGAGCCGACGCCGGAGCTGAGAGAGAACGGGCGGGGCGAGCGCGCGGTGAGGTGGGAGGAGGGAGAGGACGCGTCGGGGAGGTGGGCTGCCCGCGTGGGGGACGCGGGGCGCCAGACGGGTGAGCGTGGTTGGAGCGGGGAGGTAGGGACTGGGTGGGGCCCAGGGACGTGGGGCCCGGGGTCGAGGGGGTTGGCTGGTGGGGGTCAGGCGTGAGTGCTGTGTGTGAGTGGGCAGGAAAGAGGGATGGAGTGGGGTGAGGTGGCGGCGTCTGGTTGGGTAAGGGAGAGGGGTGGAGTGAGGTGGCACGAGGGGAGTGGTCGAGGTGATGTGGCTGAGGGGTGGGTAGACTAGGTTGGGTAGCAAAGGGTGTAGGTTGGACCGATTGGTTTTGTACGGGGGTGGTCGACTGGGTCGGTCCGGCCCGTTCGACTGCCCCCACTAAAATAATTAAATATTTTATTTGTTTAAAACAAAGCTTTTGCAAACCGATAGCAACACAAAAAAATAATCCGGTGACCCGGGTTTTGCGTTTGAACCAAGACGGGGCGTTTAGAAAACACAAACAGGTTTTTCCGAAATAGTTTTATGCAAGCAATTGCAAGACGATGACGATGCTCAAATGCAATGTGGCATGATGACATGAGCATGCGGTCATGATGATGCAATGCACAAAAACAACGCGATTTTCTAGTAGTGGTTTTTGCGGGATGCCACAGCTGCGGCAGGTGCAACTTCCTGTAGTGAATCGGTAGGGCCGACGGCTTGCTGCCGGGAATGCGGAAGAAGAGGAGCGACGATGCTCGGGAGGAGCAGCGATGGAGCACGACGGCGACGGTGGGGCTTCACCTAGCAACGAACGCGGGGGAGACGGCGCGGCAGCCGCTCGGGCGAGCGGGTGCGGCCGAGGTCGCGCAGGGTGCCGGGGACGACGAGGAGGCGCTAGGAGTGCTCGCCGCGGATGGCTGCAAAAGGAAGGGCGGGGCAGAGCTCCCGGTCCTGGAGGCGGGCCGCGAGCAGAGGCTCTGTCGGAGGGAAAGGAGAGGAGAGGGCGGCCCTGGCGCGCCCGATGGGGTTCTTAGCGGCGCTCGGAGGACGTGTGGGGTCCAGCGCTGCGACGAACAAGGATGGCGGCGCGGTGAGGTTGGGGATCGAGGAGGAGCATCGGGGCAGGGTGCCGTGATGCGGGTGGAAATCGCGTGCGAAGGAAGGACGTGGTGGGGATCGATGTCATGGTGGGACCAGCGGGTGGGGTCACAGAGACAGAGGGATGGGGTGGTTGCGATCGGGAGCAGGCGTGTTGGGTGGGGTGCTACCGCCTGTCGCGGGTGTGTGTGTATGCAGAGAGGAAAGTGAGGCACGGTGGCGGGGTAAGGGAGTAGGTAGGATGGATTAGGGTTCTGGGGATTGGGTTGGTCTAGGGTTTTGCTAGGGTTAGGGAGTCTAGGGTTTGGGGTTATGTGATAGGTTGGAGGTGGCCGGCTGGGCTTTTGTGCCTAGTTGGCTGCCTCGCTAAATAAAAATAACTTTTATATTTATTTATTTTTGTTCGTGTTTTATTTTAAAGCCTTTTGGAAATAATATTTAGATAAAATAAAACAGCCGGACGTTGCAGGGTTTTACATTTAAAATAGAGGGGGTATTTGATAAACAAAAACATGCCTTTGGAAGAATAGTTTTAGGCAAAACATGTATGACGATGTCATGATGATGCACAAAGTATTATTCAACCGCGATTTTCTAGTAGTGGTTTTATCCGGGGTGCTACAATTCGAAACCACTAACAATGGATCTCGCCCTCGAGATCCGCCTCCTAGTACGGGGAAGAAAGCCGATGACCTAAATCTTCTCACTTCATGTAGATCCTCGCGACACCACTAACAAGGGTTCTTTCTTCATCTTGAAATCGGCGACACCACCAACAAGGGATCGTTGTTCTCGTTCATCGAGAGAACACTCTGGCGAACAAAGGACGAAGGTAAAGGTCTCACCAGATAGAGCCACCTCTAACTTCTACAGAAGGATATAAAAGATGCCTTCTAATCCACTTCAATGTACAAGAGCAAATAGAATGAGTAGTCGGCATGGGGGCCAATCCATCACGCACACAAACTATTACTCCGCACGTTAAGTAGAATAGCGTGCATCCCATTCTCGGATTTAGACCAAAGATCTTGACAAGTGGCGTTCGTAAACAAAGCACTGATACATGCTCTTTATCGTATTTGATGTAGATGATGTCGTCACATTGGGAAACTCCAGGAGATACAAAGAAAAAAAATTAGTGAATTTTCGGTCCACTGAAAGATACAACAGAGGAAAATTCCTCACATAGCATGAAGATCGGATGTAGAAGCACCGTTACAAGAGGAAGGAAGCGAAACCCTAAAGGTACGATGAAAACCCCACCACGAGAATTCCTGGACAAGAAGAAAAGATAAGTGAGCAGATCCAAAACACGCAGAGGTAAGAAGAGAGTAGCAGAGGGGTAAGGATAAAAAGTAGACCTAATCGTATCTATCCAACCGATTTTACAAAATAGTTTTGACACTCTACAACGTCTGTTAGCTAAGTTATCCTACAGGCTAGACAAGTGGGGTATCGTAACTGCTGAGCTCTCATCCCACTCTGTAACACCCTCAGAATCGGCCCTATGCAAGTTTTAGCGATCCCCGCCAAACCCGCATAGAAACAATTCAAAGGTGCCCACCAGGCACTTTCGTGCGGGTGGAAAACAAAGTAATATCATTACACAATAGTACACGATGGAACCCACAGAACATATATACAACAACGACTCAAAGAGTCAATAATACAGATATATAGTACAAAGATCCAAATCACCTTGAAACGATACAGCGTCCGAGTACGGACAAGATGCAAATTGAGCTAAGAGCCCTGAAGAATAACCAATGGCGTCCATAACCCTGCCCAGGCCAAGCCGGAAGGGTAACCCTGTTAACGACGTCGATCTCAAAACCTGCTTCAACAAAAGGGGTGCCGACAAAGGGCAAAAGAAAAAGAGAGCGGTCAGTACTGAGGCCAGTACACGGCGAGGCTAGAATTCGGCGGTCCTCGCCTACATAGGTATGGTGGACTGAAGCGCCAACGCAGCATGCGCTAAATAACCTATAGAGACTCAATACAACTGGCGGCTATCAGATAGGGATAAGAAAGACCTATTCGGATCCAACCTGAAACTATCACCAGGCATACCCATCCTGATATTTCCCCCTCGAGACCAATCGAGGAGGACAACCGAGGAACTCACACAGTTGGCAGTTTTATTCATTCTGTTATAGTTGTGGCAATTACTAGTCAGATAAAGATAGCATGAGTCATCCTGATATTATAAACAGTGGGCAGTTTTAGTTATCCATTCCGTTATAGTGACAATACTTACTAGTCAGATACATATAGCATGAGGCATCCCAAAACCCAGCAGTTGTTGGTGCTTTTATTTAGCCATTCCGTTGTAGTTGCAATACTTACTAGTCAGATACAATGGTAACAGGTGACAACCCAAACAAGCAATTGTTGGTACTTTTATTTAGCCATTCCATTATAGTGAAGCTGATTACTAGTCATTATAAAGTCAAATTTATAGCACTACTTTAGTTATAGTTGTCTATGATCGAGATACTGTGCTCCAAGTCGTCCATAACCGTGGACACGGCTTTCAGAAAGTTTTACCCTGCAGGGGGCACAAATAGCAACACACGCATGATCATCCTCGGGAAAAACCAAATAAAAACCCAACGAGGCATCACGACAGAGTAACTGCAAGATTCATATAAATTTCAGGGGTCCACCCCAGCAAGCTACCCGCTACGAAGTTGGCCGGCTCCGAGACGGACCCAGAGGTTTGTGCCAATGGCTGTAAACGATTGGGAACCCGAAAGTGTGACTGGGCTTGTCGATACCGCGAAAACATTCCACATTTGTTCCTAAACAGTACAGACGCTCCACGCTCAATCGGAAATGAAGCAGTAAAGCATGGCATAAGTACAGGATAGTAATAAAGCCCCAAACTACTTTGTGTCCCCAAGAAAATAATATGACTCGAGCTCTGGCTAGGGGGATTCATGGTTCCACATGCGGATAGTGCGAATATTCAAAGAACAGGTATCAAGTACTCGGGGTCCTACGGGACACAAGTGGACGGTTAAAAACCAAATAACATCTATTGCCCACCTGTTCCTCTGCATTATTTACCTACTTCAATTTTTAGTTATTAAACGGTAATTAAAGTTATAATCATCTCCAACATTAAACATAAGGCATTACTCCAACAACTGTGGAACATCGACGACGCGACGCAACACCTGCACAAGCAACTACGACTCGCAAGGCTGACTATCTACCAAACAACAGGTAATAGGATGTGTCCAAGGCAATTTAATGGTTGCAAGGGATATCACGGGTACGAAAACTAGAGCATCGCATCACAAATAGCAATAGATCAACAGGAGGAAATAAAGACTATAAAAGTAAGATAGGTAGAAAGGGGGAGAAAGCTCGCCTGAAAAATATTGTCGAAGGTTCATCCGAAGATCGGGTCGACACTCGCATCAACTCATCGGCCTAATCCGTGAAGAAGCAAAGCGCTAGAAGAACACCAGATGCATTATTTAATACTACGACAAAAGATCGGGCATGATGCATATGTGATGCATGACATGGCAAAGATGCGATGCAACTAGGCAATATGAAGCGGAACTGAGGTCCCGACAATTAATTAGAGGGTTCAAGTTATTTAGATATCCCGCAATTTAAATGTTATCTTAACATGGCAAAATATATCACCGGTTTGATGCACAAATTTAAATGGGACCAATATTAGACTAGATTCGCCCGCATATGGTCTCCATATTAATTATAAGGTGAATCGACATAAGGTCCCCAAACACCCACAAATATGTATGCAATCATGAACAAATTGATATTCAACAATTCATATAGATATTAATTTATAAAATAGGGTTCGGATAAAGAGGTCACACATCGGGTCAAAGGTCTTGGTTCGGGGTCGACGGGGTTCGGTCTTTAGGGTATGATCTTTGGATTCATGTCGGCGCACTCGGGGTCTCGGCGTCTTCGGATCTGAGGTCTTGGCGTCCATGTAGGAATACTTGGTGCTCCATAATAGAGTTCTCGGAGTACGACCATCGGATTCCGGGTGGGAGAACTCGGGGTGTCGTGACGAAGATCTTGTTGGTGGCCTTGGACATGAGGAACTAGGGACGCAACTCTTGGTCTCGGTCTTCGGCACTAGCACTAGACTTCTCAGGCCACGACGGGAACAGAGAACAAGCGAAGCACTGGGTCAGCAGTTGGTGTATGTTACTAATGATGAGACAGCTGCAAAAGATACAACTAGGCGCACTCACCAAAGGCAGAGACATTAGGTACCTCATCTAGTAACACGACAGGAACAAGAGTTAGCAAACGACATAGGGCGTCGATGGTCGGGAAACAACGTAAAAGGAACTTGACAGAAGCAGATCACCGTTGTTCTACCTCGGAAGGTGCTGCCCGGAAACGTGTTTGTAGAGGCCAGTGAGGGAAGGCTGCGGTTGATGCAACTTCCTGTAGAGAATCGGTAGGGACGACAGCTTGCTGTCGGGAATGCGGAAGAAGAGGAATGGCGATGCTCGGGAGGAGCAGCGACGGAGCACGACGGTGGCGGTGGGGCTTCGCCTAGCAACGAACGCGGGGGAGACGGCGCGACAGCCGCTCGGGCGAGGGGGTGCGGCCGAGGTCGCGCAGGGTGCCGGGGACGACGAGGAGGCGCCAGGAGTGCTCGGCGCGGGTGGCTGCAAAAGGAAGGGCGGGGCAGAGCTCCCGGTGCTGGAGGCGGGCTGAGAGCAGAGGCTCCGTCGAAGGGAAAGGAGAGGAGAGGGCGGCCCTGGTGCGCCCGGTGGGGATCTTGGTGGCGCTCGGAGGACGTGGGGGGTCCAGCACTGCGGCGAACAAGGATGGCAGTGCGGTGAGGTTGGGGATCGAGGAGGAGCATCAGGGCAGGGTGTCGTGATTCGGGTGGAAATCGCGTGCGAAGGAAGGACGTGGTGGGGATCGATGTCATGGTGGGACCAGCGGGTGGGGTCACAGAGACAGAGGGATGGGGTGGTTGCGATCGGGAGTAGGCGTGTTGGGTGGGGTGCTGCCGCCTGTCGCGGGTGCGTGTGTATGCAGAGAGGAAAGTGAGGCACGACGGCGGGGTGAGGGAGTAGGTATGATAGATTAGGGTTCTGGGGATTGGGTTGGTCTAGGGTTTTGCTAGGGTTAGGGAGTCTAGGGTTTGGGGTTAGGTGATAGGTTGGAGGTGGTCGGCTCGGCTTTTGGGCCTATCTGGCTGCCTCGCCAAATAAAAATAACTTTTATATTTATTTATTTATTTTTGTTCGTGTTTTATTTTAAAGCCTTTTGGAAATAATATTTAGATAAAATAAAACAACCGAACGTTGCAGGGTTTTATATTTAAAATAGAGGGGGTATTTGATAAACAAAAACATGCCTTTCGAAGAATAGTTTTAGGCAAAACATGTATGACGATGTCATGATGATGCACAAAGTATTATTCAACCGCGATTTTCTAGTAGTGGTTTTATCTGGGGTGCTACACCATCGTCCGCCATCGTGGAGTTTGCTCCGGTGACCAATTCGTAGCGGCTTCGCCACCTTCGTGTTCGCCTCACTATGCTGATTCGAGTAGGCTAGGTTTCATAGCCCCTTGTGCCCTCTATCACCGTCGTCGGTGACCATTCGACGGTGGTCGTCGTGATGACGCCGGGCTAACCATCGAACACCACGGTGGCTACCCATGTGGCCCAGGCCCCACTTTATAGCCACAGTGGCTAGGCTCTGCCGATGTGAAAAACAACCACACCCCTGCGGTGATGTCACAGTGACGCAGTAACTGTTTAAAAAGGTTTAATAATTCCATAAATTGAATAAATATTGTAAAATCAAATAACTTATTATTTATAAGTCAGAAAAATGTGTCTAATATATCGAAATGTTCAGAAAAATGAGATCTACCTATCTGAGCTATAATCATGCATTGTTCAATAACTTTTAAGACATGTTTAAATAGAATAACATAGTAACCCGTCACAGGTGATTCCGGAGTTTCCCCGAGTTAGGGTTTGCACCCCTCAGAACCCTGTTTAAATTGTCAAGCATGCCTTAATGTTTTATGTCAATGCAATTTAACTTGTCATATCATCATCCTTGATTGAGCATTGCATCGATGTCATGTGTTTATTGTTTCCCTTTCTTTCCGGTGTTCGGTTCTTCTTCGATAGAATACGATATCAAGATCAAGATTGAAGACTGAGATCAAAACCATCGAAGATCGAATACCAGTACTTGACCAACTGTAACTAAGTCAAGTACAAGGATTCTGAAGATCTGCTTTTGGGTTATCAACAGGCAAAGGCAAGCATAGCCCCACCATGATATAATCCTATGATTTTGAAAGCATTTCAATTCCTGCCATGATGCATATGATTCTACTGTGGTCTTTTATCGATAGATAGAGTATCATATCTATTGCATTACTCCCTTTGAGCTTATATTCACTGATCCACTACTCCTAGCATAACTAGGTTTGGCTTGTGTGCACTACTAGAGCTTATATCTATGTCCTTCTTAGCCATGCATAGCTATCAGTGCTGGTTCATCCAGATGATGTATCAGATGCAGAGAATCTTGTATGACAAGATAACATGATGAGATGAGATCAGTGGTAAAGGTTAAACATGCTAAGGCTTGTATGGGAGGCCACGGTGGAATGAGGTTTTTGTGGTCCCATGCTCGCCACCATTAGGACCCGAAGTTCTTGCCTCTTGAACCAAGACGAGCGTACAACCACACGAGGCCATGTGAACCCCTCGATTGACTAACTTTCCTAGTAGATTCCGTGAGTCACATAGTTCAGGCGTTCCATTAGACATACGCATTGAAAACATTTTCAAAAGGAGGTGAAGGAGGTGCATTCATAACAGGTAGGGAAGCGTGGACCGGGTTGCTTGGGGTCGATGGAGCCCCTGGTAAACCAACCTCGCCTCACATATCTAGGGACCGGCTTCGGGACTTGACCCGTTATGGCGGAACAATCCTTAGGGTGTGACACATGGTCTCGGCGAAAGCAAGGTAAATGCCATGTCTAACCACCCTCTCCCGCCCTTCCAAGGAAGAGGGATAATGATTCTAGCATTAAGAGTCGGTTAGTACATGTGGGTAAAGTGGTACACCCCTGCAGGGTAATAATATTTTCGAAAATCCGCGTCCGCGGTTATGGACGACTTGGGAACGGACATGATGATCATAGAGAACATGAACGTAATCGTAAAACTTGGCAGATCAACGTGTGCTTAAGGATGCTTCCTCATGGGTACGAGTGGGTGATCCTAGTTGAGGTTCGATGATGATGACTTGGTGGATATCAAAAGATGATGATCGATACTTTAGAGATGTCGCTATCTTATCCCCTTTTAAAATGTTTTTATTAGACGAGTTTCTTCTCTCTCTTGTTTTACAAACAAAGATGACTTTATGCAAAACAACTCCACTAGCCATAAGTCTTGCGGAGTACACCCTATACTCACCCTTGCTTTGTTGATACTTTTGTATCTGAGTAAGTGTTCCCTGAAGATCAACTTGGTACTACATCGACACCGACGAGTAGCTTGGGATTCCCGTCCGGCAACCTGGAATCTATGGGCTGGGACATCATCATTATGCTTCATGCCTCTTAGGCCATTTGTTAAGTTTGCTATACTTAATAGCATGATTTTACTTCCGTTGTTTGATGTTTGTGACCTCTACTTATAATAATTTAGTTCTCTACTCAGTTATGAGCTTTCTGTAATAAAATTTTGTGTCGTAGGGTCATTGTCGTGTTACCGATTCTTCATTGGATATCCTCGAGCTCGAGGTTAAGCTTATGTCAGACAGAGGCATGGAATTTGTTTAGCCCTAATCTTGGGGGTGTCACTGGTTTTGGTATCAGAGCAGTACCGATCGTAGGAAAACCTTGCTATTGGTCGATGTTGAGTCTAGTGCTTGTGAAAACTATTTCAAAGCTAAAAAGTATTTGCGAAAACTCTAGTATGCTTCTTTTACTCCTTATCCAGTTTCGCTCTAACTCTGGGTCTTTTTACCTGGTGTTGATTTTGGAAAAGTTTTGATATCCACTCTATTCTTTCATAGCTTAGGTGCCTTCGGGGCATGTCGTTTCTTAACCAGTTTTGACCTAGTCTTGAGTTCTCTAGAGTCATGTGTGGTGTGAGTTCCTTGTTTTCCCTTGCTCTTATTCAGCTGAGAGTTTCCTTTCCATCACAATCTCTCTATCTTATAGGCCCACAATATTAAATTGTTGGTTCCATAGTGTTCTTTTCTAGGCTTTGAGGTTTATTTTCGCCTCGTGTGCCTCCTTTTTATTTGTTTGGGTACTTCAGAAGTCGTTTCTTCTTTTGGAAGCTACCTTGTGATCACTATCTTGCAGTGTATGCTATGTCACTCAAGTAGTAGTTACTCCTTTCTTTGGGTCTTAAACCTTGGACTTGAACCAAAGATACCCGATTGTGCTAGATTCTAGTGTTGTAGTTACTCCTTTCTTTGGGTTTTGACTCAACTACTAGTTACTCGCTTGGGCATTACAACATGATACATAGACTATAATCCAACTACATCTATGACTAATAATCCACCTCCGAAATATCATCCAAATAACCCTCGGGTATTAAGTTGCAAGCAACAAATAATTGCATTAAACAAAGGGTGTAATGTAAACAATACAATTGCTCCTGGACAAAGGATTGTTGTTTTCTCCCTAGTAGCAACAGAACATCTACATTCTTAGAAGTTTCTGTCACTCTCCGAGATTACTAGAGGCATGAACCTACTATCGATCATAAATACCCCCTCTTGGAGTCACAAGCAAATACTATTGGCCAGAGTAACTACTAGCAACGAAGAGCATGCAAGATCACAAATAACATAGACATGATAGAACAATAATCAATCTGACATAATACTCAATATTCACCGGATCCCAGCAAACACAACATGTAGTATTACAATAAGATGATCTTGATTATCATAGGCAGCTCACAAGATCTAAACATGACGACACAAATAGGAGAAACAATCATCTAGCTACTGCTATGGACCCATAGTCCAAGGATGAACAACTCACACATCACTCCGGAGGCAGGCATGGTGATGAAAAAGGCCTCCGGGATGATCTCCCCTCTCCGGCAGGGTGCCGGGAAGAGCTTCAGATCCCTCCCGATCTAGGGACGACGGTGGAGACGACTACAGACTTTTTCATGGAATTATGATTGGGTACTTAGGGGTTCGTCTCAGGGGGATTATATAGGCAGAGATGCGAGGTCGGTGGAGTCGCGAGGGGGGCACACCCTAGGGCGGTGCGCCCCCCTGGCCACGCCTGGCCTACGTGTGGCCGCCCTGGGGTGTGCCTCCCCCTGGCCTCCGGACTCTGTCTCCGTCTCTAAAAAATAGGAAGGTTGGCTTTTGTTTCGTCATATTCCGAGAATATTTATTTACTAGCATTTCTAAAATACAAAAACAACAGAAAACACGAAACTGGCTCCGTGGCACTTGTTAATATGTTAGTTTCAGAAAATTCATAAAAATGCCACAAAGTATAGACAAAAACATAAGATAATTGGTGCAAAACAAGCATGGGGCATAAAAAATTATAGATACGTTTGCAACGTATCACCCCTTTAGACGATCCCGTGCCCACCCTCACTAATTACGGCCCCCTCCCCCTCCTTGTATTCCACGCGGACGAGACCGGCGGTGGCGGTTCCTCACTCCCTACTCGAACAACTGCTTCCCTCCCTGATTACATCCCCTCACGAATCCATCTGCCTTTAGATCACACCGCCTCCATTAATCTGCCTGATTCCAGCCTCCATTTGCCGCCATGGGTAAATAGTGGGGTTGGGCTAGCAGCAAGCTGAAGTGTAAGGCACACAACGACGACGACGACGCGGCTGGCCATGGCGACCGCCACCGTGAGGATTGGGGATGGCCGAACCTCAGTGCTGCGAACGTGTACAGGGTCACCAAGGAGTTGGACATCATCACCGCTGGTCGCGTCGGTTGTTGCATCCCTGGCTTCCGCCCGCTGATCCGAGAAATGGAAGAACAACCATTTGGCACGCTAGGCCTTCTTTACCCCGATACCAGCGTATGGCCTAACGACCGCGATGGCAGCGTAAGTTCTAGTATCTTACTTATTGATTCAGTCATATAGTTGATTCATATGTGCTGAACTTTTGTCGGAATCCTATGTTCTTTCTGTCGAACGTGTTGTGTGCATGCGTAGTTTGAACAAATTGAACCATTTAAGACTATTCTATACAGAGGAAGCTCTTCTTGTACTTGATATTATGGTATTTTCATAGTGATATAGTCTTAATTTAGGTGATAACTGAGGTGTTAATTTGGATTTGCAGTGGAATGCCTACTAGGTGATATTCATTTTTCTAAAAAAATAAACAAACTAGACGATTTAAGAATTATGTCCCTAGTTCTTTATGATCACCGTCAGGAGTTTGTTCAGGGGAAGCTCTGCTCCTACTTGATATATTGGGTATTTTCGTAGTGACACATGCACAATTTAGGCGAAAGCTGAGAAGACAGTCATATATAATACTTTAATTTGGGCGCCTAGGTGTCAAATTATATTTGCAATGGAATCCATGCTTGGTTATTCTACCAACTGACAACAAACTTTGTAGAATGTTCATGCAAAACTGATGCTGCTGTATAAGTGGTCGCAATCAGTAGTGGTGAATATCAAGGAGACAGAGGAGGCGGAAATGGATGATGAGAAGAACTGGGTGGGTGGCAATGGCGAGTGGCTGGTCCTTTTATCCCAAGATGGGAGAACTTGGACTCTCAAAAATGTCTACAGATCGTGGAGACTTACACCGCCATCTGTAGTGGGTGTCGGCATTACTGCATTGAACCACGGATGGCCGTCGCCAAAATCTGAATTCGCTTACAGGTTTAACATGCCAGAACTTGAGCTCCTGAAGGTACAACTCTCATAGAAGTATCTCCTGGTGTGGAAGACTTGGCACTACAACCTCTTAGCGGTGATTGACAAGGAAATCACATTCATTAGATGTCCACATGATAATGAATGGATAGTCTTGCGCGATGACCATATGCGGCCGAAGAAGTATGTCGACGCCGTCTTCACCTCCAGCTGGTATGACGATACACCGCAACGCATTTATGCGGTCACTGAACCTAGTTGCGACATGCGTGTTTAGGAGCCGTTCACATGGGGTGATTTGATGTAATATAGCATGTAAATTCCCATTCACGCAGGTTCACACGCAGCCCCGCGCGTCATTCCAGATCCGATGATCGAAGATGCAGTAGTAGATGCTGATCTTGTATCACGGTGTTGGTTCCTTGCACCTCTCAGAGTCGATGTCAACCAGGATGTTGAACTCATGTGTATTCATATCAGGGGAGCACTAAACAACATTTGTGATACAATAGAACATATGGGGACACAACTTTCTTCATACCCATCGTTGCGGTGTCACGTTTTCTCAAGGTCCGCATGTCCATCAAAATACCTAGTAGAACAGGTCTAGAGCAGAGTCGACAGTCTGAAGGGACAATCTATGTTTCTTGGGATCAACTACCCTTTCTTTGTCGGAGCCCCTAAAGTTGTTGAACCTGTAATTGCTCAGGCAGCCCCAGCTTCTGACGATGATGATGATGCTGGTGGAGCTGACGAAGAACTTGCTAATGCTGCTCCTGGTGAAGCTGACGAAATACTTGCTGATGCTGCTGCTGGTGAAGCTGATGAAATACTTGCTGAGGCTGCTGCTGGAGTCCAGGGAGATCATGATGGTATTGTTGCTGAGGTGTCAACACTTCTAGTGTTGATAGCAGACTGTGTGTTTGCTACGCACTCGACCTGGAGCCGAATCCACGTCGGGGGGAGGGGGTCTGCCATTGGCTCACTAGTGGGGTCGTAAAATTTGATAGAGAATGAGAGACGGCCAAACACAGCATTCTGGTTCGTTCCAACGATGCCACCAGCTCCAGAGTGAAGGAAATATGCCCTAGAGGCAATCGTAGAGATGATCATATTTCTTATGTATCCATGAGTTATTGTATTGTTCCTTGAATATCCATATCAGGAAAATTGTATTGATTGGCAATTATGTGAATTGTTTGTGAAACTCTTTACTTGTATGGTTATTTAATAGCTGTCCCTAGTCAGAGTTCATGTGAGGACACATGTAAATATTAGACTAGCACATCGATTGGTTGATGACTATGTTTCGCAAGTCATAGACATGGAGATGTTAAACCAATGATGTGGACACATGTTATGAACATGGGGTTGGACTGACCCAACTTGAGACTGGCAATTAGTTGCAGCTCTCTCTCTCTACACATATGTACTTGAGATGGATCGACCTACTTTGGGGCTATCAAGCTGCTGCATGCTTGGGTAGTTATAAAGGTAGATTTCAGGTTTGTCCTGAAGCATGCTGCAAGGCATGGTCTATCAAGATGGGATTTGCCCCTCTCTACTTGAGAGGGATATCTCTGGGCCCCTCGAGTGATCAGATCCAGAAATACATGGCCATGCTACATATGGTTAAGAGTTAACCTAGTAAAGGGATTCCGAATCACAGTATCGAGAAAGGGAGGTCAGCTTGGAGCTAGACCAAATATCATGAAGTAAAGGGAAAGACATGTACTAAACCTTGTGATGGTTCGTCCGATATGATCTTTGTATGTGTTTAGGAGTTGACACGTCTTGCTAGAGGCTGCTACCAACTATTGACAGAGTAAGTGTATTCGTATCATGTCTATACGTATATGAACCTATAGGGTCACACACTTCAGGGACTGGAAGCCTTTATGAGGATTGGATCCGAATTAGACCAGTCTTAGGCTACTAATGGGCTGCTAATGTAGAAGCCCACTAGGGATGCCTATATAAGAGAGGGTGGGGCGTGCTGACCAGGGTTAGACCATTCCACCCAATCGCCACTCCTCACGCCTGTGTTGCACGCGCGGACCTAGCAGTCCGGCGTCTAACGCTTCCACCCTGTACGTGTGGATACCTCGAAGGCGCTGCATTTGTAGCGCTTGGACGAGCCGCGCAAGGGGAGCTGCTTGTGAGACGAGGACGAGGAGGAGACGTAGATCGTCTACACTGCATCGACGCGCTTCATCAAGTTCCGCAACTGCACGTCTAGTGGTAATCCCATGATCTATAACAACAGTAATCCTGGTTTATGCGGTAGAAAATTTTGATTTGCTCTAGTGTAGCCTACCCGTATCCCTTCAGTGGTATCAAAGTCGATGTTGTTTAGTTATAGGTTCGGGATGGTTGCATATGGTGATATGCAGATTGATATGAATGATGTGATCGTTTGTATTGCGGTGGTTCAGGTTTGATCTATGATCTTGCTTTCCGTGATCGTGATTCTGAGGTTGTCGAACGACTTACCCCTACCTGTCGGCTTCCTCCATCGGGGTAGACAGTGACACATAAATCCTGTTGAATCACACGAAGATCAATATGATTGATCGAATCAGAACCTAGATCTAAAATCGATGTACCATGATCAAAGGAGTTTGATCGGATCGGAACAATAGTCGGTTTATGGTAAATTTGATTTGCTGATCAAAATCCTTAAATAAAATTGTGTAGATTCGATCTCTCATCCTTAAAGAAAATTGCCGATCAAAATACCGCGAGGGGCGCCGCCCCTTCGAACCCCGCAGGGGGAGACCCCCTAGACCCTCCCTAGTCGTAGCACATTTTTGCATCTCGTTAAGGTAACTAGGTGCTGCGAGGTCACATGATCCGGTTGAATGCGATTCTATGCATAACTTGTTTTTGCAGGATGTATGTGATCAGTATGGCCCATATATGTATGTGATGCATGTATGAAATTTAGCATGACCTGCGTGTCGTGAGTAGGGCAACACGGCTGGAGCCATGTGTGTTGTCAATTATTGTAATGGCTTGCGTGCCAACTTGTGATGATCCCAATTCTATGTAATTTTGATTACTAGTTGTTAGGTGTAATAGCTTGTATTAGTTCTTTGAGGACTCATCACTTGGAGAATGGCTCACATGGAACATGAAGATGGAGATCATCATGGTGGACAGGTTCTATGGCGATGGAGATCACCATGAGAAAATGGGCCATACTGTGTCACATTTATGTGAATGCTATTCTTATGTGTTTTACTACTATGCATGCTTAGATGATAGAAGTAGAACGATCCCTCACAAATTTGAAGTTAAAACATGCCCTCCCAACCAAACCATGCACCATCCTATGCCATGTACAATCTTTGTTGGGCCTATGAAATTAGGGTGCCGTGGTTTTCCTTGGCTGGATGGGTTTGTATCGGATACCTACACGCATAAGGGTTGGTGAGATTGACAAGGTCATCTTAACAGTTAAGGACCTTGGGGCATAAAGGTTGGGCGCCTAGTTTTGACATAGAGATGTCATCCAACAACAAGAGTCATATGTGATATAATTAGCAAGTGTTGCTTACCGATTTACCTTGTCTTCTAGCAGTGATGCTAAAGCTCACTAGTCGACTTGTTAATTGTGGATCTTGAATCACTTAGTATCAATAGAGGGATATTGATTTAAGTGGGAGTATATGCTATTAAATTGATTAATATGTTTTACTCTTTCATGGTTACATGGCTTAGTATTTTGCATGTTTTCTGTTGTAGATCAATGGCACCAAACACTACATCACCTTTTTCATTGCGTTCGATTCTTGACAAAGATAAACTAAATGGAACAAACTATACTGATCGGTCATCACACGAGAATTGTTCTCAGGTCTGATAAAAAGGAAACGGTTCTGGATACCCCAATCCCCGATGAACCTGCTGATAATGCATCTGCTGCCCTAATGAACGCCTACAAGAGAGCATGTGATGATTCTCTTGAGGTTAGCTGTCTTATGCTTGCATGCATGGAACCTGAACTCCAAAAGAAGTTTGAGGATCAGGATGCGTACAATATGATCGTCGCGCTTAAGGACATGTTCCAAGATCAGGCAAGGACTGAGAGGTACAATGTTGCCAAGTCCTTTGTTGAATGCAAGCTAGCAGAGGGAGCAGTTGTAGGCCCCCATGTGATCAAAATGGTTGGTTACAGTCAGACTTTGGAAAAGCTTGGTTTTCCACTAGGCCAAGAGTTGGCCACTGACTTCATTTTGGCGTCGCTTCCATCCAGCTATGGGCAGTTCATTTCGAACTAACATATGCATGGGGTGGAGAAGGGCCTTAATGAGTTATGCGGGATGCTAAAAACAACAGAAAGTGACATGAAGAAGTGTGCAGGGAATAGCCATGTGATGGCTGTGTAGAACAATCCTAGCTTCAAAAAAATGGTACTTCTTGGAAGAAGAAGGGCAAGGCTAAGGATACGATCCCTAAGCCTGCACCCAAGAAAAAGGTTGGACCTGTAGAAGACACTGAGTGCTTCTTTTGCCATGAACATGGCCACTGGAAGAGAAATTGTAGCAATTATCAGGATTCTTTGAAGAAGAGTGGAAGTAAGAGTACTTCCCACTCAGGTACACTTGTTGTAAATGTTGTGGACATTCTTCTCGCTAATTCCTATGTTAACTCTCGGGTATTTGATATCGGATCGATTGCTCATATTTGCAATTCGATGCAGGGGCTAATAAGGACTAGAGAAGTGTAGAAAGGCGAAGTGGATTTTCGCGTCGGAAATAAAGCAAGGGTTGCGGCATTGTTCGTCGGCGTCATGCAGCTTCACCTTCCGTTAGGATTTATTATGGAGTTGAATAATTGTTATTACATTCCAAGTATGGGTCAAAACATTTTATCATCTTCATGTTTGATGAGGGATGGATATTCATTTGCGAGTATGAATAATGGTTGTGTAATCTCTAAGAATGATATGTTTATGACCGATGCTCCCATTGTGAATGGGTTATTTATTTTAAATCTTAATGATGCATATGTTTACAATGTTAGTGCTAAAAGGCTTAAGCCTAATGATTTGAGTCCTACCTATTTATGGCATTGTCGTTTGGGGCATATAAGTGAAAAGCGCATGAAGAAGCTCCATGGTGATGGTCTTCTAACTTCGTTTGATTTTCAATTATACGAGACATGGCAGGCTTGTTTACTTGGAAAGATGACCAAATCACCTTTTTCGGGTTTACCCGAGAGAGCGAAAGACTTTCTGGAACTCATACATACTGATGTATGTGGACCAATGAGAACGACAGCCAGAGGAGGATATCACTACTTCATTACTTTCACTGATGATTTCAGTAGATATGGTTATGTCTACTTAATGAGGCATAAGTCTGAAACTTTTGAAAGGTTCAAGGAGTTTCAGAGTGAGGTAGAGAATCAACGTGGCAAGAAAATAAAGGCCTTGCGATCTGATCGTGGAGGAGAATATTTGAGTCACGAATTTAGCAATCATCTTAAGAGTTGCGGAATTGTTCCACAGCTTACGCCGCCCGGAACGCCTCAAAGAAACGGGGTCTCCGAACGGCGCAATCGAACTTTGTTGGACATGGTTCGATCGATGATGAGCCAGTTGGATTTACCATTATCATTTTGGGGTTACGCTCTAGAAACGACAGCTTTCACACTTAATAGGTTACCATCTAAATCCGTAGTTAAGACACCATATGAGATATGTACTGGAAATAATCCTAGTTTTTCTTTTCTAAAGATTTGGGGATGTGATGCATTTGTCAAGCGACTTCAGTCGGACAAGCTAACACCTAAATCAGATAAGTGCATTTTCGTGGGATATCCAAGGGAAACCTTAGGGTATTACTTCTACAGCCAAGAAGAGGGCAAAGTGTTTGTCGCTCACAGCGGTGTTTTCCTAGAGAAATATTTTCTCACAAAGGGAACGAGTGGAAGGTCAGTGCGACTTGAAGAAGTTCAAGATGAGCCAGTTGGGGATGCTTCTACAAGTGATTCTATTGTAGCAGAACAAGTTGAGGAACCCGTGGGAATAGAAGCACCACAACCACGAAGGTCGGCGAGGCTCCACGAAACGCGGGAATTATTATTGTTAGACAATGATGAGCCTGCGACCTATGCAGAAGCGATGGTGGACCCAGACTCTGAGAAATGGCTAATCGCCATGAGATCTGAGATAGAGTCCATGGGTGACAATCAAGTTTGGAACTTGGATGACTTGCCTGATGGTTTTAAAGCCATCGAGTGCAAATGGATCTATAAGAAGAAGATTGATATGGATGGAAATGTTCACATCCATAAAGCTCGACTTGTTGCAAAAGGTTTTCGACAAGTTCAAGGAGTTTACTACGAGGATAATTTCTCGCCTGTAGCGATGCTTAAATCTATACGGATCATTCTAGCCATTGCTGCACATTTCGACTATGAAATATGGCAGATGGATGTCAAAACGGCTTTCCTTAATGGAATCCTAACTGAGGACGTGTTGGAGATATGCCCTAGAGGCAATAATAAATGTAGTTATTATTATATCTTTGTGTTTATGATAAATGTTTACATTCATGCTATAACAGTATTAACTAGAAACATTAATACTTGTGTGATTTGTAAACTAAATTAGTCCCTAGTGAAACCTCTTCTTAATACTAGCTTGTTGGTTAATAGATGATTGTGGTTTCCCTATCATGAACATTGAGATGTTGTTAACAACAAGATCATATAATTAGGAGAATGGTATGATGGACATACTCCTATAGATAAGCGTAGCATAAATATCAAGTCATTTTAATAGTTCAATTGCTATAAGCTTTCTGGTACATAGTAACCTAATTCCTTCGACCATGAGATCATGCTAATAACCATCACCAGAAGGATGCTTTGATGACATCAAACACCACACCGTAATTGGGTGGCTATAAAGGTGGCATTGAGTGTTTGGAAAGTATGGGTTGAGGCACATAGATCAAGAGTGGGATTTGTCCATCCATATGACGGATAGATATACTCTGGGCCCTCTCAGTGGAATGTCATCCAATTAGCTTGCAAGCATGTGACTGGCTCACAAGGGATCACATACCACGGGAACGAGAAAAGAGTACTTATCGGTAACAAGGTTGAACTAGGTATGCAGAGATACCGACGATCAAAACCTCGGTTAAGTAAACTATCGTGAGACAAAGAGAAATTGGTATCGTATGTAAGTGGTTCATTCGATTGCAAATTAATCGTAGAAATATGTGGGAGCCATATGAATTTCCAGATTCCTCTATTGGTTATTGATCGCAGAAGTGTCTCGGTCATGTACGCATAATTCATGAACCGCGTAGGGAGACACACTTAAGGATTCGATGTTGTTGTGTAGTTATGGAATGATGAGTAAGAGACCGAATGTTGTTCGGAGTCTCGGATGGGATCCGGGATATCACGAGGAGATCCGGATTGGTCCGGAGAATAATATTCATATAAGGAAAGTCCTGTTTCGGAGTTCGTGAATGATTCCGGTGTTTTCACCATGAATGTTCTAGAAGGGTCCGGAAGGTCCGGCACTCCGGAGGGGAAGGGTACATGAATGTGTCATGACAATATGGAATGGTTGCATCATGTACTAGGTCACTTGGCTCGTAAAAATAAAGAGAGAAATCAAATCGAAGTTTGAAAGTCAAACGCCAATTTGAAAAGTCAAATCTCAAGTTTGCTTGGTGGAGGGAGAGTTGGAAACCTACTTGGGGAGGAAGTCCCCTCCCTCCACCCGCCGGCCAAGGAGGGCGAGTTGGAGGATGACTCCCTCCTCCCAACCGGCCCCCTCCCACCTATATAAGGAGGGGTAGGGCTGCCCCCTACCGACACACCAAAAAAAACCTAGACCCAAGTCGCCGGCGCCACCACCTCCTTGTGCTGCCGCCGCCTAGGGCACCTCCAACTCAGCGAGTTGGGGTTTCCCCAAACCCTAGCCTCCGGCCAAGCCCTCCCCTTGGTTCCCTATAAACCCTAGATCACCAAGGCCTCTCTCATACTGCACCATACTCGCTCCGGCTTAAGGCGAAGCCCTGCGAGATCTCCCCTCTACTTCCGACACCACGCCGTCGTGCTGCCGGAATCGCGAGGAGAGTGCTACAACCTCCGCTGCCTGCTGGAACAAGGGAGAGGAAGGTCTTCATTGAGTATCGAACGTGTGACCGACTGCGGAAGCACTGCCGGAACGCAGCGCCGGAAGGATCGTCTACGCGATCTTGAGATCGGCAAGAGTACGACAAAATCACCCACAAGAATCTGCTCTCGTTAACCGCTTTGGAATCTTCGAGGGTGAGTTCGTCTATCGACTCATTGCTACAATCTAGTAGATAGATCTTGGCTTGTTTGTTTGCATGCGGTAGAAATTTTTTGTTTTCCATGCTGCGAACCCCTACAGTGGTATCAGAGCCGTGTCTATATGTAGATCTGTTGCACGAGTAGAACACAATGGTCATTGTGGGCGGTGGTTCTTTTATTATCAATTGCTTTTTGTGTACTTTGCATCTTGCGGTATGATGGGATGAAGCGGCCCGGGCTAACCTTACATGACATCGTTCATGAGACTTGCTCCACGCTCAACATGCAACTAGTATTGTATAAGTGGCTTTGCGGGTGCCTGTCTCTCCCATCATAGTATAGATCCAATTTACAACGGGCACTTGATAGTTCAAGCATCAACGTTGTGGTTCTCGTTCGTAAGTTAGAATGACACTTATTGAAAGCCCCAAACCACGTAAAATATGCAAAGAAAATTAGAGGCATCTAACTTTGTTTTGCAGGGGTGTGCTGTGATGTGATATGGCCATGATTGTGATTATATTTGATGTATGCAATGTTCCTTATTGTAAGTTGGCAAACGACAGGAGCCATATGGTTGTATTTAAATTCCGTTAAGACCCGCGTGTCTATTCAAAGTAGTTGTAATAGTTGAAGCTGGTGGACGACAACCATGAAACGGCGAAATTGACCTTGACGCCATACCGGTGATGATGGAGATCATGTTCGTGCTTGAAGATGGAGATCGGAAGCACAAGAAGAAAAGGCCATATCATATCACATATTATGAATTCCATGTGATGTTAATCCTTTATGCATCTTGTATTGCTTAGTTAACGACGGTAGCATTATAAGATGATCCCTCGAGCACACAAATTTCAAGTTTTAAAGTGTTCATCC
This sequence comes from Avena longiglumis, assembly GCA_030063025.1. Lineage (NCBI taxonomy): Eukaryota > Viridiplantae > Streptophyta > Magnoliopsida > Poales > Poaceae > Avena > Avena longiglumis. Next base: position 539,886,781 of record CP125973.1, read on the forward strand.
TTAGTAAGCACCGTTGCTAAAGCTTGTTGTTTCGAAGCACCACGTGATGATCGGGTGTGTTAGATTCTGCGAGTGTATACAACGTGAGCAAGCTAGATTTTCTCATGCAGAAGCTAAGGTTTGATCTTGACGAGCCTAGCATGTACAGACATGGTCTCGGAACACGGATCACCGAAAGGTAAAGCATGAATCATATAGTAGATATGATGAACATGTCGATTGTTCGCCATTGAAGCTGCATCAACTCTCGTGATGATCGGTGTTGATGTGGTAGATTTGGTTCGTGTGATCACTAAAACAATGTGAGGGATATTGTTTTGAGTGGGAGTTCACCTAGATTAATTTAACTATTAATAAGAACTCAATTTGTCATAAACTTAGTCTAAACTATTGCAAATATGTTGTAGATCAATGGCGGCCCCTACCATCAATTTTAATGCGTTCCTAGAGAAAGAAAAGTTGAAAAACAATGGAAGCAACTCATGGATTGGTTCCGCAATTTGAGGATTGTCCTCAATCTGGTAATTTGACCTATGTCTTTGGATGCCTTTTGGGTGACCCTTTGCAGACTCTGCTACCGATGAAGTAAAGAATGTTTACCTCACTCGGAAGAATCAGTACTCCACAGTTCAGTGTGCTATCTTGTATGGTTTGGAATAGGAGCTTCAGAAAAGGTTTGAGAACCATGACCCACATGATATTGTTTGTGAACTCAAAATGATATTTGAGGCTCATGCGCAGTTGAGAGTTATGAGGCTTTTGAAAAGTTCTTTAAATGCAAGATGGAAGAGGGCAGCTCCGTCAGTGAGCATGTGCTTAACATGTCTGGGCACGCAAACAAACTCCAAAGTTTGGGTATAGTGATTCCTAATTCTTTGGGGATTCACCGTGTCCTCCAATCACTACCACCAAGTTACAAGAACTTTGTGATGAACTACAATATGCAAAACATGGACAAGACGTTGCCAGAACTCTTCTCTATGTTGAAATCTGCAGAAGTGGAGATCAAGAAAGAGCACCAAGTGTTGTTGGTCAATAAGACCACCAAATTCAAGAAAGGCAAGTCTAAGCAAAAGGGAAACTTCAAGAAGGGCGGTAAGAAAGTTATCGCGCCGACGAAGAATACCAAGGCTGGGCCTAAGCCTGATGCTGAGTGCTATTACTGCAAGGGAGAAGGTCACTGGAAGCGGAGTATCCCAAAGTACTTGGCGGATTTGAAGAACGACAACATCAAGAAGAAAGGTATATCCGATATACATGTTATTGATGTGTATCTCACTAGTACTTGTAGTAGTGCCTGGGTATTTGATACTGGTTCGGTTGCTCATATTTGTAACTCGAAACAGGTGCTGCAGAATAAACGGAAGCTAGCGAAGAACAAGGTGACGATGCGCGTTGGAAATGGATCAAAGGTTGATGTGATCGCGGTCGACACGCTACCTCTTCATCTACCATCGGGATTAGTTTTATACTTAAATAATTGTTATTTGGTGCCTGCGTTGAGCAGGAACATTATATCTGGATCATGTTTATTGCGAGACGGTTACTTGTTTAAGTCCGAGAATAATGGTTGTTCGATTTATATGAGTAATATGTTTTATGCACATGCACCTTTGATAGATGGTCTATTCTTATTGAATCTCGATTGTAGTAATACACAAATAAATAACATTGAGGCTAAACGTTTGAAATTGAGCGATAACACGACATATATGTGGCACTGACGTCTTGGTCACATTGGAGTGAAGCGTATGAAGAAAATCCATTCCGATGGACTTCTTGAATCACTTGATTTCGAATCACTTGAAAGATGCGAAGCATGTCTAATGGGTAAAATGACTAAGACTCCATTTTCTGGCATAATGGAGCGAGCTACGGACTTGTTGGAGATCATACATACCGATGTGTGTGGTCCAATGAGTGTAGCATCGCGCGGTGGTTATCGTTATGTTCTTACCTTCATGGATGACTTGAGTATATATGGGTATATCTATTTCATGAAACATAAGTCCGAAACTTTCGAGAAGTTTAAGGAATTTCAAAGTGAGGTTGAGAATCAATGTAACAAGAATATTAAATTTCTACGTTCTGATCGTGGAGGTGAATATCTAAGTTACGAGTTTGGCGAGCATTTGAAGAAATGTGGAATACTTTCACAATTGACACCGCCGGGAAAACCACAGCGTAATGGTGTGTCCGAACGTTGTAATCGAACTCTCTTAGATATGGTTCGTTCTATGATGTCACTTACAGATTTATCGCTATCGTTTTGGGGTTATGCATTAGAAATAGCTGCATTCACTTTAAATAGGGCACCATCTAAATCCGTTGAAACTACACCGTATGAATTATGGTTTGGGAAGAAACCTAAATTGTCGTTCCTTAAAGTTTGGGGTTGCGAAGCCTATGTAAAGAAGTTACAGTCGAACAAGCTTGAACCCAAAGCGGAAAAATGCGTCTTCATAGGATACCCGAAGGAAACTATTGGGTATACCATCTATCATAGATCCGAAGGTAAAATCTTCGTTGCTAAGAATGGATATTTTCTAGAGAAGGAATTTCTCTCGAAAGAAGTGACTGGAAGGAAAGTAGAACTCGACGAGGTTGTTGAACCTTCTCTCGAACTTGCGAGTAGCGCAGCACCGGAAGTGGTTCTTGTGGCGCCTACACCAATAATAGAGGAAGCTAATGATGATGATCATAAAACTTCGGTTGAAGTTGCTACAGAACCTCGCAGGTCAACGAGAAATTGTACCACTCCTGATTGGTATGATCCCGTTATGAGCGTCATGTTGGTGGACAACACCGATGACCCTGCGACATATGAGGAAGCGATGATGAGCCCAGATTCCAATAAACGGCAAGAAGCCATGAAATCCGAGATTGGATCCATGTACGAAAACCAAGTATGGACTTTGGTGGACTTACCGGATGGGCGGAAGGCTGTTGAGAACAAATGGATTTTCAAGAAAAAAATAGATACTGATGGTAATGTTACTGTCTATAAAGCTCGACTTGTCGCAAAAGGGTTTCGACAAATTCAAGGAGTTGACTACAATGAGACTTTCTCACCAGTAGCGAAGCTAAAGTCTATGAGGATTATGTTAGCAATCGCTGCATATTATGATTATCAGATATGGCAGATGGATGTCAAAACAGCGTTCCTCAATGGAGACATTGATGAAGAGTTGTATATGATGCAACCCAAAGGTTTTGTCGATCCTAAAGATGCTAACAAGGTATGCAAACTTCAACGGTCCATATATGGATTGAAGCAAGCATCCCGAAGTTGGAATCAATGTTTTGATAAGGTAATCAAAAGTTTTGGTTTTATACAAACTTATGGAGAAGCTTGTATTTACAAGAAAGTGAGTGGGATCTCTGTAGCATTCTTAATACTATATGTAGATGACATATTGTTGATTGGGAATGATGTAGACCTTCTTAATAGTGTCAAGGATTATTTGAATAATAGTTTTTCAATGAATGATCTTGGCGAAGCAGCTTACATATTAGGCATATAGATTTATAGAGATAGATCGAGACGCCTAATATCATTATCACAAAGTACATATTTGGATAAAGTTCTAAAGAGGTTTGGAATGGAAGATAGCAAGAAAGGGTTCTTGCCCATGTTGCCCAATACGACCTTGAGTAAAACTCAAAGTCCTGCAACGGCAGAAGATAGAGAAAGGATGAGTAAGACTCCATATGCCTCATCCATAGGATCTATAATGTATGCCATGCTATGTACTAGACCCGACATTGCATATGCTGTTAGTTTGACTAGCAGATATCAAAGTGATCCAGGAGTGGATCATTGGACAGCGGTCAAAAACATCCTTAAGTACTTGAGAAGAACTAAGGATATGTTTCTTTCTTATGGAGGTGAAGAACAGTTCGTTGTAAATGGTTACACCGATGCTCGTTGGAACACCGATCCAGATGATTCTAAATCTCAATCTGGATACGTATTTACTTTGAATGGTGCAGCAGTTAGCTGGAGGAGTGCAAAGCAAAGCGTTGTGGCGAGATCTTCAACTAAATCGGAATACATAGCTGCTTCGGAGGCTTCACAAGAAGCGATATGGATGAAGGAGTTCATTACAGAGCTCGGTGTGGTTCCAAGTGCGCTGGACCCAATGTCTATCTACTGTGATAACATGGGCGCCATAGGCAATGCGCAAGAACCAAGGTCACACAAGAAGCTGAAGCACACCAAGCTACGTTTTCACGCTATTCGAGAACATGTCCAAGATGGTGACATAAAGATTTGCAAAGTACACACAGATCTGAATGTGGCGGATCCGTTGACTAAACCTCTCCCGAGGGCAAAACATGACCAACACCAAACTGCCATGGGTTTTTGGTATATTACCATGTAATGTAGATTAGTTGACTCTAGTGCAAGTGGGAGACTGTTGGTGATATGCCCTAGAGGCAATAATAAGTAGTTATTATTATATCTTTGTGTTTATGATAAATGTTTACATTCATGCTATAACAGTGTTAACCGTAAACATTAATACTTGTGTGATTTGTAAACTAAATTAGAGTCCCTAGTGAAGCCTCTTCTTAATACTAGCTTGTTGGTTAATAGATGATTGTGGTTTCCCTATCATGAACATTGAGATTTTGTTAACAACAAGATCATATCATTAGGAGAATGGTATGATGGACATACTCCTATAGATAAGCGTAGCATAAAGATCAAGTCATTTTAATAGTTCAATTGCTATAAGCTTTCTGGTACATAGTAACCTAATTCCTTCGACCATGAGATCATGCTAATCACCATCACCAGAAGGATGCTTTGATGACATCAAACACCACACTGTAACTGGGTGGCTATAAAGGTGGCATTGAGTGTTTGGAAAGTATGGGTTGAGGCACATAGATCAAGAGTGGGATTTGTCCATCCATATGACGGATAGATATACTCTGGGCCCTCTCAGTGGAATGTCATCCAATTAGCTTGCAAGCATGTGACTGGCTCACAAGGGATCACATACCACGGAGCGAAAAGAGTACTTATCGGTAACAAGGTTGAACTAGGTATGCGAGAGATCAAGCGATCAAAACCTCGGATAAGTAAACTATCGTGAGACAAAGAGAAATTGGTATCGTATGTAAGTGGTTCATTCGATCGCAAATTAATCGTAGAAATATGTGGGAGCCATATGAATTTCCAGATTCCTCTATTGGTTATTGATCGAAGAAGTGTCTCGGTCATGTACGCATAATTCACGAACCGTAGGGAGACACACTTAAGGATTCGATGTTGTTGTGTAGTTATGGAATGATGAGTAAGAGACCGAATGTTGTTCGGAGTCTCGGATGGGATCCGGGATATCACGAGGAGATCCGGATTGGTCCGGAGAATAATATTCATATAAGGAAAGTCCTGTTTCGGAGTTCGGGAATGATTCCGGTGTTTTCACCATGAATGTTCTAGAAGGGTTCGGAAGGTCCGGCACTCCGGAGGGGAAGGGTACATGAATGTGTCATGACAATATGGAATGTTTGCATCATGTACTAGGTCACTTGGCTGGGAAAAATAAAGAGAGAAATCAAATCGAAGTTTGAAAGTCAAACGCCAATTTGAAAAGTCAATTCTCAAGTTTGCTTGGTGGAGGGAGAGTAGGAAACCTACTTGGGGAGGAAGTCCCCTCCCTCCACCCGCCGGCCAAGGAGGGCGAGTTGGAGGATGACTCCCTCCTCCCAACCGGCCCCCTCCCACCTATATAAGGAGGGGTAGGGCTGCCCCCTACCGACACACCAAAAAAACCCTAGCCCCAAGTCGCCGACGCCACCACCTCCTTGTGCTGCTGCCGCCTAGGGCACCTCCAACTCGGCGAGTTGGGGTTTCCCCAAACCCTAGCCGCCGTCCAAGCCCTCCCCTTGGTGCCCTATAAACCCTAGATCACCAAGGCCTCTCTCATACTCCACCATACTCGCTCCGGCTTAAGGCGAAGCCCTACGAGATCCCCCCTCTACTTCCGACACCACGCCGTCGTGCTGCCAGAATCGCGAGGAGAGTGCTACAACCTCCGCTGCCTACTGGAACAAGGGAGAGGAAGGTCTTCATCGAGTACCGAACGTGTGACCGACTACGGAAGCGCTGGAGCCTTGGCCGGAAGGATCGTCTACGCGATCTTGAGATCGGCAAGAGTACGACTACATCACCCACGAGAATCTGCTCTCGTTAACCGCTTTGGAATCTTCGAGGGTGTGTTCCTCTATCGACTCGTTGCTACAATCTAGTAGATAGATCTTGGCTTGTTTGTTTACGGTAGAAATTTTTTGTTTTCCATGCTACGAACCCCTAGAGGACGTGTATATGATGCACCCGAAGGTTTTGTCGATCCAAACAATGCTGGAAAGGTATGCAAACTTCTAAAGTCTATTTATGGGTTCAAGAAAGCATCTCGGAGTTGGAACATTCGATTTGATGAAGTTGTAAAGGAGTTTGGCTTCATCAAAAACGAACAAGAACCTTGTGTTTACAGGAAGGAAAGTGGGAGAGCGCTGGTATTTCTAATCTTATATGTAGATGACATATTACTGATTGGAAATGACATTCCTATGTTCGAGTCTGTTAAGACCTCGTTGAAAAATAGTTTTTCGATGAAGGACTTAGGAGAAGCGGCATATATTCTGGGCATCAAGATCTATAGAGATAGATCAAGGAGGCTAATTGGATTGATCCAGAGTACATACATTGACAAAGTGTTGAAACGGTTCAGCATGGAAGAGGCTAAGAAGGGGTACTTGCCCATGTCTCATGGCATAAAACTCAGCAAGACTTAGTGTCCTTCGACTACTGATGAGCGTGAGCGCATGAGCAAGATTCCATATGCTTCGGCTATTGGATCCATCATGTATGCAATGATATGTACTCGCCCAGATGTTTCTTATGCTCTAAGTGTTACGAGCAGATATCAGGTTGATCCAGGTGAAGGTCACTGGATAGCGGTAAAGAATATCCTTAAGTACTTGAGAAGGACTAAGGATGTGTTCCTAGTTTATGGAGGTGAGGATGAACTCAGTGTAAGGGGTTACATAGATGTGAGTTACCTTAACAACTTAGCTGACTCCAGATCACAATCTGGTTATGTGTTTGTCATGAATGGTGGTGCTGTGAGTTGGAAAAGTTCCAAGCAAGATACGGTGGCCTCCTTTTCAACAGAAGCTGAATATATTGCCGCCTCGGAGGCTGCAAAGGAAGTTGTTTGGATTAGGAATTTCCTAATCGCTCTTGATGTGGTTCAGGGCGCGTCCAATCCCATGGACGTTTATTGTGACAACAATGGTGCTATTGCACAAGCCAAGGAGCCTAGACAGCACCAGAAGGACAAACATATTCGCATGCGTTACCATCAGATTCGAGAGTTCATTGAGGATGGTAGTGTCATGATATGCAAAAAACATACGAACTCAAATGTTGCTGATCCTTTTACAAAGCCACTCCCGCAGCCTGCGCATAAGGCGCATGCAAGAGCAATAGGTATTAGATACAATCTAGATTGACTCTAGTGCAAGTGGGAGACTGAAGGAAATATGCCCTAGAGGCAATCATAGAGATGATCATATTTCTTATGTATCCATGAGTTATTATATTGTTCCTTGAATATCCATATCAGGCAACTTGTATTGATTGGCAATTATGTGAATTGTTTGTGAAACTCTTTACTTGTATGGTTATTTAATAGTTGTTCCTAGTCGGAGTTCATGTGAGGACACACGTGAATATTAGACTAGCACATCGATTGGTTGATGACTATGTTTCGCAAGTCATAGACATGGAGATGTCAAACCAATGATGTGGACACATGTTATGAACATGGGGTTGGACTGAACCAACTTGAGACTGGCAATTAGTTGCACCTCTCTCTCTACACATTGTGTATGTTTTGTCCTTAGACCTGAGATTGTCGCATGTACTTGAGATGTGGATCGACCTACTTTGGGGCTATAAGACGCTACTCCGTAACTGGGTAATTATAAAGGTAGCTTTCGGGTTTGTCCTAAAGCATGTTGCAAGGCATGGTCAATCAAGATAGGATTTGCCTCACTCTACTTGAGAGAGATATCTCTGGGCCCCTTGAGTGATCGGATCCAGAAATGCATGGCCGTGCTACATAAGGTTAAGAGTTAACCTAGTAAAGAGATTCCGAATCACAGTATTAAGAAAGGAAGGTCAGCTTGGAGCTAGACCAAATATCGTGATGCAAAGGGAAAGACATGTACTAAACCTTGTGATGGTTTGTCCGATATGATATTTGTATACGTTTAGGAGTTGACACGTCTTGCTAGAGGCCGCTACCAATTACTAACAGAATAAGTGTATTCATGTCATGTCTATACGTATATGAACCTAGAGGGTCACACACTTAAGGGGCTGGAAGCCTAATGAGGATTGGATCCGAATTAGACCATGCTTAGGCTACTATAGGCTACTAATGTAGAATCCCACTAGGGACGCCTATATAAGAGAGGGTGGGACGTGCTGACCAGGATTAGACCATTCCACCCAGCTGCCACTCCTCACGCATGTGTTGCACGCGTGGACCTAGCAGTCCGGCGTCTAACGCTTCCACCATGTACGTGTGGATACCTCGGAGGTGCTGCATCTGTAGCGCTTGGACGAGCCGCGCAAGGGGAGCTGCTCGTGGGACGAGGACGAGGAGGAGACGTAGATCGTCTACACTGCATCGACGCGCTTCATCAAGTTCCACAACTGCGCGTCTAGTGGTAATCCCGTGATCTATAACAACAGTAATCCTGGTTTACGCGGTAGAATATTTTGATTTGCACTAGTGTAGACTACCCGTATCCCTTCACATAGACCTAGTGCTCAACTGCCAGATCAGATGAACCATTTATCTTTATCTTTAGTTTTCCCCCTAGTTCTACGAAGTAAATGCTTCTTTGGTCAAGACTCAGTTACACTTATTTGTATAAGACTGCTTTGCTTATCTGTGTAAGAACAAGTTAAGACTATGTATGTAAGACTAAATTATGCCTAACTGCGTAATATTCAATGAAGCCCCGATTTTCTTTCCCTGCCCACAACAGCAGAATTGCTAGCAACACTGCCGACAGTGTTGGTAGTGTTATTGTTATGAATGTGTACGCATTTGAACGCATCACTAGAATGTGTCACCTATTGATGATTGATGACATGGATCTAGCTTCTCTTTTTGTATTTGCATTCAATCTCTCATGGATTTGTTCCCATATTTTTTGGCAGTGGCTGATGAACTCCAATCTCTTGGTAACATCCTTCGTCAACGAGCCCTTGTTGATGCAATGCAAAGTACAAGTCTTTATTGTTATTCCATTTAGGTTCTCTCTTTTTCTTCATCATGGAGCTACTAATTTCAAATGAAAGTCTAATAAACAGCATATCGGTACATTTTTTCTACCGCAATCACAAGAAGAAAACTGGATAGAATTTCAACTTGTTAGCATTATGCCGAACAAAGTCGATGTGTCCTTGGGGTTTGGAGAGTAAGGCGCCCTGGCTGGTGTGGGTGCGACCACGGCGACGGCAAGCTCGGATTTTGGAGGAGGACAACGGGACCGAAATCTTGTTCCGGTGTCATGCCATGGGTGCTGCCGTGCCATGGGTCGAGCTCTGGTTTGGGAGGAGGAGGGCGAGACCAATCAGGTTCAGCCGGGTGCCGGATCTCGCCACTAAAAGAATTCTCTTCCAGCTTCGCGCCATGGCGGAGACCACAGATCGCCCCTTTGGGGAAGAAGAAGGCCGCGTCAAAAAGAACATTTGAACACGAGGGCGCATGTGCTGCAAGTCTACATGGCAGCCAGGATGGCAGCGACTTAACGGTCAAAAGTGACAGGCGGGGCCTAATTTGACGGGCGTTCGGGAGTTTTCTCGTGTTCAAACGGTTTGTTGAATTCGTGTCGAAAAAGAACCTCTGAGCATTTGGCACGCCAACTCTGGGTATTGTTATCGCCATATTTTGGCCAACGAAGGAGATGGGCCGTGATCAAGATGGGCTTGGAAGATGCGTATATTCAACGTGTTGTTGGATCGGCCTAGTACGTAGAATTGGGCTAAACTGCCCGTGTATCTTGTATCATAGTAGGTTTCGTTTCAGTTTAGGTTCCGTTTCAGTTTAGGTAAAGATAGAGTTGTAGAGTTATTCCAAAAGTAGAGAGTCTCCGGACTATAAATATGTACCTAAGGTTATCAAGAAAAGGAGGACAATCACGTTCACGACAAACACAATCTCGGCGCATCGCCACCCCTTGTTTTCGAGGGTTTCTTTCGGTAAGTGTCATCTGCCTAGATCGCATCTTGCGATCTAGGCGATACTACTATCGTTATTTAGTGTTACTCGTACTGAAGCCTTGTTGATGGCGAGTAACATTATTATCATAAATCTGTTGAGGTTAGCATCGGTGTTCTTCGTTATAATCGTTTGATTTTGCTACCTCTAGTTGTCTCGCTACCTTTGCAACTTTTTCCCAAGTGCAAGGGTAGCACCTTGCTTGATCTTTATTTAGCTGATTCGATCTGTTATGGTTGTGCCTTGCTCGCCAAGGTTTAGTTTGATATCTACGTAGTCAGGCCTTACAAACGGGTTGAACGATCCAGTGCGTGGGGCGTGGCTTATTCTAGAGAAGTTGTTCGGTAATTGACTTTACGTTGGTTATTAGGCCTCCTCTAGGGTTAATATTCTTCATCTTTTGTACATACCAGGCTCAATTACGTGTAGGGCGTTCGATTCGTGGTGAAAACATTAAGCGTCAGAGATCGATTTAACTTGTAGTGATCAAGCAAAACCCCATGTTATCGTAAATCTAATGCAGAACCATGGGAAATCGGCTCTAGGAGCGATTCTGGAAAAACACGGGAGCCGGTCACGGCTCGAATTTTACGATACTTGTTTACCATGCAGAAATCAATCGAACAATCCTTCACCTTCTGGCCAGGTATAGGTCAGGTGGCACGCCTCGAACCAAGCCGGGGCGTGTGCGGAGTTTTGCGGGCCGTTGCCCGAGGACCAGGCCCACCAGCAGTTCAGGAGCCTCCGGCTCTTCGTGTTGCTCGTCGCTGCTCGCCGGTGAGTTTTGGCGCAACACATTAGCACGCCAGTGGGACATTCAACAACGTCTACATCAACATCCGGCGCTGCGATGGAGCGAGACCGATCACGTCTGACGAGCTGCACGAAGAGCACAAGGCGAAGTATGATGAGATCGAAATCTCTTGAAGCCGATCTCATCGGCTCTTTGAGAGGACCGTAAGCATGGCATCAAGTGGAGGGTTCTCCCAGTGCTCTTGATGAGGTAGATCATGCATTCCTTGAGGAGGCGCGAGAGCTCTCTGACGAAGTCAACTACATGGTGGCTCATTCTGCACCGCCATTACGAGAGCACTGGTGAACGCTTTCGGCGGTTCGCGTAGTTCGAGAGATCATGAAACATCAGTACTCTCCGTCGGGGCCTACTTTGGGACTCACCAGGAGAAAGACCGCTCGGACCAGGCCATAGCTGCCATTCACACTTGCGGCTCCAGAGCCGCCAGGAGCAGCGGCTTACGTCGTCTACAAGGCTGGAGGCGACCCAGGCGATTGCCAATACCTGTTTGAGCCACCTAAGGAAATCCCACACGAATATATATGCACCTACGTGCCGGACTGCAACAACCTGACACGCACCAACCAGATTGCAACCGCGGGAGTTTCTGCGGCAGGGGTTCCTGGGGCAGGATCTTCAGGCGGCGTTTACAGCGGCGATATGCAGGATAGACGACAAACAGCGTGGCTAGCCAAGTATGCCACTGGAACAAGTCATGAGAATCTAGCCCTGCAGCTCAAGCGTGGAGCAAATCCGTACCATCTGAGAGACCGGTTAAACCGTGCGAAAGAGAAGGACAATCGGCTATTCAAAGCCGTACCCCAATGAGTTTGATCTGATTCGCTGCCACCCAAGTATCGGCTCCGAGTTCTCAAGGTTTAGCGGGTCGGAAGGGTCAAGCTCGATCGAGCATAAGCCGATACCTAGCACAGCTAGGCATAATTTGACATCGGATCGGATCTGGCGTAAGGTTTTTTGCAATCGGCAGGACCAGCTTTTGGGTGGTACACCTCGCGCCACGATTCGATTCATACGGAAGCAAGCGGAAGCGGTTCCACATCGGTACCATTCGGAGGCTCTGAGGCTGGCATTGCGGACTGGCGAGTGCGGAAGCGAGAAACTGTAGCCGAGTACATCCAGCCGGGACCGTCAAGAACCGATGTTACTCGGCTCGTTTAGCGAGAAGGAAGCGGTCGAGCTAGCGGTGTTGGGTCTCTCGGCACCCATCAAGGACACAGCTTTCGGTAGAGTACAACTCGTTGGCGCACATGGCCCGGGCGACAATGTATGAACAGCGCCACCAGGTTGTACCAAGACAAATTCAAGCGTCCGATAGGCCTGGTCGATGCAGAAGAAGATGATCCTACACAGGACCAGGAAGTGGCCGTAGCTGAATGGGCTCGGGGGGCAGATCCTGTAGTCTGCAAATGGGTGAAACAACAAGGGCCTGCAAAAGGGTTCGACTTCGATGTGAGCAAAGCCGAGCAGATATTCGATTTACTGCTGAAGGAGAAGCAGCTGAGGTTACCCGAAGGCCACAAAATCCCTACGGCTCAGGAAATGAACGGGAGACCATCGCAAGTGGCATCACTCGTTCACCCACACCACCAATGAGTGCAAAGAGCTTCGCCGCCAAATCCAAATGGCGATAGAACAAGGCCGTCTGATCCTTGGGCAGTTCGCCATGAAAGTGGACACGAACCCATTTCCCGGCGTCAACATGGTAGAACTCAGTCGCTCCGCGAGGCGTCAACTGGATTTTTCGTTCGGTGTTAATATGGCAGGGTCTGGGTACCACCATGACACGTACAAGGAGGGAGGTGTCCGCTCTCGGGGCAAAGTGTGGCATCCCGCAAAACCACTACTAGAAAATCGCGTTGAATTTGTGCATTGCATCGTCATCGTCGCATGTTGTTTGTCAAAAACTATTTTGCAAACCCCGATTCGTTTTCCAAACGCCCCATCTTTTATTAAAACGCCAAACCCCGGTTCGCCGGATTGTTTTGTTTTGGCCGCGAGCGGTTTGCAAACGGTCCAATTAAACAAACAAAGTTTTATTTTATTTTTAGCGGGCTCGAGCAGGCCGTCGACCGACGACCACCCCATGTTTTCAGATCGGTCCAAACCAGTCGCCCTAAATCCTATGTCTACCAGGATCCTACCCAAACCTACCTCCACCTCACCCTAGCCTACAGGCGCGCCACCTCACGAGTCCCTCCCTCCCACCAACCAGCAGCGCCCGTCACCCCTCCCTCCCCCTCTCTCTCCTAAAACCCACTCCCTCCGACCCCCATCCCACCTGCACGCTACGCACCCAGCGTGCACCTCTCCCAACCGCCGACCCACACCTGTCCCGTGGGACCCTGCCTGGGCCACCACCTCTCTCCTCCCCGGTCCACCCTGCCCCTTTCTTCTTCTTCTCCAGAAGCGCCCCAACCCGCGCCCGTGCTCTCCTCCTCGCAGCTCCCTCGACCCATGACCCCTCTCCCAGCGGCTGAGCCGCCGCCTCCAGCCGAACAGCGTCGCTCGGCCCGTCCTGAACCCATGGCGCCGCCAAGTCGCGCCCGCGCAGCAGCCGCCGGCGCTCCTCCCCCGTCGCGTCGCCGCGTCGCCCTCCGCCTCAATCGCCTCCCCACCGGCCTCGTCTGCGGCCTGCACCCCGTCCTCGCCCCGGTCTCCTCCTTCCCCATCTCCGTCGCGCGCCTTCCCCGTCGACGACCCGAGCCGCCGCGCCTCTCTCCGTCGGACCCCCGAGTCGCTCCCTCCGCCGGTCACGTCCTCCGCGCTGCCTCCAGGCCCGACCCGCTCGTCCCGTCGCCGCCGGCCTCACTCGCCAGCGCCGCCGGCAGCTTCTTCCCGCCTCCGTCGGCACCTCGCGACCCCGCTGCCGCCCTCGCCGCCCGCCGCGAGCTCGCCTCCGGCCGGCTACCACCGAGCACCTCCTCTCCGCCCGGCGACCTCCGCCCGTGCAGGCCCGCCGTTCTGGCCGCGCCCGCCGCTGCGCCGTCGCCTACCCCGCCAGCCCCGGCTTCGCCCGCGGTCGGCCCGGCCCCTCCGCAGCCGCCACCGTGGCCACAGTAACCCTTCGCGTGCTCGTGTATGTGTGTGCTCGTGTATGCGTGTGCTCTGACCGTTCCGAGGCAACCCGAGCTCGCCAACGACCTTCGGCGCCGAACCCTCGACAAGATCGACGTCCCGACACCCCGAGTACCACCACCCAGGATCCGATGGTCGTATCTCCGAGAACTCCGCCCGCACACCAAGTTCTTCACCCCGGAACCGACCCCGGCGCTCGGAGTCGAGAGCCCCGACAAGATCTACCGCCGGAACCCCGAGAACTTCCCCCCCCGGAACGCCAAGTCCGCTTCACGGAAACCCCGACGCCAAGATCTCCCTCTCGGACCCGAAGCCGTCAAGACCCTGGAGACCCCGACGTGGGACGACAAGATCATCGGCACGGAATCGAAGACACATGTACGACAAGTACTCCTCGGATGCGATGCTCGAGGACCCGGACGATGAGAACATCGACGAGCGCCAAGCACATCTTCCCTCGCCAAGACCGCCTCGATGGCACGGACCCGATAAGACCCTCGCAACGGCAAGACCTTCGCGATGACGAGGACGGCACCGACCCAAGTTCTGCTTCCCGGACGCCGAGAATCCCAGATGCGACAAGTGCTTCGCCCCGAACGCCAAGACCGACAACGTGAACCGAAGACCCCGGATGCGCCGAGAACGGACCGTCGAACCCTGGACCCCGAGACCGACCCCGAACCCCGAACCCCGGAAACCCCAAGATCGTCGAGCCCCCTCTAATGTGTGAACCTTCCCGAAACCCTATTTCATGACATAATAACAACTTGATTGCATATTGAAATGTCATACTCGCATGCATCTTATCTGTGGGTTGGGGGCCTTCCGCCGATTCACCTAATAACTAAATATGGGGCCCATATGCGGGCAATTCTAGTCTCATATCGGCCTCATTTAAACTTGTGTAACGAACCGGTATTTTATCTTGCCTTGTTATAACAACATTTAAATTGCGGGGTAGTTAAACATCTGGAACCATCTCGATAATTGTCGGGACCCGGTTAATCTTGACCTAACTGCATCGCACCTTTGCCATGCCATCCATCATGCATGCATCATGCCGATTTTCTGCCGTTGTATTGAATATCGCATCCGGTGTTCATCTAGTGCTTTGGTTCTTCGCGGATAAGGCCGATGAGTTGATGTGAGCTTCGCCCCGATCTTCGGATGAACCTTTCGACAATGTTTTCAGGCGAGCATCTCCCCCTTTCTACCTATCTTACTTTTATAGTATTTACTTCCCTCCTGTTGATCTTTGCTATCTGTGTTGCGATGCTCTAGATTTCGTGCCGTGATATCCCTTGCAGCCATATATAGCCTTGGACACATCCTATTACTGTTGCTTGGTAGATAGTTGGACCCGCGTGTCGTAGTCGCTTGACCCGGTTTTTTGCGTCGTCAAGTACCACCTTTGTTGGAGAATTGCCGCATGTTGGCGTTGAAGATGATCATGGTTTACTTATTGTTCCACTTTAATTCCTGTTTAACAACTAAAATTGCTAAGCGAGGCATCGGTGGGTGATAGGTAAGATTTGGTTTCGAGCCCACTTGTGTCCGTGGGACCGAGTTCTTGACACTGTTCGAGATCGAGCGCTAACCACAGGTGGGGAGATATGGGCCCCCATTGATAATTACCTGATTTCAAAGTATTGTCTTGGGGCCACAAACTAGTTTGGGTTTTATTACTATCTGTACTTATGCCATGCTTTCTTGCTTTATTTACGATTGTGCAGTCTTTGCTTGCATTTAGGAAGCGGAGTGTTCTGGCGTATCGGCAGTCCCGTTTGGGGCATCGTCGCTTCTGACCATTGGCGCAACCCTAAGTCCGTCTCGGAGACCGGCCGACTTCGTTGGTGTACTTAGTGGGGTGGCCCCGAGCTTGCTTTGGGTGCAGGAGCGTCGTGACTTAGGCCCGCCGACATACCGATGGGTGTATGTTAGCGATCGGCAAAAGGGTCGAAGTGCCTGTGGATACTTTGGTGCACCCCTGCAGGGTTAAATCTTTTCGAGAAGCCGTGTCCGCGGTTATGGACGACTTGGAGCACAGTGTCTGATCATAGACAACTATAACTAAAGTTTACTATTATAAATTTGACTTATAATGACTAGTAATCAGCTCCACTATAATGGAATGGCTAATTAATACTGCCCACCATTGCTTGTTTGGTTGTCGCTTGCGACAATTGTATCTGACTAGTAATTATGGCAACTACAACGGAATGGCTGAATAAAAGTACCAACCACTGCTGGGTTTGGGTTATCTCATGCTATCTGAACCTGATTAGTAATTGTTGTAACTATAACGGATTGACTAACTAAAAGTGCCCACTGTTTACTTTATCAGGACGATTATCTAAACCTGACTAGTAAAGTGCCGCAACTATAACTGAATAAGTAAAACTGCCAACCGTGTGCGTTCCTCGGTTGACTTCCTCGTTTGGTTACGAGGGGGAAACGCCAGGATGGGTTTGTTTGATGATAGTCTCAGGTTGGATCCGAATAGGTCTTTCTCGCCCCTCTCTGATAGCCGTCAGTTATATCGAGTCTCTATAGGTTGTTCTGTGCACGCCGCCGCTGCCGCTTCAGTCCACCATACCTATGTAGGCGAGGACCGCCGAATTCTAGCCTCGCCGTGTACTGGCCTCAGTACTGACGCTCCTTCTTTGTTTTCTGCTTTGCCCTTTGTCGGCACCCCTTTTGTTTAAGCAGGTTTTGGGATCGACGTCGTTAGCAGGGTTACCCTTCCGGCTTGGCCTGGGCAGGGTTATGGACGCCATTGGTTATTCTTCGGGGCTCTTAGCCCCATTTGCTTCTTGTCCGTAGTCGGACGCTCTACCGTTTCCAAGGTGATTTGGATCTTTGTACCATATTTCTGTATTCTTGACTCTTTGAGTCGCTGTTGTATAAATCTGTTCTGTGGGTCCCATCGAGGACTGTTGTGTAATGTTATTACTTTGTTTTTCCACCCGCACGAAAGTGCCTGGTGGGCACCTTCGAATCGTTTCTATGTGGGTTTGGCGAGTTTCGCTAAAACTTGCATAGGGCCGATTCTGAGGGTGTTACACAAAGAAAGAAAGGAGGCTGGTCCCGGCGACCGGCCCAGCCACAATGACAGGCGGTACTTAACAGAGGAACAGGTGAGGAGAGTGCGATATCAGAAGCCACATTCCACGCATCTCCTTAACAAGTATGAGCGTCAGTATGACCAACGTCGCCGGCGTGATGGAGACGATGAAGGATATGAGCACCTCGCTAAAGGACCGTCTAAAGAAAAGGAAGGCGCAGACAAGCATTGGGATTGTCCTTTCTTCAAGTATTGCTGGGACGCGGGAATGAGCCGATTGCCTCTGATCGACAAGCCGGAATGCGGTCAGCAGAAGGAGGACACGAGGCCAGTTTCGGTGTTCAAACGTCTAGGGCCTCTTCCACCCCAGAGCCGTTACAGGGAGTCCGCTCGAGCAGAAGACCTCGAGAAGCCAAAGAATGACAAAGACGAAGACAGATATCACCGTCCAAGGTGGTGTCCCGACGGACTCAGACACACCCAAAAGCGTAGAGTGCAGCGGCTGCGTAACTTGGAGGAAGCTGAAGCGCAGTATCTCCACGCTTTAAAGAAATCACGGCCCGATCTGGCCGTCAAAATTAGGCAGACCCTGGAAACGGAAGACCGCCCGACAAGGAAAGAATGGCGCCCCAAACCAGCAAAAGCCGATGCACAGACAACGGCTGGCACAAACATGGTGTTCGCCAGCCGAATGCGCGCCAAGAACCAATGAGCTACCGATGGCATTCGGTTATTGCCGTGGCATCCCGCAAAACCACTACTAGAAAATCGCGTTGAATTTGTGCATTGCATCGTCATCATCGTGCATAGTTTGCATAAAACTATTTTGCAAACCCCGATTTGTTTTCCAAACGACCCATCTTTTATTTAAACGCCAAACCCCCGGATGCACCGGATATTTTGTTTGTCTAAAACTAGTTATAAAAGATATTTGAAAATAAATAAAATATTAAGATTATTTTTAATAGGGGCAGTCGAACGGGCCGAGTGACCCGAACGACCGCCCCAGAAACTAAATCGGTCCAACTAGTCTGCCCCTCTAAATCCTATAGCTACCCAGTTATCTACCCACACCCAACCTTCCACCTCACCCCAGCCACTCAGCGACCGCCACCTCACCCCTCCCCTATTCCCTAGCCTATCCCTGCATGCCACGTGGCCTAGCCCTCCCTCTCCACTCAACCCACTCACCCTCACAGCCCCACCCACTCCCACCAACTCAACACACTTGTGATCAGCCCTCCCCAACCTCTCACCCACGCCTGGCCCGCCCACAGGACCCAGCCCCACCACAGCACTCCCCGTTGCCCCGCACACCCCACCACACCCGCGTACTCCCTCTCTCCCCACCTTCCTCACCATCTTCCGCCATGGCATCCAGCCGCCATGAGCCGCCCTCTGCGCCTACCCCTCGCAGCTCACGCCCGGCCTCCCTCGGCCACCCATGAGCCGCCGGCTGCAAGCCATGGCGCCTCCTTCTCCTCCTAGCCTTCCAGCGCCACCGCCTTCTCCGTGCCTCGTCTCCCTCTCCGCTCATGCGTTCGCCTCCGCGCCCGCCCGCAGCGCTTCTGCGCCACCGCCGCGCCTCCAGCGTCCCGCGCGGCGCGCCCTAGGCCCGCCCGCTTCCTCCGGCCGGGCTCGCGTCCGCCGCCCGCCTCGGGCTCGCGCCGCCAACCCGAGCTCGCCCTCAGCTCTCCGGTCGCCGCTTGGCCCGTCTTCCAGCGCGCCTCCCGCTCACCTCCTCGGCGGCACAGCTGCTGCCAATGAGCTCTGCGCCAAGGCCTCCGCCCCGCCGTCTCCGGCCTCACCAGCGAGTCCCGCCCCAACCCTGCGCCTCGTCGACCTCCCGCGGCCCCCTCGTCGGTCCCGAGCCCCGTCGTCAAGATGCCATCCGCCTTCCAACCGTCCTCCGCGTCGCGAGCAGTCAGAACCACCCGAGGTCGTCGAGGTGCACGCCAAGACCTACCTCGTAGATGCCAAGAACGACCGTACCCGTTAGCCGAGGACCCGAGTGACCTCAAGTTTCCCAACTTGAACAAGAGAAGATCGCCTAACCGGACCCAAGGCCGACAAGCTCGTCTTCCCGGAAACCGAAGGCCGCCGACGCGGAACCACAAGAGCTTCTCCTAGATAACCGCCAAGTGGAGCTCAAGTACTCCGACAGGGGACCCTGAAGACCCCGTTGCGACAAGTACTCCTTCCCGGACACCGAGCGCCAAGATCGCCACCGGAACAACAAGCACTTCGTCCCGAACGCCAAGACCGACTCGATGGCGCGGTACCGACAAGACCCACGCAACGGCGAGACCGACCCCGTGGGACCCGACATGACCTTCGCGACAACAAGAACGGCACCGACCCGGGCGAGTCCGATGCCCCGACGCCAGACCAAGTGCTTCCTCCCGGAATGCGACAAGATCTACCCCAGCAATCCAAGAACGCTTCCGTCGAGACCGTTCCGTCGAACCCTGGACCCTGAGACCAACCCCGAACCCCGAACCCCGGAACCCCAAGATCGTCGAGCCCCCTCTGATGTGTGACCCCTTTTCCTCGAACCATATTCTATAACACAACAACTTGTTGCATATTTAATTGTCATCTCGCATGCATATCTGTGGTTTGGGGGCCTTATGCCGATTCACCTAATAATTAAACATGGGACCCATATGCGGGCAAATCTAGCCTTATATTGGCCTCATTTAAACATGGGTAGCGAACCGGTTCCATCTGTTGTTTTGCTAAACAACATTTAAATTGCGGGGTAGCTAAACAACTTGCACCATCTAACTAATTGTCGGGACCCCGGTTCCACTTAATATGACCTAATCGCATCGCACCTTTGCCATGCCATGCATCATACATGCATCATGCCGATCTTCTGCCGTGTATTAAATATTGCATCCGGTGTTTCCTCTAGTGTTTTGGTTCTTCGCGGATAAGGCCGATGAGTTGATGTGAGCTTCGCCCCGATCTTCGGACGAACCTTCGGCAATGTTTTCAGGCGAGCATCTTTCCCCTTCTACCTATCTTACTTTGCTAGTATTTATTCCCTCCTGTTGATCTTTGCTACCTGTGTTTCGATGCTCTAGATTTCGTACCCGTGATATCCCTTGCAGCCATATATAGCCTTGGACACATCCTATAACCTGTTGTTTGGTAGTTAGTTGGACCCGCGTGTCGTAGTCGCTTGCTCAAGTGTTTTGCTTGTCTTCGAGTACCACCTTTGTTGGAGGATTGCCGCATGTTGACGTTGGAGATGATCATGGTTTATTTATTGTTCACTTTAATTCCTGTTTAACAACTAAAATTGAATTAAGCAGAGGCATCGGTGGGTGATAGGTAAGATTTGGTTTCCGACCGCCCACTTGTGTCCCGTAGGACCCGAGTTCTTGACACTGTTAGAGATCGAGCGCTAACCACGGTGGGAGATATGGGCCCCATCGATTATTACCTGATTTCAAAGTATTGTCTTGGGGCCACAACTAGTTTGAGGTGTTTTACTATCCTGTACTTATGCCATGCTACTTATGTATTTACGATTGTGTGAGGAGCACCTGTCTTGTTTAGGAAGCGGAATGTTTTCAGTATCGATCCCGATTGGGAATCTCTGTCGTTTACACCATTGTCGCAAACCCTAAGTCCGTCTCGAGACCGGCCGACTTCGTTGGGTAGACTTAGTGGGGTGGCCCCGTGCTTGCTTTGGGTGCAGGAACGTCGTGACTTAGGCCCGCCGACATACCGATGGGTGTATGTTAAGCGATCGGCAAAAGGGTCGAAGTGCTGTGGATACTTTGGTGCACCTGGGTTAAATCTTTTCGAGAAGCCGTGTCCGCGGTTATGGACGACTTGGAGCACAGTGCTTGATCATAGACAACTATAACTAAAGTTTACTGTTTTCAATTGACTTGTATCCGATATGATTAGTAATCAGTTCCACTACCACGGAATGGCTAAGTAAAAGTACCAATAATTGCTGGGTTTTGGGTTCATCTCATGCTAAATGTATCTGACTAGTAAGTGCTGCAACTGTCACGGAATGGTTAACTAAAAGAACCCACTGCTTACTTTATCAGGACGATTATCTAAACCTGACTAGTAAAGTGCCGCAACTATAACCGAATAAGTAAAACTGCCAACTGTGTGAGTTCCTCGGTGGACTTCCTCGTTTGGTCTCGAGGGGGAAACACCAGGATGGGTTTGTTTGGTGATAGCTTCAGGTTGGATCCGGTTAGGTCATTCTTATCCCTCTCTAATATCCGCCAGTTGTATCGAGTCTCTATAGGTTGTTTAGTGCATGCTGCCGCTGCCGCTTCAGTCCACCATACCTATGTAGGCGAGGACCGCCGAATTCTAGCCTCGCCGTGTCTTGGCCTCGATCTTGACGCTCCTCTTTTCCCTTGCCCTTTGTCGGCACCTTTTGTTTAAGCAGGTTTTGAGATCGACGCCGTTAGCGAGGTTACCCTTCCGGCTTGGCCTGGGCAGGGTTATGGGCATCTGGTTATTCTTCGTGGCTCTTAGCCCCATTTGCATCTTGTCCGTAGTCGGACGTCCCATCGTTTCAAGGTGATTTGGATCTTTGTACCGTATATTTGTATTCTTGACTCTTTGAGTCATTTCTTATATATATATCTCGTGGGTCCCATCGAAGACTGTTGTGTAATGTTATTACTTTGCTTTCCACCCGCACGAAAGTGCCTGGTGGGCACCTTCGAATCGTTTCTATGCGGGTTTGGCGAGTTTTGCTAAAACTTGCATAGGGCCGATTCTGAGGGTGTTACAGCGGCCCACAGCCGGTTATCTTTGAGAAGCCACGTGAGAAGGGTTACAAACATCTGAAAGCCCTGTACCTACGGGGTTACATCAATGGGCAACCTGTCAGCAAGATGTTGGTGGACACCGGAGCGGCATTCAATATCATGCCATACTCCATGCTACGGCGTTTGGGACGCTCCACTGCAGATTTGATCAGAACCAACGTTACGTTAAGCGACTTCAACGGTCAGACTTGAAGCGCATAAGGCGTCTTGAGCGTAGATCTGACCGTGGGCAGAAAACCATCCCCACGTCATTCTTCGTCGTGGACAGCAAAAGCACTTACACTGTCTTGCTAGGAAGGGATTGGATTCACGCTAATTGCTGCATTCCGTCCACAATGCACCAGTGCACGATCGATGGACGGAGATGAAGTGGAGGTCATCCGCAGATGATTCTATCGAGATCTCCATATGGCATGAGCGTCTGAAGCAGAAGACCAAGAGCCGATCTCTGGAATCAGTTTGGACGGCTGTGAGCGCATTGAAGCTTCAAAAAACGGGGTGAGGCTGGTCTTA
The DNA here is from genome assembly GCA_030063025.1 of Avena longiglumis. Taxonomy (NCBI): domain Eukaryota; kingdom Viridiplantae; phylum Streptophyta; class Magnoliopsida; order Poales; family Poaceae; genus Avena; species Avena longiglumis. Next base: position 539,909,380 of record CP125973.1, read on the forward strand.
TCCACTGGCCTTACAGAGTAGAAAAGCCCACGATCATCCGTGGTACGGCCGATCCCTGCGATCGGCCACAAAAAATGAAAAGCAGCGATCGTACGACAAGCAGCTCATGTAGTCGTAGCAGAGAGATGCTCTGCCACTGTAAAACAATAAGGTGTAAACCGTCCTTGACTAATGCAAGCAAAGGGGCGATTCAAGCAATCGCCCAAATTTTTGTTATCCTCACCTACCGCTTGCCTGTGTTTAGCATCGATTTGACAGTGTGGGAAGCTAGTGCGGGTTCACATCCTGATGAACTAGAAGAAATCGACATTGGTCACGGGATAAGCCACGACCAACATTTATCGCCAAGAAGTTAGATCCGAATATGGGGCCCTATGATAGCCTGTTGAAAAATATCGGACTATACTTTGGGACTACAGAGATGCAGGGTTAGACAGAGCATCATTGAGCATCGACTCCCGCTCAAAAAGGATTTCGCCATTTCAGAAATGAGCACGACAAATGAAGGCGAAATTCGGAAGAAGTCAAGAAAGAGGTCGAGAAAATGTTGGCGCCAAGTTAATCGGGCCATGCGGTATCTTTGAGTGGATTTCTAGTATCGTACTGTAGAAGAAGGATGGCCGTTGGCGTGTGGCCATAGATTTTCGGGATCTCAATGAGCTACCCAAAGGATGAGTATCCGATGCGGTGGCGTAAAACATTAATCAATGCAGCAAATGGTCATAAGATTTTGAGCTTCATGGACGGCAATGCGTTACAACCAGATCTTTATGGTTCCGGAAGACATACACAAGACCGCATTGAGTCCTGTGGTCGTGGGGTTATTTGAATATGTAGTCATGACGTTTGGACTGAAAATGCCGCGCCACGTACCAAAGGGCCATGAATTATATTTTCCATGATCGATCGGCAAACGGTGGAGATTTACATCGACGTGGTGGTCAAGTCTGCTTCAGCATACGGACACTGGACGATCTGCAACGTCTGGACCGAATAAGAAAATTCGACTACGGATGAATCCAAAGAAGTGTGCCTTCGGGGTGACGGTCGGTTCTTGGGTTTTTGGTCCATGAACGGAATTGAAATCGGCTGAAAAGTCGAGGCGGTCACGAACAATGAAGCCACCCACCACGAAGAAAGAACTGCAGTCTCTCATCGGCAAGATCAACTTCGTCAGAAGATTCATCTCTAACCTGTCAGAAAGGATAGAGCCGTTCATGGGACTAGTAAAAATCAAATCTGACGAGGAATTCCGCTGGGGGGCAGAACAACAACGAGCCTTCGACGAGATCAAAGAATATCTGACAAAGCCGCCAGTGTTAGTTCCACCGCAGCCTGACAGGCCGTTCTACATTTACTTGTCAGTAGCTGACACGTCCATCGCCTCGGTGGTGGTGCAAGTTTATGATGGGCTGGAGCGAGTCGTCTTTTACATAAGCAGAAGGATCTTTGACGGAGACAAGGTACCACGATATCGATAAGTTGTGCCTCCGCTGTTTTCACCGCACCAAGTTGCGCCACATTTTGCTATCAGCGAGATCATCATCATATACCGTCGGGCGTCATAAAGCACATGCCGTCGGCTCCTATGTTAAAAGGCCATCGGGCAAATGGATGTTTGCATTATCGAGTTTGACATCCGGTATCAACCCGCGAAGCGATTAAGGACAGGCGCTGGCGATCTTATTGCTGAAAGGATCAACACTAACATAGCACCTGGCCCATAAGGGCGTGGGCTATGTTGTTCGGCGGATGGGTGTGGTACGAGGGCTGCGGCATCGGCATTTTACTCGTGTCGCCCCGGGGGGCAATATTTTCTTTCTCCATCAGATTGTCTACCTCTCGCACCAACAATGTAGCCGAGCAGGCGATACGCAAGGAATGGAGTTACTCCTCGGCCGAGGCGAAGCGATGGAAATTTTGGAGACTCCAAGTTGGTGATTTCCCAACTCACGGAGGAGTACAAATGTGAGCGAGTCCCTCTTCCCATTATGGTTTTGCCGTGAGTGATGGCGCATTCCGTACATAAACTTCACTGGATCCAGCGGTCGCAGAACATAGAGGCAAATGATCTTGCACAGATGGCTTGGGCTACAAGGATGTAGCAGAGGAGCTGATATTCGTGCAGTTCACGGAAGTCGACGATCGAGAGCCGATATCTTCAATTACTTGAAGGATTGGCTCGGGGCACCTAAACGGATAAGATACAAGGCCATGAAGTACGTGCTTATTGGGGATGACATGTTTCTGAGGACTCGAAGGTCTATTGCTCAAATGCACAGGGGCCGAGGCCAATCGGCTCCTACACGAGGTACGAAGGCGCTGTGGAACTCACCAATCAGCTCATAAGATGAAATGGTTGATCAGCGATCGTGGTTTTATTGGCCCACCATGCTTGAGGACTGTTTCAAGTACTACAAAGGGTGTCAAGCATGCCAGAAATTTGGGAAAATTCAGATGGTACCAGCGTCGAATGAACCCCATCATCAAGCCTTGGCCATTCCGAGGTTGGGGCATGGACATGATCGGCAAAATCAATCCTCCATCAAGCAAAGGCCACATGTGGATTTTGGCCATCACCGACTACTTCACTAAATGGGTGGAGGCTGTCCCGATGAAGTCAAGAAACTCAAGGATGTTATCAATTTTGTGAAAGAACATGTCATCCATAGATTCGGATTCCCAAACTATCACGACCGATGGAGGTTCGGTCTTCATTTCTCACGAGTTTAGAAAGTTCGTGAGGACACGGGGATCAAGCTGATTAGATCATCCCCATACTATGCTCAAGCAAATGGACAAGAAGCATCCAACGAGCCTCATCAAACTGATCAAGAGAAAAGTCGATGAGCACCCTAGGCGTTGTACGAGGTTTTGTCGAGGCGTTATGGGCTTATCGCATGTCATGCCATGGAGCAATAAAACCTCGCCATACCATCTAGTATATGGACAAGAAGCCGTACTACAGGAAATTACGGCTGGATCGAGACGTCACTTTTCGTGACGATCTAACAACGAAGAATACGCAATACGATGAGTGAGTGTGGAGGATTTAACCGAGCTCAGGCTATGGTCCGGAGAAAATCAAAGAGAACAAGGCCAAGGTAGCTCGTGCATATAACAAGAAAGTGAGGCCAAAGGAGTTCCACGTTGGTGATCTAGTATGGGAAGCTGTGTTGCCATTGGGGACTAAGGATGCAACATATGGTAAATGGTCTCCAAATTGGCACGGGCATGGTCGATCAAGTTTTAAGAGGAAAGCATACATGCTCGAGCGGTGGGCGTAAAATTCGATGGCGGTCAACGGCCAACATCTCAAGAAATATTTCCCAAGCATGTGGGATGATGGACAGTAAAGTGTGGAGGCCGATACATGAAATCGGCCGAACAAAAAAAAATATAGCCGATGCACGGTCATCGACTCTAGAGGTTCACACACGTTACAAACAGATGCCAGTTCGCACATACAAGCTACTGAAGAAATGCTTCGAAGGCGTGGAGGGCGTCAGCATGGACACGATCCACCTCGGCGATCTCAGCTTCGTCATCTTCATCCTTGCTTGTCACTAGTTGTTTGTTCAGGGCACGTTTTTCGATGGGCAATTGGAGATTTGGGTCGCCCGTTTTGAAAAAGGGCGCAGGTCGCCCGTTTTGAGAAAGGTCGCAGTCACCGCTTGAAACCAAGAAGTGGCGTTTAATGTGCCTAAAGATGCGACCAAGTTTTGACCTGTCAATGTTTTTTGGGAGAAGCCGATGGGTAGTCATCGGCTCTTTGCGATTGACTTGTTTGATGTGTCGTGCAAGATGTTGAAAGTCGATACGGTGTCATCGACTTACGGAGCATCGACCTATTTCGCTATCGGCAAAATTGGGCAAAACAGAACAATCTTTGGGAAACGGATTTTCATTCATTCGAAGATGATTGCTTACAAAGGATGATTGATTACAAAGGAGCCTACTACTCTGTTGCGCTCGATTCCTAATCTAAAGGGCGAGATCGTCATTGTCGTCGCCGCCGTCTTCTTATTTGTCTTCATGCTTGCCGGCGTCGTCTTCACTTCTTTGAAGAAGCCAGAGGACCTCCTCATCCTCGTCGTCATCTTGTGTCCTCGCTGGACCCGCGAAGCGCTTCGTCGCGGGTACTCGTCGGAGGAGGTGTCCTCCGATTCCTCCTCCTCGTCGGAGGACTCGGCGCAATCCCAAGACCAAGCGTTGCTGCTCTTCGCCTCCGGTTCCCGTCAAAGAGGAATAGGGCTCTCCTCGCCGTTAGTCGGGACGCGCCTCCTCCAGACGGGCGAAATCGATCCTTCGTCCCACCATCGTGGTAATCTTAACTCTGCTGTGGGTGGGTGCTGGCGTCGGCTCTCGGTCACTAATCTTGTTGGAAGACTGGGAGGAGCAGGCGGAAGAAGAAGAAGCCATGGCGGAGAAGGGTTTTTCGGCGAAGGAAGAGGTTTTTGCTCTTGGAGGAAGATGGGGACTGCGAACTGCTCGATTTAATTTAAATAAGGGAATAGTGGAGAGACGGTTCAATGCCATAGCGGTTTCCCAGTTACCGCCAAAATCGTCAAATCATGCCTTTGCGGAGGAGTTGAGAAGACAGGCATCATGATGAAGGGGTAGCGTGGATTCTGTACGCGCGCACGATTCAACGCAGCCCGATACAAAAAGAAAAAAGAGGAGAAGAAAAAAACACAGAGTGGTTTTGGAATTATCATTGCCAAAACCAGGGGGGCATGTGTTATCGCCATATTTTGGCCAACGAAGGAGATGGGCCGTGATCAAGATGGGCTTGGAAGATGCGTATATTCAACGTGTTGTTGGATCGGCCTAGTACGTAGAATTGGGCTAAACTGCCCGTGTATCTTGTATCATAGTAGGTTTCGTTTCAGTTTAGGTTCCGTTTCAGTTTAGGTAAAGATAGAGTTGTAGAGTTATTCCAAAAGTAGAGAGTCTCCGGACTATAAATATGTACCTAAGGTTATCAAGAAAAGGAGGAAAATCACGTTCACGACAAACACAATCTCGGCGCATCGCCACCCCTTGTTTTCGAGGGTTTCTTTCGGGTAAGTGTCATGCTGCCTAGATCGCATCTTGCGATCTAGGCAGTACTTTTACTTATGCGTTATTTAGTGTTACTCGTACTGAAGCCTTGTTGATGGCGAGTAACATTATTATCATAGATCTGTTGAGGTTAGCATCGGTGTTCTTTGTTATAATCGTTTGATTTTGCTACCTCTAGTTGTCTCGCTACCTTTGCACCTTTTTCCCAAGTGCAAGGGTAGCACCTTGCTTGATCTTTATTTAGCTGATTCGATCTGTTATGGTTGTGCCTTGCTCGCCAAGGTTTAGTTTGATATCTACGTAGTCAGGCCTTACAAACGGGTTGAATGATCCAAAGGGTAATGTGGGACGTGGCTTATTCGTTCTAGAAGTTGTTCGGTAATTGACTTTACGTTGGTTATTAGGCCTCCTCTAGGGTTAATATTCTTCATCTTTTGTACATACCAGGCTCAATTACGTAGGACGTTCCGATTCGTGGTGAAAACATTAAACCGTAGATCGATTTAACTTGTAGTGATCAAGCAAAACCCCATGTTATCGTAAATCTAATGCAGAACCATGGGGCAATCGGCTCTAGGAGCCGATTCTGTGAAAACAGGAGCCGTCACGGCTCGAATTTTACGTATACTTGTTTACCATGCAGGAAATCAATCGGAGCAATCCTTCACCTTCCTGTCCAGGTATAGGTCAGGTGGCACGCCCTCGAACCAAGCCAGGACGTGTGCCGGAGTTTTGCGGGCCGTTGCCCGAGGGACCAGGGCCCACCAGCAGTTCTGGGAGCCTCCCGGCTCTTCGTGTTGCTCGTCGCTGCTCGTCGGTGAGTTTTGGCAGGCAACAGGTATCGCGATCCAATACCGACAAAGTCGGACCCCGCGTTGCCTTGGCGCTTCAACTTTCAGGCCACAAGTTAAAAAATCTTCATGTAAATAAACCTACCTCAACTCTATTTCCACATCAGCGATGACCTTCATGGTGGCGTCTCGGAGGTGATGACAACGTGTGCTGCTTGACCCGTTCAGATTGACGGCTTGGTCTTCTCACCATTCTTAAGATCTAGAGAGATTTGTTTCTCAATGTGTCGTTGACGTTCGTTGTTATCCGCAATGGCGCTAGCAAACGAGGCAAGTTGGTTCCTCGAGAGTGAGAATGTTGGTCCAGAGGTGGTGGATCGACCATCCTTCTTCGACTTCGTCGATGGATCACGACAGATCTTGGTTCAAGACAACACGAGGATGTTCCACGGTTGACGTGCCACAGCGAGATGTGCATCACTATGTGCAACATGCATGTTCATTGACTAATAAAGCCTCTTTGGCGATGATGCTTTTTTGGATCTTGCATTAGTGGAGGTTTGACATATTTACTGGCGTGTGTCTCGACGGTGCTAGATCTGGACAGCGGCCGCTGGTTTCGGTGCTTGCAGGAAACTCTAGAGATTATTTTGTAATTCTAGATCTGTTAGGATTTTGTTGCGGTTTCAGGAGAATCATTTTATTTCAATCTGGTTATTTTAGTTTCCATGTGTATTGCTTCTTATAATTGGATTTTCGAATAATAAAATACGTGGTTTCTCTTAAAAAAGCAAGAGAAAGACAAATTTTGGAAAATCAGAGCCCCATTAAAAATTACGCTGTCCATGTTCAGATCTAAAAATTTCTCTTTTTTCTAAGACCAGAATATAAAGTATATTCACATGATTTTTTTCCACGTGCGTATTATTTATCAATATCTATATCACGGTATTTTTTTTTTGGATTTTTTGAATCTTTAAATTTGAACTTCTCAAAAACAAGTAAAGTCCTCCGAGGAGGAAGAACTCCGCATCGGCAATCTCACCTATGCGTGGCAAAGTAAGATGTAAATCGCGTGGGCCAATAACTTGGTGCCGAAAGGAAAAAATGTAAACCGATACTTGGATCAGTCAGAAACGAGCTATGTAAAAAAAAAAACAGTCAGAAACGAGCACTGACCCATAGACAGGTGGCCCTATAAGGTGGCAACAGACGGCCCAATTAAGGGTCGACACGTGGGCTTCGGCGTCGGGAAGCGACGCGTTTTTGGATAGAAGCTGGACACATGGTATATTCCCGCGGTTCCACACACGGCACTCTGCGTATATGGAAGCACTACGCGTTCCTCGGGGGATAACTTCCCCCGATCCTCCGGGTCCTCTGTGTGACACGCGTCCTTCTTTTGGGTCCAGATTCCCGCTTTTGCTACAAATTAGCCCGATTTACTACAAAATGTTCCGCTTTTGCTACATGTAGCAGAAAATGGTTCGGTCTAGAAAAATAACAGACATACTAGATTTCGCCGGAGAGTTCGCCGGAGACCTCGCCGGAGACCATGTAGCAAAAAAATTGAACTAATGTAGCAAAATCGACTTCGCGAAGAATCGCCGGAAGATCTCGCCGGATACCTCGTAGCAAGAAGTTTGCGCTATTGTAGCAAAATTAGAAAGCAAATATAGCAAAATAATTATACTAATGTAGCAAAGCGGACTTTGCGGGGACATCATCGGAGCAAAAACTTGTAACAGGTTCTATTGCCATGGCGGCATGCCTTGGAGCGGTTGAGGGAGGCCCATGGCGGCGCAACATGCAACAGCGGCGGATGGAGGCGTGCCTTGGAGCAAAGGGGACGGAAGGTATGGTGGCGTGCCTTGTAGCAGCAGCGTCAGGAGCCATGGCGGCGTGGGTGCCGCGGTGGTGGCTAGACGCCGGGAGAAGCGGAAAGGGGAGCAGGGCTTCACGCCATGAATTTCAGGAAAGAGAGATAGAAACTAGTGGAGGAGAAGACTTGGCGTGTGGGGATAAGGTCGTGGTGGACCCTACCGCCAACGGGTGTCTCGTGCTACGGAAGGAGCCAAGGGATTCAAGTCGCGCGATCCCAGGAGAAAACAGTATCATTTTCCCTGCGTATAGGCATCCGGCCCATTTTATACGGACCATTGATCGCAGCCAACTAACACCAATAAAAAATCTCTTATAGACGTCGAATGTTAGTAATGGACCGGCAAAATCTAACGTCACTGGTAACCACGGAAAATACCTGCGGCTTAGCAAAAATGGTAATGCGGCGGACAAGATTTTATTTGCGGCGTGGCCTATCAGAAAATGCATGGCTGTTTAGCAGGGCCCATAGGGCCTTGCTGGGTTGTCGGGTCACTGGCTCCTGGGGTACTCAGACCCACTACTGATGCAGCGGAGGCCTCGCGACGCTGCTGCCCCTCAACATGTCTGGTCGGGTACCCGAGGTAGGACGAGCAGCCCTCCGCGAGGCTCGCTCCGCAGGGAACCGCGTCTGGATTGTTCGCGGTTCCTCTCCACTAGTAGAAAAAGAGCCATACGTCCATCTTAGCTTGGAGCATTAATTCCGATTATGGTTGGACCCGGGACTAATGTGAACATTAGTCCCGGTTCTAACGGCTAGAACGCCATACGTCTTTAGTCCCGGGTTAAATGGGACCTTTAGTCCCGGTTCGTATCACCAACCGGGACTAAAAGGGGTGTCCCGGTGTCAATTCCTTTAGTCCCGGTTCGTATCACCAATCGGGACTAAAGGTGACCTAGTCAGTTCAGTATTAACCCGGACTAAAGGGATTGGCACCGAGCACCTTAATCGATTGGTGATCTGAACCGAGACTAAAGGTTATAAAAATTCTAAAAGTAAAATCCCTGTGCTGATTGTGGGTGCCCTTTTCTAAAAGTAAAAATTCTAAAAGTAAAATCTCTTAGAAAATCATCGCAAACAGCATGATCAATCTTGGAGGAATTAAAGAAACTAGGATTTTGATACAAATATCCACGTGTTTGTGATTTTAGGAACTCGTAGTTAGGCCATGTACACTGCAGACGTTTAGATAGACGCGTTAACTGATTAAAACAATACGTACAAAAAGAAAATTAGGCAAGCGCCTTGTTCCTCATCGTGGCGTTAAACCCGGCGCTAAATAGAGTTTGTTTTTCGTCCGTATAGTCCGCGAGAAAAATTAGACGAAGCGCTCAACCTATCAAAACGTGCAGAAAAAATTAGCTCTTTGATTTCAACATACTTAGGCCGTTTTGAATTCTTAAAATTCGAAAAGAAAAAAAATTATTTCAGAAAAAAATTATTTTTGTATTTTTTATGTCATATTTGAATTCCTCGCATTTTTCTGATAATAATGGATATATTATTTGTTAAATTTCGATTTACAGATTTGAAGATATTGTTTATGTCATATTAAATGAATAAATGGAAAAAATAAATAAAATATTAATTTAATTAGTTTTTACTTTCATTAGAATAAAATATTATTATTAATTATTTATTGTTGTTTACTAAAAATAGTTGTTCTTAATTTCAAAAAATAAAAACGTGACATCGATATGAGTTAATAAGATTGATATACTAGTCTTGACAATAAGATATATTGGTCCTTCGCGCAGGTGGGAGAGATGGAATGAAGAAGTTAAACGTGCTGGGGGTGGAGTAGTGCTAGGATGGGTGACCGGATGGGAAGTTTGACTATAAGTACAATTTGAACTAAGATTAAGTATAATTAGTGTTAAAAATGAGAGATGTGGGAGATTAACGAGCCAAATAATTCCAAAAATCAAAAAAAACTTTTTTCAAAAAATCATAAAATTGAAAAAAAAAATCAATTTAAAAAAAATTAGAAAAAACTTTTATTCCCGGTTGGTATTACAAACCGGGACTAAAATCCTTCTCCTGGCAGCCACGTGCACCTTTTTCGGTTGGTGGGGCAACTGGGACTAAAGGTTAGGGCTTTAGTCCCGATTGCCCCGTCCCGGTTGGGCAACCGGGACTAAAGGCCCATACGAACCGGGATGCATGAAGCTCTTTGTACTAGTGCTCCTAGGGGCACGCTCATAAATCCACCACGATGATAAAGACGACAAGCCCAACGGGCAGTCCCTCAGCCGCACAGACTGCATGGTCCGTCTCGGTAAAGAGGAGGCATTGTCTGACCTCTTTGGTGTTAAAGAAGGGTTGATGGCACAGGCGTCAGCGAGGTCTCCTCTTTGCCACTTTGGTGCAAGGTAGTGGTGCACGCACGCCGTGCTGTGGGGAGAAATCACCGACAACCACGAAATTATGATGGACCGGCAAGTTTGCACTAATTCCACTGCGTATTTCCAGATCACGTTTAAGAGTGTGCTAATCATAATGAAGGGATAATCGGCGTCTGTCCCGGTAATTTACCCATCAAGGTCCGGGTGCAGCCGAGAAGCCCAACCAGAGGCGGCGTTGTGTGTGGCAGCGACTGCCATGAGCGTGCCTCCTTCTACCCCCTCCGCTCTAGCCCTAAGCTGTCGTGCTCCTGTGGAAATTTGAGAGGAGGCGATCAGGGTTTGAGGTTTGAGGTTTTCGGGCAGCACGATGGTGGAGGGAGTCGATGGTTATTTGGGCTTGGGCGTTTTGGTTAATGGGCTAGATGAATTATCCAATGGATTAGCCTCGCAAGTTTCAGAGTAAACTATCATGGTTTCATTGAAAAGAAAACGACCTGATCCGTAATTTATACTATTCCATTCCACTTGATTGAATAAGTTATCTTGGACATGTTAAATAAATATAATAAGATTTCTAGGATCCGTAATTCACACACACACGCACGCACGCACGCACGCACGCACGCACGCACGCAGTCACTCTGATTCAGTTCATACACTCAGGATTCGGTCCATGTCATTATGAATTTAGTTCACTCTGATCGAACATCAATCTTCCGATGTAAAAAAGCAGTGGTCGATATACTAATCAATGCTTCTAGAAATTACATTTACTCATTGATTTGCTACGCTGGCAATAGTAGTTTAAATCGGGGCCAATAGTACCATAGTCGCGCGGAAGAGAACCGCCTCCACCACCAAAGATGGTAGTCGACCAAATGTGGCTGCAAGCACACCAGCCGCAGTTGTGTCCGTCCAGATTTCAGCGGGCCCGTAAAGCCCCGACACACCAGTACCAAAAAAATCCGGTCATACCCATACAAGCCAGTAAAGCATGCGGCCACGCTGCAAGGGGCCGATCGTGGTCGCGGCCGATCCCTGCACACAGCTAGGATATTAAATTTCTGAATTCTAAACTTATGGAAAGTAATGATCAAGAACATTTATTTGCTGATTTTCTGCACTGTTTGTATACATACTTGTACTCGTATTCGCTGGTAGTAGTACTCATACTCGTACTATTCAGTATATTGATCCTTCATTTACTCAATTGATTTGCTCGAGCGTTTTTTCCCCGTAGTGCTTGTAGCCTTCATTTACTGATTGATTTGGTACTTATTAGTAGTAGTACATTCCATCTACTAGGAAAAGGAATATTAATAGATATACTGCAATTAGGAGGATCGTATATTATAAGGACTAGCATAATGCCCGTGCGATGCTACGGGCTACAAATATGCACTTAAATATGCGGATAATAATTTAATCACTTAAAGTTGCACAAAATAAATCCTAAATGAGACTGTAATCCTGACTCATCGGACTCAACTCGTCCACCTTGCTAGATTCTTAAGGGTAGATGATGACAAAGAAACATAAATATACTTATATATATATATATATAAAGTCACTTTTAACTTTGTACATGTTTAAATGTTTATTAAATTCGGATATTTATGCGTATGTATGCAATAATTTACAACAAAATTACATGCATGTTATGTTACCTAGACGTATGAATTAGACTGGCAGATGATGTGTAGCATGTTCTATTGAGCAAGACCAGAAACGAAAAGGCAACAACGTGGCGGCAATCTCATCTCTATCTTCTCTCTTTCTAAATCTCATCTCTATCTAATCATTCTCATCCGTGCAAGAAAAATCTAATCATTCTTGTAGGTTCGTCAATTTTAGTCCAACGTAGAGCTTTGCCTAGCTTCGTCGCGTGTTGTTTGACATTTTGCTTGAGAAGTGTGCGCACCCACCCGCCGCGGGACAAAAAATGTGATCATGGAACACCCTAATTAAACCTGGATCGAGCATAATTAGATAGGCCAGCGATCTGCACGGTGGCACGTCCTTGAGCGAGATGTCAACTCGAATCGGTCTTCTTGGCACAGCTGACGGAAAGGAGGCCACACATGAGACCGGCGAATCTGCAGTTCATTCCGTTTTGGGGAAATTTTTTGTGGTAGCGCTGGTACTGGTACGAGCATCACCCTATGCTGCAATCTTCTACTTGCAGATATGAGCGTTTGTATGCATCCAGAAGGTTAGATCAGCAGACTTCGGCAGGTGGAATCCAATGAGCTAAGTAGCAGCAGTCCGTGTCGTACAAGATTTGTACTGATATGCATGTTTGATAGAATCCTGCTCAGGTTCATACGCATGTCAGAAAAGTTTTCTTCAGCGATCGAAGGACGGACACAAGGGAGCTAAAACATATTATGGGTTGGACAAAGACATATTTAATAAACGATTTAATAGTATGGATTTCGAGCCAAAACAGTAAAATTATAGAGTGGTAAACAAACATGAAAAATGAATTCGTGCGGTAGCTGAAGCCTTTCTCTGTATTTTTGCCCATGCTCCAGTTTGATCTATAATTCAACCAAAGCAGCCCCGATTTTCTTCTTCTTGACCTCGTACCTTCTGATGCTGCTAGCTTTGCTAAGTTCCATGTGTTCTGTTCAATGGCGTGGTCTCCCCCGTCTCGCGCTGTTCCGCTCGGCCGCCGCTCCACCCGCAAATTCTCTTTTCCCTGTCTCACAATCTCTCCCGAAATTTCAAATTGAACACCAAATTTTGTATTAAATCAACAGAAACTTCAAGTTGGAAGTCCAAATCCACCGATCATCCTGTTCCATCAGTTGATTTTTTTAGATCAAGCTCATCAATTGGAGATCGGGTCCCCGGTCAAAAAAAAATTGAGGATCGGGCATGAGATTCCTCTGTGCAGTCTCGACTCGAGCTCTCCAGCGCCGCCACTTGCTCATATCTTTCCGTGTCACCACCGTTGATCCCCCACCGGCGCTGCCCTCGACCCTGACCCTGGGCACCTACCGACTCCATGCTCCGACTATGCTCCTCCGGCCGCCAATGTCTCCGTCGGCAGGAGCTCCCGAGCGTGCGGCTGTGTTTCTTTTTGACGGGTACACGCGGTGGCAGGACAGTAATTATTTCAAAACAGCAGGGGTAAAACTGTCCAAAAAAAACGGACGGAAAATCATGTAGGACGAACCTACCTAGATAGATAGATTTTCTCCCGTGCAAGGCCATGTGCTACACCAACACAAGATGTGCAAACTGCATACCAGCACAATGGCGAGGGCAGGGACGATGTCTGTCTTTACGGCCCTCGTCGTGCTCGCCGGTGTGTCCACGTGCCTCCCCGCCGCCCACGCCGACGCCGGCTTCATCTCCAGCACATGCAACAAGACCAGAAACCCATCCCAATGCGTGGCCGTGCTGAGCGCCGACCCACATAGCGCCAACGCCTCCACCGAGCACGACCTCGCCAGCATCGCGCTGCAAATCGCCACGGACACCGCCGATCACAACGGCGAGGTCATCGGCGACCTGTCCAAGAATAGTCAGGGCACGCCCGAGGGGGACGCGCTGGGGGTCTGCCTGGGGGCCTATGCCGACGCCGCCATGGACCTCGACATCGACGGCCGCACCGGTTTCGACGGCGGCGACTATGCCGGCACCTCAAAGCTCTTGTCAAGCGCGAAGGATGCTGGAGATACATGCGAGAACGCGTTCAAGGGGATCGGCAAAAGGTCCCCCGTGACCGATATTGATCGCCAGATGACGGAGCGCTGCGGGGTCGCAGGCGACCTCATGGACCTGCTTATCCCCAAGTGATGAAAAATTGTTATTTGCTCTTTTTTTTAGAATAATTGTTATTTGATCTTGGTTGTGCATGTTGCATGCTATCAATAATTATAATCTTTTTTTAGATCATCAATAATTATAGTCATTCGATCATGTTGTATAGTAACAATTTTTCATCCTCAAAGCAGTATATGAATTTTTTTGCTCGTAAAAAGGAACTTTATTCAACAGGTGGGGTTATAGTGCGATCAAGGGCTAGCAACTGAAAGCAGTATATGAAATTTTTTGCTAGTAAAACCGAACTTTATTTAACAGGTGGGGTTATAGTGCGATCAAGGGCTAGCAACTGAAAGCAGTATATGAATTTTTTTTGCTCGTAAAAAAGAACTTTATTCAACAGATGGGGTTATAGTGCGATCAAGGGCTAGCAACTGAAAGCAGTATATGAATTTTTTTTGCTCGTAAAAAAGAACTTTATTCAACAGATGGGGTTATAGTGCGATCAAGGGCTAGCAACTGAAGAACATCTTCAGGTCCAGATCCTAACCATGTTTTGGGTACAATGTTCAACTCTTGCAAGATTTGCAAGTGTGTGGCTAACCCTAACCTGTGAACGATCCACTTTCACAATATTACAAACTCTATCTCGATCAAATTAAAGCTCTCAGCTCTGCTTAATAAGAAATAAGAGAGAAGATTTATCATGGACCTGAGATGTAAGGCCTCCACCAGTTGGGAACAATCAGTTTCCACCACAACCAGGAGGGGAGATCGGTGAAGGGCTAAATCTAGGCCATCGATACAAGCATGAAGTTCAGATTCTAGTGGAGACTCACAATCATCCACGAAAAGACACGAATGGAAAATGGGCATACCTTTCTTGGCCCGCAACACCATAATGATACCAGCCAAACGATCGGAGATCTGGAAAGAACATCAGTAGTGAGTTTGAGCTAGCCTGGAGGAGGAGCAACCCAGGGTTTATCTGCCCTTTTTTCACCACCAAAGATAGCACTCGGACTACAAAAGAGTTTCTCCATAAGAAACGCCTCCAAAAAGAAAACAATGCACTAACATTGTCGTCGGGCTACCGAAGATCTTAGGTTTTCATAGTAGGAAAAGTCTGAGTTCTCACAAAGAATGCATTGAACAAGGACATTGCCAGATAGTACAACCAATAAAGTCTAGACGTTAGTTTTCATCCTAGAAAATCACGACTTAGTACTCGAGGATCACGGACAATGCTAAGGTCACCAATGTTGTTCCCCCACTTGCCTAGGCCGCTGCTGCAAATCACCAATCACCATCTCACTGGCGCCGCGTTTGCGGTTTGGACAGGAAAAGTCCCGCAGTCAAGCCCACACATCAACCTGTGAAGCAATGTATTCACTAAGGATAATCTTTCAAGAAGGAATTGGTATGGGAGCAAGAAATGTTGTTTCTGTGACGCTGAAAAAACTATTGAACATCTTTTTCTTACATGCCCCTTTGCTAGAATTATTTGGCGTATTGTTTTCTTTTCATATGATCTTCCACCACCAACTAATATTGATAATATGTTTGGGAATTGGTTGATTGGGATGGATAAGGATAACAAAGCTAGAATACGTATAGGGGTATCGGCTTTATGTTGGTCCATCTGGAAATGTCGCAATGATATTATTTTTAACAAGGCTCGAGTTCAATCTTTTTTGCAGGTTATTATTTCGGCGTCTCATTGGATCCAACTCTGGGCTTTCCTCCTCCCAGAGCATCAACGCGCAGTGATGGTTTCTGGATGCAACCATCTGGTGATGGTCGCACAGGATATTTACTACCAGGCTTCGTGGCGGCATACTAGTAGATTGAGAGATGTCTAGCTACTGTATGTTATGCTGTTTTAGACCTCTTGTCGTTTTCAGATGGTTGGTATTTGTATCAACCCTCTCCGATCCATGAACTGTATTTGCTACACAATTGATACTTCGTAATAAAAGGTTGTGTGCATCCATGGATGCAGAGGCCGGGAACCAACCCCATTTAAAAAAAAAACTATGTCCAGAATCTCGCTTTCTCCGTTACCTTGTGATCTTCCAATCATAGCCATCTTAACATTCCACGCCTCTGCCAACACTATAGAAATCACAACTTCGACATGTCCCATGATGTCAACTAAAAGTGGAGCTTCGCAACACGCCCCTTGAAGCCCCATAGGATAATGTTTGTGAACGCGCCCGATCTAAACCCCTCCAAATCATATGTCTAGGTGCACTTTGCTAATCCATGAAGACCTTAGGTGGACAAATACGGAACTTGGCAGCGGCCAGATTGGAGGCGACCGATACCGGCAGATCGGCTAGAAGGACAGAAGAGGACCAGTAGGCCAAAAAAAGGACGAAAAAGGCCTACACGGCTACACCACCGATTTATTGGGGTCACCCACCTCGGCCGACCGCCATCTTCCCAACCACGCCGTCCTACCCAAAGCCCAGATGGCTGCTCATGCCAAACTGCAGGATCCACGGACTGCAACATCAGGCCACAAGGAGCCAATGTGCTGGAGGCATATATGGAGCACGATGCGAACTATCTGAGCCTTGAAATAGGGAGATGGAGGACATTTGGGGCTGCATGCGGAGGGGCGGGTGGCCCCTGCCGTCGGGGTGGCTAGCAAGGGGATCTAGGCTAGGAGTGGCCTCGACAGGGTGGAATCGCCAAGAGGCGATCCGGAGGAGGCAGTGGCTATTATTGTTACTTATTGGCTTGTACTAACTCCATTTCGATTTATAAGGTAAATACGTATTTTGAAAAAAATAGTTTAACGTAAATTTAGTTAATAAATATAAAATATATTTAACAGAAATTATACCATTAGATTTATATTTTAAATATGCTTCCAATGGTACTCCCTTCATACCGGATGGTTGGGCTAATCTAGGTTTTAAGAAGATACCGAATTAATAGGCTGAATTGTGAACTAATTGCCCCACTAACTTCCCATGTGCCATTTCTCTCTTTAAAAAACTCTCAATATTTCCATAATTTTTTGTATGTTCCACCTTGTGTAAGAGCAACTCCAACAGTTTACCCATATATGGGTAAGCAAAAAGCTTTTAGGTAAGAGGAGAGATGAGGTATAGATAAGAAGATCTTGGTTTGCTTTTCTATCTTACCCATATTAGCCTACCCAAAAATGATATGGAAAAAATCTGCATGTTGGACCCACTTGTCAGTGGGTCTTTTTTTCTCCTCTCTTTTTTTCCCTTTCTTCTTCCCTGCCCATCCCACCTACCCGCCACATCCACCCCCACCACCAGCGTCCCTTGCCAGAGATGCCCGGTCGCCGCCATTCCACACCAGAGATGCCTGGCCGCCACCGCCACTCTACTTCCCGTCCGCCAGTGCCCCGCCCTGAAGCAGCGACGCCCGTGCCAGCCCCTGTCCTCCTCGTCCATGGCCTGCAGCACCGCCCCTCTCCTCTCGTTCATGGACCGCACGAACCGCCCCTCTCCTCCCCGTCATGTATGTGGCCTGTGAAAGGCAGTGGCTCTGGAATCGAGCTTTTCCCGGCCAGAATTGACCTTCCCCTACCCGAATCGAGTTTGCCACCGGCGGCCTTGAGCTTGGCCAATGCGACACCGGGAGCGGCAGGGATGGCCGGTGGGAGAAGCGAGGGAGGCATGGGAGTCTTTCCATGGCACAGCGGCGGCTGGAGGGACGGCGGTGAGCGGCGTTGGCGTCGGACGGGATGGGCGAGACGGGCTAGGACATGGTAGTTTTGCCTCCCGTCTCCCTCTCTGATGATGTGGCAACATATGGGTAGGAGATGCGTCTTACCCATATTTTGTGCCCATCTACCCATAAATGGGTAAGAGATGACAAAAAATGGGTGATCACACTAGTGCAGAGCCCCCCTTTAACTCCGGTTGGGAGGGCCCTTTAACAGCGGTTCCTTAACCGCTGTTGAGGGTTCGGTGTTAGAGGGGGGGCCCCTTTAACACCGGTTCTTATACGAACCGGTGTTAAAGGGTGGCGCACGTGGGGCTGCCGCAGGCCTCAGCCCACCCCCCCTTTAACACCGGTTCGGGCCGGAACCGTTAAAGAGTTCTTACAGAGATTTAGGCGTTTTCTGCCGCGCGTGAAAACGGCCTATCTCTCGCCACGGTAGACTTCGCCTGCTTTTGGGAGGGGGAATCGATCGGGAGCGGTATACACATACATCGTCATCGGTACATACGAGTACATGAATAATTAAGCAACTATTATTATACACAAACATCGTCATCGGCACATACATCGTCATCGTTCATTTTGGTGGATATCTAAAGAGTTCTCCGCCAGGCGTGACGACCTCATCAAGTATGAACCCCGCCAATTCCTTTTGAATGGCTCTTATGCGTTCAAATGGTAGGAGTTGGTCCCGCATCCGTTCGATCTAAATATATATGAAGAATGGGCCGTCAATATATATATATATATATATATATATAAGAATAAAACTCAACACAATTGATGGTAATAAAATAATGTTGTGTACTTTGTTTACTTACTCTAAGTTGTTCTAGTGCGGCTTGGTCCGTCGCACATCGTTATGAATGAACTCGCAAACATAGTACCCACATAAGTTATTGCCGTGTCCCTGATGCGCGCACTTTACGAGAATAGAGAGTTCAATCAAAATAATAATCAATAAAGCATGATATAATGGAATTGGAAGCAGAATCAAAGAGATACGCAGACCTAGCTAGCTAGTATTACTTACATTTTGGTCTACAAATTTTAGTTCTTCTGACCATTCACCCACGGCCCTGCCCGTGAACCTTTTCCAAACCCTGTCCGGCAAAGAAAATGGATAAAGGAGTAATTAATTACTTGTTGTCACGAAAGTTGCCAATCTAGTGCGATAATATGATTGAAATTACCTCTGAAGCATCTCTGTAAAGTCTGCCCATATCTCTTTTTCTTTTCGTAACGAGTCCATGACAAGGACTTTTCCTGAGTCGGGTTGAATGACTAGCAGAATAAAGTGGAACCTACGCACGCATAACTCATCATCAGTTACACTTAACATCGAGTAAGCCGAAACAGAATGTATACAAGAGAGAGGGTAACAGTACTCACGAGAAGTTGTAAGGCAATAGTATTTCCCTTTTGGCTTGTTGTCTCAGTAAAGACTTCAGCAAGTAATCTTCTGTTTGCCCGGGTTTGGTTCTTACCACTTCTTCATGAACTCTATTTGGATCAACGAACCCAATGTCAAAAGGGCCTTCTTTCATGCATTCCATAACCTTTTTCCTGCATAATAGTATATACATATATGGTGAGCATATATATATACATGCAATTAATGAAGTGAATGAGATGAGATAAAAATTACAGAAATAGTACTTACACACAGTAAAGGCTGATGGCAGCTTTGTCGAGTTCCTTCTGATTGAATAGAAAATGCAAGTCTTGAATGTTGAAGTCGATCGCGTCGTCTCCGCACAAGAAAATTTGATCTCTTATATGCGCCGTGATCCATTCTTCTTTTCTCGTCTTGCAAAAATCAAGGTACCATTTCTTGTCTACCTCAACCCCTCCTCCTGTTAGCTTGACCCATTTGCATCGAAAAAAGGGGACCTTAAAATTAGGTCCATAGTCAAGTTCCCATATCTCCTCTATGAACCCATAATACGTGGTCTTTTGCCCATTGTCTTCTGCTGCATCGAAGCGGACACCACTGTTTTGGTTGGTGCTCTTTTTATCTTGGCCTATCGTGTAAAATATATTCCCATTTATCTCGTACCCTTGGAAAGTACATACAGTCGAAGATGGTGTCACGCCAACAAGTACAGCTGATCCCCAACAGTGGTGTTATTCGTGAGAAGTCTTTGCAGCCGCCAAAACTCGCCATGTGTTCACTTATAATCCATTCATCGACCGCCGGTGTTTGAGGCGTATTAAATTCTTGTGTTCATTGATATACGGGGCAACCAAGATAGATCTTTGTAAAACCGTGTAGTGTGCTTGATTGAGAGAATGCCCGTCCCTACATATTATTGCTTTACATCCTAGGGTGCCTTTTCCACGCAGTCTCCTCTCATGTCGTGATTCTGGAACACCAATCGCCTTAAGGTCAGGAATAAAATCAACACAGAACTCAATGACCTCCTCTGTTACATAGCCCTTGGAGATGCTTCCTTTGTTTACTTACTCTAAGTTGTTCTAGTGCGGCTTGGCCCGTCGCACATATCGTGTTGCGAATGAACTCGCAAACATAGTACCCACATAAGTTATTGCCGTGTCCCTGATGCGCGCACTTTACGATAATAGAGAGTTCAATCAAAATAATAATCAATAAAGCATGATATAATGGAATTGGAAGCAGAATCAAAGAGATACGCAGACCTAGCTAGCTAGTATTACTTACATTTTGGTCTACAAATTTTAGTTCTTCTGACCATTCACCCACGGCCCTGCCCGTGAACCTTTTCCAAACCCTGTCCGGCAAAGAAAATGGATAAAGGAGTAATTAATTACTTGTTGTCACGAAAGTTGCCGATCTAGTGCGATAATATGATTGAAATTACCTCTGGAGCATCTCTCTAAAGTCTGCCCATATCTCTTTTTCTTTTCGTAACGAGTCCATGACAAGGACTTTCCTGAGTCGGGTTGAATGACTAGCAGAATAAAGTGGAACCTACGCACGCATAACTCATCATCAGTTACACTTAACATCGAGTAAGCCGAAACAGAATGTATACAAGAGAGAGGGTAACAGTACTCACGAGAAGTTGTAAGGCAATAGTATTTCCCTTTTGGCTTGTTGTCTCAGTAAAGACTTTAGCAAGTAATCTTCTGTTTTCCCGGGTTTGGTTCTTACCACTTCTTCATGAACTCTATTTGGGTCAACGAACCCAATGTCAAAAGGGCCTTCTTTCATGCATTCCATAACCTTTTTCCTGCATAATAGTATATACATATATGGTGAGCATATATATATACATGCAATTAATGAAGTGAATGAGATGGGATAAAAATTACAGAAATAGTACTTACACAAAATAAAGGCTGATGGCAGCTTTGTCGAGTTCCTTCTGATTGAATAGAAAATGCAAGTCTTGAATGTTGAAGTCGATCGCGTCGTCTCCGCACAAGAAAATTTGATCTCTTATATGCGTCGTGATCCATTCTTCTTTTCTCGTCTTGCAAAAATCAAGGTACCACTTCTTGTCTACCTCAACCCCTCCTCCTGTTAGCTTGACCCATTTGCATCGAAACAAGGGGACCTTAAAATTAGGTCCATAGTCAAGTTCTCATATCTCCTCTATGAACCCATAATACGTGGTCTTTTGCCCATTGTCTTCTGCTGCATCGAAGCGGACACCACTGTTTTGGTTGGTGCTCTTTTTATCTTGGCCTATCGTGTAAAATATATTCCCATTTATCTCGTACCCTTGGAAAGTACATACAGTTGAAGATGGTGTCCTGGCCAACAAGTACAGCTGATCCCCAACAGTGGTGTTATTCGTGAGAAGTCTTTGCAGCCAGCCGCCAAAACTCGCCATGTGTTCACTTATAATCCATTCATCAGACTGTCCCGGGTGTTTGAGGCGTATTAAATTCTTGTGTTCATTGATATACGGGGCAACCAAGATAGATCTTTGTAAAACCGTGTAGTGTGCTTGATTGAGAGAATGTCCGTCCCTACATATCATTGCTTTACATCCTAGGGTGCCTTTTTCACGCAGTCTCCTCTCATGTCGTGATTCTGGAACACCAATCGCCTTAAGGTCAGGAATAAAATCAACACAGAACTCAATGACCTCCTCTGTTACATAGCCCTTGGAGATGCTTCCTTCTGGCCTAGCACGGTTATGAACATATTTCTTTAAGACTCCCATGTACCTCTCAAAGGGGAACATATTGTGTAGAAATACAGGACCGAGAATGGCAATCTCTTCTACTAGGTGAACCAGGAGATGCGTCATAATATTGAAGAAGGATGGTGGGAACACCAACTCAAAGCTGACAAGACATTGGGCCACATCTGTTTGTAACCCTGGTAGGCTTTCTGGATCGATTACCTTCTGAGATATTGCATTGAGGAATGCACATAGCTTCACAATGGGTACTCGAACATTTTCAGGTAGAAGCCCCCTCAATGCAATCGGAAGCAATTGTGACATAATCACGTGGCATTCATGAGACTTCAGGTTTTGGAATTTTTTCTCTGCCATATTTATTATTCCCTTTATATTCGACGAGAAGCCAGACGGGACCTTGATACTGCTCAGACATTCAAAAAAAATTTCCTTCTCTTCTTTGGTAAGAGCGTAGCTGGCAGGAGTTAAGTGGCATCGTTTACCCTTCTCGTTCTCAGGATGCATAGGCTCTTCAGGGGATTTCAGACGTTGCTGGTCCTGCCGTGCTTCCGGTGTATCTTTTGTCTTCCCATACACCCCTAGAATGCCTAGCAGGTTCACGCAAACATTCTTCGTCACATGCATCACGTCGATTGAAGAGCGGACCGCTAAGACTTTCCAATAGGATAGGTCCCAAAATATAGATTGTTTCTTCCACATGGGCGCGTGTCCGGCATCGTCATTCGGAACAGATAGACTGCCAGGACCTTTTCCAAAGATTACTTTGACATGGATATGCCCTACGGGTACCCGATGTTAGTATACCTGGTCCAGCCCGACGGAAGGCCCATTCGACGACCTGCCAGGGTCCATGACGCCTATGATGTTTCGGCTGCTATGAAGCCCATATGGACACGTACTCCCAAGCGCACAAGACAAGGAAATCTCAAGACTAGAGTTTGAATACAACTTGTAACCTACTCGTATTGGCACCCGAGACCTAGCATCCCAATATATAAAGGCTAGGAGCGTCCAACGAGGAGGGCACGTATGCAATAGACAGATCTACAGATCTAAACTCGACTCATACTTTCGCACACGCATCCACGCCAGATCGAATCTACGCACCCTGTAACCTTCGGTTCCGCCGTAATCAAAGAGCAGTCAAGCAGGAGTAGGGTTTTTCCTCCGGGGGCCTGAACCTGGGTAAATCTCGTGTCCCCTGGTTGCTTGTCTGTTAACCGTGCCACGATCTCCAGCATCCCCATCTTCTCCAAAATCCAAGTCCATAACAATGGGCATTGACGAGATTAAACCTCGTCAATTGGCGCCGACCGTGGGGATCGGGGCTGCTGATTGTGCGATCGTGACGGTTCCAACATCAACAATCTACAACTCGGCGTCTACCGAGAAACAGATATATTTCAACGCGTCAACTTCGTCATCAACGGCAACATGATTTCGTCATTGCCAAAGGTTTCCAGACTCGGCGTAGTTAATGGAGACAGCGACACCATATTCCAGGGCGTGTTGGGCGAGACCGTGTCCATCAAAATACAAGGATCACGTCAGCTACAGCTGGGCTGTTTTCCTGGATGATCCGACGACCCAGCGACACACGGAATCGACTCGTATTGGGATTTGCTATACGTCATGTGCATCTTGGAAAAATGCAGCTTGTGATGACCAGAGCAGATCAGTTTGATCAAAAAACAGATTCGATTAGCATGTGCTAAAGTTTCCTAGAAGTAGACAAAAATCCTGCACGTACAATGCTTAAGTAGAAAAGGAATCAAGAATATTGTCTATGAGATATCTTGGCAGCTAGATCAATTGCGTTGACACATCTTCAAGTACTCAGTATGGAGATTGGTCACGACCCGGAGCATGCCTGGTTTGTTCCGGTTTAAAGACATCAAGCTGATTCTCCAAGATCGGATCTGATACGTACATACGTACGTATAGCTCATGAATTTTCCGGCCGGAAAACCATATTTAAATTGGGCATAACATGTCAGCATGCGTATGCGTGTGCAGTTCGACAACAGGGTACGTACGGGCCTGATGGCCCGATACAATGACCTCAACGAAGGCCTACATCACAAGGCTAAAAAATAGTACAAGCAGATACAGAGCCATGGAGACGACCCACTCGTCGCTCGTGTCGACTCCCTCGGCTAAACGCCGCGTGTCTGCCGTCACACTCGCCATCGCATCTATTTTCTTCAAGCAAACATCCGACGACTCTTGTGTCGATCTGTACGTCCGAACTAATTATACATTTGGGGGCTGCGCCCACTCCGCCACATGATTCGCGACCACCATCGATTGTGATAACATATTGCCGTCTTTGGCTCCGACAACCCGAGGCTCCCTCGGCATCGGCGACCCGCTGCGGCCTTCAGCTGCCGTGACCTGTTGCATCTTTCGGATGCGGCGACCCGACGCGATCTTCGATTGCGGCAAACTGCTGCCACCATCGGCCTTGGCGACCCGCTGCCGCGTTGACTCCGGTCCGCCGCATCGTCTCTCGAACATCATCTCGACTACATCGATCACATCAACTACACGCCCGGGGGCTACGGTGACTCCGTCGTGTGACCCGCTGAATCTTCGACAACCGCGACCCGCTATGGCCTTCGGCTTCGGCGGCTCGGGGGCTCCTTCGACTCCGTCGCGCACTCGTTGTGGTCTTCGGCTGCGGTGGCTCGGGGGACTCCTTTGGCTCCAACGAACCACTACTTTGATGCATGTGACCTGCCGGTCACAACGGCTCTCAAGACGACGACCCGCCGGTTGCGTTGGCTCTCGCGACCCGTTTCACCTCGTCAACAACCAACAAAGCTAAATTCTCTACTTAGAGTTGATTTTCTTTCTTACTTTAATCGCACTCGATACAATCGAGGGCTACGCCCTCTTCGAGTAACCTAATGTGCCATCGGCTCCACGCACTTGAGCACCTCGAACGCGACAGCCCGAGTAGCTGATTCTGCCTGACCGTCGAATCCTTGAACTCCGAGTGCCTCGGCAAGGTACTAATACTAAGGGTAATCAGGCTAACGAAAAGGCCTAGCATACAGTGCAAAATTGTCGACTCGATCGGCACCAGAATCTTACTATACAAGCCAACAGGCAAATTTTTTTTCAAGATACAAGTACTTCACAAATTTTCATGTTTTCTGCAGCCTACAGGGACGTCGAAATTACATCTCGCTATTGTATCGGGTCCTCCAACGGAGTCGACCAATGCCAAGACCCGAGTCGACGTATTCCTCAGATTACCACATCAATCAATGACAAAAGCGACGCTGCCCGCGCACCCGAAAGAAGCAACGGTGTCGACTTCATCCGCAACATCGAGTCCTTCCGGCTAAACGTTGCACGACTCCGCTACGTTGACTCCTGGCTCCTTATGTGTGAGACGCTGACTCGATGCACTTCCGGGTCAGTGGTTTCTCCTCGCATAAGTCTCCACTCGAGTCTACGACTCGACTAGACACTCGGGGGCTACTCCTATCAGGAGAGCTGGTCGCGCACCCGATGTACTTTCGGGTCAGCGATATGCCCACGAGATTGTCGACTACAACTACATGATACAAGACTCGAGTCTCTGCCCGAATCTACGACTCCGCCAAACACTCGGGGGCTACTCCAAATTGGAGCGTTGGTCGCGCACACAGAAAATCTTTGGCTGACAGCTAAAAGTACTCACTCGAATCTACGATTCGAGCAACTACTCGGGGGCTACTCCTATCAGGAGCGCTGGCCGCGCACCCGAGGCATAAATACACCAATGACCTATTCTTCGAGTCCTACGCCGAGTCTATGACTCCACTACGGACTCGGGGGCTACTCCCATAGGGAGGATTGATTCAAGCATCCGAAAAAAAATTGTGTCCTACGGACCTGAAGAAAACAATGGCTGAATTAAAGTCTCTGCTCGAGTCTACGACTCGAACAGACACTCGGGGGCTACTCACATAGGGAGCGCTGGTCGCGCACCCTATATTCCATTGTGTTGACTACGTCCACGATGTCGATTCCTTTACAACAGCCGAACAAATTCAGCTCACCTGATGAACTTCCGGGTGAAGTGCTTCGCACTCGACACAACTTTCGACTCCGACATCCAAATACAAAGTTCAAGACAACTAAGTCTCCACCCGAATCTACGTTTCGAATGGAGACTCGGGGGCTACTGACATGGATATGCCCTACGGGTACCCGATGTTAGTATACCTGGTCCAGCCCGACGGAAGGCCCACTCGACGACCTGCCAGGGTCCATGTCGCCTATGACGTTTCGGCTGCTATGAAGCTCATATGGACACGGACTCCCAAGCGCATAAGACAAGGAAACCTCAAGACTAGAGTTTGAGTACAACTTGTAACCTACTCGTATTGGCACCCGAGACCTAGCATTCCAATATATAAAGGCTAGGAGGGTCCACCGAGGAGGGCACGTACGCAATAGACAGATCTATAGATCTAAACTATACTCATACTTTCGCACACACATCCACGCCAGATCGAATATGCGCATCCTGTAACCTTCGGTTCCGCCGTAATCAAAGAGCGCAAGCAGTAGGGTTTTCTCCTCAGAACTGAACACAGGTAAATCTCGTGTCCCCTGGTTGCTTGTCTGTTAACCGTGCCACGATCTCCAGCATCCCCATCTTCTCCAAAACCCAAGTCCATAACAATGGGCATTGACGAGATTAAACCTCGTCAATTGGCGCCGACCGTGGGGATCGGGGCTGCTGATTGTGCGATCGTGACGGTTCCATCATCAACAATCTACAACTTGGCGTCTACCGAGAAACAGATCTATTTCAGCGCGTCAACTTCGTCATCAACGGCAACATGATTTCGTCATTGCCAAAGGTTTCCAGACTCGGCGTAGTTAATGGAGACAGCGACACCATATTCCAGGGCGTATTGGGCGAGACCATGTCCATCAAAATACAAGGATCACGTCACCTACAGCTGGGCTGTTATCCTGGATGATCCGGCGACCCAGCGACACACGGAATCGACTCGTATTGGGATTTGCTATACTTCATGTGCATCTTGGAAAAAGGCAGCTTGTGATGACCAGAGCAGGTCAGTTTGATCAAAAAACAGATTCCATCAGCATGTGCTAAAGTTTCCTAGAAGTAGACAAAAATCTTGCACGTACAATGCTCAAGTAGAAAAGGAATCAAGAATATTGTCTATGAGATATCTTGGCAGCTAGATCAATTGCGTTGACACATCTTCAAGTACTCAGTCTGGCGATTGGTCACGAACCGGAGCATGCCTGGTTTGTTCCGGATTAAAGACATCAAGCTGATTCTCCAAGATCGGATCTGATACGTACATACATACGTATAGCTCATGAATTTTCCGGCCAGAAAACCATATTTAAATTGGGCATAACATGTCAGCATGCGTATGCGTGTGCAGTTCGACAACAGGGTACGTACGGGCCATCAAGCCCGATACAATGACCTCAACGAAGGCCTACATCACAAGGCTAAAAAATAGTATAAGCAGATAAAGAGCCATGGAGACGACCCACTCGTCGCTCGTGTCGACTCCCTCGGCTAAACGCCGCGTGTCTGCCGTCACACTCGCCATCGCATCTATTTTCTTCAAGCAAACATCCGACGACTCTTGTGTCGATCTGTACGCCCGAACTAATTATACATTTGGGGGCTGCGCCCACTCCGCCACATGATTCGCGACCACCATCGATTGCGATAACATGTTGCCGTCTTTGGCTTCGACAACCCGAGGCTCCCTTGGCATCGGCGACCCGCTGCGGCCTTTAGCTGCCGTGACTTGTTGCATCTTTCGGATGCGGCGACCCGACGCGATCTTCGATTGCGGCAAACTGCTGCCACCATCGGCCTTGGCGACCCGCTGCCGCGTTGACTCCGGTCCGCCGCATCGTCTCTCGAACGTCATCTCGACTATATCGATCACATCAACTACACGCCCGGGGGCTACGGTGACTCCGTCGCGTGACCCGCTGAATATTCGACAACCGCGACCCGCTATGGCCTTCGGCTTCGGCGGCTCGGGGGCTCCTTCGACTCCGTCGCGCACTCGCTGTGGTCTTCGGCTGCGGTGGCTCGGGGGACTCCTTCGGCTCCAGCGAACCACTACTTTGATGCCTGTGACCTGCCGGTCACAACGGCTCTCAAGACGACGACCCGTCGGTTGCGTTGGCTCTCGCGACCCGTTTCACCTCGTCAACAACCAACAAAGCTAAATTCTCTACTTAGAGTTGATTTTCTTTCTTACTTTAATCGCACTCGATACACTCGAGGGCTACGCCCTCTTCGAGTAACCTAATGTGCCATCGGCTCCACGCACTTGAGCACCTCGAACGCGACAGCCCGAGTAGCTGATTCTGCCTGACCGTCGAATCCTTGAACTCCGAGTGCCTTGGCAAGGTACTGAGACTAAGGGTAATCAGGCTAACGAAAAGTCCTAGCATACAGTGCAAAAGTGTCGAGTCGATCGGCACCAGAATCTTACTATACAAGCCAACAGGCAAATATTTCTTTCAAGATACAAGTACTTAACAAATTGTCATGTTTTCTGCAGCCTACAGGGACGTCGAAATTACATCTCGCTATTGTATCGGGTCCTCCAACGGAGTCGACCAATGCCAAGACCCGAGTCGACGTATTCCTCAGATGACCACATCAATCAATGACAAAAGCGACGTTGCCCGCGCACCCGAAAGAAGCAACGGTGTCGACTTCATCCGCAACATCGAGTCCTTCCATCTAAACGTTGCACGACTCCGCTACGTTGACTCCTGGCTCCTTATGTGTGAGACGCTGACTCGATGCACTTCCGGGTCAGTGGTTTCTCCTCGCATAAGTCTCCACTCGAGTCTACGACTCGACTAGACACTCGGGGGCTACTCCTATCAGGAGCGCTGGTCGCGCACCCGATGTACTTTCGGGTCAGCGATATGCCCACGAGATTGTCGACTACAACTACACGATACAAGACTCGAGTCTCTGTCCAACTCTACGACTCCGCCAGACACTCGGGGGCTACTCCAAATTGGAGCGTTGGTCGCGCACACAGAAAATCTTCGGCTGACAGCTAAAAGTACTCACTCGAATCTACGATTCGAGCAACTACTCGGGGCTACTCCTATCAGGAGCGCTGGCCGCGCACCCGAGGCATAAATAAGATACTACACCAATGACCTATTCTTCGAGTACTACGTCGAGTCTACGACTCCACTACGGACTCGGGGGCTACTCCCATAGGGAGGATTGATTCAAGCATCCGGAAAAAAAAATTGTGTCCTACGGACCTGAAGCAAACAATGGCTGAATTAAAGTCTCTGCTCGAGTCTACGACTCGAACAGACACTCGGGAGCTACTCCCATAGGAAGCGCTGGTCGTGCACCCTATAGTCCATTGTGTTGACTACGTCCACGATGTCGATTCCTTTACAACAACCAAACAAATTCAGCTGACCCGATGAACTTCCGGGTGAAGTGCTTCGCACTCGACACAACTTTCGACTCCGACATCCAAATACAAAGTTCAAGACAACTAAGTCTCCACCCGAATCTACGTTTCGGATGGAGACTCGGGGGCTACTGACATGGATATGCCCTACGGGTACCCGATCTTAGTATACCTGGTCCAGCCCGACGGAAGGCCCACTCGACGACCTGCCAGGGTCCATGACGCCTATGACGTTTCGGCTGCTATAAAGCCCATATGGACACGGACTCCCAAGCGCACAAGACAAGGAAACCTCAAGACTAGAGTTTGAATACAACTTGTAACCTACTCGTATTGGCACCCGAGACCTAGCATCCCAATATATAAAGGCTAGGAGGGTCCAACGAGGAGGGCACGTATGCAATAGACAGATCTACAGATCTAAACTCGACTCATACTTTCGCACACGCATCCATGCCAGATCGAATCTGCGCACCCTGTAACCTTCGGTTCCGCCGTAATCAAAGAGCAGACAAGCAGGAGTAGGGTTTTCCCTCCGGAGGCCTGAACCTGGGTAAATCTCGTGTCCCCTGGTTGCTTGTCTGTTAACCGTGCCACAATCTCCAGCATCCCCATTTTCTCCAAAACCCAAGTCCATAACAATGGGCATTGACGAGATTAAACCTCGTCATACTTCTAGGTCCTTGACCATACCAAATACCTCCTCACCGGTACGGAGGACAGGCTTCCTCCGGGGTTCTGCCAGACGTTTGAAATGCTTGCCTTTCTTTCTTACTGGATGCAGGTTCGGAAGAAATCGGCGATACCCTAGGTACACAACGTTCTTACATTTATCCAAATATACACTTTCAGTATCATCTAAACAGTGTGTGCATGCATTGTATCCCTTGTTTGTCTGCCCTGAAATGTTACTAAGAGCAGGCCAATCATTGATGGTTACGAAAAGCAATGCTCGTAGGTCAAATGGCTCCCCTTTGTGCTCATCCCACATACGTACACCTGGTTTGGCCCACAACTGTAAAAGTTCTTCAACTAATGGCCTTAGGTACACATCAATGTCGTTGCCGGGTTGCCTCGGGCCTTGGATGAGCACTGACATCATAATGAACTTCCTCTTCATACACAACCAAGGAGGAAGGTTATAGATACATAGGGTCACAGGCCAGGTGCTGTGACTGCAGCTCTGCTCACCAAAAGGATTCATGCCGTCTGTACTTAGACCAAACCTTAAGTTTCTTGCGTCACGTGCGAAGTCCGGGTACTCTCGCTCGACTTTTCTCCACTATGACCCATCAACGGGGTGTCTCAACATCGCGTCTTTCTTACGGTCTTCCATGTGCCATCGCAACAACTTGGCATGCTCTTTATTTCTGAAGAGACGTTTTAACCGTGGTATTATAGGAGCATACCACATAACCTTGGCGGGAACCTTCTTCCTAGGGGCCTCGCCCTCAACATCGCCAGGATCGTCTCGATCTTATACCGCATGGTGCATACCGCATGCATCCAATTCTCGTACTTCTCACGCGGTAGAGGATGCATCATTAATGCAGCATGTATCTTACGACGTCTAATCCTAGAGGGCGGACAACCTTCTTTGCTTGGTATGTACTGTCGGGCAACTCATTATTTCTTGGAAGAAGATTCTTCATTTTACCAACAACTTTGAAAATCGTTTGTCACCACACCATTCTCTGCCTTCCATTGCAGCAAATCCAGTGTGGCACCTAGCTTTTTGTGGCCATCTTCGCAAGTTGGATACAACAATGTTTTGTGATCCTTTAACATCTGCTCCAGCTTCTCCTTCTCCTTTTCAGTTTCACATTATTTCTTTGCATCAGTAATGGCCCGACCAAGATCGTCATCAGCGGGCCCATCTGCTCCCTCTTGATCTTCATTATCTACCCCCGTTGCATTATCATCATATTTAGGATACATATTATGATATTTGTCATCATCCTCTTCTTCTTCGTTGTCTTCCATCACAACCCATTTTTCTCCGTGCTTGGTCCAACAATTATAGCTGGGCATGAAACCGGATCGAAGCAGGTGGGCGTGAATGGTTCTGGTATTTGAGTAGTCTTTCTTGTTCTGACAGTGAACACACGGACAACACATAAAACTATTGTGACCACGGTTTGCATTATCCACAACGATGAAATTTTGGAGGCCCGTAATGTACTCGGAAGTGCGGCGATCACCGTACATCCATTGCCGGTTCATCTGCATTAATATGTAGTATATATCAAAAAATAATCGGGAGATGACCATTTATATATATAGTACATCAATGACACATGAAAGGATAGTTGCCGACCTCGACCGAGACGGAAAGAGCAACAAAAAAAACTTATTTTGAGCTCTCGGGCATTTCACCGAACACCTCCCGTGCATACGAAAAAAAAAACTAGCACTCTTCACACCCTCTTGCTAGGCTCCAAAATGTGAAAGAATGGAAGAGTGGGGTGTGTGTGGGCTGGGGTGGTGTCTTATATAGCCCTGAACCGGTGTTAAAGGGAGGGGCTGCGCGGACCACTGTTGCAGGGTCCTTTAACACCGGTTCGTGGCATGAACCGGTGTTAAAGAGGAGGCTCCTTTTTTGCCGCAGGGGCCACGCTGGTACGCCCCCCCCCCCCCTTTAACATCGGTTCGTAGAAGAACCGGTGTTAAAGCCCTTTTTCGGGATCAACAAAAGACCTTGTTTCCACTAGTGTCACCCAATTTTTTTTAGTAGGGAACCACTTATGGGTAAGATGTTGGAGCTGATTTTTTGTCCTTCTTACCTATATTTCATCTCTTACCCATTTATAGATAAGCTATTGGAGTTGCTCTAAACACGGTTGAATTTTGGTTGCATGCAGTGTGAGCTACGATGAGAGGAGGGTCATGCATGCAGAAGCGGTTACCTCAATATGGCCCCGAGGTGGTTGCTTAAATTCTGGTTTTAATTCACGCACGATCAAGGCTAAACAAGTGCTTCTCTCTCCTTTTCTATCGCCCAGTTAGAAATCATCAACTCTCTCCGACCCAAATTAGTTGATTTGGTTTTATCTAGATTCAGATATATTTGGCACTAAAACAAGTTTAGATATATTCGAATATAGACAAATTTAAGTCAAGTAATTTGGGTCGGAGGGAGTAGGTGTAAGTATTTTGCTAATTTAGCCCAACAAACCGGTATATATGGAGGGAGTACATTTTTTGTTACATGTAGTTTATATTTCATTGATTAAATTTACTGTCAAACTATTTTTTTTACACAATGTCAAACTATTTTCTCGAAGTACGGATCGGCCTTATAAACTAAAATGGAGGTAGTAACATATGTTGGCGGTCAAAGAAGTATATGAATTAATGAGTTATTTTGTACCCTTTTTTTCCTAGAATGCATCATTTCCGACTTCTTGGAAATACATATCGTTTCATTGCATACAAACTTTCCGGGAGTTTGTTTTTGTTGTAAAAGAGTTCATTTTACTCCCCAGAACTATCAAGGAAGATATGTACCAATGAAATCTCTGAGTTAACATTCAGTTTCATACTTGCTCCATTCCATTTTTTTGTATGGTGGCCAATTCACTGATATGAAAATAATTTGCATCTAAATGCCACTCTATGTGATACACCTTCTAATGTTGGTGAAAGCAAAGAATAATTTTGTCCCACTGCCTCGTGAACTAAGGTTGTTCGTAGTGCTAAGTAACTTAGGACCACAATGAGTTGTATCTTAGCACGTTTACATATGAGCAATTAAAATTTAAAAACAACTCGTACAATGTATTGTTTCTTATATGGAATCTCTACATTTAATGATTTAGAGGGCATGCATGCATGTGATTGGTCTAGCAATGTCTTTTTGTCTATGGTTCCGTACAAGTGGTGTTTCTTAGCTAAGATACAACCTCACTCTCTTTCCTCACTAATTATAGTGTCACGTAAGCGAAGTGTCTAGTATATGGAGCTAAGAAACCCCGTTGTGAAAGGCCTTACTAGTTTATGTTACTATTTTTATAGTGAAAAGTAACATATGTGTGGTGTCATGCAATGACTTATTATTTAGGTTGTGGACTCATATGATCTTGGTATGTGTAATATTATGGTAACTACTCCCTCTCTTATTAATTAGGTTGTAGACTTATTAATTAGGAGTAGATAAGACTAGTCACAATGGAGAGTATCATATAGTAGTATCGTGTATATGATACTAGTATATGATACCATCTCCATAATGTATAGTATCATGTAGTAGTATCACAGTCTTAGTGTATTTATTATTTTGTAGAATCTCCACGTAAAATTGTGTATAAGATTTATTTGGAATTAGTTTTTCTAGTTTCATGTGCTATGATACTGAATCTAGCTATGATACCAACATGATCTCTTTCATCATTAATTGCAGTGACACATAAGCATTTTGCATACATGTTGTGCATGATACTACCTATGATACTCCCATTGGGATTGTCTAAGTTACTACCTTCCTGTCTTTTTTTCATTAAATATCATGCCATGTCACCAATTTGCTTAGATGGCATTGCATGTACATGTATGTTAGGCTGGTCATAGTGGGAAGTAACTAAGAGTAGTAACATGCATATGTTATTAGTCTAAGTTACTATCTTCATAGTGTAAAATAACTTAGAGATGGTAACATGCAATGTCATCTTAATTAGAATATAGACACACTTTGTCTCGGTATGTGTGATGTTACAGTAATATAGCTAGTTACTCAATCTATCTCTCTCTTCATTAAATCATTGTCACGTAAGCAGAAATGCTGATTTGGATTCTTAGTTACTAGTGAATTTACCCCCAATATGACCATCCTTACTAGCTAAGTTACTTTTACTGTGACTAGCCTAATACCACGACAAAAATTATGAAACAGAGGGAGTAGTATAAAATATAAATTCACCTAATAATTCGGACTTCACCTCAAATGTCAAATGTATGTGATTTTCAATTTTTCTCTTAATTTTAAAAAATTTGCTATGATGTTTTAGTTGTTTCGGTTTTTGATGATATTTTTGTTTTTCCACTGCGAGTCCATAACATTGTATTAAGGGTACAATATCGCCACAACCTATGCCCAATCTCGCCGCTCTGTTTGCAGATAAACCGCGCCTTCAGCCTCAACCGCGACGACAACAATGGCCAGGACTTCAAGTTCCACCAAGTCTTCACGAGGATCTTGGCATGCCAGAAGTGAAGGGACTTGTGTATGTCTCTCACCAGAGGAAAGGACTCCATTTACAACCCGAAGGATCCAACACCGCCAGCGGCCGAAGGTCGGCCGGAGCTCGGCTAGAAGAAGGCCAATGAGCTCAAGACCAAGGGACCCCTCGACGAAAAGCTCCAAGCTTCACTACAGGACGCGCGCGCTACGTCGAGGGCAAAATGCCGTCGGCGTAGGCCAAATTGCCCTCGTCGTAGCCTTCTCGATAAAGGTCTTCCTCGGCGGAGCACATACATGCTGTCGGCGTATAGAAATGTCGTCGGCGTATGCTACGCTGACGGCCGTCGGCATAGCCTGTCAGCAGGTTGCAAAAAAAAAATTTATTTTTTTATTTTTATTTTTATTTTTTTCTCAATTGTTTTAATCTTTGAATTGTTAGAATTATTAATCTCTCATTTTGAACATTTTTAACACTAATTACACTTAATAGTTGATTAAATTACAGTCTTGGTCAAACTTCCCGGTCGGTCACCCATCCTAATACTACTCTAGCTCCAGCACGCTTAACTTCCTGGTTCCTCCAGAATCTGGTTCGGCAAAGTAATCATACATTATTGTCAATACTATGATATCAATCCTATTAACTCTTATATCATCATGTCACATGTTTGTATTTTTTGAAATTACAAATAATTATTTAAGTAAACATTAATGAATAAGTAAAAATATTATTGAATTCAAACAAAAATATAACAATTTTACTTTTTTGTATTTTTCTATTTAATATGGAATAACTAATATCTTTAAACCCGTAAATCGGAATTCGACAAATAATATGTCTAAATTGATTAGAAAAATGATAGGAATCCAAATATGATATCCATATCAACTAAACACTAACCCTCCATTTCTGAATTAGCTATTTGGTGGTTGCTTTAGAAAATCCCCCCTTTTGCGCTTGGAAAAAAAATGCCTTTTTGGTGCGATGAAAAGGAAAATTTGCATTGGATCTTTGATAAAATAGCATATTTTGAACCTAAAAATGATTTTTCTAAAAAAACATGACCATCGGATCATGTACCTGTAGTTCATATATGACCCACTTTCTACCAATTCGGTAGGAATTTATCTTTTTCATCAGAGGTGGACAGAAAGGTTTCAGATCCCCCTGTTGGGAAATTTTCCATATAAGGTGGTCTAGTATTTTTGTAAAATATGGTGTTAGCATTTTGAATTAGCCATTTGGTGGTTGCTTTACAAAACCGTCTGTTTTTTGTGCTCGGAAAATGGAAAATGGCTTTTTGGTGCGACGAAAAGGAAAACTTTCTAATGCAATATGGTTCGCCATCCCATGATGCACATGTATGCACAATATGGGCACATTATCACAAACTATGCCTCGATGATAGCCATAACATTGGTCATTTGACCCAAAAGCCAAGAAACCTCGAATGAGATTGGTCATTTTGTGAAGGGTTTTCAGACATAATCAATATACCAGGTTTGATATTTTTATTTGTAACTATGTCACATAATATGATACCACGTGACGGTTTCACATTGTTTTGATCGTTTTTGAATTTTTTATGCCCGTTTTAAACTATCGTCAAACTTTGTCGAACGACGGACATGAAGATTCTTAGCTCGAGGCCGAGCGTTACTAAACTTGCATTGGATCTTTGATAAAATAGCATATTGTGAACCTAAAAATGATTTTTGTAAAAAAACATGAGCATCAGATCATGTGCATGTAATTCATATCTGACCCACTTCCTACCGATTCGGCAGGAATTTGTCTTTTTCACCAGGGGTGGACAGAAAGGTTTAAGATCCCCCTATTGGGACATTGTCCATATAAGGTGGTATAGTATTTTTGTAAAATGTGGTGGTAGCATTTTGAATTAGCCATTTGGTGGTTGCTTCACAAAATCGTCCGTTTTTTATGCTCAAAAAATGGAAAATGGCATTTTGGTGCGACGAAAAGGAAAACTTTCTCCTACAACATTGTTCACCATCCCGTGATGCACATGTATGCATAATATTAGAACATTATCACAAACTATGCCTCGATTCTAGCCATAACATTGGTCATTTGACCCGAAAGCCAAGAAACCTCGAATGAGATAGGTCATTTTGTAAAGGTTTTTTTCAGACATAATCAATATACCAAGTTTGATATTTTTCCTGGTAACTATGTCACATAATATGATACCACGCGAAGGTTTCGCATTGTTTCGATCGTTTTTGAATCTTTTATGCCCGTTTTAAACTATCGTCAAACTTTGTCGAACGACGGGCATGAAGATTCTTAGCTCGGGGCCGAGCCTCACTAAACTTGCATTGGATCTTTGATAAAATAGCATATTTTGAACCTAAAAATAATTTTTGTAAAAAAACATGAGCATCGTATCATGTACCTGTAGTTCATATCTGACCCACTTCCTACCGATTCGACAGGAATTTGTCTTTTTCAACAGGGATGGACGGAAAGGTTTAAGATCCCTCTATTGGGACATTGTCCATATAAGGTGGTCTAGTGTTTTTGTAAAATGTGGTGGTAGCATTTTGAATTAGCCATTTGGTGGTTGCTTCACAAAATCGTCCGTTTTTTATGCTCGGAAAATGGAAAATATCTTTTTGGTACGACAAAAAGAAAACTTTCTCTGCAACATTGTTCACCATCCAATTATGCACATGTATGCACAATATGAACACATTATCACAAACTATGCCTTAATTCTAGCCATAACATTGGTCATTTGACCTAAAACTGAAGAAACCTCGAATGAGATAAGTCATTTTGTGAAGGTTTTTTCAGACATAATCAATATACCAAGTTTGATATTTTTCCTTGTAACTATGTCACATAATATGACATCACGCGAAGGTTTCGTATTGTTTCGATAGTTTTTGAATTTTTTATGACCGTTTTAAACTATCGTCAAACTTTGTCGAATGACGGGCATGAATATTCTTAGCTCGGGGCCGAGCCTCGCTAAAATTGCATTGGATATTTGATAAAATAGCATATTTTGAATCTAAAAATTATTTTTGTAAAAAAACATGAGCATCGGATCATGTACCTGTAGTTCATACCTGACCCACTTCCTACCGATTCAGCAGGAATTTGTCTTTTTCACCAGGGGTGGACGGAAAGGTTTAAGATCCCCCTGTTGGAACATTGTCCATATAAGATGGTCTAGTATTTTTGTAAAATGTGGTGGTAGCATTGTGAATTAGCCATTTGGTGGTTACTTCACAAAACCGTCCGTTTTTGTGCTTGGAAAATGGAAACTAGCATTTTTGTGCGACGAAAAGGAAAACTTTCTCTGACAACATTGTTCGTCATTCCATGATGCACATGTATGCACAATATGTGCACATTATCACAAACTATGTCTTGATTCTAGCCATAACATTGGTCATTTGACCCGAAAGCCAAAAAACCTCGAATGAGATAGGTCATTTTATGAAGGTTTTGTCAGACATAATCAATATACCAAGTTTGATATTTTTTCTTGTAACTATGTCATATAATATGACCCCACCCGAAAGGTTTCGCATTGTTTCGATTGTTTTTGAATTTTGTATGCCCGTTTTAAATTATATATAATATTTTATGTTTCACTTAATTTTTATTTACAAATGTATAATATTTGAGTATAGATAGATAGGTCTTATTTTTCTGCAAATTATAATGATTTAGTTATGATTTTTCAAAGTTTAATGAGGTAAAAGAAAAAATAGCTACACCGAGGACAGCCGTCGGCGTAGCATAGGATACGCCGAGGGCAATTATACGCCGACGGCTGCTTGGCGGGGATGGTTTGGACGATGGCTACGCCGACAGCCCCGACGTTTGGCCGTCGGCGTAGCTTCCTATTTCTGTAGTGCTTTGATTGTGTCGCCAAACCGTGTTCGCTTCGCCGGACTCTTGGACTTGACCGTGTTTATGCCGGCGGAAAAAACAAATTTAAATATATGTCACCGTTTTTTGAATTCTGAGTCGGGGTGACTGCCACTCAGCGTACACTAGGCCGAAATCCTCGTCCCATCAAGCCAGAGCGTGACGGAGAGCATCACCTCGATCTCGGCAACGGCGCTGGCTACTCATCAGTTTGCCTCGACGCCCGTACAAACGATGGTTCAGCTACCCCTACTAATTACGGTCATCCAAGGAATCTGTGCCTCGCCTCGTTCGCCGCGTCGTTGACATTTTGAAATTTTTGAAATGTGCTTCAACCAACCAGCGCGCGCGCCCAAGTGTTGTGAATTATCTATTCCCCTATATAAAGAGTCGCCATGGAGGCGTCCATATTTACAAACGGCTAGCAACACACACTTGGGCGCACACAGAAACCAATCGAACTGCAATGCCGAGCGCCGCGGCATCCGCCGTAGCGAAGGTCCTCGTCGCCGTGCTCGCGATCGTCGCGTCCTCCGCCTTCCCCGCCGCCCACGCGGACACCACCTTCGTCTCCCGCGCATGCAGGAGGACCCAAGACGCCGCGCTGTGCGTGGCCGTGCTGAACGCCGACCCCCGAAGCGCCCGTGCCGACACCGTGCACGGCCTCGCCGACATCGCGCTGGACATGGCCGTCAAAACCGCCGTGGTGAGCGTCGGGGCCTTCAACGGCCTGTACTTCAAGTACGTGGGGACGCCGCAGAGAGGCGCTGCTAAGGCCTGCTGCAGAGCATACCTCGACGCCGCAAATAAGCTCGTCTTCCACGCGCGCGACAGCTTCGACGGAGCTCGTGGCAAGCGCGCAGGGCGCCGGGGACAGGTGCGAGGACGCGTTCAAGGAGATTGCAGGAGGGTCCGCCGTCGCCGACGTGAATCGAAAGATGACGGAGCTCTTCGTCGTCACCCGTGGCCTCATCGACCTGCTCGCCTCGTCTTGCTGTGCGTGTTGTTCGAAGAAGAGTTTCTGAATGTGCATGCATTCAGAAAAATAATAATATCTGGTTATTCTCTGTATGCCCTTTTTTTCGAAATCGATGAGCACTAGTAAAACAAGATTTTCTGGTTATCTTTTTTAGCTCAAGGCTCAATGGGTTCTTGGTGTACTTGGTGTGCTCCTTGTTGAGTTCTTGCGGTATAGGATTGCTGTTTTTGTGATGAATCTCTTCCCAATTTCATTTTTTCATCACTAGCCTTACACTGGACATTTGCTTCCAATAATTAGGCACATCGATTTCTGAACTACTACTCCATATATCACCTTTGTCCGTAGAAACAAAAATGGCATTATTAATTATTGCAGATGCTCTAACCGGGTCAGTACATCTGAGGGAACAGATCTATTCGCATGGTGGGAAAAATCCTTCACATTCTACAACTTGCAATTTGAATTGAGGCTTCCAACGTTTTCTTTCTCTCTGATTTTATCTACCTTGAAGGCAGACCTTGGAAAAAGTAAGTACAAATTTTCAGAATGAAATAGCGACCATATTGCCTTTGCCTTAAAGAAAGTGATCACAAATTCTTCAGGGTCAGCTCACTTCTTCATAGCAGCGTCTCCCAAACCATGTGAAGCACTGCCTAGCAAATTATTTCGTTTGATCGAATGCACATACCTTATACTAACCAAGTTATGAACCCTAGGAACATCGTATACAATTTTTAACACATGCAATGCCAACAATTTGGTGACAAACCAATTTTAGTCGTTTCAGACACATCAAATCACTCTAGAATTTTCTATTTGTTTTTGATGAATTTTTTTATTTTCTTAAGATTAGTTAGGTGGTAATACAACATTTCTCTTATGGGATATTTATGCGTACTAAAAGCGACGTAAACACATAAATGTACTATGATGCTTCTATAAGTTCCACAAGTTAATAATGGTGGAATTCCATTTCTTTTACCTTTTTTTGTATCAGAAAATGTAACAGATAAGTAGAACTTCAAAGTGCAACATTTTGAAATTCAAAAAAAAAAAAAACTTCTATGAAAAATTAAATTTGTACGAATGCACTTATGATGATATATGCATGTTATATTTATTGCTTAATGGTATTACCAATGATAAATTATAAAATTTATATAAGAAATATACTAGTTAAGATCTTATGTTAGTTGAATGACTTACAACCTAGCTAGATAAAGAAGTTCAGTATAAATAAGTCATCAACCCTCGCAATGATCTTGCTGATCATATTAAATAAAGGAGATATTGATGAAGGATTGTTTTCAGGATCCCACAACAGTCTCACTTCCAACAACCAGCTTGAGTCAGCAGGTTTGAATCCCAAAGACAAAGATATGTGTAGAACTGGTAGGATTCTCTCAAACCTTGTTTATAAGGTGATCAAGAGATCGTACAATGTGTCTACAACATGATCTCG
The DNA here is from genome assembly GCA_030063025.1 of Avena longiglumis. Lineage (NCBI taxonomy): Eukaryota > Viridiplantae > Streptophyta > Magnoliopsida > Poales > Poaceae > Avena > Avena longiglumis. The sequence continues at coordinate 539,950,076 of CP125973.1, forward strand.
ACGGGTTTATAACAGGACCAATGGGATTAGATTAATCTAGGGTTTATGAGTAAGGCTAAAGGCTACGACTTGGGCGATTATGGCATGTCCTCTTCAGGTAAATGTCTTTAACTATATATAGCTGTTGGCGGTGTCAGAGTTTTCCTTATTCACGATAGATCTTCAGCTTGTCTTACACGTTAAGTTGATCCTCCATCTCCCTTGAACGCATGCATGGTCTTTGGGAATATCTAGAGCCATCTTGCATCCCACGGGTTAGGTCGGTATCAGGGCTTCTTTGTGCAGGCCTCCAAGTTATGTGCGTTGAGGTCTTCATGGGAAGGGATCGTGGATTGAGGCCCATGTGATGTTTAGGCCAAAATCTACCCATCATCGACAGACATTGATTGATGTTGCAAGTTATTATATGAACAATACATTTGTGCAAATCAACATACAAAGATTTAATGTCACATTAATAGGTTCTTCATACTTGTCTAGTAGCTCAAAAATATTGTTTGCATCCTTACACCTGATATCGTGGTACTACCTAGGTTATCGGAAGGTATACTTAGGGGTCATCAATATTACTTTGTAACTGGATAATTATAATGGTGGTTCTTCGAGCTTACAAGAAAGCAAGCCGTATGGGTTTCCTCTCTCCGGCAATAGAGAGATATTACTATGGGCCATATCTAGTGTTTTGTTTGCTAAACGCATGACATGCTTATTATCATGGTGTTAATCGTATTTCATTGATTTTGGTACACGGTAAAGATAAAGTGATCGAGCTAGAAACAAGGATGACAACTCGTCTAGAGCTCGACACATATCATGAGGCAAATGGATCTCATATCAGATCTCAAAGGTTCATTCGATATGATATCCGTGGATGTACATGAGTCAGTATGACTAGCTAGAGCCATGTGCCGACTATTGACCAAGAAGGAGTTCTCGGGAATGACCGTACATATAAAAGATGAAGGGAATATGCCCTAGAGGAAAATAATAAAAGGTTTATTATTGTCATATCCCAATAAGTTTGTAATAATTTCATATTGTGCTATAATTGTATCAAGTGGAAACATGGATACACGTGTGATATGAAACATAAGTCTCTAGTATCCTCTATTGATACTAGTTTGTTGGGCAACATGATGATCAAGGTTTCCTGATCATGAAGTGATAGTGCTGCTTGACAACAAGGTCATATCATTGCCGAATGATATGATGGACATTCCTCAAAGGTTGCGACACGATCAAGTCATAAAGTTCATTGTTGCAATAGTTAGAAATATAGTCTCCTTCTCCTTAGACCGTGATATCATATTAATCATTGTCTCCCGAGGTTGCTTTGACTGCATCAAACGTCACTCAGTGGAATGGTGATTAAAAAGGTGTACGTTGGGTATCCGGAGGAACAGGTTGAGGCCTATGCATCAAGAGAGCTATTGTTCACCTAGTGATGGGTAAGGTACTGTTAGGCCGACTTGGTGAGATTTCATCCATAAATGTTGCAATATGTGACTAGGTCACGGGGATGTAATATCGCGGTAACAAGTAAACAGTACCTGTCGGTAACGAGATTGAACAAGTGAAAGTATAAGATGGTTAACCTAGAGGGGGGGTGAATAGGTTTCTACAAAATTCTTTAAAATCTTTTGCAAGTTTTATGCTTTGCGGAATATAAGTGAGCCTAAATGCAAACTAGGTGAGGCAACCTAGATGATGTACAAGATACTTCAAGCTCGAAGGCTATCACAAGATAAGCAACACAAGTAAGAGATCGGTTAAGGAATAACCGAAGCACGCGGAAACGAAGATGTATTCTCGTGTTCACCACCTTTGGGAAGGGGGCTACGTCACGTTGGAGAGGTGTGAGGTTCCACGAAGGATTCCTCACGCGCCACGAAGGCTCACCTTCTTCTCCGAGCCTATCCCACGAAGGAATAGCTCACTTACTCGTGGTAGACTTTAGGGTAGTCTCCAAACCCTCACAAACTTTCCACGGGGCAAATCACAAGCCGAATGCCTCCGGGCGACCCTAGCCGCCTAGGGTTTCCCACAAACCCAAGAGTAACAAGCTAACTCAATAAACTCAAGGGGGAATGAACTTTGAATTGGTGGAAACGTAGATCGGGACCTCCTCTTCCTTTCTACCAAAGGGATTTGGATTTGGTTGGGTAGAATGGGAGATCCTCAAGCTTTTGTGTTTCAACAATGGGGAGAGAGAGAGAGAGCTTCAAGAAATGATATAAACTAAATGCCTAACCTACTCAAGCTGGAAGAAGGGATATTTATACTCAAGGAGAAAACTAGCCGTTTTGAGCCAAAAACGTAAGGTCCAGTTTTAAGTTCGGTTGGTCCGGCCCACACACCGGTCCTGACCGGAAAACCGGACTGAAACCGAAACTGCTCTCAGTACCCCAGACTCGGACAGACTCGGAGTGAGAAAACCGGAGATCCCGGTTTGAGTCCGGATTTCCGATCCTGACACCGGACGGTCCGGTCTGGGAGCCGGTCCAACCGGTCTGAAAACCGGATCTGCAGAAAAGGCTCAGGTGGATAGGATTTCTTCTCTTCTCTCTTTGGTGATGGATTAGGTAGGAGAGAGAGGGATGTGTATATGGCTTAGGTGATCATCCCCAACAAGCTCATCGAGAGAACCCCTCTTAATAGTGCGGAGCTCCTAACCGGACTCAAATTACATGAAAAGGGGAAAACTCCGGTGCGAAGCTTCGTTATCAAAATGGGGGGGTCTCCGATAACAGTTCATCACAGCATTGGACTAGAACCTGTGTAAGACACTAGAAATAGCATTAGTCCACTCTAACCATGTTGTCATTGTCAACCAAAAATAGCATAGGGTAAAATACCCTTTCAATCTCCCCATTTTTGGTTGACGATGACAAACCGAGCTAGAGTTCGCAAAGATATTATAAACAACAAAAGACGTAGTCATAGCATAATATAAATAACCAAGGTTCACACACAAAGCACAAACTTGTTCAACAGACAGAACGAAAGCAGATAGTTCATACATAAAGCGAAAGGGAAAGCACAATGCCATAAGAAGCAATGAGAACGTAAGGGGCATTGTGCTAAAGGCAAACCCCGGAAAACCCCAGCAAGGAACCCGTAGATAACTAATAGAACTCTACTCTTCTCGCCCATTGGCATCGAGACACCAAAAAGGAAGAGGAGGAGAGCGATGCTTACGCAGCCCAACTAGAAGAACGACGGAGGAGGAGGAGGGACACTTCTTCTTCAGAGGCCTCGTCACTATCAGCAGCAGCATCATTGTCCTCATCATCAACATGACCCTGAGCAGAGGGACCACCAGGACCACTGGGAGCAAACTGACCAGGGAAGAACCCATAGAACATAGCATCATCAAGAGGCGACATCTCATAGTTGACATAAGGAACAGGGGCCATCTCAGGACCATCAGGTGGAGGAGTGACATTCTAGGTCGCAAGATACTCATTGTGGCGACGTCTAGTCTCCTGGCTCAATTCCAAAGCCTTGTGACTCACATCATAGGAAGAACGACACATCTGGAATAGCCTCTTAAAAAACTTGGCAGCACCACCCTTCGGCCTTGGGTGAGAGGAGGACTCACCAACAGGACGACGAGAACCAGCCCGAGTAGGAAAAGAAGGCCAAGGATCATGAGCAGCTTTGGTGCGGTGCTCAGGAGGCCGCATCCCAGGGACATCAGGAGTGTGTGCACGGAGACAGAGATTAAGCATTTCTTGTTCCTCACGCTCGCCCACCATCACACCAGGCGGCACCACCCGATTGAGCAGCTTCTGAACATATGCGCAGAAGGTGGGAGTCATCCTGTCCAAAGCAGCCCGCCGCAGCTCACAGTACACAAAGTCACATCCATCAATCTTCCTCAGCCGATCCGGGTGACAATAGTACAACAAGTTGGCAAAATACCCACGGCAGTTGGTGGAATCGCCAACACGGGGAACAAGGGACTGACGAAAGATAGTGGCCAAGGTATGATAGTAGTAATACATGCCAGTCATGCACGGAGGACTCCGAGAATCACCGGGATGGCGAAAGCAAGAGTCTCGGAGCTTGACCTTCTCACTGTGAATCTGAAGCCCGCCTCGACCGGTGTAGCCCATGACATCGACCAAATCAGCATAAGTAGCAAAGCGCCTCGTGCGATCATCCAAGTCATAGTGCGATCCTCATCATCATGAAAATAGATTGTGCAAAAGAACGGCGGATGAAGTCGGGTAATAGTCCTCCTTGAGATGCAGGTCGAGGTCAGATCCATTTTCCTCAAAGCTTCATCAACATAGAAATAATCGGAGGCTGCATACATATTGAACCACTCCAGTTGAGGGCTTGAATGTGGCCACAAGGTGACCGGAATCGAGTGTAAATGTGATCCCACATCATAGCCCCGAGTCTCAGTCCAAAACTTCTTGTCGGATCCTTTATAGGTGCGTTGCTTGAAGCGATAGGGATTACCTTGCGGAGAGCCAGTCTTGACCAATCTCCATACCCTTGATTTTGACAAGGCACATCCTCGGCCTCTGAGAAGCTTCTTGCCACCCTGTTAGCTTTGAGTTTGATGCGCCCAGAGCGAGCGCTCCCCTCAGGCTCAAGCTGCACAGACTGAGGGTTGCGACGAGCCCGCTTGCTCCTGTTAGCTACCTCGGGCACAAACTCCTGATCAGGCACATACTCATCACTAGCAGAATCAGCATCTTCACCTGTGAAAAAGAGAGAGAGAGATTGGGGAGCACAGAGATAAGTACACATGCCAAAGGAGAGGATGAAAGAAAAAGAAACTTGGATTTGGGCAAGTGCATGGTAAAATAAGAGACATTGCAGAGAGGTCCGGTGCCAGGGCCGGAGCTACCGATCCCAGAACCGGATGGTCCGGTGCCAGGGCCGGTCGGACCGAACGCAGAACCGGACGGTCCGTGTCGAGCGAGCCGGACTTAGACCGGACGGTCCGGTGCAGGCGGAACAACGGGTTTGAAACCGAGATCCACGGAGACCACTATGCAATGTAAAAAAATCTGAATGACTCATGTACTTGCGCAATCTGGTTCTAAGCAGAGTGGGTAGGACATGGAGGAACGAGGGTGGGGAAAAAAGACTAGGTGGACCCCTAATTTCTCAAATCCAACACAATGTATAGCAAAACATAGGGATTTGAGAAGGACAAGAGGAGAGGGAGAAAAGGAGTACCCGAGGACATGGCTTCCCGTGGAGGAAAGCACCAAGGAGCCCTTGAGGAAGGAGAACACCAAAAAGATCCCGAACCACCGCGAGAGGAAGAAATTCCTTTGGTGATAAGCCTCCAAAAGTCCTTCCTTACGAAATGGTGGCCCGATCTATGGATCCTAGGGTTGGAATCACCCTAGGAGAGGAGGGGAGGGTGGGGAGGGGCGACAATGGAGGAGGAGAGGTCGGGGGAAGTGAAGTGGAACTGTGGGAGGAGGGGGGGACCAGGGAGAAGAGGGAGAAAAGGAAAAAAACAGATCTGAAGCTCGGTTTTAAGTCCGGTTGAACCGAGATCCAAACCGGAGGACCCGGTCTACAGCTCAGAAAACGGGAGAAGAACCGAAAAACGGTTCAGATACGAGATCCGGATAGACCCGGTATAGTATAACCGGACTGTCCGGTTCTGGTCCGGTTATCCGACGCGGCACTTGTCATCGGTCTGGGAGGCCGATTCGACGGCCAAGAACCGAACAATGTAATGTTTTTTTGTTTTCGAGGATGGCATGTGCAATTAGAGGAAGATAGTAGGCTCCAAAAGGGTAGAGGAAGCAGGTGATCTAGGCATGCCTATTGGAAAGAATCAATTTCAACCTCACAAAGAGCAACAATAGGCATGATTCGAAGATATCAAGAACGAGAGGAAAGATCAAACTCAGAGAGCCTCAAGATGGAAACCATTGAAAAGCAAAGGAGGCTAGAAGGTTGTGGGGGATTTCTCCCCCTATGTTTAAGCACATGTCTCATGACGCCTCAAAGATAGATGCTTGGACTCATATCATGACACGAGATCAATTTATGTTGCACACATAGGTATGCATCAAACCAAGACATGGTAAGATGGCTATCCCTACATGTGCGGCGCAACTAGTCTACATAGCATGTTAAGAGCAAGAATATAGTGCAAGAAGCAAATCAATCCAAGTTTTGGGGATCTAGGATACCGAGTTCTCGCCTCAACATAACAAACCGGGCTTCATCCAAAGGCTTCGTGAAGATATCGGCCAATTGGAACATCGTACCCACATGAGTGAGATTGATATCACCATTTGCGACATGGTCACGTAGGAAGTGGTGGCGAATGTCAATATGTTTGGTGCGGCAATGTTGGACGGGGTTGTTGGCGATCTTTATCGCGCTTTCATTGTCACATAAAAGAGGCACCGTACCAAGAGACACACCATAGTCTTTCAAGGTTTGCCTCATCCTTAACAATTGAGCACAACAAGATGCCGCGGATATGTATTCGGCTTCGACGGTGGATAGGGCTGTGGAGTTTTGTTTCTTGGAAGACCAACTCACCAACGACCGGCCAATAAATTGGCAAGCCTCGGAGGTTGATTTCCGGTCAACCTTATCACCTGCCCAATCGGCATCCGAATAGCCAACAAGCTCAAAGGTTGACCCCTTTGGATACCAAAGCCCGAGAGTAGGAGTGAGAACAAGGTACCTAAAATCCGTTTGACCGCCATCAAGTGGCACTCCTTGGGAGAGGATTGAAAACGAGCACACATTCCTACACTTAACATGATATCCAGCCTAGAAGCACACAGGTAGAGCAAAGAACCAATCATAGAACGATATACCTTTTGATCCACGTCCTTCTCACCTACTCCAAGGCCAAGTTGTCCATTTAGAGGCATGGGTGTCTTCATGGGATTAGCCTTGGCCATCTCGAACTTATTGAGCATATCCTTAATGTACTTTTCTTGAGAGATGAAAGTGCCATGAGGAAGTTGCTTTATGATGAAGCCTAGAAAGAACTTCGACTCCCCCATCATGGACATCCTAAATTTCATAGTCATCAACTCGGCAAAAGCTTTGTTATGAGATTCGTTAGTTCCACCAAACATAATATCATCAACATATATTTGAACAATAAATAAGCCACCCCCTTTAACCCGTTTGGTGAAAAGGGTGGAATCGACCTTACCCACGCTAAACCCGTCCATGAGTAGAAAATCCCTAAGGTGCTCATACCAAGCACGAGGAGCTTGCTTTAGTCCGTAGAGAGCCTTATGGAGAAGATACACATGGTTGGGATAGTGTGTGTTTTCGAAACCCGGGGGTTGAGCTACATATGCAACCTCTTTCAAGGGACCATTAAGAAAAGCACTTTTCACATCCATTTGATAAAGCTTGAAGTTATGGAAAGATGCATAAGCAAGCAAGAGACGAATAGCTTCAAGACGAGCAACAGGCAAAGGTGTCCTCATAGTCAATACCTTCTATTTGGGCATACCCTTGCGCCACTAACCTTGCTTTGTTCCTCGTGACGACCCCGTTCTCATCTTGCTTGTTTTTGAACACCCACTTGGTCCCAATAACATTGATGCGATGATCTTTAGGCCTCTCCACAAGAGACCATACTTCATTGCGGGTGAAACACTCGAGTTCTTCTTGCATGGCAATGACCCAATCCGGATCCTCCAAAGCCTCATGTACCTTAAGGGGCTCGAAGTTGGACACAAAAGCATGGTGCCCACAAAAGGTTGTGAGGTTCTTCTTCTTGGCACGGGTCTCGATCCCTTTTGATATGCTTCCAAGGATATTGTTGACTTGAAGTCCACTTGCAATGGAGGCGGCCTTAATCTTCCGAATTGTGCCTTCATGATCAACAAATTCATCTTTTGAGGGGCCTTGATCGTTGACACAATCTTGAGCTTGGCCTTGAGATGGAGGTTGATCTTCTACTTGGTCTTGCTCGAAGGTTTGAGAGCTTGGTTCTTGTTCTTCGGTTTGCAAGGCATCATGAGAGAGATGTTGATCTTGTGATGCATTTGATGGCTCAACTTGGATAGAGCTTGGCTCTTCTTGAGTTGAGCTTGATTCTCCCCCATCATCTTGTTGAACATGAATGTGAGACTCGGTAGGCAAGATGTGCCCAATACCCATCAACTTGATGACTTGAGAAGAATCACCATCTCCTACATCACGAGAAGAAACTTGCCCCTCATGGGGACCATTATTCTCCAAAAACTCCACGTCACAAGATACTTCAACACAACCATTAGTCTTGTTGTAGTATCTATAGGCATGAGAGTTTTCCGCATAACCAACAAAAATACCCTCTATAGTTCTAGATTCGAATTTACCGAGCTTTTCCTTTTTGTTCTTGACGAGACACTTGCACCCAAAGACACGGAAGTAGTTGACATTGGGCTTCTTACTTGTGAGAATCTCATATGGAGTCATGTCAAAGGGAGCACGGAGGAAGAGCCGGTTCGTGTAGTGGACCGCGGTAGCAATAGCTTCTCCCCAAAAATTGTGAGGAGACTTGAATTCACTCAACATTGTTCTTGCCATCTCAATGATTGTCCGGTTCTTCCTTTCAACAACACCATTTTGTTGAGGGGTATAAGTATCTGAGAATTCATGCTTGATCCCCTCATCTTCAACAAATTCTTGCATGGTGTAATTCTTGAACTCGGTGCCGTTGTCGGTTCTAATAGTCTTGATCTCCACACCATGCGTGCGTTGAGCTTGCTTGGCGAAGATCATGAATTCCTTGAAAGTCTCATCCTTCGTCTTGAGAAGAAAGACCCAAGTATACCTTGAGTAATCATCAACAATGACAAGACCATATCTTCTTCCTCCAAGAGAGTCATATGTCGAAGGCCCGAAGAAATCCATATGGAGCAATTCCAAGGGTCTTGACGTGGCCACCTTGGTAATGGAAGGATGATGCTTTCCAATTTGCTTCCCTGAAATGCAAGCACTACACACATGATCTTTCTCAAAGGAGATACCGGTTAGTCCAATAATATGTTCACCTTTTAGGAGGAGATTGATATTTCTCATGTTGACATGGCCTAGGCGACGATGCCAAAGCCATCCCTTGTCAGCCTTGGCCATTAGACATGTAGGAAGAGATTGACTCTCTTTCGAGAGGTCGACCACATAAAGGTCGTCTTCCATGTGTCCAATGAGAACCAAGCTGAGATCATCACCCCTAAAGACCTTCACAAAAGTTCTAGAGAAGTAGGAGTCATAGCCGGCATCCGCGAGATGTTTAATAGAAAGCAAGTTGTAACCAAGGTTTTCAACATGTAGGACGGTCTCAAGAGTCAAAACCTTGGAAATTACCAACTTACCATAACCAAGAACCTTTCCTTTTGAGTTATCTCCAAAAGTGATGCTTGACGTTGAGTTGACATCGTGAATGAATTGGTCAAGCCCACTCCTACCTCCGGTCATGTGATTGGTGCATCCACTATCAAACACCCATTTTGATCCACCGGAGGCATAAAACTACAAAATCAATTCTTTGATTTAGGAACCCATTGAGTAATGGGTCCCCTAGCATTAGCAACAAGATCCTTAGGTACCCAAATTGAGTACCACCTATAAGCATAACCATTTCGAGGGCCAACATATTTGGCATATACATTTCCTTGAGTGCCCTTACATAGCACATAGGAAGGATTAGACTCTCCCGCAAACTTGTGATTCGGATTGCCCCTCATGGCTCCCCCATTCACCACATTCCTTTTGACCCGGTCAACCACCTTGTCACCTTCCTTCACAAAGGTTATCTTCTTTGGTGGAATGGCATTGCTCGTGTTGTTCTTTGGATCAAAACCGACACCTTCCTTGGAAACTCTCGTCTTTTGACGGGATAAAATCTCATCTAGGATCTTTCCCTTGGAGATAGGTGCACGACGCTCTTTCTCAAGTTGCTCTTTCAACTTCTTATTTTCCTCAATGAGGTGGGATTGATCAAAGGTAGAGTTAGAGGTACAAGAATCATTTTCAACTATAATTGGATCCTTCAATGTACCAAGAGCTTTCTCATAGGACACCCGAAGTTGATCATGGTTCTCTCCAAGTTTTATGAGCTCATGCTTGACAAGCAAACTAGCCTTCTCAAGGTGCTCAAGGTCCTTGGTAAGAGAAGCATGAGCAACTTCAAGCTCTTTCTTTGAGACATCGAGCTCTTGAGACAATGAGTTAGCCCTATCAATAGTGTCCATGTCTTTTGCTTTATCAATTTCAAAGATTTCAATTTGTAGTTTAAGAAAAGAGTTGGTATTCTTTTCCTCACAAAGCTCTTGCTCAAGAAGATTGAATCTTCGTTTCTCATCATCAATATGAGATTCCAAGATATCAATGGTCTCATCGCGTGAGCTAACAAGTTCCATTAATTGCTTGACTCTAGCACGAGCAATGGGAGGAAGAGACTTCATGATAGCATACATTTCTTTTATATATTATTTTCCAAATTCATCATTATCACTATCACTATCATGGTCACTCTCAAGATCATCCAAGACACTAGATAGGGATGGAGGAGAGACAATTACCTTGGAGCTTCTTGCCATAAGACAAGAACCGGTGATCTTGGGAATAGGAGAACTCTCGATGTAGTCCTTGGAGTAGTCGTAGGTGAGAGGTGAACCGTATTCGACATATGCCAAACCGGTCACACCCACCACTTTCTCCTTATCCCCACACTCCACGTCGGACTCGTCCTTGGAGCTCCTTGCCATGAGGCAAGTGGCAGTGACCTTGGGGTTAGGAGAGTCGTCGGTGTAGTCATAGGTGAAGAGAGACCCGGGTTTGGAAAAGGCCAAACCGGCCACTCCAACCACCTTCTCTTCATCCTCTTCCTCATTGTCGGATATGTATTCTTGGCCTAGGAAGCCCTTACCATCACGCCTATTGTTCCTCTTGTATTTTTCATTGATGGTGTCGGGCTTCAATCTTGGTTTGGCACCTTCTTCATATTTAGGCTTGTCAAGCCTCTTCTCATAAGGACACTTGTCGGCAAAATGGGTTCCCTCATCACAATTGTAGCACGTCCTCTTCTTCTCACTTGATCCCATTGAGTTTTTTCTTCTTCGGAACTTCATGTTCTTGGTGAAGAGAGCAAGTTGAGAGAGCATATCATCAACTCCATCACCATCGCTATCTTCATCACTAGCAACATCTTCTTGCACTTGATTGTCCTTCAAAGCTAGGGAGTGGGAAGACCCGATAGCACGGTTGATCTCCTTGATCTTTTGCCCTTCATCCGCCAAGTTATCCGTGGCAACTAGATAAGAGACTAGATCATCAGGAGTGAATTGATTAGCTCTATCGAGGAGTTGCAAGTTCAAGGCAAGCTTCTTGTCGGTGACCGCGATCATGGAGACAATCTTGGACTTGATAAGTTCATCATTCAAATTAAATCCATCATCATACTTCTCACACCCTAGGCCACCAATCTTCACGCGGAGGGCAACGAGTCTCTTGTATGCTTCAGCGATAGTTTCACCATCATGGTTCATGAACATGTTCATCTCAGACTTGGCAGCTTCATACTTGGACTTTTGGATAAGAGAGGTTCCCTCTTGGAGAATGACAATCCTATCCCAAAGATACTTTGAGGTGGGGATGTCGCTGACTTGATCATGGAGAGTGCGGTGAATGGCACTCCTTATCTTGTCACAAGCCGTTGCATTTAGTTGACGGTCGTAGTACTCCCCCGGGGTGAGGTTGTTGGGATCATGAGGGTGGAAGCCGATGCATACAATCTCCCAAAGCTCAACGCTGTAGCTGCGAAGATGAGATTCCATAGAAGCTTTCCAATGAGAAAAGTGAGTTCCATCATAATGAGGTGCAGGGCCCAAACCATTAATATGAGGCATGATGTTCTTTTGCTTAGGATAAACATAAGGGAATTGATTAGGGGGCGTGGAAGTTTTTGACGAGCCGCCCTCATGAGCGGACTCGGCATACTTATCCTTATCGATGTCCATTGGTCTCCCTTGAGGTACTACCAATGGATTACCAAGAAAAGCCCCATCGCCAATGGCCTTAAGTTGTCCTTCTAGGTAACTCATTCGAACAAGGAGATCGGAATCCGCCTTGGCCTTTTCAAGGGCACTCTTGGCTAAGAGTTCATGAAGCTCCTTGACCGAATAAGTTTTTTCCTCCTCATCATCGGAGAAAACCATCTTTCCTCTTAGGCGGTAAAGCCCTTAAAAGAGCCCTTGGCTCTGATACCAATTGAAAGTGTAAGATGGTTAACCTAGAGGGGGGTGAATAGGTTTCTACAAAATTCTTTAAAATCTTTTGCAAGTTTTAGGCTTTGCGGAATATAAGTGAGCCTAAATGCAAACTAGGTGAGGCAACCTAGATGATGTACAAGATACTTCAAGCTCGAAGGCTATCACAAGATAAGCAACACAAGTAAGAGATCGGTTAAGGAATAACCGAAGCACGCGGAGACGAATATGTATTCCCGTGTTCACCACCTTTGGGAAGGGGGCTACGTCACGTTGGAGAGGTGTGAGGTTCCATGAAGGATTCCTCACGCGCCACGAAGGCTCACCTTCTTCTCCGAGCCTATCCCACGAAGGAATAACTCACTTACTCATGGTAGACTTTAGGGTAGTCTCCAAACCCTCACAAACTTTCCACGGGGCAACTCACAAGCCGAATGCCTCCGGGCGACCCTAGCCACCTAGGGTTTCCCACAAACCCAAGAGTAACAAGCTAACTCGATGAACTCAAGGGGGAATGAACTTTGGCTTGGTGGAAACGTAGATCGGGACCTCCTCTTCCTTTCTACCAAAGGGATTTGGATTTGGTTGGGTAGAATGGGAGATCCTCAAGCTTTTGTGTTTCAACAATGGGGAGAGAGAGAGAGAGCTTCAAGAAATGATATAAACTGAATGCCTAACCTACTCAAGCTGGAAGAAGGGATATTTATACTCAAGGAGAAAACTAGCCGTTTTGAGCCAAAAACGCAAGGTCCGGTTTTAAGTTCGGTTGGTCCGGCCCACACACCGGACAGTCCGGTCCACAGCCCGGAAAACCGGACTGAAACCGAAACTGCTCTCAGTACCCCAGACTCGGACAGACTCGGAGTGAGAAAACCAGAGATCCCGGTTTGTGTCCGATTCGATCTCACCGACACGGTCCGATGGGAGTCCAACCGGTCTGAAAACCGGATCTGCAGAAAAGGCTCAGGTGGATAGGATTTCTTCTCTTCTCTCTTTGGTGATATATTAGGTAGGAGAGAGGGATGTGTATATGGCTTAGGTGATCATCCCCAACAAGCTCATCGAGAGAACCCCTCTTAATAGTGCGGAGCTCCTAACTGGACTCAAATTACATGAAAAGGGGAAAACTCCGGTGCGAAGCTTCGTTATCAAAATGGGGGGGGGTCTCCGATAACATTTCATCACAACATTGGAATAGAACCTGTGTAAGACACTAGAAATAGCATTAGTCCACTCTAACCATGGTGTCATTGTCAACCAAAAATAGCATAGGGTAAAATACCCTTTCAACAAGGTATGGAGATACCTAATGATCAGATCTTAGACAAGTAGTATCGAAGAAACAAAGGGAAATGGACTCAATGTTTATGGTTCAAACGACATCGTCAATCTGGAATGCACAGTGATCATTATGGACATCCCGGTCCCGATGTTGATCATTGACGCAAGAGGAGTCTTGGTCATGTCTGTGCCGTTCTCGAGCCGTGAGGGGATCCACTTAAGGGTGCGACGAGCTTGAGATTATCCGTAAGTTGGAATCATAGAAGAGAAAGAGAAAGCTGGAATTGTTATGTGGAGAGAGATCCGAAGTTGTTCGGAGAAAGAAAGGAAACCGGAAAAGTTCCGGTGAGAGGACCAGAATTGTTCCGGAAAGTTCCAAAGTTGTACGGAGGATATAGAAGAGGAACCGAAAGGTGTTTCGAGTCAAATCGGATTTTGTAATATGTATTTACATATTAATTAATATTAAATATAATGTTAAAATCTAATTTGAAATGTTATTCCACTAATGGGCCAACTTCCCTAGGGAAAAAGGGCCCATGAGGGAAACCGGAAGGGAGAAGGGCCTTGGCGCCTAGGGCTGCCCCCTCCCTGGCCGGCAGCTAGGGTTAGGGTTTGGGGCACCCTAGGGCTTCCCCTCTTGGCCGCCATATCTCTCCCCCTTGGGCCGCCGCCTGGTTGGCTTGGGGGAGGGGTAAGGCTGCCCCCTCCCACCCTCTATAAAGAGGGCCCCTCTCCCCCTTGGAGGAACACACAATTGACATCAAACAACGGATCCAATGAGTTGGGAACTCCCCCTCCTATCCAATCTATCTCTCTAGCTGTCTCCACGCGTTGGCACGACACAGGGCTGTTCGCGCAAGAGACGACACATTCGCAGCACGCCTTTGTGCTGCGGGGATTTTGAAGCCAGAGATCTACTTCCGCACGTACTCATGGAGGGATCCGGGAGACATAGGTTCTCGTTGTACACCTATGTGTACAAATCCACGAGGTGCAACACTTGGAGCACTTTAGATGTCGTGAGACAGACTGCTACACGGTGTTGGAGCAAGGGGTGACCTATGAGGAGCTTCGTGACCTTGAGGTCGGCTACGAGCACGACTAATTCAACCACGTTCCCCTCGGACCGTTAAACACTTTCGGGCTACAAGAGAATGTATCTGAAACCTCTTGGCCATTACTGTATTAGTTGTTGATAGATTTTGCACAATCGGGGTTTCCCACGTAGTAAAATTTTTGATTTTCTGCCCCAGAACCCCAGCAGTGGTATCAAAGTCGATCTATGTGTGGTAGTACTGTATGGCCAGTACGCACACGGGCATTGATGCTATAGTTGTTACCCTCCCACATGTACTTGTTTATATCGCGGGATTATTTGATGAAGCGGCCCGGACCGAGCGTACTCTTACGCGAGATTGGTTCCATGCTCAACATACTGCTTGTTCTGTATAAGTGGCTAGCGGGTGTCTGTCTCTGTTACAACTAGGTAGGAAACGCGGCTTTCCGCTTGCTAGCCCGCCTTGTGGACAGGATGGTATAAACAATCGCTTTGAAAAAATGAAGCTAAGACATTATATACAGGCAATTTTATTAGACGAAGTTATTTTACATCATAAGCAAAAGATAAGCATGCTTGCGATTTAACCTTCTGTGTTGTTAAATATGAGAAAAAAGACAATGCCGCTTGTAGCAATGTTGACAGCGATTTGAAACAAAATCATTGTTCATTTGTAGTAGTGGCAGTGACGGTATGTAGCATCGACATCGGTGTCTTGCAGCACCACCGGAAGCTCACATAAGTTTTGAGGTTAAATAAAATACAGAGTTACAGAATGAACCGAAGTTACAACCGAGTTACAGCATAAAAGTCTTGGCAGAATAAAATACAAAGTTACAGCATAAAAGTCCGTAGCACATTCAAAACCTTTCATATTTGTCCCGAATTTGATGTTTCAAAGTTCACATCTTGTCTTCTCTGTCATCCCAACCGCACGCTGCTCCCTGGCAGTCCGCCACCACTCCGCTCGCCTCCAGAGGCCTCCTGCAGGGTCGCCCCACCTTTCCATGCTCGTTGTAGGAGCCCTCCCGCGGGGTTCGCCCTGCTCCGCCCGTGCGGCATGCCGCCGCTCCTCTCGCCGACGGAGGGCTGGTACCGATGGGGGGGGAGGCCGCGTAGCTCCTGTTCCTGCTCCGTCCTCCTCGCCACGTTCCCTTACCCGGCATCGAGCTCGCCCTCCGCCGCCTCTTCCTCGTCGACCAAGCCGTCAAAGCACCGAAGCTCCTCCGTCGACCGAGCCTAGCGCAAGCGCCCTCCTCCAAGCCCCTCTTGCAGACGTCCTCTTCGCTGCCGGCCTAGCGTACCTGCTGCCGTTCTAGACTACCCTCCCGAGCGCCCTCCGCCCAGCCTCCTGCAGTTTCAGAAACGATGAACAAGTTCAGATACAATGACAGTGTTAACATAGAACAGCTGGGTGTGCATGTGTATAGTTTCGGTTAACAACACCACCCAGTCCTGCCCATGTTTTGTTGCACGATCACACAATCAGTTGTTTTAGTTGTACATGATTGAGAGCATGTACTTGGATATTTAAATCCCTGCAATATCAATGCAAAAGCGTGTTGAATACTAGCATTACTTTCAGACATAAACCAAGTTTTAGAGACAATAGCAATTTGCAGTTTCAGAGACGGTGACAGAATATAAGTTTGAGTTCAGTAGGGCAATTTGCATTATCTCAAGCATATGTACCAAAAGAGATCACTACAGGAATGGGAAGCTACGCCGACGGCCGGTCGCTACGCCGACGGCCAAACGTCGGGGCCATCGGCGTAGCCATCGTCTAGGCCAGCTCTGCCAAGAAAACGTCGGGGCCGTCGACGTAACAAAGTTGCAGGAGGAAGTTTTCCTTTTCGTCGCATCAAAAAGCCATTTTCTATTTTCCGAGCATAAAAATGACGGTTTTGTGAAGCAACCACCAAATGGATAATTAAAAATACTACCACCACATTTTACAAAAATACTATACCACCTTATATGGACAATATCCCAACAGGGGGATCTGAAACCTTTCCGTTCATCTTTGGTGAAAAAGATAAATTCCTGCCGAATCGGCAGGAAGTGGGTCAGATATAAACTACAGGTACATGATCCGATGCTCATGTTTTTTTACAAAAATCTTTTTTAGGTTCACAATATGCTATTTTATCAAAGATCCAATAAAAGTTTCGCGAGGCTCGGCCCCGAGCTAAGAATCTTTATGTCCGTCGTTCGACAAAGTTTGACGATAGTTTAAAACGGGCATAAAAATTTCAAAAACGATCGAAACAATGCAAAACCTTCGCGTGGTGTCATATTATGTGACATGGTTATAAGGAAAAATAGCAAACTTGATATATTGATTATGTCTCAAAAAAACATTCACAAAATGACCTATCTCATTCGAGGTTTCTTGGCTTTCGGGTCAAATGACCAATGTTATGGCTAGAATCAAGGCATAGTTTATGATAATGTATCCATATTATGCATACACATGCATCATGGGATGGCGAACAATGTTGCAGGAGGAAGTTTTCCTTTTCGTCGCACCAAAAAGCCATTTTCTATTTTCCGAGCATAAAAAACGGACGATTTTGTGAATTAACCACCAAATGGCTAATTAAAAATACTACCACCATATTTTACAAAAATACTATACCACCTTATATAGACAATGTCCCAATAGGGGGATCCGAAACCTTTCCGTCCACCTTTGGTGCAAAAGACAAATTCGTGCTGAATCGATAGAAAGTGGGTGAGATATGAACTACAGGTACATGATCCGATGCTCATGTTTTTTTACAAAAATATTTTTTAGGTTCACAATATGCTATTTTATCAAAGATCCAATGCAATTTTTCCTTTTCATCGCACCAAAAAGGCATTTTTCATTATCCGAGCGCAAAAAGGGGATTTCTAAAGCAACCACCAAATAGCTAATTCAAAAACAGAGGATTTGTGATTAGTTGATATGGATATCATATTTGGATTCCTCTCATTTTCTGATCAATTTAGACATATTATTTGTTGAATTTCGATTTACATATTTAAATATATTAATTATTCTATATTATATAGAAAAATACAAAAAAAATAAAATTATTATATTTTTATTTGAATTCAATAATATTTTACTTATTCATTAATATTTACTTAAATAATTGTTTGTAATTTCAAAAAATACAAACATGTGACATGATGATATAAGAGTTAATAGGGTTGATATCATAGTATTAACACCAATGTATAAATTACTTTGTGGAAACGGATTCTGAAGGAACGAGAAAGTTAAGCGTGCTGAAGATGGAATAGTATTATGATGGGTGACCTGCTGGGAAGTTTGACTAAGACTGAAATTTAATCAAATATTAAGTATAATTAGTGTTAAAAATGTTCAAAGTAGGAGATTAACAAGTGAAACAATTCAAAGAATAAAAAAATTGAGAAAAAAATAAAAAAATATTTTTTTTCAAAAAAAAATATTTTTGCAACCGGCCGATAGTCTATGCCGACGGCCGCTACGCCGACGACAAAGCCCTCGGCGTAGCATACGCCGACGGCATTTCGATACGCCGACGGCATTTCGATACGCCGACGGCTTGAGTGTGCTCCGCCGAGGGAGATCTTTGCCGAGGAGGCTACGCCGAGGGCAGCCCTCGGTGTACCATACGCCGAGGGTATTTTGGCCTACGCCGACGGCCTTTTGCCCTCGGCGTAGCGTGCGCGTCCCGTAGTGGATGTAAAAACCTATAGCACAGTGAGACACAACAAGCATTATCTTACCTGTAGTTTGTGTCAGCACCAGCACCGTTCCAGTCTCCTGGGATAGACTTCGGGTCGAATGTGACAACACCAACGATCTCTGTGATCATCTAAAGAAAGGGAGAGTTGCCACTTAATATTTAATCAAATATTAAGTATAATTAGTGTTAAAAATGTTCAAAGTAGGAGATTAACAAGTGAAACAATTCAAAGAATAAAAAAATTGAGAAAAAAATAAAAAAATATTTTTTTTCAAAAAAAAATGTTTTTGCAACCGGCCGATAGTCTATGCCGACGGCCGCTACGCCGACGACAAAGCCCTCGGCATAGCATACGCCGACGAAATTTCGATACGCCGACGGCTTGAGTGTGCTCCGTCGAGGGAGATCTTTGCCGAGGAGGCTACGCCGAGGGCAGCCCTCGGTGTACCATACGCCGAGGGTATTTTGGCCTACGCCGACGGCCTTTTGCCCTCAGCGTAGCGCGCGCTTCCCGTAGTGGATGTAAAAACCTATGGCACAGTGAGACACAACAAGCATTGTCTTACCTGTAGTTTGTGTCAGCACCAGCACCGTTCCAGTCTCCTGGGATGGGCTTCGGGTCGAATGTGACAACACCAACGATCTCTGTGATCATCTAAAGAAAGGGAGAGTTGCCACTTAATAATCACACTAATGTTAACTGAAAACTAATGTTGTTTGAGATAACACTCATCACAAGGATATGGCCAAAATAAGATCACATGAGTAATCCAGATCATCTTCCTGATTTAATAATCAATTTATACCTCAAGAATGTAGCGAGCAACCCACACCTGGTCACCAGTAGAAATGCCGATGCTTGGGCCAACTTGGAACTCCCACTGAAAGCCAATCATAATTTTACCATGGTCAGAAAGACAATAATTTTTCAAGATACGGAAGATGATAAAATGTATAGAAGTAGTATTCAGTAGTGGTACTGATCATTTTGTCCACATAATGGTTAAAATAACATCTGAAAAAAATGCAATGAGACAATGTTCCTAATAGCAGTATGAGTTCGAGTCAAAGAACCAAAATCTGGATGAATATATGTCAGGGCTTAACAAAAACATGCTAAAGCTCACCTGGCCTTGCTTATTGACTTTGAAAATTCTCGAACTTCTAATTTATGCTAGCTATGGCTTTTGGCTATTTCCACCACTTTTCTTTATTTTCTTCATGTAGTATCCGTATCTCTAATCATGAATTAAAGTTCTACATTGCAATCTTACATACTACTACTCAGATGATTGATGCCATCTAGATGAAGCAATCTCGATGCAATAGAAGTAGTCTAATTAGTTTGGTCCCATATATTAAATCAACATAGTCGAATTACAAAGAACATGGTCAAAACAATACATGATATTATTCTAAAAAAATTGCACATGGAAATGATATCCTAAAACTATCTAGCGTATCACCAATCTCCACCATCTCTGGCCGGCATCAACCATTCGCTTTCCAATCTACAATAAAAAAGTATTGAACATCGTAACATACAACTACTAAGAAAGAAAACATGCTTAATAGATTAAACAATTGAAGGAGTATCATCCTTAAATTATATTGAGCGCTAAGGAGTACCTAGCATCAATCAAACAAGCATAAGGAAAGAGACAACTTACACAATGAATGATTTCAATAGCAACTACACAAGAGGCTCCATACCGCCCAAGTGCGGATGAATGACCTTCAGCTCTCAGGAAATAATTCAAGAGCTCCATGGAGGGAGATCAAAAAAGATAAACCACCTCTCACTGCTAAACTGCATGATGCCAACATGTTGAGTATAAAATATATAATGTGCATTTCAGCTTTTTCCTCCCATGCTTAGACGTTTCTCCCTTTTCATCCGATGATGATCCGTAAACAACTAATTAGTAAAAACATTTAGAATTCTTATCATCAATGTTGAATATCTTATTCTTTACCTCGTTAATAGGCACTAGTGTCGTCCTCATAATCTCCGTCCTCTTCATCATTAATATTTGTCATGATTCTTCATCACTATACAATATAAATGTCGAAACAAGGTTATTCAGCGGCATCTTTATATATGCATCGTATTCTCATGTTCTATGTTCCTCACGTGTTGATCATTGCATCGAACAATAGTAAGTTTACTCTGTCGAATCTACTATACTACAAGAACCTAAACGATAAGTGAAAAAAATTGTTTTATAAATCAATGTAGCACGTACTAGTCATTATATATGGAAACGGCCAATTAGAACTAAATTAATTAATGATCACACACACATATATTCATTTTCCAAGGACCTAAGGACGGGGGTGCAGATGAGATCGGACATGGCCATACAATATTTTAATGATCAGTCATTATCAGGATGCAACGGCCAACATAGAGGATCATTACAAGATTACTAAAAGCATAAGCAGCAAGAATAGACAGACCTGATCAAGCAGTATTGCATCAGGGAGAAGAACGTGGACAGGGATGATGAGGCCGTGGATTATACTGAAACCGATGATCTCGAGTAGTAGCTTGCTGAAAACGGGGAGAACGCGACAGCCTTGAACGTGAGGACGTCGTAGGCTAGGGCGATGCAGGGTTCCCTCCTTCATGTAGTTGTGTCCTTGTACACTCCACGACCGGCTGCGGCGGCAACTCGGCGGCAACGGCTGCGATGGCACAAAGAAGAGCGCAGGAAAGACTCGATGTTGAGACACCCCGCTGATGGGTCGCAATGGAGAAAAATCGATAGAGAGTACCCGAGCTTTGCAGATGACACAAGGAACTGAAGGTTTGGTCTAAGTACAGATGGCATGAATCCTTTTGGAGAGCAGAGCTACAGTCATAGCACCTGGCATGTAACTCTATGTATATATAACCTGCCTCCTTGGTTGTTCATGAAGCGGGAGTTCATTATGATGCCAGTGCTCATCCAAGGCCCGAAGCAACCCGGCAATGAAATTGATGTCTATCTAAGGCCATTCGTTGAAGAACTACTATAGTTGTGGCGCGACGAAGGTGTTCGTATGTGGGATGAGCACAAACAGGAGTCATTTGACCTACGGGCGTTGTTGTTCGCAACCATAAATGATTGGCCTGCTCTTAGTAACCTTTCAGGACAGTCAAACAAGGGATACAATGCATGCACGCATTGTTTAGATGATACTGAAAGTATATATTTGGATAAAGGTAAGAAGAATGTGTACTTGGGGAATCGTCGATTTCTTTCGGATAGGCATCCCGCAAGAAAGAAAGGCAAGCACTGGTAGAGAACGCCCCATGCGTCCCGGTTGGTAAGGGCCATTAGTCCCGGTTGCCCAACCGGGACGGGGCAATCGGGACTAAAGCTCTAACCTTTAGTCCCGGTTGCCCCACCAACCGGGACAAATGGGGGCACACGTGGCGGCATCAGAGCGCGAGGGGGGTGGAGCATTTGTCCCGGTTCGTAACACGAACCGGGACAAATGGGGCACACGTGGCGGCATCAGAGCGCGAGGGGGGGTGGAGCTTTAGTCCCGGTTCGTAACACGAACCGGGACTAATAACCTGCTGCCGCGGCAGAGATTTGGCCCATTTCCGCCATGCGTAGAATTCATTTTGGCACATTTTGTTGCCGCGGCAGCATTTTCGCCACTTTTTGTGCCGCGGCAGAGAATTCATTTAGGTTGTTTTATTGTTTATTTAGTGTTTTGCACTTATCAATGAAGGAACCTTATATTACACAAGATCATCATGACAACATTTTACAATCCCTTGAAAGTTGCTATTTTTACAATCCCTATTGTCTATACACAGCCGAATAGTATTCTCCTTTTGGGTCTAGGACTTCTGCATCCAAGAATCCCGCCAATTCCTCCTGTATTGCTCGTATGCGATCCTTTGGTAGAAGACCGTCCCGTAGACGTTCGATCTGATTTAAAAAAGGAGTCAGCCTATATGAATATGAAACTAAACACAATTTGATTGTAATTAAAAACTATAGAAATTGTTTACATACGTGGAGTTGCTCTAAATTTCTGCCCTTCTCATCGACGTCGCCGGATGAACTCGCATACATAGTATCCACATAGATTGTTACCTGGTCCTCGTCGGGCACTTTACGACAACAGAGTTCAATCAAAATAATAATCAAGCATGATAATAACTGTATCAAAACTAGAATCAAAGAGATGCGCGGATATAGCTAGTGGTGCTTACATCTAGTGGTTGAAATGTAAGCTCCTCTTTCCAAACACCCCTAGCCTTCTTGGTGAACTGTTTCCAAGCTGCCCGCGAGAAAAGCGAATAAAATAAGTTATTAAGTACTTGATATCATAAAATTCACGAACGTTGCCGATATAGTGTCGTAATGATTAGAATTACACCGGAGAAGTATCTGCATGTCCTTCCACGTCTCAAGGGGTTTATGTTTCGAGTCCATGACTAGTACACGCCATTTGTCAAGTTGAATGATTAACAGAATATAGTGGTACCTGCGAATGCAGAACTTATCAATTATATACTTAACATCGAGTAAGCGAAATAGAAAGTGTATACAAGACAATAACACTCACTGGAAGTTGTAAGGAAATAGTATTTCCCTTTTGGTTTCTTGAAACCTTAACGCGTGTACTATATTATCCTCCGTATCCTGGGGGCTTATTTTGAGATTAGCTTCATGAACCCAATATGGGTCAATGAAGCCAATGTCATAGATTTGTCCTCTGCTGCATTCGAGAATCTTCATTATGCATATTAAAGTATGATTATATACATGCAATAAACAAAATAATATAGATGGAGACTAAATTAATTACAGAATTAGTACTTACAGACAATAGGCACTCATGATCGATTTGTCCAAGGCGTCTTGATTGAATAATTGAAATAGTTCATCAAATTCAATGGATATCATGTCATCCTTATCTTTCCCATGATGCTTTTTTGTAACCCTCAGCACTATCCAGTTAGCCCCGGCACTTGTGGCATGCATGTACCGCTTATGCAATCTTCGCATTTTGTTGAAAGATTGTTTACCTCCTCGTTTGACGAGAGGTTTTCCGATCGGTATTGGTATGCTACTTCACTCACGGGAAGAACTCTAACTGGGATAAGTCGGGCAATACTCATACCTTGAGCAGCGGCAGCTTCTCCAGACAGTGCAACTACCTGGATCATCTTGCTCTTGCCCCATATTTGCTCGACCCACATTGGTTTGAGAAATCACCTTGAGAGGGGCGCAAGTCTGTTTTGCTTGTTCTCCGAGCTGGGCAACAGATTTCCGCTTGCATCGATCGCTCTTGAGGC
The DNA here is from genome assembly GCA_030063025.1 of Avena longiglumis. Lineage (NCBI taxonomy): Eukaryota > Viridiplantae > Streptophyta > Magnoliopsida > Poales > Poaceae > Avena > Avena longiglumis. The sequence continues at coordinate 539,973,665 of CP125973.1, forward strand.
TTTTTGTGCCGCATGTGACTTGAGAATAGAACGCTCATAGTCCGATGACAGCTTTGGCTCGGGTTGATGAAGAGTCTTTAGCATTTTCAACACTTTGGATTTTTCTTCTTTGGTCTGGGAACTCGGCTCTTCGCCGCCTCAGCTTAGCAAAACGCTGTCGCTTCCGCATCAACGATCGCCAGATCTCCTCTTCAAGATACCATAAGCTCTCTTGGGAGGAACCGTTGGTACTTTTGGAAGAGGCTCTTGTTTACGTTCGGCGATCGCCACGACGCATAGTAGCGGTACGCTACGCTTTTATCCCGAGGCGCGGCGATGGCTCCGCGGGCGATGGCTGCACCGGAGACGGTGAGCCGACGGAGCGGTGAGGCGACGAAGACGGCTGCCATGGCGGCGACGACCTCCTGGAGACGGTGAGGCGGCGAAGATGGCCTTGGCGTGTGATTTGAAGCACGATACAATCCTTGGCCATAGAATGGTGACGCGTTTTTGCGTCACCAAAGACATCACATCCCTTCACCGCAGGGTAGTGAAGATCCAAAACCTCAAAGGTGGGCATGATTTCATCCACGCCGACAACAGCGTAGCCCTCTGAACCGGACGACCGTGGTAAGTTGGTGTGGGTCCAATTGGTAAGGCATAGACCGCCACCTTCATTGATATGTTCACAACTTTGACATGTAGCTCGCAGTGTGTCATCTACGTGATATCATCCATCGGGTAGCCAACAGAGCCATCGCTTGCATCATCGGCATCGCCATTGTCATCACCGGGACCTCGGTGGAAGCCACATCGCTTTTCGATTATTCGATAGGCGGTAGCATCGAATGCAAGGTGCTACTTGAGATGGGCGGTAGTACTTTGCTCTTTAAGTGAGTTAATTTCATCTTGTTGTTGCTTTAATCGTTCTTCAATTAAACGCATTCGCTCTTCTCGACTTTCGCTTCAACCGCCGCCTGCCCTTACTCCTCTGACGGCTTCTATCAGGATATTTCTTCCTCTCTTCGGGAAACCCAGTCCTCCATGATTGGGAGCCTATTGTGCCTCGTGTTCGTCCATCATGTTCCTTATTTACAAGGGCGAGTCTGAGCTCATCATTCTCTCTATCGGGAATGAAGTCCCCATCTTTAACAGCCTTTACTGCTTTTCTCATCCTCTCGATTGGCAAGGGGTCTTCTTTATGTCGTATGTTATATATACACCTCCCTTCCGAGTCCAACGTGCCCCCATGCCCGTAAAACCAATTACTTGCACGTTCTACCCAATCGTCTGTCTCTGGGGTGATATTTTTATCACGCAGTTCCTGCTCAAGTTTCTCCCACTTAGGAATGCCAACCTTGTAGCCACCTTGCCCCATAGTATGGTGATACTTCTTCTTAGCAGCATTCACCTTATTCGTTTCAGATATTTTCTTAGCTTTTTCTGATTTCTTGTATTCCACAAACTCATCCCAGAATGGTTTTATCTTCTCAAACTGAATATTCTTGAAATCGGGAGTCTTCTCTTTCACGACATAGTCAAGGTGCAATCTTTTCTTCCAGTTGGTGAAACACTGGGCCATCTTCTTCAAAGCCCACTCCCTGACCTTAGCCTCCATGGCTCTCCCATGTTGTAAGGCGTCCTCAACTGGATCCTCCGCATTTGGATCCAGCTCTATCTTCGGTAGTTTGAAATTAACCATGAGCCTCTTCCACAGTAAATCTTTGGCGTGGTTAGGGACAAATAAACATGTTCCCTCTTCATCCGCTTTAGCAGGCCTATTCCAATTTCTAATGGTGATCGGGATTAAGTCCCTAACGATTACTCCGCATTGTGCCACAAATTTGGTTGCGACAACTTCGGGAGCTGTCGGTCTGCCGTCTTCAGCGACATCTTCGATCCTAAACCTCTCATGGTCTTGCAACTTTTTGGTTGGGCCTCGTCTGCTCTTTTCAGTAGATTCCTTCGATCCGGAGGGCTAAAAGAAGAAAGATCGTCGTTACTATTTCTATATAGATAGCAGATGATTAATTAATGAATTGATTTATATTACATGCACCTCGCCGGAGCGGTCGTCTTCTCGGTTACACAAGGCATCGCCTTCTCCCTCGCGGAAGGCAACACCTTCAACCTCAAACAAGTTGTCTACTCCGGTAAAAAGAGGATCACCCTCACCGGAGTTGTTCAGAAACGTTGATACGTCTAAATTATCTTCCCCACGGATCACACCTTGGATCAACTCTTCCTTTTCTTCGTCTCTGACGTGTGGGTCCATATTTTCTGCATAGGTGGAAAAACGAATAAGTCAAAGCGGCTAAAGGAGAAAGTTACGAATAAGTCAAAGCGGCTAACGAATATTTTCCGGATCGAAGGTGAAACCCTAATATATACATACACAATAATAAAAATGAAGAGAAACCCTAAACCCTAAGTCTATGAGAGGGGAACATGAGTATAAGGCTACAAAAGGTCTTCGATCTATCTATGGTCTTGATCTCGGTCTTCAATCTCAATCTCGATATCGTATTCTACCGAGAAGAACCAAATCACTTGGAAAAAGGGAAACAATCAACACATGGCATCGATGCAATGCTCAAGCAATGATGATGATATGACAAGTTAATGTGCATTGGAATGTAACCCTAAAGCATTCTCGACAAGTTAATCGGGGTTCCGAGGGGCGCAAACCCTAACTCAAGGAACTCCGGAATCACCTGTTAGGGTTACTAGGGTGTTCTAATTAAACTTGTGATTTAATTAGATCTATCTATGGTCTTGATCTCGGTCTTCGATCTCGATCTCGATATCGTATTCTACCGAGAAGAACCAAATCACCGGAAAGAAAGGGAAACAATCAACACATGGAATCGATGCAATGCTCAAGCAATGATGATGATACGACAAGTTAATGTCGATCTGGAGGAGGAAGAAGATGGTGGACTTGATTGCCTTTTCAAGTTTCTTTTAGGGTCGTCGGTGCTTATTTTCTGGGCCTCTGTGTAATTTTTATTTCTTAGGCCTCCTGTACTCCAGTGACATTATTGCAGCAATATATTTCGGGTGCTCTGCACCCGTAATCCGTTCAAAAAAAATCAATCTAATTCGGGTGCTCTGTTTTCACTGGCGGAGCTTAGTTAGGGCCAAAGCTGGCCGTGGCCGCCAAATTTTTTGCACAACTGTTTTACTACTAGTCTTGCTACGCATCGAGCCCCAGCCAGAAAAGCGATGGAGCAGGGTGTTACAGGAGACCGGCGTGGCCGCATCCATCCGGAGGGTGGCTGCAGCCTCGTGCACGACCGCATGTGAGGTTCGATGGCCGACAAACAAAGTTTCGTGGTATTTTTTTATTTTTTCCATGGCATTTTTGGTTTTTAGGATTTCTTTGGGGTTTTCTTGCTCTGGATCCTAATCGTGTGATGGGGAGTGGTGTCACGCCATAGCAAACTCCTTTTTTTGAAAGAATTTATATGTGTGTACACTTTTTTTCAAAAAAAATTATATATGTATACACACCTCATATATGTATGATCTCCTGAACCAAAGATATTGAGTATTGGCTAACGCATAATTACCCAGTGAAGTACTATATGGTTTACAATTGCAAATTTTTGTGCTCTGTTTTAGTTCGGCCCGCCCAAGATTTTCTTCGAAGCTCCGCCGCTGTCTGTTTTGCCACCAGCAGCAGAGGGAGGGGGAGGACAGAGAGGCAGGGAGGGGCGGCGCCGTACCTGACGCGCGGCGGTGGGGGAAGGAGACGCGGCGCGGCTGGCGTCGACGGGAAGCAGAGACAGGCGCGGCCGGTCGTCGGGGAAGGAGACGGCGCGGTCGTCAGCTTGAGGAAGAGACGCGGCGGCCGAGGCGAGGCGTGACGACGGAGCCGCTATGGGGAGCCTTGGCCGGTGGCGGGCAGCTGGCGGGCGTCGTCACGAGGGCAAGAGGCAGAAGTGAGTGGGGAAGGGAAGAAGAAGAGAGGCACGGTTATAACTAAAGGCCTTTAGTCGGTTCGTGGCTCCAACCGGGACTAAAGGTTCATGCGTCCGGTTGGAGCCACCAACCGACCTATAGTCAATTTTCAGCGGTGAAGGGCGGCAGAGGACTCTTCCGTCCGGTTGGTGGCTCCAACCGGACGTATTCTGCTTTCAAATTTTTCAGTTATTTTCTCTCTTTCCGCCTTTTTTTATTTTGGGGTTTAAATTTGTAATGTTTTTAAATGATAATTAATTTGGAATTTAGAAAAACTTTAAACATAAAAAGTGTTTGGATTTGAATAAATAATTGAAACCATTTTCTGTTTGAAAAATAATTAATGTAACCATTTAAAATATGAACCATTTACAATTAAAATGAATTAACTTATATTTTTTAATATCAATTTGGAATTTAGAAAACTTTAAATATAAGAAGTGTATGGATTTTAATAAATAATTCAAAAACATATTCTATTTTTAAAAATAATTAATGTAACCTTTTAAAATGAATTAACTTATATTTTTGAATATTAATTTGGAATTTAGAAAAACTTTAAATATAAGAAGTGTATGGATTTGAATAAATAATTCAAAAACATATTCTATTTTTAAAAATAATTAATGTAACCTTTTAAAATGAATTAACTTATATTTTTGAATATTAATTTGGAATTTAGAAAAATTTAAACATAAAAAGTGTTTGATTTAAATAAATAATTCAAAAACATTTTCTTTTAAAAAATAATTAATGTAACCATTTAAAATATGAACCATTTACAATTAAAAATGAATTAACTTATATTTTTTAATATCAATTTGGAATTTAGAAAACTTTAAACATAAGAAGTGTTTGGATTTTGAACTTATATGCCGGTTTTTTGAATTTATTATGCCCGTTTTGAATTATCCGAATTTCTAACTATGGTCGAACCGGTGTGCATGAAGATAGGGAGGCATCGTTAGAACTTGCATTGGATCTCTGAAGAAACCACATATTGCGAGTCTAAAATGATTTTTCAAAAATCACGGGCGATAGATCATGTACTTAGTACAAACCGGACCACTTCCCGCCGATTCGGAGACATTTGTCCTTTTACCGGGATGGACGAAAAGGTTTGAGATGTACCGGTTGGGATATAGTCCATGTAAGGTGGTCTAGTATTTTAGGAAAATAGACGGTAGCATTCGAAACGGCATTTTGGTGGTTACTTCACAAAGCGACCTGCTTTTTGCTTCGGAAAATGGAAAAGGGATTTTCCGTATGCAAAAGGAAAACTTCCTCCTGCAACATTGTTCTACATACCAATGTCCACACACATGCATAATATGGGCACAACATCACAAACTATGCCATGATTCAGCACATAACATCGGTCATTTGGATCGAAAGCCATGAAACCTCGAACATGATAGGTCATTTTGTGAAGGTTTTTTCGAAACATGATCAATATACCAAGTCTGGTGTTTTTCCTTTCAACTATGTAACATAATATGACACCACGCGAAGGATTTTCATTGTTCGGGTTTTTTTTGAATTTATTATGCCCGTTTTGAATTATCTGAATTTCTAACTATGGTCGAACCGGTGTGCATGAAGATAGGGGACGGGCATCGTTAGAACTTGCATTGGATCTCTGAAGAAACCACATATTGCGAGTCTAAAAATGATTTTTTCAAAAATCACAGGCGATAGATCATGTACGTAGTACAAACCGGACCCACTTCCTGCCGATTCTACAGACATTTGTCCTTTTACCCGGATGGACGAAAAGGTTTGAGATGTACCGTTGGGATATAGTCCATGTAAGGTGGTCTAGTATTTTAGGAAAATAGGACGGTAGCATTCTGAAACGGCATTTTGGTGGTTACTTCACAAACGACCCGCTTTTTGCGCCGAAAATGGAAAAGGGATTTTCCGTATACAAAAAGGAAAACTTCCTCTGCAACATTGTTCTACATACCAATGTCCACACACATGCATAATATGGGCACAACATCACAAACTATGCCGTGATTCAAACATAACATCGGTCATTTGGACCGAAAGCCATGAAACCTCGAACATGATAGGTCATTTTGTGAAGGTTTTTGAAACATGATCAATATACCAAGTCTGGTATTTTTCCTTTCAACTATGTAACATAATATGACACCACGAAGGATTTTCATTGTTCGGTTTTTTTGAATTTATTATGCCCGTTTTGAATTATCCGAATTTCTAACTATGGTCGAACCGGTGTGCATGAAGATAGGGACGGCATCGTTAGAACTTTCATTGGATCTCTGAAGAAACCACATATTGCGAGTCTAAAATGATTTTTCAAAAATCACGGCGATAGATCATGTACCTGTAGTACAAACCGGACCCACTTCCTACCGATTCGGCAGACATTTGTCCTTTTTACCCGGGATGGACGAAAAGGTTTGAGATGTACCGGTTGGGATATAGTCCATGTAAGGTGGTCTAGTATTTTAGGAAAATAGGACGGTAGCATTTTGAAACGGCATTTTGGTGGTTACTTCAAAAAACGACCCGTTTTTTGCGCTCGGAAAATGGAAAAGGGATTTTCCGTGCGACAAAAAGGAAAACTTCCTCCTGCAACATTGTTCTACATACCAATGTCCACACACATGCATAATATGGGCACAACATCACAAACTATGCCGTGATTCAGCACATAACATCGGTCATTTGGACCGAAAGCCATGAAACCTCGAACATGATAGGTCATTTTGTGAAGGTTTTGAAACATGATCAATATACCAAGTCGGTATTTTGTGAAACATGATCATTGTTAAGACACATTTAGTCCCGGATGTAGTCACAAACCGGGACTAAAGGGATTGCGGCAGAGTGGGCCAGACAACACTAATAATAGGGGTGAGTGTCGACATTATGTCGTGTGGCTTGTACCTTGTCCCGGATGGTGTCACCAACCGGGACTAAAGATGAACCTTTAGTCCCGGTTGGAGACACCAACCGGGACTAAAGATGAGTCAGCACTAATAATAGGGGTGAGTGTCGACATTATGCCGAGCTGCTTGTACTATAAATATGCATCCTTGTGAGTCCATCCTCCGGCCAGTTTGAGGCATCTCCAAGATGGTTTTCGAGCAGGACACCATGCGGCCTGTCGAGGAGATGCCGACGGAGCCTGGGCCTCCCAGATCTCGAGAATCGGTCATAGAGGCACTCCTAATATGTGAAATTAGTTAGCTCCTAGGCGTATTGATCTAGTTAGTGAAGTTACAAGCTGCAAGATGGTTTTCGAGAGCGAGGACACCACTGCGGCCAGTTCGGGAGATGCCGACGAGCCCAGTCCTCCGGCATCTCCAGAACTGGTCATAGAGGCACTCCTAATATGTGAAATTAGTTAGCTCCGAGGCGTATTGATCTAGTTAGTGAAGTTACAAGCTGCAAGATGGTTTTGAGAGCAGGACACCACTGCGCGGCCAGGAGATGCCGACGGAGCCAGGCCTCCCGGCATCTCCGAGAAACTGTTCAGAGGCACTCCTAATATGTGAAATTAGTTAGCTCAGGCATTGATCTAGTTAGTGAAGTTACAAGCTGCAAGATGGTTTTCGAGAGCAGGGACACCACCGCGGCCAGTTTCAGGGAGATGCCGACGGAGCCCAGTCGTCCGGCATCTCCGAGAAACTGGTCATAGAGGCACTCCCTCTCCAGCCACAAAATGGGACTAACACTCAAGACATTTATTAATATTTAAAAACTGAGACTACAAAACCGGGACTAAAGGCCACAAACCGCGAAAGATATCCTTCGGTCAAGCCACAAACCGCGAAAGACATGAACTAGAGTTACATAATATGAGCATGAACTTCTTGGCATATGTCATTCCTTATGACCGCTTCAGACGTAACCATGGAGCATCTTCTTTACTTAACGGAATGCTTGGGCCGGTTTTCACCGTGAAGGGTGGAATTTCATCAAACTTATTATAATCTTACGACATGTCATCTTGTCCTCGATTCCCACGATGTTTCTTTTCCCTGAAAGAACTATGTGACGCTTTGGCTCATCATATGATGTATTCGTTTGCATATTTTTTCTTTTTTTCGGTTTGGAGGACATGTCCTTCACATAGAAAACCTGAGACACATCATTGGCTAGGACGAATGGTTCATCTCTATAACCAAGATTGTTGAGATCCACTGTTGTCATGCTTGGGTCAGTTGTTATCATCATCTTCTTCTTCACCATATTCCATCATAACCCCTCTTTCCCCGTGCTTGGTCCAGCAATTATAGTTGGGCATGAAACCTTTCATAATCAGGTGGCCGCGAATGATTTTCGAGGAAGAGTACTCCTTGTTGTTCCGACATTGAACACATGGACAACGTATAAATCCATTCTCTTTGTTTGCCCTAGCCACATCGATAAATTTATCCACGCCTTTGATATACCCGGCTACCCGCCGGTCACCGTACATCCATTCCCGACCGTTCATCTGCATCATATAAGTAAGTTTATCAAAAAACAGGACATCATAAATAGTGAAATAACCAATTCACACCGACACATGAATTGTATCAATGACCTAGAAAAGATAGGATTGCTAACCTCGATCGAGGGAAATAAAGAGGAGAAAGCTCAAGTGCGTCTGGACACCTTCTATATTTTTGTTCTATGAGAAATTCAACTGGATTTTTCACTCAAACATTTCAACAAACACCTTCAATGCATGCATGAGAAAAACTATCACACACCCTCACACCTTACACCATTCAAAAACAGAGTGGAGGCAGAGGGGGTCGTTGCATTTATAGAGGGCAAGGGTCTTTAGTCGGTTGGAGCCGAATCAGGGACTAAAGGTGCGTACACGCCACGTGGCTGTGGCCAAACCTTTAGTCGGTTGGTGGCTCCAACCGACGCATGCTCTACCAACCGGGACCCATGCCCCTGGCCCTGCGTGCTCCAAGGGACGCGTGAAGATTAGTCCCGGTTGGTGGCGCAACCGGGACTAATGCTCCCAGGGGTGGCGAACGGATGGCCCTTTTTCCTCTAGTGAAGCATTTTAATGGTGAGGCAGATCACCGGAAGAAGCCTATCTGCTGTACTGGTGATGATATATTTTGTATGGTCAAGGATCTAGAAGTAATCTTTGGAAAGGGCCCTGACGCTCAATCTGTTCCAAATGACGCTGACGGACATGTGCCCATGTGGAAGAAGAAATCTATATTTTGGGAGCTACCCTATTGGAAAGTTCTAGAGGTCCGGCTTTATGGGCGTGTATGGAAAGACAAAAGATATGCAAGAAGCATGGCAGGACCACCAAGGTATGAAAGGCCGAGACGGCGTGCATCCAATAAAGACAGATAAAGGACGTCTAAGTGCTGCCAGCTATGCTCTTACCAAAGAAGAGAAGGAAATTTTTCTTGAAGTCCTAAGAAGTATGAAGGTCCCCTCTGGATTCTCGTCGAATATATAGGGAATAATAAATATGGCGGAGAAAACATTTTTTTAGAACCTAAAATCTCATGACTGTCACGTGCTTCTGACACAATTGCTTCCGGTTGCATTGAGGGGGATTCTACCGGAAAATGTTCGACCGCCCATTGTGAAGCTATGTGCATTCCTCAATGCTATTTCTCAGAAGGTAGTCGATCCAGAAATTCTACCGAGGTTACAAAATGATGTGTTCCAGTGTCTCGTTAGTTTTGAGCTGGTGTTCCCACCATCCTTCTTCAATATTATGACGCATCTGCTGGTACACCTAGTTGACGAGATTACTATTTTGGGTCCTGTATTTCTACACAATATGTTCCCCTTTGAGAGGTTCATGGGAGTCTTAAAGAAATATGTCCATAACCATGCTAGGCCAGAAGGAAGCATCTCGAAGGGCTATGGAACAGAGGAGGTCATTGAGTTTTGTGTTGACTTTATTCCTGACATTAAGTCGATTGGTGTTCCTGAATCACGGCATGAGGGGAGACTGAGCGGAAAAGGCACACTAGAAAGGAAATAAATAATATGTAGGGACGGACATTCTTTCACTCAAACACACTACACGGTTCTGCATAATTCCACCTTGGCGGCTCCGTATATAAAGGAACACAAGGATATTGTACGCTCAAACAACCCGGGAAAGCATGACTCCTTGATTAGAGATGAACACATGAAGACTTTTGGCGGTTGGTTGCAAACACATCTCATGAATAACAACACTGTTTGTGATGAGTTGTACTTGTTGGCCAGCTCACAATGTTCGACTATATGAACTTACCAAGGGTACGAGATAAATGGGAATACATTTTACACGATCACCCAAGATAAAAAGAGCACCAACCAAAAAAGTGGTGTCCGCTTTGATGCAACAAACGACAATGGGTCAAAGGACACATATTATGGTTACATAGAGGATATTTGGGAACTTGACTATGGACATGCTTTAAAGGTCCCTTTGTTCGGTGCAAATGGGTCAAGCTAACAGGAGGCAGGGTTGAGGTAGACAAAAAATATGGAATGACAACAGTGGATCTCAACAATCTTGCGTACATGAACGAACCATTCGTCCTAGCCAACGATGTGTCTCGGGTTTTCTATGTGAAGGACATGTCTACCAAACCAAGAAAAAGAAAATATAAGCAAACAAATACATCATCAAACGATGAGCCAAAGCGCCACATAGTTCTTTTAGGGAAAAGAAACATCGTAGGAGTGGAGGACAAGACAGAGATGTCCGATGATTATGACAAGTTTCATGAAATTCCGCCGTTTGTAGTGAAGGATGACTCAAGCATCATGTTACTTGATGAAGATGCTCCATGGTTAAGGCCACACGGTCATAAGAAAGTCATATGATGTATTCAGAATTTTGCATGCGGCCGTTTTTTGATGCAATCAATATGTACATATGCATGTATATTATTTTGTGAAGCTTTTACCAAGTATGTTATTTTTTCTGTTTTATAAGAATAATTATACTAACTTTCCATCTGACCGAAGCTTTTAGTCCCGGTTATAGCCACTAACCGGGACTAAAGATATTTCCCGCCATTTCCCACCGCTTCCCGCCATGTTTTCCCGCCCTTTTCCTCTGACCGAAGCTTTTGGTCCCGGTTGTAGCCACTAACCGGGACTAAAGATATTTCCCGCCATTTCCCACCGCTTCCTCTGACCACAAGGCCACCCGCCACAGAGCCACAAGAAGAAGGCCCCTCCCCCGCCCGGCGGTAGCGGCATCGTCTTCCAGGAGACCCCTCCCCCGCCCGCCGTGAATCCGAGACCAGAGTGGCAGGTGCCCCCGGTATATGCCATGGATGGGCTGAGGATCCCCGAAGTGGCAGGTGACGATGACGATGATGATGACGATGACGAAGAAGACCCTGAAGTTGCGTACTATAGGACAAGGCTTGATTATGAATAAAGGGGCGGCTTTAGTCCTGAGTGTTAGCTAGTCGCCGTTTGTCCCAGTTTTTAATATTGAGTGTTAGTCCCGGTTTGTGGCCAGACCTGAACTCAAGGGGGCCTTTCGTCCCGATTCCGTAGTCTCAATTTTTAAATATTAATAAATGTCTTGAGTGTACTAGTCCCGTTTTATGGTTGGACTGGGACTAAAAGGGGGCCTTTAGTTCAGATTCGTACTACGACTTTCCCAAACTATGAAGATGTTGTCCCGATTCGTACTTACCATGAAGATCTGATATCCAAACACGTGTGTTCACATATTAAGGAGTGCCTCTATGACCAGTTTCTTGGAGATGCTAGAGGACTGGGCTCCGGCGGCATCTCCCTGAAACTGGCCGCAGTGGTGTCCCTGCTCTCGAAGACCAACTTGCAGCTTGTAACTTCTCTAACTAGATCAATATGCCTGGGAGCTAACCTAATTTCACATATTAGGGAGTGCCTCTATGACCAGTTTCTTGGAGATGCCGGAGGACTGGGCTCCGGCGGCATCTCTCTGAAACTGGTCGTAGTGGTGTCCCTACTTTCGCAAACCATCGATCTTGGAGATGCCTCAAACTGGCTGGAGGACTGGCCTATTTATAGTACAAGCAGCTTGGCATAGTGTCGACACTCACGACATAATGTCGACACTCACCCCTATTATTATTGCTCACTTGTGTTTTGTCCCGGTTCGTGTCTCCAACCGGGACTAAAGGTTCAGCTTTAGTCCCGGTTGGCGACACCATCCGGGACAAGGTAAAATCTGCACGACATAATGTCGACACTCATCCATATCATTAGTGCTGCCTTCTCTAGCCTGCCTGCCCTAGTCCTGCCTTCCCTAGCCTGCCGCAAGCTTTAGTCCCGGTCCATATTTAGTATGCTAATAAATTTACATTATTGATCTTTTTTTGGGCAAAATTTGATTTATAATACATATTTTGCATCTCCATAGAATAAAAGATATTGAAATAATAATATTAATAAATTAAAACTCTAGTATACAAAAGATATTTTTTAATTCAACAAAATATTAGTTTTATAATAGAATATGCTAATAGATTTACATTATAGATCTTTTTTTCTGCAAAATTTGATTTATAATACATATTTTCCAGCATCACAGAATAAAATATATTGAAATAATAATATTAATAAATTCAAACTCTAGTATACAAAATATATTTTTTAATTCAACAAAATATTAGTTTTATAACAGAATATGCTAATAGATTTACATTATAGATCTTTTTTTCTGCAAAATTTAATTTTAATACATATTTTTCATCATCACAAAATAAAATATATTGAAATAATAATATTAATAAATTCAAACTCTAGTATACAAAATATATTTTTTAATTCAACAAAATATTAGTTTTATAACAGAATATTCTAATAGATTTACATTATAGATCTTTTTTTCTCCAAAATTTGATATATAATACATATTTTTCATCATAACAAAACAAAAGATATAGAAATAATAAATTTAAAGAAATTAACCTCTAGTCCCGGCCCCAGCCTCCAACCGGGACTAAACCTCTAGTCCCGGTTGGAGGGTGGGGCCAGGACTAGAGGCCCTCCCTCTAGTCCCGGTTGGAGACTGGAGCCGGGACTAGAGGTGGTGGGTATAAATTCCCACCGACCTCCTCCCGGCCCGAGTAACTGCACGGGACGCCTCGTTTCTCATCCACGCTGCCAGGCTGCCTCGCCCCGCGTCGTCGCCTCCAGGCCGCTGCCCATCGCCGTAGCTGCCGCAGGTGTCTGCGCCGCCCGCCACGTCGTCGCCTCGCTGGCCTTCGTCCCAGCGTCCATACTGCTTGCCGTCCGAGTCGATGTCGTGTTGGCGCCTCTCGACGACGCTTGATCTGCCGTCGGCGCCTCCTCATGCGCCCTCACCGGCTCATCCCCGCGCCGCCGGTAAGTTTTTTCTTCTGTTTTTTCATAGTGTGTATTAGTATTTAATTATGATATATTAGTTAGTATTTAGGATTTAGTTAGTATTTATTATTTAGGATATATTAGTTAGTATTTAGTTAGTATTTAGGATATATTAGTTAGTATTTAGTGTATTTTTTCAATATATAATGTATGTTAGTTAGTATTTAGGATATTAGGTAGTATTTAGTGTATAGTGTATTTTTTTCCTAAATAGTGTATTTTTTTCAATATATAGTGTATATTGTTTAGTATTTAGGATATTAGTTTGTATTTAGTGTATACATAGTGTATTTTTTCCTAAATAGTGTATTTTTTCCTAAGTAGTGTATATTGTTTAGTATTTAATTAGGATATTAGTTAGTATATAGTGTATATATAGTATATTTTGTTCTAAATAGTGTATTTTTTCCTAAGTAGTGTATATTGTTTAGTATTTAGGATATTAGTTTGTATTTACTGTACATATATTGTATTTTTTCCTAAAGAGTGTATTTTTCGGTCAAATCCATACCTACTTTATGATATGCCCGGGCATCCTCGTAGCCAACTCGGCCAAAGCGAGGGAGTACTACACTCTAGCGGTGTTGTACGAGACTGGGCTCCGCCAGGCTGGCACTGGGAGGTGCTAACGTCAGGGACGCATAGCTTGGTGAGGAATCCGGGTGTCGTTGTCGACCCGGATCTTCTTTGGTGGAGGTCTCGTGGCCTAGGCAGAGTGCAGAGGGAGCCGGCCCCCGAGGAGGTGGTACGATGTCGCGTCAGGGAGGAGGACGAGCACGTCCGTCGCTATATGGTGATGTTGGACGCCAGGGTGGACCCCCATACCTGGCAGGTTCTTCAGGGATCTCACCCTAGTTACAGTCCGGTGATGGTTCCGACTATTTGGTTGGTCACATCTCGCGGCTCAGGAGCCGGTATTCGACGTTGAGTTTGAGCGATGTTATCAGACAAGATGTTGTTTTTTATATGATATTAATACTTTGTCGTTATTCGAGATGTATTATGACTTCTTTGTTGTTTTCTGAGATGTTATTCGAGATGTTACATGATATTTATACTTTTGTTGTCATTCGAGATGTTATATAATTGTATTACTCATATATGCACATTATGTCATAGCAGTTATTCTATGGATCACTTCAACAGTAGAGAAGGTGAAGAGCCTTTATTCGATATGATACTGGGTGGTGGAGGACCGCTCCCCTATTAGGATGGAGCGCTCGTCGATCAGGGTGGGGAAGAAGACTGTGGATCAGAAGATGGCTCGCATTTTCTAAATGAGTCCTGTGAGGGAATAGAGATAGAACCTCAAGTCGAAGCGTATACTAGTTTTAATTTCGATGATGGCTTGGAAAATGATGGACCAGCCTTGACAAAGTCTGGCGAGGTATATTATTAAGCCTCTTAATCACTAGTAGATAGATGCATTAATTGATTTGTGTGTATATATATATTAACGAATGTTGTTTCTTATTTTAGACATCCACATCGACCAAGTCAGTTAAAAATAGTAAACGAGGACCGGCCAAAGGGATGCCCGATGATGCGCATCTCACAATTGTTGAGGTCTCTCCAGTGGGCGTCCCGTTGCTTCCCATAAATAATGCAAACACATTTATTCATCAATGTGGATTTGTTGTTAGGGACAAGCGTCCCGATCAGCATTATCAACTAGAATAAGCCAGCAAAGGCCGATGAATATTCTATGAGTTATGTCGAGGACATATACAAAGACATACTATGGGATAAGCTCATTCGCCATTTCACCCTACCGGTCTTAGAGACTAAGGAGTCCACAGATGATATGAGGTCCAAAGTTAAGCGTTTCGCTATTAATAAGATGTCCCAACAGTTCAATAACTATAAGAAAAGGTTGTATAATGAATATCTCGAGGAAGGAAAAGTTCCAGCATTCGAGGACTCACTAGAGAAGCAGCGGCCTCACTGGGAAAGATTTCTAGATTACAATAAATCAGCAATAGCAAAAAAAGGTCCGCAAAGAATAAAGAAAATGCTGCAAAAAAGAAATATCACCATACGATGGGTACAGGTGGCTACAGGACTTCCAAACCTAAGTGAGAGGAAGCCGAGAAAGCCTTGCGTGCCCAAGGGCTCACTCCAGCTACAGAGGACTGGCCCATCAGAGTAAGGAATTGGTTACTTGCCCATGGAGCAAAGTATGACATGTAAACATGGGAGTTAATATTCGATGAAAATTCCAATGTTGCTACACCCCATGGATAAATTGTTAAAACAATTTAGGAGGTTAAAAAGGGTGACTTCAAACCCGACAGAGAGAACGACGAGCTGACAAAGGCCCTCGGGAATCCTGAAAAACCAGGACGAACACGAGGCTTTGGGCCTTGTGTGTCGTGGAAGACTGGGTTTTCTCAGGACACTGAATCCTATAGAAGCCGAGCAAGGGCAAAGAAGCGGAAGGAGATAGAGGAGGCATCCCGGTTGTGTAGCATGGAAAGAAAGAACGAGGAAATATATGTCATGCTAAAGGAGCAACAGAAGCAGCTGGACGAAATGCGCCAGCAAGGGCCAACTCATCAGCGGCTAGAAGAAAGTGCTGGTGTCCCATCTCAGCGGAGAAGCAGTGTCGCTTCCACGGCGGCCGATCCGATAGATCGCTATCCCGTGGACAATATCACTGAGAAGACAAGCTGCGAGCTGCATGTGGGAGTGATAAACTTATCCTTCAAGACGACTCTCGGTTATGCTTTATCTTGTGAACCTGAAGCACGCTGGCATTGCAAAGAGATTCTAGATGCCTATGCTCGTGTCGGGGTGGATGATATTCTACCTCAATATGAATCACTACAACTTGACATCCCTGGACCTGAAGATGAGAGCACGCTAGGAGAAGTCAGGGGATCTATCATTCTATGACGCAAGAAATACATCGTGTTTCCAGGCTCACCCAAGCCACCACCGTCTCCTCCGCGTCAGCCGAGTCTGCCGCCTCCTGCAAGTCCACATGAGGAGTGGGACGACCACCATAGCGTGAGTCCACCGCCGCATTAGCCCACTCCTTCCCCGCCGCGTCAGCCCACTCCGCCGCCGCCGTGTCAGATGAAGAAGGCAGTCTCTCAGTCAACTAGTATAAATACTAGTCAGAAGAAAGCCAAAGGTAAAAAAGTGAAGAAAATCCCGCCGCCTCCTCCCAAGTTACCTTACGAGATGACTGATGAGGAAACCAAAGCAATCAGTGATGCCCAAGTTAAAGCCTTCTTTGCACCCAAAGCTCCCGAGCCAAAACAAATATTTGATCCGAAAGCCAAAAAAGGGGCTAAGGGTTTCTTGAAAAACCATCACAATATGAGATAAATAAGGCTGATGACTACAAACGCTGTCTGCTGAGAATTGGTAGGAAGAATTCAGGAAATACTACTGCAAGCAGCGGTAATACTCTAGGAAATACTACTGCAAGCAGCGGGAAAAGAGAGGTTGCGCAACTCGGAATGCAGGCAAACAAATCGATCGCCCCGCTCAATATTTTATCCAATACTGATCATCATAATATTATAGCAATGGAATTTGCCAAAGGTGCTAATATTACAGTTGATCAAGCGCTAGGCGGGCATATCCCCATACAAGAGGAATTTGCATGGAGATATGAATACGGGAAGACTCTGGTCAGACCTGATGAGGTCAAATTTCTACCAACTCAAATGCGAAGACTGCATGAGTGGTACGAGAAAATCTCTACATGTGATGAAGAAGATCAATTGTCAGCGCTACTTGTGAGAATTACAAGTGAGCATTTTAATGGTGAAGACTAGTTGCAAATTTATTTTGAGGAATTCTATATGTTATTCAAACAAGATGCCCTTGACTTGAGTCTCCTTGCTACCTATTGTCTGTAAGTGGTTCATTTATTTCTATGATAAAGTCTCTAACCTAGCTATTTTATTGCATGTAATTATCTTCACTATATGCTATTATGCAGAATGAAGAGCGATGTGAAGGTAATATGCCCTGAGAGGCAATAATAAAGTGTTTATTATGTGTATTCCAAGTATATGATAGATGTTTATTTTGCATGCTATAATTGTATTAATACGGAAACATTAATACATGTGTGTTTAATAAACAAACAAAAAGTTCCTAGTTATGCCTCTCTCATAAACTAGCTCGTTGTTTAACAAGATGATCAAGGTTTCCTGATCATGGACATTGGATGTTGTTAATAACGGGATCACAACATTAGTGTAATGGTGTGATGAACATTCATCCGAAGTATAGCATTACGATCAAAGTCATTGAGTTTATATTGCTATAACAACTTACGAAGTGATCCTAATCCTTAGACCATGAGATCATGTCAATCACTAACACGGAAGAGTTTCTTGATAACATCAAGCGTCACACCGTAATAGGGTGATTATAAAGATGGATTCGAACTAATAAAGTGTTATGTTGAGGCTCATGGATCGAGATTAGAATTTGTTCATCGATGACGGATAGATATACTCTGGGCCCTCTCGGTGATATCACATTGATTAGCTTGCAAGCAAGTGATTTGATCACTAGAATGTTATATCACGAACGAGAAAAGAGTGCATGTCGATGTGAGATCAAACTAGGTATGGAGATACCGATGATCGAATCTCGGACATGTAATATATCGTGAAACAAAGGGATTAAGATACTAGCGTAAAAGGTTCCGACGATCACAAGAAAGTCATCGTTGAATGTGTGGGAGTATGGGTCTCGGATCCGCTTCGATTATTGATCCGAGAGGGTCTCGATCATGTCCGCATTATTTACGAACCGTAGGGTGACACACTTAAGAGACACCGACATACAATTGGAGCAAAAGTTTCATGCCGAAATAATGAACAAGCGCAGAATTTATTTCACTAGATCTAAAAGCAGGTTTTTGGGTGAAATTGCATAAAGTGGTTATGCATGCGAAATAGAATTCTAGAAAGGGGTTATTTGTGAATGTTTGTCATTAAAGTAATTGAAAAAATTCTGAATAAAATAAAAGAGTTTTATTTAATGAGAGTTTGCATTAAATTTGGTGGAAATTTAATGGGAATTTGAGTGGATTTTTTAGTGGAGAAAATTGAAGGGCCATTTTGTGAGTGGAGTGTCCACCCACATGAATGAGGGAGAGGTGGGGGCACCCTCCATGGCCGGCGTCCATGCCCCCTTGGGCTGCCCCCTCCCCTATATAAGGAGCCCCTCCTCTCACTTCTCACTCACACCTCCTCATGAAGGATCTCTCTCCCCCTCTAGAATTTATCCCCATGGTCTCGGACTAGCGAGATACATGTTCCCGGTGGCTATTCGGAAAGAAAGAGTTGTGCTTCCGCTGCATCGCTGGAGCGAGGAGGCGGAGGTTGCTCGGTGCCTCGAACATGTGTGCGAGCACGGATGCGCTGCTGATTTGCGGCGCTAGGACTTCCTCTCGATCTTGAGATCGACAAGATATCGTCTACATCAACCACGAGTTGAACTCGTTAAGCTTTGTTGGTCTTCAAGGGTATGTTCTCTACGGATATACATCTGCCCGTTGTTTGTATCTAATAGATAGATCTTGGTACATAGTTCACATCGTAGGAAAATTTTTGTTTTCTATGCTGCGAACCCTACAGCTACGGGAGGTGGGAAAGAGATACTCCCAATGCCCCTCAGGAAGGACGGTAACACCCACAGGCGTCGCCACGTCACTGTCTAGACGACAAGGATTTATCCCGCCCCCTCAAAAAACCACACTCCCAGACTCTTCAGATTGCTCCACCAAGCTTGCCGCTCACCAGCACACGCCACCACGGTCTTGCAATCACCACCATCCATATCACTGTGACCCACGATGCGAGGTTGGTAGGACCGAAAAGACGAAACTTCAGCGGGATCGGCGATACAGTACCACGCGGGAGGGAACTTCCTCCACCGCCGGAGGGCGATAGCCGACCAGATGTAGCGACAGGGAAAACCAGGCCCTCTCTGGCCCAGCTGACCCCAAATGGACTCGTGAAGCCCCACGGCCACACTTCAGCTAGGGTGTCACCGTCGCTGCCAACCCTAGCGCTTGTAGGGTTCGCAGTATAGAAAACAAAAATTTCCTATGATAGGAACAGCTATGTACCAAGATCTATCTACTAGATACAAGCAACGTGTGTATATACATCCATAGAATACATACCCTCGAAGACCGAATAGCGTTAACGAGGTTGTACTCATGGATGATGTAGACAAACGCTTGTCGATCTCAAGATTGTGATGAAGTCCATCTGGTCCAGCCGGTCCAGCACGACCAAGTCTAGCACCTCAAAGCAGTGGTACATCCGTGAT
Source organism: Avena longiglumis (assembly GCA_030063025.1). Classification (NCBI taxonomy): domain Eukaryota; kingdom Viridiplantae; phylum Streptophyta; class Magnoliopsida; order Poales; family Poaceae; genus Avena; species Avena longiglumis. The sequence continues at coordinate 539,993,273 of CP125973.1, forward strand.
CGCACACACGTACGGGTACCCCGACAACCTCCGCGCCCTCGCTCCAGCGAAGCAGCGGAAGCAACAAATCCTTCCAGAAAATGAAGGGAATATGCCCTGAGAGGCAATAATAAAATGTTTATTATGTGTATTCCAAGTATATGATAGATGTTTATTTTGCATGCTATAATTGTATTAATACGGAAATGTTAATACATGTGTGTTTAATAAACAAACAGAAAGTTCCTAGTTATGCCTCTCTTATAAACTAGTTCGTTGATTAACAAGATGATCACGGTTTCCTGATCATAGACATTGGATGTTGTTAATAACGAGATCACAACATTAGTGTAATGGTGTGATGAACATTCATCCGAAGTATAGCATTATGATCAAAGTCATTGATTTTATATTGCTATAAACAAACTACGAAGTAGTCCTAATCCTTAGACCATGAGATCATGCCAATCACTAACACCGGAAGAGTTTCTTGTTGACATCAAACGTCACTCCGTAACTGGGTGATTATAAAGATGGCTTCAAAGCTACTAAAGTGTTATGTTGAGAATCATGGATCAAGAGCGGAATTTGTTCATCCCGATGACGGATAGATATGCTCTGGGCCCTCTCGCTGATATCACATTGGTTAGCTTGCAAGCAAGTGATTTGATCACTAGAATGTTATATCACGGGAACGAGAAAAGAGTGCATGTCAGTAACGAGATCAAACTAGGTATGGAGATACCGATGATCGAATCTCGGACATGTAATATATCATAAAACAAAGGGATTAAGATACAAGCATAAAAGGTTCCGACGATCATAGGAAAAGTCATCGTTGAATGTGTGGGAGTCAGTATGGATCTCTAGGTCCCGCTACTGATTATTGATCAGAGAAGGGTCTCGATCATGTCCGCATTATTCGCGAACCGTAGGGTGACACACTTAAGGGACACTGGCATCCAGTTGGAGCAAATGTTTCATGCCGAAAGAATAAACAAGCGCAGGAATTTATTTCACTAGATACCGAAACAGGCTTTCGGGTGAAATTGCATAAAGTGGTTATGCATGTGAAATGGAATTCTAGCAAGGGGTTATTTGTGAATGTTTGTCATTAAAGTAATTGACAAACTTCTGAATAAAATAAAATAGTTTTATTTAATGAGAGTTTGCATTAAATTTGGTGGAAATTTAATGGGAATTTGAGTGGACTTTTGAGTGGAGGGAATTTAAAGGAATTTTGTGAGTGGAGTGTCCACCCACATTAAGAGGGGAGGGCAAGGGGGCAGAACCCATGTGCCGGCCACCCCCTTGGGGTTCCCCCCTCCTCCTATAAAAGGAGCCCCCCTCCTCACTTGTCTCTGACACCTCCTCGTGAAGGATCTCTCTCCTCCTCTAGAATTTATCCCCCATGGTCTCGGACTAGCGAGATACATGTTCCCGGTGGCTATTCGGCAAGAAAGGGTTGTGTTTCCGCTGCATCGCTGGAGCTAGGAGGCGGAGGTTTCCCGGTGTCTTGTACGTGTGTGCGAGCACGGATGCGCTGCTGCTTTGCGGAGCTAGGACTTCCTCTCGATCTTGAGATCGGCAAGAGATCGTCTACATCAACCACGAGTTGAACTCGTTAAGCTTTGTCGGTCTTCAAGGGTATGTTCTCTACGGATATACATCCTCCCGTTGTTTGTATCTAGTAGATAGATCTTGGTACATAGTTCCCATCGTAGGAAAAATTTTGTTTTCTATGCTGCGAACCCTACAGTGGTATCAGAGCCGGATCTATGCGTAGATGCTTTACACGGGTAGTACTCATATGAGTATGTGGGCGATGATGATCATGTTGTTGCTCCTTTGTTGTAATTTTGGATATTGGTGGCATAGTGGGATGAAGCGTCCCGGACAAACTTTACATGTCCTCGCACATGAGACCTGTTCCACGCTTGGCATGCAACTAGTTTGCATAAGTGGCTAGCGGGTGTTTATCTCTCCTACAATAGTCAATATCTATTTTGCAACGAATTATCAACAATTTGGTTATCCTCGTTGTGGTTCATGTTCGTAGGTAAGAACGGTTCTATCTCGAAAGCCCCAAGCCACGTAAAACTTGCAATGGATAAATTAGAAGCGTCTAGTTTAGATTGTTGCTGGGCTAGTGTTATGATATGGTGATGTTGTAAGTAGAAGTATGAGATGATACTCTTACAACATACATAACTGTAATCTCCATAGACCTTGGACTTACACATATAGGTATGATAGTGATCATACCACGGTGCACATGATAGAGATCATATGCGGGAACCATATCATTTCACTAATAAACATGTGATGTTTGATAGCATCTTATATTGCTTGTTTAGCGCTTTGTTAGCATAATAAGATGATCCCTCTTTTAAATATCAAGATAAGAATGTGTTCTTCCTTTAGTATGCACCGATTATGTTTTCGTCGCTCCAAGACATCACGTGATGATCGGGTGTTCTTGGATCCACGACCATATTTCGGGTTTAAAACAGTTACACACGCGAATACTAAGGTTCTAACTTGGCGAGCCTAGCATGTCTGAGACATGGCCTCGAACACGGACGAAAGGTTAAGCATGAGTCATATAGTTGATATGATGCCCATTTGATGCTCGCCTTTGAAGCTACACCGACTCACGTGATGATCGGACTTGGTGTAGTGGATTTGGTTCATGTAATCACCAAAAAGGCATGAGGATGTCGTATTTGAGTGGGAGCTCATTCGTAATATGGATTAGTTGAACGCAATCTGTCATACACTTAGTCTAAACTTTACAAATTACATTGTAGATGGCACCACCTGCTTTTAATTTCAATGTGTTCATGGAGAAAGAGAAAATTGCAACGAACGGTAGCAACTTTACCGAATGGGCCATGAATTTGAGGATTCTCCTCTCTGCTGCACAAAAGCAATATGTGCTAGAAGCGCCGTTAGGCCCCCCACCTTTAGATGATGCCCCTGACGAGGAGAAGAATGTCTATCAGACTCGTCAGGAGGACCACAACTTAGTTCATTGCGGCATATTGGATGGGCTAGAGCCGGAACTTCGAAAGCGTTTCAAAAATGGCAATGCTTTTGATACAATGGGTGAGTTGAAAATGATTTTCGACACACATGCTGTTGTAGATAGCTACAACGCTTCAGAAAAGTTCTTTAGCTGCATGTTGGAAGAGCACAGCTCCGTTAGTGAGCATGTACTCAAGATGTCGGGTTACGCCGATAAGCTTGTGTCCTTGGGAATATCGATTCCCATTGACTTAGGCATCCATCGTGTTCAGCAGTCTCTGCCACCTAGCTATAAGAGCTTCGTGATGAACTATAATATGCAAGGCATGAAGAAGTCTCTCCCCGAGCTTCTGTCAATGCTTAAAGCTGCAGAAGTGGAGATCAAAAAGGAACATCAAGTGTTGATGATCAATAGGAACACTGGTTTCAAGAAAGACAAGAAGGGAAAACGGAAGGGAAGTAAGGGTGGCAAGCCTGTTGCCGTGCCTGAAAATAAACCCCGAGTTGGACCTAAGTCTGATATCGAGTGCTACTATTGTAAGGGTCAGCCTTTGGGCATAAGCGCCCCAAGTATTTGGCAGACAAGAAAGCTGGCAAGGCAAACAAAGGTATATATGATATACATGTTATTGATGTGTACTTGACTAGTGCTCGTAGTAGCACCTGGGTATTTGATACCGGTTCAGTTGGTAATATTTGTAACTCGAATCAGGGGCTGCGGAACAAGCGACCGCTAGCAAGGGGTGAGGTCAAGATGCGTGTCGGCAATGGATCAAGCGTTGATGTGATCGCCGTCGGAACGCTACCTCTCCACTTGCCGTCGGGATTAGTTATAAACTTGAATAATTGTTATCTGGTGCCTGCACTGAGCATGAACATTGTATCTGGATCGTGTTTGATGCGAAGTGGTTATTCATTTAAATCTGAGAACAATGGTTGTTCCATTTATATGAATGAAATCTTTTATGGTCATGCACCGATGATGAATGGTTTATTTCTTTTGGATCTCGATAATAATGTTACACATATTCATAATGTTGATGCTAAAAGGATTAAACTAAATGATGATATTGTTGGAATTATGCCCTAGAGGCAATAATAAAGATGTTATTATTATAATTCTTGTTCATGATAAAGTTTATATTCCATGCTAGAATTGTATTAAGCGGAAACTTTAATACTTGTGTGGTTTGTGAACAACACCGTGTCCCTAGTACGCCTCTATGGACTAGCTCATTGATCAATGATGGTTAAGGTTTCCTAACCATAGACATGAGTTGTCAATTGATAATGAGATCATATCATTGGAGAATGATATGATGGATGACCAAACTAAGCGAAGCAATTAGATCGTATCATCGTGTTCATCTTTGCGAAGCTTTTCCTATGTCAAATATTGTATTCCTTAGACCATGAGATAATACAACTCCCTGGTATCGGAATAAAGCTTTGAGGTCATCAAACGTCATCCTATGAGAGGGTGATCATAAAGGTGTCTCTCAGGTGATCGGAAAGTATCTGTTGGGTTGTATGTATCGAGATGGGATTTCTCCCTCCCAAGTCGGAGAGATATACTTCGGGCCCACTCGTGTCGATATCAACACCGCTTGCAAGCATGTGGTTAAGGAGTTAATCACAAAGTGATATCGGATTGGAGAACGAGTAAAGTACTTGCTGTGAGCGAGATTGAACTAGGTATGACGGTGCAAGCGATCGAATCTCGGGCAAGTAAAATATCGCGAGACGAAGGTAATATATATATATGGGATTGATTGAATCCTGGCATCGTGGTTCATCCGATATGATCATCGATGAATGTGTGGGAGTCAATATGGGTGCCCAGACCCCGATGTTGATTATTGATAGAAGATCATGTACGCATATTCTCGAACCGCAGGTCACACACTTAACGTGTCTCGGCGCTAGGATAGATTGGATAAATGGTTTATGAATTTTTGTTGAGTCTCGGATGGGATCCGGGACATCACGAGAAGGTTCGGTGGTGGGAGAATAAGATTCATATAAGGCGATGCAGTTTTGGAGTTGAATTGTTCGGGTTAATCGGTATTGTCTGGAAGCTTCTAGAACCTTCGGAAGGGACCAACGTGGCCCCACCTTCCGGGAGGGGGCATGGGCCTATGAGGGAGTGTCCTGGCCGCTTTGGGCCAAGGGCACAAGGCCCCATAGGGCCCAGCCGATCCTAGAGAGTTTAAACTCGTTTAAACTAGAGATAGGGTTTCTAGAAGGAGAGTCCTTGCCCCCACTTCTCCCTCCCTTGGCCGGCCCAAGGCTTGGAGTAGGGCAAGCTGGCGCCCCTCTATATATAGATGGCTGGTCGCCTTCCCTACACCTTGCCTCCAAACCCTAGTTGCCCTGCCCTTCCTCTCTCCTCCCCTCTTTTGTAGGCGAAGCCTGCTGAAATTCTCCATATACACCACGCCCGTCGTGTTGTAGATCCAATCTATCTCTCCACCATACTTGCTGGTCCGAGGAAGGAGGAGGCGTCGAGGTGTTGCGTGTGCATCTCACGGAGGCACCGCCACTTGTGGTGCTAGATCGGATCGGATCGCGAGGAGGAGAAGCAAATGCGACTACATCACCCACATTCCGATTTAACGTTCATATGTGCGAATATTCAAGGGTATGAAGATCTAATCCAATCTCTCTCGTTGGTTGCATCTCCTAGATTAGATCTTGGCTTTCCCTCTGTTCGCATCCGTAGAAAATTTTGATTTACTATGCCGCGAAACCCTTCAGTGGTATCAGAGCTAGGTCTATGCGTAGATGTGTTTCACGAGTAGAACGCAACATGGTTGTTGCGGGCGTTGATGTTTTCTGTTGCAAGCCTCTTGTTTGTGTTCTTCTTATGACGCGGGATAGTGAGATTGAAGCGTTCCAGGCCAACCTTACGCGACGTCGTTCGCGAGACCGGCTCCGCACTTGACGTGTGGCTTGTACCACACATGCGGCTGGTGGATATCAGTTTCTCTCACTATAGTTGTCATGGGATTAACACCGGAGTTTGGCAACCATAATATCACCGTTGTGGCTTTCTATAGGTAAGAATCGTTCTTAGCATCTACTCCCATAAGCCACGTAAAACATGCAACAACAAAGTAGAGGCGTCTAACTTGTTTTTGCAGGGAGTGTTTTCTGTGATATGGTATGGCCCAAGATGTGATGTGTATATTGTATGCGATGATCATGTTTTGTAATGTTTCACGACTTGCATGTCGATGAGTACACAACCGGTAAGAGCCATATGGTTGTCTTTATAATTGTGTATGACCTGCGAGTCAACTTCTTATACGCCATGTAATAGCTTTACTTTATCGCTAAGTAGTTAGCAATAGTTGTAGTTGCTATTCGTGGTGGAGGCAATCATGGTGGAGTGATGGAGATCATGCCGAACGCACAAGATGGAGATCATTGCGAAGATTGGCTATACCATGTCACATAAAGTTATATGCATGTGATGTTTATCCCTTTATGTATCTTATTATGCTTAGATCGTGACGGTAGCATTATAAGATGATTCCTCACTTAAAGATCAAGATAAAACTGTGTTCTCCAAGTATGCACCGTTGCGAAAGTTCGTGTCCAAGAATCACGTGATGATCGGGTGCTATAGACTCACGATCACATACAACGGGTGCAAGTTTTGCACACGCGAAATACTTGGTGTAGCTTGACGAGCCTAGCATGTCTGACATGGCCTCGAACACAAGAACCGAAAGGTTAAGCATGAGTCATATGAATGATATGATCGACACTTTGTTGTCCACCATTGAAACCACATCTCTTCTCGTGATGATCGGATTAGGTGTGGTGAATTTGGATCGTGTTCACTAAACAACTTGAGGGATGTTGAATTTAGTGGGAGTTCATCTAGTAATTTGATTAAGTTGAACTATTTATCATGAACATAGTCTAAATTGTACTTGCAAATACTGTAGATCACATGGCCAAGTCCAACTTCAACTTCAACATTTTTGCTGAGAAGGAAAAGCTTAGAAACAATGGGTCTAACTTCACCAATTGGTTCCGCAATCTAAGAATCATTCTGTCTGGCGGACAAAAGGACTATGTCCTTGGGAAAGCGTTAGGTGACCCCCCTGCTGCAACTGCGCCGGCTGATGAGAAAGCTATCTATCAGTCGCGCAAAGATGATTATGGTGTGATTAAGAGCACCATGTTGTTTGCTATGGAACCAGAACTTCAAAATCGTTTTGAAGAGTATCCCGGGCCCTTTGAGATTCTCGAGGAGCTGAAAACCATGTTTCAGACTCAGGCCCGTTCTGAGAGATATGAGATCTCCGAGAAGTTCTTTAACTGCAAGATGGAGGAAGGGAGTTCCGTTAGTGAGCACGCCATAAAGATGACGGGCTACACTCAACGCCTTGAGCAACTGGAATGCACGATTCGGAGGAGCTCAAGATTGACAGGTTCTCGCACTCCTCCCGGCTACAAAAGTTTTGTAGTGACTCATAATCGATTGGCTCCATCGATACGATCACCGAGCTCTTCGCAAAGTCAAGGCTGCGGAGGTGGACATCAAGAAGGATAATCATGTGTTGATGGTCAACAAGCCCTCCTTTAAGAAAGGTAAGGAGCAAAGAAGCCCTTCAAGAAGGGCGGCGGCTTAATGCTCTGCCGAGAAGAAGCTCAAGTCCGGTCCTAAGCCGGACCTCGAGTGCTTCTATTGCAAGGACAAGGGTCCTCGTAAGTTTAATCGTCCAAGTACTTAGCATAAGAAGGCTGGCACCATCAAAGGTATATTTGATATACATGTTATTGATGTTTTCCTTACTAGCCCTTGTTGTAGTGCACGGGTATTTGATATCGGTTCGGTTGCTAATATTTGTAACTCAAACAGAGCTACGGAATAGACATGACTGCGAGGGATGAGGTGACGATGCGTTGGCAACGGATCAAGAGTTGAAGTGATGGCCGTCGACACGCTCTCCTTAGTTTTACCTTCGGATTAGTTTTAAACCTTAATAAATGCTATTATGTACTGCGTTGAGCATGAACATTATTTCTGGATCGTGTTTATTGCAAGACGGTTATTCATTTAAATCGGAGAATAATGGTAGTTCTATTTATATGAGTAACATATTTTATGGTCATGCACCTCTTGTGAATGTTTTATTTCTTCTAAATCTCGAAAGGGATGAAACACACATCCATAACATTGAGGCTAAGAGATGCAAAGTAGATAGTGATAATACTACTTATTTGTGGCAATCGTCTAGGTCATATTGGAGTAAAGCGCATGAAGAAACTCCATTACGATGGACTTTTGGAGTATCTTGATTTTGAATCATTTGACACATGCGAACCATGCCTCATGGGCAAGATGATCAAAACCCGTTCTCGGTATGATGGAGCGAGCAACGGACTTGTTTGAAATCGAGACACCGATGTATGCGGACCGATGAGTGTTTCGGCCTTGGTGGATATCGCTATTTCCTCACTTTTACCGATGACTTAAGTAGATATGGGTATGTCTATTTAATGAAACATAAATCTGAAACATTTGAAAAGTTCAAGGAATTTCAGAATGAAGTGGAGAACCATCGTAACAGAAAGATTAAGTTTCTACGATCCGATCGTGGAGGTGAATATTTGAGTTATGATTTTCTCATGCATCTTAAAGCAAGTGGAATCGTTTCACAACTCACGCCACCCGGAACACCATAGCGCAATGGTGTGTCTGAACGCCGGAATCGAGCCCTATTAGATATGGTCCGATCAATGATGTCTCTTACTGATTTGCCGTTATCATTTTGGGGTTATGCATTAGAAACCGCTGCATTCACTTTAAATAGGGCTCCATCTAAATCCGTTGAGACGACACCGTATGAACTGTGGTTTGGTGCTAAACCTAAGTTGTCGTTTCTTAAAGTTTGGGGATCTGAAGCTTCGTCAATAAGTTGATGCGGACAAGCTCGAACCCAAAGCGGAGAAATGCGTCTTCATAGGATACCCTAAGGAAACTATTGGGTATACCTTCTATCCAGCAGAAGGCAAAGTGTTTGTCATGAAACGGTTCCTTTCTTGAGAAGGAGTTTCTCTTGAAAGAAGTGAGTGGGAGGAAAGTAGAGCTTGACGAGGTTATTGAACCTTCTCTTGAATTGGAGAGTAGCGCAGCACCTAAAATTGTTCCAGTGCCGCCTGCACCAACAATAGAGGAAGCTAATGACAAGGATCATGAAGCTTCGGACGATCTTTGCTCTTGAGCGTCGCGGTCGACAAGGTCGCGTGCCCTCTCGAGTGAACGGCAACCTGTCTTGACTGTCTTATTAGTAGAAGACAGTGAACCTACGAACTATGAGGAAGCGATGATGAGCCCAGACTGTGAGAAATGGCTGGAAGCCATGAAATCCGAATTGGGATCCATGAGAGAAAACCACGTATGGACTTTGGTGGACCCTCCTAGCGACCGAAAGGCCGTTGAGTGCAAATGGATATTCAAGAAGAAAACGGATGCGGATGGTAATGTTACCGTCTATAAAGCACGTCTTGTCGCAAAAGGTTTTTGACAAGTTCAAGGTGTTGACTACGATGAGACTTTCTCTCCCGTAGCGATGTTTAAGTCCATTCGGATTTTATTAGCAATTGCTGCATTTCATGATTATGAAATATGGCAGATGGATGTCAAGACTGCGTTCCTCAATGGCAACATTGATGAAGAGTTGTATATGATGCAACCTGAAGGTTTTGTCGATCCTAAGGATGCTGATAAAGTATGCAAACTTTAGCGTTCCATTTATGGACTGAAGCAAGCATCTCGGAGTTGGAACCTTCGTTTTGATCAAGTGATCAAGAGCTTTGGATTTGTTCCAAATTGCTACGAAGCTTGTATCTAAAAGAAAGTGAGTGGGAGCTCGGTGACGTTTCTGGTACTATATGTGGATGACATATTGATTATTGGAAATGACATCAACATGCTTAACGATGTGAAGAGTTATTTGAACAAGTGTTTTTCAATGAAAGACCTAGGTGAAGCTGCTTATATATTGGGCATCAAAATCTATAGATATAGACAAAGACGCCTGATAGCTTTAAGCCAGAGTACATACCTAGAAAAAATTCTGAAAAGGTTCAGAATGGATAAGGCAAAGAAAGGTTCAGTGCCTATGTTGTCAGGTAAGATATTGAGCAAGGATCAGTGTCCAGCTATGGTAAATGATAGAGAAGCTATGAGCAAAGTGCCTTATGCCTCGGCCATAGGTTCTATCATGTATGCCATGCTGTGTACTAGACCGGATGTGTCCAATGCTCTTAGTTTAACGAGCAGATATCAAAGTGATCCAGGAGTGGAACACTGGACAGCCGTGAAGAACATCCTAAAGTACCTTAATAGGACTAAAGAAATGGTCTTAGTCTATGGGGGTGATGAACAACTTGTCGTAAAAGGTTACGTCGACGCTAGTTTTGACATCGACAAGGATGATTCCAAATCTCAGACAGGATACGTTTATATTTTGAATGGAGGAGCTGAGAGCTGGAGAAGTTGCAAGCAAAGCGTGATCGCGGTATCTACAGTGGAAGCGGAATACATGGCTGCTGCAGAAGCGTCAAGTGAATGAGTTTGGATCAGAAACTTCATCACTGAGCTTGGCGTGGTTCCAAGTGCATTGGACCCACTGGAGATATTGTGTGACAACACTGGCGCCATAGCACTTGCTACGGAACCAAGATATCATCCGAAGACCAAGCATATCAACCGCAAGTTTCATATAATCCGAGATTATATAGCAGATGGAGATCTGAAGATTAGCAAAGTACATACAGATCTGAATGTTGCAGATCCATTGACTAAACCTCTTCCACGTGCAAAACATGATCAGCACCTCAGTGCCATGGGTGTGAGATTGTTGCCAAATGTAAACTAGATTATTGAATCTAGTGCAAGTGGGAGACTGTTGGAATTATGCCCTATAGGCAATAATAAAGATGTTATTATTATAATTCTTGTTCATGATAAAGTTTATATTCCATGCTAGAATTGTATTAAGCGGAAACTTTAATACTTGTGTGGTTTGTGAACAACACCGTGTCCCTAGTACGCCTCTATGGACTAGCTCATTGATCAATGATGGTTAAGGTTTCCTAACCATAGACATGAGTTGTCAATTGATAATGAGATCATATCATTGGAGAATGATATGATGGATGAGACCAAACTAAGCGAAGCAATTAGATCGTATCATCGTGTTCATCTTTGCGAAGCTTTTCCTATGTCAAATATTGTATTCCTTAGACCATGAGATAATACAACTCCCTGGTATCGGAAGAAAGCTTTGAGGTCATCAAACATCATCCTATGAGAGGGTGATCATAAAGGTGTCTCTCAGGTGATCGGAAAGTATATGTTGGGTTGTATGTATCGAGATGGGATTTCTCCCTCCCAATTCAGAGAGATATACTTCGGGCCCACTCGGTAATCGATATCAACACCGCTTGCAAGCATGTGGTTAAGGAGTTAATCACAAAGTGATATCGGATTACGGAACGAGTAAAGTACTTGCTGTGAACGAGATTGAACTAGGTATGGCGGCAGCGATCAAATCTCGGGCAAGTAAAATATCGCGAGACGAAGGGAATATATATATGGGATTGATTGAATCCTGGCATCGTGGTTCATCCGATATGATCATCGATGAATGTGTGGGAGTCAATATGGGTGCCCAGACCCCGCTGTTGATTATTGATAGAAGATCATGTCTGCATATTCTCGAACCCGCAGGGTCACACACTTAACGTGTCTCGACGCTAGGATAGATTGGATAAATGGTTTATGAGTTTTTGTTCAGAGTCTCGGATGGGATCCGGGACATCACGATAGGTTCCGGAGTGGTCCGGAGAATAAGATTCATATAAGGCAGTGCAGTTTTTGGAGTTCGGAATTGTTCCGGGTTAATCGGTATTGTACCGGAAGCTTCTAGAACCTTCGGAAGGGACCAACGTGGCCCCACCTTCCGGGAGGGCATGGGCCTATGAGGGAGTGTCCTGGCCGCTTTGGGCCAGGGCACAAGGCCCCATAGGGCCCAGTGATCCTAGAGAGTTTAAACTCGTTTAAACTAGAGATAGGGTTTCTAGAAGGAGAGTCCTTGCCCCCACTTCTCCTCCCTTGGCATGCCCAAGGCTTGGAGTAGGGGCAAGGGCTGGCCCCCTCTATATATAGAGGGCTGGTGCGCCCTTTCCCTACACCTTGCCTCCAAACCCTAGTTGCCTGCCGCCTTCCTCTCCTCCCTCTTGTTTGTGGCGAAGCCTGCTGCAGAAATTCTCCACCATATACACCACGCCGTCGTGTTGTAGATCCAATCTATCTCTCCACCATACTTGTTGGTCCGAAGGAGGAGGCGTCGAGGTGTTGCGTGTGCATCTCACGGAGGCACCGCCACTTGTGGTGCTAGATCGGATCGGATCGCGAGGAGGAGAAGCAAAATCGACTACATCACCCACGCGTTAAACGAGCGTTCCGTTGTGCGAATATTCAAGGGTATGAAGATCTAATCCAATCTCTCTCGTTGATTGCATCTCCTAGATTAGATCTTGGCTTTCCCTCTGTTCGCATCCGTAGAAAATTTTGATTTACTATGCCGCGAAACCCTTCAGATATATCCGCATATATGTGGCACTGCCGTCTAGGTCATATTGGCGTTAAACGCATGAAGAAGCTCCATTCGGATGGACTTTTGGAATCACTTGATTATGAATCATTTGATACATGTGAGCCATGCCTTATGGGAAAGATGACTAGAACGCCGTTTTCCGGTTCAATGGAGCAGGCGATTATTGGAAATCATACATTACGATGTATGCGGTCCAATGAGTGTGTCGTGAGGTGGATATCGTTATTTTGTTACTTTCACGGATGATTTGAGTAGATACGGTTATATCTACTTGATGAAACACAAGTGAAACCTTTCAAAGTTCAAGGAATTTCAGAATGAAGTGGAAAATCATCGTAATAGAAAGATCAAATTTCTACGGTCCGACCGTGGAGGTGAGTATCTAAGTTACGAGTTTAGCACTCACATGAAAGAGTGTGGAATTGTTTCACAACTCACACCTGCCGGAACACCACAGCGAAATGGTGTGTCGGAACGTCGTAATCGTACTTTATTAGATATGGTTCGATCTATGATGTCTCTGACGGACTTGCCGTTGTCACTTTGGTGCCATGCACTAGAAACTGCTGCATTCACTTTAAATCGGGCACCATCTAAATCCGTTGAAAAGACACCGTATGAATTGTGGTTTGGAAACAAACCTAAGCTGTCATTTCTTAAAGTTTGGGGATGCGATGTTTATGTGAAGAAACTTCAACCGGATAAACTCGAACCCAAAGCGGAAAAATGCGTCTTCATTGGATACCCTAAGGAAACTATTGGGTATTCCTTCTATCACAGATATGAGGGCAAGGTTTTTGTTGCCAAGAATAGATCCTTTCTAGAGAAAGAGTTTCTCGCGAAAGGTGTGAGTAGTCGGAAGGTAGAACTCGAAGAGGTTATTGAACCTTCCCTTCAAAGTATGGCGAGTAGCCTGGCCTTGGAAGTTGTTAGGAGTTGGCTCCACCTGTGAAGAGGAACTAATGATAATGATCATGAAACTCGAAAGAGTACTACGAACCTCGCGGTCAAGCAGACGCGTGCGGCTCGGTATGCGGAAATCCTGCCATGAATTTCATGGTTGATGAAAATGATGACCTGCGACGTATGAAGAAGCGATGATGAGCCGGATTCCAACAAATGGTGAAGCCATGAAATCCGAGATGGAATCCATGTATGAAAATCAAGTTTGGAACTTGGTGGACTTACCTCACGACCAAAAGGCCGTGGAGAACAAATGGATTTTCAAAAGGAAAACGATCTTTGATGGTAATGTAACCGTCTATAAAGCTCGACTTGTCGCAAAGGGGTTTCGACAAATTCAAGGAGTTGACTACGATGAGACATTCTCTCCCGTAGCGATGCTAAAGTCAGTTAGGATTATGTTAGCAATTGCTGCATATTTCGATTATGAGATATGGCAGATGGATGTCAAACCCGCGTTTCTCAATGGTAATATTGAAGAAGAGTTGTATATGATACAACCAAAGGGTTTTGTCGATCCTAAGGATGCTAACAAGGTGTTCAAGCTTCAGCGATCCATCTATGGATTGAAGCAAGCATCACGAAGTTGGAATCTCCGCTTTGATGAGGTGATCAAAGAGTTTGGATTTGTCCAAACTCATGGAGAAGCTTGTATTTACAAGAAAGTGAGTGGGAGCAATGTGGCATTTCTGATATTATATGTGGATGACATATTATTGATCGGAAATGATATAGATCTTTTAAACAGTGTTAAAAGTTATCTAAACAGCAAATTTTCATTGAAGGACCTAGGTGAAGCGTCATACATATTAGGCATAAAGATCTATAGAGATAGATATAGGAGCCTAATAGGGCTATCGCAAAGTACATACCTTGATAAGATTTTAAAGAAGTTTAAAATGGAAAATAGTAAGAAGGGGGTCTTACCTATGACACAAGGCACGGCATTGAGTAAGACTCAAAGTCCGTTCATGAAGAAAGATAGATAATGGACAAGGTCCCTATGCTTCACCATAGGCTCTATAATGTACGCCATGCTATGTACAAGACCGGATGTGGCACATGCTATTAGTTTGACTAGTAGGTACCAATCGGATCGAGTTCGAGAACATCGAAGCGGTCAAGAATATCCTTAAGTACCGCAAAGAACTAAGGATATGTTTCTTGTATCTGAGGTGAAGAAGAGCTCGTCGCTAAGTGTTATGTCGACGCTAGCTTTGACACGATCCGGATGACTCTAAGTCTCAATCCGGATCGTATTTCTCATGAATGGCGGGCGGTTAGTTGGAGGAGCTCCAAACAACTGTGGTGGCGGGATCAACAACGAGGCGAATATGTTCTTGATTGAGGAAGCTCGAAGCAATTTGGATGAAGGAGTTCATATCCGAACTAGGTGTGGTTGCAAACACGTTGGACACAATGGTGATCTATTGTGACAACAATGGTGCCATTGCCAATGCCAAAGAGCCAAGGTCTCACAAGCATTCCAAGCATATTAAGCGTAGGTTTCACTCCATCCGCGAGCATGTCAAGGATGGAGATATAAAGATTTGTAAAGTACATACGGATCTCAATGTAGCAGATCCGTTGACTAAAACTCTCCCTAGAGCAAAACATGATCTACACCAGAACTCCATGGGTGTTAGATACATCACAATGTAACTAGATTATTGTCTCTAGTGCAAGTGGGAGACTAAAGGGAATATGCCCTGAGAGGCAATAATAAAATGTTTATTATGTGTATTCCAAGTATATGATAGATGTTTATTTTGCATGCTATAATTGTATTAATACGGAAACGTTAATACATGTGTGTTTAATAAACAAACAGAAAGTTCCTAGTTATGCCTCTCTCATAAACTAGTTAGTTGATTAACAAGATGATCACGGTTTCCTGATCATAGACATTGGATGTTGTTAATAACGAGATCACAACATTATTGTAATGGTGTGATGAACATTCATCCGAAGTATAGCATTACGATCAAAGACATTGAGTTTATATTGCTATAAACAAACTACGAAGTATTCCTAATCCTTAGACCATGAGATCATGCCAATCACTAACACCGGAAGAGTTTCTTGTTGACATCAAACGTCACTCCATAACTGGGTGATTATAAAGATGGCTTCAAAGCTACTAAAGTGTTATGTTGAGAATCATGGATCAAGTGTGGAATTTGTTCATCTTGATGGCGGATAGATATGCTCTGGGCCCTCTCGGTGATATCACATTGGTTAGCTTGCAAGCAAGTGATTTTATCACTAGAATGTTATATCACGGGAACGAGAAAAGAGTGCATGTCGATGCTTGAGATCAAACTAGGTATGGAGATACCGATGATCGAATATCGGACATGTAATATATCGTGAAACAAAGGGATTAAGATACAAGCGTAAAAGGTTCCGACGATCATAGGAAAAGTCATCGTTGAATGTGTGGGAGTCAGTATGAATCTCCAGGTCCCGCTACTGATTATTGATCGGAGAAGGGTCTCGATCATGTACGCATTATTCACGAACCGTAGGGTGACACACTTAAGGGACACTGGCATCAAGTTGGAGCAAATGTTTCATGCCGAAAGAATAAACAAGCGCAGGAATTTATTTCACTAAATACCGAAACAGGCTTTCAGGTGAAATTGCATAAAGTGGTTATGCATGTGAAATGGAATTCTAGCAAGGGGTTATTTGTGAATGTTTGTCATTAAAGTAATTGACAAACTTCTGAATAAAATAAAAGAGTTTTATTTAATGAGAGTTTGCATTAAATTTGGTGGAAATTTAATGGGAATTTGAGTGGACTTTTGAGTGGAGGGAATTTAAAGGAATTTTGTGAGTGGAGTGTCCACCCACATGAAGAGGGAGGGCAGCCCCCATGCGCCCGCCACCCCGTGGGGTTCCCCCCTCGTCCTATAAAAGGAGCCCCCCTCCTCACTTGTCTCTGACACCTCCTCGTGAAGGATCTCTCTCCCCCTCTAGAATTTATCCCCCATGGTCTCGGACTAGCGAGATACATGTTCCCGGTGGCTATTCGGCAAGAAAGGGTTGTGTTTCCGCTGCATCGCTGGAGCGAGGAGGCGGAGGTTTCCCGGTGTCTTGTACGTGTGTGCGAGCACGGATGCGCTGCTGCTTTGCGGCGCTAGGACTTCCTCTCGATCTTGAGATCGGCAAGAGATCGTCTACATCAACCACGAGTTGAACTCGTTAAGCTTTGTTGGTCTTCAAGCGTATGTTCTCTACGGATATACATCCGCCCATTGTTTGTATCTAATAGATAGATCTTGGTACATAGTTCCCATCGTAGGAAAATTTTTGTTTTCTATGTTGCGAACCCTACTAAAAAAGCCACTGGGAACATGTATCTCGCTAATCCGAGACCATGGGGAAATTCTAAAGGGGGGAGAGAGATCCTTCGCGAGGAAGTGTGCTTTGAGAGGAGGAGAGGGGGGACTTTTATAGGGAAGAGGGGGGCACCCAAGGGGCATGGCGCCCAGCCATGGGGCTGCCCCCACCTCTTCCACATTCATGTGGGTGGAGCTCCCACTCAAAATGAAAAGCCTCCACTCCCATTAAAAAGCCTCCACTCAAAATCCACTCACATGCATTAAATTTCCACCAAATTTAATGCAAGCTCTCATTTAAATAAAACTCTTTTATTAATTTATTCATAATTTTGTTAATTACTTTAATTAACAAACATTCACATAAAACCCCTTACAACATTTCAATTTCACATGCAGAACCAGTTTCAGCAATTTCAACCGAAACAGTTTCGGTGTCTAGTGAAATAAATTCCTGCGCTTTCCTTTTCTTTTTCTGGCATATCATTTGCTCCGAATGGTGTCGGTATACCTTAAGTGTGTCACCCTACGGTTCGCGAATAATGCGGACATGATCGAGACCCTTCTCCGATCAATAATCAGTAGCGGGACCTGGAGATCCAAACTGACTCCCACACATTCAACGATGACTTCTATGATCGTGTGAACCTTTTACGCTAGTATCTTAATCCCTTTGTTTCACGATATATTACATGTCCGAGATTCGATCATCGGTATATCCATACCTAGTTTGATCTCATTACCGAGATGCACTCTTTTCTTGTTCCCGTGATATAACATTCTAGTGATCAAATCACTTGCTTGCAAGCTAACCAATGTGATATCACCGAGAGGGCCCAGAGTATATCTATCCGTCATCGGGATGAACAAATTCCACTCTTGATCCATGGGTATCAATATAACACTTTAGTAGTTCTGAAGCCATCTTTATAATCACCCAGTTACGGTGTGACGTTTGATGTCATCGAGAAACTCTTCCGGTGTTAGTGATTGACATGATCTCATGGTCTAAGGATTAGGATCACTTCGTAAGTTGTTATAGCAATATAAACTCAATGACTTTGATCGTAATGCTATACTTCGGATGAATGTTCATCACATCATTACACTAATGTTGTGACCTCGTTATTAACAACATCCAATGTCCATGATTAGGAAACTTTGATCATCTTGTTAATCAACGAGCTAGCTTATAAGAGAGGCATAACTAGGAACTTCCTTTTTGTTTATTAAACACACATGTATTAACGTTTCCGTATTAATACAATTATAGCATGCAAAATAAACATTTATCATAAACAAGGAATACGATAATAACCACTTTATTATTGCCTCTCGGGCATATTCCCTTCAGTCTCCCACTTGCACTAGAGACAATAATCTAGTTTGAGAACTTTGCGTATTGAACACCTATGGCTTTCTGGTGTTCCAAATATGCAATTGCAAGTGGTTAACATAATCTACGGATCTGACACTTTCAGGTCCGTGTGTATTTGCATGTCTTTGCGTCTTCACGCATCACTCATTCTCCAATGAGATGGCATTGTATAAATTTGGTCTTTCAGTGAGACCTTTAGTTCCTTGGGGTTTAAAACACGTCAATACTATTGTCATACAATATATCTTTAGTGTTAGCCCATTGCGAACCACACCTTAGTTTGATAACAAACTACTTGACACAAATTCCCTCCTTTGCTGCTACTATAGCAGTCATATAGTTAGCCCTTTTGTTGTAGTATTCGTCACAATGTCTTAACTATGGATTTCATCCAAATCCATCATGGAATATCCTTTCCATTACATTGTGCCACCCATAGTTAAAATTGAGATAAACTTAATTTGTATCTTGTGACAAACTTAGTATCAATGTAACGCTTTACAATGAACTATTTGTAATTGTTTGTCACCTCTACACAAATATATTCTTAGTTCTTTCAAAAATATCATAAGAATATCCTCACTCTCATCCAATGATCATTTTATGATTCATTCTGGTATATGCTCATAACACTTAGAGCATAGGACATATCTGGATGTGTACATATCATGGTATGATTGATCAAAACATTCTCGTGATTTCACTCATCAAGTGTCAAAGCACTTCAATCTTGTTTCACTTATCAAGTGTCGATACACTTGAATCTTGATTCAATTCCTTTCCATGCAACAAGAACTGTTTCTTGTCGTTTCTATATTGAACTCCTTCAATATCTCATATATGTATGTTTGGCACAACCATATTGGCGTCACAATCTATCCACTATAGACATTCACGCTAAATATTCGGGTTTTGCCTAAGTATTTCATCGAAATGAAATTCTTAACCTTTGTCAATAAAAGATACATCATTTATAATCAACAAGATTTCATCCACATAATGTATTAGAAATTTGTCTCAGCGCTCCCACTTAATTTCTTGCAAATGCAAGCATCTTCATCGTCTCCTGATGAAAACTCCTTTTCATTAAGGTGAAGATTCCAACTCCGCGATGCTTACTTCAACCATTGAAGTTTGCATGCCCTTTTTAGTATCCTTTGAATTAACAAAACCCTTTTTGGATCGTGTCATGTACACGTCCTAGGTAACCATACTATTAGAAGAACTTTGTTTTGTTTATTCATCTACCATATAACAAATTATATGTAGTGGTTGCTACTTTAATCAGTCCAGACTAAATATCGCTATGAAAGATCAAATCTTGTCATAGTCAACTCCTTGAACATTGTCGTAAAATACTTTACGACATGTCGACTATTTCATATATGTGAAACATCCATGTCTGTTTCTTTATAGATCCAAATACGAACGATAGGTTTTTACACCTTTCCGGAGGGTCTTCCAAGTTCAAAACTTGATTTCTTGTGTATGGAACTATCACGGATTTTATGGCTTCAAGCCATTTGACGGAGTCAGGGCCCATCATCGCTTCTTTGTATGTATTCGGTTCATCATTGTCAAACAATAATGATTTACTCTCAAATCTTAGCATTTGATTGTTTAACCGACCTACTTGGTTCAATAGGAATTTACATCTCCGTGACCACAACCTTTGAGGCACATAAGCTATGAGCATTATGGCAGCCTCCTGAACCATTTCCGGCGCTGCGCAACTCAACACATTTAGCTAAGGTTCGTTAACCTTATCAAAGTTCTATTGTCCTCCCACTTAACATTTATGAAAAATTCCTTCTTCAAGAAACTTTACATTTCAAGCGACAAACCCTTTTGTCCTCGGTGTTATGGAGGAATAACCAATTGTTATTCGAAATAACCTACAAAGACATGCTCATCCGACTTTGGTTGTAAACATCTTACTTATGTTTAGCATACCAAAATTTAAGAAATGACAACTTGGATTTTACCCCAAAACATAACTTCCATGGTGTCATTTCAACGGATCAAGATGGAGCTCTTTTCAGTGTAAAAGCGGTAGTCTCTAAAGCTTTAATCTTTTAAAACATAATGGCAGTTTTATGAATAACACCTTTGATCCAACCATGTCAAACAAGGTTTCATTACAAATCTCAAACACTCCATAATCCTATGGTGTTTCGGGAGATGTAAATCTAGGTGTTTTGCTAAACTTGCAACTCAAATAAATTCCTTTATGATAAAATCATAATTCATGTATTTTCTTCTTACACTTGTAACTCAAATAAATTCCTTATGATAAAATCATAAACCATTTATTTTCTTGTTACAATGATTTTCCACTTCATCTTGAAAGTCTTTGAAACATTTTCAAATATTTCATACTTCATTCTCATTAAGTGAATATTCACTCAAATTTCCGGAGAAAGTATATGAAGTTGAAATCCATCGCTTACGACTATACATAATGGACTACATACATCGATATGTATAAATTCCAATATTTTAGTCGTTCGTTCTTCTTTGGCCTTTGAACGAAGTTTTAATTATCCCGAGGAAAGTCTCACAAGCGTCAATTGATCAAATCAAAGACTCCAAAAATCCATGAAAATGGAGATTCTTCATGTTTTCTTTCCAATATAATTTAAACAGCGATGTCACTTCGTAAGTGATCTTTCAATCATTTGTCTTGCGACATTTTAGCATTAGGTTTTATGGATGTGATTTCTCCAACTAGATTTGTAAATCATCCATCTTATATGGAATATGGTAATTATTTGAACAAACTTTGTTCTCATAATACCCGATTTAAATAACAATTATTAAAACAAATCTTGAAGTCAAGCTTTGATGTCAACGAGAAATACAAACAACGGTTTGTTTGTTTTCGATGAACATCATCACATATTCTCTTGCTAGTTACTTAGGACATTGTGGTTCATGAATTGCGTCGTTCCGTATGAAATTTCATACCAACCAATTCGGTATCCAATACCCAAAAATCACATTGTTTAACTAGCAAAGAATACAACCATAACAAGTATATCATCCATATACCTAAATTGGATATTTTCAATTTTTTCTTTTCTGCCAAATATATTTTATAGAATCTCTTTCAGCATTTCCTTTTCCTTTTCCTTTTTAAAAGAATCTATCAACATCAAAAGTGGCGCCATATACATGACACATAGTCCAAAGCGTGTATATTCAAATAATAATACCTTTGGACTTGCACTTTGAAGTAGATCACCATCATCAAAATGATCGGTATTCTTTCAAAATCCATTCTTTAGTAATCTTATAGTGTAGTAAACACTTTAAATACATCTTCTATTCATCCTTATCATGACGACTTTTATGATCAAGCTACTGTATCTTATGAAGGCGAATCGTGAGTATAACATTACTTTCCAAAACCCTTTTGGATGATTAGGATGTCTAGCATCTCCAACCTTTGTAAATTCTCATCCAATATGAGATCATATATTATACTCTATCATATTGCAACCAAAACATTGTTTCAGATATCGTTATATCTGTCACACATGATGGTTTCTGAAACAATTCTTTCATCTCCTAGACAACCTTGATATTTAAAAACAATCAAGAATCATGGAGGCAAACATGATACTTAAGATACTAACACTGGAATTGTTACTCTCGATTTAATACCAATTATTAAATTTCACGGAGTAAATAGAATTTTGCTGAAAGTTTGCAATAGGACTTTAAACTTTAGATTGACACTCAACACAATACGATACCGGTTCGTAAAGTATATATCCAGAATTCTATAGTTCTATTATCTCAATTACAATTATGCATAAGGTGGTGAACGAATGCCAATGACTACAACAAATTATGCAAATTCACTTTGATTTAATTTATGATAAATTGAGTTCTACTAATCCAAATTAGAAATGAACTCCCACTCAAAAATGACATCCCTCATGTCTTTTTGGTGATTACATGAACCAAATCTACTACACCAAGTCCGATCATCACGTGAGTCGGTGTAGCTTCAAAGGCGAGCATCAAATGGGCATCATATCTACTATAAGACTCATGCTTAACCTTTTGGTCCGTGTTCCGAGGCCATGTCTGTACATGCTAGGCTCGCCAAGTAAGAACCTTAGTATTCGCGTGTGTAACTGTCTTACACCCGAGATATGCTCGTGGATTCAAGTACACCCGATCATCACGTGATGCCTTGAAGCGATGAAACATTGTCGGTGCATACTTAAGGAAGAACACATTTTTATCTTGATATCTAAATTAGGGATCATCTTATTATGCTAATAAAACGCCAAACAAGCAATATAAGATGCTATCAAACATCACATGTTTATAAGTGAAATGATATGGTTTCCGCATATGATCTCCATCATGTGCACCGTGGTATGATCTCTATCAAACCTTTATGTGTAAGGCCAAGGTCTATGGAACTTACACGCTATGTGTGTTGTAAGAGTATCATCTCATACTTCTACTTACAACATCACCATATCATAACACTAGCCCAGCAACAATCTAAACTAGACACCTCTAATTTATCCATTGCAAGTTTTACGTGGCTTAGGGCTTTCGAAGATAGAACCGTTCTTACCTACGAACATGAACCACAACGAGGATAACCAAATTGTTGACAACTCGTTGCAAATTAGATATTGACTATAGTAGGAGAGACAGACACCCGCTAGCCACTTATGCAAAACTAGTTGCATGTCAAGCATGGAACAGGTCTCATGTGCGAGGACATGTAAAGTTTGTCCGGACCGCTTCATCCCACTATGCCACCAATATCCAAAGTACAACTAAGAAGCAATAAAATGATCATCATCGCCCACATACTCATATGTGTAATACCCGTGAAAGCATCTACGCATAGATCCGGCTCTGATACCACTGTAGGGTTCGCAGCATAGAAAACAAAAAAATTCCTACGATGAGAACATCTATGTACCAAGATCTATCTACTAGATACAAGCAACGGGTGGATATACATCCATAGAATACATACCCTCGAAGACCGAATAGCGTTAACGAGGTTGTACTCGTGGATGATGTAGACGAACGCTTGCCGATCTCAAGATCGTGATGAAGTCCATCTGGTCCAGCCGGTCCAGCACCATCAAGTCCAGCACCGCAAAGCAGTGGTGCATCCGTGATTGCACACACGTCCGGGTACCCCGACAACCTCCGCGCCCTCGCTCCAGCGAAGCAGCGGAAGCAACAAATCCTTCCAGAAAAAGCCACCGGGAACATGTATCTCGCTGATCCGAGACCATGGGGAAATTCTAAAGGGGGGAGAGAGATCCTTCGCGAGGAGGTTTGCTTTGAGAGGAGGAGAGGGGGGCCTTTATAGGGAAGAGGGGGCCACCCAAGGGGCATGGAGCCCAGCCATGGGGCTGCCCCCACCTCTTCCATATTCATGTGGGTGGAGCTCCCACTCAAAATGAAAAGCCTCCACTCCCATTAAAAAGCCTCCACTCAAAATCCACTCACATGCATTAAATTTTCACCAAATTTAATGCAAGCTCTCATTTAAATAAAACTCTTTTATTTATTTATTCAGAATTTTGTTAATTACTTTAATTAACAAACATTCACATAAAACCCCTTACAACATTTCAATTTCACATGCAGAACCAGTTTCAGCAATTTCAACCGAAACAGTTTCGGTGCCTAGTGAAATAAATTCCTGCGCTTTCCTTTTCTTTTTCTGGCATATCATTTGCTCCGAATGGTGTCGGTATACCTTAAGTGTGTCACCCTACGGTTCGCGAATAATGCGGACATGATCGAGACCCTTCTCCGATCAATAATCAGTAGCGGGACCTGGAGATCCAAACTGACTCCCACACATTCAACGATGACTTCTGTGATCGTGTGAACCTTTTACGCTAGTATCTTAATCCCTTTGTTTCACGATATATTACATGTCCGAGATTCGATCATCGGTATCTCCATACCTAGTTTGATCTCGTTACCGACATGCACTCTTTTCTCGTTCCCGTGATATAACATTCTAGTGATCAAATCACTTGCTTGCAAGCTAACCAATGTGATATCACCGAGAGGGCCCAGAGTATATCTATCCGTCATCGGGATGAACAAATTTCACTCTTGATCCATGGGTCTCAACATAACACTTTAGTAGTTCTGAAGCCATCTTTATAATCACCCAGTTACGGTGTGACGTTTGATGTCATCGAGAAACTCTTCCGGTGTTAGTGATTGACATGATCTCATGGTCTAAGGATTAGGATCACTTCGTAAGTTGTTATAGCAATATAAACTCAATGACTTTGATCGTAATGCTATACTTCGGATGAATGTTCATCACATCATTACACTAATGTTGTGACCTCGTTATTAACAACATCCAATGTCCATGATCAGGAAACTTTGATCACCTTGTTAATCAACGAGCTAGTTTATAAGAGAGGCATAACTAGAAACTTACTTTTTGTTTATTAAACACACATGTATTAACGTTTCCGTATTAATACAATTATAGCATGCAAAATAAACATTTATCATAAACAAGGAATACGATAATAACCACTTTATTATTGCCTCTCGGGCATATTCCCTTCAGCGCTCGTTCCAACTAATTCGTCCACTGGTGGATCCGCTGCCACCGTAGATCCCCGCTGTCAAGCAGCAGTGCCATCGCCAACTTGCCCACCTGGTCCAACTGGACCGCTGCCGGTCTGAGGAGAACCACCGAACGCCGTCTCGATGACCCTACCACTAGGCAGCCACGACACCCTCCAGAACACCAGCACAGGCTCATCGCGGTGAGGTTGCTGTCAGATCCAGGTCCGCATGGCCTAGATCTAGCCCGGTCACACACCGAAGCCCAGAGGGCCTGAGGTGGCCAGCACCACCGTCAGGAGCTTCACGGGTGAGGAGCCTCATCGCGGACCGTACTAGACTACACTAAGCCTGCCTGGCCCATGACCGGTCCGAATCAGGGCCCGAGTCGGCGCGTCGTCCGATAGAACTCTCGTCGCTGTAGCACCCCTGCCGTCTTGCGCCGTCGCTGCATCTTCTAGAGGAGCGCCCGCCTGCCAGGGAGCGTCCTCCGAGACGCCGACCGAACCATCGCCACCCATGGCCAACACCGCCCATGGCCCTCGCCGCCCCGGCCCAGCAACCGCCGGCCCCGAGCACGAAAACCCCCGCTCCACGCAGCCCTCCTCGCCACAAAAAGGTGCCGCCACCGCGCCGAGACTCACCATGGCCACCACCGTGCCACCTAGTCGGACGCCGCCGCCGGTCGTCGAGCTCGGCCTGCGTCGAGATCTGGCAGACCATGGGGAGAAGAGGGTCCCCATCGCCACCGACGCCGAGCAGCTTTGCCGCTGGTGCATCCAGGCGGTGGCGAGGAGGGAGGAGCGGGATGGGGAGAAGCGGCCCGGCGGCGCTAGGGTTCCCCCGATCGCTGGCGGGAGTGACACGGGAGGGGGATTTTTTTCAGCTGGATGAAAGACTATTTCAAGAGATGTACGACATCAAGCCAGAGCAAGAGCGTGACGGAGAGCATGACACCTCGATCTCGGCAACGGCGCTGGCTACTCAGTTTGCCTCGCTCGACGCGACGCCGGCTACAGCCCTACTAATTACGGTCATCCAAGGAATCTGTGCGTCGCCTCGCGTTCGCCGCGTCATTGACTTTCACCAACCAGTCGCCAGCGCAGTGCTAGTGTACTGTATATAGTCGCAATGTACGCATCCAAACGGCTAGTACTACACTTGGGCTAGCAACACTTGGGCGCACACAGAAACCAATCGAACTGCAATGGCGAGCTCTGCAGAATCCGTAGCTATGGCACTCATCGTTGTCGCCGCGGTCGTGTGCTCCGGCCTCCCCGCCGCCCACGCGGCCACCAACTTCGTCTCCCGCACATGCAGAAGGACCGAAGACGCCGCGCTGTGCGTGGCCGTGCTGAGCGCCGACCCCCGAAGCGCCCGTGCTGACACCGTGCACGGCCTCGCCGCCATCGCGCTGGACATCGCCGTCGACACCGCCCTGGCGAACGGCGGGGTATTCAACCGCCTCTACTTCAGGTACATGTGGACGCCGGAGGGGGGCGCTGCTAAGGTCTGCAACAGCGCCTACCTCGCCGCCACAAAGAAGCTCGTCATTACCGCGCGGGACAGCTTCGACGACAGGCGTTACGCCCGTGCGTCGGAGCTCGTGGCAAGCGCGCAGGGCGCCGGGGGCAGCTGCGAGGACGCGTTCAAGGAGGTTGACGGAGGGTCCACCGTCACCGACATGAATCGGGAGATGACGGAGCGCTGCGCCGTCGCCCGAGGCCTCATCGACCTGCTCGCCTCCTCTTGCTGTTGCTGTGCGTGTTGTTCGAAGAAGAGTTTCTGAATGTGCATGCATTCAGAAAATTAATAATTTCTGGTTATTCTCGATTATGCAGTAGAGAAACAAGAATTTCTGGTTATCTTTATAGCTCAACGCTCAACGTGTTCTTGGTGTACTTGTTGCGCTCCTTGTCGAGTTCTTGCGGTACAGGATTGCTGCTTTTGTGGTGGAGGATCATGTGCTTGCACAATGAACCTCTTCCCAATTTTCAAATTTTCATCACCAGCCTCACACTGGACACCTGCGTCCATTAATTAGGCACATCCATGGAAACAAAAATGGCATTGCAGATGCTCTAGCTAGGGCAGTACATGTGGGAACATATATCTCCGCATGGTGTGAAAAATCATTCACATTCTATAACTTGCAATTTGAATTGAGGCTTCCAACCTTTTCTTTCTCTCTGATTTTATCTACCTCGATGGTGGAAGGCCTCGGAAAGAGTAATGTACAGATTTTCAGAATGAATTAACGACCATAGTGCCTTTGCATTGAAGAAAGTGATCACACACTTCTGGATCGGCTCACTTCTTCGTAGCGGCGTGTCCCAAACCATGTGAAGCACTGCCTAGCAAATTATTCATGCCTTACAAACCAGGTGATGACCCGAGAACATATCTAGTGCTACCACACCCTTAGGTGCTACCGTGCTACCACTTCCAAAATTCAAATTTTATGTTTCAAAAAATTTTGGAAAAAAATTGTGGATGTTCACAAGATCCGTGTCTACAATCCCTAATAGTTGCATAACCAAATTCATGACACACACAGAGAAAAAAAAGACAAATCCAACATGAATTTGGTTATGTCTTATTTATATCTAATAGTGTCATTCTTTGGCATTTTGTGTTTTTGTCTTTTTGTGTCACTATTCATATTGGATTTGTCTTATTTATATCTTTGTGTGTGTCATGAATTTGGTTATGCAACTACTCCCTTCGTCACGGTTTGGAGGGCGTTTTAGATTGATTGTTGGGACCTAGGTGGATGCTGATTGGGACCAGATTTGTGCTAAAAACATACATATTCGCTGGAAAAAAATAGGCCCATTAATTATTCGGCGCCGTATTAAACGTAATTACTCAATGGAAACGAAGAGTTTAGACGCATGCATTGGTGGAGTTGCATGCAAGAATTAATTCCTTGCATGCATGGAGTAGGAAGTGAGGAGGAAAAAGAGGACATTAATTATATGATTAAGTCTAACGCATCTAAGAGAAGAGGAGTTTTGGAAACGTATGATTTTTGTAAGACGCCCTCCAAACCATGACGGGGGGATTATTAGTGATTGTAGACACGGATCTTGTGAACATCCGCAGATTTTTTACAAAAAAAATTGAAACATAAAATTTGAATTTTGAAAAGTGGGGGCATGGTAGCACACAAAGGGGTGGTAGCACTAGATATTCACTCTTGATGACCCTCGAAGAGAAACCACCCTTAGTCTTTTTAGACACCTCAAATCACTCTAGAATTTGCTACTCTCATGTCTATATTAATGGCCTCAACTTTATCTAGATTCATATGTATCTAGAAAGTATTTAGACTAGATGCATCCGTATGTAAACAAAGTTGAAGCCTATATGTATCGGAGGGAGTATTTGTTTATAGATCAGTTAAACGGTAATACAATATTTCTCTTATGGGATATTTATGAGTATACTAAAAGCGACATAAACACGTAAATGTACTATGATGCATCTATAAGTTCCACATGTTAATACACAGTAGAGTGCTATTTCTTTTACCTTTTTTGTATCACAAAATGTGATGGAACCGTAGAACTTAAAAGTGTAACATTTTAAAAAAATTAAAAGAAAAACTTCAATGGAAAATTTAATTTGTATGAATGTACTTGTAATGATATATGCATGTTATATTTAAAGCTTAATGGTATTATCAGTGATAAATTGTGAAATTTATATTAGAAATATAGTAGTTAAGCTCTTATGTTAGTCAAATGACTTACAACCTAGCTAGATGAAGAAGTTCAGTATAAACAAGTCATCAACCATGGCAACAATCTTGAAAATGATCATATTAAATAAAATAGACATTGACGAAGGATTGTTTTTAGGATCCGACGGCATGCTAACTTCCGGAGATCGAAAGAGAATTTATTTATTCAGCAGTTGGCTTGGTTCAGCAGCTTTGGATCTCAAAGACAAAGATATATGTAGAATGGGAAGGATTCCTACAGGCTTTATTCATAATATGATCACGAGATCGTACAATGTGGCTATAAGATGATCTCGGCGGGTTTATAACAGGACCCTACGTGAGTAGACGGATCTAGGGTTTATGAATAAGGCTAAAGTCTACGACTTTGGCTATTATGGCATGTCCTCTTTAGGTAAATGTTTTCATGTATATATAGTCGTCGGCGGTGCCAGAGTTTCCCGCAATCACGATAGTTTTTTATCTTGTCTGGCACGTTAAGTTGATTCTCGATCTCCCTTGGATGCACGTCTGGTCTTCGAGAATCTATAGAGTTGTCTTGCAGCCCCATGGGTTAGGTCGGTTGAGAGCTTCTAGGTGCAGACCTCCGAGTCTTGACGTTGATATCTTCGTGGATAGGGATCGTGGATTGAGGCCCGCGTGATGTTTAGGCCGAAATCCACTCATCACCAACAAGCCCCCGATCAGTACCTTTAATAAGACGACCTCTTTCTTTAGTAGAGTTGCCTTAGCTCATGTTCAACCTCCATTAGATGAGCTCGATGACTTTAATTTAGCCTTGCCGTAGCAGGTCTAGTGTGCGCTAGAGGTCTTCAGGGAGAAGGTATGTAATGTGTATTGGCAACCTTTGAAGGTGTTGTCTTGAATACTCGTCCCATGACATGTCTACTGAGCCTTTATGTCTTAAATGTTTCAAGGTAATGGGCTTACGACGAGGTCATAAAAAGAGGTTAATAACAGATAAACAGTGTATCTATTTTTCTGAGGGTGCCAATACCTTTGTGACTAGGGGAGGTCAGAGGGAGAGAGGTCTCCTTATGACGCGTAGTACCGAACCGAGAGGTCGCACGGGTATCCTTAAGCCAATGCCTTATCTCGATGGAGCATTGCTTGTGGACCCACCTTGACGTGAAGAGGTCGTAGTGGAATTATGGTCTGATCCAGGATGACATGTAAGCTAGTCACTGAATTATGGCTGTGACCTGAGGAGATCTTTTGAGAATTCAAGAGCTCTTCTGTGTCCGTAAGGACCTGAATCCGAATCAACCGAGGACCTCTCGCTGATAACTGCTGCCACCAAGAGCTCTCTACTGTGTGGGAATCTATTCCACCTGGAAAAATTAAAGTTAGTGATCATAATCAGATTCCTGTCCACGACATCAACTGATGGAATGTATCCTCGCATGTGTATCGGGATTTTCTGCTCGTGGAAATGGCCACTTCCTTGATTTCCATGCATGACCCCGTGGGGTGGTTCCTTCCAATCTTTCCTTGGATCTGATCTGAACGGTCGTGATCACTTTGGCGAGGAGACGAGAAGCCCTCGCTAACCCATCATATAAGGACCCGAAGTTCGCAGGGCTTGACCTGCACCGTTCTTTTCCTTCCTCTCCACCTTAAGCCACAACAAACCCCAATAACGGGCAGCATGGCTTCTCGCTCGGTCTGTGGTCGCAAGCCTTCTTTCGGGGTTCGTGGTGAGTCCCAATCGTGGCGCGACCGCGAGGGGGATCTGGTTGGCCGGGAATATGCCTGGCTGACATTGAAGATCACCGAGGAGGACATCAAGGGGATGTGCTCCGCGAGGCTCGTCTCGTCAGCCGGCAACGGAGGAAGGGATCCCTCGGGTTCTCGAATATCATAAAGTTTCCTCCATTTATCAGTTCAAGTGCGGCTTGAGCTTCCCCCTTTCTTCTTTCTTGCGGGATGTGTTAGGTTTCTATGGCCTCTAGTTGATGCATCTTTCTACTGATTTCGTCTTGAGTCATCTTCACTTGCTCATCTTTGCGAGGCATATCTCGGTGTCTAGCCCACGCGGGGCCTTTTTAATCAACCTTGTAAATCTTTGGCTCTATATCAACAATAAAAATCTCTTTGATATCCTCACTCTCATCAACCTCATTCTTCTCTCCATCCAATTCATCGTCAAAAAGTTTAGATCCAAATACAAAAGACCGTGCAGCCAAAACCAGCTTATGGGCATGCCCCCCCCCCCCCCCCACACACACACACACACACACACACTCACCCACACATTAAGAATAACATCAATCCCTTCATTACTGTCCAAAATCAAACCAAAGTGGTAGCAAATGTTGGAGTCCTGAACCTGAATGGAGTGTGGCCTGGAGTAATTAATAGTTGACACCACAATACCCATAGTGCAATTTATCTTCAAGCAATCATTATATTAAAAAATGCAGTAATACCGCCACTATTGTAGCCTTGAATCCAAATATTGTTTACAATTTGGTGCTAGAAATTGCAGAGAATGGGAAAGTTGAAGAGAGAGTTCTCGAGAATCTTTTCACTAACCCATGGAGGACAAGAAACCCCGGGCAGCCACCCCTTCTTCTAGATGGCCTCCACCTTTTCCCCTCCCAAGCCGTTCAGAGAGAAAGAATCTTGTTGACCACGGTTGCTGCTCCACCTCCTCTGCCGCCTTCTCCTCCTTCCTACATTGCCGCCTTTCTCTCTCGCGCGTCAGCCGCCGGGACCATGGCGCGTTGCTTCTTCTCGCATGTCGAGGCGGCGGCTGGTTGTAACGAAGGCTCTACGGACTCGGCCAACAGCTGGGGGTGGATGAGGAGGGGATGGTGAGGGAGGGGATCGGAGGCAAAGAGGATGTGTGTGTGTTGGGGGATACGAAGTGCGGGCGGCTAGGGAGGCGGAGCGCCGCCACCGCCGCACACGAGAGGATAAAGGGGTGCGGGCACGCGAGAGGACAAAGGAGATGGATAGGGTTGCTCATATACGTGGTGGTGAAAAACAATCTATGATGCTCAGCGACTAACTAAGCCAATCGTATGGCTAATCTTTACTATTAAAAGCAAAGCGGTTGTGTCACACGGTGTCACACTTCGATATAATTACTAAAAAAATGCCACCCGACTGCTTTATCCTCAATCCCCCAGCGTATTGCACGTGAAAATTGGAAAAGATAAAACAACCCTTGATTTTCTCTCGTCCGTAACAATAAACGGTACTTATCTAGAAATGCCACTCCCGTTGACACCGTCTTTGCAACGAGTTTTCAGCCAGTAAAACGTACGTGAGACTAGGTACAGCTAACAAACCTTATCTTGTGGCTAACTAATAGTACTACATAATGATAGATCCAACAAACTTAGCTAATAAACTTTCCTGAAAACTGGATCCCACTACCAGCTTCACGACCTCAGTGTGGTGTGTTGGAGGCCTCGAGGTGCCGGATCCCGCCACCTATGAGTTCGTCCCTGTGGAGCCCATCCATGGACCGTTCCTCGTCAACATCGGCGACGTCGGCACGGTATCTTCGACTCCATTGATTCAGCTCAAAACGGTTGCCGTATTCATTTTAAATGCTCGACTTTGTCGCTTACCTCATGTTTCAGGAGTTGAGCAACGGGAGGTGGGAAGCAACAGGTGCAGTGCTTGGCGGCAGCATCTCGATGCCATGTTCATGCTCGCTCCCAAGGAAGTAGTGTTATGCTCGCTCCTTTAGAATCTTCTGATTCTATAAGTTATGCTTCTTATGAGTTTGATTTTTTTTTTCTCGCGCAACTGAACTTCCTATGGTTTCAATTGCAGATATTAACCTTGGCCTTAGTCCGTGGAAGATTAATTCAACAATCAAAGCTGATTCTATGTCTATTGCGATTTGCAATGCTACTGTTGATCGGAGATAATCAGGTTCTAATGTGAATGCACAATTATTGTTGATTTTTTATTTCATTCAACTCATTAATGCTACAGATCATGTCCTCATGCCCTTAGTGTCGCTGCAGGTAGGAAGAGTCACCTTGATGACACCCACGATCACAACGGGCACACAACCACGACAGGGACTGCTACTCTATGGATTGCCACGGCAGGCACGAGCAGGCCTACTTTGCCACGATATGAACTGGTACCATAGGCACTTTGACGGCAAAAGAGGCGGAAAAAAGCAATCCATAGAAGGATTCATGCTAAATATGACAGTTTGGAACCTTTAGGGTATCTACCCTCTTATTTAGTTTAGTACAAGCAAATGAACTAGATTTCTCAAAAAATGGGGATTTGTGAAAACTTAGTTCTTTTTATATTAAAAAAAGGGTAGAGAGTACCCAGCCACTTCCATCCTTAGGTCATGCACACGAAGGATGTTATATGTTGATCCAAATTCTACAAAGTATAGGCCAACTTCTGACGAGTGAAGCAAGGCCCGTCGCCGGAGGCTTGGGCCGAGTGTAACGAGTCTGAAGTTGGCCCACACCATGCCCAACGGGGACGCCTGTGGGGGGTGCGGGGGCGACAGCCGCCCGCGGTACGGTACGGATCATCAAAGACCTAGGTTTCCACCGATATATAAACCCCTTGTAAGCCGTCGGTTGGGACGAGTTGCATCTGTGAAATTCCCGACGTTTGTAAACACTCCTCGATATAGTGAAGTTTCGCTGGCTGACGCCCGTGGTTTTTTCTCTCTTTGTTGAAGAGGTTTTTTCAAGTTAAATATGTATCCCCTTGCTGTGTTTTTCGTTTTCGTTCTTTGTTATCTTATCGCAATTATAACAAAGGACATGCCATGAAGTGCAGGGGTGGGATGATGGCGACGAGGGGTACAGACATGACCACTTTTTCTGAAGGCAAAACGAAGATTTTATTAGCTGGTGGCTGGTAGGCATAATTCAATATTTTAGTGTATCACCTGAGCAATCTCAGCCGGATTTTTTTGCAATATTATAGTGTATCGGGCTTGTACTCTACCTAGCTGAGCTAATTGCGTGATTCACTGAATTTGTATCACAGCTAATCTTCTGCACCTTACTCTCTTTCTCTAAATAGATCTCGGGCGTTGCTAATTCTCATGGCGTACTATGAGAAGTTTTCCGTAGTTTCATGTAACAGTGAGAGTGCCAATTCCACAATGACCGGCGTCATGGTCCAGTGCATTGCATCGCCAACATGATGCCTTCCTCCATGGCAGCCAACTCTGATTCAACTGCATCATATCATTGATGGAGTTGACGACACGCAGGAAATACTGCAAGCGCCAGTGTGGTCGCCGAGCACCATTCTAGCTCCATCAGACCCATCGAGTTGAAACGATCCATCAAAGACAAGCTTGGTCTCCCCCTATAATGGCTTCCTCCATTTCTGCTTCTCCTTCTGATGCTTATCATTCTATGTCCGCTTTTTTCTAACAAAATGGAAAATTTTTCCTCATTTTATTTTAAAAAGTCGAAGAAAATTGACCGGTTCATTTGCAGGGGAACCGGACGAAAACCGTACAAATGCACCAATATCGTTATAAAACATGATCATATTGGGCACGCCAACACAGCCAACCTGATTATTCACACGAATAACAGCCATACAAGAAGACCCACGTCGAGGCTGCCACAAAGTATCGTCGCCATCACTCCTCCACGAGCCAGCGACTCCGACTTCACCAGTGACTTCCAAAAAAAAACTCACAGTCAGCACCGGAAACCATGTCTTCATATGTCATCAATTGGCACACGACTCAGAAGCGAGCTTCACAAGATAATTATGGTGATCTTGCGCCGACTGAGTACCTGTAGAGACCACCGGCGGTCGTTCATCATCGCCGTCTAGACACGCTCCACCTCAACTCTGACTTCACAACAACACAGCGAAGCAGGAGAACCCATCGGACACGCCAGGAAACTGACTACCGAAGATCAACTGCGACCAGGCCTCGCCTCGAGGCATCTTCTTTGACAAACTTCACCCTTGGACCTTGCACAACTGCCCGATAACAAGCCTCCTGGCCATAGGCAACTCCGAGGCGATGCCCCCAAGAAGGTAAGAGATGCATAAGTGCCTAATCGCCCGATCCCGAATCTGAGGTTTTCCTCCGGAGTGAAGGAAACCTGCACCCATCCGCGCAATGTGCCGCCGAGGCCCCGCGCCCACCTGCACATGCGCCGCCTGCGCCAACGGAACCGCCTCGCCGTCACCTTTCCCGGGACATGCATGGCTTCCGCTAGCGCCCCCCCCCCCCTCCGATGGCGGCGATGCAGGGTAGAGAGGAAGGGGCCTTAAGGGCCGCCGGCGGCTAGGCTTCCCCGTGTCGCCAGAGGAGGGGCGACGAGGGGGTGGGTGGTTTTGTTTTCCTATGCCCGTCCCGGGGAAGGTGGCGGCGAGGCGGGGATGCGCACGAAGAGCAAGGTACACGCATGGAAACAATGGCCAGGTTACTTGATTTTTTCGCTTATCCGTATGCCTTGCCATACACGAAAAGTAGTTTGCCCTTTACCATGGTTGTTTACTCATCTAGGGAAAGATCTTTGAGGAGGAATAAAAAAACCAAATCAGTTTTCTATAAAGGAATAGATCCACATAAAGGTTAGTGACATTTAGTTCCTTCCTTGCATGTACTCTCGGACTTTAGGTAAACCAAGGGTGTGTTTGGTTGAGTTGTGGATCTTCATTCTCCTTTTCATTTAGTAGAAATACACAAGCACTTAGG
The DNA here is from genome assembly GCA_030063025.1 of Avena longiglumis. Classification (NCBI taxonomy): domain Eukaryota; kingdom Viridiplantae; phylum Streptophyta; class Magnoliopsida; order Poales; family Poaceae; genus Avena; species Avena longiglumis. The sequence continues at coordinate 540,028,623 of CP125973.1, forward strand.
GCTATACTTGATCAACATGCCATAAATGTTTTTTAGTGTTCCGTAGCAACGCACGGGTATTCTGCTAGTCAAATCTAGTTTTTACTAAGGACCCCACAGATTATATCTTTAGATATTGTGACATGGGCTCCTCCTTCCTGCTGGCCTCTTTTTTTATATTAGCTTAATGCATCATGTACAGAAACTCAACAACATATTATAGATTTTTTGTTAAAAATAGTATTTAAAAATGTCATATGTTCGTCCCGCCCTTCATTATTTTGATGCAAAAGCTGAGTCAGATTAACCAGACAGCAGGAGAGGAAGGATGAGCAAAAGCTCGTTGCTTCTTCATGCAAATATGGTATCGAATTAATTGTACAACAGTCCACGGGACACTCATCTGTTTCCGTGGTTAGTAAAGAAAACCAATTTTTCGCTCGAAAGGGCTAAGCATGAGCATGCAGTGCTCTTGTTTGAAATGGAGGATCTACAGATGGGAATTAGTAAAAGTCGGGGCCGAGTGTTCGTCCACTTCAGAGTCTTCGTCTTTAGAGAGAAATCCGTGTCCGTTGGTTCGGACCTAACGAGTCGTTCGTTTGTGTGGAGAATCTCTCTCCTTACCAGGGATTCCTTGATCTTCAAGGCGAGGCATATTCATATGTCAAAGAAGGGGGAAGTCCTGCATCGAGATTATTTTTATTTCAAGATAGAGTTCGATCCTCAACTGTTTCTCGCGATATCTTCTTACAAAGTTTTGTTAGGGCATCTATTACGGGACATGGAAGGGAATTTCCTGGGATCCTCTGGTATCACTTTCCATTCAATTTCAGAATTTCTAATCCATCCACGCGGGACCCATTGCATGCCTGGAAGCATTGGCCCTTGCAGAAGACCTTCATCTCCAATGTCTCAAGATTGATTCTGATTGTCTCGGTTGTAAGTGACCTTCATCTCTGTTCATGTTTGGCTTAATCAACACATGGTCCGATTTGAATTCCCGAGAGTATTATGGATAATGGAGAGCGGACCGTTCTCATTCAGCAAAGCAAAGTGCATGGGCGCTGGAAACCATTAGATTTATGTGAATTTTTATTCTAATTTCGGCCAGATGACCAAACTTTTCTCTTAAAAATCAACTTAAAATTTTGAAAATATTTGAATAAGTATGCACTACTGAATTTGCTTACAGAAAGGTGATTATTTCGGTGTCTACCGAATTCACTTAATTTCTATGAATTTGATGAGATTCCATTGAAACTGATTTTCATGGTGCCTGTGGACACACAACCACTGCCGCATGCACGCTCCACCGCCGGCACGGAATGCTCCTGTAGCATCCCAATTGTCTAACAATTGCAATGCTACTAGCCTAGTCTATATAATGCTACTTTCTATATATAATTGTTGCATCATAATTATATCATGCTCATGTCATCATGCCACCTTGCATTTGAGCATCATATAAAACCCTTTTTGGTTTGGTTCTTCTCTCATATGCATTGTTAATTGTATTTGCCTCTTGATATTGTATTTGGTTATTGATATATTGTTTAAATGCCCAAGTTGAGTTGGGGGCATATCTTTTATTCCACTCCACCACCTTTTCTTTCACCACCTTATAATTCCACCATCCAACTAAATATGAGCTTTGCACTTTATTTGGTTTTACCTCTAGCTCATGTGGGTTGGGATGGATCCAATTCTATCTCCACATGCTCTCATATATGCACCATTTTGTTTTCACATTATTGGTTTATAAGAGCCACATGGCCACCTTTGCATGCCTTGTGAGTGGAACCTTTTACCTAGCTTCATATGGATTATCATGGATTTATGCTCATGTTGGGATATTTATGGGACTATTAAACATCTAGTGGAATAAACACACTAGCAAGTCCCATTTTTATTCAAATATGGTCATCTCCATCTACTCCACATGGGGCATCCTTTCACTTCTTTTAGCTTGGCTTATTCCATATTTTTGGAATGCATATGTATAAATGCTATGGATATTTATTTTGTTTTCACAAGATGAAACCTAGCATTAATGTTCATGCATGGGCCATGCAATCATAACCCTTGGCCTTCTTCTCTTTGTTTTGTTTTATCTTGGTTTGAGCTTTACTTTTAAATTCAAACTACATGTTTCCTTGTTTTTTGAATCTCTTTAACCATATCATAAACCTACCTCTTTGGTTGGGCTAAACCAAACCATCTCTAACCCTAGTTGCCTCTCTTTCTTCTAACCCTAGTTCTAAACCAAAACCCTAACCAAGCCCCCCCCCCCTCTCTCATCTCTCCTCTCTATACCATGCTGGTCCCATCTAGCCTCCTTACCCCCTCTCTCCAAAACCCTAACCCAAGACTACCCTCTACCTAACCCGAGGCCACCATCTAACCTAACCCGAGCTAGTCCCTCCCTCTCTTCTCTTCCTCACGCCGGCCCCACCCCGCAGCCTCTCTACCCTCCCTGGCCTCACCTTGCCCCACCTGCCAGCTGCCTACCTGCCCTAGACGAGCCAGCTCGAGCACGTGAAGAGGAGAGGGAAAGGTGGCACCCGAGCCACCTTTTTCCCTTCACCACCTCCCCACGGCATCTTCCTCTCCCTCTCTGCCTTGCCTCCGCCCCACAACCCCTCTGCCTCCTCTCAGATCCCATCTGGGCGAAGCCAGACCCCTCTCCTTCCTCCCCACCACATCCTGGCCATGGCCATGGTTCTCCTAAACCCTAGCCTCGGCCTCGGTTGTTAGCCGGTGGAGAAGTGGTGCCCAGAGGTGGAGGTCGTCGGGAAGCTCTTCTACGCCGTTCTCACCGTCACCTTGCACCAGGAGCTGCCCCGGAGCGCGTCGGAGAAGCCTCGCCGCGCCCGAGCTGGTCAGTCGCCGTTGCCACCAAGCCCGGCGCCAGATCCCCTCCACCTCCGCACGAACTACCACGCCGGCGACCCCACGGTGAGCCTCTCAACCCCCTAGACATGCCCCCCTACCTTATCTCGCACCGTAGCGCCGCGCTCGTCGTCACCGCCATGCAGCGTCGCCAGGCAGACGGCGGCAGCAGATCCGTCCACCTGTTCCTCACCCACCTGGCCTTGTAGACCACCTCCGTGCAAGATCTATGAACGAAAGTTGTAGCCCGTTGTCCCCTCTTCATTTTTCGTTTTTGCGGCTTGGCGAGATTCGCCGTCGTTTGGTCGCCATCGTCGTCCGAACTCCGGCCGATCCCCTGTTCTCTGCATATAGCGCAGCGGACATCGTCGGCGACGCTTTTGAAAAACACCGCCTTTTTCCCGCTGAACCATGGTCCAGCCTACCCCGCATGTCAGCCGCCCTAGCGTTTTGCAGAAAAGCCCCTCTGTTTCCTCGGGCCGTAACCCGCACTCCCTCACCGAGCCGCGTGGCCGACCCTCCCTTCTCGCTGTCACGTGGGCCCGCAACCACTAGGCCCGCTTGTCATCCGTGTGGGCTAGCCAGAGCCACGGTAGCGAAAGTTTTTCCCTGTGCGCGTGTGCCCTGTCAGCAGTGGCCCACCCGTCAGTGGCTTGGGTCCAATTCACCTGGGTGTAAGAAGTCCTGGCAAATTTCTATTAAATAAAAATGTTTTTAGTAAATGTTTAAATTTCAAATTCAAATCTATTTTAAATAACTTTTCAAATATTATTCCAAATAATACAAGTAATATATGTTTTGAAATCAGAAAAATGTGAGGAATTCAAATATGCCCTTCAAATTATATTTTGACACTTTAATTTCAAGTTGATTAAAATTACACTAAAATGCCCTTTTGCCTTAATTGTTTAATAACTTTTGTTTTATAACTCCAAATTTAATAAATAATATGTCTAAAATGATCAGCTCGACGAGACCTTTCTGTCTATGCATTCCTTGATTTGAATTGCAGCATGCATCATATAAATATAAAGTATACAACAACTTATTTGAGTATAAAAGGTGACTAAAACTCCATAAAATGTTTATTTCTTGTATTCTACACCTCACCCATGCCATGCTACTTTATTGCCATGCAAATTGTGCATTATTCATCATGGCATGGTTGTTTGCTTGTCGCATTTGATTCATATGCTTGTGCACTTTATTTATGTTGGCCCTTGTTTGTTTGGTTCTTCTTCGAATAGACGCTGAGCAGGGGATATATCAAGAAAACCAGAAGCACTACCCAGATCCTTCTCTCGCTTCAACTGAGCTGCCAGGCAAGCACTACCACATGCTTGCATACATATAGTACCTATTGCCTCTATCTTATTCTTGCATCATTGAGTCGCGATCGCATTAAACTGAATCCCAAGTACTGCATAGCCTTTACTTTTAAACCCCACCGAAGCTTGTTCCTCCATCCCATGAGCCATTACTGCAGGAGTTGTTTGAGCCATGCGGGTCGTAGAACAGCATGTGTAGGGTATGTGAGTGTCTGATGGATAACGAGGTACCTAAACAACTTAACCTGAGTAGTATGGGATAACTAATGAAAGTGACACCGGTGAGCAATATCTGCTATTTGGTTTTTCATGCTCACTTGTGTCCCGTAGGACCCCGAGTACTTGATTCCTGTTCCTTGAATATTCGCGCTATACACATCCGGGAGGATTATGAGACCCCCCTGAGCCAGAGCTTGATTCATTCTTATTTCTTGGGGCCACAAACTAGTTTGAGGTTTTATTTACTATCCTGTACTTATGCCATGCTTTACTGCTTTATTTAAAATTGTGCGAGGTACTGCACATGTACTGTTTAGGATCGGGACACGATTTCGCGGTATCGACAAGCCCAGTCACACTTTCGGGTTCCCAGTCGTTTACAGCCGTCCACCCAAACCTTGAGTCCGTCTCGGAGCCGCCGTTCTGGGTATACTTAATAGGTGGCCCCTGAAATATTTCTGAATCTTGTGATTGCTTTGTCGTGAAAGCCTCGTTGGGTTTTGATTTGGTTTTTCCGAGGTTGATCGAGTGTGTGTTGCTATTTGTGCACCCCTCAGGTAAAACTTTCAAAGCCGTGTCATGGTTATGGACGACTTGGAGCAGTTCTCGATCATAGACAAGTATAACTAAAGTACCGCTTTTAATTTGACTAAATCGACTAGTAAATAGTGCAACACTCATGGAATGGATAATAAAACTGCCAACGGATGGGGGTTGTTCGTCCGCTTCCTCGTTGGTAGCGAGGAGGAGGATGGATCTGTTAATATTCTTATAACTTGTTATTAATTCACGTACATCCGTCTATCTTTGGTTAGGCGGATGGTTAGCGAGTATCTATAGAACTGTTAGGTATTATCTTTTGCTGCAATTGCGTCACCCCAGGTTGTGTCCCCTTTAGAGGCATAAAGACTTGCTGAGTACCCCTAGGGTCTCACACGATAAATTATTTGATTCAGATGAACAGGTACACTCACGAGATGGATACTGGGTGGAGGAGACGGACGATGTGGGCAACGATCATTCGGTGTAGAGATTCCGGGAACGGGGATCTGTGAGATCTGTGGGCGGGATGTGTTTATTATGGGGCATCTTATGCCGATTTGCTTCTTATCCGTACTCGGATCTTGTTTTCCGCTTCCGCCTGATACTCTGATGTTTGATGTATGAGGAGATATCCTAAACTATATATCTATCTAGGATATTTTGATCTTGTCGTATGGCGTTGCAATATTTCTATTTCTTTTAGATGGAATGGCTCTGAGGACTTTTGTATGGTGGCTTGCATACATACTCATTTGTGTATGTAGTTGATCCCTTCGCCTGCCGATTACGCCGCCCGTTCTTGTCCCGATGTTTGGAAATGGTTAGGACGGCCGAAAGGTCTACCTGTGAGTGACATTTGGGCCCCACCGTACTATTTTAACCATTTCCGATCGTCCAGGCTTGTAACTAGGAGCGTAATTCACCGAGGTAGTTACAATTGGTATCAGAGCCATCCTGCCCTTCAGGGTCTCAGCCAAATGGTCGTTGTCAGTCTAGCAAATATTTTGTTAGCTATGTATACTAGGGAAAAACAAAACGCGAGAGTAGGACTGCTTCCACTTTTCTTTTTACCCACCCACCACCCTTTTCTGGTAAGGAAGTGTAATGTTTTCAATCCTCTTCTTAACAGTTCAAACTAGGATTCACGTGTTCTGGGTTTCCGTAGTACCATAGGTTGTGTGTGTGTGTGTAATTCCTTGTCTATCTGTTGCATCCAACATGTTATCTTTATCTGCCTTTGGTTATCAACTGTTGGTACATTCCATACTGACAGGCTTTTGAATATCGGCGCGATCTATCTGACTCCTTGTTAACCGGTGCCATCTTCTTAAGGGTGTCCTTCCTTCTAGCAACTCCACATTCTGTGAAACCATCAGTTGCTAATCGCTACCTGATAAGTGTTTTTGCGCATCTATTGGTATTTTAGTGCCGAAAAATGCGGAAAAAATTTCTTTGATACATCTGTGCTTCCACACTCCTTTTCAGTCGTGTGTGAAACATTATCTATCTCCCTTTTATCAGCATGTCCATGCTAACTCATTCTTTTGTCACCGGCGCTTAATCCTAGAGTTTCATTTCATCTCCAATTCTCTTGGGCTAATTACATAACATGTGTCAATCCGATGCTGGTGATTGTAATTTGGTTCTCGGAATAGCTATATGACACTTATCTTGAGTGGAATATGGAAAGTTCAATCAACTCTATCCCCCAAATGGTGACGGTTATCTCCTGTGATTTTGAGTACACCGCGATCATATCTATGCATATTCAAGCCTCTTTGGCAATCCAGAGTTTCTCCAAGCACTACGGCGGTCTATCATCTGTCCATCATGTTGCACATCCTTTTGAACCCCATATCTGCACAATTCTCCTGGATACGAGGGAATGGCATCTTTTCGTCTCTGATAGCTTTGCTTAAGGTATGAACTATCATCGGTTCTTATCCAAGATCTCTTTATCTTTGTAACCGGTGATCCGATCGACAATGTGAACCAGGTGACATCTCTTTTTCTTCCGAAGGACCAGTTAACCTATTCTGTCAGCGCATCTTCTTCAACAGGAATCCTTACTCGTAACGTTGATCTTTCAAAGAGCGTTGAGCTCAGAAAGTGTTTCGAGCATTTGTTCGTTCTTCCGCCTCTTGAACTTGGTATTCTGGGAATATCTTGTTAATCCATGGTGGTATATGTTGATAATATGCTTGCCAATTCGATATCTATAGAAGGACATGGAAGATCATTTGTGTCTCTTTCTCTCGAGCTTCATGAGCACTGCCTGTGTGCAAAGTCTCAAAGTGAGAATTCTGACTTTTTGAAGTCACATATCTCGACCACGTCCTTCTGCTAAATACATTACTTCAACTCTGGAATCAGCAAGTCCATTGTTAATTCCATCCTCCATCTTCAACCAATCCGGAGTTGTTCCTTGTTGGCAAGTTATCATCGTCGTTCCGCTGAAGATTTCCTCAAGACTGCTAAATCTTTCTCAATCATTTCAAGAAGAACATGGAGTTCTTTCACCTCAATCTCGTTAAGTAATCCCTTGAAACCCTCTCGCTCTATCGTCTATGCTCAATCCACCGGAGGCCATGAAGACCTTCCAGATCTTGTATTCCTTCTGTTCAAGTGGTGCTATCTTTTTCTATAACTGTGAAATTTTGCAGTTGTCTCCGTGATCTTCCTTTATATCTTTCCGGTAGCTTGGTACTTCCGACATGACGACAACATCATCATCTTTATCTATCTATGAATCCGGCGAATCGTTTGCATCTATCCTTGTTTTCTAACGGAGTTCTATGAGTTTTGCCAACACCTTCAGTCTGTTTCGGTAGTTGGGTTGCATGATTTTCTTATTCATGTGCGGAGTAATGCTTTGTGTGCGGGATGGAGTAGCTAACATACCACTACTCTTATCATTCGCTCTTGTACATTGAATTGGTGAATTTATGTGATTTCACTCATTCCACGGAAGTTAGAAGTGGCCTTTATCCCTCGATGCTTTTACTTCCGTCCTTGTTTTTCCGGAGTGCTCTCTCGAAGAAAGTAATCAATAATTTTTTGTTGGTGATCTCACCCTTTCTACACGGAGCAAAATCCTCAATTATCTGGTGGAAACAAACGCAAACCTTTTTCTATCCTCGTCTTTCTACCGATGCTCGACATCCCCAAACAAGATGAAAGGAAACTATCTCTCTCTTTGTTTCATCAATTCTTTTTCTGTGGTAAAGCCAATTATGGTTGAGGCCATCAGTCGCAAATCTATTGCGTTAGCCTCAAGGCTAAAGAAAGCAATAAGTATCTCTACAATAAACTCCAGATCCTCCATATTCTTTGCTTCTCGGGATTCCACCATGATCTGGCTTCACATCCATCTCTGGAAGTTATATCTGCGCACCTAAATTGCGTGATCCTTGGTTCTTACGGCGCAACAAGAATCTAATCCGACGATGTCTAACTAAATCTTTCTGTTGTTATCAAGGGACTCTATTGTTTGAAGGCAATATTGTTTCCGAACTTCTTTTCTCAAATCCGAGAGAAGATACGATGCTATTGTAATAGTGGTTCAAAACCTCTCCAATCTAGCTCCTTTCTTCCGGCGAGACAAAGATTCATCCTCTCTCGTATCGGTAAATCTTTAATCTTAATGGTGTGTCTTTCTTTATCCATGATACATCATCTTCTCCTTTTCTTTCACAAGTGGTTATATTCTTTTATCATGTTTCTTGAGAAAACCGGAGCTATGTCCATCCTATCCTTCTTGTCTCACGACAATCCTTCAATTCTTCTATCCCGTCGTTTCTCAAGCAAAACGCAAGACTCGCAACAAGTCTAGCAAGTTTTGCAAGGTGTAGTGGTCGCACCATTCCGTTGTTCATCAACTTGGGAACGTGAGGGTCACCTTCGTTCGGACACCCGCCTCTCCTTGTGTTGTTTTCTTTTTCCTAGGAATCTCGGGGCGAGATTCTTGTTTAGTGGGGGAGAGTTGTAGCATCCCAATTGTCTAACAATTTCAATGCTACTAGCCTAGTCTATATAATGCTACTTCCTATATATAATTGTTGCATCATAATTATATCATGCTCATGTCATCATGCCACCTTGCATTTGAGCATCATATAAAACCCTTTTTGGTTTGGTTCTTCTCTCATATGCATTGTTAATTGTATTTGCCTCTTGATATTGTATTTGGTTATTGATATATTGTTTAAATTCCCAAGTTGAGTTGGGGGCATATCTTTTATTCCACTCCACCACCTTTTCTTTCACCACCTTATAATTCCACCATCCAACTAAATATGAGCTTTGCACTTTATTTGGTTTTACCTCTAGCTCATGTGGGTTGGGATGGATCCAATTCTATCTCCACATGCTCTCATATATGCACCATTTTGTTTTCACATTATTGGTTTATAAGAGCCACATGGCCACCTTTGCATGCCTTGTGAGTGGAACCTTTTACCTAGCTTCATATGGATTATCATGGATTTATGCTCATGTTGGGATATTTATGGGACTATTAAACATCTAGTGGAATAAACACACTAGCAAGTCCCATTTTTATTCAAATATGGTCATCTCCATCTACTCCACATGGGGCATCCTTTCACTTCTTTTAGCTTGGCTTATTCCATATTTTTGGAATGCATATGTATAAATGCTATGGATATTTATTTTGTTTTCACAAGATGAAACCTAGCATTAATGTTCATGCATGGGCCATGCAATCATAACCCTTGGCCTTCTTATCTTTGTTTTGTTTTATCTTGGTTTGAGCTTTACTTTTAAATTCAAACTACATGTTTCCTTGTTTTTTGAATCTCTTTAACCATATCATAAACCTACCTCTTTGGTTGGGCTAAACCAAACCATCTCTAACCCTAGTTGCCTCTCTTTCTTCTAACCCTAGTTCTAAACCAAAACCCTAACCAAGCCCCCCCTCTCTCATCTCTCCTCTCTATACCATGCTGGTCCCATCTAGCCTCCTTACCCCCTCTCTCCAAAACCCTAACCCAAGATTACCCTCTACCTAACCCGAGGCCACCATCTAACCTAACCCGAGCTAGTCCCTCCCTCTCTTCTCTTCCTCACGCCGGCCCCACCCCACAGCCTCTCTACCCTCCCTGGCCTCACCTTGCCCCACCTGCCAGCTGCCTACCTGCCCTAGACGAGCCAGCTCGAGCACGTGAAGAGGAGAGGGAAAGGTGGCACCCGAGCCACCTTTTCCCCTTCACCACCTCCCCACGGCATCTTCCTCTCCCTCTCTGCCTTGCCTCCGCCCCACAACCCCTCTGCCTCCTCTCAGATCCCATCTCGGGCTTGACCTCTCCTTCCTCCCCACCACACATCCTGCCATGGCCATGGTTCTCTTAAACCCTAGCCTCGGCCTCGGTTGTTAGCCGTGGAGAAGTGGTGCCCAGAGGTGGAGGTCGTGGGAAGCTCTTCACGCCTGCTCACCGTCACCTTGCACCAGAGCTGCCCTGAGGCCGGAGAAGCCTCGCGCCGAGCTGCCGGGTCGCCGTGCCACCAAGCCCGGCGCAGATCCCTCCACCTCCGCACGAACTACCTTGGCGACCCCACGGTGAGCCTCTCAACCCCCTAGACATGCCCCCCTACCTTATCTCGCAGACCGAAGCGCGCTGCCCATCGTGCGACCTTCGTGCACCGCAGGCGTCAGACAAAGCAGCCGCGCAGATCCGTCCGCCTCTGTTCCTCACCCTGCCCCGCGCGCTGTAGACCACCTTCGTGCAAGATCTATGAACGAAAGTTGTAGCCCGTTGTCCCCTCTTCGTTTTTCGTATTTGCGGCTTGGCGAGATTCGCCGTCGTTTGGTCGCCATCGTCGTCCGAACTCCGGCCGATCCACATTCTCTCGCAGACAAGGCAAGTTAGATACCCAGCGTCGACGCTTTTGAAAACACCCCCTTTTTCCCGCTGAACCGCGGTCCAGCCTACCCGCATGTCACGCCCTAGCGTTTTGCGAAAAGCCCTCTGCTTCCTCGGCGTAACCGTGACTCCCTCACCGAGCGTGGCCGACCCTCCTCTCATCACGTGGGCCCGCAACCACTAGGCCCTTGTCATCCGTGTGGGCTAGCCAGAGCCACGTGAGCGAAAGTTTTCCTCAGGCGTGCAGTGCTGTCAAGAAGTGGCCCACCCGTCAGTGGCTTGGGTCCAATTCACCTGGGTGTAAGAAGTCCTGGCAAATTTCTATTAAATAAAAATGTTTTCAGTAAATGTTTAAATTTCAAATTCAAATCTGTTTTAAATAGCTTTTCAAATATTATTCCAAATAATACAAGTAATATATGTTTTGAAATCAGAAAAATGTTAGGAATTCAAATATGCCCTTCAAATTATATTTTGACACTTTAATTTCAAGTTGATTAAAATTACACTAAAATGCCCTTTTGCCTTAATTATTTAATAACTTTTGTTTTATAACTCCAAATTTAATAAATAATATGTCTAAAATGATCAGCTCGACGAGACCTTTCTGTCTATGCATTCCTTGATTTGAATTGCAGCATGCATAATATAAATATAAAGTATACAGCAACTTATTTGAGTATAAAAGGTGACTAAAACTCCATAAAATGTTTATTTCTTGTATTCTACACCTCACCCATGCCATGCTACTTTATTGCCATGCAAATTTTGCATCATTCATCATGGCATGGTTGTTTGCTTGTCGCATTTGATTCATATGCTTGTGCACTTTAATTATGTTGGCCCTTGTTTGTTTGGTTTTTCTTCGAATAGACGCTGAGCAGGAGATATATCAAGAAAACCAGTAGCACTACCCAGATCCTTCTCTCGCTTCAACTGAGCTGCCAGGCAAGCACTACCACATGCTTGCATAAATATAGTACCTATTGCCTCTATCTTATTCTTGCATCATTGAGTCGCGATCGCATTAAACTGAATCCCAAGTACTGCATAGCCTTTACTTTTAAACCCCACCGAAGCTTGTTCCTCCATACCATGAGCCATTACTGCAGGAGTTGTTTGAGCCATGCGGGTCATAGAACGGCATGTGTAGGGTATGTGAGTGTCTGATGGATAACGAGGTACCTAAACAACTTAACCTGAGTAGTATGGGATAACTAATGAAAGTGGCACCGGTGAGCAATATCTGCTATTTGGTTTTTCATGCTCACTTGTGTCCCGTAGGACCCCGAGTACTTGATTCCTGTTCCTTGAATATTCGCGCTATCCACATCCGGGAGGATTATGGGACCCCCTGAGCCAGAGCTTGATTCATTCTTATTTCTTGGGGCCACAAACTAGTTTGAGGTTTTATTTACTATCCTGTACTTATGCCATGCTTTACTGCTTTATTTAAAATTGTGCGAGGTACTGCACCTGTACTGTTTAGGATCGGGACACGATTCCGCGGTATCGACAAGCCCAGTCACACTTTCGGGTTCCCAGTCGTTCTGATCGTCCACCCAAACCTTGAGTCCGTCTGAGCCGGCCCGTTGCTATGGTATACTTAATGGGGTGGCCCCCTGAAATATTTCTGAATCTTGTGATTGCTTTGTCGTGAAAGCCTCGTTGGGTTTTGATTTGGTTTTTCCAAGGTTGATCGAGTGTGTGTTGCTATTTGTGCACCCCTACAGGGTAAAACTTTCTGAAAGCCGTGTCCACGGTTATGGACGACTTGGAGCACAGTTTCTCGATCATAGACAAGTATAACTAAAGTACCGCTTTTAATTTGACTAAGTAACTGACTAGTAAATAGTGCAACACTCATGGAATGGATAATAAAACTGCCAACGGATGGGGGCTTGTTCGTCCGCTTCCTCGTTGGTAAGCGAGGAGGAGGATGGATCTGTTAATATTACTGTTATAACTGTTGTTATTAATTCACGTACATCCGTCTATCTTTGGTTAGGCAGATGGTTAGCGAGTATCTATAGAACTGTTAGGTATTATCTTTTGCTGCAATTGCGTCACCCCAGGTTGTGTCCCCTTTAGAGGCATAAAGACTTGCCGAAAATACCCTAGGGTCTCACACGATAAATTATTTGATTCAGATGAACAGGTACACTCACGAGATGGATACTGGGTAGAGGAGACGGACGATGTGGGCAACGATCATTCGGTGTAGAGATTCCGGGAACGGGGATCCGTGAGATCTGTGGGCGGGATGTGTTTATTATGGGGCATCTTATGCCGATTTGCTTCTTATCCGTAATCGGATCTTGTTTTCCGCTTCCGCCTGATACTCTGATGTTTGATGTATGAGGAGATATCCTAAACTATATATCTATCTAGGATATTTGGATCTTGCCGTATGGCGTTGGAATATTTCTATTTCTTTTAGATGGAATGGCTCTGAGGTCTGTTGTATGGTGGCTTGCATACATACTCATTTGTGTATGTAGTTGATCCCTTCGCCTGCCGATTACGCCGCCCGTTCTTGTCCCGATGTTTGGAAATGGTTAGGACGGCCGAAAGGTCTACCTGTGAGTGGCATTTGGGCCCCACCGTACTATTTTAACCATTTCCGATCGTCCAGGCTTGTAACTAGGAGCGTAATTCACCGAGGTAGTTACATCTCCCTACACGCATGCTCCATCATATGGTTTGAGAACCCCGCCGGGACATCAGGGAGCTGATGGGGTTCATCAAGTTGTCTCTCCGTCCCAGAGGAGGGTGATAGCGTTGACCACAACATCATCAAGCTCTACCTCCTTGCGCACCTAGCCCCTCGAACCGGAAGCCAACACGATGGGCCAAATCCCCTCCTCCCGGTCAGCTCATCGTTAAGAGCAAGTCCAGCAGTGCCCCGATAGCCTCCCGATAATGTTTTAGGGGAGAAAAAGCAAAAAAAATCGGCCCAGCAGTTCCCCCAAAGGCTCCCTCAAAAATCGGCTTCCCCGATCCATCCCCTCCTTCTCCCCTACAGATCGGCGCGGCTGAGGCCTCCCCTATCCTTCGACCCGAGCAACTGCTCCTCCCTGAAGATTCCTCCCGCCAGGATCTCCACCACGGGTATGTCTCCTCTTCTCTGTTTCTTCTTTTTTCCTCTCCAAATTGAGCACTAAATCGAGGTCAAAATCAAGCTGGGAGGTTGATTTCCAACCCCAAATCGAGCAATAGATCGATTTTGTACCTCAAATCGAGCTTCAGATTCTAGGGAGAGGAATAGGATAGTGGACAGGAGGTGTACGTACGTAGGCAGGGGTTGGCCATGGGCACGGACGCGGGCGCGGGCGCGGGGCGGAGCTGTGCACGCGGGCGCGGGGCAGGGCTAGACACTGCGGGCGCAGGGCAGCGGCCTGGTGCTGGCGCTGGGTGGCGCCGACGCCTGACGTCAGGGCACGATCAAGCAAGACATGCGATGGTGGCTATGCAGGCTTGCTGTGTTGTTGGTGTTGTTTGAGAAATTTACATATTTCTTTGTTTTTTTTTCAGATTTGAACAATGGACAATCAAAGTTTTACCGATCTTTTGCATGGTGATGCCGGATTGAATGATTTGTGGCCTGAAGGTCATGGAGAACAACACATCAATCTTGCAGGTTATGAAGAACAACACATCGATCTTGAAGAGTGTCAAGAAACTACCCCTCCGGTAAAATCAAGCGGTAAAAAAGCAAGAGTTTTGAAAGGTAGCACTCTGAAATTAAGTGCTTCAAAGAGGCAAAAAAATTTAGCAAGGCTGAAGACTTGACTTTGTGTGATGCATACCTCGAGATAACTCAAGATCCCATCATAGGAGTCGACCAATCTCGTGATTGTTATTGGAAAAGAATAAATGCTTACTTCCATGCCAACAAAACTGAAGACTCGGATAGAACACAAGGTTCTCTGCAACATCGGTGGGCTGTTATTCAAGAACAAATGAATAAGTTTTGTGCATGTTATGATCAAGTTCTGAATAGAAACCAAAGTGGGATGACACATGACAATAAGGTAACACATATGCTTGTACTAATGCTTATGTATCGGTGCATATGTTCATATGTTTGTTGTACTAATGATTATGTATCACTGCAGCTATCTCAAGCACTTGCTAAGTATGCTAGTGATGTCAATAAATCATTTGGATTGATGCATTGCTTTGACAAGTTACGAGACACCGAGAAGTGGAAATCTTGGCCCAAGCTGAAAAAACAGAAGATCTCCTCCCTTGATACTCCAGGTTCGTCATCTGCTAGTGTGTTTGAGGATGAAGCTACATCTCCCTCCAAAGATGTTCCCATGAAAAGGCCAATTGGTGCTAAACGGGCTAAAGAAGCACTACGGCGAAGTAAAAGTTCTTCCAATACAGGTAATAGTAGTGCCATGGATTCGTTTGGTGAGATCTTGGAGACTAGGGAGTCAACGAGACAAGAGAGATTTGAGCTCATGATTGCAATGGACAAGCATAGAGAAGAAGAAAGGTTGGCAGAAGAAAAAAATAAACTTGCAATAAAAGAAAAAAAAGATTGCATTGGAAGAAGAAAAGATACAAATCATGAGAATGGCAGAAGAACGCATGACGGCGGCGGAAGATAGCAGAATAATGAGCATGGACATTAGTGGCATGGGGGAGGAAGAACAAGAATTCTACAAAATAAGGAAGAGCCAGATCATGAAGCGACATCGCAACTTGTTGTAATTTGTACTCACCATTTAGATTTGAAACTACGTATTGTAATATGTACTCAGTATTATCTTCCCATCATTTGGTTACTGATCATTGTTGGCATTAAGTATAAAATGGTACATGCATCGCTTACAAAATCTAAAACACACATAAGCTACATAAGCTACATCTGTCCGCGGAGTTGCCTTAGATGCTCAACTAGATCAACTTGTCGCTGGCAATGAACTTGTTTGTTTCGAATTTCAGTGTGAGCTTCAAGAAACTGAGTCAATGTAGCTGCCTCTTGGTGAGAAGGTGTCACTAGTTCTCCCATGTTCTCAAAGCGGTAGTCTACACGGGTTCCACGCTCATCTTCTGTTATCATGTTATGCAGGATGATACAAGCTGTCATGACTTCTTCGAGTGTCTCTAAATCCCAATACCTTCCTGGTCCACGTACAATAGCAAAACGAGCTTGCAGAACTCCGAAGGCTCGTTCAATATCCTTTCGACATGCTTCTTGACATTGAGCGAAATTTATGTTCTTTTCAGTTGTTGGATTAGAAATTGTCTTCACGAATGTTGCCCATTGCGGATATATACCATCTGCAAGGTAATAACCCATGTTGTAGTTGTGGCCATTGATGGTATAGTTCACTTCTGGAGCATGCCCTTCAGCTAAATTTGCAAACACAGGTGAACGATGAAGAACATTTATATCATTATGAGATCCTGGTAAACCGAAGAATGAATGCCATATCCAAAGATCTGGTGAAGCAACAGCTTCAAGAATGATTGTGGGTACACGATTATGCCCAACAAAAAAACCTTTGTGTGCATTCGGGCAATTTTTCCACTGCCAATGCATGCAGTCGATGCTTCCAAGCATACCAGGAAACCCCCTTTGCTCTCCAATTGCAAGTAATCTAGCAGTATCTTCAGCATTTGGAGATCTCAAGTACAGATCACCAAACACATCGATCACGGCACGCACAAATCTTCTAAGGTTTTCTAAAGCAGTGGATTTTGCTAGCCGACAATACTCATCGGTAAGATCAGCTGATATCCCGTAAGCTAGAATTCTGAATGTTGAGGTCAACTTTTGATATGGATGTAAACCAGGAACACCAGCACAATTTCTTCTCATGGAAAAATAACTATCATGTGCCTCTAGAGCTGTTGCTATTCTCAGAAAAAGAGGATGATGCATTCTAAACCTGTGATGAAAAACTTAAATGAGACATGAAGGGCGACTAGTATGCCTCAATATTAAAAATTACATCGGTTACATACCTTCTGCGAAACATCCTTGCGTTGAAGGTACAATTATCTGCAAAATAATCCTTGTGGAGACACTGAAAGTGTTCCGCAAATTCACGCTGAAGTGACTGACGTCCGGGAAGTGAACCTCGATGGCATGGAGCATCTAACCGCGCATTTTCGTCCTCGGTTAATACTGCAACCATCATGAGTTCCTCGTCTTCGGACGAGGAGTCTTCGCAAAACTGTCGTGCCAAGCTTTTGCGGTGACTCATTTCGTGTTCGAGATATGCAAGAGAGATGGTGAAAGGGAAGTAGAGGAGGAGGCAGAATCAAGAATGTTGTGAGAGATATGAGAGATGGTAAGTATATATAGATCTGAAAACTAGCCGTTGGAAATCGAGTCATTAAAAAACTAGCCGTTAAAAAATAGCCGTTGGGTTTCAAATGGTAGTTATAGAAAAATCTTAAAATATAGAATAAGGGAGATGTTTTAGGGGAACTGCTGGAGTTGGAAAACTTTTAGGGGAGAATAATTTTAGGGGAGTCCAAAATTTTAAGATATAGGGGACATATTTTAGGGGAACTGCTGGACTTGCTCTAACACTGGTTCCATATCCATATCTTGTTGATGGCATACGCGTACCACACCGATTCAGTCTTATCGATGTCCAAAATTCATTCCTCTTTCTACGAAAATTTCACAGCATTGATGTTCAAAATAACAGTGTTTGTGTTGTCAGAATTTCAGTGGTCTCAATTTTTTAGTTTATAATGATGTCCAAAATTTCGATGTACTTTTTTTACACTTTACACAAATACAGTAGGGAATGACTCCCTACAGTGTCACTTTTCATTTATATATAAAGAGAAATATTTACTCACTTCGTCCCGGTTTAAAGGATATAATTTGGAATTCTCTGGGCCCTAGGTGTTATCTAATTAGTCCATTTAATAGTATGGAGTAGAACATGCATAAGGAGAAAAAAATTAGGAAAGTGTTCACATTTGTTCACACATGTGCATGCAAGCATTTTATTGCTTTCACACAAGAGTAATTACAGAGATTAAATGCTTTTGTGTCTAAGTATTTTGGGATTGCATGGTTTGCAAATTGTGTCCTTTAAACCGGGACGGAGAGAGTACATGAGATTGTATATTTTATTACAAATTCATAAAGTGTCAAGCCAAGATTGAAAGCCTCCCTTCAGACTAAGCTTAGCTATATGCATGTTCAGAGAGAAGAAAGATTTGAATCTAGAGCTCTTTTTCATTAAAAATGGCACCATTCCTCTGATTCCAAAGGCTCCAGCTTCCTGTAATCAGAATTTTCATTATGAAATCCAAAGAGTATCTTGTTTTTTCTTCGATAAGCATTTCATTTATCTCATAGTCACTGTTCCATTCCATTTCAATGGCCCACCAGAAGCTTTGACTGAAGCTACATTCAAAAAACATATGCATGGTTGTCTCTTCAGGACATGAGTCACATAGGATGCAATCAGAAAATTCCACGAAGAAATTTTTCTTTTTCATCATATCTCTTGTGTTAAGTCTGCAATGGAGAGCAGCCAAGCAAAGAATTTCAATGTGCTTGCCTGCCATTTAGTGATTTACTACCATTTATCAAGTGATTGATTGCACTCTACCAGAGTTGGCTTTAAGCCTTTGACCCTCTGTTCTCTTCGGATTTCCTAGGAACGTACGTACGACTACGAGGTAGCATTGTTGCTTCAAGGATGAATGATGAAAATCTGCTGATTTCGTAATCAATGGGAACAGAAGGTACCGACTATTAATGGTTTAGAAATTTTTTTTCTTCGTAACCCTGACACCTATTTTAAAGTTTGGTATACAAGTTCAAAAGCAAAGGGTCCGTGCAAACCACAATAAATTCCCACATCTAAATTAATGCCCTCATCGGTGAATATAGTACGTCGATATTCTGTTCTATACACTAGTCACTTGTTAAATTACTTGAGCATCATCTTCAATTCAGGCTAAGACAATGTTCTCTAGTATAGTCACAGCACTAAACCACACAGCGGCTTTCAATTCTACAAACATCTTAATGAATGCTACAACATGATGTTATTACCATGGGGTAAGAGACATGACGCTCATCAGCCATGGGATCCAAATCACTATCATACTCATCGCTCATCAAAGTCAGGTCATACTCATCACTACCATCCTCCAACGGATCATTGTAAAGGCAATCCTCTTCTACCCTACCATTAACCCTCTCTCTTGTGAGGAGGCTATGGTTGAGGATGTTCATGTTGGTGTAATATGGCCGTTCCACTGCAGGATCAAAATCATCATCGCAGGGGTCTTCTCCACAAACCATCTTCTCAAAATCCAACTTGCGCCCATGGAAATCTTCCTCAACCGGATGCACGATCCTAATCCCCATGTGATCGCAGTAAAGACACCGTACTCGCTCTGTCAACAACAAAGGTTAGTAACATTCATGAATGGCCGCATTGTAGGCTGTAAGTGGTAAAAATGTACTCCCTCCGTCCTAAAATAGATGTCTCAAATTCGTCAAAATTTGGATGAATCTAGACACTATTTAGTATATAGATTCATCCAAATTTTGAAAAATCCAAGACATCTATTCTTGAATGGAGGGAGTATGAAAGATAAAATGGTTTGCGCCTTTTTTTTCATAATAAGATGACCTCTGGAGAATATTTCCCAGAACATATATGGAAGAACATCAACTGCAGTCTACAAATTCCAGAACATATGGAAGAACATCGACTGATTCCAGTTGAAAAAAGAACTTGGTTCACAAGTTTCAGACCATAAGTTGGTAGTACAAATGTACAATGCAGATTATCTTTAGTAAAACATGGATCTAAATGTTTGAAAGAAATGGCAAGATACAGAACTTCGTTTATTCGGCTTGCTGAATTTAGGACCAAATCGAAGTGCTGTTATATATACGGTAATAGAATTACATCGAACAGTCATTTAGTTAAAAATAAACTCCAAAAGTTGGCCTGGTGCATTGTTTTGCTGGAAACCACGAAGGCAAGGATCCGATCCCATCAGCCCAGCACTTAGTAGAAGTGTTTAATTTATTAACAGCTGGTTGTTAATAGATTAACTAGCTACACTACTTAGCAAGAACTAGATAACCTAAGTAGACATGATGGTCATGTTTTTCATGTGTTTACTCAAGGATCGTATATGAAAAAAAAAATTGCACAGGACACAAAAAATAGCTAGATCATACCGGCGCATGGTAACAGCACTAACACACGGCAGACGAAGGGTTGTGTTCCATCTCTGTCTTCATCATCACCATTCCAAACCTCAGCAAAGAATAGCAGCGGAGTTGTGCCAGCAGAAAACTGAGTGCCTTTGGGAGTTGCCAGGAAATTGACATGAGTGCGGTAGCACTTAGCTTCAGTGCCAACTGGGCCTGACACGTGTTTGTTTACGCCACAGATAGTGTGAAGCTCATACGTGGGTTCCTGTAAATTAATTTACAGAGGAGCTGTTAGGGGGTTGGCCCGATCTTTCACGAATTCCACGAGCAACGAGGGGGAAAGAGGTGGTCGGGTATGAAATCGGGGAAGGCGATGAAAACCACGAACACACACACACACCAAAACACGATACACGCCTACTCCTCACGCCGGTGGCAACCGGTCCAACATAATCCCTAGGATCGGTGTTGGGCGAAGCTCGCTCTCCACGCCAACAACGGGGGATGAGGTGCTTGGTGAGACCTTGACGACTTGGGGGCGAGAAACCGAGAACCCAAGGCCTTGTACAACTTGAACGGACTAGGCAAGATCCAAAAGGGGGTGGATAATCCGGTGCTCCTTGGTAGGAGCATGAGACCAATAGATATAAGTCCTCAAAGGGTTTCCTTAATATCTATTATTATCCAAGTCTAAGCGTTTACAATAGAGGGTGGGGGCTATATATAGTCCAGCCACAAAACAGGGGTAGTTTCGGAATGAAAAGATAAATGATAGGTTGGGTTACAAGGCACAGGGCCGAACTTAGGCGATCAGGGTCAGGCAGGACCGGTAGTACCGGTCCGGCAACCGGTAGTACCGGTGGTAACCGGTAGTACCGCTTCCGGAGCGGTAGTACCGCTTGAGGGCCTGGAGCTTCCGTCGGAGGCGTCTGTGGCGAGCGGTAGGAGGGGGCGGTAGTACCGGTTGCAGGACCGGTAGTACCGCTTGCTTCTGGGGCGTAGAGTAGTGCTTCCTGTGGCGAGCTGTAGGAGGAGGCGGTAGGACCGCTTGGAGCGGTAGTACCGGTCGTCCCAACCGTTAGTATCGCTTGCGTCTGGCAGCGACTGGTGGCTTCTTCGTACCTGATGATGCATAGAGTTTGCGTGTGAAGTAGCAAGCCATCCAAGGGGGTGTCGAAATCACACAAGGAGAGGAGCGAGTTCACCTTAGTTTGAAGGAGTTTGGCTCGGGCGCGAGTCATGGGTCCACTTGGGTAGCTCGTGGGAGTAGATGTAGTAGCGGTCGGAGGACGGGCTGCATCAGCTCCCCCCCTTGGGAAAGAGTCGTCCTCGACTCTTCAACCGTCACAACTTCTTCTTCGCCATGGTAGGGTGAGAGGTCCTTGACATTGAATGTCGAGCTCACAAGATACTTTGATGTTGGTATATCGATCACATAGGCGTTGTTGTTGATTCTCTTTAGCACCTTGAATGGTCCATCGCCTCGTGGCTTTATCTTGGAGTTGCGTTCCTTGGGGAAGCGGTCTTTACTCAAGTGTATCCATACAAGGTCGCCCTCATCAAAGATCATCTCTTTCTTGGTCTTGTTTAGCCTTGATGCTTGGCGAAGGACTTGTTGCTCGATAGTAGCTCGTGTGTCTTCATGGAGTTTCATCTTTGCTTGGGCACGCTTGACAACGTCCATATTGGCACGTTCATGAAGTGGAAGTGGAAGGATATCGAGCGCGGTGAGAGGCTCGAAGCCATAGACGATCATGAACGGGCTCCTCATGGTGGTGGAGTGCTTGGCGCGGTTGTAGGCGAACTTGGCGTGTGGAATGCATTCCTCCCAGTCTTTAAGGTTCTTCTTTATCAACACCCGGAGAAGTGTGCCCAGACTTCGATTGACGACCTCGGTTTGTCCATCGGTTTGAGGATGCGAGGCGGACGAGAAGAGGAGCTTGATGCCGAGCTTGGCCATGAGGGTCTTCCAGAAATATCTCATGAATTTTACGTCGCGGTCGGAGACGATTGTTCTTAACGCACGTGTAGCGAATTACTTCCCTGAAAAACAAATTTGCTACATGTGAAGCATCATCGGTCTTATGGCACGGAATGAAATGTGCCATTTTTGAAAAGCGATCCACGACTACAAATATGGAATCATGACCATGTTTCGATCTAGGCAAGCCTAACACAAAGTCCATGCTAATGTCCGACCAAGGTGCATCAGGAATAGGTAATGGCATATAAAGACCAAAGGGGTTGGACTTGGACTTAGCTTGAATACATGTAGTGCATCGTTGAACGTGGCGCTCCACGTCGCTTCATCTTTGGCCAAAAGTAGTGAGTGGAGAGCATGTCATATGTCTTGTCACGGCCAAAGTGACCCATAAGGCCTCCACCATGGGACTCTTGAAGAAGCAAAAGTTGGAGAGACGATTTCGGAATGCAAAGCTTGTTTTGTTTGAAAAGAAAACCCTTATGCAAATAGAAATCATCAATCCCTTTGTCTATTGAACATTGTGCAAATATTGGTCCAAAGAAAGAGTCGGACTCGTACAAAGATTTGATGTCATCAAGACCCAAGACATTGACTTCGAGTCGTGTAAGAAGGCTTGTGTTTTTGCGAGACAAGGCGTCCGCTACCACATTTTCTTTGCCCTTCTTGTATTTGACAATGTAAGGAAAAGACTCCATAAACTCAACCCACTTTGCGTGACTTTTACTCAAGTTGGCTTGGCCCTTAAGGTACTTCAACGACTCATGGTCGGAATGGATGATAAATTCTTTGGGCCAAAGATAGTGTTGCCACACTTGAAGAACACGAACCAAGGCAAAAAGTTCTTTGTCATAAATGGGATAATTTAGGCGTGCGCCATCAAGTTTCTCACTATGGTAAGCAATAGGACGCCCATTTTGCATAAGGACGCCACCAATGCCAATACCACTAGCGTCGCATTCAATCTCAAAGGTTTTTGTGAAATCTGGCAATGCAAGAAGTGGTGCTTCGGTGAGCCTCTTTTTGAGCTCATCAAACGCCTTTTGTTGTGCTTTTCCCCAAACGAACGTGACATTTTTCTTGGTCAATTCGTTGAGGGGGCAAGCAATTGTAGAAAAATCCTTCACAAAGCGACGGTAAAAGCCGGTCAACCCATGAAAACTACGAAGTTCACTAACATTTGTTGGGATGGGCCAATCTCGTATGTCCTTGACTTTTGAGACATCAACTTCAATGCCATTAGAAGACACAACAAAACCAAGGAAAATCAGCTTGTCTCTTGCAAAAGTGCACTTGGGGAGGTTAGCATAAAGCTTTTCATGACGAAGGATTTGTAAGACCTCCTTAACATGAGTAACATGCTCCTCTAGTGACTTGCTATAGACAAGAATGTCATCAAAGTAAACAACTACACTCTTTCCAATGAGAGATCGCAAAATATGGTTCATGAGGCACATGAAGGTAGATGGGGCATTGGATAAGCCAAAAGGCATAACCAACCATTCATAGAGACCAAGCTTGGTCTTGAAGGCGGTTTTCCACTCATCACCTTCAGCCATGCGAATTTGATGGTAGCCACTACGAAGATCAATTTTCGAAAATATAGTGGCTCCACATAACTCATCAAGCATGTCATCAAGACGCGGTATAGGATGTCGATAACGCACGGTGATAGCATTGATTGGACGGCAGTCCATGCATAACCGCAACGTATCATCCGTTTTCGGGACTAGAATCACGGGGACCGCTTGGGCTAGTGCTTACTTGGATCAAACCTTTGGAGAAGAGTTGGTTGATTTGACGCTCGATCTCCTTCGTCTCTTCCGGGTTTGTGCGATACGCGGCGCGTTTTGGTAGTGGTGCGCCGGGTATAGGTCGATGCGGTGCTCGATTCCACGAAGAGGAGGAAGGCCATGAGGAAGCTCTTCGGGAAATACATCTTGGAATTCCTGCAAAACAGCCATCAAAGAAGGAGGAACATTTGTCAAGTCATTAGTTCCTTGCGCTAGTCCCTTGCATACGAGGACGTAGTGCAAGATGGATGGGTTGTTCCGCACTTCTCTCATCTCACTTTTGGTGGCAAGAAGAACACTCTTAGTTTTTCCACTCGAGTTTGGCTTGTAGCTCTCACTCACTATGGTGTGGTTCTCTCGCTCACCACTCTTCTCACAAGGTGTTTTTGCGTATTGTGCCCTCGCTAAAGCCTTTGCATTGTCCGCAATTATTTGGCTAGGAGTCATTGGTTGCAACACACAAGTTTTATCAAGCCATTTGAAGGTGTAAGTGTTTGAGTGACCATTATGCAAAGCACGCTTGTCATATTGCCACGGTCTTCCGAGCAACATGTGACAAACCGTCATTGGAACCACGTCACATTCCACCGTGTCCTTGTAGTGCCCAATGGAGAACGTCACCGAGACGGTGTGCTTGATCTTGACGGATCCTTGGTCACTTAGCCATTGGATATGGTAGGGGTGTCTATGTGGATGAAGGGTGAGATTGAGTTTCTCACACAATTCCATGCTTGCAAGGTTGTGGCAACTCCCACCATCGATGATAACTTTGATGGACTTCCCATTGATGCCGGCACGAGTTTGGAAGATGTTCGAGCGTTGGTCTTCACTTTCATTGGCTTGGGTAGTCAAGACCCTTGTGATCACAAGCGATGGACTTGCGTCATGCTCACACACAAGAAGTTATTGGTCCTCTTCCAAGTGTTGCCTTGTCATGGCTTCCTTGACCCTTGCATCAAACTCTTCTTTACTAAAGTATTCTTCATCGCCGTTGTCATGGATGAACAAAACTTTCTTGTTTCCACATGCATTCGACTTGTGCCCTTTGCCTCCACACTTGTAGCATTCACCATTGAATGGTTGACCATCCCTTGTGTTTTTGCCACTTGGGGGCTGTTTTCCTTGAGGGGGAGTTGGCTTGAAGGGAAGCTTGGTGGTACTTGAGGAGCTTCCACTTGGAGTTGTTGGAGTGGTGGTTAACGATTGCTTGAAGGTGAAGTACGTCTTTGGCTTGTTGTACTTGATGTCCTCTTGCACTTGACGCTCGGCCTTTGAAGCGATGTGCACGAGCTCAACCATGTTGTTGTACTTTTGGAACTCGGTGATGCGCTTGATGGGATGGTTCAAGCCATTGAGGAAGCGTGCCATTGTTTTTTCATATCGCTCTTCAATGTTGGCACGTATCATGTTGAGCTCCATTTGTTTGAAGTACTCTTCCACGGTCTTTGTTCCTTGGCTAAGCGTTTGAAGCTTGTTGAAAAGGTCACGCGTGTAGTGTGAAGGAACAAAGCGGGATCTCATATGAGCCTTCATATCTTGCCAAGTTGCGATTGGAGGCTCTTCTTTAGCTTTCATGAGTTGGACTTGTTCCCACCAAAGGTTGGCATACTCATCAAACTCGAGGGATGCCATGGCCATCATCTTCTCATTGCTATAGTTGTGCATACGGAAGATCTTGTCGACCTTGAGTTCCCAAGAGAGATATTCCTCTGGCTCATTGGAACCGGTGAACTTTGGCATGGTGAACTTGAGCTTGCCAAAAGTTTCTTCTCCATTGCGGTTCCGGTTGCGGCGGTTGCCATGATTTGGGCGGTCCTCATCATCATCCGAGATCTCTTGTCTTGCTTGGTGATTGTTGCGTTGCTCTTGCGGTTGTGGAGGTGCCCCGTTTGGTGGTGGAACTTGTTGGTGACGACGAGCTTGGGGAGCTTGCTCGTTTTGTTGACGCGGTTGAGGACGAGGAGGAGGTTGATGGTCCTCACGACGAGCTTGGGGAGCTTGCTCTTGTTCTTGTCGTGGTTGATGTCGAGGAGCATTGTCTTGCGCCCTATGGCGAGGAGGATGTCGAGCCGCGTGCGCAATGGGCTGCTCTTCTTCTTCTAGGTGTATAGGAGGCTCGTCATGACCATCATGTTGCCGACGTGGACGATCATGTCGATGATGACGTCTTGGGGGATCTTCGAGTGCTTCCCATCGACGGTGATCTTGTTCGTCCTCTTCGGAAGCTTCACTTGTTGTTGAAGGGGTATGTCGACGTCGATGGCCTTGGTGGTCCATGCGAGGTTGCTCTTTTTGAATCACAAGTGCCCTTGGTTGTGGCCGGTTTGCTTCGCGCCTTGGAGGTCTTGCGGAGAGGTCACCATCATAGCTTGACGTTGCGGCGTGACGCGGAGATGGTACCGCTTGCGAAGAGCTCATGGATTGAAGAACGGGTCCATCCCGGTGCCTTGAAGCGTGACGGCGAGGTGCACTTGATTCACTTGAGGAATGCCGAGATGAGCTTGATTCGCACGAGCGTGGCCTTGCGAGTCCATCAATGATGCGTTGAAGCTTCTCATCCGTTGAGGCGAGTGCACGACCAAGAGCTTCATTTTGATGACCGAGGTTGTGTTGCATGGCATGCATTTGGCCACGGACTTCTTCGAAGCGGTTGTCGATGTTCTTGAATTCCACACGGGCCTCGCTAAATTGTTCATCTTGGCGCCGCTCGAGAGCTTCACAACGATAGTTGAATTCTCCTCGGACCTTCCAATGGTCCCATCTTGTCATGAATTGGTTATCATCTTCCGGAGGTGGTTGTGGTTGGGATGGCTCTCCATGCCTGTCCATAATGCAAAGCCAACAATGGCTGTATATGGAGGGAAAGGGTGTGGAGAGTTAGCCTTTTACCTCACCTTGGAGATTATATCAAACCAATTGCCACACAAATGAGCGAAAAGCGTGCAACGTGAAATGGCAAGAAACTCTCAACGGCTTTTGGTGGAAGGTTAGGGTTGTGGAAAACCAAACGAAACGATCCAAGCAAAAGGTTATTGTCCTACGTGGTAAAGAACCAAAGATCAAAAGCAAAAGGATACGATCTACGAAAACACGTAAAACACACACGTGGAGAAAAATTGGGTTAGCACGACTATGAAAAATGAGCACAAAAGGTCCTAACGAAGACTACGCTCGGTTGTCGTGCCAACACAAGGAGAGACCACAACTCGTTTGCCAAAAGAGGATAAGCAATAGATTTGTGCACTTGCCTCGGTGCGCTCTTTCTTCTCTCTTGTTGGCTTACAAGCTTGGTATTCTCTTTGTATTGGGAGACTATGTAACTTTCTATTCTATCTTTTTCTTTTCCTGTTTTTTTTTATTCTTTTTCTTTTTCTCCCTTGCTATGCTACTATGTTAGCTTTTGTATTTGGCCTCACACTCTCACTTTTCCGAAGGCAAGTGCACAATGCTTAGACAAACACAAAATGAGTTGCTCTCATAGGATAGATACACACAAAGGAAGATATGGGGCTGTCAAGGTGGTGCAAGTTATACCTTTGGTATTGTTGACGACTTGCAGCCGTTGGTGGGGGAAGATGTTCGAGTGTCGCGGTGTCGTTGAGCGCGGTATGACGTTGATGCGGAAGCTGTTGTGAAAATAACGACAAACACGGAAAACACGAACAAGCGAAAATGGAAGGTCAGCGAACGAAATCGAGGCATCAAAGGGCAGGAAGCACGGTCAGTGGCGAGCGGTAGTACCGCTGGTAACGAGCGGTAGGACCGGTGAGCGGTAGTACCGCTTGTACTACCGGTAGTACCGGTCACTAGCGGTAGTACCGCTTGCGCAGCCGGTAGTACCGCTTGGCACAGGCCTGGAACGAGGTGAACTTGCCAAAAACCTCAAATTCGTGGGAAATCTGACCGAAAGGCTGAGCTAGAAACAACAGGGGCTATAGATCGACTCCCAAAGCAACAGATCTATGGACCAAAACCACGAAAAACTCACCAAATCCAGAGATCGATCCGAAGGCAAATTGGGGCTCTTTTTGGTAGGATTTTCGTTTTTAAGGCGGATAAAAGAAAAATTGGGGGGAAATTCGTGATCAACCGTGCTCTTGATACCAATATGTTAGGGGGTAACCCGGGGGTTGGCCCGATCTTCACGAATTCCACGAGCAACGAGGGGGGGGGGGGAAGAGGTGGTTGGGTATGAAATCGGGGGAAGGCGATGAAAACCACGAACACACACACACACCAAAACACGATACACGCCTACTCCTCACGCCGGTGGCAACCGGTCCAACATAATCCCTAGGATCGGTGGCAAAGGGTTTCCTTAATATCTATTATTATCCAAGTCTAAGCGTTTACAATAGAGGGTGGGGGCTATATATAGTCCAGCCACAAAACAGGGGTAGTTTCGGAATGAAAAGATAAATGATAGGTTGGGTTACAAGGCACAGGGCCGAACTTAGGCGATCAGGGTCAGGCAGGACCGGTAGTACCGGTGGTAACCGGTAGTACCGCTTCCGGAGCGGTAGTACCGCTTGAGGGCCTGGAGCTTCCGTCGGAGGCGTCTGTGGCGAGCGGTAGGAGGGGGCGGTAGTACCGGCCACCGGTAGTACCGGTTGCAGGACCGGTAGTACCGCTTGCTTCTGGGGCGTGGAGTAGTGCTTCCTGTGGCGAGCGGTAGGAGGAGGCGGTAGGACCGCTTGGAGCGGTAGTACCGGTCGTCCCAACCGGTAGTACCGCTTGCGTCTGGCAGCGACTGGTGGCTTCTTCGTACCTGATGATGCACAGAGTTTGCGTGTGAAGTAGCAAGCCATCCAAGGGGGTGTCGAAGTTACACAAGGAGAGGAGCGAGTTCACCTTAGTTTGAAGGAGTTTGGCTCGGGCGCGAGTCATGGGTCCACTTGGGTAGCTCGTGGAAGTAGATGTAGTAGCGGTCGGAGGACGGGCTGCATCAGGAGCTAAATTAAATTATAATTCAGTGAGCTACTTTTGCATAGCACAAGCTTGTGACGACAAAATGTTATCAGACAAATAAACAACGAGCGGAACAAACCTACCTCACTCATCCTTGCAGCATATGCACTCAGTGCAGCATTGATCTTTTGGGACACTCTTGTCTGCGAAGACAGGTACTCTGGACGAGGGAACGGCCGAAGAGGCTGCTCGCTGCAGGCGGCTTCAGGACACAGCAACCTGGCAAGGCACTGAACATCTTCAGAAGAGAGCTGGCCACTACCTTGCAGTAGCATTGATATCCGCTGAGATGGACAGGAATGCAGAACCTTCGCTTGAGCATCAGGGTTGGGGTGATGGGCAGCCATAGCGGCAGCGAAGAAGGCGTCCTCCAAGCCGGTCCGGGAGTCGGCAGTCTCCTCGGCATCAAGGCCTTGATCAGCCAGGAGTAGGTTGCCATCTACCTGGAGCAGGCAGCGAATAGCTTGGCTGAAATCGATATGGTGGTATCGCGTGGAGAGGAAGGAGGCGAGGCCGTACACGGAGCAGTTCTCCATCCGGTGGAGGATCATTGTGCCGATCACATCCACCTCGAGTTTGACGGCAGGTGGGAACGCTGCGTCGTACCAGATGATGTTGACGATGATGTTGGAGACAGGGTCGAGCGGGCCGTAGCAGTGGCCGGCGACGAGCAGGCTGCGGTGCAGGCGGGAGCGCAGCTCGCCGGCGGGTAGCCGGGCGATGGCCTCGAGGTAGAACCCGTGGATCGCGTCCTGGAGCGTCCCCTTGAGAGCGCAGCTGTGCCGGTACGAGAGTTCGCGAGTGAAAACGGAGCGGACAGGCATGAGTGGACTGGCAGCTGCGTTCCATCGAGCAGCTTGGCGAGCTTGTCGAGGCTGGAGGAGGGGGAGCGCCGGCGCGCCTCGTCGAGGAGGACCACGGTGTCGTGGAGGCGGCTGGAGATGGCGAGCCAGTCCGACAGGAGTCCGTCAGGGTTTGGGTGCTTGGCGGCCAAGGCGGCGCACTTGAAGGCCATGCCGAGGGCGTCATCGAAGGCGGGCTTGTCGGACCCGATTCGGATGAGGCCGTGGTCCAGCGCGACGATGCGGACGGCGACCGTGAGATCGGCGTCGGCGAGTAGGAGGAAGCGCACCGCGTGGCAGTCGGCGAGGTTGGGGAAGAGGCGGGTGAGGAAGGTGACCAGGCCGTCCAGGGACCGCCAGGTCTCTGAGCTTCTCCTCAGGGACGTAGACGAGGTCGCACTCGCCGTCGCCCGCGTCCGCGCGGCCGTAGTAGGATATGAGCGTGTTGGCGACGATGTTGGAGACCGGGTCGAGGAAGCCCAGGCAGAATCCACCGCCGTGGAGGAATCGCGCGGCCATGCCGGGCCTCGTCCGGAGGTTCAGACGCTCCAGCGCCTTGCGGTAGGAGACCTGGATCTTCTTCAGCAGCCGCGATCTATGCTCAGACTGTTCCCGGCGCGAAAATAACCCACGATCGGAACTGCAATCGTAAATCCGGAGATCCGGGGGGCAGTCGCGCACCAGCCGCATTATCGCCGGCGCCCCCTCCAGCAGCTCTAGGGGCGATTCGATCGGATTGGACGAGAACGGAAAATCTCCATCTCCACTTACTATTAAACAGTCAAATAATATCTTTCCAAAGTATCCCCAGTTACATGCATAGGGCAATCAGAACCACACGATAAGTCTAATCCATCCCAATCTAACAGCCACAATTACTTCAGGCAGAGCCGGTGTGCACTTAGCAATTTCACTGGGCTGACCAAACTCCACCGCAGAGGAAATTGGAATTTATGCACACCCTACAATCACGTACATGCAATTGGAAACTCCTAATAAATTCACCCTATAATCACGCATACCCTGCTATCTAAAAGAGGAAACTGACAAAAAAATCACCCTACAATCACGCATGCCCTCCTAGCAGCACACCATCGCGCCCTCCCAGCAGCACACCATCGCCCAGACGCCTCCCTGCAAGCACACCATCGCCTCCCTGCAAGACGACCTTGCCTCCCTACGGACAAATCGAACATCACGACATCTTGCACTGCGCCGTCGACTGGGTGGCCGTTTTTCCTTCACCTCCCTTTACCCTGTCGTCTGCCTGCACTCTGCATTCCTCCTACAAAATTAGGAGGCATGATACACGGTTTTAATCAGTTAACTATACTGCTCCTATGATACAGCAAAATTGAGAAGATTGGGTATGGACAAGGCAAGCAAAATTTCTGCATTTCTTCATCTCTTCATTCATTCATTCATTAGCTCTTTCTCATTTTTTAACACTCCATATTTTCTCATCTATCAGCCGGTTCTCGGCTTATATTCTGTATTGGCAGCATGTGTACATAGACCTTGTCTAATATTAGATAAAAATAGATAAACCAAAATATCAGAATCAGTTCTTGCTAATATTTTATTGGCAGCATTCTCCTGGGAAATATTTGACATAATATCATGTACATCAATAACTAGATATGTGTAGAAGACACAATTTATCGATAATAAAAAAGGTAACCCAATATATCATGTAGTGACTAATTTGAATAGTTGATCTTTGTGATGGATATTCACAGGAGGGCACAGGACGACGATGATATGTCATCTCCCAATCATGATGATTGTCGCACCCCGTTCCAGGATATAAGCAACACCCACTACTTGGGTGAGAATGAGCAACCTGACTTTTTTTAAATCATTTGTATTATTTTGGTGATGTGCTAACTTGCAGTATATAACAGATCCTAAAAAGTTAAAGAGGCAAAGGAACAGAGAATATCATGCCGGAAATAAAGATGATATTATGAAAAGATGTCGTCAAGCCCGTGAAAGTAAACAGGCTTCCGCTACACTACTTAATGATAAGCAAGATGTACCACATACACCCCTGACCATGCCCATATGTAAGAATGAACTTCAACTTCCTGCTTTTATTATAAAATTGTTTGGGCGCTAATGGCTTAATTAAATGATCTGCTCCGTTATTTGCATACTTGAAGCTCATGATGCTACGTCATCTGCCACTCCCAATTGGAACGGTACCATATTGCAAGGCATCACTAACACACGCAACTCAGGTAATTATCAAGATATATTGCATGTTACTCACGTAATGAATAGAGATATATTCTTGGTTGACTGTATCATGTATGTAGGCCCTAATGAACTGAAGAGGAAACTAGAGGGGGAACGATATTCACAAAACAGGACGATATATTAAAGAAACAATGTCAAGCTTACATTCAGAAGAAACTGGGTGCTGCTTCTGCCGAAATCAATGGACAGGAAAATGAAACACAAACACCGGTGTCCATAACCATTGGTAATGAAGACTAATGCATATACCCCTACTTATATTTAACTAATACTAAAATATCTTTTTCATTGTAGCAGACCCTAAAGAAATAAGGAGTCAAATAAATATCATCAAAGAATAAATAGTAGATAGTGTTTTTTTGTGTGGCATGATGAATATCCCATTTCTTCCTATTGAGAGCAACCATAGCATGATTAATTATATTTTCAGTGTAGCAAGTGAACTGAAAAAAGTAACGTTTAGTTCTATAGTCAAGAACCGTAGATTATATATGTTGCATCGTAATTTGCTTTCATTCATTAGATCTATGTGTATTATAGCCTGCTGCGACAAACGATCTAGATCTGATCTTATGGTTTCGTCTAGCACTTACCTATAGTGCTAGATTAAACATTATCAATACTGAGTAGCTGCTCTGTTCGCAACTTGCAAAACATCGAAACTACTAAAATATAGATGGATGGAAGAAGCTTGTACCGTAGTTCTACAGTTGTAGACAAGAGTTTTCTGTACTCATTTAATATAGTGTTTTTAGCTGTTGTTCATTCCTATAACCAGAGATTGTCTAACTTGTAATCTGCATAGCACATATAATATGCATATCATAAACAGGTTTGGCAAAATACAACATATGAGATAAACATATTATGTAGGCCCTCGATAATATTTGCTTCTCATTGAGCTAAACATACATATGTTTATACAGTAAGGACTGCACCTATACTTACTCCATATATTAAATTCGTATGACATGACTGATCCTGCAAAGTAGAAAGAAAAATCAATGCATGATATGGGAACAACTACCTGCTATAAAGAAAATGGGGAAGGGCAACTCAAAATCACTGCGGACAAGTACATGTACATTATCCAGGATAAAAATCAGGTTAAGATTTAAGAAAGGCAGTGCCAATAAACGTAGGCATTACATACTCCCAGAATCTTTACCAAAAATCCACATGAGAACAATTAGCATGAGATTCCATTTGAAGAACTATTAATAATTAAATTTTCCCAGAAGCTCAAGCAACTGTCATTAGAGAAAATGCAACAAATGCTTCAGAATCAATTCTCTTGATATTATTTTGGAAGACCATCTATGATCTATATTGCATCAATAGCACTTTTTATCTACCCCGGTTACAACAAAAAAATGATCACTAACTTGCTCTGAAATAGTGGGAGCAAACAAAATATAACTAACCTTCGGTAGTTCCAGAACTGCTTCAGATGAAGCATGAACATTGTTGAATCTCCTTTGCATCATTGACTAGAACAAAATATAACTAACACCAATTTTAGATGATCCATTTTCTTCAAAAGCAAACATCACTCCGCCTGCCATCAGGACAAAATGATCTAGTATAAGAGAAGATGTGGAAGGGGAACATGTTGTGCCCTTTCATTAGCATTATGAGCAGCACTTGAAATGATGAGATTCTTTCCTTTAGTCCAATCCACCAACAACTAAAAACAGAATAAAGGGACTGCATTAGCAAAAGAAATAAGTTGGAACTGCAATATGAAAGTCTAAGCTAGGATGTAGATGTCTCTATGAACCAGTGGTTCGAGCACAGTGAAGGTGCAATGAACTTGTCAGACCAAACAAAACACAATCAATAGGCTGCAAAAGTAGATTGTATGTGCGAATGTTGTGAAAGGCTATAGAGCATGGTAGTAATGAAATTACAAACAATTATTAGATAATTTTTGCATCCAATGTGGAGCAAAAATGAAAGTAGAATAATCGTATTGGCTTCAACTAAGACTTGTCTTCTTGAATTGAGCTTTGTGTTCTAACAGATAATTTGTTTGTGCCATTGTTTCGCAAAAAGAAAACTATGTAGCTCCCTTGTGGACTTTAATACCTTTGGTGCTTAATTTGCCTCACTTAGTAGCAAAATCTTTTAAGATATCAAAAAAATAATTTTGCAATCACTATAAGGAAATAAAAAGCAGATATAAAACCAATTTAAAGCCAAAATGGCTCTCCACTCCTCTAACCACCAGATACTACTCGAAGAAACTATAGATTATTACTAACAACATACTTCAGAAACAAAAACAATGTGGAAAAAACCTTCCAGTGACTGCTGGAGTTTTGGTGCTTGTGGTTTTAAAACATACGCATGATTGCCGCCGCGAGCAGAAGCCACCGCATGATTAAAACATACCCATTTCTACCTATTGAGAGCAACCATAGCACAATTAATTATATTTTTAGGGAAGCACGTGAACTGAAAAATAATAATATGTAGTCGAGAAGCTTGGAGTAATCTGTAGAATGTCTCTGACATGCTTATGTGCAAATAAAAGAGACAAAACTTTAGCTGCTTATGATAATATCACGGAATGACTATCTCCAAAACAAAATGTGTCACTGATGTGCTGCCAAAATGAAATTACATATCAGTACTGAGTAGTTGCTCTGTTAGCAACTTGCAAAACATCCAAACATCGGAAATATAGATGGATGGAAGAAGCTTGTACCCGTAGTTCTGTGGTTGTAGCCAAGAGTTATCTGTACTCATTTAATGCAGTGTTTTTAGTTGTTGTTAATTCCTATAATCAAAGAGTGTGTAACTTGTAATCTGCATAGCACATATAATATGCATATCATAAACAGTTTTGGCAAAAATCGCATATGTTTGGCAAATGATGGCAGTTTATCCCCACGAAAGAGATAGTTTTTGATTGTTATCATTTCTTTCATTTATTGCCGAAAAATACAGTTCCAAGATGTGAGATATTGCTGGTTTATAAGATCTAATTTACCGATGAAGAAAAGACATGAATACTTAACTTGATTTTTCATGGATTCTCTTTTTCATTCACCAACTAAAAACAATGAACATTGCAATTAAGTTCAGCATTGGTTTTGTACGGCACACTTAGTGAATCTGTCGATGGATCTATGGAACAAAAAAACATGCATGCAATATTTGGATGTTTTATTAGCAACATACCGTCTTTATCGTGCTTGCTGGAGAGATGCTACTTCGATGTCTATATCTAAACTTTCCGAGGCTCCTTTCAAGATATCCTTTACAGTTTTTGGATCATAGGATTTGCCTGAACTTTTCAGTGCTTTCAAAATCTGCATATCAAGTTTATCACCAAATGTCAAAAATAGACAAAAATCGTATCCCCATACATCGTTGTGCAATGAGAAATCAACTGCCAAACAGACTTCCCCGGCAGCAACATATTGTACTGGGAGGTGCCAACATGTTTTCATTCAAGTTTAGAAAATAAAATAGAAAATATCCCTTACGACCACAAACATTTCAATGCGTGTGATTCAATTCATGACATTTTGTTCAATAGCTCAAAGTGTCTATGACTGCAGCTAGCAGATAAAAACAGATCATTATAACCAATTAAGTCCATCCTCATATCTAGCTCATCACCCTGGCCCAGATGCGACGACCGCTCCAAAAAAGGTACGGAAATGGTTTGCTATATTGTTCCTACAATCCTACCTAAAGGAGAGAGGAAATGGCTTGACCTTGGCCGGCGCTGTGACACGCGATGGTCGCGGCCACTGGTCCGGTGGAGATGTGTCTCACGCCTCCACGGCCGCCCCCGACGGCGCCTAGCGTTGGGTCGCCGGCGAGCATGCCGAGGTCGAGCGCCTCGCCGCCTCCTAGGCACTTCGGCGACCAGATTTGACGAGAAGGGGCAGAGAAGACAAGGGGCATGCGAGTCCCGTGCCTCCGCGTCCACCTCCTACGGTGCTTAGGTTGGGTCGCCGGCGAGCATGTCGAGTTAGAGCGCCTCCTTTAGCACTTCGGAGACTACGATTCGATGAGAAAGGGCTGGAAAGAGCAGGGGCATGCGAGTCCGCAAGCCGACGGTGAGGATGAAGAGGAGGGGCGGCCAGACGAGGTGGAGAGACGGAGTTGGCGAGTACATGAATGGGGAACGGAGGTGGTAAGAAGGTGATGGGGCGCTTGACCAGAGAGCGGTGATGAAGCTTGGCTGTTATTATTTTTAGTATTTTTTTATTTAGGAAGGTGCTGGCTCTTTGTCACTGTGTTAGCTGACACCAGGAAATTAGGAAATATTCGTTTTTTTGGCGAAAGGAGGAATATACATTTCTTGTGTCCATTGAAGAATGGAACCCATCGTGCAATGAAGCTGACATAGAAAATTGAGATCGAGTGTGTGACGTTGTCCAATCTATCTTTTTTTCTTTATCAAGCATGTCCGATTCAGCCGTGTAGCTATGATCTTTTTGTATGATCGGGGTTTGTCACAAGGGTTCCATAAAGAAATGATTAGTCATGATTATTTGATGATTTTGAAAGTATTTTTGTATGCTATGATACATTCATGTGATATGGAATTTTATGTGAAGACACATATACGAATAGTGTATTACATGCACCGTCGGGCTAGCATCATAAAACACATTTAAGTGGTCAAAAACTCTCTAGAATATAATAAGATTTAAAATAGATAAATTCATTATAGATGAGACGTGCAATTGCACATGCATGCATACTAGTTGCATGTAAAGTTGCACGCAAACACGGAATCAGAACAGTTTTTGTAGCTAACCCTAACCAAGAGCTGGATGAGGCAGCTCATATGCAAAATCACTCTCGCGTCCTCCACATAGAATGTCTCAATTGTTCATCCCACTTCCCAAATGATTGGGCTGATAAGAATAAGATCAGAAACATGCTATTGT
The DNA here is from genome assembly GCA_030063025.1 of Avena longiglumis. Lineage (NCBI taxonomy): Eukaryota > Viridiplantae > Streptophyta > Magnoliopsida > Poales > Poaceae > Avena > Avena longiglumis. Next base: position 540,065,391 of record CP125973.1, read on the forward strand.
CCCAACGTCATGCAGAACAGCCACGGATCTGATCATATTTTCACTTGTGAGCCATCTTTGATACACCAAATGTATCCTTCCTTGATCAACTCTACCCCATGTAGTAACAAACTACACCAAGTATATGATATACCCTTTGTGGGTTTTGCCTCCAAGATGCTACCATCCGGGTAGCACTTAGCTTGCAAATTCTTGGCACATAAACTATCCGGGTATTGAATCAATCTCCATATCTGTCTTAACAGCAACTTCGAACATAATACTGGCAGCCAACTCAAGAAGTTGTCTTAGGGGACCTAACAATGAATTTGACATGTGGGTCCAGATTTCCATAATGTATACCCTAATTATACAAAAATTAAAAATGGTGTACCATAATTATACGAAAATTTTAAAAAATATCATTCTGACAGTACAAAACATAGACATTATAACAGGCGCTCGAATATTTTCTTTGGACATAATGTCTATGCTTTCTGCATTGTAGACAAATGGGTCATGGGCTACAGGGAGTTCTTTTGTTGTAAAAAATCAAAATCCGTAATTTAAAGTTCCACAAAAATCTCAAAAAAGTTTGGAGGTAGTAAACGATGCATCTTACAAGCATGCAAAATTGTAATGCAAAAATCTTGGTATTTGAGACTACACAAAAATGATAAAATCTAACAAATTTTGAAGTTTTGAAAATAGACACCGCTCAATATACTCATATCCCCACTTTTGTCTTTTTGTGTAGCCTAAAATATAAAGCATTTCACATACGAAGTAGTATTTATCACTGACTACATACACAATCCTTTTCCAATTTTTTTGGAACTTTAAAATATATTTATGTTTTTTAAATAAAAGGGTATATATGGAGATCGTCTCCATTTCGTGTTTCCATGTATACTACCATTCTGTTGCCCTTTTTTCAATTTTCCGTATAATTGCGGTGTAATGATTTTTATAATTATTGTATAATTATGATATATTGCATAGAAATTTGGCTCCATATGTCAAATATGGTGTTAAGGGCCTTAAGACATCTATTTGGACTAGTGACAACATATTACCCCAATAGTTGGGGTCAACCACAAAAGATGTTTTGATTCTCAGCGAGGAGCTAGTGAACCGAGGAAACAAATGATACTAGAAGAAAAAAAGGGAGAAATATCTTTATACATGGCTATACAAACTAAAACCCAGAAAGGTACAAGCAGATACCCTAAATGGTGGGTACACAAATCGAGAAGAGAAACTAGCGACCAGGATGACGTAAAGTGTGTATTTGCCTTAAAGTAGGCTACTAACACAACCTTAATAGGATGACCTAAAAAATAATGAAACATGTCAGCAAGTATCAAGCCAAAAGGTATGGTCGTAAATTAATTAAAAGGAAACCATAGAGTGTTACGATAGGAAGGAGAAACAAGGGAAACCATCTGATCTCAAACATAGTGTATATACATGACCCACACTACCGAGTAAAAAAATGCACACTGTAGAATAATATTTGTCTTATAATTGATAGATTGTTTGGATATTACAAGGGGTATATATGAGGGGGAAGGAGGCCACCCTTACTTGGATTACAAGCAAAACTCTAAAACAAAACGTATCTGACTCATATTCTAACATCCCCCGCAGTGTCAACATGGGGTTTACCAATGTTGAGACCGAAACGAATGTCGGTAAACGATGATGTAGGGAGTCCCTTGGTGAAGATGTCTACAAATTGCGTAGTAGTAGGAACATGAAGAATTCGAACTTGTCCAAGGGCCACCTTCTACCGAACAAAAATGTATGTCAATCTCGATATGCTTGGTCCGTCGGTGCTGCACAGGATTACTGGACATGTAAACGGCAGAAATGTTATCACAATAAACCACAGTAGCATGCTGGTGGACAGAACAACAAAGATCCGAGAGAAGCTGACGCAAACAAACTATTTCGGCGATAGCATGTACCACTGCACGGTACTCGGCCTCCGCAGACAAACGCGAAACTGTAACATGCCATTTCAAGGACCATGAATTCAAGTTATCACCAAGAAAAACACAGTATCCGGATGTGGATCGACGAGTATCTGGGCAACCAGCCCAGTCCGCATCGAAATATGCTATCAAAGTGTGTGGAGAAGATGAATAAATGTGTAGACCATGATCTAAAGTACTTTTAAGATAGCGGAGGACACGTTTAACATGATTATAATGGGGAACTCGAGGATCATGCATGTAGAGACAGGCTTGTTGGACATCAAAAGAAATTTCTGGGCGAGTGAGAGTAAGATATTATAAAGCACCAGTGATACTACGATAAAGAGTGGCATCGGGAAAAACCTCACCAGAAGAGAGCTTGGTTATAGTGTCTATAGGGGTTTTAGAAGGTTGACAGTAAAGCATGTCTGATTTAGTGAGAAGATCTATAATATATTGTCGTTGAGAAAGAAATAAACCATAAGAATCACGAGTGACAGCTATTCCTAAGAAGTGATGTAGAAGACCAAGGTCAGTCATGGAAAACTCAGATCGTAATAAGGAGATGATGTGATCAAGAAATTGTTGAGAAGAGGCTGTTAAAACTATATCATCGACATATAAAAGAAGATAGGCAGTTTGAGAGTTATTATGAGGTGTTGTAGTTCATTGGCGACTGTGCATTGTAGGAGTAGTAGGATGGTCAGCGATGTAAGCCTGCTACGGAGGGTGCAAACCAAGTAGTCCAGGGGAGCCAATGTGCGGGCGTGCCCGGCATCCAAGAGCCGGTGTAGGCGGGTGGAGCGCCGATCGGAGAGGGAGCCGCCCAGGGCATAGGCCAGGCCTACACGAGGCCGGTCCAAGGATCATGTGGGGTGTGGTAGATCGATGATGCTGGAGGTGCAGGAGCCGGTGGTGGATCCATAGCTGGTAGTGCGCCGCCTGAGGGAGCCGGAGCCGATGGTGCGGATGGCCGTGGAGGTCGATAGATCGGCCTTGTGCCTCGGTAGTTGGGGCTAGGGCGCCATCCTGGGGGTGGTTTCACCTATGGTGGAGGAGGCAGAGACGGTGGAGCTGGAGCGAGCGGACGTTGGACGGCCGCGAAGACTTGGGGGCGAGCCTCCTTGTTGGCGATGGCGTGATCTGCCCACTGAAGCATGGAGCGTACTTCGGCGAAGGAGGGTCGCGGACGCGTCATGGGAGTGAAGGAGGCTTTCTTCTCAAAACGTTCACCAAGTCCGACGAGAAGAACATTGATGAGTTGGCGGTCGTCGATGGGGTCGCCGAGTTTGCGGAGCTCGTCAGCGAGAGCCTTGAGCCGCTGACAATAAACCCCCACTTAGGAGTCACCTTGGACGGTGTTTCAGAGCTCGGCGTGGAGGGTGTTGACACGAGCATCGACGTTGTCTTGAAACAGTTGACGGAGGCCGTCCAGAGCGTGGCGGCGTTGGAGGCATCGCGGAAGACGAGGTTGAAGATCTCGGTGGACACCCGTTGGTAGATCCATTGGATGATGGTGAGGTCGTCCTTTATCCAGCGAGGATCCGAGGGCTGGGGGACGGAGTTGGCGTCGACGTGGCCGAGGAGATTGCAGCGTCCTAGATGAACTTCGAAGAGGTGGCGCCAATGGTAGTAGTTGTGCTTGAAAAGTCTAAAGTAACAGAAATAAAGGGACTAGCATCTTGAATTGTATCAGCATATTTGATGGTGGGTGGGGTAGAGGAGACTAGGGTTTTGGTAGAGGTAGAGGTGGAGGATTGCGATGTGGCAGCGGCGAGCTTGGAGGCGGCGAGTTGGGCGCGCCACACGAAATAGCCGAGCGGCGGCGACGGTGGTAGGGTGGGCGGCGACATGCCCTAGATTGGTTTTAGTCTGATACCATATAGAATAATATTTGTCTCATAATTGATAGATTGTTTGGAGATTACAAGGGGTATATATGAGGGGCCGGTGGCGACTCTTACTTGGATTACACGCAAAACTCTAAAACAAAACATATCCGACTCATATTCTAACACACACAAGCGTTATCATCAACTCTTCTCGAGCAAGAGACTATGACCTCGCCTCTATCAAGCACAAAAAAAACATTGACCAACATGAGAAGCATTTCATTCTTAATTATATGTTGTTAGATAGATGAGACCTCTTTACTGCGAACTAATACGCGCGCGGATAACACCACATTTAACTCGGTTACACTCACAACTCGAATCCGGGTGGGCGAGCTCACCATTGTGAGGTCAACCCACCAAGCCAGCGCTTGCTCTCCTCGATCAAGCACTGACAATGCAATAAGAAGACTAAGAAAAGAGAATCACAAAACATGTCAAAAACAACAGGACGTATGTACGATAGCTTTGTATCACCGCTAGGCCTCCTATAGTAGACACGAAAATAATGAAAGGGAGGAAAGGGAAGACATGCACAAGCAGAGCCCATCAGAGTCTCGAATGTAGGACGATCCACTATTCTACTGCTCAAGGATTCCACAGTTAGTGACTAGAATTTTGGTGTAGGGGCGGTTGAACCCTCGCTCTGCAACCACCGCTCTCTTGTCCCCGATCAGCTTGGCCACCCTGCATTGCACCAACACAATCAAATCGAAACACAATCTTCCACAGAAGATTGGTGAATTCGCAGCTAATTACTTAAGCAAATTGAGCACTGACTTGAAGTAGCCGGAGCCGCTGTTGTCCTTGACGGTGGGCACGGCGGCGATCTTGGCCACGACGTCCATGCCGTCCACGACCCGGCCCACCACCAGCGCCGACGCGTCCAGCTCGGGGGAGTCCCTGGTGGCGATCACGAACTCCGTGCCGTTGGGCACCACGCCCGCCTGCTCCTCCTGTATCTCCAGCTTCCCGCCCCGCGCCACCAGCTTCGGCTTCGGCGGCGGCAGGCTCGGGTCCCGCACCACGATCGACACCGCCCCCGCCGCGTGCATCGTCGTCGCCGCGCCGCACTGCCGCCGCACCGCGTCCATCTCGGCGGCCAGCCGGTCGGTCACCGCCGGGAGGGCCGGGTAGGACACCACGCCGGCGTGCTGCACGTACCCCGGCACCACCTTCACGAACTCCTTGCGCCGGTACCCGACGCCCGTGGCCAGCGACAGGAACCGGGCCGCGCCCGCGGGGGCCGCGTCGCCGAACAGGCCGATGGTGATGCGGCCCGCCGGCTCGCCGCCGATGGCCACGTCCAGGAAGGCCTTAGCCGTGATCGGCAGCTCCTCGATGCAGGGTGCCGCTGCCGTTGCCGCTGCTGCTGGCACAGCTTCCTCCGCTCTGGCGGACGGTGCCACCACCACCGGCGAGACGACGCCGAGGAGCGCCGGCGAGACCGCGATGGCGACGGCGGCGCGGCGACCGAGCTTCGGCGCCGGTTGCGGGGGAGGGTGGTGGTGGAGCTGAGGCGGCGGCGAAGGCGGCAGCGTGGGCTTGGAGGTGTTGAGGATTCGATGCGACATTGTTGCTGCGCTGAGGAGTGGATGCCCGCGTCTGGATGAGGAGCCGAATCCATTTCTGTTGCTGGGCGTGCATTTGGATTTCCTGCTATCTCAATTGTATGGTCTGAAAACACTGAAAACCTGAAAAGGCTGAATACATGCACATACTGAATTGCTGATAGAGTGGTATTCTGATACTACTCGTACAATTTGATAGCTTTTTTTGAAATAGTATAATTTGATAGCTGAAACAAGGACTTCTTGCTATAAAAAAATGTGACTTCAAATTATCTTAGGTGTCTAGTATGATTTCACAATTCAAGAATAAAATTCAATCTCTAATACTATGCACTATACATCTATTCAAAAATGCATGACCACTTGGAAAGCGTGCAACCAAACTTTTACTTTTTTTTTTCACAAAAAGAGCCCTTTATTGCTTTGGCTACTAGTAATATATATAAAAAATATTTAGACAACGAGATGTTATTAATGCAGCAGAAACTAAAGAAATAATACGATCCTTTTTTCTCTTGTGTCAACTATAAACCCTTTGATTGTCTTCAATTGGAGGGGAATCCAATTGACATCCTGGATTCGTATCCTAGTTCTTATGACAACTAACTTTGCTTCAACTAATTATTATTCCATGCTCTCATATTTATAAAGTTAGTTTCGACTATTTAAAGTGGTTGTTGAGCTTATAGTATTCCTAGAATTTGTATTTTGATGAGCCTTGTTTTGTGGAAATCATGGAATGATGAATTGCAAAGAAAACTAGAGTTTATTTGAGACTTTAGCACAACTCAAATTGGAGAAGAATATGGTATTTTGGTTCCCTTTATTGAAACAACAAGAAAGAATGTTATTTAGATGAATAAATAGATTAACCTTAAAACAACAATGATTAATTATACGGGCTATAAAACATACGTGTATTTTATCTTCCTTGCAATTCCGTAACTATGAGATCGAAAAAAATTAAAGCCCTGCCAATTTTAAGAATTCCTTAGGCCCCTTTGTGATTCTTGATTGGACCTGAGCTAAACCATAGCCCAAAAGCATACCTCTTTGGTTAATAAAATCTAAAGGCTTTATTGATCCCAGGGGTACAAATTTATAATATACAATATAGAGATTACTGAGTGAAAAAGGCATAGCGAAAAAAAGACGGGACTCCACTAGTCTTCACTCATGTGGTTTCCTCTCTCTTTGTTGACTTTTCTGGATCTCTCCTTTATTGTTCTCATCTTTACAACTCACTATTTTCATAGGAGAACAAAATCCAAGTTGGTGAAAATCATGATTTGGGTTGTCATAGTAGTTAGATGAAAATCAAAGGATTTCAACTTTCCATAGTAAGATATTGGTGTATCCGTTATTTTTCAACTTTCACTTTGTCCATCCTGATTCTTGGGAAGCAACATCCATAATCATTCACCTTGGACAATTTATATGTGAAAGTGTATGTCTATTTAAATCCACACGTTGTTAACGTGGATTCCTTTGCTATGAGAGAAGCCGAACCTCATTTAGAATCCTTAATAACCCTTGAGAAACCAACAAGAGAGTATAATATCTGATTGACCAAGAGAAGAAGAAGTTGACGAACCGCAAGAAAAAATTCCATAATTGGTAGTCTTCCAAATAAAACATACATTGAATGCTTGATTTCTTTCTTAGTGAATCTCGTTTCGAAATTAAAGTACTTTGATTCTTTCCTAATAAATGCTTTGATTTTTAGAGTTACTCAATGGCACTTGCTATAGAGTTTTAATTTTTGAGAAAAAGAAATATCATAGAGTCAGAGAATCAAATAGACCCAACGAATAAAACAAGCTCATTAATAAACCTCAACTGTAGATTAAAAGGCATTGCTTTTTTACTATATTTTGTATTTATTATACCTTTTCCTTGTAGTCTCATGGTAGGATCTTCTACATCCTAGATCTCGCCTTATGTTATTTTCCCCATCCACTAATCCTCTAAGCTAAGGCGCACCTCTCTGCATTGTACCTCTTCCCATGGTCTCCCTTCATTTGCGATCAAGAAACTGGAAATACACCTTCTTCTCTATAGGAGTAGTGTGTTCCGAGTTGTGAAGTGGTGGTGGGGGGAGAGAAGGATGTGATGATTCAAGTTTTGAATAAAATGACCTTTGCATTTCTTGCATGGGATCTTTTTCGTATCTTAAAATAGTGAAAAAGTCAAACATGAGGTGTTATGCTTTCTATCATTCCGACATCGAGCTATTTTGCCACAAGATGTACCCTATAATATCGTCACCGAAGTAGAATTTAACCTTCAAATTCATGATGGGTTGGTGTTCACTGATACTAACTTACGAGCCATACCACTCTCTAACCTGTTGGTAATTATCAAGATTTTGTTCTCTCCCTATTCACTGGGTAGAGGATCTTTCATTCAACCATTATCCTAAATAGTTTTTTTACTAGTCCACTATATTAATGCCTTAAATACTTAACCATTCCTCCTCTTACTAACACTAACAAATGTTCTAATAGGAGTAGATTATAAGCTTGTGATAAATGTAGTGTCTTACGTTTCTACTTAACTATAGTATAAACTAATATGTCACCATCATATGCTAAATTATCTAGCAATTGTATAAGTACCTCATTAAATTATCAGAGGTGAAAACTAAAGAAAGGAAATAGTAGGCAAGAGAGAGAGATAGCATCACAAGTACTCCAACAATTGTCACCATGAAAGATGGTTTGGTAGGCGGGGGCAGAGTTGAGACATGGTATTTCGCCAAAAGACACTGCAATTTTTATATATTATTTATCAAGCAAGTACAAATACAGAGATTTGACCAGTGGTCAAAATAGGAGAAAAAAAAGCTGAAAACTAAGTTTGAGATTGTAACCATGCTTTAAAACAGTCAGTATGTTTCTTTTTATTTCTTAGGTTAATCTATCCGAGTTCCTCTTTAAAAATTGTTTTCCAATTACTGAAACTTGCCCTTTTCTTTTTGAAGATCTTGTTATTTTTTATCATCCATAAACCCCAGGCAAAAAGGATAATTATTTCCATGGATAAAGACAAATTTAGTTTTTCTCTGATATCTGCAATTGCTTTTAAAACCGATAGTCCCTTATTTCTTTGTGGGCATAAGAAATCCTAGCATTCTTGAGCAAAGGGGCAAGTCCAAAATAGGTGCACAAGGGTTTCCTCTTACAATCAATCATTTACAACACATGAATATGATGGAAGATGTATGTTTTTTTCCTTTTGAGCAGGTTCCTTGTGTTTAATCGATCATGTAGAAGAAGCCAGAAAAAAAATTGTGTTTTTGCTGACAGAAAGTGTTCCATAACGAAGAATTTGTGTTCTTCGTTAGCTTAGTTTTGTATGAAAGACACTTACAAGAGTTACATCATCAATCAAAAGAGGTAAAATGTTACTAGAGGTTTTTTCCATCAAGCCGCGAGACTGGATCTCGTGGCAAGGCTAGCCAACTCATGAGCAACCTTGTTTGCTTTTATAGGACATTGATCAAAAGAAACATGGGAAATCACATGACGTGATGTTTATCTTACTCAACAAAGTACTATAGGCACATAAACAAAACAAAATTGTTAGGGAAGCTAGATCCTCGTCGTTCCCTATCCCACCCTTGTCTTTTTATGTGAACTCCACCTCCAGCTTGGACAAACATGTTGCAAAAAACTACATCATGAACAGTACCGCGCGAGGTGTCTCAATTCGTCCAGTCATGAGGTGTGCCTAGCATGGAAGAAATCGCCCATTTTAATCTCGACATACCTAGCAACTTCCGCGCCAAAACTAATGAGCCTCCATGTTTCATAAGATTGCATAAGGGGATGGAAATACTGAACTATATGACCTTTGCATTTTTTTGCATGGGAACTTTTTTGTATCTAAAAATAGTGAAAAGTCAAACAAGAGGTGTTATGCTTTCTATCATTCTCACATCGAGCTATTTTTCCACAAGATGTACCCTACAATATCGTCACTGAAATATAATTTAACCTCCAAATTCGGGATGGGTTGGTGTTCATTGAGGCCAACTTACGGGCCATACTACTCTCTGACATGTTGGTATTTATCAAGATTTCGTTCTCTCCCTATCCACTGACAAGGTAGAGGCTCTTTCTTTCAACCATTATCCTAAATAGGTTTTTTACTAGTCCACTATATTAATGCGTTAAAAAGTAGATTATAATAAATACTTAACCCTTCCTCCTCTTACGAACACTACCAAATGTTCTAATAGGAGAAGATTATGAGTTTTTGATAAATGTAGTGTTTTTAATTTTCTACTTAACTGTAGTATAAACTAATGTGTTACCATCATATGCCAACTTATCTAGCAATTGTATCAGTGACTCATTAAATCGTCAGAGGTTAAAACTAAAAAAAGGAAATAGTAGGAAAAAGCGAGAGAGAGCATCACGGGTACTCCCACAACTGTCAGCTGAGACATGGTAAGATATTTATTTGGGTTTGGTAGGCGAGGGCCAGAGTAAAAAATCATGATTTGGGTTGGCATAGTAGTTAGAAAAAACAAAGGATTTCAACTTTCGATAGTAAGATACTGATGTATCCGTTATTTTTCAACTTTCACTTTGTCCATCATGATTCTTGGGAAGAAACATCGACAATCATTCACCTTGGACAATTTATATGTGAAAGTGTATGTCTATTTAAATCCGCACGTTGTTAATGTGGATTCCTTTTCTATGAGAGAAGTTGAGCCTCATTTAAAATCCACAACAACCCTTGATAAACCAGCAAGAGAGTTTAATATCTGATTAAGCAAGAGAAGGACAAGTTGACGAACCGCAGGAAAAAAATCCATAATTGGTAGTCTCCCAAATAAAACATACATTGAATGCTTGATTTCTTTCTGAGTGAACCCCATTTCGAAATTAAAGTATTTTTTTTAGTGAAACCTTATCCCCTCGCCCCCTTGAGAGGCCCAATCTGCCACCCTCTCCGCCGGAATAGCCGGCCGGAGTTGGGAACGGAGAGGCGCCGGAGCTAGATCTAGTTCTGGTAGGTTTAGAGTGTGGCTTGATGCCGTAGTCTGGCGTGATGCCAGGAGTTGGTGTGGAGTTCTTCAGGCCGAGCTCCTCCCCTGCCTGCTGGTGGTGCTCCTCCTATTGCTCTGTGTTGGAGATATGCCCTAGAGGCAATAATAAATGTAGTTATTATTATATCTTTGTGTTTATGATAAATGTTTATATTCATGCTATAATAGTATTAACAAGGAAACATTAATACTTGTGTGATTTGTAAACTTAAATTGAAGTCCCTAGTATAGCCTCTATACATCACTAGCTTGTTGGTTGATAAATGATTGTGGTTTCCCTATCATGAACATTGAGATGTTATCAACAACAAGATCATATCGTTAGGAGAATGATATGGTGGACATACTCCTATAGATAAGCATAGCATAAAGATCAAGTCATTTTAATAGTTCAATTGCTATATGCTTTCTGATACATAGTAATCTAATTCCTTCGACCATGAGATCATGCATATCACCTTTACCGGATGGATGCTTTGATGACATCAAACACCACACCGTAACTGGGTGGCTATAAAGGTGGCATTGAGTGTTCGGAAAGTATTGGTTGAAACACATGGATCAAGAGTGGGATTTGTCCATCCATATGACAGATAGATATACTCTGGGCCCTCTCGGTGAAATGTCATCCAATTAGCTTGCAAGCATGTGACTGGCTCACAAGGGATCACATATCACGGGAACGAGAAAAGAGTACTTATCGGTAACGAGGTTGAACTAGGTATGTAGAGATACCGACGATCATAACCTTGGATAAGTAAACTATCGTGAGACAAAGGGAAATTGATATCGTATGTAAGTGGTTCATTCGATCACAAAGTAATAGTAGAAATATGTGGGAGCCATATGAATTTCCAGATTCCTCTATTGGTTATTGATCGGAGAAGTGTCTCGATCATGTCCGCATAATTCACGAACCGTAGGGAGACACACTTAAGGATTCGACGTTGTTTGAGTAGTTATGGAATGATGAGAAAGAGTCCGAATGTTGTTCGGAGTTTCGAATGGGATTCGGGATATCACGAGGAGATCTGGAATGGTTCGGAGAATAAGATTCATATAAGGAAAGTCCCGTTTCGGAGTTGGAGAATGGTTCCGGTGTTTTCATCAGGAATATTCTAGAAGGTTCCGGAATGTCCCAAGACCGGGGAGGAAGGGTATATGAATGTGTTATATCAAGTTGGTATGATTGCATCATATACTCGGTGTCATCGTTGTTCAAAATAGAGGGTTTATTCAAATCCTAGTTTGAAAAGTCAAACGGCTAGTTTGAAAGTCAAACGGCAGTTTTTGGAAAGAGGAGGAGGAGTGGGAAACCGAGTTGGGGAGGAGTTCCCTCCTCCAAACGGCGGCGCCCACCCAAGCCGAGTTGGGGAGGGACTCCCCTCCCTCCCCTTGGCCGGCCGGCCCCTCCACCTATATAAGGAGGGGCAGGGCTCCCTCCTAGAGACACACAAGATCCTCTCCTCCAAACCCTAGCCCCAAGCCGTCGCTGCCTCCATAGCCGCCGTCGGCCCTAGGGCAAACCGCCGCCGCCTAGCTAAACCCTAGCCGCCGGATTGCCCCTTACTTGGTGTGTCTAAACCCTAGAACACCGAGGGACTCTCTCATACTCCACCATACTCGCTCCGACTTAAGGCGAAGCCCTGCGAGATCTCCCCTCTACTTCCGGTACCACGCCGTTGTGCTGCCGGAATCGCGAGGAGAGTACTACAACCTCCGCTGCCTGCTAGAACAAGGGAGAGGAAGGTCTTCGTCGAGTACCGAACGTGTGATCGACTGTGGGAGCGCTGCCGGAACGTAGCGCCGGAAGGATCGTCTACGCGATCTTGAGATCGGAAAGAGTACGACTACATCACCCACGAGAATCCGCTCTCGTTAAACACTTTGGAATCTTCGAGGGTGAGTTATTCTATCGACTCGTTGCTACATTCTAGTAGATAGATCTTGGCTTGTTTGTTTGTATGCGATAGAAAATTTTTGTTTTCATGCTACGAAACCCTACAGTGGTATCAGAGTCGTGTCTATATGTAGATCTGTTGCACGAGTAGAACACAATGGTCATTGTGGGCGTTGATGCTTTTATTGTCGATTGCTTCTTGTGTACTTTGCATCTTGCGGTATGTTGGGATGAAGCGGCCCGGGCTAACCTTACATGACATCGTTCATGAGACTTGCTCCATGCTTGACATGCAACTTGTATTGCATAAGTGGCTTTGCGGGTGCCTGTTTCTCCTAGCATAGTTAAGATTCAATTTACAACGGGTGATTAACAATACTAGTATCAATGTTGTGGTTCATATTCGTAAGTTAGAACGACACTTATTGAAATCCCCAAACCACGTAAAACATGCAAAGAAAGTAGAGGCGTCTAACTTTGTTTTGTAGGGGTGTGCAGTGATGTGATATGGCCATGATTGTGATTATATTTGATGTATGCAATGTTCCTTATTGTAAGTTGGCAACCGGCAGGAGCCATATGGTTGTCTTTAATTTATGCTAAGACCCGCGTGTCTATTCAAAGTAGTTGTAATAGTTGATGCCGGTGGACGACAACCATGGAGAAGCGTCATTGACCTTGATGTAATGCCGGTGATGATGGAGATCATGTTCGTACTAGAAGATGGAGATCGGAAGCACAAAGAAGAAATGCCATATCATATCACATATTATGAATTGCATGTGATGTTAATCCTTTATGCATCTTGTATTGCTTAGTAGACGACGGTAGCATTATAAGATGATCCCTCATGCACATGAATTTCAAATCATAAAGTGTTCACCCTTAGTTAGCACCGTTGCTAAAGCTTGTTGTTTCGAAGCACCACGTGATGATCGGGTGTGTTAGATTCCGCAAGTGTATACAACATGAGCAAGCCAGATTTGCTCATGCGGAAACTAAGATTTGATCTTGACGAGCCTAGCATGTACAGACATGGTCTCAGAACACGGATCACCGAAAGGTAAAGCATGAATCATATAGTAGATATGATGAACATGTCGATTGTTCGCCATTTAAACTATATCAGCTCTCGTGATGATCGGTGTTGATGTGGTGGATTTGGTTCGTGTGATCACTAAAACAATGTGAGGGATATTGTTTTGAGTGGGAGTTCACCTAGATTAATTTTATTATTAATTTGAACTCAATTTGTCATAAACTTAGTTTAAACTATTGCAAATATGTTGTATATCAATGGCAGCCCCTACCATCAATTTTAATGTGTTCCTAGAGAAAGAAAAGTTGAAAAACAATGGAAGCAACTTCGCGGATTGGTTCCGCAATTTGAGGATTGTCCTCACAGCTGGTAATTTGACCTATGTGCTGGATGCACATTGGTGACCCACTGCGGTGATCTGCCGATGAAGTAAAGAACGTTTACCTCACTCGGAAGACTCAGTACTCCACAGTTCAGTGTGCTATCTTGTATGGTTTAGAATCGGAGCTTCAGAAAAGGTTTGAAAATTCAGACCCATATGATATTGTCGAGGATCTCAAATTGATCGTTGAGACTCATGCGGCAATTGAAAGCTATGAGGCTTCTGAAAAGTTCTTTAACTGCAAGATGGAAGAGGGCAGCTCCGTCAGTGAGCATGTGCTTAAAATGTCTGGGCACGCAAACAAACTTCAAAGCTTGGGTATTGTGATTCCTAATGCTTTGGGGATTTACTGTAACACCCTCAGAATCGGACCTATGCAAATTTGGGCAAAATTCACCAAACCCGCATAGTAACGATTCAAAGGTGCCCACCAAGCACTTTCGTGCGGGTGGAAAACGAAGTAATAACATTACACAACAGTCCTCGATGGGACCCACGTAATATATATATCACGACTCAAAGAGTCAAGAATACGATATAATATACAAGATCCAAATCACCTTGAAAACGGTAGAGTCCGACGGACAAGAAGCAAATGGGGCTAAGAGCCCGAAGAATAACCAATGGCGTCCATAACCCCGCCTGTGCCAAGCCGGAAGGGTAACCTCGCTAACGGCCGATCTCAAACCTGCTCAACAAAAGGGTGCCGACAAAGGGCAAAGCGTAAAACAAAGAAGGAGCCAAGATCGAGGCCAAGACACGGCGAGGCTAGAATTGGCGGTCCTCGCCTACATAGGTATGGTGGATCAAGCGGCAAAGATGCACTAAACAACCTATAGAGACTCGATACAATGGCGGATATCGAGAGGGATAAGAAGTACCTATTCAAACCAACCTCGATTCTATCATCAAACAAACCCATCTGGCGCTTCCTCGAGACCAAACGAGGAAGTCAACCGAGGAACTCACAGCTTGGCGCTTTATTTATTCAGTTATCGTTGCAACATTTACTAGTCAGGTTTAAATAATCATCCTGATAAAATAAGCAGTGGGTCGTTTTAGTTAACCATTCCGTGATAGTTGCAGCAATTACTAATCAGGTACAGATAGCATGAGATAAACCCAAAACCCAACAGTTGTTGGTACTTTTATTCAGCCATTTCGTTGTAGTTGCAATACTTACTAGTCAGGTACAATTGTCGCAAGCGACAACCAAACAAGCAATTGTGGGCAGTATTAATTAGCCATTCCATTATAGTGACGTTGATTACTAGTCATTATAAGTCAAATTTATAGCAGTAAACTTTAGTTATGCTTGTCTATGATCGAGATACTGTGCTCCAAGTCGTCCATATCCGCGGACACGGCTTTCATAAAGTTTTACCCCCGGTGCACCAATAGCAACACACGCCGATCAACCTCGAAAACCAAATCAAAACCCAACGAGGCTTTCACGATCGAACAATCACAGGATTGAAATATTTCAGGCCACCCTTTGAGTAGAACCCGCAACGGTAAGCTAGCTGAGACGACGGCCTCAAGGTTAGCGCCAATGGTCAGAAGCGATCGGGAACCCGAAAACTCGGTGTCGATACGCGTAATCACTCCGCCTTCCTAACAAAGACAAAGGTGCGACTCGCACAATCGTAAATAAAGCAAAGAAACATGGCATAAGTACAGGATCGTAAATAAAACCTCAAACTAGTTTGTGGCCCCATGAAATAAGAATGAATCAAGCTCTGGCTCAGGGGGGTCCCATATACCTCCCGGATGTGGATAGCGCGCAAAATCAAGGAACATGTATCAAGTACTCGGGGTCTTACGGGACACAAGTGGGCGTTCGGAAACCAAATATTATCTATCACCCACCGATGCCTCTGCTTATTTCAATTTTAGTTGTTAAACGAAAATTAAAGTGACGATAAGTAAAACTAGAATCATCTCCAACATCAACATGCGGCAATACATCAGCAACTGTGGCATATGACGACACACATCAGCACTTGAGCAAGCAACTACGACGCGCAAGTCCAACTATCTACCAAACAACAGGTATTAGGATGTGTCCAAGGCAATATAAGGCTGCAGGGGATATTACGGTTACGAAAACTAGAGCATCGCAACACAGATAGCAATAGATCAACAGGAGGGAATAAATACTATAAAAGTAAGATAGGTAGAAAGGGGGAGATGCTCGCCTGAAAACATTGTCGAAAGGTTCATCCGAAGATCGGGGCGAAGCTCACATCAACTCAACGGTCTTATCCGCGAAGAACCAAAACACTAGAAGAAACACCGGATGCACTATTTAATACATGGCAGAAGATCGGCATGATGCATGTATGATGGATGACATGGCAAAGGTGCGATGCAATCCGGTCAAGATTAAGCGGAACCGGGGTCCCGACAATTAGTTAAATGGTTCAAGTTATTTACCTACCCCGCAATTTAAATGTTGTTTTAGCATGGCAAAAGATAGCACCGGGTTCGCTATACAAATTTAAATGAGGCCGATATGAGACTAGATCTGCCCGCATATGGGCCCCATATTTAATTATTAGGTGAATCGGCATAAGGCCCCCAAACCAATGCTATGCATGCGGAATGACAATTTAATGTGCAACAAATTGATATATTATAAAATAGGGTTCGAGAAAAAGGGGTCACACATTTAGGGTTCGGTGATCTTGGGGGTTCCGGGGTTCGGGGTCGGGGTCCAGGGTTCAGGGTTCGACGGAACGGCGAGGTTCGGATCTGGGGTTCGACGGGATCGTTCTCGGCCTCCGGGGTTAGGGACTTGGCGCATCCGGGGCCTCGGTGTCCGGGGTGAAGCACTCGGCGTCCTCGAGGGAGTCCTTGTCGCACATGTGTCCTTCGGGCTCTATGTCGATGATCTTGTCGTCGAGAAGAACTTGCCGGGTCCGCGTGTCGGTTCGGTCTTGGCGTTCGGGTTCGACTCGATCCGGCACGGTCTTAGCGCCCGCCTTCGTGTCGCTGGCGAACTCGGGTTCGATATCGGGATCCTCCTAACCTTGAGGCGGTCTTGGCCGCTTGCACGGGCTCGACATCCGGGAAGGTGTACTTGTCGACGTTCCGGTGTTCGCGACCGCTTGGAGAACTTATGCCCACGAAGGGATCTCTGTGTTCGAGGAGGTGGCTTTGTGTTGTGGCGTCACGCACGGGGACAAAGGTACCTCTTCGCCCGACAGCGTGGCGACGGCCGAGGACTCTCGTGGTACCGACGTTCTGACGCATTTCCACTAGCAGCACAGAGAGGTGGCCCATCTGCAAAGACATGCATCTACGGCAGGGGCAGCCCACATGGCAGCAGCGATAGGACGGCCGACGCTGGTTGGCGAGGCGAGATCATGGACGCTGCTCGGTATGGCCCAAGCGGGCGCTCGCTGCCAGACCGAGGGAGCCCGGGCGGCGATGCGGCGAGGCGTGGCGGAGGCACAACAGGCAGGCGCTGAGCTAGGTGAGGAGGAGGGCGGGGTGAGCGGGCCTGGGCGGCAGAGCGGAGCAATGGTGGCGGTGGCGACGGCAAGACGCGAGCGGCAACGGGCGGTGACGGGCGGACTGGGCGCAGAGGGTGAGCGAGCGAAGCGAAGGGCGGCGAGTATGGCGACGCGAGGCGGTTGTGGGGAAGGCGCACGGCGGACGACGCGTGAGGAGGGGACGGGTCGCTTAGGGAGAAGCTTGGGGAGCGATGGGGTGTGGGGCTAGCTGGGCTCTGGGGCTGAGCGGGAAGGTGGCGGCGGCAGCGACGCTACGGAGGCGGGGGGCGGGCCCGTGGGTGGTCTTCGACGCCGGGCGAAGGACGGTGGCGAGCGGAGCATCCGCGGCGGGAGCGAGGCAGGACTGAGCGGGCGAGCGAGGGGGTGGCACGAGGCAGAGAGGGGCCTGCAGCGCCATGAGGAGCACGGGGCTGCGGGGCGATGGAGGAAGGGCGCGAGGCTAGAGAGGAGGCGGGAAGAAGACGAGTGGGGTCGCGGCGTGAGGGGTCTGCCGGTGGGGCCAGGGGTGAGGTCAAGGGTTGGTCTGCCTGGGAGTTGGGCAGGCGGTGAGGCTCAGAGAGGGTAGGGGGTGGGTGGAGGAGAGGCGGCCAGGCAGGGATCGGTGTGTGGGATCCAGCAGCGTGGTGCGGCCTGGGTGTGTGGCTGAGGGGAGTGAGAGAGGGTTGAGGGTTTGGCCAAGTGGCAGGGTGTGAGTGGTTGAGGGGTGAGGGAAAGGTGAGGTGGCATGTTCCGATTGGGCAGGGTGATGTGGGGAGAGAGGGTAGATTTTAGGTGGGTTTAGGATTAGATGGGGCTGATTGGGGTGGACCGTTTTAAAATCAATGGCGGTCGTCGGGTTGGCCTGCTCGATCGCCTACTAAATTAAATAAAACTTTTATTTGATTTAATTGGGCCGCTTGCAAACCCGATAGCAACAAAACAAAATTATTCGAGACCCGGTTTGACATTTGAATAGAGATGGGGCGTCTGGAAAACAAAACGGGGTTTGCAAAATAGTTTTATGCAAACTATGCACGATGATGACGATGCAATGCACAAATTCAACGCGATTTTCTAGTAGTGGTTTTGCGGGATGCCACATTTACCGTGTCCTCCAATCACTACCACCAAGTTACAAGAACTTTGTGATGAACTACAACATGCAGAACATGAACAAGACGTTGCCAGAACTCTTTGCCATGTTGAAATCTGCAGAAGTGGATATCAAGAAAGAGCACCAAGTGTTGTTGGTCAATAAGACCACCAAATTCAAGAAAGGCAAGTCTAAGCAGAAGGGACACTTCAAGAAGGGTGGTAAGAAAGTTACCAGCCGACGAAGAAGACCAAGGCTGGACCTAAGCCTAATACTGAGTGCTTTTATTGCAAGGGAGAAGGTCACTGAAAGCGGAATTGCCCAAAGTACTTGGCGGATTTGAAGAACGGCAACATCAAGAAGAAAGGTATATCTGATATACATGTTATTGATGTGTATCTCACTAGTACTCGTAGTAGTGCCTGGGTATTTGATAATCGGTTGCTGTTCATATTTGTAACTCAAATGTGTTGCAAATAACGGCTAGCGAAGAACGAGGTGACGATGCGCGTGGGAAACGGATCAAATGTTGATGTGATAGCGGTCGGCACGCTACCCCTTCATCTACCATCGGGATTAGTTTTATACTTAAATAATTGTTATTTGGTGCCTGCGTTGAGCATGAACATTATATCGGAATCTTGTTTATTGCGAGACGGTTACTTGTTTAAATCCGAGAATAATGGTTGTTCGATTTATATGACTAATATGTTTTATGCACATGCACCTTTTATAGATGGTCTATTCTTATTGAATCTCGATAGTGGAAATACATATATTAATAACATTGAGGCTAAACGTTTGAAATCGAGCGATAATTCGACCTATACGCGGTAATCGCTGCCTTGGTCACATTGGAGTGAAGCGTATGAACAAACTCCATTCCGATGGACTTCTTGAATCACTTGATTTCGAATCACTTGATAGATGCGAAGCATGTCTGATGGGTAAAATGACTAAGACTCCATTTTCTGGTATGATGGAGCGAGCTACAGACTTATTGGAAATCATACATACCGATGTGTATGGTCCAATGAGTGTAGCATCGCGCGGTGGTTATCGTTATGTTCTTACCTTCACAGATGATTTGAGTAGATATGGGTATATCTATTTCATGAAACATAAGTACGAAACTTTCGAAAAGTTTAAGGAATTTCAAAGTGAGGTAGAGAATCAATGTAATAAGAAGATTAAATTTCTACGTTCTGATCGTGGAGGTGAATATCTAAGTTACGAGTTTGGCGAGCATTTGAAGAAATGTGGAATACTTTCACAATTGACACCGCCGGGAACACCACAGCGTAATGGTGTGTCCGAACATCGTAATCGAACTCTCTTAGATATGGTTCATTCTATGATGTCACTTACAGATTTACCGCTATCATTTTGGGGTTATGCATTAGAAACAGCCGCATTCACTTTAAATATGGCACCATCTAAATCCGTTGAAACGACACCGTATGAATTATGGTTTGGGAAGAAACCTAGATTGTCGTTCCTTAAAGTTTGGGGATGCGAAGCCTATGTAAACAAGTTACAGCCGGACAAGCTTGAACCCAAAGCGGAAAAATGCGTCTTCATAGGATACCCGAAGGAAACTATTGGGTATACCTTCTATCATAGATCCGAAGGCAAAATCTTCGTTGCTAAGAATGGATCCTTTCTAGAGAAGGAATTTCTCTCGAAAGAAGTGACTGGAAGGAAAGTAGAACTCGACGAGGTTGTCAAACCTTCTCTCGAAATTAAGTAGCGCAAAGACCGGAAGAAGTTCTTGTGGTGCCCGCACCAATAAGAGAGGAAGCTAATGATGATGATCATAAAACTTGGTTGAAGTTGCTACAGAGCCTCGCAGTCAACGAGAACTCGTACCACCTGCATTGGTATGATCCCGTTATGAGTGTCATGTTGGTGGATAACACCGATGACCCCGAGACATATGAGAAAGCAATGATGAGCCCAGATTCCAATAAATGGCAAGAAGCCATGAACCGAGATTGGATCCATGTACGAAAACCAAGTATGGACTTTGGTGGACTTAACGGGATGGCGAAGGTCATCGAGAACAAATGGATTTTCAAGAAGAAAACAGATGTCGATGGTAATGTTATCATTTTATAAAGCTCGACTTGTCGCAAAGGGTTTCACAAATTCAAGGAGTTGACTACGATGAGACTTTCTCACCAAGAGCAAGCTAAAGTCTGTGAGGATTATGTTAGCAATCGCTGCATATTATGATTATGAGATATGGCAGATGGATGTCAAAATAGCATTCCTCAATGGAGACATTGATGAAGAGTTGTATATGATGCAACCCAAAGGTTTTGTCGATCCTGAAGATGCTAACAAGGTATGCAAACTTCAAACGGTCCATCTATGGATTGAAGCAAGCATCCCAAAGTTGGAATCAACGTTTTGATAAGGTGATCAAAAGTTTTGGTTTTATACAAACTTATGGAGAAGCTTGTATTTACAAGAAAGTGAGTGGGAGCTCTGTAGCATTCTTAATACTGTCACATCCCAAGATTTTCCAAATCTTGTAATGTGAAAATAAATGAATAAAATAAAACTTTGTTTGATTTTCAGAGCGAGAAGAAACTTTTTGAATTCAATTGGAACTCCAAACCCAATTTGAATTAAATAAAACCTAAAGGGATTTAAAAAGATAAACATATCATTAATGGAAAATGAAAACATTTGAAAATACCATTTTGAAACAATTAAATGAAAAGACTGTTTTCCAATAAAACAGAAGTATATAAATAAAGAATATCTTATAAAGCCAAATGAAACCTAAGCCAAGCTTTGAAATTAAAAACATTTTTATTATTTAAGTTAGCAAAGATTTATTTAAATAATTAATAAGGATTTAATATCCAATCTTATTTAAATAAAAGGTATTACCAATTTAATTGAGACATCAAAACTTCTTAAATTAATTAAAATAAGACTTTCAAATATTTTATATTCACAAATAAAGCCTACTGAAGTTTTGGTTTTATTTTAGATTGCAAAATAAGTTTCTAATAAAACAAATCTTATTTGATTTAATAATGAAGGACTATTGTATTTAATTATTAATGGACCCAAAAATTAAATGTTATTTTATTTTAAACAAGTTTCCAAATATTCCTTACTTTCAAATAAAACCTACTAGACTGGTTTTGAAAATATTTGGATTTTAAATAAAGATTTTATTAATTAAAACAAACCCTAATTTATTAAATAACAAAAAGGTCCATTTTTAAGGATAGATCCTAAAAAGAATAAAATCTTTATTTTACTTTGGAGTGTGGATTATGTTGATAAATAGAACCAAATTCATAGCTACAAAGTTTGTTAATTGTTTGAATAGGTTTGAGTGTGAATTGTTTGTTTGAAATTCAAAACAGAAATTAGAAATAGAAAAAGGAAAAGGTTACAGAATAAAAAAATGGATTTGAACCAGACCCAACCCAGCAGCCCACTAAGGCCCAGAACCAGCCCAACTTTCCTTTCCGAAAGAAAACGATTCGCACGCGATATCAAACCCACTAAGAGAATGACTGGTGGACCCTCCCCTCCTTTCTTTTCCCACTGACCAGCGGACCCCACTTTCCCAGCCGTCTCCTTCCTCGCGACGACCACGCCGGCCGTTTCTGCCATTGATGTCGCGGCTTCAATTCGCAGTAATGACACGCCTTAACCGCGCTGCTACCATGGCCTATTAATCGCCAGCGTCTCCTCCTCCTTTCCCCTCACACACCACTCCTCTCGCCCGAGGTCGCTGCAGCTGAGCTCGCACCGCAGTTCACCACCGTCCTCATCGAATTCCGGCCAAACCACATCACCCCGAGCCTCCCTGAGCACACTGACAGCTTCCCCATTCCCAGACGCTCCTCCCCATGTCCTTCACTCGACCGCGGGCGCCCCAGAGCTTTGGCTTGGACTAGCTCTGACAACGCCGCCGCCTGTTCTTCTCCGACGACGACTCCCCGGTAAACCAGACCGCCCCTCTTCTTCTCGTTCACGCTCATAGCACCCCCGTGATCTCCTGCGTCTAACCATAACCTCGGTTGGCCTTCTCGTGAATTGTAGCGACGTCTTCGACCAAGACTGAGACCACCCGACGCCGTCCTCCACTCCGGCGAGAAATCCTGCCAAGACCAGAGCGCCCCTCGCCCGACCAACACCTCCTCGAGCATCACCGTGACCTCCTGAACCCGGTGAGCTTCTTCTCCTCCTCTCTCGCTTCCTCGAACCACCGTAGCACCACCGCCTGGCCGCGGCGCCGCTTAGCCGCCGCCGTCGCCGCAGATATGGTCAAACTTCGCCAAAGACCGTCCGATCTAGATCTAGCGCCCACGATTAGTTCACTTATCGTCAAGGGGTACGTGTCAGGACCGCGATCGATCAGATCCAACGCCCGCAAAGACGCGATCCGCATTTAACCGGTATTGGCCAATCACGGCTCGACGCGTGGCCAGGATTAAATCTAAAAACAGATTTGAATCTGATTTAATTGCAAACTTCAAACCCTTATAACTTGAGATCTACACGTCCAAAAATTGCAAATTTTATGTCATTGGATTCAGGAGAGCAAGCCCTAGCCAACTGTGGCCTTAGTTTAGAAAATAGTATCTGTTAACTTGTCTGAATTTGCAGAAACATTTGTGTGCTTATTTGATTTAGAAAAAATGTTTAAAATTGATTTTAGGGTTAAAACCTTTGCAAAATGGTTTGTTATGACCTTACTGACCCTAGGAACCAACCCATGGATTTGAAAATTAAATTGGAAAAATTTAGAATGGATTAATTGAATTAGCCTAATTCTAGCTAAATAAAGATAATGGTTTTATTATGAAAAAGGATTTTGGAATAAAAACCTTGGGAAAATATTTTTTCAAAGATACTGAACCAAAACACCAAGACTTGAGAGTTAGAAACTTTTGGTGAAAAACTTAAAGATTTTGATTTGATAAAACCATTTTTCCACCATATAGAATATTGAACGAAATTTTAAAATAGTTTTTGGGCAAAACCCTCTAACTAATGACTTTGCCATTTTGGGTAAGTGACCAATTTGGAACTTACAAAGTTTAGAAACCTAGTGGAGACCATCCTTGCAATAGAACCATCCTTTGCATACTTATGCATGACTTAATTTCCTTCTTGTCTTGTGTGTGTGATTTTGTTTGAGTAATGATGGTTTGGAATGTTAGTTGATTTGGTGTTTGCTTGAATGACTTGTAGTGAAAATTAGCAAAGTGTGAGACTAGCAAGATCAAGGAGTGAACCCTCATTCCCTACCAAAAAGGCAAGTGACACTATCATCTAAAGTCCTACTATTTTCATTATACTTAGTGGATTATGAAAACATGCATGAAAAGACATCCTTATACTTATGCTATGCTAAATCCTAAATAGGATTCCCTATACACTCCTTAGTGAAAATATTTAAGTTGTACATGCTTAGCCATGCTTTATTTTGACAAGAGATACATGTTGAGATTTTACAAAGGATTGAAAAAAAGACTTATGTTTTACATAATAAAACAAGGACTCAATGAACCACCTAGGTGGTGGACACTTTAAGTTTTGGAGAGGGTGGCAACAAAAGGAACCATGTCTATGTGATTCACTTTGTGTTGTGCTCCAAATGAAAACCACCTAGGAAACTTAGAGATTGAACATGTTTCTCCAATTGTGGCTTTCGTGTGCAACCACATGCTATTATGGCTCTGGCTTAGTCAAATACATTAGGAAGACCCATACATTGTCTTTAGTTACCGGACATGGGGATCTGGAATGCTTCATGGGGGCTGAAGACAAGCTAGCAATGATGTATGGGAGAACCTTTTGGAAAGACTTCTCACACACTCTCGGCCAAGTACTCCATCTTGGCGAGCACTAATCCAAAGAGCCACGTGGCAACAAGATGGGATTGTGTCATGTGGGTAAAGTGTACTCCTTCTGCAGAAGTTAACAAAATCTAAGTACTTAGCCGTGTCCCCAGTTATGGACAATACTGAGCAACTAAAGTTTGAACTATGGGAGATCTCGACATTCCAACTTTTAATATAAAAACTTGATGCACTTGGGGGTACCAAGGAATTCAAAGAGATTTTCTTAAGCTTGTTGCACTTGGGGTTACCAAGGTGCTCGAGAATATGATGTACTTGGGGTTACCAAGGAACTCATGAGTTTTGATAAAACTTGTTGCACTTGGGGTTACCAAGTGGCTCAAGAGATTTTGACAAGGACTTGAACACTTGAGTTTCTACCAAGGAGTTCAAGGAACTTGGAAAAGAAATTTGACAAAGGACTTAAAACTTTTTTTTGAAAAGATAGGAAAATAATGCTTTATGCAAATAAGCCTTAAACTCTGCTTAGCCAAATATGCAAATAATGATAGGATCCACTCTTATTATACATAAAAGTGAAGCTTGCCAATACAATTCAAAATGTATTGACCCTTGTGGCTGTAACTTGTAATGTTGCAGGTTGATTGTTTTTTTAAAATGAAGATTGTTTGATTGACTAGGACTACAAAGTCTACAACCAACATCTGCCTGTGGCACTTTGAAGATGAAGGACCCATGACTATAGTTATTCCGCTGTAATGTATTGTAATAGCCAAATGAGCTATGTTCGATGTAATAAACTTATGTTATTCCTGGTTATAAATTTATGTTATGACCTTTGTATCTTGATATTACATCCTAACTGTGGATGCTAGCTAATGATCCAGGGACTAGCATTGTAAAACACAGGAGGAATCTACCCTATTAGGTTGGAACCTCTACAAATACTATATGTAGATGACATATTGTTGATTGGGAATGATGTAGACCTTCTTAATAGTGTCAAGGAATATTTGAATAATAGTTTTTCAATGAAGGATCTTGGCGAAGCAGCTTACATATTAGGCATAAAGATTTATAGAGATAGATCGAAACGCCAAATATCATTGTCACAAAGTACATATTTGGACAAAGTTCTAAAGAGGTTTGGAATGGAAGATAGCAAGAAAGGGTTCTTACCCATGTTGCCCAATACGACCTTGAGTAAAACTCAAAGTCCGACATCGGCAGAAGATAGAGAAAGGATGAGTAAGACTCCCTATACCTCAGCCATAGGATCTCTAATGTATGCCATGCTATGTACTAGACCCGACATTGAAAGCCGGCGAAGGGTCCCGACATTTGTCAAACCTCCTCGGAGAGGCCCCTATCGAGGTCGACGACCTCGTTTCCCGTCTACTCGGAAGCAAGTGGTTTTGTCCCCTCGTCCGAGTTTGATGGCGGTGTGTTCGACTTCCAGCTCGGCGGTGGAGAAAGAGAAGGACCTGATTGTTATCTTTCATCTTTCAGCGAGGTCTTTTCTGCTTTTACCAGGGATCTATATTTTTTTCTTTATTTTATGGGGTCCTTTGTTATCAGTTGTACATCCACTGCTTGGATTTAATATATGCTTCCCGTCTCTTCGGGGACATCCTTATTCAAAAAAAAAGAAATTAAAGTATTTTTTGATTATTTCCTAATAAATGCTTTGATTTTTCGAGTTACTCAATGGTACTTGCTATAGAGTTTTCATTTTTGAGAAAAAGAAATATCATACAGTCAGAGAATAAAATAGACCCAACGAATGAAACAAGCTCATTAATAAACCTCATCTGTAGATTAAAAAGCATTTCCTTTTTAACTATATTTTGTATTTATTGTTCTTTTTTCCTTGCAGTCTCATGGTAGGATCTTCTACATCCTAGATCTCGGTGTTTCGTCATCTATTATTTGCCCCGTGCACTAATCCTCTAAGCTAAGGCCCACCTCTCTACATTGTATCTCTTCCTATGGTCTCCCTTCATTTCTGGTTAAGAAACTGGAAATGCACCTTCTTCCCTATAGAAGTAGTGAGTTTCGAGTTGTGAAGTGGTGGTGGTGGGGGGGGATGTGATGATTCAAGTTTTTAATAAAATAACCTTTGCTTTTTTTGCATGGGAAATTTTTTGTATTTATAAAAATAGTGAAAAGTCAAACAAGAGGTGTTATGCTCTCTATCATTCTGACATTGAGCTATTTTTCCACAAGATGTACCCTACAATATCCTCACCGAAATATAATTTAACCTCCAAATTCGAGATGGATTGGTGTTCATTGAGGCCAACTTACGGCCCATACCACTCTCTAACTTGTTGGTATTTATCAAGATTTCGTTCTCTCCCTATCCACTGACAGGGTAGAGGCTCTTTCATTCAACCATTATCCTAAATAGGTTTTTTACTAGTCCACTCTATTAATGCGTTAAAAGGTAGATTATAATAGATACTTAACCCTCCATCCTCTTACTAACACTACCAAATGTTCTAATAGGAGTAGATTATGAGCTTTTGATAAATGTAGTGTTTTTCCTTTTCTACTTAACTCTATTATAAACTAGTATGTTACCATCATATGCCAACTTATCTAGCAATTGTATCAGTGACTCATTAAATCACCAGAGGTGAAAACTAAAGAAAGGAAATAGTAGGAAAAAGCGAGAGAGAGCATCACGGGTACTCTCTCAACTGTCACCATGGAAGATGGTTTGGTAGGCGAGGGCCAGAGTTGAAACATGGTAAGATATTTATTTGGGTTTGGTAGGCGAGGGCCAGAATAAAAAATCATGATTTGGGTTGGCATAGTAGTTAGAAAAAACAAAGGATTTCAACTTTCGATAGTAATATACTGATGTATCCATTATTTTTCAACTTTCACTTTGTCCATCATGATTCTTGGGAAGAAACATCGACAATCATTCACCTTGGACAATTTATATGTGAAAGTGTATGTCTATTTAAATCCGCACGTTGTTAACGTGGATTCCTTTGCTATGAGAGAAGTTGAGCCTCATTTAGAATCCTCAACAACCCTTGAGAAACCATCAAGAGAGTATAATATCGGATTAAGTAAGAGAAGGACAAGTGACGAACCGCAGGAAAAAAATCCATAATTGGTACTCTCCCAAATAAAGCATACATTGAATGCCCGATTTCTTTCTTAGTGAATCCCGTTTCGAAATTAAAGTACTTTGATTCTTTCCTAATAAATGCTTTGATTTATTGAGTTACTCAATGGTACTTGCTATAGATTTTTCGTTTATGAGAAAAAGACATATCATACAGAGTCAGAGAATAAAATAGACCCGACGAATGAACAAGCTCATTAATAAACCTCAACTGTAGATTAAAAAGCATTGCCTTTTTACTATATTTTGTATTTATTATACTTTTTCCTTGCAGTCGCATGGTAGGATCTTCTACATCCTAGATCTTGGTGTTCCGTCATCTTGCCTTATGTTATTTTCCCCATGCACTAATCCTCTTATGTAAGGCCCACCTCTCTGCATTGTATCTCTTCGCATGGTCTCCCTTCATTTCCGGTTAAGAAACTAGAAATGCACCTTCTTCTTTTTATGAGTAGTGCGTTCCGAGTTATGAAGTGGCGGGGGAGAGAAGGATGTGATGATTCAAGTTTTGAATAAAATGACCTTTGCATTTTTAGCATGGGATCTTTTTTTGTATTTTAAAATAGTGAAAAGTCAAACAGGAGGTGTTATACTTTCTATCATTGCGACATCGAGCTATTTTGCCACAAGATGTACCCTACAATATCGTCATCGAAGTAGAATTTAACCTCCAAATTCAGGATGGGTTGGTGTTCATTGAGGCTAACTTATGGGCCATACCACTCTCTGACCCGTTGGTATTTATCAAGATTTTGTTCTCTCCCTATCCATTGATAGGGTAGAGGCTCTTTCATTCAACCATTATCCTAAATAGGTTTTTTTACTAGTCCACTCTATTAATGCCTTAAATACTTAACCCTTCCTCCTCTTACTAACACTACCAAATGTTCTAAGATTATAAGCTTGTGATAAATATAGTGTTTTACGTTTATACTTACCTATAGTATAATATAATATGTCACTGTCATATGCCAGCTTATCTGACAATTGTATAAGTGCCTCATTAAATCATTAGAGGTTAAAACTAAAGAAAGGAAATAGTACTCCCACAACTGTCACCATGGAAGATGGTTTGGTACGCAGGGGGTGGGGGGCAGATTTGAGACATGGTATTTTGTCTAACTAGGGGACCCGACAATTGTTCTTCTTTAGCTTAGTTCTGTATGACAAACAATTACAAGAGTTACATCATCAACCAAAAGAGGTAAAATGTTACTAGAGGTTTTTTCCAACAAGTTGCGAGATTGGATCTTGTGGCAAGGCTAGCCAACTCATGAGCAACCTTGTTTGCTTCTATAGGACGTTAATAAAAAGAAACATGGGAAATCACATGACGTGATGTTTATCTTACTCAATAAAGTAATATAGGCACATACAGAAAACAAAATTGTTAGGAAGGCTAGATCCTCACCGTCCCCTATCCCACCCTTTCTTTTTATGTGAACTCCACCTCCAGCTTGGACAAACACGTTGCAAAAAACTACATGATGAACAATACCTAGGTGAGACTAAGATAATAAAATTATGAAATTAGATAGTTAGAAGAAGGGCACTCCTTGTGTCTCAATCCGTCAAGTCATGAGGTGTGCCTAGCATGGAAGAAATCGCCCATTTTAATCTCGACAAACCTAGCAACTTCCGCTCCAAAACTAATGAGCCTCCATGTTTTATAAGATTGCAATAAAGGGATGGAAATACTAAACTATATGATTGAAGGGTCATGAAACAACATGAACTTGTCCTTCATGCACCACAACAAAGAAACACAAGTAAGATTTCTACCAAAGAGCTTTGAATGGATGGAAAATCCTTTAAAACATCAGCAGTTGAACACCACCACATTTTTTTAGTAAAAATCACATCAACATATCTGGGTCTGCTTTTTTTCTTCTTCAGAACATTCTGGACTGTATCTAAAGCAGTTCAAATCTGCACCCACAATGGATCCCATGATTCGATGATTGGGATTGGATCGGCATCTATCTGCTGCCGACCGGCCGTAAGAAATTCCCAATCTGGGCCCCCTAATCCCGCCCGCCCGAGCCCATAAACGGAAACACCATCCGCAGCGAAGCGCACAGCAAAACCGGATCGCCCGCCTAGGGTTTCTCCTTCTCCTTTCCCCTCTCCCCTCCCGTCGCTCTCGCTCCCCTAACCCTAGCACCTCTAGCAATCCCTCGGCGGCCATGGCGGCCGAAGCGCCTCCACCGTCGTCCTCCTCCTCCTCCTCGTCGGCCTCGCGCCCGCCGCCGGCCGGGGCGGCGTCGCCGGAGACGTACCTCGGGAGCGTCATCAGCCTGACCTCCAAGAGCGAGATCAGGTACGAGGGCGTCCTCTACAACATCAACACCGAGGAGTCGAGCATCGGCCTGCGCAATGGTGAGAATCCATCTCCACCCCCTCCTCTCCCCGCCAGGACGCGCGCCCGCTCCGCACTGTCGTTTGCCGCCCCTCAGATGCGCCTGTTTTAGCGCTAGATTTGCTTTCCGCTGGTGCGTCCGATGAGGAAAATCGTAGGCCGCAGCCTAGTCCGCGAGGCGCCAGTTGAGGAAAACTTCGGCGGTTACCTGATACCATTATGTAGACCGTTTGTAGTAGTATTTTTCTTTCCTTTTCTGTTAGGATTTATCAAGCGAACTGCTGCACACCCTCATATGCGTATACAATAACTCTGGACTGAGATGTATGCCCTGCTAGCTACCCTATCGGCTTTCTTTCCGCGTTGCTCTGCACTGTATCTGTGCCTTATCCACACCTGTCCATTTTCTCGCTTTGTAGTGCGCTCATTTGGGACCGAAGGCCGAAAGAAGGAAGGGATACAGATTCCTGGCAGCGACAAAGTTTACGAGTACATACTCTTCCGCGGAACTGATATCAAGGTACGTCGCACTATGGATAGACCTCCGTCTGTAATATCAAGCTGTTTCCGTTCCTTGTTCGCATGCTTAAAATGATCCTACCTTGTTTCCACTGGGTTATTCCACATACAGAAACTACAGATAGGTAGGATATTGTTTTTTGCTTATCCCTGTCTGCTCGACAGTATTGGGCACTCACGCGTTATAGCTTTTGGTTACATTAAATCAAATCCATGATTGTAATGTGTTTTGTACTTTGCAGTATTGTCCATGCCATTCTTTTAAATGTCAAAATCCTATTGTAGCGCATGTAACGCCATATTATATTTTGAATTTCGTTGTGGTAGAACTGCACATATGGCTCAACTAAGATATATTCGAGATTATAACTCGATAAGAAAAACAAATGATATTAGGATGGCTAGATCTTAAGCAGGTTTTATCTTGCTAATGCATCAATTTAGTAGTCACGCCATGTTCTCAGTGCACACCTTTGAAATTGCTTCTAACATTCCATTTACAGTATCTGCTATGAGCTATCTATTTGAGTGTTGTGTTACTACCATATCTTACCGGGGACGGACAATTTACTTTCCTTCTGCAGGATTTGCAAGTTAAGTCATCTCCGCCACAACCACCACCACAACCAGCTCCCCTGCACAATGATCCTGCCATAATCCAGGTACTACTACTGTGCAAATACATGGAACTTGTACCTTATGAGCCATTCAGCTGATGCAATATTGTTCTGCAGTCACATTATCCTCAGCCAGCATCAACTTCCACAAGTTTGCCGACTGCTGGTGGTGCAGCTCTACCAGACCTCAGCTCCCAACCAGCTCAATATGGGTTTCAGAGGCCAAGTTTTCAGAGTAATATTCCTCTGTATCAACCAGGAAATACTCTGTGGGGATCTTCTGGTCCACCTGCTGGAAATGGTGCAGGGCTTTCAGTCCCACCAATGTACTGGCAGGGATACTATGCACCTCCAGGGAGCCTTCCACAGCATTTGCAGCAACCTCCGTTGCTTCAGCCCACACCTGGATTGTCAGCTCCACAGACTTTCCAGTATCCAGGACTGAATACCTCTTTACCATCTGGGCCACAAAAACTTTCAGAACTACAGCCCCCCTTGTTGCAACCATCAGTTACTAGTCAAGGTCCTTCCTCAAATATCATGCCGTCTACAACGGCACCTTCTGCTAGCTTGTTAGGTCCAGAAACATCAAAGGCTCTGCCAAACATGGTGCCATTGTTTACACCTCCAGTGCCAACTCATGGTCCCTCTCTTCCTGTAGGCAGCCAGTCAATTTCCATGGCTGAAACTAGTGCAGCAGCATCAAAGAACTTAAATTCTCTCGTTAGCAGTAAGACTGCTGTAAATACAAGCTCAACACTGTCATATCAAACAGTATCCCAGGCAATTTCTTCTACTGTTGCCTCACCTAGTCCAGCTGAATTGGAGATGCCAGCACCTTTAATGGCATCATCTGGTCAACTATTGCAGAATGCTCCATCCATGCTTTCATCATCTCAGTCCATGCAAACACCTTTACAGATGAGCAACAATGTTGTTAAGCCTGCTGACCCTAAAGCACGGGTTGCAGAACCTTTGCTACCTGATCCGCCGACACGTGCTGTACCTGAAAACAATGAGCCCATATTACCATTGCCAAAACAGACACCACAAAAGGTATGTCAGTATTTCTGTGCCTGTTTTCTGCATGCATGTGCATACATGCTTTTCTTCCGAGTTATACTACAAAACTAAAGACCTTGTGAGCTTTTCCTGATTTTTTTTTGCTTGGTTTGCCAAAAGAAATTTATAGTGACCCCTCTGCTTGTTATATTCACTTTCTCTGACTATTCTTTCTGGAACTATAGAAACTACCATCATTCCTGACTTCATGTGGCTCCACGTGTTTAAGAAGCAAGTATTGGTAGATACTATTACGGATGTTCTTTCCCAGTTCAAAACAGAACTAACCACAAAGCTTGAGCCTATAATATAGAATGAAGTTCCATTATTTATAAGAGTATAAACTTGTAAGGTAGTTTAAAACCAGTTAGTGTCTTTCGGACTTGTTATGAGGATAATACTGGATGCTGTCCAAGGATGCTGGTGGTAACTGTTTCTCTTCCTGACAGTTGAAGTTGCTAGTATCAAATAGTAAAATCAAGCTTTGAATATGGCTGGTTACTGCCTCTTTAACATTTTAGTGTCTAGTTAACCGTTTGGAAACACTGTCAGTTCAACATAATATTTTACAGTTTTTATTTTATTTTATCAAATTCATCTGCTTGCCATACGCCTCTCTAATTATCTTGTTTCTTAAGGCACTGTAATGGATGCTTGCATTTGTTTTACACCTACTCTTATGCCAAATTTGTTTATAACATAACCTTTTTTAACTAACCATACATATTTGCTTGTAATAAATTTGTGGCTTATCTTGTTTATCTTTCTGTGCTCATTATTATAGATTTCCTTATTATGTTCTCTCCCACTTTGGTTTCAGTACAATGGAGCTAGTTCACAGAGCCACCACAATTTTAGAGGCCGTGGAAGAGGTAGAGGCAGTGCGGTAAGCCACGTAGACCCCAGCATCTCTTGTTGTTTTGTGTTAGCTATCTCTAAATCAAATATTATTTTAATCCTAAATATTGCTATCTGTATTACTGTGTTGCTTGCAGTTTCTGTTTGTTATACATTCTTATTTCACTAGAATCAAACTATTTTTTGACAGTCAACATTTGTTATCCAAATTGTCTTCCTCACCTTTTTACCAATGCATAGAAAAAAGATTGTTATTACTTATTACATAACTATGTCAACATTTTGACGGTTGAGAGAATACCTATATCATTCACATGAAAAACTTTGGTGTGCTCAATGTGCACACTTCTATATTTCAAGAAAATATATTTTTGAATATTGTCAGTATAAAGTTATGGATCCACATGTTTTCAATGTACAGTGAGAAAAAGCAGAGATCTAGGATATGATTTACATATAACTAGGAAGAAGAATTTTTAACTACAATCAATATAACTCAAAGCTTGACTCTAGAATGAGGTCTAAATCTAAATGCATGTATCCTTTTATCTATCTGCAAAGCATGACTCTTGTGTCATGTTGACATGTTTTATATGAAACACAGTGAATATACTGCTGATTGCAGAACATTTACCTTCAAAGGATAGCGTTACTCATGCTTTCTAGTTTCTTACCATGCAGTTATCGCAATCTGTAACAAAATTTACGGAAGAATTTGACTTCATGGCCATGAATGAGAAGTTTAACAAAGATGAAGTATGGGGTCATCTGGGTAAAAAGTCCCAGTCTAGGGATAAAGATAGTGATCTAGGAGATGATGTATTTGATGAAGACCTGGAGTACGAGGAAACAGACAATCCAGAGTTAGATGTTAAGGTTTGTTAACTCCTTATGCCTGTTGGTGCATTCAAAGGTTTGTTTGTTGCTGCAAAAATTAACCCATCTCATCCTTCATGCAGCCCGTTTATGTGAAGGATGATTTTTTCGATTCCCTTTCTGGTGGAACATTTGGACGCGGAGGGCAAAACGGAAGGCCAAGATTTTCAGAACTTAGGAAGATGGACACAGAGGTACATTAGCCACTTGTTTTCTTGATGTACTGCTTACTATCTGTTCCTGTCTCCCTGATACTTATCTTTGCACAGACTTTTGGTGATTTCCCAAGGCATCGCCAGCCCTATCGTGGTGGTGGTCGGGGTTACCGTGGCGGTGGTCGTTCCCGTGGGTCGTACTATGGTGGCAGAGACTATGGAAATATGGGTGGTGGCAGAGATTACGGAAATATGGGTGGCGGCAGAGACTACGGAAACATGGGAAGGGGTGGTGGCCAGGAGAACTACTACGGTGGCAGAGGAGGCTATGGAAACACGGGGAGAGGTGGCCAGGAAAACTACTATGGTGGTGGTGGCAGAGGAGGCTATGGAAGAGGTGGCCATGAAGACTCCTACCCTCAGCGTGGTTCCTACGGAAGAGGCTGATGATAGGATCCGAGCGCTCCCACCATACCCTGGTGCTGTAGCCTTTACCACAGTGCATCTCTCTTACCGTTCTGCAAATAAACGCTCCTTGGCGTGTGGCCCTTGTCCCAGCAGCAAAGGGGGACCTGTAGGCCTGTACTTCGTGTGGGTTGGTTCATACACCCCGGTGGTTGTGTAAGAGCTGTCTGTCGGTAGACGAGCAGCCGTCTGATGCTTGCTTTGAGCGTGTGCCGCGTGTCTGAGATGTAGTTGTATAGGCCGATCTCGTACCTGGTACCGCAGCGCTGGGCTTTTATCTGACACTCAGTAGCAGCTCCTTTCTTGATTTGCTTACTCTAGCTGTACCTTGTTTTTACCTGTTTTGTAGTACTTGACAAAGAGTGCATTGTTGCCAGGATTCACAGGTCATGTAATACTACTACTACATTTGTAAACACAACCGTCAGACCAGTACTGTTACAACTGATCACAAGTTTTAATTCAGTTTCTATTATAGTTCCCTCTTTGTTTGAAAGGGACAGAAGTTTTATGGCATTGGGTTTGGTTGGTTGGGATGATGTTGATAAGTTGGGCCAGTGCTTTCATTGGTTTGGTGGCCGCAGTGCTTGGTAGTAGTCGACAATGTACTTTCTGTATACATCTCTGCATTGTCATCTGTATGCGTTTGTTTGCGTATTGCATGGTTGCCTTGGAATGAAGGTGGGTGTTTGGTCGTCCGTTGGCGCATCTCGTCTTGGGCTCGACAGAAAGGCAGCAAAGCGAAGGAGAGGCACACGTGCAGCTGCTTCACCAGACATGGCACGAGAAAGCAACGCATACACAGCTGTATCCTCCCTTGGCATCTTCGTCTCCCTGCTCCTTTTCCATTGCTACTTCCAGGATGAGGACAGCAAAATCCCCCGTATCAGACGCTGACGGGAACCCAGCCAAACTTCTGTTGGAACAGTGCCCAGATTCAAACCATCTTGGACGGTTTGGGATCCGAAGAATTCCCCGCAATTTTAAAATGTGGCTCTGTACTCCCAAGCCACCGGAAGGAACAGGGGAAATGGTGCACACCTAAGGCATGGGGTTGGTCGGCCATAGGAAGTTCACTGATGCAATGCACGAGCGGCATGACATGACATGGGACACGCCGTCCCCAGTTAGTCTTCTTTCTTTATTGAACGCCTGTGTTTTACCTCAATCGCCTTCCTAAAATCTCATTCGCCAAAATCGTCTATACTTTTAAATTGACATTGAAACTACTAGTTGAGAAGTTTAAACAAATTTTGAAAATAAGATTACAGGAGAAAAGGTAGCTGAAATGTGTTCTACCGTGCTGTTCGAAAAGAAGTACTGTTGATCACACGAGATGTGCCGAGCAAAAGAGGACAACACAAGCAAACCATCAACTGTGCATCAGGGCCCTGATTTGTCTGTAACAATGGACTAATTCAACTCAAAACCAGTGGGCTTGAGACAGAATGTCTCTGAATAAATATTAATTGTCTGTTCATCTGAGCCGTATGCGGCCAACGTCGGTAGGAATCCTACAGGTGACCCCTTACTTATTATAGTTGTTCAACAAGGGTAGCCAAACCCCCAAATCACCAATACATGTCAGCCAAGATTCTTTTCTTTCATAACACAACATTTTTTAAATAAAATAGTAGTATCTTATTTCCTTTTAAACTTCTTATACTCCGTACTACTCCCTCCGTTTCAAAATATAGAGTTAATTGCAGAAAACCACCAAGGTTGTGCGACAAGTCCAAAAATCCACCGGGTTTGCGCATTTTTGCAGAAATCCACCAACATCGCGCGGATTCGTTCCAACGTGCACTGAATCGAGATTTGCCAGCGATTGACACGGAATCTGACGGGCCGGCCGGGGCGGCGATGACGTGCGAAGGAGAGAGGCAGAGATGACGGCAGATTAACGGCCGTTGACGGCAATCGGTCCCACCCACGCTCCATCCACTAAACCCTAGCTTTGGTTGTGCAGGCGACTAGTTTCGCTTCTTCCGCCACCCACCTCTCCCCATGGCGGCTCCAAATCAGCGGCGGCCACGCCGTGAGCGCCCCGTGAAAGCGAGGCTCGCGGAGGTGGAGGCGCGGCCGAGGCGGATGAGGTGGACCTCGGCACGACGACCTCTCGGGAAGCTCCAATCCCCGCACGCACATCATCGTTCCTGCGGCCGTGTGGCCGAGGTCTGGAAGGCTAGGCCGACGATAGCCACCGCTGGACCTCCTCTCCAAGGCGTCGAGTAAGTATTCTGCCCTCCTCTTTCCCTCATCTTCCACTCGCCATGAAATTCATCCGCAAAATGCTAGAAAAATTTCGAACTGCAAATTATTTAGGGTTAGAATGGGCTAGAAAAAATGTTAATTGTTTCATTCATTTATCTGTAGCTTGGATGATGATATATGGGAGGTTAGATTCAGTTTAGATGGCATTGACAACTTGGAGAGGAAGATTTGAATCGACATGACATATATGAATCTGCTAGCACTAATTGAGACAGAGGGTATGGTAGGGATTCCAGATGTATTTTGTGAGAGAAAGGGGCATAGGTACGCTGGGATGGAGTTGATTGACAGCGGCTAAGGTTAAATCAATGTTAGAGTTGTATGATGTGAGAATACGATTAGCATTACTGTAATTATAATTTGAGGTGGCCTAGTCAGCATAATAAACATCCCAGATGTTCAAGAGCAAATGCCCATATCCCGGATGGAGAGCAAGTGGTTTTCTCGGTAGATGTGCAAGGTGTGCTCTATGACGGCCAAAGACATCGATTGAGTACTTGTACTTGCCCACTCAATGAGTCAAACAAATTGTTCCGGTTAGTGCAGGGATGATTATGTCGACGCAACAAATAAACATTCCAAGGTTGCCAATTGATTGGAAGAGGAGCGATTTGTTTGGTGAAGAATCAATCGATGACGATGAATGTATTATACAGCCAGAGAATGGAGGCAGCAATCCAGAGAGTAGTGGTATGAAGCCAAAAAAAGGTGCACCTGCAGAGCAGTTCCCTAATTACATTCCCTCCTCTCCTGAAGATAGTGGTGACTATGAAGAGATGTTGTCAGGAGATGATGACCACCATGAGCCTGTTTCTTTTGTGCTGCCAAAGGAGTGAAAAGGGGCAAAAAGAGAGCTCCTAGGATGTGGTATGATGAGCATAGAGCCACTGAATCACAATCGTGCCTTAATATGTGTTTTGTTGATATGGCAGTTTAGGAGAGTTGGCATGACTTCACATAGCATACTGAGGAACTATTTCCTACAGTGAATAATCACGATAGGGTAATAGTCAAGTGTGATGAGGATGGTTGTCAATTCTACATGGTTGGTTCACAAATTGGGCAAGAGAAAACAGTTTGCCTAAGAAAGTTCATGGATAATCACACATGTGCACCACAGGAGAAGGATGCAAGATCGATTGCCAAGTGGGTTGCTAAGATATGTGAGGAGGCAATAAGAATTGATACAACAACCAAAGTAGACACCATTATTGAAAATGCTAAACTGAAGTATGGTGTGGCGTACCAAAAACAATGGCATCTGAGGCTAAGAATGAGGCGGAGGATTGTTCTTGGGGATCATGTTGAAAAGATAAGAGGTCGAGGATTATCTGCAGACAGTTCTTGATACCAATTCTGGGAGCAGATGTATTGTCACAACCAAAACACTAGCAGAGCATCCAAACAAGAATCCAAGATTCCATGGAATGTTCATGGCATTGGGTGCATCAATTCAGGGATTTTTAAATGGATGTAGACCATTTATTGGTGAGTACATTGTATATTTTTTCTACCATGTTTGGATGGTTGTCATGGAATGTTCATGATTTTTAAATGGATTTTCCATGGAATGCTTTTAATTACAAGCAATTCACATATTGATTGGTTGCTTATATTTTTTTCTATCAGGTTTGGATGGTTGTCATGTCAAAACTACCACAGGCCAACAAATCTTGGCAGCCACAGGCAGGGATGGGAACAACAATATCTATCCCATTGCCTTTGGATTGGTTGACAAAGAGGACAAGGCCAGCTGGACATGGTTTTTGACACAGCTAAAGTATGCACTTGGAGGGGATTCAGGGAGATTTGGCTACTACACCATTATATCAGATAGACAAAAGGTATGACTGCATAATTCTTTCAACAGTTTGCAACCCACTGTTTGCTAGTGATAACTAACCCACTGTTTGCAACATTCATACATCAGGGCTTGCTTAATGCAATTAATAGGGTCTTTCCCAATTCTCCTCAAAGATTCTGCTGGAGACACATCTATGCAAATTTTCAAACAGCTGGATTTAGAGGGGAGGAACTGAAGAAGATCATGGACAATGCTGCATATTCACACACAAAACATGGATTTGATGAAGCAATGGAGCTGCTCAAAGCTGAAAGTGAAGCATCATATGATTGGTTGTGCAAGATACCTGTTGAGTGCTGGGCATTGCATGCCATGGATACCAATTGCAAAACTGATCTGATTGTGAATAATCTCAGTGAAGTTTTCAACAAGCAGATTCTTGATGTTAGAGGCAAGCCAGTTAGGACATTGTTTGAGGGAATAAGGACAAAAATCATGGTCAAGCATGAGAGTAAAAGGACAGGAGCAGCACATGCATGGTGGGAGATAACACCAACCTATTCTGAGATATTAGAGGAGAACAAGAAGTGGTCAAGGCCAATGTCTGCCAAGAAGTCAGTTGATCAACTTTGGCAGGTCAGTAGGTTAGAGAATAGATCATATGATGTTCACTTGGGTAACAAAACTTGTGGATGTAGAAGATGGGACATGAGTGGCATTCCATGCAGCCATGCCATATCAGCAATATACAAGTCCAAACAACAGCCTGAAGCCTTTGTGAATGATTTTTTCAAAAAACCTATGTACTTGGAGGCCTACAACCCACCTGTGTATCCTGTGCCTGGTGAAGATCTGTGGACCAAGACTCAGTACCCTAACATTGATCCTCCTGTTTTCAAAGTGGAACTGGGCAGGAAGGAGTACAAGAGGAGGAAAGGTAAGTTTGAGCCACCACAGCCCAAAGTTCAGATCAGAATGGCCACAATTACTGCAAAGAATCGCAAGTTAGCCACAGATACACAAATTGTACTCAACCTCTTAAGCCTGGGTTGTCTATTAGGAAGAACCAACACCAAGTATGTGTTTCATGTTAATTCTACTGTTCATGTTTTAGTTGCAACTCTCTTGTTGTTTGTACAGTTTCTTTGACATGTGTGATGTTTTGTCGCAGCCCATCCAAGACAAAGACAACAGTACATCAACTTCAGTGGCTCCTACAAGACCAAGAGCTGCATCTACATCATCTACAAGGGCTCCTACACCAGCTCCAAGGCTGCACCTACTCCTTCCGAACTCGCTGCTACAAGGGCTCTGCTAAAAGGAGTGCATCGGCTCCCATCGCCCACCAATCAGGCCAGCCAAGAGAAGGCTGCTCCTACTCCTGAACCTCTTGCTCCTACACCAGCTACTACACGGGCTCCTACACCACTGCTACAAGGGCTCCTACAAGAACTCCAAGAGTCACAAGGGCTCCTACACCAGCTAGAAGGCCTCCTACACCAACTCCAACAGCTACAAGGCCTCCTACACCAACTCCGGCTTCAAGGAGTGGCGGATTGTGAAGATGACTCCAAAATGGCGAGTTACTTCAATCTTTGGGAAACATGGCAGCTACAAGCAGAGGCCTGCTGAACAATGATATGTGTTGCTGGATCTATTTGTGTTTGAAACTATGTCTGCTGGATCTATTTGTGTTTGAAACTGATCTATTTGTGTTTGAACTATGTGTGTTGGATCAATGTTGAACAATTAATGTGTGGAACTATGTGTGAAAATATTTGTGTGATGGAACTTTAGATAGATCATTTATTAGGGTTTTACAAAGTTGTCGAGACCCCTCGAGGGTTCTCGACAACTTTAAATGGATCATTTATGAGGGTTTTACAAAGTTGTCGAGACCCCTCGATGGTTCTCGACAACTTTAAATGGATCATTTATGAGGGTTTTACAAAGTTGTCGAGACCCCTCGAGGGTTATCGACAACTTTAAATGGATCAATAACTCATCATTACACAAATGGTCCATGAACTCATCATTAGACAATTGGTTCAACAACTAAACATTGCATCATAAGGATTACAAACAACACATTACACAAATTGTTCAAGAAAGCTAGTCAAATGGTTCAACATCATTACAACATAGATTGGAATGGATCATGCAACAAGATTACTCATCACAGATAGCTCGATCCTCTTGAACTTCTCCTTGTGCACATTACGGTCTTCCAAAGATCAAACATACAATGCTCTAATTTTTTAATCTCTGCCTTCATGGCAACTTTCTCAGCCTCCCAGTTCTTCTTCTCATCCAACAGGGCATCTCTCTCTGGATGTAACTTCTTATTCTCTTCCAGCGGAGATTGTCAGCCTCGATTTCTTCTCTTCCGGCAGGCTCTGTCGACCTCCCGCTTCTTCTTCTCTTCCAGTGCGATGTCACCTCCCAGCTTCTTCTTTTCTTCCGCAGTGCGTACCTGGCCTCCCAATTCTTCTTCTCATCCAGCAGAGCATCTCTTGCAGCTACTAACTTGTCTTGTTTAACCTTAAACACTTCACTGAGTCTTCACCAGATTCTTCATTTGTTCTTTTGCATTTTTAGCACTTCAACCTCAAGTTTCGTGGCTTCTACATACTTCTCCTTCGCTCATCTTCCAACTTCTCTCTGTTCATCCTATCAAGGTTCTCAGTGTATCTTCTTCTCGGTGTCATCAAACCACTTGTTTGCATCTTCCAAAAGGGCTGCATGTTTTTCTCAATTTTTCTTTCTCATCACACAATTCCTTCATCATCTTGGAGCTATTATACCTTTCATCAATAAAAGCGAGTTGCTCTCATTGTACATAGCCCAAAGCTTGGATAAAGCATTTTCAGAGTGTCGGACCACTCATCATCTACCCATGATTGGAAGCCACAGTTGAATACTTCTTTGCAAATATATAAGAACAAGCTATGGTTAAATATACTACAACCTGCTGTTTTTGAATACTTGCTGCAAATACAGTTAAATGACAGTTTGGTGTTCAACACATCCTTCATTCTTATTAAATATACTACAACCTGCTGTTTTTGAATTGACCGAGAGCATAATACTATATTTAACTATACTGAATTTCACTGCATTTGACTATCTGATTGAGAGTTTTGCAGAGTTGTACAGTTTGTGTTCAAATGAGTATGCAAAATGATACAAAAATCAAATGAATATGCAATATGACACAAAAATCAAATTTTTACTCACATGCTCTATGGGGCATAGGTAGAATTTGCGCCCAGTGTCTGTTCCTCCAAATGCAACGCATCTACGCACCTCTTTCTTGTGGTTGCGGCATAGTATGCC
The DNA here is from genome assembly GCA_030063025.1 of Avena longiglumis. Taxonomy (NCBI): domain Eukaryota; kingdom Viridiplantae; phylum Streptophyta; class Magnoliopsida; order Poales; family Poaceae; genus Avena; species Avena longiglumis. The sequence continues at coordinate 540,107,092 of CP125973.1, forward strand.
AGATCCCACCGCTATCCCCTCAAATGTGCTGTCTTCAAAGGTTTGAGGAGCAAGATCTAGGTCCGTAATGTCCTAATCAACAACACATTGATTCGAATTACAGTGCATCCGCTCCAAATCGGCGATTTCCCAGAAACCCTAGAAAACCGAGGCGGGGAATGGACCTGGAGCTTACCCCGAGAAAGGACTCACCCGAAGAAGAGTGATCGTTCCAGCTCGGCATGCCGTTGGTCGCCGGCAGGAAGCACGAATGGCGGCAATGTGCGCGGCAGCGACGGCGGGCGACGGCGGTGGACACTGGATGGGACCGAGCAACACGGGTCGGGGGCCAGAGAAGAGATGGGATTAAGTGGATGGAGCGTGGGTGGGACCCAGTTGCCGTCAACGGTACGCCTCATCTGCCGTCTCTCCTTCGCCATTATCGCCGCCAGCCGGCCCGTCAGATTCCGTGTCAATCGCTGGCAAATCTCGATTCAGTGCACGTTGGAACGAATCCGCGCGATGTTGGTGGATTTCTGCAAAAATGCGCAAACCCGGTGGATTTTTGGACTTGTCGCGCAACCTTGGTGGTTTTTTGGAATTAACTCCAAAATATAAGATGTTTTAGGTTTGTGAGGAAATTGAATCTAGACTTCTTTTAGTATGTAGATTCATCCCAAAGTTGAGTAAACCTACATACTAAAACAAGTCTAGATACATCTCCTTCACAAACCTAAAACATCTTATATTTTAAAACGGAGGGAGTACTACTTAACAAGCTGGTTCACAATATACAATGTGTGCGTGAGTAGGGTGACATAATAATCCACCGGCGCGGCGCTAGCTATCATCCCGATGACGGAGGGCAATTAATGTCTAATCGCTTCCACCTAATAATGAACCAACTGCTACACTAGCCGGAACTCGACACAATGTGTTGTCATGATCCATATGAGATAACGAAGCTCCCGCCTAAAGTATTGCCCTAAACCACTCCCCCAACCTCTAACGCGTGACGATCAGATAACCCTCTCTCTAACCGCCGGCCGTTAATGTAACCGCAAGCAGCAAGGAACTAAAGCCTAAATGGAGGTCGACCATGGTATAGTTTACCTCAGAATTTACACCGTAATTTTGCTTCCAAAGCCAAACAAAATTAATTGTACTAACGGCCAAGCCGTAGGTGCGTGGATGCACGTGATCCATGGCAAGAAACCAAAGTTATGGCGAGACCATTTGATCAATTCGACAAATTTAGCAGTTAGCAGTGAAAATAGCATGTTATTAACTGAATAACACAAGGAGCTAAGCTAAGCTAAGCCAAAGCTAGGGGGTCCCTCCCCCTACCCCTGGTCCCAACCCCATTCTTGAACTCTAGCTAGCCCAGCTAGGTAGCTACAGCGCCTCACCAATCCCTCCCTCCCTTCTCGGGCTTTCCCGATTCGTGCTGCTCCTACATGCCAGCGGCGACATGGATGGTGGGGCGGTTTGATTAGCTGGACTCTTCTTGTATGCGCCGGGAGGCGTGGTGTGGGGACACGGCCGGACAGTTGTACAAGAATGGAGGCGCAGAGGGTGGCGGTGCTGGTGGAGGACGCGCCGGCGTCCCGCGCCGCGCTGCAGTGGGCGGTGCGCAACTTCATCCGCGGCGGCGACTCCATCGCGCTGCTGCACGTCTGCCCGCCGGCAAGGTCCAGGAGGCGGCGGAGAGGTCTCCGGCTCCGCGGCTTCCAGCTCGCGCTCGCCTTCAAGGACCTCTGCAACGGCATCGCAGAGGTAAGCGAGTTTCTTCCTTTCTGTCTGTCGTCGTCCATGGTTGGTTGATTGATCGGTGAGCTGAGCTGAGCTGATCGCGCGGAAGTGCGGAACTCGTGCGTGCGCGCGCAGGCGAAGGTGGAGATCGTGGTGCGGGAGGGGGAGCTCGGGGAGACGGTGGCGGCGGCGGTAGGCCAGCTCAAGGCCACCACGCTCGTCCTCGGCGTCCATGACAAGAGCTTCATCTACAGGTACCACTAATTCTGAATTAGCCCGATCAGAATCTGTTTCCTGAAACATTCTGAATTTTTCGTGTGTTCTTGGTGTTGCCTGTCACTGTCAGCGCGCCGAGCCCGCGCGACAGAGTCAGCAGCCTGGGGTGCAGGGTGCTCGCCATCCGGCAGCGGGCCACGGCGCGGCACGGGTTCATGGAGGCGGAGCTCACCCAGATCGAGACCATCAGATTGCAGTAAGCCTGAGAGAAAAAAAAACTCTGATTTTGACGAGGTTTTCAGCTGACATTTCTGGAACAATTTTTTGCAGTGTTCCGCCGCCGAAGATCCCGTTCCCGATCTTCACGCTGCCGCTGGGCGTGATATGGAGGAGGCGATCATCGTCGTCGTCATCCAAGAGGAGGAGATGACTGGCGAGAATAGTGCTGATCTTCTGATGGATTTTGGCAGATCGAGTTCGCCGGCCTGGCCTGGCCATGCCGTTCCTCTGGAGTTCATCGATCGGCCTCCTCCCTCTTTGCTTGATAGCCTTGTACAGACATCTTCTGTAGTTTATATCAGGATTTGACTGACACCACACATCAATACAGAGCATCTGCATGACTTGTTATTTTCTTGGTATTTATTTATTGATTTCTGAAAGAGGATGTAGAGTTTTGGCACGATAATTCATTTTGGCCTACATAAAAAATAAAATACTCCAATAAGAATACTCAAGTACATATGTGGGAATACATTATGAATCTGCAACTTTTCATGAAAAAAATACCACCAACTTTCACAACCTTCGCGACAAAACGCAAGTAAAAAAGAGAATTGTGCCTATAACACCGAGAGCCTAGGCAGGCCAGCTGGCCAGGACGCATCAGCCCATCCCAACCAGCAGCTAAGCGTTGGTCCACACAACACAAATAGAATGTTCTATAGTTCTAAAAAAAGAATGGCCTATAATTACAAATAGTGTTGTAAGTGTATGCGAGTATTTGACTTCTTTTATGCGGACAAGATTGAAATGATTTCTTTTGGAATCACCGAGCAAAGATGTACTCCAACCGTCCAACGTGCACACGAGTGCCACCGTTTCATAAACTGAATTTACAAATTAGATTTTGTTTTCGTTTTTTCTTCATAGACAAAGTGGACATCACAACACCCGATCCAAAATTCCGCTCCCATGATCTTTGTGGTGTGCATTCGCAAAAAAAAAGACTTCGTGTTCTGGTTATGCGATATGCCCATATATATTAGTGGGTTGGAAGGGGAATCTAGTGTGTGGATTCTGTTTGGAAGCAGAAATAAAACTACTGTAGAAAATTTGAGGATTTTGAATTCCATACGAGAACATGTAAAACCGAGAGTGATGGTATATAATTCAGGCTTTGGGAGGGATAAGAAAGTGAATGGGCTCTTGGGCTAGTGGTGGAAGCGTGGTGGTTGTCCCTGTGTTCAATGGGAATAAGAAAGTTTTGATGGGCTCTTGGTCCGGTTGAGAACTAATTTCGAATCATAAGTTGATGGGCTCTATGGCGGTGTAACCCTCATGTCAAAAAAAAATCCTAAATGGGCGGAAAATTAGCGAAGAGAGAGAGAGAGTGTGTGTGTGTGTGAGAGAGAGAGGATGAAAGCATCTCCTTACCAGATACCATTTACTACACACAAATCGGTCCAGTAAGCTATTTCGTTTTTTACCAGAACTTCCGGTTTTGACCGGAAATTCTGGCAGTAGATCCGGCGGCGCCGGTTTCGCCGCCGGAACGTGTTCGTCCAGCGTGTTTTGCCTCCAACGGTCACCCCCCTTGAAGGGGTATAAAAGGGGGACTTCTTCCTCAAAGTTTTAAGGCTTTTGAGCACGTTTTTGACCTCCATTGTTGACCCTTTTGAGCTTTCTTCCTCTCCCTCCCCTCCTATGTTTCTGCATCTTTTTGAGGGCTTTGGAAGATGAGATCTAGATCTACAATCCCCACCAATCAATTCCTCCTCTAAGTGAGGGGAACCCATTGGATCTAGATCTTGGAGTCATATGTTGGTTTCCACCATTGTTCTTCCTCTCTAATTCCTCTCTAGAACTTGTTGCTTTGGTGGGATTTGAGAGTGAAGGATATGAGCACCCTTGGTGTTCTTTCTTTGCATTCTTGCATAAGTGTTGAGCTCTCCATTACGATTTGTTCGAATGAGAGACCGTGAGCTTGTTACTCTTGGAGGGTGACCTCCTAGTTGGCTTGGCGGTTGGTACCGCGGTGTTCTCTTCGTGGAAGATTGTGAAGAGACCAGGGATTCTCCTTCGTGGAGCTTGTGAAGTGGTTGTGGAGCTTGCCATCTCCGGAGTGGAGGAAAAACTAGCCATAAGGAAAGGGCCTATTCCTTCGTGGGATAGACTCGGAGAAGAAGGTGAGCCTTTGTGGCGCGTGAGGAATCCTTCGTGGAACCTCACACCTCTCCAACGTGACGTATCCCCCTTCCCAAAGGTTGTGAACACGGGAATACATCTTCGTCTCCGCGTGCCTCGGTTATCTCTATATCCGAGCTTACTTTCCTTGTGATAGCCATCGAGCTTGAAGTACTTATATCTTGCTTATCACTTGTGGTATATTTATCCTGTGCTATCTTGCTTAGCTTAATTTGTTGTTGGTGCACTTAGTTGAGCCTAGTATATTTAGAATTTGTGCTTGTAAAATAAACGTTAGCTGATTGTGGGAACTGTCACCCTTGGACATCGTCAGTGGGAACTGGGGCTGCTGATTGTGCGGTCGTGACGGTCCCGACCCGATCGATCTACAACTCTGTGGCAACGGAGAGTCACCTCCTCTTTGGCGCTTTCGACTTCACCGCCCACTCGCCGGCCACCATGAAGGACTTCGAGCCCATAGGCGACGGACTCGAAATCTTGTTCGGGAGCTTCTGCTTCAGTGGGCAACCGGCACCTCCGCCTCGAGCGGTGCCCTACCATCAATCGGCCCGCTTCATGGGCCCTACACCGCATACGCACAACATCATCAGCAGATGATTCCTATGACAGCACCAGCTGCAACTCCGATCTGTGCGATCCGCCATCAGATGCAGGGACCTACGGTTCCGGATCTGAAAGCTGCGGCAGCAGCGGACCGATCTACAAGCTCTACCAATGCGCCGCAGTCATCCAGGAACAGCAAACGCCTAACCCGCCGCCCAACCCGAACCCGCAGGAGAGAAACGGCGGAAACGGCGGGAACGGAAGAAGCCAGTCCCCCCACCCGACGAGGAAAACAACGGCCACGTCATCCAACTTAGCAAAGAAGGTTGGGTCCAAGCACGCCGCGCCGTAGCAGGCGACATAGTCCTGCCTGCAGACGCCTCACGTGAACTACTAATGGCATACCACTTCCTCCTCATCGAGGAGCACAATAAGCAAGTCAAGATGCAGGAAACACTTGAAAAACGCAAGAAAGCAGCCTCTGAGTCCAGCGCGCGACGAGCTGCGCTCTCCGCCATGGCCCCCGGCTCTAGCACGAACGGAAACGAAGGAAACAAGCACCGTTCTCGGGTGGAGAACATGGATCCCAAGGAGCGCCGTGATGTGACCCGAACTCTCCACACATCGTTCATGGAGATGGATGCCGACGGCAACATCATCCCGAAAACACCGCAAGCTGCGATCATGGCAGCCACTGCGTATCTCGCGGCCCACCCACCTCCGGAGGGGGACCCGAAAAGAGCCATGCATAAGTCCGCACTCACCAGACTCGGACTTGTCGGAGCTGCGCTCCACCAAGACGCGCTCTGGAGCAAGAAGAAAGCTCGCCAGCGCGATCGAGCCCCACCCTTCATCCGAAGAGGAGAGGAACACGACCTTCCTCGAAGGAAGAAGAGCTCGCGTCGCCATAAACGCGACTACGACGCGAGACGCGCTTACAGCGCAAAAATCGACAAAGCGCGAGCCAAGCGTGCATGCTCGTTCAATCCGAGATGGACGAAGACGGCGAGAACTCAGGAGCCCGATGCTTCAGCAGATCTGTTCGGCGAACACAGATGCCACGCAATTTCAAGCTTCCTTCGGATACTCCGAAGTTCAACGGCACGCAAGATCCAAAAGCCTGGCTTAGTGACCATCTGTCATCCGTCAAGCTGCACGGCGGTAACAAAGAAACCGCCATGCAATGCCTTCACCGCAATGACAGCGGCGCTGGTCCGCTCGGCAGCCTATCATCGTGGTCCATCCAAGTCGGGAGCTAGCTTACAGCTTCATCCGAAATTTCAAGGGAACCAGCAAGAGGCCCGCCTCAATCGAAGAGTTGCGAGCCTACACTTAGAAAACGGGCGAATCTATTCGCTCGTACATACTACGCTGGTCTAACACCAAGAACTCCGCAGCACACATCTCTGAAGAGAGGGCCATCGACGCCTTCAGGGACGGCGTTAAACGCCCAGATTTCAAGGAGGAACTTTGGCGCGTCAAGCCCAAAACACTCGACCACCTCATGGACATCGCCAACAGGTGGGCCGACGGCGAAGATTGCATTCACCGAGCACAATCGGATGAAGAGGACGACTACGGCCGAAGACGGGAACACCGCAGCAAGAGGAGATCGCGTCTCATCGCGAACGGACCCGTTATGGTCGCGGCCGGCTACGCCGACGTCGCACGACAACAGCAATAATGAGGATACCGCGGAGGAAACTTCCGCGACGACGGACACCCAGCACAGTCGTGGCAACGCCGCGACCGCGACAATGGACCCTCAGCATACGACAAACTTTCGGGTCCATGCACCATCCACTTCTACATCAACAAGCATGATGGCAAAAAGAAAGCTAGCCACATGCTCAAGGATTGCCGCGAGTTCCAGAAACTCAGCGAAAGCATGGTGCAGATGAGGCAACAAGCCCAATCCCTGCGTTCGGAAACGCACCTGCGCAAGGTGAAATAGCACATGGAGCTCCTCCGCCGCCGCCTATCGGAGGCCCAAACCAACCAACCGCACCGATGTAACAATGCTGGAACGGTACCCCCACCGAAAGGAGCACTAATGATGATCCAGAAGGGACGCCCCACGAATAGGGTGCAGAAGAAAATCACCCGACAAATCAACCTGGCCGTGGCAACCCCACCTGCCATCCCTGAGTACCTCAGCGGATCGGAGTCCTGCATCACATTCACTCGTGCAGATCACCCTTGCCAGATCCCCCGCCCAGGTCATGCTGCCCTGGTGCTGGAGGCGCAGATCGGAGGTTTCGAGATGAGTCGCGTCTTCATGGACGGCGGCAGCGGCATCAACCTAATGTTCGCAAGCACTCTAGCAGCAATGCGGATCCCGCAATGCAGCCTGGAACAGTCAGACACAACGTTCCACGGCATCGTTCCAGGGAAGGGCATATTCCCCCTGGGCAAAATAGGGCTCGACGTCATCTTCGGGAAGCCGGACAACTTCCGGCAGGAGCGACTCGAATTTGAAGTGGTGGACTGGCCGTCACAATACCACGCCATCCTTGGGCGTGTAGCATTCGCAAGGTTCCTGGCTGTCCCACACTACGCATACCTGCTACTCAAGATGCCAGGGCCGAAGGGCGTCATCACAGTCCACGGGAGCTTCACCCGATCGGACCAATGCGACAGGGATTTCAACAAAATCTCGATCTTCGGCATGCAAGACGAGCTCGTAAGGCTCCGTGAGGTGACGGACAATGGGGCACCCCCAGTCACAAGGCAAAACGCACCTGACATGTCTTTCGACTCCACCGTCAACACAAAGAAGGTGCAGGTCCATCCGACGGATGCCTCCAAGACGACCCTGATCGCCAACTACCTCAGCCCCGCATAGGAAGACGCGCTCGTCGAATTCCTCCGTGAGCGCTGGGAAATCTTCGCCTGGTGTCCTGCGGACATGCCAGGAGTTCCCAGGGAATTCGCCGAGCACGCACTCAACGTCTTTCCAGACACCAAGCCAGTCAAGCAGTCCATCCAGATCGTCTGAGCCACGAGCGAAGCTATCGGCAAGGAAATCAACAGACTACTCGCCGCAGACTTCATCGGGAAATTAAAGAAAGCGAGTGTCTTGCAAACATCATGGTCCCAAGAAGGACACGGACATCCTGCGGATGTGCGTGATTTCACGTCACTAAACAAGCATTGCCCAAAGGACCACTTCCTTTTCCTCGGATCGATCGATCATTGATTCGACCGCAGGTTGTGAGAAACTCTCCTTCCTCGACGCCTACTCAAAGGCTATAACTAGATTCGACTCAAGGTCGAAGATCGAGAAAACGGCGTTTATCACACCGCTCGAGTATTCTCACAACACAATGCCCTTCGGGCTAAAGAACGCAGGTGCTACGTACCAGCGATGCATGCAGGCCTGCCTCAAGGACCAGATCGGTCGCAACGTCCAAGTCTATGTTGACGACATAGTGATAAAAACCAAGGAGGCAAGAACACTTATCGACGATCTCCGCGAGACGTTCGACAACCTCGATCGCTACAGGATCAAGCTCAACCCCGAAAAGTGCGCCTTCGGTGTCCCATCGGGTTAGTTGCTAGGGTAGTTCATCTCTCAGCGAGGGATCGAGGCGAACCCGAAGAAAATCAGAGCCATCATGGCGATGGAGAAGCCGAAAAACCTCAAAGGCGTCCAGCAACTCGCAGGACGAATAGCGGTGTTAAGCAGATTCATCAGCCGCATGGGCGAGAAGGCCCTACCATTTTCCTAGCTGCTACGCAAATCAGAGAAATTCGAGTGGACGTCGGAAGCCAATGATGCATTCGAAAGCCTTAAGCAGCTCCTCTCCACCTCGCCCGTCTTGGTCACGCCAAAGGAGCGCGAGCCTCTGCTGCTGTACATAGCAGCCACACACCAAGTGGCCAGCACCGTGCTAGTGGTCGAACGACCCGAAGAAGGCAAGACCCACGGGGTCCAGCGCCCAATCTACTACCTCAGCGAGGTACTGACACCAACAAAGTAGAGGTACCCTCACTACTGTGGCTTCGCCTACGGGCGTGTTCATGGCATGACGGCTCGAGCCATTACTCTGTGAGCACCAGGTGATGGTCGTCAATGAGGCACCCCTGAACAACATCCTGAATAATCCAGAGGCCACAGGACGCGTGGCCCTGTGGGGCATCGAACTGTCACCCTTGGACATCGTCTATGAGAAGCGACTCGCAATCAAATCTCAAGTCCTTCCGGACTTCCTGGTACATTGGATGGAGCTGCAGCTGCCAGACACCCCAGACATGTCGCAGTCATGGACGATGCACTTCAACGGCTCCAAGCGTGAAGCTGGAGCAGGAGCAGGGGTCATACTAACCTCCCCGCAAGGCGACAAGATGAAGTACGTCCTTCGGATGAAATTCCGAGCTTCTAATAATGAGGCCGAATACGAAGCCCTCATACAGGACATGAGGATGGCAAAAATCCGCGGCGCAACGCGCCTGGTCATCTACGGTGACTCCAACCTCGTCGTCCAGCAGACGATGAACGAGTTCGACGCACACGCTGAAAACATGATTGCGTACCGCGCTCTCTACAACGCACTCGAAGGAGAATTCGACGGCTGCGAGCTTCGACACGTCGGAAGAGAAAGCAACGAGGAGGCCGATAGACTATCCAACATCAGCTCCACCTGCGCAATGGTGCCACTAGGTGTGTTCCTCGAACAGATCTGCTTGCCATCCATCAAGCGGAAATTCCCCAATGGATCACCCGAAGAAGCAGAACACTCGGGGGCTACGCTGCCCGAAGGACATGAAGGACCCGAGAAACTGGACACAGAGGTCGCCATGGTAAACCTAATGCAGGTCATGGGCAGTCGAAGAAACTTGGACGCGACCATACCTCCAGTTCTTGTTAAACGGAGAACTGTCTGGCAGCCCGACAGATGCCCGGCGCATATCTCGTCGGTCAAAAGCCTTCACCACCATCAATGGCGAGCTGTACAAGCGCAGTATTACGGGTGTACTACAAAGGTGCGTCACCATCGGTGACGGGAAAGCCATCCTCCAAGACATCCACGAGGGCATCTGCGGCCATCACGCAGGCAGCCGCTCCCTAGTCGCCAAAGCTCTACGGGCCGGATTCTACTGGCCAACGGCCATGAGCGACGCAAAGGACATCGTCCGAAGATGCAACGGGTGCCAACGGTTCGCCGACAAACCGCACGCACCCGGGTCGGAGCTCAGACCCATACCTATAGCCTGGCCTTTTGCTCAATGGGGCCTCGACATGATCGGCAAACTGCCAAAGTCCTCGAAAGGGGGACACGTTTACCTCCTGGTCGCAGTCGACAAATTCACCAAGTGGATCGAGGCCATGCCGGTTACCAACCAGAAAGGCAAAACTACCGTCAAGTTCTTCGAGTCCATTGTCTACAGGTTCGGCGTACCGCACAGCATCATCACCGACAATGGATCGAACTTTATCTCCAAGGAGTTTCAATACTTCTGCGAAGGCCTTGGGATCAACATCACGTATGCCTCAGTGGCACACCCGCAAACGAACGGGCAAGCGGAAAAGTCCAACGGCCTAATAGGCGCTGGCATCGAGAAGCGCCTCATGAGTCCACTCGAACGGAAAGCAGGAGCCTGGAAGAAAGAGCTACCATCCGTCATGTGGAGCTTACGAACTACGCCAAACAGCTCCACAGGCTACACACCGTTCTTCATGGTGCACGGAGCTGAGGCCGTGATACCAGCCGAAGTACGCCACTAGGCCCCCCGGGTCGTCTCTTACAGCGAAGCCGAATCCACGGCTGCACTCGAAGACACCGTCGACACGCTCGACGAAGCAAGAGACATAGCAGCAGCTCGATCAGCGGTGTACCAGCAGAGTCTCCGCAACTACCATACCCGGCCGCCCTGTGTCCTTCGTCGAAGGAGACCTCGTCTTGCGACTCAAGCAAGAGCGACCGACGAAATTCGAGTCACCATGGGAAGGACCCTACGTCATCACCGAAGTCATCCCAGGTGGCGCCTATCGCCTCAAGCACGTGGAGTATGGAGTCGCATACTCCAACCCATGGAACATCGCGCACTTGCGACGATTCTACCCCTAGCTACCTACCCCTTTACTTTCAATAAGGCTTTTCAGCCAAGGCTATTCAGCCAAACAATGTACTTCCTCCATTACGATATAAATAAAGCTAAGTGTCTTGCCCCAAACTCCCGTTCATTATTTGCAACTTTACTTTATGCTACAAACGCACTCGGGGGCTCCTCCACCTCACGATTTCATCAACCGAGGATTACGCGTGTACACCTGAGTAGCTGACAACGTCAGGCAAACGAAAAGGACACGTACCCAAACAAAGCACTGGGTGCTTACAACAAACAAATCTTTACAACAAAGGGCACAACACGCCCAGTCGAAATATACAAATTTTACATCTATCTATTTTACAGGTACTACCTATTCTGAAGAATAACCTGAGCACGCTGCTCAAACAAATCTATGACCTGTTCGGCATACTGCCTCACAGCTGCGTAATGTGGACGCATGTCCCACCCATCACCATCCGGCCGAGGAGGTGGCCCAGCTGCCACAACAGTCAAATCTACATCAGGCCGGTGCAGCCTCACAAGAGACAAAGGAGCCTTCACTCCTGCGACGAGCTGTTGCCGCACCAACTCCTTGACATTGCTCACGCTCCGAAACTTCGACAGAAGACCCGCAAGGCTCGTCGGTATGACATCTAAAGGAAACATGACGTGCAACACCGAAGCAAGCGACGTCTGCACTTGGCGAAGCACCCGCGAAACCTGGTGCACACGATCCTGCACCGTCGCCAGATCCATGGCACGGTCACGATCCATCCAGAAGAAGCCACCAGCCTCCATGTCCTGTTGAGTCAAGCAATTGACTCGAACAGCGACACGCTCCTTCTCGTCCCTCGGAGCAAGATTAGCACCTGCGACAATTGCACAAACTAAGAGGCAAGGCCAGCAGGCTCATTCGAAGAACTGAGCTACAACTTGAAGCAAAAGATCAACTTACATTGAAGCTGCTCAGACAGCCGAAGAACTTCTGCCATCAAGTACTCCTGTCTGGCTGCACCACGATCCGCCTTGGACTTCCAAACATCGGCGTGACCTCGCAACCCAAGCAACTCCCTCTCAAGACTACGAACACGATCCCGAAGAAACGCGAGTTGCGAGGAATCATCCAAAGATGGACGCAGTTGCGTTGCAGGCGAGGTGTCAACGGGGTCAGCACCCGAAGGAACCTAGCACAACATAAAATCAAAGGACATAAACATTCAGACAGTGGTAGTGCACAACTCAGAAGAATTCATTAAGCATATAAGGCCACTACGTGGCACAAAGACTGTGTTCTTCAAAAATATTTACAGCAAAAGCATACTACAAATTATCCTACATCTACAACGCCTAAGACGCTCCGATCTGGGGCAGGTCCAGCTCCGCTCCAGCCGCCAAAGCCATCGCCAGCCCGACGGACGCGCCGATGCCCTTCTGCTTGCGCTTGTACGCCGCAGGCGCTTCGGCTGACAAAGCCTCCGCCAGAGCATCCACATCATCAAGGTCTGCGCCCTTAGGGACAAGGTCCTTGTAGAAGCGGCCAAGGACCTCCTTCGCCTTGGCAAGGGAGCTGACGACGGTGCTGCAACAATCTTCGACCGCTGCAGTAGCATCATCTAGAGCACTCCCGTGCTCCAGAGCGCCTTGGTCAAACTCGATGCCTGCGGCATCTGAGACAAAAAGAAAGGGACATGACAAAACGCAACGCAGAAGAAGACAAGAAAACAAGACGAAAGAAGCACAAATACAACACTCACCCGAAACAGCCTTGGCAGTAGCCATGAGCTTGCCTGCCACCTCTCTCTCGCGCGCAGCCGCAACAGTGGTCAGCTGCTCCTCACGGTCCGCGGCCTCCTGTTGTAGACGCTCCTTAGCTTCGGCTGCCTTGTTCAGCTCTAGCTCGAGGCGTTCCTTCGCACCAACGACGGCCTCGGCCTTCTTCTCCGATTGACCAAGGCTCTTCTTGAGAGCGTCGATCTCACGGAGAGAAGTATTATGCTCCTCTGCATTCGAAACAAGCAAACGTCAGAGAGTAAGACCGGAATAAATGAAAGAAGCACCAGAAACAGAAAGGTACCTTGAAGCTGTCGGAGGTTAGCCGCTAGCACCAGGCGCTCCTGCACCAGCTGCTTGGCCTCCTCCACAAATGGCTGCAGAAAAAGAAACAACAGTAAGAAAAAGGACTTGGGGGCTGTGCCCAAGGAATAAAGGCAAAACTTGAACACGAAGACACTCGGGGGCTCCCCCCCTCCCGAAGATTCGAAAAAAGAACAAGACACGAAATTTCTCAGACACCCGGGGGCTCCCCCCGTGGTACGAAGCAGAGGTACTTACATGCTCTAATGGCGACTCCGAAGGCCCGCTGGCGAAATTCTGAGGCGCAACCACCTGCACCTCCTGCAGAGGAGGATTCGGAGCGGCACCCCCTGACATTGCCACCGTTTGAGGAGGAGGAGACGCAACTTTTGACTCCCCCATCATCTCCCGAGCACCATCACTGGAGGAGTCGTGGGAGGAATGCCTGCATACGAAACAAATCAGCACCAGTGCAAAATCAAGAAGGAAAAAAGGACAACAGTAAGACAAGAGACTTACGAGTCCGTGATCTCAGGTCAAAGACTGGAGGAGTCCCTCGGGCTCTCTTCTCCACCTTCTTCTCTTCCTTCTTTTCTTCCTTCTTCCGCTTCGCTGGCGGGTGTGGCGCTACAACCCGCACAGGAATGGCAGGAATGGGAGAGGAAGAGCCTCCATGCCCGTCACTATGACGCTCAAGGCACATAGGGTTTCTGGGAGTCGGAGGAGTCGAGGCATCCGAAGACTCGCTGGAGCTCCGTGATCGTTTGTGCGTATGGTCCTCACTCGACTCGTCGGCATCTTCGGCCGGAGATCGCGCCGACGGCAGCTCAGACATGGAATCCACCACGTCATTATCCGGGGCATTTGGATATTTTTCAGGCAATGGCGGTACCATGCCCGACACCTTGAAGCTCTGCAAAACCAGAAGGGACTTTGTTAGCAAACAAAGGAAAATAAATACGCAGTCGACAAAAAAGCGCTACGCGCACAAATCTACACCCGTGGAACAGCCAACGCCGAAAAAAACGGCGGAGTCAGCGACTTCTGTGATTTCCTCCGCCTTGAACTTCAATGAAGCGAAGGGCCCTGTCAAGATCCCCCTCGGAGATTTTCTCAACCGAAACCCTCGTCGGATCACGGTGCCCAGAATAAAGAAACATCGGGTGCGCCCTCGCTTGGAGAGGCTGCACCCGACGCTCGAGAAACGTCCGGATGATGTCCACGCTGTTCACTTCCTTCTCGAATCACCGTGGAGATCCTCCACCGACGGTAAAGGGCCTTTATCTCCGCCACCGCCATCCAAGATGTTGTTTTTCCAAGACCTTTCGGATCAATCTTTTGGGAGGGTCAAAGGAACAAGACCAAAATCTTGCCCAGGCACTACGGAGTCGGATATAAAACCATCGCCTCCGCCAAGATCGATGATTCGGACATGGAAAAAGAAAAGAAAAGAAGATTGGGACTGAGGGAGATGATGCAACCCCCAATGGGATAAACACCATCCGAACCAGACTGCCTCTTCACGGAATAAAGTTTTCGGAAGAATCCAAAGTGCGGCTCAATGCCGAGCCAGCACTCGCAGAAAGTGATGAAGCAAGCAATGTGAAGAAGAGAATTGGGCGAAAGATGATGAAGCTGGATGCCATAGAGAAAGAGCAGCCCACGGAGGAAGTTGTGGACCGGAAAGGAAAACCCACGCATAACGAAGGCAAGAAACATAACCCGATACCCAGCTGGGGGACGGGGGATTACCTCGTTGCCGGGGAGTCTGACGTCCTCCCTATCTTGCGGGATCAGACCCCGCTCGCGAAGCTTGCGGAGATCACTCTTCCGCGTCTCTGATCGCCGCCAGCCACCTTCGGTGACACGGGTAGCGGTGGCGCCTTTATTTCCTCCGGCGGCGCTGGTTCCAACTGCAGATGACGATTTCTTCGGTTTCCCCATCGCGCTACGGTGGCGCCGACGGTGAAAGCGCAGAAGGGAAGATGGAAATGTGGCAGGAAAACCCAACGCGTAGCAAGAATCGCTAGAGCACAAGGAGGCAGTGAAAACAAGAACTGATGCGGTGAAAACAAACTGCAGCTTTCCCCAATGATTATAACGACGAAGATGACGCACGGCAGCCGTCCATCCAGAAGACCTAACGCCAACGGCAGATCTGACCATACACGTGTCAGCATCACAACGAACCATCGTTACCACGCCGTCCACTACACGCGGAAATCGAGGAGACGCCGTAATTATCTCCACGCCGCACGTGACCGGTCAATTCAAGGTCAGCAAGTGGGACCCACGTTCGTCCAGTCAAGTCATCTCTGGCGTAGCAGACGCTTGAGGTCACCGATCGTCAGCACTGATGTCATCAAAAGCTATACTAGCACCAACTACAATTCTTCGGCTCCACAGCTAAGAGTACTCACTCGAATCTTCGACTCAACTAAGGACTCGGGGGCTACTCCCATAGGGAGGATGGATTTAATCATCCGAATTTTTTTGTGTCCTACGGACTTAAAAATAAACAAAGTGCTTGAATAAAAGTCTCCGCTCGAGTCTACGACTCGAACAGACACTCGGGGGATACTCCCATAGGGAGTGCTGGTCGCGCACCCTATGAAATCTTCGACTGCGATCTTTCGGGTCAGCATGCAAAAACTTTTCGGCAACTCTACCCCAACAAAACGCTGAGTGAGCAACGATCTCCTTGGCCACCTGAAACACCTCCGCGGTGACAAATGTTCGGATGCTGCGTCTGCGACGCAAAGATAAGACATACAGATATCATCTGGTGGCCCGGCAACGCACCCGACTGCGCTCTGCTAGTATGAATCCGTGCCAGCAGGTGCGATGAAAAGTCCCGACGGACGCGTTGGGTACATCAATTAAAGTCACTGGAATTCTACTCCTGTAAGTCCTCCGCGGCCTGAGTCGAATTACGCCAGCATATGTTCCAGTTTTGAGTTGAGGGACTCGAACCTGAGGAAGATCGTATTGTTTCGTCCTAAGACAGTTAACTGACCCTGATCCGTCGGGTGAGTCAGGCACACGCATCGATAATCCCTACACACATACTGTTAATACATGGTTGCACACGAAGGATTGAAGAGTCCTCAGCCGAATCTACGATTCGACTGATCACTCGGGGGCTACTGACATGGTTGTACCCTACGGGTGCGTGATCAAGATACCTAGTCCAGCCAAGGAAGGCCCATGGCGGATGTACGCCGCCCATGAAGACTTTCGGCCCAGCCCATGACGCCTTCGGATCCTTGGAGAGCAAGACTAGAGTAGATAGGAAATTCAAAGGGTAAAAGCCTAGAACTCAGAATCGACTAGGACTATGCCCGGACCTGCCTAAGTCTATATAAAGTCCAGAGGGCACGACCTAGATCTCTCGACTCATACTTTCGACACGCACCACCACGCCAGATCGAATCTACGACCTCAGAACCTTCGGTTCGCCAGTAATCAAGAGCGCACAAGCAGGAGTAGGGTTTTCCCGGCCGAACTGGTAAATCTCGTGTCCCCTGGTTGCTTGTCTGTTAACCGTTCCACGATCTCCAGCATCCCCATCTTCTCCAAAACCCAAGTCCATAACAATGGGCATTGACGAGTCAAAACCTCGTCACCGCATTCTATCAAGCCAAAGCCGTAATAGTTTTGAAATTTCTTATTCACCCCCCTCTAGGTGACATCTCTATCCTTTTAGTTCGGCCTGGTGCGCTCCACCAACGCCGGCGACCCGCTGAGTTTTTGCGCTTCGGCGGCGACTCGTTGGGCGGCCCCTCGTGGCGGGCGAGCTCCTGGGCACGGCGGTTCGCGAAGAACTCCTCTAAAAGGTCATTTATTGTCATAATCACTTTAGGTGTTCGTTAACAACAAGTAGATCATTTTATAGTTTGTCATTGTCCACAGGTTGGTATTTTGATAAATGAACAACACCCTCACACTTGGGAAAAGTCCTCATTCATTTGACACATTTCTGGAAACTCTAGATCGGAGTCTCCGGTCTACCAAGACCGGAGTCTCCGGTGTGGTCCGGAGTTTCCGGACTTGTCTCCGGTGGGGTCTTCGGGATCTGGGCTGGGACATTCTGACTAGGGGTCCGGAGCTTGCACCAGAGGATACTCCGGAGTCTCCGGCCCTTGTTCAGTCTGGAGTCTCCGGTGTTGGAAGACCGGAGTCTCCGGTGTTGCTGGGTCAGGTTTGCTTTTGGTCATTCAGATGGGCGGTTCGAAGGCTGGTCCGGAGATTGGCCGGAGTCTCCGATGTAGACCGGAGTCTCCGGTCTACAGACCGGATTCTCCGGTCTGACTTTTCTTCAACTGTCAGAAAACGGTTAGTGGAGGGGGCTACCTATAAAAAGGGACCCTTATCTTCTTCCTCCAGCTGCTCGAGCTGCTTAAGAACACCAACCCCATTAGAGCCACCAAATCTACAAGATCTCTTCATCCAACCATCCAAAGTCATTGATCTTTGGAGAATCGAAGGAGGAGGCCTTGATTTACATCTTCACCAAGAGAGATCTTCATTTCCCCCTCATTCACTTGAGGGGCCCCAAACTCTAGTGTTTCATTGGAAACCCTAACTTTGATTTGGTTCTTACAAGCTTGTCTTTGATTTGTTTTGACAGCTTGCTTGTATTTGGGAGCCTCCAATTCAGTTGTGGATGTGTGCCCCGAACTTGTTGTAAAGGTGTCGGCTTCCACCTCGAAGTTTGCTGATATAGTGGAAGGTGAATTGAGCCCGTTGGGGTGAGATTCATCGGAGAACAAGGGAGGCCTCTTGTGGCGTTGGTGGTTTGAAACCACCCCCTCTCCAAACGTAGACGTACTTCCCCTCAAAAGGAAGGAACTACGGGAAACAAATCCTTGTGTCTCCGCGTCCACTACTTTGGTTACTTCTATCATTTACCACACTTTACTTACTTGTTCTTGCTTAGTGTTGTGTTAGCTTGTGCTTTGTTGACATATAGGTAAATTCACCATAGTTGCATATTCTAGAGAATTTACCTTTCTTGTCAAACCCTAATCTAAAAAAGAGTAAAATTTGAAGTAGCACCTATTCACCCCCCCTCTAGGTGCCCATATGATCCTTTCAATTGGTATCAGAGCCTCGGCTCTTTATTTGGGCTTTAGCGCCTAAGAGAATATGGGTAGCCAAGAAGGGGATGGTGGTAGTGAGCCGACCACGGTGACCATGGAAGATCTCAGAAACTTGGAAACACGATTGAGCTCTTCCTTGGTCATCGAAGTCAATAAGATGCTTGAGCAACTTCTTAAAGACAAAGATGGCTCATCACCCCCATCTCCTTAAGAGGATCTACCATCCGTTGTACCTAAAGGGAATACTTCGGTATCCCTCGAGGGTATGATGGTGGGGGGTCAACTAGACAACGTTAATTCCTCCACACACAATGATGGTGGGAAGGGTGAGCACCGTGATTCATGGTACTCTCCCGACCCTCCAATCCCTCACCCTCATGTGTACAATAGAGGTGACCCACCTAAGCTTGAAGAATCTGCTACTTTTGCTCAATGGCAATCACTAATGAGAACTCATGTGCACAGCTCTTTATTGAAGAGCCTACAAGGAAGACACAACTACCATCTCATGACCTCAAATGAAGTTATGCAAGAGATGGCCGCCTTCAAAGTAGCCACCAAGAATGCCAAAGATGCTCGTGCTCGTGACCTTGGTATGAGCAATGTTGTCAATGTTGCGTTGAAAGCCAAAGTTGTGGACCATGGGTATGAAGATGATAGTGATGAAGGCCTCTCCATGGACCATAACGATGAAGTCAAGATTGCTCATGGTCAATATATGGCCTTCTATGCAAAAAACTTTTGGAAGAACCCCGCCAAGGCCAAGATGGAAATGCAACGGAGAAGCAACCCAAATGGGAAAAGAGAGAATACCACTAGGTTGAGAACTTGCTTCAATTGTGGTGACCGCTATCACTTTGTGGCAAGTTGCCCCTATGAGAAGAGAGAAGATCATGGTGGTAAACTTGTGTTGAAGAAGACTCTCAAGGCACCTTACAAGAAACCTTTCATCAAGAAGAATCCCATCAACAAGAAGTCGGGAGAAATTGTCTTGATCACTCATGAAGAATACTCCTCCGACAATGAAGATGATGAAGATGAGGAAGAGGAAACTTCTCACGGTGTGGCTGCTTTAGCCACCACTTCTACTCCAACATTATCACTCTTCGATTCTCCAAATGAGAACTCTCCCACCAAGAACGTCACTTGCCTTATGGCAAGAGGAACGGAGGTATCTTCATCATCCCGCTCTACTCCCTTAGATAATGATGAAATTGATGATGAGATGTCTCTTGATGTTAAAAAGGAATTAATTGCCTTTGATGAGTTTATGACTAACCTAGAAGGAGATGCTAAGTTACATTTTGGAAACATCCTAGATCAACTTGCACATAAAGAGCTTCTAGATGTAAGATGTAAACTTGGGCATGAACACTTGATTGAGCTAGAGGCCTTAAACAATGCTCTAGAAGAAGAACAAGAAACTAGGTTGTCACTTGAATTAAAACTTGAAGGGCTTGATGAGGCCAATGACATTATTGTTAACAAACTCATCAAAGAGCGTGATCATGCTATTGCTAAATACAAAAGGGCTAAAAAGGACAAGATTGAGTTTGGTGTGGTTCATGAAAAACTTGCCGAGGACTTTAGGTTGCTTAACAAGGCCCACAAGGCTTTGGAGAGTGAACTCTTGTCACTCACAAAGTCCCATGAAACACTTCAAACTCAATTGGCCAATATTCCTTCACCTAGTAACTTCATTCCATCTAGTAGTACAACTATTCTTGAAGAGAATGCTAGGTTGAAGGGGGAGCTTGCTAAGGCCACATTTCCACAAGGCAACAAGTCCATTGATGATCTTTTGAGCAAGCAAAGGCCTAGTGGTGATAAAGCGGGCATTGGTTTTGTCTCCAACACTAAGAAGAAGAAGAACAACAAGAAGAAGAAGGCCAAGCCCGCACAAGAGACCAACAAGACCATTGTGGATAGTAAGACCACAAGTGGTAAAACTATGTCTCATGATGACTTTGCGGGAAGTGCTAACCCTTACTATGTTCTAATGCGTGATTATTATGGTGATGTGTATGCGCAATATGTTGGACCTTATGATGGGTATATTGCTTGGTCTATTTGGGTTCCCAAGACCCTTGTTGCTAACAAAAGAGGACCCATTGAAAAATGGGTACCTAAAAATTAGCTTGATCTTTTGTAGACTTATGCTTCCAGAGGGTCAAAATGGGTGCTTGATAGTGGTTGCACAAGTCATATGACCGGAAGCTCGTCTATTGTCAAGGAGTTAAAGCCAAATGATGATCAAATCACCGTGACATATGCCGACAAATCAAAGTCTAAGGTAATGGGTTTCGGCAAGGTTGTGGTTGCTCACGACATTACACTCGTGAACGTCATGCTTGTTGAGACCCTTGGATACAATTTACTTTTAGTCCTTGCTCTTGGAAAGATGGGCTTTGCCGTATTTATTGATGTTGATATTGTGGTCCTCTTGTGGAGCAAGTCTCTCAAGGTCGCTTTCGTTGGGTACGTCGAACATGACTTGTATGTGGTGGACTTTTCGGAGCAAACCACTGCAGGTCCGATGTGCTTATTCGGAAAGGCCGATGTGGGTTGGCTATGGCATCGCCGACTAGCCCATGTCAATATGAGAACTTTGCAAAGTCTCCATAAGGAGGGCCATATTGTTGGACTAAAAGAAAATGTTTCCTTTGCCAAAGATCGTGTTTGCAGGGCATGTGTTCTAGGGAAGATGCATGACGCCCCTCACAAGCCTAAGAACCAAATAAAGTCTACCAAGATCTTGGAACCCCTCCATGTGGATCTATTTGGTCCTCCATCTCATGCAAGTCTTGGTGGGAAGAAATATTGTTTGGTGATTGTTGACGACTTTTCAAGATACTCTTGGGTTTATTTCTTCAAGTTGAAGAGTGATACTCAAAAGACCTTTATCGACTTCATCAACTTGGTTCAACGGAAATACAATGTTCCCGTGTTGATTATAAGAAGCGACAACGGCACCGAGTTCAAGAACTACACCTTGAATGATTTCCTTAGTGATGAGGGGATTAAACATCAATATTCCGCTGCATACACCCCTCAACAAAATGGTGTGGCTGAAAGGAAGAACCGGACTCTTATTGAGATGGCTAGGACCATGTTGGCGGAGTTTAAATCTCCATACAACTTTTGGGCCGAAGCCATCTCCACCGCTTGCCATGCTTCAAACCGGCTCTACCTCCGCAAAGAAATCAACAAGACTCCATATGAAATTCTTACCGATAACAAGCCCAACATATCTTACTTCTGGGTGTTCGGTTGTAAGTGTTTCTATCTCATAAAAGGTGTTCGTTTGTCTAAATTCGAGTCTAAAGCATTAGAGGGTATTTTTGTTGGCTATGGTATCGAATCTCACACTTATAGAATCTATGATAAGCTCTCCGGAGCCATCATAGAATCTTGTAGTGTGACCTTCGAAGAATATGATGGTCCCCAAGGGGGGCGTGTTGATGCTTGTGATGCATATGATGAAATGCCTCAGGATGCCATATGAAGAATGGGTGTGGGATATATCCGCCCCGTTGAGGAACCCCTTATGGCGGATCGAGAAGAACTATGCTCCACTCAAGTGGAGCCCTCATCTTCACAACCTCAACATGCTCCATACACCGAAGAGGACATTGACTCAAGCCAAATACAAGATGTGGACCCTCAACATGGTGATCAAAGTGACAACTCTAGTCAAGGGGAGCTTGATCCATTCGCCAGGTTGTCAAGTGGTGCCAAGTCAATTTCTCAAGGAAGATCCGTGCAAACTGCTTTGAGACAAGCTCAAATTGATGCTAGAAGAGCACTTGATCAAGACCAAGGTCAATCTTTGCCTCCCAATGTAGAGGATGATTCCAATGATGATCAAGGTCAAGATGATGGTCAAGACGAGGATCAAAATGAAGAAGAGGGTCCCCCAAGAAACAACACGGAGATCCACGCTCGTCGCGAAGCTAGAAAGGAAAGAATGTTGGAATTAAGAGACCACTCTCTACAAAATGTACACAAGAGCACAATTGAAGAGGTTCAGTGAACACCAAGCACACATCTCCATGATTAAACCAAAGAAAGTGTGGGAAGCTCTTGAAGATTCATATTGGTTAGAAGCTATGCACAAAGAACTCAACAACTTTGAGAGAAACAAAGTATGGAAGTTAGTAGAGAAGCCAAAGGATTGCCGCAATGTTATTGGAACAAAGTGGATATTCAAGAACAAGCAAGATGAGCATGGAATCATAGTAAGAAACAAGGCTAGATTGGTTGCACAAGGGTTCTCTCAAATTGA
This sequence comes from Avena longiglumis, assembly GCA_030063025.1. NCBI lineage: Eukaryota > Viridiplantae > Streptophyta > Magnoliopsida > Poales > Poaceae > Avena > Avena longiglumis. Next base: position 540,129,523 of record CP125973.1, read on the forward strand.
AGGCATTGACTATGGAGAGACATATGCACCCGTGGCTCGCCTTGAGTCCATTCGTATCCTTCTTGCTTATGCGGCACATCATAACTTCAAATTGCAACAAATGGATGTAGAAAGTGCATTTCTTTATGGCCCACTAAATGAATTGGTATATGTTAAGCAACCCCCGGGATTTGAGCACCCCAACTTCCCAAACCATGTCTACAAACTTGATAAGGCGCTCTATGGGTTCAAGCAAGCCCCACGCACGTGGTATGAGCACCTTAGAGAGTTATTGTTTGACCGTGGTTTTGAGGTTGGGAAAATAGATCCCACTCTTTTTACTAAGAAAGTCAATGGGGAGCTTTTTGTATGCCAAATATATGTTGATGATATTATCTTTGGCTCTTCTAACAAAGATTTTAATGATGAATTCTCAAAGCTTATGACTGGTAGGTTCCGGATGTCTTTGATGGGGGAGTTGAGAGTATTTCTTGGTTTTGAGATCAAGCAAGTTAGAGGAGGGACATTCTTCAATCAAGCCAAGTATACTCAAGATATGCTCAAGAGATTCAAAATGCAAGATTTAAATGGAGCTCCTACTCCCATGGTGTAACACCCCCGGTCACTGCGGACCGACGGCTGTCACTTCTGGCAGCTCAATACGATCTCTATACTAACCCCACAGACCAACACTAGTCTTTTCTGTGCACTTTGTCCTCACTCATGCACACCCGGTACCCACTTCCCGGTCGGTCACCCATCCTAGAATTTCTCTAGGCCAAGCATGCTTAACCTTAGAGTTCTTTTCGAATGAGCTTCCGGAAAAGAAGTTGCAACTTTTTGGTATGAGTTTCCTATTAATCCTATTGAGCCATGCGCCAGGGTCTCACACATGGCTACAAAGACTCATCTAGAACAAAATCCAAATGGTAAAGATGTGGATCAAAAGGTATTACCGGTCTATGATTGGTTCTTTGCTTTACCTTTGTGCATCTAGACCCGATATTGTGTTGAGTGTAGGTGTGTGTGCAAGATATCAAGCGGCTCCTAAAGAAAGCCATTTAATGGCGGTCAAGATAATCTTTCGATATTTGGTTCATACCCCATTTTATGGTCTTTGGTATCCTCGAGGCTCAACATTTTCTCTTTGTGGTTACACGGATTCGGATTTGGCGGGTGACAAGGATGATAGAAAATCAACATCCGGGGCTTGCCAATTCCTTGGTAGGTCCTTGGTATGTTGGTCTTCCAAGAAGCAAAATTGTATATCTCTCTCCACCGCCAAAGCCGAGTATGTGGCGGCTGCTAGTGCTTGCACCCAATTGCTATGGATGAGGCAAACTTTAAAGGAATACGGTGTCCATTGTGACAAAGTGCCTCTTCTATGTGACAATGAAAGTGCCATCAAGATTGCCTACAACCCGGTGGATCACACAAGGACAAAGCATATTGAGATTCGCCATCACTTCATTAGAGATCATTTTGCTCGAGGTGATATTGATTTGTCATATGTATCAACCAAAGATCAACTTGCCGATATCTTCACGAAGCCACTTGATGAAGCAAGGTTTTGCTACTTAAGGAATGAACTAAATGTCGTAGATTCAAGGAGCTTGACTTGATTTTCTTGCACTCTCACCTATGTTTCATCTCATATTTGGTTTAGGTGTAGGCATGGATATAGGAGGAGTGCGGTCCTAATTGATTGGACCATCCCTCCCCCCATTATGCCCAAAGCAATAAAAAATCATTCCTCTTAATATCATTTAGTGATATGTGAGCTTAATGATGAGTTTTGGTAATGGACCCAAGATATATCTTCATGGTGCCAAGCCAAGTATACTCAAATATGGTGGCCTAGGCCATCGCCCTATCTCATTCGAGAGGTTGGTACTTACTCATGTTTGTCATTTGCTTGATTCTAGTCTCTTGGAGCTTTTCTGAATATTTGTGTGAATTCCTATGGTTTTTGTTGGATCTTCACAGTTTGCTGTCTCAACCCAAGCCCTATCCCTATCTTAAAAACTGTCTATCTCACATATGTGTCCCTAAAACACCTTTCCTGGAACTTTTGGTCGAGGAGGACCGGAGTCTCCGGTGTACATACACCGGAGTCTCCGGTGTAGACCGGGATCTCCGGTCCAGACGGTTTCTGCCACTTAAAGAAAGGGGGTCGGGGTGAACTGGTACAACAGTTACCCATTCTTCACCCCGTCCTCTACCTCCAAACCCGTCGCCCCTCTTCCAAAAATCCTCCCCGGAGGTCAAGAAGCCCCCGGGATCCGCCGTGCCGCCGGCCAATCTTCCCTCCTCCTTTGGGTCATTCCCACCGGAGGAATTGATCCCATGGACAGATCTGGTACCTCCCCTCTACTTTTTCTCCTAGGGTTCATCCCTAGATGTGTTTTTGAGGATTGGTGCTGATTTGTCCATTGGAATCACTTGATTGCGTGTACTTTAGTACTTTAGCCTTGTTGCATTGCCCGATCTGCTAGATTCACCCCCACAGGCATCTCCCCATCTCATGCCCGAGCCTCCCGACCGGAGATTCCGGACCCAGGTCCGGAGACTCCGGTTCCCAGGACCGGAGACTCCGGTCTGAGCCGGAGACTCCGATATGAGGTGCGGAGACTCCGGTGTTGGGTGAATCAAAACAAACCAGAAATGCATCAAAGCTCTTGTACTACATTCTTGGGGCATATATACTCATCTCCATGCTATCTCCCTCATTGCTGTTCACAGGTGATGGTTCTAGTCGTCCTCGTCGTACCAAGGCCAAGTCCCAAAGGGGCAATCCTCGCTATGATGAAGCTAGGGGTCAATTCATCGTGCCTCCGTCCAACTGGAAACAGCAGGCACGTGATGCAGCTTACTTGAAGAGGGATCAGGAGAGGGCTGAACGGGGGGACCGTGCCAAGAGGGACAAGTATGACAACCTTCAGTCCTTAGCCAAAATGTCTAAAGAGGAGTACCGTGAGCTGAGAAAGACAGATTTCTATCTTTGCCTCGTGAGGACCCTCGTTACTGGAGGAAAGAACAGGCTGTGTTCATGAAGGATGTGTATGGTGTACTCACCAAATCACCTGTCTGCCCTCAGAAGTTCACCAGTGTTGAGCAAATGCGCCTCATCCCCTACTTCAATGATGCTGTGTGGATCCGTGAGAAATTGGGACTGTACAACTTGATGGAGCTACGTGAATACTACAATATCCAACTTGTACATCAGTTTTATGCCACCGTTGTGTTTGGGTCTGATCTTGACAGGACCATGGTATGGATGTCTGGTACCACTCGCTGCACAGCTACATTTCATGACTTTGCCAACGTCATCTTTGAGATCTTTCGTGGAGTATCCACTCCTGTGGGGCTGCGGATGCACTCTTCAGCTTTGGGTGAGAACAAGTTGAAGTTGGTACCTCTGTATGATGATGGTGTTGTGGGGGGGGGGGTCCAAGGGACTCAAGACCCTCTACAACCTTATGTTGAGGATTTTCCGCCATACCATTGCACCAAGTGCTGGGAATGATGATGCAATTAGGGGTGGGCTTGTCAACCTTCTGTACCACACTCACCGGACCTTCAATGCTGGACCTGACGCAGATGCTACACCTATTGATGTGATGGACTTTATTTTCGAGGAGATGTTCCATGCCATTCTGTACAAGAAATCTCCTCCATATGCACCCTTGGTTATGAGGCTCATCAACTCCCAGGAGCATGATTCTCCACATGGCATACCACCACACCTCACTGAGCACACTATGGTCACACTGCAGCAGAAGGGGCGTATGGGGCCTGCTCCGAGGAGTCGCTATGGGGATGATGATGATGAGGAGATTGAGACGGAGAGGGCTCCCTCCCCACCTAGAGTTCGGAGGAAGAATGCCTCCAATGCCCCTATGCCTACTATGACTCGAGACTATGTGCATGAGCGGGTCAAGAAGGCCAGCTTTTGGGAAAGGACCCTTTGTTGCATGAATGTCGACATCCGCAAGCAGCATCATGCATCCTACCAAAGCAACCGCTGCATTGAGAAGCTCCTCAAAGAGATCAAGGAACAGGGTGCTGAGGATAATGAGAAAGGTGAGGATGAATACAATGATGAGCATGGGGCTCAGCAGTCCACAGAGTCTGATCATACACTCTCATTTGGGGCATGGAATGCCCAACAGGATAGTTTGGTGGATTGGAAGACGTTTGCTGATGTCACCTCCGGGTTTGGGTACCAGGGTACTTCCTCTTCTCGCCCTCACGGAAAAGGGCCTGCTGTCCCTGAAGACGATGATGATGACTATGATCAGGATGATGGTGACCAGGAGGAGGATGATGATGCCGAGGATGACGAGGATGACGATGACTACTGAGCGGTTGGGGGCGCTAGTGTAGGTCTTTTCCATTTTTCGGCGTTTTGATGCCAAAGGGGGAGAAGGCATTCTCATCGGTTTGCATGGACTTGGGATTTGGGATTTGCGACTAGGGATTTGGGATTTGCGACTATCTATCTTTATTTGCCTTTTATTCGCCATATTCGAACTTGAACTTTATGTGTGTCATTTGCTGATTCATGTGTGTGACTATGACTATGTGCTTGTGTGCACCATCTATTGTAACTCATGTGAGATTTATGTGTGCTACCGTTGATACTACCTATCTTGCATGTTTTACTTAATTATCTTGTTGCACATAGTCAGGGGGAGTCCCATATATATATATATATATATATATATATATATATATATATATATTATTCCATGCAAATCACTTGTTGTCATCGAACACCAAAAAGGGGGAGATTGAAAGGGCATTTATTGTCATAATCACTTTTGGTGTTTGTTAACAACAAGTAGATCATTTTACAGTTTGTCATTGTCCACAGGTTGGTATTTTGATAAATGAACAACACCCTCACACTTGGGAAAAGTCCTCATTCATTTGACACATTTCTGGAAACTCCAGACCGGAGTCTCCGGTCTACCAAGACCGAAGTCTCCGGTGTGGTCCGGAGTTTCCGGACTTATCTCCGGTGGGGTCTTCAGGATCTGGGCTGGGACATTCTGACTAGGGGTCCAGAGCTTGCACCGGAGGATACTCCAGAGTCTCCGGCCCTTGTTCAGTCCGGAGTCTCCGATGTTGGAAGACCGGAGTCTCCGGTGTTGCTGGGTCAGGATTGCTCTGGGTCATTCAGATGGGCGGTCCGTAGGATGGTCCGGAGATTGCCCGGAGTCTCCGGTCTACAGACCGGAGTCTCCGGTCTAACTTTTCTACAACGGTCAGAAAACGGTTCGTGGAGGGGGCTGCCTATAAAAAGGGACCCTTATCTTCTTCCTCCAGCTGCTCGAGCTGCTCAAGAACACCAACCCCATTAGAGCCACCAAATCTACAAGATCTCTTCATCCAACCATCCAAAGTCATTGATCTTTGGAGAATCGAAGGAGGAGGCCTTGATTTACATCTTCACCAAGAGAGATCTTCATTTCCCCCTCATTCACTTGAGGGCCCCCAAACTCTAGTGTTTCATTAGAAACCCTAACTTTGATTTGGTTCTTACAAGCTTGTCTTTGATTTTGTCTTCATAGCTTGCTTGTATTTGGGCGCCTCCAATTCAGTTGTGGATGTGTGCCCCGAACTTGTTGTAAAGGTGTCGGCTTCCACCTCGAAGGTTTCCGATATAGTGGAAGGTGAATCGAGCCCGTTGGGGTGAGATTCATCGGAGAACAAGGGAGGCCTCTTGTGGAGTTGGTGGTTTGAAACCACCCCCTCTAACGTAGACGTACTTCCCCTTAAAAGGAAGGAACTACGGGAAACAAATCCTTGTGTCTCCGCGTCCACTCCTTTGGTTACTTCTATCCTTTACCGCACTTTACTTACTTGTTCTTGCTTAGTGTTGTGTTAGCTTGTGCTTTGTTGACATATAGGTAAATTCACCATAGTTGCATATTCTAGAGAATTTACCTTTCTTGTCAAACCCTAATCTGAAAAAGAGTAAAATTTGAAGTAGCACCTATTCACCCCCCTCTAGGTGCCCATACGATCCTTTCATCCTCCCAGTACAGGACGTTGTCGGGCGACTCAGTGGCAGAGGGGTCGTCCATAGCGCCGATGAACTCCTGGATCTCGTACGGGAGCTCCTCCGGCGTCGGCGCCGGCGGGATAGGGATGCCGCCGGCGCTTATCTTCCACCCCGGAGGGTTCCGCGTGTCCGGCGGCGCCATATACCCGGCCTCATAGAGCAGGCATGCCTCCCACGTCTGGAGGGTGCGCCGGCCGAAGCCATTCGCCGCCGCACCATCGCCGGGGTACCGCTCGGCCATGGCTGGGGGAGGGGAGCTATGAGAGAGTGTTCGCCAGAGTTCGGGCTGGTGGGCTGGGAGAGCCGTGAGAGAGTGTGAGGAACTCCGACGAGGGGTACGGCTTATATAGGCCAAGGTGGGCAGCGAGGGCGGGAGGGGTGTAGCGGCGAGGGCGAGAAAAGGGGAAACGGTAGAAAGTTAGTGCCCGTTGGTCCGTCGCGGGAGCCGAGGCGGCGGCGGCGGTGCTGCAATTCGGCAACGCGTGGCCGACACGACGGGCAGTTAATGTCCGTCTATCGCCGCGTGGTTCCTAGGATGACGACGACTCAGCTTCCTTCGCTGACTCGGCGGGTCCACACGCAGTTTTATTTTTTTTCCCGAGTTCGCTGCGTCCGGCGTTCCTAGTACATACTCGGGAACCTGAGTTCGGCATGGCTAGTCCGGACCAAAATTGGCCCAAATTTGGCTAAAAACAGGTTCCCGGGTACGCGACTGGGCCTATTTTCGGCGTCCGGACCGAAACTCAGCGTCCGAATCGGCGTCCTGGATAGGCGAGTGGAGATGCTCTAACCCTCACGCCAAAAAAAAATTCTACGTGGGCGGAAAATTAGCGAAGAGAGAGAGAGGATGAAAGCATCTCCTTACCAGATACCATTTACTACACGCAATCAGAGCAATAGATGATGCATTGAGTTATTTGTATACTACCTCCATTTTAAGAAATAAGTCGTACACGCATTCCAAAATAAAGTTTGACCGAATAAATAAAACAACTGATATTTGATTACATTGTATAAAATTAGTATCATTGAATTAATATTGAAACAAACTTTCCAATAATGCTAATTTTGTACCAACATCTTTTATATACTTAGAGTAAATCTTGTGGAAATGCATTGGAAAACGGGTGCGCCTTATTCCTTGAAACGGAGATAGTACAAAATTTTCCTAAAAAATCACGTTAAGAGACGACGCATTGGAAGTGCCCTAGTGGGCATTATTAACTATTCGTTTGGATTTATCTCATATATGTAGAAATTTGTCTCACATTTCTTTATTAATGATGTGCCACATGGTACATCCGTGTTTGTCTTATTTTGTCCACTCCAAACAAAAACAATACTCCCTCCGTTCCTCGGCTTACGGAGTAACAAACAACGCTCCCTCCGTCCATAAATACATGGGGTATAGATGTAATAAAAAAACTCAATGCTTTCTAAGTTCCACCAAATATATAGAAGTAAATATAAAAAGTTATAGCATTAAATAAATATTTTTTAATAAAGAGTATATATTAATATCGCAAAGCATTAAATAAATATATCATGAAAATATATCTTAGGGTGGATCTACTGATACTGATATGATACTATAGATCTTCATATCTTTTCTTACTAAATTTGTACACAATTATTTGTGGGTGGAGGGAGTAGGAATCTAGCCACACTATGCGTTTGTAGCAATTTATTACAATGATTTTCTTTCCAAGGATCTTCAAATTAATGACTTCACAAGACCTAGAATTTCATCCATAGAAACATTCCCTCATGCCACCAAAAATCCCCATGGGTTGTTTCTTAGATTCTTGGCAAGACATTGGATCTTCCATGCTAAAACCACTAGGCTAGCGCCGGCCAGCTCACGTTAGCTCCCCAACCCCAAGCAAGGAAGCCGGCTGGCGATCGAGCCGCCCCTTTCCGAACCCAAACTCGAGCTTGGACCCGAGCCCGGACCCAACCAAACCCTAGCTGCGAGCCTCGCTCCCTTCCCTCCCGTCCCCATCGGCGCCGTCGCCGGCTCGCCTCCTCCTCCTCCTCGGCTCCGCCTCCAAGTCCCAATTCCCAAACCCCCGCCCCGCCTCCCTCTCTCTCCCCCTCTCGCCGGCTCGGCTCCCGGCCCTCGTCTCGCCGCCGCCACCGATCCATCGGCTCGCTCCTCGCCCCAAGCTCTGCTGACATTTCCCGAGCTCCGTCGATACATCGGGATGGCTGACATGACTCTCCTGCCGGTCGCCGGCGACGGCACGGACGGCGGGGCCAGGCCCAAGAAGAAGAAGACCATGAAGTCCCTCTACCTCACCTTCTTCGAGACGGCCCCCGACGGCAAGAGCCGCGTCTGCACGCTCTGCGGCAAGGCCTACTGCCTCACCACCGCAACCGGTATAGCTCACCACACGCCAAAACCCAAATATTTTTCCTTTTGAAATTTCAGAACCTAGCAGCACACACAGCATGAACAACAAGGAGGCCTAGTACGCACATTTGTTTCCTTGAATTAAAAATGTTCGCTGCAGAATTCAGCAGCTGTTTCATTTGTACTCTCTGAACTGCAACGAAGATTGTTTAGAACTGCAATAACGCACCAACAAGCCAAAATCCTTCCTGAATTTTCAGAACCTTAGCTTACATAGCAAGAAGCCAAGAACAACTCCTAGCATACAGATTTGTTCCTCCAATTAAACATGCTCCTTACTGAATTCAGCATCTGTTTAGTTAGTTTCTACTCTCTGAACTGCGAAAAATGGACACCCCAGATGTATACATCCAGTGGTAATATGCTGCGTTGTTGTTGTTGTATGTTACAGGGAATCTGGGGAAGCATCTGAACAACCGGCACCCCGGTTACGACCAGCTCGATCACCTGCAGGGCGACCCTGCCCAAAGCACCATTTCCAGCATGTTTGCTAGAAACAAGAAACTGCACGCTCCGATGCGAGCTCGACCCCAAGCTCAGCCTCAGCCTCTGTCCCAAGTCCAGGTTCAGGTTCAGGCTCAACCGAAACCCCGTGCTCAGCCTAAGGCGAAGCCGGTGGTCGATGTCGACTATGTCAACTGGTTGCTTCTTAGGTGGCTCATCAGCTCCTCCTTCCCGCCTTCCGCTCTCGAGGACAGCATGCTCGTCGACAGTTGCAGGTATCTGAACCCGACCGTCAGGCTTTGGCCCAAGGAGAAGGCTCAGGAGATCACCCTCCAGGTGTTCAAGAGCATGAAGGAGGATGTCAAGGCGTCTCTGCAGCATGTCAGGTCCAGGCTTTCCATCGCCCTCGACTTTTGGACTTCTTACGAGCAGATTGTGTACTTGTCTGTCAAGTGCCACTGGATTGATGAAAACTGGGTGTCACAGAAAGTTCTGCTTGACGTGTGCCGGATTCGGTACCAGTGCACAGGCACCGAGATTTTGCGGGTTCTGTTGACCGTCTTGAGGGAATTTAACATCGATTCAAAGATCCTTGCTTGCACTCATAATAACAGCCAACATGCGATTCATGCTTGTCACGAGCTCAGGCGGGAGCTCGAGTCCCGTAAGCTCCCCTTCTGCTACATCCCCTGTGCTGCGAGGACACTAGAGATTATCATACAAGATGGCCTGAAACATGTGAAGCCACTTTTATCCAAGACCCGTGAGTTTATGCTCGAGACCAATTCAAACCACGAGATGATGCAGGATTTTAAGCACTGGACTGAAGTTTATCAAGAGGGCTCATGGAAACTGCCATTTGATCATTCGATAACTTGGAATGGCAATTACAATATGCTTGATGTAGTAAAGAAGGTACTGCACTGTCCACACCTGAATCCCATTTTCCATCATGGTTGATAGTTCTATTGTTCACTTTCAAAAAATGTTTTCCTTTAGGCCCCTAATGCAATGGACAGCACCATCAAGAAGTTTGAAGGCATGTTTGGACCGAGGGACTGGGTTCTCAGTGCCGAGGAGAAGTCAGTGATGAATTCATTGCACTCATACCTTGAGCCGTTCTATAAAACTACGACCAACCTTTGTACTTGCAAATTACCAACAGTTGGGCTAGTGTTCTTCTTCATGGACCATGTCTTTGAGTTGATCAATATCTGCCATAACAGCAGCCACCAAAAATTATTTGAGAACATTGCCAGAGACATGTCCAAGACAGCTCTTGACTTCACATCTCAAGCTTACAACATCTACACCTTCACAGCTGCAATTCTTGATCCAAGGATCAAAGGAGAGCTCATCCCTGACGCCCTCAACTCCACAAGCAACTTGGAGGATGCAAGGGACCATTTTGTCAGAGACTACAGCAGCATCTTCCAAGCAGCTGGAAATGGCTACAGCATCCAAGACAGCACTGAGGATGGTAGCGCATTCTCATTTGCTGAAGAGATAATTCGTAAACGCCGTCGTGTGAGCATGAGCACCGCAGCTGATGAGCTCACTCAGTATCTCGCGGAGCCCCCTGCACCAATTTCCACTGATGCTCTTGAATGGTGGAGGGGGCATTCCTCCCGTTACCCACGCCTCTCCTTGATGGCCCGTGATTTTCTGGCGATCCAAGGGACCTCATTGGATCCTGAAGAACTGTTCACAAGCAAAGGGGACAGCATCCACAAGCAGCAGTACTGGCTTCCTCTTAGTAGTATGCAGGCTACACTCTGTATAAAGTCATGGATGCAAAGTGGGTATCAATTCAATTTTCAGTCGACCATTATTGATTTCGAGAGATTAATCGAATCTGCTACTGCTCCTGATGCTGTAGATGGTCCGGTTCTTCTTGCTGAATGAATGGCCTGAAATTCATAGTCATAGATTTAGTTCAGCGGCATCTTTTCTATTTGCCTTCGGTTCTCATGTAAATAGTTCATTAACAGGTTTGTAGTGATTGCCGCATAGTCTCATGTTCAGAACTATGGCGATCAGCTTGTACTTCCAGAATCATGACATGTAAGAACCTTGGAGCTCATGGTAATCAGGAGAAAAATTGCAATTTAGGTTTGTTTCTTGGAAAGATCGCTTAATACTGTAAGTTGCTTGTTCCTTCATGTGATCAGGGGAGTCCTTTTGCCACCCTTGCCACTATAATGATGTTACTATTCTTTAGTCAGTTCGTTTCACTTTTCTGATGTTGCAGTATTATTTCTGCACCAGTATTGCAGAGGCTGGCAATAAACGTGTAATTTGATTGGTATAAATAACTAAATGCTAGAGTTTTGTCCAGAACTATATCAGTGGTTATACATCAGTTTCTGATCCAATGCTGATGACCAAAGAAAAAGATGTGTATCTGATTCTAAACAAGAGAAGAAAATATTAGATGAGCATCTTACCTTACGTGCATTAAATTCAAGTGATTTTATTGATTATTTTTCTGTTGCAGACCAAAGGGAAAGCAACTCGAAGTTTGCGAGGCAGGTAATGCTCCTCACGTCCTTGGTCTAGTTCAATCAAGTCTTTAATGATATGATATTCGCAGTCCCGGCGATTTTAATTTATGATCTGTACTCGGTAGTCACATGGGAATGGAACTGAGAAGTGGGAATAATGCATGCATAGCTAGATGGTGTGCAAGAATCTGTAGATTTTATTCTTCAGGAATGTGATCTCATAGAAGTACCGAAGTACAGAACAGACTGCCATGCTCACCAAAATGCACTCATGAGTCATGACACACCCCCATGTTTACTGATTCCATTTTGCATTCACCAGTATCACCATGTTATAAAACCTAATAAGTACAAAATTCTAGTAAAAATTTTGAGGGAAAAATGTGTGGAAACTTCTAATATTACGTCTTTCTGAGTCTTCCTAAAGTGGTTCTGTTAACATATCCTAGAAGTTATCAATTGTTCATTCTAGATGGTATATGTTGTTTCAAGAACACTCCCATCATCCTGGAAAAAAAAGAAAGAACTCCTATTCTTTTTTATTTTCCTTCTGCAATATTGAAACTGCATGTCCTTATGATGCTTGCAACACCAATTGGTTTGTATTTTCCTGGGGAAATGAACAAATCATGGTACAGTGTTTCCGTGTTGGCGTTGATTCATGTACTGAATGCTGCGGGTGCAATCAGGCAGCCATACACTTGTATCTTCATTCTGATTTGTTTAGCTCGTAGAATATATGGCAGCACACCCATTGTCAACAACTAAAGTAATGCAGTTCCCACATGGTCGAAACTGTGATCCGACCTTGGTTTTGCACACGACTGAAACCTAGAAATCTCTAGATCTTAGGACCACATGCTCTCACTGTTTTTTCTCTCTCAGCATTCAAGACACCGACCAGTTGCATGACACAGCACCCCCCTGCATCTTTTCCTGCCTTCCTGGCCATTACCACATTGATTAGGGATTGGCAGCATTTCGACAACAATGTTCCATCGTAATCATATCGATTATCTTCTGATAGATGATTGGATGAAGATGCTAATGACGGTCAGGCTCCACATGTCGAGCATCTGATGATGTGTTATCGCGCACTTAATGCAGTGTGATGATAGTCAGCTACAATCTCTTTCTTTTATTCAGAAGAATTTCGTGAAACTACTAGGCACTAGAGCACTTAATGGGCTCTATGATTTTTTTGCTCGGGCTCTTCCTTTATTCAGCTAATCAGCTCTCAAGTTTCTTGATTCAGCATTTTAATTATCTCAGATCTATGTGATCTGCGGGATAAAGATCATCGTTGGGACGTGCACTTATTTCTCTCATATTCTTGCACGAACTTTAGAAAGTTAGTGCAACTGCATATAGTTTCTTTTTTACATTTCATCTCAAACAAGATTCGATCGGCAGTTCTTTTTTCCTTTTATTTCTTCTTCACTCAGTTATCAACTTTCTTCATGCAGCACCTCAACTATTTCTGATGATCAACTTCTGTGTGGTTTACAAGAAAATTGCCGTGGGGTTGTTTGGTAACACAGCAACTTCAAATAAAACAATTTGATTCCTGTAGGAGAGTGGAATCTTTTTTAGCCTTTATATTTTCAGTAAACTTCACTTTCATCCGTTGCTTGTGCCGAATGCGAAAGGTTATCCATTTAAGTTTTTCTTCCACTTTTTACGGTCTACTTGTGCATTATTCTATATTTTACTCCATTCAACAGCCTTCCCCATCCTGACATCTTGGGCCCACTTATCAGAGCCTGTGCCAGGTGACTCATGCACCACATCACATCACAAAACATTGGGAAATTAGCTATTGCGATTATCTTATGTTTCCCATTTTAACTCTACATAGAGTGGTACCGACTCCTATCACTTTCTTATTAGTCAATCACATCAGGCGTGTGCTACATAAAAATTCTAAAAGGTGTAACTTCACTCGGTTGGAGGGATGGGTGCCCCAACTAGCTCCATATTCAGAGTATGTTTATGTTGATTGGGAATTGGGGAAACTCATGTATGCGGCGGGATTTGGTGGCCATGGGTGCGTGTGGACCATGTATGAGCTATATAATTTTAAAAATACTACTCCCTTCGTCCTAGAATAGATGTCTTAGATTTTTCAAATTTTAGATGAATCTATATACTAAAGTGTCTAGATTCATCCAAATTTTGACAAATTTGAGACATCTATTTTGGGATGGAGGGAGCAAAAAAAATATGGCATAAATCATGTGTAAAGAATGTATGCAGATATGTGTGCATCAAGTTTGGAACTAAAATACAGAAGTATGTGCCTTGTGCGAAAAATAAAAGTGTCCAAGTATGACAGTATAAGGATCGGATTTTTACTATGCAAAAAATAATAAAAATATTTCATTTTTTGTGTAGGGAACATATGATCTTATTTTTTCTTGAAAATTTGCATGAGTATGTATCACGATAATACATACATATGCAATTTATTTCAATTTTCTGAAATTTTGAAATAAGATATTAAAGATTATTTGAAAACCAAGTCCAACTAGACAGATGTTATCCTGGCTATTTTCGCTCATGCATGTTCTGATGAGTCTACTTTCTTTACACTTCCATAAAAAGCGCAACTATCACCATAAATTGAATTGTGATTCTAATTATCGTCTTTCACATTATTTTGATTTTTCGTGTGTGATTAAATTTAGTTGAAGGTACTTATTTTTTTATAAATTCGATGAAATTGGATCTGACAAAATCTATAGAATAAAAAAAAATAAAGCTATAATCTGAATTATGAATCTAATTTTTTGGTTGGAACATCTCTCACTCAATTTAGAGTTGAAATGGACAAGATGTGGTTTTTTCTAAGCTTTAAGAGTTTTCTTGTGAATCATTTTTATATTTTGTCACGCGGCGCCCAAGGCAAATGCCATATGGATCCGGAATGTGGGACCAAGCAAGTTTGGATGGGAAAAAGACCTCAAATATAGTGTAAAAGATGGAAATAATGCACCACAATGCAGTAAAAAAGAGGAAGGCATTTTTTGAACACATAAATTTTGACACATAGACACATATATGGGGTAAAATTGAAATTTACTCTTTATATTTCGTAGCAAGTTCTTTCACAAATTCTACAAAATGGCAGTTGCCAAAAGAAATTCCGGTTCACAGGTCGTCTCAAATGCTGGTAGAATTAGTAGTTTCACCTTTTTTTATTGGGAAATCGTTGTCCCAAACATGAGCATTCTAGGGTTGTCTTCCACCTCCTGTAATCACGCACTAACTGCAATTAACTCCAGTTGCATTATTTAACTGTTTGACTCGGAGAAAGAACGCAAGTAGCTGCATGATCTCCAATCGATGACGTGACGCTATCAATGTTTTGTAGCAGGAAAAAATGGTAGTGGGCAGAATACATGCTCTTTCAGCTAAGATCCCTGACAAATAATTGTCAATCTCGATCTAGACCCAGTGAAAAAAAGGAACAAATAATAGTACTAGTACTAGCAATACTTGCACGATCATGGATACATGTTTGTCCCACCGGCCAAAAGGCAATTAATTAATAAATCAAGTGTTTTGATATTAGTGTTTCGCTTTTGTCAATTCAGGATTTAGGATGGTTTTATACATTTATACTCTTCTATAGATACACCAAGTAACGGGAAGGCAAACGTTTTGCTCTTGATCTATCTTGTTTAGCCTGGAAATACAGTCTAAATTTACTGATCTGTTAGCTAAACATCATCTTTGTTTGCGCTTTATTAGCCTAATTGCAGCTGTTTTGAGCTCATCTATGTTATTCTGGTAATTCCTTCTCCTATAATTAAGATCCCTGACAAATATCCGTGAATCTGGATCTAGACACAGTGAAAAAAGGGAGAAAACAAAAATAAGATTTGCACTATCATGCATGCATACTCGTACCACAGCGGAAATGACAATTAATGATTGATTAAATACTATTTTGATCTAAAAAAAGGTTCACCCTGTACAATTCAGGGTTAGGATTTATCATATCATGCTTCTTTACGAACTCATCTTTGATTACCTATTTACCTTGTGGAAGAAGAACAATTTATTCGTTTGCACTTTATTGAGCTATATATGTAGTGGCCAGAACTACAATCTCTTATTCACAAGACAAGAACTGATCTACAAAAAAGGAGTGAAGCAAAAGCATGATCTTCCATAGATGTTTACGGAGCTTGTGCTCTCTTTTCTCTTCTTACATGCTCCAAGATCAACTAAAACTTTGATAATTTTTAACAAAGACAGCCTAGGAATCTAGGATTGATGCTGAGAAGACAGGATGGCGTCTAGGGCGTCCTTCACTTGAGACAGCTCCGGAGCTTTCCCTCCTTGCACCGGCCAGAACTCATCAGTCGCCAACACCTGCACAAGCAGGGTTACAGATTACAGATCAGACACCGGACTATACGTTATTTTTACAACATCATCAGATTTATAGGTAATACAAAAGTGAATTGTGTCGAAAGAGTGGTCGTATTGATGATAGACCGCCGCATACCTTGACTTGCAGCTGTAGAAACTTGACATAGTTGATTGCCTTCTCTAGCATGGTGACCATGTCCACCTACAGGAGTTGATTCCATCCAAATTAACAACAAATAATATATAACCAGGCCATTTTGACAAGAAAAGTTGAACTGTAGCATGTTCATGGTTTGCATGAGAAGAAATCATGGTAGACGCACCTTTGTGCCATTGGGCACGAGATCCTGCAGGACTTTGAGCCTCTCACTGATGCGCTCTCTTCGGACCTGCATATGATCGAGTGCCTTGGATTAGTTCAGTTCATCGAAACAATTTTCTGGCTGCAGTCTTGCACAAAAATAGGGAGAAATCGACTCATGCTGACTGTACTTTTGCAACAGCGCTTTGAGGATCCCCCTTGGTAGGGACAACTTTGGCCTTGCTCTTCCTGCCTCCTCCACACTGCTTCTTTGCTACCGCTTGCGCCTCACCGCCCTTCACATATGCACACAGATCATGTTATTACTTGCTCCAGTTCCATGCTTAATTCATGACTTGGTACAAGAGTATAATCGTGACACAGAGAGAAATAAGTAGGTACTCCCTCCGTTTGGAAATATAAGATGTTTTAGGTTTGTGAATGAGATGTATCTAGACATCTTTTAGTGTCTAGATTCATTTGAACCTATACACTAAAACATGTCTAGATACATCTCCTTCACAAACCTAAAACATCTTATATTTCTAAACGGAGGGAGTACTTACCGGGCATGCACGCTTCTGTGCCACCTTGGCCGGCGGCTTGACATTGCTCTCCTGGATTTCTGGGCTGGCGTCGGCCGACCCTGGGTTCACAAACCCAAACTTGGCTGTGCAGTGCTGGTCAGCCATGCCGTCCATCCAGAGCGCGCAGTCATCATCACCTGCGCCAGCGTTGTAAGCCAGCTGATGACCGACACCGCCGGCATGCTCAAAGCTGAGCACCGACGAGCTGGAGCTGGAGCAGGCGCCCGACGTTCCAACAGAGGCATTGTAGGCCCAGCTGTAGTAGTCGGCCGACGACCCACAACCGCCTTTGAAGTTGTCGACGAAGGCGAGCTGGGGCAGGGCGGTGGCGGTGTCATCGTCATCACCATCGACGACCACACCGTGGTAGCCGAAGAGCTCAAGGGACATGGAGGGCTCGTCGTCGTACATCGCCCGGAGCTCCCGTGTGGCGGCTCGCTTGCTTGCCATCAGCTAGGGAACTAGCTCTGTGTCACTGTCTCCTACCTAGGTGAGGTCGAGGTACTGGTGATGGTGTTTAGGGGAACTAGCACAGTTAGCTATCTAGGTTTTAGGGCAACTCTTGGCAGGTAGCTAGCTCTGTTAATGCATGAGACGTGCAAGCATGCGGCTACTTATATAGAGGGAAGGGTTCCTTAATCAAGTAGGTGGTAGTATGGAGCTTAATGAGCCAGCAAGTTGTGCCATATTTTAGCGAGGTTTTGAGCTGTCAGTGGAATATAGGGTGAAGTGCTAGGAGATAGAGCAACGAATGACATGCAGCATGCCAGCATATGCAGCTAGCTAGGGATACATCCATGATTAACTCCTTTCTTATGGTCAGCTAAGTAAGGTGATTAACTAGAAGTGGAATTAAAATCCGCCATGTTCCAGTGCAAGAGAGAGGAGCCACATAATTTACACTCCTCCACATCCGGGCTCTCTTCACGTGGCATTCAAAGCCAAGTTGATGCCTGTTTACATTAGTTAAACAAGGGAGGAGCTAGGTGGTGATGACATTGTGACAAACTTGTGTTATTAAATTCAAGCTTAGTATGCATGATGTGAGTAGAAGCATGCTACCTGGGAAACTGTAATGTAAATAATGAGCTGAGATGTCATGCTTCCATAAATGCGCTTCTCAACTTCCATTGCCATGGCTAACTAGGACATGTGTAAGATAGCCAAGAAAAATATGCATAGGTTTATGCTGGGTTATCTTAGATTATTTCCTCAGAATTATGATTGATCAGCCGTACGTGTATGAGAGTACATGTTTCTTCTATGTGTAGGTTTCACAATGGCAAATTATTTCTCAGGTTTAGGCACCTGCTAGAACAACACCAATGGTTGCAGTGAAAACAAGATTACTATCAGACTACTTCCTATGGCAGCGGATAATTGTATCTTGCATTCACTGTAACTAGCTTTCCATGAACATGAAACCATTTTTCTTCGTCAACCACCAATACAAATCACCAATGGTTACATGCGGCGATTCGTTGCTGACTTTACAGAACTCCGGAATATGGCTCATAAAACTGGATTTGTCGCAGTAAATTGAACCGAAGCATCCATGCATATGAGCATATCTTATGCACATGGAAAGTAGTTTGTTGTACACACGCACCTTGAAGAATAACTTGTGTCGGGTGATGTGTAGATAAACTCCAAGGACATCTACACGGATCAGGGTCTGCTCTAGCCTCGACGTGCGCTCACGTCGACACGGTAAATACCCCGTACGTGGCTAACGCCCTCCTAATTAATTCAGTCCTTGCAGTGGCCTTTCAAAGCTTCACATGGCCTAGCTAGCAGAGCTCAACACTGCAAGTGTCACATTTATTGCAAGCACATAAACAAATCCTTCTCGGTACACTGATAAACCTGGACGTGCGACGCAGTCGTGCAGCACCTACATACCCTACACGACCTACCCGATGGAGCTCCTCCCCGTGCATCTCGCTGCAGAAATACATATCAGAAACAACGTATAGGTACTATATGAAGTCATCTCCAGGACTACACAAGTATGTATACAATTATACTCCCTCTGTTTCAAAATATAAGATGTTTTAGATTTGTGAATAAAATGTATCTAGACATTTTTTAATAGTAAGTTCATTCTAAACTTGAGTGAAGCTATACACTAAAAGAAGTCTAGATACATTTCATTTACAAAGCTAAAACATCTTATATTTTGAAACGGAGGGAGTACATACAAACTCGGCTTGCATAAACAACTAGTGCATGCCTGTACTATTCCTTGTTGATCAGGTAGATGCATGGGGATATATGGCTGTTGCTTCAAGCAGCCAAGCATCTGCAGATCGATTTTTTAGTGAGGCTTTCGCTTTCTTATATGAACCATCTATTGATTTCTCTCTTATCTGAATTCTCTAATGGATGTACAGCTACTGATTATGATACCAAGGCTAGCTGCTCCTTGCCGACCTCCACACGCGTACCCACCCACCATCTTGTCCCCAATGGCTAGCTCAGTCAGTATATACTAATAAGCAATCCAGCGTTTCTATGATGTCAATGATATACTACTGACGGTACAATATGCAACTGAGGTTAATTAGAGACAAGAGTGATACCTTGTTGAGCCATGAAAACACGTGTCAACATCTGCTGCTTTGTGCTTACCTCTATGTACCCCTCTGGTTCAGATTCAAGCCTGCACTGCAAAACAGAACTTGTTCAAGAATTCTGATTCAGAAGTAATACTATGTTCATGAATAATTGTGTGCAGTATTAACTCTACCTAGTCATGTTACCCGCCAAAAAACAACTCTACCTTGTCACGCGACCCAGGTGCTCACATAAGCCTGGTAGTGCACGCATTCACCTGTCATCGGCTGCAGGATACAGCTCAACATATCTTACGAACAAACTCTTAAAATTTTCAATCATGGGACAGAAATTCAGTACAATTATGCAAGTCAATGATAAATCAAGATTCAGGGATTTCTAAGAAGCTGAGGAAGTGAGTCTCCTAGCTCCAAGATAGTATTTCTAGTAACTCTCTTCACTCTCTTTAGTCACACTGGCACACAAAAGCGCATTGCACCCTCAGCAATAACAGCACCAAAATAACCATCACAATTCACTTGAACAAAAATTCATAAAACATGACACGCCACCAGAAATTTGGAAAACAAGACTACAAAATGCAACTAGTAAGCTTCGTGTTGCATATATGACAGGCCTATCAGTAAAATAAGCTTAAGAAGTTAAGTGAGAACTTAGGACACTTATTTGGGCCTAACATTAAACAGACCATCCCTAAACTAACAGCAAAATCTAGTTAATGGGCCTCAATTGTGCAGATGACTTGTTAGTTTGGTTGCTCAAATAGCTTCAGGCTTATTGATATAACTCTATAGGCCAATGGACACGTTACAGGATAAGCCTAGAGGCCTACATAAACTGAATATGCAAAGCAAGTCTACAAAGAATTAATTCATTGACTGAATGGACTTGTTTCAACAGTTTAAAGCAGTTCAACAGTAGGCATGAAGTAAAAACATTCTCTTCGTTAGAGACAGATCTTCCAAGAAGCAGACACTTCCCTCAGAATAAATTGAACTACTGAACATTAAAATATGTCTAAGTTGCAGAGAATAAACTTGGTTATCTTATATGTGCCTTGGACCCCAGAATATAGCCTGTGTAATTATGCAGTACATCACTTCTGGCTGGGGCACCATCAAACTCGTCTGAATGCTCTTTGGCCTCGTACTCACCTGACACTCCAACAGGAATGCTGTTAGCGACTGGGCTTGGGCCAACGTTTGGGGAGAGAGAAAAGAGAGAATGAATGACATGTGGTCAACTATTGGGTAATGTGGCAGCCATATGGCGAATACCAGGGTTAAATTCAGTCCAAGGGACCAAAACTTGGCAGGAGTTGAAAATTGAATGCTATTGAGAGTTCAGGGTCCTAAACAACACACCATTTTAGAGTTTGAGGTTGCAATGTGACTCAGGGCAGAGTTTAAGGCTAAAAGTGGACTTCTGCGTTTACATAACTAAAACTATGATAATTGTCTCAACTGTCAGTTGAAATGCCAAATACATAGATAGATATAACGGAAGCGAGTACAGATGAAACAGCAAAGGGAGAAAGAGGGTGTATTCATGTTTAATAGATAAGGGATCCACTGCAGTTTCAACCATGAGCCACAGACTTCCAGTACAAATCAAATACCCAGAGATATAACTGAGATGAAGCAACAAAAGGTAATCCCATACTAGCAACGTACCATTACAGGAGTCACAAAAAACTGCATTAGTATCTAGTGTTCGACAGACAGAACATTACCAAGAGCCATCACCAACCGCCATTCACCTACTGGAGTACCCAAACACCTTGTTCTAGTAGACTGCAGTTACGAATCCATGCCTAACGAGGCCATCTGTCTGTTGAGTTCAGTATCAGCCTTCTTGAGAAACACATCCCAGCCACTCCCATCCCCCCAATCCAGCATATCATATGGCACTGCTGTCATTAATCCTGGCCTCACTGCACCCTGCTGCATCACCACTCTAAACTCTAGCTCATCCTCTCCTGTCTGCTCCTCCTCGAGCTCCTCCCATTCAAACATGAGCGGCAATGTATAGCCACCCCAAGGATTGAAATCAATCAGCTTCACCCGGCCATCTGCTCTCACAGACACATCAAATGTATAATTCTCTGAAGCAAACTGTGGCTCAACTACATCTTCAAAGAAATCCTCGATCTTCGGCTGCACCTCAGCCCTCCACCCAGGCAGCGAAGGGTAGTAAGCTGACGGGTCCCTCTGTGACACACCGACCAGCCTTTGTCCCCGCACAAAGCAGCGGAACTCTGACTCGGGGCGGAGGCCCGGGTACCACTTGCGGAGCGCAAGGTAGTACTGGAACCCATCTTCCAACCAAGCATCCTCCTCTTCCCGTGCATCACTGTCTGCCTCATCGCAACTGGGATCATTGAGAGGACCAGAACCATTGCTGCCCTCGCCGCCATTTGGTAGAGCACTTTTCTCAGCACCACTGCCCTCATCGGCATTCCGCCGAACACCCTCCGCACGCACGAAGTCCTGGCAGGAGGCACGCGCGGAGGCGAGGTCGTGCGCGATGCAGTCGGAGGCGCGGAGCAGCATCGCGACCTCGGCGAAGCAGGTGCAGCGCGTGGTGCCGTCGGCGGCCATGAAGACGGCGTCCTTGGGCGCGCTCCAGTTGAGCTTGGGGAGCGCGGCGCCGCCGAGCTCGGCGATGGCGGCGTCGACGGCGGCCTCGAGCTCCGGGAAGGCCGGGTGGAGCGGGCTCTCGACGTCGTCGTCTTCGTCGTCGGAGGAGTCTTCGAAGATGAGGTCGGAGGTGTCGCGGTCGAGGAGGGAGACGGGGTCGGTGATGTGGGTGTAGAGCGGCGGGAAGGGGTTGCGGCCGGAGGTTATCTCCGGGAGGAGGAAGGGGAGAGGTCCGTCTGCGTCTTCTTCGGGGGCGTCGGGGTCGGGGTAGGCAGTCTTGCCCGCGAGGTAGCGGAGGAAGGCGGCGGGGAGGGGGATGATGACGGTGGGGACGGTGTGGCGGCGGAACGCCGGGTACCACTCCTGGATCTGGCAGCGGAGCAGCTCTTCCAGCAGCATCTCCGATGCCTCCTCGACTGGTTTCGTCTTCGTGCGATGGGAGGTGGTGCGGCGGTGCTCGTCGTCGCCGCCGTCGGCTGCGCTCGTGGTTCTAAGGGTCTGGTCGGCCAAACCTATATCCCGCTCAATGCGGGGCGAGCGCGCGGTATGGGCCGGCCGTTAGGAGATTTTCCGTTAGCCAGACTGTATGTAGAACGTCTTTTCTGTTCGCCTTTATTTTTTATGGTTTTATTACTGATTCAGCTCCATTTTGACCGTTTCTTGAGGTTTTTCCTGATTTTACATTTTTTGTTTGTTTTCTTTTCCTTTTTGTTTCCTTTTTTTAGATTTTCATAGTTCTAATTTGAACATTTTAAACCTAAACAAATTTTAACTCCGAACAATTTTTAAATATGAACGAATTTCAAATTTTAATATTTTAAAATATGTTTTTTTAAAACCTAGAACATTTTCAAATTAAACAGTTTTGGATTTGAAAATTTTAAAAATATATTTAATTTTAAAAATAAAATAATTTTAAAATAAAATAATTTTAAAATAAAATAAAAGAAAAATAAAAAGAATACGAGAGAATAAAAGAGTAACTGTTATTTAAGGCGGCCTATGAATGACGGAAAAGCATCCCGCTTTGAGCGAGATATAGGTGTTGGTGCTTGACTGCTTGGTCCCGTTATGAATGCAACCAAGTACTTGCAAGTCCATCGAAATACAAAAGTACAAGTACACTAAAAACCTGAAGTACAATTTCACTAAAATAGAGGTACAAAATACACTAAACCCTGAGAGTATAACGAAGTACATTTTGAAAGTACAAAAAAATAAGTTTGTAGGAACCTATCAACATGGAATCTAGTTTTGAAGATCTTGATGTGAGGAGCTCAAAAGTGAAATCAGATCGTAATTTAGACGAATGGTTATCAAGGTATTTATTCGAATCATCAGATTTAAAAAAATATAAGCAGGGAAAACTGTCCTCTGACCCCTCTTGTATCCCCCATGTCTCTCATCCTAATACGACTTTGTTTCTTACTACAACGGTTGTCAAACATGCAAAGACTCTCGGGGGACCTCATGAGAAAGAGAAGACGACATTTGGCACAACAGGAGCATGCAAGGATAGACCTTTGTAATGGTTTTCCTTTTTAAATGATCTTGGCAAAACACTTCTACTAAGACCATCCACTATGTGAACCAAAAGCGGATGAAAAGAGACGATGAATCAGTTCAACACATAGTGGATCATCGGCTCAACAAGTCTGATAACGAAAGAGAATCAACTTCATGGTTCGATTCTTTGCATGAGTATGTGGGCCCCTTTGATGGAATGTGAGGGAGAAAGTCTGGAAAGAAGAGAAGAAGGCTAGTTGTTTATTCAAAACTGGAACCCACAGGCGATTCAATATATAGTAGTAAAATGGCTATCTATTTATCGTATGAATATTTTTTCATTGGATCTATTCAACATAGTGTATGGTTTAAGGCATCGATACTTTTGGATCCTAATCACGCATGAGTTAAGCATGCGAGTGCGACAACCGGTGAGCCGCGTGATCTGGTTGGAACCAGTGATGCAAATTTTTGAAAAAAAGAGATAAGAAGTAGAAGGGAATTTACCATGGCAACTTACATTGCCGTTCGTCCTAAGGAGTTGTGGTGGGCACGTTTTCTCAGTATAAAATCCAATACTATTTACTACATACATACGTTGTAGAAGCTAGGACCCTCTATAAAGATATTTAAACATGCTAAAATAGACATAATATAACTTACAGAACACTATAGCACATCTAACTATACAAAGTAGTCCATACGGTGTCGCCAATGTCTATGCTTTCCTTAGATATAGATGGCGTTTGGCTAGAATATATGTTCCAAACTAAATTTCTAAAATAGCATATTTCCATGAAAGAGTTCTAATGTTGGAATGGTGTATTCTGTAGCATATAGTACATTTTAATTATACCAAGATACAAATACAAGAAAATATGTGCAGTTATATAGTCAGTGTGTTTAGAGACAATATAAACAAATACTTGTTGACATTGCATAAAAAAATACTAGTTGAAATTGATCGTAAAGAATGAATACGTGGAAAAAATCAATATTTAGAAAATATGTATACAAAAGGTAAAAATGCTTAGTATAAACACGATACAATCATTAGTTTCGAATCATCATAACTAAAAAAATATTTTCTTGTTTAGGGCTTTCTTGGTAACATCCTTGTCCTTTTCTATAGGTCAGCTCGATTAGCGATTAGATACCGCCAACTGATTTTAGTTCATTCGGTTATTCCCTAGTGGGAACAGTAAAGTTGAGAGTGTGACTCATGATCTGCTTTCTTCGTGGCCATACCCTCTAGAGCCTTACTTCACGATGCGTAAAAAAATTCCAATACTAGTTTCCGAAGATTACCATGAACGAGAATCAAGTACGAGGCAAACATGGACAAATAAAACTTTGTTAGGTTTCATTGGACACTTAGATAATGCCGAAGTTTATGGTTGGTCTTGGTTTTAGAGACACAAAACTTCATAACTTGTCATTACTGGCTAAGCAAGCGTGGCGGATTATTTTGGACCCAGACTCTCTTAGTGTAAAAATTCTCAAAAAAACTTACTTTCCAAATGATGATCTAATGCAAGCAGAATTGGGGACTAGGCCTAGCCAAACTTCATGTCTGAGATGATATACCACCATTTTGGTATATGGCCCACAAACATGCTTGAGCAATATTTCCTGTCAATGGATGTGGAGTTGATTAAATCAATACCAATATGCACCACCCCACAAGAGGATTTTGGGGCTTGGCAGCTCGAGAAGACTGGTCTATTTACTGTTCGCTGAGCTTATAGAGCTCTTCTGAATACCAAGAAGGTTAGCAAGGATTGGTTGGAAGGTAGACAATCTAGCTTTTCTTCGACGGTTAAGCAGAAATAATGGACGAAGTTGTGGAAAAATAAAGAGTGTGTTTGGTAGTTCGGATGAATCTAGAATACCTTTCTCTCCTCATACATGTTGACCTCAGCCAAGTTGGTTTGAGATTCTTTCATGTGTTTGGTAGCCCGTATCTATTAAGATATGTTGAGCTGAGATGTTGTTTGGTAGCCCATGTCTATTTAGGCATGCCGAGCTCAGACTGTGTTTGGTAGACTGCATGTGTGTGAGATGTGGTTACCTCTTCCAATAATAATTGAACCGATGCAAATTTCAACAAGTCAATAATAATTTCGGCAGATAATAAGCACCAAATTTGCAGCACCAAAACAACACGTCATGCATAATAAAATCACAAATTTGTAGTCCATAATGATTGCTCAATAGTAGATTCATATAACAAAGTCTGCATGCATTTGTTCTCATTAGCATTACAAAAGAGATAGCTTTCGAGTTGCATCAACCCATAAGACGTTAAACAAGATCAAGATTTTTAGCTATAATAGGCCTCATGAACATCAACTTCCATTTTCATGAAATTAAGGACTTTACCCTTATGCTCCATCAAATAATCTAAAACAGTCAACCGTTTATCCATCTCGAATTGGGTAAGGTTCATCACAGTTTTGCACAAATCAGGATGTGTTTTAGTATGGCAAGTGTTGTTGATAGTACCAACCACATCGTGTAATGCTTTCGACATGTTGGTGACCTATATCATATTTTCCTCGGCCAAAATAGGAGTAGAAGCCCTCTTTATCTTCCTATTTGAGATAGAAGGTGAAGGAATAGTGACATTAATGCCATGACTACCAAAGCCATATGGGGATTCACCTTCCACAAAGCCTTCTCCATGGGTTTGTTGGCTCTCCAAATCAATTGGTTTCCCTGGACGCTCTAGCTCAATGGGTTTTCCCAAGGCTCATTAGACCCCATTGCCAACTTACCTGTAGCTAATTTATTGGCAAAGTTAGTTTCTATATATTCAAAGTTGGCAACTGGTGTGTTTAGAAATTCAACTTCCTTAGGAGTATCCTACACATAACATCAAGAACATATTTTAGCACTAATGACATAAAGTACAGATTTCAACACTAATGAGTAATGACAGATTTTAGCAATAACATGACATACCTGAGTGTGACCCAAGTAATGTTGCTCTTCCAGCACTAATTAGCTGCCTTCATTTTCTTGCCAAATCATACATCTAAAGAAATAAAAACAAATCATGTTGGTACTGTGACATAACAGTGAGGAAAGCATTGTCACACAATGGCATGAAACAAATACACGCACTGAGAAAATCATGTTGCCAAATGATTCATTATGCTCAATATACTGTCCACAACAAGACAAATTAATTGGGAAAGGAAGGCAAGAAGAGAAGGCAACGGTTTTGCTAGTACCTTGCAATCACACGTAATGTTGTCGGTGTAGACGAGGCCGGGGGGAGGTGCATATGGGGGCGGGGGAGTCCTACTACAGCGCCGAGGGGATGAGGGCTAGGAGAGATTTCAGTTGAGAGAGAGAGAGGCGAAGAGGCTCACTGGTAATGGGATCTAGGGGCGGGAGGGATGGCGGTGATGCGCTGTGGGGGAGAGCGAAGAGAGAGAAAGAAGAAACGAGGGCGGCTCGGGGTCAGGGGGTCGAGGTGGTTTCTCTAGCGGGGCTGGGTGGGCCAGGCGGGGGATTGCACGCAGGACCGATTTTTTGGGATGGACACGACAGGGCTGAGGTGCCTTTCTTTTGAAAGGAGTATATGTTATTATCGCGAAAATACCAATTACACGGGCTGAAGTGCCTGTCCTGGAATATGAAACCCGACGATTTTGGAGGTTGTTGCTTATCGCGAGGGCCTTGCTTTGGCTGATGATCTTCAGCTACATAGGTGTGTTGTTTCCTCTGGTTGTTTGGAGGTGATAAAGCTTGAGGAATAACTCCTTGACTGAATATGCTTCAGTCATTAGAGAAATTAAGCATAAAAGTGAGGGTTTAATAGATGTATCCTTTATTCACGAAAGAAGAACATCAAATGTCCATGCCTAAGATTTTTAGTGTGTGTCGGCTTCAGGATTATACTATTAAATATGTGGCGGATCATGGTAATTCACTACATTTTAGGAGAGGAATTCATGGAGAGCTTAGGGTGCAATGAAACTCTATCTTCTTAAAAATTCAACATATTCATTTGTGTGGGGAGCCTGATGAAGTGGAGTGAAAATTTACAGGGAACATAATGTTTTCTACCAAGTCTATGTATGAATTCCTGGAGAGAAACCTGGCTGGGGATAATAACAAACTCCTTTGGAAAGCAAAATTACCTTTGAAAATTTAGATTTTTTATTTGGCAGATGCTCAGAAATGCTATTCCTAACAGAGAAAATATGCTCATGAGAAATTGGCATAGGAACCCTATGTGCTCTTTCTATAATCAAGTGGAGACTGTGAATCATTTTTTTCCTGCTCAATTGCTAGAGTTGTTTGGAGGTGTTGGGTAAACTCTTTGATACTTTGACGTGCCCTAAAAATTACTGGCAAGCTTTGTGCTGGCTTTATCGTTTTCTGTCTAGGGGTTAAAAAAATCAGATTGGGATTGCTGCACTGTGTGGGCAATCTGGACCATCAGGAATAAGGTTACATTTGATGGGTAAATTTTGCGATCTCCTATCGAGACAGTGTGTACAATTTTATCTTTTTGATATATTGGGCATGTCTGAAGAAGGATGGCGACAAGGATCTGATGATCAACAATACTAAGAAGATGATGAAGTTGGCGGCTGATGTGGCGAAAGTGTCCATGTGGAGGACGGATGGGTTGCTAAGGATTGATGACTGATGCATCTTTGATAGTATCTGGTGGAGCCTTTGTCCCTGTGTTAGGTGTTGGAAGATCTGGATCTCTCTTCGTCTTTGGCCTTGGAAACTTGCAGTTAGCTCGATGGTTGCTCTTTTGTGCTGGTGTTTCTAGCGGTTTGGTTGTAATTGCCTGTCGTCTTACTGGCCGGATGTTGGTTTTCTAAAAAATGTAGGTGTTAGTTTTTGAGTTTTGGTGGTAGTAGGTTTTCGTCCTATAGAAGTTGTTTCGAGATCGAGCAGTTTCAGCAGGTTTCCTACTAGTGCCCCAACTCATTTTTCTCTCTTTCCGTCCTCCTCCTCCTCTTTGTAGTGAACTTTGCATTTCTGTTAAGCAATTAGAAAAAAGGGTTAGCCTGGTTGGAAAAAGATTTAGCCTGTAGCTATCTAGATTTGATGAATGGATGCCATATGTGGCTCCTGCAATCTCCGGTCATTTCTGTTGTACCAATGATTATTGAGTAATGAAGGAGAATTTTGAACCCTAAAAAAAGTACTACGACGCTTTCGCGGCAGAGAACGGAAGCAGCGCATGGAGTTGGCATCAAATTTGCTGAAGTTTGAACCTGTCCGTATTCAAGTGTCAGAACAGATTTTTGAAGATCTCTTGGCCATAACACCGAAATAAGCGAATGAAATTTCCGAAGATGTTCCCACAGTCCAGAGTCAAGTACGTACGAGCTTCTTCCCACGGCTGAGAACAAAAAAAAATCAGAGTACGGTCTTCGGGTCAAACCAGCCACGTGGCGCGTCACCGTTGGATGGCAGGCTGGGCCCACGCGAAACCGATTTGATCAGCGCTGTCTTCTAGCGCCCAGCGCTAGTTTCCTGCAGTGCGGGCGACGACCCGTCAGTCGCCGTCGCCCCTGCCCTCCCGGTCAAGCTGGATGCTCTTGCACGGCCGGTGACTGCACCATCTCCGCCGGAGATTCTCCGGTCACCATTCTCTCCAGTGACGGACATATAAACCGCGGCCAATTGTCTCCGTCTTTTCCATTATAATTTCACACGCCTTTGTGAATTGTGAGTGTAGACTACACTGGCTCTGGCGCTTCTCCATCGTCTCAATCGATCTTTCCTTCCCCGGCTTACCACAGCACAGGACAGGACACCGCAAGCTCTCCGCCGCCCAGCCAGCGCCATGGCGAGGCTCCTCCTCTTCTGTTCGTCCTCCACGCCTACCACACCACGGACGCGGCAGCGGAAGCGGCGCGTCTTGTCCAGCTTCTCCTCGTGGGCCTCGTCGTCGCGGCGGCCGTGGCGTCGCTCTGAACCACGCACGCCAAGGCCAAGCTGTGGAAACGACGCGGCGGCGGCTCCGGTGGTGGAGGCGGCTGACGGGGGCGGCGCTGTCCCCAGCGGCAGGAAGCGCATGCTCGCCTCCAGCCTGAGCGGGATCGGCAGCAAGGCGGCGGCCATCGCCAAGATGGTGTCGTCGAACAGGCGGTCTCCGGGGTCGGGCAGCAGCAGCGACGACGAGGAGGAGGCGGCGGCGGTGGAGGACGAGGAAGCCGTGTGGAGGAAGGCCATCATCATGGGGGAGAAGTGCCGGCCGCTCCAGTTCTCCGGCCACATCGCATTCAACTCCGACGGCAACCTGCTGCCACCGGCACCCGCCAAGAAAGCCGCCGCCGATGTTGCCGAAAATTAACATTGTCCTATACGGGGGATTTTGGAGAGTCAATCTATTCAAGTATCGGGTGTAATTTTGTTTTTTCTCATATTTTGCGCGCTCTACATGCATTGCATGTACGTGCGTGAAGATAAGGATCGGCGCGTCCGGTCGCACGCGACTGCTGATGCAGATGCATGTACGCGCGTGACACGCGACAGAGTTATACGAAAAGTACGTCTGTATCGGTATGCTCTTGATCATATCATGTGTCGATTTTGTATAATACTCCCTCTGTTCAAAGAAGGTGGCTAATAATCTCAAATAAAAATGTCAATTTATCAGCGGCGACGGCCCAATGCAAGTTGGTCTTATCGGCGGCATCCTAGCGCTTCATCGCTGACATGAACACTTCCCTGATTGGGACGTCCTAGCTGAAACTCTGGCCGGTGGTTCGGGAGAAGGGTTCGCGCCGGGACGGAGGTCCCTGCCTCCTTGTCGTGGGAGGGACCATCACGAACGTGGTCCACGTTGGAGCTGCCATGACGATAACTTTTGGTGGGGTCTCCCAATGTGATTCATCTCGAATTGCTCGTCGGAGGGAGAGGGGTGGTGTAACACCCTCAGAATCGGACCTATGCAAGTTTGAGCAAAATTTGCCAAACCGCGTAAAGCGATTCAAAGTCTGTACCAGCACTTTCGTGCGGGTGGAAAGCAATAATAACATTCTGCGGTCGCCGATGGGACCCGAGCAGATATATATAAATGACTCAAAGAGTCAAGAATACAACTATACGGTACAAAGATCCAAATCACCTTGAAAGCGATGGGCGTCCGACTACGGACAAGATGCAAATGGGGCTAAGAGTCCGAAGAATAACCAATGGCGTCATAACCCCGCCAAGCGGAAGGGTAACCCCGCTAACGACGTCGATCTCAAAACCCTTAAACAAAGGTGCCGACAAAGGGCAAGGAAAAAGAAGGAGCGTCAAGATCTTGAGGCAGATTACGGCGAGGCTAGAATTGGCGGTCTCGCCTACCTAGGTATGGTGGATCAAGCGGCAAAGACGCACTAAACAACCTATAGAGACTCGATACAAGCGGCGTCAATCGAGAGGTAAGAAGGACCTATTCGAACCCACCGATACTACCATCAAACAAACCCATCTGGTGTTTCCTCGAGACCAAACGAAGTCAACCGAGGAACTCACACAGTTGGCAGTTTTACTTATTCAGTTATTGTTGCAGCAATTACTAGTCAGGTTTAGATAATCATTCTGATAAAGTAAGCAGTGGGCACTTTTAGTTAACCATTCCGTTATAGTGGCAGCACTTACTAGTCAGATACATTTAACATGAGATAACCCATAAACCCAGCAGTTGTTGGTACTTTTATTCAGCCATTCCGTTGTAGTTGCAATACTTACTAGTCAGATACAATTGTCGCAAGCGACAACCAAACAAGCAATTGTGGGCAGTATTAATTAGCCATTCCATTATAGTGAAGCTGATTACTAGTCATTATAAGTCAAATTTATAGCAGTAAACTTTAGTTATGCTTGTCTATGATCGAGATACTGTGCTCCAAGTCGTCCATATCCGCGACACGGCTTTGAAAGTTTTACCCGGCGGTGCACCAATAGCAACACACGCCGATCAACCTCAAAAACCAAATCAAAACCCAACGAGGCTTTCACGATGAACAATCACAGATTCAGAAATATTTGGGGGCCACCTTAAGTAGAATCCATAGCGAGTAAGCAAGCTCGAGACGGCCTCAAGGTTTGGCTAGACGGTTGTGAACGATCGGAACCCCAAACGGGCTTGCTTGTCGACACCGCTGGATTCGTGGTCCGATCCTAAAGATGACAGTGTGCGTTACCTCGCAATCGTAAATAAAGCGTAAAACATGGCATAATGCAGGATCGTAAATAAAACCTCAAACTAGTTTGTGGCCCCAAGAAATAAGAGAATCAAGCTCGCTCGGGGTCCCATATACCTCCGGATGTGGATAGCGCGATAAATCAAGGAACAGTATCAAGTACTCGGGGTCTTACGGACACAAGTGGGCGTTGAAACCAAATATTATCTATCACCCACCGATGCCTCCGCTTATTTCAATTTTAGTTGTTAACAGAAATTAAAGTGACGATAAGTAAAACTAGAATCATCTCCAACATCAACATGCGGCAATACTTCACAAGCGTGGCATATGACGACACATCAAGACTTGAGCAAGCAACTACGACGCCGCAAGTCCAACTATCTACCAAACAACAGGTAATAGGGTGTGTCCAAGGCAATATAGGGCTGCACGGTATATCACAGGTACGGAAACTAAAGCATCGCAACACAGATAGCAGTAGATCAACAGGAGGGAATAAAGACTATAAAAGTAAGATAGGTAGAAAGGGGGAGATGCTCGCCTGAAAACATTGTCGAAGGGTTCAACCGAAGATCGGGGCGGAGCTCACATCAACTCAACGGCCTTATCCGCGAAGAAGCAAAACACTAGAAGAAACACCGGATGCAATATTTAATACAACGGCAGAAGATCGGCATGATGCATGTATGATGCATGGCATGGCAAGGTGCAATGCAATTAGGTCATATTAAGTGGAACCGGGGTCCCGACAATTAATTATATGGTGCAAGTTATTTAGATCCCCGCAATTTAAATGTTGTTTTAACATGGCAAAAGTTAGCACCGGTTCGCTACACAAATTTAAATGAGGCCAATATAAGACTAGATTTGCCCGCATATGGGCCCCATATTTAATTATTAGGTGAATCGGCATAAGGCCCCTAAACCAAACAACATGCATGCAAGATGAATGATTAATAGGCAACAGTTGTTATTATGTTATAAAATAGGGTATCGAGGGAAAGGGTCACACATTTAGGGTTCGGCGATCTTGTTAGGGTTCGACGAACTTGGGGTTCCGGGGTTCGGTCTCGGGTCGTGGTTCGACGGACACGGTCTCGGCGGAAGCGTTCTCGGTTTAAGGGTAGGTCTTGGCGTTCGAAGCCGGACTTGGTTGGCGTCGGCGCGCCGGATCTTCCGGTCGGTGTCGTTCTTGTCGTCGCGACGGTCTTGTCGGTCATGTTGACGATCTGGCGTTCGAAAGAAGTACTCGGTAACCGTGATGATCTTGTTGATCCCATGGCGGAGGCCTTGGCGCCGGATCGGTCTTGGATCGGGCATCGGGTCTTGGGGTTCCACCTTGATTATCGGGGCGAACTTGGGGCTCGGCCGGTCTGTGGTTCCAGCCGGAGTGCTAGATGTTCCGGGATGGAGTTCTCGTCGGGGATTATCCGGACACCTTCGGCTCGGTACGGCCTTGCAGTCTCGCGCCTGTGGTCTTGCGCGGTTCTTCGGGGTCTCGTATCCGTGATGGCGGTAGCGACGCTTCACGGTCTTCGGACGCCGGGACGGAGAGCTTGGAGTGTCGCGGTTCCATGTTGTTGTCCCCTTGCATCGAAGATCTTGTCGGTGCCGGATCATATGTCCTGTTCATCCTTACCGTATCCACGTCCACAACATCAACATGTACACCCCAACAACTTCTTCAGAACAAAACAGCACCAAAGTGGAAGTCCCAGGTTCGCTCGCGGCAGAGGAGGACGATGGGGGTCGGGGCTGGTTGCGTGGGCGCGTACCTGGGGTGGGGCCCAGGGTCACGCGGGTGGGGAGCGTGCGGTGCGTGGGTGCGTGTGGGGGAACCAGGTGTGGGGCTGCTGGGGGGTTGGTGGTGAGGTAGGCTAGACCACTTGGCAGCTAGGGAGTGGTTAGGGAAGAGGGGAGAGATGAGGTGGCGTTTTGTGATTGGGTGAGGTGAGGTGGCCAGGGGGTGTGGGTAGGATAGAATTTGGTGGGACTAGGATTTAGGTGGGGGCTGATTTAGTTTTTGTGTTTGTTTGGTTCTCTTTAATTTAAAACAGAACCACTTTGCAAATAGTTTTTAGGTGAAACAAAATATCCGATACCTTCGGGGTTTTGCCTTTTATAATAAAGAGGGGTATTTGTATAATCAGAATTGGGCTTTTCAAATAATGCAGACAAACAATGCATGATGATGACGATGCAATGCACAAAAACAACGCGATTTTCTAGTAGTGGTTTTGCGGGATGCCACAGGTGGTGCGGCGGGGGAGAGGCGATTGCAACAAAGGACTCTAGGATGTAACCCTAAATCCCCATTGCCCCGATATAGAACGCGGGGAGGGGGGGGGGGGTGGGGTGGGCTAATATCCATGCTAGGTTTTTTCGGATCTGTTTAGAGCCTATAATAGACCCAAAACCAGAAAATGACCGAAGTTATTCGGGATCTACTAGAAATGCTCTCCTTTAAATGATATCTATAGAGGACTAGTTGAGTGCCCGTGCGTTGCCACGGTTGCTCTATTTTTTTCATAGGTTAAACAAAAATTTCAAACATATACAGAATATAGCTATATGTTACTAAAAACTTACTGTCCCACTTTTCTTGAATTTTATTTTGGTAAAAACTAATAGGATGACTGCATACTCAAACTATGTCGACTTCCAACCTATCAACACCCTTTCTTCGATTTGCAACCAATCAAGTATACTTCTCCTATAGCTTATATAGTCTCTCCCTCCCCACTCAACTATTTCTACATGTGGTTATGTGTCTCATGTCACAACTAAATTTATGATATCATGGACTAAGAAAACAAATTATACTTACATATATAGTATGGTGCCTACCTTCGCTAAAAACAAAGTAGCATGTGCGTTAATTCTGATGTTGGACGAGCTCTCTCTGGAGCTTCCACTCCACCAATGGTGTGGGAGTAGTGACCAAATCTCTTTCTGGTCACATTTTTTCTCTTTCTACCCTTTCTTCAGTCAAACACCGCTCACCCCGACCGCATTTGACAAATGGAAGCACCTGACTTTCAATAGGTTTGATGGTTGGGTTAGTTTCTAGGTTTACACATCCTGCAGCAAGATCGTCTGCTTAATTAGAGCAAACAAAAAATTAGTTCTCCTTGTAAGTTGGCACCACTGAAAATCCACTACACCCCCAATAAAATCATCAATAGTTGAATGGATTTCTTCGTACTTTCGGCTTGATCAACACACAAATACTCTATGCCACTAATTAGTAAAAAGCACAGTAATAGACAATCCATGACCGAGAACGGTAGTTTGTTTGAAAGAGGAAACCATCATCACGATTATGACCACCTCAAGCTCCCGGTAAAATATTACAGAACATGGTCGTGTAAAACATGGCTGATGAGGTCATTTAATTACATATATAAACATATTTTTTTACCAAGCAAACCTTCACACCGCTAAGAACCAAGGGACATTTTTTGGAAAAACATATACCTCGAAAGTTGTCTTCCTACAACCAAGAAATAGTTGAGCTACCTAAACTTTAATAATTTGCTAGCTAAATATGAGTTTGTTGTTATGGAACAATCAGCATATAGACAATAAAAAAATGTTGGTTAAAGAGTCGAAAAGTATACTTCACCGAAGTGGAACACGACACCATCATGGTTTCATGTAATTTTTCAAAACATGTTTATGTAATATTAATAAAACATGGAGGTAACCAACTCATAGTACCGTTAATATAAATACAATAAATCAGTCCAACTAAAAACTAACTATATCAATTTATGCATAATAATTTCTCCAAAATACACCAAAACAAATTATTGATTTTTTTTGTAGTACTCTCGTGTTCATGGGAAGCGGCTTACATTGCTAAATCGAGCAGTATCTGACCACTTTCACTCTAACCTGGCATGGAAGATGATAAAAGAGCAAGTGTAATTACCTGTTGCTATGATACATGTCCTCTGTCCAACTTAATATTTCATGAAAAGACCATACTTGTAGTTGTGTAGGAGAACGACGAGCTCCTCTGCTACCACTTAGGTGAGTCGAGCCTGCAAATAAGACTATATGAGTGGCACTTTTCAGTCGATCAGGTGAGCATGAGGCAGGTGGATTGCACTGGACTACCACGTCGCGGCTTGTGCTCAATTTACTGGAATCGACGAAGATGTTGGACCACCCCATGGCCTTGGCCTTGGAGACCAGGTCCCTGAGCTATGGCATCTTAGATATGAAGAACTACAACAATGCTGGTTCCAACCTCTCAACCATCCTAAATGGTTACACCTACACAAATGAAATCAAATCGATCATGGTGGGCGTCAAGAAATCAGAGTATAGTGGTAGTAATCCATCTAAATCGATCGATCACGGTGGATAGTACAAAGTAGCAAGGTGGAGTGAAATGATAATTGTACCAGATGTCCAGGTGTAGTCTACATGGTAGGTTTGGATGGCATGGGCGATGCAATCGTTTGATGTGTGGATGTACTTGATGAAAAGGGTCAGCCGACATGGAGAACAAACTTGAGACAGTCGACGTAGGTGGTCTCATCAACAAACACAACATGTGTCTCGCCATATCCACCACGCCATGACGAGTTGAGCGGCCGAGGCCTCATCGACGCAACGACTCGCATCTAGCAATCTATGTCGCGCAACTATGAGTAGAGGTCTAGCATGCTACAGATGGTACGCCTGCCGCGCCGCCTCGTAGGACAGCAGTAGGTACACCTTGTTGAAACTTTTGCTAGGTTGTACAATTGAGAGATTAACGAGACAATGGATTAGACCTCGATTCTTTGTTACTAAAAAGAGATTGTATTCTTATTTATTTTGAAGGCGATCGTGTCTTGATTTTTTTAAGGAGATTGTGCCCTCATTTTTTTTCGGGAGAGGCATGCATTAATGACGAAGGGATTGAACCCAGATTTTTTCTTAGTAGCGACGTGATTTGCGTCCCGATTATTCCTTGTTTGCATTTGGGCAATTAATTTCGGTATGATTTCCGGAGATTGCACGTCTCATTTTTTGGGAGAGTCCTTTCTTAAAAAAAAAAAAAGACCACCGTTATTAGGAAGGATGAGATGGTAATGGCATGCCGATTTGTTTTGCCAGCGGTGGGATTGCCATGGAGTAGATTGGATGGTCCTGATTGTTCCAATGTTTGATGTTAAAGTGAATGTTGGACGTTAAAGTGGACGTACCAACACCAACTTCTTTTTAATAGTAAAGATAGCGAAGAACGGCAATTTCACATTGGCCTCCTCCTGCTACTGTTTTCTGTAGTATAGTGTACTGTTACTACAACCGTGGAAACAAATTAGGCCCAGATTTTTAAGGGCTTACCGGGCCTATTCACCATGGGCCTTACTGATTATGCTCACAAACTGAGGCCTCGATTGCTAAATAAGAGAATCTAGGTCTTGTTCGGAGAGGAGACTTTGTGGGGCGGTAAATGCCGCTTGAAGCGGCACAACCACCGACCACCACTTGAAGAGGGTGTGATATAGGCCGGCCCATTACCTCCTCGGACAATGCTGATCTGTTGTACGTGTTTATTTCCCTTCTTTTCTTTTCGTTTTTTTTAATCTAAGCAATTTTTAGATCTAAAGAACATTTTAAAACATGATTTTTGAAAACGTGATTTTTTAGAAAGTAATGAGAATTTTCTCATAAAATCATGAGCAAAAATTCAAAATCATGAACCAATTTTATAAAATTTAAATCAACTTTAAAAGGTTATGAACCAATTGCAAAATCATGAACCAATTTTAAAATCATAAACTAAATTTCAAAAAATCATAAACCAAATTTAAAAATTCATAAACCAATTTTTAAAAAACTTTAATTTTTCAAACATAAAAAAGAAAATCAAAAGGAAAAAAAATAAAAATAAAACCGAAAAGAAAACAGGAAAAAGAAAAAGAATGAAAAAGCAGCATTGCTGCGAAATGGGCCAGCCCACACAGAGGGATCCCCTGTGCGGCGCAATCCGGACGCACCACACTGAGCGGCCATTAGTATTTGGTGACTTTGTGCATATTAGACAAATGATGTATCCCACAAATGTATTTGGTGACTCTAGGATGTAACCCCAAGTCCCCCACTGACCCCGATATACAACGGCGGGGTGGGCCAATATCCATGCCAGGTTCTTTTTGGATCTATTTAGAGCCTACAATAGACCCAAAACTAGAAAATGACCGAAGTTATCTGGGATCTACTAGAAATGCCCTTACTACATATAGAGGATGGCAAAGATTTCACATTGGCCTCCCGATGCTACTGTTTTCTGTAGTATAGTGTACTATTACTATAACCCTCGAAACAAATTAGGCCCAGATTTTTATGGGCCCATCGGGCCTAATCACTATGGGCCTTACTGATTGTGGGACTCGGCTGCTAAATAAGAGAATATAGGTCTTGTTTGGAGAGGAGACTTCGTGCACATGGCCAAATGATGTATCCCACAAATGTATAAAATATCAATTTTAAATATCTTATATTATGAGCTACACAAAAAATAAAAGGAATGTCGATCTAAGTATGCATGGTTTCAAATCTTCAGATTTTATCTGATTTAGTAAATTTTGTGTAGCCTATAATATAAAGAATTTCAGGTTGCGATTCTGCATGCTCGTAGAATATAACATTGACTATACGCAAAATTTAATTTTAGATTTTTTGAAACTTTTCAATATAATTTCCGAACATTTTTAAACGAAGGAAAGGAAGCACCGGAGCTCGTGAGCCAAAGACACTCTTGTTCGCTTACAAAAACAGTGTTTTCTTCTAAATTCAGCTTTTTTAACAGAAATACTCAGCTTCTAATTTTTGAACATCGTGCTTGCATTTCCACGATCATATATACGAATTAAAAATACCTACATCTAATCAATACGATCTCACCAATCGAAAGAAATTGAAGACATCAAAAGAGAGCAAGACCAAAACTACAAACAAGAAATTTAGCGCCAACCGCATACTATTATTACAGGAACGCGCGGCGAGAAAACAGTCGTCGCGCTCGCGAGTAGACAGACAGACCTGTCTTGTACGTCCGCGAAACCCCAAATACACGGTCCATATGCAGATAGATGCATAGATAAGCGCACGTACAAATACGAGTGCAAATTACACGTACACAACCAAGCGTACGTACGGAAAATTAAGGAACAGCACATATTATAGTTGCTGGCTAATACAGAAGCTTTACTTATTGTTCACCGGGTTAATTAAGCTGTCGGCCGGAAGGAAGGTAGCTCCGGTGAGCATGCGTACGTGCAGCTGGCGGCGTAGGGGGCTTGGATCAGCGTCGGCGGCGGTTGGCGGATGGCTCCTTCTGGGAGTTGAAGTAGACGACGGCGACGGGGAGGCCGAGCTCGTGGTGGTAGGCGAAGGCGCGGGTGTTGAAGTAGGGGCGGTCGGCCGGCGGCGCCGCGTAGCCGTCGACGAGGCGCGACTTCTGCTGGAAGAGCACCAGCACGTAGCGGTGGATGCCCACCGGCGGCTGCGGCCCCATGTACGGCACCACCACATCACCTGCGCGAAGCAAATATATACCCGGCCGTAACACCCACACCTCGTACGTGCATCAATAGGCGACAAAAAAAAAAGAAAAAATATCCCTAATGATATATGCATGCAGTGCACACGTGTGAATGTGTGATGCTCCCTGAACAAACGATTGGTGAACTGTGACACGTGTTCTGCCAGCTCGGCCTGCATGCGTGCGGCGCCGTTGCGGCGGCCATGGGTGGCCGGCTTGGAAGCATGCATGGGTACATGCTGCCTCAGAGTTTGTGCCGTGCAATCGCATGCGCGTACGCAGAATCTTTTTCTGCTTATCCTCGGAAGCCGACAGACCGGAAGTTTGTTTTGTTACTTGGGTATACTACTTGGGTGCCGGTAGTATATGTCGTGCATGTGGATACAAGGAGTATAATAGTTTTTGAATTTTTCGTGCATTTTTTTAGTACTTTAAATTAGATACTCTCTTCGTCCGTTCCAAATTAACTGATTTATTTTTATCTACATATAGCGTATCTATATGAAGCCGAGTCAATTAATTTGGTACCGAGGATAAACATGTTTCATATGCTGAAGAGAGCACATGCACCACATGAGCCAGGTTGTATCAATGGGGACGGAAACCATAGTGTTACGACCAGCAAATATGGGACTTTCGTGCTTGTTGCGTAAATACACCAAAAACGAGGGATCTAAGTGCAAATGCCGCAAGCACGCCATATTTTTACAAGGTTTACTAAAAATGCCTATGAACAGAAGGATTGGTCCGTAAAACATAGCATTGCAAGGCAAGGTGGCACACAATGACTGGTTTTTATGGTTGATGGACTTGTGTCCATATATAATCCACTAACAAACAATAATCAATCGTAAAAACCTAATTAATCAAAAACTAATCCGGTTGAGAAAACTTAACTATATATAATAGTCCACCACAATCCCCACAAGAAAATGATAACCCAACACATTCCTTGTAAAAAATTATAACCCACCACAATATGAAGCAGACATAGGATGCATGTGTTGTGTGGCACAACCATCGGATGTCGACATATGTATAAATAAGATAATGTGTATATGGTTGTAACGTATATAAGGGCACATGGTGTGACATAAGCTATCTCTTACGTTTCGCAGTTGGGTCTTTGGTGAGATAGATGACTCTATCGATCGATCCAAATTTGCATCGGGCAAGGAAAGAGAAATTGGCACAACAACCAACATATTGGCTATATATGGTAGTAATGTTGTAACATATATCATAAATTAATCGTGTATGCATGTGAACAGGTATGGTTTTTAATTTAGAATATATAGTCAATGAACTCATGTTCTTTTTTTAGAAGGAATGAACTCCTATTCTGTTGCAGTGATTGTCTTTTTTATCATCAACGTCCGTGTGTGCTAAGCAAAGCCTAAAAGTAAGAATGTGTTTTTACCACCTAGAAATATTGAAAGTGCCATCACTCTTTTTTTTAGGTAAATACTATGTTTGAAATCCTTGGAACCTATAGTTGTTGGTGTTAACAGATGTGGTAAAATACCACATCTGTAGTGCGAGGACACTCCTAGTCCAGTGATGTGAGGCGCCTAAGACTGGTCATAGTGAATAGTATCGTATATATCACGCATACGATACTAGTGTATGATAATTTTTTTAGAATGCACGATATCATGTAGTAGTATCATAATGCAGATGATGACCCAATTTAGCTGAATCGATTATGTACTAACTGTATGTTGATCAACATGTGTACAAATGGATACAATTCCTCACCTTTAGTTGCATCTGTACCACCCGGTATGTTCATGACTATCCTGCCACACATCAACAAAGAAGAGTGAGTATACACTTGCCAGCCAACAGTATATGCATGATAATTAATCGTCAAAACAAAACATGAAATACAAACACCAATTAGCTGTACCGGCGGCAGAAATACAACCAGATAATTAAAAAATGAGAGGTACGGTGGGAAGATGGATGCATATGATATAGGATGTGTGCACAGATGTCGAATTGACACTTGTTCTTGTGCCAAATCACGCGCGCATACATACCAGTGGAGGTACTCCCTCATGGTGGGCTCACTGGGGCTGGGCGCGTCGGGATCCGTCATCACCTGCAGCCAACACACACATGCAGGGGAATAATCATCATCAGCGAGCGAGTTCCCATGCATATGAACAAG
Organism: Avena longiglumis; assembly: GCA_030063025.1. Lineage (NCBI taxonomy): Eukaryota > Viridiplantae > Streptophyta > Magnoliopsida > Poales > Poaceae > Avena > Avena longiglumis. Next base: position 540,170,822 of record CP125973.1, read on the forward strand.
TGTGTGCGTGGTAGGAGTGCGTGCGCCCCATGCGATGTGGACGTACGAGTGTGTAGAGGTCGTTGCGGCGGCCGGAGATGCGCACGAGCGGCTCGTCGGTGGCCATGGAGGGCTTGACGTGGCAGCCGTTGCTGACGTCCTTGGCGCCGTAGGTGACCGCCATGGCCACCGACGGCACGAACAGGTCCACCACCTCGCCGACCACCCTCCCCACCACCAGAGGATCGACGAACCTGGACATGGCCAGTTTTCTTCCCCTTTTTCTTTCGATCTCTGCCCTGCTTGCTGTGCAGATATGAACGGCCTCCGTTTTAAAACGACGCCTGCTGGCGTGTATAAGTAGCGCGACGGACGGATTAAATGGAGGTTTTGTCACGCGGGGGGTTGGGACTTGGGGCGCCTTGGCACCATGCGTACATGCACCACCCAGGCAGCTAGCGTATACGTATCGACTGGTGATGGATGCATGCATGGATGACGGACAGGTCAGGCGACACGTAGCCGGAAGATCTGGCTCTCGAAGGAGCGGCAAGCCACGTGTGCCGCGATGATCTGGGTGCCTCCCACTGCATGCTGCCACTGCCGGCCACAGAATCTGCTGGACCCAGAGCAGCTGCGTGTGTGTACGCATGCACAGTGGACCTTTTCACCATCTTTCATCAGAACAAAAAAATTGAACCGATATCTACTGCTTCACGTACGGGGTGTCCTATCTGCCACGCACCCTCCCATTTGGGCCGGCCCACTAAGGGCATTATGGGTTTCCTTTTGGTTTTCTATTTCTGTTTTTTCTTTTCACATTTTTTTATTTATACTATATGGACTTTTTATTTATTTATTTCTATGAACATTTCATATCATATATACAACAAAATTTATAACATATGATTTTTTTAGGCACATATGAATATGTATTTTTGAAATTTTATATACACGTATGTGAATATTTATTTCTCTACAGCTTTTTAGTATAAAAAAAGTTGAAAAACAAAATTTTAGTTTCCAAAATTCCTGACAAAAAATCATGGATGTGGCCCCTGATGCTATATTCTACAAATGCCCAAATTGTATTCTAGGATACATAAAAACGAAAAAAATCTGGCACTTATCGAGGTTCGAAACGGTTGCACCATTCACCACTCTCGGATCCACACGTACCACATATTTTCTTAGCCCATAATCCCCATAGATTTTAAACATATTTTTCACAATTGTAGCACACATCATTGGAAACATGTATGAGTTTTTCAAGATTTTTAAAGCTTTCAAATTTTGTTTTTAAATTGTAAAGAAACAAGCCATGTGCGAAATCCCCATCATTTTTAGTGCTTTCTAGGGTTTTGTGGCGGCGGCGTCTTGATGTGTTAGTCGTCAGGCATCAAATAAGATCTCGCTGGATCCTCTCCCTTCTTCATGACATGCTTCACTACATCGAGGGGCATTGGGAGATGTTCTATGTCTAGTCGATGCTTTGACATGGTGTGGTTCTTTGTCTTCCTCAGTAGGTTGCTTGTTGTGGTGACGACAATGCTTCTTGTATTGGTTATCCCCTCAAGCGCTTTCCCGGGGGTCGGGATTTTGGTTCCAGCCTGCAATAGGAACTCAACCTCAGCATGGATTGGGTCGATTCCCCTAGATATGCCTTATTTTATCATATCTCATCATACACATTGTGTGGACACTTCGCCGACCACAACATAGTTTCATCATTGGGTCTACGTCCATGACTTAGGTCCTTCGTTTTCCCATCATGTGGTTGTGACTATTTGAATGATAGGAAATTATGTTCCAGTGATTTGCTTAGGAGGGCTTGCATTTATTTCTTATGTTTTTTCGGGCCATTTATGTTATTTGGGGAAGGTCATCACACGTATGTATGTTTCTTGTATTTTATATACTTTATTAAAACATTTAGCAACAATGTAAAACAAATTCTCCAAAAAGTCATCCATACTTTTTTCTCTCTAGGCATCCGTACTTACTACATACATACGCTTTACAGACTAGAGCCCTCTACAAAGATATTTAAGCATACTAATATATATATGAAACATATAAACACAGTATAGTACATCAAAGTGGTCAAACTAGTCCATATAATGCTGCGAAGTTGTGTTTTTCAGATTTAGATGGTGTTCGGTTAGAAAACATTTCAAACTAAAATTTCCAAAATACAGTATTTGCATGACATGATATACTGTCGGAATTATGTATTTTCTATCATAAACTTTCGAGTATCCACCAATGAAAATATAGTACAATTTGTTCAATATCTAATGTTCTGGCCAACAGAAACGGATACTTGTTGACATTGCATAAAAATAGCAGTTCATATTGTATGTAAAGACTCGGTAAATTATAAACCAAATTAAAATTTGGTAAAATGTTCACTTTCAAAAATAAGAATGTTTAGTATAAATACTTCATAGTGCTCTTAGAGTAACTAAAGGAAAAACTTCATAGTGTAGCCTACGAGTTTCTAGCTAGAATGGTAAATTTCGGGTAGATACTCTTAGAGAAGCGTGTTTTAGGTAAAATTATCATATCGTAGCCCACGAACCTCTAGTCGAGAAGTGTAAAATTTCTGACTAGTAGATGCTCTTCGAGAAACTAAAACATCATTTAAAATGTAAAAAATGTCTTCTGTTCGCTCGTGAATAGTCATTTAAAGTATGGAAAGTTATCCTTTTTACACATGCCACAAAATATATTCTTTTTCCCAAAACTTTTTTTGAGAGAAGAGATTTTTATTCATCCATGGTAAAACATTTTACAATATCCAGTGGCAACAATAGAAGAAACTTCTACCGGGACATGCCCCATCTAGAAGCAGTTAAGAACATAAGACTTAGCTAACTTGGCAAACACGTGGGCTGCCTGATTACTCTCTCTCTCTCTCTCTCTCTCTCTCTCTCTCTCTCAACTTTGCTAACTTTGAAATTACCAAACCTGCCTTCAAAAGCCTCAATTTCTTCATAAGTACGCCAAAGATAAGAAAACTTTTGATTTCTATTGCATTGTCAGACTCCAACACCACCCATAAATTGCTAGGTTTGGGGATTTATTGTAGTGCCACAAGACAAGCTTTCGCTCCAGCTTCTTCATCATTCATACTTCTTCCAGTTTCTCTATTGCTCGCCCACGGTACCCTTCTATTGTGGTCTCTAGCGATGCAACCCATGTAGGTTTTACCATCCTGACATGAATACACGGTATCTACATTGATTTTACCCATCCATTCTCAGGATGCATCCATGGCTTTGAGTTGCTTCAGCCTGAACCGGAGGTAACGCCCACATGGCAAGAAACAACTGTCCTGCCAGTTGTTGTAATAGGATACTTTTTGTTCTACTTTTTTCTGCAGTTTAGCATAACGTCCTTTAGGTATCTATCCAAGAAATTGACAGAGTCAGAAATATTACACTCCCCTTTCTCATGGACAACATCTCACCGAAGTTGCCTGTAGGTATCTATCAAAAAGAGTCCCCTCTGGTCGTTGCTTAAGTTTGACAACATGATCGGACGAGGAGCCGAGAGGCTCCAGTTTTTCCCGAACTCATATCTTAATGTTTTTTGCTTTGGTACACTGAACCATAGCATGAAATATGGTTTCATATTCTATGTCACATACCTTACGAATACAATCCGTCTCTAGGTTCATTTTAAATTTACTGCATTTTGTGGCCAAAATTATCAGAAGCCACTCCCCCGTTCTCGCTGTGTTATTTCAAATAAGTTGATTGGTGTTGGAATAGAGTAGAAAGTTCTTGCTTGAAAGTGCAAGAGGAGCTTGCATTGACTATGACTTAGACTTTAGCATGTCATGCTAGGTGTTGTTTTGATCTTATGCTTAGTGATTATTGTTGTAGCATGACTTGTTCCAAACAATTGGGATTGCTTAGTGTGCCTCGAAAGAATTATGCGTTGTTTTAGCATGCAAAAGCATAGTATTGTGGTATTCTCCTTTGATGCTTTGTTTGGATTGACTTGGCACATGCTCACACCATGTTATGACTATGAACAAGTCACCATAGCCTCTATGATCATTTAGTCCTTGACTTGTGTACCACTCTATGCTTTGATTAGTAATATTTTGTCGCTCTGCATGATTATGGAAATTATTGCTCTCTTAGTTGGTTGCTCCTAGTCTTTTGCTAGCCTCCACTTGTATGAGTAAGCTCTACTCATGCTTACAACTCCCAAGAAACCAAGTTATTCCAAAGTGTCCACTATAAATTCCTATGCATGGTGTGTTTCACCATTCCAAGTATATTCTTATTTTCAGCTATCTTCCAATTAAAAAGTATTTTGTTATGTGAAAACTTAGTGATTAAAGCTCTCACGAACTTGATGGCACACCTTTATATTCCTTGCTCCAAATAAACTTGAACCATTGTGTCATCTTTATTATATATGCTTGTACTTATATGTTGGAATTAGCAAAACCATATTATCATGGGTAACGTTTTCAACATTGCACTTGTACTTTGTACACAGTTGATATCATGCTCTTTTGTCTATGGATGTCGCCGGTGTGAAATAAAAAGGGAGCTTGTAAGTCCATGGAGTTATGTATTTTATGTTAGATAAACGCCTGGGCCGCTAGCCTAATCCATGCCTAATCATGGTGGAAACTTGCAGCATCACTATAATGAGCAATATGTGAATCATCCTCAATAAAAACCTATGTAAATAGCAAATAAAAAGATCGCTGAGATGCTCATTGTCTGCTTGCCTTGTCATTTTGGTTATGGGATAGCTCCTGTACCATGTGCAAGGGGTACCCCGTTGGCGGTTCTCTATGATACACATGTACTTACTATGACAAGAACTTATAAGTGACTAAAGTTGAGTAGCATGAGGTGCGTCCCTCGTATTGAAGGGACATGAGATTGCCAACTTATACTTTGTCAAGCATATACTCCATAGTTTGTTCACTTTAACCTTAATCACTTCAAGATGCTTATGATAGGGGCAATTAGGGCTGAAAGCTAACTAGTACCATAATTTTTGGAAGCTCTTTTTGAAACTTGAAATCCCTGCTTCCCTTTATGAAGGGCCTTTCTTACACTATTATATTGAGTCTCCACCTTCTACCTTTAGGCACCAGCTAAGAGAGCATAGTTGTCATTCTTAGTTCTATGTGCAGTGTCCCAAAACTTATTGATTGATGCATATTGTTGATATTGTTTGTTCTTGTGCTATCTGTATCTAGTCACTCTTATGAACTTTGAAGGTGTCATATGCATCTATTTGCTACTCCATGAGGGACAAGCTGAATGCCATTGTGCCATGTTTTCTGTATGTGAAACAAACAAACGTTTTTCAATGCATGTTATTCATGATCTTTGTTTGTAGCCTTTCATGTTGCATGCATAGTTACAGTGTTATTGTTAGAACTCCATCTTTCATGCACATGTTTAGAGTTCTTTGATACCAGTTTTCAATGCTTGCAAATGGTTTGATCTTGGTTTTGATGGTGCATGTCACCTTAAAAATTATTCTTTTATCGCTTACCTACTCGAGGACGAGCAGGAGTTAAGCTTGGGGATGCTTGATACGTCGGAAATGTATCTATAATTTTTTATATTCTATGCTTGTTTAGTGTCTACTTTGCTTTGCTTTGTCCACACATTGAGGTGCTTTTCATATGTTTTCTGGTACTAACCTATTAAAAAGTTGCCACAGTGCCAGTTGCCTGTTTTCTGTTGTTTTTGGTTCCAGAAAAGCTAGTAAGGAAATATTCTCGGAATTGGACGGGACAAAAGCCAAAGTCAATATTTCATCGAGGAGAACACGGAGTCCAGAGGAGACACGGAGGGGTGCCACAGGGCGGTTGCACTCCCAGGCGCGACCTAGGGTGGGCTCGCGTCTGGGCAGGGTGTGGGCCCCCTGGCCGCCTCCCAGCCTCGCCTCTTCGCCTATAAGAAGCCCCGATGCCTAAACCCTAAGAACCCGATCAATATTCCACGAAACCGTTTGTAGCCGCCGCCCCCATCGTCCCTAGATCAGGGGATCTGAAGCTCTTCCCGGCACCCTGTCGGAGGGGAGATCATCCCGGAGGCCTTCTTCTTCATCATGCCAGCCTCCGGTATGAAGCGTGAGTAGTTCCACCTTGGACTATGGGTCCATGTAGTAGCTAGATAGTTGTATCTCCTCCTTGTGCTTTCATGTCTAGATCTTGTGAGCTCCGTTCATGATCAAGATCTCATCTATTTGTAATCATGCATGTTGTGTTTGCGGGGATCCGATGGATATTGAGATTACTATGTCAGATTGATTAATAGTTTTATCTTATTGATTCTACATTGTCTGTGTTGTTTGTGATCTTGAATGCTCTCCATTTTTAGTAGCTATCTTGGCCAAGTAGTTGCTAGTGACTACAAGAGGGGGTATTTATGCTCGATAGTGGGTTCATGCCTCTATTTAATCAAGGGAAGTGACAGAAATCTCTAAGGTTGTAGATGTCCTGTTGCCACTAGGGGGAAACAACGGTCTCTTTTTCATGAAACAAGTGGATTGTTTACCTTACACACTTTGCTTAAAGCAGTTGTCTGTTGCTTGCAACTTAATACTGGAGGGGGTTCGGATGATAACCTGAAGGTGGACTTCTTGTCATAGATGCAGTTGGATGGAGGTCTATGTATCTTGTTGTATTGCCCAATCGAATCTCATAGGATCTTTTTGTCTAGTATTGCATTGTTATGCCTTGCTCAGTCCTGCCAATTGCCCTGCTGTAATTTGTTTACCCAGCATGCCATGTTGGTTTATCTAAGGAGAACACCTCTAGTGAACTATGGACCCCGGTACAATCTTTACCATTGATACGTCTTCCATTGTTACTGTTTACTCGCTGCAAACCATCATCTCCTTCCACACCATATAGTTAATCCTTTGTTACAACAACCAGTGAGATTTACAACCTCACTGTTAGTTGGGGCAAAGTCTTGAGTTTGTGTTGTGCAGGTTTCCACGTTGCTTGCAACACCTTTGAGACGTTTCCTTCCTCCTACTGGTTCGATAACCTTGGTTTCTTACTGAGGGAAGACTTGCTGCTGTGCTGCATCATACCTTGCTCTTGGGGTTTCCCAACGAAGCGCTCCATGTTGACACAGCGCCATCAATCTATATTGTGCATACATGTGCATCATGGGATGATGAACAATGTTGCAGGAGAAAGTTTTCCTTTTCGTCGCACCAAAAATCCATTTTCTATTTTTTGAGCACAAAAAATGGGGGGTTTTGTGAAGCAATCACCAAATGACTAATTCTAAATTCTACCACCCTATTTTTCAATAATACTAGACCACCTTACATGCAAAATATCCCAACAGGGGATCTCAAACCTTTCGGTCCATCCCTGGTGAAAAAGACAAATTTCTGCCGAATCGGTAGGAAGTGGGTCAGATATGAACTACAGGTACATGATCTGATACTCATGATTTTTTACAAAAATAATTTTTAGGTTCATAATATGAAATTGTTTTTGACAAAAATAGTAGGGGAATCCCCTACAGTGCCAAATTTTCTATTAATATGGGGTAGGAAGAATTTACATGGACACAGAGTCCTTATTAAAGTCTCATATCACCCTCATAGAGTGTCCAGCCAAGATTGCATGCCTTCCTTGAGGCTAGGTTTTTCTCTATACATAGTAAGAGAAAAAAGATTTAAATCTAAAAATGCATCGTTGGATATAAGGTTCCTTATTATTGAAAATAAAGTCATTTCTCTGATCCCAAATGGTCCAACATCCTGTAATAATGATTTCCATAATAAAGTCATAGCTGTAACTTCTTTTAGCCTCAGTTATCATGTTGTAAATATCAAGATCTGCATTTCATTAAATACCTAGAGCCCACCAGAATCCTTGACTGAATGAATATTCAAAGAAAATATGCATAATTGATTCTACAGGCCAGTCTTCACAGAGGACACAGTCAAAAAAGTCCACATGGAAATTTGTATGCATCATCATTTCGTTTGTATTAAGTCTGTTATAGAGAAGCAGCCAAGCAAAGATCATGTATTTGGGCAAACAGCAGGATTTCCAAATGTCCGGAATAGGCTTTGGTGTGTCATACTTTCCCATAAGAGCCTTGTACATTTTCTTGGTAGAGTACGTGGTGCTACCCCATAGGAGGTTCCATTTATCATGATCATCAGGTGGATGAATATCATTTAATTTTTCTTTTAAGTTTTGGAGCTCTTCATTTGCAATAGTGGATAAGGGGATATTGAATAGCTCATATATATCAGATTCATAATATGACACCACGTGAAGGTTTGTCCACTGTAATATAGTCATCCTTAGCAAATGAGTGAAGATGTGGAAGTTTTCTTTCCCTAACCACATTATTCCAGATGCCCTTCCATAAGAGAACAAATTTCCCATTTTTGATCGAGCAAGATGTCATACCTTTATAAATATCAATAAGTGATAAGCAATCTCTCCACCAAAATGATCCTCTCGGAGGAATTGCATGAGGTGCCTTATTACCATAATGGGCCTTCCATAATAGATTCAACCATGGAATTTTGTGGTGGTTGTATAATTTGTGTAAGTTTTTCATGAGCAGAGCCTGATTCTGGAGTCTCAAATTTATAACACCCAATCCACCTTCTTATTTTGGTATATAGACAAGATCCCATCTAGCAAGGCGTTTACCATGTTTATCTTTATCCTTATCAGCCCAGATAAATTGTCTACCAAAATTTTCAAAGTGGACAAATATAGTGATGGGCACTCTAAATGAGCACATAGCAAAAAATGGCATAGCAGTAATAACTGTGCTCAGTAGAGTGAGTCTATCAGTATAGGTCATCAATGAAGAGATACCTGATAATCTTTTATCCAGTCTTGACACCAAAGGCATAAGATCAGCAATAGAGGGCCTGGTAGTGCCTAGTGGTAGTCCAAGATATGTAAATGGGAGACTTTCAACTCTGCATCCAAAAGCATCAACCAAAATAGTTGCTTCCTCAATTTCAATATTGATAGGGACAAGACTGGTTTTCTAGTAATTGACTTTTAGGCCAGTTGATGAGGAAAATGCACACGATAGTTCCTTTAGTTGAAGAAGTTCAAATAAATTAGCTTTCATAATCATTAGTGTGTCATCTGCATATTGAACAATTGGGTATTTTGTCCATAACTTTCATCAATAGGGAGACTGATCAGGCGCCTATTGCATGCATCATTGATAACACCTTGGAGAAGCTCAGCTGTGTTGACAAATAGCAGGGGAGATAATGGACCCATGTCTTACTCCCCTTTTACAATTTGATGCAGATTATAATATGCTTTTTATGAGAGATATCCATTCCTACCCATATCCTATTGCTTCAAGCATGACAGTAATTGCAGAGTACTCAACTTTGTCAAATGCTTTCTCAAAGTCAATTTTGAGAATAATGATGGGCTTTTTTGACTTGTGGCAAATATTTAGATATTCAAATGTCCACCCAAGGCAATCTTGGATGGCCTTGCCTTTGATAAAACCAGACCGATTTTTATGAATGGTAGGAATAATAATCTTTTGCATTCTATTTTCCATGAGTTTTGTGACAAATTTTACTGGCAAACTGACCAGAGAGATAGGACTATAGTCATTCATATTTTTAGGGGAGCTGACTTTAAGGATAAGGGTAATATATGCAGTGTTAATACTTTCCAGATTTACCTTGCCACAATAGAAATCATTAACCAACTTTGTGAATTCATCTTTCACCAAATCCCAGCATTTCTTGAGAAACATACCATTGAATCCATCGGGTCCAGGAGCTCTATCAGTGGGGATCTCTTTAATAACATCGTCAAATTCCTTGGCAGTAAATGGTTCATCAAGATGGGATAGCTCATGCTGTTGAAATATAGATTTTAGATCAAATTGCATGACAGTTTCTTCAGATATACCAAGTTTGTCCTTGTAAGAATTCCAAATAATAGAAGCTTTATGGTCATGATTGTAGACCATAGATCCATCATCAGCTTTAATACAGGAGATCTGATTCTTTCTATAGCTTTGAGTGGCTAATACGTCAGAAACGTATCTATAATTTTTGAAGTTCCATGCTTGTTTAGTATCTACTTTGCTTTGCTTTGTCTACACTTTGAGGTGTATTTCTATATGTTTTTTGGAACTAACCTATTAACAAGTTGCCACAGTGCTAGTTGCCTGTTTTCTTCTGTTTTTGGTTCCAGAAAGGCAGAAATCAATATTCTCGGAATTGTACGGGACAAAAGTCAAAGTCAATATTTTACCGTGGGCAACACGAAGCCAGAATACGAGACAGAGGAGGCTCACCAGGGGCCACACCCCCTGTCCGCGCGGGTGGGCCTACCCGCGCCTAGGGGAGGGGGTGCAGCCGCCCTGGTGGCCCCTGCCTCACCTCTTCGCCAATAAAGTCCCCCCGATGCCAAAACCCTAAACACCCGATCAATATTCCACGAAAACGTCTGTAGCCGCCACCACCATCATCCCTAATCGGGGGGATCTGAATCTCTTCCTGGCACCCTGCCGGAGGGGAGATCATCTTGGAGGCCTTCTTCTTGATCATGCCAGCCTCCGGTATGAAGCGTGAGTAGTTCCACCTTGGACTACAGGTCCATGTAGTAGCTAGATGGTTGTATCTCCTCCTTGTGCTTTCATGTATAGATCTTGTGAGCTCCGTTCATGATCAAGATCTAATCTATTTGTAATCATGCATGTTGTGTTTGCGGGGATCCGATGGATATTGAGATTACTATGTCAGATTGATTAATGATTTTGTCTATTTGATTCTATCATGTCTGTGTTATTTGTGTACTTGCATGCTCTCCGTTGTTAGTAGCTATATTGGCCAAGTAGTTGCTAGTGACTCCAAGAGGGGGTATTTATGCTCGATAGTGGGTTCATGCCTCTTCCAAGGGAAGTGACAGAAATCTCTTTGGTTGTATATGTGATGTTGCCACTAGGGAGAAAACAACGGTCTCTTGTTCATGGAACAAGTGGATTGTTTACCTTACACACTTTGCTTAAAGCAGTTGTTTGTTGCTTGCAACTTAATACTGGAGGGGGTTCACATGATAACCTGAAGGTGGACTTCTAATCATAGAAGCAGTTGGATGGCGGTCTATGTATATTGTTGTATTGCCCAATCGAATCTCATGGGATATTTTTGTCTAGTATTGCATTGTTATGCCTTGCTCAGTCCTATTAATTGCCCTGCTGTAATTTGTTTACCCTGCATGTCGTGTTTGTTTATATAAAGAGAGCACCTCTAGTGAACTATGGACCCCGGTCCAATCTTTACCATTAATACATCTTCCACTGTTACTCGTTTACTTGCTGCAAACCATCATCACCTTCCACACCGTACATTTAATCCTTTGTTATAGAAAACCGGTGAGCTTGAAAACCTCACTGTTCGTTGGGGCAAAGTCTTGAGTTTGTGTTGTGTAGATTTCCACGTTGCTTGCCACAACTCTGAGACGTTTCCTTCCTCCTACTGGTTTGATTACCTCGGTTTCTTACTGAGGGAAGACTTGCTGTTGTGCTCTTCACACCTTGCTCTTGGGGTTTCCAACGAAGCGTTCCACATCAATAGTGTGGCCGTCATCAAGCTTTTCTGGTGCCGTTGTCGGGGAGGCCAAGGACGTTTTCACAAGGGGAGTCCTCCTCAACCTTTCTCTTTACTTTGTTTTTTAGTTTGCTTGGTTTTGTTTTCCTCTTTTTATCAAAAACTCAAAAAAAATTAGTTTAGTTTGGTTTGCTTTCTCTTATCAAAAACACAAAAAAATTAGTTCCTGCTCTAGCTACTGCTGCTGTTTTTGGCCTGCTCCACTTTGCCAAAATGAACTCTGCTGAGAACACCAAGTTGTGTGACTTCACTAGCACAAACAACAATGATTTCCTTAGCACTCCTATTGCTCCACCTGCTCCTGATGCTACCTTTTATGAAATTAAGCCTGCTTTATTGAATCTTGTGATGAGAGAGCAATTTTTTGGTGCTAGTTATGATGATGTTGCCCATATCAATAGCTTTGTTGAACTTTGTGAGATGCAGAAGTATAAGGATGTGGATGGAGATATTATTAAGCTCAAGTTGTTTCCTTTCTCCTTGAGAGGAAAAGCTAAAAAATGGCAGCTATCCTTGCCTAGAAATAGTATTGATTCTTGGATTAAGTGCAAGGATGCTTTTATTGGAAAGTACTACCCTCCTGCTAAGATTATATCTATGAGAAGTGACATTATGAAATTTAAACAACTTGATAATGAACATGTTGCTCAATCTTGGGAAAGAATGAAATCTTTGGTTAAGAATTGTCCCACTCATGGACTTACTGCTTGGATGATTATCCAGACTTTTTATGGAGGTTTGAACTTCTCTTCAAGAAACCCATTGGATTCTGCTACTGGAGGTACCTTTATGGGCATCACTTTGGGTGATACAACAAAACTCCTTGATAATATGATGGTTAATTACTCTGAATGGCACACTGAGAGAGCTCCACATGGTAAGAAGGTAAATTCTGTTGAAGAAACCTCCTCTTTGAGTGATAAGATTGATGTTATTATGGCTATGCTTGTTAATGGGAAATCCTTTAGATCCAAACAATGTTCCCTTAGCCTCTTTGGTTGCTCAAGAAGAGCAAGTTGATGTGAACTTCATTAGAAACAACAATTTCAACAACAATGCCTATAGGAATATTTTTGGTAGCAATAACAATTATATGCCTTATCCTCCTAATAATGGCAATTCCTATGAAAACTCCTACAACAATGCTAGAAGTGCCCCCTCTGAACTTGAAGTTATGCTCAAAGACTTTATTAGTAAACAAACCGCTTTCAACAAGACTATGGAGGAAAAAAAATTAACTGTTGAGAAAAATATTTCCTCTTTGTCTGAAGCACAATCCTCCTTGATTAATAAAGTGACTGCTAAACCTGAAACCATGGAAAGTACCTTTGCTTCCACTCATGCCATACAAGTTACTATTGATGAAAATGTTAGACTGTTAGCCCAACTTCATGCTAAGTGGGAAAGGGAAGCTGAAATTGATAGGAACAATAGTGTGTGCACCATCACCACTAAACCACAAGAAGTACCTATTCCTACTCCTACAATGCCTAAGCCTAATGAGTGTACTACTAGTGATGCTAAGTTTGATTTTGATATAGATGGTTGCAACATTTCTGAAGTGATTCTGTTCCTACAAAAGCTTGCTAGAAGTCCTGATGCTAGTGATATGCATGTTGCTTTCACCAAACACATTAGAGATGCTCTTGTTAAGATTAAGGAAGAGAAGTTAAAACATAAAGATTCTATTCCTAGGAAATTAGAAGATAGTTGGGAACCCATTATTAATATGCAAGTGAATGACTTTGATCTCAAAGCTTCATGTGATCTTGGTTCTAGTGTCTCTATTATGCCTAGGAAGATTTATGAAATGCTTGATTTGCCACCTTTGGAAGATTGTTATTTGGATGTCCCACTTGATGATAATGCTAAGAAGAAACTCATGGGGAATATTAATGATGTTCTCATTATGGTTAACAATGCTTATGTCCCTATTGATTTCTATGTTTTGGATGTTGAATACAATGCTTCTTGTCCTATTACTTTGGGAAGACCTTTTCTTGGAACCGTTGGTGCCATCATTGATATGAAAGAAGACACCATTAAATATCAATTTCCATTCAAGAAAGGTATTGAACAGTTACCCATGAGGAGAGAGAAGTTGCTTTTTGCTCCTCCTTTGAAAGCAAGGTTTGATGTTAATGCTTCTTCATTTGAAAATACTTGATTTCTTGCTTCTTGTGCCTAACTTAAAGGCGTTAAAGAAAAGTACTTTTTGGGAGATAACCCAAGAGTTTCCTTGAGTCTTGGAAGTTATTTAATTCATTAATGACCTCTCCTTATCCTTTTTGTTTGCTTTTTGTGCCAAGAATGACCTCTAATGAGAGGGAAGTAAGATTTGGGGAGTTGTTGTCCCGAAATAGATGTGTGTCCTCCACCATAAAAAATCGCGAGGAGTCTCTATAAGTCTGATTGAGCTGAAAATTTACTAATAAATCCCACAGTATGTTAGCTAACTTTTGTTAGTTCAACACTTTTTTATTTGAGCAACAGAAGAGTTTCGAAAAAACGGTTTCTACCTGCTGGTCTGTTTGACAGATTTCTGCCGTTATTTGCATTTGCTTCTTATTGATTCCTTTTTGAGTTCTCTTTTTGGGGAATTGGGCTCTTTGAAGGAGTTGCTACATCAGCTTGTGTTTTTAGTGAAAAGTTTTTCTGTTCCTAAACTAAACCCAAGGGTCTATTATCTTTTGAATACACTAATGTTGCTAATGAAGATTGTGTGAAGTTTTGTATGAAGGAAAATTTTCAGGTGTAGAGAGAGAATGATGTAATGAGATGAAGAATGGACAAAAGCTCAAGCTTGGGGATGCCACCCCGGTGTCACCCCAAGAAATATCCAAGAGGTACAAGCGTCAAAGCTTGGGGATGCCCAAGGCATCCCCTTCTTCATCAATAAAAAGCTCGGGTTTTTCTAGACACTTCGTTTTTATTGTTTCATGCACTGTTGTGTTGTTCTTGGAGTGTCTTAGTTTTCATTTGCTTTGCTTAGTTGTTTAGTTTGCTTGAGTAAAGTAGTTTGGACCCCCTATCTCGCTGTGTTGTTTCAAATAAGTTGATTGGTGTTGGAAAGGAGTAGAAAGTTCTTGCTTGAAAGTGCAAGCGGAGCTTGCATTAACTGTGACTTAGACTTTAGCATGACATGCTAGGTGTTGTTTTGACCTTATGCTTAGTGATTATTGCCGTAGCATGTCTTGTTCCAAACAATTGGGATTGCTTAGTGTGCCTTGAAAAAAAATCATGTGTTGTTTTCGCATACAAAAGCATAGTATTGTGGTAGTCTCCTTTGATGCTTTGTTTGGGTTGACTTGGCACATGATCACACCATGTTATGACTATGAACAAGTCACCATAGCCTCTATGATCATTTAGTCCTTGACTTGTAGTACCACTCTATGCTTTGATTAGTAATGTTTTGTTGCTCTGCATGATTATGGCCATTATTGCTCTCTTAGTTGGTTGCTCCTAGTCTTTTGCTAGCCTCCACTTGTATGAGTAAGCTCTACTCATGCTTCCAACTCCCAAGAAACCAAGTTATTCCAAAGTGTCCACTATAAACTCCTATCCATGGTGTGTTACACTATTCCAAGTATATTCTTGTTTTCAGCTATCTTCCAATTAAAAGTATTTTGTTATGTGAAAACTTAGCGATTAAAGCCCTCACGAACTTGATGTCACACTTTATATTCCTTTCCCCTAATAAACTTGAACCATTGTGTCATCTATGTTGTATATGCTTGCACTTATATGTTGGAATTAGTAGAACCATGTTGTCATGGGGAACGTTTTCAACATTGCACTTGTACTTTGTACACAGTTGATATCATGCTCTTTTGTCTATGGATGCCGCCGGTGTGAAATAAAGAGGGAGCTTGTAAGTCCATGTAGTTATGTATTTTGTGTTAGAGAAACGCCTGGGCCGCTAGCCTAAGCCATGCCTAATCATGGTGGAAACTTGCAGCATCACCATAATGAGCATTATGTGAAGCATCCTCAATAAAAAGCTATGCACATAGTAAATAAAAAGATCGTTGAGATGCTCATTGTCTGATTGCCTTGTCATTTTGGTTATGGGACAGCTTTTGTACCATGTGCAAAGGGTACCCCGTTGGCGGTTCTCTATGATACACATGTACTTACTATGACAAGAACTTACAGGTGACTGAAGTTGAGTAGCATGAGGTGTGGCCCTCGTATTCAAGGGACATGAGATTGTCAACTTATACTTTGTCAAGCATATACTCCATAGTTTGTTCACTTTAACCTTAATCACTTCAAGATGCTTATGAAAGGGGCAATGAGGGCTAAAAGCTAACAAGTACCATAATTTTTGGAAGCTCTTTTTGAAACTTGAAATTCCTGCTTCCCTTTATGAAGGGCATTTATCCCACTATTATATTGAGTCTCCACCTTCTACCTTTAGGCACCATTAAGAGAGAATAGTTGCCATTCTGTGTGTAGTGTCCCAAAACTTATTGATTGATGCATACTGTTGATATTACTTGTTCTTGTTCTATTTGTATCTAGTCACTCTTATGAACTTTTAAGGTGTCCTATGCATCTATTTGCTACTCCATGAGGGACAAGCTGAATGCCACTATGCCATGTCTTCTGTATGTGAAACAAACAAACGTTTTTCAATGCATGTTATTCATGATCTTTGTTTGTGGCCTTTCATTTTTCATGCATATTTACTATGTACTATTGTTAGAACTCCATCTTTCATGCACATGTTTAGAGTTCTTTGATCCCAACTTTCAATGCTTGCAAATGGTTTGATCTTGGTTTTGATGGTGCATTGATACGCCCAATTTGCATCACCATTCTATATCATAATTTACCTCTATTCATTGATATTTGTCTTATTATGAGGTATTACTTATGGATTTTCATCTGTTTATGCATGTTGGATGATTCTTGGAGGATGGACTGCCGGAGTCTGGATTCTGATGGAAAAGGCGTATCGGTGCAATTTCGCGAAGATCAGAAAAATACCAGAAAAATATGGAAACATATTATTTTACCACAAGACGAAGGAAGCCAGAAGGAGGAGGCGATGGGCCGCAGAGGCCCACACACCTAGGCGGGCCACTGACCCGCCTAGGGCAGGTGTGGCCCACCTTCCTGGCCTCCGACTCCGCCCCTTCGCCTATATCTTCCCTACGGAACCCTAAGCCTCGGAGAGCGACCACAGATAAATTTCCGCCGCCTCTAGGGGGCGGAAAACACCAAGAGAGAAAGATCTCTCCGGTAGACAGATTTCTGCCGGGGGAATTCCTTCCCGGAGAGGGGAGACCGTCGCCATCAACACCATCATCAAGCTAGGCTTCATCAGGATCATCATCATGATCATCCGCACCATCATCTCCACCAGCACCATCATCACCACTCCGCCCCGCTGTAACAATTGTGTCGGATATTGCTTTAGTTCTTAGGGGGAACTTTCCCGGTGTTAATTACTATTGTAGTTGATTCTTGTGAGTGGAACCATTGGATTATTGTTTATGTTCAGATTGTTATCCATTATCATATCATGTTTGATCTTGATCCATATGATGTCTCGTGAGTAGTTCGTTTAGTTCTTGAGGACATGGGAGAAGTCATGTTGTTAGTAGTGAATCTGTGATGAGTTATTATTCAATGGTTTAGTATTTAAGTTGTGGTGCTATTCTTCTAGTGGTGTCATGTGAACGTCGACTACATGACACTTCACCATTTATGGGCCTAGGGGGATGCATTGTGTATTTGGGTACTAATTGTGGGGTTGCCGGAGTGACAGAAACCTAAACCCCCGTTAGGACACCTTTGCACAAGGGAGCGTAGGATCTCAGAGTTTAAGACTGTGGTTAGATTTATTTCTTAATTACTTTCCTGTAGTTACGGATGTTTGCAGGGGGGTTGAATCACAAGTATGTATTAGTCCAAGTAAGGTAGGTATGTTAGCACAGGTTCACCCACACAACACTTACAACACCAGAGAAGAGTACTCAGCTATTTGAAGCAAAAGCACTTGACAGAATTCCCATGTGTCCTCGAGAACGTTTGGTCCTTATAAGTATTTCCACCGGCTTGTCCTTTGCTAAGAAAGGATTGGGCCACTTGCTCCGTTTGTTTGTTATCTTTGTTACTTGCTCTTAGTTTTGTTGCCTTGTCAGAAAACCTCTAAAATCTGTTTGCTAAGTATTCACATGGATTTCCTGCTCCATACCACTGTTCAGCACCGTCTGCTCCTCGTTGGGATCGACACTCCTATTTATCGAAAGTACTACGATACACCCCCTATACTTGTGGGTCATCAAGACTATTTTCTGGCACTGTTGCCGGGGAGTGAAGCGCTATTGAAGAGTGGAACTGGTAAGAGAAACTTTTACTGTGAGTATTGCTTTTGTTACTGCTTGTTACTTTGTTTCCAATATGGATAACCCACTTGGTTTTCTGTTTGGAAAACTACTACCACTGTAAGGGTAGTAGATGAACCACCACCTGTTGAGATAGATCCTTTTAAGATACCTACAAGTATTGTTAATCGTGTTATGGATAATTATTATTTTGGGGATGGAACTGTCCATCGTGGTGATCACTTGCTTTTTATCCATGAATTATGCGGGTTGTTTAAGTGTGCAGGTATCACAACTGAACAGGTGAAGAAGAAGTTACTCTCCATATCCTTGAAAGGGAGAGCTGAAGAATGGTATAAGCTGCTGAAGAATGGACAATCAATGGAATGGGAGGAGATGTCATCTCTCTTTTACTCTAAATTTTCTCCTCCCAGTGAAATTCATAAGGATAGAAATCTTATATATAACTTTTGGCCTCTTGATGGAGATATTACAGCTCAAGCTTGGGGAGATTGAAGTTACTAATGCTTAAATGTCCTATTCATGAACTCCCTAACAATATTATTCTCAATAACTTTTATGCTAGGCTTTATCTTCATGATAAAGATTTACTAGATGCTTCTTGTGCTGGATCATTCACACATATGAAGGAAGAAGCTAAGTGGGATCTCTTAGACCGTATTCAAGATAACACTAAAGCTTGGGAGAATGACAAAGGAAGAAAGTCAGGTATAAAATATGATTATGAATGCATTAAATCTTTTATGGGAACTGATAACTTTCGTGATATTAGTAATGAGTTTGGTCTTGATTCCCAAACTATTGCCAACTGTTTTAAGGCCTTTGCCTCTTACATAGAAATTCCCAAGAAGAAGTGGAATAAGTACCATGCTCCTTGTAAAGATGTTGTTAGTCATGTTCCAGTTAGAAGTACTCAAGTTTGTACTACTAATCATATTGTGCCTGAACCTCATGTTGAGAAAATGCATTTCCCAGCTAAGGTAAAGGATTATTCTATGATTATTAGCGCAAATAACAAAGGTACAATGAAAACTGTGGAGCTTGGTAAGCAATTGAATATTGAACCTGTGGTAGCTATTGTGAAAGACACTATCACTAGAAATATAGAGGATGAGCACATTGTCTTCTGTGAAGATGCTTCTAATATTATCTCTCATCCTAGTAAGGCTAGAAAAGCTAGTGTTCCTGTGCTTTCTATTAAAATTGGTGATCATTGCTACTGTGGTTTATGTGATATTAGTGCTAGTTCTAGTGCTATTCCTTATGAGCTTTATAGGGAAATTATGCATGAGATTGGTCCTTGTGAGCTAGAGGATATTGATGTGGTTATCCACCTTGCTAATAAGGAAACCATTTGCCCCATTGGCATTGTAAGAGATGTGGAGGTTCTCTGTGGTAAGATCAAATATCCTGCTGATTTTCTAGTGCTTAATTCAGCAGCTAGCAAAATTTGTCCTATCATTTTCGGTAGACCTTTCTTGAACACTTGTGGAGCCATTATTGATTGTAAGAAGGAAAAAGTTTTAACTAAGTTTGATGGAGATTCTTATGAGTTCAACTTTTCCAAATTTGCTAAAGCTCCTTGTGAAAATAGCTTGCCTAATAAAGATTTCAGGATGGAACAACTTGCTTCTATTGATCTAGTCTATGACCTTGGGCCTCTTTTTGATGACTGTAAGTATGCTTATTCTGATGATAAAGTTGTTGCCAGTGATTGTTATATTGTCAAATTTATTCAATGTGCTACTGAAAGTTATTATGAGAGAGGGAAACATGGTTTTATGCATCTCAATGATGTTAAGTTTCCCCGTTTTATGTTGAAAGCTTTGAAGTTGCATCTGTTTTGTCTTCCTATGCTAGTGGCTTTTTGTTTCAACAATTCATTTTTCCCATGATACCCCCATGCACAGGAAGTGGGTTAGACTCAAGTGTGTTGGTTATTTGCTTCTTGATGCTCTCTTTCACTTCAAATATATATATCCTATGTGAGCATCTTTGAAAGTTTCAAGCGTAATTAAAGGCATTAAGAAAAGTACTTGTTGGGAGATAACGCAAGAGTTTTGTCGAGTCTTGGAAGTTATTACTTCGGTAATAACCGCTCCTTATCCTTTTTTTTTTGGTTTTCGTGTCAATTTCAACTACTTTTGTGAAGTAGAGGAGTTGTGAAAAGAGGTTGTCCTCGGGCAGATTTTTGTGCTGTATTGTAAACATTCGTGAGGAAGCTCAGTACTTCGGATGGAGCTGCATTTTTCTGAGCTTGTTCTCCAAGTTGTTACCCAACTTTCATCAGTTTTGCACTTTTTTATTTGAGCAACAAAAGGTCTTCGAAAAAATCAATATTTACCTGCTGGTCTGTTTTGACAGATTTCTGCCATCATTTGCATTTGCCTCTTACAGAAGCTTTTGTTTTGATGGGTTTTCAGTTGAAGTGTGTACCCAAAGGGTTATTGTTTTTTATTACACTAATGTTGTCATTGAGTTTGTGCAAGGGTTTTGTATGAAGGAAATTATCAGGAGAAAGAGAAAAGGAATTTGCAGAGTTCGTCTTCGAATAGGTAAAAGTGGTGAAAACAGAAGGTTCGTGAAACCCCAATCTTTTTATATTTTTGATGTTTTTAATACATAAGGAAGACTACGAGACGGAACTGAAGAGGAAACAGAGTCCGGGGTGGACATACCCACCCCAGGCGCGGGCCCAGCCTGGCCTCGCCTGAGAGGGGTGTGACACCCTCGAACTCCGTCTCCGCCTCGTTTCCGTGTCAGTACCTTCCTTATGCCTTGAAACTTCGTAATATATAACCCCCAGATCCCCCGAGGTTCATTCATGTGGCATCCCGCAAAACCACTACTAGAAAATCGCGATGTTTTTGTGCATTGCATCATCATGACCGCATGCTCATGTCATCATGCCACATTGCATTTGAGCATTGTCATCATCTTGCATCTGTTCGCATAAAACTATTTTGGAAAAGCCTGGTTTTGTTTTCTAAACGCCCCGTCTTTAATTCAAAACCAAAACCGGGTCTCCGGAATATTTTGTTTGACTAACCACGGTTTGCAAACGGTCCGTTTAAAATGAATAAAATATTAAATTATTTTAGTAGGGGCAGTCGAACGGGCCGATTCGACCCGAACGACCACCCCCAGTCCAAAAGATCGGTCCGCCTAAAATCCTAAAACTACCCAACCTAATCTACCCACACACCCCTCCACCTCACCCCAGCCACTCGCGGCTCGCCACCTCACCTCAACTCTCCCCCTCACCCTATCCCACACCGCCACCTGCCCACCCCCTGGCCCACCTGCCCTCTCTCTCCACTCCCCACCCCACCAACCAGCAACACATACAGCTACACACGCACACCACGCGCCCCTCCCTGTCCACACAACCACCCCTGCCACCGGGCCCCACGCCCCCCGACCCCACCCTGGCCCCGCAGCACCCCCCGGCCCACCCCAACGCACGCACGACACGCACGCCCCCCCGCTCTCTCCCTCTCTCCTCTCTCTCCTTTCTCTTCTCCCCCTCCAGAACCCTCGTCTCCTCCACTTGGCGCTTCGCCCCACCATCCTCACCGACCACCGCCTCCTCCCTCTCTCAAGGCGCTCCGCCTCCTTCCCTCCCGGCTCGCCCGCCCTCTCCACCGCTCCCGCGCCTCCTCCTCGCCTTGCGTCTGGCCACACCATGCCATGACCCCTCTTTGCCTTGGACGTCCTCCTCACGCGCGCCCGGCTTGCAGCCCGCCATGGCCGACCGAGCCCTGCGCGCCTCGCGTCGCCTCGGTCCCCACCACCTCGCCCGCTGCCCCGTCGCCCGCTTCGCCAAGCCGCCCTTCCTCCCGAGCTCATGCCCGCGTCAGCCTGCCCTCCGCGCCCTCCCTCTCCGTCACTCCGCTGGCCTCGCCCCGCCAGCGCGTCCCCTCTCGCCAGCTCCGCCCCTCGGGCCGTTTCAGCCAGCTGCCCGCGCCTCTCTCTCGTCGGTCCCCTCCGCGCGTCCGCTCCGGCCGAGCACGGCCCCTTCCTCTCCGGCCGCAGGCCGCCAGCGCCTTTCTCGAGCCCCGCTTCCTCGCTGGCCACGCCCCTCCGTCGAGCCGCCGTGGCCCTCTGCCATGACCTCGCTGCCCCGCTGAGGCTTCTTCGCCACCTCGTGCGCCTGCGCGCCCTTTCCCCCGAGCTGTCTCCTGTAGCGCGTCGTCCCCGACTCACCTGCAAGTGGTCAGCGTCCTCTCTGGGCACGCCTTGGCCTCCCCCGTGCGTGTTTGTGTTCTTGTGGTGCTGCGATGTGGGTGCCGCCCTCCAAAGACAAGGTCGACACCGACACGACAATCGAAGCCACGAGAGACCTCAAGTTCCCCTACATGGACAAGAAGATTTCCTACCCGGACCCAAGGTCGACAAGCTCGTCTTCACGGAACCCGAAGATCTTCTAAGGGAGAACATCAAGTAGTCCACCGACACCCGACCCCGAACCCGAGTTCTTCGACGCGACGACAAGATCTCCTACATGGGAGCCCGGAGAACCCGTGCAGAAAGCGGATGCGACATGATCTTCTTCTCGGACGCCAAGTTCGTCGAGAGCCCGGAACGACAAGTACTCCCTCGAGGACGCCGAGTACTTCACCCCGGACACCGAGACCCCGACGCGACAAGTACTTCATCCCGAACGCTAGGACCGTCGACATGACCCGAAGGCCACGGATGCGACAAGACCTACCTCCGTTATCTGAGAACGATCCCGGAGTCCGAGAACGTTTCCGTCGAACCCTGAGCCTGTGGCATCCCGCAAAACCACTACTAGAAAATCACGTTGAATTTGTGCATTGCATCGTCATCATCATGCATTGTTTGCATAAAACTATTTTTCGCAAGCCCGTTTTGTTTTCCAAACGCCCCATATTTATTCAAACGCCAAACCCCGGGTGCTGCCGGATATTTTGTTTGTCTAAAAACTATTCGCAAAGTTCTTCTCAAATTAAATAAAAGCTTGAACTATTTTTAGTGGGGCAGTCGAACGGGCCGAACCGACCGAACGACCGCCCCATCAATTAAATCGGTCCACCCCTTTTTTCTAAACCTACCAACTATTCTACCCACCCCCCCTTGGCCACATCACTCCACCCAACCCCCTTCTGCCACCTCACTCTCACCCTTCCCCCTAACCAATCTAACTCTGCCACTTGGCTCACCCCTCTCTCCCTTTCCCCCCACTCTCTCTCCTGCCACACACACCTAGCAGCACACACGCCCGCGCAGCACACAACACAGCAGCTACCCACCCCGCTATCCTCCCTGACCGCTGGGCCCGGCCCCACACTCCCTCTCCTGGGCCCCACCCTGTCAGTCACCCCAACCCCGCTCCCCCCACCAACCGCGCTAGCCGGCCCCACCTGGCCGCAGCACGCGTCGGGGACGCGTCCCCAACCTCCCAACATCCTTCCCCTCCTCTGCCCTCTCCCGAGCCCGGCGCTACCGCCACCCAGGGCCGCCATGAGCCGTCCCGCCTCCCTCGGCCTCTTCTCCCCTCTGCTCCGGCGCCGGCCACGCCCTGTTCCTCTCCTCCAGCCGCCGCCCGCCGCTCCGCCTCCCAGGCACCCCGTCTCCGGCTCCCTCCCCGCCGCCTCAATCCTCCCCGCTCAGCTCCGCCGCCTCCGGCCGTGCGCCTCCCCCCACGCTCGGCCTCTCGCCTCGCCGCTCCCTCCCGGCGCGCCCGGCCCGCCTCTCGCCGCTCGCCTCCACCGACCCTTCCACGCCCTCCTCCCAGCCAGCCTCGGCCCCGCTCCTCCCGGCCTTAAGCCCGCGCGCGCGCCTTCTCGTCCGGCCCGCCTGCGCCTCGCCCGCCAGCGCCGCCTCCTCTCCTCCGCCTTCTCCGAGCTCGCCTCACGGCCAGCGTCTTCGCCTCCGCACTGTCCCGTGCTTTCTCCCGGCCGCCTCTCTGGCGCCCCCTTCTCCGCCTTCAACCGCTAGCCTCCTCTGCCCGTGCAGGCACCGCGCCGCTGGTACTCCCGTCGTCTCGGACCGCTCTCCTCGCGTCGCGCGTCCCCATCACGTCGCCTCGCTCCGCTCGAAGCCATCGTCGTCCTGGCGTGAGGACGAGCCCCTGCCGCCATCTCTCTTGCACACGAGTACCGCTGCAAGGCTACCCGATGTAGTTCGATTGCTGAAGAACATGGGACTAATTGATACCTCTCGAAGATGTATCGTGTCGTCGCCGCGACAATCGGGAGGCGAGGATGTTCTCTGCGACTTGGCCAGCGGTGCCAAACCAAGTTCACCGCATAACGATCAAGACGGAACCCTAAGGAGATGACGCGAAGCCTCAAGTTCTCCTTCACGGACGACAAGTACTTCCTCTCGACGCCAAGACCGAACCCGACCCGCCAAGTTCTTCAATCGGATCCGAGGACACCGAGACCGGTGCAACAAGTACTCGCCCGGACACCAAGTTCCGCACCGGACGCCAGTCCGACCCGAACCCTACAAGATCGTCGCGACGACAAGAACGACAATGACCAGGAGAACCCGATCGCCTATGCCACGCCAAGTTCGTCTACCCGAACGCCAAGATCTACCCCGCTTCCGAGAACGAATCCGCCAAGAACGGACCCGTCGAACCCTGAGACCAACCCCGAACCCCGGAACCCCAAGATCTGCCGACCCCTCGATGTGTGACCCCTTTTCTCGAGCCTTATTTTATAAATGAAATAAAACCTGTTGCATATTAAATTGTCATACTTGCATGCATCTTGTCATGTGGTTAGGGGGCCTTCCGCCGATTCACCTAATAATTAAATATGGGGCCCATATGCGGGCAAATCTAGCCTTATATTGGCCTCATTTAAACTTGTGTAGCGAACCGGTATCGTATCTTGCCTTGTTATAACAACATTTAAATTGCGGGGATCTAAACAACATGAACCTATTAATTAATTGTCGGGACCCCGGTTACACTTAATATGACCTAATTGCACCGCACCTTTGCCATGCCATGCATCATACATGCATCATGCCGATCTTCTGCCGTTGTATTAAATATAGCATCCGGTGTTTCTTCTAGTGTTTTGCTTCTTCGCGGATAAGGCCGCTGAGTTGATGTGAGCTTCGCCCGATCTTCGGTTGAACCTTCGACGATGTTTTCAGGCGAGCATCTCCCCCTTTCTACCTATCTTACTTTTATAGTATTTACTTCCCTCCTGTTGATCTATTGCTATCTGAGTTGCGATGCTTTAGTTTCCGTACCTGTGATATACCGTGCAGCCCTATATTGCCTTGGACACATCCTATTACCTGTTGTTTGGTAGATAGTTGGACTTGCGCGTCGTAGTCGCTTGCTCAAGTGTTGTTGCGTGTCGTCCAGTGCCACAGTTGTTGATGTATTGCCGCATGCCGATGTTGGAGATGATCATGGTTTTACTTATCGTTCACTTTAATTTCTGTTTAACAACTAAAATTGAAATAAGAAGAGGCATCGGTGGGTGATAGATAATGTTTGGTTTCGAGCATGCTTGGTGTCCGTAAGACCCCGAGTACTTGATACTGTTCCTTGATTTATCGCGCTATCCACATCCGGAGGTATATGGGACCCCAGAGCGAGCTTGATTGATCTTATTTCTTGGGGCCACAAACTAGTTTGAGGTTTTATTTACGATCCTGTACTTATGCCATGCTACTTTACGTATTTAAATTGTGCGAGAGCACACTGCATTTAGGTAAGCGGAGTGTTTTCGCTGTCGACAAGCCCACACTTTGGGTTCCCATCGCTTACCAATCGACGCAAACCTTGAGTCCGTCTCGGAGTCAGCTAGCTTCGTTGCGGGTCTACTCAATGGGGTGGCCCCCTGAAATAATTCTGAATCCTGTGATTGTTCAATCGTGAAAGCCTCGTTGGGTTTTGTTTTGGTTTTTCCGAGGTTGATCGAGCGTGTGTTGCTATTGGTGCACCCCGGCCGGGTAAAACTTTCTGAAAGCCGTGTCCGCGGATATGGACGACTTGGAGCACAGTATCTCGATCATAGACAAGCATAACTAAAGTTTATTGCTATAAATTTGACTTTATAATGACTAGTAATCAGCTTCACTACAACGGAATGGCTAACTAATACTGCCCACAATTTGCTTGTTTGGATTGTCGCTTCCGACCATTGTACCTGACTAGTAAGTATTGCAACTACAACGGAATGGCTGAATAAAAGTACCAACAACTGCTGGGTTTTGGGTTATCTCATGCTATCTATATCTGATTAGTAAGTGTTGCAACTATAACGGAATGATTAACTAAAAGTGCCCACTGCTTACTTTATCAGGATGATTATCTAAACCTGACTAGTAAAGTGTCGCAACTATAACTGAATAAGTAAAACTGCCAACTGTGTGAGTTCCTCGGTTGACTTCCTCGATCGGTGTCGAGGGGGAAACGCCAGGATGGGTTTGTTTGGTGTTAGCTTCAGGTTGGCTCCGGATAGGTCCTTCTTACCCCTCTCTGATTGCCGCCAGTTGTATCGAGTCTCTATAGGGTGTTGAAAGGATACAGATGTCGCCTAGAGGGGGGGTGAATAGGCGATTAAAACTTTTCCTAGAGTGGCTCAACAAAGGCGGAATTAAACTAGTGTTTACTTTGTAAAGCACAACCTAGAAACAACTAAGGTTTACCTATGTGCACCAACAACTTATGCTAAGCAATACAAACAACAAAGTGATAGCAAGATATATATTACTTCAAGCACGAAGGCTATCACAATGTAAAGTGCACAAGTAAAGAGCTCGGGTATAGAGATAACCGAGGCACGCGGGGACACCGATATTTTACCGAGTTCCTCCCAACATGGAGTACGTCTGTTTGGAGAGGGTGGTATCAAACCACCAACGCCACAAAAGGCCTCCTTATTCTCCGGTGAATTTCACCCCAACGGATCGATCCACGCTTCCACTATCGGTGCACTTGTGTGGCAACGGAACGAACCTCTCACAAGGTTGGGGCACAACTCCACAACTTAATTGGAGGCTCCCAACAAATGCCACCAAGGCCACAATGCCACCAAGGCCACAAACAGTCTAGGGTTCCAAGAACCCAAGAGGGACAAGCTCCAATGAGTAACTCAAATCAAATCCTCCAAAGAGAACTCAAACCGATGCACCAAATGCAAATGGCAAGAACACCACAAAGGTGCTCAAATACCTCTCTCCCAAATTCCACCAAAGCTACAAAAGCTTATGGGGGAATAAGAGAGGAAGAACAATGGAGGAAATCCACAAAAGACTCCAAGATCTAGATCCCAATATGTTCCCCTCACTTAGAGGAGAGATTGATTGGTGGGATTGTAGATCTAGATCTCCTCTATCAAATCCCTCAAGAATATGCAAGAAGCATTGGAGGGATTGAGAGAAAGCAAGCTCAAGAAGGTCAACAATGGAGGGGAAAACTTGCAAGAATGGTTAGGGAACCATTGGGGAAGAAGGCCCCTTAAATAGGTTCCCCGAAAATCCAACCGTTGAAGCCAAAAAAGCGCGAATCCGGTACTACGGACATTCCAGTACTACGGACAATCCGGTACTACCGGACAATCCTGGGATCCCAGGTCGCCAACGCACCTTTTTCAAGTACCGACCGGTACTACGAAGTACTACCGGACCCTGGTCCGTACTACCGATCATCCTGAACGAAACGGCCATAACTTTTGCATCCGGACTCGATTTTGATGATCTTGGGCTCGTTTGAAGAGGACAACAAGCTATAAAAGATAATGCAAAGAAACATTATAGTCCAACAAGGAGGATAGATCCAAATGACGAAAGGTTTAACCTCTATCAAAAGATGAACCGATAAAACCTTCAACATCAAAAACGTAATAGAAAATGCATATGAAATCCGTTTCGATGAACGAGAGCTTGTCATGGAGATTAACACAAGCTCTAAATCCTCACATGAGTAAGAACCAAATAATGGAAGGTTTTACCTATCTCTAAAATACAAACCGGTAAAACCTCCAAGATCAAAACGCAATAAGATATAAAAGGGAAATCCGTTTTTGATGGACTAGAGCTTGTTATGGAGATTACCACAAGATCTATATCCTCACATGGATAAGACCAAATAACAACCAAATATGATGATGCAAGTATGCAAAGGTTTGATCTCTCTCCGAACGATGTGACCGAGTTACTCATTCGAGAGCCCTTCTTGATAGTACGGTTATCTATCCTAAACCCGGTCTCCCAACAAACATGAGACCGGCAAAAGGGAAAACCTATCAATATTATACCTTTGCCTTGAGCAATCCACTTGAGATCGATGTAGACGATCTTGTCCTTCTCAAGATGGACACCTTTCTTGATTCCTCATCATCGATCCATGATCACCGAGGATGGCAAGCATCAAACATGAGATCTTCTATAGATGGCGCATTTTGAGCTTGCACAACACATCTTCTTCTCATTTCATCTATCTTGAAGTCAACACATGCTCCAAGCAATGCCAATGGACAATTCCTACAAGTACAACTTAATACACATTAGTCCATAAAGATTGTCATTAATTACCAAAACCACACATGGGGGCCCAACATGTTCTTTCAATCTCCCCCATTTTGGTAATTGATGACAATCCCCTTAAGAGGGTTTATATAAGGAATTTTAATGAATAAAATGGTAATACCAATATAAAATACTACAAAAGTATGTGATATTGGTACCACCATCATATATAGAGCAAACTCCCCCACAATCTATGCATGTGTGATGAACTTGAATTTCATTGCATATATTGCCAATCATTATCATTGGAGGAGTTTCCTCTATATATATACCACATGCTAAGCAACAACAAAGATGCAAGAGCATGAGAAGCAAATGCACAA
The DNA here is from genome assembly GCA_030063025.1 of Avena longiglumis. Taxonomy (NCBI): domain Eukaryota; kingdom Viridiplantae; phylum Streptophyta; class Magnoliopsida; order Poales; family Poaceae; genus Avena; species Avena longiglumis. The sequence goes on from CP125973.1 coordinate 540,199,653, forward strand.
GGACAAACTCAATGCATAAACCAACTTCCCTTAAACCCTCTAAAACTTCTCCCCCATTGGCATCGATTGCCGAAATGGGTGACAAGTTCTAGAAGGCAAATATAGTAATAATTCCTCCAAAGGTTTGCCTTCGCACATATCCAATGATGAATACTTGGGAGGGAGTAGAACTATATCGAGGACCCTAAGATTGCAAAAAAAAGTCAAATAATGCAAGCAACTACAAGGTCCGACAAACCAATTTGAAAACAACGAATGAGTCCAAATGGAAACAACAAGATATTATGATATGAGCAAGAGAGTGCTTTAAATAACAAAATAGAGAACCTCCCTAAGATTTGTGCACTATTCAACATAAATGCATTAGAATACATATTGCACAAATATGGAATCCTCGCTCCCCCATAAGTATTTAAAACACAACAAATGAGAAAGAAGACAAATGTGCATTATTAGATGAATTAGATGAGCTCCCCAAAGATAATGCACCAATTATGATAATTGTATTTGGGATCAAGGTGCATAATCATGGAATCCTCACTCATCCAAGTTAATTTAACAATACAAGGCATGAGAGAATAAATATGAGTGCCCAAAGATGCAAACAAGAGGAACAAGCACTCATAGGCAATTAAATTTGGAAGCCACCGAAGAATCATAAGGAATAGAAAGGTGGTCTCCAAGGATTAAAAATCAACTAGAATTATATTCTCATATGTGCATATGTCTCTAAGTGGAAAATATCACAAAGACATATTCCAAAGAAGAAAAATGCACACATAAAGAAGATTATACAAGAAAGCACATGAAAGGCAAAAATGAAGTCATAACATATATCAATAAGATTTTTGCTTCAAAGCATGGCCAAAGGCTCACATATATCTTATTGTACATAATGGACTTCAAACACAAACACACTGCATATATTACAACTATCACCAAGGGAAAAGGAGAAAGTTGAAATATATGAAGAAAGGCAACAAGTATCATAAGAGAAAATGGACTAGCAAAATCTCACTATTGCACATGAGAGAAGTTGAGGAAATGATAGACAACAAAATTGCTAGATTGACATATTTGGGATTGGAGTATCATATGCATGATTTTGTATAGTCCCAATTGTATGCACTCATCTCAACTTATACACATATACAATAGAGAGTCCTCTTAAAAGCATGGCTAGAGATGCAACAATAAATACACAATCAAAGAAACCATGCCAAGATACAACCTACAAAAGGTTGGAAGCAATATAAATATGCATGATCAAGAGATACTTGTTACCGAGATATAATTGGTAGGATGTAGATGATATGAATTCATTGATCATCCTATAGCTTGACTCAACTTTTCATGTATGCACCACTTCTTCAAAATCGAAGGACAAGCATCCAATATATCTCCAATGTACCTAAAACACAATTAAGTACAACATGGTCCCCAAACTCATTGGGTCCAAAGTAGTTAGAGAAACTACAATACATAGGAGAGACTCCACATAATTATGTGCACATTGATATGAAATTGAATTTCATGCACAACTTAGCCGATGGGAATTGGTGGAGTTTCCCATATATATCGGATCAAAGAAAGCAAGCATGCCATAATATAATCATATAGTAAATATGCATGCATGAAGCTTTCAAGAACCAAAAAGGAGATACAATTTGAACAAAACACCAAGTAAACCGAGATGGCACACACAAGAGTGTGACAAGAAAAGCGTGTCCAAATTGTATCAAAGAACCAATTCAACACATGAAAGATCACAAGTTCAACAAATGAACTAGGCATAATCCAAGGAGCAAAGATAGATAGAAATAAAATGCTCAAGGATTTATCTCATTCTAAAATGGTCAAATCAAGAAACAAGGAATGAGACAAAACCAACTCCCAAAAGAGCAAGGTTCCAACAAGAAACCAAACTCCCAAACTTCACATGATGGCACAAGTACCAAAATGAAAAGATTGAGGTTCCAAGCACATAAAACACGATATGGATCAAACAATGAAGCATAAATATGAGTGTTCTAAATAATATAGGAGAGCTCCCCCATAGATAGTGCATTATGTAGGATTTTCCTTTTAAATTCAAAATGCACACAAATGGGATCATCACTTTCACCTACAATAAGTAAAACACAAGAGGATATCAATAAAATAAGAAGATCCACAAGAAGCAAGGAAGGCTTGGGAGACAACACAAAACATTTTCTTGGCCAAAGATAGAATAAAAATTAAGCAAGGGACAAAGTGAATATGATCAATAAATTCTACCATAAGTTGGGTACTCATTGTCCAAGGACAAGAAATAGAATAATTTTCCCAAGGTAGCTTGCATGGATATCCAAGATCATAGTCACAACAAGAAGCATATAACTAAATATAAGAAATTGAGCATGATACTTCGAACAAGATTCTTGGTAGCTTCCCCAAGTCACACAATCACTAGTGAATAGAGCAACTTGAAGCAAATGGTTTCCATGAGGATATATATATCTAAATATGAGGAAACATACCAAGAAACACTCTCATATACAAGATCCAAAATAAGATCAATAAAGCCATTCATGCAAATAGGAACTTGTATGAGCCAATGTGTCACATAGGCGCTAGATAATTATCAATATCAATTCTAAGTGACATAACCTCGAATATTCACATTTTCTAGGATTGTAATATGCACTAAGCATAAGACTCCCCCATAATGTGATACTACCATAAAAACAACACGAGGCAAAAGGATACAAATAGAGATAATTAATGGACATTATAAAACTTAAATTTCTCATGAGAATTATACCACATAGAGACTAGACAAGAATCCAATATAAATACTAGGTGGTAATCCTCATGTACACACATTTTAGGATTGTGGAATGCCTAAGCATAACACTCCCCAAAATAGGATAATCCATTAATTTCTCACAAGAGCCAAATAGGATACCAAATATAACCAAGCAAGGCTCAAACACAAGAAACACACATACATGGTGTGCCACCTAATCATACACAAATAATCTTGATTTCAAGATAATTAAGTGGATAGCACAACATGTACAAAACATGGAAGATACAAAACCAACACATGCACAAAGGCGAGTAACTTTCAATGTAAAGAGTTTAGCATATGTTACCGCAAGGAGAACATTGTAAATATAATATAATCAAGATAATCAAAATGACTTGGCTTGACAATAATAATTGATGAAGATCCTCAATTCTTCATAATGTAGCCAAGACTCCAATGCCCTCCAAAACACACCTATTGATCAAGTTTTGGTTTGTTGGTCCCCAACCAAGTTGGGTCCTAAGAGGTTAGTCACAATAGGTTTGGCAACCCAAATGGTTCTTTTCTTGACACCACATTGAGCACCAACAAATTTGGCAAACACATTGCCAACCTCATCCTTCCAAAGAGAATAAGCATCATCAATAATGATAGGGTTGGATGAGGAGATACCGAGAGTGCATGAGGAAGAAATATGCCCCTTTTCACGGCATATGTAGCAATTTCTACTCTTGCCATCTTTCTTCTTAGGAGAAGCCACAACTCGAGGAAGAGCTTGAGTAGTCCTCTTAGGAAGAGGCCCATTAATGACTTGAGGTGGAGCTTGAGGCCGCTTCCCTTGTTGCTTCACACTAAGAGGCTTTTTCTTCAATGGGCAAGATATAACATGGTGCCCTTCTTCCTTGCACTTGAAGCAAACAATGTTGGCCGGATTCTTGACTTGATCTTGGCCATTCTTCTTGTTGTCCTTGTGCTTCAACTTGATAGTGGACTTTTTCTTGACATTAGATTTGAATCCAAGCCCACTCTTGTCATTGGGGGATTTTTGCATACTCAAGATTTTGTTGAGTGTGACCTTCCCTTGATGACCCTTTTTCAAGTCATTCTTCAAAGAAGTGACTTGAGCCTTGAGCCTTTTGATTTCCTCTACATGGTTAGTTTCAACAAAAACACTAGAGGAAGTAGATGCTACATTGTTAGAGCAACAAGGCACAGAATGTAATTCATCACAAGATATATCATGGTTGTGAGAGGATGAACTACAAGGACTAGCACATGGCAATATAACATTTGGAGTAGATATAGTGCTAATGTCCACATGAGGCCCACTAGATGTTACCTTTGACATGATGGCCTCATGAGCCAACTTTAGCCTACCATGGGAGACTAGGAGATCCTCATGCGAGCTTGAGAGCTTATCATGGCATTCTTCTAATTTCCCATAGTTGCTAGTTAGCAAAGCAAGTTGAGCCTTTAGCTCAACATTCTCCTTCAAAATAGATGCTTCACAAGAAATAGAGTTAGTAGCACAAGCATCATTACTATTAGCAAGAGGTGATGGCAACTTGTCAAGCTCTTTTGAATATGAGGCTTTAAGTTGCTCATGTGACTCAGTGAGTTTGATGAGCTCACCCTTTATGACCCTAGAGCCATTTTTGAGGTTCTCAAAATCCTCAACAAGTTTAGCATAAGCAACTTCAAGTTCATCATTTTTAATCTTGAAGGAGTTAGCCACCGCAAGTTCTCTATCATGGTATTCCTTTACTCTAGATAATTCTAGAGTAAAAGTCTCCTCAAGAGATTCTTTGGTGGTTTGTTCTTCTTCAAGGGAGTCCTTTACTTGAGCAAGTTCATTAGCATATTCACGCTCAAGTGCAAACTTTTCATCAATTATGTTTTCTTGATCCTCAATAAGATCATTGCCTTCTATAGCATAATTCAAGATTTCAAGAAGGTTGGAGGAAACAAGTTTATTTTTGTAGAGAGAACTATAGACAACCTCTCCCATTTTCTTAATAGAGGTAATATCATACTTACCTCTATAATCATCATTATCATTCTCAACCTCATCATCATCATCATGAGATACAATGGGATCCAAAGAGGTTACCTTTGTTCCCTTAGCCATAAGGCACATGTGAGAACCGGAGGAAGGTGATGATAAGATTTCACTTGTAGCTCTCTTCAAGACCTTGTCTTGGCCCATAGAATCTTCATTTTCCTCTACATGGTTAGCAACACAAGCACTAGAGGAAATGGAAGAATTTTTATCATGGCAACAAGACAACACACGCATATCATCATGAGATTTATTCAAGTCATTTATACATGATATGCAAGGACTATTAACACAAGCATGTGAGGAAATTTGAGTGCTAGAAGTGTTAAGGTCCAAAGATAGATCATTGCAACTAGATAGATATGAGGGATTACAAATAGAGAACACACTATCCATATTGCAATTTCTATCACCACTCACCATATCAATACCTTGTGAAAAGTCACATGTTGGTGAAGTGGTAGAGGATGAGAACTCATCTCGACCGGAAGTGGAAGCAACACAATCATCCTCAATAATGTTGGACACACCATATTTATCTTGAAGTTTTGTCCATAACTCATGAGCGCTCCAAAAAGGAATGATTGAAGATGTAACTACATAGCTCAAAGCATTAACAAGCACATTAGAAGCTTGAGCATCGAGATATAAGTTTTTCTCATCCTCACTAGATAGATTTTTGAAATCCATTGGAGGAGAAAAACCTATATCTACAATACGCTCCAAATTTGGGTCCATGTCCCGAAAATGAATGAGCATGTGATTTTTCCATATATCATAATTTGTGCCATCGAATGTGAACATGTCATTGTGCACTAATCCTCTAGCCGACATCTTTACTCTCAAGGCGGTGAAGCCTAAAATGAGAGACCGGGCTCTGATACCAATTGAAAGGATACAGATGTCGCCTAGAGGGGGGGTGAATAGGCGATTAAAACTTTTCCTAGAGTGGCTCAACAAAGGCGGAATTAAACTAGTGTTTACTTTGTAAAGCACAACCTAGAAACAACTAAGGTTTACCTATGTGCACCAACAACTTATGCTAAGCAATACAAACAACAAAGTGATAGCAAGATATATATTACTTCAAGCACGAAGGCTATCACAATGTAAAGTGCACAAGTAAAGAGCTCGGTATAGAGATAACCGAGGCACGCGGGGACACCGATATTTTACCGAGTTCCTCCCAACATGGAGTACGTCTTGTTTGGAGAGGGGGTGGTATCAAACCACCAACGCCACAAAAGGCCTCCCTTATTCTCCGATGAATGTCACCCCAACGGATCGATCCACGCTTCCACTATCGGTGCACTTGTGGCAACCGGAACCTCTCACAAGGTTGGGGCACAACTCCACAACTTAATTGGAGGCTCCCAACAAATGCCACCAAGGCCACAATGCCACCAAGGCCACAAACCGTCTAGGGTTCCAAGAACCCAAGAGGGACAAGCTCCAATGAGTAACTCAAATCAAATCCTCCAAAGAGAACTCAAACCGATGCACCAAATGCAAATGGCAAGAACACCACAAAGGTGCTCAAATCCCTCTCTCCCAAATTCCACCAAAGATACAAAAGCTTATGGGGGAATAAGAGAGGAAGAACAATGGAGGAAATCCATAAAAGACTCCAAGATCTAGATCCCAATATGTTCCCCTCACTTAGAGGAGAGATTGATTGGTGGGATTGTAGATCTAGATCTCCTCTATCAAATCCCTCAAGAATATGCAAGAAGCATTGGAGGGATTGAGAGAAAGCAAGCTCAAGAAGGTCAACAATGGAGGGGAAAACTTGCAAGAATGGTTAGGGAACCATTGGGGAAGAAGGCCCCTTAAATAGGTTCCCCGAAAATCCAACCGTGAAGCCAAAGCGCGAATCCGGTACTATCGGACATTCCGGTACTACGGACAATCCCGGTACTACGGACAATCCTGGGGATCCCAGGTCGCCAAACACCTTTTTCAGTACCGACCGGTACTACGAAGCATTACCGGACCTCCGGTACTACCGACCTGGTCCGTACTACCGATCATCCACGAATAAAACGGCCATAACTTTTGCATCCGGACTCGATTTTGATGATCTTGGGCTCGTTCAAGAGGACAACAAGCTCTAAAAGATAATGCAAAGAAACATTATAGTCCAACAAGGAGGATAGATCCAAATGACGAAAGGTTTAACCTCTATCAAAAGATGAACCGATAAAACCTTCAACATCAAAAGCGTAATAGAAAATGCATATGAAATCCGTTTTCGATGAGCGAGAGCTTGTCATGGAGATTAACACAAGCTCTAAATCCTCACATGAGTAAGAACCAAATAATGGAAGGTTTTACCTATCTCTAAAATACAAACCGGTAAAACCTCCAAGATCAAAACGCAATAAGATATAAAAGGAAATCCGTTTTGATGGACTAGAGCTTGTTATGGAGATTACCACAAGATCTATATCCTCACATGGATAAGACCAAATAACAACCAAATATGATGATGCAAGTATGCAAAGGTTTGATCTCTCCGAACGATGTGACCGAGTTACTCATTCGAGAGCCCTTCTTGATAGTACGGCAGTTATCTATCCTAAACCCGGTCTCCCAACAAACATGAGACCGCAAAAGGAAAACCTATCAATATTATACCTTTGCCTTGAGCAATCCACTTGAGATCGATGTAGACGATCTTGTCCTCCTCAAGATGGACACCTTTCTTGATTCCTCATCATCGATCCATGATCACCGAGGATGGCAAGCATCAAACATGAGATCTTCTATAGATGGCGCATTTTGAGCTTGCACAACACATCTTCTTCTCATTTCATCTATCTTGAAGTCAACACATGCTCCAAGCAATGCCAATGGACAATTCCTACAAGTACAACTTAATACACACATTAGTCCATAAAGATTGTCATTAATTACCAAAACCACACATGGGGGCCCAACATGTTCTTTCAGGTGTATAGTGCATGCTGTCGCTGCCGCTTCAGTCCACCATACCTATGTAGGCGAGGACCGCCGAATTCTAGCCTCGTGTCTTGGCCTCGATCGATGCCTTCTTTTCCTTTGCCCTTTGTGGCACCCCTTTTGTTTAAGCAGGTTTGAGATCGACCGTTAGCGTGGTTACCCTTCCGCCCGGCTCGGGGTTATGGACGCCATTGGTTATTCTTCGGGCTCTTAGCCCCATTTGCATCTTGTCCGTAGCGGACGCCTCATTTCAAGGTGATTTGGATCTTTGTATATCATATCTGTATTCTTGACTCATGGAGTCGCTGTTATATATACCTGTTCTGTGGGTCCCATCGAGGACTGTTGTGTAATGTTATTACTTCGTTTTCCACCCGCACGAAAGTGCCTGGTGGGCACCTTTGAATCGTTTCTATGCGGGTTTGGCGAATTTTGCTCAAACTTGCATAGGTCCGATTCTGAGGGTGTTACATAGCCCCTGTCGAACCCCGAACCCCGGAACCCCAAGTTCGTCGAGACCCTCTAATGAGTGAACCCCTTCCCGAAAACCCTATTTTATAATATGACACAATTTGACGCATATTAATTGTTCATGCATGCATATTATCATGTGGTTTGGGGGTCTTATGCCGATTCACCTTATAACTAAATATGGGGCCCATATGCGGGCAAGTCTAGTCTCATATTGGCCTCATTTAAATCTGTGTAGCGAACCGGTACTATCTTTTGCCATGTTAATGCAACCTTTAAATTGCGGGGTAGTTAAATAACTTGAACCATCTAATTAATTGTCGGGACCCCGGTTCCGCTTAATATGACCTAAATGCATCGCACCTTTGCCATGTCATACATCATACATGCATCATGCCGATCTTCTGCCGTTGTATTAAATATTGCATCCGGTGTTTATTCTAGTGTTTTGCTTCTTCGCGGATAAGGCCGTTGAGTTGATGTGAGCTTCGCCCCGTTCTTCGGTTGAACCTTCGGCAATGTTTTTCAGGCGAGCATCTCCCCCTTTTCTTCCTATCTTACTTTTCTAGTATTTATTCCCTCCTGTTGATCTTTGCTATCTGTGTTGCGATGCTCTAGTTTTCGTACCCGTGATATCCCTTGCAGCCATATATAGCCTTGGACACATCCTATTACTTGTTGTTTGGTAGATAGTTGGACCCGCGCGTCGAAGTCGCTTGCTCAAGTGTTTTTGCGTGTCGTCAAGTACCACAGTTGTTGGAGAAGTGCCGCACGTTCAATGTTGGAGATGATCATGGCTTTACTTTTCGTCACTTTAATTACTGTTTAACAACTAAAATTGAAGTAAGTAAGCGGAGGCATCGGGTGATAGGTAATATTTGGTTTCCGATCGCCCACTTGTGTCCCGTAGGACCCGAGTTCTTGACACTGTCCGAGATCGAGCGCTAACCACTGTGGGAGATATGGGCCCCCATTGATTAGTACCTGATTTCAAAGTATTGTCGGGGCCAAACTAGTTTGAGGTTTTATTTACGATCCTGTACTTATGCCATGTTTTATCGCTTTATTTACGATTGCGAGGAGCACCTTTATCTTGTTTAGGATCGGGACACGTTTTGGCGTGTCGGCGTCCCGCTTTTGGGATTTGTCGTCATGTACGCCTACCCAAACCTAAGTCCGTCTCGAGACCGGCCGACTTCGTTTGGGGAGACTTAGTGGGGTGGCCCCATGCTTGCTTTGGGTGCAGAACGTCATGACTTAGGCCCGCCGACATACCGATGGGTGTATGTTAACCGATCCGCAAAAGGGTCAAGTGCTTGTGGATACTTTGGTGCACCCTCAGGTTAAATCTTTTCGAGAAGCCGTGTCCATGGTTATGGACGACTTGGAGCATGTTGTTGATCATAGACAACTATAACTAAAGTTTATTGTTATAAATTGACTTGTATCCGATATGACTAGTAATCAGCTTCACTACAACGGAATGGCTAAGTAAAAGTACCAACAAGCTTTGGGTTTTGGGGTTATCTCATGCTAATTGAATCTGACTAGTAAGTGTTGCAACTATCACGGAATGGTTAACTAAAAGTGCCCACTGCTTACTTTATCAGGATGATTATCTAAACCTGACTAGTAATTGCTGCAACGATAACCGAATAAGTAAAACTGCCACTGTGTGAGTTCCTCGGTTGACTTCCTCGTTTGGTCTCGAGGGGGAAACGCCAGGATGGGTTTGGTTGATGGTAGTATCAGGTTGGTTCCGAATAGGTCTTTCTTACCCCTCTCTGATTGCCGCCAGTTGTACCGAGTCTCTATAGGTTGTTTAGTGCATGCTGCCGCTGCCGCTCAGTCCACCATACCTATGTAGGCGAGGACCGCCGAATTCTAGTCTCGCCGTGTACTGGCCTCGATCTTGACGCCTCTTTTCCTTTTCCCTTGTCGGCACCCCTTTTGTTTAAGCAGGTTTTGAGATCGACGCCGTTAGCAGGGTTACCCTTCCGGCTTGGCCTGGGCAGGGTTATGGATGCCATTGGTTATTCTTCAGGGCTCTTAGCCCCATTTGCATCTTGTCCGTAGTCGGACGCCCCATCTTTTCAAGATGATTTGGATCTTTGTACCGTATATCTGTATTCTTGACTCATGGAGTCATGTTGTATATATCTGTTCTGTGGGTCCCATCGAGGACTGTTGTGTAATGTTATTACTTCGTTTTCCACCCGCACGCAAGTGCCTGGTGGGCACCTTTGAATCGCTTCTATGCGGGTTTGGCGGGTTTCGCTAAAACTTGCATAGGGCCGATTCTGAGGGTGTTACAGAGTGGTATCAGAGCCCAGCAGTTGCGATACCCCACAAGTCCAGCCTGTAGGATAACCTAGCTAACGGCCGAAGTAGAGTGTCAAAACTATTTTGGAAAAACGGTTGGCTAGATCTGGTTAGGTATGATTTTACTCCTTAACCATCTGCTGTTCTCCTCTTACCTCTACGTGTTTTGAATCCGCTCTCCTCTTCCTCTCCGAGTCCAGGATTTCTCGTGGTTGGGTTCCGTCGTACCTTCAGGGTTTCGCTTCCTTCTTTGATAACGGTGTTCTACCATCCGGTGTTCATGCTGCCTGAGTGATCCTTTATCTATGGTACCATTCTTTGTTCCTTGTTTGTGCCTTCCGGTGTTTCCCGACGACATCATCCTCACGCGATCCGATCTGAGTGCGCATCACTCCTTTGTTTCCGAACCTCGCTTGTCGAGATCTTCAGTCTGAATCCTGAGGGTTGGTTGCATAATCTGTCTATTCGTGTACATAGTAATGCTTTGAGTGCGGGATGGAGTCGCGACCATACCACTACTCTTAACATTTGCTTTGTATATCGAATGGTGGATCGATGCAATTCTACTCCTTCCATGGAAGTTAGAGGTGGCCTTACCTTTAACTTCGTCCGTTGTTTTCCGGAGTGTTCTCTTGATGATCAGGACAACGACCTCTTGTTAGTGGTGTCGCGAGGATCTACACGAAGCGAGAAGACGGAGTTCACCGACCTTCCTTCCGGTACCATGAGGCGGATCTCGAGGGCGAGATCCATTGTTAGTGGTGTCGAATTGTGGCATCCCGCAAAACCACTACTAGAAAATCGCGATGTTTTTGTGCATTGCATCATCATGACCGCATGCTCATGTCATCATGCCACATTGCATTTGAGCATTGTCATCATCTTGCATCTGTTCGCATAAAACTATTTTGGAAAAGCCTGGTTTTGTTTTCTAAACGCCCCGTCTTTAATTCAAAACCAAAACCGGGTCTCCGGAATATTTTGTTTGACTAACCACGGTTTGCAAACAGTCCGTTTAAAATGAATAAAATATTAAATTATTTTAGTAGGGGCAGTCGAACGGGCCGATTCGACCCAAACGACCACCCCCAGTCCAAACGATCGGTCCGCCTAAAATCCTAAAACTACCCAACCTAATCTACCCACACCCCCCTCCACCTCACCCCAGCCACTCGCGGCTCACCACCTCACCTCAACTCTCCCCCTCACCCTATCCCACACCGCCACCTGCCCACCCCCTGGCCCACCTGCCCTCTCTCTCCACTCCCCACCCCACCAACCAAGAACACATACAGCTACACACGCACACCACGCGCCCCTCCCTGTCCACAAAACCACCCCACCGGCCCCACGCCTGACCCCACCCCTGCCCCAGCACCCCGGCCCACCCTAACGCGCACGACACGACGCCCACCCCCGCTCTCCCTCTCTCTCTCTCCTTTCTCTTCTCTCCCACCTCCGCAACCCCGCTGCCTCTCCACTCACCGGCCGCCCCACCATCCTCGCCACCACCGCCTCCTTCCCCTCTCTCGACGCCCGCCTCCTTCCCTCCCTGGCTGCCCGCCCTCTCCACCGCTCTCCGCCGCCTCCTCAGGCGCACACCTTGCAGCCCAGACCGCCATGACCCCTCACTTGCCTCGCCTGACGTCCTCCTCTCGCCCGAGCCCAGCAGCCCGCCCATGCCGACTGAGCCCCCTCGCGCCGCCTCGGTCCCCACCAACCACCTCGCTGGCCCATGCCGCCTGGCCAGCTCCCGGAGCCGCCTTCCTCCTCCGAGCTCATGCGCCCGTGTCCCGCTGCCCTCCTCCGCGCCTCCGCCTCCTCGCCTCCGCGCCCGCCGGGCCGGCGTCCTCCTCGCCAGCTCCGCCTCCTGGTCAGCCTTGACCAGCTGCTGCCTCCCGTGCCCCTCGTCTCCTCGCCGGCACGGCCCCTTTCTCTCCGCCCGCAGGCCGCCAGCGCCTTTCTCGAGCCCCGCTTCCTCGCTGGCCGCGCCCCTCCGTCGAGCCGCCGTGGCCCTCTGCCGTGACCTCGCTGCCCCGCTGAGGCTGCTCCGCCACCTCGTGTGCCTGCGTGCCCTTTCCCCCGAGCTGTCTCCTGTAGCGCGTCGTCCCCGACTCACCTGCAAGTGGCCAGCGTCCTCTCTGGGCACGCCTTGGCCGCCCCCGTGCGTGTTTGTGTTCTTGTGGTGCTGTGATGTGGGTGCCGCCCTCCAAAGACAAGGTCGACACCGACACGACAATCGAAGCCACGAGAGACCTCAAGTTCCCCTACATGGACAAGAAGATCGCCTACCCGGACCCAAGGTCGACAAGCTCGTCTTCACGGAACCCGAAGATCTTCTAAGGGAGAACATCAAGTAGTCCACCGACACCCGACCCCGAACCCGAGTTCTTCGACGCGACGACAAGATCTCCTACATGGGAGCCTAGAGAACCCATACCCGAAGGCCGCGGATGCGACATGATCTTCTTCTCGGACGCCAAGTTCGTCGAGAGCCCGGAACGACAAGTACTCCCTCGAGGACGCCGAGTACTTCACCCCGGACACCGAGACCCCGACGCGACAAGTACTTCATCCCGAACGCCAGGACCGTCGACATGACCCGAAGGCCACGGATGCGACAAGACCTACCTCCGTTATCTGAGAACGATCCTGGAGTCCGAGAACGTTTCCGTCGAACCCTGAGCCCCTGTCGAACCCCGAACCCCGGAACCCCAAGTTCGTCGAGACCCTCTAATGTGTGAACCCCTTCCCGAAAACCCTATTTTATAATATGACACAATTTGACGCATATTAATTGTTCATGCATGCATATTATCATGTGGTTTGGGGGTCTTATGCCGATTCACCTTATAACTAAATATGGGGCCCATATGCGGGCAAGTCTAGTCTCATATTGGCCTCATTTAAATCTGTGTAGCGAACCGGTACTATCTTTTGCCATGTTAATGCAACCTTTAAATTGCGGGGTAGTTAAATAACTTGAACCATCTAATTAATTGTCGGGACCCCGGTTCCGCTTAATATGACCTAAATGCATCGCACCTTTGCCATGTCATACATCATACATGCATCATGCCGATCTTCTGCCGTTGTATTAAATATTGCATCCGGTGTTTATTCTAGTGTTTTGCTTCTTCGCGGATAAGGCCGTTGAGTTGATGTGAGCTTCGCCCCATTCTTCGGTTGAACCTTCGGCAATGTTTTTCAGGCGAGCATCTCCCCCTTTTCTTCCTATCTTACTTTTCTAGTATTTATTCCCTCCTGTTGATCTTTGCTATCTGTGTTGCGATGCTCTAGTTTTCGTACCCGTGATATCCCTTGCAGCCATATATAGCCTTGGACACATCCTATTACCTGTTGTTTGGTAGATAGTTGGACCCGCGCGTCGAAGTCGCTTGCTCAAGTGTTTTTGCGTGTCGTCAAGTACCACAGTTGTTGGAGAAGTGCCGCACGTTCAATGTTGGAGATGATCATGGCTTTACTTTTCGTTCACTTTAATTACTGTTTAACAACTAAAATTGAAGTAAGTAAGCAGAGGCATCGGTGGGTGATAGGTAATATTTGGTTTCCGACCGCCCACTTGTGTCCCGTAGGACCCCGAGTTCTTGACACCTGTTCCGAGATCGAGCGCGCTAACCACAGGTGGGGAGATATGGGCCCCCCATTGATTAGTACCTGATTTCAAAGTATTGTACTGGGGGCCACAAACTAGTTTGAGGTTTTATTTACGATCCTGTACTTATGCCATGTTTTACTGCTTTATTTACGATTGTGCGAGGAGCACACTGTACTGTTTAGGATCGGGACACGTTTTCGCGGTGTCGACAGTCCCAGTTTTGGGATTTGCTGTCGTTCACAGCCGTCTACCCAAACCCTAAGTCCGTCTCGGAGACCGGCCGACTTCGCTATGGGAGACTTAGTGGGGTGGCCCGTGCTTGCTTTGGGTGCGGAACGTCATGACTTAGGCCCCGACATACCGATGGGTGTATGTTAAGCGATCCGGCAAAAGGGTCAAAGTGCTTGTGGATACTTTGGTGCACCCTGCAGGTTAAATCTTTTAGAAGCCGTGTCGCGGTTATGGACGCGACTTGGAGCACGATTTGATCATAGACAACTATAACTAAAGTTTATTGTTATAAATTGACTTGTATCCGATATGACTAGTAATCAGCTTCACTACAACGGAATGGCTAAGTAAAAGTACCAACAACTGCTGGGTTTTGGGGTTATCTCATGCTAATTGAATCTGACTAGTAAGTGTTGCAACTATCACGGAATGGTTAACTAAAAGTGCCCACTGCTTACTTTATCAGGATGATTATCTAAACCTGACTAGTAATTGCTGCAACGATAACCGAATAAGTAAAACTGCCACTGTGTGAGTTCCTCGGTTGACTTCCTCGTTTGGTCTCGAGGGGGAAACGCCAGGATGGGTTTGGTTGATGGTAGTATCAGGTTGGTTCCGAATAGGTCTTTCTTACCCCTCTCTGATTGCCGCCAGTTGTACCGAGTCTCTATAGGTTGTTTAGTGCATCTTTGCCGCCGCCGATCCACCATACCTATGTAGGCGAGGACCGCCGAATTCTAGTCTCGCCGTGTACTGGCCTCAGTACTGACGCTCCTCTTTTTCCTTTGCCCTTGTCGGCACCCCTTTTGTTTAAGCAGGTTTTGAGATCGACGCCATTAGCAGGGTTACCCTTCCGGCTTGGCCTGGGCAGGGTTATGGACGCCATTGGTTATTCTTCAGGGCTCTTAGCCCCATTTGCATCTTGTCCGTAGTCGGACGCCCCATCTTTTCAAGGTGATTTGGATCTTTGTACCGTATATCTGTATTCTTGACTCATGGAGTCGTGTTGTATATATCTGTTCTGTGGGTCCCATCGAGGACTGTTGTGTAATGTTATTACTTCGTTTTCCACCCGCACGCAAGTGCCTGGTGGGCACCTTTGAATCGCTTCTATGCGGGTTTGGCGGGTTTCGCTAAAACTTGCACAGGGCCGATTCTGAGGGTGTTACAATTCATCATGTTCTCGTCGTGTTTTCGTTTCAATCTGTTTCTGTCAGGAAATCTTCTCAAGTTTAAGAGCACCATGGCCTCCGCTAACGACAAAGGAAAGAAGCCCGAGGAAGAAGAACCTCAAGTCCCCAAGGAGGAGGAGATCTTGGTAGGGTATGAAGGTGACATGGAGGAGGACTAGCAACCATACACTCAAGCTACAGTCGCAAGCATTGGAGTGGTGGAAACCCCTATCAAGCTTAAGAGGACATCACATATGTCTAAAGGAGGGAAACCTCCACATCTCTTCTACAATCCATGGTAATCTCCTCCACAAAAGGATCATGCTAAGGATGAAAGAGTGGGGAAAGAATAACAAGGACTGGGATTATCGGTCTGACATGATCATGAACCATATAGAGAAAAACTCGGAGCTAATCCGTACTCTTAATTTTGAGTTCAAGGAGTTAAGGAAGCTGATTGAAGAACTTATCAAGAGAACACCACCACCACCAAAGTAGTAATTCGTCATCAGGTTTGGCATCCCCTTGGCTTGTTCCAAGCTTGGTAGAGTGTTGCGGTATCACCACCATTATATTTTACCTTTTTAGTGGATTCATATCTTTGGTAGAGAGATTATCTTATAGTTTGGTTTACATGTGGAAGTATCTCTCCTTTAGTTGATTATCTATGTATCCCTTGGTGTGAGTGCCTTTATTGGAATATTAATGAGAAGTCTCATCTTTTACTTTTTGCACTTCTTATTTTAGTTTGCAATCTCTATTATACGATGGATATTGTTTATCAGTATTGGCACCACTTTGGGAGCATCAAGTGGATCTAAATTGGTTTTGGCAAACCGAGTTCTGGTTAGTAGCAATACTTTTTGAAGTTTGAAAGAAAAAGAGAAAAAGCTTACATGTATTTTGTATCATTTGTTTTCTTTATTGTTGGCTCATAAGCTTAGTATTCTTTATTTAAGATCTTTTATGTCTTCAACGAAGATTGCATGTTTGGATTTATTACTTGTATGCTTGCTTGTTTCTTTCAACTCTCTTGCTTGCTACTCAGCCTTGCTAGCCAAAAACCTGTTTTGAGAAGGCATACTTCTCATGTTTCCAAAATCCTTTGAACCAAACTTTTGCCATTTGTGTCCACCATATCTACCTAGTAGCTTTTGCTATTCCAAGCAAATTCTCAAGCTTCATCTATCTTTAGAATAAAAAAGTATGTTGTTATGTGAAAACTAGTTAGTAAAGCTCTCACGAACATGATGGCATACTTTATTTATTTGCCCCTAATAAGCTTGAACCATTGTGCCATAGAAGTTGTATATGCTTGCAGCTACAAGTTGGAATTAGTAAAACCGTGTTGTCACGGGGAACGTTTTCAACATTGCACTTGTACTCTGTACACAGTTGATATTGTGCTCTTTTGTCTATGGATGTCAACAGTGTGAAATAAAGAGGGAACTTGTAAGTCCATGGAGTTTGTATCCTGTGTTAGAGAAACGCCTGGGCTGCTAGCCTAAGCCATGCTTAATCATGGTGGAAAGTTGCAGCATAACCATAGTGAGCCATCTATGAAGAATCCTCAATAAAAAGCTATGCACATAGTAAATAAAAAGATCGCTGAGATGATCATTGTCTGCTTGCCTTGTCATTTTGGTTATGGGAAAACTCGTGTACCATGTGCAAGGGGTACCCCGTTGGCGGTTCTCAATGATATGAAAATACTTACAATGACAAGAACTTACCTGTGACCAAAGTTGAGTAGCATGAGGATTGACCCCCATATTCAAGGGACATGAGATTTCCAACTTATATTTCGTCAAGCATATACTCCATCTTTGTGCACTTTAAACTTAATCATCTCAAGATGCCTATGATAGGGGCAATGAGGGCTCAAAGCTAGTAAGTACCATAATCTTTTGGAAGCTCTTTATGACTTGTAATCCCCGCTTCCCTCTACAAAGGGACCTTTCTACCACTTCCAAGTTGAGTCAGTAAACCTACTTCCTCTCCATCTCCAGCAAGAATTTGAGTTGTTGTGTTTCAAGCATTCATATGGTGATTTATTCAATCATGTTATTTATCTTCCTTGTTTGCACAAAACTCTTATCTATTGAGTATTACTTTGAAAGCCTTCACTTGTGAAAAACCTTTTGAGCAAAGAGTGCTCCTGTTTTGAAACTTCTACAAAAAGCTTTTGTGAAACTGTTTGCCAGGTGTTCTCTGATCAAGAACAAGTTTGCGAATTCCAATTATGATTTATCTTTATGCATCTCTATTGTGACTGTTGTACTTGGTTGCAAGCTAAGATATATAATGGTGAGTTGCTTTCTTCTATGAGTTGTGCAACGGTAAGTGTGATGCTTCTTGTTCGTATTCTTTTATCGACACTTCACTCCATAAACCTGTGGACATGTTTACTAATCTCAGTTTTCGCTTGGGGACAAGCGAAGTCTAAGCTTGGGGGAGTTGATACGCCCAATCTGCATCACCATTCTATATCATAATTTACCTCTATTCATTGATATTTGTCTTATTATGAGGTATTACTTATGGCTTTTCATCTGTTTATGCATGTTGAATGATTCTTGGAGGATGGACTGCCGGAGTCTGGATTCTGATGGAAAAGAAGGCGTTTCAGTGCAATTTTGCGAAGATCAGAAAAATACCAGAAAAATATGGAAACATATTATTTTACCAGAAGACGAAGGAAGCCATAAGGAGGAGCGAAGAGGGGTCGTAGGGGGCCCACACCCCCTAGGCACGGGCCCACCTGACCCCGCCTAGGGAAGGTGTGGCCCACCTGCCTGGCCTCCGACTCCGCCCCTTCGCCTATATCTTCCCTATGGAACCCTAAGCCTCGGAGAGCGACCACTGATAGATTTTCACCTCCTCTGGGGGCAGAAAACACCGAGAGAGAAAGATCTCTCCGGCAGATAGATTTCTGTCGGGGGAATTCTTTCCCGGAGAGGGGAGTCCGCCGCCATCAACACCATCATCGAGATAGGCTTCATCGGGATCATCATCATCATCCACACCATCATCACCACTACGTCCCGCTGTAACAATTGTGTTGGATATTGCTTTAGTTCTTAGGGGAAACTTTCCCGGTGTTAATTACTATTTTAGTTGATGCTTGTGAGTGGAACCATTGGATTATTGTTTATGTTCAAATTGTTATCCATTATCATATCATATTTGATCTTGATCCATATGATGTCTCGTGAGTAGTTCGTTTAGTTCTTGAGGACATGGGAGAAGTCACGTTGTTAGTAGTGAATCTGTGATGAGTTATTATTCAATGGTTTAGTATTTAAGTTGTGGTGCTATTCTTCTAGTGGTGTCATGTGAACGTCAACTACATGACACTTCACCATTTATGGGCCTAGGGGGGTGCATTGTGTATTTGGCTACTAATTGTGGGGTTGCCGGAGTGACAGAAACCTAAACCCCCGTTAGGACACCTTTGCACAAGGGAGCGTAGGATCTCAGAGTTTAAGGTTGTGGTTAGATTTATATCTTAATTACTTTCCTGTAGTTACGGATGTTTGCAGGGGGTTTAATCACAAGTATGTATTAGTCCAAGTAAGGTCGGTATGTTAGCACAGGTTCACCCACACAACTCTTACAACACCAGAGAAGAGTAGTTAGCTATTTAAAGCAAAAACACTTGACAGAATTCCCATGTATCCTCAAGAACGTTTGGTCCTTATAAGTATTTCCACCGACTTATCCTTTGCTAAGAAAGGATTGGGCCAGTTGCTCCGTTTGTTTGTTACCTTTGTTACTTGCTCTTTGTTTTGTTGCCTTGTCAAAAAACCACTAAAATTTGTTTGCTAAGTATTCATAGGGATTTCCTGCTCCATACCACTATTTAGCCCGTTCTGCTCCTCGTTGGGATCGACACTCCTATTTATCAAAAGTAGTACGATACACCGCTTATACTTGTGGGTCGTCATGCATGTCATCTAAAAAAATATTCTTTTATTACTTACCTACTCGAGGACGAGCAGGAGTTAAGCTTGGGGATGCGTGATACGTAGGAAATGTATCTATAATTTTTGATGTTCCATGCTTGTTTAGTATCTACTTTGCTTTGCATTGTCTACACTTTAAGGTATTTTTATATATATTTTCTACAACTAACCTATTAACAAGTTGCCACAGTGTCAGTTGCCTGTTTTCTTCTGTTTTTGGTTCCAGAAAGGCAGAAAATCAATATTCTCGGAATTGGACGGGACAAAAGATAAAGTCAATATTTTACCGTGGGCAATACGAATCCAGAATACGAGACGGAGGAGGCTCACCGTCTATAGCCGCCGCCACCATCGTCCCTAGATCGGGGGGGATCTTAAGCTCTTCCTGGCACCCTGCCGGAGGGGAAATCTGTAGGGGTTCGTAGCATGGAAAACAAAAAATTTCTATCGCATACAAACAAACAAGCCAAGATCTATCTACTAGATTGTAGCAACGAGTCGATGGAATAACTTACCCTCGAAGATTCCAAAGTGTTTAACGAGAGCGGATTCTCGTGGGTGATGTAATCGTACTCTTCCCGATCTCAAGATCGTGTAGACGATCCTTACGGCGCTGCGTTCCGGTAGCGCTTCCGCAATCGGTCACACGTTCGGTACTCTACGAAGACCTTCCTCTCCCTTGTTCCAGCAGGCAGCGGAGGTTGTAGCACTCTCCTCGCGATTCCGCAAAGACAACGGCGTGGTACCTAAGTAGAGGGATCATGAGGCTTCGCCTTAAGCCGGAGCGAGTATGGTGGAGTATGAGAGAGAGCTATTAGTGGTCTAGGGATTAGACACACCAATTAGAAGGCTCTAAACCGCAGGCTAGAGCAATTAGAAGCTCTAAACCAAAACGGCTCTAAACCGGAGATTAGAGGATAGGAACTTGTGTGTCTAGAGGAGGAGGCCTGCCCTCCTTTTATAGGTGGGAGGGGCGCCAAGGGAGGAGTCCCTCCCAAGTCGGCCTTGGTTGGCGCCGGCTTGGAGGACTCCTCCCCAAGTCGGTTCCAACCACCTCTTGCTTGTTTCCCAGCTTTCTGTTTTAGCCGTTTGACTTTTAAATTGGCCATTTGACTTTTCTGTTTAGGATTCAATTTAATCCTTTATTTGGAACAGCAAGAACACTTAGTACATGATGCAATCATTCAATATGTAATGACACATTCATGTACCCTCCCCGGAGTCTTGGACAATCCGAACCTTCTAGAACATTCTCGATGAAAACACGGAATCATTCCCGAACTCAAACGGGACTTTCCTTATATGAATCTTATTCTCCGGACCATTCCGGATCACCTCGTGATATCCCGGATCCCATCCGAGACTCCGAACAACATTCGGTCTCTTTCTCATAATACCATAACTACTCAAACAACGTCGAATCCTTAAGTGTGTCTCCCTACGGTTCGTGAATTATGCGGACATGATCGAGACACTTCTCCGAACAATAACCAATAGAGGAATCTGGAAATTCATATGGCTCCCACATATTTCTATGATTACTTTTCGATCGAATGAACCACTTACATACGATACCAATTTCCCTTTGTCTCACGATAGTTTACTTATCCGAGGTTATGATCGTCGGTATCTCTGCATACCTAGTTCAACCTCGTTACCGATAAGTACTCTTTTCTCGTTCCCGTGATATGTGATCCCTTGTGAGCCAGTCACATGCTTGCAAGCTAATTGGATGACATTCCACCGAGAGGGCCCAGAGTATATCTATCCGTCATATGGATGGACAAATCCCACTCTTGATCCATGTGTTTCAACCAATACTTTCCGAACACTCAATGCCACCTTTATAGCCACCCAGTTACGGTGTGGTGTTTTGATGTCATCAAAGCATCCATCCGGTAAAGGTGATATGCATGATCTCATGGTCGAAGGAATTAGGTTACTATGTATCAGAAAGCATATAGCAATTGAACTATTGAAATGACTTGATCTTTATGCTACGCTTATCTATAGGAGTATGCCCACCATATCATTCTCCTAACGATATGATCTTGTTGTTGATAACATCTCAATGTTCATGATAGGGAAACCACAATCATTAATCAACCAACAAGCTAGTGAAGTATAGAGGCTATACTAGGGACTTCAAATTAAGTTTACAAATCACACAAGTATTAATGTTTCCTTGTTAATACTATTATAGCATGAATGTAAACATTTATCATAAACACAAAGATATAATAATAACTACATTTATTATTGCCTCTAGGGCATATCTCCAACAAAATCATCTTGGAGGCCTTCTTCTTCATCATGCCAGCCTTCGATATGAAGTGTGAGTAGTTCCACCTTGGACTACGGGTCCATGTAGTAGCTAGATGGTTGTATATCCTCCTTGTGCTTTCATGTATAGATCTTGTGAGGTCCGTTCATGATCAAGATCTAATCTATTTGTAATCATGCATGTTGTGTTTGCGGGGATCCGATGGATATTGAGATTACTATGTTAGATTGATTAATGGTTTTGTCTATTTGATTCTATCATGTCTGTGTTGTTTGTGATCTTGCATGCTATCCGTTGTTAGTAGCTATCTTGTCCAAGTAGTTGCTAGTGACTCCAAGAGGGGGTATTTATGCTCGATAGTGGGTTCATGCCTCTAGTTTCTAAGGAAAGTGACAGAAATCTCTTCGGTTGTAGATGTGTTGTTGCCACTAGGGAGAAAACAACGGTCTCTTGTTCATGAAACAAGTGGATTGTTTACCATACACACTTTGCTTAAAGCAGTTGTATGTTGCTTGCAACTTAATACTGGTGGGGGTTCGGATGATAACCTGAAGGTGGACTTCTAGTCATAGATGCAGTTGGATGGCGATCTATGTATATTGTTGTATTGCCCAATCGAATCTCATAGGATCTTTTTGTCTAGTATTGCATTGTTATGCCTTGCTCAGTCCTGTCAATTGCCCTACCGTAATTTGTTTATCCAGCATGCCGTGTTTGTTTATCTAAGGAGAGCACCTCTACTGAACTATGGAACCCGGTCCAATCTTTACCATTGATTCATCTTCCACTGTTACTCGTTTACTTGCTACAAACCATCATCATCTTCCACACCGTACATTTAATCCTTTGTTACAGCAAACCGGTGAGCTTGACAACCTCACTGTTCGTTGGGGCAAAGTCTTGAGTTTGTGTTGTGCAGGTTTCCACATTGCTTGCAACACCTTTGAGACGTTGCATTCCTCCTACTAGTTCGATAACCTTGGTTTCTTACTGAGGAAAGACTTGCTACTGTGCTCTTCACACCTTGCTCTTGGGGTTTCCAACAAAGCATTCCACGTTAATAGTGTGGTCGTCATCAGTGGCGATGGCATGAAAAAACTTGGAATTTTCATCCCCCAATTTTGCCCATCTAATCTTGGCTCTGTTTTTCCAATAGATTCTTTTTTCTTCCATTAATTTTCTAGTATGTGCTTGGAGGATCCTTCTGAAATTTTTCTTAGGGATGGATAATGCTCTTTGTTCCTCAAGTCCATCCAATAAAGCCAGAATATATTCACAGTTTCCAATTACTTTATTCAGATTTGATAAGTTTTTGCTCCATCTTTTCAGTCCATATCAAAGACAATATGTAATTTCATCATAGATCCACTTCAAGTTTAGCAAGTATCAGCCCCGTGTTAAGAATTTTTATGCTCGTCATTTGACAAAGTTTGAAGATAGTTTATAACGGGCATAAGAAATTCAAAAATGATCCAAACAATACGAAACCTTTGCGTGGTATCATATTATGTGACATAATTGGGAGGAAAAATATCAAACCTGGTATATTGATTATGTCTCAATTTTTTTTTCACAAAATGACCTATCTCATTCGAGGTTTCCTGACTTTCGGGTCAAATGACCAATGTTATGGCTAGAATCAAGGCATAGTTTGTGATAATGTGTCCATATTATGCATACATGTGCATCATGAGATGACGAAAAAATTTGCAGGATAAAGTTTTCCTTTTCGTCGCACCAAGAAGCCATTTTCCATTTTTCGAGCGCAAAAAAGGATGGTTTTGTGAAGCATCCACCAAATTGCTAATTCAAAATGCTATCACCCTATTTTTCAAAAATACTATACCACCTTACATGCATAATATCCCAACAAGGGGATCTTAAACATTTCCGTCCATCCTTGGTGAAAAAGATAAATTTCTGCCGAATCGGTAGGAAGTGGGTAAGATATGAACTACATGTGCATGATCTGATGCTCATGATTTTTTACAAAAATAATTTTTGGTTTCACAATATTCTATTTCATCATAGATCAACTTCAAGTTTAGCGAGTCTCAGCCCCGAGCTTAGAATCTTTATGCGTGTCGTTTTAAACGGGCAAATGAAATTATGGCTAGAATCATAGCATAGTTTGTGATAAGTTGATATGTATATCATATTTGGATTCCTCTCATTTTTCTGATCAATTTAGACATATTATTTGTCAAATTTCGATTTACGAATTTTAAGATATTAATTATTCCATATTAAATAAAAAAAATAAAAAATAAAATCATTATATTTTTATTTGAATTAAATAAAATTCTTACTTATTCATTGTTGTTTACTTAAATAATTGTTTATAATTTCAAAAAATAAAAACATGTGACATGATGATATAAGAGTTAATAGGATTGATATCATAGTATTGACAAGAAGGTATAAATTGCTTCGCGGAAACTGATTCTGAAGGAACAGAGAAACTAAGCGTGCTGGGGTGGAGTAGTGAGGGTGGGTAACCGACTGGAAAGTTTTGACCAAGACTGCAATTTGATCAAAGATTAGGTATAATTAGTGTTAAAAATATTTATATAAGAGATTAACGAGTAAAACAATTCAAAGATTAAAAAACCGAGAACAAAAAATTGAAAAAAATTATTATTACAACAGGTCGTTAGGCTATGCTGACGGAGGCTACGCCGGCGGATGCTCTTGGCGTAGCCTATGTTGACGGCTTTGGGATACGCCGAGGGCCTTCATGGCTGCGCCGAAGAGGACCTTTACCGAGGGAGCTACGCCAAGGACCGCCGTCGGCGTAACGCCTACGCCTTTTGGCCGTCGGCCTACCGCACAGTTCCTGTAGTGAGTGGCTATTAACGTCGAACGTGTTTTCTTTGTTGTTTGGGGAGGTGATTGTTGTTGATGCTACGAGAAATAATTTATTTCAAGGTAGAGTTGTTATATTATGATCCAAATTTAATAAGAGGGCTAACGAGCGGAGTGAAGTGAGGCATATCGCCAGCAGGCTTGGACCAAAGCAAAGTGGAAAACGTCTTCTTTGAAACAGGAAAGACAGTGTTGTTTAAACAACAAGCTCCTCTATAGGAACAACCGTATTTATACAAATCATAAACAGACAATTTTTCCAAACTAATTGCAGTTCCTTGAACAGTTCAGCAGATCTGGAAAAGCTATAGCAACACCAAATAAACATCAAATGATCGACAATTGTTCAGAAACATCATTTTGATAGCCTTTGCACGCATGTGCTTGATCATGTCTTCTTGAATAATATGCTTCTTCAATCACACTCTTAATCTTAATCTCCGAGACTCCATCTTCAAGATTTCTTATATCTCTTGGCCGCTTTTCTGCGAAAGGACCATTGAGTAGAGGAAGCAGTTGCACAAGTTGTAGATTACGGAAGCAGGATCCTTTTTTTTTCTTTTTGTGTGCACATCAAACCGTTGAAAGATACGATTAGTCGCCTCCGCGTTAAAACATTGTGAGAACTGATTAGTGCACCAGCAGCGGATGTGATTTCAGATAGAAATTTCCGTATGAAGTAGTAGGTGGCTGCATCTCGAAGGTAGATTGCACAATAGCCGATTTATTTCATTTTTATTTTCCAAAAGTCGACACACGGGCCGGCATGAACAACTCTGCTGCGTCTCACCGTCGTGCACGCACCGGACGGGCCGACCTTTGGCCTTGCGCGCGTACATGCATGCATACACAATTACATGGTACGAAAAAAACAAAATTATAGACTCAAATCAAATGGATCGACGGCAACACAGCACACCGTAGGACGATCGGTATTAATTTTGGGCGGCGTCATCGGCGGTGGCCTTCTTGGCTGGTGCCGGCGGCAGCAGGTTGCCGTCGGAGTCGAAGGCGATGTGGCCGGAGAACTGGAGCGGGCGGCACTTGTCCCCCATGATGATGGCCTTCCTCCACACGGCCTCCTCGTCCTCCACCGCCGCCACCTCCTCCTCGTCGTCGTCGCTGCTGCTGCCAGGCGACGGAGACCGCCTGTTCCACGACACCATCCTGGCCGCCTTGCCGCCGATCCCGCTCAGGCTGGCGGCGAGCATGTGCTTCCGGCTGCTGACACCGCGGTTGTCGCTCTCAGCCGCCTCCGCCACGGGCGCAGGCCCGTCCCTCCTCCACAGCTTGGCGTGCGTGCCGCTGGTGCAGAGCGAGACCACGACCGCCGCGACGACGAGGGCCACGAGGAGAAGCTGGACGAGAGGCGACACCGCCGCGCCGGCGCCGGTGCGGTGGTCGGCGTGAACGAAGAAGAGGAGGAGCCTCGCCATGGCGCTGCTCTATCCTATGTACGTGTGCGTGATGGATTATCGTTCTTCAGTTGGCCGACGCGAGTGATGTAGTAGTAGTAGTACTGGCCGGTGAAAGATGGATCGATGGAGACGAGAGCAGAACCAGTCTACACGCACGAACGCAGATGGAATAATTGTGGAAATTAGCTGCGGTTTATATGCACCCACGGCTGCATGCGCACTATGTCCTTCAGTACTGGACTGGAGAGAGACCGGAGAGAATCGTGACCGGAGATGATGGTGCAACCACCGGCCGTGCAGGACGATCCAGGTTGACCGGCCGACGGCGATTGACGGGTCGTCGCCTGCCGGGGCGGAGACTGGGCGCTAGCAGACAGCGGCGGTCAAGTCGGTCTCGCGTGGGCCACCCATGCGCGTTCGAATCTAACCAACGGTTAGGCGCCACGTGGCTGGTCTGACCCGAGGACTACGCCACTCTGTTTTTCGTTCTCAGGCGGCCGTAACTTGATTCTCCACTATGAAAATCTTCGGAAACTGCATTCCTACATTCCGGTGTGTTTGGGTTACGGTGGCAAGCGGCACCCGCATAACGACCCGTAAAAATAAATATAGACAAAAAGAGGTCTTAAAAGTTAGCAAAATTAATGAAGGTTAAAAAACAGTGCCGCAACCCGCCCTGCTTGACACCCTAATATGGGTCAAGAATTAAAAAAAAATTGGTTCTGCATTTGAATTCATACAGGTTTGTGCAGTAGCATATTTGGCTGAATTTCTTTGTTATTTGGCTATCATATGTAGGTTTTTGGAAAATCATAAGAAATTCTGCTCTTATACTTTGTTATTTTGGCCGAGAGAGAAAAATATGTTACACTTGAATACGGACGCGTCCCAAAATTAGCAATTTTTTGATGAGTTTTCTTAATTCTAGTTCAAATGAATTAGTCATTCATATTTTGTTTGTTTTCACTAATTATTAAGAATTGTTAACGCCATGGCTTTTTTGGGATAAAGAGAAACTAAGATCATTGTTCATTCCTACTCCATCCGTTTCAAAATATAAGATGTTTTAGGTTTGTGAATTTTTTTTTATCTAGACTTCTTTTAGTGTGCAGATTCACTCAAAACCTAAATTAACATACATATTAAAAGAAGTCTACATACATTTGCTTCACAAAGCTAAAACATCTTATATTTTGAAACGGAGGGAGTAGAAGTGTATAAAAAGATCATTCATCGACAACTAAGCGCATCTAGAAATACTTCAAGCACTATGGAGGATAACGGTAGCGGTTATACAAAATAGGCAAACCACACAAAAAGGCGTGAATGAGGTTCAATTGTGAAATAATCTTTGAAATGCACGATAGTGAACTTAAAAAAAAGTGCAATACAATTATGATAGGCGAAAATCACGTATGTTAAAAAATTAAGTCAGAGCATTATCAACTCTAGATCCCATTGCCTATCTCTGTTGTCTCATACGGTTATGAAGCAACCACATTTAGATTGAGGTTTCCATGAAGGCATATCAAGCTCTTGGAAACTCTCCCCCACCTCTCTCTCGCGTTTCCCACCTCCCTCCCCCTTGAGAGTCGCCCCCTTTGCCCCGGGCCAATCCAAGGCCCTCCTCGTCGATGATGCCGGCCGGAGGCAGCCAAGGAGAGGCGCCGGCTGCAATAGTTTAGGTTTTAGCCTTAGATTTTGTAGATCTTGTCCCTCCGTGGCGTTTTGGAGTAGGATGTCAGATCCCATCGGCCGGATCTGGCACGCCCGCTGCTCTCTCTCCCTCGAGGCACTGCATTGGTGGCAGGTGTGGTGGCAAGATTGGAGCCTGGAGCTCGGCATCTCCATGAATAAAAGCCGTCTTCCCCTCTCTCTGGAGGTTCTCCGTCCTGGTGCTTCTCCACGGCGTTAGGCGGTCGCCGGTGCCGCTGTCGGCCGAGTTTCCAAGGTGGGAACTGGGCAACGACGGTGAACCTGGTGAAGCCTTCTTCAATAAGTGGATCGTGGCTGCTCCTGCTCGTCACTACCAGCATCTTCTATGCCCGCCTTCCCGAGTCTGTGGCAGGTTCTCCGGGTTTGACGGCGAGCTGCATCGTACTGGCAGGTATTGGCGTGCTCTCTCTGCCCTGACTCTGCTTCCCTCACTGTTTTTCTTCTTCTCCCTAAGCTCCACGGTGGAGATGGGGAAGGAAGATCTCAGTGCTGAAGCACAGTTGGGGTGGATTTGGGGTCAAAGAACCTTTTCTCCTGGGAGCTCATCTTCTGCGTCTGATTGGAAGGCGTCGATCCTTGGCCAAATCGGCCTTATCCAAGTCGGTGTGCTCCGACAATTTATCAACCTCCATTGGGAGGCCCTTTTCGAGCTCAGCTGCTGAGAGCTTTGCCGGGCCGGAGGCAAGTGGTGATGTCCCCGTCTTCGTCCATGGTTGCAGCGTTCTGGGCTCTCTGCTCCACGGTGGAGAAGAGAAAGGACTAGATTGTAATTTTCAATCCTTTAGCAAGGTATTTTCTACAAATGCTAAGGATCTATGTATTATTTTCCTATCTCATTGGACCCTTTGTAATAAATTTGTACCTCCACTGCTATATTAATGAAAGGTTCTAGCCCCTTCTGGGGCACTCCGCGCTTCAAAAAAAAAAAGATTGAGGTTTCCATTAGGACCACATAACGCCTGTCCATGCATTGAATACTTTTTGTGTTTATCATTAAACGGGGGGTGATCGCTTCGACACAACTTCAATTACTGACTCCTCTTGGCCTTTATAAGTATTACAAATGATCATCACATGTTATACTAAAGATTCTTACTTTTCTACAATACAATTTACCACTAAATCATAACTAAGTTTTCTAATTTATATAGTTTACATATATTTTCAACTAGTATATGTGAACGTTGCATCTAACAAAATTAACCACATAATTGTATACTGGTTGTTGCGCAATTAAAACATCTATGATTTACATATACATTATTCCAAAACTAGAACATATTCATCTGTAATAACCAGGACCCTATTTTGTCATGGAAATCATGCTATTTGAATTCTTTTAGTTTGGGATCTTTTGCTAACTAAATTATTTCTAGGGTCTAGATATAAGAAAAATATACAACATAGTGTATCTATAAGTTTTTGTGTCTATTTGTATTTGCCTTCACTAAAAATATCTCCGTAGAGGGTTCTAATTTGTACAATGTATGTTTCTTGATAGATGGGTGGACGGACACAAAACTGGGCCAAGCCGAGAAATAGACACATGATTAAGGATTGCTTCTTATAACTTCTAAAATGGTTAGTTGACATCTTAACTCTAACTTGGATTTTTGGTCATGGGCCCATCAGCTCATGGTTAGTGTGTCCCTACTATAATGTTTTCAGATTGGCTTAGTTGTGATAAGTCGGGACATGTTTCTTAATATTTTTACATGTGGAATATTTATTTATATCTATGTAATGTCTTTTATGAGCTGTGTGATCGTTTATATGACATACATGGAGGTATTTGGCGGATGGTTAAGCATATTTCAGCAGTTGTAGTAACAAACTCCAAATACTAAACATGTTACCGGGAGAATTTTCTCCTGTATATTTTTCTCGTAAACGAGATTTATAACTCTGCATTCTTGATTCTTCTAATTGTTTTGAAAAAATAGCATAAGTAACAGGTGAACTAGCTGGTAGTCTGGGCAATAAGTTACACGTGGTTACAGCAAGCTTGAGCGGCATATGTTGACCCTTTGTTCTGCCGGGAGTAAGCTCCACAAGCCTTCTTGCGGTTACTACCGGGCTTAAAAACACAAAACTACTCCCTCCGTTTTAAAGTATAAGATGTTTTAGATTTGTAAACAAAATGTATCTAGACTTGTTTTAGTGTAGATTCAATCCAAACCTTAGTGAACCTACGTACTAAAAATAGTCTAGATACATTTATTTTACAAACCTAAAACATCTTATATTTCCACCACACATCATCTTTAGTTTGAACTTTGAACCAAGGCCACGACTCTGTTTTTCGTTCACAGAGCAAACCGCATACATAGTTGATTCTGTTCATTAATGCAATAGGAAAATCTCGGTTAATTTTATAACATTCGGCACCAGAAGTTTCTTATTCGGATAGCAGTTGTTGAATTCTTGAGTTAAATTCATCGTTAGTCATTGAACTCGTCTGGCAAAATCAATACAATCATCGTACACCGGGAATACGAGTTTACGGTCATGGAAGACGCGTTGGAGCTTCACTCGCGGTCACCGCTTACTTCGTAGAGATGTATTTGGTGACGTGGCGAGTCGGGACCCACTGTCATGTATGTTAACACATAGGTGAAAAATAACAATGGAATAATGAAGTAAATGAGGGCTTTTTTGCAAAACCGCCATCCGTGTCTCTGCTCTATCCCTACCCAGCGACATGTCCTGGCCAGGAAAAATTCTGCCGTCGCCTCCGCCAATGGAGCACGCCGGCGCACGCCGGTGCGCGATCCCCCTCGTCTCCACGCCAGCACGATATTCCCTCCTCCCTGTCTCCCCAGTCTGGCGGCGAAGGTGCTTCTCGTCGTGCTACTGGAGGAGGGGAACCAGGAGGCCGTGGTGGAGGCGGGCGCGGCGTCGGCGCCGTGGAAGCTGTGGCAGCGTCCGGTCCGTCGGGCTCTACGGCGGAGTGCGCCCTAGAGCTGCTGTGCACGGCGGCGGTAAGGAGGGAGGCCCTGGCGGCGCCGGTGCTCAAGCGGGCAGTGGGGACTGCGCCATAGGCGTCCTGGCGGCGATCTATGGCGGAACCAGAGGCGCCTCCGTGCAGAGGTGGTGAAGGCGGTGGGGGGGGGAGATGCAGGGTGAGTGCAGCGCACGCGGGCGGCGCAAGGGCGCCCAGCTGCTCCGGTGTGCTCCAGGAGGGTGGCCGCCTCGGCATAAATTGGACGTCAGTGGCTCCTGAGTCCTGACACGCCGACTAACAAGGTTTCGAATCTCACCCTGGTGTTCCACTCCACTGTAGGCTCCGATGATTTGTACCAACTAATTCAGCGAGATCTGTCCCCACGCTGCATGAATCTGCTACTATTTCCAATTTTTTTGTTGGCTGTTTACATGGAGCATCAAAATCCCATCTGATTTCCATCGTTGCGTATGCAGTGTCTGCAGTAGATGGCGTTGAGCAACAGTCCAAGCCAAACATTATCGGAATAGTGCAGTCCTAATCTCATCTTATTTTTGAGAGCTGATCTTGTGTCGTAGCCAGGTTCAGTATGAATTTGGGATCCCCTGTACTGTTACAGTACTACGGTAGATTTTTAGGTTTTTTTTTGTAAATGAAACATAACAAGAGACTGACAGTGGGTCCCGGCTCGCCACGTCACCAAATACATGTCTACGAAGTGAGCGGTGACCGCGAGTGAAGCTCAAACGCGTCTTCAGTGACCGTAAACTCGTATTCCCGGTGTACGATGATTGTATTGATTTTGCCAGACGAGTTCAATGACTAACGATGAATTTAACTCCTGAATTCTTTGTGAGTAAGATCGTCGAAGCATTCTAATCTTCTCATAATCAGTCATAACTGATGCTGCACAAACTTGACAAGCAACTCACTGGTTCACACAGAGAGGCAGGTAATTCCAACAGCCGGCACACGTACCCTGCTGCCCAATTTTCTATCAAAAAATCATAACAAGCAAAGCACCCAGTTCAGCATATATGCAAGCACAACACACACAACCAGCTGAGCTGCTTCTTGGTTCAGATACACAGCAAACACTCCCAACCAAATCGCAATCAAGGAAGCTGTTACAGTTCGAAACGCGTAGCAAAGCACACATGAAAGCCACACACACAAGCTAAATGCAGACTGGTGGATGCATTCAGGCATCCACAACAAGCCACTGGAATCGCAAGCCACTGTCCTCTTCTTATTTGAGAGCCCACGATACAAGGTGAGAGCCCCCATAAGCTCGCACCCAAGGCACTGGCTCTCAAAATAAACTAGGAAGGAACGATGGGTTTGTCTCCCCATCGGTTACGTGTTTATAGGGCCAAAAGGCAACGTTACAATTATCAGTTTTGGTAAGGGGAAACACCACCAAACGGTCACCGTGGTTGACTCAACCATAATGCGATCGTGGTGGTTAATATCTTGCCTCCTATACCGATCGTGCTTTATTATGTTGATAGCCACAATCGGTGCACAGTAATAATGGCAAGATTTCCTAATATCCCCCCTTAATCAAAACTTATACAAGTTTAGATTATGCTTAAATTTTTCTAAGTCCCTATAAGATAAAGCCTTGGTGAAGCCATCTGCGACTTGGTCATGCGTTGAGATAAACCGTATGTCAAGAAGTTTTTGTGCAACTCTTTCTCTCACAAAGTGAAAATCAATCTCTATGTGTTTGGTTCTTGCATGAAAAATTGGGTTTGCAGATAAGTATGTGGCGCCCATATTATCACACCATAAGCATGGTACTTCCTTGATCTTGATGCCGAGTTCCTTTAAAAGTGTTTCTACCCATATAACTTCAGCTGTTGCGTTTGCTAGAGATTTGTATTCGGCTTCTGTGCTTGATCTGGACACTGTTGGTTGTTTCTTAGCACTCCATGATATGAGGTTTGGTCCAAGAAAAATAGCAAATCCTCCGGTGGACCTTCTATCATCAACACACCCTGCCCAGTCTGCATCTGAAAAGGCACTAATCAAAGTGGACGTAGACTTTTTAAAAGTAAGTCCAGTGGTTAGAGTATCTTTAATATATCGTAAAATTCTCTTGACAGCTGTCCAGTGAACTGTAGTAGGAGCATGTAGATATTGACAAACCTTATTAACAGAAAAAGATATATCGGGTCTTGTCAAAGTTAAGTATTGTAAAGCACCTACCACACTTCTGTATCTTGTGCCATCTTCAGAACCTAGAGCGTCTCCTTCATGAACAGATAATTTTTCTAGTATAGACAAGGGTGTAGGAGAAGACTTACACTTGTCCATACCAAGTTTGGCTAGTAAATCAGAGGCATATTTTTCTTGAGTAAGAACGAGACCACCTTGAATTTTCTTAACTTCAATGCCCAAGAAAAAATATAAATCTCCTAAATCCTTAATAGCAAAGTGAGCATTTAAATCACGAACAAGTGTGGATATAGCTTGGGGAGAAGAGCTTGTAACTATAATGTCATCCACATAAACAAGAACATAGACCGTGATACCTGATTTGTCATAAATAAATAATGACGTGTCACCTTTGGAGGGATGGAAGCCTAGTTGCTGAAGTTTGGTGCTCAAACGTGAATACCATGCTCTTGGGGCCTGTTTAAGACCATACAAAGCTTTGTCCAATTTACAAATATGATGGGGAGCATTAGCATCTTCATACCCAGGAGGTTGTTTCATGTATACTTCCTCTTCCAGAATGCCATGAAGAAACGCATTCTTGACATCGAGTTGACGAAGACTCCAGTCCCTAGAAACAGCAATAGACAAAACAAGGCGAATAGTAGCTGCTTTAACAACAGGACTAAAGGTGTCCTCGTAATCTATACCGTAGCGTTGTTTGAAACCCTTAGCGACCAAGCGTGCTTTATAGCGATCAATAGAGCCATCTGCATTTTTCTTGATTTTATAGACCCATTTGCAATCAATAACATTTTTGTTACCGTGATGAGACGGGACGAGGTGCCATGTCTTGTTATGAACAAGTGCACTATATTCTTCATCCATTGCCTTGCGCCAGTTCTCATTATGTAGAGCCTCCTGTAGGTCTTGTGGTTCTCCTGTAGCGCACAAAAAAGAATACCGTATTGTACCATCAGTATATTTTTTTGGTTGTGATATACCTTTTTGAAGTCTTGTACGTGCAGCAGGAGGAGCAGCAGAATCCGATGGTGCAGAGGATCCGGCCTTGGACAGATTTTCCATAGCAGGGGCGATGGGCGTCGTAGTACACTGCTGGCGAGGAGCAGTCCTTTTTCCCGCCTGAGCGCGCGCGTCCCGATAGGAACCGCTGTCGGGAGCGGAGGAGGCGGGCGAGGACGACCCGCTGTTGCTAGTAGAGGAGGCGGACGCGGGATCGGCGCAATACCGCACGGACGTGTCGAGCGGGGAGCCAGGGTGGGGCCGGCTGTCGAGGAAGCGTGGCGCGGGCGTGTTCTCCGCGCGATCCAGCGCAAGCCGCGCGTCCAGGTGGCCCCGGCCATCGAGTGGAGACGACGGGGACGTGATGGCCGGCACCGAGTCAGCGCCAGATTCGCGAGTTGATGATGCCGGAGATGATTCCGCTCCTGGATCCTTGTGCACATGCGTGTTATCTCTGGATTCTGCGCTTGACAGCCGATCACTCCCGGGCATAAAATGAGACTCCGTTTCTTGTTCAATTTGACTAGTCTCCGGACCATTTTGCTCCATATCTTCAGCAGTGATCTGCACAGGACGATTAGCAGCAGGCAAAGGTGTACAATTATTAGGCATATAATCAACATCATTCATATCCTCATTTGTGAGACGAAGATGATTCGGAAGAAGTAGGATTTCTTTTTGAAGGAGGGCGCCGGCGTTGGGATGGAGAGATGCAAAAGGGAAGATATTTTCGTCAAAGACAACATCTCGAGAAATGTAGACTCGGCCGGTAGAGACATCTAAGCATTTTACACCCTTGTGCCGAGAACTATATCCGATAAAAACACATTGTTTTGATCGAAAGGATAATTTGCGGGAGTTGTAGGGACGCAAATTTGGCCAACATGCACAACCAAAAACTCGAAGGGATTTATAATCAGGTGTTGTGTTAAAGAGAAGTTCGACTGGAGTAGCATTGTTAATGACTTTGCTTGGCATGATATTAATAAGATATGTGGCTGTGAGGAATGCCTCGTCCCAAAATTTTAGAGGCATGGACGCATGAGCTAGAAGTGCAAGACCAACCTCAACTATATGTCTATGTTTGCGCTCGGCAGAACCATTTTGTTGATGTGCATGAGGACAAGATACGTGATGTGTGATACCAAGTTTTTGGAAAAAAGGATTTAATTTCTCATATTCTCCTCCCCAGTCTGTTTGCATAGTGATGATTTTCTTGTTGAATTTTCTCTCGACAAGATTCATGAAATTTTGAAAAACATCAAAGACATCAGATTTCTTTTTGATAAGATAGATCCAAGTGTACTTGCTAAAATCATCGATAAAGCTCACATAATATTTGTAGCGGCCAACGGAGGTGGGTGCAGGACCCCAAACATCCGAGAAAACTTGTTGTAAAGGAACGGTTGATACACTTGTGGAAACATGATAAGGGAGTTGATGACTCTTAGCTTTTTGACAAGAATCACAAATAGTGTCAACACTAGTTTGTTTTGAATGCGGAAGACAAAATTTATTTAGAATGTGATCAACCACTAAACGAGATGGATGACCGAGGCGACTATGCCACCTTGTAGTGGATGGCTTGGTGGCGACACAAACTTGCTTCGTCGGGGAATGAGATGATGATGACACAATTGGGTAGAGGCCACCTTCACACCGTCCTTTAAGAAGAATTTTCTCCGTGGCTCGATCCTTAATTAAGAAATACCAAGGGTGAAATTCGAGAAAGGCATCATTATCAAGAGCAAGTTTATGAACGGAAACAAGATTTTTTGTCGCACTAGGAACATGAAGAATATTTTTTAGATGAAGATCACAATTTGAGGTACGAATAGATGTATGACCAATATGACTAATATGCATACCTTCGCCATTTGCCGTGTGAATCTTGTCCTTACCATGATATTGATCACGGATCATTAGTTTCTCGAGATTGTTGGTGACATGGTCCGTTGCTCTGGTGTCGGGATACCAATTGGTATCAACACCATAAGCGGCATTTGCTTCTTTCTCATTGTTGTTCCTGCTGTCCGCATAGCGCCACCAACAAGTGGACGCGGCATGACCATCTTTCTTGCAGATCTGGCACACGATGTCGTTGTAGCGGTTGTCATTGTAGCGGTTGTCATTGTTGTAGCGAGGTGGACCTCCACGTCCACGTCCTCTTCCTCCTTGTGGGGGACGGCGGCCACCACCACCACCATCCCTCCTTGCTTCATCACGGCCGCGAGGGCGACCGCTGTAGTTGTCGTTGTAGTTGCCGCGGTTGTAGTTGTTGGTGTAGTTGCCGCGGCCGTTGTAGTTGTCGGTGTAGTTGCCGCGACCATTGTCGTTGTATCTCCCACGACTACGGTCACGGCTTGCTAGATTCGCCGAGGATTCAAACCTCTTGTGATCACCGCCATCTCCTCCACCAGAAAGCATGTTTTGGCGCGAATCAACCGCACGAATTAAACCATGGAGATCACTCACCGTGCACTTCGCCATTGCTTGGACCGTGGAGAACAGCCCATTGTATTCTTCGTCGAGCCCGTTGAGGATGAGGTCGACGAGTTCATCTTCTTCAATGACACGGCCGGCGGCGATGAGCTCGGTGGCGAAGCCTCTCATCTTGGCCACGTACTCATCGGCCGTCATGCTCAGCTTCTTGGTGTTGGAGAGGGCGCCGCGAAGATGAGTGACGTTGGCCTTGGTCCTTGAGATGAAGAGGCCGTTGACGAGATCCCATACATCGGCGGCGTGCTCAAGACCGATGCATTGGGCAAGAATTTCAGGGGAGAGCGTGGTTAGAAGGAAGCTTAGAACCTGTTGATCTCGTGTGAGCCACGTATCATATGCCGTGTTAGGCACTGATGTGGTCTTCCCGTCCTTCT
Source organism: Avena longiglumis (assembly GCA_030063025.1). Lineage (NCBI taxonomy): Eukaryota > Viridiplantae > Streptophyta > Magnoliopsida > Poales > Poaceae > Avena > Avena longiglumis. The sequence continues at coordinate 540,236,530 of CP125973.1, forward strand.
CGATTTGCAAAGTCTCCGGCGGTGCTTTCTCCGTCCTCTCCACAAGGCCGAGCACTCGTGCTCCACGAAGTGCCGGCACAATTTGTGCCTTCCATAGGAGGTGGTTTGATAGGGTGAGTTTTTCAGCTGGAGGATTTCCAATGGATGGAGAATTGGAGGAGGTAGCCATGGATTTTTGGGGAAGAGAGTTCTTCGTCGGGAGGAGGATGCCGACGGGATCTTCTTTGTGTTTTTTTTTTCTCGATGTCAGGGAAGAGCCCAGCGCTCTGATACCATCTCAAAATAAACTAGGAAGGAACGATGGGTTTGTCTCCCCATCGGTTACGTGTTTATAGGGCCAAAAGGCAACGTTACAATTATCAGTTTTGGTAAGGGGAAACACCACCAAACGGTCACCGTGGTTGACTCAACCATAATGCGATCGTGGTGGTTAATATCTTGCCTCCTATACCGATCGTGCTTTATTATGTTGATAGCCACAATCGGTGCACAGTAATAATGGCAAGATTTCCTAATACTGGCAACAATAACACACAGGAGCAGGGAGAGGCGATGGATCCATCGGCACTGATGACCAACGCACTCACTGAAGGCTGGCAATCCAAGCAAGCACACAAGCAAACGAAACACTTGATCCAGCAACAGTAGTAGCAGGAGTATCCATAACTTCCACATAGCGATAGAAGAAACACAGCAGCGCAGAGTTCACCTATAGAGGATGTAAAACGAGGGTGAGCAGCCAGTACTCTAGTAGTAGTGTAGAACTAAAAGAAACATGGGCGCATCCATACGCATATATATCGTACCTGAGGAAGGAGACCTTGGGCAGTTTCTTCTTGTAGTAGCGCGAGTGGACTGGCGCCTCAAAGTGGTCAGGGCGGTGGTCGGCATCCCACTCCAGAGCATCCCACACGTCCTTCTCGATCTCAACGACCGGCTTCTTGGCACCTGGGATAGGGGCCGTCACACATGGAAGCCTTTGCAGGCCCCAGCATCCCCTGATCTTGATGTTCTCCAGCATGGGCGTCATCATCTTGACCTTGCATATCTGTCGCAGCTTCGGGAGGTCATGCAGGTGGATGGTGGTTAGTTTCGGGAACTGCATGCCGAGGGAGAACATTTCCTCGTGTTCCAACTCAAAGACGTGCAGGAGGTTGCCGCAGTGGATGATGTGGAGGGTCTCCAAGCTTGGGAAAGAGGAGACCCACACTGGGATCACGAACTGGAGACTAGGGCAGGAGCATAGGTGCAGGTGTTGTAACTTTTGGAAGGACTGGCCCTCAATGTAAGAAATTTCATTGCGCAAACCTTTTCTCCAAATCCAACGCGCCATTAGGAGATCTGATGCCCAAAAGGTCTCCAATGTATAAAATTCATAGGCATGTGAAGGGAAGACTGTATCCAGCTTCGGGCACCTCTCCACGCGGCACCACCTAAGGTGCATCCAATCGAATATCACTGTGGGAAAAATAGCATGTATCGAGACATCGTGCAAATGCAGGGATTTGGCACAGGTCATTAGTTGACCTAGTGCTCCATTGTCACCCAATCCGCTATCCACGTTGCAGCTCCCTTCAGCAATCTCTATATGTCTGTCGAGCCGTGCAGCTGGCGCTTGCGGGAACGCCTGCATCAGGGGATTGTGTACCATGCTAAGGACATCACGGTACTGGCCTGCTGGAATAAGCTGTTGCAAGCACCCTTGATCACAGTGGACAAACTTCTCGCCGTTGGTTTCTTCGAACTCAACGAGCTCATCATACACGGCGGGTGATGAGGTGACGTGGATATTATAATAAACATCATCAATGTTGTCCCACCATGGATACATTACTTGCCACAAAGAGTAAGAAAACCTAGCATCCACAACAATAGCATGCACCTGCAAGCGGAAGGACTTGGTCTTGTTGATGGATGGCCGAGGACACACGATTCCAGCTCGCGTGTCTATGCACAACAACTCCAGGCCAGGATGTATCCGAGAATCCCCCTCGCACAAAGAAGTGATTGCACGAAGGTGCTTGCATCCTATTAGAAATAGCCGTTTGAGCCTAGGGACTTGCACCACCATAGTTTTGAAGTCAAGTATCTTGATTGCAGTTCCAGAGAGGTCTAGTTCCAAGAGGTTGGGTAGCCCACGCAAGAACAAATTCTCCAATTCTATGCATCCTTCAAGGGATATCTTGGAGGCACGGATATCCTTCTCGTTTTCTGCAGTAGACGGGCGGAAATGTTTCGGAGGCAGCTCATTTGTTGGTGTACGTGTACGCGGGGAAGCTGACCCATAGCCATCAAAGCTAAAAGACTTGAGGGCGGCTGGTAGACGACCAGGGACATCAACATTTTCCAGCCTATCACAACCATCAAGTATAAGCAATTGAAGGCCGCTAGCTTTTGATAGGCTTCTTGGAAGATTTTCCATGTCACTATTCCCTGAAAAATCAAGTGTTTCCATAATTGCCTTATCTGTAAAAGAGTTATCAACATCCTCTGATGTCTCCCATCGACATGTTGGTTTGATTATCCGGAGACTCTGGAGGTTTGGTAGTCGTCCTCGTAGGTCAGCGGTGTACTGCCATCCCCTAACTCCCTCTAGATATAGCTCCCTGATATTTATCATGAGGTCCATCTTTTCTTGAGATAATATTTCGTTCCAATCTGTATGGCGCAAGTCCAGCACCCACAAGTTATACAAGCATAGCCACCTTGTATGATCATATCCTTCAATTTTTTTGTCATCTATACAATGGTCCAACCCAAGGAATCTTAGGCTATGACACTTCAGGAAAGGAGGTGATGCAAAATTGAAGGCACAACAAGAGAGAACTAGCACACCAAGCTTGATGGAGTGTTCAAACAATCCATCTGGTAAAGTTGGTACATGACCGGGTGTTTTAAATGCCAAGAAGAAAGACGATGTCGTCACAGGTATAGTTTGCATACCATGTAGTTCTGTGTTGCTTGATGTGACCGAAATCCAACGATATGGGCCTTCTTTATAGGCATCATCATCTTTAATTGCCAGAAAAGGAGGCTCCAAATGTTTCATGAACGTTTTCAAAAAATCACCAAGCAAAGAAGCATCACATGTCCAACTTATCTCTCGATGAAATGCATTGGTAATATCCCGAGTTTTGTCCCCTTGTATAATCCCATCACATATCCAGTAGTTGGATGCATGACCTGCCCAATATGACTTGTTTGTGTTGTGGAAATCATAATGCAGGAATAACTCATAAAGACAACATTTCGCGACCATTGTGGGGTCAATGTCCAGCATACGTGGATTTTGGTACACTATGATATTAGCCTCTTCAATTAGTATTGCTTCAAATTGTGCATTTGTTAGTGCTTTCATTCCACGATAGCAATAAGTGACAAAATGGGTGTATCTTAGCTTGCTTTTGATCTTAGAAATGTGGCGATTTATGGCCAGACACCTTCTTTTGAAGGTCCACATCATGATATTGTTCCGAAACTCTGTAAACTGAGGAATACCAAAGATTGTTACGTCAAGTTCATCATCAGATCCATTAAGAAAAATCATCATAAATCGTGTACTTTTTAGGGTGCTATCAATCACTGCCGCAACACTTTGTATCACATCTCTAGAGCCTTGTACGACTCCATTAAAGTCATCCTCTTCATCCTGCTTGTCTAAGATGGCCATTACTGAGCTATCAAGTTTTAATTCCTCTACGATTGCCCTCTGCATAGCTCTTCTACTTTTCCACTCTGAACAATCGAGATAAATTATTCTATCAAAGCATAGTTCTGGAGTTGTTCTCCTAGATGGAAGCACTGCTGCCATGGATCTAAGAACAGAGGATGTTCCAAATTCATACCAACCATCAAAATATATGACCTTTATGTGGGACCCCTGCTGAACGTATTGTAGTAGACGTTCTCTGGTGGTATCAACATCGACAGATAAAATATCCCCCTGAAATAAAAGACATAAATAATTTAGAACACTTCTGATCTGAGGCACATATACGCGCAGACAAGTGAATTGTTGTTTGAACACTTATTTGAATTACAATTACTGTTTACAGCTAGGCTCAAGGTAAACTAGTTCCCGTGATTGATATTGCTAGTTTATGTACAGTCTTCTGAGCTTCAGTATTTTTTGTGAACGGTCTGCTTGTTTCCATACGCGCCCACGGGTTTAGTTTTTTTGTACCAACGAATGACATGTACATAATTGATCGTAATAGCATTTAAGATAGTACATTAGGCTCCAAAAGGGTCTAGGTTCATGAGGGCTACTTCGGTATGTTTTGTTTGCTTCTAGTTTTGTCCTCGTTGGAAAAATCAAGAAAATGGATTGAGTTTGGTGAGCTCTTACTTTTTGAGACGGTTTATTATTTGGAAAATGATACTGGTCCTTCGGGGATCGCGCGCTTGCGTACCCAGTTTCTGTGTGCGCCACGAGTCCCCCAACGTGCAAGGCAGCGAGGGCCACCAGGGGTTATATCGTCTCCACCCATACGCACCACCAGGAGGATCGGAGTGCTAGTTCTCTATCCGGTCGTCTTCTCCACCCCATCCGCTCCTGCTTAATACTTCTGGAGCTGCCGGACAGATCCTCTCCAGCGGCAAGGTTCTCTCACGCGCCATCGAAATCCGTCGTCGCCCACTCCCTCGCGCCGCCTGCCCTCCCCATCTCTGCCCACTCCCTCGCGCGCCTCCGGCCTTGCCCATCTCCGCCGATTCGCGACGACCTCCGGTGCTGCCTCTGGCCTACCAGACCACCACCTCATGACGCCATACAGGATCTCGTACTCCTCCCAGTGCCCACCCCAAGCCATCCCCACACCATAGCCGTCCTAAATCCTCCTCCACCATCGGCCAGAAGTAAGCTCAGGAGGAGGGATGCGGGGCGATGATAAAATTGTCCGCCTTTGTTGCTACAACCGGCCCCCGACCTTGCTACAAGGGGCGGGAGGGCTTGCTGTATGCGGCGACCGCGGCTGCTACGGGCGGCGACGGCGCGTTTGGTGGGCGCTGCTACGGGCGGCGACGACCGCTGCTACTCGCGGAGGCGACGGATGCTACTCGCGTTTGGCGGGTGCTGCTACGGGCGGCGACGGCCGCTTCTACTCGTGCCACGGGCGTTGCTACAGGTGTGATGACGGCAGCTAATCGCGTTGGCAGGCGTTGCTACATGCGGCGACGAACACTGCTACGGGCGGCGGCGACGGCTGCTACACGGGTTGGACAAGGCTGCTACATGAGGCGATGGCGGCTGCTACAAATCGGCGTCGCGCTACAAGCTGGCCGACGATGCTACGAGCGGCCGACGTCTGGTTCTGCTACCGATGGAGAGTTGCTACCTTTTTGGGCGGCCGGCGTTGCTGGGAGGGAGGGTTGGGCGAGGTGCTACGAAGCTCCCTTTTGATGTTGCAAGCTAGAGGTGGAGCTTCCTCGCCCGCGGCGGGTCATCGCACGGGGAAGGGGCGTGGAAAACAAAAATTGGAGGCGCCGAAGAAGAAAGGGATATTTTTGCGATTGATAACTCTCTTTGTGCGTTCCTTGTGTGTGTTACCTGTCTCGTGGGACATGTGTCGGTCGATGGAGCCGCTCCAATCCCCCGGGGAACGCGTAGCGTGCTCCTAAACCCTAAACCCTAATTATTTCTAAATCCACATCATGAGCCATCCAATCTAAACTACCACTTTGAGAGCAAAATTTCAGAAATCTACCACTTTACGTTTTGACAGCAAAAATCTACGATATTTTGTCTTAGTTTTCTCAAATCGCACTAAACTTAGCCGCCTGACCGCGAATTAACACGGAACTGATAAGGCTGGTCCACCGTAAACACTGACGTGGCTCCTTCAGACGGGCATCCGGCACGGCCGTTAACATAAAACTACCACTTTTCAAGCAAAATTTTGAAATCTACCACTTTGTAATTTCATAGCAAAAATCTATCAGATTTTGAGTCACTCTCAAAAAACACTAAACACGAATTGATAATGAATTGACCATGTATGTGACATACGTGGCCCACCTATCAGGACCAAACTAATGACCTGGACTGGATCCCACTTGTTAGCCCAATTTAGAAAATCTAGATATTCTAAAAGAAAAGAAAAAATACAATAAACAATTATCTGAGATGAATAAGTTTCTAAAAGAAATAAAAATATCTAAAATAAATCCCCTGAGCCCTGTACGGCCCCCGCCGGCCATGGCCAAGGTTTGCCTCGCCGGGTAGTGGGCGGCGGTGGGCGTCGCTGGGTCGTGGGCAGCAGCTGGCCAGCGGCGTTCCCTGGGGATCTCTTCGTCCTTGCCATGGCGCGCTCCTCATCTCGGCGAAAGTCGTCGGAATCGGTGAAGAACGGCGGCGCATGTCTTGCCCGGAGGAGGACGTTGCTCTGGTGGACCCCGAGCTTGCTAGAGATGCCTCTACACGTCTATCTGGTTCTTCTCCGATGGTCGGCTCAGATTGTAAAGGTTTACTCCGACGACAATTGCTCGCCGGAGAAATGGCGGTGGCGGCGCTCGTGCACGCGATTACTATCAAAAGATGAATCAGAGGTCGGTGGAAATTTGCTAGGACACACGGAACAGCGAGAGGGAAAGCTGGGAATGAATTTTATTGGTCTAAGAGCACACGTTCATGTTCGCCGGGGCAAAATTTCTGACCGGATGTGCTTGGTAGGACTTCTCCCGCGGGCAGGAGCGCCATGGTCTGATGCGGTGTTCTCAGGGAAGAAGACGACTGCCCAGCGGCCTAGGGTTTCGACGGAGGGTGGCCTGGGGAACGACATCAGGTGGCCTGGGGCACGACAACGACAGCCTAGGGCGAAGACGACGGACGGCGGTGGGTTTGGTTGACCGGAGCGGGGTGGTGGTCGAGTCAGGAAGGAAAGATTGCTAGATGCGGATTGTTTTACGTTTTTAATTAGCTTTGACATGTGGGACCTAGTCCACGTCAGCAACGTATGCTAACTCGGCCCTAACAAATAGGCCCCACCAGTCAGATCCTATGTCAATGGGCAATGCTAGGCGTCCCCCGGGGGATGGAAACTTTCCATCCCGGTCCCAGATTAGATCGGTAGATCGATGGTCAGATCTTGGCGTTTAAATCTTCACGTTTTTCTTTACATTTGTCGCTTTTGCTACATTGTTCCGCTTTTGCTGCATTGTAGCAAAAACAGTTCGCCAGAAAATAGAATAAAAACCGTCTCATGGGAGATCTCATGGGAGACCTCGGGGACTTTGTAGCGAAGTTTCGTTCTAATGTAGCAAAACCGATGTCATGGGAGACTCGAAGACTTTCGCGGAATATCTTCTTGGGAGAACATGTAGCAAAAATTTACTATATTGTAGCAAAACCATTAAACAGATTTAGCAAAAGAAATTAACACATGTAGCAAAAAGAGACTTCATCGGAGACATTAACACATGGTAGCAAGCGCCATCTTCTTTGGTAGCAAAGCACCGCCATCGTGGTAGCAATGGCGCTGTAACAAAGCACCATCGTTATGGTAGCAAGCCCGCCGCCGTGGTAGCAAGCATCGCCGCCGCATTGTGGTAGCAAGCCCTACCGCAGCTTGTAGCAAAGCGTCGCCATAGTGGTAGCAAGCTTACTTGTAGCGACCTCACGTCTGACTTCGTGACGCTTTGCTACCAATGATGGCCGAGGAGGCGAGGCTCCTCGGCCCGGCGTCACGAGTCCAGACGCTGGCGGCGGTTGTCGGCGAGGCGACGAGGCATGTAGCGCCAGAAGGCTGCCGGGCGAGCATGAGGCTAGGGAGGCCGACGGGAGCGGAGACACGGCGCGTCGAGGAAGACGACGCGTGGAGAGGTGGCAGCGGCGCAGTGGCGAGCTTCGGGGCCGGCGTCGGCTCGAGGAGAGGCGTCGCGGCCAAGCGGAGGCGGGTGGCAGCCGCCGGAGCTCGAGGAGCGGAGGGAGAAACGGGCAGCGGCCGTGGTTGAGACGAGGCGGTGGATGTGCGGCCGGCGGGGTCCGCCGGGCGAGGAGGCTGACGGGGACGCGGAGAGGAGATAGAGGCGGGCGGCGGCCCGGCTGACGACCGGGAGGAGAGGCTTTGGTGGCGGAGGAACCAGAGGAGAGGGAGGATAGCGAGGCGTTATCGCCCGGGGGATCGCGAGGCGTTATCCCCCGGGGGATCTGTATCATTGCGTTGAGAGCAATATTAGTGCTTTTTTTGAGAGAACCGACTCGAGATCTGGTAGCTATTTGTTGCGAAATCGTAAAGTGATAGATTTCCGGAATTTTGCTCGGAAAATGGTAGTTTTATGTTAACGTCCGTTAAAGGCCGTTAAGGGCCGTGCCGGCCGTTGTCTAGAGGAGCCACGTCAGCGCTTACAGTGGGCCAGCCTTGTCAGTTCCCGTGTCAATTCGTCGGTAGTCCGAGTTTAGCGCGATTTGAGAAAACTGAGACGAAATATGGCAGATTTGTACTGCAAAAACGTGAAGTGATAGCTTTCCGAAATTTTGCTCTCAAATTAAGTGGTAGTTTTATGCTAACAACTCAATCTAAACATTAACATTTGTGCAAGCATGAAGGGGTGTGAAGATGTTCATTGGATGGCTATGACTGTTGTAAGTCCAGTGAAAAATGTTATGAAAACACATTTCACAGTTCAATATGAAAATATTCATGGCAAATCAATCAATAACATTGTTTTGATTTTGTCCATTACATGTGCTCAGCGATGGTCAAACCTAAAAAATGTAGGACTCGTATAAATTCTAAAAGTTGTCGTATCATGGATAGAGGCATGATTTAGGCTCAACCGAGTAGAAAAAATGGCGAGCAACAACCATAAAATTTAAGAAAAATGGCACACAATAACCATAAAAGGGCTCAAGACATTTACTACTAGCGATCATAAAACCATGCATTTAATTAAAATACCATGCATGCACAAATTTGTGAGTTTATAAAAGAGTAAATTCTAGTTTTTACCCCACAGTTTCCTTTTTTGATGCTAACTACCCCATTTAGCAAAAAAGTATCCTAATTACTCCATTTAGCAAAAAACGTGTGCCAGTTTTTACCCCATGTAAACTCTTCTAGTAAAAATCAAAGAATAAATAAGTTATTTTAATTATGCATGGTGGTTAGTTCGAAGCAACCGTTGAACTTTCATGGAATTAAAATAATGATGGATCTTATTGATTCTTCTGCAACGTCTTTTCTGCCTTTTATGACATGGATTTAATTGTGGGTTATGCGGAAAGAAACTGATTTAACACGAATGAACAATTCTCATTGTCAACAATGCTGATCAACACCTTGTTTATTGTGATATAATCTTGCTAAAATGCAAACGGAGATGGATAGACTTATGGGACCATGATATGGAAGTATAACAAGTAACAGTAATCAATTTCATAAGAACACTCTCGTAGCATCCTCCAGCAGTAATCCAATGCACACATAGCATCTGCTAGCTACTTTGGCCAAAAGCACCTGCTGAGAAAAACTTTCTGCTCTCACGACCTATTGTGTTAATCGGAATTAGCATTGAACAGAAACCATGCGGCTGGCGTTGCTAAACGATATGAGACCAAACCTTTTGCCTTCGTTGACATATATGATCCCTAAACTACTCTCAGATTTCATGATCTCAACTTCTAATCCACGTACCCAAATAAAAACTAAACAACTACAAAACAAATGGGAGAACAAAACTGTACAAGGATGCTCAAAAATTTAGAGGGGGTAAAAAATGGCACAAGTTTTGTTAAATAGGGTAATTAGGGTAAGAAATTTCTAAATAGGGTAATTAGCGTCAAAAAAGTGAAACTAGGGGGTAAAAGCTGGAATTTACTCTTTATAAAATGCAAAGAGTATTATGTACCTCCTCTTTCACACTACTCATGATGAACTTCTCTGTCCAAGACCAATAGAGAAAATTCAGCTGAAAATTTGATCAATCTAACCCATCACTTCAAGATCTCGGGTGCACCTGCAAAACTGAAGCACCACAATAAAGGACAACTGTGTTATGTACTACGTTGGTGGTTCACCATTGTTAACCAGTACGTACTAGTTTCATAAGTAGACAGCAAACATTTCTCGACAGAATAGTTAAGAGGAGGTAGAATGCAATTTTTGGTTGGTAAATACGCACCTCAACGGACAGCAGACAGGAGCAGCTTGAGAGAGAACAGATCTGCTTTTGTTTTTTTCCCAAAACGCTGATGTACTCCTAAATCAGAGCGGAAATGCGAGACGAATATGGAGCCTTGGCGATATGGATCCAAGCATTCCGGCTCCTGTGTGATCTCCACATATACTTGCCGAGGAGGGAGGGAGGAAGGAAGGAGGGGGGCCTTTTTCTCTTTGCCAAAGCATGAAGCAAAACATATATGCTTCTTTGGCTGGCTTTGCTTTTTTTGTCTTTGCCAAAGATTATTCAGATGCTCTTGCACATTTGGGTTGCAAAGCGCAGCAATCCCTTCTCCTTTTGTTCAAAGTAGGAAAGGAACCCGGAGACACGACCAGGCGTGAAGGGCAAACTAGCTGGAGATCGAGATGGCGCGGCGCCCAGCTTGATGTGAGCAACCCATTACAATTTAGGTGCTGTTTGGTTTGTCTATTTTGCCCCGTAAGTAATCAGATTTTACAGTGTAACCTGAAACAGTTAATCATGTTTGGTTCAACTGGCCTGTAATAATCCGTTTCCCTGGAATCGAAATACATCACCGCTCACAGCTGTACTGTTACTGCTGCCCACACCCCACCGGAAACGAAATTAATTTCAGAGCGACATCTCGCATTCAACTTTTCCCGCCACGATCTTCTCAATCAGTAACGCTACACCTACGGAAAAGAATTACGCAAAAGTGCTTACTGGCTGACGTGGAGGCTCTCGCGCCGAACGAAAATGCTCGCAAGAATCATATTGAAAAAAAGAAAAAAATCAGCTCGCAAAGGGACAAACCGTTCAGCCCCATCCTGTTTAAAACGATTGTCTCCATAGATCCGCTACCGGAGCGGCGCCGGCGAGGTCCCCGTGGTGACACGAGCGGCCAGGTTTGATCGCGGCGGCGCGCCGGGGAGATCTCTCCTCATGTGCCATGTCGAGATACTCCGCCGGCGGCCACTTGTGCCTCCGTTTGATGCCATGGTCTTCACTTCCAGTCTCGACCAGGACAACTTTAGCCTCGACCCGTTGATTCCTTCACCATATCGACCTCGATCACAAGCCGATTGGATGTGAGGCGATCGAGGCCAGCGTGCTCACCGAACGATCTCACCCCGTCGTCCACAGAACCCGCATGCATACGCATGGAGCTTGCCTCGCGCGCCGACTCGAAGAAACTCGTCGCGCTGCCTTGGAAGACCTCACCGTGCAGCGCTAGCTGCACGACAGAGTTCGCAGAGTCATGCTGGCCCAGGAGACCTCACCGTTGATTCCAGCATTTGCTGTCATCGGGCCGTCGCCGAGATGCAAGAAACACGGTCCTCCCCCTCCCCCCCAACTACTTCTCACGAAGAGCAGTTATCCAACACCTACGGTAGGTCGCCGCCTCCACCCGACACGTCGCTGCGGCTGCAGTGGAGAGTACAAAAGGTAGAAGGTGGGGGACTGTGGTGTGGAGGGGGACAGCTGAGAGGGTGGAGGGAGAGCAGAGGAGAAACCCGCACCTACGGTAGAGAGGAGGAGAGCAACCTCGTCACCGCGTTGCGAGAGAAGAGGACGGCAGCGCTTCTCCGGTGCGTCTCGACCAGGTGGTGATCGTGTATCCATCAGGTGCCAAACGGGCCTGGCTCGACCAGACGTGTCTCCACCAATACTTGAGGGGGTAATTCAAACCAGATGTGTCCACCGTGTCCAAACCCACTTTCCCAGGACAACTCTCAAAACCGCTCGCAGCTCCTTGAGAAGGGGGGGGGGGGGTATTTTGTCTGGTTTCTGATAGTTGGGGGGGTGTTAAGTGCCCCGTTTCGTACATAGGAGGGCTATCGACCGAAACTCAATACTTGTGGGGGTGATTTGGACTTCTTTTTTAGGGAACACGTGCTCTTTATTGATACTTAATTAAAATGTCATTACAAAGAGTCTCTCGGATACACTCCGCAGAGACACAACACCAGACATAATTACAATCTACCGTGTCAGGTACCTTCTTCTCCCTTATGTTCCGTGCCGACGGTGAAGTACCGGCCGCATGTCGCTGCTTACGCCTGCCTACTACTCCCGCGTACAGCCGGATCTCCGCTTTTCCCATGCCGAACCGGATCTCCGCTTTTCCCATGCCGAGCCAACCCTTTGCGGCATGGCGCCGCACCGCTGCGTGACGATTCGAAGGTTGAGGAACGGGGCACAACTGATTCGAGGATAGGAGTAGACGGTTGGATGAAAGGAGCAGCTCGATTTTGGTGGTTTCAGTTAAAGTAAGCATAATGTATAATAAAAACGTCTATTTTGAATCTTATTTCTGTTTTACTCCATCCATTTTGGTTTACAAGGCATGTTGAAAGAACATTTGATATCCCTAGTGATTTTGGTGTTTGATAACAACTCACATATCGGACTAATGATTTGCTAAGTGTGTCGCAGGTGCATTAAAAAGGATTTGCAATGTTCAAAAACTGTCTTGCTACCGGATGCGACAGAAGGCTGTGACTAACTGTCAAAAATATTCTGCCTGCTCCGGTACTAAAATGCGGTACCGCACCATGCAGAGATTTATTGGATGTTGTAAAAAGCTCCGGTACTAAAATGCGGTAGTACCGCATTTTAGTACCGCTCGAGGCAGAGACTTTTGTATATTGGCAAAAAGCTTCTGTCTGCTTAGGTAGCGAAATGCGGTAGTACCGCATTTTCCTACCTGGCGTGACAGAGAGTTTTTTCGTCTGAAAGCTATTGATTCCTCTATGTCCGGTAGTACCGGTTGCCACTTGCGGTACTTCCACTTTCCGGTAGCATCAATAGTAGTACCGCTGTGGGAAGGACTTGATGAAGTTTGAAAAAGGATGGTCCGGTACCAGGTCCGGTAGTACCGGAGTTCTCCGGTAGTACCGCTTGAACTTCCGGTACTACCGCTGCAATAAATGCTCCAACGGCCAGATTTTGTGGAGGGGTATAAATACCCCTCCACCTACCTTGGGACAAGCTGCTCAAACACATTAAAGTCAAGATCACCATTGGAGCCACTCAATCTTCAAGATCTCCTCATTCCACCATCCAAAGTCCTTGATCTTTGGGGAATCGAAGGAGGAGGCCCCTATCTACTACTTCACCAAAAGAGATTTTCATTTCCCCCTCATTTCATTGAGGGCCCCTTTGCTCTAGTGTTTTCTTGGAAACCCTAGTTCTTGTTTTGGTTCGTACAAGCTTGTCTTTGATTGCTTTGACAGCTTGCTTGTATTTGGGAGCCTCCGATTAAGTTGTGGATGTGTGCCCCAAACTTGTAAGTCTTGCTTCCACCTTGAAGGTTGCCGATATAGTGGAAGGTGAATCGATCCCGTTGGGGTGAGATTCATCGGAGAACAAGGGAGGCCTTTCGTGGCGTTGGTGCTTTGAAACCACCCTCTCTCCAAACGTAGACGTACTTCCCCTCAAAAGGAAGGAACTACGGGAAACAAATCCTTGTGTCTCCGCATCCACTTTTCGGTTACCTCTATCCTTTACCGCACCTTACTTACTTGTTACTACTTTGTGTTGTGGTAGCTCTTGCATATTTGTCATATAGGTAAATTCACCGTAGTTGCACTACCTAGAGAATTTACCTTATTGTCAAACCTTAATTTGAAAAAGAAGAAAATTTGAAGTAGCACCTATTCACCCCCCTCTAGGTGCTCCTACCGAAGAGGACATTGACTCAAGCCAAAGACAAGATGTGGACCCTCAACATAGTGATCAATGTGTGAACTCTAGTCAAAGGGAGCTTGGTCCATTCAATGGGTTGTCAAGTGGTGCCAAGTCAATTTGTCAAGGAAGATCCATCCAAACTGTTTTGAGACAAGCTCAAATTGATGCTAGAAGAGCACTTGATCAAGACCAAGGTCAATCCTTGCCTCCGAATGTAGAGGATGACTCCAATGATGATCAAGGTCAAGTTGATGGTCAAGACGAGGATCAAAATGATGAAGAGGGTCCTCCAAGAAACAATGAGGGGATCCACGCTCGTCGCGAAGCTAGAAAGGAAAGAATGTTGGAAATAAGAGACCACACCCTCCAAAATGTTGTTGGAGATCTAAGGAAAGGAATTTCCACAAGAGCACTGTTGAAGAGGTTCAGTGAACACCAAGCACACATCTCCATGATTGAACCAAAGAAAGTGTGGGAAGCTCTTGAAGATTCGGATTGGTTAGAATCTATGCACAAAGAGCTCAACAACTTTGAGAGAAACAAAGTGTGGAAGTTAGTTGAGAAGCCAAAGGATTGCCGCAATGTTATTGGAACAAAGTGGATATTCAAGAACAAGCAAGATGAGCATGGAATTATAGTAAGGAACAAGGATAGATTGGTTTCACAAGGGTATTCTCAAATTGAAGGCATTGATTATGGAGACACTTATGCACCCGTGGCTCGCCTTGAGTCCATCCGTATCCTTCTTGCTTATGCGGCACATCATAACTTTAAGTTGCAACAAATGGATGTAGAAAGTGCATTCCTTTATGGTCCTTTAAATGAATTGGTATATGTTAAGGAACCCCCGGGATTTAAGGACCCCAACTTCCCAAACCATGTCTACAAACTTGATAAGGCGCTCTATGGGCTCAAGCAAGCCCCACGCACGTGGTATGAGCACCTTAGAGAGTTATTGTTTGACTGTGGCTTTGAGGTTGGGAAAATCGATCCCACTCTTTTTACTAAGAGGGTCAATGGGGAGCTTTTTGTATGCCAAATATATGTTGATGATATTATCTTTGGCTCATCTAACAAAGCTTTTAATGATGAATTCTCAAAGCTTATGACTAGTAGGTTCCGGATGTCTTTGATGGGGGAGTTGAAAGTATTTCTTGGCTTTGAGATCAAGCAAGTTAGAGGAGGAACATTCTTCAACCAAGCCAAGTATACTCAATATATGCTCAAGAGATTCAAAATGCAAGATTTGAATGGAGCTCCTACTCCCATGGCTACAAAGACTCATCTAGAACAAAATCCAAATGGTAAAGATGTGGATCAAAAGGTATACCGGTCTATGATTGGTTCTTTGCTTTACCTTTGTGCATCTAGACCCGATATTGTATTGAGTGTAGGTGTGTGTGCAAGATATCAAGCGGCTCCTAAGGAAAGCCATTTAATGGCGGTCAAGAGAATCTTTTGATATTTAGTTCATACCCCATTTTATGGTCTTTGGTATCCTCGAGGTTCAACATTTGCTCTTTGTGGATACACGGATTCGGATTGGGCGGGGGACACGAATGATAGAAAATCAACATCCGGGGCGTGCCAATTCCTTGGTAGGTCCTTTGTATGTTGGTCTTCTAAGAAGCAAAATTGTATATCTCTCTCCACCGCCGAAGCCGAGTATGTTGCTGCCGCTAGTGCTTGCAATCAATTGCTATGGATGAGGCAAACTTTAAAGGAATACGGTGTCCATTGTGACAAAGTGCCTCTTCTATGTGACAATGAAAGTGCCATCAAAATTGCATACAACCCGGTGGATCACACAAGGACAAAGCATATTGAGATTCGTCACCACTTCATTAGAGATCATGTTGCTCGAGGTGATATTGATCTATCCTATGTTTCTACCAAAGATCAACTTGCCGATATCTTCACGAAGCCACTTGATGAAGCAATGTTTTGCTACTTGAGGAATGAACTAAATATCGTAGATTTAAGGAGTTTGACTTGACTATCTTGCACTCTCACCTAATACTCGACCCATATTTGGTTTAGGTGTAGGCATGGACATAGGGGGAGTGCGGTCCTAATTGATTGGACATCCCTTCCCCCATTATGCGCAAAGTAAACAAAATCATTCCTCTTAATATCATTTTGTGATATGTGAGCTTAATGATGAGTTTCGGTAATGGACCCAAGATATATCTTCGTGGTCCAAGCCGAGTATACTCAAATATGGTGGCATAGGCCACCGCCCCCTCTCAATCGAGAGGTTGACGTGCTTACTCGTGTTTGTCACTCTTTGAATTGGTTCTTACTCATGTTTGTCATCCTCTAGTTGGTGTTGTTCTTTTGGTCGTGCACTCACATTTGGCTCTCCATATGTTTTTAGTAATTTTTGAGTGCATTGGCCCATATCAGTGTGCCTCTCTAAACCCATACCATTCTTATCCCCCAACAAAACCCATCTACTCTGCACAAGAACCTTCCATTTTATGTATCTTGGCTCTCTGTCCTGATGGTCACGGTACTACCGGGTCTCATATGCGGGGACGTTGTTAGCGTTACTACCGCCTCTGGTTTTGTTTCCAGGGTCCTGCCTGGAAACTTCCCAAGTGCGGTACTACCGGTTGGTATCTCTGGTACTACCGCATAGCGGTACTACCGCCCATGGAACCGGTACTACCGCCTGTGCGTGTTGGTTAAGACTGGAGACAGGGGAGAGGCACCCCTCAGTGCCTCATTCATCCCTCGTCTCTACTCCTCACCAGCGCCACCGCCGGAGCAAGAGGGCGCCGCAGGAGCCCCACCCTTCCCTCCTTCTCCCAGATCCACACCGGATCCGGCCTCCCTGCGGGCTCCTCCTTCTTCCCCACCGTCATGGACACCAGTACTACCGCCCTCCTCATCTTCTCACTTGTTTTCTCCATTGAATCTAGGGTAACTTTGATTCTTGGTTAAAACTCGCATTCTTGAGGTTGTATCGTGTGCTATCTACCAGATCTACCACTTTGTCCGATGGAAATCGTGTTTTACAACGAATTTACTGCCCGTACATGGATTTCTAGTCTAGATCTGCACTGTGGTCGCAGGACGGTAGTACCGGGAATCTTTTTCTGGTACTACCGCTTGGCGGTACTACCGCCCGTGCATATCCGGTACTACCGCCCTGTACTGGCAGCAATTTTTTTTAAACACCAAGTTCCATCCTCTATTTGTCTCAGGTTCTTGTGCCCTTACCCCTATGCTATCTCCCTCGTTCTTTCACAGGTGCAGGGGGTTCTCGGGGATCGTGCAAGCGCTCCAAAGCTCACTATGAGATCGAGGACTATGAGTCAGAATCAGAGACTGAGTCAGAAGAGGAGGTCATGCCTCAACCTAGTGCCCGTCTGAAACTGCCAACAACTCGTGGTCGTCGGGGTGGGGGGTCAAGCAAAGTGTTGGTTGTGGTAAAGCTCCTCCACCTCCTCCTCCCTCCGGTCCTCGCAGGAGCCACAGTTCCGGGCCATCTGGGCCAAAGCTGCCGTCTGATTTGTCTGAGTCAGAATTTCATGCCCTGCGGGTGGTTAGTCCATATGGGACAGCTCGCTCTCATGCTCGGGAAAATAGTCTCTTCTTTACGGATTTCGAGGAGCGGGTGTTCCATGAGATACTCATGAAAGATGATAAAATTGTGGTCCCTCAGAAATGGATCGAGATGAATCATGTGAGGAAGAATCTAAACTACTTCGGTGAGGCCCTTTACATTTGCACCAACATTGGCTTGCTTCCCATTATGGAGTTCCGGTGCAACTATGATCCAATGCTCATTGCTCAGTTCTATGCAACCGTTCACTTTGCCAAGAATGATACTCGGACTCTCACCTGGATGATCGAGGGTGATGTCAAGCAAGAAACGTTGGCTGAGTTTGGGGCTATCCTCGGGTACGAAGACCGTGGCAAGGACACTCCCATTGGATTTCCGTGCCACACTAATGATCGTCCCATGAAGAAGGATGTTCTTGCACCACTGTACATCCGGGGGCGCGGAATCCTTGGAAAGATCAAAGGGCTGCTCCCTACATATGACATCTTGCATCGCATCTTTCGTGAGACCGTCGCCCCTCGTGCTGGGAATGTTGATGAGATGCATGCCTTCATGGTAGATATTATGATGGCCACCTATCACCACCGTGACTCTGGCCTACCTATGGATGTGATGGATGTCATTTGGAATGAAATGGTCTGTGCCACTTTTCAAAGGAGTGTGCCTCCTTTTGCTCCGTACATCATGGCTCTCATTATTCGCACGTGCCCGGTGATTGCCCGTGACTTGTCTTCTCTCTACAAGAAGACCCCCTCTATAGCAATGAATTTATGTGTATCTAAATGTCCATATAGGCGTTGCTAGGGGATCTACCAACAGATAAAAATGTGTTGCGTTTTTGGGCGTTGCTAAGGTACAATGCAATGCATATACGTGCATTGGTAACCACTGGTATATGTGTTGCAAAATAGCTAAAGAATCGAAGGAACAAATATATGTGTTGGTAGAGGCAACCTGTACACATTGCAAATTCTATTTCGCAAAATAATATTTTCTAGACTGAATGGTTCGATCGCTCTAGAAGACGACACATATTTTTATCAACAAGAGAACATAGTTCATAAGAGAGATGGCACATCACACGCATATAAGAAAATAAGACGTATTGCATCACAAATAATTCAATATCTTTTATTATAACATTATTACATACACGAAAATCATCCGAAGAATAGGCAATTTACAATCTTGAATCAAAATATGATATTTTATTCTTGGAACCACTTTCCATACACGAAAATTGTCTCAAGATTACACAATTTACAATCTAGCATCATAATATAATATTCTACCTAGCCTATATATGTTCTCTCTAATATTCACTATCCAGAGCGAATATCCAAATAGCAAATCTCGCTGATGTATGTGACCTGCAAGAAATAAATTTAATTTTAAGTATCAAAGTGGCGGAAAAGATTCCGAACGGTAATAGTGGATTCTAGTAAGGACTTCACTTAAAAATTTGCACGTGTACTAACCTTGGTGGCATGCCAAAGCTAAGTCAGCATGTAAATTAACATTTTTGTTATCCTGTGCATTTGATATAGCTCATCAGATCAACAAGTCGCAACAATTACCACATAGATGGAAATATAGAAAAACAAGATAAGAAGGATCTGAACGAATCCATGAAACAAAGGATCAAAATCTTTTGATTAACTAGACTGTCTATCTAGCAAGAGATCCGAATTCTTGATGAAATAATTGATATAATGGTCAATCACAATATCATAATGCAAAATAGTTAATCTGGCGGCCATAAGTAGAAGTGTAGATAAAGAGAAACACAAGAACAATATGACAGGAGTAGTTCAAGGTCAAGAATAGGGACGGAACATAAATCACTATGCATTGATTTACTACAGTTTGCATCAAGAGAAACACAAGCAGAATACTCATCATGGGAGAAAAGGAATACTTATCATATTTGTTGTCTGATCGGTGCACTAAGAATACTGAGAGTAGAAAAGACATGGGAGAGAGTGCTTGGCAATCACCATGAAAGTTGTACCTGATATCCTTGGTACACTCCAAATGTCCAGTGCGACCAAAGTTTTGTTGATGGTAGCACTCCCACACGGCAATGAAGCAACAATGCCACTGTTGCTGATCCTTCTGCATCCTATTAATAACAAGGAAGATATCGACACATGCCATTACCAAGTACAGATAAACCTGCAGCAGCATTGTCCGTTCCAGCAAGGTCCAAACAGAGTGAACTTGGAAAGCCATGAGATACAAAACAAACTACGACGTGTTTGGTTCGATTAAGTAAATGTAAACAGCAGTGGAATCAAGTCACGGTGGAATTGGTAATGTAATTGGTATTTCCATGTTTTGTTTGGTTCGACATGGTAATGGAATCAATTCATAGAGGAATGTCAGATGTTGGGGAACCGCGGCCATGGCGACTCCTCACACCGCACTGCTGCTGACCTTCGGCCGGGGGAGGGGTGGTGCTTCTGAAGCGGAGGATGTCGGGGAGATATTGCGGCCTTCACCATTATGAGATCTTGCACTGCAACTCGATGGCGACAAGACGGTAGGCGGAGGGGATTTGGGGGAAGAGCCCCGCTCGAAGATGTCGCCGGAGTAATTTGATTACACGGTACTTGTTTACATCCCGGCCAAACCAAACATGTTTAACGGCATCAGGTCGAGGTGTAATCAGATGCGGGTCTAAAAACCACGAAACAAACACGTCCCTATATTCAGCAATCCTATTACGACATCGAACCAAACCAATTAGTTAATAAATATAACTGCACCTCATGAGCGGCCAACGACAGGAATGGGCTGGGATACACAAATATCTTGGAAAAATAGTGGACACGGGCCAAGCCAAGAGAAAAGTATTGAGAAGACTGATAGGGAATAAAATAAATTTTACCTGTAACCTAAACCTCTATCGTGATCTTGCTCCACCACACCTCATGTGCTTCAACTCGCCATCTTGAACATTCCAGAAATCACCGCGTCGTCGTGTATCCAAAATCAATCTTGGCTACGATTGGGAGAGCTAGATTTAGGGGATCCAATGGCAAGCGAACAAGAACTTGTGATCAAATCATCCATTAGAGATATCCTCGCTCCGGTTCCTATCAATTGGAAGCGAGGAGTGGGAGGTCGTAGCGCGAGCTCTGTCACCGGCTAAGAAGGAACAGCTCGCCACGGCCGAGCGGCGTCCTGGGGAAAGGAGAAAGGCGGCTAGTTTTTGGGAAGTCAAGAAGAGGGACTGCCGGTTGCGGACGTGTGTTCGTGGGTGTGTGTCATGGTTGGTGACTTGGTGGTGTTAAAGGGTCCATAATGTGTTGTGCTTAGTGGGCTGGGCTCATAAAGGTTTCTCCTATAAATTGTGATATATATATATATATATATATATATGTATATGAAACAACATGTGTAGCTTACAACGCATGTCTGTGTATCTAGGATATAATCTCACAACGAATATGTAAGCCGTTGCTAGGTATATATTGCAATAGAAGGGGTTTTGTTGTGGTGTCTCTTCGTCTTGCAACTCACCGCCACAAGAATCTGTTGATCAAGACCCATCTCAAACCACGCAATACGGATGGTCAGATTGTTGATGAGGATGGGAACCCGGTTGAGGAGGAATCAGGTGATGCAGCTGATGCGCAGCAGGATGCTGCATTTGTGGTCTCACGTCGCCAGTCCGCTCAGCCATCTTGGGCTAAGAGGTTTGAGGCCAAACTCAAGAAGATATTCTGCTTCCAAGTAGACAATCAGAAACGCATGTACGAGGCCCATGTCTATGCCAAGAAGTCATGCGCTCGCCAGAAGGAAATGATGGAGGCTCAAGGCTTGACCGTTTCCAAGGGCTCCGAGAACAACATTACCCCAGAAGACCAATGGATCTCCAAGCACACAAACTGGGAAGATGATGCCACCTCCTCCTTCCGTGCCCCGCCACCTCATGATGATGCATGGGAAGACTGGGTTGATGATGATGACGAGTGATCTCCGGGACGTTAGTGTTGCTCTTGTCCCTTTTTGGCGTCTTGATGACAAAGGGGGAGAAGTTGCACATTAGGTATGCGGGATTTGCGAGGGAAAAGTCACAAGCTCGTTCTTGCCATTGATTTTATTCGTTGTGAACTTTATTTGTTTGCCTCTTATTATGTGTGACTTACTATGTGTGCTATGTATGGTAAGACTATGTGGTTATCGTATGGATCCATCTTGTGTGTAATGTGGCTATTCTTGTTTGGATCCATCCTATGTGACGACCTTCCCCATTCCTAATCAATATTGGCCATCACATGTTATTTAGCAAAGGTATGTGCTCTATGTGCGACTTCTACTCCCGGGTAGCTTGTTAGTGTGTATGGGGCTTGTTTCTACATATCTAGGGGGAACCCCATCTATATCTTGTCATCACTAGATTTTCCTGCAAAATGTGTGTTGTCATCAAACACCAAAAAGGGTGAGATTGAAAGAACATTTGCTATCCCTAGTGATTTTGGTGTTTGATAACAACTCACATATCGGACTAATGATTTGCTAAGTACTGCTTTTTGCTACCGGATGCGACAGAAGGCTGTGACTAACTGTCAAAAAGCTTCTGCCTGCTTCGGTACTAAAACGCGGTACTACCGCATTTTAGTACCGCACCATGCAGATACTCTTTGGATGTTGTCAAAAGCTTCTGCCTGCTCCGGTACGCATTTTAGTACCGCTCGAGGCAGAGACTTTTGTATATTGGCAAAAAGCTTCTGTCTGCCTAGGTAGCGAAATGCGGTAGTACCGCATTTTACTACCTAGCGTGACAGAGAGCTTTTTCGTCTGAAAGCTGCTGATTCCTCTATGTCCGGTAGTACCGGTTGCCACTTGCGGTACTTCCGTTTTCCGGTAGCATCAATAGTAGTACCGCTGTGGGCAGGACTTGATGAAGTTTGAAAAAGGATGGTCCGGTACCAGGTCCGGTAGTACCGGAGTTCTCCGGTAGTACCGCTTGAACTTCCGGTACTACCGCTACAATAAATGCTCCAACGGCCAGATTTTGTGGAGGGGTATAAATACCCCTCCACCTACCTTGGGACAAGCTGCTCAAACACATTAAAGTCAAGACCACCATTGGAGCCACTCAATCTTCAAGATCTCCTCATTCCACCACCCAAAGTCCTTGATCTTTGGGGAATCGAAGGAGGAGGCCCCGATCTACTACTTCACCAAAAGAGATTTTCATTTCCCCCTCATTTCATTGAGGGCCCCTTTGCTCTAGTGTTTTCTTGGAAACCCTAGTTCTTGTTTTGGTTCTTACAAGCTTGTCTTTGATTGCTTTGACAGCTTGCTTGTATTTGGGAGCCTCCGATTAAGTTGTGGATGTGTGCCCCAAACTTGTAACGGTGCCGGCTTCCACCTTGAAGGTTGCCGATATAGTGGAAGGTGAATCGATCCCGTTGGGGTGAGATTCATCGGAGAACAAGGGAGGCCTTTCGTGGCGTTGGTGCTTTGAAACCACCCCCTCTCCAAACGTAGACGTACTTCCCCTCAAAAGGAAGGAACTACGGGAAACAAATCCTTGTGTCTCCGCATCCACTTTTCGGTTACCTCTATCCTTTACCGCACCTTACTTACTTGTTACTACTTTGTGTTGTGGTAGCTCTTGCATATTTGTCATATAGGTAAATTCACCGTAGTTGCACTACCTAGAGAATTTACCTTATTGTCAAACCTTAATTTGAAAAAGAAGAAAATTTGAAGTAGCACCTATTCACCCCCCCCCCTCTAGGTGCTCCATCTACCGAAGAGGACATTGACTCAAGCCAAAGACAAGATGTGGACCCTCAACATAGTGATCAATGTGTGAACTCTAGTCAAAGGGAGCTTGATCCATTCAATGGGTTGTCAAGTGGTGCCAAGTCAATTTGTCAAGGAAGATCCATCCAAACTGTTTTGAGACAAGCTCAAATTGATGCTAGAAGAGCACTTGATCAAGACCAAGGTCAATCCTTGCCTCCGAATGTAGAGGATGACTCCAATGATGATCAAGGTCAAGTTGATGGTCAAGACGAGGATCAAAATGATGAAGAGGGTCCTCCAAGAAACAATGAGGAGATCCACGCTCGTCGCGAAGCTAGAAAGGAAAGAAACAATGAGGAGATCCACGCTTTTCGGTTACCTCTATACTTTACCGCACCTTACTTACTTGTTACTACTTTGTGTTGTGGTAGCTCTTGCATATTTGTCATATAGGTAAATTCCCCGTAGTTGCACTATCTAGAGAATTTACCTTATTGTCAAACCTTAATTTGAAAAGGAAGAAAATTTGAAGTAGCACCTATTCAACCCCCCCCCCCCCTCTAGGTGCCCATACGATCCTTTCACATGTGTATACCTAGGTTATCAATTTGATCACTAAAATATACATTTTATAGCATAAAAATTATATCATTAGAAAATATAAAATCTAAACATTCTAATGGTATAATTTTTGTGCTATATAATTTATATTTTATTGATTAAATTGACGATCTAGGTATAAACACGTGACTTGTAAACTAGAACCGATGGAGTAACGAGTTTATTTACAGAGTCTTTCAAAGCGTGTGCCCATACGAGTTTATTTAGTAACGAGTGCCCATACCTTCAAGGTCTATCTATTTATGTGCTCTCCAATGCTTCGATCCATTGCTATGATATCCTTTAGAGCCTTATTTCCTTCATCCTTCATAATATGAAACAAAAAATCGTCTCCTCATTTGAATATCAACCTACACATGTATTGTAAAGCATTATTATAAAATAGCATGTGCGTAGTATGTACAAATGAGCATGGTGTAAATACTCTTGAAATAGTCTTTCGCCCCGTTATATTAATATAGCAACCTCAGGATACAACCAACGATAATGCTGGGGCAACAGCACAATCTAGCCCAAAAGAAAGGAAAGAGAAGTAAAAGAGAAATAAATGCCGACATTAGTTAGATTAACGAAACAAAAATGACACGCAATCGATGCGCCCTCCGGAGTTGTCCCACCACACTCCTAGCTCTCCGACGTGCCGTGTATCAAGCAACACCTTCAATAAGGGATGCGACGCCAACGACAATGTTGCCCGGACTTGTCCTAGGGTTTCCCCCGATACACAAAGGAGAGTAAGAAAGGGGTACACCGACGCCCCTTAGGAGGGACGATGGCACCCGCAGGTGTCACCGCGTCGGTGCCGGCTAAACCGACAGGGATTTCTCCCGACCCCCAAAAATCAGCACCCTAATCGCTCTGTAGCGCTCCACCAACATTGCCACCCACCAACACGGTCTTGCTGCCATCATCGTCGTCTCACTGTGGCCGCCGATGCGAGGTCTGCAAGACGGAGACAAGGGACCACGGGAAAAGAGGGCAACATGGCAACCTCGCGGGAGGGACCGACCACCACCGCCATCGGGGCGATGGGCAGGCGGCAGAGGGCACACCAGCCCCAACAGGCGCCGCCCGATCGAGCCCGCAAAGCCGCTGCCATCTTTGCCGCACCGCGCGTTGTCTGTGTCGCCCCCATTCCATACAATCAATGTCACCATCTTGCAGCAGCAGTACCAAAGATAGACAAGAACCGGCCCGCCCAAGCCCAGATGCAGCCCAGAGGGCTCAGATCTGGACCGGGAGGGCTCACTGGCCGCATCGCAAGCTCTGCCACGCTGGGCACTACCCCGCCGCCAAGAGGAGGCGCCACCGCAACCCACCACCCGGGCCTCGACGGACCTGTTGTCGGCCTAGGTGCACCGTCGCCAGAGATGCGCCCCCAAGCGGGCTCCTGTGCGCGTGGGGAGAAGAACACCCGCCGCCACCGGCCCCTCGCGGGCAACGCCCGACGACGCTTTCCGACGATGACAGAGGAAGGGGGAGGGCTCTGGGGAGGGGTAGGTGAGGGAGCCGCCCCTTTGCCTCGCTCGGGGAGGCGATGTCGGCGGTTGGGTTCCGCGGGCCGGCTCAGATCTTCAGATTCGCTGGGAGAACTTTTCATTTTTTTCCAGCATGGTGTAAATACTAACCTCTAGTGTTGGAAATATAGCACTTTATTATCCCAGGAGTGCATGTAATTAAAAACTAAATAACCCGACACTGCATGTATGAAATGTTACATTATACCTTGAATGCATCACTTAAGATTGTGTTGCATTGACGGGATACATACCAGTATGTGTCTGCCAGAAAAATTAGGACTTTGCATCCCCATTTAGAGATGTCTTCCTTTAGGGCTAGAGTAGAGAGCAACATACATTTTACCTCTTCAAACTCAGCACGAGTTATATTTACATTCCATGTATAGCCTATATGTTGTCCTCATTGTATGAGCCCATTTCCTGCATATTAACACACATGTATATCCATACCTAGCCAACGGACCGGCCCATGGTATGGTACGACCCGCCTAGCTCTTATCGTGTCTGGCATGGCATGACCCACCACGACACGTTAAGCTAACGGGTCGTGCTATGCCGACATATGGGCTTGGTCTTGAAGCCTAGGCACGGCCCCTTAAGTAAACGGGTCAGCCCGCGGCATGTTAGTCACGTTAAATGGATCTCAGTTTGTCCCTTTTAGGCTATTTTTTAATAAAAATAATTTTAAAAATAGGTAAATATATATAATAAAAATAAATAATAAAGCTTAACATACCATGCCGTGCCGGTATGTGGGTTTGGCCTCAAGGCTCAGGCCAAAAACCTAAAACATCTTCTATTTGCAAATGGAGGGAGTACATAACAAGTACAAGTCAGCCTGCTCCCAGTAATGTTCTACTCTTGTTCTAAGTCAAAAGGAATTACATGAAAACCTATCAATATATTCAACGTCAAACCTATATAGCACTTAATATATGATGAATGTAATAAAAAGAAATTGGTGTTTCAGAAGCTAATACATTATTCTGTAAACTTGGTTAAACTTAAATTAGCTTGACTTAGTACAAATTAATGTAGAACACCAGTTATTTTTGGAACGGAGGGAGCATACAAAAGTACAAATTTAGTCTTTTCGTCAAAGTAAAGCATATGCTTTGGTTTCACCGTCAACCATGTCGACGTCTGAACTACTCATACCTCTAAACTAAACCTTGGTTTTGTTTCTATTCCGCGTTGTGTTTCTATTTATATGGCATTTGGATAGAGAGGCCCCCCAACGTACAAACAAGCATCAAAAAAAGCTTCGGCTACATCAGCAAAACCACCATGAGAAGACCTCACACAGCATTCCATGTCCTCTTCATCCTCCTGTGCCTCTGCGCCACCGGCTACTCCAGCGGCAGCAAGAGCCGCTTCACCTCCATCATCAGCTTCGGCGACTCCTACGCCGATACGGGTAACTTGGTGAGGTGGGCTGACCCCGTCCTTCCACCGCTGCCTATCAGCAACCCCCAATACGGCGAGACCTTCTTCGGCCACCCCACCGGACGGACCAGCGATGGCCGTCTGGTGCTGGACTTCATCGGTAATAAACCCTTCATCGACAGTGCTTAATTAGCTACTACTGTCTAGAAGTCACCCTTTTTACTGATCTATTCTGCACACCCGGTGTAGCCGATGCGTTGGGTCTGCCGTTCGTGCCGCCCTATCTGGGCAAAGAGAAGAACTTCACCGCCGGAGTAAACTTTGCGGTGGCGGGGGCGCCGGCTCTGAACCTGACGTACCTGCAGAGCCAGAATTTGACGCTGAATCCCCCGATCAGACACTCCCTCGACGACCAGCTCGTGTGGTTCCACACGCTGAAGCCTTCGCTCTGCAGCGGTAGGGTACCTCTCAGCATGCATCTTTTCATGAGTTCCATGAACAACAGTAATTTAATTACCTCGTCGTCCATGGCATGCAGGAAAAGGCGCAAACTGTTTCGACAGCACTCTGTTTGTGATGGGAGCGTTCGGAGGAAACGACTACTTGAGCTTCCTCTTCTCGAACAGGACCGTTGAACAAACTAGAGCCTATGTTCCTAAAGTTGTCGACAGCATTTCTAGGGGCGTGGAGGTAATATACCGTACACCTCACCACATTGATTTCGTTTTTCGGAAAGGGGGAAAAACCCCAGTTCTGTGCATCGGCTGATCGATGCACGCCGGATGGGTGAAATGTCGTTTTCTACGTCTGATCCCCACGAGTTAATATACTCTGGTGAATCGTTTGTCTTCTTTGACCTTTATTATTAAGTCTGCAATGATGCAACACTTGTTACATATCTTGACTCAAAGGATAGGATCAGTGAAGTTGACTAATATAATTCACGTGATAACTAGTGAGAAAATAGTCACGTGGATTACTTTCAATCATTTTTTGGGACGACCATAGAGCCTTTACTTTTTTTCTTCGAAAAGGAGGTTGAACCTCTACCCTTTACATTATAGAGCCTTATCGGAAAACAAAGAAGTCCAATTTCTGGGTTTCCAAACTACTAGAATACTACTAGTACTGAACATCAAATTTTCGACCTTCTGCAGGCGCTGATCCAGAGCGGCGCCAAGTACATCGTTGTGGCAGACATCTTCCCACTTGGCTGCATCCCGGCGGTGCTCACCGTGCTTGCGAGCAGAGACAAGGCAGACTACGACCAGCACGGATGCCTCGCTACTTTAAACAGACCTTTGCCGCGATACCACAACTCTCTCCTCCACCGCCGGATCAAGGTGCTCCGGAGCAAGTACCCGCACATGAAGATCATCTCCGCCGAGTACTACTGGCCCTTCATCGCATTTCTACATGAGCCAGCGCATTTTGGTGAGCTAACTAGTCCTCCCAATTCACTATTGTAACTTGCTTTCCGGTATTTGAAGTCTTAAACCCAAAAAATTGTAACTGTGGCAGGACTGAACAGCAGCACGACCCTCTTCGCCTGCTGTGGAGCAGGAGGCCCTCCATACAACGTCGACTTCAGCGCACAGTGTGGCCAGCCGGGCGTCATGGCGTGCGCTCGTCCGTCGGAGGCGCTTCAGTGGGACGGCTTCCACCTCACCGACGCCGCCCACAGGATCGTCGCCGACGGGTGGCTCCATGGACCATACGCTGATCCTCCTATACTGCACGTCGCGCACTAGCGGCTTCGTCGGAACAAATAAGCGCCGTGTAGAGTTGACTTGGTGCTGGGGCAGGTGTAATAATGCCATGTCCCTATTATACATTTCTGTCTTATGCAGTCACGTGTGTTTATTGTAAGAGTCTGCCTGTGTCAGTTGGTTAACCCCGCCTACGCCAGTTGATTATTCAGCAATGAGAAAAGAAAGGAAGATGCATCATGCAGCACAAATAGGCAAACAAAACTGAAAGAAAAAACCCGAGGCACATATTGATAGGAGAAATAGGACAAATAGGCAAATAGGACAAACCCGAGGCAAACAAAACTGAAAGAAAAAACCCGAGGACCAATAGGACAAATCGCCTCACGACCGTATCGCCAAGGAACCCGCTACATATAAGTGAATGAACACCAAAAACATAAAACCCCTAGACAAAGCCCTTAGAAGGATTCATCGCATGTGCTTCGATGACTACGAGTCCAACCAAGGTCGGGTACAAGATTTTTCATTACCAAAGTCGAGTTTCGATCCACCACCTTCAGCAATGGCACGTATATTTACCAAAGTCCCATAATTTCCCCTTCACTAATTGTTGTTTGGACTGGATCACGTATATTTGGACAACAGTTGGGTAGTTTGATTTTGGACCTGGACATTGATCCATTTTCAGGATTACCGGAAGGACACCTCACCATCAGAGTGCATGGAAGCCGGATCTAATGGCTCTCTGATTTGCAAGGCGCCGTCAATAATCTGCAAGCTAAGGCGAGAGAATCGGCTGTTTTCGGCTGTGGCGGGCAAAAGCAGCAGGGCGATTCACAGGCAAGGCCACCGTGTGGTTCTACCTTACAGGGGGAGCTCCGCTAGGGTCTAGGGAACCCAGCGGGTCACAGGTCTGTTTGATTTCTCAACCCAATGAACTTGCAAAATCCTGCTATTGTTCTGTACTTCTGTCAGCCCAAAAAATTCAGTCTCTAGGTCAAGCTCCACCCCCAATTGCTTTCACTTTTTTTCACGGGTGAAAATCCCAAATTATGGTGCACTCTCTGTGTATCGTGTCTATGATTCCTATTGGGTTTTGCTGGTTGCGATCCGTTAGAGATGGACTCCATGCAGGCTCAGTTTGTGCCGTACAACACCTGGTGGATCACAACTTCTCTAGGACTGCATCTTTATCTTTATATCTTCAGATGCATTAAAAAATTATAATTTCTCATATTATGAAAATATTTAATGAAAAACAAATAGTAGTATTAGTTTCACACAACTAAATACACTATTCATTCTAGAATATAAGGCATATTTTGTTTCGTAAACAACTCTTCGACTAAGAATTACTCTGTTTAAATATAGGTATGCGATAAACAAATCACAAACATATGTTCTTTTTTTTAATGAACAGATCTTACCAGTGACACCGATTTTCTCTTGGTTACCCTTGCCTCGTGAAACAAAATGCACCTCATGTTTTATTTGCATACAGAGGTAGTAAAAACAATGGACTGCCAAATCCAAAGGGTCTCCATGTTAAATCTAGACCCTTTGATAAAAAAAAAGGAATGGACAGTGTAGAATAGTTTGGGAGCATATCCTAAGTATTCTCCTTAACTAAAATTACAAGAGCAAAATGTTCTGTAAACACTATCATGACATTCGTCAGTCATGGATAATTACTTGAATTTCGTAGGCCATCGAGCTTGCCAATAGGTATGAACAAATGATGGGGTAGCTACGTGACAATAATAATAATTAAGATGCAAAATTGTTGTCCCCTCCTCCTTTCTCCGGTCTTGGAACCGGCTATGCAACAATAAGATCCGCCTTAGAATGCATAGGTGGAGTTCCCCAACCAACACTCCTAACCCAAAAACACCACCAAAGTAAAAGAAGCACACATAAGAATTTAGAAGAAAAAAAAGGAAATATTTTTGTAGGCTATTTTTCTCCCTTCCTATTGTGACACGCTGTCTTTTTTAGGAAAGTTTTTCTGTTTCAGAAAATAAATAAGCACCCAAATGCCTTTTCCCTAGTACTACCTCTGATCCTAAATAAGTGTCGCCATTTTGAACTAGAGTTAGTTCAAAACCGTGACACTTATTTAGGATCGGAGGGAGTAATAAACATACACCTTTTCCCATTGTGCTAGGAAATAAGTAGCATAACACTCAAATTATACATACTTTCCTTCTTTTTTGAATTATGACTTTTTTTGTGTGTTTTCCTCTTGAAACAAGAAGTCGGCTCAACCGTTGTCAAAATGATCCTGCAGCCGGCGGCATGGTTACAGAGGTCTTTAGCATGTAATATCAACCTAAAAAACAACGCATTACAAAATGTAAGGAATTTTGCATTGGTTAGAAAATAAGAGACATGTATATGAATATACTACTACTATGTAAGCTCTACATGCTTATGTGTTAAACGAGGAGAGTTTTCTAGACATTGGTAGGTGTGCAGACACAGTAGTAGTACCTGATCAGTTTTGACGACAGCAAGTTTGGGACTGTTCGGATGTTCTTCCACTGCACGCTTCAACGCTTCATGCACCGCCTCGCCGAGACCACCGGCGAAGCTGATTTCCACTTCCACTCTCTGAAGCAAAGGGAGGTACTCCAAGGTACTAAAGTAAAAGTCGACATCCCTTGTTAGCTCCTGGACTTTGAAGCCAAAGGATTCCAGGCAAGGCATAGCTCCCTGTAGAAACCTGACCGGTGTAGACGTGCCAAAGTACCTCAATCTAGGGAATGCACCGTGACCACTGACGCTTGGGAAGGTGTCCAACTGTGTCAACAGCTCTAGACTAATGAGCCCTTGCAACCTCCCAAGGTTCTCAAGATCCTGCTCCTTCACGGACTTCATATCCATAGATAGATGTGACAGATTTGGAACAATCGAGGAGTTAATCCATGCTGGCAGTCTAGAGGATGCAATCTTCATGCGCAGATCACGGAGTGGCAGAGGCAGCACAGAGCCTTCCCAACTGGTCTCCTCACCTGGCTCGCTGCTTAGAAGTGCTAGGACTTGCAATTTCTGTAGATTACCCATGGATTCCACCAAAGCTTTGATCGAATTCTCATGGAACCTTTCAATCCCAATCTCGAGCTCCCTCAGCTCTGTCAGCTTGCCCAGCTCTTTCACAAAGTTTACTGAGTTGCTGACATCGTCTAGCTGTAGCTGTAACTCTTCAAGGGACGTCAACCCCCCAATCCAATCCGCCAGTCTTGTGCTAACACCATCAGCACGCAGGCACTTGAGTTGGCTTAACTGACAAACACTATGTGGTAGTTCTACCCCGGTTCCTCTCAAGTCCAGTGTCTGTAGAAACCTCAGATGTCCTATTTCAGCTGGAAGCTCATAAATGTGAGTGTTGTATAGTCCGAGATACCTCAAATGAATTAACATCCCAATCTGCTCAAGATGATATGGGCGGCCTTCTGCAAAAGTACATTCTTCTATTGCAAGGACACGCAGAACTGTAAACCTTGAGAATGATGGCGTCGTACTAAAATGGCACAAGGTTGCATTGAATGACCTTACTTGCTGGATGGGCGTGTTATCAAGATGCTCATACAGCTCCGCATCTCTGTTTTGGATAGCTAGCCTGCGAGCATTGTATTTTGAAGAGATGTGTTGCTCAATATCCAATACGGCAACAAAGTCTTCCTCCACTGACAAAGAACATATAAAATCAAACACCATATAATGGACATGGCAACCAACAATAATGCCATGACGTTGATCCTTTATCGGCATGATCAAACTTCTGTCTATGAGCTGGTTGAAGTATACCTCTCCAAGCTCAAATAATCCTGTCCCTGGTTTCTCTGGGATGAAACCTTCGGCTACCCACTTCCATATCAAGATTTCTTTCTTGATTGAATGATCTCTTGGAAATATATGGAGGTACAATAAACAAGTCCTAAGATAAAAAGGCAGATCATAATAGCTAGATAATAGTATATTCCTCATGTTCACTAAGTCTTCGTTATCTTCGTACCCACGACCGAGATAGGGGGACACCTTAGACCATTCATCACTTGATTTACCAGCCAATAACTTAGCTACTGTAGTGATAGCTAACGGAAAACCATCACATTTCTGTACAAGTTTCTCAGATAAGTCCGATAAACCAATCGGGCATTTTCCTTTACCACCAAATAGTAACATATTGAATAATTCTCGAGAATGCACAGGGGAAAGTGGTTTTAGCATGTAAACTTCGCCTGCCTTTGCGGCGACCTCCAAAATTCGAGTGGTTGTGATTACTGTACCTCCATATTTATTATCAATCAACAAGGCCGATTTGATTATTTCCCACGGTTGCACATTCCATATATCATCAATAACGATGAAGTACCTATATATCACCATCGACGCAAGAGTTATGAATTATTATATATGTGTAGAATATCTATAAAAGAAAAACATGGCAACAACCTTGATAAGGAATCTAGAGGATCTTCAGTGGATAACATGCCCTCAAATTACCACTAATCACAGCATAAGGGAATAAGAAGGTTCAAGCTAGCACTACAACAATGAGATCATCCAGTAGATTATTTTTTAGACATATATACTACTTAGAGCGTCTCCAAGAGACTCTCCAAAAGATACCCTTTCTAT
This sequence comes from Avena longiglumis, assembly GCA_030063025.1. Classification (NCBI taxonomy): domain Eukaryota; kingdom Viridiplantae; phylum Streptophyta; class Magnoliopsida; order Poales; family Poaceae; genus Avena; species Avena longiglumis. The sequence goes on from CP125973.1 coordinate 540,269,556, forward strand.
ATCATTTCAACTCCAACGCACACTCCATTTTTCACTCTCCATATTTCACTTTCTTATATTTTATTCATATCTTGTAAATAATTGGTCGGGACCATCTGTTGAAGAGTGTTTTTCTTCCTTTTGCTGATAAATATTTGTAGAAACTAGTATAAGGGCTTCAGTTATGCAATAAACTCTTCTAATAAAGCACAGGGTGTATGTGTCTATGATGCAAAGGCCAGGTGAGATGGAATTAAAATACAGGTTATCTATATTTATGTACACACTGGGTATATGTAACATATGATCTATTCTACAGAAGTAAGTTGGGTTTTATCCATTCGCACAAGTATATAGAGTACATTCTCATGACTTGAAGATAACCATGGCTCGACAATGTGGTACATACCTCTTGTCTGCTAGTAGCCCCCGGAGCTCTTCAATTAGTAAATTTTCATTTAATGTTGCTGGAATTATATTCATATATTTTTCCTTGTCAATTTGAATAAGGATGTCCATGAAAATTTGCTTCATGTCAGGATGCTGAGATACGGATACGAAAGCCCGGCAATCGAATTTCCCTTCAGCCCAGTCATACATTGCTTTGGCAAGAATTGTTTTGCCCAATCCTCCCATTCCAAAAATGGAGACTACATCCAGCTGTGTGGTGTCATATTTCATTCTCAGCCTCCTTATTACCTCGCCCCTAGAAACTTCAGTGCCAACCATCTCCGTCAGATCTTGGTTTAGACCACACGACAAGCGAGGGACGTCTACAGATGTGAATCTTGGATTTGCAACAATTCGGTCGACCACTTTGTACCTCTCACCTTTGGTGACCACATGCTGGACCATTTTGATGATACCATTGATCGCGTTACTCTCGTCATGGAACTCATAACGACGAGTCTTCCCTCTGCGAAGCAAGTAAGACATCCCTGCGGTGCCTAGAAAGTAAGCTACCCTCGGCAAGATGCCTCCCTGCTTTGAATCAGGCTCAGAGACCCCAAGATGCACCAGGAAGGAATCGACAATATCTTCCACGTCATACGAGAGGTCCCTTGCTTCCTTTGCCCATAACTTGCTCTCACCATCCAGCTGGTCCCTCCGCTGAACTTCCTTCATGCCGTGGAGGGCATATTGCATGCCTTCCAGCTCCTTATAGAGGGACTCAATGTCTTTCCTTATGTCTGCGCGCAGGTTGTACTTGCCCTGGCAGAGCCACAGCAGCTTGGGGAGGAGGTTTCCCATGGCACCCATCACGAGGTCGACTGATTGTGCATGATGCTTCATTAGAATGGAAAGGCCATCTGTTCTAGCACACCTGGTAAAGATAGAAGAAAAAATGATGAGAAGAAATGGCCACGGTAAGGGAAAGAAGATTAGACGAACGGCTAAAAATTCATACCTGCTGCTGTCGACTTGCTTGTTTACATGTTCCTCCGAACCTTTTGTGTTCTTTTTCTTGCCTTCTCGAATCTCGTGTCGTTTTTCCATTGTCCTTGTGCCCTTTTTTTCTTCAGTCACGGTACTCGTGTACTCCTCACCATCAAAAATCACATCTACACACTGTACTCTGATTATAAGAGGGTTTGGATGGTTGCTAACAGCGGCCTCCAATGCAGACTCTGCAGCTTTCATGTCAAATTCATCAGCACCCCGAGCCCCAAATTTTACAGAGATCTCTGTAAGACCTGTCAAGTGATGGACGCAAGCAGCTTTAAGGCTGTCTTGGTTCATTTTATCTGAATTGAAGCCTAGCTTGAGCTTTTTGACTTTGGGCATTACTCCGTGCACAAAGGCCAGGCATTGTGCAGTACACATGAACTTGAAGTACGTGAGTACTTGGAATCCCCCCTTGTTAATAATAATCCTTTCTGCTGGAGCTGTCTGGATATACAGAGTGAGAGCAGTGAGGGCAGGTAGTCCTTTCAGGATATCAATATCTTCCCTCGACAGCCCCCTAACTGCAATCTTTAGAATGCAGAGTTTGCTGAGTTGTCCGAACCACTTAGGGAGACTGAAGAAGATGCAACAACGCCGTGAAAGCTCTATCCTCCGGAGAAGAAGATCCGGAGGAGGAGATTCCATGCTGAAGCCATCAGAAGGAATGTTTAGACTTGCAGAACGAGCCTCGTCATGAGGAACATAAGAGGAGCCTGAAGCAGGTACCAGAGTTACAGACTGCAAGACTCTGAGTTTCTCAAGAATCGAGCCTAGGAGTAGCACATTCTTTTCCAGTTTTTCCGCTGGCTGTACTGTAGAACAGGTGAGCTGAAGATCCTGGAGATTGGTCAGCCGTCCAAGCTGCATCACATTCTCTTCTGAGTAACTGCTGAGATCAAAATAACCCAGAGTGCGAAGAGATTTCATGTGGGAAACTCCATGGGGCAGAATAGACTCGCTTGGAAGGCGGAGGTGCAGTAATCTCTCTAGAGTAATAATATCTGATGGAACGGAAAATAATCTTGCATATATGTGTAGTGTGCCCAAGTTTTGGAGGCTTTGAATCTTGGTTGGAAGTTTGACGGTGATATTACATTCAATCTTGAGATACTTAAGCCGAAATAGCTCCCCGATTCTAGTCAGGTCAAAACATGTCTTGTCTTGATCAGCCCAAATATGAAGACTCAGAACTCGAAGAAGTCCATAATCCATAATGGAAGGTAAACACTTGAAGAAACCCCAAAATATAAGTGATCGAACTTGGGATGTTATGATGTTTTCTGGTATGTATGCACTTTTTACCCCTCCAAACTGGATGGACAATCGGCGAACTTTGTCAGGAAGTGCTAGAGTTGATTGAAAATAGTTCACTGTAATGACAAAATTTTCCTCCATGGATTTGTACCTAATAAAATCCAGTACCATTTGGTGAACTGTACAAGACAACACCTCGCCGGTATACTTGGTTTCAACAGCTTGAATCATTCCTCTGCTGACAAGCTCATCAAAATAACCCTTGGCAATTTCTCCTGTATCTTGCCCTTCCACTGCACTGGGAAAACCTTCAGCTACCCAGTGCTTCACCAACTCATCCTTCTTGATCACGTAGCCATCTGGATACATACTGAGATATAGCAAGCATGTCCTCAGACGAGGTGGAAGACAACTGTAGATAAGGTTTAAAACATCTTTCATCCCATCAGAAGAGGAGGACAAATATTCTTCTATGTGCTTCCACTTTTCCCTTACTATATTTGGTTTGCTTGCTAACAGACTGGCTACATTTGTAATTGCTAATGGTAAACCACCACATTTCTTGATAATCTCGTTTGAAATTTCTTTGATGTCTGTATGGCAGCTATCTTCAAAGCCAGACACTCTACCGAAGAGTAGCTCTCTAGATGCATAATCATCAACAGGATCCATCTTATATATATTGTATGGGTCATAACTACAGCATGCCAGAGCTACATCATCAATATGTGTGGTTGTTATGATCCTGCTGCATTGATCTGTATGAGGAAAAGCACGGCTAATAATATCCCAGACAGATGCAGTCCATAAATCATCAATTATGATGAAGTACCTGCATAATTTCTTATATTAGGTAAGAGAAAAACAACAAATTCATGTCTACTACCTCCTCTCGAAATCAGATACTGCATAGAAGTGCAGACTTATTTTTACTTTGACTACCTATATATACATAATTAGATTGGTGAGTTAGAAATTGTGTAATTAGATTTATCATGAAAACTATTTTCATAATACTATGTTTGTAATATTCTACGTACTGGCATGTCCACAAACATAATGATCAAAGATGCATACTGAAGACTGTGTCAATGTCTAAAACACAATGGAATTTGATGATACTCCCCCCTCCCCACCTGGCCATTTTGGGCCCACATGTCAGAGACAGCGTAGGGAGGGTTATTATCAACATAATCACCAACTGGGGGTTATCATTAATTTCCCCAATTAATAAAAAAAGAATATATTTTTTAGAAAACTGACAGGAGCATGGCCTATTCTATTAGAGAAGACAAAACCATAATTACAAATGCCCATAGTTTTTCTGTGAGAAAAAGACCTACAAATTCCAAGCATCCACGTGCAGACTTACGAAATCTGCATGTGATATCCTCCAACGCAAGGGCAGTCAGCTCTCTGTATGTTAATCCTGTGGCATTGAATATGTGCATGTTGAGCTCCTTCCATATACTCCAAAGCATGTACAAGTTTTGACCACTCATCTTTCGACATTCTTCTTTGGTGGTCGTGGCCAGAATCTCCTCCCAGCATTCGACAATAAAAAAGAGAAGGGTATAAAATAGGTTGGTCATTTCCCCCGGCCAGATATCCACCAGAAGACAAACTTGGGATATTTAGGGTAGTCAAGGCACGGTGGAGAGCCAACTCAGGGTCATCGTGGCATCAGTGTGACTGAACCGCATGTTAGGATTAAACAGGCTCTAGTCAGGAGTTTTCCGGAAGTTTGACCATGCCAACTTCAAGGATGAGCTCAAGCGCAGGATGACGTGATGGCGTTTGTCCAGAACTCCATGGGCAGGCGCAAAAATATTCCATGAGTATGCAGCTGGATATCCATTGTTTCTGGCAGAAAATCGTATATATAGTTTATGTTCAAGATATGTTATTTCAGGTCATAACCCATCAAGTGAATAGCACAACAAATGTACTTTTCCCTCCTCCCACCCACCCACTGCTCTTCCTTACCAGTTACCACCAGCCCATAGAGAAAACCAGCTGGCTGAACTACGGCTGGTGACACAGAGGAATACTCTCTAACAGGGCGCAATTTATTCTGGACATCCTAGGTGGTGAGGCATTTTTCCCTCCATTGACGATGGCAACTTGGCGGCTGCAGTTCCAGAGAATACTCGAGCTAGAGTTGCTGTCTCATGCATTTGGCAAGTCCATCTACATCCTTAGTTGCTGGCAATTGGGGAACATAGACAAGGTCACCAGCATGGAAATGCGATCCACATGGCCAACTTGGAGATTGTGGGAGCATGATGGGTGCAACCATCTTGGCGACCATGCCAACATGGTGATCGCCATGCGTGGGGAAAATGTTCGGGCCAGCGTGGAGAGACCAGAGCACGGTCATTTGTGGGGAGTGAAGCATTAGAAATCGATACTTGCGCAACAACTACCAATGTCATCCAAAGCAATAATGAAGGGTACATTTGTCCATGGATTGGTTACAGAAACTCCAACCAAATGTGAGATAAAGACTGTCCTTATAAAATGATCGTTGGCAAGAATTATTTTATTGTTCCGCCAAAAGTATTTTGATATACTGGTTTTGTTAAGAGACCATAATGAAGGGTACATTTGTCCATGGATTGGTTACAGAAACTCCAACCAAATGTGAGATAAAGACTGTCCTTATAAAATGATCGTTGGCAAGAATTATTTTATTGTTCCGCCAAAAGTATTTTGATATACTAGTTTTGTTAAGAGACCATAGATCTTCAGCGGCAAAGTTCTATCCACGTGATGTGAAGTGCATCTTCATAGGTTACTCATGATGACAGAAATGCTTCAAGTGTTGGGAGTTCTAGTGAGGTGGGAACACTTGTGAGCATAGATGTAACATTCTAAGAGCCTCATCTATCCTACAGAGAGAAGAACGGATCTCATCTTGCTATTTGACTTTGGCTCTCCTAGCATGATTGGTGCCCGAGAGGGGGAGAGTGAACCGTTGAGGACAAAGGAAGATGAACCACCAAGAGTTGTGGTTTGTTCAATTCCATGTCGTATGAGTGAAGAGAGTTGGAGGAAGCCAAAGGAGGAAGAAAATATGAGGGTGTACACGAGGACACAACCTATGACTGAAGAGAGAATGCAAAGTGTACATGCACTTATTTTTCAGGAAAACGCAATGACATTGCACTTCTTTTCATTGCAAAGAAGAGTTCAACAGTTACAAGACACCATTCAGGTGTTGATTACCGAGTTTAAGAGTGTCTAATCAGTGAACATCCCAGTCAGTAGGGATGATGACGCGCAGGCCAGCCGCTCCAGCTCTAGCCCACAACACAGCTTCTTCCTTGATCTTCCTGTTCAGCTGTGGAATGGAAGGGCTGTCGCCATCAAACACACAAGCTTTGCGCTGCTTCCAAAGCATCCAGGCAACAAGAAGTGTCGCGGAGGCCAAGCCTTTGCGCATCGGCTTGGGGGTGGACTGGGTGGCTATGATCCACCAGTATATGCACTTACAAAAGAGATGTATAGGGGTTTCCACTATTGGAACACTGGGAAAGATGTGTTGATTAAGAAAGTATATATGTCCTCAAAAGTCTGCACGGCATGGTATGATATGTTCAGGCATGCCATGTGTGATATCGGGTGGGTACCACTTTTTTGCAGGTTATTCGATTGGCGGCGCATTGGATACAACTATGGTCCTACCTTTTCCCGGTGGATCAGCGGGAGCCTATGGATACTGGATGCAACCGGTTGTTAATGGTTGCACAGGACTTCTATTTCCAGGCTACTGGGTGGCGTCACACTAGTAGACTACGTAATGGATAGCTTTATTTTGCTATTCTTTTTTAGATGGTTGATACATGTCTCAACCCTCTCTGATCCGTAAATGTAATACTTTGAATCTTATTTTAAACGTTGCAATAAATGAGGCTGTGTGCATCAATTGATGCAGAGGCCGGGGCTTCGCTCCCCATTTCGAAAAAACAATGTGTGATATCGGGTATAAGCCATGAAATGGTGATCACACCATATTCTATTAACAATTAGAGTGTGGGATTACAATACTTGCAGTATATCTGGACTGATATTATAATCAGAGAAGGTGGAGATATTGCCACTGAAGAAGAACCTAAGTAAGAAATTTGAGGTGAAAGGCCTTGATCAACTTAGATTCTATCTCGGTCTTCTAAAGGGATCGTTCTCTCTCAAAGAAAGTACGTTGTGGACTTCCAGTGACACAAGTATGCTTGGATGTTGCGCTGCATAAACTCCCGTTGATCATGGGTGAAACTGAACATCCAGGTACCACTGAAAGTACTTGACATCTACAACTCGGCGACGATCATAGACCTACACAGTGGAGAGCAAGCGCTCTTTTGGGAGGAGAGATGGCTGCGAGGTGCTTGCATGGAGGAGCTGGCGTCTAGCCTCCTGGCCAAAGTCCCCAAGAGACTAGTGCGGTCCAGAACGGTGAAAGAATGCCTTGCAGGGATGGTTACAGGACTGTGGACTAGACTTAGCTGCAGTGGCCCTCAAGGAATTCTTCCAGCTATGGGAAGCAGTATCCCACCCAGCTTGAGCCGGAAGTCGTGGATGAGATCTGATGGAGGTGGGAGACGGATGGAAACTTTTCCGCTGGATCAGCCTATCGTGCCTTCTTCACAGGCATTATCGACGCCGAAGTCACAGATCCCATCTAGAAATCAAGGGCACCTTACAACTGCAAGTTTTTCGCGTGGCTAGTATCCAAGAATCGGTGCTGGACAACTGATAGACTGCGACGACCACGCCTCCCACACCCAGCTACTTGCCCCCTTTTGCGATCAGGCACCTGAGGCGCTGCAACACTTGATGGTGGGTTGTTGCAGCAAGGGAGGTGTGGGCGTGAGTGCTCTCGCACTGCAGCGGCAGGACTGGATGCCCACGCCGGACATGGAGCTCAGCTCAAGGAGTTGTGGACTTCCAGGATGGCAGCCAAAGAGGAGCGGCGCAACCTTTGGACTGCACTGATCCTGGTGTTCTGGTGTCTCTGGCTGCACCGAAACGATGTCTTCTTTAACGGGATGCTCCCATCCCACCACACCATCGCGCAGAAGATAAGGTCTGAAGCTGAGGCATGGAAACTGGATGGACTTCTACGTGGCGACATGTTTGCCTTCCTGCCAGCAACGCAGGAGTGGTTGCTGCCGGGAGATTAGGTTTTAGCAGTAGATGTGAGCTGTCACCCATGTGGCAGCGTTGCAGCCAGCCCCCGGCCTGGTGTTATATTCTGGCCGCTTGGCTTTCCTGAGTGTGATAAGCAGGCATATGCATGCCTTTAGGAGTGATCATCTCTATATCATATACTGCGATATCTAAATAGGCATTCCTGGGAAGGGTCTTTGGTTCAAGAAAAACGGTCTTTTAAATGTTGATGGTTACACTTATATTGATTGACAAATGATCAACTTTGTTGTTATTGTGTTTTTACTGAAAGAAAACCTAGTGTCATGGAGAAGCAAGTCATCCTATATCAACAGCTGAAGCTCAAGAAAGAGCTATTGTCACTAGGTCTTAGTGAGATGCTGCGGGTAAGGAATCTTTTGTTAGAACTGAAAGTGTTGAGAAAAGCAGGGGCAGACCCATGATAAAAATTTAGAGGGGTAGGTATGAGCTAAGTGGGGCAAAATCACTCATTAGCTTGGTAAATTACAAGGAGAGCGAAAATTGAGTGGGGGGCAGCTTCCCACACAGCTTAAATGCTCGATTCACCCATGGAGAAATGGCCTCTCAAAGTGTAGTGTGATAACAATTCAGCTATCATCATAGCCAACAACTTCCAGCATGACAGAACCAAATAAACTTGTGGATATAGATTGTTTCTTCATTAAACAGAAGACCCAAAAGGGACAATAAAATTAAGTCATGTCAACTCGGTGGGTCAAATAGCAGATTGCCTAACTAGGGGTTTGGAAAGAAATGATTTAATTTGGATTGTAAGAAGATTGGAAAGATAAATATTTATCATCCGTCTCGAGCCGAAGTATAGGGCTAAGACATTGAGTGTATATTTGGCCCATAGTAGTGTGTATCAAGGATCTAAATTTTTTACAACCCAATAGAATAGAAATTGATTACAAGATCATTTTTCCGAAAAACATCTTGCTTGAGTACATTCATTTATGTCACATTATCTAAGATGGTTTATTTATTTGTTTTTCTTTTGTGCAATTTGACTCCTATTCTTCTGTTGGTTACATTCTGGATGGTTGTTGTAGGTTTATTTCTTCAAAAGGAGAACACAAAAAGAATCTTCGAGTTAACAAGACATTTTTATTCACGTCATTTTTGTGTCCTATTTTTTTAAAACAGTTGCATATCTTGAAGACCATTGCTACTCTTATGTTACAAATATGCATCTTTTTGATATAATCTTCAACTATTTAGGTTTAGGTTTTTTCATAATCAATTTGATGACTCCTTTTTTGCTCGTGATGTCTTCAATTAATTTCATTGCTGATTTTTGCATTTTCAAGTGGCCCAACTTCCTATGTACCATAACATTTTTAGGTCAGTGGGGTGTTTAGATGTTCAGTTGTAGTGTCCAGTGGTCTTAAACGCCCAAGTCAAGAGTCAGGACTCAAAGGAAAGCCCAAATTGGACAAAAGGTTGTGACAAACAGCAAGGAACACACATCAAACATAATGTATGGATTGATTTAGATCTGATGACTGCTAACAGTTTGGTGCATACTCATGTCCTTATTTTACTTATTTATTGCCGTCAACACCCCAAAAACAACCCCTTGAAATATATCTGTGATTTTTTTGACATAATCAAACGGTAGAGATTAAATACCTTTTGCATTGAAGATGTTTCCTTATAGCATCAATAAGGTCCGGTGCATCAGGAAAGCCATGGGGCCGTGGTGCCTTGAGCTGTGAGAGCATGGTGGTGAGAAACCTCCTCATATCTGGATTTCGAGAAACACTCACAAAAGCTCGACACTGAAACTTTCCTGCATGTTTCTCATACAAGGTCCTGGCTGTTGTTGTCTTCCCAACACCTGTATATCCACGAAAGTGAAAAAGCAAGAATGAATGAAACGTGCATGAGAAACTTGATATTCTATCAGGGTGTGTTTGGTTTGAAGTAAAGGAGGGATGGGTTGAGGATGTCCCCTATTTTTATTTGCTTCGAAGGTAGATTCGATGAACCCAATTTGTTCCGAAAAAAGGACGGGGGGTCAATAGGTTGTTGTAGCGAACACTATGTCATGATGTGGTGAAATTACCCTTTGTACACGTAATCTCAGCAATATTTTTGGATGGTACTGTCTCTGTTTCCATCATCAGCATCCATATAAAGTAGAGAGACATGCTCTAGTGTTGAGATATAGTCTCCATCATCAGCATATGCAAAGGACACCGGGTGAATAACTGGAAAATGGATGAGCCAACCTCGAACCAATTCAAGCTTGGTGCTTCTTTGTTCCCCAACACTCCTGAATGATTCATGGGCTTCAAGCACATGGCTGAAATGTCTAGGAATGTATGTTGAGCAGTTTGAAGCTCATAGTCTCTATCCTAAATATAAGCCGATTCGACTAGCAGGGTGTAGGATATGACCGAGGCTTGCCTTATTCTAGAGCTGTAGCACCAAATACAGGAGTAGCAAACTGCAATTGGACCCGAATTGAGACACAGTCATTCCTAGGCTCGCTTAAACGCATCGTTTTGAGTCGAACTATAAATGAGATTGCCCGAAAATCAACGATTCCCCCTCAATCACATACAGCCCTAGCTTTCAACTTGGGATACTGATTTCTGCATAGGTACTCACCAGCTATAAGGCCATTTTTTGCTGCGCGCCGCGGCACGGAGTCCGGGCGCCCAACGGCAGGCGGCGAAGGTAGCCGTGGGCCTGGTACGCGCACCGCGGAGCTGCTCCAGCGGCCGCCGGCTCGCCTTCCGCCGCATCGACTCCACAGGATGCGCCTCCCTCATCTGCACGCGTCGACGCCGTCTTTGACATCGTCGCGGGAGAGTGAGGGACGGCGCTGCCAGAAGAGACATGCGTTGCGAGCGAGAAGGCTTCGGATCGGGGTGACCTGCATCGATTAGAGCGTGCTGTCGCGCACAAGCAGAGATTTGGTATCCCTTGTTTTTTCCACTCAATTTGCTGCAACTATGAAATACGCGCGCATCGTGGTGGCGCTGGCCGCTGATGCTGACTCCCAGAGAGGGAGAATGCAGCAGCCGTCCACCCGAGCGGGAGTAAAACCCGACGCGACGGTGCTGACTCCAGCGAGAGAGAATCTTTGGGTTCAGGGGTGGGGAAGGTGCGGGTCGCCGGCGCCGGAAGAAGAAAATGGGTGCGGGTGGGGATGGCAAGCCGGAGGGCAGTGGACCGGCGGAGGAGGCAGATAAGGCAGGGATTGGCGGCGAGGCGCAGCGCTCCGGCCCCGGGTGACGGTGGTAGGCGGTTAGGCCGGTGCAGGGAGGATGCGGCGGAGTCGCCGGAGACAGAGGGAGAAGAAGAGACATTTTATCGCTTAACACCACATGTTGGGGTCATTTTATCAAGTAACCACAACTTTTACATTTTATTTCATAAAACACCAACTTTTATAATAATTTTTTGCGTGGAACACAGAATATGCTATTAGATTATTTAATAATTAATTAGTGTGCTTGATAACTTTTATTTAGCTTTGTTCAACGGATAAATGTGGTTTCTTTCTAAATATTATGGTTTTAAATTGCTTGCTGCATATTTCATTATGGGATTGTGCAATTTCATGAAAAAAAGTGGGAGAAGTTGATTTGTTTTTGTTTCAGTGGTCTGCTATCTCCCTTTTTAAAAAACAAGAAAGCTGCTATCTTATTTTGTTTGAATTGAAACTGTACTTGGCATATTAATAACCACCGTTATATTTGTTTAGAATGGAGGATTATGGCGAGATTTCTGTCCATGGGAGAGAGATGATGTGCAATGTGATGGACTGCCAGTCGAATCATTTGAAATTTTGGGTACTCAATACTAGTCTGGTTAAAAATTGTCAACACTAGTCTGGTTAAACATTATCAGGTACATGGTTCATCTCTTGAAACATATACTGTTCGATTAAAAAATTAGATATGTGGTTCATCTTCTAGGCAGTCGGCACCTTTTCACTCTAGACATGCTACGACGCTTGCTACCCACGCCGACATGACGGCGTTCTGGCAGGTAGGCTCAACACACTAATTAGTTATCAGATGATTGATCTAATAATCGTATTATGTGTTCTATGCAAAAGATTACCACAAAAGTTGGTGTTTTGTGAAACAAAATGCAAAAGTTGTGATTCTGTGATAAAAAAGACTCCAACATGTGGTGTTAAGTGATAAAATCCCGGAAAAAGAGGACGGGAATGCAGCGGTCTTTTGTTGTGCGCTTAAGTCTTATTGGTGGTCGACGGTGAGTTAGACAACTATAAAAAAACTTACGAAGCGTGCATTTGGTAGGTTGCACGAAGTTAGAAAAAATTGTCTTTCTCCACATGGTGATCAGTGTGCCGCACAAAGCACTCCTCGATCAGACCGGTTGGGAATCACCAAATTGGCAGTTTCAGTGTAAACAGGGTCTTTCCATGCACGCGTCAGGAAGGAGCAACAGATGTTGCATTCCCTTGGTGTCGCCCCACATAATCCCCTTGTTGTTCATTCTCCCTCATTTTAGTCTCGTCCACCGCCATCTCGTTGGAGGAAAATCTCCTGCGCAAATCTATCAGGACCAAGTCCTAAAAATTCATCATGCCTAGCTAAAATGACGACAAGAGCTTGACCCGGTCGTATCTATGGGTAAGTTCAATTTCCCCCTATTCTTTTAAAGGGTTAGGGTTTGCTATCGATTTGTGAATTTTTGTTTTGGCCTCAATGACACTAGATTTCATTGCAATGGCATTTGTTAGGACCTCACACACATGGACTATGCTCCAGACTTCATGGAAGGCCCCACATTCTACGACAGGGTAGTGGATTCTCCCTAGTTGTGTCGCCTCCATGGATTTGGGCCTGACAAACGTGTTGATTTGAAGGAGGTAACACTGGCCGCATATTTTATATATGACAAGTGCAAATGTAAGTTCTTAGCCTTTGATTTGTCCGCTACTAGCTCATGCACTAGATTTGAGAATGTAATTTTACTTTGTAAGAAGTCTCTAATTGTGTCTTTGTGGCTTGGTTGGATAAGGAATGGCAAGAACCAGCAAAAAATGCATTAGGACAAATCTGGGGCATGTATCATGACAACAACAGTGCAAGAAACGACGAGAGGATTCAGAATGCAAGGTTAGTGAAAGAGCTGGTTGATGGTAATAAAAAGATTGAGAAGAAGTAATTAAGTTTGTTAGTTGATGTGAGAAAATTCATGAATGAAACTGAGAAAATGGTGGTGGAGAAGAACTTGTCTAGGATTAGGGGCACCACTATTAGGGGCTGAGGAGGATCAGAGGAGAAGACAAGGAGATTAATTTCAAGCAGACAAAAGCGTTGAAGAATGAAGTGGATATGCTAAAACGGGTGTAGAAAATCCAAGCAGAGATGATGAAAGTCAAGCAGAAGACATGGGATGAGAAAATACAGAGTTTGAAGAGGGAAAGAAGAAGCTAGAGTTTGAAGAGTGAGGCTAACAAGGATAATCTAAAGAATATCAAGAAAATCGGTGATGGTTGACTTCTTATTCTAGTGATGTTGTACCTATGTCCTAAAAACTTCTAATGATTGAATCTTGGCATGAGGTGGTACATAGTAACCCCTCATGTGATGGTGAGCTGGTGGTGGTGGCCACTTTTGATATGGTGGTAGGTTAACACCATGGTGATATGATGAGTTGTGATCCCCTTTTGCCAACGATCATGCATGCACATGTTCGTGTTATGCTTGTGTTAGTATTGGTTTTCTGCTTGTGATGAGTCTGATGTTGTGCTTGTGATGTGCCTAATATTGTGCTTGTGATGTTCGTGTTATGCTTGTGTTATTATTGGTTTTCTTCTTGTATTATTGGTTCGTGTTATGCTTGTATTATTCCTGAGACTGACTTTGAGAAGGCATATAACAGTGTGAGTTGGGCATTCTTAGAAGAGGCCATGTTTCGCAAAGGTTTCAATGCGAGATGGGTTAGGTGGGTCATGCAACTAGTTGGTGAACAAGGTACTTTCTTTAGTAATGCTTGAGGAGCGCGGTAGAGGGAACCATTCTCTCCGATCATGTTCAACTTTGTTGCCGATGCCCTTCTGCATTGTTGGTGATGGAGAGGAAAGAGTTGGAAACATTCATAGCAACCAGCTGGTGGAGGGTGTCCTCACTCCTTCAATACATAGATCACACGTTGATTCTCATTTGCAATGATACTTGGGACATTATAAATCTAAAGTTCATTCTCTTGTGCTTTGGGTCCATACAAGATCAATTTTCCCTTTTTTATAAAGTATATAGTGTGCACACCATCTTGAGATCGATTAGCATAGAACTTATGTTTTGTTAAGTGTATATATGTAGGCAATCATAGGGATGTTTGTGTCTTATTATGCAGAGGCATGGTATTCAAATTCTATATGTTCGTTTTTATCGAAAAGGTAATCAATCTTAGTGTACCTTATGTTGGAATGGCTCTTCTTACATGGTCCATATCCGTTCTTAACTAGAATGAATTTTTTGGGGTATAATTTTTTGGGATTTTGTTGTCTCACATTAATTAGCGAGCATGTCATACAAAGATTTATATGCAAAGTCTGATGTAATTTAATTTCCATTTTACATGATTATAATCTTGTGAAAGTCTTCAACCGATTTAGATCAATAACGAAACAATTAAGAATCTTTCGAATATAATGCTTTGGTCTAAATGGTGAAATGGGAAGTGCATCCTTGATGCTTGGGACCTATATGTTGTTAGGAAAGCGGAATGTTTGCTATCATTAATATAGTTTCTTTAATTACAAAATAAATAAAAAAGTACATGTATCATGTGTAAACGGGTAATATATCACCACGTCTATCTACATCGCCTCTTAAAACCAAAACGTTATGATGGCTCTCATAGTGGGAAGTATCATATACTAATATCATGCATATGTGATAGTAGTGTATGATACCACCTCTCTAATGCCTATAGTATTATAATGTTTGTATCTTTTATTTATGGAGTATGATATTTGCACGAGATGAGACTTAAGAGGTTTTATATGACCCATTTCATAGTACTGCAATTGTCTTTAATTATCTGGATGATACCACATATACTCCATCCCGTTTTAAAATATAAGTATGTTTTAACCTTTTAAAACACATGTGTCTATAGACAACTTCTAGTGTGTAGGTTCATCCATTTTGTTTCGAACCTACTACACACTAGAAATAATGTGTAGATACATCCATTTCAGAGAAGGGGCTAAAATATTTTAAATTTTGGACCTGAGGGAGCATATATTACCTCGGCATGAACATATCGATATAGTGAGAAAAACATAAAAATTCCGAGTTGAAAAAGGAATTGTACCTGCGCATCCACATATGGCAATCACCTTGAGCGTCTTCTGGTCGTCTAGAGCCAGTAGCTCGACAAGCGTTTGTGCGGGCTCCACAACACCAACCATGCTACTGCCACCGGCGTCGACGTCGAGAATCGGCAGCTCACGGGACGTGATCATGAGCTGGTGGTCGTCAGCGGGTAATCTGATGACGGTCCTGGGAGGAGACCAGTTGAAACGCTGGCGTCTTTCACCGGCATCCTTGGCACGAGCAAGTAACTCTGGGAAACCCAGATTGGAGGTGCCGCCGTCGATGGCCTCGTCCAGGTGATCCTCCACGTCGTAGCAGAGCTCCCGGACTATCTTCATCCATGACTGGGCCGTGAAGCTGGTGTCCTCGTCTTCAGCCAGATTCTTCAGGGACAGGCATAGGTCCTCGAGAAGACGGGTCTCATCCGGCTGAAGTTGATAGGGGCCGGTGGTACGGAGCTTCCGGATGAGGGGGCCGACGGGGCCTAACCAGGCTGTAACGGAAGCTTCCATCGCCGCCTGAAGAGAAGAAGAAGAAGATGGAGCAGGGTCGATCTCCGCTTCAAGAGAAGTACTAGGATCATCATGGTAGTCTGTCGCCGCCAGCGGACGGCGGGATGAATCTTCCTCCGTCGTGGACGTGCGCTTTCCTTTCTTCTTGGCCACACGTCGAGAGCTCTGCTAAATTCGTCGAGGAAAAAAGATGTAAATATTTATACACTAGTAAGACGATCGTCGATCGACTTGAAGAAGCAACAAGAAACCAAAGAGAGACGACGAAATAGATCATCGTCAGCTAGAAACGTTACGTTGTAAAATTGGGGCCATCGTCTGCGAGATATCCTCCACCGCTTTGACCGCAACTTCAACCACATAGACGGAATTAATCCGCCGGGATCCAGCTGAAGTAATAATTAAGAACAAGCAGGATCGATCAATTTTTGTTTCTGATAGAACTGTGCACATGCATGTACGACAAACATTTAAGTAATAAAAGCGCCCTTTATCAAAAAAAAAAATGCACGCACGACATAGAAAGTTCAGAGAGTATGCATGCCACGGTCGATCGAGGGGAAACAACATTACCGACGAAATCTCCGTTTTGACGAGCAGAGGACACATCACTGATGGAATGCAACTCAACAAATAAAGCAATGGAACACACGCTAAGATGAACTGTATGGTTGGATATGAAACTATGGTGAGGAAGGATCACATCAACAGACAAGACAAAACGTATGTATGAGTATCATGTCTCTGCTTAGCTAGCGGCTCTGTTTCAGCACCTAATCGTCTTATATACAGATACTTGCTCTAAATACAGATGCACATGGGTCAGCATTAGTACCCTCCCACCCTACTTGGTTCAACCAAATGAACCAAAATTCCAGAGTCACGTCACTTCTAAAAAACTTCATTTTTTTGAATCAAGCAGGGCTAGAGGGAACCGTAATTGCGACCCACTTGCATCTCTAATCGCTGCAGAACACCGGCTTAGCGTGTGTTCCATTGCTTTATTTGTTGAGTTGCATTCCATATCAAAGGTAAGACCTTTATGTGCCTATCACATACGATTATCTATTTATTTTGACTAGTACGAGATATGGTCATTACTGACAAGACAAACCACCCATCAACAAAGTCGGCGTTATGCGATGAGCATGTAAGGCTCTTTAAAACTTTAAGGGTCTTGTGCATGTTCAGTATTATGCGGTTTTAATACTTGGTTCATGGAGAAAAGTTAGGACAGCTAGAAAATGTTAAGATAGAGATGACAACTATGAAAAACCTTGATCCAAATCTTGGTTTTATCACAGGTATTTGTCGGTCCTTCTTGTTTCAGCTTTTCAATCTAATGAACTTTGTTCAGTAAATCAAATAAAAGTCAAATTATTTTGCTAAAGAATAGTAGATGCGTGAAACCGCACAAACTAGCTAAGGAATAACACGGCTCCATAATTACCACAATACATACACGAGTCAATCATGTCGTAGCCTACTTAGGCCTCGTTCTTTCAATTCACAAAAAAAGGCCCTGCACTTTTTTTTTGTAGCACGGTTTGTACGTATACTACTATAATATTAGTTGAAAAATGTAAATGACATGATTAAACATTTGCTATACCAGAAACACATCATTCTCCATAAATTTCATTGTTTTCATAACTATTTATCCCCATTCCCCACTGCGTGCATGGCACCGTGTCATGTTTGTTGAACCCTACTGCCACAAGTTCTTGAATTTGTACTAACTTGTTCTTTAGTTACAGGGCCAAACAAGAATTCCAGAAAGCTGAGGGGCAGTAGTACAACTGAGCTTGTGATAATTTCTGCAGAGTTGGGGCATGGATGTGTAACAAAGCTATACAATTTCAAGCAAATGTAGGTCTCCTCTCAGAAATAACAGCAGAACCATCCATTGGCTGAGACATGTTCAAAGTCTTCTCTTGGGTAATACTAATCGCTACAAAATGTAGCTAGTTGCAGAATATGATAATTAAGATCGAGTCAAGAGGTGGCCGACCATACGCCATGACCTTACATGTTTACTAGTATAACACAACACGCATTACTCCAGATGCCAATTGGTAGTAATCTCAAGTGTCGTTCTAAATTGTGATGACAACTACTGGTAGGTGTCATCTACATAAATTGAGAATGATTGGTTACTAGGGGCGGGCTGTACATTGCTGGTTTATGATTATGCAAAGTTGATTTCAACGCGCATATGGATAATTTATCAAGGTCAACTGAAGGCTAGCTAATAGCCCTATCATGTTAAGGTATCAATTAACTTAGAATTAACAAATTTATTTACCCACATAAACATAGATGATAGGTCATGGAATCTACTAATATAATTAAAGGAATTATTATTCCAACTAGCAACCACATATAGGATCATTTTAGTCAATAAGCCAAATCTTTAGTATTATTTTGTAGGCAAGCAAAACAAGTTGCTCTTATGAGATTGATTTGGTAATTTGAATTAACATAATAGAATAAATGTATTTTGGATCGCACATCATATGACACCCTAGTCTATGTTCTGTCATTTATGTACATACCTTAAATAAAGATGCCCACTTGACATGCTTAAATATTAGGCAACCGACGTAACCATGGATGCAACACATAACCTGATCTCCGGACCGGGTAGACGACTTTGTGTGCAATTTGGTGGCAATGTATGTGGCAACACATAACCTGATCTCAGCATTATTTTAAGCGGGGTTTCGGGTTGAATTGGTCCATGTGAAGATGAAGATAAGATCATAATGTAGTTCATGGTTTTCCTTTCTTATTTTTGTGATATTCTTTATTTATTTTGTACATTTTAATATTCCAATAAATGTTGTAAATAGTCATATATATATTTAATAAAGCTTCGTATTTTTTTATTTCTTACTTTTGCACATTTTCTCTCTATTTTTATTATTCAGTTGCATTATTCAAGAGTTATGGATTATTATTTATTTGGAATTTAGATTACAAATTTATGTCCAATTGTTTGTTTGATGATCTCATTGTGTTTTATGCACTATTTTATCTATTTATTCTTCTCTTATTTAAACCTTTGTTAAAAGTTACAAATTCAGCAATGGTAATGTTGAAGTTTATCACACTCAAACAAATGAACTAACACTAATTCTTTTGGATTCTACCTCTTTCGTTTGTCTTAACAGTTCACGCAATACAAAAATATGTTTTTTTTTACACAAAAGGCTTTGCAACCCGGCTTTAAATTAATAAAGCCAAATCGGCCGACAATACATGGTGTTGATGAAGTCCTTTTACAAAGCATAACACAGATCAAGCAATTAAAAACATAACAGGACTACACTAAACGAGCACATGAACCCTAGCAGCCTAGCACCATTAATAGCATCGGTATACCGGGCAACCCTCGCACCGATAGTGAGCTCATCTGAAGCATCCACCACTAGGAGCAACTTCAGACCATGAACATATGTGACCCAACTGCACAGGGGCAAGCTTGCTCAACAGAGGAAGTGTGCATCAATCTCCAAGAAGCCATCTTGACATTTGGCAAGAAGTACAGGAGGAGACGAACGAGACCTCAAAGCAGTAGGCGAAACTAAACGCAAAGAATGCCGGTGACACTGACCAGACGTCGGACCGTGTCGCACCGCCCAAATAGGACCCCCACCAGAGAGGTCACCCTGCCCACTCGCTCCAGACCGTGGAGCGCCGTCCCTGCCAGCAAGCCATCCTTCGAGCTCATGCCAATTGCCGACGATAGCACAAGCACCGAGCAACTTCCCACGAAGCTTCATCACCACAGAGAGCGCCCATACTTCCGCCCAACAAACCATACGCACGGAAGACAAGAAGAACTAGAAGTCCTTGGCGGTTCCCCCTAAGAAGGAAGTGGCGAGAGTGTCGCGTCCGCTGGTGATGGCGCTTCGTTGATGTGGGAGCAATTCGTCGGGAAACCCCAAGAGAAAGGTGTGAAGCAGCACAACAGCAAGTTTTCCCTCAGTAAGAAACCGAGGTTATCGAACCAATAGAAGGAAGGAATCGTATCAAAGGTGTTGCAAGAAACATGGAAACCTGCACAACACAAACTCAAGACTTTTCCCCAACTAACAGTGAGGTTGTCAATCTCACCGGTTGCAGTAACAAAGGATTAACTGTATGGTGTGGAAGGTGATGATGGTTTGCAGCAAATAAACATTAACAGTGGAAGATGTATCAATGGTAAAGATTGGACCGGGGTCCATAGTTCACTAGAGGTGTTCTTTTAGATAAACAAACATGGCATGCTGGGTAAATAAATTACCACAGGGAAATTGATAGGACTGAGCAAGGCATAACAATGCAATACTAGACATAAAGATCCTATGAGATTTGATTGGGCAATACAACAAGATACATTGACCGCCATCCAACTGCATCTATGACTAGAAGTCCACCTTTGGGTTATAATCCGAACCCCCTCCGGTATTAAGTTGCAACCAACAGACAACTGCTTTAAGCAAAGTGTGTAAGGTAAACAATCCACTTGTTCCATGAACAAGGGACCGTTGTTTTCTCCCTAGTGGCAATAGCACATCTATAATCTTAGAGATTTCGGTCACTTCCCTTGATTAAATAGAGGCATGAACTCACTATCGAGCATAAATACCCCCTCTTGGAGTCACTAGCAACTACTTGGCCAAGATAGCTACTAACAACGGAGAGCATGTAAGATCACAAACAACATAGACATGATAGAATCAATAAGACAAAACCATTAATCAATCTAACATAGTAATCTCAATATCCATCGGATCCCCGCAAACACAACATGCATGAGTACAAAAGATGAGATCTTGATCATGAACGGAGATCACAAGATCTAAACATAAAAGCACAAAGGAGGAGATACAACCATCTAGCTACTACATGGACCCGTAGTCCAAGGTGGAACTACTAACGCTTCATACCGGAGGCTGGCATGATGAAGAAGAAGGCCTCTGGGATGATCTCCCCTCCAGCAGGGTGCCAGGAAGAGCTTCAGACCCCCCCGATCTAGGGATGATGGTGGCGGCGGCTACACACGGTTTCGTGGAATATTGATCAGGTACTTAGGGTTTAGGCATCGGGGGCTTCTTATAGGCGAAGAGGCAAGGCAGGGGCCACCAGGGCGGCTACATCCCCCCAGCCATGGGGTGGGCCCACCCATGCGGCCAGGGGGTGTGGCCCCCTGGTGAGTCCCCTCCGTCTCGTATTCCGGCTTCGTGTTCCCCACGGTAAAATATTGACTTTGGCTTTTGTCCCGTCCAATTCCGAGAATTTTTTTTGCCTTTCTGGAACCAAAAACAGAAGAAAACAGGCAACTGGCACTGTGGCATCTTGTTAATAGGTTAGTACCAGAAAACATATGAAAAGCACCTCAAAGTGTGGACAAAGCAAAGTAGATACTAAACAAGCATGGAATATCAAAAATCATAGATACATTTCCGACATATCAAGCATCCCCAAGCTTAACTCCTGCTCGTCCTTGAGTAGGTAAGTGATAAAACAATAATTTTTGATGTGACATGCACCATCAAAATCAAGATCAAACCATTTGCAAGCATTGAAAGCTAGGAACAAAGAACTCTAAACATTGAGCATGAAAGATAGAGTTCTAACAATAATACAAAGTAACTATGCATGCAACATGAAAGGCTACAAACAAAGATCATGAATAACATGCATTGAAAAACGTTTTTTTGTTTCACATACAAAAAAACAAAGCATAGTGGCATTCAGCTTGTCCCTCATGGAGTAGCAAATAGATGCATAGGACACCTTCAAAGTTCATAAGAGTGACTAGATACAAATAGTACAAGAACAAGCAATATCAACAATATGCATCAATCAATACATTTTGGGACAATGCACATAGAACTAAGAATGGCAACTATGCTCTCTTAACTGGTGCCTAAAGGTAGAAGGTGGAGACTCAATATAATGGTGGAATAAAGGCCCTTCATAAAGGGAAGCGGGGATTTCAAGTTTCAAAAAGAGCTTCCAAAAATTATTGTACTGG
Organism: Avena longiglumis; assembly: GCA_030063025.1. Lineage (NCBI taxonomy): Eukaryota > Viridiplantae > Streptophyta > Magnoliopsida > Poales > Poaceae > Avena > Avena longiglumis. The sequence goes on from CP125973.1 coordinate 540,291,284, forward strand.
TTAGCTTTCAACCCTCATTTCCCCTATCATAAGCATCTTGAAGTGATTAGGGTTAAAGTGAAAAAACTATGGAGTATATGCTTGACAAAGTATAAGTTGGCAATCTCATGTCCCTTGAATACGAGGGTCGCACCTCATGCTACTCAACTTTAGTCACCTGTAAGTTCTTGTCATAGTAAGTACATGTGAATCATAGAGAACCGCCAACAGGGTACCCCTTGCACATGGTACAAGAGCTATCCCATAACCAAAATGACAAGGCAAGCAGACAATGAGCATCTCAGCGATCTTTTTATTTGCTATTTGCATAGGTTTTCATTGAGGATGCTTCACATATTGCTCATTATGGTGATGCTACAAGTTTTCACCATGATTAGGCATGGATTAGGCTAGCGGCCCAGGCGTTTCTCTAACATAAAATACATAACTCCATAGACTTACAGGCTCCCTTTTTATTTCACACCGGCGACATCCATAGACAAAAGAGCATGGTATCAATAATGTACAAAGTACAAGTGCAATGTTGAAAACGTTATCCATAAAAACATGGTTCTGCTAATTCCAACGTATAAGTGCAAACATATACAACATAGATGACATAATGGTTCAAGTTTATTAGGGGCAAGGAATAAAAAGTGTGCCATCAAGTTCATGAGGGCCTTAATCACTAAGTTTTCACATAACAAAATACTTTTTGATTGGAAGATAGCTGAAAATAAGAATATACTTGGAATGGTGTAACACACCATGCATAGGAGTTTATAGTGGACACTTTGGAATAACTTGGTTTCTTGGGAGTTGGAAGCATGAGTATAGATTACTCATAAAAGTGGAGGCTAGCAAAAGACTGGGAGCAACCAACTAAGAGAGCAATAATGACCATAATCATGGAGAGCGACAAAATATTACTAATCAAAGCATAGAGTGGTACTACGAGTCAAGGACTAAATTATCATGGAGGCTATGGTGACTTGTTCATAGTCATAACATTGTGTGAGCATGTGCCAAGTCAACCATCAAAGGAGAATACCAGAATACTATGCTTTTGCATGCTAAAACAACGCATAATTATTTCAAGGCACACTAATCAATCCCAATTGTTTGGAACAAGTCATGCTACAACAATAATAACTAAGCATAAGGTCAAAACAACACCTAGCATGACATGCTAAAGTCTAAGTCACAGTCAATGCAAGCTCCTCTTGCACTTATCAAGCAAGAACTTTCTACTCCTTTCCAACACCAATCAACTTATTTGAAACAACACAGTGAGAACGGGGGTCCAAACTACTTTATTCAAGAAAAGTAAACAACTAAGAAAACCAAACGAAAACTAAGACGCTCCAAGAACAACACAACAGTGCATGAAACAATAAAAACGAAGTGTCTAGACATACCTGAGCTTTTTATTGATGAAGAAAGGGATGCCTTAGGCATCCCCAAGCTTTGACGCTTGTACCTCTTAGATATTTCTTGGGGTGACACCGGGGTGGCATCCCCAAGCTTAAGCTTTTTTCCATTCTTCATCTCGTTACATCATTCTCTCTTTACACCTGAAATTTTTCTTTCATACAAAACTTCACACAATCTTCATTAGCAACATTAGTGTATTCAAAAGATAATAGACCTTTGGGCTAAGCTTTGGAACAGCAAAACTTTTCACTAAAAACACAAGCTACTGTATCAACTCCTTCAAAAATCTCAATTCCCCAAAAGAGAACTCAAAAAGGAATCAATAAGAAGCAAATGCAAATAATGGAAGAAATCTGTTAAAACAGACCAGCAGGTAGAAACCAATTTTTTAGAAAATCTTCTGTTGCTCAAATAAAAAAGTGTTGAACTAACGAAAGTTATCTAACATACTGGGAGATTTATTCATAAAGTTTCAGCTCAATCCGACTTATAGAGACTCCTCACGAATTTTTATGGTGGAGGACAGAAATCTGTTTCGGGGCAGCAACTCCCCAAATCTTACTTCCCTCTCATTAGAGGGTATTCTTGGCACAAAAAGCAAACAATAAGGATAATAAGAGGTCATTGCTGAAGTAATAACTTTCAATACTCAAGGAAACTCTTGGGTTATCTCCCAACAAGTACTTTTCTTTAACGCCTTTAAGTTAGGCACAAGAAGCAAGAAATCAAGTATTTTCAAATGAGGAAGCATTAACATCAAACCTTGCTTTCAAAGGGGGAGCAAAAAGCAACTTCTATCTTCTCATAGGGAAGTGTTCAATACCTTTCTTGAATGGAAATTGATATTTAATGGTGTCTTCTTTTATATCAATGATGGCACCAACAGTTCTAAAAAAAGGTCTTCCCAAAGTAATAGGACAAGAAGCATTGTATTCAACATCCAAAATATAGAAATCAACAGGGACATAAGCATTGTTAACCATGATGAGAACATCATTAATACTCCCCATTAGTTTCTTCTTAGCATTATCATCAAGTGGAACATCCAAATAACAATCTTCTAAAGGTGGCAAATCAAGCATTTCATAAATCTTCCTAGGCATAATAGAGACACTAGAACCAACATCACATGAAGATTTGAGATCAAAATCATTCACTTGCACATTAATAATGGGTTCCCAACTATCTTCTACTTTCCTAGGAATAGAAGCCTTGTGTTTTAAGTTCTCTTCCTTAATCTTAACAAGAGCATTTGTAATGTGTTTGGTGAAAGCAACGTGCATATCACTAGCATCAGGACTTCTAGCAAGTTTTTGCAAGAACAAAATCACTTCAGAAATATTGCAACCATCTATATCAAAATAAAACTTAGCATCACTAGTAGTAGACTCATTAGTCTTAGGCATTGTAGGAGGAGGAATAGGGACTTCTTGTGGCTTAGTGGTATCCATTCTAGTGATGGTGCACACACTATTGTTTCTATCAATTTCAGCTTCCCTTTCCCACTTAGCATGAAGTTGATCTAACAGCCTAACATTTTCATCAATAGTAACTTGTATGGCATGGGTAGAAGCAAATATACTTTCCATGGTTTCAGGTTTAGCAGTGATTTTATTAATCAAGGAGGACTGTGCTTCAGACAAAGAGGATATATTTTTCTCAACATTCAAAAGCTTTTCCTCTATAGTATTATTGAAAGTGGTTTGTTTACTAATAAAGTCTTTGAGCATTACTTCAAGTTCATAAGGGGCACTTCTAGCATTGTTATAGGAGTTTCCATTGGAATTGCCATTATTAGGAGGATAAGGCCTATAGTTATTACCATAAGTATTGTTTCCAAAATTGTTGTTTCTAATGAAGTTCACATCAATTTGCTCTTCTTGAGCGACCAAAGAGGCTAAAGGAACATTGTTTGGATCTAAAGGAGCTTTCCCATTAACAAGCATAGCCATAATAACATCAATCTTATCACTCAAAGAGGAGGCTTCTTCAATAGAATTTACCTTCTTACCATGTGGAGCTCTCTCAGTGTGCCATTAAGAGTAATTAACCATCATATTATCAAGGAGTTTTGTTGCAGCACCCAAAGTGATGCCCATAAAGGTACCTCCAGCATCTGAATCCAACAGGTTTCTTGAAGAGAAGTTCAAACCCGCATAAAAAGTCTGGATAATCATCCAAGCAGTGAGTCCATGAGTGGGACAATTCTTAACTAAAGACTTCATTCTTTCCCAAGCTTGATCAACATGTTCATTATCAAGTTTTTTAAATTTCATAATGTCACTTCTCATAGATATAATCTTAGCAGGAGGATAGTACTTTCCAATAAAAGCATCTTTGCACTTAGTCCAAGAATCAATACTATTTCTAGGCAAGGATAGCAACCATTCTTTAGCTTTTCCTCTCAAGGATAAAGGAAACAACTTGAGCTTAATAATATCTCCATCTACATCCTTATACTTTTGCATCTCACAAAGTTCAACAAAGTTATTGAGATGGCGGTAAAATTGCATCTCTCATCACAAGATTCAACAAAAGAGACTTAATTTCATAAAAGGTAGCATCGAGCAGGTGGAGCAATAGAAGTGCTAAGGAAATCATTGTCGTTTGTGCTAGTGAAGTCACACAACTTGGTGTTCTCAGAGAGTTCATTTTGAAGTGGGCAAGCCAAGCAAACAGCGACTAAGCAGGAACTAATTTTTTTTGTGTTTTTGAATAGGGAAAGCAAACCAAACCAAACTAATTTTTTTGGAGTTTTTGAAAAGAGGCAAACAAAACCAAAAAAAAAAAAAAAAGAGAAGTGGAGGACTCCTTGTGAAAAACCAGCATTATCTGACGGTTTGACTTGAAATTGTTGTAGTAAACCCCAATTGATGAGGACTGTGTTAGGAAAGTAAGCAGTCAAAGAAGTAAGAGCAACACGAGAATCGAACCTGATGGGAGGAAGGAAATGTCGAAAAGGTGGAAGGAAATGTCACAACGGAACTGGACAATCGACAATCAGCCACAACACAAACACAAAACAAAATCTTTGCTTTAGGAGAGGTTGTCAATCTCGGAGTATGAGAGCTAAGATGGAAGGTAGGATTGTGTGAATCAGTGTAGCAAGTAAACCAACAAAAAAAAAAAACAACAAACTAAAGGAAAGAAAAAACTAAAAAGAAGGAACAAAAGGTAACTCCCTTAACAAGATGGCCTTAGATGGAAATTAATGGCTTACAAAGTGGCAACAAAGATGGTGGCGGCTGATGAGGCATAAGCTATAAAATAAAAAAAATCCAAAAAGAATCACATCAAACATCCTTCAGAAAACCAGACAAAGAGAACAGCATAGGAAGAAGGAAGGAAATACACCTACCTTGACAAAAAGACATCAAAAAACAACTGCCAAAACAAAAATCAAGACTTTGTCTAAAAAAGGTTATAGTGTAAATCCAATTAACAAACTAATGTAAACAAACAATGTGGTGTTTTGATTAATGATTTGAACAGTAAACAAAAGACCAAAGAAATGTGTCTTAGGGTGAGAAGGAACCAACCCACTATAGATCTACCTCTTGGAAAACAACATGGCGCAAAATCTTGGGCAAAGATAGCTACTAACAAAGGAGAGCATGCAAAGCAACAAAACAACAAAATGCAAAAAAAAAAAAAAGAAAGAAAACCATTAATCAACATGACATAGTAATCTCAATACAAAGCACAAAAAAGGAAAAAGGCTAAAACAAAAGCTAATAAAAATGCAAGCAAAAAAAAAAAAACAAATACAACAATATAAGCAAACACACATCCATACAATATACATGACCTCCTATGCCACCTTATCAGTTTCCATCAAACCCACCAAAGTTAAACCCTGCAAGCAAGCAAAAACTGCTCAAAAACAAAGCAAAAAATTCAAAAAAAACCCAAAATTGTGAACAAGAGAGGCAGATTGTCTCTTTCTCTACACAACACAACTACAAACACATCTACAAACTAAGAGACTTGTCAACTAGGAAACTAGAGTAATGAACCCACTTATCGAAAAAAATACCCCCCCTACTAGTCTTATACTACAACAGATTGCTAACACTGAGAAAGGAACATGCAAGATCACACTCAACAACAACAAGATCATGATAGTATAAACAAAACAAAAACCGACATCAAGAAATAATAACATCTCACAATCCATATGATCCCCACAACAACAACATATGATTACATAGAGATGCACATATGATCAATAATCACAAGAAGATCTATAGACAAAATAGGACAAGATATACAACCATCTACACTACATGGACCCTTAGTCCCAACACAAACTACTATCCATGCTTCATTAGGAGAGGAAGTCCTGGGGCACGAGACCCCCTCCTTCCAAGAAGGAAGAAAAGATTTAGATCCCCCTTAGATGGTGGACGTCGTGACTAAGACTGGGTGTGAGTTTTGATGGGGGGTCTCGTTTGAGACACGTATATGGAACGAGGAGGCGAGGCTAAGAGGCGAGGGGGGGACACCTCACCACCCCACGGGAGGGGGGGGACCACCTCAGGGCGGGGGGTGTGGTGGGTCGGCGACCCTCTCTCCTCCTCTCTCTAGACTGGTCTCCCCAGTTAAAATATGACTTTGGCTTTTGTCGCCGGATCCTGACTGACTATTGATGATTCGAACCAAAATGTAAGAAAACAGTAATCGGCACTGTGTAAACTTGTTAATAGGTTAGTTCCAGAAAAGATATAAAAACACCTCAAAGTGTAGACAAAGCAAAGTAGATACTAAACAAGCATGGAGCATCAAAAATTATAGACACGTTTCCGACATATCACTAGGTAGGGTCTCTAGTATAGATCATTGCAAGTATACATGAATAATACTACTAGATTTTCTAGCTAAGTATCTTTGTTAATTCTAGGCTTGTCTTTCTGTCAGTAAGGTGTTATCTAATTGACCATGTTCTAGTGTTACATATTATTTCACATTGGCAATCAAACATTCTATACTTAGTCTTGAGTAATATTTTGCTTTGGTAATCTTAGATCTTTATCTATACGTGTTTTGATTAAGAGTTCTTTATCCTTTTCTTATGTAGGTTTACTTATTTACTTATAAAATAATTGTTTTGTATTTACCTTTTCTTCCTTAGATTGATCCTTGGATCATATCTAGGGAAGTAAGGTTAGATATAGGATTTGTGTTCTTTATTACTGGTTGCTACAAATAAACTTAACTTTTCATATTATACCCCCAATCTCTATTTTTTGGTTGTGCTCATAGTCATGGATCGGCCATTTTGCTGTTCCTCGGCAATGAGGATGCACATGGATGCCTAACTATTGTCAGTGAAATTAAAATTCTCTTCCCCTCTCTTACTGTTGGATCCTAGTGATTCCTAGCTACTCTGATATAAGACTAATAATTAGCTACAACCTTTATAGATTCCTAGGTGTGTTTGGTGAAGATCTATATATGCTTCTCCTTTTTGTTCCTCCTGTTCTTGAAGTGTTATTCAAGTTCTTGCTTCTACTCCTAGCTTCCTTTCTCACTCAAATCTCTCTCTAACAAGTGTGTGTGTGTGTGTTTTAGTCTAAACTAGACTAGTGAGTTATGAGCTCTAGGGTTTGAGATACCCTACTATTTATAGTCTTCAGGATCTACTATGGTGTTGAAACCTAAGACATGCATTTAGGTGATTCACCGGCTTGGGTATGAGTGAGACTAAAAGTGCAAAGGACGTTGCCTAGAGGGGGGTGAATAGGCTTTTAAAATTCTTACAGTTTAGGCTCAAATAAATGAGGAATAAAACTAACGTTTAATTTATTGAGCACAAAACCTAACCACTAGGTTCACCTAAATGCACCAACAACCTATGCTAAGCAATACAATCAACAAGGTGATAGCAAGATAAATACTTCAAGCGTGATGGCTATCACAAAGTAAAGTGCATAAGTAAAGGGCTTGGTTGAGAGATAACCGATGGACGCGGAGACGAAGATTTGTTTCCCGAAGTTCACTTCCAAAGAAGTTACGTCTCTGTTGGAGAGGTGTGATGGCGCAATGCTCTCCGAACTCCACTAATGGCTCACCTTGGAGTGTGGTAGCTCGATGCTCACCCAACGCCACACAAGGCCTCACCCCGGATGCGGAAGCACGCAACTCACCGACGCCACAAAAGGCTCACCCTATTCTCCCGAGTGCGCACCACAAAAGGCGGGCACTCGCTCCACTATGGGACACTTGAGGGCGGTCACCAAACCCGTACAAGATTAGGGCTATATCCACAACTCAATTGGAGGCTCCCAACAACAATGCCATAAAAGTCTACAACACCACAAAAGGCCAACAAAGCCACAAAAGGTTACAATACCACAAAAGGTTAATAATTAAACCACACAACCGTCTAGGGTTCCAAGAACCCAAGAGTAACAATCCCACAAGCTTGTACTCGCCGAATCTCCGAGGATAACTCAAACCTATGCAAAAAAATGCAAGAGGCAAGTCCTTCTCTCTCAAATTCTACCAAAGCTACAAAAGCTATTGGTGGAATAAGAGAGGAAGAACACAAGAGGAGAACACAAAACTCTCCAAGATCTAGATCCCAATGATTCCTTCACAAAGAAGGGATTTGGCTTGGGGGAATTGTAGATCTAGATCTCCTCTCTCAAATACCTCAAAAAGATGCAAGAATCATAGGAAGGGAAAGGGGAGAGGGAAAGCTCTTAGAGGTCAACAATGGAGGAGAGAGAGAAAGTCAAGAACCAAGAAAAGAGCTAGTACCAACGAAGGGGAAGAGGAGCCCCTTTTAAAGGGCTCCAGATCTGCCCATTATGGGCATTCGCGACCTTGGCCAGAACTTCCGGTGGGAGGTCGGAACTTCTAGTGGCACACAGCCAACAGTCAGAAAACTGCAATGCGAGACACTAAAAACGCGAGCCTGGTCGAAACTTCCACCGGTCCACTGGAACTTCCGATGGGAGCGGAACTACCGGTGAAAATTCGGACTGAAGTTCCATCAAATAGATCAAACAAGATACAGAGGTTGCAGTACGTGGGCGGAATAAGAGCGGTACTTGGCATTGATCCACCGGCCGGAACTTCCAATGGGGCGGTATTACCGCCAAAACTTCCGACACAAATTCCATCAAATACAACAAACCAGACAGAGAGGATACATAACATGAGCGGAAGAAGAACCGGAACTTCCACCGGAACTTCCGGCGGCAAATTGCTCTAGCGGAACTTCCGGTGGGTAGCCGGAACTTCCGGTCAGGGAAATTCCAGAAACCAAAACTGCAATAACTTTTGCATCCGAACTCCAAACGAGATGAAACCAATTTTGTTGGAAAGATAACTTCCGGTCAGGGAAATATTGGGTGTCACCTAGGTTGAAAATACCATGAATATATATATGTGAGGTATCTCCCAAGGTGTGGAGCCAGAAAACTCGCAAGATCAAAAAACCACAATAAGATATGCAAGGGAAATCCTTAGATGATGAACTAGAGCTTGTTATGATGATGACTACAAGCTCTAGATCCTCTCATGGACAAGAACCAAATAACAACCAAGAAATATGATGCTATGCATGAAAAGGTTTGAGATCTCTCCGAACGATGCGAATGATACACCCGCTTGAGAGCCCCTCTTTCTAGTACAACTATCTATCATAAACCCGGTCTCCCAACTAACAACACGAGACTGGCAAAAGAGAAGCCCTATCAAGAACATACCTTTGCCTTGAGCATTCCACTTAAACTTGATGTAGACAGTCTTGTTCTTCTAGAGTGGGAACACCTTTCTTGTTTGCTCTTGCTTGATGAAGATGAAGACTTGCAAATTGCTCCCCATACTCCATGGGGAAACCTCTTCTTTGAACCTGTCTTCATCACCCCATGATCAAGAGGATGGCAAGCTTCAAGCATGAGATCTTCTAGAGATGGCGCATCTTGAGCTCGCCCTTCTTCATCCCTTCTTGAGGTTGATCCATCTTGATGCAACTTTTTGCACTTATCTTGATCAATCTTCAAGCTCCTTCTTTCTTCATGATTCCAATGGGCACAAAGCCCTTGGACATTTCTTCATCTTTCAACCTTGAGACTAAAACATGGCCCAAGCGATGCCAAAGTACAAACCTACAAGTGAAACTCAATTTACACATTAGTCCATAGAGATTTTCATTAATTACCAAAACCACACATGGGGCATACATGCCCTTTCAGAGACCGTCTCTATAGTTTAACTTATATGCAAGTGGCATATAACTTTTGGTGGTTAAGCCATACTGGTTTTAACTCTTTTGTGTTTGCTCAATTTGTCATATGGGATTTGTTGACCTATGTGCAGATTCAATGTATCTGGACATGCTAATTGGGCATGTTGGTTTAACTTTGTTCTGTCCTAGCCTTGGATAGTGACAAATGGTTTTTATGTTATTTTTTGTTGAGTTGATTTTATATGTGAGTTCTTACAATTCTATTTGGTTGAATCTTACTAGTAGTTGATGCTTTATGATTTGATTGGATTAGTTATTACATAAGTATCCTTTTTTACTTTGTGGCTATAGTTTATGTTTATAATTTTTAGTGGTTTAATCCAATATCCTTTTGGATAGTTAAGTTTAGAAGAAGATGTTCTTCACTTTGATTGGATGATCCGTTAGATTTGCTTTCATTTGACTTTCTAAGATTAGTTGGTTCTTCACAATATCCATGGATTGAGGAAATCTTTTGGGTTAATCCACTTCTATTTTATCTTAGAATATTTCTATTGGTTTACTTTTGCTACTTAAACAAGATGAAATCTAGCTAGTGTCCTAGTACTTGATTTTGTGATCATACTCATGGGTTTGTCCTAGTGGTTTTCAACCATTGTGAGTACTGGCTCATTTTATAGTTGGGCTTTGTATTTGGTTCTCACTTCTATCTAGTTTGGATGTGATTTTGTACTTGCCTACCTCAAGATGCTAAGGTTCAGGACTAGTTCCTGAGTCTTGATTCTGGATTCTATAGTAAAAGTGAATCCAACATTCTAACCTTAACCCAATTCTTTTCCATGTTGTATTTATCTTGTAGATCATGAAGCAATAGAAGAATGATATGGTGAAGATGAGAGAGTAGATAGGTTTTCTGTTCTGTTGTAGTTTGTATTAGGATTTCAACTTCACTTTTGTAATCATTGCAATGTACTTGATATTTGTACAAGATTATACATGAATGAATATCAGTTTGCCTCTGGTTCAAATAATGTTCATCTTTCTTGAATTATTATTGATGTGATGTTTGTGTTTAATTACCGATATGTTCATATTTGTGTATTATGAATTTGAATTCAAGTTTGACTTAGGTCAAACCTCAGTTTTGAACTCGATGAAGTTTTTAAAATCTCCAACTAAACTTGGTTCAGATCATAGTGACAATTTGGTTATAAAACCTCACTAGAGCCAAATTTAAATGAAAGTTTTTGAAATTTTCAAACTAACCCTAAAGTCTATATGCATGCAATGCAATTGTGCAATTCACAAAACTACCTTTCCTAAATAATATTCCCTGGGTTGTTACATCCGAGCCCCCACGCCAGAAGCTATGCAGGGCGAAATCCTGGCCGACACCGTCACGGTTGGATGCACAACTCTCCACTGGCCTTCTCAAGCCGCGGGGAGGGGAAGGGAGGGGGAGGAGGGGTGACGATGGCTAGGGTTGGGTCGCCCTGGATTCGCCCCCGGGAGAGTGCTGCGCAAGGGGGAGATTGCCAATTCAATCGTACAAATATATGTTTCACATACTCCCTCCATCTTAAAAAGGATATTTAAGATTTGTCTAAATTAGGATGGACACTATTTAGTATATGAATACATCTAAATTTAGTATATAAATACATCTAAATTTAGAGAAATCTTCAACATCCTTTTTTGGATGGAGGGAGTAGTATAAATCATGTGACGTATATATTGTCACTGACCGGGAACAAGATGCATCACTTTTAAGATAGTTATAAACATTTCTCACGACATGCTAGGTAAGAGCATCTCCACTCGGGGTCCAAAACGGCTATTGGGGTTGCCAGCGCCCAAAATCACGCCCAACCACCACCCCCTTCCCAATTTCATTTTGGCGCCGATGTGATCCATTTTGTTATCTGATGCCCCTAGGCTGAACCCAACCCACAGCGCGAGGGAGGGGGGGGGGTGCGTCGGATGGACGAGAAAACGCGTAGAACACCACTAGCCCTCCATGTTAGTGAGAGAGACAGACCTCGTCTCTAGAGCCCTGCCAGTCAGGCGACGCGTCCCGTCGGGGTGGGGGTGGGTGGGGTGGGGTGCTAGCGGATTCGTCGGATGGACGAAAAAACGCGTAGAACACCACGTGACCTCCCTGTTAGTGAGGGAGATAGACCTCGTCTCTAGAGCCCTGCTGGTCAGGCGACGCGTCCCAGCGACGGGCCACGCGGTGGCAAGCCCTTTCGTTCCCGCCCTTTTCACCGCTTCCTACCCTTTCCACCACTTCCCGCCCCGTCTTTTCACCCTTTCTCGCAATATCTAGGCACGGCCACCATTGCCATTGACATATCTACACTCTTCTCTCTCTCACCACGGCCACTCCGCACTGGGCCTATCTCACCCAAGAGGAGACGAAGGCGCTCCGTGCCTCGAACTACTCCTGTTCGCGGGCTACCAATTGCCCCTCGACTAGAGACTAAGAGTCGAAGGCATGCTGGTCCCTCTAGTGCCTCAAGGCGTGGCCCGCCGGACGGCCATCACGAACCACTACTACCTCGAGGTCATGATAGAGCAACGGATGGATCCCCGATGGGATCCTGACAACAATGCAACCTAGAACGCCTTCTTCGCCAATCGTCGAGAGACGGAGCTTGCCAGGTACGAGGGTGACGACCCGCCTCCTGTGAACAACAACGAGGCCGGCTAGCAGCTGTGGTGGACGAGCCAGACTCTTATGGGTGTGATGCGCCAGATCACCGAGGGCGATCACCCTTACCTGCGGTACTCACACTTCCAGCCACCGCCGCAGAGCCAGAAGAAGGGCGTCAGCAGTCGTGGGCGTAGCGACGTCAGCAGGCAGACTCTCATAGGCAGGTGTTTCCGGAATACGATGTGACCGTGCACCAGTTGAGGCGCACCGGTGACCCAGAGGAGTACCCGGGGCAGCGTGCGTCGAGAATCGTGGTGATGACGGCGAGGGTTATAGCCACTGCGGCCACCGGTCCCCATGGGTGCGCTGATCCGGGGAAGGCTAGAGGTTCGAGGTGCCTATGCCAAGCGACGACGACAAAGGAGACGACATGCCTAGGCATTGGACAGATTTGAAAAAAAAAATACCCTATGTATTGGGCTACCGCTGGAAGCCTGCAGCCCTATCTCCGTGTCTGCGCCGGCAGCCCCCGTACAGTCAAAAGGGCTGCGCCGGAGGTCGTATTGGGGCACAAGTGGAGATGCCTACTAACAAAACATTTTTAAAGGGTAAAAGCCTGGATTCGAGCTCAAGCGTCGAGACGTAACATAAGGGACGGCCAAAATTCACTCTTGAAGCCTAGCTAGCTTGTTTTAGGAGGTCTTGCTGCTAGCTGGCTACAGATGGCCGCTGGTTCCCATTCCTCTGAAGGGAATTTCTCCACTCACAGGCTATACGACCTCTGCTGCGACCGCCGGTCTCAAAGGACCAGCTCGTCGTTGATCAAATGCCTGCCCTTCGTCGTCCCTGCACTCGTCGTCGGAGCAGCTTCTGTGCTTCTCTTATTGCGTTTCGCGGTCACCCCACGTGTGGAGGGCTACATCGAGGACGCCCGGCTGACGAGCTTTGCATCCAGCAACTCGTCCTCGTTCGCGGCGTACAAGTACAACATCACCATCTCGGTGGCCCTCGCAGTTCGTAATCCCAATGCAGCCATGGACATCAAGTACACCAAGCCCCTCGTGGCCGCGTTCCTCTTCGACGACCGGCGTCTGTACAACGTCACGGTGGCGGAGGAGGGGCACAAGCAGAGGCGGCGCAAGAGAGATGTGCACCTCCTCCGCACCGGCGGGGATGTCCTGTCTGTGCTCGACTCCGCCGCAGTCGAGGAGTTCAAGAAGCAGAACGCAACGGGGGTGTTCAAGGTGGAGATGCGCCTCTCCGGGGAGATCACGCTCGCCATCGGCAACAGCCGTGTGCTGGAGCTGAGCTGCCCGATGACGCTGCAACCCCCGCCGACGGGCCCTGATCCTGATGTCGTCGTGTTCCGCGAAGTGGACTGCAAACTTGATAAGCCCAAGAGAATTGTCTTTTGATCAAATGCGTCTTCTCTAGTTTTTTTCCTTGTATTGTCCTTGTATTTTTATTTTGCCCCTTTTTTGAGACTTAAAGCTTAGCATATGATGTTCAACATCTATCTTAGAAACAATTAATTTAATATAGGATGTTTTCTTTTTCATGGAAGTGGGATCTGTATGGATTCAAGTAGGATTACAATATGCATAGCGAAGATGCTCCACTTTAATATCCTTGCCTGAAGTCATACCTTTCCCACACTAAAAGCCTAACAGCATCTCCAATGGATGTTCAATAATACTCTTTTCGTTAGAAATATAAGACGTTTTAACTTTGTGAATCAAATGTAGCTAAACTTATATTGGATCTATGATAAAATAGCATATTATGAGTAAAAATAATTTTCTCAGAAATCACGAGCATCATATGTACATATAGTTTAAATCAGACCCACTTCCTGCCGATTCAGCATGAATTTGTCTTTTTCACAGGGGTGGATGAAAAGGTTCGAGCTTCAACGGTTGGGAAATTATCCATGTAAGATAGTCTAGTATTTTTGACAAATGGGTGGTAGCATTTTCAATTAGCCATTTGGTGGTTGCTTCACAAAATGCCCTATTTTTGGCGCTCGAAAATAGAAAATGGCTTTTCCATGCGACGAAAAGGAAAGCTTCCTCCTACAACATTGTTCACCATCCCATGATGCACACACATGCACAATATATGCACTTATCACAAACTATGTCGTGATTTTAGCCATAGCATTGGTCATTTGACCTGAAAGCCAGGAAACCTCGATTGAGATAGGTCATTTTGTGAAGGTTTTTTGAGACACAATTAATATACCAAGTTTGATATATTTTCTATAACTATGTCATATAATATGACATCATGCGAAGGTTTTGCATTGTTTCGATTATCGTTTTTGAATTTTTTATGCCCGTTTCAAACTATCGTCAAACTTTTAAAACGGCGGGCATGAAGATTCCTAGCTCGAGGTTAAGCCTCGCTAAAATTGCATTGGATCTATGATTAAATAGCATATTGTGAGTCTAAACATTATTTTCTCAAAAAATCATGAGCATCAGATAATGTACATGTAGTTCAAATCGGACCCACTTCCTACCGATTCGGCAGGAATTTGTCTTTTTCACCAGGGGTGGACGAAAAGGTTTGAACTCTCCCGGTTGGGACATTGTCCATGTAAGGTGGTCTAGTGTTTTTGAAAAATGGGGTGGTAGCATTTTGAATTAGCCATTTGGTGGTTGCTTCACAAAACGCCCTATTTTTTGCACTCAGAAAATGAAAAATGGCTTTTCCATGCCACGAAAAGAAAAACAACACTGTTCACCATCCCATGATGCACACACATGCACAATATGGTCATATTATCACAAACTATGTCGTGATTCTAGCCATAACATTGGTCATTTGACCTGAAAGCCAAGAAACCTCGATTGCGATAGGTCATTTTGTGAAGGTTTTTTGAGACACAATCAATATACCAAGTTTGATATTTTTCCTTGTAACTATGTCATATAATATGACATCATGCGAAGGTTTTGCATTTTTCGATCATTTTTGAATTTCTATGCCCGTTTCAAACTATCGTCAAACTTTCTAAAACGGCGGGCATGAAGATTTCTAGCTCAGGGATGAGCCTCGCTAAACTTGCATTGGATCTATGATGAAATAGCATATTGTGAGTCTAGAAATGATTTTCTCAAAAAATCATGAACATCAGATAATGTACATGTAGTTCAAATCGGACCCACTTCCTGCCGATTCGGCAGGAATTTTGTCTTTTTCACGAGGGGTGGACGGAAAGGTATTGTTGATAATTAATATGATATCACCGAGAGGGCCCATAGTATATCTATCCATCATCAGAATGGACAAATTACACTCTTGATCCATGAGCCTCTACATAACACCTTCGTAGCACTAAACTCACCTTTATAGTTACCCTGTTACGGTGTGACGTTTGATGTTATCAAGATACTCTTTCAGTGTTAGTGATTGCCATTATCTTATGGTCTAAGGACTAGGATTACTTCGTATGATATTATAGCAATATAAACACAATGATTTTGATCGTAATGCTATACTTCAGATGAATGTTCATCACATCATTCCAACAATGTTGTGACCTCGTTATTAATAACATCCAATGTCCTTGATCAGGAAACCTTTGATCATCTTGTTAATCAATGAGCTAGTTTATAAGAGAGACATAACTAGGAACTTTCTATTTGTTTATTAAACACACATGGATTAACGTTTCCATATTAATAAAATTATAGCATGCAAAATAAACATTTATCATAAACAAGGAGTAAGATAATAACCACTTTATTATTATCTCTCGGGCATATTCCCTTCAATATCTAAGTTATGAATTTGGCACACATATGAGAGATGTGTAATAGTTTCACAACGCATACCTGCCGGAACACCAGTATCGGAGCGTCGCAATCGTACCTTATTAGATATGGTTCGATCTATGATGTTTCTATCTGACTTGCCAATTTCTTTTTGGGGTTATGCACTAGAAACCGCTGCATTCACTTTAAATAGGACACCATACAGATCTGTTGAAACGACGCCGTATGAATTGTGGTTTGGAAACAAACCTAAGTTGTCATTTCTTAAAGTTTGGGGATGCGATGTTTATGTGAAGAAACTTCAGCCGGATAAACTCGAACACAAAGCGGAAAAATGCGCCTTCATAGGATACCCTAAAAAAAATTGGGTATTCCTTCTATCACAGATCCGAGGGCAAGGTTTTTGTTGCCAAGAATGGATCATTTCTTGAGAAGGAGTTTCTCGCGAAAGGTGTGAGTAGTCGGAAGGTAGAACTCGAAGAGGTTATTGAACCTTCTCTTCATGAAATGGCGAGCAGAGCCAGAAATTTTTCCGGAGTTGACTTCACCAAATGAAGAAGGAACTAATGATAAAGATCATGAAACTCCAAAATAGGATACTACCGAACCTCGTAGGTCAAGTAGGACACGTGCAGCTCCTGAACTGTATGGAAATCCTATCATAAATTTCATGGTTGATAGAAATGATGACCCTACGATGTATGAAGAAGCGATGATGAGCCTGGATTCCAACAAATGGTTAGAAGTCATTCAATCCGTGATGGAACCCATGTACGAAAACCAGATTTGGACCTTGGTGGACTTACCTCATGACCGAAAGGCCGTTGAGAATAAATGGATTTTCAAGAAGAAAACTGACGCTGATGGTAACGTGGCCATCTATAAAGCTTGATTTGTCGCAAAGGGGTTTCGACAAATTCAAGGAGTTGACTATGATGAGACTTTATCTTTCATAGCGATACTAAAGTCGTTTAGGATTTGTAGGGTTCGCAGCATAGAAAACAAAAATTTTCCTACGATGGGAACAACTATGTACCAAGATCTATCTACTAGATATAATCAACAGGCGGATGTATATCCGTAGAGAACATACCCTTGAAGACTGACAAAGCTTAACGAGTTCAAACTCGTGGTTGATGTAGACAATCTTTTGCCGATCTCAAGATCGAGAGTAAGTCCTAGCACCGCAAACCAGCGGCGCATCCGTGCTCGCACACACGTCCGAGGCACCGAGTAATCTCCGCCTCCTCGCTCCAGCGATGCATCGAAAGCACAATTCTTTCTTGCCGAAAAGCCACCGGGAACATGTATCTCGCTAGTCCGAGACCATGGGGGATAAATAATAGAGGGGGGGAGATATACTTCATGAGGAGGTGTGCTTTGAGAGGATGAGAGGGGGCCTTTTATAGGGGAGAGGGGGGAACCCAAGGGGCATGGCGCCCAGCCATGGGGGCTGCCCCCACCTCTTCCACATTCATGTGGGTGGACACTCCACTCACTCAAATGCCTTCCAATTCCCTCCACTCAAAAACCCACTCAAATTCCCATTAAATTTCCACCAATTTTAATGCAAACTCTCATTAAATAAAACTCCTTTTATTTATTCAGAATTTTGTCAAATACTTTAATGACAAACATTCACATATAACCCCTTGCTAGTATTTCATTTCACATGCAGAAACACTTTCTGCAATTTCACCCGAAAACCCGTTTCGGTATCTAGTGAAATAATTTCCTGCGCCTGTTATTCTTTTAGGCATGAAACTTTTGCTCCAAATGGATGTCGGTTTCTCTTAAGTGTGTCACCCTACGGTTCACGAATAATGCAGACATGATCGAGACCCCTCCCGGATCAATAATCAGAAGCCGGATCTGGAGACCCATACTGACTCCCACACATTCAACGATGACTTTCTTGTGATCGTCGGAACCTTTTACGTTAGTATTTTAATCCTTTTGTTTCGCGATATATTACATGTCCGATATTCGATCATCGGTATCTCTATACCTAGTTTGATCTCGTTACTGACATGCACTCTTTTCTTGTTCCTGTGATATAACATTCTAGTGATCAAATCACTTGCTTGGAAGCTAATCAATGTGATATCACCGAGAGGGCCCAAAGCATATCTATCCGTCATCGGGATGAAAAAATTCCACTCTCGATCCATGGGCCTCAACATAACACTTTAGTAGTTCTGAAGCCATCTTTATAATCACCCTGTTATGGTGTGACGTTTGATGTTATCAAGAAACTCTTCCGGTGTTAGTGATTGACATGATCTCATGGTCTAAGGATTAGGATCACTTCGTAAGTTGTTATAGCAATATAAACTCAATGACTTTGATCGTAATGCTATACTTCTGATGAATGTTCATCACACCATTACACTAATGTTGTGACCTCGTTATTAACAACATCCAATGTCCATGATCAGGAAACCTTGATCATCTTGTTAATCAACGAGCTAATTTATAAGAGAGGCATAACTAGGAACTTCCTTTTTTGTTTATTAAACACACATGTATTAACGTTTCCGTATTAATAAAAGTATAGCATGCAAAATAAACATTTATCATAAATAAAGAATACGATAATAACCACTTTATTATTGCCTCTCGGGCATATTTCCTTCAGTCTCCCACTTGCACTAGAGACAATAATCTAGTTTG
The DNA here is from genome assembly GCA_030063025.1 of Avena longiglumis. Taxonomy (NCBI): domain Eukaryota; kingdom Viridiplantae; phylum Streptophyta; class Magnoliopsida; order Poales; family Poaceae; genus Avena; species Avena longiglumis. The sequence goes on from CP125973.1 coordinate 540,309,999, forward strand.
AAAACTTTGCGTATTGAACACCTATGGCTTTCTGGTGTTCCATATACGCAATTTCAAGTGGTTACCATAATCTACGGATCTGACGCTTTCGGGTCCGTGTGTATTTGCATGTCTTTGCGTCTCCACGCATCACTCATTTTCCAAAGAGATGTCATTGTATAAATTGGGTCTTTTGGTGAGACCTTTAGTGCCTTGTGGTTAAATCATGTCGATACTATTGTCATACAATATATCTTTAGTGTTAGCCTGTTTCGAACCACACCTTAGTTTGATAACAAACTACTTAACACAAATGCCCTTCTTTGCTGCTACTATAGAAACCATATACTTAGCCTTACTGTTGTAGTATTCGTCACAATGTTTTAACTTTGGAATACATCCAAATCCATCATGAAAACTCCTTTCCATTTTATTGTGCCACTCATAGTTTAAATTGAGATAAACTTAATTTTGTATCTTCTGACAAAACTAGTATCAATGTAACGCTTTACAATGAACTATTTGTAATTATTTGTCACCTCTACATAAATATATTCTTAGTTCTTCCAAAATATCATAAGAATATCATTACTATCGTCCAATGATCATTTTATGATTCATTTTGGTATACTCTCATAACACTTATAGCATAGGACATATCTGGATGTGTACATATCATGGTATGATTGATCAAAATATTCTCGTGATTTCACTCATCAAGTGCCAAAGCACTTGAATCTTGTTTCACTTATCAAGTGTCGATACACTTGAATCTTGATTCAATTCCTTTCCATGCGACAAGAACTGTTTCTTTTCTTTTCTATATTGAACTCCTTCAATATCTCATATATATATATATATATAAACCCTATTCAGCACCCAGGGTGCAGAAAAGTTATTTTGCACCTAACATATCTTTACGCTGTTAGACTAAAAAATTATGTTGTGTATGTGTGGCATCCCGCAAAACCACTACTAGAAAATCGCGTTGAATTTGTGCTTTGCATCGTCATCATCATGCATTGTTTGCCAAAAACTATTTTTCGCAACACCCGTTTGTTTTCTAAAACGCCCCCTCTGGATTCAAACATCAAATCCGGGTCGCCGGAATATTTTGTTTTGTTGCTATCGGGTCGCAAACGACGCAATTAAATTAAGTAAAAATTATAATTATTTTGGTGGGGCAGTCGAACGGTCCGAACCGACCGAACGACCGCCCCAGAAAACTAAAATCGGTCCAACCTCACCTGCCCCTCTAATTCCTAAACCTACCCTTTTTCCTACCCAAACCCTGGCCACCACTCCCTCCTATCCTGCGCCACCTCAGCTACCCTCTCCCCTCACCCAACCACAGCACGCCACTTGGCCCCCTCCCCTCCCCCTCTTTTATCTCTCTCTCCTTCCCCCACTCAAAACTCTCTCAGCCACACACACTAGCACACCCCGCGCGGACCAGCCTGGCAACCCCGACCCCACTCCGGGACCGCCAGCCTCCACCCTCCCACGCCACCCCGTGGCCCCCACCCCGTGGCCCCCACCCCTGAGGCCCCCGCCGGCTCCCACCAACCCTGGCGCCTTTGTGCTTCTTCCTCCTCACCTCCCGCTCTCCTCTCTCTCCCAAGTCCGGCCACCTCCCGCCTCCTACTGCCGCCCGCCTCTCTCAAGACGGCCGAGCCCCGCAGCGTCCTCTCCTCCCTAGCCTCGCCTGGCGCTCGTCCTCCGCCTGCTCGCCTCCTCCGCCCCGCCCAGCGTGCTCCGCCTCATGCCGGGCCCCGCCACAACCGCCCACCTGCCGCTCCACCTCGCCTCCCGCCGTCGCCCAGCAGCCCGCCGGCCGCCTCATCCCCTGCTCCGCGAGCACGTCTCCGTCTGCGACCCCCGAGCTCGCCAGCGAGCGCCGCCTGGCCCCTCCTCGCTGCAGATCTGCCTCCGCCTCGCCTGACCCGCGCCGCGCCTCTCCTCCGCCCGGCGAGTTCCTCGCCTCTCGCCCAAGCCCCGAGCCACCGCGCGTGCCGCCCCTGAACCACCGCCTTCCTCTCCATCTCCGGCTCGTCGCCCCCGGTCCTCCTCTCGGCCGCTCCCGCCGCGTCGTGGTCCAGGCGACGCCGACGCCCGGGGCCCGTTCCCTCCTTCTCCGTCGAGGCCGCCGCCGTCGGGCTCTTCCCTGCCCCGCGTCAACCCCTCCCCTCGTCGACAAGACGCCCAACACAAGTACCCGTGCGCCTCAGGCCACCCCCAGCACCTCCGCCGTGCTGCGTCCACCTTGGCTGCCCCGCTACCGAAGACCGAGGTCAAGTACCTTGCTGAGATTGTCAAGTGAACAAGGTCCCCGATGCAAAACCCGACTAGATCGACAAGTGGCGAGGTAATCTGCAGTATGCCCGGCAAGAACGGCCCGGTGTCAAGATCTTCATCATGGAACGCGAAGGCCTCCTTCACGGAACGTCAAGACCCTGATCCCGAAACTTCATGTTCTTCCTACCGGATGCCGGAACCCCGAGTACTTCGCCGCGGAACTAGGGGCGATGACGCCAAGACGACAAGATCCACCTCCCCAGAGCGACGACCCCTGGACACCAAGAGCTGCCGGCAACATGAACAAGATCCGGACCCCGATGACTACGATCCCCACTGCAGAACAACAAGGCCTTCGAGGTGGGACCGACAAGATCTTCTCCTCGGGACACCGGAAGCTTCCCTGGGACGCCATGACCAACCACATGACCCGAAAACCGCGAATGCGACAAGAACGTCAGCGATCAGGACGAGTCCGATGCGACCCAACGCCGACCCAAGTTCTGCTCCCCGGACACCAAGACCCCGACGCGACAAGATCTACCCCGATGTCCGAGAACGAACCCGTCGAACCCTGGACCCTGAGACCCCGAACCCCGGAACCCCAAGTTCGTCGAGAACCCTAATGTGTGACCCTTTTCCTCGATACCCTATTTTATAACATAATAACAACTTGTTGCATATTGAATTGTCATACTCGCATGCATATCTGTGGTTTGGGGGCCTTACGCCGATTCACCTAACAATTAAATATGGGGCCCATATGCGGGCAAATCTAGTCTCATATCGGCCTCATTTAAACTTGTGTAGCGAACTCGGTGCTATATTCTTGCCTTGTTAAAACAACATCTAAATTGCGGGGGTTCTAAATAACTTGCATCATCTAATTAATTGTCGGGACCCCGGTTCCATTTAATATGACCTAATTGCATCGCATCCTTGCCATGTCATTCATCATACATGCATCATGCCGATCTTCTGCCGTTGTATTAAATATCGCGTCCGGTGTTTCTCCTAGTGTTTTGCTTCTTCGCGGATAAGGCCGTTGAGTTGATGTGAGCTTCGACCCGATCTTCGGTTGAACCCTTCAACAATGTTTTTAGGCGAGCATCTCCCCCTTTCCACCTATCTTACTTTTATAGTATTACTTCCCTCCTGTTGATCTATTGCTATCTGTGTTGCGATGCTTTAGTTTCCGTACCTATGATATCCCGTGCAGCCCTATATTGCCTTGGACACACCCTATTACCTGTTGTTTGGTAGATAGTTGGACTTGCGCGTCGTAGTTGCTTGCTCAAGTGCTGATGTGTGTTGTCAAATGCCACAGTTGCTGATGTATTGCCGCATGATGTTGATGTTGGAGATGATTCTAGTTTTACTTATCGTCACTTTAATTTCTGTTTAACAACTAAAATTGAAATAAGCAGAGGCATCGGTGGGTGATAGATAATATTTGGTTTCCGAACGCCCACTTGTGTCCCGTAAGACCCCGAGTACTGGATACTTGTTCCTTGATTTTCGCGCTATCCACATCCGGAGGTATATGGGACCCCCGAGCGAGCTTGATTCATCTTATTTCTTGGGGCCACAAACTAGTTTGAGGTTTTATTTACGATCCTGTACTTATGCCATGCTACTTTCGTATTTAAATTGTGCGAGGAGCACACTTGTCTGTTAGGAAGCGGAGTGATTACAGCGGTATCGGCGGTCCCGATTGGGACCTCATCGCTTCATGACCATTGTCGAAACCTTGGGTCCGTCTGAGCTTGCTTACTGCTATGGTATACTTCAAGGGTGGCCCCTGAAATATTTCTGAATCCTGTGATTGTTCAGTCGTGAAAGCCTCGTTGGGTTTTGATTTGGTTTTTCCGAGGTTGATCGAGCGTGTGTTGCTATTGGTGCACCCCGGCCGGGTAAAACTTTCTGAAAGCCATGTCCGCGGATATGGACGACTTGGAGCACAGTTTCTTGATCATAGACAAGCATAACTAAAGTTTATTGCTATAAATTTGACTTATAATGACTAGTAATCAGCTTCACTATAATGGAATGGATAATTAATACTGCCCACAATTGCTTGTTTGGTTGTCGCCATGCGACAAATGTATCGACTAGTAAGTATTGCAACTTCTAGCGAAATGGCTGAATAAAAGTACCAACAAGCTGCTGGTTTTGGGTTTATCTCATGCTATCTGATTCGATTAGTAATCACCGCCACTATAACGGAATGGTTAACTAAAAGTGCCCGTTTACTTTATCGGACGCGATTATCTATACGACTAGTAAATGCTTTTAGCGATAACCTAATAAGTAAAAATACCAACTGTGTGAGTTCCTCGGTTGACTTCCTCGACGGTCTCGAGGGGGAAATGCCAGGATGGGTTTGTTTGGTGTTAGCTTCAGGTTGGATCCGCATAGGTTTTTTCTTACCCCCCTCTGTTTTTCCGCCAGTTGTATCGAGTCTCTATAGGTTGATTAGTGCATGCTGCCGCTGCCGCTCAGTCCACCATACCTATGTAGGCGAGGACCGCCGAATTCTAGCCTCGCCGTGTACTGGCCTCGATCGGCGCTCCTTCTTTTCCTTTGCCCTTTGTCGGCACCCTTTTGTTTAAGCAGGTTTTGGAGACCGGCGTCGTTAGAGGTTACCCTTAGGCGTGGCTGGCAGGGTTATGGGCGCCATTGGTTATTCTTCCCTCTTCTTAGCCCCATTTGCATCTTGTCCGTAGCTGGACGCTCTATCGTTTTCAAGGTGATTTGGATCTTTGTATATAATATCGTATTCTTGACTCATGGAGTCATTATATAAATCATTCTGTGGGTCCCATCGAGGACTGTTGTGTAATGTTATTACCAGTATTCCACCCGCGAAAGTGCTGGTGGGCACCTTTGAATCGCTTTCTATGCGGGTTTGGCGAATTTTGCTCAAACTTGCATAGGTCCGATTCGAGGGTGTTCTGAGTGGTATCGAGCCAGCGATTCGATACCCCACAAGTCCAGCCTGTAGGATAACCTAGCTAACGGCCGAAGTAGAGTGTCCAAAACTATTTTTGCAAAATTGGTTGGATAGCTCTGATTAGGTCTGATTTTACTCCTTACCCCTTTGCTATTCCTCTCTTACCTCTACGTGTTTTGAATCCGCTCTCTTCTCTCTCTTCGAGTCCAGGATTTCTCGTGGTTGGGTATCCGTCGTACCTTTAGGGTTTCGCTTCTCCCTTTTGTAACGAAGGTGCTACGATCATCGATCTGCAACTTGTCTGTTGTACCCTTCATCCGATCTTTTGGTTCTTGAGCTCTTAATCCAGATGTGTACCTTGCTGGATATCAGTGTCGTTGAAAACATATGAGAAGGACGAACTTTGGTGAAGTTGGAGTTGACCTTGAGCACGTGTTGTTCATGCCAACGGAACCGTCGCGAAACCTAATCAGCGTGTCTTTCATACGATTTCTGCTGGCAGCATCCCTTTGTTCCGGATACCACCTATGAAGATCTTCAGTCTAAAATCCGAGAGTTGGTTGCATATCCGTCTATTCGCGTGCAGAGTAATGGTTTGAGTGCGGGATGGAGTAGCTACCCTACCACTGCTCTTATCATTCGCTCTTGTACGTTGAATCAGGGGATCCGGCAGTTCACTCCGTCCATGGAAGTTAGGGGTGGCTTTATCTGCGATACCTCTACCTTCGACCTTTTGTTCCCGGAGTGTTCTTTCGACGATCAGGAACAACGACTCTTTGTTGGTGGTGTCGCCGATTTCAAGATGGCGAATGAACTCTTGTTAGTGGTGTCGCGAGGATCTACACGAAGCGAGAGGACGCAGTTCGCCGACCTTCCTTCCGGTAGCATGAGGCGGATCTCGAGGGCGAGATCCCTTGTTAGTGGTGTCGAATTGTGGCATCCCGCAAAACCACTACTAGAAAATCGCGTTGAATTTGTGCTTTGCATCGTCATCATCATGCATTGTTTGCCAAAAACTATTTTTCGCAACACCCGTTTGTTTTCTAAAACGCCCCCTCTGGATTCAAACATCAAATCCGGGTCGCCGGAATATTTTGTTTTGTTGCTATCGGGTCGCAAACGGCGCAATTAAATTAAGTAAAAATTATAATTATTTTGGTGGGGCAGTCGAACGGTCCGAACCGACCGAACGACCGCCCCAGAAAACTAAAATCGGTCCAACCTCACCTGCCCCTCTAATTCCTAAACCTACCCTTTTTCCTACCCAAACCCCTGGCCACCTCACTCCCTCCTATCCCTGCACGCCACCTCAGCTACCCTCTACCCTCACCCAACCACAGCACGCCACTTGGCCCCCTCCCCTCCCCCTCTTTTATCTCTCTCTCCTTCCCCCACTCAAAACTCTCTCAGCCACACACACTAGCACACCCCGCGCGGACCAGCCTGGCAACCCCGACCCCACTCCTCAGACCGCCAGCCCCGCGCCTCGGTCCACCCCCTCCCACGCGCCACCCCGCGTGGCCCCCACCCCGCGTGGCCCCCACCCCGCAGGCCCCCCGCGCCGCTCCCACCAACCCTGGCCACCTGTGCTTCTTCCTCCTCACCTCCCGCCTCCTCTCTCCCCAAGTCCGGCCACCTCCCGGCCTCCTACTCGCCCGCGCCTCTCTCCGGCTGAGCCTCAGACGCTCTCTCCTCCCTAGCCTCGCCGGCCTCTCCGCCTGGCTCCGCTTCCCCCGAGCGTGCTCCGCCTCCGCGTCGGGCCCCGCTTGCCGTCAACCGCCTCCACCTGCCGCTCCACCTCGCCTCCCGCCGTCGCCCAGCAGCCCGCCGGCCGCCTCATCCCCTGCTCCGCGAGCACGTCTCCGTCTGCGACCCCCGAGCTCGCCAGCGAGCGCCGCCTGGCCCCGTCCCCCTCCTCGCTCGCCGCATCTGCCCCCTCCGCCTCGCCTGACCCGCGCCACGCCTCTCCTCCGCCCGCGCCGCCGGCGAGTTCCTCGCCTCTCGCCCAAGCCCCGAGCCACCGCGCGTGCCGCCCCTGAACCACCGCCTTCCTCTCCATCTCCGGCTCGTCGCCCCCGGTCCTCCTCTCGGCCGCTCCCGCCGCGTCGTGGTCCAGGCGACGCCGACGCCCGGGGCCCGTTCCCTCCTTCTCCGTCGAGGCCGCCGTGGCGGCTCTTCCCTGCCCGTCAACCCTCGTCGACAAGACGCCCAACACAAGTACCCGTGCGCCTCAGGCCACCCCCAGCACCTCCGCCGTGCTGCGTCCACCTTGGCTGCCCCGCTACCGAAGACCGAGGTCAAGTACCTTGCTGAGATTGTCAAGTGAACAAGGTCCCCGATGCAAAACCCGACTAGATCGACAAGTGGCGAGGTAATCTGCAGTATGCCCGGCAAGAACGGCCCGGTGTCAAGATCTTCATCATGGAACGCGAAGGCCTCCTTCACAGAACGTCAAGACCCTGATCCCGAAACTTCATGTTCTTCCTACCGGATGCCGGAACCCCGAGTACTTCGCCGCGGAACTAGGGGCGATGACGCCAAGACGACAAGATCCACCTCCCCAGAGCGACGACCCCTGGACACCAAGAGCTGCCGGCAACATGACCAAGACCCGGACCTCGATGACTACGATCCCCACTGCAGAACAACAAGGCCTTCGAGGAGGGACCGACAAGATCTTCTCCTCGGGACACCGGAAGCTTCCCTGGGACGCCATGACCAACCACATGACCCGAAAACCGCGAAGGCGACAAGAACGTCAGCGATCAGGACGAGTCCGATGCGCCCCAACGCCGACCAAGTTCTGCTCCCCGGACATCGAGACCCCGATGCGACAAGATCTGCCCCGATACCGAGAACGATCCCGCCGAGTCCGAACCCGTCGAACCCTGGACCCTGACCCCGAACCCCGGAACCCCAAGATCGTCGAGACCCCTAATGTGTGACCCTTTTCCTCGATACCCTATTTTATAACATAATAACAACTTGATGCATATTAATTGCCATACTCACATGCATATCTGTGGTTTGGGGGCCTTATGCCGATTCACCTAATAATTAAATATGGGGCCCATATGCGGGCAAATCTAGTCTCATATCGGCCTCATTTAAACTTGTGTAGCGAACTCGGTGCTATATTCTTGCCTTGTTAAAACAACATCTAAATTGCGGGGGTTCTAAATAACTTGCATCATCTAATTAATTGTCGGGACCCCGGTTCCATTTAATATGACCTAATTGCATCGCATCCTTGCCATGTCATTCATCATACATGCATCATGCCGATCTTCTGCCGTTGTATTAAATATCGCGTCCGGTGTTTCTCCTAGTGTTTTGCTTCTTCGCGGATAAGGCCGTTGAGTTGATGTGAGCTTCGACCCGATCTTCGGTTGAACCCTTCAACAATGTTTTCAGGCGAGCATCTCCCCCTTTCCACCTATCTTACTTTTATAGTATTACTTCCCTCCTGTTGATCTATTGCTATCTGTGTTGCGATGCTTTAGTTTCCGTACCTGTGATATCCCGTGCAGCCCTATATTGCCTTGGACACACCCTATTACCTGTTGTTTGGTAGATAGTTGGACTTGCGCGTCGTAGTTGCTTGCTCAAGTGCTGATGTGTGTTGTCAAATGCCACAGTTGCTGATGTATTGCCGCATGATGTTGATGTTGGAGATGATTCTAGTTTTACTTATCGTCACTTTAATTTCTGTTTAACAACTAAAATTGAAATAAGCAGAGGCATCGGTGGTTGATAGATAATATTTGGTTTCGAGCCCACTTGTGTCCGTAAGACCCCGAGTACTTGATACTGTTCCTTGATTTTATGCGCTATCCACATCCGGGAGGTATATGGGACCCCCCTGAGCCAGAGCTTGATTCAGTCTTATTTCTTGGGGCCACAAACTAGTTTGAGGTTTTATTTACGATCCTGTACTTATGCCATGCTACTTTCTGTATTTAAATTGTGCGAGGAGCACACTGTACTGTTTAGGAAGCGGAGTGATTACGCGGTATCGACAGTCCCCGATTGGGGACCTGCTGTCGCTTACAGCCATTGTCGCAAACCTTGGGTCCGTCTCGGAGCTTGCTTACTCCGTTGCGGGTATACTTCAAGGGGTGGCCCCCTGAAATATTTCTGAATCCTGTGATTGTTCAGTCGTGAAAGCCTCGTTGGGTTTTGATTTGGTTTTTCCGAGGTTGATCGAGCGTGTGTTGCTATTGGTGCACCCCGGCCGGGTAAAACTTTCTGAAAGCCGTGTCCGCGGATATGGACGACTTGGAGCACAGTTTCTTGATCATAGACAAGCATAACTAAAGTTTATTGCTATAAATTTGACTTATAATGACTAGTAATCAGCTTCACTATAATGGAATGGCTAATTAATACTGCCCACAATTGCTTGTTTGGTTGTCGCTTGCGACAAATGTATCTGACTAGTAAGTATTGCAACTACAACGAAATGGCTGAATAAAAGTACCAACAACTGCTGGGTTTTGGGTTTATCTCATGCTATCTGTATCTGATTAGTAAGTACTGCCACTATAACGGAATGGTTAACTAAAAGTGCCCACTGTTTACTTTATCAGGACGATTATCTATACCTGACTAGTAAATGCTGCAACGATAACCTAATAAGTAAAAATACCAACTGTGTGAGTTCCTCGGTTGACTTCCTCGACGGTCTCGAGGGGGAAATGCCAGGATGGGTTTGTTTGGTGTTAGCTTCAGGTTGGATCCGCATAGGTTTTTCTTACCCCCCTCTGTTTTTCCGCCAGTTGTATCGAGTCTCTATAGGTTGATTAGTGCATCTTTGCCGCCGCTCCCACCATACCTATGTAGGCGAGGACCGAATTCTAGCCTCGCCGTGTCTTGGCCTCGATCGACGCTCCTTCTTTTTCCTTTGCCCTTTGTCGGCACCCCTTTTGTTTAAGCAGGTTTTGGAGACCGACGTCGTTAGCAGGGTTACCCTTCCGGCGTGGCCTGGGCAGGGTTATGGACGCCATTGGTTATTCTTCCGGGCTCTTAGCCCCATTTGCATCTTGTCCGTAGCTGGACGCTATATCGTTTTCAAGGTGATTTGGATCTTTGTATATAATATCTGTATTCTTGACTCATGGAGTCGCTGTTATATAAATCTGTTCTGTGGGTCCCATCGAGGACTGTTGTGTAATGTTATTACTTCGTATTCCACCCGCACGAAAGTGCCTGGTGGGCACCTTTGAATCGTTTCTATGCGGGTTTGGCGAATTTTGCTCAAACTTGCATAGGTCCGATTCTGAGGGTGTTACAGTATGCGAATAATTATGTTCATATAATCACCACAACCAAAAAATTTGGCACAAAAATAAATTTTTTTGAGTCATTATAGTGTAAAAAACACCAAAAATATGTCTTTTACGTCGAATTTTTTTACGGCATGTAAACAAAAAAAATTATGTCATTTTTAAAATTTATTATATTCTTCTCAACTTACGAAGTAATACAAAATTTACGTGACGTAAAAATAATATACGGTTCTAAAGATAGAAGGTGGGTGTAGAATAGTTATTCTACACCCTAGTTATTCTACACCCTCGGTGTCAAATAGCGCCACCCTATATATATATATATATATATATATATATATATATATATATATATATATATATATATATATATATAGAAACCCTATTCAGCACCCAGGGTGCAGAAAATTTATTTTGCACCCAACATAATTTTACGCTGTTAGACTAAAAAATTATGTTTTGTATACGAATAATTATGTTCATATAATCACCACAACCAAAAAATTTGACACAAAAATAATTTTTTTGAGTCATTATAGTGTAAAAAACACCAAAAAAAATGTATTTTACGTCGAATTTTTTTACGGTATGTAAACAAAAAAAATTATTTCATTTTTAAATTTTATTATGTTCTTCTCAACTTACGAAGTAATACAAAATTTACGTGACGTAAAAATAATATACGGTTCTAAAGATAGAGGGTGGTTGTAGAATAACTATTCTACACCCTGGGTGTCAAATAGCCGCAACCATATTAGCATCACAGTCTATCCACTATAGACATTCATGCTAAATATTCGGGTTGTGCCTAAGTCTTTCATCAAAATGAAATTCTTAACATTAGTCAATAAAAATTACATTATTTCTAATCAACAAGATGTCCTTCATATAATATATTAGAAATATGTCTCAGCGCTCCCACTTAATTTCTTGCAAATTCAAGCATCTTCATCGCCTCCAGATGAAAACTCCTTTTTTCATCACGGTGAAGATTCCAACTCCGCGATGCTTACTTCAATCATTGAAGTTTGCATGCCCTTTTAGCATCCTTTGAATTTAACAAAACCCTTTGGACCGTGTCTTGTACACGTACTAGGTAACCATTCTATTAGAAGATTTTTGTTTTGTTTATTCATCTACCATATACCAAATTATAGGTAGTGGTTGCTACTTTAATCCGTCTAGACTATATATCGCTATGAAAGATCAAATCTTGTCACAGTCAACTCCTTGAACATTGTCGTAAAATACTTTATCGACATGTCGACTATTTCATAGATGTGAAACATCCATGTCTGATTCTTTATAGATCCAAATATGACCGATAGGTTTTTACACCTTTCCGGAGGGTCTTCCAAGTTCAAAACCTGATTTATCGTGTATGAAACTATCACGGATTTTATGGCTTCAAGCCATTTGAATGAAGCTTCAATTATCCCGAGAAAAGTCTCACAAGCGTCATTTGATCAAATCAAAGACACCAAAAATCCATGAAAATGGATTTTCTTCATGTTTTCTTTCCAATATAATTTAAACGGCAAGGAATACGGTAATTATTTAAACAACCTTTGTTCTCATAATACCTGATTTAAATAACAATTATTAAAACAAATCTTGAAGGCAAGCTTTGATGTGAACAAGAAATACAAACAACGGTTTGTTTGTTTTCGATGAACATCATCACATATTCTCTTGCTAGTTACTTAGGCCATTGTGGTTCATGAATTGCGTTGTTCTGTATGAAATTCCATACCAACAAATTCGGTATCCAATACCCAAGAACCACATTGTTTAACAAGCAAAGAATACAACCATAACATGTATTTCATTTATATACCTAAATTGGATATTTCCAACCTTTTCTTTTCTGCCAAGTATATTTTATATATTCTCTTTCAGCATTTCCTTTTCCTTTTAAAAGAATCTATCAACATCAAAAGTGGCGCCATACACATGACACATAGTCCAAAGCGTGCATATTCAAATAATAATACCTTTGGACTTGCACTTTGAAGTAGATCACCATCATCAAATGATCGGTATTCTTTCAAAATCCATTCGTTAGCAATATTTTAGTGTAGTAAACACTTTACATACATCTTCTACTCATCCTTATCATGACGACTTTCATGATCAAGCTAATGTAGCTTATAAAGACGAATCATGAGTATAACATTACTTTCCAAAACCCTTTTGGATGATTAGGATGTCTAGCATCTCCAACCTTTGCAAATTCTCATCCAATATGAGAACATACATTATACTCTATCATATTGCAACCAAAAAATTGTTTCAGATATCGTTATATCTGTCACACATGATGGTTTCTGAAACAATTCTTTCAGCTCCTACATAAACTCGATATTTAAATCAACAATCATGGAGGCAAACATGATATTTAAGATACTAACACTGGAATTGTTACTCTCGATTTAATACCAATTATTAAATTTCACGGAGTAAACAGAGTTTCCTGAAAGTTTGCAATAGGACTTTAAACTTTAGATTGACACTCAACACAATACGATACCAACAGAAAGTAAATATCCAGAATTCTATAGTTCTATTATCTCAATTACAACTAAGCATAAGGTGGTGAACGAATGCCAATGACTACAACAAATTATGCAAATTCACTGTGATTTAATTTATGATAAATTGAGTTCTACTAATCCAAATTAGAAATGAGCTCCCACTCAAAAACGACATCCCTCGTGCCTTTTTGGTGATTACATGAAGCAAATCCACTACACCAAGTCCAATCATCACGTGAGTCGGTGTAGCTTCAAAGGCGAGCATCCATATGGTCATCATATAAAAACATATGACTCATGCTTAACCTTTCGGTCCGTGTTCCGAGGCCATGTCTGTACATGCTAGGCTCGCCAAGTAAGAACCTTAGTATTCACATGTGTAACTGTCTTACACCCAAGATATGCTCAGTTCAAGTACACCGATCATCACATGATGTCTTGAAGCGACGAAACATTGTCGGTGCATACTTAAGGAAGAACACATTTTTATCTTGATATCTAAATGAGGGATCATCTTATTATGCTAATAAAACGCCAAACAAGCAATATAAGATGCAACAAACATCTCATGTTAATAAGTGAAATTATATGGTTTCCGCACTTGATCTCCATCATGTGCATCTTGGTATGATCACTATCATACCTCTATGTGTAAGGCCAAGTTCTATGGAACTTACACTTTATGTGTGTTGTAAGAGTATCATCTCATACTTCTACTTACAACATCACCATATCATGACACTATCCCAGTAACAATCTAATTAGACGCCTCTAATTTATCCATTCTAAGTTTTACGTGGTTTAGGGCTTTCGAAGATAGAACCGTTCTTACCTACGAACATGAACCACAACGAGGATAATAAAATTGTTGACAACTCGTTGCAAATTAGATATTGACTATAGTAGGAGAGACAGACACCTGCTAGCCACTTATGCAAAACTAGTTGCATGTCAAGCGTGGAACAGGTCTGATGTGCGAGGACATATAAAATTTGTCCAGGCCGTTTCATCCCACTATGCCACCAATATCCAAAGTACAACTAAGAAGCAATAAAATGATCACCATCGCCCACATACTCATATATGTACTAGACGTGCAAAGCATCTACGCATAGATCCGGCTCTGATACCACTGTAGGATTCGTAGCATAGAAAACAAAAAATTTCCTACGATGGGAACAACTATGTACCAAGATCTATCTACTAGATACAATCAACGGGCGGATGTATATCCGTAGAGAACATACCCTTGAAGACCGACAAAGCTTAACGAGTTCAAACTCGTGGTTGATGTAGACGATCTTTTGCCGATCTCAAGATCGAGAGGAAGTCCTAGCACCGCAAACCAGCGGCGCATCCGTGCTCGCACACACGTCCGAGGCACCGAGTAATCTCCGCCTCCTCGCTCCAACGATGCATCGAAAGCACAATTCTTTCTTGCCGAAAAGCCACCGGGAACATGTATCTCGCTAGTCCGAGACCATGAGGGATAAATACTAGAGGGGGAGAGATATACTTCATGAGGAGGTGTGCTTTGAGAGGATGAGAGGGGGCCTTTTATAGGGGAGAGGGGGGAACCCAAGGGGCATGGCGCCCAGCCATGGGGGCTGCCCCCATCTCTTCCACATTCATGTGGGTGGACACTCCACTCACTCAAATGCCTTCCAATTCCCTCCACTCAAAAACCCACTCAAATTCCCATTAAATTTCCACCAATTTTAATGCAAACTCTCATTAAATAAAACTCCTTTTATTTATTCAGAATTTTGTCAAATACTTTAATGACAAACATTCACATATAACCCCTTGCTAGTATTTCATTTCACATGCAGAAACACTTTCTACAATTTCACCCGAAAACCCGTTTCGGTATCTAGTGAAATAATTTCCTGCGCCTGTTATTCTTTTAGGCATGAAACTTTTGCTCCAAATGGATGTCGGTTTCTCTTAAGTGTGTCACCCTACGGTTCACGAATAATGCAGACATGATCGAGACCCCTCCCGGATCAATAATCAGAAGCGGGATCTGGAGACCCATACTGACTCCCACACATTCAACGATGACTTTCTTGTGATCGTCGGAACCTTTTACGTTAGTATCTTAATCCTTTTGTTTCGCGATATATTACATGTCCGATATTCGATCATCGGTATCTCTATACCTAGTTTGATCTCGTTACTGACATGCACTCTTTTCTTGTTCCTGTGATATAACATTCTAGTGATCAAATCACTTGCTTGGAAGCTAATCAATGTGATATCACCGAGAGGGCCCAAAGCATATCTATCCGTCATCGGGATGAAAAAATTCCACTCTCGATCCATGGGCCTCAACATAACACTTTAGTAGTTCTGAAGCCATCTTTATAATCACCCTGTTATGGTGTGACGTTTGATGTTATCAAGAAACTCTTCCGGTGTTAGTGATTGACATGATCTCATGGTCTAAGGATTAGGATCACTTCGTAAGTTGTTATAGCAATATAAACTCAATGACTTTGATCGTAATGCTATACTTCTGATGAATGTTCATCACACCATTACACTAATGTTGTGACCTCGTTATTAACAACATCCAATGTCCATGATCAGGAAACCTTGATCATCTTGTTAATCAACGAGCTAATTTATAAGAGAGGCATAACTAGGAACTTCCTTTTTTGTTTATTAAACACACATGTATTAACGTTTCCGTATTAATAAAAGTATAGCATGTAAAATAAACATTTATCATAAATAAAGAATACGATAATAACCACTTTATTATTGCCTCTCTGGCATATTCCCTTCAGTCTCCCACTTGCACTAGAGACAATAATCTAGTTTGAAAACTTTGCGTATTGAACACCTATGGCTTTCTGGTGTTCCATATACGCAATTTCAAGTGGTTACCATAATCTACGGATCTGACGCTTTTGGGTCCGTGTGTATTTGCATGTCTTTGCGTCTCCACGCATCACTCATTCTCCAAAGAGATGTCATTGTATAAATTTGGTCTTTTGGTGAGACCTTTAGTGCCTTGTGGTTAAATCATGTCGATACTATTGTCATACAATATATCTTTAGTGTTAGCCTGTTTCGAACCACACCTTAGTTTGATAACAAACTACTTAACACAAATGCCCTTCTTTGCTGCTACTATAGAAACCATATACTTAGCCTTATTGTTGTAGTATTCGTCACAATGTTTTAACTTTGGAATACATCCAAATCCATCATTAAAACTCCTTTCCATTTTATTGTGCCACTCATAGTTTAAATTGATATAAACTTAATTTTGTATCTTCTGACAAAACTAGTATCAATGTAACGCTTTACAATGAACTATTTGTAATTATTTGTCACCTCTACATAAATATATTCTTAGTTCTTCCAAAATATCATAAGAATATCATTACTATCGTCCAATGATCATTTTATGATTCATTTTGGTATATTCTCGTAACACTTATAGCATAGGACATATCTGGATGTGTACATATCATGGTATGATTGATCAAAATATTCTCGTGATTTCACTCATCAAGTGTCAAAGCACTTGAATCTTGTTTCACTTATCAAGTGTCGATACACTTGAATCTTGATTCAATTCCTTTCCATGCGACAAGAACCGTTTCTTGTCTTTTCTATATTGAACTCCTTCAATATCTCATATATATATATATATATATATATATATATATATATATATATATAAACCCTATTCAGCACCCAGGGTGGAGAAAAGTTATTTTGCACCCAACATATCTTTACGCTGTTAGACTAAAAAATTATGTTGTGTATGCGAATAATTATGTTCATATAATCACCACAACCAAAAAATTTGACACAAAAATAATTTTTTTGAGTCATTATAGTGTAAAAAACACCAAAAATATGTATTTTACGTCGAATTTTTTTACGGTATGTAAACAAAAAAAAATTATAACATTTTTAAATTTTATTATGTTCTTCTCAACTTACGAAGTAATACAAAATTTACGTGACGTAAAAATAATATACGGTTCTAAAGATAGAGGGTGGTTGTAGAATAACTATTCTACACCCTGGGTGTCAAATAGCGCCACCCTATATATATATATACGTTTGCCACAACCATATTAGCATCACAGTCTATCCACTATAGACATTCATGCTAAATATTCGGGTTTTGCCTAAGTCTTTCATCAAAATGAAATTCTTAACATTAGTCAATAAAAATTACATTATTTCTAATCAACAAGATGTCCTCCATATAATATATTAGAAATATGTCTCAGCGCTCCCACTTAATTTCTTGCAAATTCAAGCATCTTCATCGCCTCCAGATGAAAACTCCTTTTTTCATCACGGTGAAGATTCCAACTCCGCGATGCTTACTTCAATCATTGAAGTTTGCATGCCCTTTTAGCATCCTTTGAATTTAACAAAACCCTTTGGACCGTGTCTTGTACACGTACTAGGTAACCATTATATTAGAAGATTTTTGTTTTGTTTATTCATCTACCATATACCAAATTATAGGTAGTGGTTGCTACTTTAATCCATCTAGACTATATATCGCTATGAAAGATCAAATCTTGTCATAGTCAACTCCTTGAACATTGTCGTAAAATACTTTATCGACATGTCGACTATTTCATAGATGTGAAACATCCATGTCTGATTCTTTATAGATCTAAATATGACTGATAGGTTTTTACACCTTTCCGGATGGTCTTCCAAGTTCAAAACCTGATTTATCGTGTATGAAACTATCACGGATTTTATGGCTTCAAGCCATTTTAATGAAGCTTCAATTATCCCGAGGAAAGTCTCACAAGCGTCATTTGATCAAATCAAAGACTCCAAAAATCCATGAAAATGGATTTTCTTCATGTTTTCTTTCCAATATAATTTAAACGGCAAGGAATACGGTAATTATTTGAACAACCTTTGTTCTCATAATACCTGATTTAAATAACAATTATTAAAACAAATCTTGAAGGCAAGCTTTGATGTCAACAAGAAATACAAACAACGGTTTGTTTGTTTTCGATGAACATCATCACATATTCTCTTGCTAGTTACTTAGGCCATTGTGGTTCATGAATTGCGTTGTTCTTTATGAAATTCCATACCAACAAATTCGGTATCCAATACCCAAGAACCACATTGTTTAACAAGCAAAGAATACAACCATAACATGTATTTCATTTATATACCTAAATTGGATATTTCCAACCTTTTCTTTTCTGCCAAGTATATTTTATATATTCTCTTTCAGCATTTCCTTTTCCTTTTAAAAGAATCTATCAACATCAAAAGTGGCGCCATACACATGACACATAGTCCAAAGCGTGCATATTCAAATAATAATACCTTTGGACTTGCACTTTGAAGTAGATCACCATCATCAAATGATCGGTATTCTTTCAAAATCCATTCTTTAGCAATATTTTAGTGTAGTAAACACTTTACATACATCTTCTACTCATCCTTATCATGACGACTTTCATGATCAAGCTAATGTAGCTTATAAAGACGAATCATGAGTATAACATTACTTTCCAAAACCCTTTTGGATGATTAGGATGTCTAGCATCTCCAACCTTTGCAAATTCTCATCCAATATGAGAACATACATTATACTCTATCATATTGCAACCAAAAAATTGTTTCAGATATCGTTATATCTGTCACACATGATGGTTTCTGAAACAATTCTTTCAGCTCCTACATAAACTCGATATTTAAATCAAGAATCATGGAGGCAAACATGATATTTAAGATACTAACACTAGAATTGTTACTCTCGATTTAATACCAATTATTAAATTTCACGGAGTAAACAGAGTTTGCTGAAAGTTTCCAATAGGACTTTAAACTTTAGATTGACACTCAACACAATACGATACCAGTTCGTAAAGTAAATATCCAGAATTCTATAGTTCTATTATCTCAATTACAACTAAGCATAAGGTGGTGAACGAATGCCAATGACTACAACAAATTATGCAAATTCACTGTGATTTAATTTATGATAAATTGAGTTCTACTAATCCAAATTAGAAATGATCTCCCACTCAAAAACGACATCCCTCGTGCCTTTTTGGTGATTACATGAAGCAAATCCGCTACACCAAGTCCAATCATCACGTGAGTCGGTGTAGCTTCAAAGGCGAGCATCCATATGGTCATCATATAAAAACATATGACTCATGCTTAACCTTTCGGTCCGTGTTCCGAGGCCATGTCTGTACATGCTAGGCTCGCCAAGTAAGAACCTTAGTATTCACATGTGTAACTGTCTTACACCCAAGATATGCTCACGGATTCAAGTACACCCGATCATCACATGATGTCTTGAAGCGACGAAACATTGTCGGTGCATACTTAAGGAAGAACACATTTTTATCTTGATATCTAAATGAGGGATCATCTTATTATGCTAATAAAACGCCAAACAAGCAATATAAGATGCAACAAACATCTCATGTTAATAAGTGAAATTATATGGTTTCCGCACTTGATCTCCATCATGTGCATCTTGGTATGATCACTATCATACCTCTATGTGTAAGGCCAAGTTCTATGGAACTTACACGTTATGTGTGTTGTAAGAGTATCATCTCATACTTCTACTTACAACATCACCATATCATGACACTATCCCAGTAACAATCTAATTAGACGCCTCTAATTTATCCATTCTAAGTTTTACGTGGTTTAGGGATTTCGAAGATAGAACCGTTCTTACCTACGAACATGAACCACAACGAGGATAATAAAATTGTTGGCAACTCGTTGCAAATTAGATATTGACTATAGTAGGAGAGACAGACACCTGCTAGCCACTTATGCAAAACTAGTTGCATGTCAAGCGTGGAACAGGTCTGATGTGCGAGGACGTATAAAATTTGTCCAGGCCGTTTCATCCCACTATGCCACCAATATCCAAAGTACAACTAAGAAGCAATAAAATGATCACCATCGCCCACATACTCATATATGTACTAGACGTGCAAATCATCTACGCATAGATCCGGCTCTGATACCACTGTAGGATTCGTAGCATAGAAAACAAAAAAATTCCTACGATGGGAACAACTATGTACCAAGATCTATCTACTAGATACAATCAACGGGCGGATGTATATCCGTAGAGAACATACCCTTGAAGACCGACAAAGCTTAACGAGTTCAAACTCGTGGTTGATGTAGACGATCTCTTGCCGATCTCAAGATCGAGAGGAAGTCCTAGCACCGCAAACCAGCGGCGCATCCGTGCTCGCACACACGTCCGAGACACCGGGAAACCTCCGCCTCCTCGCTCCAGCGACGCAGCGGAAGCACAACCCTTTTTTGCCGAAAAGCCACCGGGAACATGTATCTCTCTAGTCCGAGACCATGGGGGGTAAATACTAGAGGGGGAGAGATATCCTTCACGAGGAGGTGTGCTTTGAGAGGATGAGAGGGGGCCTTTTATAGGGGAGAGGGGGGCACCCAAGGGGCATGGCGCCTAGCCATGGGGGATGCCCCCACCTCTTCCACATTCATGTGGGTGGACACTCCACTCACTCAAATGCCTTTCAATTCCCTCCACTCAAAAACCCACTCAAATTCCCATTAAATTTCCACCAATTTTAATGCAAACTCTCATTAAATAAAACTACTTTTATTTATTCAGAATTTTGTCAATTACTTTAATGACAAACATTCACATATAACCCCTTGCTATTATTTCATTTCACATGCAGAAACACTTTCTGCAATTTCACCTGAAAACCCGTTTCAGTATCTAGTGAAATAAATTCCTGCACTTGTTATTCTTTTCGGCATGAAACTTTTGCTCCAAATGGATGTCGGTGTCTCTTAAGTGTGTCACCCTACGGTTCGTGAATAATGCGGACATGATCGAGACCCCTCTCGGATCAATAATCAGAAGCGGGATCTGGAGACCCATACTGACTCCCACACATTCAACGATGACTTTCTTGTGATCGTCAGAACCTTTTACGCTAGTATCTTAATCCCTTTGTTTCGTGATATATTACATGTTCGAGATTCGATCATCGGTATCTCCATACCTAGTTTGATCTCGTTACTGACATGCACTCTTTTCTCATTCCCGTGATATAATATTCTAGTGATCAAATCACTTGCTTGCAAGCTAATCAATGTGATATCACCGAGAGGGCTCAGAGCATATCTATCTGTCATCGGGATGAACAAATTCCACTCTCGATCCTTGGGCCTCAACATAACACTTTAGTAGTTCTGAACCCATCTTTATAATCACCCTGTTACGGTGTGATGCTTGATGTTATCAAGAAACTCTTCCGGTGTTAGTGATTGACATGATCTCATGGTCTAAGGATTAGGATCACTTCGTAAGTTGTTATAGCAATATAAACTCAATGAATTTGATTGTAATGCTATACTTCGGATGAATGTTCATCAAACCATTACACTAATGTTGTGACCTCGTTATTAACAACATCCAATGTCCATGATCAGGAAACCTTGATCATCTTGTTAATCAACGAGCTAGTTTATAAAAGAGGCATAACTAGGAACTTCCTTTTTTGTTTATTAAACACACATGTATTAACGTTTCTGTATTAATACAATTATAGCATGCAAAATAAACATTTATCATAAATAAGTAATACGATAATAACCACTATATTATTGCCTCTCGGGCATATTCTCTTCAGGATTATGTTAGCAATTGCTGCATTTTTTGATTATGAAATTTGGCAGATGGATGTCAAAACCGCGTTCCTCAATGGTAATATTGAGGAAGAGTGGTATATGATTCAACCAAAGGGTTTTATCGATCCTAAGGATGCTAGCAGGGTATGCAAACTTCAATGTTCCATCTATGGACTAAAGGAAGCATCCCAGAGTTGGAATCTCTTCTTTGATGAAGTGATCAAAGGGTTTGGATTTTTCCAAACTTACGGAGAACCTTGTATTTACAAGAAATTGAGTGTGAGCTCTCTGGCATTTCTAATATTATATGTGGATGCCACATTGTTGATTGGAAATGATATAGATCTTTTAAATGAGGTTAAAAGTTATCTAAATAGCAAATTTTCGATGAAGGACCTTGGTGAAGCATCATATATATTAGGCATCAAGATCTACAGGGATAGATCAAGACGTCTAATTCGGCTATCACAAAGTACATACCTTGATAAGATTTTAATTTTTTTTAAATGGATGGAAGTAAGAAAGAGTTCTTACCTATGTTGCAAGGCAAGACAGTGAGTATAACTCAAAGTACGGATATGATGAAAGAAAGAGAGATAATGGATAGAATCCCCTATGCTTCAGCCATAGGATCTATAATGTATGCCATGCTATATACAAGACCGGATGTGGCACATGCTATTAGTTTGACTAGTAGATACCAATCTGATCCAGGTTCAGAACACTGGATAGCGGTCAAGAATATCTTTAAGTACTTAAGAAGGACTAAGGATATGTTTCTCGTGTACGGAGGTGAAGAAAAGCTCGTCGCTGATGAGTTCATATTTGCATCATGTTTTACATTATTATTTTGCATTGTAGATGTAGGATTTTGGTATTTTACGACATTCACACGCACTTTTTATGTTTATTTTCACCAGGATCAGATCAGATGATGGATCCAATGGACACAATTCTTAGAACAGTTGTACTGGAGAGAAAAGGAGCCAGAAACTACGTATATCACTTATTTGGAAAATATTAATAATACCAGAAGAAAACCCGAAGAGAGCAAAGGAGGCAGAAGAGTTGACGACCAACTATACGGGCCGCCGCCATATAGTTCCGGCCATATAGTTGGCGCCGCCTCCGCCTTCTCAAATAGTTTCACCCCGTGTAACTGGATCGAGGAGACGATATACAGAACACCCAGAAATCACCGAAACCTAACCTCTAAAAGTATATCTGGGAGGCAAAGGCATCAGTCTCCATCTTCATCAACCGATGCATCTTCATCACCAACATCATATCCATCCATCCCATCTAGATCTTGTTGTAATTCTTGCACTAGTTGTGGATTTATACAAGTACTATTCATCGATAATCGTTTCCATTACCATTACCATGATGCTATTTGCCTTTATGTCTGAGTAGATCATTAGTTATTTGAGAGATGGAAAAACCCTAGCATGAGATTTAAATAAGATAAAGTTTATTATGATATTCATCGCTGTGACCATGTGTTAGATTGTCTACATATTGATGTTGGGAGAAGTCGACCTCTCCAATATTTGCCTCTTGTGGGGACTTGATGTAGGAAACTACTTGTTGGCAGACGGAGGTATGTTAGCACTTACAGTGACTATAAATCTATTGGAACTCCTTGCGTATCAACTTGGTAATCGAGGAAACTCACAAAATACTATCCATGCCATGGGATACGTCCTATGGGATTATGTTACTTAATAGCGCAGTAATTTAATTGATGTTGATTGTTGTTTGTTGTGGTTATGAGGATGATTTAAGCAGCGATTGCTGCCTCTTTGTCCAAATATGGAGTTCCTCCCACACATACATAGTTGAGAATGTTCATGATAATGATCTTTACCTTAGCCCTTTATAATGCTAGTGGTGTATCCGCTAATCCCTAAGAACGCTTTTTTCTCACTGAAGTTTCAAATCTCTTTTACATACGCGATACTTATTTCTGTATTCGGTTTTATTTACTTTACTCATTGTTCTCTTATACCATAACTCCAAAAACACCTTTTTACGCAATACTTGCATTTTATCTTGTCACTTTGAACTTTATTTAGCATTTATAGTTTTAGTATTTATTTCAAGAATTCTTAGACTTCACGCTCCTGCTCCCTCTGGGATCGATATCTTTATTTCAAAACTAGGTACAACCGATCTATGCACTTGCAGTCATCAAGCTATTTTCTGGCGCCGTTGCCGGGGAGCTAAGCGCTATAGGTATTTTAGTTTTTTCTTATTTACTTTAGTTTTCTTAAGTTTTTTTTAGTTACAGGTTTCCACCAACATGATGGACTTTGAGCATATGACTAGTGCTAACCCACTCAACCACTTTGGGAAGCCCTATGATATTTATAAAAGAGACAACTCCAACAAGAAGACAAGGGGGTTTAAAATAAATCCTCCACTACTTGGTATTTTACACAAGAAGCAATTTAGTGGAGATTAAGAAGATCATGATCCATATGAGCATATTGCATGTTTCAAACATATATGTGGCACATTCTAATTAATGGGGTATACCGCTGATGAGATAAGGGTTAAACTTTTTAGTCAAACTTTGACAAGTACAACTCTCTCATGGTATAGATCTCTATCCTCAAAAGCCACCACTACTTGGGATAATTTGGCTTGCGGATTCCTATCTAAATATTACCCATTATCAAAATCATTTGGAATCATACGTCTTATAATGACTTGGAGGAACCGTCCTAATGAAGGACTAGTAAGAGCTTACATAAGATTTAAAGATTTACTTAGTCAATGTCCTCACCATGATTTACCTGAATGGTATTTATTGCATATATTTTATGGCGGTTTAACTGAACCTAATAAAATTGAACTAGACTCTTGCGTGAGAGGAACTTTTATGGATTTACCTATAACTAAAGCTTGGGCTTTACTTAATATAATTCTCGATCATAGAGTTTCATAGAATTTTGGTCTAGGAAGTGAAGGAGGCACAGAAATATATCATGAATGTATTCATGACTATAATAAAAAGGCCATGTTAATGAATTATCGAAAGAACTTTATTTAGATTCAGATCTTGTGTTGCAAGTTTTTAAAGCTTTTACAGAAGACATCGAAGCTCCAAAAGAGGGTTTAGTCAAGTTTGATCCACCACCTAAACCTGAGAAGAAAAGAGAAGTTAAAGCAACATTGGCCTCCCTAGAACCAATGTATGAGATACCTTTCCCTAACACTGCACAAAAGCATATTTTGGAATATGAACAGGTGATGTCTATGCACTTCTATTCTTGTAGACAGTTGTTGGGCCTCCAAGTGCAGAGGTTTGTAGAATAGCAGCAAGTTTCCCTTAAGTGGATTACCCAAGGTTTATCGAACTTAGGGAGGAAGTGGTCAAATGTATTCCCTCTCAAGCAACCCTGCAATCAAGATACAAGAAGTCTCTTGTGTCCCCAACACACCCAATATAGGTGCACTAGTTCGGCGAAGAGATAGTGAAATACAACTGGTAATGGTGCTAGAAAACAGCTTGATGGTGAGGCAAATACTAAAGGCAACAAGAAGGAAACAAGCAAACATTGAACAAATATAGTAGAAAACGGTGTTTCAATGCTTATAAACAAGGCCTAGGGATCATGCTTTCACTAGTGAACACTCTCGCATATAAATATACTCTCTTCATGATACTACTCTTAACTACTCTCCGGTTGGACACTCTAATCCAAGGTAGGGCTATAACAGCACACCTCAACGTCCGCCTTCCCCAATATAGATAACCCCACACTGTCACCTTGAGCGCTAGATGGTTCCAACAAACACCATAATTTCATAGAGACATCCAACTCCAAATATAACTCATAACAAATATTCAATCTAGCCAAAGTGCCACACACGGTATGCCTGCTGTCACTTTCACACACGTGGGGAAAAGCATAGTGTAGGGTTCGTAGCATAGAAAACAAAAAATTTCCTACGATGAGAACAACTATGTACCAAGATCTATCTACTAGATACAACCAATGGGCGGATATACATCCGTAGAGAACATACCCTTGAAGACCGACAAAGCTTAACGAGTCCAAACTCGTGGTTGATGTAGACGATCTCTTGCCGATCTCAAGATCGAGAGGAAGTCCTAGCGCCGCAAAATAGAAGCGCATCCGTGTTCACACACATGTACAAGACACCGAGCAACCTCCGCCTCTTCACTCCGGAGATGCAGCAGAAGCACAACTCTTTCTTGCTGAATAGCCACCGGGAACATGTATCTCACTAGTCTGAGACCATGGGGGATAAATACTAGAGGGGGAGAGAGATCCTTCACGAGGAGGTGTGCTTTGAGAGGATGAGAGGGGGGCCTTTTATAGGGGAGAGGGGGGAACCCAAGGGGCATGGCGCCCAGACATGGGGCTGCCCCCACCTCTTCCTGATTCATGTGGGTGGAGCTCCCACTCAAAATTAAAAGCCTCCACTCCCATAAAATAGCCTCCGCTCAAAAATCCACTCACATGCATTAAATTTCCACCAAATTTAATGCAAGCTCATTTAAATAAAACACTTTTATTTATTTATTCAGAATTTTGTTAATTACTTTAATTAACAAAGATTCACATAAAACCCCTTTCTAGAATTCAATTTCACATGCAGAACCAGTTTCAGCAATTTAAACCAAAACAGTCTCGGTGTCTAGTGAAATAAATTCCTGCGCTTGTTATTCTTTCCGGCATGAAACTTTTGCTCCAATTGGATGTCAGTGTCCCTTAAGTTTGCCACCCTACGGTTCGTGAATAATGCAGACATGATCGATACGCTTCTCTGATCAATAATCATAAGCAGGACCTAGAGATCCATACTGACTCCCACACATTCAACGATGACTTTCCTGTGATCGTCGGAACCTTTTATGCTAGAATCTTAATCCCTTTGTTTCACGCTATATTACATGTACGAGATTCGATCATCGGTATCTCCATATCTAGTTTTATCTTGTTACCGACATGCACTCTTTTCTCGTTCCCGTGATATAACATTCTAGTGATCAAATCACTTGCTTGCAAGCTAATCAATGTGATATCACCAAGAGGGCCCAAGGAATATCTATCCGTCATCGGGATGAACAAATTCCACTCTCGATCCATTAGCCTCAACACAACACTTTAGTAGTTCTGAAGCCATCTTTATAATCACCCAATTACGGTGTGACGTTTGATGCCATCAAGAAACTCTTCCGGTATTAGTGATTGACATGATCTCATGGTATAAGGATTAGGATCACTTCGTAAGTTGTTATAGCAATATAAACTCAATGACTTTGATCGTATTGTTATACTTTGGATGAATGTTCATCACATCATTACACTAATGTTGTGACCTTGTTATTAACAACATCCAATGTCCATCATCAGTAAACCTTTGATCATCTTGTTAATCAACGAGCTAGTTTATAAGAGAGGCATAACTAGGAACTTCCTTTTTGTTTATTAAACACACATGTATTAATGTTTCTGTATTAATACAATTATAGCATGCAAAATAAACATTTATCATAAATAAGGAATACGATAATAACCACTTTATTATTGCCTCTCGGGCATATTCCCTTCACATAGATCTATTAAAGCACAAAGATTATTTATGTAGACTCGAGCCTAAGAGCCACCATGGCGTGCACGCTATCACTTTCACACACATGGGGAGATCAGAGATCTAATGAAGCACTTGAGTAGCAAGGTAGATCTACTTGATTACAAAGCTCATGACCACAAGATCATGCATAGAGAGAGAGAGAGAGATGAACACATAGCTACCGGTAGAGCCCTTAGCCCTGAGGAAGAACTACTCCCTCCTCATCATGGGAATCAGCAACGTTGATGGAGATGGCGATGGAGATCGATGGAGATGGCTCCGGGGGCACTTCCCCATCCCGGCAGGATGCCGGAACACAGACTTTCTGTCCCCCGAATCTCCCCTTTGGTGGCGGTGGCGCTACAGAGGTTTTCGTGGATTTCCTCTGGATGCTTTAGGGTTTTTCCATCGGAGGCTTCTTATAGGCGCAGGAATCAAGGTCAGTGGGGGTCCAGGGGGCCCACAGCCCCTCGGGGGCTTGCCCGCGCCTAGGGGTTTTGGCCACCCTGTGGCCCCCCTCCGGCTCTGCTTCATGGTCCCGTGATGCTCCAAGAAAAATAATAACTTTGGCTTTTGTCCCGTCCAATTCCGAGAATATTGATTTTCTGCCTTTCTGGAACCAAAAACAGAAGAAAACAGGAAACTGGCACTGTGGAAACTTGTTAATAGGTTAGTTACATAAAAGATATAAAAACACCTCAAAGTATAGATAAAGCAAAGCAAAGTAGATACAAAACAAGCATGGAGCATCAAAAATTATAGATACGTTTCCAACGTATCAACAGGTCAAGGCAGTACAGGAGGAGAGAAAAGAGGAAAGTGTGCCAATAATTGAAGAACATCTGGATGAAACAAAAGATGGTGAGGTAACCAAGGAAGCAATCATGGCTATGTATGCACATTGTAACATATTTGAACTTTATGAAGATACTTCTATATTGGTTGGAGGTAAAAGTAAGGTAAAATATGTGGGTAAGCATATTCTTCCCTGCATATTTAAGAAACCTTGCATTACGATTTATGTGATCTTGGCACCAAAGTTAATGTTATATCCTATGACTTTTATTTAGAAATAAAGGAAGAGATAGCACCGACACAATAGAAAATACTGATACGACAATCATGTTAGCCAATAAAAAGCTTAGAACTCCAATGGGAGTAGTTGAAGATGCAACCGTCACAATTGACAATAAAAATTTTAAGTGATATAGGTGCTATAATTGACTTCAAAAAGGAGGTTGTATCCCTTAAGCTTGGGAAAGCGGAAAAAGAATTCCACTTTTACAAATTTAAAGACAAACCTATACATATACAAGAATAAGAGAAAGACAAGACTATCGAGGAGATGGCAACTCTTTTCTTAAATAATCAAGATGAAGAAATAAATGAAGACCCAAATTGTGAAGAAATAATTATGGAGGACAGAACTCTAGAAGAATTATAAAGTGAATTTGATTCATTTCCCATTGAAGAACCTCCAACCGATGAAGCTTTTGAAGAGCCGGAAAAGAGAGGGGATGAAGAATTACCACCCCCAGAATTAAAAACTCTATCAGATAATCTTAAGTATAGATTCTTAGATGATACTAGTAAATTCCCTATTATTAGTGCTAAACTTTCAGGGGAAGAAGAAGAACTCATAAAGGTACTAAAGGAGCACCGCAAGGCCTTTGGGTACTCAATGGATGACTTGAAGGGTATCAGTCCCATGATAGCCTCCCATCGAATATTCATGGAGGAAGGTGCTAAACCAGTTGCGGAATTTAATATAAGACTAAATCCTAAAATGAAGGAAGTGGTAAGAAAATAAATAGTACGCCTACTTGATGCAGGTATAATTTATCCTGTAAAAGGAAGTGAATGAGTAAGTCATGTTCATTGTGTTCCTAAGAAAGGAGGCTTTACTGTTGTTCCTAATGAAAACAATGAATTGATACCTACTAGAACTATTGTTGGACATAGGATGTGCATAGATTTCAGGAAATTGAATAAGGAAACAAGAATATATCACTATCCTTTATCGTTCAGAGATCAAACTTTAGAGATGTTAGTAAACCACACTCATTTTTGCTACTTGGACGGATACTCTAGTTTTTTCCAAATAGCTGTTTATCCTGATGACCAAATTAAAACAACTTTCATTAGTCCTTATGGTTTACATGCTTACCAACGCATGCATTTTGGGTTATGTAATGCTCCAGCTACTTTTCAAATATGCATGACTGCTATATTTGCAGATTTTATAGAACTGATAATGGAAGTATTTATGGATGATTTTATGTCTATGGAACTTTGTTTACTAGTTGCTTGGACAATCTCAACAGAATCTTGCAGCATTGCGAAACAACCAATCTTGTCTTAAACTAGGAGAAGTGCCATTTTATGGTCAAAGAAGGCATAGTCCTTGGACATAAAGTATCAGGTAAGAGTATTGAAGTAGATAGGGCTAAAGTTGAAGCAATAGAAAGAATGGCACAACCAAGGGACGTAAAAGGTATAAGAAGTTTTCTTGGTCATGCAGGATTTTATAGAAGGTTCATTAGAAATTTTTCTGGAATTTCTAAACCTTTGACTAATCCGTTGCAAAAAGGAGTAAGAATCAATTTTGATGATTAGTGCCTTATTGCCTTTGATAAACTTAAATATGCTTTATCTCGTGCTCCCATCATTAAACCACCTATATGTGATATGACTTTTGATTTAATATGTGAAGCTAGTGATGATGTTGTAGGGGTAACTCTAGGACAACACATAGGTCGCATATTTAATATTATACATCATGCTAGTAAAACTCTCAATAGTGCTCAAAATAATTATCCTAAGGAAGAAAGAGAACTTTTTGCTGTATTTTATCTTATGATAAGTTTTGTTCTTATATTATTGATGCAAAAATTAAGAGTTCATACAAATCGTGATGGTTTAAAAGAACTCCTCGAGAGGAAGTTTCATAAGCCAAGATTGATCCGTTGGATCCTTTTACTTCAAGAATTTGAGTTGCAGATTATGCAGAGACAAGAAGCAAAGATAGTGGATGCAACATCTCTATGTGCCCAGTAGGATACCGATATTATTGAGAGGAACTTTAGTCTTGATGATTTTTGTTTTAAAAAATTATTATATGAGCTAAGGTCAAATCCTCCCAAGAAAAAGAAGTCCTTATTTTTGGAGGAGCTTGTCACTCCCGACTAAATGAATGGTAAGTGGAAGGTAAGTTTTCTAACTCTAATAAGTGCTTTGTTTTCATAGTTTCTACTTCTAATTTTTTTGCCTTTGAATTCCTCTTGTTTTTCTGAAGTTTTGGAGGGGTTTCAGTAACTATATGGCCGCAACTATACGGCCAGAGAAAACCGCCCACCATATAGTTGGTCGTCAAAGCTTCTGTATCCCCCTCGCAAAATAATTTCGAGATGCAATATCTATATGGCCGCAACTATACGGCCAGAGAAAATTCTCCCACCGTATAGTTGATCATCAAAGCTTCTATATACCTCTCACAAAATATTTTCGAGGTACCGTATCTATACGGCCGCAACTATACGACCGGAGAAAATTCCCCCGCCGTATAGTTGGTCATCAAAGCATCAGTACCCTTGACCCTTTTTTCATTATTAAAGTTTATTAAAAAAATCTTTGTCGGTTCCTAGTCGGTCATCTAACTGACCTGGGCTCGAGATATTTGGAAATATCTGCCCGGAACCAACTATACGGGTCACAACTATACGGGCTGCGACCATATAGTTGGTCGTTACGGTGCATGGCTCCTTCAAATCCGTGATTTTTTTAGTTGGTTTGGATTGTTTTGTTGGACGAGAATTTGGTGTTTCTCGCGAGTTTTACCGACCTCTGACCCCTATTATATACTGCCCTATTGTCTCTCTCTCTAATCACAAATCACCAGGAACAGATCTACTTCTTGTTCATACAAGAGGACACACAACATAGAGCCATCAAGATCCAAGAGGCTAAGGGGAGGAGTTCCTATGGAGATCGGAAGCAATAGCGAGCAAGACAAGAAGATCAAGACTACCCCTTTCGAGTTCTTTGACGATGACAAATAACGCTGTAAGAGGGAGTTGAAGTCTCTCGAGTTGAAAATTGAAGAAATAAACAAGGAAGCACCGGGGACACCCAGGCATCTCAAGTGGCTGCATGTTTATCTTGATAAACTTGATGAAGATATCAAGCAAACCACTGAAGTAGGTTTCACTATGAGTGTCAAGGCGATACAAACCCTCCAAAGCAATAATGAGATCATTAAAGAACAAGTGAAAGTGATGGAGAAGAATAACCTTCTCTACAAGCTACGCACTAAAGAGCCGGAGGCCATCAATCAATCCCTCTGCCACAGGCTGGCCCATGAGGAGAAGATACCACGTGCCATGGAGTCATAGTGACCTTCAATAAAGCACGGTATCAAATAATCACAAGATTATTTGATCCCGCCTGGCTTGATTCCAAGCTTGGGGAGATTTTTAAGATCTTATAATCTATCTTACAAGTTTTTATTTCTATTCTAGTTTTGCATTAGTTCAAGAGCATAAATAAAGTTTGCATCATTAGAATTCCCTTCAGGAATAGATGATCCCTCTTATGAAATTCTGAGTTTATTATAATATACGGAGCATTATTGAGTTTGAGTTTGTCCTATTGGATATATGAATGACTTGAGTATGATTTTACTTGCACTTGATGATAGCAATAGGAGTCTTCCACACCATTGGTATTAATGGAACATATAAAGATAGTTTGGTTAATATGTTGTAGATCAATGGTTTGATTTACAAAAAAGAGAAAATATCTAATTAATTAAGATGAAAAATAAAACCCTAAACAAAGGAGAAATTATAAGTGCTATCAAATAGAGTGAGAACAAGTTTGAGATAGAATACTCAAGTTATAAAGATTCTTCATATGTATTTGGAATTTGATAATTGAGATCGTTAAACTTTAAAATTCCTACATGAAGTGGAATATATGGCTAGCTCCTTTGCATAACACTTAAACAAAAGTGTGAGAACAAATATATATAGAAAAAGAAAGATGAAGAAAAAGAGCGAATGTGCAAAGAGCAAATAGGCATATACCACTATATTGTAGTAAGACAAAGAGACGTTTGAGATTTTGAATCCCAAGTGAAAATGTTAATCCTAAAAACACTTGGGACTATCTCACTATCTCATTCGGCTGAACTGAATACTTTTACATCATGTTAAGAATAATCTTTTATGAACTATTAATTTCTAAGGTGTGGAAGCCTGCTAATATTATTAGGATGGTTCGAGTAAGGTACTATTCGTGAACTTATTTATATGTATCCTTTATGATAAACACATGCTGCAACTGCCTCATTTATTTTATCAACTCAGCTTCATGAACATGAGGATCACATCCATTAAGATAAACTTGCTCAGGACGAGAAAGAGTCTAAGCTTGGGGAAGTTGATGAGTGCAAAATTGCTCGGTATGAGCAACTGCCTCATTTACATTATTATTTTGCATTGTAGATGTAGGATTTTGGTATTTTACAGCGTTCACACACACTTTTTATGTTTATTTTCACCAGGATCAGATAAGATGATGGATCCAATGGGCACAATTCTTGGAGAAGTTTTAATGGAGAGAAAAGGAGCCAAAAACTACGTAAATCGCTTATTTGAGAAATATTAATAATACCAGAAGAAAACTAGAAGCGAGCAAAGGAGGCAGAAGAGTTGACGACCAACTATACAGGCCGCCGCCATATAGTTCCAGCCATATAGTTGGCGCCGCCTCCGCATCCTCAAATAGTTTCACCCCGTGCAACTGGATCAAGGAGATGACATACATAACAGCCAGAAATCACCGAAACCTAACCTCCGGAAGGCATATGGAGGGGGAACTTGCCCTAGGG
The DNA here is from genome assembly GCA_030063025.1 of Avena longiglumis. NCBI lineage: Eukaryota > Viridiplantae > Streptophyta > Magnoliopsida > Poales > Poaceae > Avena > Avena longiglumis. Next base: position 540,343,224 of record CP125973.1, read on the forward strand.
ATCCATATTCGCCCTAAAAAGATCTGGGAGGCCAAGGCATCAATATCCATCTTCATCAACCGCTACATCTTCATCACCACCATCATCTCCATCCATCCCATCTAGATCTTGCTGTAATTCTTGCACTAGTTGTGGATTTATACAAGTACTATTCATCGATAATCGTTTCCATTACCATTGCCATGATGCTGATTGCCTCCATATCTAAGTAGATCATTAGTTATTGGGGAGATGGAGAAACCCTAGTATAAGATTGAAATAAGATAAAGTTTATTATGATATTCATCGCTGTGACCATGTGTTAGATTTTCTACAACTTGATGTTGTGAGAAGTCAACCTCTCCAATATTTGCCTCTTGTGGGGATTTGATGTAGGGAACTCCTTGTTGTTATAAGGAGGGATGTTAGCACTTACAGTGACTATAAAGCTGTTGTCACCCCTAATGTATCAACTTGGGAATCCAGGAAACTCACAAAACACTATCCATGCCATGGGATACATCCTGTGGGATTATGTCAATTTATGTTGATTTCTTTCTTCTGTGGTTATGAGGATGATTTGAGCAGTGGTTGCTGCCTCTTTGTCCAAATAGGGAGTTCCTCCCAACATACATAGTTGAGAATGTTCATGATGATGATCTTTACCTTATCCCTTTATAATGCTAGTGGTGTATCCACTAATTCCTGAGAACGCTTTTTTCCCACTGAAGTTTCAAATCTCTTTTACATACGTGATACTTATTTTCTGTATTCAGTTTTATTTACTTTACTCATTGTTCTCTTATACCAAAAACCCCAAAATACCTTTTTACGCAATACTCACATTTTATCTTGTCACTTAGAACTTTATTTATCATTTCTAATTTCAGTATTTATTTCAAGAATTCTTAGACTTCAGACTCCTGCTCCTTGTGGGATCGATATCTTTATTTGAAAACTAGCTACAACCAATCTTAGCACTTGCAGTCATTAGTCGCTAAGTGTTATGTCGATGCTAGCTTCGACACTGATCCAGATGACTCTAAGTCTCAATACGGATATGTATTTGTTATGAATGGATCAACAGTTAGTAGGAGGAGCTCCAAACAACCCATGGTGGCGGGATCAACAACGGAGACGAAATATGTTGCTGCTTCGGAAGCAGCACATGAAGCAGTTTGGATGAAGGAGTTCATAATAGAACTGGGTGTGGTTCCTAGCGCATTGGACCCAATGGTGATCTATTGTGACAACAATGGAGCCATAGCCAACGCCAAGGAATCAAGGTCTCACAAGAATTCTAAGCGTATCAAGCATCGGTCTCACTCCATCCACGAGCATGTCAAGGATGGAGATATAAAGATTTAAAAAGTACACACGGATCTGAATATGGCGGATACGTTGACTAAAACTCTACCCAGAGCAAATCATGATCAACACAAAAACTCCATGGATGTTAGATTCATCACAATGTAAACTAGATTATTTACTCTTGTACAAGTGGGAGACTAAAGGGAATATGCCCGGGAGGTAATAATAAAGTTGTTATTATCGTATTCCAAGTATATGATACATGTTTATTTTACATGCTATAATTGTATTAATAGGAAATGTTAATACATGTGTGTTTAACAAACAAATAAAGTATTCCTAGTTATGCCTCTCATATAAACTAGCTCGTTGATTAATATGATGTTCAAGGTTTCCTGATCATGGGCATTGGATGTTGTTAATAACAAGGTCACAACATTGGTGGAATGATGTGATGAACATTCATCCGAAGTATAGTAATACGATCAAAGTCATTATGTTTAAATTTCTATAACATAATTACAAGTAACTTTAGTCCTTAGACCATGAGATCATGTCAATCACTAATATATGAAGAGTAGCTTGATAACATCAAACGTCACACTGTAACTGAGTGACTATAAAGGTGGGTTCAGATACTCCGATAATGTTATGTAGAAGCTCATGGATCAAGAGTGTGATTTGTTCATTTAAATGATGGAGAGATATACTCTGGGCCCTCTCGGTGATATCACATTGATATAGCTTGCAAGCAAGTGATCACTACTAGAAAACGTGCCATGCGTCCCGGTTGGTAAGGGGCATTAGTCCCGGTTGCCCAACCGGGACGGGGCAATCGGGACTAAAGCACTAACCTTTAGTCCCGGTTGCCCCACCAACCGGGACAAATGGGTGCACACGTGGCAGCGGAGGCGAGGGTTGGAGCATTAGTCGGTTCGTAACAGAACGGGACAATAACCTTCTCTGCCGAAGATTTGGCCATTACGTCTTGCGAAGAATTCATTTGCACATTTGTTGCCGCAGCATTTTCGCCATTTTTTGTGCCGCGACAGAGAATTCATTTAGGTTGTTTTATTGTTTATTTAGTGTTTTGCACTTATCAATGAAGGAACCGTTATATTACACAAGATCATCATGACAATATTACATTCAATACACGGATCGAGTTCATGCACTACATACAAAAATTGCTATTTTTACAATCCCTATTGTCTATACACAGCCGAATAGTATTCCCCTTTTGGGTTTAGGACTTCTGCATCCAAGAATCCCGCCAATTTCTCCTGAATTGCTCGTACGCGATCCTTTGGCAGAAGACCGTCCCGTAGACGTTCGATCTGATTTAAAAAGGTCACCTATATGAATGAAACTAAACACAATTTGATTGTAAATAAAAATATAGAAATTGTTTACGTCGTGGAGTTGCTCTAAATTTCTGCCCTTCTCGCATACGTCTACGGATGAATTCACAAACATAGTATCCACATAGATTGTTACACGGTCCTGCGTCGGGCACTTTACGAGCAGTTCAATCAAAATAATAATCAAGCATGATAATAAGCGTATCAAAACTAGAATCAAAGAGATGCTTGTGGATATAGCTAGTGGTTGAAATGTAAGCTCCTCTTTCCAAACACCCCTAGCCTTGTTGGTGAACCGTTTCCAAGCTGCCCGTGAAGAAAAGCGAATAAAAGAAGTTATTAATTACTTGATATCATAAAATTCACGAACGTTGCCGATATAGTGTCGTAATGATTAGAATTACATTTGGAGAAGCATCTGCATGTCCTTCCACGTCTCAAGGGGTTTATGTTTCGAGTCCATGACTAGTACACGCCCTTTGTCAAGTTGAATGATTAACAGAATATAGTGGAAGCTGCGAATGCATAACTAATCAATTATATACTTAACATTGAGTAAGCGAAATCGAAAGTGTATAGAAGACAATAACACTCACTCGAAGTTGTAAGGAAAAAGTATTTCCCTTCTGGTTTCTTGAAACCTTAACGCGTGTACTATATTATCCTCCGTATCCTGGGGGCTTGTTTTGAGATTAGCTTCATGAACCCAATATGGGTCAATGAAGCCAATGTCATAGATTTGTCCTCTGCTGCATTCGATAATCTTCATTCTGCATATTACAATATGATTATATACATGCAATAAACAAGGTGAGATAGCTGGAGACTAAATTAATTATAGAATTAGTACTTACAGACAATAGGCACTGATGATCGATTTGTCCAAGGAGTCTTGATTGAATAATTGAAATAGTTCATCAAATTCAATGGATATCATCTCATCCTTTTCTTTCCCATGATGCTTTTTTGTAACCCTCAGCACTATCCAGTTAGCCCCGGCCTTTGTGGCATGCATGTACCAGTTATGCAATCTTCGCATTTTTGTTGGAAGATTGTTTACCTCCTCAGGTTTGACGAGAGGTTTGCCGTACTGGTATTTGTATGCTACTTCACTCACGGGGAAGTACTCTAACTGGGATAAGTACTGGGCAATACTCATACCTTGAGCAGCGGCAGCTTCTCCGTATTGTGCAACTACCTCTGGATCATACTGCTCTTCGGCCCCATATTTGCTCGACCCCACATTGGTTTGGGAAATCACCTTGAGAGGGGCGCAAGACTGTTTTGCTTGTTCTCCGAGCTGGGCAACAGATTTCTCGCTTGCATCAGTACTGCTCTTCGAGGCTTTTTGTGCCGCATGTGACTTGAGAATAGAACGCTCATAGTTTGGTGACAGCTTTGGCTCGGGTTGATGAAGAGTCTTAAACATTTTCAACACTTTGGCCTTTTCTTCTTTGGTGCTGGGAAACTCTGGCTCTTTCGGCCTCCTCGGCTTAGCGAAAAAAGCTGTCGTTTCCGCATCAACGATCGCCATGATCTCCTCTTGATCTGATCATAAGCTCTCTTGGGAGGAACCTTTGGTACTTTTGGAAGAGGCTCTTGTTTACGTTTCGGCAATCGCTTACCATGACGCAGAGTAGCGGTACGCTTACGCTTTTTATCATGAGGCGCCGGCGATGGCTGCGCCGGAGATTGGTGAGGCGACGGAGCCGGGTGAGGCGACGAAGACGGCTGCCGTGGCGGCGACGACCTCGCTGGAGACGGGTGAGGCGGCGGTGAAGATGGCCTTGGCGTGTGATTTCAAAGAACGATACATTCCTTCGGCCATAGAATGGTGACGTTTTTTGCGTCTCCTAGTACAGTCACATCCCCTTCACCTGCAGGGTAGTGAAGATCCAAAACTTCAAAAGTGGGCATGATTTCATCCACCGCGACAATAGCGTAGCCCTCTGGAACCGGACGACAGTGGTAAGTTGGTGTGGGTCCAATTGGTAAGGCATAGCCGACCGCCACCTTCATTGATATGTTCACAACTTTGACATGTAGCTCGCAGTGTGTCATCTCTGTGATATCATCCACTGTGTAGCCAATAGGAGCCATCGTCGGTGCACCATCGTCATCGCCATTGTCATCACCCGGGATCTCGGTGGAAGCCACACTGCTTTTTTGATTATTTGATAGGCCGGTAGCATCGAATGCGGTGTGCTGCTGAGATGGGCCGGTAGTACTTTTTCTCTTTAAGTGCGTTAATTTCATCTTGTTGTTTCTTTAATCGTTCTTCAATTAAACGCATTCGCTCTTTCTGACTATCTGCTTCAACTTCCACCCTGTCCTTTCTCCTCTGACGGCTTCTATCAGGATATTTCTTCCTCTCTTCGGGAAACCCAGTCCTCCATGGTTGCGAGCCTCTTGTGCCTCGTGTTCGTCCATCATGTTCCTTATTTCCAAGGGCGAGTGTGAGCTCATCATTATCTCTATCGGGAATGAAGTCCCCATCTTTAACAGCCTTTACTGCTTTTCTCATCCTCTCGATTGGAAAGGGGTCTTCTTTATGTCGTATGTTATATATACACCTCCCTTCCAAGTCCAACGTGCCCCCATGCCCGTAAAACCAATTCCTTGCACGTTCTACCCAATCGTCTCTGGGTGATCTTTTAGCACGCATTCATTCTCAAGTTTCTCCCACTTAGGAATGCCACCAGCCACCTTGCCCCATAGTATGGTGATACTTCTTGTTAGCGACATTCACTTATTTGTTCGAGCGTACATTTTATTAGCTTTTTCTGATGTCTTGTATTCCACAAACTCAGCCCAGAATGGTTTTATCTTCTCAAACTGAATATTCTTGAAATCGGGAGTCTTCTCTTTCACGACATAGTCAAGGTGCAATCTTTTCTTCCAGTTGGTGAAACACTGGGCCATATTATTCAAAGCCCACTCCCTGACCTTAGCCTCCATGGCTCTCCCATGTTGTAAGGCGTCCTCAACTAGATCCTCCGCATTTGGATCCAACTCTATCTTCGATAGTTTGAAATTAACCATGAGCCTCTTCCACAGTAAATCTTTGGCGTGGTTAGGGACAAATAAACATGTTCCCTCTTCATCCGCATTAGCAGGCCTATTCCAATTTCTAATGGTGATCGGGATTAAGTCCCTAACGATTACGCCGCATTGTACCACAAATTTGTTTGCGACAACTTCGGGAGCCGTCGGTTTTCCGTCTTCAGCGACATCTTCGATCCTGAACCTCTCATGGTCTTGCAACTTTTTGGTTGGGCCTCGTCTGCTCTTTTCAGTAGATTCCTTCGATCCGGAGGGCTAAAAGAAGAAAGATAGTCGTTACTATTTCTATATAGATAGAAGATGATTAATTAATGAATTAATTATATTACATGCACCTCGCCGGAGCGGTCGTCTTCTTGATTACACAAGGCATCGCCTTCTCCCTCGCGGAAGGCAACACCTTCAACCTCAAACAAGTCGTCTATTCCGGGAAAAAGAGGATCACCCTCACCGGAGTTGTTCAGAAACGTTGATACGTCTAAATTTTCTTCCCCACGGATCACACCTTGGATCAACTCTTCCTTTTCTTCGTCTTTGATGTGTGGGTCCATATTTTCTGCATAGGTGGAAAAACGAATAAGTCAAAGCGGCTAAAGGAGAAAGTTAGGTACGGTGTTGAGAGATATAAACCCTAATTCAGAGAAACCCTAATATATACATACACAATAATAAAAATGAAGAGAAACCCTAAACTCTAAACCTAGCTACAAAAAGGAAACCGTGTAGTAGATAGGTAACTCTAGCTAAAATCAACTAAAATCAATATTCCGGAGTTCCGAGGGGTGTAAAACCTAGTTCGGAGAAACTTCGGATGCATATGAGAGGGAAACATGAGTATAAGGCTACAAAAGGGAAACTATCCAGCAGATAGGTAACACTAGATACTAACAAAATACCATATTGGAATAGATTTAAGAGGGTTCGGAATGCCCTGGCGAAGGCACATCGTCGAACCCACATGCACCTAAGGGGTATTAATGATTCCTTATCTAAGATAGGGTTTTTAAGATAGGGCCGAAGACTAATAATACCAAACTAATTAATAATCCTAATAATACCTAACTAATAATAAACCTAATAATCCAAACATCGAAAATAAAGGGAAACCCTAAATCATTGATGCAATGATCAAGCAAGTATGATGATATGAGAAGTTAAATTGTATTGAAAAGTAACCCTAAAGCACGCTCGACAAATTAAACGGGGTTCCGAGGGGCGCAAACCCTAACTCGGGGAAACTCCGGAATCACCTGTGAGGAGTTACAATGTTCTTCTAATCAAACTTGGTATATTATTTAAGTTGCTTAACAATGCATGATTATAGCTTAAATAGGTAGGTTTCATTTTTCTGAACATTTTGGTATATTATACATATTTTTCTGACTTATAAATAATAAGTTCGGGGTTCGGGGTGGCCGGAATCAGCGGTGGAGGCGGTGGCCGGAGTCGGCGAGGCTTGGAGCGCCGGCGAGGAGCACGTGGAGGCGCGACAGCGGGGCAGCGCGTGGAGTCCGACGGCGGGGCAGCGCGTGGAGGCCGACAGCGGGGCCGAAAAATAGTATGTACAAAATATGATAATATACATATACATATACAAATACAAAATATGATAATATATAAAAAATATGATAATATACATATACTACTTAAGTAGATTATTTTCTATGAATTTTAAAATTCCATCTAAACTCTGCCAAAATAAATCGAATTAAAGTAAATAGTCAAACATGACCGTTTGACCACGCCGACGTGGCACTGACCAGTCAGCTCCCTAGGCTGACTAGTCAATGGTTCATCTGGACCATTGGATGTTGATCGGAGGGCGGAGGAAGCACGCGAGGGGAAGCTCACCGGAGCAGCCGACAGTGGCGGCGGCGATGGTCGGGGCGGCGGCGGTGGCGATCCTCGGCAGCGGCGGAAGGTGAGACGGCGTCGGGGGCGAGGTGGCGGATCTCCTCGCGGTGGCGGCGTGCGCGACGGCCGGTCGGCGTGAGTGGCGTGGCGGCGTCGGTGGCGGCGGCGGCTCATGGCGTCGAGCCTGAGAAAAGGGAAGGCGGTCAGCGAGTGGTGGCGGTGATCCCTAGCGGGCAAGCGAGGCGAGGGGGAAGGCGCGGGCATGTACGGTACCGGCGGCGGTGGGAGCGGGCGGTGCTCTGGAGGTCGGGGGAGGAGAGGGAGGTGGGCGCGCGGCGTCGACGTCTGAGGCGACGCGGCGGAGACATCTTGGCGGCGGTGGCGATGGACGGAGACGGCGATGGACGAGGCAGCGTCTCCCCTGCGGCGCGTCGGGTGGTTGCAGAGAATGGAGAAGGGGAAGAAGAAGAAGAAGAAGAAGAAGAGGCACGCGTATGTAAAGGAAGGACCTTTTGCCCCGTTGGTGGCTCCAACCGGGACTAAAGGGTCATACGTCCTGATTGGAGCCACCAACCGGGACGTATACTCCAATTTTCAGCAGATAAAGGGGCGCGCGCGCAGGGCTTCTTTAGTCCCGGTTGGTGGCTTCAACCGGGACGTATTCCCCTGTTTTTAAAAATTTTCAGATATTTTCTCTCTGTTCCCGCCTTATTTTTTATTTTGGGGTTTAAATTTGCAATGTTTTTTAAATGATAATTACTTTGGAATTTAGAAAAACTTTAAACATAAAAAGTGTGTGAATTTGAATAACTAATTCGAAACCATTTCCTGTTTTCAAAAATATTTAATGTAACCATTTAAACTATGAACCATTTAAAATTAATAATGAAATAACTTATATTTTTTAAATATTAATTTGGAATTTAGAAAAACTTTAAACATAAAAGTGTATGGATTTGAATAAATAATCCAAAACCATTTTCTATTTTTAAAAAATAATTAATGTAACCATTTAAAATTAAAAATGAATTAACATATATTTTATGAATATTAATTTGGAATTTAGAAAAACTTTAAACATAAAAATTGTTTGGATTTGAATAAATAATTCAAAACCATTTTCTGTTTTAAAAAATAATTAATGTAACCATTTAAAATATGAACCATTTAAAATTAAAAATGAATTAACTTATATGTTTTAATATAAATTTGGAATTTAGAAAAACTTTAAACATAAAAAGTGTTCGGATTTGAATAAGTAATTCAAAACCATTTTCTGTTTTTAATGGGCGGAAAAAAAAGGACGGAAAATAATGGGCGGAAAGAAAATTTGATTAGGATAGAACTGGAATTAAAGTACATAAGGCAACTAACACAAAGTTACATAGAAGAACTAAAAATTAAAATACATGGCCAGATTAAGGCACAATCGGCCGAACTTGTTTTGCAATATTGGAATAATTCAGTCATGCTCCTGCCTACACCTGTAATACTCGCCACTGTAGTCGTAACGACGCATTTTGCCGTCGCTATGCTCGCCGCTGGTCGCCGTAGTTGAACCTTGAAGGTTGAGTACGAGTGGGCTGGACTTGAGGGTAGCGCAGGCGGGCGCTAGAGTCGGCGGCCGTGTCGTAGGCCATGACGCTCTGGAGAGTCCGGCCGCGCCACCACAGCCGACGGCTAGCCTCGTTGAAGTTCGGAGGAGGTGGGCCCTCCTCCTCGTGCCTGGCGACTGCCCTCTCACGCCGATCCACGAAGAAGGCTTCCCAAGTCGGGAAATAGTCGGGATGCCATCTGAGATTCCTCCGCTGCTCCAGCATGAGCTCGAAGTAGTAGTGGTTCGTGATGGCCATCCGGCGCGCCACACCTAGAGGGACAGGAGGAACCGGCACGCCTCCGGCGCTCAGCGTCCAGCCGACGGGGACACAGTAGCCCGGCGGGCAGGGGTAGTTCGAGGCGCAAAGTGCCTCCGCCTCCCTGGGAGTTAGTGCTACGGTGGAAGTCATTGGAAAGAGTGCTGAGGTTGCATATATGAGTCTAGAGATGTGCAATGACAATGGAGGCCAACCCTACATATATATAGTGATAAATGGCAGGAAGATAACTGGAGGGAAGAACTGGCGGGAAGAACCGGCGGGAAAAACTGGCGGGAAAAAATGGCGGGAGGATTTTCATTTGTTCGTATTTTTTTGAACTAGCGGGCAGACATTAGTCCTTTTTACCCGGGATGGACGAAAAGGTTTGAGATGTCCCGGTTGGGAGATAGTCCATGTAAGGTGGTCTAGTATTTTAGGAAAATGGGACGGTAGCATTCTGAAACGGCATTTTGGTGGTTACTTCACAAAATGACCCGTTTTTTGTGCTCGGAAAATGGAAAAGGGATTTTCTGTGCGACAAAAAGGAAAACTTACTCTTGCAACATTGTTCTCCATACCAATGTCCACACACATGCATAATATGGGCACAACATCACAAACTATGCCGTGATTCAGCACATAACATCGGTCATTTTGACCGAAAGCCATGAAACCTCGAACATGATAGGTCATTTTGTGAAGGTTTTTTCGAAACATGATCAATATACCAAGTCTGGTATTTTTCCTTTCAACTATGTAACATAATATGACACCACGCGAAGGATTTTCATTGTTCGGATTTGTTTTGAATTTATTATGCCCGTTTTGAATTATCTGAATTTCTAACTATGGTCGAACCGGTGTGCATGAAGATAGGGGACGAGCATCGTTAGAACTTGCATTGGATCTCTAAAGAAACCACATATTGCGAGTCTAAAAATGATTTTTACAAAAAATCACGGGCGATAGATCATGTATCTGTAGTACAAACCGGACCCACTTCCTACCGATTCGGCAGACATTTGTCCTTTTTACCCGGGATGGATGAAAAGGTTTGAGATGTCCCGGTTGGGAGATAGTCCATGTAAGGTGGTCTAGTATTTTAGGAAAATGGGACGGTAGCATTCTGAAACGGCATTTTGGTGGTTACTTCACAAAACGACCCGTTTTTTGCGCTCGGAAAATGGAAAAGGGCTTTTCCGTGCGACAAAAAGGAAAACTTCCTCCTGCAACATTGTTCTCCATACCAATCTCCACACACATGCATAATATGGGCACAACATCACAAACTATGCCGTGATTCAGCACATAACATCGGTCATTTGGACCGGAAGCCATGAAACCTCGAACATGATAGGTCATTTTGTGAAGGTTTTTTCGAAACATGATCAATATACCAAGTATGTTATTTTTGCTTTCAACTATGTAACATAATATGACACCACGCGAAGGATTTTCATTGTTCGGATTTTTTTTGAATTTATTATGCCCGTTTTGAAATTATCTGAATTTCTAACTATGGTCGAACCGGTGTGCATGAATATAGGGGACGAGCATCGTTAGAACTTGCATTGGATCTCTGAAGAAACCACATATTGCGAGTCTAAAAATGATTTTTACAAAAAATCACGGGCGATAGATCATGTACCTGTAGTACAAACCGGACCCACTTCCTACCGATTCGGCAGACATTTGTCCTTTTTACCCGGGATGGAAGAAAAGGTTTGAGATATCCCGGTTGGGAGATAGTCCATGTAAGGTGTTCTAGTATTTTAGAAAAATGGGACGGTAGCATTCTGAAACGGCATTTTGGTGGTTACTTCACAAAACGACCCGTTTTTTGCGCTCGGAAAATGGAAAAGGGCTTTTCCGTGCGACAAAAAGGAAAACTTCCTCTTGCAACATTGTTCTTCGTACCAATGTCCACACACATGCATAATATGGGCACAACATCATAAACTATGCCGTGATTCAGCACATAACATCGGTCATTTGGACCGAAAGCCATGAAACCTTGAACATGATAGGTCATTTTGTGAAGGTTTTTTCGAAACATGATCAATATACCAAGTCTGGTATTTTTCCTTTCAACTATGTAACATAATATGACACCACACGAAGGATTTTCATTGTTCGGATTTTTTTTGAATTTATTATGCCTGTTTTGAATTATCTGAATTTCTAACTATGGTCGAACCGGTGTGCATGAAGATAGGGGACGAGCATCGTTAGAACTTGCATTGGATCTCTATGGTGTGCATGAAGATAGGCTGGGCCATGCAGCACTAATGATAGAGTGAGTGTCGACATTATGTCATGCGGCGTGTAGCTTGTCCCAGATGGTGTCACCAACCGGGACTAAAGATCAACCTGTAGTCCCGGTTGGAGACACCAACCGTGACAAAACACGAGTCAGCACTAATGATAGGGTGAGTGTCGACATTATTTTGTAAGTGTCGACACTATGCCGAGCTTCTTGTACTATAAATAGGCATCCTTGCGAGTCCAGTCCTCCAGCCAGTTTGAGGCATCTCCAAGATGGTTTTCGAGAGGAGGGACACCACTACGGCCAGTTTTAGGGAGATGCTGACGGAGTCCAGTCCTCCGGCATCTCCGAGAAACTGTTCATAGAGGCACTCCCTAATATGTGAAATTAGTTAGCTCTGAGGCGTATTGATCTAGTTAGAGAAGTTACAAGCTGCAAGATGGTTTTCGAGAGCAGGGACACCACTACAGACAGTTTCAGGGAGATGCCGACGGAGCCCAGTCCTCCGGCATCTCCGAGAAACTGGTCATAGAGGCACTCCCTAATATGTGAAATTAGTTATCTCCGAGGCGTATTGATCTAGTTAGAGAAGTTACAGGCTGCAAGATGGTTTTCGAGACCAGGGACACCACTACGACTAGTTTCACGGAGATGCCGCGGATCGATCCTCCCAAGATCTCCAAGAAACTGGTCATAGAGGCACTCCCTAATATGTGACTGCGCGCGTTTGGAGATCAGATCTTAATGGTAAGTACGGATCGGGACAACTTCTTCATAGTCCCGGTCCAGCCACAAAACGGGACTAACACTCAAGACATTTATTAATATTAAAAACTGAGACTACAAAACCGGGACTAAAGGCCACAAACCACGAAAGATATCCTTCGGTCAAGCCACAAACCGCGAAAGACATGAACTAGAGTTACATAATATGAGCATGAACTTCTTGGCATATGTCCTTCCTTATGATCGCTTCAGACGTAACCATGGATCATCTTCTTTACTTAACAGAATGCTTGGGTCAGTTTTCACTGTGAAGGGCGGAATTTCATCAAACTTATTATAATCTTCTGACATGTCTGTCTTGTCCTCGATTCCCACGATGTTTCTTTTCCCTGAAAGAACTATGTGACGCTTTGGCTCATCATATGATGTATTCGTTTTCATATTTTTTCTTTTTTCGGTCTGGAGGACATGTCCTTCACATAGAAAACCCGAGACACATCATTGGCTAGAACGAATGGTTCATCTCTATAACCAACACTGGTGGAAACGGGGCTATAGGTCCCGGTTGGTACGGGGCTTTAGTCCCGGTTGCCCAACCGGGACGGGGCAATCGGGACTAAAGCCCTAACCTTTAGTCCTGGTTGCCCCACCAACCGGGACAAAAGGGTGCACACCACGAACCGGGACTAATAACCTTCTGTCGCGGCAGAGATTTGGCCCATTTCTCTGCCGCGGCAGAGAATTGATTTTGGCACACTTTGTTGCCGCGGCAGCATTTTCGCCACTTTTGTGCATGGCGAAGAATTCATTTAGGTTGTTTTATTGTTTATTTAGTGATTTGCACTTATCAATGAAGGAACCTTATATTACATCATGATTATCATGACAATATTACATTGAATACAAGGATTGATTTCATGCAATACATACAAAAGTTGCTATTCGATGCTACCGGCCAATTCCTTCAAAGTTGCTATTTTTACAATCCCTATTGTCTATACACAGCCGAATAGTATTCCCCTTTTGGGTCTAGGACTTCTGCATCCAAGAATCCCGCCAATTTCTCCTGAATTGCTCGTGCGATCCTTTGGCGTAAGACCGTCCGTAGACGCTCGATCTGATTTAAAAAAGGAGTCAGCCTATATGAATGAAACTAAACACAATTTGATTGTAAATAAAAAATATAGAAATTGTTTACGTACGTGGAGTTGCTCTAAATTTCTGCCCTTATCATCGCACGTCTGCCAGATGAATTCGCAAACATAGTATCCACATAGATTGTTACCTGGTCCCTGCGTCAGGCACTTTACGAGAACAGAGTTCAATCAAAATAATAATCAAGCATGATAATAACTGTATCAAAACTAGAATCAAAGAGATGCGCGGATATAGCTAGTGGTGCTTACATCTAGTGGTTGAAATGTAAGCTCCTCTTTCCAAACACTCCTAGCCTTGTTGGTGAACCGTTTCCAAGCGCTGCCCGGCGAAGAAACCGAATAAAAGAAGTTATTAATTACTTGATATCATAAAATTCACGAACGTTGCCGATATAGTGTCGTAATGATTAGAATTACCACTGGAGACGCATCTGCATGTCCTTCCACGTCTCAAGGGGTTTATGTTTCGAGTCCATGACTAGTACACGCCCTTTGTCAAGTTGAATGATTAACAGAATATAGTGGAAGCTGCGAATGCATAACTAATCAATTATATACTTAACATCGAGTAAGCGAAATAGAAAGTGTATAGAAGACAATAACACTCACTCGAAGTTGTAAGGAAAAAGTATTTCCCTTCTGGTTTCTTGAAACCTTAACGCGTGTACTATATTATCCTCCGTATCCTGGGGGGCTTGTTTTGAGATTAGCTTCATGAACCCAATATGGGTCAATGAAGCCAATGTCATAGATTTGTCCTCTGCTGCATTCGAGAATCTTCATTCTGCATATTACAGTATGATTATATAGATGCAATAAACAAGGTGAGATAGCTGGAGACTAAATTAATTACAGAATTAGTACTTACAGACAATAGGCACTGATGATCGATTTGTCCAAGGCATCTTTATTGAATAATTGAAATAGTTCATCAAATTCAATGGATATCATGTCATCCTTTTCTTTCCCATGATGCTTTTTTGTAACCCTCAGCACTATCCAGTTAGCCCCGGCCTTTGTGGCATGCATGTACCAGTTATGCAATCTTTGCATTTTTGTTGGAAGATTGTTTACCTCCTCAGGTTTGACGAGAGGTTTGCCGTACTGGTCTTTGTATGCTACTTCACTCATGGGGAAGTACTCTAACTGGGATAAGTACTGGGCAATACTCATACCTTGAGCAGCGGCAACATCTCCATATTGTGCAACTACCTCTAGATCATACTGCTCTTCGTCCCCATATTTGCTCGACCCCACATTGGTTTGGGAAATCACCTTGAGAGGCGCAAAAGGCATTTGCTTGTTCTCCGAGCTGGGCAATGATTTCTCTTGCATCGATCTTGCTCTTCGAGGCTTTTTGTGCCGCATGTGACTTGAGAATAGAACGCTCATAGTCTGATGACAGCTTTGGCTCGGGTTGATGAAGAGTCTTTAACATTTTCAACACTTTGGCTTTTTCTTCTTTGGTGCTGGGGAACTCTGGCTCTTTCGGCCGCCTCGGCTTAGCGAAAAACGCTGTCATTTCCACATCAACGATCGCCGCAGTCTCCTCTTCAATACAGTCATAAGCTCTCTTGGGAGGAACCTTTGGTACTTTTGGAAGAGGCTCTTGTTTACATTTCGGTGATCGCTTACCACGACGCAGAGTAGTGGTACGATTACGCTTTTTATCCTGAGGCGCCGGTGATGGCTCCCGCGGCGATGGCTGCGCCGGAGATTGGTGAGGCGACGGAGCCGGGTGAGGCGACGAAGACGGCTGCCGCGGTGGCGACGACGTCGCTGGAGACGGGTGAGGTGGCGGTGAAGATGGCCTTGGCGTGTGATTTCGAAGAACGATACATTCCTTCGGACATAGAATGGTGACTTTTTTGCGTCTCCCAGTACAGTCACATCCCCTTCACCTGCAGGGTAGTGAAGATCCAAAACTTCAAAAGTGGGCATGATTTCATCCACCCCGACAATAGCGTAGCCCTCTGGAACCGGACGACAGTGGTAAGTTGGTGTGGGTCCAATTGGTAAGGCATAGCCGACCGCCACCTTCATTGATATGTTCACAACTTTGACATGTAGCTCGCAGTGTGTCATCTCTGTGATATCATCCACTGTGTAGCCAACAGGAGCCATCGTCGGTGCACCATCGTCATCGCCATTGTCATCACCCGGGATCTCGGTGGAAGCCACACTGCTTTTTTGATTATTTGATCGGCCGGTAGCATCGAATGCGGTGTGCTGCTGAGATGGGCCGGTAGTACTTTTTCTCTTTAAGTGCGTTAATTTCATCTTGTTGTTGCTTTAATCGTTCTTCAATTAAACGCATTCGCTCTTTCTGACTATCTGCTTCAACTTCCGCCCTGTCCTTTCTCCTCTGACGGCTTCTATCAGGATATTTCTTCCTCTCTTCGGGAAACCCAGTCCTCCATGGTTGCGAGCCTCTTGTGCCTCGTGTTCGTCCATCATGTTCCTTATTTCCAAGGGCGAGTGTAAGCTCATCATTCTCTCTATCGGGAATGAAGTACCCATCTTTAACAGCCTTTACTGCTTTTCTCATCCTCTCGATTGGCAAGGGGTCTTCTTTATGTCGTATGATATATATACACCTCCCTTCCAAGTCCATCGTGCCTCCATGCCCGTAAAACAAATTCCTTGCATGTTCTACCCAATCGTCTGTCTTTGGGGTGATCTTTTTAGCACGCAGTTCATTCTCAAGTTTCTCCCACTTAGGAATGCCAGCCATGTAGCCACCTTGCCCCATAGTATGGTGATACTTCTTGTTAGCAGCATTCAGCTTATTCGTTGCAGACATTTTCTTAGCTTTTTATGATGTCTTGTATTCCACAAACTCAGCCCATAATGGTTTTATCTTCTCAAACTGAATATTCTTGAAATCGGGAGTCTTCTCTTTCACGACATAGTCAAGGTGCAATCTTTTCTTCCAGTTGGTGAAACACTGGGCCATCTTCTTCAAAGTCCACTCCCTGACCTTAGCCTCCATGGCTCTCCCATGTTGTAAGGCATCCTCAACAGGATCCTCCGCATTTGGATCCAGCTCTATCTTTGGTAGTTTGAAATTAACCATGAGCCTCTTCCATAGTAAATCTTTGGCGTGGTTAGGGACAAATAAACATGTTCCCTCTTCATCCGCATTAGCAGGCCTATTCCAATTTCTAATGGTGATCGGGATTAAGTCCCTAACGATTACTCCGCATTGTGCCACAAATTTGTTTCCGACAACTTCGGGAGCCGTCGGCTTGCCGTCTTCAGCGACATCTTCGATCCTGAACCTCTCATGGTCTTGCAACTTTTTGGTTGGGCCTCAAATGCTCTTTTCAAGAGATTCCTTGATCCGAGGGCTAAAAGAAGAAAGATCGTCATTACTATTTCTATATAGATAGCAGATGATTAATTAATGAATTGATTATATTACATGCACCTCGCCGGAGCGGTAGTCTTCTCGATTACACAAGGCATCGCCTTATCCTCATGAGGCAACACCTTCAACCTCAAACAAGTCATCTATTCGGTAAAAGAGGATCACCTCACGGAGTTGTTCAGAAACGTTGATACGTCTAAATTTTCTTCCCCACGGATCACACCTTGGATCAACTCTTCCTTTTCTTCGTCTCTGACGTGTGGGTCCATATTTTCTGCATAGGTGGAAAAACGAATAAGTCAAAGGGGCTAAAGGAGAAAGTTAGGTACGATGTTGAGAGATATAAACCCTAATTCAGAGAAACCCTAATATATACATAAACAATAATAAAAATGAAGAGAAACCCTAAACCCTAAACCTAGCTACAAAAAGGAAACCGTGTAGTAGATAGGCACATTGTCGAACCCACATGCACCTAAGGGGTATTAATGATTCCTTATCTAAGATAGGGCTTTTAAGTTGCTTGACAATGTGAATCGGGTCTAGGGCTACCCACAGTGACTGACCAGTGGGGCCGAAGACCAATAATACCAAACTAATTAATAAACCTAATAATACCTAACTAATAATAAACCTAATAATCGAAACACCGAAAAGAAAGGGAAACAATCAACACATGGCATCGATAAATGCTCAAGCAAGTATGATGATATGACAAGTTAATTTGCATTGGAATGTAACCCTAAGACATGCTCAACGATTTAATCGGGGTTCCGAGGGGTGAAAACCCTAACTCGGGGAAACTCCGGAACATATGAGAGGGGTGCATTTGTTCTTCTAATTATACTTGTCATTTAAGTTGTTGAACAATGCATGATTATAGGTTAAATAGATAGGTTTCTTTTTTCTGAACAATTTGATATATTATTTGTATTTTTCTGACTTATAAACAATAAGTTATTGATTTTACAATATTAAATCATTTTGGAATTAAAAAAGGCAAATAGTTTTACACCGGGCGCCCCCTAGCCGTGAGACGGCGAAGGGCCCGGTGCCAACTCAGCCTCCACGCGTACAGATCATTTTTATACCACAAAGGAGTCTACCCACTGAGGCTGACTGATGGGCCCTAGGCCACATCAGCTGCCACGCGAGCACGGGTGACGTCAGCACGACGTCACGCTGGCGGTGAGCTCCCAGGCAGTGGCAGCGACGGTGATAGCGGGCACGCCTGGACGCGCGGATGGGCGCGTTAGAGAGAGCGCGATGTAGGGAGAAAGAGAGTGGCGGCGCCGCTCCTTGTTGGTCACCGGAGCGTCGCCTCCGTCGAGCTCGAGCGGCGGCGTCTTCGGGCACACGCGGGGAGAGTAGTACAGGAGGAGAGGGAGAGAAAGAAGAACACCGTGAGGATCAGCAGCTCACCAGGAACACGACAGAGGTGGTGGCGAGGCCGGGCGAGCTCGGGAGACGCCGGAATCGACGGAGGCAGGGCAGACGGAGCTTCCAATCCAGCGATTGAGGTCACGCTGGGAGGAAAAGTAGCCGGACGCAGCGTGGGCGGCAGCGGTGGTGGCGGATTTAACGTGCGTGGCGGCGAGCTTCGGGCAGCCGGCGTCGGGGCGGTTCTGCTTGGCGTCGGTGAGAAGCAGAGAAGTGAGATGGGGAAGAAGAAAGGAGGCGTGTCAGTTATAAACGAAGGGCCTTTAGTCCCGGTTGGTGGCTCCAACCGGGACTAAAGGGGCATACGTCCCGGTTGGAGCCACCAACCGGGACATATACTCCAATATTTTTAGCAGACCAAGGGTTGGCGCGCAGGGGGTCTTTAGTCCCGGTTGGTGGCTCCAACCGGGACATATTCCCCTGTTTTCAAATTTTTTCAGGTATTTTCTCTCTGTTCCCGCCTTATTTTTTATTTTGGGGTTTAAATTTGTATTGTTTTTTAAATGATAATTAATTTGGAATTTAGAAAAACTTCAAACATAAAAAGTGTTTGGATTTGAATAAATAATTCAAAACCATTTTCTGTTTTAAAAAATAATTAATGTAACCATTTAAAATATGAACCATTTACAATTAAAAATGAATTAACTTATATTTTTTTAATATCAATTTGGAATTTAGAAAAACTTTAAACATAAAAAGTGTATGGATTTGAATAAATAATCCAAAACAATTTTCTATTTTTAAAAAATAATTAATGTAACCATTTAAAATGAATTAACTTATATTTTTGAATATTAATTTGGAATTTAGAAAAACATTAAACATAAAAAGTGTTTGGATTTGAATAAATAATTCAAAACCATTTTCTGTTTTAAAAAATAATTAATGTAACCATTTTCTGTTTTAAAAAATAATTAATGTAACCATTTAAAATGAATTAACTTATATTTTTTAATATCAATTTGGAATTTAGAAAAACTTTAAACATAAAAAGTGTATGGATTTGAATAAATAATCCAAAACCATTTTCTATTTTTAAAAAATAATTAATGTAACCATTTAAAATGAATTAACTTATATTTTTGAATATTAATTTGGAATTTAGAAAAACTTTAAACATAAAAAGTGTTTGGATTTGAATAAATAATTCTGTTTTTAATGGGCGAAAAAAAGGACGGAAAATAATGGGCGGAAAGAAAATTTGATTAGGATAGAACTGGAATTAAAGTACATAACGCAACTAACACAAAGTTACATAGAAGAACTGAAAATTAAGATACATGGCTAGATTAAGCCACAATCGGCCGAACTTGTTTTGCAATGTTGGAATAATTCAGTTATGCTCCTGCCTACACCTGTAATACTACTTTGTAGTCGTCATGCCGTGATCGTCGCTATCGTCGCCGTAGTAGTTGAACCTTGAAGGTTGAGTCTGAGTGGGTGCACTTGAGGGTAGCGCAGCGGGCTAGAGTCGGGCCGTGTCGTGAGCCATGACGCTCTGGAGTCCGGCGCCACCACAGCGACGGCCTCGTTGAAGTTCGGAGGAGGTGGGCCCTCCTCCTCGTGCTGGCGAGTGCCTCTCACGCCGATCCACGAAGGCTTCCCAAGTCGGAAATAGTGGATGCCATCTCGAGATTCCTCATTGCTCAAGCATGAGCTCAAGTAGTAGTGGTTCGTGATGGCCATCCGCGCCACACCTAGAGGGACAGGAGGAACTGCACGCCTCCGGCGCTCGGCGACGGCCACAAGAGTTCAGGGGTGGTTCGAGAAGAAAGCGCCTCCGCCTCCCTAGGAGTTAGTGCTACGGTGGAAGCCATGGGAAAGAGTGATGAGGTTGCAGATATGAGTCTAGAGATGTGCAATGACAATGGAGGCCAACCCTACAGATATATAGTGAAGAACTGGCGGGAAGAACTAGAGGGAAGAACTGGCGGGAAGAAAAATGGCGGGAAAAATGGCGTGTCGACATTATGTCGTGCGGCGTGTACCTTGTCCCGGATGGTGTCACCAACCGGGACTAAAGATGAACCTAACACAAGTCAGCACTAATGATAGGGGTGAGTGTCGACATTATTTCATATGTACAAACCGGACCCACTTCCTTCCGATTCGGCAGACATTTGTCCTTTTTACCCGGGATGGACGAAAAGGTTTGAGATGTCCCTATTGGGAGATAGTCCATGTAAGGTGGTCTATTATTTTAGGAAAATGGGACGGTAGCATTCTGAAACGGCATTTTGGTGGTTACTTCACAAAACGACCCGTTTTTTGCGCTCGGAAAAAGGAAAAGGGCTTTTCCGTGCGACAAAAAGGAAAACTTCCTGCTGCAACATTGTTCTCCATACCAATGTCCACACACATGCATAATATGGGCACAACATCACAAACTATGCGGTGATTCAGCACATAACATCGGTCATTTGGACCGAAAGCCATGAAACCTCGAACATGATAGGTCATTTTGTGAAGGTTTTTTCGAAACATGATCAATATACCAAGTCTGGTATTTTTCCTTTCAACTATGTAACATAATATGACACCACACGAAGGATTTTCATTGTTCGGATTTTTTTTGAATTTATTATGCCCGTTTTGAATTATCTGAATTTCTAACTATGGTCGAACCGGTGTGCATGAAGATAGGGGACGAGCATCGTTAGAACTTGCATTGGACCTCTAAATAAACCACATATTGCGAGTCTAAAAATTATTTTTACAAAAAATCACGGGCGATAGATCATGTACCTGTAGTACAAACCGGACCCACTTCCTACCGATTCGGCAGACATTTGTCCTTTTTATCCAGGATGGACGAAAAGGTTTGAGATGTCCCTGTTGGGAGATAGTCCATGTAAGGTGGTCTAGTATTTTAGGAAAATGGGACGGTAGCATTCTGAAACGACATTTTGGTGGTTACTTCACAAAACGACCCGTTTTTAACGCTCGGAAAATGGAAAAGGGCTTTTCTGTGCGACAAAAAGGAAAACTTCCTCCTGCAACATTGTTCTCCATACCAATGTCCACACACATGCATAATATGGGCACAACATCACAAACTATGCCGTGATTCAGCACATAACATCGGTCATTTGGACCGAAAGCCATGAAAGCTCGAACATGATAGGTCATTTTGTGAAGGTTTTTTCAAAACATGATCAATATACCAAGTCGGATATTTTTCCTTTCAACTATGTAACATAATATGACACCACACGATGGATTTTCATTGTTCGGATTTTTTTGAATTTATTATGCTCGTTTTGAATTATCTGAATTTCTAACTATGGTCGAACCGGTGTGCATGAAGATAGGGGACGAGCATCGTTAGAAATTGCATTGGATCTCTAAATAAACCACATATTGCGAGTCTAAAAATGATTTTTACAAAAAATCAGGGGCGATAGATCATGTACCTGTAGTACAAACCGGACCCACTTCCTACCGATTCGGCAGACATTTGTCCTTTTTACCCGGGATGGACGAAAAGGTTGGAGATGTCCCTATTGGGAGATAGTCCATGTAAGGTGGTCTAGTATTTTAGGAAAATGGGACGGTAGCATTTTGAAACAGCATTTTGGTGGTTACTTCACAAAACGACCCGTTTTTTGCGCTCGGAAAATGGAAAAGGGCTTTTCCGTGCGACAAAAAGGAAAACTTCCTCCTGCAACATTGTTCTCCATACCAATTTCCACACACATGCATAATATGGGCACAACATCACAAACTATGCCGTGATACAACACATAACATCGGCCATTTGGACCGAAAGCCATGAAACCTTGAACATGATTGGTCATTTTGTGAATGTTTTTTCGAAACATGATCAATATACCAAGTCTAGTATTTTTCCTTTCAACTATGTAACATAATATGACACCACGTGAAGGATTTTCATTGTTCGGATTTTTTTTGAATTTATTATGCCCGTTTTGAATTATCTGAATTTCTAACTATGGTCGAACCGGTGTGCATGAAGATAGGTGACGAGCATCGTTATAACTTGCATTGGATCTCTAAACAAACCACATATTGCGAGTCCAAAAATGATTTTTACAAAAAATCACGGGCGATAGATCATGTACCTGTAGTACAAACCGGACCCACTTCCTTCCGATTCGGCAGACATTTGTCCTTTTTACTCGGGATGGACGAAAAGGTTTGAGATGTCCCTGTTGGGAGATAGTCCATGTAAGGTGGTCTATTATTTTAGGAAAATGGGACGGTAGCATTCTGAAACGGCATTTTGGTGGTTACTTCACAAAACGACCCGTTTTTTGCGCTCGGAAAATGGAAAAGGGCTTTTCCGTGCGACAAAAAGGAAAACTTGCTCCTGCAACATTGTTCTCCATACCAATATACACACACATGCATAATATGGGCACAACATCACAAACTATGCGGTGATTCAGCACATAACATCGGTCATTTGGACCAAAAGCCATGAAACCTCGAACACGATAGGTCATTTTGTGAAGGTTTTTTCGAAACATGATCAATATACCAAGTCTGGTATTTTTCCTTTCAACTATGTAACATAATATGACACCACGCGAAGGATTTTCATTGTTAGGATTTTTTTGAATTTATTATGCCCGTTTTGAATTATATGAATTTCTAACTATGGTCGAACCGGTGTGCATGAAGATAGGGGACGAGCATCGTTATAACTTGCATTGGATCTCTAAAGAAACCACATATTGCAAGTCTAAAAATGATTTTTACAAAAAATCACGGGCGATAGATCATGTACCTGTAGTACAAACCGGACCCACATCCTGCCGATTTGGCAGACATTTGTCCTTTTTATCCAGGAAGGACGAAAAGGTTTGAGATGTCCCTGTTGGGAGATAGTCCATGTAAGGTGGTCTAGTATTTTAGGAAAATGGGACGGTAGCATTCTGAAACGACATTTTGGTGGTTACTTCACAAAACGACCCGTTTTTAACGCTCGGAAAATGGAAAAGGGCTTTTCTGTGCGACAAAAAGGAAAACTTCCTCCTGCAACATTGTTCTCCATACCAATGTCCACACACATGCATAATATGGGCACAACAGCACAAACTATGCCGTGATTCAGCACATAACATCGGTCATTTGGACCGAAAGCCATGAAAGCTCGAACATGATAGGTCATTTTGTGAAGGTTTTTTCAAAACATGATCAATATACCAAGTCGGATATTTTTCCTTTCAACTATGTAACATAATATGACACCACGCGATGGATTTTCATTGTTCGGATTTTTTTGAATTTATTATGCTCGTTTTGAATTATCTGAATTTCTAACTATGGTCGAACCGGTGTGCATGAAGATAGGGGACGAGCATCGTTAGAAATTGCATTGGATCTCTAAATAAACCACATATTGCGAGTCTAAAAATGATTTTTACAAAAAATCAGGGGCGATAGATCATGTACCTGTAGTACAAACCGGACCCACTTCCTACCGATTCGGCAGACATTTGTCCTTTTTACCCGGGATGGACGAAAAGGTTGGAGATGTCCCTATTGGGAGATAGTCCATGTAAGGTGGTCTAGTATTTTAGGAAAATGGGACGGTAGCATTTTGAAACAGCATTTTGGTGGTTACTTCACAAAACAACCCGTTTTTTGCGCTCGGAAAATGGAAAAGGGCTTTTCCGTGCGACAAAAAGGAAAACTTCCTCCTGCAACATTGTTCTCCATACCAATTTCCACACACATGCATAATATGGGCACAACATCACAAACTATGCCGTGATACAGCACATAACATCGGCCATTTGGACCGAAAGCCATGAAACCTTGAACATGATTGGTCATTTTGTGAATGTTTTTTCGAAACATGATCAATATACCAAGTCTGGTATTTTTCCTTTCAACTATGTAACATAATATGACACCACGTGAAGGATTTTCATTGTTCGGATTTTTTTTGAATTTATTATGCCCGTTTTGAATTATCTGAATTTCTAACTATGGTCGAACCGGTGTGCATGAAGATAGGTGACGAGCATCGTTATAACTTGCATTGGATCTCTAAAGAAACCACATATTGCGAGTCCAAAAATGATTTTTACAAAAAATCACGGGCGATAGATCATGTACCTGTAGTACAAACCGGACCCACTTCCTGCCGATTCGGCAAACATTTGTCCTTTTTACTCGGGATGGACGAAAAGGTTTGAGATGTCCCTGTTGGGAGATAGTCCATGTAAGGTGGTCTAGTATTTTAGGAAAATGGGACGGTAGCATTCTGAAACGGCATTTTGGTGGTTACTTCACAAAACGACCCGTTTTTTGCGCTCGGAAAATGGAAAAGGGCTTTTCCGTGCGACAAAAAGGAAAACTTGCTCCTGCAACATTGTTCTCCATACCAATATACACACACATGCATAATATGGGCACAACATCACAAACTATGCGGTGATTCAGCACATAACATCGGTCATTTGGACCAAAAGCCATGAAACCTCGAACACGATAGGTCATTTTGTGAAGGTTTTTTCGAAACATGATCAATATACCAAGTCTGGTATTTTTCCTTTCAACTATGTAACATAATATGACACCACGCGAAGGATTTTCATTGTTAGGATTTTTTTGAATTTATTATGCCCGTTTTGAATTATATGAATTTCTAACTATGGTCGAACCGGTGTGCATGAAGATAGGGGACGAGCATCGTTATAACTTGCATTGGATCTCTAAAGAAACCACATATTGCAAGTCTAAAAATGATTTTTACAAAAAATCACGGGCGATAGATCATGTACCTGTAGTACAAACCGGACCCACATCCTGCCGATTTGGCAGACATTTGTCCTTTTTACTCGGGATGGACGAAAAGGTTTGAGATGTCCCTGTTGGGAGATAGTCCATGTAAGGTGGTCTAGTATTTTAGGAAAATCGGACGGTAGCATTCTGAAACGGCATTTTGGTGGTTACTTCACAAAACGACCCGTTTTTTGCGCTCGGAAAATGGAAAAGGGATTTTCCGTGTGACAAAAAGGAAAACTTCCTCCTGCAACATTGTTCTCCATACCAATGTCCACACACATGCATAATATGGGCACAACATCACAAACTATGCCGTGATTCAGCACATAACATCGGTCATTTGGACCGAAAGCCATGAAACCTCGAACATGATAGGTCATTTTGTGAAGGTTTTTTCGAAACATGATCAATATACCAAGTCTGGTATTTTTCCTTTCAACTATGTAACATAATATGACACCACGCGAAGGATTTTCATTGTTCGGGTTTTTTTTGAATTTATTATGCCCGTTTTGAATTATCTGAATTTCTAACTATGGTCGAACAGGTGTGCATGAAGATAGGGGACGAGCATCGTTAGAACTTGCATTGGATATCTAAAGAAACCATATATTACGAGTCTAAAAATGATTTTTAAAAAAAATCACGGGCGATAGATCATGTACCTGTAGTACAAACCAGACCCACTTCCTACGATTCGGCAGACATTTGTCCTTTTTACCCGGGTTGGACGAAAAGGTTTGATATGTCCTTGTTGGGAGATACTCCATGTAAGGTGGTCTAGTATTTTAGGAAAATTGGACGGTAGCATTCTGAAATGGCATTTTGGTGGTTACTTCACAAAACGACCCGTTTTTTGCGCTCGGAAAATGGAAAAGGGCTTTTCCGTGCGACAAAAAGGAAAACTTCCTCCTGCAACATTGTTCTCCATACCAATATCCACACACATGCATAATATGGGAACAACATCACAAACTATGCCGTGATTCAGTACATAACATCGGTCATTTGGACTGTAAGACATGAAACCTTGAACATGATAGGTCATTTTGTGAAGGTTTTTTCGAAACATGATCAATATACCAAGTCTGGTATTTTTACTTTCAACCATGTAACATAATATGACACCACGCGAAGGATTTTCATTGTTCGGATTTTTTTTGAATTTATTATGCTCGTTTTGAATTATTTGAATTTCTAACTATGGTCGAACCGGTGTGCATGAAGATAGGGGACGAGCATCATTAGAACTTGCATTGGATCTCTAAATAAACCACATATTGTGAGTCTAAAAATGATTTTTACAAAAAATCACGGGCGATAGATCATGTACCTGTAGTACAAACCGAACCTACTTCCTACCGATTCGGCAGACATTTGTCCTTTTTACCCGGGATGCACGAAAAGGTTTGAGATGTCCCTGTTGGGAGATAGTCCATGTAAGGTGGTCTAGTATTTTAGGAAAATGGGACGGTAGCATTCTGAAACGGCATTTTGGTGGTTACTTCACAAAACGACCCGTTTTTTGTGCTCGGAAAATGGAAAAGGGCTTTTCCGTGCGACAAAAAGGTTGGTGTCACCAACCGGGACATTATGTCGTGGGACACATGCATAATATGGGAACAACATTATGTCGACATTATGTCGTGCGGCGTGTACCTTGTCCCGGATGGTGTCACCAACCGGGACTGAAGATCAACCTCTAGTCCCGGTTGGAGACACCAACCGGGACAAAACACGAGTCAGCACTAATGATAGGGGTGAGTGTTGACATTATTTCGTAAGTGTCGACACTATGCCGAGATGCTTGTACTATAAATAGGCATCCTTGCGAGTCCAGTCCTCCAGCCAGTTTGAGGCATCTCCAAGATGGTTTTCGAGAGCAGGGACACCACTACGGCCAGTTTCAGGGAGATGCCGACGGAGCCCAGTCCTCCGGCATCTCCGAGAAACTGGTCATAGAGGCACTCCCTAATATGTGAAATTAGTTAGCTCCGAGGAGTATTGATCTAGTTAGAGAAGTTACAAGATGCAAGATGGTTTTCGAGAGCAGGGACACCACTACGACCAGTTTCAGGGAGATGCCGCCGGATCCCAGTCCTCCGGCATCTCCAAGAAACTGGTCATAGAGGCACTCCCTAATATGTGACTGCGTGCGTTTGGAGATAAGATCTTAATGGTAAGTACGAATCGGGACAACTTCTTCATAGTCGCGGTCCAGCCACAAAACGGGACTAACACTCAAGACATTTATTAATATTAAAAACTGAGACTACAAAACCGGGACTAAAGGCCACAAACCGCGAACGATATCTTTCGGTCAAGCCACAAACCGCGAAAGACATGAACTAGAGTTACATAATATGTGCATGAACTTCTTGGCATATGTCCTTCCTTATGATCGCTTCAGACGTAACCATGGAGCATCTTCTTTACTTAACGGAATGCTTAGGTCAGTTTTCACTGTGAAGGGCGGAATTTCATCAAAATTATTATAATCTTCTGACATGTCTGTCTTGTCCTCGATTCCCACGATGTTTCTTTTCCCTGAAAAAACTATGTGACGCTTTGGCTCATCATATGATGTATTCGTTTGCATACTTTTCTTTTTTTCGGTCTGGAGGACATGTCCTTCACATAGAAAACCTGAGACACATCATTGGCTGGGACGAATGGTTCATCTCTATAACCAAGATTGTTGAGATCCACTGTTGTCATTCCGTACTACTAGTCTATCTTTACCCCTTCCCCATTCAGGTTGACCCATTTGCAGCGAAACAAAGGGACCTTAAAAGAGACTCCATAGTCTAGTTCCCATATCTCCTCTATGTAACCATAATATGTGACCTTTTGTCCATTCTCGTCTATTGCATCAAAGCGGACACCACTATTTTGGTTGGTGCTCTTTTTATCTTGGGCGATCGTGTAGAATGTATTCCCATTTATTTCGTACCCTTGGAAATTCAATACAGTAGAAGATGGTGACGCGGCCAACAAGTATAGCTGATCTCCAACAGTGGTGTCATTCAAGAGATGTGTCTGCATCCAACCACCGAAAGACTTCATGTGTTCATCTGTAATCCATGATTCAGGCTTCCCAGGGTTTTGGGCGTACAATATTCTTATGTTCCTCGATATCTGAGCTGCCAAGGTGGAATTATGTAGAACTGTGTAGTGTGCTTTAGTGAAAGAATCCCCGTCCCTACATATCATTGCTTTCTTTCCCAGCGTGCCTTTTCCACTTAGTCTTCCCTCATGCCGCGAGTCAGAAACACCAATCGGCTTAAGGTCAGCAATAAAGTCAACACAAAACTCAATGACCTCCTCTGTTCCATATCCCTTGGAGATGCTTCCTTCTGGTCTAGCACGGTTATGAACATATTTCTTTAAGACTCCCATGAACCTCTCAAAGGGGAACATATTGTGCAGAAATACCGGACCGAGAATGGCAATCTCTTCCACTAGATGAACCAGGAGAGGCGTCATAATATTGAATAAGGATGGTGGGAACACCAATTCAAAACTAACAAGACATTTGTTGGAGATATGCCCTAGAGGCAATAACAAGACATTCATGCTATAATAGTATTAACAAGGAAACATTGATACTTGTGTGATTTGTAAACTTAATTTGAAGTACCTAGTATAGCCTCTATACTTCACTAGATTGTTGGTTGATTAATGATTGTGGTTTCCCTATCATTAACATTGAGATGTTATCAACAACAAGATCATATTGTTAGGAGAATGATATGGTCGACATACTCCTATAGATAAGCGTAGCATAAAGATCAAGTCATTTCAATAGTTCAATTGCTATATGCTTTCTGATACATAGTAACCTAATTCCTTCGACCATGAGATCATGCATATCACCTTTACCGGATGGATGCTTTGATGACATCAAACACCACACCGTAACTGGGTGGCTATAAAGGTGGCATTGAGTGTTCGGAAAGTATTGGTTGAAACACATGGATCAAGAGTGGGATTTGTCCATCCATATGACGGATAGATATACTCTGGGCCCTCTCGGTGGAATGTCATCCAATTAGCTTGCAAGCATGTTCTTGGCTCACAGGATCACATATCAGGAACGAGAAAAGAGTACTTATCGATAACGAGGTTGAACTAGGTATGCGAGATCCGAAGCGATCATAACCTCGGATAAGTAAACTATCGTGAGACAAAGGAAATTGGTATCGTATGTAAGTGGTTCATTCGATCGCAAGTAATCATAGAAATATGTGGAGCCATATGAATTTCCAGATTCCTCTATTGGTTATTGTTCGGAGAAGTGTCTCGATCATGTCCGCATAATTCACGAACCGTAGGGAGACACACTTAAGGATTGACGTTGTTTGAGTAGTTATGGTATTATGAGAAAGAGACGAATGTTATTGAGTCTCGGATGGGATCCGGATATCACGGTGATCCGGAATGGTCGGAGAATAAGATTCATATAAGGAAAGTCCGTTTGAGTTCGGGAATGATTATGTTTTCATCGGGAATGTTCTAGAAGGTCGGAATGTCCCAGACTCGGAGGAAGGGGTACATGAATGTGTCATTGCATTGGAATGATTGCATCATGTACTAAGTGTTCTCGCTGTTCCAAATAAAGGATTAAATTGAAACCCAAACTGAAAAGTCAAACGCGGTTTGAAAGTCAAACGCTAAAACAGAAACTGAGGGAAACAAGCAAGAGGAGGTTGAAACCGACTTGGGGGAGGAGTCCCTCCTCTCCAAGCCGGCGCACCACCTAGGCCGAGTTGGGGAGGGATCCCTCCCCTTGGCCGCCGGCCCTCCTCCACCTATAAGAGGAGGGGCAGGGCCTCCTCCTCTAGACACACAAGTTCCTATCCTCTAATCTAAACCCTAGCCAAAGGCTCCGGTTTAGAGCCGTTTTGGTTTAGAGCTTATAATTGCCCTAGCCTTCGGTTTAGAGCCTTCTAATTGGTGTGTCTAATCCCTAGACCACTAATAGCTCTCTCATACTCCACCATACTCACTCCGGCTTAAGGCGAAGCCCTGCGGGATCTCCCCTCTACTTCCGGTACCACACCGTTGTGCTGCCAGAATCGCGAGGAGAGTGCTACAACCTCCGCTGCCTGCTGGAACAAGGGAGAGGAAGGTCTTCGTCGAGTACCGAACGTGTGACCATTGAAGGCGCTGCCGAATCTGTGCCGGAAGGATCGTCTACGATCTTGAGATCGGGAAGAATCGACTACATCACCCACGAGAATCCGCTCTCGTTAAACACTTTGGAATCTTCGAGGGTAAGTTATTCCATCGACTCGTTGCTACAATCTAGTAGATAGATCTTGGCTTGTTTGTTTGTATGCGATAGAAATTTTTTGTTTTCCATGCTACGAACCCCTACAGTGGTATCAGAGCCGTGTCTATATGTAGATCTGTTGCACGAGTAGAACACAATGGTCATTGTGGGCGTTGATGCTTTTATTGTCGATTGCTTCTTGTGTACTTTGCATATTGCGGTATGTTGGGATGAAGAGGCCCGGGCTAACCTTACATGACATCGTTCATGAGACTTGATCCACGCTTGACATGCAACTTGTATTGCATAAGTGGCTTTGCGGGTGCCTGTTTCTCCTAGCATAGTTAAGATCCAATTTACAACGGGTGATCAACAATGCTAGTATCAATGTTGTGGTTCTTGTTCATAAGTTAGAACGACACTTATTGAAAGCCCCAAAACCGCGTAAAATATGCAAAGAAAGTAGAGGCGTCTAACTTTGTTTTGCAGGGGTGTGCAGTGATGTGATATGGCCATGATTGTGCTTATATTTGATGTATGCAATGTTCCTTATTGTAAGTTGGCAACCGGAAGGAGCCATATGGTTGTCTTTAATTCATGTTAAGACCCGCGTGTCTATTCAAAGTAGTTGTAATAGTTGAAGCCGGTGGACGACAACCAGGGAGAAGCGTCATTGACCTTGATGCAATGCCGGTGATGATGGAGATCATGTTCATGCTTGAAGATGGAGATCGGAAGCACAAAGAAGAAAGGCCATATCATATCACATATTATTGAATTGCATGTGATGTTAATCCTTTATGCATATTGTATTGCTTAGTAGACGACGGTAGCATTATAAGATGATCCCTCATGCACATGAATTTCAAGTCATAAAGTGTTCACCCTTAGTTAGCACCGTTGCTAAAGCTTGTTGTTTCGAAGCACCACGTGATGATCGGGTGTGTTAGATTCTGCAAGTGTATACAACGTGAGCAAGCTAGATTTGCTCATGCAGAAACTAAGGTTTGATCTCTACGAGCCTAGCATGTACAGACATGGTCTCGGAACACGGATCACCGAAAGGTAAAGCATGAATCATATAGTAGATATGATGAACATGATGATTGTTCGCCATTGAAACTATATCAACTCTCGTGATGATCGGTGTTGATGTAGTGGATTTGGTTCGTGTGATCACTAAAACAATGTGAGGGATGTTGTTTTGAGTGGTAGTTCACCTAGTTTAATTTCATCATTAATTTGAACTCAATTTGTCATAAACTTAGTCTAAACTATTGCAAATATGTTGTAGATCAATGGCAGCCCCTACCATCAATTTTAATGCGTTCCTAGAGAAAGAAAAGTTGAAAAACAATGGAAGCAACTTCGCGGATTGGTTCCGCAATTTGAGGATTGTCCTCACAGCTGGTAATTTGACCTATGTGCTGGATGCACCACTGGGTGACCCACCTGCTGCTGATGCTGCCGATGAAGTAAAGAATGTTTACCTCGCTCGGAAGAATCATTACTCCATAGTTCAGTGTGCTATCTTGTATGGTTTGGAATCGGAGCTTCAGAAAAGGTTTGAAGAGTCAGGCCCATATGATATTGTCGAGGATCTCAAATTGATTTTTGAGACTCATGCGGCAATTGAAAGCTATGAGGCTTCTGAAAAGTTATTTAACTGCAAGATGGAAGAAGGCAGCTCCGTCAGTGAGCATGTGCTTAAGATGTGCAGGCATAAACAAACTTCAAAGCTTGGGTATAGTGATTCCTAATGCTTTGGGGATTTACCGTGTCCTCCAATCACTACCACCAAGTTACAAGAACTTTGTGATGAACTACAACATGCAGAACATGAACAAGACGTTGCCAGAACTCTTTGCCATGTTGAAATCTGTAGAAGTGGAGATCAAGAAAGAGCAGCAAGTGTTGTTGGTCAATAAGACCACCAAATTCAAGAAAGGCAAGTCTAAGCAAAAGGGACACTTCAAGAAGGGTGGTAAGAAAGTTACCACGCCGTGAAGAAGACCAAGGCTGGACCAAGCACGATCTTGAGTGCTTTCTTGCAAGGGAGAAGGTCCTTTGGGCGGAATTGCCCAAAGTACTTGGCGGATCGAAGAATGGCAACATCAAGAAGAAAGGTATATCGATATACATGTTATTGATGTGTATCTCACTAGTACTCGTAGTAGTGCACGGGTATTTGATCTTGGTTCGGTTGCTCATATTTGTAACTCGAAGCAGTGTTGCGAAATAAGCGGAAGCTAGCGAAGAACAAGATGACAATGCGCGTGGGAAGCGGATCAAAGGTTGATGTGATCGCGGTCGACGCTACCCTTCATCTACCATCGGGATTAGTTTTATACTTAAATAATTGTTATTTAGTGCTGTGTTGAGCATGAACATTATATCGGGATCTTGTTTATTGCGAGGCGGTTACTATTTAAGTCGAGAATAATGGTTGTTCGATTTATATGAGTAATATGTTTTATGCACATGCACCTTTGATAGATGGTCTATTCTTATTGAATCTCGATAGTGGAAATACACATATCAACAACATTGAGGCTAAGCGTTTGAAATCAGCGATCATTCGACCTATATGTGGCAATCGTCTTGGTCACATTGGGTGAAGCGTATGAAGAAACTCCATTCGATGGACTTCTTGAATCACTTGATTTTGAATCACTTGAAAGATGCGAAGCATGTCCGATGGGAAAAATGACTAAGACTCCATTTTACGGTATGATGCGTGAGCTACGGACTTATTGGAAATCATACATACCGATGTGTGTGGTCCAATGAGTGTAGCATCGTGATGGTTATCGTTATGTTCTTACCTTCACGGATGACTTGAGTAGATATGGGTATATCTATTTCATGAAACATAAGTCCGAAACTTTCGAGAAGTTTAAGGAGTTTCAAAGTGAGGTAGAGAATCAACGTAACAAGAAGATTAAATTTCTACGTTACGATCGTGGAGGTGAATATCTAAGTTACGAGTTTGGCGAGCATTTGAAGAAATGCGGAATACTTTCACGATTGACACCGGGAACACCACAGTAATGGTGTGTCCGAACGTCGTGTCGAACTCTCTTAGATATGGTTCGTTCTATGATGTCACTTACAGATTTACGCTATCATTTTGGGGTTATGCATTAGAAACAGCCGCATTCACTTTAAATAGGGCACCGTCTAAATCCGTTGAAACGACACCGTATGAATTATGGTTTGGGAAGAAACCTAGATTGTCGTTCCTTAAAATTTGGGGATCTGAAGCCTATGTAAAGAAGTTACAACGGACAAGCTTGAACCCAAAGCGGAAAAATGCGTCTTCATAGGATACGAAGGAAACTATTGGGTATACCTTCTATCATAGATCCGAAGGCAAAATCTTCGTTGCCAAGAATGGATCCTTTCTAGAGAAGGAATTTCTCTCGAAAGAAGTGATGTAAGGAAAGTAGAACTCGACGAGGTTGTCGAACCTTCTCTCGAAATTGCGAGTAGCGCAGCACGGAAGAAGTTCTGTGGTGCTGCACCAATAAGAGAGGAAGCTAATGATGGTGATCATGAAACTTGGTTGAAGTTACTCTGAGCCTCGGAGGTCAACGAGAACTCGTACCACTCCAGTTGGTATGATCCGTTATGAGTGTCATGTTGGTGGACAACACCGATGACCCCGAGACATATGAGGAAGCGATGATGAGCCCGATTCCAATAAATGGCAAGAAGCCATGGAATCCGAGATTGGATCCATGTCAAAACCAAGTATGGACTTTGGTGGACTTACCGGATGGCCGGAAGGCTGTCGAGAACAAATGGATTTTCAAGAAGAAAACAGATGCTGATGGTAATGTTACTGTCTATAAAGCTCGACTTGTCGCAAAAGGGTTTCGACAAATTCAAGGAGTTGACTACGATGAGACTTTCTCACCAGTAGCGAAGCTAAAGTCTATAAGGATTATGTTAGCAATCGCTGCATATTATGATTATGAGATATGGCAGATGGATGTCAAAACAGCATTCCTCAATGGAGATATTGATGAAGAGTTGTATATGATGCAAACCAAAGGTTTTGTCGATCCTAAAGATGCTAACAAGGTATGCAAACTTCAATGGTCCATCTATGGATTGAAGCTAGCATCCCGAAGTTGGAATCAACGTTTTGATAAGGTGATCAAAAGCTTTGGTTTTATACAAACTTATGGAGAAGCTTGTATTTACAAGAAAGTGAGTGGGAGCTCTGTAGCTTTCTTAATACTATATGTGGATGACATATTGTTGATTGGGAATGATGTAGACCTTCTTATTAGTGTCAAGGAATATTTGAATAATAGTTTTTCAATGAAGGATCTTGGCGAAGCAGCTTACATATTACGCATAAAGATTTATAGAGATAGATCGAAACGCCAAATATCATTGTCACAGAGTACATATTTGGACAAAGTTCTAAAGAGGTTTGGAATGGAAGAAAGCAAGAAAGGGTTCTTGCCCATGTTGCTAATCGACCTTGAGTAAAACTCAAAGTCCGACATCGGCAGAAGATAGAGAAAGGATGAGTAAGACTCCTATGCCTCACCCATAGGATCTCTAATGTATGCCATGCTATGTACTAGACCCGACATTGCATATCTTGTTAGTTTAACTAGCAGATATCAAAGTGATCCAGAGTGGATCATTGGACAGTGATCAAAAACATCCTTAAGTACTTGAGAAGAACTAAGGATATGGTTCTTTCTTATGGAGGTGATGAACACTCGTTGTTAGCAGTTACACCGATGCTAGTTGGAACACCGATCCAGATGATTCTAAATCACAATCGGATCGTATTTATTTTGAATGGTGCAGTGATTGGAGGAGTGCAAAGCAAAGCGTTGTGGCGAGATCTTCAACTGAATCGGAATACATGGCTGCTTCGGAAGCTTCACAAGAAGCGATATGGATGAAAGAGTTCATTACAGAGCTGGGTGTGGTTCCTAGTGCGCTGGACCCAATGTCTATCTACTGTGATAACATGGGCGCCATAGCCAATGCGCAAGAACCAAGGTCACACAAGAAGCTGAAGCACATCAAGCGGCGTTTTCACGCTATTCGAGAACATATCCAGGATGGGGATATAAATATTTGCAAAGTACACACATTTCTGAATGTGGCGGATCCGTTGACTAAACCTCTCCCGAGGGCAAAACATGACCAACACCAAACTGCCATGGGTGTTCGGTATATTACCATGTAATCTAGATTAGATGACTCTAGTGCAAGTGGGAGACTGTTGGAGATATGCCCTAGAGGCAATAATAAATGTAGTTATTATTATATCTTTGTGTTTATGATAAATGTTTACATTCATGCTATAATAGTATTAACAAGGAAACATTGATACTTGTGTGATTTGTAAACTTAATTTGAAGTCCCTAGTATAGCCTCTATACTTCACTAGCTTGTTGGTTGATTAA
The DNA here is from genome assembly GCA_030063025.1 of Avena longiglumis. Taxonomy (NCBI): domain Eukaryota; kingdom Viridiplantae; phylum Streptophyta; class Magnoliopsida; order Poales; family Poaceae; genus Avena; species Avena longiglumis. The sequence continues at coordinate 540,379,085 of CP125973.1, forward strand.
TGATTGTGGTTTCCCTATCATGAACATTGAGATGTTATCAACAACAAGATCATATCGTTAGGAGAATGATATGGTGGACATACTCCTATAGATAAGCGTAGCATAAAGATCAAGTCATTTCAATAGTTCAATTGCTATATGCTTTCTGATACATAGTAACCTAATTCCTTCGACCATGAGATCATGCATATCACCTTTAACGGATGGATGCTTTGATGACATCAAACACCACACCGTAACTGGGTGGCTATAAAGGTGGCATTGAGTGTTCGGAAAGTATTGGTTGAAACACATGGATCAAGAGTGGTATTTGTCCATCCATATGACAGATAGATATACTCTGGGCCCTCTCGATGGAATGTCATCCAATTAGCTTGCAAGCATGTGACTGGCTCACAAGGGATCACATATCACGGGAACGAGAAAAGATTACTTATCGGTAACGAGGTTGAACTAGGTATGCAGAGATGCCGACGATCATAACCTCGGATAAGTAAACTATCGTGAGACAAAGGGAAATTGGTATCGTATGTAAGTGGTTCATTCGATCGCAAAGTAATCGTAGAAATATGTGGGAGCCATATGAATTTCCAGATTCCTCTATTGGTTATTGTTCGGAGAAGTGTCTCGATCATGTCCGCATAATTCACGAACCGTAGGGAGACACACTTAAGGATTCGACGTTGTTTGAGTAGTTATGGTATCATGAGAAAGAGACCGAATGTTGTTCGGAGTCTCAGATGGGATCCGGGATATCACGAGGTGATCCGGAATGGTCCGGAGAATAAGATTCATATAAGGAAAGTCCCGTTTCGGAGTTCGGGAATGATTCCGGTGTTTTCATCGGGAATGTTCTAGAAGGTGCCGGAATGTCCGGCACTCCGGAGGGGAAGGGGTACATGAATGTGTCATTGCATTGGAATGATTGCATCATGTACTAAGTGTTCTCGCTGTTCCAAATAAAGGATTAAATTGAATCCCAAACTGAAAAGTCAAACGGCCAGTTTGAAAGTCAAGCAGCAAAACAGAAACCGAGGGAAACAAGCAAGAGGAGGTTGAAACCGACTTGGGGAGGAGTCCTCCTCCAAGCCGGGCGCACCACCTAGGCGAGTTGGGGAGGATTCCTCCCTCCCTTGGCCGCCTCCTCCACCTATAAGAGGAGGGCAGCGCCTCCTCCTAGACACACAAGTTCCTATCCTCTAATCTAAACCCTAGCCAAAGCCTCCGGTTAGAGCCGTTTGGTTTAGAGCTTCTAATTGCCCTAGCCTTGGTTTAGAGCCTTCTAATTGGTGTGTCTAATCCCTAGACCACTAATAGCTCTCTCATACTCCACCATACTCCCGGCCTAAGGCGAAGCCTGCAGGATCTCCTCTACTTAGGTACTGCCGTTGTCTAGGAATCGAGGAGAGTGCTACAACCTCCGCTGCCTTTGGAACAAGGGAGAGGAAGGTCTTCCGAGTAAATTTAACGCAGTGACCGATCATGGAAGCGCCGAACGCAGCGCTGGAAGGATCGTCTACACGATCTTGAGATCGGGAAGAGTACGAATACATCACCCACGAGAATCCGCTCTCGTTAAACACTTTGGAATCTTCGAGGGTAAGTTATTCCATCGACTCGTTGCTACAATCTAGTAGATAGATCTTGGCTTGTTTGTTTGTATGCGATAGAAAATTTTTGTTTTCCATGCTACGAACCCCTACAACATTGTACCACATCCTTCTGTAACCTTGGCAGAATATCTGGATTGATTACCTTCTGAGATATTGCATTGAGGAATGAACACAGCTTCACAATGGGTACTCGAACATTTTCCGGTAGAAGCCCCCTCAATGCAATCGGAAGCAACTGCGTCATAATCACGTGACAGTCATGAGACTTCAGGTTTTGGAACTTTTTCTCTGCCATATTTATTATCCCCTTTATATTATATGAGAAGCCCGACGACACCTTAATACTGTAAAGGACTTCAAAAAAGATTTCCTTCTCTGCTTTGGTAAGAGCATAGCTGGCACGACTTAAGTGACGCCCTTTATCCATCTTGTTATGTGTATGCATGTTCTTTGGGTCTTTCATAATTTGTTGGTCCTCCCGTGCTTCAGGTTTATATTTTTTCTTCCCATACACGCCTAGGAATCCTAGCAGGTTCACACAGAGATTCTTCGTCATGTGCATCACGTCGATTGAAGAGCGGACACGCAGGACCTTCCAATATGGCAGCTCCCAAAATATAGATTTCTTCTTCCACATGGGTGCGTGTCCTGTAGCGACGCTGCTCGAACTCGATTGACCGTCTGGACCCTTTCCAAAGATTACTTCTATGTCCTTGACCATACCAAATACATCATCACCGGAGGGAGTTCAGGCTTCTTCGGTGATCCGCCTCACCTTTGAAATGCTTGCCTTTCTTTCTTACGGATGATTGGTGGAAGAAATCATCGATTCGCCAGTACACAACCATCTTGCATTTATGCAAATATGTACCTTCGGTCTTATCTAAACAGTGGGTGCATGCCTTATATCCCTTGTTTGTGCATCACGAAAGGTTACTAAGAGCAGGCCAATCATTGATGGTTATGAATAACAACCCTCGTAGATCAAATGGCTCCTGTTTGTTCTCATCCCACGCACGTACACCTGGTTTGCCCCACAACTGTAAGAGTTCTTCAACTAATGGCCTAAGGTACACATCAATGTCGTTGCCCGGTTGCTTCGGGCCTTGGATGAGCACTGGCATCATAATGAACTTACGCTTCATGCACAACCAAGGACACAGGTTGTAGATACATAGAGTCACAGGCCAGGTGATGTGACTGCAGCTCTGCTCCCCAAAAGGATTCATGCCATCCGTAATAGTTTTTCAATGAAGGATCTTGGCGAAGCAGCTTACATATTAGGCATAAAGATTTATAGAGATAGATCGAAACGCCAAATATCATTGTCACAGAGTACATATTTGGACAAAGTTCTAAAGAGGTTTGGAATGGAAGATAGCAAGAAAGGGTTCTTGCCCATGTTGCCCAATACGACCTTGAGTAAAACTCAAAGTCCGATATCGGCAGAAGATAGAGAAAGGATGAGTAAGACTCCCTATGCCTCAGCCATAGGATCTCTAATGTATGTCATGCTATGTACTAGACCCGACATTGCATATGATGTTAGTTTGCCTAGCAGATATCAAAGTGATCCAGGAGTGGATCATTGGACAGCGGTCAAAAACATCCTTAAGTACTTGAGAAGAACTAAGGATATGGTTCTTTCTTATGGAGGTGATGAACAGCTCGTTGTTAATGGTTACACCGATGCTAGTTGGAACACCGATCCAGATGATTCTAAATCACAATCTGGATACGTATTTATTTTGAATGGTGCAGTAGTTAGCTGGAGAGTGCAAAGCAAAGCGTTGTGGCGAGATCTTCAACTGAATCGGAATACATGGCTGCTTCGGAGGCTTCACAAGAAGCGATATGGATGAAAGAGTTCATTACAGAGCTGAGTGTGGTTCCTAGTGCGCTGGACCCAATGTCTATCTACTGTGATAACATGGGCGCCATAGCCAATGCGCAAGAACCAAGGTCACACAAGAAGCTGAAGCATATCAAGCTACGTTTTCACGCTATTCGAGAACATATCCAGGATGGGGATATAAGGATTTGCAAAGTACACATAGATCTGAATGTGGCGGATCCGTTGACTAAACCTCTCCCGAGGGCAAAACATGACCAGCACCAAACTGCCATGGGTGTTCGGTATATTACCATGTAATCTAGATTAGATGACTCTAGTGCAAGTGGGACACTGTTGGAGATATGCCCTAGAGGCAATAATAAATGAAGTTATTATTATATCTTTGTGTTTATGATAAATGTTTACATTCATGCTATAATAGTATTAACAAGGAAACATTGATACTTGTGTGATTTGTAAACTTAATTTGAAGTCCCTAGTATAGCCTCTATACATCACTAGCTTGTTGGTTGATAAATGATTATGGTTTCCCTATCATGAACATTGAGATGTTATCAACAACAAGATCATATTATTAGGAGAATGATATGGTGGACATACTCCTATAGATAAGCGTAGCATAAAGATCAAGTCATTTTAATAGTTCAATTGCTATATGCTTTCTGATACATAGTAACCTAATTCCTTCGACCATGAGATCATGCATATCACCGTTACCGGATGGATGCTTTGATGACATCAAACACCACACCGAATGGCGGGTGGCTATAAAGGTGGCATTGAGTGTTCGGAAAGTATTGGTTGAAACACATGGATCAAGAGTGGGATTTGTCCATCCATATGACGGATAGATATACTCTGGGCCCTCTCGGTGGAATGTCATCCAATTAGCTTGCAAGCATGTGACTGGCTCACAAGGGATCACATATCACGGGAACGAGAAAAGAGTACTTATTGGTAACGAGGTTGAACTAGGTATGCAGAGATACCGACGATCATAACCTCGGATAAGTAAAGTATCGTGAGACAAAGGGAAATTGGTATCGTATGTAAGTGGTTCATTCGATCGCGAAGTAATCGTAGAAATATGTGGGAGCCATATGAATTTCCAGATTCCTCTATTGGTTATTGTTCGGAGAAGTGTCTCGATCATGTCCGCATAATTCACGAACCGTAGGGAGACACACTTAAGGATTCGACGTTGTTTGAGTATTTATGATGAGAAAGATACCGAATGTTGTTCGGAGTCTCGGATGGGATCCGGGATATCACGAGGAGATCCGGAATGGTCCGAAGAATAAGATTCATATAAGGAAAGTCCCATTTCGGAGTTCGGGAATGGTTCCGGTGTTTTCATCAGGAATGTTCTAGAAGGTTCCAGAATGTCCAAGACTCGGAGGAGGGTACATGAATGTGTCATTGTAAGTTGGAATGATTGCATCATGTACTAAGTGTCTTCGCTGTCCAAAATAAAGGGTTTATTCAAATCCTAAATTGAAAAGTCAAACGGCTAGTTTGAAAGTCAAACGGCAAGTTTTGGAAAGAGGAAAAGAGGACGAAGGTGAAACCGAGTTGGGGAGGGAGTCCTCCTCCCCAAGCCGGCGCACCACCCAAGCAGAGTTGGGGAGGGACTCCCCTCCCTCCCCCTTGGCCGCCGGTCCCTCCACCTATATAAGGAGGGGCAGGGCTCCCTCCTAGCACACAACAAGTCCCTCACCTCAAACCCTAGAAGCTGCAGCCCACCATAGCCGCCGCCACCCCCTAGGGTTTTTTCCCTAGCCAACGACTTGGGGGTCCCCGGAACCCTAGCCTCCAGCTCTAGCATCCCCTCCTTGGTGTGTCTAAACCCTAGAACACCGAGGAGCTCTCTCATACTCCACCATAATCGCTCCGGCTTAAGGCGAAGCCCTGCGAGATCTCCCCTCTACTTCCGGTACCACGCCGTTGTGCTGCCCGAATCGCGAGGAGAGTGCTACAACCTCCGTTGCCTGCTAGAACAAGGGAGAGGAAGGTCTTCGTCGAGTACCGAACGTGTGACCGACTGCGGGAGTGCTGCCAGAAAGCAGCGCCGGAAGGATCGTCTACGCGATCTTGAGATCGGGAAGAGTACGACTACATCACCCATGAGAATCCGCTCTCGTTAAACACTTTGAAATCTTCGAGGGTAAGTTATTCCATCGACTCGTTGCTACAATCTAGTAGATAGATCTTGGCTTGTTTGTTTGTATGCGATAGAAAATTTTTGTTTTCCATGCTACGAAACCCTACAAGGGTATCGAGCCGTGTCTATATGTAGATCTGTTGCACGAGTAGAACACAATGGTCATTGTGGGCGTTGATGCTTTTATTGTCGATTGCTTCTTGTGTACTTTGCATCTTGCGGTATGTTGGGATGAAGCGGCCCGGGCTAACCTTACATGACATCGTTCATGAGACTTGCTCCACGCTCGACATGCAACTTGTATTGCATAAGTGGCTTTGCGGGTGCCTATTTCTCCTAGCATAGTTAATATCCAATTTACAACGAGTGATCAACAATGCTAGTATCAATGTTGTGGTTCTTGTTCGTAAGTTAGAACGACACTTATTGAAAGCCCCAAACCACGTAAAATATGCAAAGAAAGTAGAGGCGTCTAACTTTGTTTTGCAGGGTTGTGCAGTGATGTGATATGGCCATGATTGTGATTATATTTGATGTATGCAATGTTCCTTATTGTAAGTTGGCAACCGGCAGGAGCCATATGGTTGTCCTTAATTTATGTTAAGACCCGCGTGTCTATTCAAAGTAGTTGCAATAGTTGAAGCCGGTGGACGACAACCATGGAGAATCGTCATTGACCTTGATGCAATGCCGGTGATGATGGAGATCATGTTCGTGCTTGAAGATGGAGATCGGAAGCACAAAGAAGAAAGGCCATATCATATCACATATTATGAATTGCATGTGATGTTAATCCTTTATGCATCTTGTATTGCTTAGTTGACGACGGTAGCATTATAAGATGATCCCTCATGCACATGAATTTCAAGTCATAAAGTATTCACCCTTAGTTAGCACCGTTGCTAAAGCTTGTTGTTTCGAAGCACCACGTGATGATCGGGTGTGTTAGATTTTGCAAGTGTATACAACGTGAGCAAGCCAGATTTGCTCATGCGGAAACTAAGGTTTGATCTTGACGAGCCTAGCATGTACAGACATGGTCTCGGAACACGGATCACCGAAAGGTAAAGCATGAATCATATAGTAGATATGATGAACATGTCGATTGTTCGCCATTGAAACTATGTCAACTCTCGTGATGATCGGTGTTGATGTAGTGGATTTGGTTCGTGTGATCACTAAAACAATGTGAGGGATGTTGTTTTGAGTGGGAGTTCACCTAGATTAACTTTATTATTAATTTGAACTCAATTTGTCATAAACTTAGTCTAAACTATTGCAAATATGTTGTAGATCAATGGCAGCCCCTAGCATCAATTTTAATGCGTTCCTAGAGAAAGAAAAGTTGAAAAACAATGGAAGCAACTTCGCGGATTGGTTCCGCAATTTGAGGATTGTCCTCACAGCTGGTAATTTGACCTATGTCTGGATGCACATTGGGTGACCCACTGCAGATGATGCTTCGATGAAGTAAAGAATGTTTACCTCGCTCGGAAGAATCAGTACTCCATAGTTCAGTGTGCTATCTTGTATGGTTTGGAATCGGAGCTTCAGAAAAGGTTTGAGAATTCAGACCCATATGATATTGTCGAGGATCTCAAATTTATCTTTGAGACTCATGCGGCAATTGAAAGTTATGAGGATTCTGAAAAGTTCTTTAACTGCAAGATGGAAGAGGGCAGCTCCGTCAGTGAGCATGTGCTTAAGATGTGCAGGCATAAACAAACTTCAAAGCTTGGGTATAGTGATTCCTAATGCTTTGGGGATTTACCGTGTCCTCCAATCACTACCACCAAGTTACAAGAACTTTGTGATGAACTACAACATGCAGAACATGAACAAGCAGTTGCCAAAACTGTTTGCTATGTTAAAGTCTGCAGAAGTCGAAATCAAGAAAGAGGACCAAGTGTTGTTGGTCAATAAGACCACCAAATTCAAGAAAGGCAAGTCTAAGTAGAAGGGACACTTCAAGAAGGGTGGTAAGAAAGTTACCACGCCGGCGAAGAAGGCCAAGGCTGGACCTAAGCCTGATACTGAGTGCTTTTCTTGCAAGGAGAAGGTCCTTTGAGCGGAATTGCCCAAAGTACTTGGCGGATTTGAAGCGGCAACATCAAGAAGAAAGGTATATCGATATACATGTTATTGATGTGTATCTCACTAGTACTCGTAGTAGTGCTCGGGTATTTAATCTTGGTTCGGTTGCTCATATTTGTAACTCAAAACAGTCTTTGCAGAATAAGCGGAAGCTAGCGAAGAACGAGGTGACGATGCGGCGTGGGAAAGCGGATCAAAGGTTGATGTGATCGCGGTGGCACGCTACCCCTTCATCTACCATCGGGATTAGTTTTATACTTAAATAATTGTTATTTGGTGCTGCGTTGAGCATGAACATTATATCGGGATCTTGTTTATTGCGAGGCGGTTACTTTTAAGTCCGAGAATAATGGTTGTTCGATTTATATGAGTAATATGTTTTATGCACATGCACCTTTGATAGATGGTCTATTCTTATTGAATCTCGATAGTGGAAATACACATATCAACAACATTGAGGCTAAACGTTTGAAATCAAGCGATAATTCGACCTATATCTCGCACTGTCGTCTTGGTCACATTGGAGTGAAGCGTGAAGAAACTCCATTCGATGGACTTCTTGAATCACTTGATTTGAATCACTTGATAGATCTGAAGCATGTCTGATGGGTAAAATGACTAAGACTCCATTTTCTGGTATGATGGAGCGAGCTACGGACTTATTAGAAATCATACATACCGATGTGTGTGGTCCAATGAGTGTAGCATCGCGCGGTGGTTATCGTTATGTTCTTACCTTCACGGATGATTTGAGTAGATATGGGTATATCTATTTCATGAAACATAAGTCCAAAAATTTCGAGAAGTTTAAGGAGTTTCAAGGTGAGGTAGAGAATCAACGTAACAAGAAGATTAAATTTCTATGTTCTGATCGTGGAGGTGAATATCTAAGTTACGAGTTTGGCGAGCATTTGAAGAAATGCGGAATACTTTCACAATTGACACCGCCGGGAACACCATAGCGTAATGGTGTGTCCGAACATCGTAATCGAACTCTATTACATATGGTTCGTTCTATGATGTCACTTACAGATTTACCGCTATCGTTTTGGGGTTATGCATTAGAAACAGCCGCATTCACTTTAAATAGGGCACCATCTAAATCCGTTGAAACGACACCGTATGAATTATGGTTTGGGAAGAAACCTAAATTGTCGTTCCTTAAAGTTTGGGGTGTCGAAGCCTATGTAAAGAAGTTACAGCCGGACAAGCTTGAACCCAAAGCGGAAAAATGCGTCTTCATAGGATACCCGAAGGAAACTATCGGGTATACCTTCTACCATAGATCCGAGGGCAAAATCTTCGTTGCCAAGAATGGATCCTTTCTGGAGAAGGAATTTCTCTCGAAAGAAGTGACTGGAAGGAAAGTAGAACTCGACGAGGTTGTTGAACCTTCTATCGAAATTGCGAGTAGCACAAGACACGGAAGAAGTTCTGTGGTGCTGCGCAATTAGAGGAAGCTAATGATGATGATCATGAAACTTCGGTTGAAGTTGCTACAGAGCCTCGGAGGTCAACGAGAACTCGTACCACTCCAGATTGGTATGATCCCGTTATGAGTGTCATGTTGGTGGACAACACCGATGACCCTGAGACATATGAGGAAGCAATGATGAGCCCAGATTCCAATAAATGGCAAGAAGCCATGAAATCCGAGATTGGATCCATGTACGAAAACCAAGTATGGACCTTGGTGGACTTACCAGATGGCCGGAAGGCTGTCGATAACAAATGGATCTTCAAGAAGAAAACAGATGTTGATGGTAATGTTACTGTCTATAAAGCTCGACTTGTCGCAAAAGGGTTTCGACAAATTCAAGGAGTTGACTACGATGAGACTTTCTCACCAGTAGCGAAGCTAAAGTCTGTGAGGATTATGTTAGCAATCGATGTATATTATGATTATGAGATATGGCAGATGGATGTCAAAACAGCAATCCTCAATGGAGATATTGATGAAGAGTTGTATATGATGCAACCCAAAGGTTTTGTCGATCCTAAAGATGCTAAAAAGGTATGCAAACTTCAACGGTCCTTTTATGGATTGAAGCAAGCATCCCGAAGTTGGAATCAACGTTTTGATAAGGTGATCAAAAGTTTTGGTTTTATACAAACTTATGGAGAAGCTTGTATTTACAAGAAAGTGAGTGGGAGCTATGTAGCATTCTTAATACTATATGTGGATGACATATTATTGATTGGGAATGATGTAGACCTTCTTAATAGTGTCAAGGAATATTTGAATAATAGTTTTTCAATGAAGGATCTTGGCGAAGCAGCTTACATATTAGGCATAAAGATTTATAGAGATAGATCTAAACGCCAAATATCATTGTCACAGAGTACATATTTGGACAAAGTTCTAAAGAGGTTTGGAATGGAAGATAGCAAGAAAGGGTTCTTGCCCATGTTGCTCAATCGACCTTGAGTAAAACTCAAAGTCCGACATCGGAGAAGATAGAGAAAGGATGAGTAAGACTCCTATGCCTCAGCCATAGGATCTCTAATGTATGCCATGCTATGTACTAGACCCGACATTGCATATCTTTAGTTTGACTAGCAGATATCAAAGTGATCCGAGTGGATCATTGGACAGTAAAAACATCCTTAAGTACTTGAGAAGAACTAAGGATATGGTTCTTTCTTATGGAGGTGATGAACATCTCGTTGTTAATGGTTACACCGATGCTAGTTGGAACACCGATCCAGATGATTCTAAATCACAATCTGGATACGTATTTATTTTGAATGGTGCAGCAGTTAGCTGGAGGAGTGCAAAGCAAAGCGTTGTGGCGAGATCTTCAACTGAATCGGAATACATGGCTGCTTCGGAGGCTTCACAAGAAGCGATATGGATGAAAGAGTTCATTACAGAGCTGGGTGTGGTTCCTAGTGCGCTGGACCCAATTTCTATCTACTGTGATAACATGGGCGCCATAGCCAATGCGCAAGAACCAAGGTCACACAAGAAGCTAAAGCATATCAAGCTACGTTTTCACGCTATTCGAGAACATATCCAGGATGGGGATATAAGGATTTTCAAAGTACACAGGCTCAGGACCCTACTCCTGCTTCTCTGCTCTTGATTTATGAAGAACCCAAGGATACTGGAGTGCCTTGATGGCGTTGGTGCGCAGATGCAATCTGACGGGTGTATATGTTAGGGTTTTAGATGTTCTTCTCGATGTTCCCTCCTGGCCTTTATACGGGGAGGCCAGGTCTCAGGATAAAGGCCGGGTCGATTACAAGTTAGGGTTTCTCCCTTCAAATCTTCTATCTTAAGCTAGATGTATCCTCCAAGGAGAAGCATCCTTCATGGGCTTGGGCCACCTGAATCCCGCCGGGCTTCGTCATTAGTTACAGATTGTCACATGGGATCCTGCTGGGTCAAACCGGATAGGCCAATCTTGGGTACCCGCAGGTCATACCCATGCCAATTACGATGATTTGTCCAAGCTTTGGAGGAATGAATCCGGAGAGATCAATGCAAGACAATGATAAAGTGTAGCGGCCATGAGGGCACTTGCATATGGTTGTTCGGCCGATGACGTTGATGACTATATTCGCATTGGGGAGGATACAATTTGGAGGTTGTGAAGAGGTTTTCAAAAGCTGTGATCAATATCTTCAGTCTAGAGTACTTTAGGGCACCCAATGAACAAGATACCGAGAGAGTTCTTGCTGAGAATGAAACGAGATGGTGGCTTGGGATGTTTGGTTCAATTGATCGTATTCACTGGAGCTAGAAGAATTATCTAGATGCTTGGAAAGGTCGATGCAAAGGCCACTGCAAAGATGCAACAATCATCCTTGATATAGTTGCATCAAATGATCTATGGATATGCTATTCATTTTTTGGATTTCTAGCTCTCTTAATGATCTGGATGTGCTATCGAGGTAACCACTATTCTCAAGATTTATCAAGGGTGAAGCTCCTCCTTGCAAATATGAGATCGAAGTCCACGAGTACTCAATGGCTTACTATCTTACTGACGGGATCTATCCTCCATGGTCTATATTTGTAAAGACAATCCCGCAACATCTTGCAAATAATCCGAAGAAATCACACTTCGCAACAGTGCAAGAGGCGGGAAGAAAATATGTGCAGAGATTTGGTGCTTCAGAAGGACTTTGACATTGTTCGTGGACCTACCGAGTATTGGAAAGCGCAGGTCCTATGGCAGATAATGGCATGTTGCATCATTTTGCATAACATGATCACTGAAGATGAGAGAGACATGCCGGAGAACTATAGGTACATTTCAAATGGAGACCCTATTTTTTGACATGGAGACCCTGTTGAGCCTGAGCATGATACAAATATGATCAACCAGTTCCTCGAAATGCACCGAAGCATTGAGAAAAATGATACACATAATCATCCACAAGACGATCTTGTTGAGTATCACTGGCGCGTCCACGAAAATTAGTTATGTTTTATCATTTATTTGATTTCGAACAATTTGATTTATTATATTTGTTAATTTAGTTTGTAGTAATGAATAATTTGATTCATTACATTTATTACTTCAGTTTGTAATATTGAATAATTCGATTTATTACATTTAATTTAATTTGTAATATTGATACTTTGGTTAAAATGATTTGATTTGCAAAAAAAAGTTTAGTCTTCTAAGTTTTTGGGATCGTTTCTGCGGCGCAAAACTTAGAGGAGCAAATATAGGAAGTTAATGTATAGGGAGGCTTTTATTTCTCTAAGTTTTTAGGGATCGGTTGGAGATGCTCTCTTATACTATTAAGAAAATGCCCCTAGTTTTCGAAAGTCGATTGATGAGCGACTAGGCTCTTCTCGTCGACCCATCACGAATGAACTTTGTAATGCCACATGTCACATGAAATGATACACAAGTTTGAATTATATGCACTGATTTCACATTATATCTTCACATTGCGTAGACAACTCATCATGAGACTCATCAGCTATGGAAATCCTAGCTTCCAACAGGTGATTAATCCTGTCAGCGTTTGCCGGCGGGGCTCGTGGAGAAGGGACTCAGTCTGGTTGGAACAAGGGTGATAAAACAGTCAATCAAAAGAGAAAATTGTCCATGAGTAGAGATAAATCTACGAATTTGGTAAATTAGATGACACAACGTGGGTGTCCACTCTCTCGCTCTCACTCCCGAACCACTCAAGCAAACGGTCGAACCATAAACATTTAGCCAGCACCACCTATAATAATTGGTCCTATTGTTAGCAATTTGTGTTGGCACTAAGCCATGTCAGTGCGTGGCTAGTACGTGTATCGTGTTCGTGTTCGTCGTGTAGGTGCAGGTTGAGTCGGAGGCCGTTTGTGATCTGTTGGACGCCAGCCGCGTTGAGCGCGTAGGAGCGCGTCATGTGCGCAGCCTGGGCAAGCGGATCACAGGAGCGTGTTGACCGAGTGAGCTACATACAAGCTGGAGGTCATGCGGAGCGGGTCGTGCGTGCGACCGGAGCGTATGGATCAAGCTGCATGTGTACGTGTGTTAGTGGCCAGTCTGGTGGCCGGGTCTCGCGTGCGTGCGTGTGTTAGTGTGCGTGATACTGGCTATATAAGCCTCCCTGTACTGCTTGTATGATCTGAGCCAGCAGAATAGAGGATTCGGGCGTTCGAGCGCCAGCGGCGCGTGCACCGGCCTGGAAAAATCTGCTGTCTCCACTTAGCGTCTTCTTCTATCTTCGTCTGTGCGAGAGAGAGAGGACAGCGGCGTTTGTCGCCGGAGGGCTGGTTCGGCGTGTGTCGCCGAGGCCAGCCCCAACATGTGGTATCAGAGCCTTCATGGCCGAGGCCGTGGAGCATGCCATGCCATGCGTGCGGGAGCAGGACCGCGCCTGCGTGGTGGCGCGAGAGGCTGCGGCGTGGCTCGGCGGTGTGGAGGAGAAGCCATTCGTGCGGCGGGTGAGGCAGCTCGGCGGCCACGTTGCGCGAAGCGCGGCATGTGCGTGAGCCGAGGGGCGGCGGATCACGGAGGAGAACGCGTCCAGCGGAGCGCAGGACGGCCGCGTCGATCACGTCAGTGCGTGATCATGTGCGCGAGCCGGGGCGTGCAGGGCGTGGCGTCATGGAGGAGCTCGGCATGTGTCGCTGAGGAGCTCGGTGGCGGAGTCGGCTTGTGTCGAGAAGCTCGGCGTCGTCGCCGAGGAGCTCGGCGTGTCGCCAATGGAGAAGAATCTCGGCGTCGATCGCCGAGGAAGAACATGAAGGCATCGTCGGGCGAAGGTGGAGGCCGTTGCGGCGAAGCCGGCGTCGACGACGAGCCAGCCCTCCTGTAGGTCATGGCTTAGGGGAGATTGTTGGCACTAAGCCATGTCGGTCGTGGCTTACGTGTATCGTGTTCGTGTTAAATCGTGTAGGTGCAGGTTGAGTCGGAGGCCGTTTGTGATCTGTTGGGCCAGCGCGTTGAGCGCGTGAGCGTCATGTGCGCAGCCTGGGCAAGCGGATCACAGGGCGTGTTGACCGAGTGAGCTACATACAAGCTGGAGGTCATGCGGGCGGAGTGATGCGTCGCGGCGGGCGTATGGATCAAGCTGCATGTGTACGTGTGTTAGTGGCCAGTCTGGTGGCGGGTCTCGCGTGCGTGCGTGTGTTAGTGTGCGTGATACGCGGCTATATAAGCCTCCTCTGCTTGTATGATCGAGCCAGCAGAATAGAGGATTGGCGTTCGGCGCCAGCGGCGTTCGTGCACCGGCCTGGAAAAATCTCTGTCTCCACTTAGCGTCTTCTTCTATCTTCGTTGCGAGAGAGGACAGCGGCGTTTGTCGCCGGAGGGCTGGTTGGCGTGTGTCGCCGAGGCCAGCCCCAACATGTGGTATCGAGCCTTCATGGCCGAGGCCGTGGAGCATGCCATGCCATGCGTGCGAGCGCGGCGCGCATCGGACCTGCGTGGTGGCGCAGAGGCTGCGGTGGCGGCGTGGCTCGGCAGTGTGGAGAAGCCATTCGTGCGGCGGGTGAGGCAGCTCGGCGGCCACGTTGCTTGCGCCGAAGCGCATGTCGTGCGTGAGCCGAGGCGTCGGATCACGGAGGAGAACGCGTCAGCGGAGCGCAGACGGCCGCGTCGATCACGTCGATGCGTGATCATGTGCGCGAGCCGGGCGTGCAGGCGTGGCGTCATGGAGGAGCTCGGCATGTGTCGCCGAGGAGCTCGGTGGCGGTCGGCTTGTGTCGTCGAAGCTTCGGCGTCGCCGAGGAGCTCGGCGTGTGTCGCCAATGGAGAAGAATCTCGGCGTGCGATCGTCGAGGAAGAACATGAAGGCATCGTCGGGCGAAGGTGGAGGCCGTTGCAGCGAAGCCGGCGTCGACGACGAGCCAGCCCTCCCGTAGGTCATGGCTTAGGGGAGATTGTTGGCACTAAGCCATGTCGGTCGTGGCTAGTACGTGTATCGTGTTCGTGTTTCGTGTAGGTGCAGGTTGAGTCGGAGGCCGTTTGTGATCTGTTGGGCCGCCGCGTTGAGCGCGTAGGAGCGCGTCATGTGCGCAGCCTGGGCAAGCGGATCACAGAGGCGTGTTGACGAGTGAGCTACATACAAGCTGGAGGTCATGCGGAGCGGGTCGTGCGTGCGGCCGGGCGTATGGATCAAGCTGCATGTACGTGTGTTAGTGGCCAGTCGGTGGCGGGTCTCGCGTCGTGCGTGTTAGTGTGCGTGATACTGGCTATATAAGCCTCCTGTCTGCTTGTATGATCCGAGCCAGCAGAATAGAGGATTGGGCGTTCGGCGCCATGGCGGCGTCGTGCACCGGCACGGAAAAATCTGCTGTCTCCACTTAGCGTCTTCTTCTATCTTCGATGCGAGAGAGAGGACAGCGGCGTTGTCGCCGGAGGGCTGGTTCGGCGTGTGTCGCCGAGGCCAGCCCCAACATGTGGTATCGAGCCTTCATGGCTCGAGGCCGTGGAGCATGGCCATGCCATGCGTGCGGAAGCCGGCGCATCGGACCTGCGTGGTGGCGCAGAGGCTGCGGTGGCCGGCGTGGCTCGGCGATGTGGAGGAGAAGCCATTCGTGCGGCGGGTGAGGCAGCTCGGCGGCACGCGTTGCTTGCGCCGAGCGCGGCATGTGCGTGAGCCGAGCGGCGGATCACGGAGGAGAACGCGTCAATGAGCGCAGACGGCCCGCGTCGATCACGCGTCGATGCGTGATCATGTGCGCGAGCCGGGCGTGCAGGCGTGGCGTCATGGAGGAGCTTCGGCATGTGTCGCCGAGGAGCTCGGTGGCGGAGTCGGCTTGTGTCGAAGCTCGGCGTCGTCGCCGAGGAGCTCGGCGTGTCGCCAATGGAGAAGAATCTCGCGCGATCGTCGAGGAAGAACATGAAGGCATCGTCGGGCGAAGGTGGAGGCCGTTGCAGCGCGGCGTCGACGACGAGCCAGCCCTCCCAGAGGTCATGGCTTAGGGGAGATTGTTGGCACTAAGCCATGTCGCGTGGCTAGTACGTGTATCGTGTTCGTGTTCGTGTAGGTGCAGGTTGAGTCGGAGGCCGTTTGTGATCTGTTGGGCGCCCGCGTTGGCGCGTAGGAGCGCGTCATGTGCGCCTGGGCAAGCGGATCACGGAGCGTGTTGACCGAGTGAGCTACATACAAGCTGGAGGTCATGCGGAGCGGGTCGTGCGGCGGCCGGGCGTATGGATCAAGCTGCATGTGTACGTGTGTTAGTGGCCAGTCTGGTGGCGGGTCTCGCGTCGCGTCGTGTGTTAGTGTGCGTGATACGCTATATAAGCCTCCCTACTGCTTGTATGATCTGAGCCAGCAGAATAGAGGATTCGGCGTTCGGCGCCAGCGGCCGCGTTCGTGCACCGGCACGGAAAAATCTGCTGTCTCCACTTAGCGTCTTCTTCTTCGCTCATGCGAGAGAGAGGACAGCGGCGTTGTCGCCGGAGGGCTGGTTGGCGTGTGTCGCCGAGGCCAGCCCCAACATGTGGTATCGAGCCTTCATGGCCTGAGGCGTGGAGCATGCCATGCCATGCGTGCGGGCGCGCGGCCGGACCTGCGTGGTGGCGCGAAGGCTGCGGTGGCGTGGCGTCGGCAGTGGAGGAGAAGCCATTCGTGCGGCGGGTGAGGCAGCTCGGCGGCCACGCTTGCTGCGCCAGGCGCGGCATGTGCGTGAGCCGGCGGCGGATCACGGAGGAGAACGCGTCAGCGGCGCAGGGCGGCCGCGTCGATCACGTCGATGCGTGATCATGTGCGCGAGCCGGCAGGCGTGGCGTCATGGAGGAGCTCGGCATGTGTTTGAGGAGCTCGTGGCGGAGTCGGCTTGTGTCGTCGAGAAGCTCGGCGTGCGTCGCCGAGGAGCTCGGCGTGTCGCCAATGGAGAAGAATCTCGGCGTCGATCGTCGAGGAAGAACATGAAGGCATCGTCGGGCGAAGGTGGAGGCCGTTGCGGCGAAGCCGGCGTCGACGAGCCAGCCCTCCTGTAGGTCATGGCTTAGGGGAGATTGTTGGCACTAAGCCATGTCGTGCGTGGCTAATACGTGTATCGTGTTCGTGTTCGCCGTAGGTGCAGGTTGAGTCGGAGGCCGTTTGTGATCTGTTGGGCGCCAGCGTTGAGCGTAGGAGCGCGTCATGTGCGCAGCCTGGCAAGCGGATCACAGAGGCGTGTTGACCGAGTGAGCTACATACAAGCTGGAGGTCATGCGGGCGTCGTCGCGTGCGGCGGGCGTATGGATCAAGCTGCATGTGTACGTGTGTTAGTGTCCAGTCTGGTGGCCGGGTCTCGCGTGCGTGCGTGTGTTAGTGTGCGTGATACTTGCTATATAAGCCTCCCTGTACTGTTTGTATGATCTGAGCCAGCTGAATAGAGGATTCGGGCGTTCGAGCGCCCCCGGCGGCGTTCGTGCGCCGGCCTGGAAAAATCTGCTGTCTCCACTTAGCGTCTTCTTCTATCTTCGTCTGTGCGAGAGAGAGAGGACAGCGGCGTTTGTCGCCGGAGGGCTGGTTCGGCGTGTGTCGCCGAGGCCAGCCCCAACATGTGGTATCAGAGCCTTCATGGCCTGAGGCCGTGGAGCATGGCCATGCCATGCGTGCGGGAGCGCGGCGGCCGCAGCGGACCTGCGTGGTGGCGCAGAGGCTGCGGTGGCGCGGCGTGGCTCGGCAGTGTGGAGGAGAAGCCATTCGTGCGGCGGGTGAGGCAGCTCGAGCGGCCACGTTTGCTTGCGCCAGGGCGCGGCATGTGCGTGAGCCGAGGGGCGTGCGGATCACCGGAGGAGAACGCGTCCAGCGGAGCGCAGGACGGCCGCGTCGATCACGTCAGTGCGTGATCATGTGCGCGAGCCGGGGCGTGCAGGGCGTGGCGTCATGGAGGAGCTCGGCATGTGTCGCTGAGGAGCTCGGTGGCGGAGTCGGCTTGTGTCGTCGAGAAGCTCGGCGTGCGTCGCCGAGGAGCTCGACGTGTGTCGCCAATGGAGAAGAATCTCGGCGTGCGATCGTCGAGGAAGAACATGAAGGCATCGTCGGGCGAAGGTGGAGGCCGTTGCAGCGGCGAAGCCGACGTCGACGACGAGCCAGCCCTCCTGTAGGTCATGGCTTAGGGGGAGATTGTTGGCACTAAGCCATGTCAGTGCGTGGCTAGTACGTGTATCGTGTTCGTGTTCGTCGTGTAGGTGCAGGTTGAGTCGGAGGCCGTTTGTGATCTGTTGGACGCCAGCCGCGTTGAGCGCGTAGGAGCGCGTCATGTGCGCAGCCTGGGCAAGCGGATCACAGGAGCGTGTTGACCGAGTGAGCTACATACAAGCTGGAGGTCATGCGGAGCGGGTCGTGCGTGCGGCCGGAGCGTATGGATCAAGCTGCATGTGTACGTGTGTTAGTGTCCAGTCTGGTGGCGGGTCTCGCGTGCGGCGTGTGTTAGTGTGCGTGATACTTGCTATATAAGCCTCCTGTACTGTTTGTATGATCTGAGCCAGCTGAATAGAGGATTCGGGCGTTCGGCGCCCGCGGCGTTCGCGCCTGGAAAATCTGCTGTCTCCACTTAGCGTCTTCTTCTATCTTCGCATGCGAGAGAGAGGACAGCGGCGTTGTCGCAGGAGGCTGGTTCGGCGTGTGTCGCCGAGGCCAGCCCCAACATGTGGTATCAGAGCCTTCATGGCCTGAGGCCGCGGAGCATGGCCATGCCATGCGTGCGGGAGCGCGGCGGCCGCAGCGGACCTGCGTGGTGGCGCAGAGGCTGCGGCGGCGGCGTGCTTCGGCAGTGTGGAGGAGAAGCCATTCGTGCGGCGGGTGAGGCAGCTCGGCGCCACGTTTGCTGCGCCAGCGCGGCATGTGCGTGAGCCGAGGGGCGTGCGGATCACCGGAGGAGAACGCGTCCAGCGGAGCGCAGGACGGCCGCGTCGATCACGTCAGTGCGTGATCATGTGCGCGAGCCGGGGCGTGCAGGGCGTGGCGTCATGGAGGAGCTCGGCATGTGTCGCTGAGGAGCTCGGTGGCGGAGTCGGCTTGTGTCGTCGAAGCTCGGCGTCGTCGCCGAGGAGCTCGGCGTGTCAATGGAGAAGAAGCTCGGCGTGCGATCGTCGAGGAAGAACATGAAGGCATCGTCGGGCGAAGGTGGAGGCCGTTGCAGCGGCGAAGCCGACGTCGACGACGAGCCAGCCCTCCTGTAGGTCATGGCTTAGGGGGAGATTGTTGGCACTAAGCCATGTCAGTGCGTGGCTAGTACGTGTATCGTGTTCGTGTTCGTCGTGTAGGTGCAGGTTGAGTCGGAGGCCGTTTGTGATCTGTTGGACGCCAGCCGCGTTGAGCGCGTAGGAGCGCGTCATGTGCGCAGCCTGGGCAAGCGGATCACAGGAGCGTGTTGACCGAGTGAGCTACATACAAGCTGGAGGTCATGCGGAGCGGGTCGTGCGTGCGGCCGGAGCGTATGGATCAAGCTGCATGTGTACGTGTGTTAGTGTCCAGTCTGGTGGCCGGGTCTCGCGTGCGTGCGTGTGTTAGTGTGCGTGATACTTGCTATATAAGCCTCCCTGTACTGTTTGTATGATCTGAGCCAGCTGAATAGAGGATTCGGGCGTTCGAGCGCCCCCGGCGGCGTTCGTGCGCCGGCCTGGAAAAATCTGCTGTCTCCACTTAGCGTCTTCTTCTATCTTCGTCTGTGCGAGAGAGAGAGGACAGCGGCGTTTGTCGCAGGAGGGCTGGTTCGGCGTGTGTCGCCGAGGCCAGCCCCAACAATTTGCTCATCCATCGGAATATGTGTGTCTCATGGTTCCACCCGTCAACATTTTACAGTCCCACTCATGTCAAAACCTCAGCCTATTAATGGTCAAATGCCTTGATTCCATAGAAATGCTCCGTACGTGTGAGTATCCGCAGGGCTATAATGGATGGAGGAGGGGAAAGTGAGTAAAGCTAATATAGCAACTATGGGCAAAACTGAGTAGTATTAGGCGAAGTGGGGCTCGGAAACAGAAAACCCTAAACTAAATAACCAACAAAAGTAAAAAAAAAAACACAACAAGGACGTTAGCATCTTCGTTCTGAATGAAACAACAAAATGTACAACACCAGGGATGATCATCTCTCTGAAACACTAAGAGAATAATAGGGTGAAGTACCATATTAAAATAAAAACCATTTCACAACAGGGCCACAACTAAAAATCCATCTTAACTTGCTGCTTGGATCCGGTGAGCCGATGAGCCAGAAAAAGTGGCTCAAGTAAGTGTCGAATTGCACTGCACACAATCAAATAGTAGTACTACTTAGGCTTTAGCACATGGAAGGTACATAAGGGTGAAGATGAATGAAGCGAAGAGAAAAAGAACTGTCCGACATTGTTAGGGGTCTCGAATGAGCAAAACCTCGGGCTTTTTAGGATGGTCACTCGCAGCTTCTTGCCATCTAGTTTTTATAGTATCCCCTACCTGGAGATGGAGCGCGACTTCCTTGAGTTTCGCCATGTGTGTGATCTCGATGCCAGGTGTTCCAGGCATAACAAGCAGATCTTTACAGAGGATATGAAGTGACACAAGATTGAGCAGCGCGCCGTCTTGGATCGTTATGTCCAGCGCCGGCACGCTCACGAGAGATATCCGCCCAATGCTTTTGAGGTGCGCAGGTAGTATCTCGATGCGCCCAAGGTTATCTTCAATAAGCTTGAGATACTTGAGGACCCCCAACAAGCTCAGCCCTTGAAGAATATCCGCCCAGCTCAGCTTAGTGGACCAAAGACATAGCTCCTCGATAGCACTCAGCTGTTCAACAAACTGAGGGAACTGCCTCAGGTTGCCACGCAGCTTAAGAGAGGCCAGTCTGCCTTTAACCGGGGTTATAGTATTACTAACGAATTGCCCCCACTTTCCAAAGTCGATCGAGAGAGACCGACCAGGCTCTTCGTCGACCCCATCACGAATGAACTTGGTAATGGCACACGAAATGACACGCAGGTTCGACTTACTTGCGCTAGATTTGCACCATATCTTCACCTTCCGCAGACGCCTCATGAGACTCATCAGCTGTGGAAATCCTAGCGTCCAGCCGGTGACAAACCCTGCCAGAGTTTGCAGCAAACTCTTATCTCTCAGGAACCTCTCTAGATCTGACCTTACAAATCCCAAGATGGGAACGGACAAGGTATCTCTGACAGAGAGCTCAAACTTGCCGAGGAGGTGCTTTAGCTTAGGCAGAAGGAGCACTTCTTTGTACACGGTCACTGTTTCTGTTTCTGATCCACTCAGGTCCAGTGTCTCCAACCTTTCCAGGTCCCCGATCTTCCTGGTTATGCAGCTAATGCTGCCCGGATTGATACTCAGGTATTTCATCAGCACCTGGTCGCAGATATCTCTGAGATGTCCTTCTCTCAGGTGAGCACACTCTTTCAGATCCAACACTCGCAACACTTTATACTTGGCAAACTCTAGCACATCTTCATAGCTTGCCAGGCTCGTCGCCCCGGCAGCAGGAAACACCGCCAGTGTCCGGAGACGAGGTAAATCAGCAGGCAAACTCAGCAGCTCGCCATTTGCACACGGATGCACAGTCAGCCTGCGGGCGGATTCAGCAGCCTCCAATAATTGGGCCGCGCCGTCGCAGAGCAGCAGTATGAAATTCTCGGACATTGACCACTGGGAGATGTAGCGGAGCATCTCGTCGGTACGCTGGCATCTCTTCACCTTCCCATTGTTGCTTCTCTCGATAAAATTGAAGATGCTTTTGCTGATGAGGATGTCCAGATTCTCTGCTGCATTCTTCTCTCCTTCTACTAGTCCTTCAGCTACCCATAGCCTTATCAGCGGTTTCGCCCTCACATGGTGATCTCGAGGGAACAAGCACAGATACAGCAAGCAGTTGAGGTTACTTACAAGCCAAACCTGCCAGCTCTTGTCGCCAAGAAGATCTTTGAGCTCTGCGGGGGCAGCAGCATGCCCATGCCCATACCCATGTGATGAAGAGGCCGCCGGCGCCGTTTCATCAGGGAACCTATACCTCCTGATCCGGTCGGTTGTGTCAATTGACCTACGCCTGAGCGCAGCAATCTTGTTGGCAAAATCTTCCGGGGTCGTCTTGTTGGCGTCGAAGCAGTCTATGCAGTCTTCGATGTCATATGCCAAGCACCTCAGTTGGGCGATCCAAACTATCTGCAAGCAACTGATATGCCCACCATTATTATTGGAAGCAAGTCGTTGGATGATGGCAGCTTGGATCGAGGTGAGCTCGTCTTTGATGAACGTGGCATCCGTGTTTGGCTGTCCCCTTAGTTTACTTATCACCGTGCAGAGCTTTGATGTGGCGACACCAGCCACCGCGCTAAATGCGGCTATACCAAACTCCATCGATGCTCCTCCTCTCTACATCAGCTAGCACGCATGGCGAAGTGGTGGGGTTAGTGTTGCTTCAAGTGTTCCTCCCTACTAGTCCCTAGATCGAAATACACATCATTTTGTAGTACAAGAAGAACGCCGGGAAGGCCCTAAAACTTACAAGGATGCAAACCAGTACATGAGCAATACTGCTACGCTAGCCTAGGCAGAAACAACACAAAAACAGAGCTCTGATCGACCCAAGAACAATGAAGAAAATATTCGAAACTAAGATCACAAGCAGAGTTTTAACATCAGCACAACAAATTTAGAAATGAAAATATGCATATAACATAAGCCTCGAGGCAAAGTATGTATACCTAGAATAAGAATTATGCATACAAGACAAGTCTCATTAAGGAAAAGTATATCTATAATAGAAAATACTATAGTATATGCCAACATGAATAGCCATATATAACATACTTTTCTTCATGTCAAGAACTAATTTATATGCATGGGTGATATTTAGAGCATTGAAAAGGAGAAAGAGATGGACTCTCTTGACATGTTTTCCCGTATTTTTAACCTCATAATTGATGTGTTTTTGCCTTCTAGTAAAAAAATACAACTTAAAACAAGGACTCTGCGTAGAACCATATATGGTTGCTTCAAGTGAAAAGGGAGAGGGGGGACAATACCTAATCCTGTAGCGGAGGATTTCTCAAGGGCTTCAGGCTTGTTCTCCTCTCGGCTGCAAATGTCTTTGATGGTTTCGACTGGACATGGACCAAGACGTTAACATATATCGATCGACAACTAGGGGCTTTCATCAACAACCAAAAAAAAAACGGCAATTATGGGTCGTTCTTTGTGAAGACAGTTGTACATTGTGAGATGGCACCAGTAGCCGTATCTTACGACAGATAAGTCACATAGTTATACTATACGGAGTATATGCTTGTCGCAATTTATAATTTGACAGTTGAGCGTACTAATTAGCATCAGAGATGGAATAACGCGTGCTGCAGTAGTGCGTAAGGTCATGTGGTCGGCTACCACTTGACACCATCTCAATTATCTTACTCTGCAACTTTCAGCATTTTGTACAGAGTGTAAGAGAAGACTTGGATATATGCCTAAATACATGGACGAGAGGGCATAATTTCGTGGTAGCCAACTACACAAGTTTTTTTTCCCGGAGAAATAGACATGTTTTACATTACTAAAAGCATGATTTCTGTCTCGAGGTCTACGCTTGCTCGAAATTGTATGGCTGGATCATACATCCATATCCTACCTTTCCAACAGAAGACTAGTCGCCAGGCAACTGACAGAGTCAGCTTCTGCCCCACGTCCACATCAATTCTCTAATCTGTAGCGGTCAGACCCGCGTACCAACAGCTACATATAAGGGAACGCATAAATCATACGAATTGAGAAGTACCGAATGGCAGTGGCGAAGCTAGGATTTTTATATTGAATATTTGGAGTAAAAAATCCAACACATTGATATATTATATATGCGTACACAATAGCAAGAACATAACTAAAAATTGTTCATAGTAGTGCCAATACGTTCCAAAAATTAAATTACATTAGAAGAACAATGAAAACAAATTATTTAACTCTGCGATTTTCCTTATGAAAGCGAGCAATGATATCATCATTCTCAAGATTTATCAAGGGTGAAGCTCCTCCTTGCAAATATGAGATCGAAGTCCACGAGTACTCAATGGCTTACTATCTTACTGACGGGATCTATCCTCCATGGTCTATATTTGTAAAGACAATCCCGCAACATCTTGCAAATAATCCGAAGAAATCACACTTCGCAACAGTGCAAGAGGCGGGAAGAAAATATGTGGAGAGAGATTTCGGTGTGCTTCAGAAGGACTTTGACATTGTTCGTGGACCTACCGAGTATTGGAAAGCGCAGGTCCTATGGCAGATAATGGCATGTTGCATCATTTTGCATAACATGATCACTGAAGATGAGAGAGACATGCCGGAGAACTATAGGTACATTTCAAATGGAGACCCTATTTTTTGACATGGAGACCCTGTTGAGCCTGAGCATGATACAAATATGATCAACCAGTTCCTCGAAATGCACCGAAGCATTGAGAAAAATGATACACATAATCATCCACAAGACGATCTTGTTGAGTATCACTGGCGCGTCCACGAAAATTAGTTATGTTTTATCATTTATTTGATTTCGAACAATTTGATTTATTATATTTGTTAATTTAGTTTGTAGTAATGAATAATTTGATTCATTACATTTATTACTTCAGTTTGTAATATTGAATAATTCGATTTATTACATTTAATTTAATTTGTAATATTGATACTTTGGTTAAAATGATTTGATTTGCAAAAAAAAGTTTAGTCTTCTAAGTTTTTGGGATCGTTTCTGCGGCGCAAAACTTAGAGGAGCAAATATAGGAAGTTAATGTATAGGGAGGCTTTTATTTCTCTAAGTTTTTAGGGATCGGTTGGAGATGCTCTCTTATACTATTAAGAAAATGCCCCTAGTTTTCGAAAGTCGATTGACAGAGAGCGACTAGGCTCTTCTCGTCGACCCATCACGAATGAACTTTGTAATGCCACATGTCACATGAAATGATACACAAGTTTGAATTATATGCACTGATTTCACATTATATCTTCACATTGCGTAGACAACTCATCATGAGACTCATCAGCTATGGAAATCCTAGCTTCCAACAGGTGATTAATCCTGTCAGCGTTTGCCGGCGGGGCTCGTGGAGAAGGGACTCAGTCTGGTTGGAACAAGGGTGATAAAACAGTCAATCAAAAGAGAAAATTGTCCGCGAGTAGAGATAAATCTACGAATTTGGTAAATTAGATGACACAACGTGGGTGTCCACTCTCTCGCTCTCACTCCCGAACCACTCAAGCAAACGGTCGAACCATAAACATTTAGCCAGCACCACCTATAATAATTGGTCCTATTGTTAGCAATTTGTGTTGGCACTAAGCCATGTCAGTGCGTGGCTAGTACGTGTATCGTGTTCGTGTTCGTCGTGTAGGTGCAGGTTGAGTCGGAGGCCGTTTGTGATCTGTTGGACGCCAGCCGCGTTGAGCGCGTAGGAGCGCGTCATGTGCGCAGCCTGGGCAAGCGGATCACAGGAGCGTGTTGACCGAGTGAGCTACATACAAGCTGGAGGTCATGCGGAGCGGGTCGTGCGTGCGGCCGGAGCGTATGGATCAAGCTGCATGTGTACGTGTGTTAGTGGCCAGTCTGGTGGCCGGGTCTCGCGTGCGTGCGTGTGTTAGTGTGCGTGATACTGGCTATATAAGCCTCCCTGTACTGCTTGTATGATCTGAGCCAGCAGAATAGAGGATTCGGGCGTTCGAGCGCCCGCGGCGGCGTTCGTGCACCGGCCTGGAAAAATCTGCTGTCTCCACTTAGCGTCTTCTTCTATCTTCGTCTGTGCGAGAGAGAGAGGACAGCGGCGTTTGTCGCCGGAGGGCTGGTTCGGCGTGTGTCGCCGAGGCCAGCCCCAACATGTGGTATCAGAGCCTTCATGGCCTGAGGCCGTGGAGCATGGCCATGCCATGCGTGCGGGAGCGCGGCGGCCGCAGCGGACCTGCGTGGTGGCGCAGAGGCTGCGGTGGCGCGGCGTGGCTCGGCAGTGTGGAGGAGAAGCCATTCGTGCGGCGGGTGAGGCAGCTCGAGCGGCCACGTTTGCTTGCGCCAGGGCGGCATGTGCGTGAGCCGAGGGCGGCGGATCACGGAGGAGAACGCGTCCAGCGGAGCGCAGGACGGCCGCGTCGATCACGTCAGTGCGTGATCATGTGCGCGAGCCGGGGCGTGCAGGGCGTGGCGTCATGGAGGAGCTCGGCATGTGTCGCTGAGGAGCTCGGTGGCGGAGTCGGCTTGTGTCGTCGAGAAGCTCGGCGTGCGTCGCCGAGGAGCTCGACGTGTGTCGCCAATGGAGAAGAATCTCGGCGTGCGATCGTCGAGGAAGAACATGAAGGCATCGTCGGGCGAAGGTGGAGGCCGTTGCAGCGGCGAAGCCGACGTCGACGACGAGCCAGCCCTCCTGTAGGTCATGGCTTAGGGGGAGATTGTTGGCACTAAGCCATGTCAGTGCGTGGCTAGTACGTGTATCGTGTTCGTGTTCGTCGTGTAGGTGCAGGTTGAGTCGGAGGCCGTTTGTGATCTGTTGGACGCCAGCCGCGTTGAGCGTAGGGCGCGTCATGCGCGCCTGGGCAAGCGGATCACAGGAGCGTGTTGACCGAGTGAGCTACATACAAGCTGGAGGTCATGCGGAGCGGGTCGTGCGTGCGGCGGAGCGTATGGATCAAGCTGCATGTATGCGTGTGTTAGTGGCCAGTCTGGTGGCGGGTCTCGCGTCGTGCGTGTGTTAGTGTGCGTGATACTGGCTATATAAGCCTCCTGTACTGCTTGTATGATCTGAGCCAGCAGAATAGAGGATTGGGCGTTCGGCGCCAGCGCGTTCGTGCACCGGCCTGGAAAAATCTGCTGTCTCCACTTAGCGTCTTCTTCTATCTTCGTGCATGCGAGAGAGAGGACAGCGGCGTTGTCGCCGGAGGGCTGGTTCGGCGTGTCGCCGAGGCCAGCCCCAACATGTGGTATCGAGCCTTCATGGCTCGAGGCCGTGGAGCATGGCCATGCCATGCGTGCGGGAGCGCGGCGCGCAGCGGACCTGCGTGGTGGCGCGAGGCTGCGGTGGCGCGGCGTGGCTCGGCGTGTGGAGGAGAAGCCATTCGCGGCGGGTGAGGCAGCTCGGCGCCACGTTTGCTGCGCCAGGCATGTGCGTGAGCCGAGGGGCGTGCGGATCACCGGAGGAGAACGCGTCCAGCGGAGCGCAGGACGGCCGCGTCGATCACGTCAGTGCGTGATCATGTGCGCGAGCCGGGGCGTGCAGGGCGTGGCGTCATGGAGGAGCTCGGCATGTGTCGCTGAGGAGCTCGGTGGCGGAGTCGGCTTGTGTCGTCGAGAAGCTCGGCGTGCGTCGCCGAGGAGCTCGACGTGTGTCGCCAATGGAGAAGAATCTCGGCGTGCGATCGTCGAGGAAGAACATGAAGGCATCGTCGGGCGAAGGTGGAGGCCGTTGCAGCGGCGAAGCCGACGTCGACGACGAGCCAGCCCTCCTGTAGGTCATGGCTTAGGGGGAGATTGTTGGCACTAAGCCATGTCGGTCGTGCGGTACGTGTATCGTGTTCGTGTTAAATCGTGTAGGTGCAGGTTGAGTCGGAGGCCGTTTGTGATCTGTTGGACGCCAGCCGCGTTGGCGTAGGAGCGCGTCATGTCGCGCCTTGGGCAAGCGGATCACAGGAGCGTGTTGACCGAGTGAGCTACATACAAGCTGGAGGTCATGCGGGCGGGTCGTGCGTCGGCCGGGCGTATGGATCAAGCTGCATGTGCGTGTGTTAGTGGCCAGTCTGGTGGCGGGTCTCGCGCGCGTGCGTGTGTTAGTGTGCGTGATACTGGCTATATAAGCCTCCTGTACTGCTTGTATGATCGAGCCAGCAGAATAGAGGATTCGGGCGTTCGGCGCCCGCGCGTTCGTGCACCGGCCGAAAAATCTGCTGTCTCCACTTAGCGTCTTCTTCTATCTTCGTGCATGCGAGAGAGAGGACAGCGGCGTTTGTCGCCGGAGGGCTGGTTGGCGTGTCGCCGAGGCCAGCCCCAACATGTGGTATCGAGCCTTCATGGCACGAGGCCGTGGAGCATGGCCATGCCATGCGTGCGGGCCGCGCCAGCGGACCTGCGTGGTGGCGCAGAGGCTGCGGTGGCGCGGCGTGGCTCGGCGGTGTGGAGGAGAAGCCATTCGTGCGGCGGGTGAGGCAGCTCGGCGGCCACGTTTGCTGCGCCAGCGCGGCATGTGCGTGAGCCGAGGCGTCGCGGATCACCGGAGAACGCGCGTCAATGGAGCGCGGCAGCGTCGATCACGCGTCGATGCGTGATCATGTCGCGCGAGCCGGGCGTCTGGCGTGGCGTCATGGAGGAGCTCGGCATGTGTCGCTGAGGAGCTCGGTGGCGGAGTCGGCTTGTGTCGTCGAGAAGCTCGGCGTGCGTCGCCGAGGAGCTCGACGTGTGTCGCCAATGGAGAAGAATCTCGGCGTGCGATCGTCGAGGAAGAACATGAAGGCATCGTCGGGCGAAGGTGGAGGCCGTTGCGGGCGAAGGCGTCGACGACGAGCCAGCCCTCCTGTAGGTCATGGCTTAGGGGGAGATTGTTGGCACTAAGCCATGTCAGTGCGTGGCTAGTACGTGTATCGTGTTCGTGTTCGTCGTGTAGGTGCAGGTTGAGTCGGAGGCCGTTTGTGATCTGTTGGACGCCAGCCGCGTTGAGCGCGTAGGAGCGCGTCATGTGCGCAGCCTGGGCAAGCGGATCACAGGAGCGTGTTGACCGAGTGAGCTACATACAAGCTGGAGGTCATGCGGAGCGGTCGTGCGTCGGCCGGGCGTATGGATCAAGCTGCATGTGTACGGGGGTGAGTGTCCAGTCTGGTGGCCGGGTCTCGCGTGCGTGCGTGTGTTAGTGTGCGTGATACTTGCTATATAAGACTCCCTGTACTGGTTGTATGATCTGAGCCAGCTGAATAGAGGATTCGTTCGGCGCCAGCGGCGTTCGTGCACCGGCCTGGAAAAATCTGCTGTCTCCACTTAGCGTCTTCTTCTATCTTCGTCTGTGCGAGAGAGAGAGGACAGCGGCGTTTGTCGCCGGAGGGCTGGTTCGGCGTGTGTCGCCGAGGCCAGCCCCAACATGTGGTATCAGAGCCTTCATGGCCTGAGGCCGTGGAGCATGGCCATGCCATGCGTGCGGGAGCGCGGCGGCCGCAGCGGACCTGCGTGGTGGCGCAGAGGCTGCGGTGGCGCGGCGTGGCTCGGCAGTGTGGAGGAGAAGCCATTCGTGCGGCGGGTGAGGCAGCTCGAGCGGCCACGTTTGCTTGCGCCAGGGCGCGGCATGTGCGTGAGCCGAGGGGCGTGCGGATCACCGGAGGAGAACGCGTCCAGCGGAGCGCAGGACGGCCGCGTCGATCACGTCAGTGCGTGATCATGTGCGCGAGCCGGGGCGTGCAGGGCGTGGCGTCATGGAGGAGCTCGGCATGTGTCGCTGAGGAGCTCGGTGGCGGAGTCGGCTTGTGTCGTCGAGAAGCTCGGCGTGCGTCGCCGAGGAGCTCGACGTGTGTCGCCAATGGAGAAGAAGCTCGGCGTGCGATCGTCGAGGAAGAACATGAAGGCATCGTCGGGCGAAGGTGGAGGCCGTTGCGGCGAAGCCGGCGACGACGAGCCAGCCCTCCTGTAGGTCATGGCTTAGGGGAGATTGTTGGCACTAAGCCATGTCGGTGCGTGGCTAATGCGTATCGTGTTCGTGTTCGTCGTGTAGGTGCAGGTTGAGTCGGAGGCCGTTTGTGATCTGTTGGACGCCAGCCGCGTTGAGCGCGTAGGAGCGCGTCATGTGCGCAGCCTGGGCAAGCGGATCACAGGAGCGTGTTGACCGAGTGAGCTACATACAAGCTGGAGGTCATGCGGAGCGGGTCGTGCGTGCGGCCGGAGCGTATGGATCAAGCTGCATGTGTACGTGTGTTAGTGTCCAGTCTGGTGGCCGGGTCTCGCGTGCGTGCGTGTGTTAGTGTGCGTGATACTTGCTATATAAGCCTCCCTGTACTGTTTGTATGATCTGAGCCAGCTGAATAGAGGATTCGGGCGTTCGAGCGCCCGCGGCGTTCTGCGCGCTGGAAAAATCTGCTGTCTCCACTTAGCGTCTTCTTCTATCTTCGATGCAGAGAGAGAGGACAGCGGCGTTTGTCGCAGGAGGGCTGGTTCGGCGTGTCGCCGAGGCCAGCCCCAACAATTTGCTCATCCACCGGAATATGTGTGTCTCATGGTTCCACCCGTCAACATTTTACAGTCCCACTCATGTCAAAACCTCAGCCTATTAATGGTCAAATGCCTTGATTCCATAGAAATGCTCCGTACGTGTGAGTATCCGCAGGGCTATAATGGATGGAGGAGGGGAAAGTGAGTAAAGCTAATATAGCAACTATGGGCAAAACTGAGTAGTATTAGGCGAAGTGGGGCTCGGAAACAGAAAACCCTAAACTAAATAACCAACAAAAGTAAAAAAAAAAACACAACAAGGACGTTAGCATCTTCGTTCTGAATGAAACAACAAAATGTACAACACCAGGGATGATCATCTCTCTGAAACACTAAGAGAATAATAGGGTGAAGTACCATATTATTAAAATAAAAACCATTTCACAACAGGGCCACAACTAAAAATCCATCTTAACTTGCTGCTTGGATCCGGTGAGCCGATGAGCCAAAAAAGTGGCTCAAGTAAGTGTCGAATTGCACTGCACACAATCAAATAGTAGTACTACTTAGGCTTTAGCACATGGAAGGTACATAAGGGTGAAGATGAATGAAGCGAAGAGAAAAAGAACTGTCCGACATTGTTAGGGGTCTCGAATGAGCAAAACCTCGGGCTTTTTAGGATGGTCACTCGCAGCTTCTTGCCATCTAGTTTTTATAGTATCCCCTACCTGGAGATGGAGCGCGACTTCCTTGAGTTTCGCCATGTGTGTGATCTCGATGCCAGGTGTTCCAGGCATAACAAGCAGATCTTTACAGAGGATATGAAGTGACACAAGATTGAGCAGCGCGCCGTCTTGGATCGTTATGTCCAGCGCCGGCACGCTCACGAGAGATATCCGCCCAATGCTTTTGAGGTGCGCAGGTAGTATCTCGATGCGCCCAAGGTTATCTTCAATAAGCTTGAGATACTTGAGGACCCCCAACAAGCTCAGCCCTTGAAGAATATCCGCCCAGCTCAGCTTAGTGGACCAAAGACATAGCTCCTCGATAGCACTCAGCTGTTCAACAAACTGAGGGAACTGCCTCAGGTTGCCACGCAGCTTAAGAGAGGCCAGTCTGCCTTTAACCGGGGTTATAGTATTACTAACGAATTGCCCCCACTTTCCAAAGTCGATCGAGAGAGACCGACCAGGCTCTTCGTCGACCCCATCACGAATGAACTTGGTAATGGCACACGAAATGACACGCAGGTTCGACTTACTTGCGCTAGATTTGCACCATATCTTCACCTTCCGCAGACGCCTCATGAGACTCATCAGCTGTGGAAATCCTAGCGTCCAGCCGGTGACAAACCCTGCCAGAGTTTGCAGCAAACTCTTATCTCTCAGGAACCTCTCTAGATCTGACCTTACAAATCCCAAGATGGGAACGGACAAGGTATCTCTGACAGAGAGCTCAAACTTGCCGAGGAGGTGCTTTAGCTTAGGCAGAAGGAGCACTTCTTTGTACACGGTCACTGTTTCTGTTTCTGATCCACTCAGGTCCAGTGTCTCCAACCTTTCCAGGTCCCCGATCTTCCTGGTTATGCAGCTAATGCTGCCCGGATTGATACTCAGGTATTTCATCAGCACCTGGTCGCAGATATCTCTGAGATGTCCTTCTCTCAGGTGAGCACACTCTTTCAGATCCAACACTCGCAACACTTTATACTTGGCAAACTCTAGCACATCTTCATAGCTTGCCAGGCTCGTCGCCCCGGCAGCAGGAAACACCGCCAGTGTCCGGAGACGAGGTAAATCAGCAGGCAAACTCAGCAGCTCGCCATTTGCACACGGATGCACAGTCAGCCTGCGGGCGGATTCAGCAGCCTCCAATAATTGGGCCGCGCCGTCGCAGAGCAGCAGTATGAAATTCTCGGACATTGACCACTGGGAGATGTAGCGGAGCATCTCGTCGGTACGCTGGCATCTCTTCACCTTCCCATTGTTGCTTCTCTCGATAAAATTGAAGATGCTTTTGCTGATGAGGATGTCCAGATTCTCTGCTGCATTCTTCTCTCCTTCTACTAGTCCTTCAGCTACCCATAGCCTTATCAGCGGTTTCGCCCTCACATGGTGATCTCGAGGGAACAAGCACAGATACAGCAAGCAGTTGAGGTTACTTACAAGCCAAACCTGCCAGCTCTTGTCGCCAAGAAGATCTTTGAGCTCTGCGGGGGCAGCAGCATGCCCATGCCCATACCCATGTGATGAAGAGGCCGCCGGCGCCGTTTCATCAGGGAACCTATACCTCCTGATCCGGTCGGTTGTGTCAATTGACCTACGCCTGAGCGCAGCAATCTTGTTGGCAAAATCTTCCGGGGTCGTCTTGTTGGCGTCGAAGCAGTCTATGCAGTCTTCGATGTCATATGCCAAGCACCTCAGTTGGGCGATCCAAACTATCTGCAAGCAACTGATATGCCCACCATTATTATTGGAAGCAAGTCGTTGGATGATGGCAGCTTGGATCGAGGTGAGCTCGTCTTTGATGAACGTGGCATCCGTGTTTGGCTGTCCCCTTAGTTTACTTATCACCGTGCAGAGCTTTGATGTGGCGACACCAGCCACCGCGCTAAATGCGGCTATACCAAACTCCATCGATGCTCCTCCTCTCTACATCAGCTAGCACGCATGGCGAAGTGGTGGGGTTAGTGTTGCTTCAAGTGTTCCTCCCTACTAGTCCCTAGATCGAAATACACATCATTTTGTAGTACAAGAAGAACGCCGGGAAGGCCCTAAAACTTACAAGGATGCAAACCAGTACATGAGCAATACTGCTACGCTAGCCTAGGCAGAAACAACACAAAAACAGAGCTCTGATCGACCCAAGAACAATGAAGAAAATATTCGAAACTAAGATCACAAGCAGAGTTTTAACATCAGCACAACAAATTTAGAAATGAAAATATGCATATAACATAAGCCTCAAGGCAAAGTATGTATACCTAGAATAAGAATTATGCATACAAGACAAGTCTCATTAAGGAAAAGTATATCTATAATAGAAAATACTATAGTATATGCCAACATGAATAGCCATATATAACATACTTTTCTTCATGTCAAGAACTAATTTATATGCATGGGTGATATTTAGAGCATTGAAAAGGAGAAAGAGATGGACTCTCTTGACATGTTTTCCCGTATTTTTAACCTCATAATTGATGTGTTTTTGCCTTCTAGTAAAAAATTACAACTTAAAACAAGGACTCTGCGTAGAACCATATATGGTTGCTTCAAGTGAAAAGGGAGAGGGGGGACAATACCTAATCCTGTAGCGGAGGATTTCTCAAGGGCTTCAGGCTTGTTCTCCTCTCGGCTGCAAATGTCTTTGATGGTTTCGACTGGACATGGACCAAGACGTTAACATATATCGATCGACAACTAGGGGCTTTCATCAACAACCAAAAAAAAAACGGCAATTATGGGTCGTTCTTTGTGAAGACAGTTGTACATTGTGAGATGGCACCAGTAGCCGTATCTTACGACAGATAAGTCACATAGTTATACTATACGGAGTATATGCTTGTCGCAATTTATAATTTGACAGTTGAGCGTACTAATTAGCATCAGAGATGGAATAACGCGTGCTGCAGTAGTGCGTAAGGTCATGTGGTCGGCTACCACTTGACACCATCTCAATTATCTTACTCTGCAACTTTCAGCATTTTGTACAGAGTGTAAGAGAAGACTTGGATATATGCCTAAATACATGGACGAGAGGGCATAATTTCGTGGTAGCCAACTACACAAGTTTTTTCCCGGAGAAATAGACATGTTTTACATTACTAAAAGCATGATTTCTGTCTCGAGGTCTACGCTTGCTCGAAATTGTATGGCTGGATCATACATCCATACCCTACCTTTCCAACAGAAGACTAGTCGCCAGGCAACTGACAGAGTCAGCTTCTGCCCCACGTCCACATCAATTCTCTAATCTGTAGCGGTCAGACCCGCGTACCAACAGCTACATATAAGGGAACGCATAAATCATACGAATTGAGAAGTACCGAATGGCAGTGGCGAAGCTAGGATTTTTATATTGAATATTTGGAGTAAAAAATCCAACACATTGATATATTATATATGCGTACACAATAGCAAGAACATAACTAAAAATTGTTCATAGTAGTGCCAATACGTTCCAAAAATTAAATTACATTAGAAGAACAATGAAAACAAATTATTTAACTCTGCGATTTTCCTTATGAAAGCGAGCAATGATATCATCATTCTCTACTTGCAAGAAAAATCGACGCTCAAGAAAAGTAATCAAGCAATCATTTAAGAATTGCGCACCCATTTTGTTTCTGAACTTATTTTTCATGTAATTCATTGAAAAAAAGACCCATTCGACACTAGCAGTCGCCACAGAAATAATTAGCACCAATGTAAGAAGCTTGTAAACCATGCCATGAGAAATATTCTTCTTTGTCTCAACGAGCATAATAGAAAGGTCGACAATATTTTTACCTTTCTAAATCTTCCATCCCTACACAAACATATCCAACTGATAAGGAAGCTTTGATAACTCTAGCTTTGAGAAATCCTTAGGATAGAAGAGACAAGCTTGACCAACTTCTCTTGATCATAAGAATCAACATGACTGAATGATGGCATGCAAACAAGTAACTGAGTGTTTACGTCATCAAACCTATTTTTGAGGTCTTGATATTGCTTATTAATAAGACCCAAAAATATATCAACATGGAAGCGGTGGAGATTATAAACATTCTTGAAAAACTTTTTAGATCTATGAACTGGCTTATAATGTGCATCCATGTCAGGAACTTTGACTTTACGCCTCAAACAAAAGGCCTCAACCTTTTCAAGAAATTTTTTCCATCCACTATCTTCTCACAAATTTAACAATTCTTGCTTAGTTAGAACAAGCATATCAATAGCATTCATAATGTCTTGGTCCCTCCTTTGCAAAGCTTGGGTAAAGAGATCAGTGTGTCCAAATATTTCGTCGAACAAGTGCAGCATGAAAACAAACTCGAATGACTCAAATATTGTCAACATAGTTTGAGCTCCAATAGCCTCCGCACTATGATACTATTTTCTAATCCTTTTGAGAACTTTATGGATTGAAGGGTTCAAAGAAAGCACATGTGACACAGTTTTGGAGTGGGATCCTCAACGGGTTTCACATGGCCTTCCCAAACCCATCTCTTGATTTTGTCCTGTGTCAGTTTCAATTTCTTTCAATTGCAATGCTTCGATGAGATAATCTTCTTGAGCTTCTCGAAACATTTGAATACTTTTACAAGACATACCAAGAACATTCAACAAATATCCAAGTTGTCCAAAGAACTAAAAGCAATCACCATTCTCTTTAGCAACAACGACAAGAGTTAACTGGAGTTGATGGTCAAAGCAATGCACGTAATAAGCACTAGGACACTCATCCATAATAAGTTTCTTCGACCCATTAGCCTTACATACCTTTCATGTTACTAGATACATCATATCCATGTCCACATACCATTGAGAAGCTCAAAGAATGACCCATTAGTAGTATCTGAATTGCATTTTTAAGTGTCAAAGATGTAGTGTCCTCAACATGGACAATTCCAAGAAATCTCTCAACTACCTTTCCAGTTTTATCAACATACCGCAAGCAAAGAGCCAATTCTTCTTGTTGATAAACATCACTAGATTCATCGGCAAGTATTGCAAAATATTCTTCACCAAGATCTTTCAGAAAATGAATAGTTTTTTATTTAGCACAACAATTGATGAGTTGTAATTGTATCTCAGGGGCTGTCATTCTGTAATTCTTTGGAGCATTTTTCAGAACCACTTTGTCAACATCTTCAAACTTTTCTGCTAGATGATTCAAAAGCTCAAGAAAATTCCCCTTGTTAAATGACTCTTCACTCCCAAGAAATATCTCTTATTGGAAAATCATGTTGCCTTCATGCCTTGGTTGACATGGCCCCAATGCAATGCATCTCCTTCTTATAACATCTTGATCATTGACATCATATAATGTGATGGAGTCCTCTTTCCTGGATCAAGCTCAACTTCATATACTACTTCATCATCTGATGCTTGATCTTCTACCATAAGGGAGCCATGCTCCGGTTCTCTAACACCATCATCAATAGGGTGGGCATTCGGTTTTTTCGGTTAATTCGGTTCGTTTTTTCGGGTTTTTCTATAATTCGGTTTCTATAAAATAGGCACCAAAATTATTTCGGTTTTCTAATTAATCGATAGTTCGGTTAGTGGACAATTCGGTTCGGTGTTCGGTTTTTAACCAAACTTCTGGAAATAACAACATTATGCCATAATTTATGTCAGATCCATACGAGCTAAACCACTCATCGGCGCACCGGAAGCAACCTCCAGGTTGGCGAGTACCTAAAGCAATACATGGCTAGCCAATGTCTTGAAAGCATGTGTAGAAAAAAACATAATAAGCATGATGTCTATCTTGCTCGTTCGAAAAAATGATGTCTATCTTGCAAATCGTATACATTCAACAAATTGTATGTATTAAGACTTCAGCTAAAATACATGATTATATCGGAAACAGGAAAACAATTGAAAGGCTTCGAACAAAATTCATAGACACAAATGACAGTTAAACCACGAACATGTACATACATGTGGCTGGAGACATACGTGCATGCAGTGGCTGCCCGACAGCTTTTGCATTCATGTCTTTTTGTCGCATGAGCTAGTACCTACGTACAGTAATGAACGCCTGGGACAGAATCACAAATATATTTAGTTCTATCACGTATATTTTTCGGTTTGTACGGTTATTTCGGTTAACAGAAAGTCAAAACCGAATTAATATTTATAAATTCGGTTAATCATATTTACTAACCGAAATTAGATTCGGCTAATTCGGGTTCGGTGTATTCGGTTTCGGTGTTCGGTTTCGGTTTTTTATGCCCACCCCTAATCATCATCTCTACGTTTTCTCTACCATCATTATTATTTGCTTGCATTAGTGCCAACAGCAATTCATTGAAAGGAGCATTGCTCATATTTTCATCTTGATTTTGGCTTTCAACCTCAACAGATATTGGCAATGACGTCGAAGCTATCTTCGGTTTCTTTGCAGCTTTATCCCACAATAGAATTCAAATCACTACAATTCACTTGCTTTTGCATGTTCTTCATTTTCCAGACCTACAATGATTGGTTTTTTCAGAATCTCAATTGAAAAAAAAAACAGAACATAAATTACAAGTGACGCACTACTTCTTCTTACCGTGAAATCAACAGATCAGTTTGAGCTGGTCACTTGTGATTCTAAATAGAATTAGCACCAACCGATTATATAATCCGAATCTGAATTTAACATAAAAGACTGTCACTTTTGATTTCGAATTCAAGGTAAAACAACAGAAATTATAAGTGAAGCAGAGCATGTGTTCTTACTGTGGTGATGCCTGATGAACTGACGACTAACGACTGGCAGACGGACGAACTGCGGGCGGCGGACGGATTACCGGCGAGCGGATTGCCGGAGAGAGGGAGTGAGCCTGGAGATGGGCGGCGGCACAGGCGGCACAACACGCCGGCGCGCGGCGGCCAGCTGAGATCGATCGAGTCGTGAACGAAAGTAGCAGTTCCTGAATTCTGGTATCGATTGGATTTGTTTTTGCTG
The DNA here is from genome assembly GCA_030063025.1 of Avena longiglumis. Classification (NCBI taxonomy): domain Eukaryota; kingdom Viridiplantae; phylum Streptophyta; class Magnoliopsida; order Poales; family Poaceae; genus Avena; species Avena longiglumis. The sequence goes on from CP125973.1 coordinate 540,417,018, forward strand.
GCTGTGTGGGTCGGTGACTTGGTGGGAGCCCCAGAAAAGCCCAAACTGTGTATCTGGCCCAGGTTAGAACGGCCACATCTGGGGCTAATTTTTTTAAATAATATATTTTTTTATTCAATTTCACAAATAATATATGAAATAGAGAATTCGCAAATCTAAAGGTCGCTCGTCTGTTCAAAAACGATGACCATGTTTGTCCGTTCAAAAGACGATGGACCACGTTCGTCCGTTTAAAAGAAGACGGACACGTTCGTCCGTTCAAAAGACGATGGACAAGTTCATTCACACGTTGGCAAGGCGTTGAATTATCGAGCGACCTTTAGATTTGCAAATTCCTTATTTCATGTATTATTTTTGGACAATAAAAAATATATTATTTAAAAAAATTAGCGCCTCGGGAAGGTGATTTTTTTACGAAATTTACGACTTAAACATGTACAGAAGTATGTATACCTACCTCCTCCGTCCGCAAATAAGTGTACTTCTATCTTTGTTCTAAGTCAAAATTAGTAAAGTTTGACCAATTTTATAGGAAAACGTAACAACATTTGTGACACTACATTGGTACCCATAGAAATGTTTTCAAATTTAGTTTCATAATGTATTAATTTGATGTAATATATGTTACTATATTTATCTATAAAATTGGTCAAATTTGATAAAGTTTGACTTAGTTAAAAGATAGAAGTACATTTATTTATGAGGGAGTATGCATATAGGAGCTTATGTACTGAAAAAAAATTCAAAAATTATTGGGTATTCATATGTATTGTTCATAAATAGTTCTACCTCCGCCTTGCCGAATGGGGCAAAAATGAAAAAAAATTATATGAGGAAAGATAAGGGACACCACCACACATCATCATGTGCACACATACACACAAGCTATTGGTCTAACCTGGAGAGGAAAGACCCAAGGATAGGGATACGGTCACCGCAAATGCCGTTGCCGCTGCCTACCCTTTGAGAGGAGCAGGTTGCTGTTGCCCACTTGGCTTTCCTGACCTCCCTGCATTTGTTCAGATTCGAATTTGTTTGGTTTTTAAAAATGTTCGTGAATTTGTTTGGTTTAGATTCGATCTGTTTCTATTGTTTTGCGATGCGATGCCATAGCAGACTACCCCACTATGATCCAATGAACAACTTATGAATCATATTGAGCAAAGAGAAACTCCTCTCCAATGCTAGAGTTGGTGAGTGAGTGAGGTCCGCGGATAAGATGTTGGTGCAAGGAGAACTATGGACGCTCACTTGCTTCGTGAAGTTAACTTGTACTCCCTCCGTTTTAAAATATAAGATGTTTTAGCTTTGTGAAGCAAATGTATCTAGGCTTGTTTTAGTATGTAGGTTCACTCAACTTTAGGGTGAATCTACACACTAAAAAAAGTCTAAATTCATTTTTTTTACAAACCTAAAACATCTTATATTTTGAAAGGGAGGGAGTAGTAAGTAGGAACCAGTACGGCGCGGAACTGTTTCAAAAAGAAGCCGACATTAATTTGTTTGCATCAGCCGAAGCCTCTTCTAGCTGATCGTCACGTTACAATAACCCGTGCAGTCAGCTCCAAGTCTCTTTTTTTTCCATGTTACCAACACAAGACTAGTCGCCACGAAACTGACTATGTTTCATGCTCGCATCGGTGGCTCTGATCTGTAGCGGTCACACCCACATACCTACAGGCTACAGTGGAACCGTACAAATTGAGAAGTATTGAATGGGGGCACAAACTGAAAATATAAAAAGCACACGAGGGAAGATAAGGGACACGCCCACCACACATCATCATGTGCACACATACATACATACGCACAATCTGTCGTCTATCCTGGAGAGGAAGGACCCAAGGATAGGGTCACCAGTTGCTGCCTGCTTCATTCCAGTGGAGGAGGAGGTTGCTGCTGTTGCCCACTTGCCTTTCCCGTCCTCCCTCCATTATCTTCTTCCAACCCTCTCTTTTCTTCCAGCCGTATGTGTCCCACAACAGTCGTCAGCTTCGGTGGGCAGTCCCCATCCGAGCTAAGCTAGGCAGGAGGCCTGCTCTCGCCATGGCTTCGTCGGTAGGTTCAGACCGCCGCTAGATCGGTGTGTGATATGGCAGTCACCAAAACCAGTCCACTTGTACAGAGTGCGTGCACACAGCTAAATGTTTTACTACTATGATATGATACTACTAGTAAAAGAACTCGGTTTTAGTTAGGTGTCACTTTTTACTGACAAGAGAACCTTCGTTTCAGTCAGTCAGTTAGGCAGGCAGGCAGGCAGGCAGGAGGATCCTTCCTGGATGCCATGATTGGGAAAGGGACTCTTTGCTTCCAAGGACGAGTAGTGAAGCAAAAGAGGACAGCAGTTCCTGCACTGTAACTGGTCAGTATCCAGGCAAGGTGAAGAACACTGAACGACTTGTCGCTCCGTTACCTGTCAACTGATGGATTGATCCAGGCAAGCTGAGAAAAATAGACATGTGAGCTGCTCTCGTTTTGCACTTCATTAACTGAAGGTGAAGTGACGTTTAGTCGACAGTGCCCAGCCCCGTAATTAGCACACGTCTCCGTCCGTCGCACTTTCACAGATTCAGTATAGTCAAACAAACACTTCATACCTTGACTTGCCACTGCCAGCGTCAGAAAAAATTGGTTCTTGACGTGGCTGAGATAGATGAAGATGATGTTACCTCTCTCAGACTCTCACCATGGATGGATGTCGTTGTCGTGGCCGTCACTTCACGCTGGTCAGGTGAAAGGTCTCGTCTTTCACCTCCGCCAAAAGTCGTTTGTACCGTTGCAGCTGAGACGCGGCACCGACGCCCCGCACGATCGCTACGTCTCAACCTCACTCACCGGACCTTAATCAGAACCATAATCGCCGTTAATGGAGCGTCAGAAATTACAGTGCTCCGATCGGGATGAATCTTACCGTGACGGTTCTACCACTCGTCTCGTCTTCCGGCAGCTGTCTCTGTCTTCCCGCTACTTAACCGCCGCACACCACATGCCGGGGTAGGGACGCCCCACTACGGCCTCACCCACTTCACCACCAAAAAAGATTCCGAAGAAGCGGCGGGCAGCGATGCGATCTCTGCGACCGGCGGCCTTGCTCTCGGCCGCGGCGGTGTGGCTGTGGTGGTCGGCGGCCGGCGCGCTGGCCGACGGCAACGGGAGCACGACGGCGTGCCTCTGCACGGGCCCGCAGTGCTTCCCGCCCTGCCCGACCACGCCGCAGTTCGCCTTCTGCCCGCCGCGCCCGCCGGCGTCGCTCGTGCCCTTCCCCTGGCAGTCGGCGCCGCCCAAGCCCGAGTTCATACCACAGGAACCGGGGTTCCTTGCGGCCGCCGCGGCGTGGCGTGGCAGGACGGCGGCGGGATGGGTGCTGCCGGTGGTCGTCGTGGCGTGCTCTGCTTTCTTGCTGCTGCCTGTAGATCAGTAGCGGGAGGGACTCTGAGTTCTGGATCCATGCGGTAGATCAAGTAGATGTAGGTGTGACTGAGTTCAGCTTCCACGGTGGTCTGAATACTGCGGCTAGTGTCTGTTCTGGTCTGCTGAACTGAAATCACACCTGTATATTTAGGCCTTCGATTCAATTCGTATATGCAAGCTATGAACGATCTAAGGATTGGGTTACTGCTCTTCCATTCTGTTCTAGAAGCTCCGGATTCCACTTGTTCATACAGACAATAACTGCACTTTTTTTTTCATTGAGCCTAAAGGTTGGCACTACAAATTCAAATAATGAGATAATCCATTGAACCTGTAGAACATACCATGTTGATCTGTATGATTGGAGCCAGTCCTGATTGGAGCTTCATCAGATGCCCACAAACATTGTTCTTCGGGGTACTACCAACACTGATTGGCACTATCATCCCATCGCTGTGTCAGACATGACAAGAACGAACAGTTACAGTCTTTCAGAGTACAAGCCCATGCCTTGCCAATTCTAGGAATTGTTGTTCCAATTTGACTGGTGCGTATGTGATACTACTAGACAGTTGCAGTTCTTGCAGAGTTCTTCTCCGAAAAGAAAGTACTACTAACACAAACGAAACTATTCCGGAAATGCATTGTCAGAGTCGCAATAGTTCACGATACAGTGTGCTAGACTGCTAGATGGCTAAATGTCCTGATTCGAAAAGGTTTCCTGATGGTGTTTGTTTGCTGCAAACCGATAATGCTGGTCCTTTTGTTTTTTATTTGGCATCTGAATATCAGATCTCTGAAAAATAATACTAGTACTAGAATTATCAGAAACAATTTGCATGAATGAGTACACTTCTGGAGTCGTACTAGAAAGAACTGCTGGAGTTACCACTTGCTGGCGTTACTGTACTGTAAAATCTTCAACCTCAGAATGTTTAGGATGATGCAGTAACCAACCTACATACAGTTACTACTAATAGTACTATCTTCTTTGCAGTGCTTCAGTTTCTGAATAACCACGCAGCAGCTAGAAACGAACGAATGAATGTCATCAAACCGAATTAGTAGCCACATAACGAATTAAGAAACCTGCCACCAATTTGGTGAGTCCACGGGGTTACTACTCCGAGGAGCGGTTTCAGAAACGGGCATCACTGAAGCATCAGGGCCTGTCCTCGTCCGACCCTCTCGCTGTCGCCAAAGGTAAAGAAAACAACAGCGTAAGATGTATAGCCTGCAGGCGCCGGCCTCCAACGTTTCCGAAGAACCACTAATTGCCGACATGACATGGCCTCTAATCTCCACACGCGCGCGCATAATAACTGAACACGTAGCAGTATACATAATCTAATGATTCTATTCTAAACTGCGATTCCAGGAACAAAGAGAAGTTCCGATTCACCGGAAAGAGCAGGCGGGGAAATTAGTTGTATCCCGACTCCCGATCGCTTTCGGCAGTCGGCCAGAGATGCAGAGGACGATTGTAGTGGTGGTGGTGGTAGCCGGTAGGGGGAGTGCCGGAGTAGGGATTCGAGTGAGATGATCGCGTACAACTGCAACCAACAATGGAGTCGTTTGAATCACGTCACCTTTTAAACGATGGACACTGGTCCATGTCCATCCATCCATCCCAAGCATGCATGATTAGCATAAAGCATCAGGCAGGCTTGTTAGTGTACTAACTTGGCCACCGGAACAATATTCCTGCCGCTTATTAGCTTTGGCCTGTGTATCTGCTACTTAGAAAACACACGCGGGAAAAGGAGGAGGAGGAGAGGGAGAGGGAGACGACGACGGCCTCCACCACTCCACTCCACAAAGAAAAGCTAAGCTAAAGCGTAGCGAAAGCCGACCATTATAACCCACACAAATTCCCCCCCTCGCTCGCAGAAACCAGAAAGGAGAAGCAGAAAACGAGAGGAGTGGGAGTGAGAGCAAAGGTTGCGAGAAAAGCTCGAGCTTTTTTCTTGCTCCATGGCACGGCGCTGGGCGCAGCCGTGCGGGCTGCTGCTGGTGATGTTCGTGGCCGCGGTGGTGGCGGACGACAGTGGGGAGAAGTGCAGTGGGGACTGCGGGAACCCGTGCGGCATCCCCTGCACCTACTCCAGCCCGCCGCCGCCCGTGCCCGACCTGCCGCCACCGGTCTACTACCCTCCCCCGGCGCCCGTCTACTCCCCGCCGCCGCCTGTGCCGGACTACCCGCCGCCCACGACCACGCCCACCGCCGACTGCCCGCCGCCGCCGTACGGTGGAGGTGGCGGGTACACGCCGACTCCCGGGTACACGCCGACGCCGTACACCCCCACGCCGTCCGGTGGTGGGTACAACCCGACGCCGTCTGGCGGTGGGTACAACCCCACGCCATCCGGGTGGTTCACGCCGCCCAACATGCCGTCGTACCTCACCCCGCCGGGCCCGCTCTACCCGCAGGACCCCGGGTTCCATCCCAACGCCGCCCCGGGCTGCACCGTGGGGTGGCTCGCGGCGACCCTTGCAGCGGCTGCGGTGGCCGGCGCCCTCGCCTTGTGATCGGTCGAGCCGGACCGCTCCTGCACACCTCGGCCGCCAGGAGGTCGCCGCTGCACCGATCGGGCGATCGATCCATGGAGCCAACCATGGCGATCAAGCGCGCGCACGCATGGCGTACGTTTCAATTCCGTCGATTCCGTGTTCATAATAAGGTTAGGGAAACAGCAAGTGGTCTCGGTGAAAATAATTTTTTGAGTTTATTCGTGTTGTTCATGTCGTCGATCTCAGTCGGTCGTTCTTGTTCGTCATGTACGTATGTTGGTTTCTTTACTTCACTTGGTGGTCATAGGAAGGACTAAGATGTTCATCAGATCAGACTATGTTACATGTATACATATATATGTCTCTGATTAATCACATTTAAGTTTACATATTGTTTCATGTCTCAAAGTCCTTGTTGGCTGCCTTCAGTTCTCCGCTGACCACTGTGAATTATACTCTCTAAGCCATGCACATGGGCTGCATCGCTACATATGCACTCACCACCCAATCTCAGCTCAAGTGAAGCTGAAGCAGCAGCTAGCATATCTCCATGAAAAAACAAGCTAGTGGCAGGCAGGCAGGCGCCGATATGCATGACGGATAACAAATTTGGTTATCTCGGCAGAAAGCAATTGGCCCGGGCAAGCGTCAAAGGTGTCGACGTCCAGGCCGTCGTGCTCGACCGTACGATCATGAGTGGTCGTGGTTGCGGCGTCGCTGTCCACCGCCATGTTTTAATTTCCCCAACCCACGCCCGCTGCTTGCGTTGAGCTAACGTGCAAATGCAGGCGATCATGATCAGATATGTCCACCACAAACTCGATCATATTCGTATATACTCAGAAATATAAGACGTTTTAGGTTTTTGGATTGAATGTATCTTTACATCTTTTAATGACATAAAAGCTAAAATACCTTATATTTCTAAACGAAAGGGATTGGAATTGTCTAGAACAAAGTGGAGTAGAACCTTAGGGGTGATTTTCATTTTTCTTGTTGGCACGTGGCGAGCCTAAAATGTGAAACGGATATAGGACTGATAATAAATGTATTGAGCGGAGGAGAGAAAAGCCAAACTCGCTTCTTTTGTCATCCCCCCACCCCCACTTATTCTATCTATCTTCTCCTATAGCTCTGTTCCTTTTGAGAAAAGGAATAAAAAGCCTTTTTTGAAATATGGATGCCTGATTCTTTTTTTTCGTACAACTGTTTTGGCTTGGTGTGTGTATTATTCAGCATTTTTTTTAAACCAGTTTTGTACACCAAATTTCAGTGTTCTACAAGAATAACAAGATAAACTGAGTTTATATAGTTTTAAATCGATGCAGAGCGCAAACGTGCAAACTAGCCACCATGCACGGTAAAATCACTCTCCTAATTAATATCTAGGGCAAATCACGGTCATGGGACATCAAACCAAACAAAGAAAGCCCTAAACGCCACCGACTTGTTTCAGGGTTCTCGATGTTTCGTCTCACATATTCGTCTTTTGGAGGCATGAGAACCACCGGATTAACGCTTTGAGTGTAGTGTGTTTTTCATCTATGCTAGGTTTTTGTGTCTTGGGCAATAATGTCTTCACGATGGAGTTGGCCTCCTGTACAATGTGATCCAGACCGAGGAGTCTATAGTGTTTTTTCTTCGATAAAGGAGTCCATAGTGTTCATGTGCGGCAAGTCTTTGACTCCCGATCTCGCGGATTTTAGTCCGGTTCTTCGGCCTTTCTTTGTGATGGTGCTATCAAGCATGTTTGTGTGGGTATATTGTTTCATCATTTGCTCCCAATATTCATCACCAACAATACATTCATAGATATTATACATGTTCTCACTTGCATGACTCTTCGAAAATTTTGAGATTAGTCCAACTTCCACTGGTTTGCTCTTCTTCAAGTTTTTTTTACAATAGTCAAGATGCAAGATTTGAGCTAGAGTGGACGACCGCAAGCGACTTTGATTAAACATTATGTTTAATCAATTGTTTTTGCGAGAAACAATATGTTTGTTCATTTGTACTCAGTATGATGTACTTTGTTTAGCTTAAAGTTAGACCCGCATGAACTCGCCTTGTTGCCCCTTTCGTCATACTCTTATCTTGCTACGCGCGATCACGGTGAGACCCAGCTACAAAACCCTGGGCATTTCACTTCTGTAGTCCAACAAGGTTTGTATAATGGATTTCTAGTTTTATTGTTGTAACTCCCTTTGTCCATGGAAAAGTTTTGGGTTTGAAAGTCAAAACCCATGTTGAATTAAAGCTACAAAAAGATTAAGGTGGGGCAGAGCGAGTGTCAAGAATGTTCTACCCTTTTCTTCGGAACAAAAACATGAAGTCCTTTTGAGATGTAGTGCATTTTCTTTTGCACGTCACTTCTCGAAGGAGGACATGCTGTGGGCTGGCCTCCCCAGCATAACAGAAGGCAAAGGCAGACACGCCTTTCTGCCACCAAACTGGTAGGAGCACCGAACAGGGCAATCAAGTGAGCATGGAAGGAAGGACGTTAGGTACAGAGCTCCATTTCAGTTCACTAGTTCCATAGCTAGGGCGGCACATTTCGTCATGGCTATAACCAAATAACTTGTCGTGACCCTTGAGATGGAAATGAGCTAGCTCATGGTGAAAGATAATTGTAGTCCGAACAAGGTAAAGTGCCAATTGTTGCAATTTTGGACTATGTAGTGTGAATAGTATGGACCAGTTATCCGTTGTAACCAGGTCCAAATAGTTGAAAGATAGCAAGTGTCCGAAATACAATTCGGCTTACGGGTGCAAATAAATCTATTATTTTAATTCATATTTTGGAATGTCAAAAAATTTAGAAAACAATTCTCGCGTACAATCGGATATTTTATGTCCGCCCACACAAGTTTTGGAGGAAAAAGAACATTTTTTGTGTCACATGTAAAAAATGTCCACGCAAAAATTTATTTCAATTTTTTTAACGTTTTGATGAACTTTTCATAGAAGATTAATTTGCACCCTGAGCCAAAACACCATCTCTGGATCACACCGGTTTTACGAACTCCCTCCGTCCAACTATAAAACATGTCCCATAGGCCCAGTTCAATTTCCAATTTGCAAGATAATTCCTATCACATGCTCTCAGTCCCAAAGCTTAAGGCTTATATTTTCTAATAAGTTTGGTCAAACATTCCTTAGCTTGACTTTTCAAAAAAGAATAAGCATTAAATTTTGGGACGAAGGTAGTACAAATCTTTCCAAATTTTGCTTTCAAAATTGAAATACAAGCAAAGATCTTGCCTCCGTTGTCCTCGACACTCGCGCTCTAATGCAGTCCATCACCGCTCCTCTGCCAATCTGTTTGCCGTTGGAGGGCTCTCGCGGGGGTCGCCCTATCTAGCTCAGATCATTGACGGAGGCCTCTGACGGGAGTTGCCCTTCTCTGCGGACGCTACCATAAATCGCAAGGATCGAGCTCGGTCCTGACACGCCTCCCTCACCAGGATGTGCCCTGGCGATGGAACCTCCCTCATCGCCCCCGACACATGAAGGTTTGTTGCCTCTATCGTTACCCCAGATGCCCATCTGAGCCTGGTGCCTCTATCGTTACCCCAGATGTGCCTCCCTCCTTGAGCTCGGCCTTGACACATGAAGGTTTGTTGCCTTCCTCCCGCAGCTTCTGCGCCATCTCAGCGAAGACCGTCGCATCACCGTCCAACACCTTAAAGCGTGAGCGCTCCTGGGAGGACGGCTTGGCCCTGTGCTCGCCCATATATGTTTGGCTAACCCCGGTGGAGGCGTGGAGCCCGTATTGTTCTTCAGTGAAGGCTTCCCCATCACGAATTCAAAATCCTGTTTTCCCCTTTTTTTCGAAACAGTTGTGGCCACGCCTCGAATCCTCCTCTGGCAGAACATGAGAGAAAGTACACTCTGATCCTATGTGAATTGAGGAATAATTGAACTAAAAAGTCTGCCCCGATTCAAATCACTAACTCGAGCCCACCGCTATGGCGAAACGGAAATGCACCGGGAAGGCGGGAGGAGGAAAAGGACAGGGAAAAAATGTCGCGTGCTCAATTTTCCGACACAGCTATTCCCGACGGCTTTGAATTGCCGCCCAAGCACGAGCTCAGCGAATAGGCATGTGTCTCGGTGTTTATAACTATCGGGTTCCATATACACTATCGTGTTGATAGATACTTTAGATTTTTTCTAACTAAGTATAAATAATCTTAAACGAGAATAAGATATTCTTATACCATACAACTAGAAATTTCAACAAAGATAACTAAATGATACACGCATATGCATATACATTGTATTTGTGGAAGTGAAAGAATAATCGGGAAAGACATGTGATTTTGTATCTTCTTAGTTTTCTCACATTTGATAATTTGGATTAAATATATTAGCCATGAGCAAGTGCGTTTAAAAATCGATGCAACTTTTCTTACAGAATATGATTTTTATCGATAGATTATATGTCACCATTAAAATATGAGTTATAAACAAGTACAATAGTTTGGTATAAACATATTTATTTTGAATCGTCTTGTAATCAACAATTTGCATATATAATCATTAAATGAGTTTTATCTTAAATTAGGATAATATGATAAAACTATGAGTGTGGAGACTACATTACACGTGAACGACTAGCTCAGTAGCTTTGTTGATGGGGGCTTTCATTGCATAATATATTTACCAAAAACAATAGTTTGAAATTCTGTAATTTTTGGGTGAGTGAAGATGGATGGTCGCCATGCTCGCCTTCTCGTCGGTGGAGATGACAAATAAATCAGCAATGATCCAATTAAATTTGTGTATCTTGAACTAAAGAAAAGAAATTAAAATAGCTTTCTCACAACCAAACAAAATAATTAAAATAGCTTATAATTTAGTTGACGCTATATATATCACTAGAGCAATCTTGGTTCCAAATATACCAATCAAACTCATTAACTAAATGCCCCTTACAAGCTTCATTATTCTATAACTCGAACCTAACATATCCAATAACACTCACAAACCTCACTTTTCCTGACCTAAGTGTGTATAAATACTGAATTCTTTCAGATCCAAATGTTCCGTATCCTAGATGGTCCAAACAAACAACCTATTTACTTGCTGGCGCGTGGGCGCTAGATCGTCATCCCTACGCACCTCTAAAACAGGTAAGTTGCAGTCCCGAGCACACCAACAAAAAAGAAAGTTTCGTGCATTAATTTCTCTTTTATAGAAATTGGAAATACTATAATCGTTTGAACCACATGTCGGAATTAAGATCCGTTTTCACTTTCGGAACCCTCGCAACGAACTTTTCAAAACTAGATCCCATTTATATATGTTTTGGCAAAAAAACTTAAAGGCAACCTTTATGTGCGACCGACCAACTTTGATTCATGATAAAGCAACTTTTGAGCGCTGACGGAAAACTATATCAGAGCCCGATAAAGCAACTTTAGTGCCCGTCTAAGCAACTTTGGTGCCCATCTGAGCAATATTCGTATCTTGACAAATTTGAGTCGTCTAATGAGCCTGGCGAGACAATTTTTGTGTCCTAGTAAGCAAAGCTGCCTCGCCGGGCTCCAAAGTTGCCTCGCCAGGCACCGAAAGTTTTACCGCCGGTCAAAGTTGCCTCTCCGGGCTTCAAAGTTGCTTCGCTGGGCACCAAAGTTGTCTCGACAGGAAAAATTTGCCTCGCCGGGCTTCGAAATTGCCTCGCCAGGCTCCGAAATTGCCTCGCCGGGCAAAAGTTGCCTCGTCGGGCTCCGAAGTTGTCTCGCCGGGCTTCAAAGTTGCCTCGCCGGGCACCAAAGTTTCCTCGTCGGGCTTCAAAGTTGCCTCGCCGGACACCAAAGTTGCCTCGCCGGCACCGAAGTTGTCTCGCAGGGAAAAAGTTGCCTCGCCGGGCTTCAAAGTTACCTCACCAGGAAAAATTTGCCTCGTCGGGCATCGAAGTTGTCTCGCCGGGCAATAGTTGCCTCGCCGAGCTCCGAAGTTGCCTCTTCGGGCACCGAAGTTGTCTCGCCGGGGTTCAAAGTTGCATCGCCAGGCTCCAAAGTTGCCTGACGGGATCCGAACTTGCCTCGCCGGACAAAAGTTGCCTCGTCGGGTTTCGAAGTTGTTTCTCCGGGCTTCAAAGTTTTTGGAAGTTGCTAAGTCGGGCACCAAAGTTGCCTCGCCGGGCTTCGAAGTTGCCTCCCCAAGATCGAAGTTCCTCAACTGCAGAGCCCGATGGGACAACTTTTGTGCCTGACAAGGCAACTTCGGTAGTCCATTAGGATGGCGGTGTGGCAGTGGGTGGGGACGTCCCTTCTTTGGGTAAGCCGCTGCCCGCCGAGGCAACTTTGAAGCCCGAAGTTGCTAAGTAGGGAACTAGTTGCCTTGTTGGGCTTCAAAGTTGCCTCGTCGGATACCAAAGTTGCTCAGTAGGTAACAAGTTGCCTTGTCGGGCTTTGAAGTTGCCTCATCAGGCACCAAAGTTGCTCAGTAGGGCATCCGAAGAAGCCATCATTTTTTGCGCACTAAAGTTGCTTTGCCACACACCAAAGTTGTTTGGTCGACACCAAAGTTGCTATGTCAGACACTAATTACTTCGTCGACACCAAAGTTGTTTCGCCGCATATAAAAGTTGCCTAGTCGTTACCAAAGTTGCTTCCCCAGGCACCAAAGCTACCCAGTCGGCAACAAACTTGCTATATCGGACAACAAAGTTGCTTCGCTTGACATCAAAGTTATTTTTATCGCGAAGTTGTCTCGTGCACAAAAGTTGCTTTGTCGTGCATAAAAGTTGCTTATTAAAAAAGTTTGTCGAAACATTGGTAAACGAGATCTAGTTTTAAAGATCTCGTCGCAAGGGTATCAAAAATAAAAATGGATCATAATTTCGATGCGAGGTTCAAAAGTTTTTGTGTTTGAAATTTCTCAAAAAGAATAAATTGCATGACGACATCCTATTTGCATGCATCCGGAAGAGTTGGTAATTAATGGACCACGTGGACTTGCCGGTTTAGATTTTTCTTTATTTTCATTTAGTCAACGAGGAAAACTTTGCGATTTAAAGCGCAATCCAGCGTCCGGGCGTCTGCTAGACTGGTTCAACAAATAATATCTATCCCTGCATAACACCCGACGGGGTCATCGAGCGAAAATAGGCTTATTAATTTCGTTATGTGGGCCAAGCTTTGTTTAGTTTGTAGACCACACGCTACAACCTACAACTATGTGGAGATGAGTACGTATTGCATTTTCTTTCATCATCCTGATCGCACGTAATATTGCATTTTCTATCGAGGAGAACTAGTGTACATGCTGTGGCCTCCCCAGCAGAACAGATGGCAAAGACAGGCACATGACCAAACTGGTAGGAGCACCAAACAGGGCAACCAAGTGAGCATGGATGAAAGGACGTTAGGTAGAGTACCCCCAGTTTAGTTCATTATTAGTTCCATTGTCTGCCTGGGCGGCACATTTTGTCGTGGATGCGACTAAATACCGCAGGCGTCGAGAAGAACTCATGGAAGTGAACTAGCTCAAGGTAAAAGGATATTTGTAGTCTGAACAAGGTAAAGTGGCAGTTGTTGCAATTCTTAACTACTCCCTCTGTTTAGAAATATAAGATATTTTAGTTTTATGAAAAAGATATATCTAGACACCTTTTAGTGTATAGGTTTAAATAAATCTAGACATTAAAAGGTGTCTAGATACATCTCCTTCACAAACCTAAAACGTCTTATATTTCCAAAAGGAGGGAGTAGTATGTATTCTCGGGAGTGAGATATGAGAAGCTTCTCATGGTGACCTCTTTCTCTCTGACAACGTAGGTAGAAGCATCGTGCACCGGCAGCAGACAAGAACCAGGAAGAGTGTCAGTACAATTAGCCCTTTGTCCTTTCGCACGGTCACAAGTAAATATCAAGTGACGTATATCCTCCGAGCTCCATTCATATGAGCGATATTATAACTTGGACAAAAGGAGCTCTCTCACTAGCATGGACGTTTTCGACCGTCTGGTCATCCATTTGGTTCACACCTAACCATTGATTTCGGCTAGTTTTGCGAGATGGGCCGGATGTCCTTAGGGTAGCTAAATGCTTGTGTAAAATCGATGCTCTCCGTTGAACTGGGCCTTCGTACACACGAAAACCCATCGAGGAATATGATCCGGCTAACAACCATGTTGCTTGGAGCGTGACGCATGCCCACATCCGTTAAAATGAACAAGGTTACAAATACTTTTGGAAGTGTTCAGAAGAAGCTTGGACAACTCAAGATGTAGCTAGAGTGTTTACGCTCGAAGCCAGATAGGGTTGGACCGACAACTCAAAATTTGTGATCATATTGCAAAACTGCACAACCGTGAGGAATTGATGTGGAGACAGCGGCCGGCAGAGGGTTGACAAGAACACCCATTTTTCTACCGTCGTGCTAGCAGGAGGAAGAAGGTTACGCCACACCTTATAGTTACACGACACTAAAATTGTGTTCTCTTTTATAATCTACCTAGGCTCCTTCCTCTAGTGTCATAGAATAGACCAGACGGTGTATCCAAAAACTTTCCCTGACACCGTTATTTCTGGTGGCTTTATTTGTTGTCTAAAGTACGAGGGCGACGATTAGATGTGTGTGCATCGGCCTTTATAATCTGTGTGCGCTGCTGTAGTGACATATACTCTAGATTCTTCTATCTAAGTATAAATCATCTTAAACGAGAAACATATGTAAGATATTCTTATACCATACAACCGGAAATTTATACAAAGAGAACTAAATGATACACACATTGGCATATACATTGTATTTGTGAAACTGAAAAAATAATCAGGAAAGACATGTGATTTTGTAATTTCTTAGTTTTCTCACATTTGAGAATTTGAATGAAATATGTTAGCCATGAGCAAATACATTAAAAATCAATGTAACTTTTATTGCAAAATATGCTTTTTTCACGACATATTATTTATAACCATGAAAACTGAGTTATAAACAAGTATAATAGTTTAGTATAAACATATTTATTTTAAATCAAACCGGAGTCACTAATTTGAATGTGCAGGTCTTGAATGAGTCTTACATCAAAGCGTAATACTAGGGCAGTACTGGAGATAATGCACTAAAGATGAGGGACTTACACGGGTAGTATTGTTGATGTGTTATCTTGGAGCAACTTTTACCGAAAACAATGTTCATGTTTCTGTTGTATTAGTTGGGCTAAGTGAGGATGAATGTTCGATGCTCGTGCTCTTTGTGCTTGTAGACGACAAAACAAATCAACAATGACCCAAGTAAAGAAAAAAAAGGTAATAGATTCCCCACAAACAAAGAAAATGAATTGAAATAGCTTAAAATTTGGTCAACCCTATATATATCACTAGAACAATCCTGATTCTAAATATATCACTCAAAGTTACTTTACTCATTAACTATAATGCTCTTTACAAGCTTCATTATTTTGTAACTTGTACCCAATTGTCCAATAACTAACAAACATTGCTCTCTCCACTTAGGTGCTCTCACCAGATTAGTTTAGTGTGTGCCTCCATAGGAAAGTTTAGTTGGTACCTCTATTACAAAGAAATGGTGTGATTGCTTCTTCCTCGGACAACACATTGCCTCATTCCCCTAGGAAAGCAAGGTGATGCCTCTCTTTCTAAGCGGCGGCTATTTCTTCCTTTACTAAGACAACGCAGTGACTCCCTACCAAGGCGACAACATGGCTACCTCGGGTTGGGTGGATGGCTTGCTCCCCCATGACACATCTTGGTGATGACGTGACACTCTCTCATGCCCGAGTGATGTGGCCTTCTCTATCGGCAACTTCTCTCTAGCCCTGACCTCCGTAGCATCATCCCAGTGACCGGTCAGCTTTGTAACTCCCTTCCCACCTTAGCCCCCAAAGATTGTTGTGATAGTTGTCATGCTATGCTCAACAGAAAGATATGATGCTTAAATTGTTGTCTAGATTTCCCGTTGAAGTATGTTAAAATATTGCTACATTATAGAATTATTGTAATGTGATGCTATTACAAGAAAAACCAACAAATATTTTTCTTAGTTTAGAAATCATGCCTACTTACACTCGGTGCTATAAAGTAGCCTATATGAAAATCGCCACAAAATTGACTTTCCATCAATTACTTGAGGTTCAACTAGCAAAATCTTTACTAGTGTAGAATTTGAGTGATGCATCCAAATTTTTTGAGGTATAGATATATTGAATTTTTTAGACGACATGTTACGAATCCCAGATGGCCCAAACAAGCAATATACTCCCTCCGTTCTAAAATAGTCTATATTCTAGCCCAAAATTTATTCTGAAATAATCTACATTCTAGCTTTTAGTCAACATAAACATAGAAAATGAAGTGGTCTTGCTCTTTCTATTGGATATTGTTATTTCCAAGGTAAATTTGATTGGTTGTTCATATATCTTAAATGCAACACTAATTTGTCTGATATTTTTTAGGATGTAGAGTAAATCAGAACGGAGGAAGTATATCCCTGCATAATCCCCGATAGGGTCATCGAGCTAAAGTAGGCTTATTCATTTCGTTATGTGGGCCAATCTTTGCTTTTTTTGAAGGATTTTAATATTTCACAAAACAAGACCATGGTGGTAGGAACCACCATGATATTCAATTAAGATAGTAGTGAGGTTCGAAGTTGGGCTACCTAGCTATTAAACCCCAAGCCTCTCTCTCGATTTTAATATTTCACCGAAGGTCAATCTTTGCCTAGCCTGTAGACCATACGCTACAGCCTACAACTCCGTGGAGATGAGTCAAACAATTCATCATCCTGATCCCCCTACCGCACGTATTGCATATCTTTCTAGGAGTACTACATGTTGTGGCCTCCCCTACAAAACAGAAGGCAAAGGCAGGCACGTCTTTTCCCTTATTCCCACACTCCCTCCTTGTTCCCTTATTCCCAATATCACCATTTACTCTTATTCCCACACTTCCGTCTTGCACAAATTGTTTATCCATTCGCATCATTGCGGATCAAAAGCCTTCACGCGTAACAGTTGTTACAAAAAAGACCACTTTACCTTATCATATGCCTTTTCAAAATCAATTTTTTTAAAAGCACACCATCCAACTTCTTTTGATGAAGCTCATGGATAGTTTCGTGCAAAACAACAACTCTTTCAAGAATATGCTGCCCTGGCATAAAAGCGGTTTGGATAGGTCTAATCACCCTATAAGCCAACTCAATAATGTGATTAGTCCCTACCTTTGTGAAGATCTTGAAACTAATATTAAGTAAACAAATAGGTCTATGTTGTTGTATTTGGACCGCATTTTCTTTTTTTGGCAGTAATGTGATCACCCCGAAGTTCAATTTAAAAAGAAGCAGATCTCCTTTTTTTAATTGATAAAAAAGAGCCATGATATCATTTTTTATGAAACCTCATCAAAAGGTTTGATAAAACTCAACAGGTAACCCATTTGGTTCTGGAGCTTTATTATGTTCCATTTGAGAGATAACCTTCAAGACTTTTTTCTCAGTAAAATCAGTAGTAAGAATATCATTTTCTTCAGCTGAAAGTTGGAGAATGTCCTCTACCAGTTCTTCCATGAATTACTTGAGGTTCAAGTAGCAGAATCTTTATATTTCAAACTAGTGCATAATTTTAGTGATACATCCAAATCTGTCCAAATTCTTTGAGGTACATAAATATTTTTCAGACCAAATGCTCCGAATCCCAGATGGCCCAAATATACAATATATATCCCTGTATAATCCCCGATAGGGTCATGGAGCTAACATAGGGTTGTGGGCCAATCTTTACTTTTTTTATAGGGATTCTAATATTTCACTGACGGCCAATCTTTGATTAGCTTATAGACCACACGCTACCGCCTACTACTCCGTGGAGATCAGTCAAACGATTCATCATCCAGATCCCGTAGTGTACGTAGGGTTGTGCATTTTCTTTCTAGGAGTACTACGTGATGTGGCATCCCCTGCAGAACAGAAGGCAACGGCAGGCACGTCTTTCTGCCACCAAACTGGTAGGAGCACAAAACAGGGCAATCAAGTGAGCATGGAAGAAAAGATGTTAGGTACACAGCTCCATTTCAGTTCATTAGTTCCTTTGCATGTGATCAAATATCGCATGCCCCCTCCCCCAGCGCGAGGCCGGCGACGCGCCCCCTCCCCCTCCTAGCTTTCTCCTTCCCCCTGTCCACCTCCCCCACCACCCCACAAGAAACACATGCGTTCAGAAGAACTCGTGGAACTGAGCTAGCTCAAGGTAAAATAAGGATATTTATAAGTAGTTTGAACAAGGTGAAGTGGCAGTTGTTGCAATTCTGAACTATGCATTGTCAGGAGTGGGAGATACCTACATGAACGTGCACCGGCAGGCAAGAAGCAGCCAGAGTGTCAATGCAATTAGCGCTTTGTCCTGCTCGCTCTGTTTCATGCATACGCCCACGAGTTGCGTGATCGATGGCATTGCATTATCGCATTAGTAGTACTGCACCATTCATGCAGCTCTGGGTGCTTTCTGCTTAACTCAGCGTCCGTTCGTTCCATCAACAAGATATTTTTGTTTAAAGGAGAGCTTGCACGTGTAACGCACGCCTAAACTAATGCAAATATAGACAACACCAATTATGTCTTTGTTGTTTCTTTGAAATAAATAGCAATTGAATTATTTAAATACATTGCAAATATAATTCTCACATAATGAACACAATTTTACACAGCGTATAGGCATAACTTTTAATTTACAGCAATCAAAAACCAATATCAGAAGCAAGACAAACGTGTGGTGAACAAACAACAAGCAGTAATAATGAATCATATATAGTTCTTACAGACACTAGTGCACACGTGCCCCTCTAACACCGGTTTGGAGGACCCTCTAACACCGGTTATAGAACCGTTATTGCGGTTTCGGTGTTAGAGCTCCCCCTTTAACACCGGTTCTTATACGAACCGGTGTTAAAGGGTGGCGCACGTGGGGCCGCCGCAGCGCTCAGCCCCCCTTTAACACCGGTTCGTAACACGAGCCGGTGTTAAAGGTTCTGTGTCGCGGCAGAAAAAAGAGATGAGTCTCTGCCGCGGCAGGAAAACGACCTAAATCTCTGCCGCGGCAGGAAAATAGCCTAAATCTCTGCCGCGGCAGAGTTCTGCCGCCGCCCCGTTCTGGGCGTATTTCTACGGCGCGGCGGGGACGGGGAGGGCGAAGGGGGGAATCGATCGGGAGCGGTATATACACATACATCGTCGTCGGTACATACGAGTACATGAATAATTAAGCAACTATTATTATACACAAACATCGTCATTGTGTTGTATTCTCCGTAAACGTTGAAGCATCAAGTACAAGAAAAACACGTTCAAGCTTCTAAAGAGTTTTTGGATATCTAAAGAGTTCTCCGCCAGGCGTGACGACCTCATCAAGTATGAACCCCGCCAATTCCTCTTGAATGGCTCGTATGCGGTCAAATGGTAGGAGTTGGTCCCGCATCCATTCGATCTAAATATATATGAAGAATGAGGGTCAATATATATATAAGAATAAAACTCAACACAATTTATGGTAATAAAATAATATTATGTACTTCTTTTACTTACTCTAAGTTGTTCTAGTGCGGCTTGGCCCGTCGCACATATCGTATTGCGAATGAACTCGCAAACATAGTATCCACATAAGTTATTGTCGGGTCCCTGATACGCGCACTTTACGAGAATAGAGAGTTCAATCAAAATAATAATCAATAAAGCACGATATAATGGAATTGGAAGCAGAATCAAAGAGATACGCAGACCTAGCTAGCTAGTATTACTTACATTTTGGTCTACAAATTTTAGTTCTTCTGACCATTCACCCACGGCCCTGCCCGTGAACCTTTTCCAAACCTTGTCCGCCAAAAAAAATGGATAAAGGAGTAATTAATTACTTGTTGTCACGAAAGTTGCCGATCTAGTGCGACAATACGATTGAAATTACCTCTGGAGCATCTCTCTAAAGTCTGCCCATATCTCTTTTTCTTTTCGTAACGAGTCCATGACAAGGACTTTTCCTGAGTCAGGTTGAATGACTAGCAGAATAAAGTGGAATCTACGCACGCATAACTCATCATCAGTTACACTTAATATCGAGTAAGCCGAAACAGAATATGTACAAGAGAGGGTAACAGTACTCACGAGAAGTTGTAAGGCAATAGTATTTCCCTTTTGGTTTGTTGTCTCAATAAATACCTTAGCAAGTAATATTCTGTTTGCCTGGGTTTGGTTCTTACCACTTCTTCATGAACTCTATTTGGGTCAACGAACCCAATGTCAAAAGGGCCTCCTTTCATGCATTCCATAACTTTTTTCCTGCATAATAGTATATACATATATGGTGAGCATATATATATACATGCAATTAATGAAGTGAATGAGATGAGATAAAAATTACAGAAATAGTACTTACACACAATAAAGGTTGATGGCAGCTTTGTCGAGTTCCTTCTGATTGAATAGAAAATGCAAGTCTTGAATGTTGAAGTCGACCTCGTCGTCTCCACACAAGAAAATCTGATCTCTTATATGCGTCGTGATCCATTCTTCCTTTCTCGTCTTGCAGAAATCAAGGTACCACTTGTGCAATCTTCGCATCTTTGTTGGTAGATTCTTGAGCTCCTCTTTCTTGACGAGATTCTTCCCATACTTCCATGGCTGTATGGGGTTGACATCGTTCGTGGGAATGTTGTCTCCCATGAGGTTCAAGTATGCAATGTAAGTCATCCCCATCTCATTTTACTTTCTTTGTAGCTCTGCCTCATAATCATTTACAGGAGGAGCGTTTCATGTGTCGAACACTTGGAGCGGGGCGCATGATTGCTTTTCCTGCTCTCCGAGCATGGGAACTGTTTTCTGGGGAGCCGCATGACTGCTACTTTCAGTCTCCCTCCGCCTTGCATCCCCCTTCAAAATCTGGCGCTCGTAGTCCGGCACAAGTGGGGTTTCAGGTTTAAAAAGATTATTGTAAAACTTCTCCACCACTGCCGGATCTATTTTCTCCTTTGGCTCGGCCCATCTAGGTGCAAAGAATTTCTTGACCTCTTCTTCCGAGATCCTATTGGTCTCCTCGTCACTGTGATTCCACGGTAAAACCGGCAATGGCTTGGCGGAAGGCTGCGGGACGTAGTTTCTTGAACTCTTTGGTTTACGATTTCCTGCGAATTTCTTCGTGGCACTGCTAGTGATGCTCTTCGTAGCAGCGCTCTTCCGCTTACGCTGAGATGGATGGCGCGCCGGAGATGGCTGCCGCGCAGGAGATGGCTGTCGCGCCGGAGATGGCTGTCGCGCGGGAGATGCCTGAAGCGCCGGAGATGGCTGCCGCGCAGGAGATGGCTGAAGTGCCGGAGACGACAGGGGAGTATTCTGATGACTTGGAGACGGCTAAGGCGGCTCAGACTGTTGGCGCCGCGGAGATGGCGGGGGAGCCAGTGGCCTCCAATTTGGAAGCACGATGTGTTCCTTCTTCCAAAGAATGGTTGTTTTCACTGCAAATTTGAGTTGAGTTTCCCCTTCACCTGTAGCATGGTCAAGCTATGCTTCCTCAAATTCCTTCACAACCTCATTCACCCCGACAATAGCATAGCCATCTGGAATCGGTCGGCAGTGGTAAGTTCCACCAGCTACAGGAGGTAAGGCATAGCCGATAGCCACCTTAATGGATAAGCCCATTAATCTCACATGCAGCTCAGCGTGTTCTCTCTCCGTGATCTCATCCACAGGGTATCGAGGACCTGCCATTTCAAGCGTGGGCTGCACGTTCTCCGTGGAAGCCACGCTGCTTTTCCGCGCAGAGTCTGGGCCGCCGGCAGCTTCCAATGCAGGCTCTTCGTGCCGCTGAGATGGGCCGGTAGCTTGCTGGCTCTGTTGTGCATTCACTTGCGCCTGCAGCGCCACAAGTGCATGTTCTATCTGTGTCATCCGCTCTGTACGCTCTTTTTCTTTTCTGCCGCGCCATCTGTAAGAGTCGCCCCACTCGGCAAACACATCCTTCCATGTCATACCCCTGTGCCTCGTGCATGTCCAGGGTGTTCTTTTTTACCGATGGCACGTGTGAGCTGGTCATTCTCTCTGTCGGGATGGAAGGTCCTGGCGGTTGTTTCCTCGTATGCCGTGATGAGTTCAGTGACGGGTTTGGCAAGGAGGATTGGGAAGATACACAATTCTGTTTCTCGGTCCAACCTTGCCCCGATTCCGTAGAACCAAGTCTTTGCACGTAGGTCCCACCCATGTGTCTGGGGTGTGATCCCTCTTGCGCGCAGGGCCTTCTCAGCTTCCTCCCACTTAGGCCTCTAAGATATGTAGCCACCTGACCCCGTCCTCTGGTGATATTCCTTCTTCTGGGCATTTAGCGTATTGGTTTCTGACCTCTTTTTAGCTATAGCACCTTCCTTATATGCCACAAATTCGGGCCAGTGAGGTCTTATCTTCGCATAATATGCGTCTTCGAAATCTGGAGTCTCGCGAGCTTTGACAAATTTGTTCAATTTTGTGTTCCAGTTGCGGAAAGCGTTAGCCATCTTCTTTAGAGTCCACTCTTTGACCTTTTCCTTTATAACTGGTTTGTTTTCATCCTCCTCTGGCGGAAGGGTGAAATTTACCAACAGCGAATTCCAAAGCGTTTCTTTGGATCTTGCATCGACAAAGGTACCGTCTCCCTTCTTTGGCTTATTCCAATTTTCAATTATGATTGGGATTTGGTCCCTAACAAGAACTCCAACCTGACGTATAAATTTGTCTGCGGCCTTCTTGGGCTCCATCGGCCTGCCATCAACACGGACTGCTTCGATCGTGAACTTTGCACGATCTTTCAACCGATGGCTCGCGCCTCGCTTGCTCTTTTTCGTAGAAGAAGATTGTTGCTGGCTGGTCGATCCAGAGGGCTAAAAGAAGAAAGAAGCATTAATTAATACATTTACATATATACAAATCAATCGGTGCAAGTCAGCAGAGGCTTAATCCATGCATATACCTCGACAGACTTTGTAATCACTAAAGTGCATTCACCGGAGTCGTCATCTTCTCCATGACTACTTGAGCTGTCATCATGTCCCTACAAGTTCAGATATTGTGAGGTGTCCTCGTGGATCATGTTCTCCATTATTTCTTCATCTACAAGGTTTCTACTGAGTGGATCCATACTTTCTAAAACAAAATATGATCACACAAATATCAGTAATACATCTATTGAAATGCTCAAGCAAAGACGATGATATGACAGGTTAAAAGTATTGAAATGTAACCCTAATACATGCTTGGTCATTCCAAACCCTAATTCGTAGAAACCCCCGATTCATATGAGAGGGTACATTTACTTCTTCTAATTAACTTGTCATGAAAGTTGATTAACATAGCATGGTTATTATAATGCTATATTGACAACGAGAGGTGGCGGCGCTAGGGCGAGAGCGGGGCCGGGATGCATGGGGGTGTGCGTTCGAACCAGCACAACGTGGGCTCAGCGAGGACAGAGGAGGTCAGGGTCGACGGCATAATGGTGGCGGTGGTCGATGGCATAATATTATCTAGAGTAAGAGAGTAAACATTCAAGTGGACTTGGATTCATACACAAATATACATATTATTTATACAAAAATACACAAATAAATACACAAATGAAATTAAAACCCTAAGGATGCTTGATCATTTTAAACGAGTTCCAAGGGGTCCAAACCCTAATTCAAAGAAATCCTGGATGCATATGAGAGGGGTCCAAACCCTAGGGCGCATGAGGTAGCGGGTTCGCCTTAGCGTGATGCGGCCTACCTAAAACGGGCGGCGCCACTACCTAGGGGTCACCGGAGCGACGTTAACGACAACGGCCAGCGGCGGCGCTTGTAGAGCAGCGAGGTGACGACCCTAAACTAATACTAACTATAAAATACACTAAATAACCCTAAACTAAAAACACTAAACTACACTAAATAAATAACCCTAAACTAAATAAACCCTAAACTAATAACACTAAACTAAATAAACCCTAAACTAATACTAGCACTAAACTACTAATAATACAATAACAAGTAGAAATCTATTACGAATCCACATATAATAACCCTAAACTAATACTAACCCTAAACTAATACTAACCCTAAACTTAATACAATAAAAAATTCTAATAATAACTACACACTTAATTATAACTAATTAATATACTACTATCATTGGCCAAGTGGTCGGCAGGTCGCGGGAGTGGCACCGGGCGAGACGACGGGTCGGCGGCAGTGGTGGCGTCTTGGCGCCGGAGGCTCGCCGCAGTGGACATGCAGAGGCCCGCTCGGGAGTTATCTTGGCGCCTTGTGATGGCGGCTCCGCGAGTGGACGGGGGGAGGGGGACGACACGGACGCGGTGGCGGGCGGCGATGACGGCGGCAGACGGCGAAGGTCGCGGTGGCGGGCGGCTCTGCTCTCTGCGCGCTCCTCTTTGCGCTCGATCAATCTGGCTAGGGGGAGGAAGAGGAACGCGCGCGCATTTGTACCCCCCTTTAACACCGGTTCCAGCCAGGAACCGGTGTTAAAGGGAGGGGGGAATTCGTTTCGCGCCCGCACCCTCCTTTAACACCGGTTCCAGCCACTAACCGGTGTTAAAGGGGGGGTATGCGCACGCGAAACGAAATAAATGCGCCCCCCTTTAACACTGGTTCTGGAACCAGTGTTAAAGGGGGGCATTTATTTCATGCATTAAAGGGGTGGGGGCATTTATAATTCAAAAAATAGGATATGAATTTAGAAAATTCATATCTTTTTCATTTCAACTCAGAAAAATATGAATAATATATCATAATTTTCAGAAAAATAATATCTATCCATTCATGTAAAAACATTTTGCATTTACTTTAGATGAAAATTTTCAAAATGATTAAAACACTTACATATAAATTTTGATTATTCAATTCAAACAAAAATAAAATAGTCAAATCCTAAAACTTTGAACATAAGAAATATTAAGCATCTAAAAAGGAATCTAACCCTATTTTATTAGAGCAAATCATATTTTATTTTGTATTAACATTTTTGAATTGTTTGGATATTTAAATGCCGCATCTTTTGTATACTATGGAATCTGACAAAGCCTCGCTCAACTTGCATTGGATTTTTAATAAAATAGCATATTTTGAACCTAAAAATGATTTTTGTAAAAAATCATGAGCATCGTATCATGTACCTGTAGTTCATATCTTACCCACTTCCTACCGATTCGACAGGAATTTGTCTTTTTCACCAGAGGTGGACGGAAAGGTTTCAGATCCCCCTATTGGTACATTGTCCATATAAGGTGGTCTAGTTTTTTTGTAAAATGTGGTGGTGGTTTTTTGAATTAGCCATTTGGTGGTTGCTTCACAAAACGTCCGTTTTTATGCTCAGAAAATGGAAAATGCCTTTTTGGTGCGATAAAAAGGAAAACTTCCTCTTGCAACATTGTTTGCCATGCCATGATGCACATGTATGCACAATATGGCCATATTATCACAAACTATGCCTTGATTCTAGCCATAACATTGGTCATTTGACCCGAAAGCCAAGAAACCTCGAATGAGATAGGTCATTTTGTGAAGGAGATAGAACTGGAATTAAAATACAGAATGCAACAAACAGTAAGTTACATAAAGCACGACTGAAAATTAAGATACATAAAAGAACTGAAAATTAAGATTCATGGCCACATTAAGTAATAATCGGCCGAACTTGTTTCGGAATGTTGGAGTGATTCAGTCATGCTCCTGCCTACACCTGTAATACTCTCCACTGTAGTCGTCGTACTCGCTGCCGCCGTCATCGCTGTCGTCGTCGGGGTCGCTGTAATTGAACCTTGAAGGCTGAGTACGCATGGGGTGGACTTGGGGGTAGCGCAAACGGGGGTTAGAGTCGGCGGCAGTGTCATAGGCCATGACGCTCTGGAGAGTCCGACCGCGCCACCATAGCCGACGGCTGGCCTCGTTGAAGTTCGGAGGAGGTGGGCCGTCCTTCTCGTGCCTGGCGAGCGCCCTCTCACGCCGATCCCCGAAGAAGGCTTCCCAAGTAGGGAAATAGTCGGGATGCCATCTGGGATTCCTCCGCTACTCCGGCGTGAGCTCGAAGTAGTAGTGGTTCATGATGGCCATCCGGCGCGCCATACCTAGATGGACAGGAGGAACCGGCACGCCTCCGGCGCTCAGCATCCATCCGACGGGGACACAGTAGCCCGGCGGGCAGGGGTAGTTCGAGGCGCAAAGCGCCTCCGCCTCCCTGGGGGTTAGTGCTACGGTGGAAGCCATGGGAAAGAGTGATGAGGTTGCAGATATGAGTCTAGAGATGTGCAATGACAATGGAGGCCAACCCTACATATATATATAGTGAGAAATGGCTGGTGGGAAGAACTGGCGGGAAAAAATGGTGGGAAGAAAAATGGCGGAAAAGGGAAGAAAAATGGAGGGAAGAAATGGCAGGAAGAAAAATGGCTCATTTAATATATATACTGTTAACAGAAGAAATATGACATTTATTTCCATGTTGAGATACATATGTGTGCCAAAAATGGCTCAATTAATACATATAGTCAATCTTATGATCGCGTCGGCCGTAACCATGGAGTATCAGCACCGTTTAACATGATGGTTGGGTCAGTCCTCACTCTGAAGGACGGAATTTCATCAAACTTATTATAATCTTCTGACATGTCTGTCTTGTCCTCCACTCCCACGATGTTTTTTCCCTAAAAGAACTATGTGACGCTTTGGATCATCGTGTGATGTATCGGTTTGCTTATTTTTTCTTTTTTTCGGTTTGGTAGACATGTCCTTCACATAGAAAACCTGAGCCACATCATTGGCTAAGACGAATGGTTCGTCTAAGTTCTTGTCTACCTTCATAAGATTGTTGAGATCCACTGTTGTCATTCCGTACTTCTTGTCTACCTCAACCCCTCCTCCTGTTAGCTTGACCCATTTGCATCGAAGCAAGGGGACCTTAAAATTAGGTCCATAGTCAAGTTCCCATATCTCCTCTATGAACCCATAATACGTGGTCTTTTTCC
Organism: Avena longiglumis; assembly: GCA_030063025.1. Classification (NCBI taxonomy): domain Eukaryota; kingdom Viridiplantae; phylum Streptophyta; class Magnoliopsida; order Poales; family Poaceae; genus Avena; species Avena longiglumis. Next base: position 540,443,941 of record CP125973.1, read on the forward strand.
TATTGTCTTCTGCTGCATCGAAGCGGACACCACTATTTTGGTTGGTGCTCTTTTTATCTTGGCCTATCGTGTAAAATGTATTCCCATTTATCTCGTACCCTTGGAAAGTACATACAGTCGAAGATGGTGTCCTGGCCAACAAGTACAGCTGATCCCCAACAGTGGTGTTATTCGTGAGAAGTCTTTGCAGCCAGCCGCCAAAAATCGCCATGTGTTCACTTATAATCCATTCATCGGACTGCCCCGGGTGTTTGAGGCGTATTAAATTCTTGTGTTCATTGATATACGGGGAAACTAAGATAGATCTTTGTAAAACCGTGTAGTGTGCTTGATTGAGAGAATGCCCGTCCCTACATATCATTGCTTTACATCCTAGGGTGCCTTTTCCACGCAGTCTTCCCTCATGTCGTGATTCTTGAACACCAATCGCCTTAAGGTCAGGAATAAAATCAACACAGAACTCAATGACCTCCTCTGTTACATAGCCCTTGGAGATGCTTCCTTCTGGCCTAGCACGGTTTTGAACATATTTCTTTAAGACTCCCATGTACCTCTCAAAGGGGAACATGTTGTGTAGAAATACAGGACCGAGAATGGCAATCTCTTCTACTAGGTGAACCAGGAGATGCGTCATAATATTGAATAAGGATGGTGGGAACACCAACTCAAAGCTGACAAGACATTGGGCCACATCTGTCTGTAACCCTGGTAGGCTTTCTGGATCGATTACCTTCTGAGATATTGCATTGAGGAATGCACATAGCTTCACAATGGGTACTCGAACATTTTCAGGTAGAAGACCCCTCAATGCAATCGGAAGCAATTGTGTCATAATCACGTGGCAGTCATGAGACTTCAGGTTTTGGAATTTTTTATGCCATATTTATTATTCCCTTTATATTCGACGAGAAGCCGACGGGACCTTGATCTCGCTCGGGCATTCAAAAAAGATTTCCTTCTCTGCTTTGGTAAGAGTGTAGCTGGCAGGAGTTAAGTGGCATCGTTTACCCTTCTCATTCTCAGGATGCATAGGCTCTTCAGGGTCTTTCAGACGTTGCTGGTCCTGCCGTGCTTCCGGTGTATCTTTTGTCTTCCCATACACTCCTAGGAAGCCTAGCAGGTTCACGCAAACATTCTTTGTCACGTGCATCACGTCGATTGAAGAGCGGACCTCTAAGACTTTCCAATAGGGTAGGTACCAAAATATAGATTGCTTCTTCCACATGGGCGCGTGTCCGGCATCGTCATTCGGAAAGATAGACTGCCAGGACCTTTTCCAAAGATTACTTCTAGGTCCTTGACCATACCAAATACCTCCTCACCGGTACGTAGGACAGGCTTCCTCCGGGGTTCTGCTAGACGTTTGAAATGCTTGCCTTTCTTTCTTAATGGATGCAGGTTCGGAAGAAATCGACGATACCCTAGGTACACAACCTTATTACATTTATCCAAATATACACTTTCAGTCTCATCTAAACAGTGTGTGCATGCATTGTATCCCTTGTTTGTCTTCCCTGAAATGTTACTAAGAGAAGGCCAATCATTGATGGTTACGAAAAACAATGCTCGTAGGTCAAATGGCTCCCCTTTATGCTCATCCCACATACGTACACCTGGTTTGTCCCACGGCTATAAAAGTTCTTCAACTAATGGCCTTAGGTACACATGAATGACGTTGCCGGGTTGCCTCAGGCCTTGGATGAGCAATGGCATCATAATGAACTTCCTCTTCATACACAACCAAGGAGGAAGGTTATAGATACATAGAGTCACAGGCCTGCAGCTCTGCTCATCAAAAGGATTCATGCCATCTGTACTTAGACCAAACCTTAAGTTCCTTGTGTCACGTGCGAAGTCCGGGTACTCTCGCTCGACTTTTCTCCACTGTGACCCATCAGAGGGGTGTCTCAACATCACGTCTTTCTTACGGTCTTCCATGTGCCATCGCAACAACTTGGCATGCTCTTTATTTCTGAAGAGACGTTTTAACCGTGGTATTATAGGAGCATACCACATAACCTTGGCAGGAACCTTCTTCCTAGGGGCCTTGCCCTCAACATCGCCAGGATCGTCTCGTCTGATCTTATACCGCAGTGCAGTGCATACCGGGCATGCATCCAAATTCTCGTACTTCTCACCGCGGTAGAGGATGCAGTCAATAATGCAAGTATGTATCTTCTGCACGTCTAATCCTAGAGGGCAGACAACCTTCTTTGCTTGGTATTTACTGTCGGGCAACTCATTATTTCTTGGAAGAAGATTCTTCATTTTTACCAACAACTTTGAAAATCTTACCGGTCACCATTCTCTGCCTTCCATTGCAGCAAATCCAGTGTGGTACCTAGCTTTTTGTGGCCATATTCGCAAGTTGGGTACAACAATGTTTTGTGATCCTTTAACATCTGCTCCAGCTTCTCCTTCTCCTTTTCAGTTTCACATTCTTCCTTTGCATCAGTAATGGCCCGAGCAAGATCGTCATCAGCGGGCCCATCTGCTGCCTTTTGATCTTCATTATCTACCCCCGTTGCAGTATCATCATATTCAGGATACATATTATGATAGTTGTCATCATCCTCTTCTTCTTCATTGTCTTCCATCACAACCCCTTTTTCTCCGTGCTTGGTCCAACAATTATAGCTAGGCATGAAACCGGATCGAAGCAGGTGGGCGTGAATGGTTCTGGTATTTGAGTAGTCTTTCTTGTTCTGACAGTGAACACACGGAAAACACATAAAACCATTGTGACCGCAGTTTGAATTAGCCACAACAATGAAATTTTGGAGGCCCGTAATGTACTCGGAAGTGTGTCGGTCACCGTACATCCATTGCCGGTTCATCTGCATTAATATATAGTATATATCAAAAATTAATAGGGAGATGACCATTTATATATATAGTACATCAATGACACATGAAAGGATAGTTGCCGACCTCGACCGAGAAGGAAAGAGCAACGATAAAACTTATTTTGAGCTCTCGGGCATTTCACCGAACACCTCTTGTGCATACGAAAAATACACAAACTAGCACACCTCACACCCTCTTACTAGACTCCAAAATGAGAGAGTGAAAAAATGTAAGAGAGGGGTGTGGGCTGCGGTGTCTTATATATCCCCCCCTTTAACACCGGTTCAAGCCACGAACCGGTGTTAAAGGGGGGGCTGCGCGGGCCACTGGTGCAGGGGCCTTTAACACCGGTTCGTGCCACGAACCGATGTTAAAGGGAGGGCTCCTTTTTGCTGCACGGGCCACGCTGGTACAGCCCCCCCTTTAACACCGGTTCGTAGGATCAACCAAAGGCCTCGTTTCCACTAGTGAGATGTAGCATCATGAAATTTACAACAAATGAGTCAACTTTGAAAATAATGGCCACCTTATAATCTCTGAAAAGACCAAATATGTGTATAGAAGAATTGGTTTGAAATATAATTGAGAAGTAGCATATAATTCCGAGCACCATCTGACAACACCACTCATTAACCTATTAAGATCTCAAAATTCATTTACGAAACAAACAGTGTTTACATACGCCTTTATCAAATTTTCATAAGTAACCATACCTCACCACCCAAATCCCGTAAAGGCACCCATCAAAGTAGCTAGGGTTTTGAAGATCTTGTCATGTAGCATCCTACACATAGAACATGATCTTACTTACATGAATGAAGATTTTTTTGGTAGAAACTAAATATCTACAGAAAATGCTGCCTCCATCAGATCAGTTGCTACCATGTGACACCAAATAAAGTGCTACTGCTTTAGATTTTTATGTAACTGTTGATTTTTTTCCATGGATTGCGACCATATATTTGCTACGGGTTAGGCACTTGAAGATCATAAGTCATTTCCGTATCTTGTCTTATAGACTTGTACGGATTCTGTTCAATGAGGTGCACTGCGGTTAAATCAAACAGCAAGCATGTATGCACATGATTTTCTAGGCAGTAACAATTTCTATGAGACAAAATGACAAATGCAGAAGTGCCAAAACCATAGTAAGAAAAGAACTAAACATCCAACACACATGTCTTGAGTTGAATATCGACTTCAACACTCATAGTACCAGTTTGCTAATCACGGCTACCAGAACTTTAAATATACAATATCATCAAGATTGTGGAATACAAACTGAAAGTGTTTTCCAATAAGGGGTGCTTACAGAATGGTGCCATTTTTTTAGATGCACCATTAGGAATACCTTGTTGTAAGATCTAGCAGATCCACAAAACTCAACCAAATACTATTATTGCATTTGAAGTAAAGACAAAAGAAAATAATAGAATAACTACCTTTGACCTGGAAGCTATGCATAGCAACCAATTCTTGCGGACACTTAGCTTATAGATTACCAAAGGAAGAAAAATCTCAACTGAAATACTTAGCAACCAACTCAGAGATGATTCTTTAAAAAGGTGAAGCAACAAGTGAAGGATTAGACCATATTCACATGGATGATTCCCATCCACTTCAAAGTCAAATAATAGAATACAATTTGCCCAACTTTCCAATGGAAAATAAGAGAACCAACCTGCAGATCAAAGATTCAAGGATCCCCAATGATCAAAGGTAGTCTCTTACGGCCTTCCTCTGTCCAAATTGGTACTCTCATCCTGTAGGGCTACAACTAAAAATAGGGGATAGGAGAAATGTTACAATGTTTACAATTTAACATCAATGGTATTGGTGGTCGGTGTAAACATTTGAAAATAAAATGAAACCCAAGACTCAAAGTTGCACATACTGAGGAATGTTCTACTTCCGCAACAGCAACGATGTCACCAAATTAGAAGCTACTGCATAAGAGCACAAGCAAGTAGAGATTTCAAGAGAATTTAAAATATAACATGGATCACTACAATAATTAGGAGATATATCCTGAGCCAAAAGATGCAAATGGCTCAAACATGCAATTCTCAGTAACATCAAATTAAGACAAACAGAAAGATTGATCCAAGTAATACATGAAAATGTGAATGCCTAATTATTGTTCCTTCGCTTGAAATAATTTATGAATGTACCAACAACATCAAATTAAATCTCAGCAAATTAATCCACTCAGAAAATTGGCCCAAGTAATAATACATGAAAAGAAGGTTGTATGTTCTTGTTTCTACATTTGAAATGATTTGTTGAATGTTTTCTAGCTGATAATCAACCAAAATATCAGTTGAGTGCCAAAGCATAAAGCATAGTGAATTTGATGGTTGCTCAGTCGCGCTCACTTAGATTTTAGGTGCTGACTGATCTCTGTCGTGATTGCTCTCAAAACACAATATTTTTTCCTCACAACACCAACATGCAGAAGGTAAGCACATATCACAGGACGTGCAAGCTAACATTACTTAGTTTTAGCTCGGTCCTATGATCAGTTTGCATCTATATACATTTGTAGGCATGCACCCTATGAATCAACAATGATAAATCATGATGCCAGATGCAAAACCTTAAGGAGTGGGACTCTGATACACAATGTGATATACAAGAACAATCAAGATTGAGATTTCCAAAATCTAGAAAGAACAATAATACCTCAATCTTCCTCTGTAGCCTTGAAATCTTTCTACATAGCAGAAATCGCAATCTAGGAACAAAGGATACATAGTTTTAATTACATGCTGCTCCTCCATTTTGTAGAAGTATAATAAAATCGTGTTGGTTAAAAATGAGGGCTATAAGTTTACATACAAGATTTTGTTTCTTCCCAATATCTAGACTTCATAAGTCACTTCTTGCTATCAAATTCAATTCCATCCCCCAACCTGTGTGATAACCATAGCATGTACAAGACAAACTTGCAGTTGCATTTTTCCTTTTGGTCATGCTTATTAGGCTAGCAGTAGCAGTAGCTTAGAGGCAAGAATACTATTTCCTTTCCATATAAATTGGTAGTCGTCCAATTAGTGAAGAGACATCAATGCTCACCTGCTCCCATACTCCCTAGATTCAGTATTTGCATTGGACCTGGAACGTATGCGAGCTGGCGGCATGACAGTGGAGGTGAACTGCAAGATAAACTGGACTACTTTAGAAATTAGAAACATGAGATATGTTTCTAGGACACCTACATCAGGTAAAACAAATGACATAGTTAATTCCAGGAAGGTTTCTAGGATATCTGTCAACACCCGGATTTTTAATCCCAGATGCCTGTTATGCCATACATCGCAATCCCAGGATTATCATTTTTGCGACACATAAGAGAATTGGATACAATAGTACATCATCCATTACAAACCATACATAAGGTCTTACACAAATAAGGATCTCATGATCCAGTTCTTAATACAACTCAAGCAGCGGAAATACGTAATAATAACGGTAGCGTAGGCGAAGCTCCATCTTCGGAATCACAGGCAATGCTGACGATGGGAGATGATCCTAGTTGTCGTAAACTTCCTGGGGTCCATCCTCCAGGTACTCCTGTTCATAGTCTGGCCATGGGAATAGCCAGGTACAAAGCCATGAGTACTCTTTAAGTACTCGCAAACTAATACTAACAAGTGAAGGGGGTTTTTGTAGTAGGACACTAAGCTCTAGGTTTGTTTTGCAAAAAGCCAGATTTACCTCTAATAAGTTCAGAAGCAAGAAAAGGTAGTTGAATTTTATAACACCTAAGTGGGAACTTGTATTTCATATCACAACTCTGTTGTGGTCAAGTCAAAATCTCAATCCATTTCACAAGTCATTTTAAAAACATCTGACGGGAGAACAGTATGTCCACTCCAACTATCCATAAACGCAGACGCGGCTATTCGAATAGTTTGACACTCTGCAGATCTTGTACACTTTCACCACAACATTCGATACATACGTCAGGAACAAATACTGAATTCACCATACTCAGTATGCGGATAATCAATCCTAACCTTTCAATTACACGCCCTAGTATAATCACCAAAATCATCTGGTGTTTGGAAACACATGTCAAAACATCTCAATAGAATGATCCATCATTTCAAGGTTTTCATAACCATTTTTCCACCAAGTATTCCCATCTAAAGTTGATCAAGTTTTATGCTTAGCACTAGCATCTACAAATGGGGGTAAGTACTAAAGGGGGTGGTAAACTAGTGGAGTTTTACTAAGTTCAATCTCATGCCTTAGGATGACATAAATATTATCTAGCTTAGGCCAAGTTTTATGATCTTTATGCAACCTTCAATTATCTTTCTAGAATCTACAAATTCACTTAAGTATGCTCTAAGTAATAGCTTTGATAAAGAAATAAAGTATAAAGCTTGTAAGTAAAACTAGGATTGGGTATCAAGTGGGTAGGATCACATATGCTTAAGGCATATAGTTGGCATGGTAACAAGCAAGTATTAGCTTGCATAGGTCAACTTGATTAGTAAGGCTTGCAAGTATTGGCTTGCATCAGTATCAGTATAAGCTTGCTAAATTGCAAGTGTTAGCTTGCCTTGTGCAGAGCAGTGGTTGAAGTTCTCCTCGGCTTCTTCTTCGTAGTATCCTCCTTCTTCCTCGTATCCTTGGTCGGTACTAGCGTCTATAAATAAATACGAGGTACATAATCACCAAACAATACTTAACTAATTTCAATCATCACACAAAGGGGTTCTATAGATGATCTAGTATCATCACTAACATTACAAGATTAAAGCTTGGTTTAATTTCTTTTATTTTTAGAAAAGTAATTTCTACTCATTGAAAAACTGCTTAAGATTTAATATTCTCCAAACCAAACATGGCATCATGTTGACACATGTCATCACCACATATTTCAGTACATGGGAATGTGATTTAAAGTGGTGTCACAATTTAATAAGGTTTAACCTTTTATTTTAATTAAATAAAGTGACTAGAAATTCCTATGTGGCATCCTTTTATTACTTGGAAATTATTTCTGTAAGTAAACCCATATATTTTTATATATTCTGAAAGGTATGATCAAATGTGTTTTTTTAGAGTTGGAATCAACTCAAAAGCTATTATGGTTTAAATTTGAAAAATGTTTGAATACAGAAAAGCTTCTGCCTTTTTATTTTGACCAAGGTTGATCTATAGATTCAAATGATTTGAATCCAACAGGTTTGGATTAAGCATTTCAAAACCTTTCTAACAAAATTGGTTTCATTCAATTTGGTTGACTAAATCGAGCTGGGTTGATTTTTGAAACTAGGTATAGAACTGTGTTTGAATTAAAATGGAAAAAGTTAAATTCAAACGACTGCGCTGCGTGGGAAACGATAAGGGGCCGGCCTGCTACGCACAGCGCTTACGCGGGCTAGTTAAGTTGCTATCCCCACGCGTCAGTGAGACGGGGGGGTGTGAAGCGGTATGGGGCAACGTGGTGCGTTGGATCTAGTTCTAATCCAACGGCTCTGGTTCATCGTCCACGTCGGGCAGCGCCGGCGAGACAGAACCCTAATGCGGCAGGTGGGGGTCGTGGGAGGCTCACCGGGGCTCAGGCGAGGGTCGGCGATGCGGGCGAACGACGAAGTCGACGACGCCGAACCTCCTGGTACCGACAGCTTCTCCTGGGGCGGCTCCAATCGCTGGCTCTCTTCTTCTCCAGCAGCGGGGGGCTCTGGCCAAATTCCGGCGATGCGCTGCTCGCCTTGCTCCGAGAACGGGGTGAAACGATCAGTGAGGAGAGGGGAGTGAGATGGTGTGCTCAATTTGGCTGGGGGTGGCCTCCTTTTATAGGCTCGACGGCGAGACCGAACGGGATGGGAAGACGACGGTGGCGACACGGCTACGGGCAGCTAGAGGCATGGCCGAGGGTGGCGATCGATCGGTGGTCTCCTGGAGATGCTCTATGGTTTAAATGCGCGTGTATGGGCGGTGGCAAACAGCCGGGAACGCACGATGCTCTGCGTGGCAGAGGCGGAGTCTTCGACGGAGAGCGGTGGATACGGGGCACGGGCAGTGAAATGGGCATGTCTGGCGGTCTCCTGGGACGGTGGGGAGCATGCTGGCGGGCGGCAAGGGCTCAAGGTGGTCGGGTTGCGTGGGAACGGGGCGTGCTCTGTGGTGCACGTCGGCATGGTCGACAGCGGCACGGGCGCGGCGTTCCTGGCGGTTCTGGTCGTGGTCTGCGAGGCAGGGCTGGTCGAGAGGGGGCGGTGAGGCATGGGCTACCTCCCAGACAAGGTTGGCACGGCTAGTTCTTCCTCTAGCCTGTTGTCCACACTGGGGTGACCTGGGTGCTCTCGGCCTGTTCACCATTGATGATATTGGCCAGCTTACAGTGGGGCTAGTGATTAGTTAAGTTTTCTAGATGATCTACTGAGGTTGCTGTGAGCTAGAGAGGGAACAAGTTAGGCCCAAAACACTGCTCAACATAGTGTTTTGATTTTGTTTGATTTGTATTTGCAAGGTGTTTGATGAAATGGCCGCACGAATTCAAGTTTTGAATTTTGAAATTATTTTTGGTGGGTTTGCTAGGCATGTGCTGGTGAGTCTGTAGATGCTTGGGTTTTGAAAGTTGAGCTTGTTTGAGTGGTTTTTGAAAAAGTGGGATCTTCCCATATGAAATAGATTCAATTTTAAGCTGTCATTTAAACTATGCATTTAAATGTTTCTGGATGATCACAAGGTGGGCCTTGATACTTTGTTATGAGTACTATAAAGGGGTGCAAAGGTCCAAACAAGTTTCTGTTAAGTTCTGAAAGTTAGAGATAGCCAAAGTAGGCATGGGAGTTAATTTGGCCAAAGTGACCATTCACTTAATTTGTTTGTTTTGATTTGTTTGTCTTTGGGAAAAGTTTGGGGATTGTTTAGATGATGTTTATTTCACCTAAGAATCATTTTACAAGCATAGAAACACATAATCATGGCAATTCAAAAGAATCCACATTTTACTACATACACATATGAATGCTTTCATATTTTTAATTGGAAATGTTTTTGTTAACCCTAATTTTGGTGATTAGAGTTTGATGATTCTAGTTTAATATTTTTGGGATGTTACAAACCTTCCCCCCTTAAAAAAAATATCGTCCCGAGATTTGAAAAAGGACGAAAAGATTACCTAGGATTTGAAGAGATTGGGAAACTCCATCCTGATATGATCTTCGCGCTCCCAGGTAGCTTCTTCTTCTGTGTGGTTACTCCACTGAATTTTGAGAAACTTGATGCTTCGGGTTCTTGTAGTTCTGAAAGCTTCTTCCAAAATACGGATGGGTACTTCGGGATAGGTCAGGTCATCATTGATTTCTATGGTCCGGTGATCAATGTTCTTGAACACTTCAGTCTTCTCCGGGACTTCGAGGCACTTGCGAAGTAATGAGATATGGAACACATTGTGCACGGCTGATATCTCTTCGGGTAGTTCCAATTGATATGACACTTCTCCTCGATGGTTCAGAATTTTGAAAGGTCCGATATATCTGGGGGCTAACTTTCCTTTGAGTTGGAAATGCTGCATTCCCTTTAATGGCGACACTTTCAGATACACAAAATCTCCTATGTTGAAGGCGAGGTCTCGACGTCTCTTGTCGGCGTAATTCTTCTGTCTGGACTGGGCTGTGTTGAGGTGCTCACGAATCTTGTGAACCTTATCTTCTTCTTCTCATAGGATGTCGGGTCCGAAAATCTGACTCTCTCCTACTTACGACCAGTTCAAAGGGGTGCGACACTTTCTTCCGTACATAAATTCAAATGGGGCCATTTGCAAACTAGCTTGGTAACTGTTGTTGTAAGAAAATTCTGCGAACGGTAGACAATGCTCCCACTTAGATCCATATTCTAACACAGATGCTCTCAGTATATCTTCGAGTATTTGATTTACTCACTCCGTTTGTCCATTGGTCTGAGGGTGATAAGCGGTGCTGAAATCTAGGTGGGTTCCTAAACCTTCTTGGACTTTCTTCCAGAATCTCGAGGTAAATTGAGTTCCTCGATCAGATACGATGTTCTTGGGGACTCCATGCAAACTAACGATTCTAGCGATATATAACTCTGCTAGCTTCGAACTCTGATATGTGGTCTTGACGGGTAAGAAATGGGCGACTTTGGATAATCTGTCCACTATGACCCAGATAGAGTCATTTCCCCTACTAGAAGTAGGCAATCCGGTGATAAAGTCCATTCCAATGGAATCCCATTTCCATTACGGAATCTGCAATGGTTGCAACAATCCAGCGGGTCTTTGATGTCTGGCCTTGACTCGCTGACATATAACACACTGGGCGATATAGCTTCCGATTTCTCTCTTCATCTTATGCCACCAAAATTGTTCTTTCAAATCTTGATACATCTTAGTTCCTCCGGGGTGGATAGAATAAAGAGTATCATGAGCTTCCTTCAAAATAACTTCTTTCAACTCAGAATCTGCTGGTACATAAAGGTGTCCTTTGTACCACATAACTCCTTCTTCGTCCTCGGTGAATCCGGGTACTTTGCCTGTACCGATATGACGCTTGATTCCATCAATACTAGCATTTCCTTTCTGCACCTCTTTGATCTGGCTGATCAAAGTGGGTTGAAGTTCTATGCTAGCCAAAAATCCTTCACTTACTAATTCCATTCGAAAATCTTCCATCTCTTTGTGCAAGCTTGGTTGCTCCTTCAAAATCATGGAGTTCAAGCGGCACGACAACATGATAAGGGCATCTGCTACCACGTTGGCTTTACCAGGGTGATAGTGAATGTCCAGATCGTAATCCTTGATTAGCTCAATCCATCTTCTTTGTCTCATATTCAGCTCCTTCTGAGTGAATATATACTTCAGGCTCTTGTGATCTGAATAAATCTCACAGCGGTTTCCCATCAGGTAGTGCCTCCATGTCTTCAGGGCTAAAACTACGGCTGCGAGTTCGAGGTCATGGTTGGGTAATTTTGCTCATGTTGTTTCAGTTGTCGAGATAGATAAGATATAACTTTGCCTTCTTGCATTAGCACACATCCTAGACCGATCTTGGATGCATCACAATACACGTCGAAGGGCTTTGTGATATCCGGCATGATTAAGATTGGGGCTGAAATCAATCTCCTCTTGAGTTCTTGAAAACTCGCTTCACATTTGTCGGTCCATTCAAACTTCTTGTCCTTCTTCAGCAATTGGGTCATGGGTCTGGCGATACTCGAGAATCCTTCTACGAACTTGCGGTAATATCCCGCCAATACGAGAAATGCATGAACTTGGGTTTGAGTGGTTGGGGCTTGCCAATCTTCGACATCTTTCACCTTTGCAGGGTCAACGGCAATTCCTCCGGCTGAGACAATGTGGCCGAGTAATCCTACCTCCTGTAACCAGAATTCACATTTGCTAAACTTGGCATACAATTGATGCTCTCTAAGGGTTCCAAGAATGGTCCTTAGGTGTAGCTCATGTTCTTCTTACGATTTGGAATAAATCAGAATGTCATCGATGAAAACAACGACAAACTTATCCAGGAAGTCCATAAAAATCTTATTCAGGAGATTCATGAAATAAGCGGGGGCATTGGTTAATCCAAAAGACATGACAGTATACTCGTATAATCCATATCTGGTGGTAAAGGCAGTCTTGGGAATATCTTCTGCGCGAATCTTGAGTTGATGGTAGCCTGTTCTAAGATCAATCTTAGAAAAAACTTTGGCACCGGTCAACTGATCAAACAAATCTTCTATCTTGGGGCAATGGGTACTTGTTCTTGATGGTGACATCATTCAACTTCCGGTAATCCGTACACAAACGGTTACCTCCATCTTTGTTGTCCACAAACAAGACATGTGATCTCCAAGGCGACGCACTTGGTTGAATCAATCCATTTTCCAACATGGCATCTAATTGCTTCTTCAGTTCTTCTAGCTCAGACGGGTTCATACTACAGGGTCTCTGGGCTATGGGTCCTGTTCCGAGGATTAGTTCAATGATAAACTCGATATCCCGATCTGGGGGCATACCGGGCAAAACATCTGGAAATACATCGGGGTATTCACACACTATCCGGACTTGGTCAATGGTAGGTTGGGCTATAATCTTGTTGCACTTGGATTGACGAGGTAAGGTTTCAGATATATGCTCTACTGATATTTCGGCGGTAATGGTCATGGTTATGGCTTTCTTGGCACAGTTAATCAATCCTTTATGTTTGGAAATCCAATCCATTCCTAGTACTACTTCCAAACCTTTAGTTCCAAGTACTATCAGATTAGCATAAAAATATATGCCATGGATTCGGATAGGGACGACTTTGCAAATTTGCCTAGCCTTGGTGGTTGAACCGGGAATTTGAACAATCATAACATGCTTCAGTTTTGTTGGTTGAATCTTACTAGTGCAGGCAAATTCTTCGGTGACAAATGAATGCAATGTCAAATGAATGCGATGCACCTGAATCAAACAACACTCTTGCAAGTAATGAATTAACAGAAAACATAACCAGCACGACGTCTGGCGCTTCCTGAGCTTCTTCAGCATGCATGAGAAAAAGACGGCCATTGCGGTTGAGTGAATTCCCTGGGGAAAATCTTCTTCTAGGCGGAACACGACGCTGCTGTTGAGCTGGGGCATTGGTATTGGGGGTTGCGGCATTCTTCTTGTTGTGGCACTCGTTGGATTAGTGACCCTTATTTCCACAGTCATAACAAGTCACCTGCGACTTGTCCTTTGTTGCAATAGGCACAACATTGCTTCCAGTCGTCGGGGCTGTGTTGGTGTTGGCGGTAGCATTGTTTTTGTTGAACTTGGTGGGGCATGGTTGAAATTGCTAGAGTTGCCGGGGTTGTTGTGATTTCCTCCGGGCCTCGGGTTTCCACGATTGGGATAGGTGGGACGGTTCATCGGGGGTCTGTTGGTTCTCAGGTCAAATCTTGGAGATGGGTTAGGGCGATACTTTGGGGTCTGATGGGTTCCTGGCTGATGCATCATGCGACGCTTGCGGTTCTCGTTGGCTTGGTTGATTTTTCCTTCCATATGGATGGCAGAGTCAACAAGGGCTTCAATATCATCTAAGGGGATATTGACCAACACCGTCTGCATCTCATCATGTAGACCATTCAAGAATCTTTCTTTCTTCTTGGCTTCGGTGTTGATCTCGGGGCATACCTAGCTAATAAAAAAAATTGTCACGGTATTCCACTACAGTCATCCGTCCTTGCTTCAGTTCTCTGAACTCATCTCTCATTCTCTTGATCAAACCTGGCGGCACATGGGTTCTGCTCAACTTGACCTTGAATTCCTCCCAGGTCATCATCTGTCCTCCATTCATCGCATGAACGTTGTTCCACCATGCTCTGGCATCTCCGGCTAGATAGTGGGTGGCGAACAAAACTTTCTCGTTAGCTTCCACTCCGACGACTTCTAGGTTTTTTTCCATGGTTTGCAGCCAATCATCAGCATCTAAGGGCTCTTCTGACTTAGTGAAAACATGTGGGTTGGTGTTCTGGAAATTCGTGAGTTTAGATCCATGGTTGTCCTGATTTCCGTGGCCTTGATTGTTGTGGGCTAGCTGAGCTATCTGTTGCAGGGTGGCTAGGTTGGCTTGACGTTCCGCTCTTTCAGCTTCGCGGTCAGAAACCAACATTTGCAGGATCTGCAACATCAGGTCCGGGGATGAACCACTTCCTCCGTGTGGCATCTGAAGATTGAGATAGATCATGAGTAAAGAGGGTAATTTCTAAGGTTCCGGGACTTTGAAAAGTTTTTAAAGTTTGACTCTGATTTTTCTAGCAACTTGCTTTTCATTCATTCATAGCACACGATACAAACACACACCACAACAAAGGTAAACAGATGGTTTTAAGAACCATTCTGGAAACTACGATACAGTGGGACCGAATACTACTCACTACGCTAGTGCTCAAGTGCTACTACTCCTCGGAGTCGGTGTAGTCGTCATCCTCATCATCCTCATCGTCATCGATGAAGGCGAAATCATCCTCATCGGTGAAGAAGTCCATAGTCTGATCCTCCAGAAAATCATCATCATCGCTGTGACAGGAGTAGGGGTCTCCACGAAGATCTTCTCCAACATTCTCCCTTTCCTCCAACTGCATGTCTCTCTCGTGGATGGTCTCCTCCAAAGACGAGATACGGTGGCGAAGACGGGCAATGATACGCTCCTTCTTATCGAGTTGACGGCGACGAGACTTGTGATCCTTCGCTAGCATGGCGATGGTCTGATCCTTTGTCTTGATGATGGCGGACTTGTGGTTGGAGTAGTCATGACAATTATCCAACTCCTACTGATGATCGTACATCATGAAGCTAAGGTGGTCCAACTGAGTCTTCAGCTCGTGGTGGTATGGGGCTTCCAGTGGCTGTCCATTAGCATCACGCCTTGGACAAAACTCAAAGAGGGTACCCTTGATCTGGTTGATACTCTGCCCACACAGACAGGCAAGAGCTTCCTGCATGGCCCTCGCAAGTCCATCGAGCCAGTTGTTCTCTCTTAAGGTAAACTGAATTCCCTCCGCAGTGGGAGGTTCAATCTTTCCTCGGAGACTTGCAACAATTAGCCACTGCAGATCTTCTCCTCCTTGATCATTGAGCTGAGCTCCGAAGAACTCAAAGTGACGCCCAAGTTTCGAAAGCTGGTCCAAATCCCGCTCAAAGATAAGGTCTCCTCCATTCCCCAACTGATAAAACTTGCTATACTTCACGTCCATCTATAAGAATATAGGATGAGTAAGTTAGTAGAGTGACCAAGTGTGTCAAATTTTATGAATTTTGCAAGAGTTTTTGAGGATCATGAATTTTTGTAGAAGAATCAAGGTGATGAGAATGGGAATAAGTTTTTGTAAATATTTGTTTCCTTTAGTTTTTAAATTAAGTTTTTTGATTCAAACGTCCAGTATAACTAGGGTCTCCTATGGTCAGGATGGCACTGATACCAACTTGTCAACCCGGATTTTTAATCCTAGATGCATGTTATGCCATACATCGCAATCCCAGGATTACCATTTTTGCGAGACATAACAGAATTGGATACCATAGTACATCATCCATTACAAACCATACATAAGGTATTACACAAATAACGATCTCATGATCCAGTTCTTAATACAACTCAAGCAGCTGAAATACGTAATAATAACGGTAGCGTAGGCGAAGCTCCATCTTCGGGGTCACAGGCAATGCTGACGATGGGAGATGATCCTAGTTGTCGTAACCTTCCTGGGGTCTATCCTCCAGGTACTCCTCTTCATAGTCTGGCCATGGGAATAGCCAAGGACAAAGCCATGAGTACTCTTTAAGTACTCGCAAACTAATACTAACAAGTGAAGGGTTTTTTGTAGTAGGACACTAAGCTCTAGGGTTGTTTTGCAAAAAGCCAGATTTACCTCTAATAAGTTCAGAAGCAAGGAAAGATAGTTGAATTTTATAACACCTAAGTGGGAACTTGTATTTCATATCACAACTCTGTTGTGGTCAAGTCAAAATCTCAATCCATTTCACAAGTCATTTTGAAAACATCTGACGGGAGAACATTGTGGCCACTCTAACTGTCCATAACCGCGGACGCGGCAATTCGAATAGTTTGACACTCTGCAGATCTTGTACACTTTCACCACAACATTCGATACATACGCCAGGAACAAATCCTGAATTCACCATACTCAGTATGCGGATAATCAATCCTAACCTTTCAATTACACGCCCTAGTATAAGCACCTCTCCTGTGAGTTTGGCCTCCCAACCATGACCAACTGTCATCTTGGGTACTGCACATGTGGACGATCTTCACAAGGTAGCCTCAGCTCAGACCTTGGCCGTGAGGGAACTAATACTAAGGTATATAAGTTTCCAGTCAAGCCCTACCCAATTCTCGGGTATTGTGGTTGTACGGTAAAATTGGAATGGTATCGCATCCAGACAACCATCAGTTTTATAAAGGGCTAAGGCTCATGCCTCCACATTTTCATCACCAAAATCATCTGGTGTTTGGAAACACATGTCAAAACATCTCAATAGAATGATCCATCATTCCAAGGTTTTCATAACCATTTTTCCACCAAGTATTCCCATCTAAAGTTGATCAAGTTTTATGCTTAGCACTAGCATCGACAAATGGGGGTAAGTACTAAAGGGGGTGGTAAACTAGTGGAGTTTTACTAAGTTCAATCTCATGCCTTAGGATAACATAAAGATTATCTATCTTAAGGCAAGTTTTATGCTCTTTATGCAACCTTCAATTATCTTTCTAGAATCTACAAATTCACTTAAGTACGCTCTAAGTAATAGCTTTGATAAAGAAATAAAGTATAAAGCTTGTAAGTAAAACTAGGATTGTGTATCAAGTGGGTAGGATCACATATGCTTAAGGCATATAGTTGGCATGGTAACAAGCAAGTATTAGCTTGCATAGGTCAACTTGATTAGTAAGGCTTGCATCAGTATGAGTATAATCTTGCTAAATTGCAAGTGTTAGCTTGCCTTGTGCAGAGAAGTGGTTGAAGTTCTCCTCGGCTTCTTCTTCGTAGTATCCTCCTTCTTCCTCGTATCCTTGGTCGGTACTAGCATATATAAATAAATATGAGGTACACAATCACCAAACAATACTTAACTACTTTCAATCATCACAGAAAGGGGTTCTATGGATGATCTAGTATGATCACTAACATTACAAGATTAAAGCTTGGTTGAATTTCTTTTATTTTTAGAAAAGTAATTTCTACTCATTGAAAAACTACTTAAGATTTAATATTCTCCAAACCAAACATGGGATCATGTTGACACATGTCATCGCCACATATTTCAGTACATGGGAATGTGATTTAAAGTGGTGTCACAATTTAATAAGGTTTAACCTTTTATTTTAATTAAATAAAGTGACTAGAAATGCCTATGTGGCATCCTTCTATTACTTGGACATTATTTCTGTAAGTAAACCCATATATTTTTATACATTCTGAAAGATATGATCAAATTTGATTTTTGAGAGTTGGAATCAACTCAAAAGCTATTATGGTTTAAATTTGAAAAATGTTTGAATGCAGAAAAGCTTCTGCCTTGTTATTTTGACCATGGTTGATCTATAGATTCAAATGATTTGAATCCAACGGGCTTGGATTAAGCATTTCAAAACCTTTCTAACAAAATTGGTTTCATTCAATTTGGTTCACTGAATCGAGCTGGGTTGATTTTTGAAACTAGGTATAGAACTGTGTTTGAATTAAAATGGAAAAAGTTAAATTCAAACGACTGGGTTGCGCGGGAAACGATAATGGGCCGGCCTGCTACGCACAGCGCTTACACGGGCTGGTTAAGTTGTTGTCCCCAGCATCAGTGAGACGGGGGGTGCGAAGCGGTACGGGGCAACGTGGTGCGTTGGATCTAGTTCTAATCCAACGACTTTGGTTCATCATCCACGTCGGGCAGCGCCGGCGAGACAGAACCCTAACGCGGAAGGTGGGGGTCGTGGGAGGCTCACCGGGGATCAGGCGAGGGTCGGCGATGCGGGCGAACGACAAAGTCGACGACAGCGAACCTCCTGGTACCGGCAGGTTCTCCTGGGGCGGCTCCAATCGCTGGCTCCCTTCTTCTCCAGCAGCGGCGGGCTCCGGCCAATATCCGGCGATGCGCTGCTCGCCTTGCTCCGGGAACAGGGTGGAAGGATCAGTGAGGAGAGGGGAGTGAGATGGTGTGCTCAATTCGGCTAGGGGTGGCCTCCTTTTATAGGCTCGACGGCGAGACTGAACGGGATGGGCAGACGACGGTGGCGACACGGCTATGGGCAGCTAGAGGCATGGCCAAGGGTGGCGATCGATCGGTGGTCTCCTGGCGATGCTCTATGGTTTAAATGCGCGTGTAGGGGCGGTGGCAAACGGTCGGGAACGCATGATGCTCTGCGAGGTAGAGGCGGCGTCTTCGACGGCGAGCAGTGGCTACGGGGCACGGGCGGTGAAATGGGCATGTCTAGCGGTCTCCTGGGACGGTGGGGAGCATGCTGGCGGGCGGCGAGGGCTCAAGGTGTTCGGGTTGCGTGGGAACGGGGCGTGCTCTGTGGTGCACGTTGGCATGGTCGACATCGGAACGGGCGCGGCGTTCCTGGCGGTTCTGGTCGTGGTCTGTGAGGCAGGACTGGTCGAAAGGGAGCGGTGAGGCATGGGCTACCTCCCAGACAAGTTTGGCACGGCTAGTTCTTCCTCTAGCCTGCTGTCCACACTGGGGTGACATGGGTGCTCTCGTCCTGTTCACCATTGATGATATTGGCCAGCTTACAGTGGGGATAGTGATTAGTTAAGTTTGCTTGATGATCTACTGAGGTTGCTGTGAGCTAGAGAGGGAACAAGTTAGGCCCAAAACACTGCTCAACATAGTGTTTTGATTTTGTTTGATTTGTATTTGCAAGGTGTTTGATAAAATGGCCGCATGAATTCAAGTTTTGAATTTTGAAATTATTTTTGGTGGGTGTGCTTGGCATGTGCTGGTGAGTCTGTAGATGCTTGGGTTTTGAAAGTTGAGCTTGTTTGAGTGGTTTTTGAAAAAGTGGGATCTTCCCATATGAAATAGATTCAATTTTAAACTATCATTTAAACTATGCATTTGAATGTTTCTGGATGATCACAAGGTTGGCCTTGATACTTTGTTATGAGTACTATCAAGGGGTGCAAAGATCCAAACAAGTTTATGTTAAGTTCTGAAAGTTAGAGATAGCCAAAGTAGGCATGAGAGTTAATTTGGCCAAAGTGACCATTCACTTAATTTGTTTGTCTTTGGGAAAAGTTTGGGGATTGTTTAGATGATGTTTATTTCACCTAAGAATCATTTTACAAGCAAATAAACACATAATCATGGCAATTCAAAAGAATCCACATTTAAATACATACACATATGAATGCTTTCATATTTTTAATTGGAAAAGTTTTTGTTAACCCTAATTTTGGTGATTAGAGTTTGATGATCCTAGTTTAATATTTTTGGGATGTTACAATATCTGCCTTCTCTTGAACAATTAGTCTTTAGATATGGTCATGTAACCTGCATGTATAGGTCTATGGACAATAAATTTCCTAGGCTGACATACATATTCTTATTGCAATAAGGTCTTTAACAGCACACCTTTGACAGGTTCACACAGTGCAAGGAATAACCTTGTTCTTGCACGTTATTTAGTCCTCACATAGTGTTAACTGAATCCAGTACTGGAGGCTATCGACCATCCCTCAATGGCAAGAAATGCTACAAAGTGTTATAGGTTACTGTGGAAAGAGCAAAAAACAATGGCGTGTTATACTTTCAGAAACAGAATTACTATTGACGAGGTTTAATCTCGTCAATGCCCATTGTTATGAGATAGGGTTTTGGAGAAGCTGGGGATGCTAGAGATCGCGGAACGGTTAACAGACAAGCAACCAGGGGACACGAGATTTATCCAGGTTCAGGCCTCCGGAGGGAAAACCCTACTCCTGCTTGTCTGCTCTTGATTACGGCGGAACCGAAAGTTACAGGGGTGCGCAGATGCAATCTAGCGTGGAGGTGTGTATGCTATGGTATGAAGTGCCCTCCTAGCCTTTATATAGAAGTAGGCAGGTCCTGGGCACGGACCGAGTCGGTTACAGGTTTTAGGGTTTGCCCCTTTGAATATTCTATCTAATCTAGTCTTGCTCTCCAACGATCCAAAGACGTCATGGGTTTGGGCCACCCGAAAGTCTTCATGGGCCGTTGATATGCTTGTGGGCCTTCCTTGGGCTGGACCAGGTATGCTAAGGTCGTGTACCCGTTGGGTATAACCATGTCAGTAGCCCCCGAGTGTTCAGTCGAATCGTAGATTCGGCTGAGGACTCTTCAATCTTTCGGGTGAAGTTTTTTTGTTCATCAAAGAATGGTTTTGGTGTGTAGGGATTGTTGATGCGTGTGCCTGACTCTCCCGACGGATCGGGGCTAGTTAACTGTCTTAGTACAAAACAACATGACCTTCTTCAGATTCGAGTCCCTCGACTCGAAACCGGAACATATGCTGGCGTAATTCGACTCAGGCCGTTGAGAACTTACAGGAGTGGAATTCCAGTGATTTTCAAATGGTGTACCCAACGCGTCCGTCGGGATTTTCATCGCGCCTGTTGGCACGGATTATTACTAGCCGAGCGCAATCGTGTGCGTTGCCAGGCCATCAGATGGTATCTGTAGGTCTTATCTTTGCGTAGCAGACGCAGCATCCGAATGTTTATCACCGCGGAGGTGTTTCGGGGTGGCCAAAGAGGATGTTACTCATTTAGAGTTAACTGGGGCAAAGTTGCCAAAAAGTTTTTGCATGTTGATCCAAAGGATCACAGTCGAATAATTCATAGGGTGCGCGACCAGCGCTCCCTATGGGAGTAGCCCCCGAGTGTCTGTTCGAGTCATAGACTCGAGCAAAGACTTTAATTCAGTCTTTGTTGACTATTAGGTCCGTAAGACATAAATTTTTCGGATGCTTGAATCCATCCTCCCTATGGGAGTAGCCCCTGAGTCCGTAGTGGAGTCGTAGACTCGACGTAGGACTCGAAGAATAGTTCAATGGTGTAGTACTTCGATCGTTTTCGAAAGCGCGCCGCCTCGATAGGAGTAGCCCCCGAGTAGTTAGTCGAATCGTAGATTCGAGTGAGTACTTTTAGCTGTGTAACCGAAGAATTGTAACCGTTGCTAGTATAGCCTTGATGACGTCATTGCTGACGATCGGTGACCTCAAGAGTCTGCGGCACCAGAGATGATGTGACTGGACGAACATGGGTCCCACCTTCTGACTTTGAATTGACTGGTCACGCGCAACGTGGAGATAATTACGGCGTCGCCTCGATTTCCGTGCTAGTGGACGGTGTGTGAGCGACGGTTCGCTGCCATGCTGACACGTGGACGGTCGGATCTTGATGTTGGCTCTAGGGCGTCCCGATGGACGGTCACCGTGCGTCTTCTTCGTCATTATAATCATTGGGGAAAAGTTTGTTTGTTTTCACCGCAGCCATTCTTGTTTCACTGCTTCCATCTTCGTGAGTTTTTCTGGCCGCGCGCTGGAATTTCTTCGAACCTTTCCATCTTTGTTCCTGCGTTCACGTCGTCGCCGTCGCCGCATTGCGATGGAAAGTCAAAGAAGGCCTCCACCGCAGTTGGTACTAGTGCTGCCGCCGGCGGCAAGAAGGGTTCCGTCGCTACTCGCGTCACCGATGGTGGCTGGCAACGATCGGAGACGCGCGAGGGAGATCTCCGCAAGCTCCGTGAGCGGGGTCTAATCCCGCAGGATAGGGAGGCCGTCAGGATTCCTGGTGACGAGGTAATTCCCCGTCCTCCTGCTGGGTTTCGGGTCATGTTCGTCGCGTGTGTCCTTTGGGGCCTTTCTTTTCCGATCCACGATTTTCACCCTGGATTGATTTTCTTTTATGGCATCCAACTTCATCATTCGCCGAACTCTCTTCTTCATATCACCTGCTTCATCACCTTTTGCGAGTGTTGGCTCGGTGTCGAGCCGCACTTTGGCCTCTTCCGGAAGCTCTATTCCGTGAAGAGGCAATCTGGCTCCGATGGCGTTTATCCCATCGGCGGCTGCATCATTTTCCTTAAATCCAACTTTCTCTTCTTCTCTTTTTCTATGTCTGAGTCTGTCCAGTACTGGAAGAGGCGATGGTTTTACATCCGCGACTCCACAGTGGCCGGGCGGAACTTTGGCCTTGTTCCTTTCAACCCCTCCTAGAAAATTCAGCCGAAGAGGTCCCGGAAGAACCACATCTTGGATGGTGAGCTGGCGGAGATAGAGGAGCTCTATCGTCGGGTGGAGGGCCTCCAGGTAATTCCGGATAAAGAGGTGAACAGTGTGGATATCATCCGCACCTTCCTCAAACGTCGGGTGCAGCCGCTCCAGGCTCTGTGTGTAAAAAAAATTACCTAAAAAACAAAGGGGCTCCATTTGTGTTTCTGAAATAAATGTATCTTAAAGATACGGTGAGCTACATGCGTAAATCTATTTGGCTGATACCAATATATGGACCACCCTATGCAAGATTTACCTTGCAGGAAGTAAAATCAATTTTCACTGATACGAATATATAGACCGTCCTAAGCATGATTTACCTTGCAGGAAATAAAGTCAATTTGCATGTGCTTCTCATTCTCCGAGAGGTTGTGGGAGTGGAGCATGCACACTCGCTGGCACAGCATGCGGAAGGCCAATTTGGAGTTTCCCACCATTGGCACCACCACCATCATCGTGGAACCTAACTCTCCGGGGACAACGACAAGGGAGGCAAAGTCTTAAGCATGTCCTCCTCATAGAAGGCCGGAGTAGGAAAGGACCAGAAGTCCTCGTCGGGACCGCGGTCGTGGTCTGGTGGGCGGCCGCCAGTGGAGGGGGCTCTCAGCGGCGGCAGGGGATTCGAACCCAGTCAGCCCCTGGCCATATCACCATCCTGGGTGTCCTCCTTGAAGTAGACGGAAGCCAGAGCAGCTCTATAGGGGAGTCAGGCGGCGCTGTATGGCGAGGCGGCGATGCAGGTCAGGGCGACGCGTGGAGAGGAAGCAGCGGGGGAAGCATGGCGGCGGGGGTGTGGGTAGGGCGCCCGAGTAGGGAGAGGCGGCGGGGCAGGGTTTGGCGTGGGAAATATGGGAGGATCAAGATCCACATCATGTGATGCCGTTTATTTTTCCTGTGCAGAGTCGAGCGGATTGCGGGGAGCGGGATGCGAGCAGAGTTTTAGTCCGTCGGAGCTAATTGTTAGGTGCACCAAAAGGAAGATTAGGCTAACAGAAGCTGTTGGATTCTATTAGACCGTCTGATCGTGCGGTTGTAAGACGTATAAGTATATGTGATGGGCTGAGTTTAGTGAAATTTATATTGGTGCCTTTATAAGTAGTAGAGATAGAAATGAAGATACTAATTACATCCACCATCTACAACAAAGTATTGCTCTATCGGCTTTACATGTGCAACAAAAAAAAAGAATAATTATAAAAGAGAAAAACCTGCTACAGTGATTAGATTCCTATAGCAACAACGCTAACACCACAAGAACAATACTGGGTGTAAAAGAAAAGATTTTATGTACTCGAGTTGTGCCTTGCGTGCATTTCGCCTTGGCTGTCGTAGTCTTTGAGACGGGAGCAAGACCAGGGGCGACCCATAGGCCAAGCAAACCCTGGTGCAAAGACCCCTGCCCACGTAGTAACACCCTATATTCATAACCACTAATACTAGCGTCTAGAATACTTGCATAAACAAATAGTATCCAATTTCCTAGAATAATTCCGCAGCGCCAACCAATTGTGTGCACCTCATAGAAAAAATAAATTTTATAAGCGGTGGCCACTCTCCGATGAATGCTCTACAAGTTATTCTTGTAAATACACTATCTCAGCTAAATTTAGTAATACGTTTTCGGTGCCAAGTAATGAGCATATACAAAAAATGAGCCGATTGTTACATGAAAAACATTTGACCAAAAATGATAGCAGCAAGACAATGATCCGACAACAAGATCATGTCATACACCATATATACTCTAGATTTTTCTATCTCAGTATAAATAATAATAAACTAGGAGTAGAAACCTCTGAAAATATGCTTATAGCATACAATTTAGATATTTTCTACGAAGATAACTAATGCTAGACACTAAGACACACACATTATATTCATGAAAAAGAAAACATAATCGGGGAAGGCATGTTCTCTTGTAGTTTCTTTTTTCTGATAATTGAGATAATTTTATTTAAATATATTTGTCATGTGTAATACACTAAAAATTAATGTAACCCATACTACAAAATATGATTTTAATTATTGCACAACAAATTAGCTCTAACCATGAGTTGATAAAAATAGGAATAAACAAGTACAAATGTTCAGTATAAACATCTTTATTTTTACTTTCTCTGATGCCAACTGATTACATGTAGCGGTCCTAAGTGAGAGCTATAAGATAATATGAAAATATGGTCATGAGGAGAGCACAGATATTATAGTGAGGATGAGAGGATTGTCTTGGATAATAACATTGATGTGTCTATCATTACATACATTTTACAGGGAAATAGGTCATTTGTTGTTTTGAGGAGAGACTAACATGTAGTGCCTTCACGGACACAAGGCATGTATGAACATTACGATGGCTTCAAAACCTCTCATGGTCGTTAGATCAAGAATCTATGGTTAGATTAGCATGAACATGGAACTTGTTTCGGAAAAAAATCAACATTGCATCACTATAGATCCTCATTTGTACTACATTTCTACATTGTAGTTAAAAAATGTTTGCTACGATATACATCTTTGATTTTTGATGTGACGTTTGAAATCTAAACCAAGGTCACTGTACTATTCATGCGTGCATTGTCTCCACCAAGTCACTAAACTCAGTCACTACATGACATGGATTCCTCGATGCCCTGCGTGGCCTGGCGTGTAAAGATGACAAACGAATCAATAACACATCTAATTAAATTTCGTGTATGTAAATGTCAAGAGGAAATTTCATATATGTAAGCTTTTGTGGCAACCAAACAAAAAGAACAAACTTTGAATTTCGAACTCTAGATGTATCACTAGAACAATCTCATTTCTAATTATAGAACTCTAATTTGTATACTTTCTAACTAAGATGCCCTTGACAAACTTCATTATATCGTAAGACATACATAACATGTTCGATAACTCACAAACCCGCCCTCCAAGTCTTCGGTGCTCTTACCTGATCAGCGCAGAGTGTCCTTGCATGGGAAAATGAGGTTGGTGCCTCTCGTCCAAAGCATCAATATGAGTGCTTTTTCATAGGTCGAAAAATCGGCTTCTTTCCTAGAAAATCATGGCTCATGCCTCTCTTCCTAACTAACAGTTTGATTGCTCCTTCCTTCCAATGATACTACATTGACTCCCTACCAAGAAGATACTTGGCTTCCTCGATCGGGCTTGGTTTATGGCCCGCCTTCCCCAGATGTCATTGATGACACGAGACTCTCCCATGCTAGAGCGGAGTGGTGTTTTCTCTAGCAACATATTATCTCTAGCCCTTACAACCATAGTGTTACCTCAATGACCGGTCGGTTTCGTAATTCCCTCCTCACTTCAGGCCTCAGCCCCCAAACTATGTCGTGATAGTTGTGATGCTATGCTTGATAGGAATATATGATGCTTACATTATTATCTAGTTTTCCTATTGAGATGTGTTAGAATTATCAAAATTATACAATTGTACTATGATGATACTACGAAGGAAAATTAACACTAGTGGAAAAAAGGCATATAGTCCCGGTTTGTAAGGGCCTTTAGTCCCGATTTTGCACACGGGACTGCGAAATCGGGACTAAAGGCCCCTATTTCTAGTTTCGGTTTGTTACAACCTGGGAGAGCCACCGCAGGCCTTTTTTGCTGCGGGGGGATGAAGGACCTTTAGTCCCGGGTCATAATACGGTCCTGGACTAAAGATTGTTTTTTTCTTTTTTTTAAAAATTTTTTAAGTTTTTTTTATTTTTTTCGAATTTTTTAATTGAACTTTTGAATTGTTTGACTCGTAATCCTCTCACTTGGAATATTTTTAGCATTAAGTATATTTAATCTTAGATCAAATTACACTTGTGGTCAAACATTTCATTCGGTCACCCATCCTAGCACTACTCCACCCTCAGCACGCTTAACTTCTCTATTCCATCCAGATGTCCTTGCGCGAAGCCCTTTTCTACCTTGTTGTCAACACTATCATATCAATCCTATTAGCTCATATCAATATGCTATACATCTTTATTTATTGAAACTACAAACAATTATTTTAGTAAACAACAATAAATAAGTAATAATAATATTGTAATATAATGAAAGTAAAAAACTAAATAAAATAATATTTTATTCATTTTTTGCCATTATTTATTTAATATGGCATAAATAATATCTTTAAATCTGTAAATCAAAATTCGACAAATAATATATTCATTATTATCAGAAAAATGTGAGGAAACAAAATATGGAATAAAAACTTGCTTAATAATTAATTTTTTTAAATAACTTTTTTCCCTTTTCAAATTTTAAAAATGTAAAAGAATCAGAAAAATGTGAGGAATCCATTATATATAATTTTAAAAATCTAAAAATGTGAGGAATCCAAATAAGGCTGTTAAAATCAAACTCAATTTTTTTTTCCATTTTGATAGGTTGTACATTTTTTTCGACATCATACGCAAAAGTTATAGCAATTTTAAGTTGTCCGCGTCGCACCCCTTTAGTCCAGGACCATATCACGACCCGGGACTATAAAGGGTGTTGCCCGCGCCTGCACACCTTTAGTCCCGGGCCGTATCACGACCCGGGACTAAAGGTCCGGAATGACCCGGGACTAGAGTTTTCTCGGTCTCCTGGCCACTAAAAACGGTACGAACCGGGACTAGTGCTCATACTAGTCCTGACCCGTAATAAATCGGGACTAGTGTCAGACTCTAGATCGATCCTAAGCCTCTTTTTCTACTAATGTAACAACTATTCTTGGGCATCTGCCAACCACTCTATAGCTATGACATGTCCAGCACTACGACAGGTGACAAGGGAGTGTGGCGTGTCAAGAAGGACTAGATGATGGGTAGCACGGTGCACGAATTGCTAACTACAGTGAGCTCCCCAATGCTATATCGACCCCATGCGTCAAACTTATCAAAACTTTAGACCATCCACCCCACGACCCCAGGCATCAAACTTATCAAAACTATAGACCATCCTCCACAACCACAACCGTCTGAAGCTCTACATACGTTGCACGTCAAGTGTTTTGAACCTTCAAAACTTGAGTCAAAATTGATTTGGAATTAATGTTGCCAGAAGATTGAATTAAGGGTGAAGGGTTAAGTGTAAAAAGAAAGTGTGAAAGAATGGTCTACCCTTTCAGGTTTCTTTCTTAACAACAAAATAAAGTCATTCTCGAGACATAGTACTCCCTCTGTACTATCAACGACGTTTAATATAAATCGGCGGAAATAGTACATTTTCTATTGAAGAAGTGAGCACTTCTTTCTGCCATACCAAACTGGCAGGAGCATCGAAAGGAGCAATCAAGTGAGCACGGAAGAAGTGATTGCGTCGTGCTTGTCGCGGCCCTTGAGATGGATGTGAGCTAGCTAGCTAAGGCATCGCAGTTCATTAGTTCCATACCTTGGATCAGATATTGCCGTTTTCTCTTGAACCGTTCCAGACTGGTCCGATCGGAAGAGTTAGAATAGCGAGGACCATTTACGTACGCGTGGGACTATTGATGATCTCTGGTCTGATCTGGTCACTTTGCACTATCCAAGATGCTATTTACGCTTGAAGATAATAAACCCTGCTATTTAGGCTTAGGCCCCCTTCTTTTCAGCTTCTTGGCCAGCTTCTCCCAAAAGCTAACCTCGACCAGCTTCTCCCAGAATCTCATCTTTAAAATTCGTTCAAACTTCTTAACTAGTAGTTTCAATGTCAATTTAAAAGTATAAACGATTTTGGCAGATGGGATTCTGAGAGAAGCTGGTCGAGTATAGACCTTCTTTCATTTTAAAAAAAAAATCCTAAGTTCCAAACTTATCTGAAAGAAATTTTGAGCATAGTCAATGTTGTATCATACAAGCATGCAAATCCTAACCCGAAATAATTATTATTCTCTGCTACACAAAAATGCATACTCTGATAAAATTTGAAGATTTAAAAATATGCATACTCAGATCCATATTCTTATCATTTTGTGTACTTCATAATGCAAAGTATTTGAAATTGATATTTTGCACGTTTATGGGATAATCGTTAGCTACATCCGAATATTTTTTAGAATTTTTTGAAACTTAGAAATATGTTTTTATTTAAAAAACGAATCGTTGGTGTCCATATATATGCAACAAATCTCTACTCAATGGAAAGGGGGAATTGCCCGCATGGAGCTAACCTGCAGTATGATAATCACGTACTGTATATGTCTAGTGCGCTGTGAGCCGCGATTGTTGACCTCCCCCATGTCTACCGTGCTTCTGCCAGACCACGTCCCCTCCCTGGGTTCGTTTTGTTGCAGCCCTACTATATCTCTCCGGTGAACGTCCTAGAAGCAAGTTGTACTAAATTAAAGGATATCTTAGCTATAGCAACGCGATTTCAGTACCAAGAGCAGATACATGTCATTAATAGATTGGTGAGCACATTGTTATATGTGTATAGGACGCATTTGACCCAAAGAAAATGACAACATGAGAATTGATTTGGCGACAAGATCCTCTTAGACACTGTATATACTGTAATCTAAGTATACATAATAAGAAAAAGGAAATAATTTGTAAGGTATTTGTGTAGCACACAATTGGAGATTTCTATGAAGATAATAAATCATACACACAACAAAGACATATACACTATACTCATGAAAGTGAAAAAATAATCTGGGTAGACATGTGATTTTCTATTTTCATAGTTACTTTTGAGAATTTTGTCTAAATATGCCATGTGTAGTGCATTAAAATTTTCATGCAATTTTTATGGTACAATATGATTTTATTGCATGCACAACATATTGGTTAAGAACGTAAATTTAAAAAAGTGAGTTATAAAAAGTACAATAGTTCGGTATAAACACATCTATTATATACTAAAAGCAATATAAGGGTGTTTTTCGAGGCACCGCGTTGATCCACATCAACCAAATTAATTTTGATAGCAGGATTTTAAACTTGTGGTTAGGATTTAACATCATATTAATAGTTATGTAAACGGATAATATAGCTTGACACGTTGGATGTTGGAGATACTTCAAATATGTGAAAGGAAAGTCTAGGCACGTACCTGCAGATAAGACGTTCGTCCACAACATGGAGAGTATCCCAAGCAGACTCTAGCTCTGTCCTTAATAAAACAAAAGGCGTCATACCTGAGAAAATTTTGGTCAATAACACGAAGTATATCCCCACAGGACTCTTGATATCTCCTTCAAAACAAAAGACCTACCAAAATATCCACACTAGCTAGCTCAAATCGTGGCGGCAACTAGAAAATGAGTTTTTTTTATAGGAAATTGAGTTCCAATGTGCCAATTGCTCTCATGGCACTGCCAATAATGTAATCCAGTCTCTATATACAAATTGATTAAATGATGATATGATCACACCATGCTATCCATAGTTTTATATGAACAATCAAAATCAATACTATGCCATTAATGAAGGATTATAATTATAGATTTTTTTAAGAAATCAAAATTGTTACATTGTTTATTAGGTGGATTTTCGTGAGCTTTTCAGAACTATGTAATTTCCGCTTTCGATTGCTGGAGAGTAATAGCGAGAGAAAAAATTATTTCGAGTGGTATCTTTTTCAATATAATTTAATTATCATCTCACTGGAGGTTTCTACTGTGCAGAAAATTAATATGTTACATGGAAGGATCAACTCATATGCATATAGTTATAAATTAATTTTTGATTGTATGTCGGTCTCCTAAATATCTTTGAGACAATGGTGACAGATGATCTGTAGCATTGAATGTAATATTTTACTTGAGTTATCCATTTATGGATGAGTTTAATTCGCTTCAAAAATGACTTTGTAGAAAATTTATATCGAAAACACATGAAATTCTTGAGGATCCATACACTAAAAATTGTGTACCCTCATTATTGAGCATCGGCATATGAGTACATGAAGGAGAGTTTATTTCTAAACCGAAAGCTTGAGGGTGCACTGGTCATGAATTAGCCCAAAATTCCCCTATTTTATTTTACAAATGATAGATCCAACTATTAATTAATAAATTATCTCAGCACAAGCCTACAGTCTATTGTGTAGGAAAATAGGAATGGTCAACCAGATTGCTATGTGTAAAGTGTCGGATGCTAAGACTCAAATATTTATGCTAGCGGCAAAAAATATTTCAAGAATTCCATTATTATGAATATACTTATAAAAGATCAAATTTTAATCTTTGAGATGTTGTCTCTGTCTATGACATGACATATTTAGAATAAATAGCGAATGTTTTATTTTATAGTTCATGGGGTAATGAAGAAAACAATTGATTCACACAAATTATGATAGAAAATAACACTTATAGTTTCCCCATAGTTATTCAAGCAAATAATAATTTTGCTATCCAATTTAAGTTATATCTATATCTTAAAATGGTTACACAAGCACCAGATTAAATTATAATAGTGTCGTGTGTTACCACATATGATGAATGGAAAAAAAAAATAGAGAATTTGTCTGGACAATCTCATTATGGACAAAAAATATTTAGCCAGCTATCACAACCAATAGTTTTTTCATGAAACCTATGGACGATATATCTTTATAATAGTAGACCACCACTAATTTTATCTTAGTAACTATACATAAACATTATGATCAAGAAATTATTATTTACTCATAAACATATAAAATCTATCAAAATAGGTGGGTATAATGAGTCTTAACCTTACACTGAAGTAACATCAAATAAAACTACAACATGCCTTGCAACATAAATTTTATTATATATATCCTTATCCAATAACAACAAGTGAGAAAACCATATATAGTCATTTATATGTTCTTTTCTATGAAAACATTAACTATTTCGCCACAAAAAAACAATTGTTAAAAATATCTCCCACACAAGTGATATTATTTTATTTACTATGACTATATAAGTATCTTAATTATTGTTACATTATATAAGTTTATACTGAAACATAAAATGTTTTTATAGACATATTCAGACATCGTCTTCGCATTTGCGAGGGCCACCTTGCTAGTTTATTTTGAACTGCCCAAAGGCCTAAATTTACATGTATAGAGGGCAAGTGAGATCTAGCTAATGTGTTCATAGCCGCCGGCGGAGCATGAAAAAAACTCAGTAGGAAACATGAAATATTTTTTAAAAACAATACAAATCACTAAATCAATATAATGGATACTTAAATAGAAGGGTAATGTTAAGATATATATTTTATTCACACAAAAACTAGAGATATGTATATTTTTTGGTGCTTCAAATAAAAGAACACTACTAATGATGACACCTCAATAGCAGCACCAACTAGCTAGAGAAATGTTATTCAATCATTTTTAGCATTGAAATAAGCAATTAGATTTTATACCTAATTTTTGAATCAATTAAATATGACATGTTCGTATCGCCTCACTGTTGCTATTTATTCTTCATTAGGATTTGCACCAATACATCTAAAATTCTAAAGAACCTGGCCTAGGTAGGGGCAGGGCGGTGTAGCCTACATGGCTACTGGACTAGGGTATAGGGTACTCTCGCTAGCCCACAACGGTTGCAATAAACAACCAAGCATGGCGGAGAAGAAGCAACATCACCGCTTGTGATCAACGATCATGGTGCCAAGAAGAAGGGATTGATGGCGAGTGCGGAGGGACGACATATAGAGCAGACATGCAGGAAGGTTGATATGAGGAATCGAGTATGACTTAGCGGCTAGCGATCAAGTCGTCCGGGAGGCGGATTGTATGAGGAGGCATGTCTGATAATTTTTGTTTGTTTGATCATCGTTGTGTGCTCAAATTGTGAAAAGGGAAACAAACTAGGTTTGGAACTCCTGATTGGTAGGCCATTTTGTGTTGAATATACATAGAATATGGAAATTTGCACACTAGAGCCAGGGGGAGGGGGGTGGGGGGTGGGTCGTGGCCTAACTTTGCCTCCATGACGATCCTCCCATGGTCATAGGGAGAATGCATAGACCGCATTGATGATCATGATGTGACTCGGGTAATAATGTTGATGTGGTTTTCACTATTTAGTTGTTGTCAGAAAAAATAGGTCAACTAAATCGTGTGATGCTTAGATTACATTGTTGCACACATGCCTTGTATAGTCTCACGGGTGAAGATGATGAACAAATCAATAACACATCCAATTAAATTTGTGTATCCAAAACTAAAAAAGAGAATGTCACGGGGATGACCCCTGGATGGGCAAGGCAGGCCTAAGCTGGCCGGCTCCAGGATGACCTAACCGGATGGCCACAAGACGAAGGATCTCTATCCGGGTGGACTGCTCGAATTGGCTGGAGCCCAACCTTTCCTGGATGGCTCGTCTAGCCGGATGACCAGGAGAACCAACTGGACGGCCGTTTCCACCCGGCTCGCCTCGGTTTCGGTGGCGAGATACGGAGGGGGTGACGCTCCTTGCAGAGCACGCCTCTGGCTCCTTGCATCACCAGACAGGCTGGCGCGTCGCCCTGCCAACGCTACAAGAAAACTGCACAACGCAGAATAAAGCAGGAAGCTGAGCAACTGACCGCTAAAGCACCGACTGACCGTTGAAGCAAAGAATGACGCCTAAAGTGGCGCTGGGATACTGTAGCGTTGTCTCCCTTGTACTGAGAGACTGATTGGATCCTGGTGCACCGGCTAGGCCCTATAGCTGGCCCGCTTTGTAAACCCAAAGCCCAAACAGTAAATCCTAGATCCCACATTGTAACCTACCTCTCCCAACCAGTATACAAGGAAGGGTAGAGCTAGGGTTCTAGGTAGATTCAGTTGAATTCTCTCTAGTTCATCTTCTTCCTCTAGCTCTTGATAGTAGCTAAGGAAACAGCACCAGGAGCACTTGTATTGGGCATAAGCCCCTGATATAGTAGATCTTGCAGGAGTAGGGGTGTTACCTTGCGAAGAGGGCCCCGAACCTGGGTACATCGATGTGTTTGTTGTTTTTGTATCCAACCCGTTCCGTGAACCACCAATTGCATCTTGAATGTCCCTTTGAAGCCATCCCTGATGGTACTATCGTGTTCCACACCACGACAAGGAATTTCCTATATGTACGGGTTCGCCAGAACCAGAGAAGAGAATGAGTGAACTTAGAATTTATCTAACTTTGTTTGTATAACTAGAAAAATCCTGGTTCTGCACTCGAATTTTGTATACTCATTGATTAAGAGGACCTTTAGAAGCTTCATTAATCCGTAACTCACACCTAACATGTCTAGTAACTCACAATCCTGCTCCCCGACTTAGGTGCCCTTACCAGATTGGCGCAGTGTCTCCCTCCCTAGGAAAGATAGGTTGGCATGTATCTTCCAAGCAGCAGAGTGACTGCATATTCCTAGTTTGACACATTGGCTTCATCCCTATGAAAGCGAGGTTGATGCTTCTCTTCCTAAGTGGCAGTGCAGATGCCCCTTTCTTCATATGGTAGTGCAGCCACTGCCAGCCAAGCCGGCAACATAGCTTCCTTGGGCTCAGTGGACGGCTTACTCCCCCTCCCCAGATGCCGGTGATGATGTGAGACTCTGCCATGCTGGAGTGGTGTGGTTCCTTCTCTAGGTATGACTTCCACGGTGTCATCTCGATGACCGGTCTGCTTTGTAACTCGCTCCCCACCTAAGCCCCAAACTCCGTTGTCACAGTTTGTGAAGCTATGTTCATTATGAAGATATGATGCTTAAAATGTTTATCTAGTATTCATAATTAAGTATGTTAAAATTATGCTAGACTGTACAATTATTATACCGTGATGACACTATAGAAAACCAACAACTTTTTCATCATTTTTAAAAATCTCCTACTTACACACTCTGTGCTATAGAGTAGCATATATGAAAATCACGAAAGAGGCAAGGAGTACAAGATTGTATTCTTATTAATGACTAGAGCGAGGTTCAACTAGGAGAATATATGTATATTTAAAAGTAGTTCAGATTTGAGTGATATAACCAAT
Organism: Avena longiglumis; assembly: GCA_030063025.1. NCBI lineage: Eukaryota > Viridiplantae > Streptophyta > Magnoliopsida > Poales > Poaceae > Avena > Avena longiglumis. The sequence continues at coordinate 540,478,453 of CP125973.1, forward strand.
ATAAATCTGGTCCAATACAGAGAGTTATATGTTGAATTATTTCATACCCATATGTTCCGGATCCCAGGTGGCCCAAACAAACAACATCCCTGCATAATCGCTGGTAGGGTCATCAAACCAAAATGGGCTTCATTCATTTCGATACGTCATACGTGGGACATGCTTTGATCAGTTTGTAGACCACACGCTACCGCCTAGGCGCCTACAACTCCGTACCTGGAGATGATTCAAACGATTCATCATCCAGCCGATCCCCAACTGCACGTGTTGCATTTTCTTTGGAGGAGTACTACATGTTGTGGCCTCCCAGCAGAACAGAAGGCAAAAGCAGGCACGTGTTTCTGGCACGGGCAGAAAAGGGCCCATGCGTCCCGGTTGGTAAGGGCCATTAGTCCCGGTTGCCCCGCTCCGGTTGCTCTAAACCCTAAACCCTGAACAATCAGGACTAAAACTCTAACCATTAGTCACGGTTGCCCTACCAACCAGGACAAATGGGGCACACGTGGCGGCATCAGAGCGCGAGGGGGGAGCATTAGTCCCGGTTCGTAACACGAACCGAGACTAATAACCTGCTGCCGCGGCAGAGATTTGGCCTATTTCTCTGTCGCGGCAGAGAATTCATTTTGGCACATTTTGTTGCCGCGGCAGCATTTTTACCACTTTTTGTGCCGCGCCAGAGAATTTATTTAGGTTGTTTTATTGTTTATTTAGTGTTTTGCACTTATCAACGAAGAAAACTTATATTGCACAAGATCATCATGACAACATTACATTCAATACACGGATCGAGTTCATGCACTACATACAAAAGTTGCTATTCGATGCTACCGGCCAATTTCTTGAAAGTTGCTATTTTTACAATTCCTATTGTCTATACACAGCCGAGTAGTATTCCCCTTGTGTGTTTAGGACTTCTGCATCCAAGAATCCCGCCAACTCCTCCTGAATTGCTCGTATGCGATCCTTTGGCAGAAGACCGTCCCGTAGACGTTCGATCTGATTTAAAAAGGAGTCAGCCTATATGAATATGAAACTAAACACAATTTGATTGTAATTAAAAACTATAGAAATTGTTTACGTACGTGGAGTTGCTCTAAATTTCTGCCCTTCTCATCGCACGTCTGCCGGATGAACTCGCATACATAGTATCCACATAGATTGTTACCTGGTCCCTGCGTCAGGCACTTTACGAGAACAGAGTTCAATCAAAATAATAATCAAGCATGATAATAACTGTATCAAAACTAGAATCAAAGAGATGCGCGGATATAGCTAGTGGTGCTTACATCTAGTGGTTGAAATGTAAGCTCCTCTTTCCAAACACCCCTAGCCTTGTTGGGGAACCGTTTCCAAGCGCTGCCCGACGTAGAAAACGAATAAAATAAGTTATTAAGTACTTGATATCATAAAATTCACGAACGTTGCCGATATAGTGTCGTAATGATTAGAATTACCGCTGGAGAAGTATCTGCATGTCCTTCCACGTCTCAAGGGGTTTATGTTTCGAGTCCATGACTAGTACACGCCCTTTGTCAAGTTGAATGATTAACAGAATACAGTGGTACCTGGGAATGCAGAACTAATCAATTATATACTTAACATCGAGTAAGCGAAACAGAAAGTGTATACAAGACAATAACACTCACTGGAAGTTGTAAGGAAATAGTATTTCCCTTTTGGTTTCTTGAAACCTTAACGCGTGTACTATATTATCCTCCGTATCCTGGGGGCTTATTTTAAGATTAACTTCATGAACCCAATATGGGTCAATGAAGCCAATGTCATAGATTTGTCCTCTGCTGCATTCGAGAATCTTTATTCTGCATATTACAGTATGATTATATACATGCAATAAACAAAATAATATAGCTGGAGACTAAATTAATTACAGAATTAGTAGTTACAGACAATAGGCACTGATGATCGATTTGTCCAAGGCATCTTGATTGAATAATTGAAATAGTTCATCAAATTCAATGGATATCATGTCATCCTTATCTTTCCCATGATGTTTTTTTGTAACCCTCAGCACTATCCAGTTAGCCCCGGCCCTTGTGGCATGCATGTACCATTTATGCAATCTTCGCATTTTTGTTGGAAGATTGTTTACCTCCTTAGGTTTGACGAGAGGTTTTCCGTACTGGTATTTGTATGCTACTTCACTCACGGGGAAGAACTCTAACTGGGATAAGTACTGGGCAATACTCATACCTTGAGTAGCGGTAGCTTCTCCGTATTGTGCAACTACCTCTGGATCATACTGCTCTTATTTATATTTGCTCGACCCACATTGGTTTGAGAAATCACCTTGAGAGGGGCGCAAGTCTGTTTTGCTTGTTCTCCGAGCTGGGCAGCAGATTTCCGCTTGCATCAAGATCGCTCTTGAGGCTTTTTGTGCATGTGACTTGAGAATAGAACGCTCATAGTCGATGACAGCTTTGGCTCGGGTTGACGAAGATTCTTTAGCATTTTCAACTCTTTGGCTTTTTCTTCTTTGGTGCTGGGGAACTCTAGCTCTTTCGGCCGCCTTAGCTTAGCGAAAAACGCTGTCGTTTCCGCATCAACGATCGCAGATCTCCTCTTGAAGAGTCATAAGCTCTCTTGGGAGGAACCGTTGGTACTTTTGGACGAGGCTCTTGTTTACGTTTCAGCGATCGCTTCGACGACAAGATGGCAATGCGCTTTTTATCCCGAGGCGCGGCGATGGCTCCATGGCGATGGCTGCACCGAGATTGGTGAGGCGACGGAGCCGGGTGAGGCAACGAAGACGGCTGCCGCGGCGGCGATGACCTCGCTGGAGACGGGTGAGGCGGCGGCGAAGATGGCCTTGGCGTGTGATTTCGAAGCACGATGCAATCCTTCGGCCATAGAATGGTGACGTTTTTTGCGTCACCCAGCACAGTCACATCCCCTTCACCAGCAGGGTAGTGAAATCCAAAACCTCAAAGGTGCGCATGATTTCATCCACGCCGACAACAACGTAGCCCTCTGGAACCGGACGACAGTGGTAAGTTGGTGTGGGTCCAATTGGTAAGGCATAGCCGATCGCCACCTTCATTGATATGTTCACAACTTTGACATGTAGCTCGCAGTGTGTCATCTCTGTGATATCATCCACTTGGTAGCCAACAGGAGCCATCGTCGGTGCATCATCGGCATCGCCATTGTCATCACCCGGGACCTTGGTGGAAGCCACACTGCTTTTTCGATTATTCGATAGGCCGGTAGCATCGAATGCAGTGTGCTGCTGAGATGGGCCGGTAGTACTTTGCTCTTTAAGTGTGTTAATGTCATCTTGTTGTTGCTTTAATCGTTCTTCAATTAAACGCATTCGCTCTTTCTGACTTTCTGCTTCAACTGCCGCCCTGTCCTTACTCCTCTGACGGCTTCTATCAGGATATTTCTTCCTCTCTTCGGGAAACCCAGTCCTCCATGATTGGGAGCCTATTGTGCCTCGTGTTCGTCCATCATGTTCCTTATTTCCAAGGGTGAGTGTGAGCTCATCATTCTCTCTATCGGGAATGAAGTCCCCATCTTTAACCTTTCTTCGCTTTTCGATCCTCTCGATTGGCAAGGGTCTTCTTTATGTCGTATGTTATATATACACCTCCTTCCGAGTCCAACGTGCCCCCATGCCCGTAAAACTAATTCCTTGCACGTTCTACCCAATCATCTCTGGGGTGATATTTTTATCACGCAGTTCTGCTCAAGTTTCTCCCACTTAGGAATGCCAACATCAGAGCCACCTTGCCCCATAGTATGGTGATACTTCTTCTTAGCAACATTCACTTATTCGTTTGACATTTTCTTAGCTTTTTACGATTTCTTGTATTCCACAAACTCATCCCAGAATGGTTTTATCTTCTCAAACTGAATATTCTTGAAATCGGGAGTCTTCTTTTTCACGACATAGTCAAGGTGCAATATTTTCTTCCAGTTGGTGAAACACTGGGCCATCTTCTTCAAAGCCCACTCCCTGACCTTAGCCTCCATGGCTCTCCCATGTTGTAAGGCGTCCTCAACTGGATCCTCCGCATTTGGATCCAGCTCTATCTTCGGTAGTTTGAAATTAACCATGAGCCTCTTCCACAGTAAATCTTTGGCATGGTTAGGGACAAATAAACATGTTCCCTCTTCATCCTCATTAGCAGGCCTATTCCAATTTCTAATGGTGATCGGGATTAAGTCCCTAACGATTACTCCGCATTGTGCCACAAATTTGGTTGCGACAACTTCGGGAGCTGTCGGTCTGTCGTCTTCAGCGACATCTTCGATCCTGAACCTCTCATGGTCTTGCAACTTTTTGGTTGGGCCTCGTCTGCTCTTTTTAGTAGATTCCTTCGATCCGGAGGGCTAAAAGAAGAAAGATCGTCGTTACTATTTCTATATAGATAACAGATGATTAATTAATGAACTGATTTATATTACATGAACCTCGCCGGAGCGGTCGTCTTCTCGATTACACAAGGCATCGCCTTCTCCCTCGCGAAAGGCAACACCTTCAACCTCAAACAAGTTGTCTACTCCGGTAAAAAGAGGATCACCCTCACCGGAGTTGTTCAGAAACATTGATACGTCTAAATTATCTTCCCCACGGATCACACCTTGGATCAACTCTTCCTTTTCTTCGTCTCTGACGTGTGGGTCCATATTTTCTGCATAGGTGGAAAAACGAATAAGTCAAAGCGGCTAAAGGAGAAAGTTAAGTACGGTGTTGAGAGATATAAACCCTAATTCAGAGAAACCCTAATATATACATACACAATAATAAAAATGAAGAGAAGAAACCGTGTAGTAGATAGGCACATCGTCGAACCCACATGCACCTAAGTTGCTTGAAAATGTGAATCGATCTGGGCTACCCATGTGAATGACCAGTGGGGCCGAAGACCAATAATACCAAACTAATTAATAAACCTAATAATACCAAACTAATAATAAACCTAATAATCCAAACACCAAAAACAAAGGTAAACAATCAACACATGGCATCGATGCAATGCTCAAGCAAGTATGATGATATGACAAGTTAATTTGCATTGGAATGTAACCTAAGAAATGCTCGACGATTTAATCGGGGTTCCGAGGGGTGAAAACCCTAACTCTGAGAAACTCCGGAACACATGAGAGGGGTGGATTTGTTCTTCTAATTAAACTTGTAATTTAAGTTGTTGAACAATGCATGATTATAGCTTAGATAGCTAGGTTTCATTTTTCGAACATTTTGATATATTATTCATATTTTTATGACTTATAGATTAAAAGTTATTGAATTTATAAGATTATAATTATTTGAAATTATTAAAAGCTGGTTAAACTTTTTACACATGAGCATATCTAGCCACAATGATCGATGAGGGGCCGGAGCCACCTTAGCAGCCACACAAGCAAAAGTGGTTCAGGGGGCATTTTTCACTGGCCGGGCTAGCCAGAGATCTTGACTGTGGGCGAGGCCACATAGGAAAGCCATGCAGCAAAGTGGCTCCTGGATGGCTCGCGCGATGCACGGTGACGCCACGCCGGTGGCTTGTAGGGCGGTGATGGGAGCGGCGTTAGGCGATCTAGGCGTCTTGGCTGCGTTAGAGAGAGGAGGTTGAGGCGAGCCAAAGAGTGGCGCCGCCTCAAAAGGTCACGGAGAGAGAGCACGGCGGTGGCCGATGGTGGCGGTGGTCGACGGGAGGATGAACCAGAGCGAGAGGCGAGAGAGAGGGTCCACGAGGACCAGGCTCACCAAAGTGTGGTGGTGTCGGGAGGCGAGGTCGGGAGCCGACGAATCGACGGCGATCGTCGGGCTCGAGGTCGTTGCGGCGATTGGGAGCGCGGGCCGATTCTTCAGGAGAAGCCTCGGGCGACGGCGAAGCTTCACACGCTTAGGCTGGCGGCGGTAGGCGTGCAGCGGGGCAACTGGCAGCGTCGTCGCGAAGAAGGAGGAGATGGGAAGAAGAAGAGGAGGGCACCGGTTATAACAAAGGACCTTTTGTCCGGTTGGTGGCTCCAACGGGACTAAAAATCATACGTCGTTGGAGCCACCAACCGTGACCTATACTCCAAAATTTTCAGCAGACCAAGGGTTGGCGCGCAGGGGGTCTTTAGTCCCGGTTGGTGGCTCCAACCGGGACATATTCCCCTGTTTTCAAAAAATTTCAGGTATTTTCTCTCTATTCCCGTCTTATTTTTTTATTTTGGGGTTTAAATTTGTATTGTTTTTTAAATGATAATTAATTTGGAATTTAGAAAAACTTTAAACATAAAAAGTGTTTGGATTTGAATAAATAATTCAAAACCATTTTCTGTTTTAAAAAATAATTAATATAACCATTTAAAATATGAACCATTTACAATTAAAAATGAATTAACTTATATTTTTTTAATATCAATTTGTAATTTAGAAAAACTTTAAACATAAGAAGTGTATGGATTTGAATAAATAATTCAAAAACATATTCTATTTTTAAAAAATAATTAATGTAACCTTTTAAAATGAATTAACTTATATTTTTGAATATTAATTTGGAATTTAGAAAAATTTTAAACATAAAAATTGTTTGGATTTAAATAAATAATTCAAAAACATTTTCTGTTTTAAAAAATTATTAATGTAACCATTTAAAATATGAACCATTTACAATTAAAAATGAATTAACTTATATATTTTTAATATAAATTTGGAATTTAGAAAAACTTTAAACATAAAAGTGTATGGATTTGAATAAATAATCCAAAACCATTTTCTATTTTTAAAAAATAATTAATGTAACCTTTTAAAATGAATTAACTTATATTTTTAAATATTAATTTGGAATTTAGAAAAACTTTAAACATAAAAAGTGTTTGGATTTAAATAAATAATTCAAAACCATTTTCTCCTGCAACATTGTTCTCCATACCAATGTCCACACACATGCATAACATGGGCACAACATCATAAACTATGTCGTGATTCAGCATATAACATCGGTCATTTGGACCGAAAAAGCCATGAAACCTCGAACATGATAGGTCATTTTGTGAAGGTTTTTTCGAAACATGATCAATATACCAAATCTGGTATTTTTCCTTTCAACTATGTAACATAATATGACACCACGCGAAGGATTTTCTTTGTTCGAATTTTTTTGAATTTATTATGCCCGTTTTGAATTATCTGAATTTCTAACTATGGTCAAACCGGTGTGCATGAAGATAGGGGACGAGCATCGTTAGAACTTGCATTGGATCTCTGAAGAAACCACATATTGCGAGTCTAAAAATGATTTTTACAAAAAATCACGGGCGATAGATCATGTACCTGTAGTACAAACCGGACCCACTTCCTACCGATTCGGCAGACATTTGTCCTTTTTACCCGGGATGGACGAAAAGGTTTGAGATGTACCGGTTGGGAGATAGTCCATGTAAGGTGGTCTAGTATTTTAAGAAAATTGGACGGTAGCATTGTGAAACGGCATTTTGGTGGTTACTTCACAAAACGACCCGTTTTTTGCGCTCGGAAAATGGAAAAGGGCTTTTCCGTGCGACAAAAAGGAAAACTTCCTCCTGCAATATTGTTCTCCATACCAATGTCCACACACATGCATAATATGGGCACAACATCACAAACTATGCCGTGATTCAGCACATAACATCGGTCATTTGGACCGAAAGCCATGAAACCTCGAACACGATAGGTCATTTTGTGAAGGATTTTTCGAAACATGATCAATATACCAAGTCTGGTATTTTTCCTTTCAACTATGTAACATAATATGACACCACGCGAAGGATTTTCATTGTTCGGATTTTTTTGAATTTATTATGCCCGTTTTGAATTATCTGAATTTCTAACTATGGTTGAACCGGTGTGCATGAAGATAGGGGACGAGCATCGTTAGAACTTGCATTGGATCTCTGAAGAAACCACATATTGCGAGTCTAAAAATGATTTTTTGAAAAAATCACGGGCGATAGATCATGTACCTGTAGTACAAACCGGACCCACTTCCTGTCGATTCGGCAGACATTTGTCCTTTTTACCCGGGATGGACGAAAAGGTTTGAGATGTACCGGTTGGGAGATAGTCCATGTAAGGTGGTCTAGTATTTTAGGAAAATGGGATGGTAGCATTGTGAAACGGCATTTTGGTGGTTACTTCACAAAACGACCCTTTTTGCGCTCGGAAAATGGAAAAGGGCTTTTCCGTGTGACAAAAAGGAAAACTTCCTCCTGCAGCATTGTTCTCTATACCAATGTCCACACACATGCATAATATGGGCACAACATCACAAACTATGCCGTGATTCAGCACATAACATCGGTCATTTGGACCGAAAAAGCCATGAAACCTCGAACATGATAGATCATTTTGTGACGGTTTTTTCGAAACATGATCAATATACCAAGTCTGGTATTTTTCCTTTCAACTATGTAACATAATATGACACCACGCGAAGGATTTTCATTGTTCAGATTTTTTTTGAATTTATTATGCCCGTTTTGAATTATCTGAATTTCTAACTATGGTTGAACCGGTGTGCATGAAGATAGGGGACGAGCATCGTTAGAACTTGCATTAGATCTCTGAAGAAACCACATATTGCGAGTCTAAAAATGATTTTTTCAAAAAATCACGGGCGATAGATCATGTACCTGTAGTACAAACCGGACCCACTTCCTATCGATTCGGCAGACATTTGTCCTTTTTACCCGGGATGGACGAAAAGGTTTGAGATGTACCGGTTGGGAGATAGTCCATGTAAGGTGGTCTAGTATTTTAGGAAAATGGGATGGTAGCATTGTGAAACGGCATTTTGGTGGTTACTTCACAAAACGACCCGTTTTTTGCGCTCGGAAAATGGAAAAGGGCTTTTCCGTGCGACAAAAAGGAAAACTTCCTCCTGCAACATTGTTCTCCATACCAATGTCCACACACATGCATAATATAGGCACAACATCACAAACTATGCCGTGATTCAGCACATAACATCGGTCATTTGGACCGAAAAAGGCATGAAACCTCGAACATGATAGGTCATTTTGTGACGGTTTTTTCGAAACATGATCATTGTTCGGCACACATTTAGTCCCGGATGTAGTCACAAACCGGGACTAAAAATATTTTCCGCCATATCCCACCTCTTCCCGCCAAGTTTTCCCGCCCTTTCCTTTCTACTAGAGCTTTTAGTCCCGGATGTAGTCACTAACCGGGACTAAAGATATTTCCCGCCATTTCCCAAAGCTTCACGCCAAGTTTTCCCGCCCTTTCCCTCTATATTTAGGGTGATCGTGTCATGGCTATCCACACCTTCCTCTCTTAGAACAATGGACAACGCCTACTGGGCCATTCTGACCCTCGAGGAGACCGAGGCGCTGTGCGCCTCCAACTACCCTTGTCCGCCGGGCTACCGGCCGCCCGCCGGCTGGATGCTGAGCGCTGGAGGGGTTCCTGTCCCTCCTGTCCCTCAAGGTTCCGCATGCCAGGCGGCCATCACAAACCACTTCTACCACGAGCTCACGCCGGAGCAGCGGATGGATCCCTAGTGGGATCCCGACAACTACGACACCTGGAATGCCTTCTTCGCTAATAGGCGGGAAAGGGAGCTCGCCAGGTACGAGGGTGATGGCCCGCCACCGGTGAACCACAACGAAGTCGGCCTTCGTCTCTGGTGGGCAAACTGTACTATCATCGAAGTGATGCGCTACATCGCCGAGGGAGACCATCCTCGCCTACGGTGCCCACGAGTCCACCCGCCACATGCCCCACACTGTCCCGGCGATAGCTGCATCGTCTTCCAGGAGACCCCTCTCCCAACCGCCGTGAATACGAGGCTGGAATGGCCCCTGGTATATGCCATGGATGGGCTGAGGATCTCCGGAGTGGCAGGTGACGATGACGATGATGCTGATGACGATGATGAAGACCCTGAAGCTGCGTACTATAGGACTAGGCATGATTATGACTAAAGGGGGCAGCTTTAGTCCTGAGTGTTATCTTGTCCCGGTTTGTCCCGGTTTTTAATATTAATAAATGTCTTAAGTATTACCTAATAAATAGAGGGAAATGCCTATATAAAGAGAGGGTTCATATTTAGTCCCGGTTGGAGAAACCAACCGTTGATCAAGGGATTGGCAGTGGGCGTGCAACACTAATAATAGGTGAGTCGACATTATGTCGCATGCGGCTTATACCTTGTCCCGGATGGTGTCACCAACCGGGACTAAAGATGAACCTTAGTCGGTTGGAGACACCAACCGACTAAAGATGAGTCAGCACTAATAATAGGGGTGAGTGTCGACATTATGTCGTGAGTGTCGACATTATGCCGAGCTGCTTGTACTATAAATATGCATCCTTGTGAGTCCAGTCCTCCAGCCAGTTTGAGGCATCTCCAAGATGGTTTTAGAGAGCAGGGACACCACTACGGCCAGTTTCAGGGAGATGCCGATGGAGCCCAGTCCTCCGGCATCTCCGAGAAACTGGTCATAGAGGCACTCCCTAATATGTGAAATTAGTTAGCTCCGAGGCGTATTGATCTAGTTAGTGAAGTTACAAGCTGCAAGATGGTTTTCGAGAGCAGGGACACCACTGCGGCCAGTTTCAGGGAGATGCCAACGGAGCCCAGTCCTCCGGCATCTCCGAGAAACTGGTCATAGAGGCACTCCCTAATATGTGAAATTAGTTAGCTCCGAGGCGTATTGATCTAGTTAGTGAAGTTAGAAGCTGCAAGATGGTTTTCGAGAGAAGGGACACCACTGCGGCCATTTTTGGAGATCTTGACGGAGCCCAGTCCTCCGGCATCTTCGAGAAACTGGTCATAGAGGCACTCCCTAATATGTGAAATTAGTTAGCTCCGAGGCGTATTGATCTACTTAGTGAAGTTACAAGCTGCAAGATGGTTTTCGAGAGCAGGGACACCACTGCGGCCAGTTTCAGGGAGATGCCGCCGGATCCCGGCATCTCTAAGAAACTGGTCATAGAGGCACTCCCAGTCCAGCCACAAAACGGGACTAACACTCAAGACATTTATTAATATTAAAAACTGAGACTACAAAATCGGGACTAAAGGCCACAAACCGCGAAAGATATTACATAATATGAGCATGAACTTCTTGGCATATGTCATTCCTTATGACCGCTTCAGACGTAACCATGGAGCATCTTCTTTACTTAACGGAATGCTTGGGTGGTTTTCCTTTGTGAAGGCGGAATTTCATCAAACTTATTATAATCTTCCGACATGTACATCTTGTCCTCGATTCCCACGATGTTTCTTTTCCCTGAAAGAACTATGTGACACTTTGGCTCATCATATGATGTATTCGTTTGCATATTTTTCTTTTTTTCGATGCGAGGACATGTCCTTCACATAGAAAACCCGAGACACATCATTGGCTAGGACGAATGGTTCATCTCTATAACCAAGATTGTTGAGATCCACGTTGTCATTCCATAACTGGTCTATCTTTACCCTTCCCCATTCAGGTTGACCCATTTGCTGAAACAAAGGGACCTTAAAAGAGACTCCATAGTCTAGTTCCCATATCTCCTCTATGTAACCATAATATGTGTCCTTTTGTCCATTCTCTATTGCATCAAAGCGGACACCACTATTTTGGTTGGTGCTCTTTATCTTAGGCGATCGTGTAGAATGTATTCCCATTTATTTTGTAACCTTGGAAATTCAATACTGAGAAGATGGTGTGACCAACAAGTATAGCTGATCTCCAACAGTGGTGTCATTCAAGAGATGTGTCCGCATCCAACCACCGAAAGACTTCATGTGTTCATCGTAATCCATGATTCAGCTTCCCGGGTTTTGAGCGTACAATATTCTTGTGTTCCTCGATATCTGAGTGCCAAGGTGGAATTATGTAGAACTGTAGTGTGCTTTAGTGAAAGAATCCCGTCCCTACATATCATTGCTTTGTTTCCCAGTGCCTTTTCCACTTAGTTTTCCCTCATTCCATGAGTCGAAAACACCAATCGGCTTAAGGTCGAATAAAGTCAACACAAAACTCAATGACCTCCTCATTCCATATCCCTTGGATATGCTTCCTTCTAGTCTAGCGGTTATGAACATATTTCTTTAAGACTCCCATGAACTTCTCAAAGGGGAACATATTGTGCGAAATACGGACCGAGAATGGCAATCTCTTCCACTAGATGAACCAGAGATGCGTCATAATATTGAAGAAGGATGGTGGGAACACCAATTCAAAACTAACAAGACATTGTACCACATCCTTCGTAACCTTGGCGAATATCCGGATTGATTACCTTCGAGATATTGCATTGAGGAATGCACAGCTTCACAATGGGTACTCGAACATTTTCGGTAGAAGCCCCTCAATGCAATCGGAAGCAAGCTGCGTCATAATCACGTGATCATGAGACTTCAGGTTTTGGAACTTTTTCTCCGCCATATTTATTATCCCTTTATATTAGATGAGAAGCCCGACGCACCTTGATATCGTAAAGGACTTCAAAAGATTTCCTTCTGCTTTGATAAGAGCATAGCTGGCACGACTTAAGTGATGCCCTTTATCCGTCTTGTTATCTGTATGCATGTTCTTTGGGTCTTTCATAATTTGTTGGTCCTCCCGTGCTTCAGGTGTATCTTTTGTCTTCCCATACATGCCTAGGAATCCTAGCAGGTTCACGCAGAGATTCTTTGTCACGTGCATCACGTCGATTGAAGAGCGGACACGCAGGACTTTCCAATATGGCAGCTCCTAAAATATAGATTTCTTCTTCCACATGGGTGCGTGTCTCTGTAGCGACGTTCGAACTGATTGACCGCCGGGACCCTTTCCAAAGATTACTTCTATGTCCTTGACCATACCAAATACATCATCACCGGCAGGAGTTCAGCTTCTTCCGTGATCTGCCTCACCTTTGAAATGCTTGCCTTTCTTTCTTACGGATGATTGGTCGGAAGAAATCGTCGATTCGCCAGGTACACAACCTTCTTGCATTTATGCAAATATGTACCTTCGGTCTTATCTAAACAGTGGGTGCATGCCTTATATCCTTTGTTTGTCTGTCCTGAAAGGTTACTAAGAGCAGGCCAATAATTGATGGTTACGAATAACAACCCTCGTAGATTAAATGGCTCCTGTTTGTTCTCATCCCACGCACGTACACCTGGTTTGCCCCACAACTGTAAGAGTTCTTCAACTAATGGCCTAAGGTACACATCAATGTCGTTGCCCGGTTGCTTCGGGCCTTGGATGAGCACTGGCATCATAATGAACTTACGCTTCATGCACAACCAAGGAGGCAGGTTGTAGATACATAGAGTCACAGGCCAGGTGCTGTGACTGCAGCTCTGCTCCCCAAAAGGATTCATGACATCCGTACTTAGACCAAACCATAAGTTCCTTGCGTCACCTGCAAAGTCTGGGAAGTCTCTATCGATTTTTCTCCACTGTGACCCATCAGCAGGGTGTCTCAACTTCCCGTCTTTCTTACGGTCTTCTTTGTACCATCGCAACAACCTGGCATGCTCTTTGTTTCTGAACATGCGTTTCAACCTTGGTATTGTAGGAGCATACCACATAACCTTAGCAGGAACCCTCTTCCGGAGGGGGTCTCCCTCAACATCACCAGGGTCATCTCGTCTGATCTTATACCGCAACGCGTTGCATACCGGGCATTTATCTAAATTCTCATACTCCTTACATGTAGAGGATGCGATCATTAATGCATGCATGTATCTTTTGCACATCTAATCCCGAGGATGAGAGTCTTCTTTGCTTCGTAGGTACTCTCGGGAAGTTCGTTATGTTTTGGAAACTTGGCTTCATTATTTTCAGCATCTTTTCAAATGAGGAGTCGGTTAGACCACACTCGCCTTCCATCGCAACAATTCCAGTGTGGTACCGAGCTTTGTGCTGCCATCTTCACAATTTGGGTACAACAATTTCTTGTGATCTTCTAACATGCCCTCTAACTTCAACTTCTCATTTTACATTTCACGGTCTCGCTTTGCATCGAAATGACCCTACCAAGTTCATCACCGGCTCATCGATGCCCGTTCTTCACCTCTTTCCTCTCCATTGTCTTCCATTGCGGTATCATCGTATTCAGGAAACATATGATGATAGTTTTATCATCATCTTCTTCTTCACCATCTTCCATCATAACCCCTCTTTCCCGTGCTTGGTCCAGCAATTATAGTTGGGCATGAAACCTTTCATAATCGGTGGCGAATGATTTTCGAGGAAGAGTACTCCTTGTTGTTCCGACATTGAACACATGGACAACGATAAATCCATTCTCTTTGTTTGTCAGTAGCCACATCGATAAATTTATCCACGCCTTTGATATACCGGCTACCACGGTCACCGTACATCCATTCCCGAGTTCATACGCATCATATAAGTAAGTTTATCAAAAACAGGACATCATAAATAGTGAAATAACCAATTCAGACCGACACATGAATTGTATCAATGACCTAGAAAAGATAAGATTGCTAACCTCGACCGAGGGAAATAAAGAGGAGAAAGCTCAAGTGCGTCTCGGACACCTTCTATATTTTTGTTCTATGAGAAATTCAACGGGATTATTCACTCAAACATTTAAACAAACACCTTCAATGCATGCATGAGAAAAAACTAGCACACCCCCTCACACCTTCCACCATTCGAAAAAGCAGTGGGCGAGGAGGGCTGGCGTGCATTTATAGAGGGCAGGGGTCTTTAGTCCCGATTGGAGCCAGCAACCGGGACTAAAGGTGCGTGCCACGCCACGTGGCTGTGGCCAAACCTTTAGTCCCGGTTGGTGGCTCCAACCGGGACACATGCCCCCTTACCAACCGGGACACATGCCCCCTGGCCCCGTGCCCGCTCCAACCGGGACGCGTGCCAGCATTAGTCCCGGTTGGTGGCGCAACCAGGACTAATGCTCCGAGGGGTCGCGAACGGATAGCCCTTTTTCCTCTAGTGTGCCACCAAACGGAGCAATCAAGTGAGTATAAGGCTGGTCCTAATACTAATATCATAAGGTGTATCATATGTGGCATCATAATTAATAAAGAGAGATGTGATTAGAGTGTTATGGGTAGATATCATATCATAGCACGTAAAACTAGAAATCATAATGACAAATAAATTTTATACACACATCTTGCATAGAGATTCTACAAATTGATAAATACTCCCTCTGTTTTTTATTACTTCGGTAGCAATTTTTAAAGTCAAACTTTGTCAACTTTGACCAAAAATATAGGAAAATATATAAACATTTTTTATTTCAAATACATATATTATGAAAATATAACTTACGAATATTCCAATACTATAAGTTTTATATTGTAGATACTTCGATTTTTTGCTAAATATTTGATCAAACTTTATTTTTTTTGACTTTGACTAAACCCAGAATGCGATCTAATTGAGAACGGAGGGAGTATACCACTACTATGATACTACTACATGATACAATACACTAGAGACATAGTATCATACATTAGTATCATATGCATGATACTAGTATTATGATACTCCCATTAGAACCAGCCTAAAGGACGTTATGTAATAGAGTACCCGGTTTAGTTCATTAGTTCCATTGTCTTCCGGAACATGCGGCACATTTTGTCGTGGATGCGACCAAATATCGCACGCGGTGAGAAGAACTAATGGAAGGGAGCTAGCTCAAGGTAAAGGATATTCGCAACGCTTCCTCGGAAACCACATGCCTAGCAAAAAAAACACGGGTAAATATTCGCAACGCTCTCTTTAAAACTAAACGGCCAACAAACAACACGGGTACGCACGACCGAATTTCTTTCGATCCAGCAAGCTCCAGCCAAAATACGTCCATGGGAGTTCGCCGACGGAGCCATCCGAAACATGCTGCTCCATGGCAGATCAACGAGGACACACAACCCTTACGGCCATGGCTTGACCCATAGATCGTTTTCAGAGAAACCGAGATGCAGTGTTGCCGCCTAAGGAAACCACCATGCCGCCTCCAAATCTACACCATCGCCTCCATCTTCTCCTCCGCGCCTTCCTTCCAAGCCGCAGACCAACGTCGCTCGGATGAGCGCCGCCGTCTGCCGCTTGGAACCACCGGAACCACCCAATGGAGTCCACCCTTTGCGCGAAGAGGATCGACGGAGCCATGCAGATCGCCCGTCGCCTTTGGCAACGAAGACGTGGCCGCCACCACCGGCCCGGGCGGAGGCAGCTGGCTAGGGTTTGGATGGGACGTCCCGTGGTCGCCTCGCACGAACGACCCCAAATCGGTTTAGATTTTTCATCGCCGCCAGCAAGATATATATCAGCAGCAGGCGGTAGATTAGAACCTTCGTCCCTGTTACGCCTCACGCCCTCGTAACACGCGAGAATGGTTGTTTGTTCTTGCTAGCTAGCTGCAGGTGGCAAACTCGTTCGGAACACCACCATGGTGTGGAGCCGCGAAACTGACATTGCTCCTTGGCAGGCTGCCGCTTTTCCACTTATTCGGGATGAGGCGGCTAATCGGGCGTCCCGCAATTATAGTCCCACTTAGCAACCTGTGGCCTCCCGGGCTCCCGGCTAGATAGAACAGGGTAAAGACAGACACCCTTTACTACCACCAAACTAATAGGAACACCAAACAAGTCAAAAATAAAGAAAAAGCTTTTACGTACTCGAGTTGTGCCTTGCGTGCATTTCGCCTTGGCTGAAACTGAATAATTTGTTGTAGTCCTTGAGACGGGAGCAAGATCCACTAGTGGAAACGAGGTCTTTTGTTGATCCCGAAAAAGAGCTTTAACACTGGTTCTTCTACGAATCGGTGTTAAAGGATCCTCGCAAAGGGTCTGCGTAGCTTCTTTAACACCGGTTCGTGGCATGAACCGGTGTTAAAGGGGGGGCTATATAAGACACCACCCCAGCCCACACACACCTCACTCTTCCATTCTTTCACATTTTGGAGCCTAGCAAGTGGGTGTGAAGAGTGCTAGTTTTTTTTCATATGCACAAGAGGTGTTCGGTGAAATATCCGAGAGCTCAAAATAAGTTTTCTTGTTGCTCTTTCCGTCTCGGTCGAGGTCGGCAACTATCCTTTCATGTGTCATTGATGTACTATATATATAAATGGTCATCTCCCTATTATTTTTTGATATATACTACATATTAATGCAGATGAACCGGCAATGGATGTACGGTGACCGCCGCACTTCCGAGTATATTACGGGCCTCCAAAATTTCATCGTTGTGGCTAATGCAAACCGTGGTCACAATGGTTTTATGTGCTGTCTGTGTGTTCACTGTCAGAACAAGAAAGACTACTCAAATACCAGAACCATTCACGCCCACCGCTTGATCCGGTTTCATGCCCAGCTATAATTGTTGGACCAAGCACGGAGAAAAGGGGCTGTGATGGAAGACAACGAAGAAGAAGAGGATGATGACAACTATCATAATATGTATCCTGAATATGATGATAATGCAACGGGGGTAGATAATGAAGATCAAGAGGGAGCAGATGGGCCACCGATGACGATCTTGGTCGGGCCATTCTCGATGCAAAGGAAGAATGTGAAACTGAAAAGGAGAAGGAGAAGTGGAGCAGATGTTAAAGGATCACAAAACATTGTTGTATCCAACTTGCGAAGATGGCCACAAAAAGCTAGGTGCCACATCGGATTTGCTGCAATGGAAGGCAGAGAATGGTGTGACCGACAACAGCATTTTCAAATTTGTTGGTAAAATGAAGAATCTTCTTCCAAGAAATAATTAGTTGCCCGACAATACATACCAAGCAAAGAAGGTTGTGCGCGCCTCTAGGATTAGACGCGTAAGATACATGCTCGCATTAATGACGCATCCTCTAGCGGGTGAGAAGTACGAGAATTTGGATGCATGCCCGTGCAGCATCGCCTGCAGATAAGATCGACGAGACGATCTGGCGATGTTGAGGGCGAGGCCCCTAGGAAGAAGGTTCCCGCCAAGGTTATGTGGTATGCTCCTATAATACCACGGTTAAAACATCTCTTCAGAAATAAAGAGCATGCCAAGTTGTTGCGATGGCACATGGAAGACCATAAGAAAGACGCGATGTTGAGACACCCCGCTGATGGGTCACAAGGAGAAAAGTCGAGCGAGAGTACCCGGACTTCGCACGTGACGCAAGGAACTTAAGGTTTGGTCTAAGTTCAGACGGCATGAATCCTTTTGGTGAGCAGAGCTGCAGTCACAGCACCTGGCCTGTGACCCTATGTATATATAACCTTCCTCCTTGGTTGTGTATGAAGAGGAAGTTCATTATGATGATAGTGCTCATCCAATGCCCGAGGCAACCCGGCAACGACATTGATGTGTACCTAAGGCCATTAGTTGAAGAACTTTTACAGCTGTGGGCCAAAACAGGTGTACGTATGTGGGATGAGCACAAAGGGGAGCCATTTGACCTACGAGCATTGCTTTTCGTAACCATCAATGATTGGCCTGCTCTTAGTAACATTTCAGTATGGCATAAACAAGGGATACAATGCATGCACACACTGCTTAGATGAGACTGAAAGTATATATTTGGATAAATGTAAGAAGGTTGTGTACCTAGGGTATCGCCGATTTCTTCCGAACTCGCATCCAAGAAGAAAGAAAGGCAAGCATTTCAAACGTCTGGCAGAACCCCGGAGGAAGCCTGTCCTCCGTATCGGTGAGGAGGTATTTGGTATGGTCAATGACCTAGAAGTAATCTTTGGAAAAGGTCCTGGCAGTCTATCTGTTCCGAATGACGATGCCGGACACGCGCCCATGTGGAAGAAGCAATCTATATTTTGGGACCTACCCTATTGGAAAGTCTTAGAGGTCCGCTCTTCAATCGACGTGATGCACGTGACGAAGAATGTTTGCGTGAACCTGCTAGGCTTTCTAGGAGTGTATGGGAAGACAAAAGATACATCGAAAGCACGACAGGACCAGCAACGTCTGAAAGCCCCTGAAGAGACTATGCATCCTGAGAACGAGAAGGGTAAACGATGCCATTTAACTCCTGCCAGCTACGCTCTTACCAAAGAAGAGAAGGAAATCTTTTTTGAATGTCTGAGCAGTATCAAGGTCCCGTCTGGCTTCTCGTCGAATATAAAGGGAATAATAAATATGGCAGAGAAAAAATTCCAAAACCTGAAGTCTCATGACTGCCACGTGATTATGACACAATTGCTTCCGATTGCATTGAGGGGGCTTCTACCTGAAAATGTTCGAGTACCCATTGTGAAGCTATGTGCATTCCTCAATGCAATATCTCAGAAGGTAATCGATCCAGAAAGCCTACCAGGATTACAAACAGATGTGGCCCAATGTCTTGTCAGCTTTGAGTTGGTGTTCCCACCATCCTTCTTCAATATTATGACGCATCTCCTGGTTCACCTAGTAGAAGAGATTGCCATTCTCGGTCATGTATTTCTACACAATATGTTCCCCTTTGAGAGGTACATGGGATTCTTAAAGAAATATGTTCATAACCGTGCTAGGCCAGAAGGAAGCATCTCCAAGGGCTATGTAACAGAGGAGGTCATTGAGTTCTGTGTTGATTTTATTCGACCTTAAGGAGATTGGTGTTCCGTAATCACGACATGAGGGGAGATCGCGTGAAAAGGCACCCTAGGATGTAAAGCAATGATATGTAGGGACGCATTCTCTCAATCAAGCACACTACACGGTTTTACAAAGATCTATCTTGGTTGCCCGTATATCAATGAACACAAGAATTTAATACGCCTCAAACACCCGGACGATCGATGAATGGATTATAAGTGAACACATGGCGAGTTTTGGCTGGTCGCAAAGACTTCTCACGAATAACACCACTTGGGGATCATTGCTTGTTGGCCAGTGACACCATCTTCGATCGTATGTACTTTCCAAGGGTACGAGATAAATGGGAATACATTTTACACAATAGGCCAAGATAAAAGAGCACCAACCAAAACAAAGGTGTCCGCTCGATGCAGCAGAAGACAATGGGCAAAATACCACGTATTATGGGTTCATAGAGGAGATATGGGAACTTGACTATGGACCTAATTTTAAGGTTCCCTTGTTTCGATGCAAATGGGTCAAGCTAACAGGAGGAGGTTGAGGTAGACAAGAAGTACGGAATGACAACGTGGATCTCAACAATCTTATGAAGGTAGACAAGAACTTAGATTTAACCATTCGCCCTAGCCAATGATATGGCTCGTTTTCTATGTGAAGAACATGTCCTCCGACCAAAAAAAAAAAAAATATGCAAACGAATATATCATATGATGAGCCAAAGCGCCACATAGTTCTTTTCAGGAAAAGAAACATCGTGGGAATCGAGGACAAGATGACATGTCGAAGATTATAATAAGTTTGATGAAATTCCGCCTTCACAAAGGAAAACTGACCCAAGCATTCCGTTAAGTAAAGAAGATGCTCCATGGTTACGCCCAAGCGATCATAAGGAAGGACATATGCCAAGAAGTTCATTCTCATATTATGTAACTCTAGTTCATGTTTTTAATATTAATACATGTCTTGAGTGTTAGTCATGTTTTGTGGATGGACCGACTATGAGAAGAAGTTGTCCCGATTCGCATTCTTACCATTGAGATCTGATCTCCAAACGCCAAGGTCACATATTAGGAGTGTTCTATGACCAGTTTCTTGGAGATGCCGAGGACTAGGCTCAAGATCTCCCCGAACTGGCCGTAGTGGTGTCCCTGCCTCGAAAACCATCTTGCAGCTTTGTAACTTCTCTAACTAGATCAATACACCGGAGCTAACTAATTTCACATATTAGGAGTGTTTATGACCAGTTTCTGAGATGCCGGAGGACTGGCCCGCTTGCATCTCCTCAAATCGCGTAGTGGTGTCCTCGCTCTCGAAAGGAGGTAAGGCATAGCCTCAAAGGCCGAGGACTGGACTCACAAGGATGCCTATTTATAGTACAAGCATCTCGACCTAGTGTCGACACTTACGAAATAATGTCGACACTCACCCCTATTATTAGTGTTGACAGTGTTTGTCGGTTGGTGTCTCCAACCGACTAAAGGTTCATCTTTAGTCCCGGTTGGTGACACCATCCGGGACAAGGTACACGCCGCATTTAAATAATGTCGACACTCACCCCTATTATTAGTGTCGATTGTTTTGTCCCGGTTGGTGTCTCCAACCGGGACTAAAGGTTCATCTTTAGTCCCGGTTGGTGTCTCCAACCGGGACTAAAGGTTCATCCCGCCATTTTTTCCCGCCATTTTTCTTCCCGCCATTTTTCTTTGCCATTTTTCTTCCCGCCAGTTCTTCCCGCTAGTTCACTATATATATATATAGGGTTGGCCTCCATTGTCATTGCACATCTCTAGACTCATATCTGCAACCTCATCACTCTTTCCCATGGCTTCCACCGTAGCACTAACCCCTAGGGAGGCGGAGGCGCTTTGCGCCTCGAACTACCCCCGCCACTGCCATCGTGTCCCGGCTGGATGTCGAGGCCGAGGCGTGCAGTTCCTCCTGTCCCTCTAGGTGTGGCGCCACGGATGGCCATCACGAACCACTACTACTGAGCTCACGCCGAGCAGGAGGAATCCCAGATGGCATCCCGACTATTTCCCTACTTGGGAAGCCTTCTTCGTGGATCGGCGTGAGAGGGCGCCGCCAGCAGGAGGACGCCCACCTCCTCCTAACTTCAACGAGGCCGCCGTCGGCTATGGTGGCGCTCGGGACTCTCCAGAAAGGCCATGGCCTATGACACCGCCACGACTCTAACCCCGTCTGCGCTACCCTCAAGTCCAGCCCACGCTACCCTCAAGTCCAGCCACGCATTCTCTAGAGGTTCAATTACGGCGACCCCGACGACAATGATGACAAATAAGTACGACGACTACAGTGGCGAGTATTATAGGTGTAGGCAGGAGCATGACTGAATCACTCCAACATTCCGAAACAAGTTCGGCCGATTGTTACTTAATCTGGCCATGTATCTTAATTTTCAGTTCTTTTATGTATCTTAATTTTCAGTTCCAGTTCGGATTTATGTAACTTACTATTAGTTGCATTCTCATTCGAGGTTGACAATATGCTATTTTATCAAAAAAACAATGCAATTTGAGCGAGGCTTGGCCCGAGCTAAGAATCATCATGCCCGTTGTTCGACAAAGTTTGTCGAGTTTAAAACGGGGATAAAAAAATAAAAAAAGATCAAAACAGTGCGAAACCTTCGCGTGGTGTTATATTATGTGACATAGTTAGAAGGAAAAATCTCAAACTTGGTATATTGATTATGTCTCGAAAAAACCTTCACAAAATGACCTATCTCATTCGAGGTTTCTTGGCTTTCGGGTCAAATGACCAATGTTATGGCTAGAATCAAGTCATAGTTTGTGATAATATGGCCATATTGTGCATACATGTGCATCATGGCATGGCAAACAATGTTGCAAGAGGAAGTTTTCCTTTTTATCGCACCAAAAAGGCATTTTCCATTTTCCGAGCATAAAAAACGGACGGTTTTGTGAAGCAACCACCAAATGGCTAATTCAAAAAACCACCAACACATTTTACAAAAATACTAGACCACCTTATATGCACAATGTACCAACAGGAGGATCTGAAACCTTTCCGTCTACCTCTGGTGAAAAAGACAAATTCCTACCGAATCGGCAGGAAGTGGGTCAGATATGAACTACAGGTACATGATACGATGCTCATGATTTTTTACAAAAATCATTTTTAGTTTCACAATATGCTATTTTATCAAAAAAACAATGCAAGTTGAGCGAGGCTTGGTGAGATTCAAGTGTATACAAAAGATGCGACATTTAAATATCCAATCAATTCAAAAATGTTAATACAAAAGATGCGGCATTAAAATATGATTTGATCTAATAAAATAGGGTTAGATTTATTTTTAGATGCTTAATATTTCTTATGTTCAAAGTTTTAGGATTTAACAATTTATTTTTGTTTGAATTGAATAATCAAAATTTATATGTAAGTGTTTTAATTATTTTGAAAATTTTCATGTAAAGTAAATATAAAATGATTTACATGAATGGATAGATATTATTTTTCTGAAAATTATGATATATTATTCATATTTTTCTGAGTTGAAATGAAAAAGATATGAATTTTCTAAATTCATATCATATTTTTTGAATTAAAAATGCCCCTTTAATGTATGAAATAAATGCCCCCCCTTTAACACCGGTTCGTGGCTGGAACCGGTGTTAAAGGGGGGTAATAAATGCGCGCGGGAAACGGAATCCCCCCCCTTTAACACCGGTTCCAGCCACGAACCGGTGTTAAAGGGGGGGATTAAATTCGCCTTCCCCTTCCTTCCCTGAGCGATCGAACCGCCATCGCCATCAGAGCCATGCCATCGGAGCAGAGAGAAGCACCGCCCATCGGAGCAGAGAGAAGCCACCGCCCTCGGAGTGAGGGAGGAATCGTCCGTGGGTACCCTGAATCGTCGGCCCTGTCACCCACCTCTCTCGCCGCCGCCGCCTCCATTGTCGAGTTTCAGAGCTCGAGGTCCTCGACGAGGCAGTCGCCCCCAACCCTCTCTTTTCCGTATGAACTCTCCCTCTCACTTGACTGCATCGCCCTGACCACCTCTTCCCCAAGCAGGAGCAGCCGACCGCGCCCAATTCCTCGCCGGAGCACCGCCGTCGCCTGCCTCTCACTGGCTGCCTCGTCGCCGAGGAAGCAATCCACCGCCGAGGCCACCAACCTTCTCGCCATAGTACCCGCCTCGTAGGCCACCTCGACATCGCCGGAGACCGCCATCCGCCACTAGCATGCCGCCCGATGAGCCCGCCGCCCACGCCACCCCACCGGCGAGTCTCGCCGACGCCTGCACCGTCCGATCAATCTAAGATCCGACCACCATCCGCCCAGTGTCGAAGGGTACCAGCAAACCAGAATGCGCCACCTATCTGCCGCGTCAGCGATGACACAGCGCCAGTCAATGTTGACTCTCCTGAAAAATAGAAGAAAAGATAAAAATTGCAGAAAATTGTATAATTTGCAAAAATCATATAAAAAAATTCGTAGATCCAAAAATAGCAAATTATATATCAATGAATTCAGAAAATTGAGTAGATTATTAATATAAAGTTGGATTTAACTTTTACAGTACGTGTTTACTGTAATAATTTAATTAGTTTTAATGGTCTTTTAGGTTAATAAATTCATAGTAAAATATCTACTGGTCCAAAAATCACAAATAATATACCTATGGATTCACAATTGTGTGTAGATCATTAATATGCAAATGGTTAAGCCAAATAATATAAGGTTTTTCAGCAATTAAATAAATGGCATAATGGCTTATTTAGAGTAATAAATTCATAAGAAAATAAATAATGTTCAGAAAATTACAAATAATATGTCCCTGGAATCACAACCCCGTGGGGATTATATATCTGATTTTAGTTTGATTTTTAGACAACAGAAACTATTTAAATGATTTAAAACCCATTAAACACTATTTAAATCATAAGAAAAGATTTGTAACTCTGATTAGGGTGAATCCAACGCCTACTGGTTCGTATTAATGTCCTCTATCCAGTAAACCCAAGAAACAAATTTAATTCGACAGTTAGAACAGGCGTTACAACAGAACTATTAAAAACCCTATATTGGCAACTAATTATTAATAACAAATACTCCATTGCATTAATTGGCCTCTTGCATGCATCATATACTTCAGTATTGTTTAGAGAACTAAAGAAACAACCATTGTGACTTATTAAATTGCCATGCATGCATTTGTTGCATTTGTTTGATCTCTATGTGCTATTGTTTATGTTGTATGAAATTGTTTGCTCGATAGATTGCGAGGAGTGCAACGTGTGTGATTGATACGAGTGCTTGAACGATTCCAACAACTATAAAGCCAAGTAGATGCTACCTTGTTCATGATGTTATCCTACTATTTTCAATGCATTGTCGTGTATTTTGTAGATGCATGTGTAGGATAATACAATCGCTATGCTATGTCCTATTATGAGGTAGGGCTTTCCTTGTAGATGAACCACCGTTGGTAGATGTGCTTAGCCATGCTATGATGGACGAGGGCTAGGTTACATCACTGAAAGTTTTTTCTAAATGTGTTGGTTTGTGAAAACTAAAACAACTTAATCAATGAATCTCCTGGGTGTGATGGGATTGATAATTTTTGGTGGTATCATTGCGGAAAGGCACCCAGGTATTAAGATAAAATGATTGGCTTCTTTATTTTGTAGCTTACGTGTACAACCATGTGCCAATAATGAAATGGGCGGTTGGTTGGACTTAGTAGGTTGTGGTAACTCGAACCCGCGTATCCAGAGATGTAGAATTTTGGTAGGTTGGACCGGTACGCGTCGGGATTGGGGAGCTACTTCCCGAACGGTCTCTTCTTGGACTTCTCCCTATCATCACCCAAAATGAGAGTGATGGTACGAGCTGGGCTGGCCAAGTCACATGGATAAAGTGTAATAAATGCGCGCGCAAAACGGAATCCCCCCCTGACTCATCCTGATTAGGGTTTCGACCCCTCGGGACTCGTTTAAAATGATCAAGCATCCTTAGGGTTTTAATTTCATTTGTGTATTTATTTGTGTATTTTTGTATGAATAATATGTATATTTGTGTATGAATCCAAGTCCACTTAAATGTTTACACTCTTACTCTAGATAATATTATTGTTTTAGAAACTATGGATCCACTTAGTAGAAACCTTGAAGAAGAAGAAATAATGGAGAACATTATTGATGAGGACACCTCACAATATCTGAACTTGGAGGGACATGATGACAGCTCAAGTACTAGTCATGGAGAAGATGAAGACTCCGTGAACGCAATTTAGTGGTTACAAAGTCCGCGAGGTATAAGCATTGATTAAGCCTCTGCCGACTTCCACCAACAATCTTCTTCTACATGTATTAATTAACGCTTCTTTCTTCTTTTTATCCCTCTCGATCGACCAGCCAACAACCATCTTCTTCTTTAAAAAGAGCAAGCGAGGCGCGAGCCAGCGGTTGAAAGATCATGCAAAGTTCACGATCAAATTCGTGTTGATGGCAGCCGATGGAGCCCAAGAAGGCCGCAGACAAATTTGTACGTCAGTCGAGTTCTTGTTAGGGACCAAATCCCAATCATAATTGAAAATTGGAATAAGCCAAAGAAGGGCGACGGTACCTTTGTCGATGACAGATCCAAAGAAACGCTTTGAATTCGTTGTTGGTAAATTTCACCTTCCGCCAGAGGAGGATGAAAACAACCCGTTATAAAGGAAAAGGTCAAAGAGTGGACTCTAAAGAAGATGGTCGACGCTTTCAAGAATCGAAGACAAAATTGAACAAATTTGTCAACTGGCGACTCAAATTTCAAGACGATATTATGCGAAGATAAGACCTCACCGCCCGAATTTGAGACATATAAAAAAGTGCTATAGCTAAAAAGAGGTCGAAACCAATACGCTTAATGCCCAAGAAGGAATATCACCAGAGGACGGGGTGGCTACATATCTCGAGAGGCCTAAGTGGGAGGAAGCTGAGAAGGCCACACGCTAGAGGGATCACACCCAGCATGGGTGGGACCTACGTGCAAAGACTTGGTTCTACGGAATCGGGCAAGGTTGGACCCGTAAACAGATTGTGTATCTTCCCAACCTCCTTGCCAAACCCGTCACTGAACTCATCACGGCATACGAGGAAACATCCGCCAGGACCTTCCATCCCGACAGAGAGAATGACCAGCTCACACGCACCATCGGTAAAAAAGAACACCCTGGACATGCACGAGGCACAGGGGGTATGACGTGGAAGGATGGGTTTGCCGACTGGAGCGACTCTTACAGATGGCGCGGCAGAAAAGAAAAAGAGCGTACAGAGCGGATGACACAGATAGAACATGCACTTGCGGCGCTGCAGGCGCAAGTGAATGCACAACAGAGCCATCAAGCTACCGACCCATCTCAGTGGCACGAAGAGCCTGCATTGGAAGCTGTCGGTGGCCCAGACTCTGCGCGGAAAAGCAGTATGGCTTCCACGGAGAACGTGCAGCCCACGCTTGAAATGGCGGGTCCTCGATACCCCGTGGATGAGATCACGGAGAGCGAACACGCTGATCTGCATGTGAGATTAACGGGCTTATCCATTAAGGTGGCTGTCGTCTATGCCTTACCTCCTGTAGCTGGTGGAACTTACCACTGCCGATCGATTCCAGATGGCTATGCTATTGTCGGGGTGGATGAGGTTGTGAAGGAATATGAGGAAGCACAGCTTGACCATGCTACAGGTGAAGGGGAAACTCAACTCAAATTTGCAGTGAAAACAACCATTCTTTGGAAGAAGGAACATTGTGCTTCCAAATTGGAGGTCACTGGCACCCCCGCCGTCTCCGCAACGTCAGCAGTCTGAGCCGCTTCAGCTATCTCCTGCGCGGTAGCCATCTCCGGCGCTTCAGCCATCTCCTGCGCGGCAGCCATCTCCGGCCCGTCAGCCATCTCCGGTGCTTCAGCTATCTCCTCAGCGTAAGCGGAAGAGCACTGCCCCTAAGAGCATCAGTAGCACTGCCACAAAGAAATCCGCAGGAAACCGTATGCCAAAGAGTTCAAAAAACTACGTCCCGCAGCCTTCCGTCAAGCCATTGTCGGTTTTACCGTGGAATCGCAGCGACGAGGAGACCAATAGGATCTCGTAAGAACAGGTCAAGAAATTCTTTGCACCTAGACGGGCCGAGCCAAAGGAGAAAATAGATCCGGCGGTGGTGGAGAAGTTTTACAAAAATCTTTTGAAACCTGAAACCCCACTTGTGCCGGACTACGAGCGCCAGATTTTGAAGGCGGATGCAAGGCGCCGTAGGGAGACTGAAAGTAGCAGTCGTGAGGCACCCCAGAAAACAGTTCCCATGCTCGGAGAGCAGGAAAACCAATCATGCGCCCCGCTCCAAATGTTTGACACATGGGACGCTCCTCCCGTAAATGATTACGAGGCAGAGCTACAAAGAAAGGCCAATGAGATGGGGAGACTTACATTGCATACTTGAACGTCATGGGAGACAACTTGCCCAAATGCGATGCCAACCCCATACAGCCATGGAAGTATGGGAAGAATCTCGTCAAGAAAGAGGAGCTCAAGAATCTACCAACAAAGATGCGAAAATTGCACAAGTGGTACCTTGATTTCTGCAAGACGAGAAAAGAAGAATGGATCACGGCGCATATAAGAGATGAGATTTTCTTCTGTGGAGACGACGGGATCGACTTCAACATTCAAGACTTGCATTTTCTATTCAATCAGAAGAAACTCGACAAAGCTGCCATCAGCCTTTATTGTGTGTAAGTACTATTTCTGTAATTTATATATCATCTCATTCACTTCATTAATTGCATGTATATATATATGCTCACCATATATGTATATACTATTATGCAGGAAAAAGGTTATGGAATGCAGGAAAGGAGGCCCTTTTGACATTGGGTTCGTTGACCCAAATAGAGTTCATGAAGAAGTGGTAAGAACCAAACCCGCAAATGTAAGATTACTTGCTAAGGTGTTTACTGAGACAACAAACCAAAAGGGAAATACTATTGCCTTACAACTTCTCGTGAGTACTGTTACCCTCTCTCTTGTACACATTCTATTTCGTCTTACTTGATGTTAAGTGTAACTGATGATGAGTTATGCGTGCGTAGGTTCCACTTTATTCTGCTAGTCATTCAACCCGACTCAGGAAAAGTCCTTGTCATGGACTCATTACGAAAAGAAAAAGAGATATGGGCAGACATTAGAGAGATGCTCCAGAGGTAATTTCAATCATATTATCGCACTAGATCGGCAACTTTCGTGACAAGTAATTAATTACTCCTTTATCCATTTTCTTTGCCGGACAGGGTTTGGAAAAGGTTCACGGGTAGGGCCGTGGGTGAATGGTCAGAAGAACTAAAATTTGTAGACCAAAATGTAAGTAATACTAGCTAGCTAGGTCTGCGTATCTCTTTGATTTTGCTTCCAATTCCATTATATCATGCTTTATTGATTATTATTTTGATTGAACTCTCTATTCTCGTAAAGTGCGCGCATCAGGGACACGGCAATAACTTATGTGGGTACTATGTTTGCGAGTTCATTCGCAACACGATATGTGCGACGGGCCAAGCCGCACTAGAACAACTTAGAGTAAGTAAACAAAGTCCACAACATTATTTTATTACCATCAATTGTGTTGAGTTTTATTCTTATATATATATTGACGGCCCATTATTCATACATATTCAGATCGAACGGATGCGGGACCAACTCCTACCATTTGAACGCATACGAGCCATTCAAGAGGAATTGGCGGGGTTCATACTTGATGATTTCGTCACGCCTGGCGGAGAACTCTTTAGATATCCACCAAAATGAACGATGACGATGTATGTGCCGATGACGATGTATGTGCCGATGACGATGTTTGTGTATAATAATAGTTGCTTAATTATTCATGTACTCGTATGTACCAATGACGATTTATGTGTATACCGCTCCTGATCGATTCCCTCCCTCCCGGTAAATATGCCCAAAACGGGCAGAGTGAAAGTCTACGTAGAGATTTAGCGTTTTCTGCCGGCGAGTTTTGTCGGCAGAAAACCTAAATCTCGCTGTAGAATTCTTTAACACCGGTTCCAACCCGGTGTTAAAGGGGCTGAGGCAGCCCATCGCGCCACCCTTTTAACACCGGTTCGTATAAGAACCGGTGTTAAAGGGGTCCCCCCTCTAACACCGAACCCTCAACAGCGGTTGAGGAACCGCTGTTAGAGGGCCCTCCCGACCGGAGTTAAAGGGGGGGCTCTGCACTAGTGATCAGGGGCGACCCTGTAGTGGCCTCGGATCGGTAAGGATCCAAAGTCCCTGTGATTAACATGCTAGTCCCTGGATCAATAGCTAGCACTCACAGTCGATGAAATATCATGTAAAACACAAAGTCTTTATTACACAGAGAATCCAGAGTATGAATTTATTACAAAGATTGCTTAGCATTATGCTAGCTCAAATAACAACGGAAACATAAAAGCATCATGAGTCCATCAACGCCCAGGCTTGTCGAGTGTAGACCCGCGATCCCTACGCACCTTTCAATCTTTGGATTCTGCACATAAGACGTGCAGCCAACAAGTTGGGTCAATACTTTGAATGTATTGGCAATTTACACCAAGGAGAGAAAAGACTATCTCTACATGCAAGGCTGGTATAGGCTGTAGAGTTCATTTGCTCAAAGCTAGTTTTCTTAAGTAGAGAGAAGAAGAGAGGATTGTCCTACTTTGTAAACATTTGCTTAGATAAAATAAGGTCGAGTGGCACACGAGGATATTACGCACCAAGTGTCCAAACAACCAATCACTTGGATATTACGCACCAAGTGACACTTGGATATTACACACCAAGTTCCCAAAATCCCACCCATTAGCGATATTACGCACGCCATGGGGTTTCAAAACTTTGTTTTAGAAAAGAGAGAGGAAGATCCTTCAGAGGCTCCATCCTTCTGACGCTCATTGTTGTTCATTACCGTGAACACGCTGATCGATCGATTGCAATACTCTAGAGTTTGTGCATTTTACCCACAATCCACGATCAAGTCCTTTAACAGACAAGACCATGAGGCTTTCCCTTAGTAGCCCCTCTACCTTCCGGATCCAACCGTGCCAAGAACCTCCAAATGTTGGTACACAGGTGAGGTTTCCCACTAAGTACTAGGCCAAGACAGAGCCCATAATGTATTGTGGTTGCACTGGAAGCTTCAGAATTCTGAAACATGGCAGACTTCTTTGATTCCTGGGCGGCTGTCCTCCACCAAAATCTCACTCGTTGTCCCGACAACCATTCCGCCCAGAAGAAAAATTAGTTTTATTTTTAAGTGGATTTGAGAGGAAAAGTTTGCTCTAGAGAGCCTTTATACTTAGAAAAATTCTTTGTCTTTCGAACCCCCCAACGGTACTTTGTATATATAGCATAGCAAGCAATACTTAGCAAAAACAAGGGTAACCTATTAGGAGGGAGGTAAATCCTAAGTATAGAGCTACTCATGGCATACTACAAAATCATCGCACTTGCAAAATAACACTTAAGGAAAATTCTACTAGATCATCCTACACATGCATACTACAGAATTTTGAAGATCACATGCATAGAATCAAAACTGGGACAAATTATGAACAAGTGGTGTAACTTGCCTTAGATTAATTTGATGATTACTTCACCGTAGAACGCCACTCGCGCTCCAAACGAAAACTACCGTGTAGAAAATTTACCACAAATAAATAACCATAGAAAAAAAACAAATTAAATGCATGACATGTAAACAAAATCCAAAAACAGAAAACAATGTCAAGTTATATATTTATCTCATGTAAAACAAGGTCGGTTTGGTCTAAAGGATAGAGAGCTTGTCTCCGTAATCATGGCTCAAAACATTTTACTTCAAACGGACCTTTAGATCTAAAATTGTACACGACGCATTTGAAAATTCTAAAAATTGTTAAAAACTAGTACTACTAGATAGATAATTTTATTATGAGCATGGTGCAAAAAGAACTAAACAAAATAAAGCCCTAGATCAAAAGATATATAATTTTTAAGCTGATGGTGTGAATTAATATACAACGTATTTAGAACCGATCAAGGTTGATATATGAACTAAACAAATATGCCCAGCGCACGCGCGTGTAAATAGAAAAGATAGCATAATCAATTATTAGTTTACAACTGATTTAATTTGGAAAAGAAAAAAATCGCACGAGCCTACACTCAATGCATACCGACGATCGGCGTGGACAACATCATCGGCCTCGTGGTCTTCTAGCTCGGCGGAGATGTTGATTTTGCGTTGACTGGATGGGTTCTAAACAGTGGTTGTAGGATATTGCTCCGATGATGCTCCGGCCGCTCTACGACTCGTCTAATTTAAACCTAAGAATAAAAATAAACAGAATTTAGAAGTCGAGGATTGATTAACACGTGCACCCGATCTAGATTTTTTTTCTAGATGCGACCTGATCTGTTACTACAGCATATGCGTGCGTGTACCCGTGCATAGAGAAAGTGCCACGACATGGGTGAAGGATACATGTTCGATTAGTCAGCTAACCTAGACAGTTGTTTAGAGACCGGACGGGCGAAACTGTTCATCACGTACCAGGCTCGCGGACGGTTCGGGAAGACGACGGCGGTGAACTCGAACGTGAAAACAGGCGACGCTCTGGTGACCTTCGTGGCGAACAAGGTGTACACGCCTGCGCGGTAGTCTTTGGCTTCTAGTCCTGCGCTTGCTAGTTGTTACGATCGGCTGGAGTCGTATACGTCGGCGGCGGTGTTCAGCGTGCTTGTAACGCTCGAACTAGAGCTCCTGCTATATCGGAGAAAAAGATCATAAGCCTGCAGCAAAGATAGTATAGAAAACTTTGGATGGGAGACTGGGAGCTCACCTAAACCATGGACATAGAATCTTGACGTGAGGAACTCCGACGAGATCGGAACAGGAGTTCGAGTGGGTTAGATGTTTTTTTGCGAAAAATTGGATGGAGACGATGGGAGGGTATATATAGACGAGTTTGACGTGGAGTAGGGGGCAATGAATCGAACGGATTTTGCAAGATATTTGCCGGATCTCTCGTGTACTGGATAAAGTCGTGTTCATTTGCGTCTCCTATCGAGAAGAACCAGATGACCGGTGGGTCCCGCCAAAAAAAAGCAAGAGAAGGAACTGCTCCGGTGGATTGGTTGGGCCAGATTGGTGCATGTGACCGGCTCGTGTGCGTGCATGCGCCGAAGTGGCCTAGCCTAGCCGATTCGCAGGTAGGCATCTATTTCTTTTACTCCAATTTCTTTTTTTTTCTTTCTATACTAGAAAGTTATATGCCTTAAAATTGGTTAGAAAAATCCAATTAAAATCTAAAATCAAAAATACTTATGTAGAGCCTAGGATTTCCATCTCAAACTATATTTTATAAGTTATATAATATTTTGTAGGGTATATCATGATTTTGTTTAATTTCCAAGTATGGATTTAAGATTTCAAATATTTCTGAAAATATTTATAACTTCAAAACTGCACACGAATATTATATAAGAAAAATCTGACATGGTATTATGAAGAAGTCATTTTATCTTCTCTCGATTGATTTTATTTGTATTGAATTTTTTTTAAAATAATTTCCTAGAATGTAATCAAAATCCAAACAACACCAATTAGAATATCTCCCAACGTGTTTCTTATATTCGGAAATGTCATATTATTTCCTCTCATGAAAATGAAACAAGTGTTTGAAAAATATCCAAGTATAACAAAAATCAAAATAAACACGAATAAAATGCAAAACCATACTTTCTTCGGTTTGTATGAAAGTTTCTAAACCAATTGCATAGTCATGTTAATCCACTCTTTGTTTAATACGGCTTAGGAAAATTTTAATCAAATCCTGAAAAGTTTCTTTTCAATCAAATTTCAACAAGGTCAAACAATTCAATCAACTTATTAATTTATTTTTAACATTCTAAAATTAGGATAATTTTGGGATGTTACAGACCCATAGGCCGAGTAAGCCTGGTGTAAAGACCCATGCTCATCGTAGTAACAACCTATATTAATAACTAGTAATGCTAGAGTCTTTAGGTAGTATGAATACTTGCATATACAAAGATCCAACTTCCTGCAATAATTCTGCACCACCGACCAATTGTGTGCACCACATAGAAACAAATCATTTTGATAAGCAGTGGTGACGCTCCGGTGAATGCTCTACAAGTTGTTCTTGTAAATATTATCTTAGATAAAATTAGGTGCCAAGCGATGATCATATATAAAAATGTGCCTATCATTGCATGTACAAACACATTTGACCGAAAAATGATAGCAGCATGACAACGATTCAGCAACAAGATCATGTCCGACACCATATATACTCTAGATTTTTCTATCTCAGTATACATAATCATTATAAACTAGGAGTAGAAACCTTTGTAAAGATATGCTTATAGCATATGATTTAGATATTTCTATGAAGATAACTAATGCTACACATGGACACACATACACTATATTCGTGAGAAAGAGTGCATAATCGGGGAAGGCATGTGCTTTTGTATTTTTTTCCATGATATTTGAGAGGATTTTATTTAAATCTATTTTCTATGTTCAATGCACTAAAAATTTATTGTAACCTATACAACAAAATATGGATTTTAATTCTTGCACAACAAATTAGCTCTAACCAAAGTACAAAAGTTCAATATAAACATATTTATTTTGACTTGCTCTAACCATTTAAGTCCGTGCTGGATGTGAGCTAGCTAGCTAAGGCATCGCAGCTCATTAGTTCCATAGCTTGGACTTGGACCGGGTATATATTGCCGTTTCTTCTTTAACCTTTCCAGGCAGGTGCAGAGAGTAATAGCGAGGACCATTTAGGCTCGCTTGTTTTGTCATTTCGGTTACAGAGAGATCAGAATATTACGTAGATAAGGATTTAGCCGGACCGATTGAGGTCCGTAAAACTTACGCCCTAAAATCCAGCGAACCAAGCGAAGCCTTACGATTCGTGCAGCTATTAATTGATGATATCAATGGTCTGAGGTGCATCGAGTCACTTTGCACTATCCAATAAGCTCCTATTTACGCTTGAAAATAATAAACCTTGTCGTGGCTATCACTGATGCGATGTCTCTTTTACCGGAATCAGTCACCGAGGTAGCTGCTCAACCCCCCTGAGTGGAAAACAGGCTTATTCATTTGCTTTCCAAACAGCGTTTCAGTACGCACAGTGTGGTTTGTTCGTTGTGCTAGAGCAAGGCTTTTCACAGACGCGCGTACCCTGGCTTTGCTTTTTTTTTTGAAAAGAGTATATATTAATATCATAGGGATATCAATTACATCCGGCCTCTGCAACAATGCATGCCCTAG
Source organism: Avena longiglumis (assembly GCA_030063025.1). Classification (NCBI taxonomy): domain Eukaryota; kingdom Viridiplantae; phylum Streptophyta; class Magnoliopsida; order Poales; family Poaceae; genus Avena; species Avena longiglumis. Next base: position 540,513,322 of record CP125973.1, read on the forward strand.
CGGTCCTACAGATGCACATAGTCCAGAAAAAAAAAGAATTATAAAAAAGAAAAGTCCCGCTACAAAGAACTAATCCTCAAAGTAAAGACACTGACACCATCAAAACAGTAGTACTCCACTCCAATAACAACGCCTTCAAGAAGGAAATAGTACCCAAGCGTCGTCGTTGCCGATCAAAGATCATAGGTTTTCATCCTGGAGAAAGTCCTCGCTCACAAAGCAATGCCTTTAACAAGGTCATTGCCAGGCACAACCAGTTAATGCCAGACCTTGGATTTTCACCCTACAAGGTAAGACCCTGTGTTGTCTTCCCATACCAACGGTCGCTGCAACGAGTCCCAGATCACGCAGCTAGATCTCCGTCGCCACAAGAACTAAAATCACCATCGCTATCCTTATATCTGCTTTCTTGATATTCTCCGCATCTGACTTCACCATGGCTCTAAGAAGGGCACTTGGTGGGAACAAACAACAGAGCTTCGCAACGCTTCCGCTAAAACCAAACGGCCAAAAAAATAAGGTGTGCACGACCGAATACCTTCCGATCCAGTAATCTCCAGACATGATACGCCCATGGAAGTTTGCCGGTGGAGCCTTCCGGAACCCGCCTCTCCAGACCAGATCAACGAGGGCAGACATCAAGCAGACCTTCGTCATCGTCCGAAAGAAACCAAATGAACACCTCCTTTATTAGATCCGACACCGCGATCCCCACACCGCCGACCGATTTCCGGAGAACGGATCGAGTAGGCCGACCATCGGTGCCGATGAGCACATGTAGCCAGCGCGCGAGGAGGACCGCTCGAGCTCGCCGGGGAGAGGTCCAGGCCACAGCACGCCGCCGCACCACCTCCCCCACGGATAGAGAGGCGCCCGCATGGCGCCGCCACAGGCGCTGCGCCCCGAGCCTCTTCCTCCCGCCCTGTCGCCGAGCCCCACCGATGCGCCCCGCGACATCGTCTCCCGCCGAGGAGCCCGAGCTTCCATTGCCGAACCCCTCCATGCGCTGCCTAGGAGAGGCCCCACCTACGCGCGAAGGGACTGCCTCAGGGCGCGCCACCACCGACGCCCGCCGTCTTCGCCGTCCAGGCGTGGCCGCCACGACCCGCAGCGGCGGGGGCGCGGCCGGAGAGGAAGGCCGGCAACGGCTTCTAGGGTTAGGAGGTGGGGAGCCTCCGGAGCCCTCTTGAGCGAGAGGACCCGGGAGGTACGGAGCGATCTGTTTCTGGATGAAAAAATTTATTTCCTTTATGGAGGGAGGATCTCACTTCCCCGGCCTCTGCACCAACTAGAGATGCACATTGCCATTAAGCATGAGTACCAGGATTTTTAAACTTGGTTAAGCATCAAGCCTGGTCCTCAATATGAATTGCATGAGTACCAGGAGAGCCCATTTAAACTCAGGTGTCGGGTTTATACATCCACTTCTCCAACCAGTTAAGCTAGACTCATTTCCTTAAAATGGAGGGAGGATTTCACTTCTCCGGCCTCTGCACCAATTAGGGATGCACACAGCCATTAAGCATGAGTATCTGAATTTTTAAACTTGGTTAAACACCAAGCCTGGTTCTTAAAATAAATTGCATTAGTACCAGAAGAGCCTGATCCTTAAGTATAAATAGAAACCTTAATTCGCTTTTATGAGGATTTAAACTCAGGTGTCGGGTTCGTACATCCACATTCCCAACATGTTGGCTTTGCTTCTACTGCTCTATAGACGCAGCAGCAGTGAAACAGAGCACTGGCTGGTTGGTACTACTTGTAGAAGAAGCAGTCACTGGCTGGTTGGTACTACTTGTAGAAGAAGCAGTCACTGGCTGGCTGGTGAATGAATGAGTCAAGAAAAGCAGAGGATAACAGAGCAAGAGCAGAACCGACAGGGGTGGAGTGGAGGACACGCACGCAGGACTGGTTCAGAGTTCAGACCACTCGGAAGCTTCTTATACTGAGCTCTCTCTCTAACGACCCACGCGTACACCCGCAGCAGGTGAGAACCAGTCAGTGAGCCGGTTCAGATTAGCACGTTGTCACCTTCTTCTCCATCTCATCATATCATTCGCCTCGTCAACAATTGGACATGCCAAAGTACAAGTTGCTCCATCGATGAGCGGCGTGCATAATCTTCCTCCTGCTGCTGCTGCTGCTGCTTGGCTCGGTCGATCATGGTTGCTTGCGCCCATGAGTTTGTTGTGATCGATTCGGTGACACATTAAATTCATTCATTCATTCATTCATGCAGCCTTGGATGGCTGTTTGTGCTTAACTCGGATTCCGCTCATTCAGCAGACAGCAGGATAGCAAGCAGACGGCGGACTGGTATGTTCGTCCCCGACTCCCCATTCTAGATCGGTACCGTAGCTATTCATTCCACGCTCAGCACACATGCATCCCTACCAAAACATACATGCCGCTTTTGATTCTTCTTTCTGGGAGAAGCACGCATGGAGGTAATAACATGTGTACTACTTCCTCTGATCCAAAATGTAAAACGTTCTAGTAGATTTTATGAAGCGAATGTGAACTTAGACGCCTTTTAAAATCCGTGTACTGAAGAACGTACGTGTAGGGATTGTTTGGAACAGAAAACTCCAACAGCACAAAGACGTACCTCGTCTGGCCATGGACCATGCATGAGTGCACCCACAGCTTATTGCTCTTTCTGACTGCTACTTTCTCTTTTGCATGATTATAAATACACCAGGCACTAGCTAATTACACGTGGTTCCGTCGAACTAACTAAGATTACTTTACACCAAGCACAAACCTTTTGGCATAACTGCTTCAATTAGCAGCAGCAGGTGCACTTACCATCATCGTACAAACAGTTCCCACGCCCCATTCCGTCTCCAATTATAACACCCCATTACCCGAGCTGTCGTAGTCCACCGCTGGAGCATCCTCCGGTGACAAAAAAAAAACCATTGGTACCGCCACTGAAGTGTTGCCCATGTGCGTGCTGCTTCTCACCTGCCGCTGGTGAAGCTCGATGCTGCTGCTCCGATCCTACAGGTTGAGCATAAGTATCCCTGAAGCACAAGGTACTTCAGAAATGCATTAATGTAATACAAGCGTAAAGAACAATTCGATTCATGGATTTGTATGTTCTGTATGGCATTGCTCTCATGTGTCCAGATTGTCACTAAAAAAATGCTTATATTGCCTGATTTTCGTTGAATATAAATTCCCAATTTGCTAGATAAACAACACTTCAACTTGTTGCAGTTTCAGTTCTGTAAAAGAAAAAAAGATGCACATAAGTTATGTTTTAATTCAGTACAAGATGGTCTTAGAGGAGCTCTTAAGACAGAAATAAAATGCGCATATAGCTTGAGACTGTCTATGGTTCCTTCCTGCTCACATGTAGTACTCCATCTGTACACCACAACAAAATCTTCGGGTAGGCACAAGAATTGATTTTGGAGAATTCATAGTCTGGACTAGTCCAATACAAGTTTCAGAAAATTTATAGAACTCTGATCTATCACTAAATAGTTCTGCCAAAGAAATAAATAAGTTGGCGAAAAACATCATTTGGGGACAAATCTTTACCTCTAGTTCTTTTCAGAGCTTTAAACTGAGGAAAAGGAAGCAGTCAACCGAGCATGGCTTGCCAGGTCTAATTTACGAGGGTAGTGTGTTTAATTTCAGTCACTACGGTAGAGCAGTTCTTTGCCGTATGGGTGTGATCACACGGCAAAAGCCCCCTGGAACCCGGCAAAGGCTTTGCGATGTGTATACACACGGCAAAAGCCACACGACAACGATAGCCACGACAATTTTGCCGTGTGTCTTTGTGTCCGGAACTCGGCAAAACCTTTGCCGTGTGTTTACGGCGAAGACAAGGCAAAGTAAAGCATTTGACAGTTTCGTCCGTCTGACGGCGCCAACAGCTTTTTGCCGTGTTAATTCTTTGCCATGTGCGTTTCGTCGTTGCCGTGTACCTGGGCTTTGCCGTATACCTAATATTTGCCGTGTACTAGCTCTTTGCCGTGTGCTATCCCTCTTTACCGTGTACCCCTTCTTTGCACATGATTTACTCCAGTCTCCAGATAGATAAACAAAAGAAATCAACAAAGTTGCTCCCGTACACTTAGTGACAGCATAGAAGTTGTGTAACCTAGTACATACCACAAAGACATGAATAAATACCACACAGAATATGAACTGATAAAAGATCTTATACAGTTGTATTACCAATTTCATAGTTCATGCCAACACTATTTTAACTCTGTTCTTGTGCTGGTGGCAGGTACCTACTACACAACTAAGCCGCTGTTAGTTCAGGATGAGTAAGGGCTGTACAATTCTTCTAGATACAAAGGCACATTGTGGATATTCTGAACATCGCCACTATTAGTTCAGTTGGATTCGCTCACAGAACATGAGTACTACTTGCAGAACGAAGAATGCAAGAAATACTAGATGGGCAGTAATAGAGCACAGGCTTCCGATAAGGCCTTGTTTACTTCTAGGGTATATTTGAGGGGTTGGGAAGGGATTATTTCATATCCCAGAATTTCTCTGATATGTCGTTTACTAGGCGGGATTTTGAGGGGATAATCCCGGGATATCCTCACAAATCTCTTCCAAACTAGTGTATTTTTGATAGATTAAAAACTCTCTATCATGGTAGAGTATTTTTGGAAAAGTGTATTTGAGCGTATTTGAGAGTATTTGGGTGAACACCAAATCCTCGCATATCCCGCATCTTTTGGGGATAAAAATACCGAAGAAGTAAACAAGGCCTAAGGGGGAAAATCAGACACTGCATCTTGCCCTTTAGGTCGTTGTGGATGCCGCCTCCTTGCTTAGCCGATTTCTTGTCCTTCACCCCCGCTGGGTTCTTCTCCTCCTCTGACGTTGGTGTAGTTCCCCCCTTCACCGCTGCGTGTTCAGCCGTAGGCCCGCAGCGCTTGCCATTTTGCTCCACGGGCGGCGATGGGAAGGGCACCGAGGCCGAGATGGTGTGTGTGTGTGGGGGGGGGGGATACGACAAAGCTGCGCATCAAGCGGTCATGGCAGCGACGACGTGACCGGCGGTAGTGCTGGGCGGCAGGAAGGGCACTGAGGCCGAGATGGTGTGGGAGGATACGGAAAAGTTACGCACCGAGCAGTCATGGAAGCAGGCTATATGGACCTGTCCGTGAAGCCTGTATGAATTAGATGGACTGTCGGTGAAACCATTTAGGCTTTTTGAGCGTCGCGGACGCCCGTTTCCACCTACATCTTGAAAAGGTCACCATACGATGGAAATACGGATTTACAGTCACTGAGTACATGTTGGAGTGTCACACATGGTCATCACTCGCTACGTAGCTATGTATTTGTTGACATAGCAAGCTGTAGGACCTACTGTCAGGTAACTTAAAGGATATACGTAGGAATACCCATCTAGAGGAGGTCTTTTTTGCAAAATAAAATGCCATCCGCTCCCCCACCTGTCTCCCGTAATGCCCTACCAGTGAGCCCGCGCCACTGCCTGCTGCCACCCCGATGCAGACCGTCCCCAGCACCGCCGCACTCTAGCGAGGCTCTGCCTCAACCTCCTCCCCCGGTCACCTACTTCTCCATGCCGCACTGCACCTGCACATGCTTGTGCCCCACAGTCGACCCTATGCCCTCCTTGGCTTGGTCGCGGCCGCCATCGATGATGAAGTCCACGATGCCGAGCTCCTCTGCCATTTCTGACCCCTCATGCTTATTTGTTGTGAGCCTCGACTGCTCCCCTTTCTCTCCCCATGCCCTCCCGCGGTGTGTGCCATCACGGTCACAAAATCTCGTCGTCAATGGACGGGTAAGTTGGTCCTTGGCCATCATCAACACCATGCCCGTGAAAGCAGCCACTTGAGCCCTAGCTAGCGTTGCTCAAGATGGTCCCCCCACCTCATCCTCATCTTCCTTCGAACACTCCCCCACCTCCAGATCTCACCTTCGGCTGCTTCCCCTGCTTCGTGCCCCTCCCCAACCTCCAGACCTCATTGTCGGTCGTCTCCCTTGCTCCGCAAGATGCTGCTCCCACATCCATGGCTACCTTCATGAGCTCCTCGTTTCATCGTGTTGCAGGTATGGTCGGCCCCAACACTGCGCTGCAAGAGGAATTGAGGAATCTAGAGAGTCTGCGGTAGCCAAGACCGCATGGATGGGCGGAGGCGGCATAGGATGCCCGAGGATACAGCCGACGGTGACGTGCAAGGGGAGGAGGTGGCGTGGGCGTGGGTATACAACGCGGTGGACTGTGGCCTCTGACTCTCCAGTGTGGCGGCATCGACTCCCGCATCGAGTGCTTGCGCCGATCTCCCTCGTCATTCAATGCCTCCACGGGGCCACTACCTCAACGTCTCCTGAAGCCACAACGCGGTGCGGACAGGGTGGCCAACCTGATGGCGCTCCTGCTGGCGCTGGCCGCCGCCGTGCTCTGCCACATCAGGTGGAGCGCCGGGACATCGAGGATGCCATTTTTTCAATCGATGGGGAATTAGGAGTTAGCCTCTACGAAATAAAAATATGATACGAGGGTCTATTTTGCAAAATAAAACATAAGTAGAGACTGACAGTTGGTCCCACTCACTGCCACGTCAGCAAATAAATCGATACGCCGTGTGCGGTGACCATGGATGATGCTCTGATACGTATTCGGTGACCATAAATTCATATTTTTACTGTATAGTGACCAAAGTAATTTTACTCGACAAGTTCGATGACTCTTGATGAATTTAACTCTTCTCTTATTGTCTTGTGTCCACCACCTTCCACTCCTTGTATTCCCACACACGCCACCGCACTACCTAGCTACACTATCAACATGTGCAGGTCATCGCGGCGTATAGACTCTTGGCCATCCTCGTCGGAGGGAGTTGCAAAAAGACCACCACACAATTGACAATAATGTGTAAAACACCTATCACCTTTGGCGATTTGTGGTGTTTTTTCTACATGGTTGTTAGTTCTACCTAAATTAAACTGTTATTTTGCAAGTATTTTTCTTCATCTTCTCGGCCTTCCTCAGTTTGATTATAACAGTGGTGGCTAATTCAATTGCATTGCTAGTACATTTCTATTGAACGTCCTATAATAAGTTGTACCAAAGGCTATCTTAGCTAGAGCAATGCGAAGAGGAGATATTATTAGCCGATTGCTATACCTCAAACACATTTGACCCAAAAGCGACAACAGCATGTCAATGACTAGGTGACAAGATCATGTTAGGCACCACATATACTCTGGACTTTTCTATCTAAGTTATCGAATCATAAAATAGAAACATATGTTAAGATATTCTTATTCTTATGGCATAAAATATGGGGATCTCTAAAAACATTGATAATGATAGACACATAGACATATACACTATATTTATGAAACTAGAAAACTAATCACGGAAGACATGTGATTTTTTGTTTAATTATTTTCTCACATTTAAGAGGATTTTGTATTTAAACCTCTTTTCCATGTGCAATGCACTAAAAGTAGTGTAACATTTATTAAAACATATGATTTTGATTCTTACACAACATATTAGTTATGACCATGAAAGTTATAAGAGAGTACAAAAGGTTAGTATAAAAAAATTTAATTCGACTCGGTGCCAAAACCCAACAATTTGCATGTAGCAGAGGGTATGATAGTATGGTCACTATGAGAGTGGATCGATAATAATATGGTTACTATGAGAGTGGACAGACTGAACTAATAATGAGGATGTGGACTTGGACATTAACCTTTTTGTATTTGGCATTACGTAGATTTTATCAAAACAAGCAAAGTAGGTGTCACATCTGCTAGTTGGATAAGATGAGTGCCTTGATGACTTGCATGGTTATGTGGACGAATATGGTGAACAAATATACAACATGAATAATCAAATTCATGTATCTAAAACTAAAAATGAAATTTTGTATGTGTTAGGTTTCTGGTAATATAAAAAGAGTATGAATAAAATTATAATTTGTCCAAATCTATATGTATTAATAGAACAATCATGGTTCCAAATATACCAATCAAATTGTGTATAATTATTGTTGACTAAGATTTCTTTTTTACAACCTTCATCATTCCATAACTCACATATAACATGCCGAATAACTCATAAACCATCTCTCCTCGATTTGGGCCCTCTTACCAGATCTGTGTAGTGTGTCACTCCAAGGAAAGTGAGTCTGGTATCTCTCTTTCAAAGTACTCAAAAGAACAATCTAAATGGTGAGTGTTCAGTCATACCGAGAAGTTAAGCTCAAATTTTGGGTTTCAAATTTGTATGTTAACCGGACAATGTTTCAATAAACAATATCCAGTCGCTAATCCCGGGTAGGGCATTCACAAAGTTTCCTATCAAACCAAAACCATGGACGGATCATGTGGCCCAAACAAACAATATCTACTCACTAATCTCGGGCAAACTTCAAAAAAAATTCTGTAAGACCAAAACCCTGGCTGGATCATGTGCCCCAAACAAACAATATCCGCTTACTATTCTCGGGTAGGGCTATCAAGCAAAGTCTTATTCATTCGATACGTCCGCCAACCTTTGCTTCGTTTATATTCCCCGCATACTAGTCAAACGATTCATCCTATGACTCATGACTAGAAAAAATGGGGTGTTCCTGACAATCGAATTTGGGGACTGCATTTATGGTTTCTTCATTATGTGATCTTAGTTTTGGGTAATTCCATCCTGAACAGCTGAGCAAATGTTGACCTGTCCTGACGTTCACTCGTTCTTTTAAACTTTTATATAGTTGTACCTCCGTTCTAGTGAATAAGTCCGGCAAATTTAATCAAAAGTTGAACATATAAATTTTAGAATAGATTGAATTGTGAATGTATTGATACTTATTTGGTATCTTGAACCCCATATGTTTTTTTAAATGGGGAGTGTGACCCCGACCTCTGCATCATGGTGGTGCACATAGCCTTTTATTGCATAGTTCAAATATTCAGTATGGTATAATCAAGGATCACAGAGGTTCGAAACATGAATCAATCTTCTAAAAAATAGAATCATAAAAAGTTTAAACATCTCGGAGTCTACTAGTGCGACGCGACCCAAAAGCCAGGTAGTAGAAGTCTTGCGCAATCTGTAGCAAACAGACTCTCGCGCTGGTCCTCCCAAAGCAAATTGGACCATAGTTGGATCTAGTAGATAGCCAAGCGAATAACCTGCAAAAAATTTGTTGAAGCTTTTCTGTTAAAAATCATATCATTTCGGCAATTCCAAATAGCCCAACATAAAGTTGATACCCCAATGCGTATGCAAGCTTTGTCTCCTTTATCTATTCCATTTAGCCAATTTGCAAACATATTAGAAATGCTAGTTATGAAGGGTTTCGCGGCATAGTAAATCAAAATTTTCTACGGATGCGAACAGAGGGAAAGCCAAGATCTAATCTAGGAGATGCAAACAACGAGAGAGATTGGATTAGATATTCATACCCTTGAAGATTCGCACAGCGGAACGCTCGGTTTAACGTGTGATGTAGTCGTACTCGCTTCTCCTCCTCGCGATCCGATCCGATCTAGCACCACAAGTGGCGGTGCCTCCGTGAGATGCACACGTGCAGCACCTCGACGTCTCCTCCTTCCTTGGTCCAGCAAGTATGGTGGAGAGATGGGTTGGATCTACAACGCGACGGCACGGTGCAATTGGTGGAGAATTTCTGCAGCAGGGCTTCGCCTACAAGCAGTCGGGAGGGAGAGAGGAGGGCAGCAGGGCGGCTAGGGTTGGAGGGGAAGGTGTAGGGGGTTGGTGCGCCCCCAGCCCTCTATATATAGAGGGGTGGGCGCAGCCCTAACCCCTCCCCCAAGCCAAGGCCGGCGGCCCCAAGGAGGAAGAGTGGGGGGCAAGAAAACCCCCCTTCTAGAAGCTCTATCTAGAGTTTAAACCTCTCTTGGCCGGCTGGGCCCTATGGGGCCTTGTACCCCTGGCCCAATGCGGCCAGGGCACTCCCTCATAGGCCCATGCCCCATCCCGGAAGGTGTGGCCACGTTGGTCCCCTTCCGGAAGGTTCTAGAAGCTTCCGATACAATACTGATTAACCCGGAACAATTCCGAACTCCAAAAACTGCACTGCCTTATATGAATCTTATTCTCCGGACCACTCTGGAACCTCTCGTGATGTCCCGGATCCCATCCGAGACTCCAAACAAAAACTCATAAACCAATTAGCCAATCTATCCTAGCGTCGAGACACGTTAAGTGTGTGACCCTGCGGGTTCGAGAATATGCAGACATGATCTTCTATCAATAATCAACAGCGGGGTCTGGAAAACCCATATTGACTCCCACACATTCATCGATGATCATATCGGATGAACCACGATGCCAGGATTCAATCAATCCCATATATATATTCCCTTCGTCTCGTGATATTTTACTTGCCCGAGATTTGATCGTCGGTACCGTCATACCTAGTTCAATCTCGTTCACAGCAAGTACTTTACTCGTTCCGTAATCCGATATCACTTTGTGATTAACTCCTTAACCACATGCTTGCAAGCGGTGATGATATCGATTACTGATTGGGCCCGAAGTAAATCTCTCCGACTTGGGAGGGACAAATCCCATCTCGATACATACAACCCAACAGATACTTTCCGATCACCTGAGAGACACCTTTATGATCACCGTCTCATAGGATGACGTTTGATGACCTCAAAGCTTTCTTCCGATACCAGGGAGTTGTATTATCTCATGGTCTAAGGAATACAATATTTGACATAAGAAAAGCTTCGCAAAGACGAACACGATGATACGATCTAATTGCTTCGCTTAGTTTGGGTATGTCCATCATATCATTCCCCAATGATATGATCTCATTATTAATTGACAACTCATGTACATGGTTAGGAAACCTTAACCATCATTAATCAATGAGCTAGTCCATAGAGGCGTACTAGGGACACGGTGTTATTCACAAACCACACAAGTATTAAAGTTCCCGCTTAATACAATTCTAGCATGGAATATAAACATTATCATGAACAAGAATTATAATAATAACATCTTTATTATTGCCTCTAGGGCATAATTCCAACAGTCTCCCACTTGCACTAGAGTCAATAATCTAGTTTACATTTCGAAACAATCTCACACCCATGGCACTGAGGTGCTGATCATGTTTTACACGTGGAAGAGGTTTAGTCAATGGATCTGCGACATTCAGATATGTATGTACTTTGCTAATCCTCAGATCTCCATCAGCTATATAATCTCGGATTATATGAAACTTGCGGTTGATATGCTTGGTCTTTGGATGATATCTTGGTTCCTTAGCGAGTGTTATGGCGCCAGTGTTGTCACACAATATCTCCAGTGGGTCCAATGCACTTGGAACCACGCCAAGCTCAGTGATGAAGTTTCTGATCCAAACTCCTTCACTTGACGCTTCTGCAGCAGCCATGTATTCCGCTTCTACTGTAGATCCCGCGATCACGCTTTGCTTGTAGCTTCTCCAGCTCACAGCTCCTCCATTCAAAATATACACGTATCCTGTCTAAGATTTAGAATCATCCTTGTCGGTGTCAAAACTAGCATCGACGTAACCTTTTGCGACGAGCTGTTCATCACCCCCATAGACTAAGAACATTTCTTTAGTCCTATTTAGGTACTTTAGGATGTTCTTCACGGTTGTCCAGTGTTCCACTCCTGGATCACTTTGATATATGCTCGTCAAACTAAGAGCATTGGACACATCCGGTCTAGTACACAGCATGGCATACATGATAGAACCTATGGCCGAGGCATAAGGCACTTTGCTCATAGCTTCCCTATCATTTATCAGAATGGACACTGAGCCTTGCTCAATATCTTACCTGACAACATAGGCATTGAACCTTTCTTTGCCTTATCCATTCTGAACCTTTTCAGAACTTTGTCTAGGTATGTACTCTGGCTTAAAGCTATCAGGCGTCTTTGTCTATCTGTATAGATTTTGATGCCCAATATATAATCAGCTTCCCCTAGGTCTTTCATTGAAAAACACTTGTTCAACTAACTCTTCACATCGATAAGCATATTAATGTCATTTCCAATAATCAATATGTCATCCACATATAGTACCAGAAATGTCACTGAGCTCCCACTCACTTTCTTGTAGATACAAGCTTCGTAGCAATTTGGAACAAATCCAAAGCTCTTGATCACTTGATCAAAACGAAGGTTCCAACTCCGAGATGCTTGCTTCAGTCCATAAATGGAATGCTGAAGTTTGCACACTTTATCAGCATCCTTAGGATCGACAAAACCTTTGGGTTGCATCATATACAACTCTTCATCAATGTTGTCATTGAGGAAAGCAGTCTTGACATCCATCTGCCATATTTCATAATCATGAAACGCAGCAATTGCTAATAAAATCCGAATGGACTTAAACATCGCTACGGGAGAGAAAGTCTCATCGTAGTCAACACCTTGAACTTGTCGAAAACCTTTCGCGACAAGCCGTGCTTTATAGACGGTAACAATACCATCCGCGTCCGTTTTCTTCTTGAAGATTCACTTGCACTCAACGGCCTTTCGGTCGCTGGGAGGGTCCACCAAAGTCCATACTTGGTTTTCGCTCATGGATCCCAATTCGGATTTCATGGCTTCTAGCCATTTCTCAGAGTCTGGGATCATCATCGCTTCCTCATAGTTCATAGGTTCACTGTCTTCTACTAACAAGACATTCAAGACAGGGTTGCCGTACCACTTAGGAGGGGCACGCTACCTTGTCGACCTACGACGTTCAGTAGCAGCATCGTACGAAGCTTCATGATCCTTGTCATTAGCTTTCTCTATCGTTGGTGCAGGCGGCACTGGAATAATTTCAGGTGTTGCGCTACTCTCCAACTCAAGAGAAGGTTCAATAACCTCGTCTAGCTCTACTTTCCTTCCACTCACTTCTTTCGAGATAAACTCCCTCTCAAGAAAGGAACCGTTCTTCGCGACAAACACTTTGCCTTCAGTTCCGTGATAGAAGGTATACCCAATAGTTTCCTTAGGGTATCATATGAAGACGCATTTCTCCGCTTTGGGTTCGAGCTTGTCCGGCATCAACTTCTTGACGTAAGCTTCGCATCCCCAAACTTTAAGAAACGACAACTTAGGTTTAGCACCAAACCACAGTTCATACGGTGTCGTCTCAACGGATTTAGATGGTGCCCTATTTAAAGTGAATGCAGCGGTTTCTAATGCATAACCCCAAAATGATAACGGCAAATCAGTAAGAGACATCATTGATCGGACCATATCTAATAGGGTTCGATTCCTGCTCGACACACCATTGCTGTGGTGTTCCGGGTGGCGTGAGTTGCGAAACAATTCCGCTTGCTTTAAGATGCGTGAGAAAATCATAACTCAAATATTCACCCCCACGATCGGATCGTAGAAACTTAATCTTTCTGTTACGATGGTTCTCCACTTCATTCTGAAACTCCTTGAACTTTTCAAACGTTTCAGATTTATGTTTCATTAAATAGATATACCCATATCTACTTAAGTCATCGGTAAAAGTGAGAAAATAGCGATATCCACCGCGCGTCGAAACACTCATCGGTCCGCATACATCGGTATGTATGATTTCCAACAAGTCCGTTGCTCGCTCCATCATACCGCAGAACGGGGTTTTGATCATCTTGCCCATGAGGCATGGTTCGCATGTGTCAAATGATTCAAAATCAAGAGACTCCAAAAGTCCATCAGAATGGAGTTTCTTCATGCGCTTTACACCAATATGACCTAGACGACAGTGCCACAAATAAGTAGTATTATCACTATCTACTTTGCATCTCTTAGCCTCTATGTTATGGATGTGTGTTTCATCCCTTTCGAGATTTAGAAGAAATAAACCATTCACAACAGGTGCATGACCATAAAAGATGTTACTCATATAAATAGAACAACCATTATTCTCCGATTTAAATGAATAACCGTCTTGCAATAAACAAAATCCAGAAATAATGTTCATGCTCAGCGCAGGCACATAATAACACTTATTAAGGTTTAAAACTAATCCCGAAGGTAAAGCTAAGGAGAGCGTGCCGACGGCCATCACATCAACTCTTGATCCGTTGCCAACGTGCATCGTCACCTCATCCCTCGCAAGCCGCCGTCTATTCCGTAGCTCCTGTTTCGAGTTACAAATATTAGCAACTGAACCGGTATCAAATACCCAGGCACTACAACAAGGGCTAGTAAGGAAAACATCAATAACATGTATATCAAATATACCTTTGATGGTGTCAGCCTTCTTGTCCGCTAAGTACTTCGGACAGTTGCGCTTTCAGTGACCCTTGTCCTTGCAATAGAAGCACTCAGTGTCCGGTTTAGGACCAGACTTGAGCTTCTTCTCAGCAGGGGCAACGCGCTTGCCGCCGCCTTTCTTGAAGGGCTTCCTTGCACCCTTACATTTCTTGAAGGTGGGGGGCTTGTTGACCATCAACACATGATTATTCTTTTTGATGTTCACCTCCGCTACTTTCATCTTAGCAAAGAGCTCAGTGATCATATCAGTGGAACCAATCTGATTGTGATCAACTACAAAACTTTTGTAGCTAGGAGTGTCAATCTTGACCTCCTATGGAATCTTGCAGTCTAGTTGCTCAAGGCGTTGAGTGTAGCCCGTCATCTCAATGGCGTGCTCACTAACGGAACTCCCTTCCTCCATCTTGTAGTTAAAGAATTTCTTAGAGATCTCATATCTCTCAGAACGGGCTTGAGTCTGAAACATGTTTTTCAGCTCCTCGAGAATCTCAAAGGGCCCGGCGAACTCCTCAAAACGATTTTGAAGATCCGATTCCATAGCATACAACATGGCGATCTTAATCAAATCATAATCATCCTTGCGCGACTGATAAACAGCTTTTTCATCAGCCGGCGCATCTATAGCAGGGGCGTCACCTAGCGCTTTCTCAAGGACATAGTCCTTCTGTCCGCCAGCGAGAGTGATTCTCAGAATGCAGAACCATTTGGTGAAGTTAGACCCATTGTTTCTAAGCTTTTCTATCTCAGCAAAAACGTTGAAGTTGAAGTTGGACTTGGCCATGTGATCTACAGTATTTGCAAGTACAATTTAGACTATGTTCATGATAAATAGTTCAACTTAATCAAATTACTAGATGAACTCCCACTAAATTCAACATCCCTCAAGTTGTTTAGTGAACATGATCCAAATTCACCACACCTAATCCGATCATCACGAGAAGAGATGTGGTTTCAATGGTGGACAACGAAGTGTCGATCATATCATTCATATGACTCAGCTTAACCTTTCGGTTCTTGTGTTCCGAGGCCATGTCTGTACATGCTAGGCTCGTCAAGTTAGACCCAAGTATTTCCGCGTGTGCAAAACTGGCTTGCACCCGTTGTATGTGAGCGTAGAGTCTATAGCACCCGATCATCACGTGATGCTTGGACACGACGAACTTTCGCAACGATGCATACTTGGGGAGAACACAGTTTTTATCTTGATCTTTAAGTGAGGAATCATCTTATAATTCTACCGTCGCGATCTAAGCATAATAAGATACATAAAAAGATAAACATCACATGCATATAACTTTATGTGACATGGTATAGCCAATCTTCGCGCAATGATCTCCATCTTGTGCTCCCAAGATGATCTCCATCACTCCACCATGATTGCCTCCACCACGAATAGCAACTACAACTATTGCTAACTACTTAGCGATAAAGTAAAGCTATTACATGGCGTATAAGAAGTTGACTCGCAGGTCATACACAATTATAAAGACAACCATATGGCTCCTGCCGATTGTGTACTCATCGACATGCAAGTCGTGAAACATTACAAAACATGATCATCGCATACAATATACACATCACATATTGGGCCATACCATATCACAGAAAACACTCCCTGCAAAAACAAGTTAGACGCCTACTTTGTTGTTGCATGTTTTACGTGGCTTATGGGAGTAGATGCTAAGAACGATTCTTACCTACGGAAAGCCACAACGGTGATATTATGGTTGCCAAACTCCGTGTTAATCCCATGACAACTATAGTGATAGAAACCGACATCCACCACCGCATGTGTGGAACAAGCCACACGTCAAGTGCGGAGCGGTCTCATGAACGACGCCGCGTAAGGTTGGCCTGGACCGCTTCAATCTCACTATCCCGTGTCATAAGAAGAACACAAACAAGAGGCTTGCAACAGAAAACATCAACGCCGAAACAACCATGTTGCTCTACTCGTGAAACACATCTACGCATAGATCTAGCTCGATACCATCAAGGGTTTCGGCATAGTAAATCAAAATTTTCTACGGATGTAACAGAGGGAAAGCCAAGATCTAATCTAGGAGATGCAAACAACGAGAGAGATTGGATTAGATCTTCATACCCTTGAAGATTCAAGATGTGAACGCTCGCCGGAACGCGTGGGTGATGTAGTCGCTTCTCCTCCTCGCGATCCGATCCGATCTAGCACCACAAGTGGCGGTGCCTCCGTGAGATGCACATGTGCAGCACCGACGCCTCCTCCTTCCTTGGTCCAGCAAGTATGGTGGAGAGATGGGTTGATCTACAACGCGACGTGCGGTGCAATTGGTGGAGAATTTCTGCAGCAGGCTTCGCCTACAAGGAGGAGGGAGGAGGGCAGGCTAGGGTTGAGGGGAAGGTGGGGGGTGCGCCCAGCCCTCTATATATAGAGGGGTGAGCGCAGCCCTAACCCCTCCCCCAAGCCAAGGCCGGCGTCCCCAAGGAGGAAGAGTGGGGGGCAAGGAAACCCCCCCTTCTAGAAGCTCTATCTAGAGTTTAAACCTCTCTTGGCCGGCTGGGCCCTATGGGGCCTTGTGCCCCTGGCCCAATGCCAGGGCACTCCCTCATAGGCCCATGCCCTCCCGGAAGGTGTGGCCACGTTGGTCCCTTCCGAAGGTTCTAGAAGCTTCCGATACAATACCGATTAACCCGAACAATTCGAACTCCAAAACTGCCCGCCTTATATGAATCTTATTCTTCGGACCACTCCGGAACCTCTCGTGATGTCCCGGATCCCATCCGAGACTCCGAACAAAAACTCATAAACCAATTATCCAATCTATCCTAGCGTCGAGACACGTTAAGTGTGTGACCCTGCGGGTTCGAGAATATGCAGACATGATCTTCTATCAATAATCAACAGCGGGGTCTAGAAAACCCATATTGACTCCAACACATTCATCGATGATCATATCGGATGAACCACGATGCCAGGATTCAATCAATCCCATATATATATTCCCTTCGTCTCGCGATATTTTACTTGCCCGAGATTCGATCGTCGGTACCGTCATACCTAGTTCAATCTCGCTCACGCAAGTACTTTACTTTCCGTAATCCGATATCACTTTGTGATTAACTCCTTAACCACATGCTTTCAAGCGGTGTTGATATCGACACGAGTGGGCCCAAGTATATCTCCGACTTGGGAGGGACAAATCCCATCTCGATACATACAACCCAATGATACTTTCCGATCACCGAGAGACACCTTTATGATCACCCTCTCATAGGATGACGTTGATGACCTCAAAGCTTTCTTCCGATAGTGGAGTTGTATTATCTCATGGTCTAAGGAATACAATATTTGACATAGGAAAAGCTTCACAAAGATGAACACGATGATACGATCTAATTGCTTCGCTTAGTTTGGGTCTGTCCACCATATCATTCTCCAATGATATGATCTCATTATCAATTGACAACTCATGTCTATGGTTAGGAAACCTTAACCATCATTGATCAATGGGCTAGTCCATAGAGGCGTACTAGGGACACGGTGTTGTTCACAAACCACACAAGTATTAAAGTTTCCGCTTAATACAATTCTAGCATGGAATATAAACTTTATCATGAACAAGAATTATAATAATAACATCTTTATTATTGCCTCTAGGGCATAATTCCAACAGTGCCGACAAAAGGGCAAAGGAAAAGGAGGAGCGTCAGTACTGAGGCCAGTACACGGCGAGGCTAGAATTCGGCGGTCCTCGCCTACATAGGTATAGTGGACTGAAGCGGCAGCGCAGCATGCACTAAACAACCTATAGAGACTCGATATAACCGCCATCGAGAGGGGTAAGAAAGACCTATTCGGAACCAATCTGATACTACCACCAAACATACCCATCCTGGTATTTCCCCCTCGAGACCAAACGAGGAAGTCAACCGAGGAACTCACACCGTTGGCAGTTTTATTTATTCAGTTATCATTGCAGCAATTACTAGTCAGGTATAGATAGTCATCCTGATAAGATAAGCAGTGGGCAGTTTTAGTTAACCAGTCCGTTGTAGTTGCAACACTTACTAGTCAGATACAATTAGCATGAGATATCCCAAAACCCAGCAGTTGTTGGTACTTTTATTTAGCCATTCCGTTATAGTTGCAATACTTACTAGTCAGATACAATGGTAGCAAGCGTCAACCCAAACAAGCAATTGTTGACAATTTTATTTAGCCATTCCATTATAGTGAAGCTGATTACTAGTCATTATAAAGTCAAATTTATAGCACTACTTTAGTTATAGTTGTCTATGATCGAGATACTGTGCTCCAAGTCGTCCACAAATAGCAACACACACTCGATCAACCTCGGAAAAACCAAATCAAAACCCAACGAGGCCTTCATGAGAAAGCAATCACAGGATTCAGAAATATTTCAGGGGGCCACCCATTAAGCTACCCAAGAACGGTTAGTGACTCAAATGGACCCAAGGTTTGGGTGGACGGCTGTAAACGACTGGGAACCCAAAACTGGGCTTGTCGATACCGCGAAAACGTGTCCCGATCCTAAACAGTACAGTGTGCAGTACCTCGCACAATCGTAAATAAAGCAGTAAAGCATGGCATAAGTACAGGATAGTAAATAAAACCTCAAACTAGTTTGTGGCCCCAAGAAATAAGAGTGAATCAAGCTCTGGCTCAGGGGGGTCCCATAATCCTTCCGGATGTGGATAGCGCGAATATTCAAGGAACAGGTATCAAGTACTCGGGGTCCTACGGGACACAAGTGGACGGTTAACAACCAAATAACATCTATTGCCCACCTGTGCCTCTGCATTTACCTACTTCAATTTTAGTTATTAAACAGTAATTAAAGTCTTGATCGTCTCCAACAATAAACACACGGCAATACTCCAACAACTGTGGTACTTGACGACACGCAACAGCACTTGAACAAGCGACTACGACGCGCAGGTCCAACTATCTACCAAACAACAGGTAATAGGAGGTGTCCAAGGCAATATAAGGCTGCACGGGATATCACAGGTACGGAAACTAGAGCATCGCAACACAGATAGCAATAGATCAACAGGAGGGAATAAATACTAGAAAAGTAAGATAGGTAGAAAGGGGGAGATGCTCGCCTGAAAACATTGCCGAAGATTCATCTGACGATCGGGTCGATACTCGCATCAACTCATCTTCCTAGTCCGTGAAGAAGCTGTAGGGGTTCGTAGCATGGAAAACAAAAATTTTCTATCGCATACAAACAAACAAGCCAAGATCTATCTACTAGATTGTAGCAACGAGTCGATGGAGGAACTCACCCTTGAAGATTCCAAAGTGGTTAACGAGAGCGGATTCTCGTGGGTGATGTAGTCGTACTCTTCCCGATCTCAAGATCGTGTAGACGATCCTTCCAGCGCCACGTTCCGGCAGCGCTTCCGCAGTCGGTCACACGTTCGGTACTCGACGAAGACCTTCCTCTCCCTTGTTCCAAAGAAAATGGAGGTTGTAGCACTCTCCTCGCGATTCCCAAAGACAACTGGCGGTACCGGAAGTAGAGGGAGATCCCAGGCTTCGCCTTAAGCCGGTGCAGTATGGTGGAGCTTATGAGAGAGAGGATTAGTGGCCTAGTAATTAGACACACCAATTAGAGGGCTCTAAACCAATTAGAAGTCTCTAAACTGTGTGCTAAAGCAATTAGAAGCTCTAAACCAAAACAGCTCTAAACCGGAGATCTAGAGTAGAAAGTAAAGCGTCTATGGGAGGAGCCCTGCCCCTCCTTTTATGGGAGGGAGGTCCCTGGCGCGCCAGGGGAGGGAGGAGTCCCTCCCCAAGTCGGCCTTGGGCTGGGCGCCGGCCTGGAGGAGTCCTACTCCTCCAAAGTTGGTTCCAACTCCTCTTGCTTGTTTCCCACAGTTTCTTGTTTTGGCAGTTTGACTTTCAAACTGGACATTTGACTTTTCTGTTTTAGGATTCAATTTAATCCTTTATTTGGGACAGCAATAACACTTAGTACATGATGCAATCATTCAATGATCAATGACACATTCATGTACCCTTCCCCGAGTCTTGGACAATCGGAACCTTCTAGAACATTCTCGATGAAAACACGGAATCATTCCCGAACTCAAACGGGACTTTCCTTATATGAATCTTATTCTCCGGACCATTCCGGATCACCTCGTGATATCCGGATCCCATCCGAGACTCCGAACAACATTCGGTCTCTTTCTCATAATACCATAACTACTCAAACAACGTCGAATCCTTAAGTGTGTCTCCCTACGGTTCGTGAATTATGCGGACATGATCGAGACACTTCTCCGAACAATAACCAATAGAGGAATCTGGAAATTCATATGGCTCCCACATATTTCTACGATTACTTTGCGATCGAATGAACCACTTACATACGATACCAATTTCCTTTTGTCTCACGATATGTTACTTACCCAAGGTTATGATCGTCGGTATCTCTGCATACCTAGTTCAACCTCATTACTGATAAGTACTCTTTTCTCGTTCCCGTGATATGTGATCCCTTGTGACCAAGTCACATGCTTGCAAGCTAATTGGATGACATTCCACCGAGAGGGCCCAGAGTATATCTATCCGTCATGTGGATGGACAAATCCCACTCTTGATCCATGTGTCTCAACCAATACTTTCCGAACACTCAATGCCACTTTTATAACCACCCTGTTACGGTGTGGTGTTTGATGTCATCAAAGCATCCATCCGGTAAAGGTGATATGCATGATCTCATGGTCGAAGGAATTAGGTTACTATGTATCAGAAAGCATATAGCAATTGAACTAATGAAATGACTTGATCTTTATGCTACGCTTATCTATAGGAGTATGTCCACCATATCATTCTCCTAACGATATGATCTTGTTGTTGATAACATCTCAATGTTCATGATAGGAAACCACAATCATTAATCAACCAACAAGCTAGTGAAGTATAGAGGCTATACTAGGGACTTCAAATTAAGTTTACAAATCACACAAGTATCAATGTTTCCTTGTTAATACTATTATAGCATGAATGCAAACATTTATCATAAACACAAAGATATAATAATAACTACATTTATTATTGCCTCTAGGGCATATCTCCAACAGTCTCCCACTTGCACTAGAGTCATCTAATCTAGATTACATGGTAATATACCGAACACCCATGGCAGTTTGGTGTTGGTCATGTTTTGCCCTCGGGAGAGGTTTAGTCAACGGATCCGCCACATTCAGATCTGTTTGTACTTTGCAAATCTTTATATCCCCATCCTGGATATGTTCTCGAATAGCGTGAAAACGCAGCTTGATATGCTTCAGCTTCTTGTGTGACCTTGGTTCTTGCGCATTGGCTATGGCGCCCATGTTATCACAGTAGATAGACATTGGGTCTAGCGCACTTGGAACCACACCCAGCTCTGTAATGAACTCCTTCATCCATATCGCTTCTTGTGAAGCCTCCGAAGCAGCCATGTATTCCGATTCAGTTGAAGATCTCGCCACAACGCTTTGCTTTGCACTCCTCCAGCTAACTGCTGCACCATTCAAAATAAATACGTATCCAGATTGTGATTTAGAATCATCCGGATCGGTGTTCCAACTAGCATCGGTGTAACCATTAACAACGAGCTGTTCATCACCTCCATAAGAAAGAACCATATCCTTAGTTCTTCTCAAGTACTTAAGGATGTTTTTGACCGCTGTCCAATGATCCACTCCTGGATCACTTTGATATCTGCTAGTTAAACTAACAGCATATGCAATGTCGGGTCTAGTACATAGCATGGCATACATTAGAGATCCTATGGCTGAGGCATAGGGAGTCTTACTCATCCTTTCTCTATCTTACGCGATGTCGGACTTTGAGTTTTACTCAAGGTCGTATTGGGCAACATGGGCAAGAACCCTTTCTTGCTTTCTTCCATTCCAAATCTCTTTAGAACTTTGTCCAAATATGTACTTTGTGACAATGATATTTGGCGTTTCGATCTATCTCTATAAATCTTTATGCCTAATATGTAAGTCGCTTGCCAAGATCCTTCATTGAAAAACTATTATTCAAATATTCCTTGACACTATTAAGAAGGTCTACATCATTCCCAATCAACAATATGTCATCCACATACAGTATTAAGAATGCTCTGAGCTCCCACTCACTTTCTTGTAAATACAAGCTTCTCCATAAGTTTGTATAAAACCAAAACTTTTGATTACCTTATCAAAACGTTGATTCCAACTTCGGGATGCTTGCTTCAATCCATAGATGGACCGTTGAAGTTTGCATACCTTGTTAGCATCTTTAGGATCGACAAAACCTTTGGGTTGCATCATATACAACTCTTCATCAATGTCTCCATTGAGAAACGCTGTTTTGACATCCATCTGCCATATCTCATAATCATAATATGCAGCGATTGCTAACATAATCCTCACAGACTTTAGCTTCGCTACTGGTGAGAAAGTCTCATCGTAGTCAACTCCTTGAATTTGTCGAAACCCTTTTGCGACAAGTCGAGCTTTATAGACAGTAACATTACCATCAGCATCTGTTTTCTTCTTGAAAATCCATTTGTTCTCGACGGCCTTCCGGCCATCCGGTAAGTCCACCAAAGTCCATACTTGGTTTTCGTACATGGATCCAATCTCGGATTTCATGGCTTCTTGCCATTTATTGGAATCTGGGCTCATCATCGCTTCCTCATATGTCTCGGGGTCATCGGTGTTGTCCACCACCATGACATTCATAACGGAATCATACCAATCTGGAGTGGTACGAGTTCTCGTTGATCTCCGAGGCTCTGCAGCAACTTCAACCGAAGTTTCATGATCATCATCATTAGCTTCCTCCCTTATTGGTGCAGGCACCACAGGAACTTCTTCGGTCTTTGCGCTACTCGCAATTCGAGAAGGTTCAACAACCTCGTCAAGTTCTACTTTCCTACAGTCACTTCTTATCTGAGAAAAACTCCTTCTCAAGAAAGGATCCATTCTTTCGAACGAATGTTTTGCCTTCGGATCTATGATAGAAGGTATACCCAATAGTTTCCTTCGGGTATCCTATGAAGACGCATTTTTCCGCTTTGGGTTCAAGCTTGTCCGGCTGTAACTTCTTTACATAGGCTTCGCATCCCCAAACTTTAAGGAACGACAATTTAGGTTTCTTCCCAAACCATAATTCATACGGTGTCGTTTCAACGGATTTAGACGGTGCCCTATTTAAAGTGAATGCGGCTGTTTCTAATGCATAACCCCAAAATGATAGCGGTAAATCTGTAAGTGACATCATAGAACGAACCATATCTAAGAGAGTTCGATTACGACGTTCGGACACACCATTACGCTGTGGTGTTCCCGGCGGTGTCAATTGTGAAAGTATTCCGCACTTCTTTAAATGCTCGCCAAACTCGTAACTTAGATATTCACCTCCACGATCAGAACGCAGAAATTTAATCTTCTTGTTACGTTGATTCTCTACCTCACTTTGAAACTCCTTAAACTTCTCGAAAGTTTCGGACTTGTGTTTCATGAAATAGATATACCCATATCTACTCAAGTCATCCGTGAAGGTAAGAACATAACGATAACCACCGCGCGATGCTACACTCATTGGACCACACACATCGGTATGTATGATTTCCAATAAGTCCGTAGCTCGCTCCATCATACCAGAAAATGGAGTCTTAGTCATTTTACCCATCAGACATGCTTCGCATCTTTCAAGTGATTCAAAATCAAGTGATTCAAGAAGTCCATCGGAATGGAGTTTCTTCATACGTTTCACTCCGATGTGACCAAGGCAGCGATGCCACATATAGGTCGAATTATCGCTTGATTTCAAACGTTTAGCCTCAATGTTGTTGATATGTGTATTTCCACTATCGAGATTCAATAAGAATAGACCATCTATCAAAGGTGCATGTGCGTAAAACATATTACTCATATAAATCGAACAACCATTATTCTCTGACTTAAACAAGTAACCGTCTCGCAATAAACAAGATCCTGAGATAATGTTCATGCTCAACGCAGCACTAAATAACAATTATTTAAGTATAAAACTAATCCCGATGGTAGATGAAGGGGTAGCGTGCGACCGCGATCACATCAACCTTTGATCCGTTTCCCAGCGCATCGTCACCTCGTTCTTCGCTAGCTTCCGTTTATTCTGCAAAGACTTGTTTGAGTTACAAATATGAGCAACCGAACCGATTATCAAATACCGAGCACTACTACGAGTACTAGTGAGATACACATCAATAACATGTATATCGGATATACCTTTCTTCTTGATGTTGCCGTTCTTGAGATCCGCCAAGTACTTTGGGCAATTCCGCTTCGATGACCTTCTCCCTGCGGTAAAAGCACTCGGTTTCAGGCTTAGGTCCAGCCTTGGTCTTCTTCGTCGTGGTAGCTTTCTTACCACCCTTCTTGAAGTGTCCTTTTGCTTAGACTTGCCTTTCTTGAATTTGGTGGTCTTT
Organism: Avena longiglumis; assembly: GCA_030063025.1. NCBI lineage: Eukaryota > Viridiplantae > Streptophyta > Magnoliopsida > Poales > Poaceae > Avena > Avena longiglumis. The sequence goes on from CP125973.1 coordinate 540,538,027, forward strand.
TGACCAACAACACTTGGTGCTCTTTCTTTATCTCCACTTCTACAGATTTCAACATGGCAAAGAGTTCTGGCAACGTCTCGTTCATGTTCTGCATGTTGTAGTTCATCACAAAGTTCTTGTAACTTGGTGGTAGTGATTGTAGGACACGGTAAATCCCCAAAGCATTAGGAATCACTATACCCAAGCTTTGAAGTTTATTTGCGTGCCCAGACATCTTAAGCACATGCTCACTGACGGAGCTGCCTTCTTCCATCTTGCAGTTAAAGAACTTTTCAGAAGCCTCATAGCTTTCAATTGCCGCATGAGTCTCAAAAATTAATTTGAGATCCTCGACAATATCATGTGGGTCTGACTCTTCAAACCTTTTCTGAAGCTCCGATTCTAAACCATACAAGATAGCACTTGAACTATGGAGTCTGATTCTTCCGAGCGAGGTAAACGTTCTTTACTTCATCGGAGCATCACCGCAGTGGGTCACCCAATGTGCATCCAAAGACATAGGTCAAATTACCAGCTGTGAGGACAATCCTCAAATTGCGGAACCAATCCGCGAAGTTGCTTCCATTGTTTTTCAACTTTTCTTTCTCTAGGAACGCATTAAAATTGATGGTAGGGGCTGCCATTGATCTACAACTTATTTGCAATAGTTTAGACTAAGTTTATGACAAATTGAGTTCAAATTAATTAATGAAATTAAACTAGGTGAACTCCCACTCAAAACAATATCCCTCACATTGTTTTAGTGATCACATGAACCAAATCCACTATATCAACACCGATCACGAGAGTTGACATAGTTTCAATGGCGAACAATCGTCATGTTCATCATATCTACTATATGACTCATGCTTTACCTTTCGGTGATCCGTGTTCCGAGACCATGTCTGTACATGCTAGGCTCGTCAAGATCAAACCTTAGTTTCGCATGAGCAAATCTGGCTTGCTCACGTTGTATACACTTGCAGAATCTAGAACACCCGATCATCACGAGGTGCTTCGAAACAACAAGCTTTAGCAACGGTGCTAACTAAGGGTGAACACTTTATGATTTGAAATTGATGTGCATGAGGGATCATCTTATAATGCTACCGTCGTCTACTAAGCAATACAAGATGCATAAAGGATTAACATCACATGCAATTCAATATATATGTGATATGATATGGCCTTTCTTCTTCGTGCCTCCGATCTCCATCTTCAAGCACGAACATGATCTCCATCATCATCGGCATTGCATCAAGGTCAATGACGCTTCTCCATGGTTGTCGTCCACCGGCTTCAACTATTACAACTATTTGAATAGACACGCAGGTCTTAACATAAATTAAAGACAACCATATGGCTCCTGCCGGTTGTTGACTTACAATAAGGAACATTGCATACATCGAATATAATCACAATCATGGCCATATCACATCATCACACCCCGCAAAACAAAGTTAGACGCTTCTACTTTCTTTGCATATTTTACGTGGTTTGGGGCTTTCAATAAGTGTCGTTCTAACTTACGAACAAGAACCACAACATTGATACTAGCATTGTTGATCACCCGTTGTAAATTGGATCTTAACTATGCTAGGAGAAACATGCACCCGCAAAGCCACTTATGCAATACAAGTTACATGTCAAGCGTGGAGCAAGTCTCATGAACGATGTCATGTAAGGTTAGCCCGGGCCGCTTCATCCCAACATACCGCAAGATGCAAAGTACACAAAAAGCAATCTACAATAAAAGCATCAACGCCCACAATGACCATTGTGTTCTACTCGTGCAACAGATCTACATATAGACACGGCTCTGATACCACTGTAGGGGTTCGTAGCATGGAAAACAAAATTTTCTATCGCATACAAACAAACAAGCCAAGATCTATCTACTAGATTGTAGCAACGAGTCGATGGAGGAACTCACCCTTGAAGATTCCAAAGTGGTTAACGAGAGCGGATTCTCGTGGGTGATGTAGTCGTACTCTTCCCGATCTCAAGATCGTGTAGACGATCCTTCCAGCGCCACGTTCCGGCAGCGCTTCCGCAGTCGGTCACACGTTCGGTACTCGACGAAGACCTTCCTCTCCCTTGTTCCAGCAGGCAGCGGAGGTTGTAGCACTCTCCTCGCGATTCCGGCAGCACAACGGCGTGGTACCGGAAGTAGAGGGGAGATCCCACAGGGCTTCGCTTAAGCCAAGTGCAGTATGGTGGAGCTTATGAGAGAGAGGATTAGTGGCCTAGTAATTAGACACACCAATTAGAGGGCTCTAAACCAATTAGAAGGCTCTAAACTGTTGGCTAAAGCAATTAGAAGCTCTAAACCAAAACAGCTCTAAACCGGAGATCTAGAGTAGAAAGTAAAGCGTCTATGGGAGGAGCCCTGCCTCCTTTTATGGGAGGGAGGTCTCAAGGCCAGTGAGGGAGGAGTCCCTCCCAAGTCGGCCTTGGGCTGGGCGCCACTGGAGGAGTCCTACCTCCTCCAAAGTTGGTTCCAACTCCTTGCTTGTTTCCCCAGTTTCTTGTTTTGGCGGTTTGACTTTCAAATGGACATTTGACTTTTCTGTTTTAGGATTCAATTTAATCCTTTATTTGGGACAGCAATAACACTTAGTACATGATGCAATCATTCAATGATCAATGACACATTCATGTACCCTTCCCCGGTCTTGGGACAATCCGGAACCTTCTAGAACATTCTCGATGAAAACAGGAATCATTCCCGAACTCAAACGGGACTTTCCTTATATGAATCTTATTCTCCGGACCATTCCGGATCACCTCGTGATATCCCGGATCCCATCCGAGACTCGAACAACATTCGGTCTCTTTCTCATAATACCATAACTACTCAAACAACGTCGAATCCTTAAGTGTGTCTCCCTACGGTTCGTGAATTATGCGGACATGATCGAGACACTTCTCGAACAATAACCAATAGAGGAATCTGGAAATTCATATGGCTCCCACATATTTCTCGATTACTTTGCGATCGAATGAACCACTTACATACGATACCAATTTCCCTTTGTCTCACGATATGTTACTTACCCAAGGTTATGATCGTGGTATCTCTGCATACCTAGTTCAACCTTGTTCTTGATAAGTACTCTTTCTCGTTCCGTGATATGTGATCCCTTGTGACCAAGTCACATGCTTGCAAGCTAATTGGATGACATTCCACCGAGAGGGCCCAGAGTATATCTATCCGTCATGTGGATGGACAAATCCCACTCTTGATCCATGTGTCTCAACCAATACTTTCCAACACTCAATGCCACTTTTATAACCACCTGTTACGGTGTGGTGTTTGATGTCATCAAAGCATCCATCCGGTAAAGGTGATATGCATGATCTCATGGTCGAAGGAATTAGGTTACTATGTATCAGAAAGCATATAGCAATTGAACTAATGAAATGACTTGATCTTTATGCTACGCTTATCTATAGGAGTATGTCCACCATATCATTCTCCTAACGATATGATCTTGTTGTTGATAACATCTCAATGTTCATGATAGGGAAACCACAATCATTAATCAACCAACAAGCTAGTGAAGTATAGAGGCTATACTAGGGACTTCAAATTAAGTTTACAAATCACACAAGTATCAATGTTTCCTTGTTAATACTATTATAGCATGAATGCAAACATTTATCATAAACACAAAGATATAATAATAACTACATTTATTATTGCCTCTAGGGCATATCTCCAACAGAAGCAAAGCACTAGAGGAAACACCGGATACACTATTTATTACTACGGCAGAAGATCGAGCATGATGCATGTATGATGTATGACATGGCAAGATGCGATGCAATTAGGCAATATTAAGCGGAACCGGGGTCCCGACAATTAATTAATAGGTTCATGTTGTTTATCTACCCCGCAAATTAAAGGTTGTCTTAACAAGGCAAAATATAACACCGGTTCGCTACACAAATTTAAATGGGACCAATATACGACTAGATTTGCCTGCATATGGATCCCATATTTAATTATAAGGTGAATCGGCATAAGGTCCCCAAACCACACGAATATGCATGCATGAACAATTAAATATGCAACAGTAATATTATATATTATATAAAATATTGGTCTTAGAAAAGGGATCACACGTTGGGTTGCGAAGATCTTGGGGCGATGTGGTTCGGGTTCGGTCTCGCAGGGATCGGTCTTTAAATCCGTGAGGTGATCTTGGTGCTCCGTGTCGAAGTCCTTGAGGTTTTCTCCTTATTCACCGGTGGCGAACTTGGAAACAGCGTCAGGGTCCTCGGGGGTACGCCATGTACATTCTTCAAAAACATCGTCATCGAGACGGTCTTGTTGACGGGGAAAATTTGATGCCTTGTCCGCATCCTTCATGGTCATTGATCTTGGCATCAGAGATCTTCCGAAAACAGTCTTGCATTTCACATCGCACAAGGGCGGCATCACGCTAACAAGAGCACCTTCACTTAAACTCAACATGAACCACTAGCATCTAAAAACAGGACAACATCAAGGCAGACAAGGTGGCATCTGAAACAGAGGAGGGGGTTCCTTTGGGACAAGCAGAGACGTGCCTGGCACGAGGGCGCGTCCGTGCTGAGAGAGAAGGGTCGACCGGCGTGGAGGAGAAAGGACGCAGGACGACGTCGTGGTCGCGAGCTCGTGGGCGAGCGCCGAGCGGCGAGCGGAGCAGGCGGCCAGCGGACTCGAGCGGCGGGCGCGCCCGTCGGTGACGGAGACGAGCGAGGACGAGGTGGTCGACGGAAGGCGGTCTAGCGCTGGCCGCAGAAGGAAAACGCGGTGGCGGTGCCGGGCGGGGAAAGCGGTCGGCGCAGCGGTGGCGCAGGAGGCGTCGGGCGAAGTCAACGTAGGGGCCATGGGGATGGAGCAGAAGCAGGCCGCCGCGCAGGGGGAAGGGTCGACGACGGCGTCCAGAGGGAAGGAGGACGGTGAGGAGGTGCTCAGGCGTGCTCGAGCGGGCGGCCGCGGTCGACGGAGCTCCTGGCGAGCCGGCGGTGGAGGGCGAGCGTCTGCCACAGGGGAGGAAACCAGGGAGGCGCTTGGGCCACGGGGAGTTCGGCAGGCGGCCGGAGAGGGGTGCTGGCGGGCTCCGGCAATGCTCCTGCCTGAGGGGAAGGCGACAGAGGGTTGTTGGCGGGGCCGGCGAGCTCAGGCTCGAGGGGGTGCCAGGCGACTTGACGACGACGGGCACGAGAGGCAGCAGCTCGCTGCAGAGCTCGGCGGAGGACGGCCATGGCGGGGCGGCGACGAGAGGCTGGAGAGGAGGGTCGGCGGGGTCGACGGGGCGCAGACCGAGGGCAAGGCAGGCGGATCGTCCTCGGATCTTTGGCGGAGGAGGTCACGCGCCACGCGCAGCAGTGACCGGCGATGTGGACGCGGTCTGGGTGCTGGGTCCACGCGGGGCCAGGCGGAGTGGGTCGGGGCGGGACGTGCGGGATGGGGATCGGACTGGTGGTGGTTGACCGCGGGGGTCGGGTGGAGCGCGCGTGGTGGGGGTGTGTCCAGGGCGGTGGAACCGGGACGGCGGGAAGCAGCGGGTGGGGCAAAGGCAGGGGCATGCGGTGTGTGCGGCCAGGGTGGGGCAGGTGTGTGTGCTACGCGCTGGGGATTTGGGTTGGGGTTGGTGAGGTGGCGGCGTAGGATAGGATAGGGGGAAGAGAGTGGCGAGGTGGCGGCAGGCTATTGTGTGGGGTGAGGTGGAGGCAGAGTGGGTAGAATAGGATTGGGTAGGAAAAGGATTCAGGGGAATTCTGGTTTGCACTGGGGGTGGCCGACTGGGTCGAATCGGCCCGGTTTGGTTGCCCCCTAAAAATAAAATAAATATTTTATTATTTAAAACGGGGCGTTTGAAAACCGTGGTTAGACAAAACAAAATAAATCCGAAGACCCGGGTTTTGGGATTTTGAAATAAATTGCGGGGTATTTAGAAAACCAAATATGTTTTTCGGAAATAGTTTTAGACAAACAAATGCATGATGATGACGATGCTCAAATGCAATGTGGCATGATGACATGCGCATGCGGTCATGACGATGCAATGCACAAAAACAACGCGATTTTCTAGCAGTGGTTTTTTGCGGGGCGCCACATATCTTTAGCTTCATTCTCACGATACTTGAGCAAGTGTATCAAAAACTTCTTCCGCAACTCGTTGCCATTCTGCACAACAATATTTGTTATTAGCATGTATATTTCATTTGTGAACAATAAATAAGTACAACGTAAATTACCCACCACACATGACAATGTATTTTCTATCCTTGCAAAATGACAAAAATAATTAATAAAAAGATACAAAAGTTTAGTATAATCATATTTATTTTGACTCTCTTTGAGTCCAAAAGATTGCATTTAATGGCTATGAGTGAATTTTAAATATGTATGGTCATGGGTGGAGAGTAGAGATTGTATTTTGATTGCAACAAGTCTGCATATATGGCCTCATAGAACTATCGTGTTCCATCTGATCACAAATTGTCTAATTCGACTTAACAACCAAGATCTTGATGTTTGCTCTTAGGATAATTTGAAGGTGACGCGTTTGATCGATCCATTGCGGGTCTGGTTCATCAGCTGCGATTAGAAAAGTTTAGTACTCTTGTATTTGCTTAGTTTTAATTAGTTGCAAATAAAGAAACGAAACAACTAATTATGTGAAGGAGCAGATTCATCTTATTATTGATGCTAGCTAGTTACATGAATGATCAATTTGATCTTATTATTAATGCAGACTACTTAGGTGAAGTAGTGGATTGATATTATTATCACACACACATGCACTACTAGTAATTTAAGTACAAAGAGTTCATATACTTTTGGAAACCAGAACCCAGGGCCGGCTCTGAGGCATCGCGACCCTGGCATCGGCCAGGGGCCCATGGCCGGAAGGGGCCCAAAAATTTGTACTTAGCGTACTCTCTCGGTCCGCAAATAAGTATACTTTTAGCCTAAGTCAAAATTAATAACGTTTGACTAATTTTTATAGAACATCGTAGTGATACTTATGACTCTAAATTGTTACCAATAGATATGTTTTTAAATTTAGTTTTATAATATACTAATTTGATATAATATATGTTGCTATATTTATCTATAAAATTGGTCAAATTTAATAAACTTTAACTTGGCGAAACGCTAGACATACACTTATTTGCGGATGGAGGGAGTATATATATATATGGGTATACATTTGCTGCCCATGATGCGAGAAACGAGCAGGGCCCTAAAACCAAACCAGACACAACGCGTCACGCGAGTAGGAAATCAAAAAGGCTCACTACGACACGACGCACCAAACTTATGAGTCACGACGCGTTACGACACTGGCCGCATGGGTTACAATGCGTCGCGAACTTGGGATCTTCCTTCTCTTCTCTTCTCTTCTCCTCGACTCTTTGGAAATCGGCCGGACTCCGCGCCTCGATCTCTAGGGCCTTGCCTCCCTGACTCGATCGACGGTCGCAGATTCGTAGGTCATCTATCGTCTATCGGGAATCACCAATTCACCAGCGACAGGCCCTGGTCCTATTATCATTGAAATTATTTCTTATTTGAGGTAATCAAACTAGCAACAAATACTACTTATTATATTTTAAGACTAAAATGTTTGGTTTGATTTAACTTCTATTTTGAAGTGCTAGTAGATACATACTTATATGATATTTTTTTTAATATTTCTATATATACATTAGCCTTAAGGGCCCATGCCGTCGACTTTGCCTAGGGCCCTAAAAAACATAGAGCCGGCCCTGCCAGAACCTGATGTCTGGTTGTACATAAAACTACTCACAGTTATACATGCAGTAGACTAATGCTTTTTCCTGAAATTTTCTAGGGGACATGAACTAGTACTATTTGCCATTGTTTAAATATTTTCGATTTAGTTCTTTTATTAAGTATCAAAGTTATGAAACTTATGTTACTTGCAGCAAGGTTCTAGATTATAATTTGGAGCATTTTATCCATTTACTTGCAGAAATGAATACTTGAAACTTGGTGCTTGGTATGGTCAATACTTGGTTTCCATTCATTTTGTTTACTTGCAGCAAAATGAATAGTTGATACCTGGTGCTTAGAACCTAGTAAAAAAATTCCGATGCCCCACTCTTGCACACTAGTACATGTCTCCGTCTTTGCTTATCACTAGATTGGAATTTGTACTTGATAAGGAGATTTGTTCTATCCTAGGGTTTCATGTTGAACATTAGGTTGAGGAATTTCGTTAAAATTAATGGAGGAACGAGCTTCCACCCCATCCTGTCATCTTGCAGATCTTTCATGCCCGTCCTCTTGAAGATCCGCCACCTTGCCTAACTCGACACGACTTCCTTCATCATTGGCTGGTGAGGAAGTCCAGGAGAATAGTGTTGTTGGTTGATGGTATACCTGGTCTAGGTAGGATTACATAGTTGGTCTATATATAGGATTACTTAAAGAAGAACAAATAGCAAAACACCGAAAAGAAAGGAAACAATAAACACCAGAAAGGAGCAAAACACCGGTGGTGTCGATCTTTGGCTTCAATCTCGATCTAGTTCTCGTATTCTACCGGGAAGAAGCAAAACACCGGAAAGAAAGAAAACAATCAACACATGACATCGATGCAATGCTCAAGAAAGGATGATGATATGCCAAGTTTAATGATACTATAATGAAACCCTATTGCATGGTTGGTAATTTAAATAGGGTCTGAGGGTCGCAAACCCTAATACTGGAAGAACCTCGGAAACACCTATGAGGGGTTAGTTGGTTATTCTAAACAAAATTGTCATTCAAGTTGTTAACAATGCATGAATTAGATACTAGAATATAGATCTTATTTTTCTGATCATTTTGGTATACTATACATATTTTTCTGAATTAAAATGAATCAGTTATGAATTTTCCCAATTTAAACTATTTTTATTCTTTTAAATCATTCTAGGAATATTCAAAATATTTCTCAGATTGGACCCACATATAATTATTAGGGGTTAGTTGGTTCTTCTAAATGTTTCTCGGCCAGTAGTGAGTACGGGGCAGGTTCCCGCATTTCCCCGGCAGCTAAACATTGGTGTTTCCTCTACCACGGCAGGTTCGGATGTGGTGGATTTGCCGCAGAAATCTGTGTGTGCCAAGTCTAATAAGGATGGTGCTCTGGAAGATAATGGCCCTGCTAAAAAAATGAGAAAGAATAACAAGCTAAGATGTTTTCGATGCAGTCAAGCGGGACATTTCCATGAAGATTGTATTGTTATAGTCTGTGATCACTGTGAGTCCCCGTAACATATATCCTCCTCCTGACCTTTGTTGAATGCTCCGAAGCCTAACGTGATAGTTCACAGACTTGCAAATGAGAAACTTACTTTCATGGAGCTGCCGTCTACTGATTCATATAGGCAGAGAGTGGAGAATTCCAGGGTGGGTAGAGTGTATGTGGAAGGAGGTTCTTTGACTGTGACTCAGGTTATTGAGATATTAAAAAGGCTTGTCTGTCGCCAAATTATATTTGGGAGGTGATTGAATTTCAACCTCAAGTGTTTAAGGTGAAATTTCTGACAAAATAGGAGGTCCAACGAATGAAGCTGCTTAAACAATATCAAATCCCAGATACACCTATTTTTATGAAGTTTGAGGAATGGGGGATTATTGATGAGCCAATGTTCCTTCTTCCTGAAATTTCTGTTCAAGTGGATGGGGTTCCAAAAGATGTCAGAGGAGATTTTCTAGCACTTTGGGGGCTTGGATCTCTTTTTGGAAAGACTAAGATGGTAGACATGCCGTTTACCAGGCAGAGGGGTATTGTCATGTTGCAAGTGTATTGTGCTGATAGGGCTGTTATCCCACAATATTTGGATATTTGGATTAAAAGGGGTTTCTTTAGATTCAAGTTTCTGGTTGAGGAAACAGTGACTACTTTGGTTAGTGATGGATCTATGGTTAAGCGTTATAATGGGAACAATGGTGATGATGATGCTAATCAGGGTAACAAAGAGGGCTCAAGTAACATGGAGGAGGATGGAACTATGGATCGCTCAACTTCTAATAAGGATAGCTCTAATACTTCTGGTAGAGGACAGTTGCCACTTGGAGGGTTTCAATCGGCACAGCTGCCATTATCTCCAGGTGTTCATATTGGATCCTTTCAACTTGAGGTGCATGAGGTAAAAAATGATAATAATATTTCTTGTGACCTTTCTAAAGATTGTTCTTTGTCTACTTCTAACAATGAAACGGTTGATTTTATTTTTAATAACCAGGGATTGAGTCTACCTTATCTGATCCCACCGAGTAGCATAGATGCAAACTTGGTAAAGCTAGATATAGACAAAGCTTCAGGGTTGAAGGATAGTATGAATGATGGTTGTGGTGCTGTTCAAAACGGGGTGGCTGCGTCGCTCATGGTTGAGACGGTGAAGGTCACACAGGAGGCCGAAAACGGGTCTATCTTGACGCCTTTGTTGGCTGTCACGGAGCAGGGGCAGGCCGATGTGGGTGTCTTCGTCGAGGCCATAACCGGCCTGGAAGGCCTGGACGTGATACCTGACGCGGCTAGCCGCCCCTCTGCCGTGGCACACCAGCTCGACGCGGAGCACAGACAGGACATTGAGGCCCCTAGAGCAGCAGCGAAAGTTGCGGATGGCGAGGCTTCGTTTCAGATCAGCACAGATGCTCCTAAGTTGAAACTGGGCTCGCCATATACGCTGAAGAACAAGAAGTGTGCTGCTGCTCCTGAGGCAAAACACAAAGCTGCAACAACTGGAGGCATTATGGCAAAACAAAAACCTTCTTTGGCTGACGTGATTGCCTTTGGTGGCATCCCGAAGTCGGCGTCTCAGGAATTAAGATCATGTGATCGTGTGAGGGCGCAACCAAATGCTGACGCAACACAGCTGGAGCGTGCAGTCGACATGGTGCAGCGCCGAGACGTTTCAAAAGGTAAGAACCTAAATCAAACCTTTTCAATCATGTCTTTCTCTAATGTTGAAATCTATTATATACTAAAAGCAATATAAAGATGTTTTTCGAGGCACCAGGTTGATCCACATCACCTATTTACCGTTTGATCTATAAATTGTGGCTAAGATTTAATTAGAGGGAACCGGTCGTAGACTTTCTCAGCACACCGTACGGTCACGGTAATCTCAAAAAACAAATCCAGGTCAGGTACCGGCCATAGGCTTTCAATTATATATCCCACATAGCACACCGTACGGTCACGGTAATCTCAAAAAACAAATCTAGGTCAGGTTAAAAAATCTAAGTTTCCTTCGTCAGTTCCATCTGCAAACGGCGGCAGGTAGACTATGTTGGCTTCTCCTCACCTCAGGGAAGATTTCGACTCACATGCCTCCATCTAGATGCATGATACCAGGCAGTTGATGGCCACCCGCACGAGATGAATCTGATCAACTGCAGGTAGCTCTCGCGTGGGTTTTTTTAAAATTTTGCGTTCACTAATCAGGATGGCAGGCAGAGCAAAGGTGACATATAAGAGCAGAATTGAATTGACGAAGAATTATGTACTCGCTAAGACTTGCTCTTTATTGGATTTTCGGCACCCCACGAGAAGGTGAAGCTGCAGCAGCGGGAGAGAACTATAGCTTGGCCGGCCATTATTTGAAGAAGTATGTGTGACGAGTTCACATGTAGTTTGATGTGTTGGAGGTTGCAACTGTCAGCAGAAAACCTGCCACATGCCACAACAAGCAGGGTAGATGGGATGCCACAACAAGCATGGTAGATGGGATGTGCTAGCATGCTGTCCTGCCACATGTGTTGTGCCTCCTCGACATGTCAAATATTGGATCTGCCAAGATTTTCTGCTTCATCATATGCCTACTAGATTCTGAACTTTTCTTACGGGCACAATAAGATTAAGAGAGCTGGCCATGACCAAATTTTCAGATTTTTCTCTACATTTTGTGCAACATAGCATAAGTTTCTCCCTAATAACAATTCATAAAGGTTACTAGATGATTGTACTAGGGTCGGACGTATTCGTATTCTGATGAAATTTTCTTTTGCTATTAAAAGTTGTCAAAGGCATTGTTCAATTGATATGATCTCTCAGTCTCTCATTGAAAATTGTTTGTCTTTTGCAGGATTTCTTTTTCTACACGATATACGGGGCCATAGTTTGAGTTTTCTTCTGGTAATGCAGCTTTTCCCATTTAAAACTATTCAGATTATCTATTACTTTTAGGTATGTATACAAAGCCAACTACATATTCATATTATATAGTTTTTGATTTTTGATTTTAGGTAAATTTTCAATAACATGGAATTAAGGGTGGGCATAGCCGGTTTAGCCGGGTTTAAACGGTTACACCAAACCAGCATTAAAGTCATCGGTTTAGCCAGTTTGGTTTCACCGGTTTGCATGCATGGTTCGACACCTGATTCAGGTAATGGTGCAGCGATGGCCCAAGTCAAGACATTTCCACGGTTCTTTCCCAGAGGCCGAAGAGCTGTTGTGCGGGGGCTGTGGCCTCATGCAGCGGGGTTCGTCCTCATGACGGTTGCAAGGCCGCGTAGATTACCATGCCAAAGGCGGCGCGAAGAGCTATACGGACGCGCGCGCCCCTCTCAGCGTCCAGCGCGGAGAGCTATACGAAGACACGGTGAAGAAGGAGATTGGTATTTTACGATTTAGCCAGTTTGAACACGCGCAGAAACCGAAACCCGTCCAAACCGGCTCCATGGTTTTGAGCAAGTTGGTCTGGCGGTTTGCACGGTTTGAAACCAAATTATGCACAGGATTACATATTTGGAACTTACAAAAAGAATTTGATGGTGTGGAAAACATGGTGCGGTGCTAATGCGGCATCTACAAGTAGCCGTACATGGGTCAACTCGATTTGGACCGTCAAAAACCACTTTTAAGAACCCAACAATATACACGGTGCTAAAAAGTTGAAGATAAAGATTATATTTTTCAATGGAGACGCCACATACCCGAATTATATGGACAGTGGGATATATAATGAATGGAAAAACCTATAATCAAGTCTATAGTGGTGGAGTTAATAACCAATATGCTTGGCGCAAGAAAATAACCAAAATTCTTTAATCAGGAGAATTCACATTCAATTGGAAAAGGTGCATGTGTATGGCAAAGTAAGTACACTACAAAGTGGTATGCAAAATGCATGGCAGGCTATATAGCGTGTAGTTATTCATCATATGATTGAGTATACACACATAACATAAAGATTCCCATTACTAATTAGAGCACAAAGTATATATAGCAGTTTCAACACTTTCCTAAACATTGAGCGGGAACATTCATGTCACTGCCCTTGCACAACTCTTTGCCATTATATTAATGTACCAAAACATATTTATCAAGTTTGTGAAGGATGCCATCGATTCCAAATGTCGGGAATAGTTCCCACATAGTTATTGACATAACCATTCATAGAAATATTGTTATTCTCTATTGAATAGAGAAGTGAATACGATGTGAGGGCTATTTTATTCAATTTTGGATACTATTGCCCAATAATTATACTCAGAGAGTAACTGAGGGTGGCATGCCACACAACATGGTCTAAACATTAAGTTACTAATAAACAAATCAAGTTGAATAAGGTTGTAATGCTGTTGGATAACACCTTATGTACTTATCGGTATATTTGACGACTATCAAGTGTCTTTATTGTATCAAATTTTTTTGCGGGCTTATTGTATCCAAATTATTGACTAAGTACTACTTAGCCTTATTTGATATTATCCTTATTCCGAATATATATTATCTCGGTTACCATATCCATACTATTTTTCGATCTTGACAGGGATTTGTTATATGTGTATGCTATATGAATTCTATCAAAGTTTCTTTTCTTTAACTCCAATATTTTTGCATGAAACAATGAGAGAGTACAACACAAATCGGTGTAGTCATTACATATGGGATAACAAGTACATGTCAATGCAAGAGTACAATACCTAGAACCAAGAGAAGGGTTAATTAGGAACAAAGAAAATGCTTTTTTTTTATCAAAATACCACCACTTACATTAAAAAATACATTATAGAATATGTCACATGGTATCTTTAGAAGTGTTATAATAAATACACACAACTTAGAATTATTCAAAAACATTAACCACATATGGAATATATTACTTAACATAATCTTAATAGTATCTAAAGAATCTTATGAATAAATAATTCCATGTTTATGTTATATGTTAATATACAATTTATTTGACAAGAAGATGTGATACGCTAAAGGCAATGCCCTCGCATTGCGAGGGCCACCTTGCTAGTTATTGAAAAAGCTAAATCGATTGGGGTTTCTTTGGGAGATTCAAAATTTGAAAGGAATAATGCAGCTAATTTAATTAAGGATAATGAGATCATTAGAACGTTAACTTTGCTTGATCGTAATTCTAATAAACAAATTAATAGTAATAGGGAAGAGAGTCTTGTGGTGTCCAAGATTTCAAATTTGTGTGATGATTTGGTTGAGGAGGAGATAATTGGATTAAATGATCTAGACGAGAGTTTGGTCCAAAACTTCCCTCAAGCGTGTGGGCGCAAGAAAAAACAATGTGATCTATCTACAGTTCGTAGGGGCACTAGGGTGAGAATAAAAAAACCTTTTGAAATGCAAGGATTGAGAGGAATATATTGGAATAGTGAGGGTTTTAGGGACACTGCCAAGCACTTGTTTATTTCGGAGACTGTCAGGGAAAATAAATTAGATTTTGTTGCCCTGTTGGAAACGGGACGATCAAATTTTACAATTCAGGTGAAATTTTACAATTCAGATTTTACAAATTTTACAATTAGATTTTGTTGTCCTAAGACATTTGACGCGGGGGATGGAATTTGCATGGTTCTGCTTACCACCCCATGGCCGTTCGGGTGGTATTCTTGTAGGGATTAATACAGAAACACTCCAAGTCAACAAGGTTGACTTTGGGGATTTTTGTGTCAAAATACACCTAAAATGCCAACATGATGGTTTTGTTTGGATTCTTGTTCCAGTTTATGGGGCAGCTCAGGATAGTCTCAAACACGAGTTTCTTGCAGAGTTGGTGCGTGTTTGTGAAAACGAAACATCACCTATGCCTGTTGGGGGCGATTTTAATATCCTAAGACGAAAAGAAGATAAGAATAATGATAATTTCAACACAAGATGGCCTTTTATGTTCAATGCAATTATTGAAAGTTTAAACCTTAGAGAGATAGTTCTCTCTGGTAGACAATATACCTGGGCTAATCATAAAGATACACCTACCTATGAGAAGTTGCACCGTATTCTATCTTCTGTCGAATGGGAACAGAAGTTTCCTCCCATGACAGTTAGAGCTATGACAAGGTCATGTTCCGATCATACTCCTCTCCTGATTGACTCAGGGGTGCAAGCTCACAAAGGAAATAACCCGAGATCCTCTTTCGAGCTATCATGGCTAAGACAGGATGATTTCTTTAGCATGGTTGCTTTTGAATGGACATCCGTGAATCTCGGTACAACTCCTATTGAATGTTGGCAACATAAAATTAGACACCTGTGCCAATATCTTCGAGGTTGGGAAAAAAATCAGAGTGGTAAATATAAGGTGGAGAAGGAAAGGATTTTATCTATTATTGATGAGCTAGATTTAAAGGCTGAAAACACTCCGCTATCTGATACAGAAAGGAAGAAACTAACACTTTGAAGAGATGACGAGTCGAAATGGGCACAGCGTGCTAAAGTGAAAAATATTCAAGAAGGGGTAATAACACTTCTTATTTTCATCTTATTGCCAATGGTAAACATAAAAAGAAGAAGATCTTTCAATTAGAGCAAGATGAGTGGACCATTGTGGGAGACGACAACCTCAGAGTATATATATCTGAATTCTATAAGAAACTGTTTGGGGAGCCGACTCCCAGCAGTTTTAATCTCATGGAAGATGTGGTTGGTGATATCCCACAAGTGTCCCTAGATGAGAATGCTATTCTAACGTTTCCGTTTACTGAACAAGAGGTTTTCGATGCCATCTCCGCTATGGAGCATAATAAGGCGACTGGACCAGATGGATTCCCTGCGGAATTATATCAAACTTTCTGGGATGTGATCAAGCAAGACTTAATGAATTTATTTGCACAGCTGCATTCAGATGAACTGCCCCTTTTCAAACTAAATTTCGGTGTTGTCACCCTTTTACCCAAAAAAGAAAATGCAGTTCAAATTCAGCAATACAGGCATATTTGTCTTCTAAACGTTAGCTTCAAGATTTTTACGAAGGTGGCTACAAACCGTATATCTGTGATTGCTCACAAAATAATTAAACCCACTGAAACAGTGTTTATGCCTGGTCGGCATATACTTGAAGGAGTGGTGGTC
Source organism: Avena longiglumis (assembly GCA_030063025.1). Classification (NCBI taxonomy): domain Eukaryota; kingdom Viridiplantae; phylum Streptophyta; class Magnoliopsida; order Poales; family Poaceae; genus Avena; species Avena longiglumis. The sequence goes on from CP125973.1 coordinate 540,554,349, forward strand.
TTACATGAAACTATCCACGAGATTCATAGGAAAAAACTGGACGGGGTTTTATTTAAGATTGATTTCGAAAAAGCCTATGATAAAGTTAAATGGCCTTTTTTACAACAAATTCTCCGTATGAAAGGTTTTGATCCATTATGGTGCAAATGGATTGACAATTTTGTACGGGATGGTAGTGTGACCGTTCGTGTCAATGATGACATAGGTCACTACTTCCAAACAAAAAAAGGACTTCGTCAAGGGGACCCTTTGTCCCCTATTCTCTTCAACATTGTTTCGGACATGCTTGCTTTACTTATTGCTCGAGCAAAATAAAGTGGTCAGGTAGCTGGACTAATACCCCATCTGGTAGAAGAGGGTGTCCATACTACAATATGCGGATGATACAATCTTGTTTATGGCACATGATGTCCAAAAGGCGGTCAATATGAAGCTTATTCTTTGTATCTTCGAACAACTTTCCGGTCTAAAAATAAACTTCCACAAGAGTGAGATTTTTTGTTTTGGTCGGGCAACGAAACAGGAACAAATATATAAGCAGATTTTCGGATGCGAGTTGGGATCTTTGCCGTTTAGGTATCTAGGGATACCTATACATCACAGGAGACTTTAGAACTCTGAATGGAATCCAGTAGAAAACATATTCGAAACTAAGTTGGGTTGTTGGCAAGGAAAACTTTTATCCTACGGGGATCGGTTTGTTCTAATTAACTCTGTGTTAACTAGTATGCCTATGTTTATGTTTTTTTTTCTAGAAATACCAAAGGGTGTAAGGAAAATATTAGACTACTATCGTTCACGGTTATTTTGGCAAAGCGATGAACAAAAAAAGAAATATAGGCTATCTAAATGGAACATTCTCTGTCGACCAAAAGACCGGGGGGAGGGGGGGGGGTGGGGGGCTGGGTATTGAGGTGCTAGAACTCAAGAACAAGTGTCTATTAAGCAAATGGTTATTTAAATTAATGTCCGAGGAAGGGGTATGGCAAGAGTTGTTACACAATAAGTATCTACAAAATAAAACTTTAGCTCAGGTCGTGTCAAAACCGACCGATTCACCTTTTTGGAAAGGACTGATGGGAGTGAAAGATGAGTTTTTTGCCCGGGGTTTATTCAAAATTGGGGACGGGAAAGGCATTAGATTCGGGGAAGATGTGTGGCTAGGAGAGACGTCTCTCGCCCAAGAATATCCATCTCTATATAGTATTATTCATAGAAAACATGTCCTTGTGGACTCAGTTTTATCTCCTGTACCTTTAGACATCACTTTTAGACGCCGTTTAACAGAAAATAAATGGGATGCATGGTTGCATCTTTGTGAGAGACTTATGGCTATTTCCTTGTCAAACGAGAAGGATAAGTTTATATAGAATCTTACCGAGAAGGGTGTGTTCTCGGTAAAATCCATGTACGAAAATCTTTTAAATGATCACCCACGTTTTCCATCTAGATATCTTTGGAAAATTAAAATACCGTTGAAGATTAAAATTTTCATGTGGTTTCTTAATTCAAAGGTTCTTTTAACAAAAGATAATCTTGCTAGGCGTAATTGGAATGGTTATAAAAAATGTTATTTTTATGACGAAGACGAATCAATTGAACATCTATTTCGTCTCTGCCCTTTTGCGAGAATTCTTTGGCGAATGATATTTTGCACATATAATCTACCACCCCCAACCAATGTTTCTAATATGTTTGGTAATTGGCTTAACGGTGTGAAAAAGATGGATAAAAGCAGAATCCGTATTGGTATTTTGGCATTATGCTGGTCCATTTGGAATGTTTAACAAGGCAAAAGCTACATCTTTTTTGCAGGTTATCTATATGGTGGCGCATTGGATCCAATTATGGGCTCTCCTACTTCTGGAGCATATGCGGCAACCCATGGTTTCTGGATGCACCCGTCTTGTGGAGGTTACTACGGTTTTTTTAGCCAGGCTTCGTGGCGTCATTCTAGTCGACTGACGAATATATTGCCTGGGTTTGAGTTTTGTTCGTATGGTTGGTTTGTGTATCAACCGTAGCTGATACGAGCTTTGTAATGACACTTATCTGTATTCCGAACTATTAATAAAGATGGCTGTGTGCATCGTCCCTTGGATGCAGAGGCCGGGGTAAATCCCCATTTCGAAAAGAAAAAAAATTGGTTCTTCTAAATTGTTTTGAAACGTAGAGCAGAAGAGAAGGCAAAGGCAGATGACTCCGGTACAGAAGCACCGAACAGAACAATCAAGCGAGCACGGAACAAAGGACTAGGCAGATGACTCCAGTACAGTTCACTAGTTTCAAACCTTGTCGCAGCCCTTTTGAGATGGATTAGAGCTGGCTCAAGGTATCGCAGTTCGTTAGTTCCATAGTTTGGACCGGGTTTTGCCTTCTTCGTCTGCTCCATATGGTCTCTTGTAGTAGGTGTAAACGACGAGACGACGGACTAGCTACATTCCGTTTGTCCAAAACCCTGATGGCCTAGCATATGACATCCTGACTGATAACCCCTGAAGAGCAAATGGGCTTTATCTCATTTGGTCGTGTGGACCTACAGGTTGACCGCGCGTTACCAGTATGCAAAATGTGGTTTGTGATGGAACCTTTGACCTACTCGTTCTGATGGAACCTTTTTTTATTAACGGGGGGAACGGCAGTCGTTCTGTCTTTGCATTTATAGGAGGGGGGGAAGACCCAAAACAATTTACATCGAATCGGGGAGTACAAGTGTACACAAACCAAGAAAAACTTGAGAAAATAGCTCAAAGACCACACGGCAATTGCCAGGCTATCTACAGAGATACTCTGGCCCTGGCAAGCTCAAGGAGCTGCAGGTCCGCTCGCACCATGGCAGCCTGATGGAACCTTTGACCAAGGCAATCACAGACGCACCGTACGGTGGCTTTGATTTTGCTCCCTCCATTATATAATATATAAGATGTTTTAGGCTTTGTGAAATTGAATGTATCTATCCATTTTTGAGTGTATAAATTTACTTCAAATTTATAAACCCTGAAGGGGTCTAGATAAATTTAATTACACGCTAAAAGGTGAATACATACGGTTTCGTTTCACAAAAGCTACTTACTTATAATTTGGAACTAAGGGAGTACTACTCTACGGGCAGGAGTAGTGAAACGGAGCAGTGGCGGGTTGGTACTTGTAGAAGAAGCAGTCACTGGTGGTGAATGAATGAGTCAAAAAGCAGAGGAAAACAGAGCAGAGAGCAGCACCGACAGGGTGCAGGACACGCACGCAGGAATGGTTCAGACTCAGACGCAGGAATGTGTAGGACACGCCCGCAGGAATGGTTCAGACGAATCGGAATGTGCAGGACACGCACGCAGGGGTGGTTCGGATGACTCGGAAACTTCTCATCCTGGTCTCTCTCTCTGACCACCCACGCCGGCAGGTGACAACCAGTCAGTCAGTGGGTAGAATTAGCACCTTCCTCTCGATCTCATGCTATCATTCGCCTCGCCAACAGTCAGACATGCGAAAGTACAATAAGTTGGTCCATCGAGCCGAGCGGCGTGGCGAATCCTCCTCCTCTTGCTGCTTGGCTAGGTCCCTCGTGCGCCCATGAGTTTGTTGTGGTCGAATCGCTGACACATTCCTCTTCATTCATTCATTCAGCCTGCTTGGATGTTTCTGCTTAATAACTCGGCGGCGACCTTTCGGTTCAGAACAGCATGCAGGGTAGCAAGCAGAAACAGGCGGCAGACTGGAACGAGTTCGGACCCATTCATAGATCGCTGTATTAGCTATTCATTCCACGTACGAGCGCGAACAACCGCAAATGTCTTTTGCTGGGTGGCGATGCCGACGCCATAGGCGACAGTACGTCGATCACATCTTACCTGATCAAGTACTCAATTTTAAAGGTACACACTAATACACCGACAAATAGACATGCTACCACTGGCTTTTTAATATTGGATTATACCCTGGCAGCCCGGTTAAGTAGTACACTGTAGACACCTTGCATGAAAATGGATCTCCATGGTAATCTTACAAAGTAATCAAATTGTTTTAGTATTAGGTTCTACTGATTATTAAATATGGGCGTATCATAATGCCATAAAATTACTCTTCCCTTCAACACTTTAATTTACAAAGAATTTTGATTATATTGCTTAGCTCAAGAACGAGTTTATTTGTATTCCTGTTATCATTTTCTATGGGTATATCATACTAACACACCTTGCATGAAAATTGTTCTCCATGGTAATCTTATAAAGTAAACATTTTGCATCCGTTAGCGTGACCTCCACAATACCAAACAGCCGAGAAAACAACAAGGAGCGAGAGAACCACCGCCGTTGTCAAGATTATCAACATAGGTTTTCCATCTGCGGCTAGGGACAATATGCTATAGTCACGGGGATCGCCAAAGCTATCAAAAAACAGTAAGTGTTGTAGAACCACAAGTGTTGGCCAGGTAATCAAATTTGCTTCACATACCTAGAAGCAATAGAAGGACTCGGTAAAAGTTCGTACCTTCATATTAGCTTATTGGTTCACAGATTCGATTTATATATATATTTACTCGGCTGTAGACCAAAATTGGTTTGAATTTTTGTGACATGATAAAACACATGTTGTACTTAATGTGGTAATTTTCCTTAAAGAGGAAAACAATTATAATTTTATCTCTCAACTATTAGGTGAGTATAGTATATTCTCTTAATCCCATGTACTTATGATTTGTATATTTTCCTTGGAATGTTCCAAACACGTATTAACCAATGTCAAACCAACATGTATGCCATGGCACTTCAATGTGTAAGCCACATTGCATATCTCCATCAATTACTCCTGTAAATTTATCTTCCTTGAAATAGAAATTTATTTTGGAACACATAATTTGTAGATTATTTTTGCAAAATATTTATGGTAGATATAGAAATTTAGTTCTGAACACATAAGGATGTATGAAGACTTGAGATTCATTTTTTGATACTTCTTATAAAGTACAGACGGTGGCCTCGCATTTGCGAGGGCCCCTGTGCTAGTTCATATAACATCACCTTTTTGCACACAAAAAAAGTCTGCCAGACAACTGATTTCCAATTAGCATAGTATTTATGGTGACGGTAGAGCCATATTAATTCTAATCTCACAATATGAAACTCTTGCACCATAAAGAACAATTAATTAAGAAATATTCCGAGGTTGCTCTCGGATTTGCTACTACAGCACGTACGACTACGTGTTGTGGCAATAATGCAATAGTTTTGAGACGTAGTGTAATTTCTTTGGAAGGAGTACATGTTGTGGCCCTCCCCAGGAGAACAGAAGGCAAAGGCAGGCACGCATTTCCGCCACCAAACTGGCAGGAGCACCGAACAGAGCAATCAAGTGAGCATGGAAGAAAGGACGTTAGGTACAGAGCTTCAGTCCAGTTCATTCGTTCCATAGGTTGGGCGGCACATTTCGTCATGTCTATAACTTGTCGCAGCCCTTTTGAGATGGAACTGAGCTGGCTCAAGGTATCGCAGTTTTGCCTTCTTCGTCTGTTCCATATGGTCTCGTGTAGTTGTCGGAGACGAGACGACGGACTACTTACATTCCGCGTGTCCAAAACGAAATTTGGTGGATCGATCGCTGACCGCTTGGTTTTGTGGATTTTAGCTAAAAAAACGGGTGTAAATTTTACGGACTAATCGAGATCTCGCTAAAACCTGCGCATATTCCGTAACATTTGGATCTGACTGGTATATTAAACGATGAAACAAGCGGGACCTTAAGCGAAAATGGGCTTATCTTATCTCGTCATGTGGACCAGCTAATTAAGCTACGTATCTCGAATTTTAGACCGCGTTACCAGTATATGCAAAATGTGGTTGCCTGGTTCTGATGGAACCTTGACCAAGGCAATCACAGGCGCACGGTGCGGCGGCTTTGTTTCTACTGCTCTGCAGGCAGTAGAAGTGAAACAGAGCACCGGTTGGTTGGGAATGAAGGGGCCAAAAAGCAGGAGAGAGAGAGAGGGTGCAGGAGCAGGACACGCACGCAGGAGTGGTTCAAACTCAGAAACTTCTCATCCTGCTCTCTCTCTCTGACGACCGACGCCGGCAGGTGAGAACCAGTCAGTCAGTGGGTACAATTAGCACCTTGCTCTCCATGCTACGCTATCATTCGCCTCGTCCACAATCAGACATCATGCCAAAACGGGTCTGCTAAGGACATCACTACATTCAAATCTTAGCTCCGATCCGCGTCCCTAACCCACCATCCGGGTCTACTAAGGACATCACTGACAGGTTCCTTAAATCGGATCGATGATATGTGGCCAACGACATTGTTTTTCGTACTAGTGCCTTAGGGCATCACCTATGTTTGTTGCCAAATCAAACCACAAGCTGGGGCCTACTGGGTAGTCTTATGGCAAAATGAGTACTCCACTATGTATGTTACACAAGCATACCTTAAAATGGACTCCACATGTCAGAAAAATAGTCAAAAAGTGAACCTTATAGCCAATAGTAGATAGGGCAGCTCTAAAAGTAGTATTTATATATTCCTTATGGTAGTCCACAAGCTTGTAGGTTACCCACAAGGTTTTGAGCTTGTAGATAGGTTTCACTATGTATGTAGAAATCCATAAGATGTATTTTTTGCTTATAGACATCTTTATAGACAACATAGTGGATGCCCTTACTAGACACCATACATACTCTAGATTTTTCTACCAGTATACCTAGTCATAAAGTAGAAACTTATATCGTGCTATGCTTATAACATGTCAATTATACACGCACAGACATGTACATTAGATTCATGAAAGTGAAGAGTAATAAGGAATACATGTGATTTTGTATTTTTTTTCTATTTCTCATTTGAGAGGATTTCGTTTAAATTCTCTTGTCCGTTCAAATACATTGAAATATTAATGTTACTTTTGTTACTATACATGATTTTGGTATTTGCAAAAAATTGTATCTATGGCCACTAAAAATAAGTAAAAAAATTTAGCATAAACATATATATTTTCAAACTTAGCGAGTTAATAAATCTAAATTGAACTATAGTGATTGAATCATAGGACAATAAATTTGAAAATTTCAATCGATCATAGTAATGTAGTTGGTTGTTATTGCAACTTTAACGAAAATAATCGCCCGGTGAGCCGTTGGTGTCGAGGCCAAAAGAAAGACAATATTGAAGCCATAAGATTTATTCATGGCAATGTCCATTAACTGTATCATGTGTACATTTTTATGGTATACAGAGGAAATTTCATCCCATATATTATCCAAAAGATCATATTGGTTGATGGCCTTTTTTGTTCGCGAGATCAAGATATCGAGATGATGATTTCTATAGGGTGGAATAAATCAAGACAAAATATCCATTCTACCAAGTGCATCGTTACGCTTTTTTTTGTTTGACTAAATATAGGTTATTGAAATTTAGGCATAATGTACAAATAGAATGCAACAAAAAAATAGGAGAAAGAAAATAGTCAAACCAGCCTGAACAATATCGTCCCTCCCAACGAGCCAGAACCAGCATTAATCGTATATGTGTTCTACTTTTGGTCAGAACCAGCTTGTAGAGGAGTGAAACAGAGCACTGGTTGGTTGGTACTGGTACTACCCTGGTCCATATTCGTGTTCTTAACTTTATGCAGATACAGACGCATCTAGTATAAATATTTAATCAGATACGTATGAATCCGGACAAAGTTGTGAAGGACTAGAGGGAGTAGAAGAAGTTAGTTATCGAAGGAGTAAAAAAAAAACAGAGTAGGGAGCAGCACCGACAGGGGTGCAGTACACGCATGCAGGAGCGATTCTGACTCAGAAGAAGGTTCTCATCCTGATCTTTCTCTGACGACCCACACGTACTACACGGCAGGTGAGAACCAGTAAGTCAGTCAGCAGGTACAATTAGCAGCTTGTCATCTTCCTCTCAATCTCATGCTATCATTGGCCTCGTCAACAATCAGACATATGCCAAAGTACAATAAGTTGGTCCATCGATGAGCGGCGTGGCGTGGGGAATCTTCATGCTGCTGCCTGGCTCGCTCGCTCGTGTTGCTTGCGGCCATGAGTTTGTTGTGATTGAACCGGTCACACATTCATTCATTCATTCAGCCTTGGATGTGTCTGCTCAATAACTCGGCGGCGACCTTTCGGTTCCGAACAGCGGGGCTGCGAGCAGGCGGCGGACTGGAATGTTCGTCCCCATTCTAGATCACCACCGTATAGCTATTCAGTCCACAGTACCAAACATGCATACCGTTTTGATTCTTCAGTACCAAACATGCATACCGTTCATCACAGTGTGGCGCCCCTGGAGCTAACCTACATCGTCACGTACAACTAGCAAGCAGCTACTGGTACGTACGTGAACTCCTACGACCTTTTGGTAACTTGCTAAGGCATTTTCCAAAATGACGAATACCTGACGGATACAAGGTACGTACAACGGCGACGGATGCGGCCGGACAGCGAGGAACGAGCTGTATGGCACGTACGTACGATTATTGCAGATTTATACAGATCGAGTGTAAAGTCCTTGATGAGAAAGATGAAGGGAAAGGTCGTTTCTTCGCCTAAAGGGGAGAAAGAATCGATCCCCAACCGCTCACAGGGGCGGACCTAGAACAAAACTGACCTGGTGTCATATTCTATGTTACACAATTATTTCACTTAAATTTGAGAGTGTCACACACTTCGAATGAATGAAACATATCAAAGAAAATAGTTTTTATGGGGTGTCCTTGGACCCCCGTTGGCATAAGGTGGGTACGCCCCTGACCGCTCAGGTATCGCATCCAATCAAATCCTAAAGAGCAAAGCGTAAAGTGGGCGGCCGGCTGGATACTCACATCACGCGCGATACGTAATTGGAAGTGATGTGGTAAGATGCACGGCAAGCCAAGTACAGGAGGACCATGGTAGGGTGGCCAAGTCGGTCTACCTAACATGAGAATGGCGAGAATAGAGGTGGAACAGAAGTCTGATAAACCCCGATGTGACCTTTCTGTCGGAATCATATTTGGGAAGAAGAGAGGCAACCAAATTAGTTCGTAAATTAAAGTTTGATGAGATGTTGATCTTTGAGAGTGATGGAAGGAGTGGCGGCCTGGTTTTGATGTGGAGAAGGGATTGTAAGGTAACGGTGAAAGATATCACAGCAAATTATATTGATGTGGAGATCGATAGTGGAAGTGCATGGAGGCTTACAGGAATTTATGGAGAGCCTAAATGGGAGGGTAAGTATAAATCTTCGGAGTATATTGTAGAGTTGCATTCGTGTATGAGTTTACCATGGATTGTACTGGAAGACTTCAATGAAATTCTTTTTTCTTGGGAAAAGGAGGGGTGGTGTGCATAGGGCCCAAAGGTATATGCAGGCCTTCCAAAACAGTCTGACACAATGCTCGTTGGAAGATCTGGGGTACACCGGAGAATTGTTTACTTGGAGACGTGGACATATCAGAGAGAGGCTTGACAGAGTTGTAGGAAACAGGGACTGGAATAATCTATTCCCCAATGCCTTAGTTATTAACGAAGGTAATACTAAGATGTGATCATCGTCCAGTTACGGTGGATACAGAATTCCTAGCGGGAGTACACCGATCAAATGGGCCGAGAGTTAAGCGGTTTGAGGCTCGTGGTGCAGAATGCTTGGGATGTGGCGAATGCAACTGAATCACTCGAGGAGATAGTGATTTTACAGATGAAATGAACAATGATCTAATGGCACCTTTCCTCGAGGAGATAGTGAGGAAGGCTTTATTCCAAATAGGTGATTTTAAAGCCCCTGGGGTTTGCATGCTATTTTCTATAAAAGATTCTGGCCCATGCTTGGAGAAGATTTGACAAGAGAGGTTCTTGAAGCTATCAATACAAAGACTATACCAAAGGGATGGAATGATACAATGATAGTTTTGATCCCAAAGGTTGATGATCCGGAGAGAATTACCCAGCATAGGCCGATTAGCTTGTGCAATATGGTCTACAAGGTAATTTCTAAAATGCTTGTAAATATATTGACATTAATACTCCCCAACATTATTGGCGAGCAACAGAGCATCCATGCAATAAAGAAGAAAAGTGACAAGAAAGATCTATGTGCAATAAAATTGGATATGCATAAGACATATGCCAGAGTGGAGTGGTGCTTTTTGGTACTACAAGGCACTGGTTGCCGGTTGGTTGGTACGAGTAGAAGCAGTCACTGGTGGTGAAGGGTCAAAAAGCAGAGCAGAGAGCAGCACGCAAGCAGGACATGTTCGGGCTCAGAAGCTTCTCATCCTCGTCTTTCTCTGACAACCCACACGTGCACCGGCAGGTGATAACCAGTCAGTCGGAGTCGGTACAATTAGCACATTTTCTCACTCCTTTCGATCTCATCATATCATTCAACAATCAGATCGCCATGCCAAAGTACAAGTTGGTCCACAGAGCGGCGTGGCGAATCTTCTTCCTGCTGCTATGGCTGCTGCTTGGCTAGCTCACTCCGGTTGCTTGCGCCCATGATTTTGTTGTGATCGGTTCGGTGGCACATTCATTCATTCAGCCTTGGATGTTTATGCTTAATAAGGAAAAAGTCTATTCTAAACCCTGAACTCATTGAGGTTTGTCGGATTGAATCCTGACATTGAAATCCCGGTAGTTTGCACCCTGAAGTATTGAATCCTGATCTAAATTGAACCCCGATCCCGTTGGGCCAAGTTGACCGAAGCCACGTAGGCATTTTTTCTCAAAAAGGTCCCTACATAATTATCTATTTCAAACGCGGGGTCCTTGACTCTCTCTTTGTTCTCTCATATCACAGGCGCGCCGTTCGCATCCTCCACACGACAAAGTAACTCGAATTAATTAAAATTCCGCTTGTCAATATTCAAAAAATTTACTACAAACACATTAATCTGTGATCTGTATATACCGAATTAGATTATTCAGAGAGCAAAAATGGGTTAGTGACAATAAGACTGACGACTTTAATAGGAGATTGGGTCAGTGATCTGTATATACCGAGTTAGATTATCCAGAGAGAAAAACTATGGAGCGGCCCCCACTGAGTAGGAGATTGACGAGATCAATCTGTCAGTATGCAGATGCATATGGAGCAACGACGGAGACAAGTCCACCATATGGAGCAACGACGGAGACGTCCACCATATGGAGCAACGATAGATGCAGAATCGCAGAGGCACCAAATCATCATCAGTCGATACATGTCAAAAAAAAACGCCGGTACTAATTACCTTCGGTTAGCAAGAGAGGAAAGGAGTGATTATCTACAGCGTCTCTGACCAGCGATACCCCCTCCCCTCGCGACGCTCCCCAGGGCGCCGTCGGGGGGACTTCGGCCGCCGCGAGAGCCCCCATCCAGATCCAATCGCCGCCGCTGCCGCCGGACCTCGCCGCGGTGGCGGCGGCCTAGCTGCCGAAGGTGGCTAGGGACGCGCCGGAGGCGAGCCGAGCTGGCTGGGCGGCGGCGAGGTCAAGCGAGGACTGGGCGGCCCTTGGTCAGCGGTTCCTTGTGGTGGCGATCGGTGGAGGAGGTGCGGTGATGGGATTCACCGGAAGACCTAGATCGGTTCTCTAACCTAATTGCCGCTCGATCCGTTCTCCGAAAACCGCCGGCGGGGATCGCTGTCGGATCTAATAAAGGAGGTGGCCTTTGATTTCTTTCGACGAAGACGAAGATTCGCTTGATGTCCGCCTCCTTGATCTGGGTCTCGAGAGCGTGTTCGAAAGGCTCGCGAACACCCATGGGCGTTCATGGTCGGAGATTGCTGGATCGGAAGGTATTGGTCGTCGCACCTTGTTTTTCCGGCCGCTTTGGTTTCAGTGAAGCGTTCTAAGCTCGTTGTTTTTTTCCACCAAGTGCCATGCTTTGAGCCATGGTGATGTCAGATGCGGAGAATGTCAGGAAAGCGAAAATTTGAGGGTAGCGATGGTGATTTTTGTTCTTGTGGCGACGGAGATCTCGCTGCGTGATCTGGGACTCATTTCAGCGACTGTTGGTGCGGGAAGACAACACAGGGAAGTCCCCAGTCTTATCTTGCAGGGTGAAAATCCAAGGTCTGGCCTTAGCTGGTTGTGCCTGGCAATGACCTTGTTGAAGGCATTGTTTTGTGAGTAAGGACTTTCTCCAGGGTGAAAACCTATGACCTTTGGTCGGGCAGCGACGGCTCTTGGGCACTGTTTCCTTCTTGAAGGCGTTGTTATTGGAGTAGAGGACTACTGGTGTTGTTCTGATACTGGTGTTGTTCTGATGGTGTCACTGTTGTTTCTTTGAGGATTAGTTCTCTGTAGCGGGACTTTTCTTTTTTGTATTCTCTTTCTTTTTTCTGAGTTGTGTGCATCTGTAGAGCCGATAGGGCATGCGTTGTTGCAGATGCCGGGTATAATTGGTGTCCTTATGATATTAATATATACTCTTCTCCAAAAAAAAATCTACAGCGTCTTGAGATGCACGAGCTCCAAATCGAAAGCGACTGGTAGTGTGGCACGGGAAGAACTACTGCCGTGTACGTGAGCTCGTTGGGAGTCTGAATCAAACGCCGATGGCTAACAAGGGCAACGACGTATGGCGGTTGTCGTCGAAACAACGACAGCGCACGGGAAGGAGCTGGATTTGCCCGAGGAGGTCGGAGGCGTCGTTTATCGACAAGCGACGGTTGGAGGCACAGAGGATGAGCTCGATTCGATCGATTCCGAGCTCCCTCGGACGCGTTTTCCGAGCTCGGGGAGGCCTGGAACGGCGGCGCTAGTGGCGGCCATGGCGAGACATCGGGCCCATGGCATGGCATGCGGGAGAGGACGGGGATTTGATGGTAGAAGATATTGGGGAATATAAGAGTAAAATATTAGTAGATGTGACATCTGGCCCCACTGTCGGTGAGAGTTACATGTAATCCTGGCTAGGGTGGTTGATTTCCCGGTGTACCAAACGCCTCTAGGGTTCGATTTAGACAGAGATTCGGTAGTTCAGGGTGCAAACGACCGAGATTTGACGTTAGGGTTTAAACGGGCGAACATCTAGGAGTTGAAGGGTTAGAATAGACTTTTCCGCTTAATAATAACTGGGCTACCTTTCGGTTCAGAACAGCAATGTATCAAGCTAGAAGGCGGCGGACTGGAACGTTTGTCCCCATTCTAGATCGCTGTAGTAGCTATCCATTCGCTTGCTCTCTCCGTCAGCAAATAAGTGTATTTCTAGCTTTGTCCTAAATTAAATTTTACTAAGTTTGATAAACTTTTTAGAAAAATATACCAATATTTATGACACTAAATTGAGACCATTATATTTATTTTTAAATCTAGTTTCATAATATATTAATTTGACGTAATATATGTTTTTATAATTTTTTACAAAGTGGGTCAAATTTAATTATGTTTGACTTAGGCAAAAACTAGAAATACACTTTATTTGCGGACGGAGAAAGTACCTACGAAACATACATAACGATTTGATTCTTCTCTCCTCGGAGGCCCATTTGGGGTGCACATGCATGTGCGGCGCCCCTCGAGCTAACCTACATCACGTACAGCTAGTAGGTGCGTGAGCTCCTACGACCTTTTCGTCACTTGTTAAGCATTTTCCAAAATGACGAATACACGTGACGGATACAAGGTGTACGTACGGCGATAGATGCGTTCATTCCTGGATGCGGCCGGACAGCGAGGAACGAGCTGTTTGGCATGTACGATTGCAATTTTATACAGACCGTAAAGTCCTTGAGAAAGAGGAATGGAAAGGTTTCTTCGCCAAAAGGGAGAAGAATCGATCCCAACCGCTCAGGAATCGCGTCGAATCGAATCGTAGTCAGTGAGTCTTAAAGAGCAAAGCGCAAAGTGGGGGCGCCGGCGTTGATCCCTGGAGGAGCCTAGCTAAAAAAAATTGGGCCGTACTACGTATTTTTTTGGGATATTTCTCCAAAATCCTTCGGATCTTTTGTTGACACGTGTTTTCTAAAAATCTCTAAAATTCTGTTTTTCTACAAACATATCCATATTTATTATAAATAACCCTGTTTTTGCTACATGTAACAAAAAACGGTTCGGTTCCGAAAATAGAAAAATAGACTAGACCTCGCTGGAGATTTCACCGGATAAACGACTGTGTAGCAAAAACGTTGTGCTAATGTAGCAAAATCGACCTCACCGGAGACTCGTCGGAGACTTTCGCCGGAGAACTCCCCGGAGACTTCGCCGAAGACCTTGTAGCAAAAATTTTATGCTAATATAGCAAAATCAAAAAACATATATAGCAAAATAATTATGCTAATGTAGCAAAAGTCGACTTCGCCGAACTTGTAGCAAAGAAAATATCACATTGTAGCAGCATCGTTCGCCGCATGTAGCACATCGGAAGCCGTATGTAACAGATTCAATCGCTGCATGTAGCATGACGGCTCGTCACATGTAGCAGTGTCGGTTGTTGTGTATAGCAGCGTCGCTCGCTGTAGGTAGAAGCTCTGGATGCCGTACGTAGCAACGACTGTAGTGAGACTACAGAGATGGACGGTACCATAGGAAACGGTGGAGTAGATTGGCCCCATGGGGAGACGGTACTCGTCGACGGCGCCCGGAGCACGTGCGGCACACACGTGTCCCTGGAGGAGTTGGAAACTAGGGGAGGGCTCACTGGCGGGAGCACCGGGAGATGGTGCGGGGCACGGCGGTGAGAGCCCTCGCGGTCGCGGCCGGCGCGAGTCGGAGGCGGCGGCGCAGGCGTGCTTGTGTGGAGGCCGGCGATGGGAAAACTGCAGGGACGGGTGGCAGCGCGACGGCCGGAGCTGCAGGGCCGGACGGACGACGGCGCGTCGGCAACAGAAGCTACAAGAGAGGTGCGGTGCGGGGACCTACAGACGGTGTGGCGGCAGATGCGTTTTCCAAACGGAAGCAGAGACACGACATTGTGAGGTCAGGGAAGAGACGTGCAGACATGGGCCTCCAAAATACACAACGCAGAGCGATAGCTACCGGGGGGTGTTTCGTTCGATCTCCCGGGTGATTGGTATCCTTTTCCAAAAAAAAATCTGCTTGAAGTACTACGGACTACGGTGTCGTTGATCATTATGAAGGCGACCCAGGAATTCTCCCTGCGAACAAGTTAAGTGTAGGTGCACCAGTAGATAATTAGGAAAACGATACGATTACCTCGGGGATAGTGCGTTGCGATCCCCCGGGTGGCCCCTCACGTGCGAGCGACGTGAACCTTATCTCTTCTTCTTCCTCGTACACATCTCACAGCGCACAACGCCTCCCCGTTCCCGTGGCTCACGTCTCCCGCGCATGGCCGCCTCCTCTCAGAGCCCCGCCTCCCTGGCCGCTATGCCCCCCGCAGCTCGCCGCCGCCTCGAGGCGCCGGTGGGCCTCGCTTGACGCCACCGCCATGGCCGCCGCCTTCCCGCAGACTGCCCCGCCCCGCCGCTGCCCCCGCAGAGTCCTCGCCTCGGTTGGGCCTCGCCGACGCCTTGATCGCCCGCTGCTCGACCTCCGCATCCCACACCAGTGGCCGCCCGTCGTCGTCACCGGAGACAGAGACAGAGCTCTCTGCTCGTCCTATTTTGCGTCCACGCTGCTCCGCCATGGCTAGCCCCGCGGTGACCAAATGAGCTGTTGCCGGCGAAGCAACCATGGGAGGTAGGCGTGGGGGCAAGCGACCCTGCGGAGGTGCTTGCTACATATGAAGAGCGGTTGTGCTACCATAGGTCGAATTTTTTGCTATTTTTTCTTTTCTTGAAGTGATGCGAAAAAATGTCAACAATGTTATAACGGTATAATTTTTTTTTGCTACAACCGTTTCGTGGTTCTGCTACTATAGTAAAAAAGTGTTTGCTACGAGGTCTTCAACAAAATTGTCCGATGAATTCAGTTTGCTACAGTAGCAAAAAACTATAAACACTCCGGCGAAGTCATTTTTTGCTACATATGCTAAACTTTTTTGCTATATCTGTTTCTATTTTTGCTACAATAGTGCAAAGTTTTCGTCGAAATCGGTTTTGCTTCATTTGAACAAACTTTTTGCTGCAAAGTGTCCGGCGAGACCCGGTCTATTTTTGTATTTTCTAGACCGAACGGTTTTTTGCTACATGAAACGGAGCTATATGTTGCAAAAGCGAGACTTTTTACAGCAAAAGCGGGATTTTGACCTTAAAAAAGACACGTGGTTGGCTATGGATCCGAAGGAGTAGATAATTACGAGTGTGCCGGGGGAGTTTGGATGGATACAGTACTAGTCAGTGTGTTGCGTGGGTGCATATGGCGTATCGGTGGTGACATATATAGATCCGACGATCGTGGGAGCAACACGACGACGTACACTGACGACGGAAGATGGATCGATCGAAACGCGCGCGATCTTCCAGTACATCGCATCTGATCGCCGCTTGGACCCGGCCTACTACTACAGACTACAGTTAGCTGGACCGCAGAATATTCTCAAGTGTAGTACGTACTACTTGAGCACGCACGTAGGGGACCAGAAATTTTCTTCCGTCGATGAACCCATCCTTCGGTGCGAGAATGATGACTATGCCGGCCGGCCACGGCGAAAATACATGCATGGGTGGTTCTCAAGCTCAATGGTGCGTAGTACTTCCTCCGTTTCAAAATATAAGATTTTTTAGTTTGTAAAAAAAATGTATCTAGACTTGTTTTAGCGTGTAGATTCACTTCAAAACTTAGTGAATCTAGATATAAAACAAGCCTAGATACATTCGCTTTACAAATCTAAAACATCTTATATTTTGAAACGGATGGAGTACAAGTTAATTATCTCTACGCCCATCGATCTATGTACTACTACAGAATGTATAGAGAGATTTTTTTTTTGGCGAAATTCCACCGCTCCACTAATAATCATCAACCAGAGGGGTACAAGTGTAGTGTACAGTTTATTTTTTTTTAGATACGAAATGCTACTACTTTTTATTTGCGTGATCACAGTGCGTGGAACTACAAAATGTATAGAGAGATGTGTTTTTTCTTTTTTTGCGAAATTTCACCACTCTATTAATAATCGTCAACCAGACGGAGTACAAGTGTAGTGTACAGTTTATTGTTTTTTTAGCGGATTTCTAGTTCTGAGGTGCCTGAAAACTTCTTAAGTCTCAGTCGCCTCTTTCACCATTTAATTTACCTCGTGATTCGTGCTATACATGAGTTGCAACTTGGATGTAACTGAGAATTTAATGAGTTGCAACTAGGTTGTAACTAAGAACTAGTACAAATCTTATGATTTGCAACTAGATTGCAACTGAAAATTAGCACAAAATTAGAATGACATCAGCGACTTAGACATAACTAATTTTCAGACGCCTGAGATCTAGGGCACTCCTTTTTTTTAATAGCAAGTACTAGTACTAGTACTTTTTATTTGCTCGTGATCACAGTGCGTGGAACTAATTAAGATTACTTTACACCAAACACAAACCTTTGGGCATAACGGCTTCATTTAGCAGCAGCAGCAGGTACACTTACCATTATGCAAACCGTTCCCACTCCATTCCGTCGTCTCCAATTATAAGCACACCCACCCCACCCCTCACCCTTCCCCTCCTCCTCTCTTCTTCTACCCCTCGCGTCTCCATCACCCTTCCCACACAAGCAACCGCACTAGCTACCCACACACTCCAGTACACCCACACTCACTGCCATCTCTTTCACACAGCACACACACCCTCTCTCTCTCTCCCAGCAAGCGAGCGACCGCCATGGCGTCCTACAGGCTCCTCGTCATCCTCGTCTTCTCGGCCGTCCTCGTCACCTCCGCAGCCGGCGACAACGGCTACCAGGCCGACTGCCCCTACCCGTGCCTGCTGCCTCCACCAACGCCACCCGCCGCGGCCGACTGCCCGCCGCCGCCCTCCACGCCGTCAGGCTACGGGTACCCTCCCCCGCCGCCGTCCTCTTCCGGTGGCTACACCCCGCCTTCGCCCTCCTCGAGCTACCCGCCGCCCGCCGGGGGCTACATTCCCTACTACCAGCCTCCCGCCGGAGGAGGAGGCGGTGGCGGAGGCGGTGGCATCTACGGGCCGGCGCCGCCCCCGCCCAACCCCATCCTGCCGTGGTACCCCTGGTACTACAGGTCCCCGCCCTCTTCGTCCGCGATCGCGATGCGCGGCTCCGCGTCTGTCCTCCTGGTGGCCGCTGCTGCTGGTTTGGTCGCTGCACTCAACTACTGATCATATGATTCACTAGCTAGCTAGCTGCTGCAGCCTAGCAGTACTCCCGTCTCTTTCTTCCATTGTTAGTTGATTTTTCCATCCATATAAATATTTAAATATATATAATGTCGTCGCGCACCATTAGCAGTAGTAGTATTGGTTGTTATCATTGTTGTACTACGATTATTCTTCATTGCTCACCTTGCTTTTGGGTAGTGGAGAAGCTATATTGCTGCTAGTTCTTCAGACACAGCATAATAGTTAGTGATCGCAAGAATCTTGTGCTTTTCCTCGGTGCCTCTCTCCTTTCAATCTCTGTAATGCACAAATTAATTAATTTATACTTTAGTGCAACTGTCCAAGTAGTTTCTCCGTTTTGGCTTCGGTGTGTGTGTAATTTTCTTTACTGGCTTTCTCTTCAGCATTTTTCGTCAGAAATGTGATTGATGCAATTAGTCGCTTTGAAAAAAAATATATGATCCGTGATCAAGTTACAAACATACGGCGCATCAGCTGCGCCTTGCAGGCAAATAAAGATGTTGGACCAAAATTGCTCCACGTGCCATGACATACTCGATCGAGCTTGCAGCGATAGATTGCGTCAACTTTCTCCATTGTAGGTTTAACTCGAGTTCATGTAGCACGCACACCGCTTAATGTGTGATCACATGCAATTTTTTCAAGTAGTACAATTGACCGTCAACTAGCTAGAAACTAAACAAGAAAACGATGTGATCAGTTGTTGTTGTTGTTGTTGTTGTTGTTGTTGTTGATGGAAACCGGTGTGGACGCGGCAGGAGCAGCCTAGTACAGCCATGACGTGGAAAGGTGGCGCGCGCGTACGCTCTAGCTTGCCCTTTTTGCGATTCCTGTCATAACTCATAAGCAATTTCCCAAAAAGTTCACTCCCTTGTTCAAAAGTATAAGAAAGGAAAAAAGGTTGGGTTTTCCTGTCACGGACGGATTCTATCATCATCGATGATGACCTTGACGTGGCAAAAAGGAGCAACGAACGGACGATGGTGAGGCGGAACGGGGAGAAAGGCTGGCTTTGGAGCCTAGAGAGTGGAAAAACATTATTGGGACCC
This sequence comes from Avena longiglumis, assembly GCA_030063025.1. Classification (NCBI taxonomy): domain Eukaryota; kingdom Viridiplantae; phylum Streptophyta; class Magnoliopsida; order Poales; family Poaceae; genus Avena; species Avena longiglumis. Next base: position 540,573,567 of record CP125973.1, read on the forward strand.
TGTGGCGGCCTGTCACGTCCCTGCCATTATCAGTTCCTTCATCTGTCACTCTCCAAAAAAAAACAAAAAAAAACGAAGTACTCAAAGCAAAGCTGTGAGAAACTTGCTTGCTTGCTTGCTCGGCTGGGTTTGTTCCATTCTCTCGGGTTGTCTTGAGCCACAGGAGAACCAAGTGACGAGCTATGTGTGTGTGTAGATGTATACATGGGCACATGATACATGCCCGGCTGAGCTGCACATGTATGTATTGGCTTCTCCTTTTCTTCGACAACGTAGTCATACATCAAAGTCTGGTTTGGCTAGCTAGCTTTGCATGCAAGACAATCCACCTCGCAGCTAGCTGGATCTGACTCGGAGGAGGAGGAGGAGTAACGTACCTTCAAACCAAGCGACTGCCGAAACTTTCCACCGGCCGACGGAAAGGACCAAAGTGACGATCAGAGACATTTAATCAATTAATTACTCCTTTTTATTTATGTCTCAGAAAAAAAATGTGGCAGACGATATCTTATCAGTGATCAGAGTACGTACATGCTCTTCGAGGTGATGAGGATCGATGAAGAAAATTTGAAAGCACATGCTCCTCTGTCGTCAGAGCGAAGAAAAATTACAAGCTAGCTATAGGACGATAGCTTGCAAAGCCAGCTCCTTTTGTGTTGTTGTTTTGCGAATACCGTAGCTTGCAATAATCCAGCTAGCTAGAGCGTGCATGCGAATGCAGCCATGCATATGCATGGAGGTGCGTGGCCATGCATGCACCGCCGTTTCCGCGAAATTTCGCGCGCCAAAAGCGGCCACCACGCACATAGGCCCGCCGACGACCGGAATAAGGAAACGAATAAAGCGCCTATACGCTGGTCTCATGTCGTCGATCGTTAGGTGCGGTGCGTGCCAAAAGCTACACTGTCCAATTCCGTGAAACGTTACTATTTGTTTTTGTACTCCAAAAATTGGTGCATGCGGCCATGGCATGATCTGATTGATTGATTGGATTCCATATATAGCCACGTATAAATGAAAATCAGAAGGTAGTTTGTATCCACATGCATCTATGGCAACGATTGGGTTCAGCAAAGAGTAAGAGTCGTGAAGCTCAATACCCGTCGAATCAGTCTCAAGACTTAGTCTTTCAAAGGTGTTTATATGGGTAGGATGTATGTGTGTTTATAGCAGAAATTAATTAATGATGAGAATATGTGTTGCCATGAAAAACAAATGCATAGTCGTGACCCTACGGTACAAGTACGAGCGGTGAGTGACCCAGCCACGTTCTGCTCCACCGTAGTACCTGGCCCGCGAATCCGCGAATCTGCGTGTGCGTGCACAGAGAATGATGGGAGGAAGCACCGGCCAGCTGGGCACACGTGTCGAGGAACAAGCTCTGGCCACCAGATCCGAGGGATGTTTCCTCCATACCGAGACTGCTTCCTGGCACGCATCTCGAGGAGGGAAGGCCGCCTTGGACAAGGTGCAATCCAGCTCGCCTGCCATGCAAGGATGCTACTCCCTCCGTTTAGAGCATCTCCACTTGCCCTACCAGGCCGATCCGGACGTCCAATTTCAATCCGGAGCGGCGAAAACTCGGCCCAGTCGCGTACCAAGAACCTGTTTTCGGTCGGATTTGTGTCATTTTGGTTCGACTACCTGCGCCAACCTGTGTTTCCGATGCGTCACGGGAACGCCGGACTCGGCAAAATCGGCGAAAAAAATTAAAACGGCGCGTGGACCCGCCGAGTCAGTGACGGAAGCTGAGTCGTCGTCATTGGAACCACGCGGCGACCGCCGGGCAATAACTGTCCGTCGCGTCGGCCACGCGTCGCCGATTTACGGTGCCACCGTCGCCGCCTCGGCTCCTGCGACGGACCGGCGGTCACTAACTTCCCGCCGTTTCCACTTTTCCCGCCCTCGTCGCTACACCCCTCCCGCCCTCGCCGCTCACCTCGGCCTTTATAAGCCGCACTCCTCGCAGGAGATCATCGCACTCTCTCACATCTCCCTCCACTCACAAGCCCAACTCTGGCGAACCTTCTCTCACCTCTTCCCCTTCTCTCATCATGGGCGAACGCTACCCCGGCGACGGCGCTGCGGCGAAAGTCTTCGGTCGGCGCACCCTCCGGACCTGGGAGGCGCGCTGTTGTACGAGGCCGGGTATATGGCGCTGTCGGACACGCGGATGCCTCCGGGATGGACGCTGAGGGACGACGGCATCCCAATCCCGCCGGGGCCCACGCTATACGAGCTGCCATACGATGTACAAGAGTACATCGCTGGCATGGACACGCGCACGCCGACGTCTCACTCTTCCGGCAGCGCGCCGCTTTGCACGCCGACGGCCGTGAAGCGCGAAGCCGTCTCACCTGCGCGCTTGCCGCCGCGAACACGCGCGTGCGGTATCTTTATCGGCGAGCCACCTGCGCCTACGCCACCAACAGGCCACCTGCGCCTACGCTGCCCCAAGACAGAAGGCTCGGCGCCGTCCGAAGACGCCGCCTTGAAGATGGCGCTGGAGCAGTCGCTGCGCAAAACGGCGTCGCAGACCGCTGCCACGGCCGAGCCTCGCCGGATATCTGGAATGGTCCAGAGGGATCGGAGAAGGCGAGCGGCATCAGCGAGCCGAGGAGCAAGCCGCCGGCGTCGGGCTGCTCGGCGTGAGCGCTACCAGTGGCACCCCGCTTTCACGGACAACGACAACGAGGACGCAGTTCGCCCTACCGCCATGGAGAATACGGCGACCTGCCAGGGCCTCGCGAATCCGCCGAGCGACGACGACGGCGGCGAGGATGACTGCCGAGCCGACCCCGACCCCGACTACACGTCGTTCTACGACAACTTCGGCATGTAGGACGGCGAAGGCACCGGCGGCGGTCTTTTTAAGTTTATTATGTATTAGTTTGGTTTAAATTCGATGTAATCCGCCTATATTCGCCCAACTTAATGAAATTCGCCCATATTTAACGAATTTTAGTCGAACTTGGGAACTCGGCCTGGTTACGCGAGTGGGCGACTGGGCGTACCCAGGTCGAAAACTTGTTCCGTCCGGCCGAAAATCGGTCTGTTTTTCGTCCTGGGTTCGGCCAACGAGTGGAGATGCTCTTAGAAACAAATGTCTTAGGGTTTTTAAAATTCGGATAAATTTATATAGTAAATAATGTTTAGATTTATTTAAATTTTAATAAATTTGAGACATCTATTTTAGAACGGAGGAAGTACTACAACTTGGAACGGACGGACGCGAGTTAATAGCATAAAATCACTATTTTGATAGTAAAATTTACTGATTGATATTTTATTCGTTTGAATTATAGTTCACGCACGGTTAACTAGATTGCCAATTTAATCAACAAAATATAAATAAAATAACACAAAAATTATACCACTAGAAACTCTAGACTATATTTTTTAATGAAATAATTTTTGTGCTATATAACTTATATTTTATTTTATTAGTAAAACTAATAACCTAGCTATACACGTAGAACCTATAATTCCAAACAGAGGGAGTACCACTTTGTAACAAGGATATAAAAATCTACCAGTAAATTTCGAATTTGTCGTAAAAACACCAATTGCCCGCTAAACGCGAATTGGCACCAGTTCTGACAGGTCAGGCCCACTTGAAGAGGTGACATGGCACCGTGGAGACAGGAGGACAGCCAAATTGATGAGGTGGCCTCGGGCCCACCTGTTAGCCCAAAAAACATAATTTCTAAACAATTCTAAAATAAAAATAGCTAAATAGCTAAAAAAATATGATAACCCATATTTTAAAAAAGTGAAATTATCTAATAAAATCTAGAGACGGCTAGCCTCTTCTCCTTCGTCTCTCGCTGCGATAGTGAGAGGAAGGGCCGCCGGCGAGAGGAAGGGCCACTAGCCCAACTCCATCCTACTTGACCATGCCGCATCCATAGGAAGATAAAGCTCTCTGCGGGCCCATGTGAAGGACGACTAGGAGGAGGCGGGGACGGGGCGGGGAGGCGGCCAGGCTCTCAGCCATGCGTGGCGGCGGCACTTGATTCCGGAGCCGCGGAGGTGGTTGATCCCGGAGCCGCAGAGGTGCACTGGGCGGGCGGACGGAGCATGGGCGGAGCGCCGGCGGCGAGGGGAGCAGGGCAACGCGCCGACGGTGGGGTGGGGCGTCCTCCTGACCTCCGGTGAGTGGGCGGAGCAGAGGCGCACCAGGCGGGCGAGCGGAGCATGGGCGGAGCGCCGACGCCAAGGGGAGCATGGCAACGCGCCGGCGGTGGGAGCTGTAGGTGCCACGGGCGGGCGGATGGACGGAACAGGGCGGCGCGCCGACGCACTGGGTGGGCACACGGAATAGGGCGGCGCGCCGACGCATCGGGAGGGCGGAGCAGGGCCGCCGGCGCACCAGGCGGGCGGACGGGGGAGGGCGGTGGGGGCTGCAGATGCCACGGCGGGGGGAGAAAAAATGTTTACCATTTTCTTTTTTAGATATTTGGATTTTTTTATTAGATGATTTATTTTAAGTGGGCTCACATTAGGGACCTAGCCCAACTCCACAAATGATACTATATTTTTTGCCAACTTAGCTCTAATTGATGGTCCTACCTGTCAGTTTTAGTGTCAATATGCCACGTCAGTCTACATGTTGGTCCCATTTGTCAGTATCGCCATCAATTTATGATTAATTCTAGTTTAGACATGAATTGGTGTTTTTTGCGATAAATTTAAAATTTACAGGTAAATTTTTGTATCCTTGTCACAGAGTGATACCAATCAATATATTTTGCTATGTTTTATGCTATTAACTACGAACAAGCCGGGCAGCCAGCTAACTAGTACTACTAGTAACCTGATGCGATGATGGTTGCTACTTTGCTAGTACTAGCTAGAGTTCTCACCTGCATAATAAGCAAACAGCCAACTCCTCCACTAATGATGATCCTCTACTACTAGACCATGTTCTTGCATCAACACCTTAATCCTCGCTCCGGGGACCAATGCAATGGAAGAGGGAGAACAAATGTTGATTTTGAAATTGCATCAACAGATGGGAGTGTATAGACCATAATATATAGCACACACAAAAAATTCCTCCGTCGAAGTGATCCCATCACGTGGTCCAGCAGCATACGATCCTCTGCTTGGATACAGTCTGCTAAAAAGCTGAGCATGCAAGATCCAAGGAAAACTCCAATGACCAATATACGGTCCCTAAAGAAAGTAATGGCATTAATCTCTTGCTTACCGAATGCCCTCAACTGATGAAACAGAATAAAATATACTCGTAATATGAGCAGATGTACCAAAAAAAAACAAAGGTTACACCCACTATCCACCATCTTTGGACCAAACCCACCACCTTGGGACCACCCTCCTTACTCCAGAGAAATCACCTCGCCCCGTCCGCCAGGGTCGTCGCAGGTCACAACAAACGCCAGCGATAGACCGAGAAATAGATCTCGCCAGATCTGAAGAATGGTGAGAAAACCAAGTCCGGTGCGAAGGATCGACCAAAGACACGCTGACATCAACTACGAGGCGTCGCCGGTGAAGGGAATAGAGATGCAGATGATTTATTTGCGGGGCGCTGCCACCATGCCAACAACGCACCACAACAAACGAATCCAAACCCTAACTACTAGACCAAAACGGAGAAAACGAGGTCCCTCTTCCTCCTACTGCCGAGGCGGCACGCGGAGGAAGAGGGAACGATCGTCTTGTCTTGTGGAGATCAGGGAAAAAAATTCCGCCGCCGCCACCTCGTGATGAGAGCCGCGATCAGCTTGGTCTTGCATCGACACCTTACGCCTCCGGGGACCAATGCAATGGAAGAGCGAGAACAAAGATTGGCTTTGAAATTGCATCAACAGATGACAGTCTATAGACCATAATATATAGCATACAAAAAAAAGTATTCCTCCGTCGAAGTTAACCGATCACGTGGTCCAGCAGCATACGATCCTCTGCTTGGATACGGTCTGCTAAAAAGCTGAACATGCAAGATGCAAGGAAACCTCCAATGACATTAATCTCTTGCTTACCGAATGCCCTCAACTGATGAAACAGAATAAAATATACTCGGTATATGAGCAGATGTACCAAAAAAAGATAAATGTTACACCCACTATATATACACTTGACCTCTTTTAGGAAAACAAAGATGCATGCACCATGCATGTCTGGCGTGCCCTTCGGATTCGCAAGAGATGTTTTGTCCATTTTCCTCTGTTCGGACAAGCAGGATAGCTGGACAGCCATACCATATGCACGCTTTGAGAAATCTTCCAATCTGGTTGCCATGCCCGTGCCCTCCTCCCTTTTTTTTGCTATATGCTGCATTATTATCACTAGCTATCGGTTCTGCATGTTGTGGCTACTTCTGTCGTCTTTTCTGCCGTGTCAAAGATTAGGTTGTCATATCTTGCAAATCAAAGTTTTGAACTCAGTGTTCCACATCTGCGCACGGTTATGTGCAGCTCTAATGGAAATTCAGGAGCCGCACGGAACCTACGCTTCGAACTTTAAAAGTACGGGAGAGCCAAACGGGACGAGCCAAAGTAACAGTGGGCCAAAATGGATGGCGTAGGTGGCACTGCACATTTGCTTAACGTCGAGTGGGCCTGTTGGTCATGATCTTGGGCTGCGTAGGGAGTGGTAGACTTTTAAAAAAAAAAACAAGAGGGAGTGGTAGACTTTGAGCATCTCTTCAGCTTTCGCTCCATGGCCTCCTGTGCGGTGATGTAGGTGACGTGCTCCTCGCGGGCGCGCTCTGCGGCCTCCTGCGTGCGGCACTACCCCTCCTTCCGCTCCAGGGTCGACGGCGCCCGCCACCGTGAGCAACGCCCAATGGAGATCTTCGGCCTCGTGCTTCTATGCTGTCCGTGCAGCTCTTGCGGATTGGCGCTCCATATTCTCTAGCGTGCGGCGCTCCTCCTCGTCACTTACAAAATTCCTATGCATCACGCGGTCCTTGTCCGACTCGTCGCTCCACGACACATACTCATCCAGCAAGGACGATGGTGTGTAGGAGTCGAGGAGCTACACAAAGAGGTTGGGTGAGGGTGAACTCCAAGCACGGCGCGAGCTCCCCGCCTCCATGTTGTTGCCCTAATGCTGCAAAGTCAATAGATATAAAGTATTATGTTCTGAAGGACAAAGTCCAGGATCAAACTATAAGTCTCGAGCATTAAGGACGAAGGATATGCTTGCGGATCCGCTAACGAAAGGCTTACCACCCAATGTGTTCATAGCCGGCATGAGATTAATGGAAAGTCTATGATTCCTGAACTATCGAGGCCAAAAGTAACATAATTTGTTTCAAAATAGAAGAGTATGTAGTGGTTGTATGATTTTATCGACAATTGAGCTGAGACGATAAAACATGCTCTATGTACCGATCCGTGATGAAACGGGTAAAGTATAAAGTTAAAAGTGAAGTTGAGATCAAGGGGGAGAATGTTAGATTGATCTCTACCACCGAGTCTAACGACTCGAGCGGGATCCCTATCCGCGCCCTGATCGGGGGCGCCCAACCGCATGGGTTGGTGGGCCCCTGTCGCCAGCGCTATATAAAGGAGGTGGGGGCCGGTAGCATGCCTCACGAGGTTAGCCGTGCCCAAGCCGCCCCACCTACAAGCTAATCTGATCTAGGCTAAGTGTTGCGCCGACGGGAAGCACCACCGCCGCCACCCTCACCACACACTTGCTCCGCTCCCTTTTCCCATGGCTACTGACACCAGCACCACCTCCGATATCCCCTCCGGCTCGTGCTCGTCGAGCCAAGGCGCAGGTAGCACCTTCTCTCTCTCTCTCTCTCTCTGATCTACTAGATCCAACCCTATAGCATCTACCGAGCTTGGTCTAGCACTAACAATGGTATCAGAGCTCTTTAGTCGCTATCTTTTTCGATAGAAAGAAACCACAGACAACAAAGGAACCCTAGATCCCTAGATCTAAAGTGCACCTGCCCATCTGGCCACGTCGTTCCTCTCTATCTCGACGCGCATCGGCAAGCCGAGGCGTCGGAAGAAGAACATACCCCCTTCGGGGGGCAAAGAAAATCAAAGCAAAAAACCCAAAGAAAATAAATCCCTAGTTTCTCTCCAAATCCCGCGTACACAAACCCCAAATCCCCACAAGAAAAGGCCTGTTTTTTTTCCCAAATCAAAACAGAGAAAAGGTAAAGCAGCCCCTTCCTGGGGTAAAGGGCACCGCGTCCAGACCCTTTCGACGGCGGAGCGCTCACCCACAAGGGGAACGCATACGCTGACGAAGGGAACGGTGACGGCGCCAACACCTCTGCGTCACCGCGTCGAGCGGGTGCTCCGGGTTTCTCCACACCGACAGGACCATCGAGGTAGGGCGAGGTGGATGGGACAGAGATGGAGAAGGGAAGGGGCTCACGTCAGGGTGAGAGGGGGAGGGGCTCGCCGTCGGCGCCATCGCCGAGCGGGGTAGCCCCTCGCCTCTCTCGCCAAGAGCCCCACCAGAGAGAGGAGTGGGGAGGGCTCGCGGGACGGGAGGGTGGAAATGAGGGTTAGGGTTTCAGGAGAGGGCCTCTAGCCGGTTTTGTTCTGGCGAAAGCAACGCTCGGCCGTTGGATTTAGGTCGGGATGCATCCGGCGGTCGCGATTTGGCGACGCAGAGCGGCTGGCTGCGGGCAGACGCGGCGGCTGGTAATGACACGGCCCAACAAGGGCGCTGGTGGCGGTTTTATACTTGGCATGCACCTTGTGGGCTGCTTACAGAATAGGCCCAATAGGGCATAATAGAGTAGTTTTTCTGTTTTATTTTTAAAGAAGCTGTTTTTGTTGTTTTTGTTCAGTTTTTTGAGCAATTTTTTGCATAGTTTTTCTACTCAATTTTATTCCAATAAAATTTGATTAGAGAATTCAAAAAGTTACAGAATTTTTCTGTAAAGTCCTAATAGTTGATTAATTGTGTTTATTTTTTCCGCTACAAATAGTTGATAGAAATTGCTTGAATGCAATAAAGTGAAAATTAAAATTATTTAAAGATGTGATAAAGTGATTTAAAGTTGATTATGATTCTGGTATTATATGACCAACGTTATTAATAGCATAATCATGATTTGTTTTATTATGTATTAAAGGTGCTTCTATCTCTATTTTTGCCCAACGGTGATATAACTTTAATGACACAAAAATTTGCATGCTTAATTTATATCAAAGTTGGATTAATGCATACAGTTGTTTTTTGTTATCTCACATCTTTTATGGTTTTCAGGAGGTCTCAACCTCATGAGTTGCCTCAAGGAAATTCTGATGCTCACGGGGGACAACTACACTGAGTGGAGGAAGAAAGTAGATCTGGCATTTGTCTATGCCAAGGTTGACTGTGTTGTGAAAACCAAACAGCTAGTCAAGCCAAAGGACCTAGTAAGAGATGATGCTAAGGATAATGCTGCTTGGAAAAAAGAAAAAAGGAGCATGCTCCAGTGGAGGTGGCATACTCAATTGATAACCAAAAGTGGGTCAATGCCAACAAAAAGTGTTTGGCCTTTGTAAAGAATACGATTGAGAACGCTATTATGGGATCAATCGAATAGTGTGCCTCTCTTGGGGAGTATCTAGCAAAGATAAAGAGTCAGTTTACTGGCTCTTTAAAGATGTATGCCACCCATCTGCTCAAACAGCTGGTCACCGAAAAGTATACTGGAGGGTCACATTGTAGAGGTTTGTAGCATGGAAAACAAAAAAATTCTACCGCATGCACACAAACAAGCCAAGATCTATCTACTAGATTATAGCAACGAGTCGATTGGAGTACTCACCCTTGAAGATTCCAAAGCGGTTAACAAGAGCAGATTCTCGTGGGTGATGTAATCGTACACTTGTCAATCTCAAGATCACGTAGACGATCCTTCCGGCAGATTCCGGCGGCTCATGATCACATCGTTCGATTACGATTAAGACCTTCCTCTCCCTTGTTCCAAGACGTGGAGGTTGTAGTTCTCAAGGCTCCGCAAAGATGACGGCAGTGTCGGAAATAGAGGGGAAATCCTGCAGGGCTTCGCCTAAGCCGAAGCAGGTTATGGTAGATCTAGGGTTTCCGGCGATCTAGGTTTTAGAGGGCCGGAGATGAGGAGGAGTGACCGAATGACGTGAGCCACCGCGGCGACGGGCCGGGGTGGCGGCGGCTGGTGCGGGAGGGTTGGTTGTGTGTCCTTGGGGCACCCCCTCCCCTCTATTTATGAGAGGGAGGGCAGCTTGGGAGAGGGGAGTTTGAATCCTTCCCTAACTCCCTCTCCTTGTTGGCTTGTGGTGGTGGGAAAGAAGGATTCTTTCCTCCCTCCACCAGGACACATTGTCCCAGTTTGACTTTTCAAACTTGCCTTTTGACTTTTAATTTGGAGCTTGATTTCTTTCTTGCTAATTCCAACCAAGTGACCTAGGACACGATCCAATCATTCCACTTATCCATGACACATTCATGTTCCCTTCCCCTTCCAGTCCGGTGAACCTTCTAGACCCTTCTAGAACCTCTCCGATGAAATCATCGGAATCATTCCCGAACTTCGGAATTGGACTTTCCTCATATGAATCTTATTCTCCGGACCATTCCGGATCTCCTCGTGATATCCCGGATCTTCGAGACTCCGAACAACATTTGGTCTCCCTACTTACATTCCATATCTACTAAACAACATCGAATCCTTAAGTGTGTCTCCCTATAGTTCATGAATTACACGTACATGACCGAGACACTTCTCCGATCAATAACCAATAGAGGAATCTGGAAATTCATATGGCTCCCACATATTTCTACGATTACTTTGCGATTGAATGAACCACTTACATACGATACCAATTTCCCTTTGTCTCGCGATATTTTACTTATCCGAGGTTTGATCGTCAGTATCTTTTCATACCTAGTTCAACCTCGTTACTGATAAGTACTCTTTTTTCGTTCCTGTGATATGTGATCCCTTGTGAGCTAGTCACATGCTTGCAAGCTAATTGGATGACATTCCACCGAGAGGGACCAGAGTATATATATTTGTCATATGGATGGACAAATCCCACTCTTGATCCATGTGCCTCAACACATACTTTCCGAACACTCAATGCCACCTTTATAGCCACCCAGTTACGGTGTAGTGCTTGATGTCATCAAAGCATCCATCCGGTGATGGTGATTAGCATGATCTCATGGTCGAAGTATTTAGCTTACTGTGTATTTGAAAGCTTATAGCAACTGAACTATATTAAATGACTTGATCTTTATGCTATACATAACTATAGGAGTATCTCCATCACACCATTATCCTAATGATATGATCTTGTTGTTAATAACATCTCAATGTTCATGATAAGGAAACCATGATCATATATTAACCAACAAGCTAGTTTAACAAGAGGCTTTACTAGGGACTCTTTTATGTTTACAAATCACACAAGTATTAATGTTTCTGGTTAATAAAATTATAGCATGGTATGTAAACATTTATCATAAGCATGAAGATATGATAATAACCTCTTTATTATTGCCTCTTGGGCATATCTCCAACACACATGGCATCAGGGAGAACATATTGAGGATGAGCAACATGGCTGCTAAATTAAAGCCCATGGATGCTGACCTCGAGCTCAAGCCTGCTCTACTGGTGCACCTTGTCATGGCTTCCCTTCCCCAACAGTTCGAGAACTTTGTGATCAACTACAACATGTCTCCTGAAAAATGGGACATTGGAAAGACCATTGGGATGTGTTCTCAAGAGGAAGAAAGGCTCAAGTCCATTCATGGTGGTTCTCTGAACTGCGTGAAGGACAACAGGAAGTGAACCTTCAACAACAGCAACCATGGTGGTTCCCCTTCCAAGCCACATGGCAAAGGCCCCCAACAGCAACCATGATTGATATAAATACTCTTTGTGATTTCATACATAAAGTATCAATCTATACTTGAATCTTTGTTTCACTTACCAAGCGTCGATACACTTGAATTTTGATTTAATCCTTTTCTGTGTGGCAAGAAACTTTCTTGTCATTTCCATATTGAACTCACATATCCCATTTATGTATATTTGGCACAACCATATTAGCGTCTCAATCTATCTATATAGATATTGATGCTAAATATTCGGGTTTTGCCTAAGTCTTTCATCGAGATGAAATTCTTAACATGTGTTAATAAAAGATACATCATTTCTAATCAACAATATGTCTTCCACATAATGTATTAGAAATATGTCTTAGCGCTCCCACTTAATTTCTTGGAAATGCAAGCATCTTCATCGTCTCTGATGAATGTAAACTCTTTTAACAGTTTCATCATGGTGAAGATTACAACTCCGCGATGCTCACTTTAACCACTGTAGATTGCATATGCTTTTAACATCCTTTGAATTAACAAAACCCTATGGACCGTGTTATGCACACGTCCTAGGTAACAATTCTATCAGATGAACTTGTTTTGTTTATTCAACTACCACATAACAAAATTATATGTAGTGGTTGCTACATTAATCCGTCTAGACTAATCATCGCTATGAAAGATCAAATCTTGTCATAGTCAACCTTTTAACATTGTTGTGAACTCTTTCTCAATATGTCGACTATTTCATAGATGTGAAACATCCATGTCTATTTCTTTATAGATCCAAACACGACTGTAAGGTTTTACACCTTTCTAGAGGGTCTTTAAAGTTCAAAGCTTGATTTCTCGTGTATGGAACTATTACGGATTTTATGGCTCCAAGCCATTTGATGGAGTCATGGCCCATCATCGCTTCTTTGCATGTAGTCGGTTCATTATTGTCAAATAATGATTCAACCCTCAAATCTTGGTATTTCATTGTTTATCCGACCTACTTGGTTCAATAGGAACTTAGACTTTCGTGACCACAACCTTTGAGGCATGTGAGCCATGAGCATTTTTGCTACCTTCGGAACACTTTTCGGCGCTGCGCAACTTTGCACATATAGCTAAGGTTCTTTTAACCTTATCAAAGTTCTATTGTCCTCCCACTTAACTTTTCACAGAAAATTCCTTTCTCAAAGAAACTTGACGTTCTAAGCAACAAATATTTTTGTCTTTGGTGTTATGGAGGAATACTCAACGATTATTTGAAATAACATACAAAGATATGTTCATTCGATTTTGGTTGCAAACATATTTATTATGCATAGCATACCAATGTTTTAAGAAAGGACAACTTGGGTTTTATCCCAAACCATAACTTTATATGGTGTCATTTCAACGGATTATGATGGAGCTCTTTTCAGTGGAAAAATGGTAGTCTCTAAAGCTTTAATCTTTAAAATTATGGCAGTTTTATAAATTACACCTTTGATCTTACCATGTCAAACAAGGTTTCATTACATATATCGAACGCTCCATACTCTTATGGTGTTTCCGGAAATGCAAATCCACGGAACGATTCCTCAAATATAAGGTATTATGCTAAACTTGTAACTCAAATATCTTTCTTTATGATCCTATCATAAATTCTTTATTTTCTTGTAATATTGATTTTGCACTTCATCTTGAAAGTTTTTGAACTTTTCAAATGTTTCACACTTCATCCTCATTAAGTAAATATTTATATATTCACTCAAATTTTCAGAGAAAGCATATGAAGTTGAAATGCATCGCTCTCGACTACACGTAATGGACTTCATACATCAAATATGTACAAATTCCAATAATCTAGTCATTCGATCCCTTTTAGTCTATGAACGAAGTTTTAATTATCTCTAGGAAAGTTTCACAAGCGTCATTTGATCAAAAATCAAAAGACTCAAAAATTCCATCCACATGGAGTTTCTTCATGTTTTCTTTCCAATATAATTTAAACAACGATGTCACTTCCTAAGTGATCTTTCAATCAATGTGTCTTTCGACATTTTTAGCACTAGTTTTATCGATGTGATTTCTCCAACGAGATTTGTAAATCAGCCATCTTTTATGGATTATGGAAATTATTTGAACAACCCTTTTGTTGTCATAATACCTGATAAAACAAATCTTGAAGGCAAGCTTTGATTTCAACGAGCAACACAATAACCCTTTATTTGTTCTCGATGAACATCATCACATATTCTTTTGTTGGTTACTTAGGCCATTGTAGTTCATGAATTGTTTTGTTTCGTATGACGATTCACACCAACAAATTCAGTATCTAATACTTAAGAACCACATTATTTAACAAGCAAAGAATACAGCCATAACACATATATCCTCTATATACCTAAGCTGAACAATTCTGGTCTTTTCTTTTCTGCCATATATTTATGAGATTCTCTTTTAGTATTTCCTTTTCTGTTTGAAAGAATCTACCAACATCAATGGTGGAGTCATACACATGACACATAGTCTAAAGCATGTATAGTTAAATACCAATGTCTTTGGACTTGCACTTTGAAGTAGATCACCATCATCAAATGTTTGGTGTTCTTTTAAATTCCATTCTTTAGTAATCTCTTGGTGTAGAAAACATTTTACCTACATCAAATATTCATCCTTATCATCGAATTATTCATGATCAAGATACTTTAGCTTATAACGGTGAATCGCGAGTATAATGTTGTTCTCCAAAACCTTTTGGAGGATTAGGACGAACAGTGTCTCCAACATTTTGAAAATTTCCATCAAATATGAGAACATAAACTTTGCCATATTATACTCTATCATGTTATAATCAAAAACATTGTTTTAGATATCACAATATCTTCCACATATGATGTTCCTAGATAACCTTGATATTAAAACAATATTTTGAATATCATGAATCATGGAGATAAACATGATAATTATATACTAACACTGGAATTGTTACTCTTGATTTAATACCAATTATTAAACTTCACGGAGTAACTGGAACTTACTGAAAGTTTGCAATAAGACTTTTAAACTTTAGATTAACACTTCAAAACAATACGATACCAGTTCGTAAAGTAATTAACCATAATTCTATAGTTCTATTATCTCAATTATAACTAAGAGCAAGGTGGTAAACGGATGCCAATGACTACAACAACTATGCAAATTCACTTTGATTTAATTTATGATAAATAGTGTTCAACTTTTAATCATATTTCTGTTGAACTCCCATTAAAACAATATCCCTCACATTGTTTTAGTGATCACACGAACCAAATTCACTACACCAAGTCCGATCATCACGTGACATGATATAGTTTCAAAAGCGAACAATCATCATGTTCATCATATCATCTATATGACTCATGCTTTGCCTTTCGGTATTCCGTGTTCCGAGACCATATCTGTACATGCTAGGCTCGTCAAGATCAAACCTTATCTTCCGCATGAGCAAATCTAGCTTGCTCCCATTGTATACACTCGCAGAATCTAACACACCCGATCATCACGTGGGGCTTCGAAACAACGAGCTTTGGCAACGGTGCCTACTAAGGACAAACACTCTATAACTTGATATTTTGTAAGAGGGATCATCTTATAATGCTACCGTCGCGAACTAATCAATACAAGATGCATAAAAGGATTAACATCACATGCAATTCAAAATATGTGATATGATATGGCATTTATTCTTGTGCTTCCGATCTCCATCTTCAAGTATGAACATGATCTCCATCATCACCGGCGTGGCGTCAAGGTCAATGGCGCCGCTCCATGGTTGTTGTCCACCAACATCAACTATTACAACTACTTTGAATAATAGACACGTAGGTCTAGACGAAATTAAAAGACAACCATATGGCTCCTGTCGGTTGCCGACTTACAATAAGGAACATTGCATACATCATATATAATCACAATAATTGTCATATCACATCATAGCACACCCCTGCAAAACAAAGTTAGACGCCTCTAATTTTCTTTGCATGGTTTACGTGGTTTGGGGCTTCCATCAAGTATCGTTCTAACTTACGAACAAGAACCACAACATTGATACTAGTATTGTCAATCACCCGTTGTAAATTGAATCTTCACTATGTTGGGAGAAACAGGCACTCGCAAAGCCACTTATGCAATACAAGTTGCATGTCAAGCGTGGAGCAAGTCTCATGAACGATGTCATGTAAGATTAGACCGGGCCACTTCATACCACCATCCCGCAAGATGCAAAGTACACAAGAAGCAATCGGCAACAAAAGCATCAATGCCCACAATGACCATTGTGTTCTACTCGTGCAACAGATCTACATATAGACACGGCTCTGATACCACTGTAGGGTTCATAGCATGGAAAACAAAATATTTCTACCGCATGCACACAAACAAGCCAAGATCTATCTACTAGATTGTAACAACAAGTCGATTAGAGTACTCACCATCGAAGATTCCAAAGCGGTTAACGAGAGAAAATTCTCGTGGGTGATGTAGTCGTACACTTGCCGATCTCAAGATCACGTAGACGATCCTTCCGGCGCTGCGTTCCGGCAGCGCTTTCGTAGTCGATCACACGTTCGGTACTCGATGAAGACCTTCCTCTCCCTTGTTCCAGCAGGCAACGGAGGTTGTAGTTCTCCCCTCGCGATTCCGACAGCACGACGTCGTGGTGTCGGAAGTAGAGGGAAAATCCTGCAGGGCTGGGGATGGCAGGGATTGGATGAGTTCTATCATGTAATCGAATAAGATCTGTTAGGGCATAGTGCCTAGTATCTCTATTCATGCTATTAGACTTTGTTGCAACTTGTTGTGCTTAATGCTTGTCACTAGGGCCCGAGTGCCATGATCTGAGATCTGAACTTATTATTGAATAATTTTGATAGTATTGTTTGTGATCTTATCTGCAAGTTGTGTACACATATCATTGTCCGGATCCAAAGGCCCCAAAGTGACAATAATTGGGACAACCGGAGGGAATGGATGTGGTGTGAGGATCACATGTGTTCATGGAGTGTTAATGCTTTGCTCTGGTGCTCTATTAAAAGGAGCACCTTAATTGCCAATAGTTCCCTAGAAGCCCCGCTGCCACGGGCTGGCTAGACAGAAGATGTTGTGCAAGTTCTCATTGCGAGCACGTATGAATATATTTGGAGCACTTGCCTAGGATTGTTTAGTACTTGGATTCTTGTTATTATTTATCTGCAATGCCCTAGATCGTGAAGTTACATGTTTAGACTCGTCCATGCAACGCCCGTCCATCCATCCCTATGTCTACCGCACTCGAATCCTACTGCTACCGTTACTGTTACTATTGCTCCTGTTTCACTGTTGTTGATGATGTTGCTGTTGCTTTGCTGTTGCTACTACAAACTGTTGCTACTGATAAAATTTTGTGAGCAAGAACTATTTTCAGGTGCAGCTGAACTGATAACTCAGTTGTTAAGGCTTGCAAGTATTCTTTGGCTCTCCTTGTGTCGAATCAATAAATTGGGTAATACTACCCGCGAATACTATTGCGATCCCCTATACTTGTGGGTCATCAGATACCAACTGATATATCTTTGCAAATGACGGATAAGTCAACTATTATTCCTGTTGGTATATGTGAGGATGTTACTATTCAAGTTGCTCATAATTGCATGGTTTTAACTGATTTTTTTGTGTTTGAAATGTCTAAAGATGATAATATGTCTATTATTCTTGGGAGACCTTTTCTTAATACTGCAGGTGCTGTCATCAATTGCAATCAAGGAAAAGTAACATTCAATATTAATGACAAAGAGCACACTATTTATTTCCCTAAGAAGGTTGTTAAGAGCTATTTCCTGAATTCCATTGAAAATATTGAGAGCATCAAGGTTGGAGAAATATATTGTCCCATTCCACAAGAAAATTTTGAAACTATTATGATTGGGACCATTGTTGTCAAGTATGAGGTAACATAATCACCTTGTGGAATGAAAAGTTTTGTTTCATATAAGATTGTTTTGGTAACAAGAATTGATCAACCTTGTTAACAAAAGGATTTTAATGAACAAAATAATGTTTTCATTGTGGTTATACTTGTTTTCTTTTGCTTTTCTCCTTCCTAGTCTTTGTTGTAGCTTTAGTTTTGCTAGTTGTTAGCTTGTTTGAGTTTCTTAGAGCTCCTGTAGTTTGGCTTTTGGTTTGCCTTTTCTTCTTCTCAAAAAATTGTTTCTGCGAGAAAATCAATTTTCATACCCTGAAAATTGGCCACAAATAAAGTTTCCCAAAAATTCCCAAAAAATTCAAAATAAATTTTTCCTCGAAAAAAGGGGCAGAGAGGCACCTGAAGTGACCCAGGGGGCTACCCCAGGCCACCACACCCATGGTAGGCATGGCCTACCAGGGGGTGGCGCCTAGGGGGGTTTGGCCCACCTGGGCCCCTATAGGCTGCCTCCTTAAAGCCACCTTCTTTCTCTCTCCCGAAAGACACCGGGAAACTTTCTCAAGCTCGAGTTCTTGCTGTTCTTGCTCGTGATTTTCGATATCCTTGTTCAGCCCATCTCAAGTGCTGATTTTTGGAGGGTTTGCTCCTTGGTATGTGCCTCCTCCACTTGTCCAATTAGATTTGTGATTGGTAGATTGTATCTTGAGTATTTTGCTACTATAGGTGACAGGTTGTTTAAGCTTACATGCTTGTTCTATGCTTAGAAACTTTGTTTTGATGCATGTGTAGGCCTCTAGCAAGTTCCTATAGTAGTTGCTCATCATTTATCAACTTAGAAATCACTTGGTTTGATGGTTGTCTAAAAATTTCAGCAAGGAAGCTGAGTGCCTATCCACCGAATCAATATGACTTGATGGTGCATGAGCCAATGAAGGTTCGTCGTGAGGAGGCAGTTTTTCCTTCCATATATCCATGCCATGAATTTATGATAACTGCGGGGATCCTCCAAGACTTCTAAACTATGGTTACAAATGCAGGGTTATAACACTTTGTTGAAGGTGAACCATTACTATATGTTAAGCTAACCATGGCTTTTGTGCATGACTTCCGGTTCACATGGTCTACTTCTAATCCCATGGTTCATTACAAAATATATAATATACCCGTCGACCTGCCTTTTGCTGATTTCTGTGTAGCAATTGGAGTACCTCAATGGGGATCTTGTGAGAAGATCAAGGAGAGGCCCAAGTCACTTGTGGATTTATATGCTGATATTTGCCAAGGTTTCGACTTCTCAAAGGGAAGTGGTAAAATTCGGAACATCCGGCTCCCAGCTATTAGATACTTTGCCTATTTCATTACCAAGTGTGTTCTTGCTAGAAAGATTGCTAGAAAGTTATCTTCTTTTGATCTAGCTTTTATCGCAGCTGCTCTGAATAGGAATAGATCTTATAGCCTGGGTGTGCTGATAGCTCACCGTCTCACCACCGACCGCGAGAAGGGTGGAATTTGTGGAGGTCTCATCTTCTAGGTTGCTAGCTTTCCATGGTTTAGAGCCTCATTATTTAGATTTTCAGTTCCCCATAGAGAGGCTTGATATTGAATCCATGATTCAGCATGGTTTTGTTTCCTTGGGGGCTAATGTGAGAAGTTTACCATATGAATTATCTTTTGCCCAGCAAGGTCGGAGAAAGGGTAGGACTGAGAAAATAGTTTATTTTCCTGCACCTTCTTTGTTTAACTTTGATAACAGGAAAGGATGGTCGCTTACGGAGGAGGAAGTTGACACTTATGTGGGGGAACTCTCCCAGCAAGAGGGGAATGTTGAAGTGGATGCCGAAGACAATTCGGTTCAGCCCTCTAACTTGGGAGAGTCTTCATACCGGCAGTTCTCATTTGATTCGGGCGCGTCTTCTTCTTCATCGTAGGTGCCTGACTATGATCATTCCTATGATGACCCAACAGCATGGGGATACTATCCGCGCTATTGAGCCCCACTTAGGCCAAAAGCCTAAGCTTGGGGGGAGGTATACCGACATCACACTCATATATATTATGTTCGGTCGGTTCTTTGTACATCCATTGTTTCGCTTTCTTTTTGGTTCTTGTTGCTTCTTTCTCAAAAACACAAAAATACAAAAAATATTTTGTTGTTTCTCTTGCTTTGTTTCTTTGCTTTGGTTTGCCTTAAAAGAAAAATCCAAAAATATTTTGCTTTGTTTGGTTTGCTTTGTTTTTGTTTGATTTTTTCTTTGTTGGCTTGTTTCTAAAAATTTCGAAAACACTAAAAATATTTGTTGGTCTTCTTTGGTTTTGTGAGTTCTTTGCAGGGTTCATCCGTCCACAGTGGATTTTGGTTTCATGTTATTATTCAAGTCACACAAGTGAAGGGCAATAATGAATATTAAGACAACTTGAGGTGTGTTAAGAGGCTGGTAATGAACTCTATTTGTTTCATTTTTATACATATACTCATCATTGTGAGCATGTTTAGCCTGTTTGTGTAAGGTGTATGTCATTATGGATGCTTAGTAGTTCTTGCTTGTCTATGATTATCTCCAGCTTGCTAATAGTTTGTAGCATGTCATATGAATGTTTGCTTGCATTCTTTTATTCATACTTTGGTATGACATTGTGTTATCCTCCTTTGACTGTTCATATAAATCGACTTGGCACATGCTCACGCATGCATATGACTAATCAATAGTCAGTAAGCCTCGATGATTTATTTTTCCTCAGAGTTCTTGTATCACTTTCATGCCATAATTAGTCCCATTTTGTTGCAAGCATGATTATGACATCTATTTCTCTCTCGTTTGTCGCTCTCTCTCTATTGCTAGCCTTCACTTGCACTGAGTATGTGATCTACCTATGCTTCCAACTCTCAAAACCAATATTGCCAGTTGTGTCCACCTTACCTACCTATTATCATCATTTGCTACTTCAGCGCATATTATACATGCCGTGTTTTCTTTCAAAATAAAATGTTTGTCTATTTTGAGAAAGTTAGTTAGTAAAGCTCTCACTAACTTGATGGCACACTTTATTCCTTGCGCTTAATAATTCTGAACCATTGTGACTAGTCCATGAAAGTTATATTCTCGCTAATTATATGCTGGGAGTCAGCAGAACCGTGCTGTCAGGGGGAACACTTTCAACAGCTTTTGGATATCCTATCCAGTTGATACTTTGCTCTTTTGTTTACGGATGTCGACGATGTGAAATAAAAGGGCAGTTTATGAGTTCATGGAGTTTATACATTGTGTTAGAGAAACGCCTAGGCCGCTAGACTAATCCAAGCCTAATCATGGTGGAAACTTGAAGCATCACCATAATGAGCATCTATGAAGCGTCCTGAATAAAAAGCTATGCATATGGTAAATAAAAAGATTGCTGAGATGCTCATTGTCTGCTTGCCTTGTCATTTTGGTTATGGGAAAGCTCCTATACCATGTGCAAGGGGTACTCCGTTGGCGGTTCTCGATGATATGCATGTATTTACAATGACAAGAACTTTCAGGTGACCAAAGTTGAGTAGCATGCGGGGCGGCCTCGTACTCAAGGGACATGGGATTTCTAGTTTATGGTCTGTCAAGCATATAATTCAGAGTGGACCGCACTTTCACCTTAACCACATGAAGATGCCTATGATAGGGGCAATGAGAGCTCAAAGCTAATGAGTACCTTCCTTTCAGCATTGGGAAACCTTTCAAAACCATTTTCACAACCTTGTTGAGTCACCACTTATTCTATTAGCACCTTCTTGAGAGCATAGTTGTCATTCTTGTGTTTGTTCCAAAACTTGGTTAATTATGTCATGACTTTGATGCTTGTATCTCTAATATCTTTACTTCTAGTCTTCATGTGAACTTCAGAGGTGCCTTGGCATTTATATTGTACTCTTCAAACAAAGGCAAGTGAGATACCACTCTATCATACCTTATTATGAGCATTGCAATGTTGCTGATGTTTATGTTTCATGCTACTTATTATTATTGAGTTGGTTTCTCCTCATAGCTTGCAATGACTATTGAGTAGACCTAGTTGCATACTCCTTATTATGAATTGTCTAAGCATCTACTCTTGTGCTGAGAATATATATACATCATATAAAGCAAAGTGTTCGTGAAAGTTCTTTTATCGCACTCAGTTTTCAACTGAATTGCTTGAGGACAAGCAATAAGCTAAGCTTGGGGGAGTTGATACGTTCAAAACGTATCTACTTTCTCGAACACTTTGCTATTGTTTCTCTTCTAAACTTGTGTGATTTGGATACAACTAACACAGACTGACACTGTTTTCAGCAGAATTACCTTGGTGTCTTGTTTTTATGCAGAAAATGAACTATCAGGAAAAATCCCGGAAAATATGCCAAAAATTATATTTCACCAGAAGATCCACGGAGCTAGAAGACAAGACAGAGAGGAGGCCTGGGGGGCCCACACCCACCCTAGGCACGGGCCCACCACTGGTCGCGCCTGGAGGGGTGCAGGCACCCCCTCGGCCTCCCTCTGCGCCTATAAGTTGCCTTTTGACCTAAAAACCGAGGGGGGTTCGATAGTTTTCCAGAAAGAGTTCCGCTCCGCCGCCGCCACCAGAAACCAAAATTCGGATCCAGAAACTCCGTTCTGGCACCCTGCTGGGACGGGGAATTTGGAGAGGATCATCGCCATCGTCATCACCAACGCATCTCCATCAATCACCGATGTTTCCCTCATCCATGAGTTAGTAATCCCCCACTGTAGGCTTGGGGATGGTAGATATTGGATGAGTTATATCATGTAATCGAATAAGATCTGTTAGGGCATAGTGCCTAGTATCTCTATTAGTGTTATTTGACTTTGTTGCAACTTGTTGTGCTTAATTCTTGTCACTAGGGCCCGAGTGCCATGATCTCAGATCTAAAATTATTATTGAATCATTATGATAATATTGTTTGTGATCTTATCTGCAAGTTGTGTACACATATCATTGTCCGGATCCAAAGGCCCCAAAGTGACAATAATTGGGACAACCGGAGGGGATGGCTGTGGTGTGAGGATCACATGTTTTCACGGAGTGTTAATGCTTTGCTCTGGTGCCCTTTAAAAAGGAGCACCTTAATTTCCAGTAGCTCCCTAGAGGCCCCGCTGCCACGGGATGGCTGGACAGAATATGTTGTGCAAGTTCTCATTGCGAGCACGTATGACTATATTTGGAGCACATGCCTAGGATTGTTTAGTACTTGGATGCTTGTTATTATTTATCTGTAATGCCCTAGATCTTAAAGTTACATGTTTAGACTCGTCCATGCAATGCCCGTCCATCCATCCCTATGCCTACTGCACTTGAATCGATCTATCACATCACATTATTGCTACTGCTTTCATTCTTATTCTTGTTTCTACTACCAAACTATTGCTACTGATAAACTTCTGTGAGCAAGAACTATTTCCAGGTGCAGCTGAACTGACAACTCAGTTGTTAAGACTTGCAAGTATTCTTTGGCTCCCCTTGTGTCGAATCATTAAATTGGGTAATGCTACCCGCGAAGACTGCTGCGACCCCCTATACTTGTGGGTCATCACCCAACCGAGGCAAAAGTTTTTAATCCAAACATTGCAAAGTTAGACCCCAAAACAGTATCTTTCCACTTCATTGGCTATCCATATAGATCAAAAGGTTATCGTTTTTACTGTCCTGACAAATACACAAAGTTTGTAGAAATGAGACACGCAGTCTTCTTGGAGGACGAATTGATGAGGGGGGAGCATGGTAGCTCAAAAAATTGACCTTGAGGAGAAGAGGGTGCATGCACCTAATCCGATGACTCAGGAGCCATTTTTCTCGCTACCTGTTGTGACACCATCTACAACCCCTTAGGTTGTGGTGACGGCACCTGTTGTGACTCCACACGTGACAGCAATGGGAGAAGGTTCGGAACCTGTCCATCAGGAGCCGCCTAAACCCACTGTTGAGCACTAAAGGGAGCCGGAACAGCCACATACATCAAATGTGCCAGAACCTGAGGCACGAAATGAGCAAGAGTCTGATGAACTCAGAAGGTCTAAAAGAGAAAGAAGACCAGCCATTTCTAAAGAAATTTACAAAGTTTACAACACAGAAATAGTTCATATGGAGGGCGATCCCACCTCATATGAAGAAGCCATGAGAAGCCCTCACTCAGCAAAGTGGGTGGAGGCAATGGAAGATGAAATGAAATCGATGAGTTCCAACAATGTTTGGGACTTAGAGGAAATTCCTAAAGGAGCCAAAACAGTAGGATGCAAATGGGTCTACAAAACAAAGTATGACTCCAATGGGAATGTAGGAAAGTATAAAGCAAGACTTGTGGCAAAGGCTTTATGCAAAGAGAAGGAGTAGATTACAATGAGACTTTTTCTCCGGTCTCATGTAAGGATTCCTTCAGAATCATAATGGCACTAGTTGCATATTTTGATATAGAGTTACATCAAATGGAAGTAAAGACGACATTTCTAAATGGAGATTTAGAAGAGAATGTTTACATGAAACAACCCAATGGTTTTTTTATGGAGGGGAAGGAACATATGGGATGCCTTCTAAAGAAATCCATTGATGGGTTAAAGCAAGCCTCTAGACAGTGGTATTTAAAGTTTAATGATACAATTAAAAGATTTGGATTTAAAGAGAATGTTGAGGACAACTGCATTTATGCAAAGTTTCAAAGTGGGAAATACATTTTCCTAATTCTGTATGTGGATGACATATTGCTTGCTAGAAGCGACGTCAGCCTACTACTAGAAACAAAGAAGTTCTTGTCTTCAAATTTTTATATGAAAGATCTTGGTGAAGCTTCTTATGTTTTGGGCATAGAAATTCACCGCGATAGAAAGAATGGAGTGTTAGGACTGTCGCAGAAGGCATATTGTGAAAAGATTCTAAAGAAATACAATATGCATGCGAGTAATGCCACACCTGCTCCCATAGTCAAGGGCGACAATTTTGGAAAATTTCAATGTCCAAAGAATCAATATGAGATCGATCAAATGAAGTCAGTACCATATGCTTCGGCCGTTGGAAGCTTACAGTATGCACAAGTGTGCACTCGCCCTGACTTAGCTTTTATCACCGGGGTACTCGGTAGATATCAAGAGAATCCAGGCATAGAGCACTGGAAGATGGTAAATAAAGCTTTGCCTTATGTGCAAGGCACAAAAGGCCTCATGCTAACATATAAAAGATCAGATTCCCTAAAAATAAGAGGGTATTCAGATGCAGATTTTGTGGGAGATAAAGATGATAGAAAGTCCACGACAGGATATGTCTTTACTCTCGCAGGAGGTGCTATTTCGTGGAGAAGCGCCAAACAGTCAATAGTTGCATCATCTACGATGTATGCAGAATTTATAGCATGTTATGAGGCCATGGGACAGGCGTTATGGTTAAAGAAATTTCTACCCGACTTGAATGTGGTAGACTGCATCAGCAGGCCACTAAAGATGTACTGTGACAACGATCCCGCAGTATTCTATGCTCACAACAACAAGTCGAGTAATGCTACAAAGTCAATAGATATAAAGTATTATGTTGTGAAGGACAAAGTCCAGGATCAAACTATAAGTCTCGAGCATATAACGACGAAGGATATGCTTGAGGATCCACTAACGAAAGGCTTACCACCCAATGTGTTTAAGGAACACATAGTCGGCATGTGATTAATGGAAAGCCTATGATTCCTGGACTATCGAGGCCCAAAAGTAATAGAATTTGTTTCAAAATAGAAGATTATGTAGTGGCTGTCTGATTCTATCGGCAATTGAGATGAGACGATGAAACATGCTCTATGTACCGATCCATGATGAAACGAGTAAAGTATAAAGTTAAAAGTAAAGTTGAGATCAAGGGGGAGAATGTTAGATTTATCTCTACCGCCGAGTCCAATGACTCGAGCGGGATCCCTATCCGCGCCTTGATCGGGGGCGCCCAATCACATCTGGTTGGTGGGCCCCTGTCGCCAGCGCTATATAAAGGAAGTGGGGGCCGGCAGCACGACTCACGAGGTTAGCCGTGCCCTAGCCGCCTCACCTACAAGCTAATCCGATCTATGCTAAGCGTTGCGCCGACGGGAAGCACCACCACCGCCACCCTCACCACACACTCGCTGCTCTCCCTTTTCCCATGGCTACTGACACCAGCACCACCTCCGGTATGTTGGATATATGCCCTATAGGCAATAATAAATGTAGTTATTATTATATCTTTGTGTTTATGATAAATGTTTACATTCATGCTATAATAGTATTAACAAGGAAAAATTAATACTCGTGTGATTTGTAAACTAAAATAGAGTCCCTAGTAAAGCCTCTTTATAATACTAGCTTGTTGGTTGATAAATGATTGTGGTTTCCCTATCATGAACATTGAGATGTTATTAAAAACAAGATCATATCGTTAGGAGAATGATATGGTGGACATACTCCTATAGATAAGCGTAGCATAAAGATCAAGTCATTTTAATAGTTCAATTGCTATATGCTTTCTGATACATAGTAACCTAATTCCTTCGACCATGAGATCATGCATATCACCTTCACCGGAAGGATGCTTTGATGACATCAAAGACCACACCGTAACTGGGTGGCTATAAAGGTGGCATTGAGTGTTCGGAAAGTATTGGTTGAGACACATGGATCAAGAGTGGGATTTGTCCATCCATATGACGGATAGATATACTCTGGGCCCTCTCGGTGGAATGTCATCCAATTAGCTTGCAAGCATTTGACTGGCTCACAAAAGATCACATATCACGGGAACGAGAAAAGAGTACTTATCAGTAACGAGGTTGAACTAGGTATGCAGAGATACCGACAATCATAACCTCGGATAAGTAAACTATCGTGAGACAAAGGGAAATTGGTATCGTATGTAAGTGGTTCATTCGATCGCAAAGTAATCGCAGAAATATGTGGGAGCCATATGAATTTCTAGATTCCTCTATTGGTTATTGTTCGGAGAAGTGTCTCAATCATGTCTGCATAATTCACGAACCGTAGGGAGACACACTTAAGGATTCGACGTTGTTTGAGTAGTTATGGAATGATGAGTAAGAGACCGAATGTTGTTCGGAGTCTCGGATGGGATCCGGGATATCACGAGGAGATCCGGAATGGTCCGGAGAATAAGATTCATATAAGGAAAGTCCTGTTCCGGGGTTGGAGAATGGTTCCGGTGTTTTCATCGGGAATGTTCTAGAAGGTTCCGGAATGTCCGACACTCCGGAGGGGAAGGGTACATGAATGTGTCATATCAAGTTGGAATGATTGCATCATGTACTAGGTGTCATCGCTGAACAAAATAAAGGGTTTAATCAAATCCTAGTTTGAAAAGTCAAACGGTTATTTTGGAAGGTGGAGGGGAAGTAGGAAACCTACTTGGGGAGGAGTTCCTCCCCTCCACCGCCGGCCCACTTGGGAAACCGAGTTGGGGAGGGACTCCTCTCCCCTGGCGCGCCCCCTCCACCTATATAAGGAGGGGCAGGGCTGCCCCTCCAAGACACAACACCTCCACCTCGCAAACCCTAGCCCCGGCGTCGCCACCTCCTGCTGCCGCCGCCTAGGGCAAGCCACCGCCGCCGCCTAGCTAAACCCTAGACGCCGGCCTTGCCCCTCCTTGGTGCATCTAAACCCTAGATCACCGAGGCTCTCTCTCATAGTCCACCATACTCGCTCTGGCTTAAGGCGAAGCCCTGCGAGATCTCCCCTCTACTTCCGGTACCACGATGTTGTGCTGCCGGAATCGCGAGGAGAGTGCTACAACCTCCGCTGCCTGCTGGAACAAGGGAGAGGAAGGTCTTCGTCGAGTACCGAACATGTGACCGACTGCGGAAGGCTGCCGGAACACATCGCCGGAAGGATCGTCTACGCAATCTTGAGATCGGGAAGAGTACGACTACATAAACCACGAGAATCCGCTCTCGTTAAACACTTTGGAATCTTCGAGGGTGAGTTATTCCATCGACTCGTTGCTACATTCTAGTAGATAGATCTTGGCTTGTTTGTTTGTATGCGGTAGAATTTTTTTGTTTTCCATGCTACGAAACCCTACAGTGGTATCAGAGCCGTGTCTATATGTAGATCTGTTGCACGAGTAGAACACAATGGTCATTGTGGGCGTTGATGCTTTTGTTGTCGATTGCTTCTTGTGTACTTTGCATCTTGCGGGATGGTGGGATGAAGCGGCCTGGGCTAACCTTACATGACATCATTCATGAGACTTGTTCCATGCTTGACATGCAACTTGTATTGCATAAGTGGCTTTGCGGGTGCCTGTTTCTCCCAACATAGTTAAGATCCAATTTACAACGGGTGATTGACAATACTAGTATAAATGTTGTGGTTCTTGTTCGTAAGTTAGAACGATACTTAATGAAATCCCCAAACCACGTAAAACATGCAAAGAAAGTAGAGGCATCTAACTTTGTTTTGCAGGGGTGTGCTGTGATGTGATATGGCCATGATTGTGATTATATTTGATGTATGAAATGTTCCTTATTGTAAGTTGGCAACCGGCAGGAGCCATATGGTTGTCTTTAAATTCTGTTAAGACCTGCGTGTCTATTCAAAGTAGTTGTAATAGTTGATGCCGGTGGACGACAACCATGGAGCAGCGTCATTGACCTTGATGCAATGCCGGTAATGATGGAGATCATGTTCGTGCTTGAAGATAGAGATCGGAAGCACAAAGAAGAAAGGCCATATCATATCACATATTATGAATTGCATGTGATGTTAATCCTTTATGCATATCGTATTGCTTAGTTAACGACGGTAGCATTATAATATGATCCCTCATGCACATGAATTTCAAGTTCTAAAGTGTTCATCCTTAGTAAGCATCGTTGCTAAAGCTTGTTGTTTCGAAGCACCACGTGACGATTGAGTGTGTTAGATTCCGCAAGTGTATACAACGTGAGCAAGCCAGATTTGCTCATGCGGAAGCTAAGGTTTGATCTTGACAAGCCTAGCATGTACATACATGGTCTCGGAACACGGATCACTGAAAGGTAAAGCATGAATCATATAGTAGATATGATGAACATGTCGATTGTTTGCCATTGAAGCTACATCAACTCTCGTGATGATCGGTGTTGATGTGGTGGATTTGGTTCATGTGATCACTAAAACAATGTGAGGGATATTGTTTTGAGTGGGAGTTCACCTAGATTAATTTAACTGTTAATTTGAACTCAATTTGTCATAAACTTAGTCTAAACTATTGCAAATATGTTGTAGATCAATGGCGGCCCCTACCATCAATTTTAATGCGTTCCTAGAGAAAGAAAAGTTGAAAAACAATGGAAGCAACTTCGCGGATTGGTTCCGCAATTTGAGGATTGTCCTCACATTTGGTAATTTGACCTATGTCTGGATGCACCATTGGGTGACCCACTGCAGCATCGCTACCGATGAAGTAAAGAATGTTTACCTTGCTCGGAAGACTCAGTACTCCACAGTTCAGTGTGCTATCTTGTATGGTTTAGAATCGGAGCTTTAGAAAAGGTTTGAGAATTCAAACCCACATGATATTGTCCGTGATCTCAAATTGATCTTTGAGACTCACGCGGCAATTGAGAGCTATGAGGCTTCTGAAAAGTTCTTTAACTGCAAGATGGAAGAGGGCATCTCCGTCAGTGAGCATGTGCTTAAGATATCTTTGCATGCAAACAAACTTCAAAGCTTGGGTATAGTGATTCCTAACGCTTTGGGGATTTATCGTGTCCTCCAATCACTACCACCAAGTTACAAGAACTTTGTGATGAACTACAATATGCAAAACATGAACAAGCAGTTGCCAGAACTCTTTGCCATGTTGAAATCTGCAGAAGTGGAGATCAAGAAAGAGCACCAAGTGTTGATGGTCAATAAGACCACCAAATTAAAGAAAGGCAAGTCTAAGCAAAAGGGACACTTCAAGAAGGGTGGTAAGAAAGTTATCGCGCCGACGAAGAAGACCAAGGCTGGACCTAAGCACGATCTTGAGTGTTTTCTTGCAAGGGAGAAGGTCCTTTGGGCGGAATTGCCCAAAGTACTTGGCGGATTTGAAGAACGGCAACATCAAGAAGAAAGGTATATCCGATATACATGTTATTGATGTGTATCTCACTAGTACGTAGTAGTGCACGGGTATTTGATCTTGGTTCGGTTGCTCATATTTGTAACTCAAACAAGTCTGCAGAATAAGCGAGCGGCGAAGAACGAGGTGACGATGCGCGTGGGAAACGGATCAAAGGTTGATGTGATCGCGGTCGGCACGCTACCCCTTCATCTACCATCGGGATTAGTTTTATACTTAAATAATTGTTATTTGGTGCCTGCGTTAAGCATGAACATTATATCAGGGTCTTGTTTATTGCGAGACGGTTACTTGTTTAAGTCCGAGAATAATGGTTGTTCGATTTATATGAGTAATATGTTTTATGCACATGCACCTTTGATAGATGGTCTATTCTTATTGAATCTCGATAGTGGAAATACACATATTAATAAAATTGAGGCTAAACGTTTGAAATCGAGCGATAACTCGACCTATATGTGGCAGTGTCGTCTTGGTCACATTGGAGTGAAGCGTATGAAGAAACTCCATTCCGATGGACTTCTTGAATCACTTGATTTCGAATCACTTGATAGATGCGAAGCATGTCTGATGGGTAAAATGACTAAGACTCCATTTTCTGGTATGATGGAGCGAGCTACGGACTTATTGGAAATCATACATACCGATGTGTGTGTGGTCCAATGAGTGTAGCATCACGCGGTGGTTATCGTTATGTTCTTACCTTCACGGATGACTTGAGTAGATATGGGTATATCTTTTTCATGAAACATAAGTCCGAAACTTTCGAGAAGTTTAAGGAGTTTCAAAGTGAGGTAGAGAATGAACGTAACAAGAAGATTAAATTTCTACGTTCTGATCGTGGAGGTGAATATCTAAGTTACGAGTTTGGCGAGCATTTGAAGAAATGCGGAATACTTTCAATTGACACACCGGAACACCCACAGCGTAATGGTGTGTCCGAACGTCGTAATCGAACTCTCTTAGATATGGTTCGTTCTATGATGTCACTTACAGTTTTACCGCTATCATTTTGGGGTTATGCATTAGAAACAACCGCATTCACTTTAAATAGGGCACCATCTAAATCCGTTGAAACGACACCGTATGAATTATGGTTTGGGAAGAAACCTAAATTGCCGTTCCCTAAAGTTTGGGGTTGCGAAGCCTATGTAAAGAAGTTACAGCCGGACAAGCTTGAACCCAAAGCGGAAAAATGCGTCTTCATAGGATACCCGAAGGAAACTATTGGGTATACATTCTATCATAGATCTGAGGGCAAAATCTTCGTTGCCAAGAATGGATCCTTTCTAGAGAAGGAATTTCTCTCGAAAGAAGTGACTAGAAGGAAAGTAGAACTCGACGAGGTTGTCGAACCTTCTCTCGAGCTTGCGAGTAGCGCAGCACCGGAAGAAGTTCCTGTGGTGCCTGCACCAATAAGAGAGGAAGCTAATGATGATGATCATGAAACTTCGGTTGTAGTTGCTACAGAGCCTCGCTGGTCAACGAGAACTCGTACCACTCCCGATTGGTATGATCCCGTTATGAGTGTCATGTTGGTGGACAACACCGATGACCCTGCGACGTATGAGGAAGCGATGATGAGCCCAGATTCCAATAAATGGCAAGAAGCCATGAAATCCGAGATTGGATCCATGTACAAAAACCAAGTATGGACTTTGGTGGACTTACCGGATGGCCGGAAGGCTGTCGAGAACAAATGGATTTTCAAGAAGAAAACAGATGCTGATGGCGTATTCATCTATAAAGCTCGACTTGTCGCAAAAGGGTTTCGACAAATTCAAGGAGTTGACTACGATGAGAATTTCTCACCAGTAGCGAAGCTAAAGTCTGTAAGGATTATGTTAGCAATCATTGCTTATTATGATTATGAGATATGGCAGATGGATTGATGAAGAGTTGTATATGATGCAACCCAAAGGTTTTGTCGATCCTAAAGATGCTAACAAGGTATGCAAACTTCAACGGTCCATCTATGGATTGAAGCAAGCATCCCGAAGTTGGAATCAACGTTTTGATAAGGTAATCAAAAGTTTTGGTTTTATACAAACTTACGGAGAAGCTTGTATTTACAAGAAAGTGAGTGGGAGCTCTATAGCATTCTTAATACTATATGTAGATGACATATTGTTGATTGGGAATGATGTAGACCTTCTTAATAGTGTCAAGGAATATTTGAATAATAGTTTTTCAATGAAGGATCTTGGTGAAGCAGCTTATATATTAGGCATAAAGATTTATAGAGATAGATCGAGACACCTAATATCATTGTCACAAAGTACATATTTGGACAAAGTTCTAAAGAGGTTTGGAATGGAAGATAGCAAGAAAGGGTTCTTGCCCATGTTGCCCAATACGACCTTGAGTAAAACTCAAAGTCCGACAACGGCAAAAGATAGAGAAAGGATGAGTAAGACTCCCTATGCCTCAGCCATAGGATCTCTAATGTATGCCATGCTATGTACTAGACCCGACATTGCATATGCTGTTAGTTTAACTAGCAGATATCAAAGTGATCCAGGAGTGGATCATTGGACATGATCAAAAAATCCTTAAGTACTTGAGAAGAACTAAGGATATGGTTCTTTCTTATGGAGGTGATGAACAGCTCGTTGTTAATGGTTACACCGATGCTAGTTGGAACACCGATCCGGATGATTCTAAATCACAATCTGGATACGTATTTACTTTGAATGGTGCAACGATTAGTGGAGGAGTGCAAAGCAAAGCGTTGTGGCGAGATCTTCAAGCGAATCGAATACATGGCTGCTTCGGAGGCTTCACAAGAAGCGATATGGATGAAAGAGTTCATTACAGAGCTGGGTGTGGTTCCAAGTGCGTTGGACCCAATGTCTATCTACTGTGATAACATGGGCGCCATAGCCAATGCGCAAGAACCAAGGTCACACAAGAAGCTGAAGCATATCAAGCTATGTTTTCACGCTATTCGAGAACATGTCCAAGATGGGGACATAAAGATTTGCAAAGTACACACAGATCTGAATGTGGTGGATCCGTTGACTAAACCTCTCCCGAGGGAAAAACATGACCAGCACCAAACTGCCATGGGTGTTCGGTATATTACCATGTAATCTAGATTAGATGACTCTAGTGCAAGTGGGAGACTGTTGGAGATATGCCCTAGAGGCAATAATAAATGTAGTTATTATTATATCTTTGTGTTTATGATAAATGTTTACATTCATGCTATAATAGTATTAACAAGGAAACATTAATACTTGTGTGATTTTTAAACTAAAATAGAGTCCCTAGTAAAGCCTCTTTATAATACTAGCTTGTTGGTTAATAAATGATTGTGGTTTCCCTATCATGAACATTGAGATGTTATTAACAACAAGATCATATCGTTAGGAGAATGATATGGTGGACATACTCCTATAGATAAGCGTAGCATAAAGATCAAGTCATTTTAATAGTTCAATTGTTATATGCTTTCTGATACATAGTAAGCTAATTCCTTCGACCATGAGATCATGCATATCACCTTCACCGGAAGGATGCTTTGATGACATAAAACACCACACCGTAACTGAGTGGCTATAAAGGTGGCATTGATTGTTCGGAAAGTATTGGTTGAGACACATGGATCAAGAGTGAGATTTGTCCATCCATATGTCGGATAGATATACTCTGGGCCCTCTCGGTGGAATGTCATCAAATTATCTTGCTTCCGTAGTCGGTCACACGTTCGGTACTCGACGAAGTCCTTCCTCTCCCTTGTTCCAGCAGGCAGCGGAGGTTGTAGCACTCTCCTCGTGATTCCGGCAGCACAACGTCGTGGTACCGGAAGTAGAGGGGAGATCTCTCCTCGTGCGCCAGAAGGATCGACTAGGCAATCTTGAGATCAGGAAGAGTACGACTACATCACCCACGAGAATCCGCTCTCGTTAAACACTTTGCAATCTTCGAGGGTGAGTTATTCCATCGACTCGTTGCTACAATCTAGTAGATAGATCTTGGATTGTTTGTTTGTATGCGGTAGAAATTTTTTGTTTTCCATGATACGAAACCCTACACGGTATCCCCTCCGGCTCGTGCTCGTCGAGCCAAGGCGCGGTTAGCACCTTATTTCTTTCTCTCTCTCTCTCTCTCTCTCTGATCTACTAGATCCAAACCTATAGCATCTACCGAGCTTGGTATAGCACTAACAAACTAATCATCCAATAGTCAAATTACAACAATAATTATTTGAATCACATTACCACAACTGTTCAAATGAAATAATTAAACAAATAGCCAATATTTCCAAGGACAAATAAATAGTTTAACTCAATGAATAAAAGATGAATACTTTATCGTCCATGCCGCTGTCAATGATGCTCGATGAGGTCTTGCCGAAGCTAGGTACGCATGGAGGAGTTCTCAATCCCCGGATATGTCTTAGGAAATGCTTCAATGCGATCGGGGTTGCGTTGTGGCCTCACTCGGGTAACATCGTTGTCAACGGAGAACTCCAGGTTCATGTCTTTCTCATCTTCAATAATCTTGGGGGATAGGCTACTGCGGTTGCGAGGCGGCCGAATCAAACTGTCTTTGTTTGGAAATGGGTGCATTTATTAATCAAACTGTTTAATACTTACACCCGGCCTCTGCATAACCAATATGCACACAGCCACACGAACGACATAACTAAGGTAAAAAGTAGGCAAAACATTACAAAAAGGCACAATCTAAATAAATGTCTAGAATCTAAGATAGATCAATCCTCAGATAACGCGGCCATCCATGTCGGGAGAAAATATCCCTCGTCGTGTCCTCCAATAGCGTACATCCCTCCATAAATAAGTCGCGAAACTCCATGCGTTGGAGAATATTCCATGATCGGAGGATAGTCGTGGCTCGATAGATAACCTGTAGAGGAGAAGACACAATGTTATTAAAAATCTTGTCATTTCTACAAAGCCATAGCGACCATATAATGGCAAGCGCTCCCACCCTAAACAAAGTTATGTACCTATCAACAATTCCATGCAACCAATTACCAAAAACATTGGTTACAGAATGTGGCGAAGATAAACCAGAAGCTATTTGGATGAATGACCATATAGAGCGAGCAAATTTGCAATGGAAGAATAAATGGCGAATTGTCTCATCTTGATGACAAAAAACACATTGTGTACTTCCATGCCAATTCCTCTTTGCAAGATTATCTTTTGTTAGAATTACCCCTTTCCGTAGATACAATGCAAATATCTTCGTCTTAAGGGGTATTTTCATTTTCCAAATTTTACTATTATCATCGAACGGGATATCACGTTGGACCAAGGCTTTATATAGTGAGCCAACATAAAATTTACCACTTTCTAGTAATTTCCATTTGAACACGTCAATACCGTTCGACAATTGTATCATGCATAATCGTAATAATAGATTGTTCCAAGATACCATTCTAGGTCCGATGAGACTTCTTCTGACAGACACATTAGGAGGATAGTCTTCCATCACTGTGAAAATTGTATCCCCTTTGTGTCTAACAATCGAATATAGAGCTGGATATTGTTCGCGAAGAGTAGTTTGGCCAATCCACTTATCTTTCCAAAACCTAATCTGTGATCCATCCTTAATCTCGAAAGCACCAAAACGAAAGAAATGTTTCTTGGTGGCCATAAGACCCGCCCAAAAATGTGAATCTCCGGGTTTCCAAACCACTTGAGACACAGATTTGGACCCCACATATTTCCTCCATAACATGGTTTGCCAAACACCATCTTCTGTAAGTAGTGTAAAAAGCCATTTGCCCAGAAGTGCGGTGTTTTGACTTGCAAATCGTGTATGCTCAGTCCACCAAACTCCTTCGGGCGGCAATGCATGTTCCATCTGTCCAGTCGATATTTCTTTTTCTCACTATCCCCTTGCCAAAAGAATCTTGAACGGAAATAATCCACTTTGTTCAAGACCCCTTTTGGTAATTGGAAAAACAAGATCATATACAGTACCATATTAGTAAGTACTGAATTTATGAGTACTAGTCTTCCACCAAGGGATAACAATTTACCTTTCCAACTATTATGACGTTTTTGTAGCCTTTCCTCAACAAGTTTCCATTCAGCAATTGTGAGACGCTGATAATGAATCGGTATTCCCAAATAATTGATTAGAAACTAACCCTGACCACAGCCGAAAAGTTCAGCATATAGGTGGGCCTCATTTTGGGCCTCGCCAAAACAATACAAATCACTCGTATGGAAGTTTATTTTAAGCCCAGATAGTTGCTCGAATTCTGATAATATTAATTTCAGATTCTTAGCCTTCTCCAAATCATGTTCCATAAAAATAATTGTATCATCGGCGTATTGAAGAATAGAAAGTCCACCATCAATGAGATGTGGAACCACTCCTTCAATTTGACCATTAGCCTTTGCTCTCTCAATCAGGATAGCCAACATATCAGCCACTATATTAAATAGTAAAGGCGATAACGGATCCTTTTTTCTCAGTCCTTTCTTGGTTTGGAAGAATTTGCCAGTATCTTCATTTACTTTAATGACAACACTACCCCAGACACAAACGACTGAATAAGAGCACGCCACTCCTCAGAAAAACCTTTTATGCGGAGTGTTTGCTGGAGGAAAGACCAATTAACTTTGTCGTATGCCTTCTCAAAGTCAATCTTGAACAATACACCATTTAATTTTTTTGAGTGTAGTTCATGGATTGTTTCATGCAGAATTACAACACCATCTAGGATATTTCTTCCTTGCATGAACGCAGTTTGAGACGGGTTAACAACATTGTCAACAACTGAGTTTAGTCTAATCGTGGCAACTTTAGTAAAAATCTTAAAGCTAACGTTAAGCAAGCATATTGGACGATACTGCTATATACGTTCTGTATTGTTAACCTTAGGCAGTAAAATTATATTGCCAAAGTTAAGTCTAAAGATATCCAATTGTCCAACTTGTAAAAACCCAAACAAATTCATCAGGTCCTCCTTGATAATGTCCCAGAATTTTTGGTAAAATTCCGCTGGGAAGCCATCGGGTCCTGGTGCTTTGTTATGTTCCATTTGAAAACCCACTCCCTTGACCTCTTCCTCGGTATATGAGGCAGTTAGAAAGCTATTTTCTTCATCAGAAACCTAGGGGATATCAGATGTTTGGGACTCATCCATAGAGAAGGAATTTTCCTCTGGGGCCCCTAACAAGGATTTATAATAGGTCGTGATATATGACTTCAGATGCTCCTGTCCCTCAATCATACCTTCATCCTGAACCAGAGAGTGAATAAGTTTCTTCTTATGCTTGCCATTGGCAACAACATGGAAGTACCTAGTATTCGCATCTCCTTTCAGAATGAATTTTGCTTTAGAGCGTTGGTACCATTTGAGTTCCTCCTCGCGCAGAAGTCGGGCTATATCCGCATTCGATTGGCTTTTAAGCTCAATTTCTTATGCAGTTAATGGCCTGACTTCCGCGGAAGCCTCTAAGTCATCAATTATAGATGTTAGGCGTAATTTTTCGTTTTTAAGGATACTAGCTGTGTGCCTGGCCCAACCCCGAAGGAACTTGCGTAAAGTACACATTTTGTTATTCCATCGTAGGATAGGCGTTTGGCCACCAACCGGTTTCTCCCAAATAGCCTTAACCATCTCATAAAAATCATCACGGATCATCTAACCGAGTTCAAATTTAAACTCATTCGTAGAATTCCGTGGCGGTGATCCAAAAGATAAAAGTAAAGGAGCATGATCCGACAAAACCTCAATACGCTCTAGAGTGCGAACAGTTACCATAGGGAACTTTTGTTCCCAGTCAGTATCCATAAGCACTCTATCAAGTTTTTTATATGTTGGCTCCAGAAGACTATTAGCCCATGTAAATTGCCTTCCTAACATTGTAACCTCTCTCAAGTCCAGACTGTCTATAACAGCATTGAACAGAAAAGGCCAATATTCATCGAACCAGCCCCGAATTTTCTCGTGAGGAAATCTGAGCAAATTAAAATCTCCTCCTATAATAATAGGATATGGATTGTCCTTTGCTAAATTCACAAGATCACGTAAAAAGTCAGCCTTATGAACATCCTGAGCGGCCCCATATACGGCGACTAAAGACCATGTGAAATTTTCAGCCTTGTTACGGATATGGAGTTTTATAAAAAAATCTCCCACCAAACTAGCTAAAACTTCCATAGTCTCATCTCGAACGCCTAACAGGATCCTCCTAGATCGACCACGCGGCAGACGTGATATCCACGTAAAGTCCACTCCTCCAGAAAGGCGATTGAGTAGAGCTTGTGAAAAATCCCGTCTACCAGTCTCAGAAATACCCAGAAAATCCAAATTATGGTCTCTCACACAATCAACAAAGAATAAATGTTTAGCCAAGTCCCGAAGACCTTTGCTATTTGAAAACATTCTATTCATTGAGAAACTATAGGAGATTTGGATACACGGGATCTCTTTCGCGACTGCTGGCTCTTTTGATTTTTGACCATAAGCTTTCAGCTCATACATAGAGGCAAGCCCAGTCTCATAAAATTCCACCTCCGACACTTCACCGACTAAGTGAGAAAGGAGTTGACCATCTACTGTGGCATGCAACTCCTCCTCCTTAGTTAGTGAAGCATCAGGAAATACACCGACCTTAGGAGTAATCATTAGACGGTCAACCTCCATGTGTCGCAAAACATTAGAAGAAAAAGATACTTCCTGTACAGAGCTACCCAAACTAATGCCAACATTGGCTAGTTTAGAAGAAATAACAGGAGTAGAAAAAGACAAAAAGGACTTCGAAGAACTCATTATACCTGGCGAATCTAAGTTCCTCTCCGCCTTACGCCGCATGGCCTTGAGCATGGAGTCCTCATCAGTCACGGGCGCCCCAGAGGCATCGACTCCATGGCGCGTGCTCCGCCTGAAGGGAGTACCACTTCCCTGCACAGCGACTGGCCAAGTGTCACCTGGAGAAGAAACCCGTGCTGGAGACCGAGACAACCCAGACCCCTCCTGGGTCCGGTCGCCCCCATCGACCATCGAAGTCTCCTGGCCCACCAATGTAGGCAAGACGTCCCTAAGCATCCCCAGGTCCTCCCTTATCAGGGAGACACGGTCATCCACCTCGTCATGTTTGGCCAACCCTGCCTGGGTCGGACCAAGCACAACATCATCCTGAAGCTGGTCACGAACGTCGCGGTCAGCCGACCCCTCCTGGGTCAGCTTCCGCGAACACACCAAAGGAAAACCTCCTCAAGTACAGGAGTGGAAACAGGAATAGATCTGCCCAAAATATGCGTTCTGGACCTCGTTGGCGAAGCTGAGCAAGATCGCATCATAGGAATGGAAACCGAACGAAGATCCTCCTGTAACTAAGCCGGAGAAACGCGATGCACCGAAGTAGAACCCTTCCCGCGAAGAGGGGAATCCAAAGGAAGAGCATCCACAAGTTGTCGACCTCGTAGAGTAACCAGATTAGCATTAAAAGGAGTGACAACAAACACCCTCTGCACCCCCTGACTGGAAGATGCAGGCACGGAAGTACCCTGCACAGCCGAGGAAGATCCAGAACCCACCCCCTACGTGGCAGCAACAGCCTCAGATGTATCCATAGCATCCTCAAAATGCTTCCCATTGGCATCATCATCTCCTTTTCTCCACAAGAAAGGAACAAGCTCTGGTTCCGGAATATAACCCTCATGTTCAATTCGGAAACGAAACTCAAATACCTTATGCTTGACCACTGCATCTGACACAATAAAGTGGCCAAGGGAGTCTTTCGCCTTGAGAAAAACCTTCGTATCAAACATCTCCACGAGAATACAGACGCCCCCCCCCCCCCCGCTTCTGCAGGGTGAACAAATCCACATCAAGAGTGTTCCCCATGAGTCCTCCAACAGCCCACAAACCCTGAAAGGATCGCAAAATATGGGGTACCCCCTCCACATGTAGCACTTTCTCTGTCCTGTAAACTGAGAAAGTAAGCTGAGCAGTACTAAGTGGTACAGTCATCTGCAACCGCCATATTGAGGGCCGCCGCCTCCTATGTTCACAGGTCAGCCGTCCGCGGGTTTCATGCAGGGAGCCGTACCTGGCCCTGTGTATCATGGCGGGATGTACGCCGGTGATCCGTCGGGTGTGACCCCGTCGCAGCCTGCGCCGCCTTTTTCTATCGGTGTGGGTGCGGTGCCGTCTGCTGTTCCGAAGAGGAAGAAGAATAAGAAGCAGCCGAAGTCTCGGGGGGCTCAGCCATAGGTCGGTAAGGTCCAGCCTGATCATCAGTTTCATGTTCAGCAGCTAGGGTTCCAGCAGTATGGGGTTCCACAGATGCAGGTGCCAGGGTCTTTTGTCACTCCTTTCGCTCAGCCATTCACCTTGCAGGATCAGCAGCTGAACCGATCTCCGGTTGTCACTCCACAGGTAATAGAGGTACCTTCTATGGTTGATGTTGGCAAGAAGAATAAAAAATTTGTTTGTTGTTGGAAGTGCGCGGTTAATACTCATGCGACCATGGACTATAAGGCGGTCCACTATTGTTACATCTGTGATTGTGCGACACATACTACCTTGAGATGCCCGGTGCTAAAGCAGCCGCGCATGACTCCGTATATGGCTGGTATTGGCACTGAGCAGACCATGTTTACTCAGATCCCGGACGCGGTGACTCGTGATCATCTGGCGCATAGTCAGACACCTATAGCTCTGGTGCGAGTTACTGGCCCGATGGTGTCTGCGGATGTCATTCAGCGGCAGATTGCTAGGAGGTGCCAGGTACATGTTCAGTGTAAGTGGGAGGATCAAACTGTCTAGGTCGATGGCAAGACCAAAACGGCCAGCATTGATGCATCCATGGTTGCATCCTCGCCAATCGGCTCCTATGCGGAATAAATATGCATGAGGCGATGAATTCGGTCGCGACGGGGCATGGCTACTAGAGGCTGGAGACGACGGCAACACGCGAGGGTGAATCTTCAGCACGTTAAGCTTTTCACGTGGCTACGGACACGGGTACCCTCGAGGCACTCTCGC
The DNA here is from genome assembly GCA_030063025.1 of Avena longiglumis. Classification (NCBI taxonomy): domain Eukaryota; kingdom Viridiplantae; phylum Streptophyta; class Magnoliopsida; order Poales; family Poaceae; genus Avena; species Avena longiglumis. The sequence goes on from CP125973.1 coordinate 540,614,360, forward strand.
AACCTGGACATAGTCTCTATGATGTATATTTAGATCATTTTTTCGCTGAAAATAAAAAATAGCGATTATTTCGCAGTTCCGCGAGTTTTAGAGCATCTCCACTCGCCTACCCAGGAGTCCTATCCGGACGCCAAATTTCGGCCCGGACGCCGAAAATTGGCCCAAGGCACTCCAAGGACCTGTTTCGGCCGATTCGGGCGATTTTGGTCGGACTACCAGCCGAACCAGGTTTCCGCACGCCCGGGAACGCCAGACTCAGCGAATTCGGCGAAAAAAAATCAAAGCAGCGCGTGGACCCGCCGAGTCAGCGACGGAAGCCGAGTCGTCGTTATCCTCGGAACCACGCGGCGACCGCCGGATATTAACTTCCCGTCGCGTCGGCCACGCGTCGCTGATTTACGGTGCCACCGTCATCGCCTCGGCTCCCGCGATAGACCGGCGGGCACTAACTTCCTGCTGTTTCCCCTTTTCCCGCCCTCGCCGCTACACCCCTCCCGCTCTCGCCGCCCACCTCGGCCTTTATAAGCTATGCCCCTCGCCGGAGATCTTCACACTCTCTCCCAGCTCCCCCACCCACAAGCCCAAACTCCGGCGAACCCTCTCTCACCGTTTCCCCTTCCCAGCCATGGCCGAACGGTGATGGAGCACCGCGGGAACACGCCGCGGCTCGGCTTTCTGTGCACACCGACGCCGGCGGCTAGGTCGGGTCGGCGCCCGCCGCCAAACTGGATGACGAGGAGGATGGTGAGCATGAGCTCGTCCTCCTCCGCGTCGGCATCCCACTCCTCCGGCTCGGCGCCACTGCGCACGCCGACGATCAGCGCGGCGAGTCGCCAGGCGCCGCCGCGTGACCTTCGCGCAACATCGTCATCGGCGAGCCGCGGACAACGGCGTCGCCAACCGGCCGCCTGCGTCTCCACTGCCCCAAGACAGAAGACTCGGCGCCGGCCGAAGACGCCGCCTTGAAGATGGCGCTGGAGCAGTCGCTCCGCGACACAGCGCCGCAGACGCCACCGCCGCCGGTCGACCCTCCTCGCCGGATATCTTGGAATGGTCCAGGAAGGACTGGGAGAAGGCGGAGCGGCAACGCATCCTCGGCGCCGGGCGTTGGCCGGGCATGAGCTCGCGTACCAGGGCGCCCCACTCTACGTCGTCGACAACGACGACGAAGGCCCGTCCTACCAGCCCTGGAGGTTGGGCGACCCAGGCCATGGGAGCTCCCGCTAGAACTAGCCGCCGAGCAATGACAACGATGACGGTGGTGAGGATGACGGCCGCGCCGACCCCGGCTACACAGCGTTCTACAGAAATTTCGGCCTATAGAACGGCGAAGCCACCGGTGGAGGCCACAGCGGGCCTTTTATTTTAAGTTTACTATGTAGTCGTTTAGTTTAAATTTTATGTAATCCGCCTATATTCGCCCATCTTTAATGAATTTTAGCCGAACTTGGGGACTTGGCCTGAGTACGCGAGTGGGAAAATGGGCGTACCCAGGCCGAAAACTAGTTTCGTCCGGCCTAAAAATGGTCCGATTTTCGGCCTGGGTTCGGCCGATGCTTATATGTTAGAGTTACTCTTTAATGACATATATACACTCTCTGAAAACAAGTGACTTGGTTTTGTAGACACGTCATGTATTCCCTACGTTTGAAAATATAAGATTTTTTTTAGATCAACAGGGATTCATCCCCGGTTCCATTTCAAGAAATGAAACCAAAACCAGCCAGCGTTTCAGGTTCAGATACAAACAATTTAACTAAAAAACAGAAAAACAAACTAGATGCTAAACAAAAAGCTACTATTTTCCGGCACCCAGAAGAGGAGACCCAGAAAACTCAAAAGAGAGCTAGGAAATAGTCTCAGAACAGTAGGGATTACATTCAAACAGAGGGAGACGAGAGAGAAACAGGCTAAGCACAAAAACTCTGACTCAAATAACCATGTGGACCTCATCAGCAGACTTAGGGTGTGCCTCCAGGAACGCCAGAGTAGCACGCCCCCCGTAGCTCGACGATGCGGTGGTTTTACAAGTAGAGATCCACTCAAAGCCATTGCAAATCAGGTTGCCATGAGCTCCAGTGGGTTCTTCAGCTTGCTTATCATCCGTTCCATGAACAGAATGATCATCCCCCCTCCAGCTCTTTGAATGGTACCTTCCAATTCCTTAGATACGATAGGACGAGACGCCACACCTGTTTCATGTTAATCCAAGGAGTATGGTTAAAGACTATATTATTCCTATTGTTCCAGATGCTCCAAAGCACTGCAGCAGAAACCACATTAAGGCCCAGTTCTTTTGGGGGCTTCTCTGAGAAGCCGCCCTCCCCCCAGCTTCCTGGGGAAGCCGGTCTAAAAAATTTGCGGGGCTTCCAAAATAGTTAAGGCTAAATAAATTTGGAAGCCTCGCAAATTTTTTGAACCGGCTTCCCCAGGAAGCTGGGGGTAGGGCAGCTTCTAGGAGAAGCCACCAAAAGAACTGGGCCTAAATTGTAGATGTTTCTTACTAGCAAGCCATCTCGAAGCAATAGATTCGAAATTAACAACTAGAATTTCAAAAATGTCTTGAACATCAGTCCAGATCATCCTGGAAACCACACAATCAAAAAATAAATGCTGAACAGATTCAAATTCCTTACAAAGAGTACACTCCATTATTTTTGGGATACCTCTGGCTCTAAGGTTATCTCTAGTAAGAATTTTATTCTGAGAGAAAAGCCAAAGAAAAATCTGAATCCTAGGGAGAACTTTGAGCTTCCAAACCGTAGGCAAATAAAGAGGAGTCATCCCTCTAAAGTTCACCAAAGCATACATGGAGCTAGAAGAATAAACTCCATTAGACTCATACTGCCAGATAAGTTGATCCTCTTCATCTGTCAAAGAAATAGATTGGGCAATGCCTAAAATTTCCTGCCACTGGACCATCATCTGGTCAGTGAAAGTTCTTCTAAAGTCACATCTAAGATTACTAACATCCCAAATATCAGCTATAGTTTTGGTTTGTTGGTTGGAAACTAAATAAACTTCCCAATATTGGGTAGCCAGAGTAGAATTACCAAACCAGACATCCTCCCAAAATTTGATAGATTTACCATTACCTAATTGCCACTTATAACCTACTTCCACAACTCTAGAAGCCCACATCACACCTTTCCAAAAAGTAGAAGGATGAACATTATGACAACAGAGAATATTAGGATTTTTAGTTCTATACTTAGCATCTATAATTTTCTTCCAGAGTGTCCCTTCACCCTGAATATATCTTTTAATCCAAGACCCTAGTAGACACAGATTAAGGTCTAGCAAATTTGGAATTCCCAGACCTCCATATTCTTTTTTCATACAGACTGAGGGCCAGTTAGCAAGGTGGATTTTATGTCTATCCTCTTCATCATTCCAGAAAAAGTTAGCCATATGAGAATCTAGAAGTTTAATGGCCCATTTAGGGAATTTAAAGAAAGATAGCAGATAAACAGGGATGCTTCATAAGCAAGCCTGAATCAAGACTCTTTTAGCAGCATAAGAAAGGAGTTTACCTCTCCAGCCGGTGATCCTTTTAAGAAGGTTTTCTATAAGGGGCTGAAAATCCTCTCTTCTCAACTTATCAAAATGCAGAGGGATCCCTAAGTATTTAACAGGGAAACTACCTCCAACACACTCAAAAATGTCTAACCTCATCATCATCTAAGTTAATTGGAATGAGCTCACTTTTATGGTAGTTAATCCTCATTCCAGAAATTTGCTCAAAACAAGTAAGGATCCATTTGAGATTAATGGCCCCAGCTCTATCAGGTTTTAGGAAAAGTAAAGTATCATCTGCATACTGCAAGCAGCTAACACCCCCAAGCACAAAATTAGGACAAAGACCCACTATGGCTCCACAGACAGAGCCTTTAGCTAACATTCTAGAGAAGACATCAATCATGATGTTAAAAAGCAGAGGAGCAATGGGGTCACCCTGTCTAAGACCTTTCCCAGTCAGAAAAAGTCACTCTCAAAATCATTAACTCTGACCCCTATGGACCCCCCTAGAGAGATTTGTCTAATAAACCTAATGAATATAGGACAAAAACCTCTAAGCTCTAGGATTTCAAACAAAAAATCCAGATTGACTCTATCATAAGCTTTCTCATAATCTATCTTAAGGACGAGCCCTTTACTCTTGCTACTGTTCACCTCATGAATAATCTCATGAGCAGTCACCACACTTTCTAAAATAAACCAACCTCTAATAAAAGCAGATTGATTAAGGGTAATAATTCTACCTATCACTTTGGCTAATATATTAGTCAAAACCTTAGTAAAGATTTTAAAGGAACAATTTAACAGACTAATAGGCCTAAATTTCTTCATGGTTTTAGCATCATTCTCTTTAGGAATCAAAGTAATCATGGCAAAATTTAATCTAAAAATATCAAGATGATCCTCATGTCATGCATTAAACATGGATAGCAGATCAACTTTAATAATATCCCAAAAGGATTGGTAGAACAAAAAAGAAACACCATCAGGTCCAGGATCACCTTCAGCATAAGAGCCAAAGACTGCCACCCTAACTTCCTCTTCAGTAAAAGGAGCACCCAAGCCAAGATTTTCCTCATCACTAATTTTTTTATCCTCAGAGAAAAAATCATGTTTGAGCCTTAAATCAGGCCTAGGTTCCCAAGCAAAAAGTTCTTTATAATAGTCCATAGCAATTTTGGTCATACCACCAACCTCTGTAACTGGGCCATCAGGCCCTTCTAGAACAGAAATTAACTTTTTCCTCCTTCTCTGATTAACTACAACATGAAAATATGTAGTATTCCTGTCCCCCTCTAATATGTTCCTGTCCCTAGACCTCTGCCTAGCCTTGGTTTCTTCTATAACCCAGTAAGACTGGAGTTCTTTAAAAATCCAAGCTAGTCTATCCCTCTCATCATCAGAAAGCAATTGAGTCTCTGCTTTAATGTCTAAAGAATCATACTCCTCCATTAGTTCTTTCTTATTTTTCCTAATAGAAGCCTCAATATTAATGCTCCATCCCTTGGCTAGTTTCCTAAACTGTCTAACTTTACCTTGCCAAACATCCAAAGGATTAGCACTATTAATACTGAGAGACCAGGCCTTACTAACAATATATTTAAAATCAGACCTAGCCAACCACCACTTCTCAAACCTAAATATGGAAGTTTTTGGGATACAATGCTCACCAGAATCCCAAACAATTGGGGTGTGATCACTCCCTAACCTAGGGAGAGCTCTAGCACTAGCTAAAGGAAAATGCATGTCAAAGCCAGTAGTATAAAAAATCCTATCTAGTTTACACATAGTAGGGTTAACCTAGCTATTACCCCATGTGTAAGCTCTCCCAGATAAACCAATCTCCATGAGAGCCCAAAGTTCCACCCAAGCATTAAACTTATCTACCCACCTATAATCTATGTTACTATTATTTTTGTCCTCAGGGGACCTAATCAAATTAAAATCTCCACCAATCATGGCAGGACCATCCCAATTAATGAATAGCTCATGCAACTCAGAGATAAAGGCTTGCTTGCCATCCTCATAAGCAGAACCATAGACAGTAGTAATCCTACATACAAAATCAGTAATCTTATTCTTAACCACTACACTAACAGAAAAGGATTTAATATCCCAAGCAACTACATAAAAAAGGTCTAAATTAACACCTACTAGAATGCCACTAGCAGTGCCACTAGAAGGCAAGAAATTCCAAGCAAAATTTCTATTTCCTAGCAGATTCTTTAAAAAGGAATGACTAAAACTATCTTTTTTAGTCTCTTGAAAGCCAATATAGTCTACTCTTAAAGGAAAAAATTATCCTCTATATACTTCTGTCTACCAAGAGCATTTAAACTCCTACTATTCCAGAACACACTAATCATACATACTTTTTCCTCGGGTGCTTGCCCCGAGACTTATGTAAAACTTCAATCCATCCATCTGCTTCCTCATCCAAGTTCCTAGGACCAGATGAAGTAGCAATCAAACTATGACTATCATCTACATCATCATGAGCACTATCATTAACTACAACTCCTATTTTATCAGATAAAACTTCTAGTTCTACAGGAGAAAGAACATTGAAAGGATTAGCAAGCATTATACCTTTCAAATTGGGAACCTCTAAATTACTCTTCTTCTTCAAGTCAACAGATCTAGCAAGGATGTTTCTTGACCTATCCACTCTTGTGCTCTGTCTAGTGGGCTGAACAGGACCCCATTGCTTCTGTCTCTTGATAGCTTTTGTTTCTATATTGGAATCATCTCTCTCTCACACACCTAGATCCTTAAAGCTTGGCATGATATCATCAGGTAACTTCAAACTATCCACATCCTTTCTGTTAGCTTCTGACTCTAGCTTTTGAGCAAAACTCACCTCCTCATGTTGTCCTTGTATCCAGAACTGCTGCACCTCAGAGTCCACATCAGCTGTAGCATGAGATTTATCCCAAATAAAGTTTCCTTCAGAGTCAACTACCCCTTTTTGGACCATCAACTGAAACACAACATTAGCACTCAGTTTAGAATTAGCTGCCATCCTAACCCTGCTAGCCCCTTGACCACCATTCCTTGGTAAATTTCCAGAGCTAGTTTACAGAGAGGGCAGACCACTCCCAAAGCTACCCTCATGGTTCATACCATCACCTTGGCCAGTGGAATCATCAACATCTTTCTTATTCTGATCATTCTGATCCTCATTAACTTGAACCTCATCACACACCACAGCAGGAACAGTAGTACCTAGATTAAATCCCAGGTGGAACAAGTGATCATGGAAATTAAAGAGTCTGCCAGCAGGTAATTTGGAAGGGTCTTTACACTTAACCAAAACCCTGACCTCTTTAGCATTGTTTTTGAAGATGCTCTGCCAATCAACATCTTCCAGAATGCCACAAGTGGAGACAACTTGGTCTAATGTACTCCATTCACACAACTTAGTCTGCAAGCCAGTGATAACCACCCAAACTTTCTTCAAAGAATCAACTGGTTCTGGGTCATCATTCCAAGCCTCAACTTTGACCCAAACACCAGGTTTTGACACACCAAACTTGGGGTAACCAATGACTTGTTCCACACCAATGTGTGGAGGGAACTTGACTAGAAAGGTATTTTCAACCCCCAACTCTCTGATTTGCCATGGCCAATTTGTCTTGTAGATTTTGGAGAACTCTTGAGCCAGTTCAGTAGCAGACAAAGAACCCTCCTCAATTAAGACAATTCCACAATTCTTTGTGGATGCAATAGGATGCATAACCACTTCAGGCACCTCAATGTGATATAAGCTTAGACCAGGAGCTCCACTACCAACATACCTAGCCATCTGGTGAGGCCTCTTCGTAACAGGACACTTCTCCACAACATGAGAGGAACTTTTACAGATGAAGCAAAGAGGAGTTTTCTCACAACTGCTCTGCAGGTGACCTGGTTCACCACAACACATGCAGATTGCATCCACATAGTTCCACTAATTGTTACTGCTCACAGGGGCAGCAGTCTCCCTCTGAACAGGCCCCTATTTCTTCTTAGACTTCTGTTGAACCTTACTTTTCTCATTCATCTCATTACCCTGTGGGACTTGCTGTTGCTGTGGAGCAACCCACTGATTTGAAGGCATATTGAATGGCTGCTGACCAGGGAAAGCAGGAAAAGGAGTGTTGAAACCCCAAGGTGGTTGCATACCTGGGATGAAACCATAGGGAGGCTGGTTGGGGTAGAACTGAGGATTGAACTGCCCCATCTCAAAAGGATTCTGCTGAAACTGCTGCTGTCCTCCCTGTTGAGTCTAGTTCTCCTGTTCCTTGCCTCTCCCCTGGTTCCCTATGCCACGATCACCCATCTCCACTTCTCTGGTTTCGTTAGGAAGCCAATCTTCAAGCCCCAAGCACTGTAGGCCAGAGGTAAGCTCAACAACCGCCGCCACCAGGAGGGGGGAAGATTAAACCCTTGGACCAGGAGCAACTTTGGTTAAAAAGGAAGGGACATGTGTCCTGTGGGAGGTAGGATATGGTGGAGGTGGTGGTGGTGGTTGTGGAGGCTGTGGTGGTGGTGGACAACACATGGGCTGCAAAGGACAACACCACAGCTGTAGGAAAAAATCGTCTAAGCCCTCAGCATCACCCATTCCAAGCCCATCCAACTCCAGCTCAGACCCTTTAACAAGCTTGATTTTCTTCTTCCTCTGGCCACAAGGAACCAAACCTGCAAGTTCCCGCCATTGCTTCCCTTGCGACCCTACTGGGCTCCTCGATTCCGAACCGAACACAGGACATTGCAGAGCAGAGACGCTTGTACCTGGAGATCTAGCAGGCCAACTGCAGCCCCCATTTCCTTCCTCGAGAAACCCGGTACCATCTGAACCGTAGCACGCTGTTTGAGCAATGGACTTCTCAGAACCTGTACCAGCCTCGACATGGGGGATGAAGCTCTGCGAGGCCTCCCTCTCTTGCAGGAGCTGCTCCGAGGATCCAATAGTATCTTCTTCAACGACCCCAACTTCCGCCTCGCTCGCGGGAGCGAGTTCAAAGCGCTGAGCCGACGAGGTTTCTGACCCAAAACAGATCGGCAACGACCCAATGCATAGGCGGAAGCCTTCATCAGGCCGACAGGGAGAGAGGACCTTACAGAGCGAACCTTCCTCAAACCCCAAATCATGTCGATGTGGAGGATGCGGCCGGTTGCTCCAGAGCTGATCTTCTTCTCCAACGTCGCCCGAGCCAGCACCCTGCCTCGATTCTTCCTCTCCCTTCTCCAATTTCGTCTCATCATCGCTTGACAAAGACGGCATCGAAATCGAGCGAAGCAAATCTCAGCAGAGGAGGAGGAGTCGGCGATGTCTGAACCTTGAGCGAGTGAGAGAAGGGTGGAGTAGGTCGGGGGGAGAAGCCCGGCGACGCGTGGCTACCTGCGCTATTCCCGGGCCAGCCATGGGCGGAGATCGAGGCATCTCCGCCATGAACAGGGGCGTAGCTCCGGTGCGTGGCGCACACGGAAGGAACGTGTCGAGCCATCTTTAAAAATATAAGATGTTTTAGGTTTATAAATGAAACGAATCTAGACGTTTATTTGAACTTACACACTAAAAGATGTCTAGATACATCTCCTTCACAAACCTTGTATTTTCAAACGGAGTGAGTATTTTTTTTCGTTCACAAATATTAATCTGCCTTCGACGTTTTATTTTGTTCTCCAAATCTGTCCGTGCTCTGTTCTTATTTTCCGCCTATCCTCGATCCAGAAAGAATCGATCCCCAATCCTTCCGAACCACCAAAATCGATATCCTCGTCTCATCCATCCATCTACTCCTGTCGATGAATCTAATGCCTCTCACTCCCCAACCTCGGTCAACTTCCGCATCGTCCCGCGGCGCCATGCCGCCGAGGGCCGTTGCCTCGCCCGGGGAGAAACGGAGATCCGGGCGTGCGCGGCAACGTCTGGTCTGGACGGCGAAAGCGGTGGCGGACGGTGATACAGAAGGCCAGGCAGCGGCGCGGAATTGAAGGGAGCAAGCGAGGGTGAAGAGAGGGGGTTGAAATGGATTGGCGCGCCTGTTCTCATAGCCGGAGCCAGGCCTCCAACAGGACAACTCGCCGACATCTCAAGGAATGGCTCGAGTTGGTTCACGGGTTTGCCTTTGGAAAAAAAGGAGAAGGAATCCCCACACTTTGCCGGTCACTGGCCGTCGCACAAGAGGACAGTAACCAAATCTCTCGCTGCTCCTGTTAGAGGGTCTGAATCATCTTCAGAAAGAAAAGGCAAAGAAACAAAGCAGTGTATATGTTTTGCTTCATGCTTTGGAAAAAGAGTGGGGAAAAAAGAGCAAGAGGATCGGAGCAAAGGGGCAAGCAAGGAATCCATACGCACTCTTTAGTCACAGAGAGGAAGCAAAGGCTCATGTCCCTCATACTCCTGCTTGCATATCTCAGCATTTCTGCTCTCGTTTTGGGGGTTGGAATAATAATTTGAAGGAGAAGACCAGAGTAGTGCTCCAGGAATTTACATCAGCACTTCTGTTTCGGCAAACTGCTCCTGTGTCTGCTACCAAGGTACTTACTACTTAGTACAAACAGTATCATTTGCTGACTTGCTTTCTTCGTACCATCTTAACCTATATTTATGCCAAAACTTGGCATGCAACTAATCAGCACTACTGGTTAGTTAACAGCGGGGATACATGTGTAACATGCTGTCGTTGTTGTTTTGTGCAGACGGTGCGGCAGGCAATAGAGATCTCGTTAGACTGGTTGAATTTTCTGCTCTTTTTCTCTCTTGGTCTTCACAGAGGAATATATTCATCATGAGACTTGATCAGATGAAGATTACATAAGCTTGACGATGCTTTTCTCTCTTGGTATTGGACACAGGAATTTATCATGAGCCCTCTAGATGCGCAGGTAATGCTCTCGTGCAATTTTTACGTTCACAAAATAGTACACCCTCCGTCTAGAAATAACCGACTTGGTTTTGTCTAGATTCGAATGTATCTAGTATTGAATTGTTGCCCTAGACTTATGTTGTGTTCGTTACCTGCAACTATTGGGCCAAACTTTGATCTTCGCATGTAACTGCTGATTCACAAACATATGTAACACATGATTCATTATTTGCGTATGCAGGAGGCATGGCAAGCGACCTTCAACCGATGGGTTAGGCTGCAATGGTTGAAGTAATCCACTGCTGCTTTTCTCGTCGGCGGAGTTCTTCATTACGAGTCCCCTTATATCTGCTAAAGATCGATTAAGTTTGCTGCTGCTTCTCTCTCTTGGTCTTGGACAGTGTGTCTACTCATCATGAGCAATGCTCGGTTTGAGGTAATGCTCTTCTGCATTTTACATACCAGACTAGTTAGAGAGCGATTGACCGGACTGGGGAATACTCCTTGTCAATAGGAGAAACTTTATGTGCATCACACACTGGCCTGCCGTAACGAAAATCCCTCTTTGTAATACATACTATATGCCAAGAAAGGCCCTAGATCAAAATTAACTATATATTTTTGGCAAGAAAGGCCCTAGATCAAAATTAAGTACATATTTTTGCTTCTGGAATGCATGCACCTACGGCTACTGATTTCGCATACCATAATTATGTTTGGTTGTCTATTGTTGCATTTGATGACTGCATATGTAGAAAAGAGGAATCATCGCATGCATATTTCTTATGCAATTTCCTCCGTTCCTAATTGTAATATCTATTTTGGTTTGTTAAAACAAGTCTTTGACTAACAACTTCTCCATGGTATGACATGGAATTTGTGTCACTAATTTCATTATCAAAAGTAGTTTATCATTATATAGTGATTTTGAATCATGTAAATTGCTATATTAAAAGAGTAATTATTGGTCAAAACGAAACAAAATGTTCCCTAATCAGCGGGATGGATGGAGCACTTACAATCGTAGGCATGTGATTTACTGTTCCTTGTGTAGTTAATAAATAAAGTAGGACCGTTTGCTTAAAAACGAGATAGTAAGCTAGCAAATATATTCTGACTTACGTTGTTTACTTTAGATTCTCAATGCCTCCAATGTTCAACAAGCTGGAGAATTGATTTATGAAAAAATTAAGTCTAAGGATGGTGAAAATGTATTCTATTTTGATGGTTGGGATGGATTTGGGGCCTCTGCTGGTCTTAGATACATAGCAACAATGATTCCATTCAAGAGAACCATTCCAGAACTATGCTTTGGTAGGATAATTTTCATAGATTGCTCAAAGTGGAAAAATAGAAGAGCAGTGCAGAGGGCAATTGCAGAAGAACTGAAACTTGACCACTCTGTAATGGCTATTCTAGATAAGCAAGATGAAGAGGATGATTTTAAGAGAATTGATGAAAGCTCAAGGAATGCGATTGGCAGTGTTGCACAAGTGATTCATCAAACCCTGAGCGCCACCAAATTTATCATGTTTTTTGTCAATGGAAGTGACAACGAGATTGATGTAGGTACCCTTGGCATTCCTCTTACAAGATTTGGCAAAAACGTTGTGATATGGACCTTCGACAGAAATTGCCTGACCATGCGTGATTACTATCAAGATGATATAATTAGCAAGCTAAGATATACTCATGTTTTCTTGTATTCCCTAATAAATGTATTAGAAGGTTCAAGTTTCCGTAGTCTACTGCATCAACAAGCTACCACCATAGTTTCTCGTGGTCTAGGTATGCAAGACATCGACCCAACAATAGTCACGGAATGTCGCCTCTACAGGTTATTTCTGCATTATAATTTTCACAGTATTGCCGAAAAACATGATTGGCTTTCTCATGCTTCCAACTATTGGATATGTGATGCAATTATAAAAGGGGACAGAGCAAGGGATATTAGTAACACATTGCATGGAGAGAAAAGTTGGGAGTGTGATACTACTTTGATTGTCGATGTGCATAAAAAGTTGATGGAAGTCATGAAACATATGGGGCCTCCTTTTCTGATACTTAAAGATGGTGATGTCTATGAAGAAGGCCCATACCGTTGGATTTCAGTCACATCACGGAATACAGAATTACATGGTATGCAAACTATACCTGCAGAGGCATCATCTTTCTTCTTGGCATTTGAAAGATCCGATCACCCACCAACTTTACCAAATGGCTTGTTTGAAAATTCCAGCAACCTGGGTGTGTTAGTTCTATGTTATTGCTCCTTTAACTTTACATCACCTCCTTTCCACAAGTGTGACAACCTCAGATTCCTTGGATTGGACCGTTGTACACATAAAATAGGTAAAGAAGAAAATCATAATCACGCAGAATGGGAATGGCTGTATAACCTTTTGGTGCTGGACCTACGCTACACAGACTGGGATGAAATCTTATCCGAGGAGAAAATAGATCTCATGAAAAATATTACAGAACTAAATATAGAGGGAATTAGATGTTGGCAGTACACAGCTCAGCTACAAGGACAACTACCTAACCTTCAGAGGCTCCGAATAATCAGACCAACATGTCTATGGGAGACGTCAAATGATGTTGATGACTCATTTATAGACAAGACAAACATGGAAATACTTGACTTATCAGGAAACTCTTACATGAAAATTATTCCAAAAAGCCTATCAAAGGCGAGTAGCTTGCAGATGCTCATACTTGATGGTTGTGATGGACTAGAAGACATTATTGCCCTTGGTCGTCTTCCTCCTTCTCTCAGGTCGTTTAGCTTTGATGGATGTGGGCCTGCTTCCCAGCGCGCACCAATAGTTGAGCCACCTCTGAAACATTTCCGCCCGTCTACTGTAGAAGATAAGAAGGATATCAGTACCTCCAAGATTTCTCTAGAAGGCTGCACAGAATTGGACAATATGTTCCTGCGTGGGCTAAACAACCTTGTGGAACTGGACCTCTCTGGAACAGCGATCAAGATACTTGACTTCAAGACCATGGTGGTACAAGTCCCAAGGCTCAAGCGGCTATATCTAATTGGATGCAAACAGCTCCGTGCTATCATATTTTTGCATGACATTCACAGTTCTAAGGTAGAGCCCGACCTAGAGTTGATGAGCATAGACACACGAGCTGGAATCGTGTGTCCTCGGGCATCCATCGACAAGACCAAGTCTTTCCGGTTGCGTGTGCATGCTATTGTTGTGGATGCTAGGCTTATTCACTCTGTTGGTAGTTTAACGGCAACGGATATGAAGGATGTTTCTTATAATATCCACGTTACCTCCTCACCCGCCTATGATGGGGTTGTTCAATTTGAAGAAACCAACAACGGGAAGTTTGACCATTGTGATCAAGGCAGTTTGGAACAGCTTATTCCAGCAGTCCAGTACAGTGATGTCCTTAGCATGGTATGCAATCCCCCGATGCAGGCTTTCCCGCAACCTCCGGCTACACGGCTTGACGCACATATAGAGATTGCTAAAGGGAGCTACTATGTGGAGAGCGGATTGAAAGGAATGCTAGGCTACCTGATGGGAGAAACTGCCGAATCCCTGCACTTGCATGATGTCTCCATAGATGCTATTATTCCTAGAACCCAACACTACACGTGGAAAAATTACCTTAGGTGGTGCCGCGTGGAGAGGTGCCCCAAGTTGGATACCGTCTTCCCTTCGGTTTCCAGTGCCTTCCCTTCGAATTCAAGCGGATTTTTTAAATTAGAGACCTTCTGGGCATCGGATCTCCTAATGGCCCGGTGGATTTGGAGCAAAGGTCGACTCCATGGTTCTGTCAGCCTCAGCGACACCAATTCCTTCAAAAACTTGCAGCACCTGCACCTACGCTCCTGCCCTAGCATCCAGTTTGTTCTCCCGGCGTGGGTCTCCTCCTTCCCGAGCTTACAGACGCTCCACATCATCCACTGCGGCAACCTCGGCCACGTCTTTGAGCTGGACGAACTGTACCCCAAGGAAATATTCTCCCTCGGTGTACTGTTTCCGAAGCTGACTACCATGCACCTGCACGACCTCCCAAAGCTGCAGCAGATATGTGAGGTCAAGATGGTGGCTCCTGCGCTGGAGACCATCAAGATCAGGGGATGCTGGGGCCTGCGCAGGCTGCCATCCGTGGCAGCCCGTCGCCAAGGCGAGAAGAAGCCGACCGTCGAGATCGAGAAGGACACGTGGGACGCTCTGGAGTGGGACGCCAATCATCGCCCGGACCACTTCGAGGCGCCCGTACACTCGCGCCACTTCAAGAAGAAACTGCCCAGGGTCTCCTTCCTTAGGTATGATACTACTGAATCCACCTTTGCTCCTTTAGTTCCGAGCTGATGCTGTTAGTGACTCACCATTTTTGGTCTCCGTCTCACCCATTGGCCATCTCATAATAGGTGAACTCTGCACCTCTGCTCTGTGTTTCTTCCATCGCTACGTGGAAGTGATGGATACTTGTGCTACTGGGATGATGATGTGTTTGGTTTGCTTGGACTGCTGGCCTTCAGGGAGCGTGTTGGTCATCCATGGATCCCTCGCCTCTCCTTCGTCTGTCGTGTGTTATGTGCGAGCTTATGGCGGCTCTCACCTTATATTCTGGCTTTCAAATAAGAAGACAGTTCTGTGCCTGCGTACATAGACCTGACCGATGCGTGCGTTGTGGCTTGTGATTGTAGTGGCTTGCTGTGGATGCCTGCATATGCATCCAGCAAGCTGCATTTGCTTGTGTGTGTGTGGTTTTGATGAGTGTTTCGCTGTGTGTTTGGAAAAGTAACGGCTTCCTTTGTTTGCCTGCGTGCATCTACACGGCTAGCTGCGTCTGAGTGTGATTACCTGCAAGTGTTTTATGCTTTTCTCTACTGTAGTCAGCTATGTGTGCGGGTTGTTGCAAGTATTCTGGACCAATCCTGGATTTGTTGTGCTGTTATGTTCGAAAGATCATAATGTGTTGCCGAATTTGCCTGGTTTTCTTAGTTGCCCTTGTTCACGGGTTTGCTGATGCACTGCGGTCATGAGTTCTAAGTTCTAATAAAATGGGTGCATGCAGCATGATTTTCGCTGGGAACCTGACACCGTGTGTCAGGAGTAATATTGCTAGCGAATTGTTTGACATGTTGCTAAACTGTGCTATTTCCTTTTGTTGACACTTTGGCTTGTGAAGGACTTGGAAGTAGCTACGTGTTGGCTTGTGAAGGATCTGGAAACAAATGAATGGATTATTAATATTTGAAGGGTATTAATCCATTCATTTATTTCCTACTATTTGCTTTATTGGAAGTAGGTTTTCAAGGATTGATTGTTCATAGGGTTAAACCCATCCACAATGGCTTGTTGCCAGTTTAGAATTTTTGTACAACCATGCCTTTTATCCCTTGTACATATCCACGTAAATATTTCTTGTCTGTGAAGAAGTCCTAGAAATTGATAGAAATATTCCTACCAGTTAAATTAATAGCATTCGCAATCAGAAGCTTCTGATTTAAATGGAAGTTGCTAAATTCTTTCCCGGTAAGGTTGAAGCATCGTCCCAGACATGTGATCTGTTCATAGTCACCGGTGTAATTAGCGCTTCCGTGGCACCACAGAGGATGCGGTCTTAGTAATAATGGAAGATGCCACAAATTTAGTGTCATGTCACATATTGCGCTGTGTCATGTTTTGTATACCATTAGCGATACAGAGAATTAATTACAATAACAACAATCAAATTAGGGTTGCTAATTTCATTTAAATCAAAAATTCTTCCTAGTCCTATTCTTGAGGGCTTCTCTATTCTACTCGCACTATGGTGACGGCAGTAGCGACATGCCCTCCGTGCATGCTACTATAATGGCGGCAACCACGCGACCACCATCCACCGCGACGCGTCTGTCGTCCTCCGCGCCGGGTACTGCGACGGCCACAGCGACTGCTTGCTTGCGATTGGGCCTTGCACTGTGGCTTTCAAATATAAGAAGACAATTGGTCGATGCCTTTCTTGCGATTGGAGCTAGCCGCTTGATGCGTGAGCCTGCTTGCGAGTCCACCAGGATGCATTTGCTTCTGTATGGCTTTGGTGAGTGATTTGCTAGCTATGTGCCCGGAACTGTCACAGCGCTGATGACTACGTGTCCTGTGTGCATCAACTTGGCTAGACTAGATGCATGTGAGTTTGATTTATTCGACAGTGTTCGCTAGTATGTATCTGAGCCAAGAACCAGCTGGTTGTGCATGCTTCACGCATTGAGCTTGCTGCCTGTGTGATTTGTTTTGTTACTTCGAAATAGAGTAAATTTCATTTTTTTTACCTCCTAGTTTTACTTTTTTACGCTGATTACCCAATTTAGTAAATTTTCATCCTAATTACCCAATTTAGTATAATATGTCTTTTTATACTAACTTAGGATTTTATTAAAAGTTTGAACTTAAACAGTCAAAATATGTGATTTGTTTTAATCGCAGTTTCATTTTTACATGTTGTTCCACTATAGTCAAGCATGTAGTTCTTCAGACAAAAGAGACAGGAATTGCCACACCCTGCCATGCCATGTTTATCTACCTACCTCTAGCAGCACAAACTGCAATAGAAATCTGCATGTATATAGGATTCATCCTTGGTAAAAGCAAAAACAAAAGCAAAAGCATCAATAACTCGCTTCATGCTTTGGCAAAGAGAAAAGGAAAAGGACCGGGCAGCGAGAAAGTACAGATAGAGCCCTGAAGCTAGTACAAGGAGCCAACAAGCAAGGAATCTCAGCCAGAGGGAGGAGGCAAATAGCTCCTGCTTGCGTGCAATATCTATCGCATTTCTGCTTCTGGTTTTGGGGTGCACAGTGGAATTCCAATCAATACCTGTGTTTCTTCAAGCTGGTTTCTTTCTTGAAAAAGAAATTGCCAAGCTGCGCTTGTCCGCTATCAAGGTACGTATGTACTTACTAGTTACTTACTATTCGTTCCTTGATCTTGGCATGTAACTGCTGATTCACAAATGGATAGAGTAACATGTTGTGATTCATTACTGTGTATGTAGGCGGTGTGGCAAAGTAATCTTCAACCGATGGGTTAGACTTTAGACTGGTATGGTATCTTCCTCTTGAGGCCTCGTCGTCGGCGGAAGATCGGTTAAGTTCGATGTCACTTTTCTCTCTTGGTCTTGGACAGTGTGTGTACTCACGATGACTCTTACTGACGTAGAGGTAATTTTTTTGCATCTTATGTTCGAAACTAGCTAGCTAGATAGAGCTTGATCAGACAGGGGAATAAATTCCGTATCAATAATAAGAGAGAATTTGTGTATACATCACACTGGCCAGCCCGTTCAACTCTCACTGTAAGCCGTACTATTTTTTTCTTTGAAAATGCACGCTTTATTACTTAGTAGTAAGTTTAGACCGGCCCTCTGCTTAGTTAGGATGCACGCAGCCGATCAACCACGCAATTCGAGACCAAAGCAAAAGCACCAGATTCTATCTATCTATTATATACTAAAAGCAATATAAGAGAGTTTTTCGAGGCACTACGTTGATCCACATCATCAAAATTATTTATGATAGTTGGATCTGATATCAATGGTTAGGATTTAATAAAACAACCCAACTTAATTATGTTTACATACACAAATTAACTCCGTGTCGCGTCTATGTATAGTACACGTTGTGGACTCCCTTAATAATAGGCAATCAAATTGAAAACGTGCTTCCCGTCCACGAGCCGCATCTACTAAAAAAACGTACACTACCCCGGCTATAATCATGTTACATTAAAAAGACCTGGCTGGAACGTGCGTGGTAGTTGGGAAATAAAATACCTGGCTGGAACTAGAACGTGTTACATGTCAAAAAAAAATATGGCTGGAAGGTGATAGTCGTGATTGGGAAAAAAACACAACCTGGCCATGAAACAGATCAAACATGGAAAGCCAAGCTGGTTGACATATTTCGCTAGGACACTATATATAGTATGAACGTTACAAGAAATACTTTGTATTTCTGTTCATGCGTCGTCCATATATTCGATAAAAGAATCCAGTATTTTAACTCTCAGACTACCGTGTCTCCATGTTAAAAACTCTCATTAGAGTCAGGCGTACCTGCATAGAGGCTAGCTAGGGCCGTTACAAAAATAAGGAAAACTAGGTACACTGATGGAACATGGTTGTAAGGTACATGTGCTAGGATATAAAGTATAAAGAGATTAAGACATACGATAGTTAACTATGTGGTGTATGATACATATGAAATATTAATTATAAAAAGGTTATCTAAAATAAATACATTTTTAAGCATACAAAATATAGGAGATACAAATTAAAAAGACAAGGAAATCCAATTTAGATCGTACGTGTAGATGCAACTTTTAATTGTCTAAAATTATATTTAAAAATATAAAAAAATGAAAAATTTCGCTTGTGCATCCAAATATTCTATGTAAGAAAGACAATGCTCCAATATGACTACCGACGAGGATTTTTTGTCTTTTCCAAACAGGTCATAAAAATGTTATTTTTTTGGTGATACTCGGTGTACGAACATAGAATGTCTATATGTACATGCTATTTTTTTGTAATATTTTTACATAAGTTTTTTATTTATTTTTTCACTGTGAGTGCATCTACGCTTATGAGACAAAAGAGCACCTCGAGAAGAACCATGGATGATTGTCTTTTGTTTAGTTTAAACATATGGTCACACAATGATTTTTATTAAAAAAAGATGGAAACTATCACATGAATACCATAACTTTAGAAAATTTTACTCGATTTGTTATATATTAGAATCACAAATAGTCTGAAAGAAAGAGATATAATAGAATTTTTTATAAAATAACAAAATCAACCCTCATTGATGTGTGGTGATTAAATGCACAAGATTTCAATTTTAATAGATTTGAAACTAAGAAAAAAATATTTCTATAACACATAAGAGCTAAAAGTGAAAAAAAACTTTAGAAATTGTATATGCATTTACATTTTGTATCTACGACAACATAATCAATGTCGCTATCCTACTATAGAAGACTAGGATGCAGATATTACCAATCATGCTACACAGTCAAGCTACATGGCACACTAATTACATGTGCCTAAGAGTATAGAACCACAAGACCGAAGAACATTATAAGACGAAGATTGAACAATAAATAAATAAAAACATTGTATCTATGTCAAAATAGATACCGCTCCCAAAACTCTCCACCTTTGACTATTGGCATATATCAAAATATTTGATCCGGCCAAAATAATGCCATTATATATATATATATTTTTTTTCAACATATTTATGTACATTACAATTCTTTAATTTTCAGCATGGAGACTTTATATGTCTAAAGCGACACTTTTCTTAGATTGGTACATAAATGAGAGGTAGGAAAATTCGGAAAGACACTGGGCCTACCTTATAACAAGGATAAGTTCTTTCTTTTCCAATGATCAACCAAATTAATATTGCTATTTCATTTGAGAGATTATCTTAACTTCAATTGGACACAACTCATGTGGACACTCCCAATTATATGGACCATGGTAGATAGACTTCTAATTTTTTTGGACACTCCCTATTATATGGACCATGGTAGATAGACTTCTAATTTTTGTTTACATCCAATACAACCATACAAAAAATATATATGTTAAAATATATATCTTAACCAACTTTATTAACTGGTATCATATTACGTAAGAACTATTATTCTCTTTGTTGATCTACTATCACATACAAACAACACAAATTCGTGGTAATACAAATAACATCGTAATCATTTGTTGAACGCATTATCATTAAATATATTCCTCACATATGTGATACTTTATTTATGATAAGGTTTAAAAACGTATTGCTGCCAATTACATAATATGATATTTATAAAACCAATAATTGATTTGTAAAAATAGCTAATCAATATAAGGCAATGTCCTAGCATATATAAGGATCTTTTTCGAGGCACTAGGTTCATCCACATCTTTAAATTATTTATCATAGTTGGATCTGATATCTATGATTAGGAATCTATTATATACTAAGCAATATATGGATAAAGCGAGACACCCGATTAAGCCAAATCACTCAAGTAATTTTGATAGTTATATCCAAAATTTGTGGTTAGGCTTTAGCATGAGATTAATAATTAGGTAACAATGCATAGAGACGCATACCAAAATGAAAGAAAATTACATTGCGACGTGAAAACAATTTGGTCAATACATCTAAAACAACAACTTGGTCAATACTATGATGTATCCCTATTGAACTCTAGGACCGTCAGTTAAAACAAACACCTAGCTAACTAATATGGTGTGGAAAGAATATCAATGGTGTGATGTATTAAAATAACAGTCTAGCCATGTCCGTTAGGAAAAATCCCTAGATAGAATGATACGATAATTAGAAATGTTAGATTTATCTAAGCAATAGTGTACAAATGTGTGAATTAGTGCGATAACTCCACATATTAACCTAATCAAGCCTCTTCTCGCAAATCAACCATGAGAAGCTCGCGACGGATAGTGCCCATGGGATCTACTCCCTACAGGCAAGTCGACGGTGCGAGCAACAAATTTTTTAGCACGAAATTTGTGGTTCTAAACATGAACAATCAAAATTAATCTTATACCATTAAGAAATCGTATATGATATCGATTTGCTTTAACTTATGGAATTGATTTTATTTATTAGGATTTTTTTCATTGTGTAATTTCTATTTTTGATTAACAAAAGGTATACGACAATAGTTTTATAATCAGTCAGAATGATTTTGCTTATATATTAGGTGGTCTTTCGAGACCGTGAAATCTCTACTTTTGATTCTTGTATAGAGAGAAAGTTATGTTAAGTCGTTTGTGAATATAAGTCAATTGTCTTCTCACTCAATCTTTCTACCATGTAGAAAAATAATATGTTATATATGATGAAAGGACCAAATAAAAATTGATACCATTAACAAAGAGGGTATGATTATAGATTTGTTTCAAGTAATCAACATGATTTTATTTATTATGTGGTATTTTAGAACTGTAATTTCTACTTTGATTAACATAGGGTATACGATTACAATTTTCTACAATCAATCAAAGTTGGTTTTATTTATTAAGTGATCTTTTAGAGCTGTGCAATTCCTGCTTTAGGTTGCTGTATAGCGAGAGAAAATTATGATAAGTGGTATATTTGTGAATTTAAGTTAATTGGATTCTTAGTAAATCTTTGTGCCACGTGAAAGTAATGTGTTATATCGATGGAAAGATCAAATGATATCATATAATTATACACTTTTTGGAATGTCCTTCGGTCTCCTAAGTGTCATTGCAATAGTTGTGGTTGATGATTGTGTATCTTTGAAGGTAGGCTTTAAGTTGATTTCCCATTGGGAGATTATTTTAATTTATTGCAAATTTAATAAGTGTTTAACAAATAAAATTCTTGAGAAGTGATACAATAAAATTGGGTACCCAAATTATTGAACATCAGAGGATTCATGAACGAGCCTTGATTTCTGAACCAAAAGCATGAGGGTGTGATGTTGATTTTTTTAATGGATAGATACAATTGTATATGCAATAAAAATCTTAGTGCTAGCAAAGAATTTGTTATTTGGATAACAGGAATTGCCAAACCAGATTGTTATGTATGAAATGTTGGATGCTTAGAGCTAAATATTTATGATGAAGGTGCAGACAACAGTTGAACTAGAGGTATGCATATCATGGGATAGTTTTTGTTGGTTTGTTCTCGCAACTCCATGTTTGATTGTACAAACAAGTTATTCAGTAGATAAGAATTAGTAAAATAATAATCGTTATTACCATATTGAAGGACATATGATGAATCTAGAAATACAAAGATTTGGTTAGGGAAATCTCATGGTAGATCAAAATATGTATCCAGCTGACCACAACCGATAGTTTTTTATGAACCTATTGATCATAGAAATTTTATTATTAATAGAGTTGAAATGATACATCTTCTTTTTAATACACAACATCATTTGATAATTAATCTGATGTATTTTTGTTATAATAGATCATGCCTTATTGATCTTAGTATCTATATAAAAATGTCATTCATGAGGAGAAACTATTATTTACACATAAACTGACATAACCTTAACCTCACATTCATGTAACATGAATAAAAACTACATCCTATCTGATTATATAAATTTTATTCTATGTACTTATCTATATCACCATGTACAAAGGGTACATATATACGCCATTGATATGATATTTTTTACTATAACAGTAACTATTCTACCCGGAATTAAAAGATTTCTCCCGCTCAATATTTTATTTACCATGTTATTCATGGTGATTATAGAACTACATAAATTCTTTTGGCCTGATATATAAGTTTCTATAGAATTGTAAATTGTTTTAAAAATTGTTTAGATGTTGCTAGTGACAAATGATGGTAAAAAACAAAGTCCACCAAACGCGCTATGGCATATCTATCCGTAAATCACGCTGCCATCCATGTTCGGGACAATATATCCCTCGTTGTGTCCTTTAATCGCGTATATCCCTCCACAAAATAGTCGCGGAACTCCATACGTTGGGGAGTAGTCCAAGTATCTAGATATTTACAACAAATACTAGATCAAGAATCCCCCAAATGAATGGAGGGGAATTTGAGCGCTTGATCCGTGTTGAAGAAGATCGAGTCCTCCTCCTTTGATTCCCCAAAGATCGAAGACTTTGGGCGGACAAGGATGGAGATCTCGCTTGGAGCTTGAAGAGCAGGTCTGAAATTTTTCAAATGGGTCAAGAGTTCTGGCAGGAGGGGGTGATGGAGATTAAATACCCCCTGCCAGAACTGGCCGTTGGAGCATTCGGGGCAGGATTATCCGGCCTAAGTGAGGGCCGGATTTTCCGTCCTGGGGAAAAATCCGCCCCGGAATCGGAAATTCTGGCGGAATTCTGCCCCCACATAGAGAGCCGCGCCTTGGCTCCCTTTGTCGATTGGGGTAGGCCGGATTATCTGGCCCTTGGCAGGGGCGGATAATCTGCCACCAACACCTATTCTGCTGCATTTTAGTGAGCCAGAATCTGCAGCACTTCAACACACACTAAATATTCCTTGGTATTATTATCTAACACACAAAATACTAGAGATAATGAAATGTTGTTTCACCATCAACTCTGTCCATATCCAAGCTCACAAGAAAAGTAGAATCTACATAAGGCATAGCATCCCATTTCCATTGACTACGAATATGACATCTCCTAGCAATCTGTCGCTGAACCACATCGGTGGAAACCATCTATCAAGAGACACGTACAAGAGAAATGGGAGACTGAGTAGTCTCTAGATGATCCCTAAACACCAAATCGGGTATGTGAGAAAACTGAGTCAACTCATTGCCAATACCATCCGTAATAGGAAAAGGCCTCGGTTGCTTGAGTATAGGACATCGCAAGGTGGGATGACCAGAATTATCACAAATGTAGCAAAAGTGAACCGCCTTATAGTCCTTAGTTGCATGTGTATTAACCGCGCACTTCCAGCAACAAGGAACAACCTTTTGGGTCTTCTTAC
Organism: Avena longiglumis; assembly: GCA_030063025.1. Lineage (NCBI taxonomy): Eukaryota > Viridiplantae > Streptophyta > Magnoliopsida > Poales > Poaceae > Avena > Avena longiglumis. Next base: position 540,638,252 of record CP125973.1, read on the forward strand.
CCACAGTAGTAGTGACCGGTGCAGTAGTATCAACCTCCGAAACGGCTACGACTGGTAAAGCATTGTCAAAGGTTCCTTGTACTCCGTACTGGTACGGAGCCTGCTGTCCCATTGCCTGGAAGGAAGCACCCACCGCCCCAGTGGGATACCCATACTGTCCAACTGTCTGCTGCTGAAACTACGGCTGGTGCTGCAAAGATTGCGAAGCCATGTCCTGACTCGTCTGCAACTGAGACTGCTTCTTCTTCTCCCGCTTCGGCACAGGCGCAGCCACAGCTCCAACACAGATAGTAAACTGATGAGCTTCCGTAGAATTTCCCAATGCAGTCATATATAGGTGGACGCAACCCCTGATGAGGGAGAGGAGCACCTCCCAAAGGCGGCCTGCGGTATGGCGGCTGCAAAGGTTGATGAGTGTAAGGAACATGAGCTGGCTGAGACGGAGCCAGTGCCATCATCCCATGGTGGAATGGTCCTGGTGGTGGCATCCCAGGCGGTCCGAAGTAGGGCGGCGGCCCATGGCCATAGGGACCAGCCGCCGGAAGCTGCACAGCTGAAGGGGGCTGAGCCCCAGCGGACTGCCCCTGGAAGGAATTGGCAAAAGGAGACGCGACTCCCGGTGCAGCCCCAGCGTCCTGCAGCGGCGGCATAGGTGCACGTGGAGGCATAGCTCCCGGCGGCGGCGCGTAGGCGCATAGGGTCGGGGCACGGGGAGTCGTAGCGCCCGGCGGCAGCGCATGGGCGCGAGGTTCGACATAGCCATCGGGGTAGAGCCAAGAAGAACCTAGGTGAAGGAGCGAGAAGAGATCGCTGGAGACGAGCGAGTAGACGGCACGTAAGATGGAAACCTCGTGTGGACAGCTTCCGATAGAAAAAAGGGGAGCCGCCGACCACACGCCATTCCTCTCAGCCTCGCATCGTCAAAAAAGGGGCATGCCCTAAAAATATGGATCTCTGGATCAAAATTAACTATATGCTAAGAAAGGCCCTAGATAAAAATTAATTATAAATATTTTTTCTTCTAGAAAGCATGCACCTTAGATAAAACGCTAAAATCCCCCGCTGCCGGTCTCCTCCCCTTACCCTCCTCGTCACCGTGGCCAGAAGGCATGGTCGGTGAGAAGCTGGTGCCAGAGTCGGCGAGGTCTCCTTGCCCTCTCGCGCGGTGGAGTGGAGACGTGGATGATCCTCCGGGCTAGGGCGTGGAACGGTCATCGGCCGCCACAACGTGACGACATGGCGGGCAACGAGGTGGTGGTGCACGCCAGGTGGTCGGCAGCGTCAGCCACTCTGGATGGCGAGGGTCGTGGGCGGCACGGGCTTCAGTCAGCCACCTCTGTAGTGGTTGGTGGAGGGTGGTGTGATTCAGACCGGCAGCAGTTTGGTAGGCCCGGGTGAGCACAGGGTGACTGCGTTGCTTCTTGGCGGTGGGGTTATGCTTGGATCCATTGGTGGATGGAGACATAGGGACTAGTGCTTAGGTTGGCGATGACGGCGGCACCATAGCTGCAGTTTCGGTGGAGAAGCTTCATGTGCCCATTTGGGCTCAACCGGTCGAGGGCTTGGTTTGCCCTGCTGCTACATCCGAGCGGCTGCCACCCTCCAGCAGTGGAGTCCATTCCCTCCCGCATGTTGATGTACCATTGATTCTCGCCGAAGTTTCTTCCTTTTGCTCCTACCGGCCTCACAATGTGGGTCTCGGTGAGACGACGATGGTTACTGCAAGAGCGTGGTGGCGTGTGCTGGTGGATGGCGAGCTCGGTGAAGCAATACGAAGCATACATGAGGACGATTTTTTGAGGGGTCGAGAGAAATCCTTGTTGTCTAGACACTGACGCGGTGACGCCTGCGGGTGTCACTGTCCTTCCTAAAGATCGTCAGGTGTATCTCTTCCCCAAATCCTATAGCATACCGGGGGAAACCCCAGGACGCTTCGGAACGCCGGGGGCATGGTGGAAATTCTCTGGAGGGCATGGTAGTTGCGAGTCGTCTTTGTTTTCGTTGAGCCACCGTTGTTGGCTTTGTTTTCTCTTTTTATTTTTTCTTTCTTGGTTCTTTTGGGCTCGTTTTGTGTTATCTGTCCCAAATATTGTATCTATCGTGTTTTCGGATGGTTGCTATATTAATATAGCGGGGCAAAGCCTATTTCGAGGAGGAATGCATGCACCTCCAACTACTGGTTTCGCATGCTATAATTAGTTTTTTTGTTTATTGTTGCATTGGATGACTGCATAGAAAAGTGGAATTAGCGCATGTTTATTGCTTATGCAATTTCCTCCGTTCCAAATAGTAAGCAGCATTTTGTTTTGTTAAGACAAGTTATTGACTAACTATTGCTCCACAGTATGACATGAAATTTGTTTCACTGAATTCGTTTTCAAATTTAGTTTGGCACTATATGATTTTGCACACATAAATTGCATATTAAAGAGTAATTATCGGTCAAAGGCTTGTTTTACAAACCGTTTACTTAAAAACGAGATATTAAGCTAGCAAATATGTTCTGACTTATGTTCTTTACTTCAGGAATCCAGTGCCTCTGTAGCTACATTTCAACAAGCCGGAGAATGGATTTTTGAAAACATTATTAAGTCCAAGGGTGGAAGAAATGTAATCTATTATAATGGTTGGGATGGGTCTTGGGCCTCTGCTGTTCTTAGATACGTATCAGCAATGATTCCATCCAGGAGAGCAATTCCAGAACTATGCTTTGATAGGACACTTTTCATAGATTGTTCAAAGTGGAAAAATAGAAGAGCAGTGCAAAGGGAAATTGCAAAAGAACTGAAACTTGACTGCTCTGTAATGGTTATTCTAGATAAGCAAGATGAAGAGGACGATTTTAGGGGAACTGATGAAAGCTCAAGGAATGAGATATACAGTGTTGCACAAGTGATCAATCAAACCCTGAGCACCACCAAATTTATCATGTTTTTCATCAGTGGAAGTGACGAAGAGATTGATTTAAGTGCCCTTGGCATTCCTGTTACAAGATTTGGCAAAAACATTGTGATATGGACCTTTAACAGAAGTAGCCTGACCATGAGGTGTGAAAACATAGTTGTGTTAATGAGGAAACTAAATTATACTCATGTTATCTGGCATTCCGGTTCCTTATTAAGTGAATTTGGAAGTTCAAATTTGCGTGAAATACTGCATCAACAAGCTGCCACCATAGTTGCTCGTTGTCCAAGTATGCAAGATATCGACCCAACAATGGTCACAGAATGTCGCCTCTACGGGTTACTTCTGCTTTATAATTTTCACCTTGCCACAAACCTTGATTGGATTTCCCATGCTTCCAACTATTGGATATGCGATGGAATCATTAAAGGGGATAGAGCATGGGATATTAGTAAGGCATTGCATGGAGAGATAAGTTGGGAGTGTGACGCTTCTTTGACTAACGAGAAGGTCAAAAAGTTTATCAAACATTTGGAGCCTCGTTTTCTGGTGCTTGAAGATGGTGATGTATATAAACAAGGCCCATACCGTTGGATTTCAGTCACATCGAGCAATATAGATCTACATGGTATGCAAACTATACCTGCAGAGGCATCATCTTTCTTCTTGGCATTTGAAAGATCCGACCATAAAATGGGGTCAGGTCCCTTTCGACAAGAAAGGAAAAGGCGAATGAGGTCACACTACACAGATAAAGAGATAGAGAAGATAGAGGAGATAGAGGAGATAGAGGAAAGGACGGAACTGTTTAAAAAGCATTTCAGATCCGCCACTACTGACAACCCATCAACTGGTATACCAAATGGCATGTTTGAAAATGGCAGCAACCTTGGTGTGTTAGTTCTATGTTCTTGTGCCTTCAACTTTGCATCACCTCCTTTCCGCAAGTGTCACAACCTCAGATTCCTTGGATTGGACCACTGTACACACAAAATAGGTGAAGCAGATAATAATGATCATGGAGAATGGGCATGGTTGTCTAACCTTTTAGTGCTAGACCTACGCTACACAGACTGGGATGAAATCTTATCTGAGGAGAAAATGGATCTCATGAAAAATATTAAGAACTAAATATAGAGGGAGTTAGATGTTGGAAGTCCACAAATCAGCTACAAGGAAGGCTACCTAACCTTCAGAGGCTCCGAATAATCAGACCAACATGTCCATGGGAGATGTCAAAAGATGGTGATGACTCATTTGTAGACAAGACAAGCATGGAAATACTTGACTTGTCAGGAAACTCTTATATGAAAGTTCTTCCAACAAGCCTATCGAAGGCCAGTAGCTTGCAGGTGCTCATACTTGATGGTTGTGATGGACTAGAAGACATTGGTCGGCTTCCTCCTTCCCTTAGGTCCTTTAGTTTTGATGGCTATGGGCCAGCTTCACAACATACACCAACAGTTGATCTACCATTGGAACATTTCCGCTTGTCTACTGCAGAAGATAACAAGGATATCAGTACCTCCAAGATCTCTCTGGAAGGATGCACAAAATTGGACAATTTGTTTCTGCGTGGGTTAAACAACCTCGTGGAACTAGACCTGTCTGGAACCGCAATCAAGAAATTTGACTTCAACACTACGGTGGTGCAAGTCCCAAGGCTCAAGCGTTTGTATCTAATTGGATGTGAACACCTCCGTGTTATCAAGTTTTCGTCAGAGATTGGTCCTTACAAGCCCGACCTAGAGTTGCTGTGTGTAGACACGCGAGCTGGAATCATGTGTCCTCGGCCAGCCATCGACAAGACAAAGTCCTTCCAGTTGCAGGTGCATGCTATTATTGTGGATGCTAGGCTTTTTTACTCGTATTATTATATGCAAAAGCTGCATGATATTTCTTATAGTATCCATGTCACCAACTCACCCACGTATGATTGGAACAAGAAGTTTGACCATTGCGATCAAAGGAGCTCACAACAGCTTATTCCATCAGGCCAGTACAGTGATGTCCTTGGCATGGTTGGTGACCCCCCTATGCAGGCTTTCCCGCAACCTCTGGCTACACGGTCGGACCGACATATAGAAGTTGGTGAAGGGAGTTGCTATGTGGAGCACGGACTGGCTGGCACTCCATTTGACACGATGCAATCATATACCGAATCCATGTATTTGCACGATGTCTCGATACATGCAAGTACTTTTCATAATGTGGACTACCACTGGTACTACCTTAGATGGTGCTGCGTGGAGAGGTGCCCGGAGTTGGATACAGTCTTCCGTTCGCGCTCCTACGGATTTCAAAATTTTGAGACCTTGTGGGCATCGGACCTCCTAATGGCCCGCTGGATTTGGAGCAAAGGTTCACGCTATGATGTTGGCACCACCGATTCCTTCAAAAACTTACAGCACCTGCACCTACGCTCCTGCCCTAGAATCCAGTTTGTTCTCCCGGTGTGGGTCTCTTCCTTCCCGAGCTTACAGACGCTCCACATCATCCACTGCGGCAACCTCGGCCACGTCTTCATTCTAGACAACGAGTACCCGGAGGAAATAACCACTGGTGGCGTTAAATTCCCGAAGCTGAAGACCGTCCACCTGCACGACCTACCGAAGCTACAGGAGATATGCGAGGTCAAGATGGTGGCTCCTGCGCTGGAGAGCATCAAGATCAGGGGATGCTGGGGCCTGCGCAGGCTGCCATCCGTGGCGGCCCGTGCCCGTGGCGCGAGGAAGCCGACCGTCGAGATCGAGAAGGACGTGTGGGACGCTCTTGAGTGGGACACGGATCACCGCCCGGACCACTTCGAGGCGCCCGTACACTCTCGCTACTACAAGAAGAAACTGCCCAAGGTCTCCTTCCTCAGGTACGATGATGGATACTACTGAATCCACCACCTTTGCTCTTTTATTTCTGTACTGATCGCACCATTTTGTTACTCCATCTCTCGCATCGCCTAGGTGATCGAACTCTGCATCGCGGTGTTTTGGTTTGCCTGTGTGCTAGCTTGGATTGCCAAGGGAGTGCGGTTGTTGTCATTGATGGGTTGATCGCCTCTCCCAGTCGTGTGTTATTGTTGCCAATGTCTTAGGCGCGAGCTGAGCTTATGGTGGGGCTGGTGGCTCTCACCTTGCATTGTGGATTTCAAATAAGAAGAGGACAGGTCTGTCCCTGCGTACACGGACCTGGCTGTGTGTGTGTGTGTGTGTGTGTGTGTGTGTGTGGTTTGCTGTGGATGCCTGGATGTGTCCATGAGGCCGCATTCGATTTGTGGCTTCTTCCATAGGAGTGTTTCGGATTTTAGCAGCTGCCTACGTTTTGCCTGCGTGCATCTACATGGCTAGTTGCGTGTGAGTATGATTTGTTTCAAGAGTGTTTGCCATGTATCTGAACCAAGAAGCAGCTCAGCTGGCTGTGTGTGTGTGTGTTTGTGTGCTTGACGCATCGACCTTGCTGAACTGTGAGCTGCTTATTATGATTTAAAAAAAAGAAGAAAAAAAAGGCAGCAGCAATGTGTGTGCCGGTTGTTGCAATCACCTAGCACTGGCTTGGCTCTCTTGTGTGAATGAGTGACATACTCGTCAAATTTGTCAGCCACAACCACGAGCACTAACTATAATTGTGTTTTTCATGTGGTTTCAACTACTGTTGCATTGACTTCATGCTTCAATCTTATTGACAAAGAATTTAGCATTTAAATCAGAAGCCTCTGGTCGCCAAGAATTTGTCCACAAAAATAGTTCTGTCAAGCATCTATCTATTATATACTAAAAGCAATATAAGGGTGTTTTTCGAGACACCGGGTTGATCCACATCACCTAAATTATTTTAACCGTTGGATCTACAGCTTAAGGCTATGATTTAATTAGCAGGTTAGTTACGCAAACATTAGATTTCACGCAATGCACCCGTGCAACATATACATAACTCTATCACGTTCCTTCCCTCTCAAAAAAAAAACTCTATCACGTTCCCCTAAAAAATCTCCATCATGTTATCAATATCCCTAACCAAACCGGACGAAGGTCCTCTCATACAGATCACCAAATTTTAAGACCTTGGGGCTTGGGAGTACTCGTGTTCTCCCCAGATCGGTAAGTAGTAAATCATCTTGCGACAAATCAATGATCTGTGTAGATCGTCAATCATTTATGGGAGCTCCCAGCTCTCCACTTATATTCTGCAGCCATCGACGGAATCAACAGAGATGTGAGGAGCGATGAAACCTTCAAGCACCGTCCAAGCCTTCTCAACTTTGAATCTCATAGAAAGGATCGTTCTCAAGAGGGGCGAGACTTCATGTAGGACTCAAGAACATCCTGCAGGCAAGCGTGAGTAAGATTTCAGCAAAAAGATCTATATGAGAATACGCATGTGGCAGGAAAGAAGATCTATACGTTGGCCCTTCGTGATTGCTCTCATATAATTGATTTTCTTGAGAGTTGAAAGAAGATCAATCACAGTTGTCAGGTAATAACAAGATCCCCATAAATATTTTTGTGGCAGCTTGGATCCATCACAAGCACGTCCCAGATAATGTTTCTTTTTTCCTCAAGGGCAATCAACGAGTACATACATGGTCAGCTATTGTAACAACCGGTCAGCGATGCAAAAAATTTAGGATTTGGGGCAGTTGATATAAGTTATCTATATCATATCATTGCCAGAAACAAAAATTCACTATATATGCATTCTAACCTCGTACTTCTTTCTTCAGAAGCCTACACATGCATCAGCTATGGCACCTACACTTCGAAATGCATTGTAGAGAAGCTAAGGGACAATGCATCATGGACAATCAAGGTCTAGACTTTGGGGCTGAATTAATGTATTAACTATTGAATTTGTTAGTATCAAGTATGATTGCAGCGGATAAGAAGGTTCAATTTTTCAATCTCGATCAGTCCAATAGTTTTCCATATTATTATTTTTTCATAGGTCAATTCGAACCATGCTTCTATTGGAAATAAATAGGTCGGAAAGCTTAAGTAATTTAGATAAAGCTCGCTCTACATATTGAAGACCTTCAAAGTTTGGAAGTATGATAGCTCTCCGTTCGTTGAGGAATAATCAACAATCTGAAATCATTTTCCTTCAAGATACAATGCTGAAGGAAGTTTTTGAGAAGTCAGCAAATTTTCTGAAGTAACTATACATTGAATTTGTTGATGTAATACATTAGCAGACAAGAAAAACGTGGTGCTTAATAATCAGGTATGTACATCATCCATACCCAAGGAAAGTCATGTATCAATAAGAGTGGTATTTGGAATTTTTTTCATTTATTTATATGCATAATTGCTATAGAAGTCTTACACACCTAAGATTCATAACCAATTTTTTTTGAACATGCACCCCTCAAGAGGATTTTGAAGAGCCTCATAAGTTGCCCACCTAAAAGAGTGGGAACCTAAAGACGCAGTAGACACCCCTCGAAGGGCAAGCTGCAAATCACTATTTCCTATATAGTAGAACGGCCCAGAAAACATAGAAAAATGGAAGCTGCCATAAGTACTATATGAGGATTTCAGTGCGGCATCCATACAAGACCACTGATTATGTAATACACCATCTTTACTATCGGCGTGCTGTCGTGAAGGACAAACAAACCTAACAAAGTATATGTACATAAAGTACAACATAAGTGTTGGACGGTTGTTTTTTTGGGTCCTCATGGAACATTGGGGTTCTAAAAGTTAAGGTTAACTGGCGAAGATTTAAATGGTGGAATTTTTTTTAGATGTACATCTTATATTAACCTAGAGTAAAGTTTTAACATTCAACTCACACATACAGAATTCATTTTTTACAATTTTCAATGTTCAAAGTGGATATTACAAACTTTAGATTCTCCATTTTACTTATATTAGATGTCATATCCATATGTATTCTGGTGTACTCATCCATGAATTATTTTACAAGAAAATATCTATAAATAATGTACTATACAATAATTTAGAAATAGTTGTATCCGCTAGAAATACCAATAAAAAAGGTACAACATTATGTCGTTAAAATGATTAACCAGCAATCTTCTATTAGTACACCTCATGTATCCATGTTGATACGTTCATATAAATATATCACAAGTAATTCACAAAAAATAGATATATCCATGTCTAAGATCGGGTATTTTGCAACCAAAGGAGGTAAAAGTATATGCATAAGATAAAAATAATTACTTAATACTTTGGAGGCACAAAAGATTATTTTTCTTGCATTGTTGTGGGACCAACATGCTATTTCAACATACGAACATGATGCCCTCGCATTTGCTAGGGCCACGTTGATCCACATCAAAAGTATTTTAGCTCTTAGATCTACAATTAACGGTTAGGATTTATCAAGAGATTGCGTAACTTATTTCTAGAGTCGTGTCTAACAACCTTTTACGTGTCAAAGGAAAAAAATAACCGCACCATACATCTAAACGGATTATGTGTATTCGATACAAAAGTAATCTCCTTTTTTATCCCGCAGAACAGTTGCCGCCTGCATCGCACATACATTATTATTGAGTAATCGATGATGTCAGCAGCTTTTTTTTTTCTTTAAACCTGTGCCATGCAGTATAAAATTAAGAAATTTGTCCTGGTCGTCGGTATTTTTCAAACTAAGCATGCATCCCCTTAGAAAGTTAAGAACATCGGAACCACTGCGTGAGAATGGTATGCACGATACAAATTTTTTTGGCAGTAATGTTAGTTAATCCAAATAACAGGGGGGGTTTTGGCTGCCAGGGGTCTAAACCAATCTTATGATAACGATCTCTTAATGTCTAAAACTTATGATACCTAACTTGGATCTTATGCCCATAGATTTCACATGTATACGCATATAACATGGAAAATTATATGTCTAAATGTCGTCTGATTTTCATATAAAGTGAACCCAATTTGTTTACCCCGGGAGGATATGCTCCTGAGAGCCGGTTTTAATATTTGATAGCCATACGTTTATAGTACCGGGAGTAATATTTTTGTGCGGGGACTCGGAGAGTATAGGTGTTTTATGTACACAAACTTGTCGGAAAAAGAATGCCCCGTTTAAATCTTAATTCGGGCATGAAATAAGTTAAGCCACATCCAAGACGCTCCTAGAAAAAAAACACTAAGTTAAAGTTAACTCCCATATGCGTGGCAAATAAAAAAGACTCGCTTGTATTCTAGCTAATCTCACGGCGTTCTCAGAAGAAAAAAAAACTCTATTGTGTGTTCGAACAACTCACTTTTGCATCTAAGAAAACCGAGATACGTCTATGAATCTGGTGGAACCTCTTTTTAAGTAGACTGCAACCAGTAGATCATAAGTGAACCTAAGATGGTGTTAAAAATGTATGTTTCTTAATTCAAAACACAATGAACATGGAAAAGAGGGAGATACACTAAATGATTTCACAACCAGAACAAACATCTAGCCATCAATTTGGTGAAACTTATATTGATTAGAAAAGCACATATGATGGATCTTCACACATGTAATTATCAAAAAACCAGTAGGTCATTGTAATATGTTCTATAATTAATTGTACTTGAACATTAATTCACAATTATTTGGTTGAATCCACAATATTCTTTGTACCACCATACACAAATTGTATTAGGTGCGCATATAATATTAAGGACCACCTATTTGAATTCCAACATCAGGCAAAGGTCTACCTAGATATAGAAAATGTAAGCTAGCCCGTGATCTAACCTTTTAATCTAATATAATGTTAAAGCAAGAGATATCGTCAGTAGCATGTTTTTTTGGACAAGTTTCGGTTACAACATTGGGACCTCATATAGTCATGAAGTTTAGATTGATAATATCACCAAAGATGGTGTTATCTGAATGATATATAAATTCGACCGACCACCATTTAAATATGTTTAATTCTTGAATTTATATTTAGCATATCATTTATGTAGCCATAGAATTATAATATATATTTTCTTTCTTTCTGTTGTAAATAAGACCCATGTTTCCATTTTTTATTTAATAAAGGGCTGTGGGGGTTCCCTAGAGTATAAAGGTTCAAAAAGATATAATATATACTATCATAACTGTGACATGAGTATACATAAAAGCATAAATCTTTCTTAAAAATACTTTCAGTTGATTATAGGTGATGCCCTTGCATTTGCGAGGGCCACCATGCTAGTTATATACTAAAAGCAATATAAGTATGTTTTTCGAGACACGTGGTTGATCCACATCATCCAAATTATATTAACCATTAGATCCACAATTTATGGTTATGATTTAAAGATAGAAAAGGTTACATAAAAACTGGTTGGTACAAACGGTACAAACAGCAGCTAACGATGTCACGTATGAGGAGTAAGTAAAACACACGAGATGCAAATTCCCTTAAAAAAACACGATGGAAATCTTAACGATATGGACCCACCCCATTGGCACGTACATACGGGAAGATTCCGAAGCTGACTCTGATCTGTCAAATAAAAAGAATAAATAAGCAAGTTGACCGGAGATTAAAAAACCTACAAATGTTCGTTTAGCTAGGATTAATTAGAAACAAGGACACACCATCCCGTGACACAGTGCACAAGTCTAGATTGGTATTGGTTCCGATTTCAACGGATCTGATCTTCCCATACAAAAAATTCAAGCTGATCGGTGATAGAGAAAAACTCCAATATAGTACATACTATGAAAAGCCGACTCCAAAACGGCCAGTTGATAAAAAAAACTTGAAAGCTTGATTTTCGAGAATAATACCCATCATTTTTGAGACAAGAGACACACTTTTTGCAAGACAGATTGTCCATAATTAAGTTGCTCTATTTGCAATATGCCGAGAAAAAATGAAACGAAAATAAATGAGAATCATCTTTTCCATTAACTACTACATAATACACGTCCGAGACGGGAACACCAAGAATTAGAAGGAGTCAAAATACATTTATTAGGACATCATCCCAACATCTAAGATATAGTTGCGAAGAACAAGCGAGGTAAGAAGTCTAAACTACATTTTGGAGATTATTTAATGCCTTTCTTACCCTCCGTCTTCGAGCAGTTGTTGAAGGTTAATGAACGTGGGTGTAGATCCAAACATGTTCTATTAAATCAAAATTAAAAGGGTAGGAAGGAGGTTTGAGGTGATGGGAGTTCCAAAGTACAAGATGCGTCTAAGATCCCTCGTGGAATATTCATCTAGGGCTACTTATTTTTATTAAGTGAAAAAGCATAATCATCCACACTAAAATAAGAAATTGACATCCTTACAAAATTCCAATGAAATACAAACAAATTAAAAAATATTATTGTGGTTCCAACCACCTGGTCGACTCACAATCAAACATTCAAGGTAGTGAATATTCTAAAGAAAACTAAATTAAAAACATCAGGTAAATCTACCATGATCAAGAATTATTCGCATTTATAAGTGACACAATGAAATCACAATACAACACAAAAAGTGAGATGTACTAGAGATTATCATAAAATGCAAAGTATTCAACAATCAAACAAATCAGCCGATTTGTTGATGCATCCTACAATTTGAACTATCCATATCTTAAAAAGGATACTTCAAATTATGGTAGAAGATCACAATATGCATAGTAGGTAAAGGATACATGTGAGGAGTTCTCAAAGAATCAAAACATGTTTTTGTTAATGTAGCGGACCTTCTTTCTATTCGTAGATCACAAATAATTGATGTTTATATCTATGTGTAAACAATATAAAAACCATCATATTATCATAATTTTGTTTCAAAAAGCATAGTTAATGGATTTTTATAGTTGTACTTAAGAAAATCATAGTTAGAGATCTTGATAACTACACATTATGTCTTGAACATGTCACAACTGATAGGTATTCTAAATATGTATAGATTTTAATAGCTAATATTTGATATGACAAAGTGTATTACGTTTATAATTAATGACATTATACTCAACTCTACACAAGAAAATAAGTCATGAACTTAGTTAAATGACATATATAAACATTATCCTATGATTGTAAAATTGGAATGATTAAATTTGAAAAGGGAATTGATAATTTAATTTTTATAGAATCCCTTGATTCTATATATATGCAAAAAATGTGATAGTGTCATGCTACCTTATAGAGATGATATAACAAAGGTGTGGATGAATTTATCTCTATAACCTTACAATTTAGTGTTGGATGGTAAACTAGAAAGGAGTTCCGCAATTGGCTTTGAGCTTCATGATACTATCATTCATAACCTAGAAAAACATAGTATAATAAAACAGTGATACGAGCAAAAGTTGTGCATGGAGAGGGAGAATCGGATATTAAGCATGTAGATAAATCCTTAAGAAGGCGATGATACTGCTAGATAGCTATCAACACAAAAAATGGGTTGTTTTCAAGAGATGCAACCGATAGTATATATTTTCGTCATAATCCAACAGTACATGTGGCCAGTTTTAAATTTTAATTCATGGTAACAATTAATTCTAGAATTAAATATTCAGCTATCATGATTACTTATGAGGATTGGAAATATTAGAATATATATATAAATCATAGTCAAATAGAAAACAAAAGTTGCGTTGCATAAAACATTTAGGGGACAAAATTATATCAACATTTGCATATGATGTGATTAAATCTTTTATGTATATTTGCATGGTTTTGCGATGAAGTTTCTATGTTTATTATCCATAAAATGTATTTGGACATGTCATTGAAATTTGCAATCATGTAGAAATAATGCTGATTAAGATGCGAAAACTATGATATCTATCCAACCTACAAGTGAGCGAGATCATTGAATGTAGATCTTAGCATGGAATGATTTTAAAAATATTAAAACATAATATTGCATGTGTTGGAAAATAAATGACATTCTATATCAACATTAATTAAACTTCTCTAACCTTTGTTATTGATATCAAATGAACTCGGTAGATATGAGATAAAAAGTAAAACAAAAACTATAGTTGACGTATATCTTAATAAGGATAAGTTATTATTTTTCTTTATTAAAAAAATATTTATATTGGATCATAATGGTATAAGTATTCTAGGGTCATTGCTGAAGCAAATCTTAATTATTTTCCCGTCGCGATGTTAGCCTTACAAATTTTATAGTTAGAATTACTATAGTGTTTATGTAAATAGCCTAATAATAATCCAAATATGAATTAAATACGATTAAAGATGTTTTTTACTCATGTGATATATATTTAACATGTATGGTGACTAAAATGTAATACTTTCCTCCATTTGTGTATTTACTATCAATTATAGATGGACACACCAAAATATGGTTATTCTATCAAAAAACAACAACTATTGAAGGTGATGCCCTCGCATTTGCGAGGGCCACCATGCTAGTTACGAGTTAACACTACTGACAAAGAAGAATTCAACTCAGCAGCTGCTATTTAACCGATAGCGCTCAATAACTCGCAGTTTAGCAACATGGCAAACAGTTTGATAGCAAGGTCACTCTTGACGCCTATTACGTTCCCAACCAGAAACATCAGTTGCTTTTAGGGCATCTCCATGTCGACCCATTCCGTCCGAACGTATCTGAACTTGTCCGCGCGGATGCACGAAACGTGTGCGGCGCCTCAGCGGCCTGACCCATCTGGACAAACGCGTCCGGATTGACTCATACGTGCACAATCTGGTGCAACGGTTGCATCCACTCGAATGCACGCCGGCAGCACGGGTGTCATGCTAGTCGGCCATTAAGTCCTGCCAGTAACAAAAAATCCGTTTGAACAAAATAGGGGAATGCTACTGATGATGCCGCTACTACTGCTACTGCTGCTGGAGGAGGACATCGCGGCGGCTACTCGCCGCTGTTGTTGCGACCACCATTGTCGTGGCCACCGTTGCCGCTGCCAGCCCCGTCGATCGCCGCCCTAGCAGACCAGATGGCTCACTGTTGGACGCGTTCGCGCACCAGGCCGTGATCCACCATCTTGGCCACCGCCTTCCTGCGGTCTTTCGGTTGCCTGGTTCGCCAGGGCCTTGTCTATCTCGGCGGCCCAGTGGTCCCTCGCCTCCTGGTGCGCGAGCTCCCTCGCTACAGAAATGGCAAACTCCTGGCGCTCGAGTTCTGTCTCAGCCGCAAGAAACTCCGCCGGAGAAGGAGACAGAGCTGAAGCCAGAACCGGAGCACCATTGGGGCCGAAGTCCAGTGCCTGCGTGATCTGCACGGGAACAGTGATCGCCTCCTCCCCCTCCTCATCCTCGTCCTCCGCCACCTCCGTCTCGTCACCCTCGATGAGAGCCCATGTGGTCGCCGTCTCAGCGGCCATAGGCACGCGCTCCTCCTCCGCCGCCGAGTCGGCGACATGCTCGCGCTGCGCCTCTTCCGTGTCACTGCGCGCTTGGCGGCGCAACAAAGCTCGTGGACAGTAACCTTGGCGGCCTCCTTGGCCACCTCCTCCAGCATGGTCATGGCCGCCTCGTGGCGGATCTCGCGGAGAGCCGCTGATGCGGCCTCCAAGGCCACCACGTTCACCGCCTCCTTGGCAGCGACGTGGTGTATTTCACGCACCGCCCATTGGGCAGCCACCATGGAGGCCGCCTCCACCACCCGCTCCAACGCCGCCTCGGCCAACAGGCCTTCCTGCTCGAAGGCCAACACCCGCGCATCGCTAATGCGCCTTGATGACCCACAAGTATAGGGGATCGCAACAGTCTTCGAGGGAAGTAAATACCAAGTTTATTGACTCGACACAAGGGGAGCCAAAGGATATTTATAAGCCTTAACATGTGAGTTATCAATTCAGCTGCACCTAGAAACAGTCTTGCTTGCAATAGTTTATCAGTAGCAACAATTTTGTAGTAGCAATAGCAAAATAACAGCAGCATTAAAATAAGGATAGTGGTAACAATTATAGTAAAGAGCAGGATTTAAAGTACGGTAGGCATAGGGATGGATGGACGGGCGTTGCATGGATAAGACAATTCATGTAATAATCAAGACAAAGGCATTTGAAGATAATGAAGATAAAGCATCCAAGTACTAAATAATCATAGGCATGTGTTCCATATATAGTCATGCGTGCTCGCAATAAGAACTTGTATAACATCTTTTGTCCTGCCAGCCCGTTTGTAGCTGGACCTCAAGGGAATCTACCAGAAATTATGGTGCTTCTTTTAATAGAGCACCGGAGCAAAGCATTAACACTCCGTGAACACATGTGATCCTTACATCACAGCCACCCTCTCCGATTATCCCAATTTCTATCACTTCGGGGCCTCGGGTTCTGGACAACGATATGTGTATACAACTTGAAGGTAAGATCATAAACAATAATATCATCATGAATCAATAACATGTTCAGATCTGAGATCATGGCACTCGGGTCCTAGTGACAAGCATTAAGCATAACAAGTTGCAACAATGTCAAAAAGCACTAACAATAGATACTAGGCACCATGCCCTAACAATCTTATGCAATTACATGAGAGATCTCATCCAATCCCTACGATCCCCATAGCCTACTGCGGGGATTACTCACTCATGGATGGGGGAATCATGGATGGTTGATGGAGAGGCATTGGTGATGATGATGGAGATGATCTACTCCAATTCCCCGTCCCGGCAGGGTGCGAAAACGGAGTTTCTGGTTACGAATCGTGGTTTCTGGTGGTGGCGGCACAGTGGAACTCTTCCCTAGAAATTTTTGAACCCCCCGTTGTTTTTAGGTCAGAGGGTATATGTAGGCGAAAGGAGAGGTCGAGGCGGAGTCTGAGGCGGCCACACCATGCCCTGGCACGGCTAGGCCTGGCCTTTGCCTGGAGGTGGTGTAGGCCCCTCTGGCCTCTTCTCCCCTCCGTCTTCTAGCTCCGTGAGTCTTCTAGGAAAATAGGATTTTTGGCATATTTTCTGGGATTTTTACTGAAAGTTGATTTCCTGCACAAAAATGAGACACCAAAGCAATTCTGCTCAAAATAGCGTCAGTCCATGTTAGTTATATCCAATCACACAAATTTGCGACGAGGCATGGCTAATGGTGGCTAGAGAATTTTTGGCTGCTGGTTTGCTCTTGATTTGGGCATGTTGTCTCCGTCACGCCGACGGCCGTCATTTATAGACCACGGCAAAGGCGGGAAACTAACGGGGAGGCGTGGGAAGTTTTCTGGCCGTGTGAAGCAAGGCGCGTGCGGGAAACGATGTCGAGAAACGCCGGCCGCCATTAACGTCCCATCATGAGGGTGTCAAGTGATGACAGCGGGAGGGATACAGACAGATGGGTCGGGCCACTAGGCGCGGCTGGCCGGATAGACTGGACCACGACCCCAAATAGACCACGGCCTGACCCAAACGGACACAAACAAACCGTTTGGAGCGACTAGATGGGTCGGCCCGGTGGATATGCCCTTAGAACACGTATCAGGTTCCCAGCTCTTTCACCATCACATTCATGGCACACAACTCCTTCTACAGCTCTATCTTCAACACAAGGTGGGAGAAATGCTGGTCCAACATCAACCCCGTCGCCCTTTTGGGTTGCCAGAGAGGGAGTCAGGGAGGGTGCGGAAGCACGGGATGGTGAGTGTTGGAGATATGCCCAAGAGGCAATAATAAATGTAGTTATTATTATATCTTTGTGTTTATGATAAATGTTTACATTCATGCTATAATAGTATTAACAAGGAAACATTAATACTTGTGTGATTTGTAAACTTAATTTGAAGTCCCTAGTATAGCCTCTATACTTCACTAGCTTGTTGGTTGATTAAATGATTGTGGTTTCCCTATCATGAACATTGAGATGTTATCAACAACAAGATCATATCGTTAGGAGAATGATATGGTGGACATACTCCTATTGATAAGCGTAGCATAAAGATCAAGTCATTTCAATAGTTCAATTGCTATATGCTTTCTGATACATAGTAACCTAATTCCTTCGACCATGAAATCATGCATATCACCTTTAGTGGATGGATGCTTTGATGACATCAAACACCACACCGTAACTAGGTGGCTATAAAGGTGGCATTGAGTGTTCGGAAAGTATTGGTTGAAACACATGGATCAAGAGTGGGATTTGTCCATCCATATGACGGATAGATATACTCTGGGCCCTCTCGGTGGAATGTCATCCAATTAGCTTGCAAGCATGTGACTGGGTCACAAGGGATCACATATCACGGGAACGATAAAAGAGTACTTATTAGTAACGAGGTTGAACTAGGTATGCAGAGATACCGACGATTATGACCTCGGATAAGTAAACTATCATGAGACAAAGGGAAATTGGTATCGTATGTAAGTGGTTCATTCGATCGCAAAGTAATCGTAGAAATATGTGGGAGCCATATGAATTTCCAGATTCCTCTATTGGTTATTGTTCGGAGAAGTGTCTCGATCATGTCCGCATAATTCACGAACCGTAGGGAGACACACTTAAGGATTCGACGTTGTTTTGAGTAGTTATGGTATTATGAGAAAGAGACCGAATGTTGTTCGGAGTCTCGGATGGGATCCGGGATATCACGAGGTGATCCGGAGAATAAGATTCATATAAGGAAAGTCCCGTTTCGGAGTTCGGGAATGATTCCGGTGTTTTCATCGGGAATGTTCTAGAAGGGTCCGGATTGTCCGGCACTCCGGGGGGGAGGGTACATGAATGTGTCATTGAATGATTGCATCATGTACTAAGTGTTCTTGCTGTTCCAAAAACATGAAAGTCAAATTGCCAGTTTGAAAGTCAAACGGCTAAAACAGGAAACTGTGGAAAACAGGAAACTGTGGGAAACAGGAAACTGTGGGAAACAAGCAAGAGGAGGTTGAAACCAACTTGGAGGAGGAGTTCCTCTCCTCCAAGTCGGAGCCCAGCCCTAGGCCGAGTTGGGGAGGGACTCCCTCCCTCCCTGGCGCGCCTAGCCCCTCCACCTATATAAGGAGGGGCAGGGCCTCCTCCTTGAGACACACAAGTTTCTACCTCTAATCTCAGGTTTAGAGCCGTTTGGTTTAGAGCTTCTAATTGCTTTAGCCTGCGGTTTAGAGCCTTCTAATTGGTGTGTCTAAATCTCTAGACCACTAATAGCCCTCTCTCATAATCCACCATACTCGCTCCGGCTTAAGGGGAATCCCTGCGGGATCTCCCCTCTACTTCCGGTACCACGCCGTTGTGCTGCCGGAATCGCGAGGAGAGTGCTACAACCTCCGCTGCCTGCTGGAACAAGGGAGAGGAAGGTCTTCGTCGAGTACCGAACGTGTGACCGACTGCTGAAGCGCTGCCGGAACGCAGCGCCGGAAGGATCGTCTACACGATCTTGAGATCGGAAAGAGTACGACTACATCACCCACGAGAATCCGCTCTCGTTAAACACTTTGGAATCTTCGAGGGTAAGTTATTCCATCGACTCGTTGCTACAATCTAGTAGATAGATCTTGGCTTGTTTGTTTGTATGCGATAGAAAATTTTGTTTTCCATGCTACGAACCCCTACAGTGGTATCAGAGCCGTGTCTATATGTAGATCTGTTGCACGAGTAGAACACAATGGTCATTGTGGGCGTTGATGCTTTTATTGTCGATTGCTTTTTGTGTACTTTGCATCTTGCGGTATGTTGGGATGAAGCGGCCCGGGCTAACCTTACATGACATCGTTCATGAGACTTGCTCCACGCTTAACATGCAACTTGTATTGCATAAGTGGCTTTGCGGGTGCCTGTTTCTCCTAGCATAGTTAAGATCCAATTTACAACGGGTAATCAACAATGCTAGTATCAATGTTGTGGTTCTTGTTCGTAAGTTAGAACGACACTTATTGAAAGCCCCAAACCACGTAAAATATGCAAAGAAAGTAGAGGCGTCTAACTTTGTTTTGCAGTGATGTGATATGGCCATGATTGTGATTATATTTGATGTATGCAATGTTCCTTATTGTAAGTTGGCGGGGGGGAGCCGGAATATATGGTTGTCTTTAATTTATGTTAAGACCCGCGTGTCTATTCAAAGTAGTTGTAATAGTTGAAGCCGGTGGACGACAACCATGGTGAAGCGTCATTGACCTTGATGCAATGCCGGTGATGATGAAGATCATGTTCGTGCTTGAAGATGGAGATCGGAAGCACAAAGAAGAAAGGCCATATCATATCACATATTATGAATTGCATGTGATGTTAATCCTTTATGCATCTTGTATTGCTTAGTAGAATTATAAGAATTATAAGATGATCCCTCATGCACATGAATTTCAAATCATAAAGTGTTCACCCTTAGTTAGCACGTTGCTAAAGCTTGTTGTTTCAAGCACCACGTGATGATCGGGTGTGTTAGATTACGCAAGTGTATACAACATGAGCAAGCCAGATTTGCTCATGCGAAACTAAGGTTTGATCTTGTGAGCCTAGCATGTACATACATGGTCTCGGAACACGGATTACCGAAAGGTAAAGCATGAATCGTATAGTAGATATGATGAACATGACGATTGTTCGCCATTGAAACTATATCAACTCTCGTGATGATCGGTGTTGATGTAGTGGATTTGGTTCGTGTGATCACTAAAACAATGTGAGGGATGTTGTTTTGAGTGGGAGTTCACCTAGTTTAATTTCATTAATTAATTTGAACTCAATTTGTCATAAACTTAGTCTAAACTATTGCAAATATGTTGTAGATCAATGGCAGCCCCTAGCATCAATTTTAATGCGTTCCTAGAGAAAGAAAAGTTGAAAAACAATGGAAGCAACTTCGCGGATTGGTTCCGCAATTTGAGGATTGTCCTCACATTTGGTAATTTGACCTATGTCTTTGGATGCATTGGTGACCCACCGCAGCTAATGCTTCCGATGAAGTAAAGAATGTTTACCTCGCTCGGAAGAATCGACTCCATAGTTCAGTGTGCTATCTTGTATGGTTTAGAATCGGAGCTTGAAAAGGTTTGAAGAGTCGAACCATATGATATTGTCGAGGATCTCAAATTTATTTTTGAGACTCATGCGGCAATTGAAAGCTATGAGGCTTCGAAAAGTTCTTTAAGCGCAAGATGGAAGAGGGCAGCTCAAATCGGTGATCATGTGCTTAAGATGTCCGGCACGCAAACAAACTTCAAAGCTTGGGTATAGTGATTCCTAATGCTTTGGGATTTACCGTCCTCGATCAACGCCACCAAGTTACAGAACTTTGTGATGAACTACAACATGCAGAACATGAACAAAGAGTTGCCAGAACTGTTTGCTATGTTAAAGTCTGCAGAAGTGGAGATCAAGAAAGAGCACCAAGTGTTGATGGTCAATAAGACCACCAAACTCAAGAAAGGCAAGTCTAAGCAAAAGGGACACTTCAAGAAGGGTGGTAAGAAAGTTACCACGCCGGCGAAGAAAACCAAGGCTGGACCCAAGCCTGAAACTGAGTGCTTTTACTACAAGGGAGAAGGTCACTGGAAGCGGAATTGCCCAAAGTACTTGGCGGATCTAAAGAACGGCAACATCAAGAAGAAAGGTATATCTGATATACATGTTATTGATGTGTATCTCACTAGTACTCGTAGTAGTGCGGGTATTTGAATCTTGGTTCGGTTGCTCATATTTGTAACTCGAAGCAGTCTTTGCAGAATAAACGGAAGCTAGCGAAGAACGAGGTGACGATGCGTGTGGGAAACGGATCAAAGGTTGATGTGATCGCGGTCGGCATGCTACCCCTTCATCTACCATCAGGATTAGTTTTATACTTAAAATAATTGTTATTTAGTGCCTGCGTTGAGCATGAACATTATATCGGGATCTTGTTTATTGCGAGACGGTTACTTGTTTAAGTCAGAGAATAATGGCTGTTCGATTTATATGAGTAATATGTTTTATGCGCATGCACCTTTGATAGATGGTCTATTCTTATTGAATCTCGATAGTGGAAATACACATATCAACAATATTGAGGCTAAACGTTTGAAATCAAGCGATAATTCGACCTATATGTGTAATCGTCGTCTTGGTTACATTGGCGTGAATCGTATGAAGAGGCTCCATTCCTAGGTACTTCTTGAATCACTTGAAAGATGCGAAGCATGTCTGATGGGAAAAATGACTAAGACTCCATTTTCTGGTATGATGGAGCGAGCTACAGACTTATTGGAAATCATACATACCGATGTGTGTGGTCCAATGAGTGTAGCATCGCGCGGTGGTTATCGTTATGTTCTTACCTTCACAGATGACTTGAGTAGATATGGGTATATCTATTTCATGAAACATAAGTCCGAAACTTCGAGAAGTTTAAGGAGTTTCAAAGTGAGGTAGAGAATCAACGTAACAAGAAGATTAAATTTCTACGTTCGATCGTGGAGGTGAATATCTAAGTTACGAGTTTGGCGAGCATTTAAAGAAGTGCGGAATACTTTCACAATTGACACCGGGAACACCACAGCGTAATGGTGTGTCCGAACGTCGAACTCTCTTAGATATGGTTCGTTCTATGATCTCACTTACAGATTTATCGCTATCATTTTGGGGTTATGCATTAGAAACAGCCGCATTCACTTTAAATAGGGCACCGTCTAAATCCGTGAAACGACACGTATGAATTATGGTTTGGCAAGAAACCTAAATTGTCGCTTCCTTAAAGTTTGGGGATGCGAAGCCTATGTAAAGAAGTTACAGCCAGACAAGCTTGAACCCAAAGCGGAAAAATGCGTCTTCATAGGATACAGAAGGAAACTATTGGGTATACCTTCTATCATAGATCCGAAGGCCAAATGTTCGTTGCCAAGAATGGATCCTTTCTAGAGAAGGAATTTCTCTCGAAAGAAGTGACTGGAAGGAAAGTAGAACTCGACGAGGTTGTCAAACCTTCTCTCGAATTGCGAGTAGCGCAGACCGGAAGAAGTTCTGGTGCTGCACCAATTAGAGAGGAAGCTAATGATGATGATCATGAAACTTCGGTTGAAGTTGCTACGAGCCTCGGAGGTCAACGAGAACTCGTACCACCTGCATTGGTATGATCCCGTTATGAGTGTCATGTTGGTGGACAACACCGATGACCCCGAGACATATGAGGAAGCGATGATGAGCCCAGATTCCAATAAATGGCAAGAAGCCATGAAATCCGAGATTGGATCCATGTACGAAAACCAAGTATGGACTTTGGTGTACTTACCGGATGGCCGGAAGGCTGTCGAGAACAAATGGATTTTCAAGAAGAAAACAGATGCTGATGGTAATGTTACTGTCTATAAAGCTCGACTTGTCGCAAAAGGGTTTCGACAAATTCAAGGAGTTGACTACGATGAGACTTTTTCACCAGTAGCGAAGCTAAAGTCTGTGAGGATTATGTTAGCAATCGTTGCATATTATGATTATGAGATATGGCAGATGGATGTCAAAACAGCATTCCTCAATGGAGATATTGATGAAGAGTTGTATATGATGCAACCCAAAGGTTTTGTCGATCCTAAAGATGCTAACAAGGTATGCAAACTTCAACGGTCCATCTATGGATTGAAGCAAGCATCCCGAAGTTGGAATCAACGTTTTGATAAGGTAATCAAAAGTTTTGGTTTTATACAAACTTATGGAGAAGCTTGTATTTACAAGAAAGTGAGTGGGAGCTCTACATTTTTTTTAATACTATATGTGGATGACATATTGTTGATTGGGAATGATGTAGACCTTCTTAATAGTGTCAAGGAATATTTGAATAATAGTTTTTCAATGAAGGATCTTGGCGAAGCAGCTTACATATTAGGCATAAAGATTTATAGAGATAGATCGAAACGCCAAATATCATTGTCACAGAGTACATATTTGGACAAAGTTCTAAAGAGGTTTGGAATGGAAGAAAGCAAGAAAGGGTTCTTGCCCATGTTGCCCAATACGACCTTGAGTAAAACTCAAAGTCCGACACGGCAGAAGATAGAGAAAGGATGAGTAAGACTCCCTATGCCTCAGCCATAGGATCTCTAATGTATGCCATGCTATGTACTAGACCCGACATTGCATATGCTGTTAGTTTAACTAGCAGATATCAAAGTGATCCAGGAGTGGATCATTGGACAGCGGTCAAAAACATCCTTAAGTACTTGAGAAGAAATAAGGATATGGTTCTTTCTTATGGAGGTGATGAACAACTCGTTGTTAATGGTTACACCGATGCTAGTTGGAACACCGATCCGAATGATTCTAAATCACAATCTGGATACGAATTTATTTTGAATGGTGCAGCAGTTAGCTGGAGGAGTGCAAAGCAAAGCGTTGTGGCGAGATCTTCAACTGAATCGAAATACATGGCTGCTTCGGAGGCTTCACAAGAAGCGATATGGATGAAAGAGTTCATTACAGAGCTGGGTGTGGTTCCAAGTGTGCTGGACCCAATGTCTATCTACTGTGATAACATGGGCGCCATAGCCAATGCGCAAGAACCAAGGTCACACAAGAAGCTGAAGCATATCAAGCTGCGGTTTCACGCTATTCGAGAACATATCCAGGATGGGGATATAAAGATTTGCAAAGTACACACAGATCTGAATGTGGCGGATCCGTTGACTAAACCTCTCCCGAGGGCAAAACATGACCAACACCAAACTGCCATGGGTGTTCGGTATATTACCATGTAATCTAGATTAGATGACTCTAGTGCAAGTGGGAGACTGTTGGAGATATGCCCTAGAGGCAATAATAAATGTAGTTATTATTATATCTTTGTGTTTATGATAAATGTTTACATTCATGCTATAATAGTATTAACAAGGAAACATTAATACTTGTGTGATTTGTAAACTTAATTTGAAGTCCCTAGTATAGCCTCTATACTTCACTAGCTTGTTGGTTGATTAAATGATTGTGGTTTCCCTATCATGAACATTGAGATGTTATCAACAACAAGATCATATCGTTAGGAGAATGATATGGTGGACATACTCCTATTGATAAGCGTAGCATAAAGATCAAGTCATTTCAATAGTTCAATTGCTATATGCTTTACGATACATAGTAACCTAATTCCTTCGACCATGAAATCATGCATATCACCTTTAGTGGATGGATGCTTTGATGACATCAAACACCACACCGAATCGGGTGGCTATAAAGGTGGCATTGAGTGTTCGGAAAGTATTGGTTGAAACACATGGATCAAGAGTGGGATTTGTCCATCCATATGACGGATAGATATACTCGGGCCCTCTCGGTGGAATGTCATCCAATTAGCTTGCAAGCATGTGACTGGGTCACAAGGGATCACATATCACGAACGAGAAAGAGTACTTATCGAACGAGGTTGAACTAGGTATGCAGAGATACCGACGATCATGACCTCGGATAAGTAAACTATCGTGAGACAAAGGGAAATTGGTATCGTATGTAAGTGGTTCATTCGATCGCAAAGTAATCGTAGAAATATGTGGGAGCCATATGAATTTCCAGATTCCTCTATTGGTTATTGTTCGGAGAAGTGTCTCGATCATGTCTGCATAATTCACGAACCGTAGGGAGACACACTTAAGGATTCGACGTTGTTTTGAGTAGTTATGGTATTATGAGAAAGAGACCGAATGTTGTTCGGAGTCTCGGATGGGATCCGGGATATCACGAGGTGATCCGAAATGGTCCGGAGAATAAGATTCATATAAGGAAAGTCCCGTTTCGGAGTTCGGGAATGATTCCGGTGTTTTCATCGGGAATGTTCTAGAAGGGTCCAGATTGTCCGGCACTCCGGGGGGGGGGGGGGGGGGACATGAATGTGTCATTGAATGATTGCATCATGTACTAAGTGTTCTTGCTGTTCCAAAAACATGAAAGTCAAATTTCCAGTTTGAAAGTCAAACGGCTAAAACAGGAAACTGTGGAAAACAGGAAAGTGTGGGAAACAGGAAACTGTGGGAAACAAGCAAGAGGAGGTTGAAACCAACTTGGAGGAGGAGTTCCTCTCCTCCAAGTCGGAGCCCAGCCCTAGGCTGAGTTGGGGAGGGACTCCCTCCCTCCCTGGCGCGCCTAGCCCCTCCACCTATATAAGGAGGGGCAGGGCCTCCTCCTTGAGACACACAAGTTTCTACCTCTAATCTCAGGTTTAGAGCCGTTTGGTTTAGAGCTTCTAATTGCTTTAGCCTGCGGTTTAGAGCCTTCTAATTGGTGTGTCTAAATCTCTAGACCACTAATAGCCCTCTCTCATAATCCACCATACTCGCTCCGGCTTAAGGCGAAGCCCTGCGGGATTTCCCCTCTACTTCCGGTACCACGCCGTTGTGCTGCCGGAATCGCGAGGAGAGTGCTACAACCTCCGCTGCCTGCTGGAACAAGGGAGAGGAAGGTCTTCGTCGAGTACCGAACGTGTGACCGACTGCGGAAGCGCTGCCGGAACGCAGCGCCGGAAGGATCGTCCACACGATCTTGAGATCGGAAAGAGTACGACTACATCACCCACGAGAATCCGCTCTTGTTAAACACTTTGGAATCTTCGAGGGTAAGTTATTCCATCGACTCGTTGCTACAATCTATAGATAGATCTTGGCTTGTTTGTTTGTATGCGATAGAAAATTTTTGTTTTCCATGCTACGAACCCCTACAGTGAGTGGGTCGGCGGCGAGGGCCACGTCGATAGTTGTGAGGGGGACCATACGACAGGAGGTTATGAGGGGAACCATACGATGGGTGGTTATGGGAGGGACCATACAATGGTAGGGATGTGCGATTGCCGGTGAAAACCATGCCGACTCCAGTCATGGCGGACGATGTCGGTGTTCCTACAACGGTCCCTTGTCGAAGGCGTCGTCAACACAGCTCTCGTGTCTTCACTTGTGCTACTTCGGGGGAGACCCTAGATCTAGGTATCCCGGATCGGATGATGACGATGCTTGACGATGTTCTCCCTCTTGGGGCATCTTTTTTGGAGCAGCTGCTGGTCGAAAGGGAATATGGTGAAGTGGCTTCGTCTTGCAAGGAGACTTTGGTGGATTTTTCAAGTCACGCCTAACCTCCATGTGCTACGATTATTCATGCATGGTTTAGTATGTGCTACACACGATGAATCTCCTGGTGGTTTCAAGATGTGTCGGATGGCGAGACTTGGTGGCATGGTGCCGAGGGGTCACGATGGTGATCACGCGAGTGTGTTGATGGAAGTACGCGGGATGGTGAAGTTGTTTGGCGTCGTGGTGATGTCGACGATAGGCCTAATATGTGTTTTACTTTGATACTCCTAAAGATATGTTGGTGGAAGATGCTGGCATCGACAGCTTGAGCATGCATTGGTGTGCGTTGAGGATCAACTTGATAGGTTTATGCTCCTGGCTCGCTGTTGGGCCGTTTTGGGGCCTCCGGGTTTGTGATGATGTGAGAAGAGTGTTGGCTCCGACATGACCACATCTTAATCGAGGTTGTCGTTAGAGAGGTGGCTTTAGGTTGATCCTTGTATTCTCTTTGTAATGTTTCATTGAATAAATAAACTAGGTTGTGTGCATCATTTTGATGAAAAGGTTGGGTTTATCATCTCTATTTCGAAAAAAAGATGTGACATTGGCTATGTTGATGTGAAGTTTGTGTGGTTATTGGTTCTCATGTTTCGTTCTTTGTGTGATTGATTTTTTTCCCAACCATGAGATGATGAATAATCGGTTCAATAGCTTGAGTTACAATGAGTGTGTCCATGATTATAGTGTATTTAGCAATTGTAGGACCGTAATAGGAAAAACCTAGAAACCTAATGTCATGGTATGTCTAATCCTACAAGAATTGAGAACACATGAATTTGTATTACATGTTGTTTGATTGTGCCGCAGGAAAAACATAGGAATTATTGAGAAGAATCATGTGCTTATCATAGTTGTCATGGGAACACATGGAATTTTCCATGAGGTTGGACCGGTGGAAACATGGATAGAGGCACCTTCTCTAGTTTGAGGGGGGAGATGGTCATGAGGGGGACATACTTGCCTAAATATGTGAAAAATTACGTTTCTATTGAGTACATTCCTTTAAAAAATTCAACCATGGGGATGGCTAAGCCCCCCTCTTCTCCCTTGTCTCTATCCCTGGGTGGAAATAATTTCTATGAAATATCATGCAAAGTAGATCATTGGAAAAAAATCCCTATGAATCAAAATCCTATGAACCAGAGGAGATCTATAGGAAAAAAAATCCTATAAATTGAATCCTCCATTTTTTATGAAATTCCATTGAACCAAACAAGGCCTTAGAGCATCTCTAATAGCAGCCCTAAAAGTCTTGTGCCCTAAATGACCAAAACTGCTGTTCTATACTCTTTTAGGACACAAAATCATGTTGTACTTTTCTGGTTGCCCTATAATAGGGCTCAGGTGCTGCAGTGGCTGCCCTAAAAATATAGAGAAACATCAATTTTCAAACAAATCCAGAAAAGTTTAGACAAACATTACACAAATTCAGACAAGTTTAGACAAACATTACACAAATTCATACCGACAGTGCACTAACACGAACAACATTCAACTAACACATAACATTGCACTAATCAGAGAAATCAGAGTACCGAGACGAGTACTTCGTCGGCTCCGCTGCCATTGATGGCACATCACCATCGGCCTTCTTCTTTTTCCTCTCTGCCACCAACTTGGTGGAGAACTCCTCCACCGCGACATTCTTGCAGTGAGCCTCCGCAAACTGCCGCATGAGCTCGTCATCATCCTCGGCAGTGCTATGATGGAGGCGTTGTGCGTGTCCTGCTCCTTTGTCCCGAAGGTGCCGAGCCACAGCCGCTGTCAAGCTCAGCGGCGTAGTGGCCCGAAGCCCACAGCCAGACGCACTGAAGTCGGTCAAGCTGCGGGTGCGGCGGCGCGGCAGCATGGCGTGCGATAACAGCTAGACGGATTTCACGGGCGGCGGAGAGGGCCGATGTGCTCAATTCCTACGGGAGAGAGGTGGGGCGGCGGACAAGTCGACTCGATCTGGTGGCGGATAGCGGCGACGCAATCGGAATCGGCCATAATCGTGGTTGGCGGTGCAGTGGATGTGTTGCGGCTAGGGAGGGGATTTTCACGTGCACACGTGTGGCGGTTGGGCAACGACGTGGTGTTTGAGGTAGCGTGCGGCTGTCACATATATGCGGAAGGAGGCCTAGTTTTTTAAGGCTCGCCTCAAAATAATTTAGGGCTTTGAGGTGTTAAGAGCATCTCTAGCAGGCGCGCTATAATTTTAGAGCACGGCGTGCACTGTTTTCCTCCACCGGAGGCGCTAAACCGCAGCGCGACCGCAAAAAGGTCATCCACCAGGCGTTGCAAACTACAGGGTGCAGCAGCGCTAGAAACAACATTCACACAGCGCTATGCATTTAACAAGATCAAATACTCAAATAAATCATCAACAAAATGATCTACCATAGTTCAAATATCATCACATAGTTCAACAAACACGCACAACATATTAAATGGACGCAAAGTGCAACATTGCATTTGCATATGACAAATGCAACAGAGACTCTCACACTTCCTCCTCATCTTTTTTTCTTCTTCTTATTCTTGAATGACACCTTGGCTTGATGGAGGAATAGAAGGATCCATAGAGGCCACGAATCCTCCCGGTGGTGCTCCCATGGCTGCATAGACATCACTCATCGGTGCTCCCATGGTACCTCTAAAGACTACTCCATAGCTTGGTCCTCCCATGCCGTCCATGCCTCCCATGCCCCCCATGCCGGCCATGCCCCCCATTCCTCCCATGCCTCCTCCAAACATGCCGGTCGTGGGTGTGTTCATATTGGCCACTAACATTCTTTTTTTCCAACGCTTCGTCACGAGCAAGGTTGATGTACTCCTTTTTCCTCTCATCCAAGTTGGAAGTGTCCATCAAGAAGAGCTTCCTCTCTTCCTCCACTAGGGGTAGGTGCTCCTCATTAGCGATCTTTTTCTCCTCCAATGCCAACTTCCTCTCCTTGTTGGCCGCAAGCCTCTCCTCCAAAGCGGCTCTCCGAGCCTCAATAGCCTCCATAGAATTTTTATCCAAGTCTCTTGCCACCTTCCTATCTTCATTTTATTGCAACCTTGCTTTTGCAATCATATCCATAGCAATCGCTATATCATCATCCCCGTCCTTCTTTCCCTTCATCTCTTTGGCGGCCTTCCTACCAAGCACATTCCTCCTTGTGTTGGTAACCGAGTGAGGAGTGGAGCTTCTCTTCTTTTCTTCATCACTTGAGCCATCATCATCGATGATTGTTGCATCACCGGTTGTATTGGCGGCCATGGTTGCCGCATCTAATTTTTCACGGGTCTTCCACTTTTCTTCATTCACTAGCACTTCATAACAATGATGCATGGTGAATGGCTTGCCAAGAATCTTGTTGCCGTTCTTCTTCTTTTTTCCTACATCTCTAAACAAGCCTTGAGCCATGGAGTTCTACAAAGCAAACAAAAGGGAATATAAGAGCCATATAGAACAACAACCATGCATATAAATGATCACCAAAGTAGTATAATTGCTTACCCTATCGACATCATTTGTTCCAATTGGGTTAATAACATCAACATTGGCTTGCACGCCCGCCACTTTTGACAATCGGTGTTGATACCCGACCAACGAGACCGAATAGAACGCACGCCCTGCTCATTCCCACTTGTGTTGTTGGCGTCAAAATACTCCTTCATCCTCATCCAATAAGTCTCTCTAGTTTGGTCAGAGCCGGTTGTTGGATCCATTCCAATTGTCAACCATGTATTGCAAAGCAACTTGTACTCTGATATGGTGTAGTTTGCCGACCGACCGGTATGGCGCGGTTCAATCAACCCCTCTCCTTCCTCGTCGATATCCTCATATTCTTCCTCTTCAACAATATCTTCATGGACGAATGAAGAACCAACATTCATTGGGTCCATGAAAGCATCGTCATCGACTCTACATTGCAATAAAACTCATGGCTCTCCGGCATTGTATGCATCTAAAACTAAAAATCGTTGACTCTACATTGGAAGAAATGTTTTTACCTCTCTGGCATTTCGTTGAACACCATGTGTGCGCTGGTTTGGTTGGCGGATGGCGACGGTGGCGGCGGTGGTGGATTGCTCCTTGGAGCCGGCGGCGGAGGTTGTTGCACGCGCCTAGCAGCGGACGCCTTCACCTTCTTCTACGCCGGCTTGTCGGCACTCACCGCAGCCGACATGCGCTTGTGTACGGGCACCTTCCTCTTTGCCAGTGGCCTGCACGGTGGCCTCCTCCGCGGCAGCGATGCTAGAGTGCACCGTCGAGCACGGCGGAACAAAGAGGGCTCGGGCGGCGCTGCTGCCGGCGTCGGTGGCGCCGCTAGGGTTTGGGGTGACCATAGGGTTTGAGGCGGCAGCGGTATGTGGAATAGAGTAGGGAGGCGTCAGGGGTGCCGGAGGGCGCGTCCATCACCGGAATTCCGCCAGCGGCCACGCGAAGGGGAGGGTTTGGCGCTGGGAAGGGGAGAAAATTTTAGCGCGGGTTTTCTTTGCGAGTGAGCGGAGCGATAGAGCGCGCTGCAGCCGGAGCCCAAAGTATAGCGCTCAGGATAGTGCAAAGCGACCCGCGCCCAAAAAAAATTACAGCGCCGCGCGGTTTACAATATCTGCTGGAGGGAGGTTTTTTGCTCTGCCGCGCTGCATACCGGCGGTTTTTTAGCGTGTGGCCGATACAACATCCACAAAGCTGTCGCACTTGTAGTGATTTTTTTTCACAGAGCCATAATTCTAAGATTTTTTTTCAGAAAACACCTATACTTAGGGTAATAGTTTTCATAGAACACATAACTTGCAATTACCTAACCATCTTGATAGTCCATTAGTGAATCCGGATCCACTTTTGGTAGATCTAGCGTGACACTTTTGCTCCAAAGGGATCGAACTGGTCCAACTGCAGCCAGCATTCTTCTTCATGAAACTATTAGCTTTTGCCTCGTATTCTAATAGTTAATAATATTTTGGCTGCTACAAGAAGATTGATATACTCCCTCCGATCCATATTACTTGTCAGTGAAATGGATGTATCTAGCACTAAAATATGTCTATACAAATCCATTTTAGTGACAAGTAATATGTATCGGAGGGAGTAGTTCAATTTCAAAATTTTACGGTGATGCAGTTTTTCAGTAAACCACAGGAACAAACCGAACCATCCCCGCCATTTTGGTCAGATTATAGAAAATTAGGAAACCGCCCCCACCGCCTTTGTCGGTCTGAATCCTTGGAGGTCCGGCTCCATCCCCGTGGCCTGCGCGCCCTGCCCCTGCCGCCGTTGGTCGCTCCTCCGCATCCTATCGTTGGGAACTGGTTCCAACTGAACAGTTCGATTCGATCGGGGCAAACTAATTGGCTATCAAGATGGTTTATTACAACTTCTGTGTGTTGTGCAAACTATTACCCCAAGTGTTGGTGTTTTGTGAAACAAATTCTACCCTCAACAGGTGGTGTTAAATGCAAAAATCTTGCAAGGGTTGGTTCGAAGTTGCGAGAAGGCGACATCCGGGTGTGCGCGCAACTGACGGGCCGGCGAAAGTGGTGGCGGATGGGGATACCGACGGCCTGGCGGCGGCGAGCGGAATAGGAGTGGGACTGGGACTGGGTAAGCGACTGTACGCATAGCCGGAGCCAGACCTCCTACCAAACAACTCATCGCCAGTTCACGTGATGGCTAGATCGGATCCCGGTCGCCACTCTTTACCTTTGAACATAAAGGAGAAAGGAATCGCCACACTTTCGCTGTTCACTGGCGCAAATCAGGATGGAAACCAAATCTATCGCTGTTGCTGCTAGAGCATCTGAATCGTCTTCAGAAAGAAATGGCAAAAAAAAAATAGAAAAGCATATGTATCTTGCTTCATGCCCTCGCAAATAGAAAAAAAAAAACAGAGAGAGTGCAGATACATATGCCTTCACAAGCATATGTATCTTGCTTCATGCCTACGCTCTTTAGTCACAAGAGAGGAGACAACAACCAGCAAAGCCTTATCTCATACTCCGGCATGTACTTCATAAATTTCAGTCAGTAACTCAGTTTTCTTGTCCGCTGTCAAGGTACTTACTTAGACCAACTCTAGCCGAAACCTCAAATTCGGTTAGAGGAGCAAAAATTCGGTTTTTAGTCCTCTAAACCGTTTATAGTCGAACCCCTATCGGCATTAGAGGAGAAAAAAGATTAGGATCCGACCTCCGTGGTTCTCAAATATAGGCGGCCATGACCCCCGGCTCCTAAAAAATCTCCACCCACCCCGACCATTCCCGCAGCCCCCGCCGTGTCGCCTCTTCTCGCCGGATTCGACTCCGGCGACTGGCCCACCGACCACCCGCTGCCACCCCCGCCGAGCCTCTTGAGCTTCTCCGGCACCGCTGTCTATAAACGTGTTTACGTATGCCCATGGCAAAATGCATTTACTTCACGGACAGTCACGGCGCGTCTACTAGCGCCGCCGGCGCAGCGCAGACGTAAGGCAAGGGAGCGAATCGAGAAGATGTTCTTCAGCGGGCACGTGCGCTGAAGGTGGCTGTCGGTGGTTGACTGAATTCGGACTGTGCTTTGAACTACAGCGAGGAAGCGTGGTTTGGTTTCTCAGCCGCTTACGGCAGTTCTCGGCCAACCATAAATCAAGCAGTTGGCACCGCGGCTGCCGGAGTTCTCATCGAGTTCTTCTTGCTGCCCCGTAGATGGCTCCGGTGTTCAGGCCAAGAACTACAGGTGGATGACTGCGGCAAACTAAGGACGGAGTTGAGCATGGCCATATGCCGAGCAAAGCTGAACGGCACCAGGTTTCTCCGCCCAAGGCTGGCTACGATTACAGAAAAACTCCATGGCGCTTATCTTCCTTAGACGAGCTCGTGCTCACAAACCTATGAAACTAGATGATGCTCCGCACGTTGTTGCAATTTTTTTTACAACATATGGGACTGGAATATATGATAATTGAGTTCAAGTGTCAAAATTTTGTAAGTAGAGTTTAGTCACAAAACAGAACATCATGTAACTCTAAATCAGACGACATAAAAAAGTGAACAAATGGAAATCATATTGCACCAACAAATTTGTTCAAATCTGAAATATACCAGCCATACATGTTGATAAATGTTATGCAATGTGAAAATTCCGGTGCATGATAAAATCTAGAAATACTGACCGTTAGTTTTGGGTCTTGGATGGACTTAAATAAAACAATTGAATGCCAATAAACAGAATTAGGTAGTAGAAGCAAATGTATCCATTATCTTCTTTTCTTTTCGATAAAAATGTAGTAATTGTCAATCTGAATTAGGTACAGTTGTCTTCTGTAGACCTTGAACCACAATATTTTACATGCGCCTAAATGTGCTTACCAGAAGTTGACCCTCCACAATAGGCTGATCTAATCTATTTGTAATCATGCATGTTATGTTTGCAGGGATCCGATGGATATTGAGATTATTATGTTGGTTTGATTAATGGTTTTGTCTTTATGATTCTATCATGTCTGTGTTGTTTGTGATCTTGCATGCTCTCCGTTGTTAGTAGCTATCTTGGCCAAGTAGTTGCTAGTGACCCCAAGAAGGGGTATTTATGCTCGATAGTGGGTTCATGCCTCTAGTTTCCAAGGAAAGTCACAAAAATCTCTTTGGTTGTAGATGTGTTGTTGCTACTAGGGAGAAAACAACGGTCTCTTGTTTATGGAACATGTGGACTGTTTACCTTACACACTTTGCTTAAAGCAGTTGTCTGTTGCTTGCAACTTAATATTGGAGGGGGTTCGGATGATAACCTGAAGGTGAACTTCTAGTCATAGATGCAGTTGGATGGCGGTCTATGTATCTTGTTGTATTGCCCAAGCGAATCTCATAGGATCTTTCTGACTGGTAATTTCATTGTTATGCCTTGTTCAGTTCCTGTCAATTGCCCTACTGTAATTTATTTACCCTTCATGCCATGTTGTTTATCTAAGGAGAGAACCTCTAGTGAACTATGGAACCCGGTCCAATCTTTACCATTGATACATATTCCACTATTACTTGTTTACTTGCTGCAAACCATTACCTTCCACACCATACGTTTAATCTTTTGTTACAGCAAACCGGTGAGCTTGACAACCTCACTGATTCGTTGGGGCAAAGTCTTGAGTTTGTGTTGTGCAGGTCTCCGTGTTGCTTGCAACCCTGTGTGACGTTTCCTTCCTCCTTCTGGTTCGATAACCTCGGTATCAACTGAGGGAAAACTTGCTGCTTGCTTCTTCACACCTTGCTCTTGGGGTTCCCAACAGGCTCCACATCAACTGAGCCAGCCATCATCGCTCCATAACCGGAGCCAAGCGGGACATGTAGACTTCCGCAAAGATCCGTGGGATGACATTGATGACTGTGATGGGCCTGAATCGAATATCCGAGGCTCCTACTACCTTAGGAATCAGGGTGATTACACCAAAGTTCAGACAACCCATCACCAGAGTCCCCATGTAGAACTCATGGAACATCGGCATGATTACAGCCTGAAGCTCCTTCTAGAAGGTTCGAAGAAGACAGCTGGGAGGCCATCCGGACCTGGGGCGAAGTTTGTCTTCATGTTTTTCATAGCCCGCTCAATCTCCTCTGGCAAGAATGGGAGGGTCAGTTCCGCATTCTCATCAGTAGTGACTCTGGCCTCCGCAGACCAGAAGTCCTCCACCAACGCAACCCCGGTGAAGGGACCTGGCGTGAAGAGTCCTTTATAATACTCATAGATATGGGGTGAGAGGTCTGCGCCCTCTAGTATACGGTCCTCATCCCATAAGCAGGGGATAGAGCACTTCCTGCAGCGACCATTCGCCACCGCATGAAAGTAAGCCGTGTTCATGTCCCCTTGGAGGAGCCAATTCCGACGACTCCTTTGGCACCAGAATAGCTCCTTGCCTTTGTAAATCTCCAGAAGCGAGGTCTCTAATGCATAACGGTGGGACCACTCCTCCGCGGATAGTCCCACCGAGTCTGCAAAATTGGATGGAGTGCTTTTTAAAATTGACTTCGAAATATCATATGACAAAGTGAAGTGGCCTTTTTTACAATAAGTTTTACGCATGAAAGGTTTTGATCCACAATGGTGTGAGTGGATTAAACATTTTGTGCAAGGGGGGAGTGTAGGAATAAGAGTAAATGACGAAATTGGTCACTATTTTCAAACTCGAAAAGGTTTACGACAGGGTGATCCGTTGTCTCCAATCCTTTTCAATATTTTGGCAGATATGCTAGTAGTGTTAATTAGCCGAGCAAAACAGGATGGTCAAGTTGGAAGCCTTATCCCACATCTGGTAGACGGAGGGGTTTCTATACTTCAATATGCTGATGATACGATACTATTTATGAAACACGATTTGTAAAAAGCTGTTAATATGAAATTAATCCTCTATATTTTTGAACAGTTATCGGGCTTAAAATTAATTTCTATAAGAGTGAGATTTTCTGTTTTAGAAAGGAAAAAGATTTGGAATCAGAATACAGAAGAATCTTTGGGTGTGATTCTGGTTCATTACCTTTCAGATATCTAGGTGTACCCATTCACTACAGAAAATTAAAAAATTCAGAGTGGAATCCAGTTGAGAGCCGCTTATCATCTAAACTTGGATGTTGGCAAGAGAAATTGTTATCCTATGGGGATCGACTAGTCCTTATTAACTCTGTCTTAACTAGCCTCCCAATATTTATGCTTTCTTTTCTGGAAATTCCTAAAGGAGTAAGAAAACGTCTTGACTTCTATAGATCAAGATTCTTTTGGCAAAGTACAGAAAATAAGAAGTATAGGCTCCCAAAATGGAATATTGTGTGTCGTCCAAAGGATCAAGGGGGTTTGGGTATAGAGGTGCTTGAGATAAAGAATAAATATTTACTTAGCAAATGGCTATTCAATCTATTAACTGAAGAGAGTATGTGGCAGCAAATATTACACAACAAATACCTTGGGGACAAAACTTTATCTCAAGTAGACATAAAACCAACAGATTCCTCCTTTTGAAAATGTGTGATGCGAGTAAAAGATTTTTTTTACTCATGGCTCTTTTACAATAGGGAATGGCGAAAGTGTTTACTTCTGGGAAGACGTTTGGTTAGGGGAAACCACGTTAGCCCAGGAGTATCTGTTTTATATAATATTGCAAATAGAAAACATATTAGGGTATCATCCGTACTTGCACAAACACCTCTTAATATTAGTTTTAGAAGGGGTTTGACTGGTAATAAGTGGATACATTGGTTGCATTTGTGTCAAAGGTTAATGTCGGTCCACTTAAGTGATACTCCAGATAAATTTGTGTGGAAATTAACTAATACAGATATTTTTACTATTAAATCTTTGTACTTGGATCAGATGAATGGTCATACAAGATTTTTACGTAAGTACCTATGGAAATTAAAAATACCCCTGAAAGTTAAAACCTTTATGTGGTTTCTCGAAAATAAAGTCCTTCTGACCAAGGATAATCTAGCTAGGCGCAAATGGACGGTCTGTCAGA
This sequence comes from Avena longiglumis, assembly GCA_030063025.1. Lineage (NCBI taxonomy): Eukaryota > Viridiplantae > Streptophyta > Magnoliopsida > Poales > Poaceae > Avena > Avena longiglumis. The sequence continues at coordinate 540,675,479 of CP125973.1, forward strand.
AATGCTGTTTTTGTGATTCTGTGGAATCTATAGATCATTTGTTTCTTTCATGCCCTTTTGCCCGCATTATTTGGAGAATTTTTTATTTTACTTATAACATCCCCCACCATCAAATATTACAAATATATTTGGCAATTGGCTTAATGGTGTTGGAAAAGCTGATAAGGCTAGATTACTCATTGGAGTAGAAACAACATCCATTTGGACGACTAGAAATAACATTGTGTTTAATAAACAAATGAGAACTAATTTTTTCCAGGTTATTCGATTGGCGGTGCACTGGATACAGCTATGGTCCTACCTGCTCCCGGCAGACCAGCGGGAACCTATGAAGGTTGGATGCATGCGGCCGTCTCCTTATGGTTACACGGATTTCTACTTCCTGGCTACTAGGTGGCGGCATATTAGTAGAATTCAAAATGGATAACTTTTTGTTGCTACTGTTTAGATGGTTGATACATGTTTCAACCCTTTCTGATCCATGAGTCTAATGAATTGAATTTGGTTTGGAATGTTGCAATAAATATGGTTGTGTGCATCAATTGATGCAGAGGCCGGGGCTACCCCCATTTCGAAAAAAAAGTCTAAGGCCTGGATCTCCTCCAGCAGGGTTGCTTTCTGGAGCCTGATATCTGCGCCTAGATTGCCCCCCCATCCATGCATGAATTGGTGGGCCATCTTGGCGCAGTGATGCCACACTTCCACCGCATTAAACCACCTAGAGGTGCCATAGTTGCCTCCGTCCACTTGGATTGTACAGCCTCCACAAACCTGGACTGCTGGAGCCAGAAGTTTTCAATGTGAAAGCGGTTCGAACGCGGAAGTGAGCTCCCCCTGTCGGTAGAAGCAATGTAACATGATCCGAGCCAACTCTGGTGATGGCGCGAAGCGAGCATAATGGGAAGGCGGCCTTCCATTCCACCGAGACGAATACGCGGTACAGGACACTCCTAACCGGCCGGTCCACTCGGTTGTTCGTCCAGGTAAACCGATCTCCCACCCGCGTGATCTCTCTAAGGGCGAGATCCGCGATACAGTCGTTGAACATCCGCATACGCTGATCCACATACGCTGATCCGCATACGCTGATTACCCCCTAATGTCCACATACTAAAATAGAGTAAATTTCACTTTTTACCTCCTAGTTTCACTTTTTTTACGCTGATTACCCAATTTAGTAAAATATGCCTTCTTATACTAACTTAGGATTTTATTAAAAGTTTGAACTTGAACAGTCAAAATATGCGATTTGTTTTAATCGCAGTTTCTATTGTTCCACTATAGTCAAGCATGTAGTTCTTCAGACAAAAGAGACAGGAATTGCCACACCCTGCCATGCCATGTTTATCTACCTACCTCTAGCAGCACAAACTGCAATAGAAATCTGCATGTATATAGGATTCATCCTTGGTAAAAGCAAAAAAAAAAGCAAAAGCATTGTTAGGAATAGTAATCCCGATAGGACACGGAACGGTGTCGTGTGCGTGTGTGTTCCGAATAGGACTAGTAGACCAACACCTATTCGTATTGACGTTGCGTCTTGCCGGGTATATATACACCCATATAGTAGCCTTGTAAGACAACCGTGAGATTCAATACAAACAACAGGACCGAGAGGGCCCTGTAGCCATCAACATTGTTTTTCCTAGTACGTGAGCCGTGGAGTTGGTGCTAGCTGATTGTGCATGTACGTAGGCTGCTGCTTATTGCAAAATAGCTTTGGCTTGTTTGCTACGTGTGTGCAGGTCGTCGTCTCGCTGGAAAGTCTTCGTCATCGATCGTCGTCGGACCGTACTCGACGGCGTAGTGGGGCTGGGCCAACAATTGGTATCAGAGCCTCGCGGAGGATCTCCTAGTAACGGTGCGACTGCGGGTGCATCGGTGTCGTCGCAGTACCCGCGGTATGATCGCGGCAACTACACGACATGGGCGAAACGGATGGAGTGGGCCATGGAGGGCAACGACATCTGGGAGGCTGTCGATCTCGGCGGCGACGAGTTCAAGAAGGGCGCCTGGCACCGCAGGACCGACAGGCACTCACGGCCATCGGCTCCATGGTGCCGGCGGACGTGATGCAGCACCTGATCTCGAAGGATTCTGCAAAGGCGGCGTGGGAGACACTCAAGACGTTGAATCTTGGGCACGAGCGCGTCCGTAGGGCGACCCTACAAACCTTGCAGAAGAAGTACGAGAACCTGGAGATGGAAGGAGATGAGACGCTGGACGCTTTTGCCTCGAGGGTAGCCACAATTGTGAACGGGATTCGCGCGCAAGGTGAGAAACTGGAAGATATCTCAGTCGTAATGCGTTTCCTTCGCGCGGCGCCGCCGCAGTACATATCTGTGGTGTCGGCAATCGAGCAATGCGTTGATCTCAGCACCCTCACGATGGATGACCTGGTTGGACGGTTCAAGGCGCATGACGAGCGGATGAAGATCACCTACGGCGACGCGAATCAAGATGAGCACCTCATGCTTACACGTGCCCAGTGGCAGGCAATGGTCGCCAAGGAGAGGAGCGATAAGGCATCTGGCAGTGGCGATGGTTCGGTCCCGGCAAAGAAGTCGGACAGCAAGCCGAAGAAGCCAAAGAAGAAATTCGACAAGAAGAATCTTCGCTGCCATAAGTGCAATCAGCTCGGGCACTTCAAATCGGAGTGTCCTAACCGTTCAAAGGAGAAGGCTCTCATGGCGAAGGAAGGAGATGATGGACCGATGATGCTCATGCTCGAAGCTTGCGAGTTAATGACCACCAAGGAATCAACTCCTCAGGAGTCTGCTACGGAGATCGTCACGCTCGTGGAAGAGAAGGTCTTCCCGCGGAGGATGCAGACGGCTCACGACGTTCGGTACCTCGACACAGGCGCTAGCAACCACATGACCGGCGACAAGGCTCAGTTTTCTGAGTTGAACCTCACGGTTGGAGGCTCCGTTCGATTCGGCGATGGGTCGAAGGTGGAGATTGCAGGACGAGGCACTGTCCTGTTTGAGTTGAAGGATGGAGGTCACTGTTGGGAATATGCCCTAGAGGCAATCATGTATGATGAGATTTCCCATTATATTCATAAAGTTATTAAGTAGTCCTTGTATAAACATCTGATGTGTATCATTGAATATGTGATTCAGTTGTGGAACTATGCATTCATGTTGTTTATACTAAATATCCTTGGTCATTGAGGTTGTGCTGTACACACAACTTAGACCAATGTGAAAGTTGGCTTGATGACTCGGTTCCACTTGTCATGGGCATGGAGATGCTATTCCAACTTACACAGACTAGGCTAAAGAGTTTAGCGAGTCGGATTGACCCATATTGAGGTACAACGAACTAAGATGTCATTTGTATATCTCAATCAATGTAATCCTTAGACCTGAGGTTGTTGCATAGTCCGAGTTGAGGATCACCGACTTAGGTTCTGTCAAACGCTGATCCGTAACTGGGCAGTTATAAAGGCAGAGTTCGGGTCGACTGAGAATCAAGCTGCGTGATGTGAATAACCAAGATGGGATTTTGCCCCTCCACTCGGAGAGATATTCTCTGGGCCCTCTCGTGAGATATGATTCGGAAAGCATGGCCATGCACGACTCGGTTAAGTGTTAACCGAGGCAATCGGCTAAGAGTTAGTCGGGTGAATCACTTATCTCGGATCGAGAAGAGAGTCGGACTATTTAAGGGATGACATATATTCGCCTATAGTCTGACAAGGTATATCGTGAGGCAAAAGGGACTCAGACGTAAGTCGCATTGAAAAGGCAAGTCGTCATGACTCTTTGGTACTTGGGAATCGGTACGTTCTGCTAGGAGCCGATGCCGATTGATCGATTGTGAGTTGGACTCTAATCGTGTCCAAGTAACCATGAGCCTGCGGGGTCACACACTTAAGAGCGGGAGCAAGTTCGGATTGGATCTGAACATATAATCTGGTTGGGTTGGACCTAAACCAGATTAGGACTGAGTTAGTGAGTTGGACTCACGGTGACTAGTTTTATATGGGCTTTAGTGAATGGGTCGCGCGAGCAGAGCCCACGTTCACTCCCTATATATAGTGGAGCACAGTAACCCAGAAAGGTTAATCGTTGTTCGGTTAGGTTATTCCATGTGTTGGAAACCCTAGCTCCTGACAGTCCGGCCGTAACGAACCTAGCGCCAGCCGCGCCTCCTTGTAATGCGTGTGGATACCAGAGGTGCCGTGCGATCAGCACCAGACGATCCGATCGTGAGGACTGCATCGCATCAATCGACGCTTCATCAGTAATCCGCAACCGCGCGTCTAGTGGTAAACCTCGTGGCCTTCTACCTCAGCTAGGTCTTGGGATCACCACGTTAGAGGAAAAGTTTTTGTTTTATCTCTGCGTGGCCCAACAGTCACAAGGTACTCACTGACGTGTACTATATTTCCAAGCTTAAGACCAACATTATCAGTCTTGGTCAGCTCGCGGAGCGTGGATGCAAGATCGTGTTGGAGGACGAGTTCCTGTGGGGATATGACCGCCAAAGGCAGCTCATCATGAAGGTGGAGAGGTCGAAGAATAGACTCTACATCCTCAATCTCAATCGGGCGGATCCAGTATGTTTGATGACAAGCATGGAAGACTCGGCGTGGAAGTGGCATGCTCGCTACGGACATCTAAATTTCCAAGCTCTACGACAACTTGGACAGAAGGAGATGGTACGTGGCTTACCGTGTGTTGATCATGTTGAGCAGGTGTGCGACGGTTGTCTCATTGGGAAGCAAAGGCGAGCCCCGTTTCCAAGGGAGGGACAATATCGAGCAAGTAAGGTTCTTGAGTTGGTGCATGGAGACTTATGCGGACCAATCACGCCGGCAACCCCCGCCGGGAACAAGTACTTTTTGCTCATCGTCGACGACTTCAGTAGATACATGTGGGTTGTGTTGCTGAAGAGTAAGGATCAAGCTTTGCAAGCGTTCAGGATTGTGAAGATGGCAGCCGAGGTGGAGTCCGAGGCAAAGTTGAAGGCCCTCCGTACCGATCGGGGTGGGGAGTTCAAATCCAATGAATTCAAGGCGTTTTGTGAAGCTCATGGGATCCGGCGGTATCTCACCGCACCATATTCACCGCAGCAAAACGGTGTTGTGGAAAGAAGGAACCAAACCATGGTGGCCATGGCACGTAGCATGATGAAGAGCAAAGGCATGCCAGGCAGGTTTTGGGGTGAGGCAGTTAGTACAGCTGTCTATTTGCTGAACAGGGGCCAACTAAGAGTGTAGTTGGTATGACGCCGTACGAAGCATGGTACGGGCGCAAGCCCTCGGTTGATCATCTTCGCACTTTCGGGTGCGTGGCGCATGTGAAGACGGTGACCGGGCATACTAGCAAGTTGGCGGATCGAAGTACTCCAATGGTCATGATCGGCTATGAATACGGTTCAAGGCGACGCATACAATCCAGTGAAAAACAGGTGGTGGTGACACGCGACGTCTTCGAGGAGGAGAAATCATGGAATTGGGGCTCATGAACCGGTACAATCAATTTCGATGAAATATTTACTGTAGTCTGATGATTCGCATGCAGATGATCAAGAAACGGCGCCCGTGGCGCTACGGATTTAGGCGCTGGTTCGTAAGATGGAAGTCCGGAAGTGAGCAGCAGCGCTACGCTGGAGAGGTATCTCCGCGGGGAGTCCCGACGAGCAGCTCACGCCGCACTGGAGGCTCGGCGTCGCCATCCAGTCCACGCGCGGACGAGAGCCCTGGCGCAAGTGGCCCATCAGCTGCACACTCCCATCCAGGAGGGACTAGCGGCAGTCCAGAAGTGGACACGGGCGACGATGTCACGTCGCCAACATGCAGTACACCGACAGAAACTGCAGAAAATTCAGTAGACGCTGAAACAAGTACTACGTCAGCTTCCACCGGGATACATCTGTAACACCCTCCGAATCGGACCTATGCAAGTTTTAGCGAAACCCGCCAAACACGCATAGAAACGATTCAAAGGTGCCCACCAGGCACTTTCGTGCGGGTGGAAAACGAAGTAATAACATTACACAACAGTCCTCGATGGGACCCACAGAACAGATATTTATAACAGCGACTCCAGGAGTCAAGAATACAGATATAAGGCACAAAGATCCAAATCACCTTGAAAAGATACAGCGTCCGGCTACGGACAAGATGCAAATGGGGCTAAGAGCCCTGAAGAATAACCAATGGCGTCCATAACCCTGCCCAGGCCAAGCCGGAAGGGTAACCCTGCTAACGGCGCCGATCTCAAAACCTGCTTAAACAAAAGGGGTGCCGACAAAGGGCAAAGGAAAAAAGAAGGAGCGTCAAGATCAGGAGGCCGATGCGAGGCTAGATTTCGGCGGTCCTCGCCTACATAGGTATGGTGGACTGTAGCGGCGGCGGCAGCATGCACTAAACAACCTATAGAGACTCGATACAACTGGCGGTGATCAGAGAGGGGTGAGAATGACCTATCCGGATCCAACCTGAAGCTAACACCAAACCAACCCATCCTGGTATTTCCCCCTCGAGACCAAACGAGGAAGTCAACCGAGGAACTCACACGGTTGGCAGTTTTACTTATTCGGTTATCGTTGCAGCAATTACTAGTCAAGTATAGATAATCATCCTGATAAAATAAGCAGTGGGCACTTTTAGTTAACCATTCCGTGATAGTGGCAACACTTACTAGTCAGATACAATTAGCATGAGACAACCCTTAAACCCAGCAGTTGTTGGTACTTTTATTCAGCCATTCCGTTGTAGTTGCAATACTTACTAGTCAGGTACAATGGTCGCAAGCGACACTCCAAACAAGCAATTGTGGGTAGTATTAATTAGTCATTCCGTTATAGTGGAGCTGATTACTAGTCATTATAAGTCAAATTTACAGCAATAAACTTTAGTTATGCTTGTCTATGATCGAGATACTGTGCTCCAAGTCGTCCATATCCGCGGACACGGCTTTCAGAAAGTTTTACCCGGCCGGGGTGCACCAATAGCAACACACGCTCGATCAACCTCGGAAAAACCAAATCAAAACCCAACGAGGCTTTCACGACTGAACAATCACAGGATTCAGAAATATTTCAGGGGGCCACCCCTTAAGTAGAATCCGCAACGAAGCCAGCTGACTCCGAGACGGACTTAAGGTTTGGGTAGACGGCTGTGAACGACTGGGAACCCGAAAGTGTGGCTGGGCTTGTCGACACATGAATCGTGTCCCGATCCTAACAGACAAAGTGTGCTCCTCGCACAATTTAAATACAGAAAGTAGCATGGCATAAGTACAGGATCGTAAATAAAACCTCAAACTAGTTTGTGGCCCCAAGAAATAAGACTGAATCAAGCTCTGGCTCAGGGGGGTCCCATATACCTCCCGGATGTGGATAGCGCGATAAATCAAGGAACAGGTATCAAGTACTCGGGGTCTTACGGGACACAAGTGGGCGTTCGGAAACCAAATATTTTCTATCACCCACCGATGCCTCTGCTTATTTCAATTTTAGTTGTTAAACAGGAATTAAAGTGAACAGTAAGTAAAACTAGAATCATCTCCAACAACAACATGCGGCAATACATCAGCAACTGTGGCATATGACGACACACATCAGCACTTGAGCAAGCAACTACGACGCGCAAGTCCAACTATCTACCAAACAACAGGTAATAGGGTGTGTCCAAGGCAATATAGGGCGGCACGGTATATCACAGGTACGGAAACTAAAGATTCGCAACACGGATAGCAATAGATCAACAGGAGGGAATAAATACTATAAAAGTAAGATAGGTAGAAAGGGGGAGATGCTCGCCTGAAAACATTGTCGAAGGGTCCAACCGAAGATCGGGGCGAAGCTCACATCAACTCAACGGCCTTATCCGCGAAGAAGCAAAACACTAGAATAAACACCGGATGCAATATTTATTACAACGGCAGAAGATCGGCATGATGCATGTATGATGCATGGCATGGCAAGGTGCGATGCAATTAGGTCATATTAAGCGGAACCGGGGCCCCGACAATTAATTAGATGGTTCAAGTTATTTAGCTACCCCGCATTTAAATGTTGTTAGAACATGGCAGAAGATAGTACCGGGTTCGCTACACAAATTTAAATGAGGCCAATATAAGGCTAGATTTGCCCGCATATGGGCCCCATATTTAATTATTAGGTGAATCGGCATAAGGCCCCCAAACCACAGATATGCATGCGAGATGAATGATTAGATGTGCAACAATTGTATTATATTATGAAATTAGGGTTTCGGGAAGGGGTTCACACATTAGGGTTCTCGACGAACTTGGGGGATCCGGGGGTTCAGGGTTCGACAGGGTCCAGGGTTCGACGGTTCGGGCTCGGCGGGATCGTTCTCTCGCTCTCGGTAACGGGGCAGATCTTGCGTTCCGGGAAGAAGTACTTGGCGTTCTGCGTCGGTGCCGTACCGTCCGTGTTCTCGAGCGTCGCATCCGAGGAGGAGCACTTGTCGCACAATTGTCTTCGGGTCCGTGTAGACAGTCATGGCGTCCCCGAGGGAGTACTTGTCGTATCCGCGGTGGCGTGCATGTCGAACCGGTGGCGATCTCGGCGGTCTTCGGGTCCTTGGTCATCGGTGGATCTTGACGGTTATCGGGTCCGGGAACGGCAAACTTGGCGTCCGGGGATCTTGGACCGTGTCGGCCTTCTCAAGGTCATGCATCGCCGCTCCGTGTGGTGGACCTTGTCAGATTCATGAAGGAGGCCTTGTCGCTCGACAACCTTCTGTGACGACCTTGGGACTCCGGCATCGAACGTCGGTATTGAACTTGTGTCAGCGTAAGCAGTACATCGGGTCCATCTTCCTTCTTGACAACATCACGGTCTCTGGAGGCCTCCCCGCAGATACACGAGGGCAGGACCTGGGTCGGCGAACCGGGGCGAGGTAGATGCGATGGCTGCAGGGGGCCCGCGGCGGCGCTCCTACAGGAAGAAGAGGCGGGGAGGAAGCTCGCGAGGTCCGACCGGCGGCGGGCGCGGCCGCGGACGAGGCGGCGCAGAGGCAGGGGAGAACGGGGCAGGGCCCGACGCGGGCGGCGGCGGCGGCATGCACGGCCAGCGGGCGGCGACGGGGCGACGCTGAGCGGCGAGGGCGCTGGCGGCAGCAGAGGTGGGCGGCGAGAGGAGGCCGACGGGCGCAGGAACGCGCGGAAGACGCGTGGAGAGAGGCGTCCGGCGAGCGGCGCGCCGCTGGCGAGGATGGAGCGAGGTCGCGTGGCGAAGGACGGAGCGCGGGAGGGAGAAGCGGCTGCGGGCGCGCCGAGCGGGCGGCGGAGCGGGCCGGACGCGAGGGCGGCGAGGTGGCGCGGAGGCGGGCGTGACGGCGTGGCGCGGAGGCTAGGGTGGGCGCCGTGACGGAGGAGGGGTCGCCGGGGCGCGCTGGGCTCGGGGGAGACGGGCCGGCTCGGGGCGGCACGGACGGAAGCGGGAGGCGCAGGCGGGGGAAGAGGAGGGGCTTGGCGGCGCCGGCGGGTGAGGCGACGGCGGCGGCGTCGGGCTCGGGGTCGGAGAAGGGGCGATGGCGGGGACGGCCGGTGAGGGAGGCGCCGGAGCGAGGGAGGCGGGGCGGAGGAGGTCCAGCGGAGGCGGAAGAGCGGCGGGGTGAGAGCGGCGAACGGCGGCGCAGGCGGGCAGAGCGCGTGCGTTGCAGGGAGGAGGAGGCAGCGCGCGGTGGAGCAGCCAGAGAGGGGTCGTGCGGGGGTTGGCGGTGGGCCCAGGGGAGTTGTCGGGGTGTGGGCAGGTGGGCGGTTCAGTGCGTGCTGGGGCGGGGCCCGCGTGCAGGGAGGGAGAGTGGGGAGTGGCTGTGAGAGAGGGAGAGAGAAAAGAGAGGGAGGGGAGTGATGTGGCAAAGGTTGATTGGGTGAGGGAGAGGGGGAAGATGAGGTGGCGAGGTCTGATAGGCTAGGGTGAGGTGGAGGGTTGGGTGTGGGTAGATAACTGGGTAGGTCTAGGATTTTACAGGGCGGTTTAGATGGACCGTTTTAAAAACAGGGGTGGTCGTTCGGGTCTACTCGGCCCGTTCGACTGCCCCACCAAAACAATATAATTCTTTTATTTAATTTAAATGCAACTTTCGCAGACCGATAGCAACAAACAAAATATTCCGGAGACCCGGGGTTTTGCATTGGAATAAAGATGGGGCGTTTGGAAAATAAATCGGGCTTTGCGAAAATAGTTTTATGCGACCAACACATGGTGATGACGATGCAATGCACAAATTCAACGCGATTTTCTAGTAGTGGTTTTGCGGGATGCCACAACATCAAAGAGGGAGAAGAACACAAGGTTTTGAAGCTACACAAGGCGTTGTACGGGCTACGGCAAGCCCCTCGGGCGTGGAACATCAAGCTTGATCGTACATTGATCTCTCTCGGATTCGAGAAGAGCCCACTGGAGCATGCGATGTATAAGCGAGGTAAAGGAAGGGATCATCTACTAGTTGGCATCTATGTTGATGATCTATTGATAACAGGAGCGGATGAGAAGGAGATTGCAAAGTTCAAGCTACAGATGAAGGAGTTATTCAAGATGAGTGATCTAGGCTTGTTGAGCTACTACCTTGGGATCGAGGTACATCAAAAGCTGGGTGAGATCACGCTATGCCAAGAGGCATATGCAAAGAAGATACTCGAGAAGTGTGGCATGGAAGAATGCAATCCAACTCATGTTCCGATGGAACCTCGCCTTAAATCGAGCAAAGGAGTGAAGCACCTGCGGTTGATGCAACGGAGTATAGGAGCGTTGTCGGAAGTTTGAGGTATCTCATCAACACAAGACCCGACTTGGCCTATTCCGTTGGCTATGTGAGTCGCTTCATGGAAGCACCCACAATGGAGCATTGGACAGCCGTGAAACATATACTCAGGTATATCAAAGGTACTACAAACTTTGGTATTGTCTACTCGAAAGAGAAGGAGGAGGTGAAGCTACTTGGCTACAGTGATAGCGACATGGCAGGAGATATTGACGACCGTAAGAGTACCTCGGGCGTGGCATATTTCTTGGGAAGAAGCATAGTAAGTTGGCTATCACAAAAGCAAAAGGTGGTGGCACAGTCATCCTGTGAAGCTGAGTATATTGCGGCTGCAACTGCAGCGTGTCAAGGTGTGTGGCTAAGGAGTCTACTTGGTGATCTCACCAATCGGGAGACGGAACAAGTGGTGCTCAATATTGACAACAAGTCTGCAATTTCATTGTGCAAGAATCCGGTGCATCATGACAGGAGTAAGCACATTGATACGAAGTATCACTACATACGGCAGTGTGTAGAGGAGAGCAAGATTGAAGTCAACTATGTTTGCACCAAAGATCAGCTTGCGGATATCCTAACTAAATCTTTGGGACGAGTGAAGTTTGCGGAGATGCGAGGAAGGATCGGCGTCCAAGCTGTGAAGTTAGGCACATCGTGCTTAGGGGGGTGATTGTTAGGAATAGTAATCCCGATAGGACACGGAACGGTGTCGTGTGCGTGTGTGTTTCGAGTAGGACTAGTAGACCAACACCTATTCGTATTGACGTTGCGTCTTGCCGGGTATATATACACCCATATAGTAGCCTTGTAAGACAACCGTGAGATTCAATACAAACAACAGGACCGAGAGGGCCCTGTAGCCATCAACATTGTTTTTCCTAGTACGTGAGCCGTGGAGTTGGTGCTAGCTGATTGTGCATGTACGTAGGCTGCTGCTTATTGCAAAATAGCTTTGGCTTGTTTGCTACATGTGTGCAGGTCGTCGTCTCGCTGGAAAGTCTTCGTCATCGATCGTCGTCGGACCGTACTCGACGGCGTAGTGGGGCTGGGCCAACAATTGGTATCAGAGCCTCGCGGAGGATCTCCTAGTAACGGGAGGTCATGACGGGCAAGGATCAAGGCGAGTACTCCGGTGCGACTGCGGGTGCATCGGTGTCGTCGCAGTACCACGTTGCCACGTTTATCTACCAACCTCTAGCAGCACAAACTGCAACAGAAATCTGCATGTATATAGGATCCATCCTTGGTAAAAGCAAAAAAAAGCAAAAGCATCAATAACTCGCTTCATGCTTTGGCAAAGAGAAAAGGAAAAGGACCGGGCAGCGACAAAGTACAGATCCCTGAAGCTAGTGCAAGGAGCCAACAAGCAAGGAATCTCAGCCAGAGGGAGGAGGCAAATAGCTCCTGCTTGCGTGTGCATATCTATCGCACATTTCTGCTTCTGGTTTCAGGGTGCACAGTGGAATTCCAATCAATACCTGTGTTTCTTCAAGCTGGTTTCTTTCTGAGAAAGAAATTGCCAAGCCGGGCCTGTCCGCTATCAAGGTACGTCAGCTACTATAGCTATTAGTACTCTACTTATTTTGTGTTCGTTCCTTGATCTCCGCATGTAACTGCTGATTCACAAAGAGATTCATGTTGTGATTCATTACTGTGTATGCAGGCGGTGTGGCAAAGTAATCTTCAACCGATGGGTTAGACTTAGACTGGTATGGTTGAACTAATCTCCTGCGGCTTTTCAAGTCAGCGGAAGAGTTCTTCCTCTTGAGGGGCCTCATCGTCTGAAGATTGGTTAAGTTCGATGTTACTTTCCTCTCTTGGTCTTGGACAGTGTGTGTACTCACGATGGATGGTCCTTGCATAGAGGTAATGCTCGTTTGCATCTTATGTTCGAAACTAGCTAGCTAGATAGAGCCTGGTCAGACCAGGGAATAAATTCCGTGTCAATAAGAGAAAATTTATGTACATCACACTGGCCAGCCGTACCAAAACTCTATCTTTGTAAGCCGTACTATATATGCCAAGAAAGGCCCTGCTAGATCAAAATTAACTATATATATATTTTTTGCTTCTAGAATGCATGCACCTCCGACTACTGATTTCTCATCCTATAATCAGTTCTTTTTCGTTTATTGTTGCATTGGATGACTGCATAGAAAATAGGAATCAGCGCATGTTTATTGCTTATACAATTTTCTCCGTTTCAAATAGTAAGATGCATTTTGTTTTGTTAAGACAAGTTATTGACTGACGATTGCTCCACGGTATGACATGAAATTTGTGTCGCTGAATTTGTTTTCGAAAGCAGTTTGTCATTATAGTGATTTTGCATCACATAAATTGCATATTAAAAGAGTAATTATCGGTCAAAGTCTTGTTTTACAAACCGTTTGCTTAAAAACGAGATGTTCCGACTTATGTTCTTTAATTCAGAGCTTCAGTGCCTCTACAGTTCAAGAATTATCCTTGGTATGGTTGAACTAATCTCCTGCGCGGCTTTTCTAGTCAGCGGAAGAGTTCTTCCTCTTGAGGCCTCGTCGGCTGAAGATCGGTTAAGTTCGATGTCACTTTTCTCTCTTGGTCTTGGACAGTGTGTGTACTCACGATGACTCTTACTGACCTAGAGGTAATGCTCTTGTGCATCTTATGTTCGAAACTAGCTAGCTAGATAGAGCTTGAACAGACAGGGGAATAAATTCCGTGTCAATAATAAGAGAGAATTTGTGTATACATCACACTAGCCAGCCCGTTCAACTCTCACTGTAAGCTGTACTATTTTTTTTTTTGAAAATGGACGCTTTATTACTTAGTAGCTTTATTACTTTGTAGTAAGTTTATACCGGCCTCTGCTTAGTTAGGATGCACACAACTCGAGACCAAAGCAAAAGCACCAGAATCTATCTATTCTATTATATACTAAAAGCAATATAAGAGTGTTTTTCGAGGCACTACTTGATCCACATCATCAAAATTATTTATAATAGTTGGATCTGATATCAATGGTTAGGATTTAATTATGTTTACATATACACAAATTAACTCCGTGTCGCGTCTATGTATAGTAAACGTTGTGGACTCCCATAATAATAAGCAATCAAATTGAAAACGTGATTCCCGTCCACGAGCCGCATCTACTAAAAAGACGTACACTACCCCGGCTATAATCATGTTACATTAAAAAGACCTGGCTGGAACGTGCGTGGTAGTTGGGAAATAAAATACCTGGCTGGAACTAGAACGTGTTACATGTCAAAAAAAAAATATGGCTGGAAGGTGATAGTCGTGATTGGGAAAAAAACACAACCTGGCCATGAAACAGATCAAACATGGAAAGCCAAGCTGGTTGATATATTTCGCTAGGACACTATAGTATGAACGTTACAAGAAATACTTTGTATTTCTGTTCATGCGTCGTCCATATATTCGATAAAAGAATCCAGTATTTTAACTCTCAGACTACCGTGTCTCCATGTTAAAAACTCTCATTAGAGTCAGGCGTACCTGCATAGAGGCTAGCTAGGGCCGTTACAAAAATAAGGAAAACTAGGTACACTGATGGAACATGGTTGTAAGGTACATGTGCTAGGATATAAAGTATAAAGAGATTAAGACATACGATAGTTAACTATGTGGTGTATACATATGAAATATTAATTATAAAAAGGTTATCTAAAATAAATACATTTTTAAGCATACAAAATATAGGAGATACAAATTAAAAAGACAAGGAAATCCAATTTAGATCGTACGTGTAGATGCAACTTTTAATTGTCTAAAATTATATTTAAAAATATAAAAAAATGAAAATTTTCGCTTGTGCATCCAAATATTCTATGTAAGAAAGACAATGCTCCAATATGACTACCGACGAGGATTTTTTGTCTTTTCCAAACAGGTCATAAAAATGTTATTTTTTTGGTGATACTCGGTGTACGAACATAGAATGTCTATATGTACATGCTATTTTTTTGTAATATTTTTACATAAGTTTTTTATTTATTTTTTCACTGTGAGTGCAGCTACGCTTATGAGACAAAAGAGCACCTCGAGAAGAACCATGGATGATTGTCTTTTGTTTAGTTTAAACATATGGTCACACAATGATTTTTATTAAAAAAAGATGGAAACTATCACATGAATACCATAACTTTAGAAAATTTTACTCGATTTGTTATATATTAGAATCACAAATAGTCTGAAAGAAAGAGATATAATAGAATTTTTTATAAAATAACAAAATCAACCCTCATTGATGTGTGGTGATTAAATGCACAAGATTTCAATTTTAATAGATTTGAAACTAAGAAAAAAATATTTCTATAACACATAAGAGCTAAAAGTAAAAAAAAACTTTAGAAATTGTATATGCATTTACATTTTGTATCTACGACAACATAATCAATGTCGCTATCCTACTATAGAAGACTAGGATGCAGATATTACCAATCATGCTACACAGTCAAGCTACATGGCACACTAATTACATGTGCCTAAGAGTATAGAACCACAAGACCGAAGAACATTATAAGACGAAGATTGAACAATAAATAAATAAAAACAGTGTATCTATGTCAAAATAGATACCGCTCCCAAAACTCTCCACCTTTGACTATTGGCATATATCAAAATATTTGATCCGGCCAAAATAATGCCATTATATATATATTTTTTTTTTCAACATATTTATGTACATTACAATTCTTTAATTTTCAGCATGGAGACTTTATATGTCTAAAGCGACACTTTTCTTAGATTGGTACATAAATGAGAGGTAGGAAAATTCGGAAAGACACTGGGCCTACCTTATAACAAGGATAAGTTCTTTCTTTTCCAATGATCAACCAAATTAATATTGCTATTTCATTTGAGAGATTATCTTAACTTCAATTGGACACAACTCATGTGGACACTCCCAATTATATGGACCATGGTAGATAGACTTCTAATTTTTTTGGACACTCCCTATTATATGGACCATGGTAGATAGACTTCTAATTTTTGTTTACATCCAATACAACCATACAAAAAATATATATGTTAAAATATATATCTTAACCAACTTTATTAACTGGTATCATATTACGTAAGAACTATTATTCTCTTTGTTGATCTACTATCACATACAAACAACACAAATTCGTGGTAATACAAATAACATCGTAATCATTTGTTGAACGCATTATCATTAAATATATTCATCACATATGTGATACTTTATTTATGATAAGGTTTAAAAACGTATTGCTGCCAATTACATAATATGATATTTATAAAACCAATAATTGATTTGTAAAAATAGCTAATCAATATAAGGCAATGTCCTAGCATATATAAGGATCTTTTTCGAGGCACTAGGTTCATCCACATCTTTAAATTATTTATCATAGTTGGATCTGATATCTATGATTAGGAATCTATTATATACTAAGCAATATATGGATAAAGCGAGACACCCGATTAAGCCAAATCACTCAAGTAATTTTGATAGTTATATCCAAAATTTGTGGTTAGGCTTTAGCATGAGATTAATAATTAGGTAACAATGCATAGAGACGCATACCAAAATGAAAGAAAATTACATTGCGACGTGAAAACAATTTGGTCAATACATCTAAAACAACAACTTGGTCAATACTATGATGTATCCCTATTGAACTCTAGGACCGTCAGTTAAAACAAACACCTAGCTAACTAATATGGTGTGGAAAAAATATCAATGGTGTGATGTATTAAAATAACAGTCTAGCCATGTCCGTTAGGAAAAATCCCTAGATAGAATGATACGATAATTAGAAATGTTAGATTTATCTAAGCAATAGTGTAAAAATGTGTGAATTGGTGCGATAACTCCACATATTAACCTAATCAAGCCTCTTCTCGCAAATCAACCATGAGAAGCTCGCGACGGATAGTGCCCATGGGATCTACTCCCTACAGGCAAGTCGACGGTGCGAGCAACAAATTTTTTAGCACGAAATTTGTGGTTCTAAACATGAACAATCAAAATTAATCTTATACCATTAAGAAATCGTATATGATATCGATTTGCTTTAACTTATGGAATTGATTTTATTTATTAGGATTTTTTTCATTGTGTAATTTCTATTTTTGATTAACAAAAGGTATACGACAATAGTTTTATAATCAGTCAGAATGATTTTGCTTATTAGGTGGTCTTTCGAGACCGTGAAATCTCTACTTTTGATTCTTGTATAGAGAGAAAGTTATGTTAAGTCGTTTATGAATATAAGTCAATTGTCTTCTCACTCAATCTTTCTACCATGTAGAAAAATAATATGTTATATATGATGAAAGGACCAAATAAAAATTGATACCATTAACAAAGAGGGTATGATTATAGATTTGTTTCAAGTAATCAACATGATTTTATTTATTATGTGGTATTTTAGAACTGTAATTTCTACTTTGATTAACATAGGGTATACGATTACAATTTTCTACAATCAATCAAAGTTGGTTTTATTTATTAAGTGATCTTTTAGAGCTGTGCAATTCCTGCTTTAGGTTGCTGTATAGCGAGAGAAAATTATGATAAGTGGTATATTTGTGAATTTAAGTTAATTGGATTCTTAGTAAATCTTTGTGCCACGTAGAAAGTAATGTGTTATATATAATGGAAAGATCAAATGATATCATATAATTATACACTTTTTTGGAATGTCCTTCGGTCTCCTAAGTGTCATTGCAATAGTTGTGGTTGATGATTGTGTATCTTTGAAGGTAGGCTTTAAGTTGATTTCCCATTGGGAGATTATTTTAATTTATTGCAAATTTAATAAGTGTTTAACAAATAAAATTCTTGAGAAGTGATACAATAAAATTGGGTACCCAAATTATTGAACATCAGAGGATTCATGAACGAGCCTTGATTTCTGAACCAAAAGCATGAGGGTGTGATGTTGATTTTTTTAATGGATAGATACAATTGTATATGCAATAAAAATCTTAGTGCTAGCAAAGAATTTGTTATTTGGATAACAGGAATTGCCAAACCAGATTGTTATGTATGAAATGTTGGATGCTTAGAGCTAAATATTTATGATGAAGGTGCATAACAGTTGAACTAGAGGTATGCATATCATGGGATAGTTTTTGTTGGTTTGTTCTCGCAACTCCATGTTTGATTGTACAAACAAGTTATTCAGTAGATAAGAATTAGTAAAATAATAATCGTTATTACCATATTGAAGGACATATGATGAATCTAGAAATACAAAGATTTGGTTAGGGAAATCTCATGGTAGATCAAAATATGTATCCAGCTGACCACAACCGATAGTTTTTTATGAACCTATTGATCATAGAAATTTTATTATTAATAGAGTTGAAATGATACATCTTCTTTTTAATACACAACATCATTTGATAATTAATCTGATGTATTTTTGTTATAATAGATCATGCCTTATTGATCTTAGTATCTATATAAAAATGTCATTCATGAGGAGAAACTATTATTTACACATAAACTGACATAACCTTAACCTCACATTCATGTAACATGAATAAAAACTACATCCTATCTGATTATATAAATTTTATTCTATGTACTTATCTATATCACCATGTACAAAGGGTACATATATACGCCATTGATATGATATTTTTTACTAGAACAGTAACTATTCTACCCGGAATTAAAAGATTTCTCCCGCTCAATATTTTATTTACCATGTTATTCATGGTGATTATAGAACTACATAAATTCTTTTGGCCTGATATATAAGTTTCTATAGAATTGTAAATTGTTTTTAAAATTGTTTAGATGTTGCTAGTGACAAATGATGGTAAAAAACAAAGTCCACCAAACGCGCTATGGCATATCTATCCGTAAATCACGCTGCCATCCATGTTCGGGACAATATATCCCTCGTTGTGTCCTTTAATCGCGTATATCCCTCCACAAAATTGTCGCGGAACTCCATACGTTGGGGAGTAGTCCAAGTATCTAGATATTTACAACAAATACTAGATCAAGAATCCCCCAAGTGAATGGAGGGAATTTGAGCGCTTGATCCGTGTTGAAGAAGATCGAGTCCTCCTCCTTTGATTCCCCAAAGATCAAAGATTTTGGGCGGACAAGGATGGAGATCTCGCTTGGAGCTTGAAGAGCAGGTCTGAAATTTTTCAAATGGGTCAAGAGTTCTGGCAGGAGGGGGTGATGGAGATTAAATACCCCCTGCCAGAACTGGCCGTTGGAGCATTCGGGGCAGGATTATCCGGCCTAAGTGAGGGCCGTATTATCCGTCCTTGGGAAAAATCCGCCCCGGAATCGGAAATTCTGGCGGAATAAAATAAAATTCTGCCCCCACATAGAGAGCCGCGCCTTGGCTCCCTTTGTCGATTGGGGTAGTCCGGATTATCTGGCCCTTGGCAGGGGCGGATAATCTGCCACCAACACCTATTCTGCTGCATTTTAGTGAGCCAGAATCTGCAGCACTTCAACACACATTAAATATTCCTTGGTATTATTATCTAACACACAAAATACTAGAGATAATGAAATGTTGTTTCACCATCAACTCTGTCCATATCCAAGCTCACAAGAAAAGTAGAATCTACATAAGGCATAGCATCCCATTTCCATTGACTACGAATATGACATCTCCTAGCAATCTGTCGCTGAACCACATCGGTGGAAACCATCTATCAAGAGACACGTACAAGAGAAATGGGAGACTGAGTAGTCTCTAGATGATCCCTAAACACCAACTCGGGTATGTGAGGAAACTGAGTCAACTCATTGCCAATACCATCCGTAATAGGAAAAGTCCTCGGTTGCTTGAGTATAGGACATCGCAAGGTGGGATGACCAGAATTATCACAAATGTAGCAAAAGTGAACCGCCTTATAGTCCTTAGTTGCATGTGTATTAACCGCGCACTTCCAGCAACAAGGAACAACCTTTTGGGTCTTCTTACCCACAGTAGTAGTGACCGGTGCAGTAGTATCAACCTCCGAAACGGCTACGACTGGTAAAGCATTGTCAAAGGTTCCTTGTACTCCGTGCACGATGCGAGCCCTGTCCCATTGCCGGAAGGAAGCACCCACCGCCCGTTTGATGCAGAGCCTCTGTCCCATTGCTCGGAAGGAAGCACCCACCGCCCGGTGGGATACCCATCTTGTCCAACTGCTGCTGAAACTACGGCTGGTGCTGCAAAGATTGCGAAGCCATGTCCTGACTAAATGCAATCGAGATCGCTTCTTCTTCTCCCGCTTGACAAAGCGCAGCCACAGCTCCAACACAGATAGTAAACTGATGAGCTTCGTAGAATTTCCCAATGCAGTCATATATAGGTGGACGCAACCCGATGAGGGAGAGCACCTCCCAAAGCGGCTCGCCGTATGGCGGCTGCAAGGTTGATGAGTGTACGCGGAGCCGGCGCAGTAGTAAGGAACATGAGCTGGCTGAGACGGAGCAGTGCCATCATCCCATGGTGGAATGGTCCTGGTGGTGGCATCCCAGGCGGTCCGGTAGGGCGGCCCATGGCCATAGGGACCAGCTACTGCAGTGAAGGGCTGAGCCCAATGGACTGCCCTGGAAGGAATTGGCAAAGGAGACGCGACTCGGTGCAGCCCAGCGTCCGCAGCGGCGGCATAGGTGCACGTGGAGGCATAGCTCCGGCGGTAGCGCGCATAGGGTCGGGCACGGGAGTCGTGGCGCAAGCATGGGCGCGAGGTTCGACATAGCCATCGGGGTAGAGCCAAGAAGAACCTAGGTGAAGGAGCGAGAAGAGATCGCTGGAGAAGAGCGAGTAGACGGCACGTAAGATGGAAACCTCGCGTGGACAGCTTCCGAATCGGTGGACCCACCACCAGCCACCACGTGTCAGCTGCCACCACAGCACCTACCTCAGCGATCCACGGGGATAGCGGATCCCATCGCAGCCCGCGATCGCCAATGGCCGGCAGAAACGCCCCGAGCACCGGTGACGCGGACGCCCTGCGCGGCGGCAGGGGTCCCTTCCAGGGCCGCACCCGAGGGCCCCGGCGAAGAAGGATCCCCATCGGCGACGCCACTGACCCTCTCCAAACCACCGACAGAGAAGAAGAACGGCAAGGAGGTGAGGAGCTTTGCAGCGGAGATAATGGCGATCCTCTTTCCTAGAACCGGGAGGCCGGCGTCGGATAGCCAATATCCTCCTAGAACGCATGCCGTAGTTCATCATCGGACCTTCTCCACCATTGGTTGACCATGGTCCGACCCAACTCGCAGGAGGTGTCTTCAAGGTCCTCGAGCACCTCCCGTGCAGCCAGGGCATCCTCACTATCCAAGCCGGAGTCCGAGCCCAGGCACTAAAACCTAGAGCCCGAGCCTGTCGATCCCGCCGCCGATGACCCTAGCGCTCCGAGAAAAAAGGGGAGCCGCCGACCACACGCCATTCCTCTCAGCCTCGCATCGTCAAAAAAGGGGCATGCCCTAAAAATATGGATCTCTGGATCAAAATTAACTATATGCTAAGAAAGGCCCTAGATAAAAATTAATTATATATATTTTTTCTTCTAGAAAGCATGCACCTTAGATAAAACGCTAAAATCCCCCGCTGCCGGTCTCCTCCCCTTACCCTCCTCGTCACCGTGGCCAGAAGGCATGGTCAGGCGAAGCCTAGCTGGTGCCAGAGTCGGCGAGGTCTCCTTGCCCTCTCGCGCGGTGGAGTGGACACGTGGATGATCCTCCGGGCTAGGGCGTGGAACGGTCATCGGCCGCCACAACGTGACGACATGGCGGGCAACGAGGTGGTGGTGCACGCCAGGTGGTCGGCAGCGTCAGCCACTCTGGATGGCGAGGGTCGTGGGCGGCACGGGCTTCAGTCAGCCACCTCTGTAGTGGTTGGTGGAGGGTGGTGTGATTCAGACCGGCAGCAGTTTGGTAGGCCCGGGTGAGCACAGGGTGACTGCGTTGCTTCTTGGCGGTGGGGTTATGCTTGGATCCATTGGTGGATGGAGACATAGGGACTAGTGCTTGGGTTGGCGATGACGGCGGCACCATAGCTGCAGTTTCGGTGGAGAAGCTTCATGTGCCCATTTGGGCTCAACCGGGTCAGGAGGGCTTGGTTTGCCCTGCTGCTACATCCGAGCGGCTGCCACCCTCCAGCAGTGGAGTCCATTCCCTCCCGCATGTTGATGTACCATTGATTCTCGCCGAAGTTTCTTCCTTTTGCTCCTACCGGCCTCACAATGTGGGTCTCGGTGAGACGACGATGGTTACTGCAAGAGCGTGGTGGCGTGTGCTGGTGGATGGCGAGCTCGGTGAAGCAATACGAAGCATACATGAGGACGATTTTTTGAGGGGTCGAGAGAAATCCTTGTTGTCTAGACACTGACGCGGTGACGCCTGCGGGTGTCACTGTCCTTCCTAAAGATCGTCAGGTGTATCTCTTCCCCAAATCCTATAGCATAACGGGGAAACCCCAGGACGCTTCGGAACGCCGGGGGCATGGTGGAAATTCTCTGGAGGGCATGGTAGTTGCGAGTCGTCTTTGTTTTCGTTGAGCCACCGTTGTTGGCTTTGTTTTCTCTTTTTATTTTTTCTTTCTTGGTTCTTTTGGGCTCGTTTTGTGTTATCTGTCCCAAATATTGTATCTATCGTGTTTTCGGATGGTTGCTATATAAATATAGCGGGGCAAAGCCTATTTCGAGGAGGAATGCATGCACCTCCAACTACTGGTTTCACATGCTATAATTAGTTTTTTTGTTTATTGTTGCATTGGATGACTGCATAGAAAAGTGGAATTAGCGCATGTTTATTGCTTATGCAATTTCCTCCGTTCCAAATAGTAAGCAGCATTTTGTTTTGTTAAGACAAGTTATTGACTAACTATTGCTCCACAGTATGACATGAAATTTGTTTCACTGAATTCGTTTTCAAATTTAGTTTGGCACTATATGATTTTGCACACATAAATTGCATATTAAAGAGTAATTATCGGTCAAAGGCTTGTTTTACAAACCGTTTACTTAAAAACGAGATAGTAAGCTAGCAAATATGTTCTGACTTATGTTCTTTACTTCAGGAATCCAGTGCCTCTGTAGCTACATTTCAACAAGCCGGAGAATGGATTTTTGAAAACATTATTAAGTCCAAGGGTGGAAGAAATGTAATCTATTATAATGGTTGGGATGGGTCTGGGGCCTCTGCTGTTCTTAGATACGTATCAGCAATGATTCCATCCAGGAGAGCAATTCCAGAACTATGCTTTGATAGGACACTTTTCATAGATTGTTCAAAGTGGAAAAATAGAAGAGCAGTGCAAAGGGAAATTGCAAAAGAACTGAAACTTGACTGCTCTGTAATGGTTATTCTAGATAAGCAAGATGAAGAGGACGATTTTAGGGGAACTGATGAAAGCTCAAGGAATGAGATATACAGTGTTGCACAAGTGATCAATCAAACCCTGAGCACCACCAAATTTATCATGTTTTTCATCAGTGGAAGTGACGAAGAGATTGATTTAAGTGCCCTTGGCATTCCTGTTACAAGATTTGGCAAAAACATTGTGATATGGACCTTTAACAGAAGTAGCCTGACCATCAGGTGTGAAAACATAGTTGAGTTAATGAGGAAACTAAATTATACTCATGTTATCTGGCATTCCGTTTGCTTATTAAGTGAATTTGAAAGTTCAAATTTGCGTGAAATACTGCATCAACAAGCTGCCACCATAGTTGCTCGTTGTCCAAGTATGCAAGATATCGACCCAACAATGGTCACAGAATGTCGCCTCTACGGGTTACTTCTGCTTTATAATTTTCACCTTGCCACAAACCTTGATTGGATTTCCCATGCTTCCAACTATTGGATATGCGATGGAATCATTAAAGGGGATAGAGCATGGGATATTAGTAAGGCATTGCATGGAGAGATAAGTTCGGAGTGTGATGCTTCTTTGATTGACGAGATGGTCAAAAAGTTGATCAGCCATTTGGAGCCTCGTTTTCTGGTACTTGAAGATGGTGATGTATATAAAGAAGGCCCATACCGTTGGATTTCAGTCACATCGAGCAATATAGATGTACATGGTATGCAAACTATACCTGCAGAGGCATCATCTTTCTTTTTGGCATTCAAAAGATCCAACCAGCAAATGGGGTCAGGTCCCTTTCGACAAGAAAGGAAAAGGCGAATGAGGTCACACTACACAGATAAAGAGATAGAGAAGATAGAGGAGATAGAGGAGATAGAGGAAAGGACGGAACTGTTTAAAAAGCATTTCAGATCCGCCACTACCGACAACCCATCAACTGGTTTACCAAATGGCCTGTTTGAAAATTCCAACAACCTTGGTGTGTTAGTTCTATGTTCCTGTCCCTTCAACTTCGCATCACCTCCTTTCCGCAAGTTTCACAACCTCAGATTCCTTGGATTGGACCGTTGTACACACAAAATAGGTGACGATGATAATAATGATCACGCAGAATGGGCATGGTTGTCTAACCTTTTAGTGCTAGACCTACGCTACACAGACTGGAATGAAATCTTATCTGAGGAAAAAATGGATCTCATGAGAAATATTATAGAGCTAAATATAGAGGGAGTTAAATGTTGGAAGTACACAGCTCGGCTACAAGGAAGGCTACCTAAGCTTCAGAGGCTCCAAATAATCAGACCAACATGTCCATGGGAGATGTCAAATGATGTTGATGACTCATTTGTAGACAAGACAAGCATGGAAATACTTGACTTGTCAGGAAACTCTTATATGAAAGTTCTTCCAACAAGCCTATCGAAGGCCAGTAGCTTGCAGGTGCTCATACTTGATGGTTGTGATGGACTAGAAGACATTGGTCGGCTTCCTCCTTCCCTTAGGTCCTTTAGTTTTGATGGCTATGGGCCAGCTTCACAACATACACCAACAGTTGATCTACCATTGGAACATTTCCGCTTGTCTACTGCAGAAGATAACAAGGATATCAGTACCTCCAAGATCTCTCTGGAAGGATGCACAAAATTGGACAATTTGTTTCTGCGTGGGTTAAACAACCTCGTGGAACTAGACCTGTCTGGAACCGCGATCAAGAAATTTGACTTCAATACTACGGTGGTGCAAGTCCCAAGGCTCAAGCGTTTGTATCTAATTGGATGCGAACACCTCCGTGTTATCAAGTTTTCGTCAGAGATTGGTCCTTACAAGCCCGACCTAGAGTTGCTGTGTGTAGACACGCGAGCTGGAATCATGTGTCCTCGGCCAGCCATCGACAAGACAAAGTCCTTCCGGTTGCAGGTGCATGCTATTGTTGTGGATGCTAGGATCTTTTACTCCTATTATTATATGCAAATGCTGTATGATATTTCTTATAGTATCCATGTCACCAACTCACCCATGTATGATTGGAACGAGAAGTTTGACCATTGTGATCAAAGGAGCTTGCAACAGCTTATTCCAGCAGGCCAGTACAGTGTTGTTCTTGGTATGGTTGGTGATCCCCCTATGCAGGCTCTCCCGCAACCTCTGGCTACACGGTCTGATCGACATATAGAAATTGGTGAAGGGAGTTGCTATGTGGAGCATGGACTGGCTGGCACTCCATTTGACACGATGGAAACATGTACTGAATCCATGTATTTGCACGATGTCTCGATACATTCAAGTACATTTTTTAATCGGGACTACGACTGGTACTACCTTAGGTGGTGCTGCGTGGAGAGGTGCCCGGAGTTGGATACCGTCTTCCTTTCGGGTTCCTATGGATTTCCGAATTTTGAGACCTTGTGGGCATCGGACCTCCTAATGGCCCGCTGGATTTGGAGCAAAGGTTCACGCCATGATGTTGGCACCACCGATTCCTTCAAAAACTTACAGCACCTGCACCTACGCTCCTGCCCTAGAATCCAGTTTGTTCTCCCGGTGTGGGTCTCTTCCTTCCCGAGCTTACAGACGCTCCACATCATCCACTGCGGCAACCTCGGCCACATCTTCATTCTAGACAATGAGTACCCGGAGGATATAACCACGAGTGGCATTAAATTCCCAAAGCTGAAGACCGTCCACCTGCACGACCTACCGAAGCTACAGGAGATATGCGAGGTCAAGATGGTGGCTCCTGCGCTGGAGAGCATCAAGATCAGGGGATGCTGGGGCCTGCGCAGGCTGCCATCCGTGGCGGCCCGTGCCTGTGGCGCGAGGAAGCCGACCGTCGAGATCGAGAAGGACGTGTGGGACGCTCTTGAGTGGGACACGGATCACCGCTCGGACCACTTCGAGGCGCCCGTACACTCTCGCTACTACAAGAAGAAACTGCCCAAGGTCTCCTTCCTCAGGTACGATGATGGATACTACTGAATCCACCACCTTTGCTCTTTTATTTCTGTACTGATCGCACCATTTTGTTACTCCATCTCTCGCATCGCCTAGGTGATCGAACTCTGCATCGCGGTGTTTCTTCCATCTCGCCGCGTGGAAGTGAGGGGACAGTGCTACTGGATCATGTGTTTGGTTTGCCTGTGTGCTTTGCTTGGATTGCTAAGGGAGTAAGGTTGTTGTCATCGATGGGTTGATCGCCTCTCTCCCAGTCGTGTGTTATTGTTGCCAATGTCTTAGGCGCGAGCTGAGCTTATGGTGGGGCTGGTGGCTCTCACCTTGCATTGTGGATTTCAAATAAGAAGAGGACAGGTCTGTCCCTGCGTACACGGACCATGAGGCCATGGATGTGTGTGTGTGTGGTTTGCTGTGTGTGTGTGTGTGTGTGTGTGTGTGTGGTTTGCTGTGGATGTGTGTGTGTGTGTGTGGTTTGCTGTGGATGTGTGTGTGTGTGTGTGTGTGTGTGGTTTGCTGTGGATGTGTCCATGAGGCCGCATTCGTGTGTGGCTTCTTCCATAGGAGTGTTTCGGATTTTAGCAGCTGCCTACGCTACGTTTTGCCTGCGTGCATCTACATGGCTAGTTGCGTGTGAGTATGATTTGTTTCAAGAGTGTTTGCCATGTACGTATCTGAACCAAGAAGCAGCTCAGCTGGCTGTGTGTGTGTGTTTGTGTGCTTGCACGCATCGACCTTGCTGAACTGTGATCTGCTTATTATGATTTAAATAAAAGGAAAAAAAAAGGCAGCAGCAATGTGTGTGCCGGTTGTTGCAATCACCTAGCACTGGCTTGGCTCTCTTGTGTGAATCAGTGACATATACTCGTCAAATTTGTCAACCACAACCACGAGCACTAACTATAATTGTTTTTTTTTCATGTGGTTTCAACTACTGTTGCATTGACTTCATGCTTCAATCTTATTGACAAAGAATTTAGCATTTAAATCAGAAGCCTCTGGTCGCCAAGAATTTGTGCACAAAAATAGTGCTAGTATCAAGCATTACGAGTTAACACTACTGACTACTCACAAAGAAGAATTCAACTCAGCAGCTGCTATTTAACCGATAGCGCTCAATAACTCGCAGTTTAGCAACATGGCAAACAGTTTGATAGCAAGGTCACTCTTGACGCGTATTACGTTCCCAACCACAAACATCAGTTGCTTTTAGGGCATCTCCATGTCGACCCATTCCGTCCGAACGTATCTGAACTCGTCCGCGCGGATGCACGAAACGTGTGCGGCGCCTCAGCGGCCTGACCCATCTGGACAAACGCGTCCGGATTGACTCATACGTGCACAATCTGGGGAACGGTTGCATCCACTCGGACGCGCGCGGACAGCACGGGTGTCCTGTTAGTTGGCCACTCGGGGCTCATATGTAAATGAAACTTAACGATAGCTATTCATTAGATTAAGTCCTGCCAGTAACAAAAAATCCGTTTGAACAAAATAGGGGAATGCTACTGATGATGCCGCTACTACTGCTACTGCTGCTGGTGGAGGAGGAGGACATCGCGGCGGTACTCGCCGCCGTTGCTGCGACCACCATTGTCGCGGCCACCGTTGCTGCTGCCAGCCCCGTCGATCGCTGCCCTAGCGGACCAGATGGCCCGCTGCTGGACGTGTTCGCACACCAGGCCGTGATCCACCATCTTGCCCACCACCTTCCTGCGGTCTTTCGGCTGCCCGGTTCGCCAGGGCCTTGTCTATCTCGGCGGCCCAGTTGTCCCTCGCCTCCTGGTGCGCGAGCTCCCTCGCTACAGAAATGGCAAACGCCTGGTGCTGGAGTTCTGTCTCAGCCGCAAGAAACTCCGCCGGAGAAGGAGACAGAGCCGAAGCCGAAACCGGAGCACCATTGGGGTCGAAGTCCAGTGCCTGCGTGATCTGCACGGGAATGGTGATCACCTCCTCCCCCTCCTCCTTCAGTCGATTCACCTCCTCCCCCTCCTCACCCTCATCATCTGCCACCTTCGTCTCGTCACCCTCGATGAGAGCCCATGCGGCCGCCGCCTCAGCGGCCATAGCCACGTGCTCCTCCTCTGCCGCCGAGTCGGCGACATGCTCACGTTGCGCCTCTTCCATGTCACTGCGCGCTTTGGCGGTGCGGCGAAGCTCGTGGACGGTAACCTTGGAGGCCTCCTTGGCCACCTCCTCCAGCATGGTCATGGCCGCCTCGTGGCGGATCTCGTCTTCGTCACTTGAGCCATCATCATCGATGATTGTTTCATCACCGGTTGTATTGGCGGCCATGGTTGCTGCATCCAATTTTCCACGGGTCTTCCACTTTTCTTCATTCACTAGCACTTCATAACAATGATGCATGGTGAATGGCTTGCCAAGAATCTTGTTTCCTTTCTTGTTCTTTTTTCCCACATCTCTAAATAAGCCTTGAGCCATGAAGTTCTACAAAGCAAACAAAAGAGAATATATGAGCCATATAGAACAACAACCATGCATATAAATGATCACCAAAGTAGTATAATTGCTTACCCTATCGACATCATTTGTTCCAATTGGGTTAATAACATCAACATTGGCTTGCACGCCCACCCACTTTTGACAATCGGTGTTGATACCCGACCAACGAGACCGAAACGAACGCACGCTCCGCTCATTCCCACTTGTGTTGTTGGCGTCAAAATACTCATTCATCCTCATCCAATAAGTCTCTCTAGTTTGGTCGGAGCCGGTTGTTGGATCCATTCCAATTGTCAACCATGTCTTGCAAAGCAACTTGTCCTCTGATATGGTGTAGTTTGCCGACCGACCGGTATGGCGTGGTTCAATCAACCCCTCTCCTTCCTCGTCGACATCCTCATATTCTTCCTCTTCAACAATATCTTCATGGACGAATGAAGAACCAACATTCATTGGGTCCATTAAAGCATCGTCATCGACTCTACATTGCAATAAAACTCATGGCTCTCCAGCATTGTATGCATCTAAAACTAAAAATCATCGACTCTACATTGGAAGAAATGTTTTTTACCTATCCGGCATTTCGTTGAACACCATGTGCGCGCTGGTTTGATCGGCGGATGGCGACGGCGGCGGCGGTGGTGGATTGCTCCTTGGAGCCGGCGGCGGAGGCTGTTGCACGCGCCTAGCTGCGGACGCCTTCACCTTATTCTACGCCGGCTTGTCGGCACTCTCCACGGCCGACAGGCGCTTGTGGACGGGCACCTTCCTCTTTGCCGGTGGCTTGCACGGTGGCCTCCTCCACGGCAGCGATGCTAGAGTGCACCGTCGGGCGCGGCGGGACGAAGAGGGCTCGGGCGGCGCTGCTGCCGGCGTCGGCGGCGCCGCTAGGGTTTGGGGTGACCATAGGGTTTGAGGCGTCGGCGGTGGCGATATGTGGAATGGAGTAGGGAGGCGTAAGAGGGGTGCCGGAGGGCGCGTCCATCACCAGAATTTCGTCGGCAGCCACGCGAAGGGGAGGGTTTGGCGCTGGGAAGGGGAGAAAATTTTAGCGCGGGTTTTCTTCGCGAGTGAACAGAGCGATAGAGCGTGCTGCAGCCGGAGTCCAAAGTATAGCGCTCAAGATAGTGCAAAGCAACCCGCGCCCAAAAAAATTTACAGCGCCGCGTGGTTTACAACATCTGCTGGAGGGAGGGTTTTTTGCTCCGCGCGCTGCATACCGGCGATTTTTTAGCGCGTGGCCCATGTAGCGTCCAGAAACCTGTTGCACTTGTAGTGATTTTTTTTTTCACAGAGCCACAATTCTAAGATTTTTTTTTTGACAAAACACCTATACTTAGGGTAATAGTTTTCATAGAACACATAACTTGCAATTAACCTAACCGTCTTGATAGTCCATTAGTGAATCCAGATCCACTTTCGGTAGGTCTAGCGTGACACTCTTGCTCCAAAGCGATCGAACTGGTCCAAGTGCAACCAACATTCTACTTCATGAAACTATTAGCTTGTGCCTCGTATTCTAAATTTCTAATACTAGTTAATAATATTTTGGCTGCTACAAGAAGATTGCTATAGTTCAGTTTCAAAATTTTGCAGTGATGCAGTTTTTCAGTAAACCAAAACGCAGGAACAAACCGAACCATCCCCGCCATTTTGGCCAGATTACAGAAAAATAGGAAAATGATCATGCAGGAGCCAGTTCGGGTCCAAGTCCTCGTCGCCAGCGTGCCGGCGTTGTCCGATGGCATGGAGGTCCAGCTCCATCCTCGACACCGGCACGCCGCCGCCCCCACCGCCTTCGTCGGTCTGAATCCTTGGAGGTCCGGCTCCATCCCCGTGGCCTGCGCGCCCTGCCCCTGCCGCCGTTGGTCGCTCCTCCGCATCCTATCGTTGGGAACTGGTTCCAACTGAACAGTTCGATTCGATCGTCAAGTGGGCCCGGATTTACTAATTGGCTATCAAGATGGTTAATTACAACTTCTGTGTGTTGTGCAAACTATTACCCCAAGTGTTGGTGTTTTGTGAAATAAATTTTACCCTCAACAAGTGGTGTTAAATGCAAAACTCTCCCAAGTGTTGGTTCGAAGTTGCGAGAATGCGAGATCCGGGTGTGCGCGCGATCCGGACGAAAGTGGTGGCGGATGGGGATACCAACGGCTCGGCGGCAGCGAGCGGAATAGAAGTGGGACTGGGTAAGCGAATGTGGGCATAGCCGGAGCCAGACCTCCTACCAAACAACTCATCGGCAGTTTGCGTGATGGCTAGATCGGATCCCGGTCGCTACTCATTACCTTTGAACATAAAGGAGAAAGGAATCGCCACACTTTTTCTGTTCACTGGCACAAATCAGGATGGAAACCGAATCTGTCGCTGTTGCTGCTAGAGCATCTGAATCGTCTTCAGAAAGAAAAGGAAAAAAAACAGAAAAACATATGTATCTTGCTTCATGCCTTCGCAAATAGAAAAAAAACAGAGAGAGTGCAGATACATATGCCTACACAAGCATATGTATCTTGCTTCATGCCTACACTCTTTAGTCACAAGAGAGGAGGAGACAACAACCAGCAAAGCCTTATCTCATACTCCTGCATGTACTTCATAAATTTCAGTCAGTAACTCAGTTTTCTTGTCCGCTGTCAAGGTACTTACTTAGACCAACTCTAGCCGAAACCTCAAATTCGGTTAGAGGAGCAAAAATTCGGTTTTTAGTCCTCTAAACCGTTTATAGTCGAACCCCTATCGGCATTAGAGGAGAAAAAAGATTAGGATCCGACCTCCGTGGTTCTCAAATATAGGCGGCCATGACCCCCGGCTCCTAAAAAATCTCCACCCACCCCGACCATTCCCGCAGCCCCCGCCGTGTCGCCTCTTCTCGCCGGATTCGACTCGGCGACTCCCACCGACCACCCGCTGCCACCCCCCGAGCCTCTTGAGCTTCTCCGGCACCGCTGTCTATAAACGTGTTTACGTATGCCCATGGCAAAATGCATTTACTTCACGGACAGTCACGGCGTCTACTAAGCGCCGCCGGCGCAGCGCAGACGTAAGGCAAGGGAGCGAATCGAGAAGATGTTCTTCAGCGGGCACGTGCGCTGAAGGTGGCTATCGGTGGTTGACTGAATTCGGACTGTGCTTTGAACTACAGCGAGGAAGCGTGGTTTGGTTTCTCAGCCGCCACGGCAGTTCTCGCCAACCATAAATCAAGCAGTTGGCACCGGGCTGCCGGAGTTCTCATCGAGTTCTTCTTGCTGCCCCGTAGATGGCTCCGGTGTTCAGGCCAAGAACTACAGGTGGATGACTGCGGCAAACTAAGGACGGAGTTGAGCATGGCCATATGCCGAGCAAAGCTGAACGGCACCAGGTTTCTCCGCCCAAGGCTGGCTACGATTACAGAAAAACTCCATGGCGCTTATCTTCCTTAGACGAGCTCGTGCTCACAAACCTATGAAACTAGATGATGCTCCGCACGTTGTTGCAATTTTTTTTACAACATATGGGACTGGAATATATGATAATTGAGTTCAAGTGTCAAAATTTTGTAAGTAGAGTTTAGTCACAAAACAGAACATCATGTAACTCTAAATCAGACGACATAAAAAAGTGAACAAATGGAAATCATATTGCACCAACAAATTTGTTCAAATCTGAAATATACCAGCCATACATGTTGATAAATGTTATGCAATGTGAAAATTCCGGTGCATGATAAAATCTAGAAATACTGACCGTTAGTTTTGGGTCTTGGATGGACTTAAATAAAACAATTGAATGCCAATAAACAGAATTAGGTAGTAGAAGCAAATGTATCCATTATCTTCTTTTCTTTTCGATAAAAATGTAGTAATTGTCAATCTGAATTAGGTACAGTTGTCTTCTGTAGACCTTGAACCACAATATTTTACATGCGCCTAAATGTGCTTACCAGAAGTTGACCCTCCACAATAGGCTGATCTAATCTATTTGTAATCATGCATGTTATGTTTGCAGGGATCCGATGGATATTGAGATTATTATGTTGGTTTGATTAATGGTTTTGTCTTTATGATTCTATCATGTCTGTGTTGTTTGTGATCTTGCATGCTCTCCGTTGTTAGTAGCTATCTTGGCCAAGTAGTTGCTAGTGACCCCAAGAAGGGGTATTTATGCTCGATAGTGGGTTCATGCCTCTAGTTTCCAAGGGAAGTGACAGAAATCTCTTCGGTTGTAGATGTGTTGTTGCTACTAGGGAGAAAACAACGGTCTCTTGTTCATGGAACATGTGGACTGTTTACCTTACACACTTTGCTTAAAGCAGTTGTCTGTTGCTTGCAACTTAATACTGGAGGGGGTTCGGATGATAACCTGAAGGTGGACTTCTAGTCATAGATGCAGTTGGATGGCGGTCTATGTATCTTGTTGTATTGCCCAATCAACCTCATAGGATCTTTCTGACTGGTAATTTCATTGTTATGCCTTGTTCAGTTCCTGTCAATTGCCCTACTGTAATTTATTTACCCTTCATGCCATGTTGTTTATCTAAGGAGAGAACCTCTAGTGAACTATGGAACCCGGTCCAATCTTTACCATTGATACATATTCCACTATTACTTGTTTACTTGCTGCAAACCATTACCTTCCACACCATACGTTTAATCTTTTGTTACAGCAAACCGGTGAGCTTGACAACCTCACTGATTCGTTGGGGCAAAGTCTTGAGTTTGTGTTGTGCAGGTCTCCGTGTTGCTTGCAACACCTGTGTGACGTTTCCTTCCTCCTTCTGGTTCGATAACCTCGGTATCAACTGAGGGAAAACTTGCTGCTTGCTTCTTCACACCTTGCTCTTGGGGTTCCCAACAGGCTCCACATCAACTGAGCCAGCCATCATCGCTCCATAACCGGAGCCAAGCGGGACATGTAGACTTCCGCAAAGATCCGTGGGATGACATTGATGACTGTGATGGGCCTGAATCGAATATCCGAGGCTCCTACTACCTTAGGAATCAGGGTGATTACACCAAAGTTCAGACAACCCATCACCAGAGTCCCCATGTAGAACTCATGGAACATCGGCATGATTACAGCCTGAAGCTCCTTCCAGAAGGTTCGAAGAAGACAGCTGGGAGGCCATCCGGACCTGGGGCGAAGTTTGTCTTCATGTTTTTCATAGCCCGCTCAATCTCCTCTGGCAAGAATGGGAGGGTCAGTTCCGCATTCTCATCAGTAGTGACTCTAGCCTCCGCAGACCAGAAGTCCTCCACCAACGCAACCCCGGTGAAGGGACCTGGCGTGAAGAGTCCTTTATAATACTCATAGATATGGGGTGAGAGGTCTGCGCCCTCTAGTATACGGTCCTCATCCCATAAGCAGGGGATAGAGCACTTCCTGCAGCGACCATTCGCCACCGCATGAAAGTAAGCCGTGTTCATGTCCCCTTGGAGGAGCCAATTCCGACGACTCCTTTGGCACCAGAATAGCTCCTTGCCTTTGTAAATCTCCAGAAGTGAGGTCTCTAATGCATAACGGTGGGACCACTCCTCCGCGGATAGTCCCACCGAGTCTGCAAAATTGGATGGAGTGCTTTTTAAAATTGACTTCGAAATATCATATGACAAAGTGAAGTGGCCTTTTTTACAATAAGTTTTACGCATGAAAGGTTTTGATCCACAATGGTGTGAGTGGATTAAACATTTTGTGCAGGGGGAGTGTAGGAATAAGAGTAAATGACGAAATTGGTCACTATTTTCAAACTCAAAAAGGTTTACGACAGGGTGATCCGTTGTCTCCAATCCTTTTCAATATTTTGGCAGATATGCTAGTAGTGTTAATTAGCCGAGCAAAACAGGATGGTCAAGTTGGAAGCCTTATCCCACATCTGGTAGACGGAGGGGTTTCTATACTTCAATATGCTGATGATACGATACTATTTATGAAACACGATTTGTAAAAAGCTGTTAATATGAAATTAATCCTCTATATTTTTGAACAGTTATCGGGCTTAAAAATTAATTTCTATAAGAGTGAGATTTTCTGTTTTAGAAAGGAAAAAGATTTGGAATCAGAATACAGAAGAATCTTTGGGTGTGATTCTGGTTCATTACCTTTCAGATATCTAGGTGTACCCATTCACTACAGAAAATTAAAAAATTCAGAGTGGAATCCAGTTGAGAGCCGCTTATCATCTAAACTTGGATGTTGGCAAGAGAAATTGTTATCCTATGGGGATCGACTAGTCCTTATTAACTCTGTCTTAACTAGCCTCCCAATATTTATGCTTTCTTTTCTGGAAATTCCTAAAGGAGTAAGAAAACGTCTTGACTTCTATAGATCAAGATTCTTTTGGCAAAGTACAGAAAATAAGAAGTATAGGCTCTCAAAATGGAATATTGTGTGTCGTCCAAAGGATCAAGGGGGTTTGGGTATAGAGGTGCTTGAGATAAAGAATAAATATTTACTTAGCAAATGGCTATTCAATCTATTAACTGAAGAGAGTATGTGGCAGCAAATATTACACAACAAATACCTTGGGGACAAAACTTTATCTCAAGTAGACATAAAACCAACAGATTCCTCCTTTTGAAAATGTGTGATGCGAGTAAAAGATTTTTTTTACTCATGGCTCTTTTACAATAGGGAATGGCGAAAGTGTTTACTTCTGGGAAGACGTTTGGTTAGGGGAAACCACGTTAGCCCAGGAGTATCTGTTTTATATAATATTGCAAATAGAAAACATATTAGGGTATCATCCGTACTTGCACAAACACCTCTTAATATTAGTTTTAGAAGGGGTTTGACTGGTAATAAGTGGATACATTGGTTGCATTTGTGTCAAAGGTTAATGTCGGTCCACTTAAGTGATACTCCAGATAAATTTGTGTGGAAATTAACTAATACAGATATTTTTACTATTAAATCTTTGTACTTGGATCAGATGAATGGTCATACAAGATTTTTACGTAAGTACCTATGGAAATTAAAAATACCCCTGAAAGTTAAAACCTTTATGTGGTTTCTCGAAAATAAAGTCCTTCTGACCAAGGATAATCTAGCTAGGCGCAAATGGACGGTCTGTCAGAAATGCTGTTTTTGTGATTCTGTGGAATCTATAGATCATTTGTTTCTTTCATGCCCTTTTGCCCGCATTATTTGGAGAATTTTTTATTTTACTTATAACATCCCCCACCATCAAATATTACAAATATATTTGGCAATTGGCTTAATGGTGTTGGAAAAGCTGATAAGGCTAGATTACTCATTGGAGTAGAAACAACATCCATTTGGACGACTAGAAATAACATTGTGTTTAATAAACAAATGAGAACTAATTTTTTCCAGGTTATTCGATTGGCGGTGCACTGGATACAGCTATGGTCCTACCTGCTCCCGGCAGACCAGCGGGAACCTATGAAGGTTGGATGCATGCGGCCGTCTCCTTATGGTTACACGGATTTCTACTTCCTGGCTACTAGGTGGCGGCATATTAGTAGAATTCAAAATGGATAACTTTTTGTTGCTACTGTTTAGATGGTTGATACATGTTTCAACCCTTTCTGATCCATGAGTCTAATGAATTGAATTTGGTTTGGAATGTTGCAATAAATATGGTTGTGTGCATCAATTGATGCAGAGGCCGGGGCTACCCCCATTTCGAAAAAAAAGTCTAAGGCCTGGATCTCCTCCAGCAGGGTTGCTTTCGAGTTCGATATTCGCCTAGATTGCCCCCCATCCATGCATGAATTGGTGGGCCATCTTGGCGCAGTGATGCCACACGTCCACCGCATTAAACCACCTAGAGGTGCCATAGTTGCCTCCGTCCACTTCGATTGTACAGCCTCCACAAACCTGGACTGCTGGAGCCAGAAGTTTTCAATGTGAAAGCGGTTCGAACGCGGAAGTGAGCTCCCCCTGTCGGTAGAAGCAATGTAACATGATCCGAGCCAACTCTGGTGATGGCGCGAAGCGAGCATAATGGGAAGGCGGCCTTCCATTCCACCGAGACGAATACGCGGTACAGGACACTCCTAACCGGCCGGTCCACTCGGTTGTTCGTCCAGGTAAACCGATCTCCCACCCGCGTGATCTCTCTAAGGGCGAGATCCGCGATACAGTCGTTGAACATCCGCATACGCTGATCCACATACGCTGATCCGCATACGCTGATTACCCCCTAACGTCCACATACTAAAATAGAGTAAATTTCACTTTTTACCTCCTAGTTTCACTTTTTTTACGCTGATTACCCAATTTAGTAAAATATGCCTTCTTATACTAACTTAGGATTTTATTAAAAGTTTGAACTTGAACAGTCAAAATATGCGATTTGTTTTAATCGCAGTTTCTATTGTTCCACTATAGTCAAGCATGTAGTTCTTCAGACAAAAGAGACAGGAATTGCCACACCCTGCCATGCCATGTTTATCTACCTACCTCTAGCAGCACAAACTGCAATAGAAATCTGCATGTATATAGGATTCATCCTTGGTAAAAGCAAAAAAAAAAAGCAAAAGCATTGTTAGGAATAGTAATCCCGATAGGACACGGAACGGTGTCGTGTGCGTGTGTGTTCCGAATAGGACTAGTAGACCAACACCTATTCGTATTGACGCTATGCCTTGCCGGGTATATATACACCCATATAGTAGCCTTGTAAGACAACCGTGAGATTCAATACAAACAACAGGACCGAGAGGACCCTGTAGCCATCAACATTGTTTTTCCTAGTACGTGAGCCGTGGAGTTGGTGCTAGCTGATTGTGCATGTACGTAGGCTGCTGCTTATTGCAAAATAGCTTTGGCTTGTTTGCTACGTGTGTGCAGGTCGTCGCTGGAAAGTCTTCGCCATCGATCGCCGCCGGACCGCATCGACGGGCGAGGGCTGGGCCAACAATTGGTATCGAGCCTCGCGGAGGATCTCCTAGTAACGGGAGGTCATGACGGGCAAGGATCAAGGCGAGTACTCCGGTGCGACTGCGGGTGCATCGGTGTCGTCGCAGTACCACGTTGCCACGTTTATCTACCAACCTCTAGCAGCACAAACTGCAACAGAAATCTGCATGTATATAGGATCCATCCTTGGTAAAAGCAAAAAAAGCAAAAGCATCAATAACTCGCTTCATGCTTTGGCAAAGAGAAAAGGAAAAGGACCGGGCAGCGACAAAGTACAGATCCCTGAAGCTAGTGCAAGGAGCCAACAAGCAAGGAATCTCAGCCAGAGGGAGGAGGCAAATAGCTCCTGCTTGCGTGTGCATATCTATCGCACATTTCTGCTTCTGGTTTCAGGGTGCACAGTGGAATTCCAATCAATACCTGTGTTTCTTCAAGCTGGTTTCTTTCTGAGAAAGAAATTGCCAAGCCGGGCCTGTCCGCTATCAAGGTACGTCAGCTACTATAGCTATTAGTACTCTACTTATTTTGTGTTCGTTCCTTGATCTCCGCATGTAACTGCTGATTCACAAAGAGATTCATGTTGTGATTCATTACTGTGTATGCAGGCGGTGTGGCAAAGTAATCTTCAACCGATGGGTTAGACTTAGACTGGTATGGTTGAACTAATCTCCTGCGGCTTTTCAAGTCAGCGGAAGAGTTCTTCCTCTTGAGGGGCCTCTGTCGTCGTCTGAAGATCGGTTAAGTTCGATGTTACTTTCCTCTCTTGGTCATGGACAGTGTGTCACTACAGGACTGGGAAGCTACGCCGACGGCCGGTCGCTACGCCGACGGCCAAACGTCGGGGCCGTCGGCGTAGCCATCGTTCAGGCCAGCCCCGTCAAGCAGCCGTCGGCGTAAAATTGCCCTCGGCATATTCTATGCTACGCCGACGGCTGCCCTCGGCGTAGCATACGCCGACGGCTGCCCTCGGCGTAGCTATTTTTTATTTTATCTCATTAAACTTTGAAAAATCATAACTAAATCATTCTAATTCGGAAAAATACAAATAATATATCAAAATTTGCAGAAAAATAAGACCTATCTATCTACACTTAAATATTACACATTTATAAATAAAAATTAAGTAAAATATAAAACATTATATATAGTTTAAAACGGGCATAAAAAATTCAAAAACGATCGAAACAATGCGAAACCTTCGTGGTGTTATATTATGTGACATAGTTAGAAGGAAAATATTAAACTTGGTATATTAATTATGTCTCAAAGAAACCTTCACAAAATGAACTATCTCATTCGAGGTTTCTTGGCTTTCGGGTCAAATGACCAATGTTATGGCTAGAATCAAGGCATAGTTTGTGATAATGTGCCCATATTGTGCATACACATGCATCATGGGATGGCGAACAATGTTGCAGGAGGAAGTTTTCCTTTTCGTCGCACCAAAAAGCCATTTCCCATTTTCCGAGCATAAAAAACGGACGGTTTTGTGAAGCAACCACCAAATGGCTAATTCAAAATACTACCACCACATTTTACAAAAATACTATACCACATTATATGGACAATGTCCCAACAGGGGGATCCGAAACCTTTCCGTCCACCTTCGGTGAAAAAGACAAATTCCTGCCGAATCGGCAGGAAGTGGGTCAGATATGAACTACAGGTACATGATCCGATGCTCATGTTTTTTTACAAAAATCATTTTTAGGTTCACAATATGCTATTTTATCAAAGATCTAATGAAAGTTTAGCGAGGCTCGGCCCCGAGCTAAGAATCTTTATGTCCGCCGTTCGACAAAGTTTAACGATAGTTTAAAACGGGCATAAAAAATTGAAAAATGATCGAAACAATGCGAAACCTTCGCGTGGTGTCATATTATGTGACATATATATAAGGAAAAATAGCAAACTTGATATATTGATTATGTCTCAAAAAACCCTTCACAAAATGACCTATCTCATTCGAGGTTTCTTGGCTTTCGGGTCAAATGACCAATGTTATGGCTAGAATCAAGGCATAGTTTGTGATAATGTGCCCATATTGTGCATACACATGAATCATGGGATGGCGAACAATGTTGCAGGAGGAAGTTTTCCTTTTCGTCGCACCAAAAAGCCATTTCCCATTTTCCGAGCATAAAAAACGGACGGTTTTGTGAAGCAACCACCAAATGGCTAATTCAAACTACTACCACCACATTTTACAAAAATACTATACCACATTATATGGACAATGTCCCAACAGGGGGATCCGAAACCTTTCCGTCCACCTTCGGTGAAAAAGACAAATTCCTGCCGAATCGGCAGGAAGTGGGTCAGATATGAACTACAGGTACATGATCCGATGCTCATGTTTTTTTACAAAAATCATTTTTAGGTTCACAATATGCTATTTTATCAAAGATCTAATGAAAGTTTAGCGAGGCTCGGCCCCGAGCTAAGAATATTTATGTCCGCCGTTTGACAAAGTTTAACGATAGTTTAAAACGGGCATAAAAAATTGAAAAATGATCGAAACAATGCGAAACCTTCGCGTGGTGTCATGTTATGTGACATATTTATAAGGAAAAATAGCAAACTTGATATATTAATTATGTCTCAAAAAAACCTTCACAAAATGACCTATCTCATTCGAGGTTTCTTGGCTTTCGGGTCAAATGACCAATGTTATGGCTAGAATCAAGGCATAGTTTGTGATAATGTGCCCATATTGTGCATACACATGCATCATGGGATGGCGAACAATGTTGCAGGAG
The DNA here is from genome assembly GCA_030063025.1 of Avena longiglumis. Taxonomy (NCBI): domain Eukaryota; kingdom Viridiplantae; phylum Streptophyta; class Magnoliopsida; order Poales; family Poaceae; genus Avena; species Avena longiglumis. The sequence goes on from CP125973.1 coordinate 540,715,591, forward strand.
GAAGTTTTCTTTCTTCGCACCAAAAGCCATTTCCCATTTTCCGAGCATAAAAAACGGACGGTTTTGTGAAGCAACCACCAAATGTATAATTCAAACTACTACCACCATATTTTACAAAAATACTATACCAACTTATATGGACAATGTCCCAACAGGGGGATCCGAAACCTTTCCGTCCACCTTCGGTGAAAAAGACAAATTCCTGCCGAATTCCAGAAGTGGGTCAAATATGAACTACAGGTACATGATCCGATGCTCATGTTTTTTTACAAAAATCATTTTTAGGTTCACAATATGCTATTTTATCAAAGATCTAATGAAAGTTTAGCGAGGCTCGGCCCCGAGCTAAGAATCTTTATGTCCGCCGTTTGACAAAGTTTAACGATAGTTTAAAACGGGCATAAAAAATTGAAAAATGATCAAAACAATGCGAAACCTTCGCGTGGTGTCATGTTATGTGACATATTTATAAGGAAAAATAGCAAACTTGATATATTAATTATGTCTCAAAAAACCCTTCACAAAATGACCTATCTCATTCGAGGTTTCTTGGCTTTCGGGTCAAATGACCAATGTTATGGCTAGAATCAAGGTATAGTTTGTGATAATGTGCCCATATTATGCATATACATGCATCATGGGATGGCGAACAGTGTTGCAGGAGGAAGTTTTCCTTTTCGTCGCACCAAAAGGCCATTTTCTATTTTCCGAGCATAAAAAACGGACGGTTTTGTGAAGCAACCACCAAATGGCTAATTCAAAATACTACCACCACATTTTACAAAAATACTATACCAACTTATATGGACAATGTCCCAACAGGGGGATCCGAAACCTTTCCGTCCACCTTCGGTGAAAAAGACAAATTCCTGCCGAATCGGCAGGAAGTGGGTCAGATATGAACTACAGGTACATGATCCGATGCTCATGTTTTTTTACAAAAATCATTTTTAGGTTCACAATATGCTATTTTATCAAAGATCCAATGCAAGTTTTCCTTTTCATCGCACCAAAAAGGCATTTTTCATTATCCGAGCGCAAAAAGGAAATTTTCTAAAGCAACCACCAAATAGCTAATTCAAAAACGGAGGGTTTGTGATTAGTTGATATGGATATCATATTTGGATTCCTCTCATTTTTCTGATCAATTTAAACATATTATTTGTTGAATTTCGATTTACTGATTTAAAGATATTAATTATTCTATATTAAATAGAAAAATACAAAAAAAATAAAATTATTATATTTTTATTTGAATTCAATAATATTTTACTTATTCATTAATATTTACTGAAATAATTGTTTGTAATTTCAAAAAATACAAACATGTGACATGATGATATAAGAGTTAATAGGATTGATATCATAGTATTGACACCAATGTATAAATTACTTTGCGGAAACGGATTCTGAAGGCGAGGATGTTAAGCGTCTTTGAGGAGTATTAGGATGGGTGACCTGCTGGGAAGATTGACTAAGACTAGAATTTAATCAAATAGTAACTATAATTAGTGTTAAAAATGTTCAAAGTAGGAGATTAACAAGTGAAACAATTCAAAGAATAAAAAAATTGAGAAAAAAAATATTATTTTTCAAAAAAAAAAAAAAAAATTTTTGCAACAATTCGACAGGCTATGCCGACGTGTCACACGCCGACAGCAAAGCCCTCGGCGAGCATACCGACGGCATTTTGATACGCCGACGGCTTGAGTGTGCTCCGCCGAGGGAGATCTTTGCCGAGGAGGCTACGCCGAGGGCTGCCCTCGGCGTACCATACGCCGAGGGCATTTTGGCCTACGCCGACGGCCTTTTGCCCTCGGCGTAGCGTACGTGTCCCGTAGTGTGTGTACTCACGATGGATGGTCCTTGCATAGAGGTAATGCTCGTTTGCATCTTATGTTCGAAACTAGCTAGCTAGATAGAGCCTGGTCAGACCAGGGAATAAATTCCGTGTCAATAAGAGAAAATTTATGTACATCACACTGGCCAGCCGTACCAAAACTCTATCTTTGTAAGCCGTACTATATATGCCAAGAAAGGCCCTGCTAGATCAAAATTAACTATATATATATTTTTTGCTTCTAGAATGCATGCACCTCCGACTACTGATTTCTCATCCTATAATCAGTTCTTTTTCGTTTATTGTTGCATTGGATGACTGCATAGAAAATAGGAATCAGCGCATGTTTATTGCTTATACAATTTTCTCCGTTTCAAATAGTAAGATGCATTTTGTTTTGTTAAGACAAGTTATTGACTGACGATTGCTCAACGGTATGACATGAAATTTGTGTCGCTGAATTTGTTTTCGAAAGCAGTTTGTCATTATAGTGATTTTGCATCACATAAATTGCATATTAAAAGAGTAATTATCGGTCAAAGTCTTGTTTTACAAACCGTTTGCTTAAAAACGAGATGTTCTGACTTATGTTCTTTACTTCAGAGCTTCAGTGCCTCTACAGTTCAAAAATTATCCTTGGTATGGTTGAACTAATCTCCTGCGCGGCTTTTCTAGTCAGCGGAAGAGTTCTTCCTCTTGAGGCCTCGTCGGCTGAAGATCGGTTAAGTTCGATGTCACTTTTCTCTCTTGGTCTTGGACAGTGTGTGTACTCACGATGACTCTTACTGACCTAGAGGTAATGCTCTTGTGCATCTTATGTTCGAAACTAGCTAGCTAGATAGAGCTTGATCAGACAGGGGAATAAATTCCGTGTCAATAATAAGAGAGAATTTGTGTATACATCACACTGGCCAGCCCGTTCAACTCTCACTGTAAGCCGTACTTTTTTTTTTTTTGAAAATGGACGCTTTATTACTTAGTAGCTTTATTACTTTGTAGTAAGTTTATACCGGCCTCTGCTTAGTTAGGATGCACACAGCCCATCAACCACACAACTCGAGACCAAAGCAAAAGCACCAGAATCTATCTATTCTATTATATACTAAAAGCAATATAAGAGTGTTTTTCGAGGCACTACTTGATCCACATCATCAAAATTATTTATGATAGTTGGATCTGATATCAATGGTTAGGATTTAATAAAACAACATAACTTAATTATGTTTACATATACGCAAATTAACTCCGTGTCGCGTCTATGTATAGTACACGTTGTGGACTCCCTTAATAATAAGCAATCAAATTGAAAACGTGATTCCCGTCCACGAGCCGTATCTACTAAAAAGACGTACACTACCCCGGCTATAATCATGTTACATTAAAAAGACCTGGCTGGAACGTGCGTGGTAGTTGGGAAATAAAATACCTGGCTGGAACTAGAACGTGTTACATGTCAAAGAAAAAAATGGCTGGAAGGTGATAGTCGTGATTGGGAAAAAAACACAACCTGGCCATGAAACCGATGACAGATCAAACATGGAAAGCCAAGCTGGTTGATATATTTCGCTAGGACACTATAGTATGAACGTTACAAGAAATACTTTGTATTTCTGTTCATGCGTCGTCCATATATTCGATCAAAGAATCCAGTATTTTAACTCTCAGACTACCGTGTCACTGATGGAACATGGTTGTAAGGTACATGTGCTAGGATATAAAGTATAAAGAGATTAAGACATACGATAGTTAACTATGTGGTGTATACATATGAAATATTAATTATAAAAAGGTTATCTAAAAATAAATACATTTTTAAGCATACAAAATATAGGAGATACAAATTAAAAAGACAAGGAAATCCAATTTAGATCGTACGTGTAGATGCAACTTTTAATTGTCTAAAATTATATTTAAAAATATAAAAAAATGAAAATTTTCACTTGTGCATCCAAATATTCTATGTAAGAAAGACAATGCTCCAATATGACTACCGACGAGGATTTTTTTGTCTTTTCCAAACAGGTCATAAAAATGTTATTTTTTTGGTGATACTCGGCGAAAATTACATAAGTTTTTTATTTATTTTTTCACTGTGAGTGCATCTACGCTTATGAGACAAAAGAGCACCTCGAGAAGAACCATGGATGATTGTCTTTTGTTTAGTTTAAACATATGGTCACACAATGATTTTTATTAAAAAAAGATGGAAACTATCACATGAATACCATAACTTTAGAAAATTTTACTCGATTTGTTATATATTAGAATCACAAATAGTCTGAAAGAAAGAGATATAATAGAATTTTTTATAAAATAACAAAATCAACCCTCATTGATGTGTGGTGATTAAATGCACAAGATTTCAATTTTAATAGATTTGAAACTAAGAAAAAAATACATAAGAGCTAAAAGTGAAAAAAAAACTTTAGAAATTGTATATGCATTTACATTTTGTATCTACGACAACATAATCAATGTCGCTATCCTACTATAGAAGACTAGGACCGTCTAAAACAATTTGGTCAATACATCTAAAACAACAACTTGGTCAATACTATGATGTATCCCTATTGAACTCTAGGACCGTCAGTTAAAACAAACACCTAGCTAACTAATATGGTGTGGAAAAAATATCAATGGTGTGATGTATTAAAATAACAGTCTAGCCATGTCCGTTAGGAAAAATCCCTAGATAGAATGATACGATAATTAGAAATGTTAGATTTATCTAAGCAATAGTGTACAAATGTGTAAATTGGTGCGATAACTCCACATATTAACCTAATCAAGCCTCTTCTCGCAAATCAACCATGAGAAGCTCGCGACGGATAGTGCCCATGGGATCTACTCCCTACAGGCAAGTCGACGATGCGAGCAACAAATTTTTTAGCACGAAATTTGTGGTTCTAAACATGAACAATCAAAATTAATCTTATACCATTAAGAAATCGTATATGATATCGATTTGCTTTAACTTATGGAATTGATTTTATTTATTAGGATTTTTTTCATTGTGTAATTTCTATTTTTGATTAACAAAAGGTATACGACAATAGTTTTATAATCAGTCAGAATGATTTTGCTTATTAGGTGGTCTTTCGAGACCGTGAAATCTCTGCTATTGATTCTTGTATAGAGAGAAAGTTATGTTAAGTCGTTTTTGAATATAAGTCAATTGTCTTCTCACTCAATCTTTCTACCATGTAGAAAAATAATATGTTATATATGATGAAAGGACCAAATAAAAATTGATACCATTAACAAAGGGGGTATGATTATAGATTTGTTTCAAGTAATCAACATGATTTTATTTATTATGTGGTGTTTTAGAACTGTAATTTCTACTTTGATTAACATAGGGTATACGATTACAATTTTCTACAATCAATCAAAGTTGTTTTTATTTATTAAGTGATCTTTTAGAGCCGTGCAATTCCTGCTTTAGGTTGCTGTATAGCGAGAGAAAATTATGATAAGTGGTATATTTGTGAATTTAAGTTAATTGGATTCTTAGTAAATCTTTGTGCCACGTAGAAAGTAATGTGTTATATACGATGGAAAGATCAAATGATATCATATAATTATACACTTTTTGGGAATGTCCTTCGGTCTCCTAAGTGTCATTGCAATAGTTGTGGTTGATGATTGTGTATCTTTGAAGGTAGGCTTTAAGTTGATTTCCCATTGGGAGATTATTTTAATTTATTGCAAATTTAATAAGTGTTTAACAAATAAAATTCTTGAGAAGTGATACAATAAAATTGGGTACCCAAATTATTGAACATCAGAGGAGTCATGAACGAGCCTTGATTTCTGAACCAAAAGCATGAGGGTGTGATGTTGAGTTTTTTAATGGATAGATACAATTGTATATGTAATAAAAATCTTAGTGCTAGCAAAGAATTTGTTATTTGAATAATAGGAATTGCCAAACCAGATTGTTATGTATGAAATGTTGGATGCTTAGAGCTAAATATTTATGATGAAGGTGCAGACAACAGTTGAACTAGAGGTATGCATATCATGGGATAGTTTTTGTTGGTTTGTTCTCGCAACTCCATGTTTGATTGTACAAACAAGTTATTCAGTAGATAAGAATTAGTAAAATAATAATCGTTATTACCATATTGAAGGACATATGATGAATCTAGAAATACAAAGATTTGGTTAGGGAAATCTCATGGTAGATCAAAATATGTATCCAGCTGACCACACCGATAGTTTTTCATGAACCTATTGATCATAGAAATTTTATTATTAATAGAGTTGAAATGATACATCTTATTTTTAATACACAACATCATTTGATAATTAATCTGATGTATTTTTGTTATAATAGATCATGCCTTATTGATCTTAGTATCTATATAAAAATGTCATTCATGAGGAGAAACTATTATTTACACATAAACTGACATAACCTTAACCTCACATTCATGTAACATGAATAAAAACTACATCCTATCTGATTATATAAATTTTATTCTATGTACTTATCTATATCACCATGTACAAAGGGTACATATATACGCCATTGATATGATATTTTTTACTAGAATAGTAACTATTCTACCCGAAATTAAAAGATTTCTCCCGCTCAATATTTTATTTACCATGTTATTCATGGTGATTATAGAACTACATAAATTCTTTTGGCCTGATATATAAGTTTCTATAGAATTGTAAATTGTTTTTAAAATTGTTTAGATGTTGCCCTCGCATTTGCGAGGGCCACGTTGCTAGTGACAAATAATGGTAAAAAACAAAGTCCACCAAACGCGCTATGGCATATATATCCGTAAATCACGCTGCCATCCATGTTCGGGACAATATATCCCTTGTTGTGTCCTTTAATCGCGTACATCCCTTCACAAAATTGTCGCGGAACTCCATACGTTGGAGAGTAGTCCAAGTATCTAGATATTTACAACAAATACTAGATCAAGAATCCCCCAAGTGAATGGAGGGGAATTTGAGCGCTTGATCCGTGTTGAAGAAGATCGAGTCCTCCTCCTTTGATTCCCCAAAGATCGAAGACTTTGGGCGGACGAGGATGGATATCTCGCTTGGAGCTTGAAGAGTAGGTCTAAAAATTTTCAAATGGGTCAAGAGTTCTGTCAGGAGGGGGTGATGGAGATTAAATACCCCCTGCCAGAACTAGCCGTTGGAGCTTTCGGGGCAGGATTATCCGGCCTAAGTGAGGGCCGGATTATCCGTCCTGGGGAAAAATCCGCCCCGGAATCGGAAGTTCTGGCGGAATTCTGCCCCCACACAGAGAGCCGCGCCTTGGCTCCCTTTGTCGATTGGGGTAGGCCGGATTATCTGGCCCTTGGCAGGGGCGGATAATCTGCCACCAACACCTATTCTGCTGCATTTTAGTGAGCCAGAATCTGCAGCACTTCAACACACATTAAATATTCCTTGGTATTATTATCTAACACACAAAATACTAGAGATAATGAAATGTTGTTTCACCATCAACTCTGTCCATATCCAAGCTCACAAGAAAAGTAGAATCTACATAAGGCATAGCATCCCATTTCCATTGACTACGAATATGACATCTCCTAGCAATCTGTCGCTGAACCACATCGGTGGAAACCATCTATCAAGAGACACGTACAAGAGAAATGGGAGACTGAGTAGTCTCTAGATGATCCCTAAACACCAAATCGGGTATGTGAGGAAACTGAGTCAACTCATTCCCAATACCATCCGTAATAGGAAAAGGCCTCGGTTGCTTGAGTATAGGACATCGCAAGGTGGGATGACCAGAATTATCACAAATGTAGCAAAAGTGAACCGCCTTATAGTCCTTAGTTGCATGTGTATTAACCGCACTTCCAGCAACAAGGAACAACCTTTTGGGTCTTCTTACCCAGTAGTAGTGACCGTGCAGTAGTATCAACCTCAAACGGCTACGATTGGTAAAGCATTGTCAAGGTTCCTTGTACTCCGTCTTGATACGGAGCCTCGCCGTCCCATTGCTCGGAAGGAAGCACCCACGCCGTCTTGATGCAGCCTGCTGTCCCATTGCTCGGAAGGAAGCACCCACCGCCCGATGGGATACCCATCTTGTCAAGCTGCTGCTGAAACTACGGCTGGTGCTGCAAAGATTGCGAAGCCATGTCGACTTCAAATCGCTCGCTTCTTCTTCTCGCTTCAAGACAGCGCAGCCACAGCTCCAACACAGATAGTAAACTGATGAGCTTCCGTAGAATTTCCCAATGCAGTCATATATAGGTGGACGCAACCCCTGATGAGGGAGAGGAGCACCTCCCAAAGGCGGCCTGCCGTATGGCGGCTGCAAAGGTTGATGAGTGTACCGCGGAGCCGGCGGCGAGTAGTAAGGAACATGAGCTGGCTGAGACGGAGCCAGTGCCATCATCCCATGGTGGAATGGTCCTGGTGGTGGCATCCCAGGCGGTCCGAAGTAGGGCGGCGGCCCATGGCCATAGGGACCAGCCGGGCTGAAGTGAAGGGGCTGAGCCCAATGGACGCTCGGAAGGAATTGGCAAAGGAGACGCGACTCGGTGCAGCCCGGCGTCTGCGGCGGCATAGGTGCACGTGGAGGCATAGCTCCCGGCGGCGGCGCGTAGGCGCATAGGGTCGGGGCACGGGGAGTCGTAGCGCCCGGCGGCAGCGCATGGGCGCGAGGTTCGACATAGCCATCGGGGTAGAGCCAAGAAGAACCTAGGTGAAGGAGCGAGAAGAGATCGCTGGAGAAGAGCGAGTAGACGGCACGTAAGATGGAAACCTCGCGTGGACAGCTTCCGATAGAGTTAGGCCTTCCCGACGCTGTCCCAGCCCAAGTTTACGTGTGACCGCACGCCAGGAGCAAACCGACATGGAAACCGAATCGGTGGACCCACCACCAGCCACCACGTGTCAGCTGCCACCACAGCACCTACCTCAGCGATCCACGGGGATAGCGGATCCCATCGCAGCCCGCGATCGCCAATGGCCGGCAGAAACGCCCCGAGCACCGGTGACGCGGACGCCCTGCGCGGCGGCAGGGGTCCCTTCCAGGGCCGCACCCGAGGGCCCCGGCGAAGAAGGATCCCCACCGGCGACGCCACTGACCCTCTCCAAACCACCGATAGAGAAGAAGAACGGCAAGGAGGTGAGGAGCTTTGCAGCGGAGATAATGGCGATCCTCTTTCCTAGAACCGGGAGGCCGGCGTCGGATAGCCAATATCCTCCTAGAACGCATGCCGTAGTTCATCATCGGACCTTCTCCACCATTGGTTGACCATGGTCCGACCCAACTCGCAGGAGGTGTCTTCAAGGTCCTCGAGCACCTCCCGTGCAGCCAGGGCATCCTCACTATCCAAGCCGGAGTCCGAGCCCAGGCACTAAAACCTAGAGCCCGAGCCTGTCGATCCCGCCGCCGATGACCCTAGCGCTCCGAGAAAAAAGGGGAGCCGCCGACCACACGCCATTCCTCTCAGCCTCGCATCGTCAAAAAAGGGGCATGCCCTAAAAATATGGATCTCTGGATCAAAATTAACTATATGCTAAGAAAGGCCCTAGATAAAAATTAATTATATATATTTTTTCTTCTAGAAAGCATGCACCTTAGATAAAACGCTAAAATCCCCCGCTGCCGGTCTCCTCCCCTTACCCTCCTCGTCACTGTGGCCAGAAGGCATGGTCAGGCGAAGCCTAGCTGGTGCCAGAGTCGGCGAGGTCTCCTTGCCCTCTCGCGGTGGAGTGGACACGTGGATGATCCTCCGGGCTGGGCGTGGAGCGTCATCGGCCGCCACAACGTGGCGACATGGCGAGGTGGTGGTGCACGCCAGGTGGTCGGCGTCGGCCACTACGGATGGCGAGGGGTGGGCGGCACGGGCTTGATCGACCACCTGTAGTGGTTGGTGGAGGGTGGTGTGATTCAGACCGGCAGTTTGGTAGGCCGGGTGAGCACAGGGGTGCTGCGTTGCTTCTTGGCGGTGGGGTTATGCTTGGATCCATTGGTGGATGGAGACATAGGGACTAGTGCTTGGGTTGGCGATGGCGGCACCATAGCTGCTTCGGTGGAGAAGCTTCATGTGCCCATTTGGGCTCAACCGGTCAGAGGGCTTGGTTTGCCCGTTTGCTACATCCGGCTGCCACCCTCCAGGTGGAGTCCATTCCCTCCGCATGTTGATGTACCATTGATTCTCGAAGTTTCTTCCTTTTGCTCCTACCGGCCTCAATGTGGGTCTCGGTGACGACGATGGTTACTGCAAGAGCGTGGTGGCGTGTCTGGTGGATGGCGAGCTCGGTGAAGCAATCTGAAGCATACATGAGGACGATTTTTGAGGGTCGAGAGAAATCCTTGTTGTCTAGACACCGACGGCGGTGACGCTGCAGTGTCACCGTCCTTCCTAAAGATCGTCGGTGTATCTCTTCCCAAATCCTATAGCATACCGGGAAACCGGACGCTTGAACGCCGGGGCATGGTGGAAATTCTCGAGGGCATGGTAGTTGCGAGTCGTCTTTGTTTCGTTGAGCCACCGTTGTTGGCTTTGTTTCTCTTTTATTTTTCTTTCTTGGTTCTTTTGGGCTCGTTTGTGTTATCTGTCCCAAATATTGTATCTATCGTGTTTCGGATGGTTGCTATATAAATATAGCGGCAAAGCCTATTTCGAGGAGGAATGCATGCACCTCCAACTACTGGTTTCACATGCTATAATTAGTTTTTTGTTTATTGTTGCATTGGATGATGCATAGAAAAGTGGAATTAGCGCATGTTTATTGCTTATGCAATTTCCTCCGTTCCAAATAGTAAGCAGCATTTTGTTTTGTTAAGACAAGTTATTGACTAACTATTGCTCCACAAAGATGACATGAAATTTGTTTCACTGAATTCGTTTTCAAATTTAGTTTGGCACTATATGATTTTGCACACATAAATTGCATATTAAAGAGTAATTATCGGTCAAAGGCTTGTTTTACAAACCGTTTACTTAAAAGCGAGATAGTAAGCTAGCAAATATGTTCGACTTATGTTCTTTACTTCAGGAATCCATTGCCTCTGTAGCTACATTTCAACAAGCCGAGAATGGATTTTTGAAAACATTATTAAGTCCAAGGGTGGAAGAAATGTAATCTATTATAATGGTTGGGATGGGTGGGGCCTCTGCTGTTCTTAGATACGTATCAGCAATGATTCCATCCAGGAGAGCAATTCGAACTATGCTTTGATAGGACACTTTTCATAGATTGTTCAAAGTGGAAAAATAGAAGAAGCAATGCAAAGGGAAATTGCAAAAGAACTGAAACTTGACTGCTCTGTAATGGTTATTCTAGATAAGCAAGATGAAGAGGACGATTTTAGGGAACTGATGAAAGCTCAAGGAATGAGATATACAGTGTTGCACAAGTGATCAATCAAACCTGAGCACCACCAAATTTATCATGTTTTTCATCAAGGAAGTGACGAAGAGATTGATTTAAGTGCCCTTGGCATTCTGTTACAAGATTTGGCAAAACATTGTGATATGGACCTTTAACAAGTAGCGACCATCGTGTGAAAACATAGTTGAGTTAATGAGGAAACTAAATTATACTCATGTTATCGGCATTCCGTTTGCTTATTAAGTGAATTTGAAAGTTCAAATTTATGAAATCTGCATCAACAAGCTGCCACCATAGTTGCTCGTTGTCCAAGTATGCAAGATATCGACCCAACAATGGTCACGAATGTCGCCTCTACGGGTTACTTCTGCTTTATAATTTTCACCTTGCCACAAACCTTGATTGGATTTCCCATGCTTCCAACTATTGGATATGCGATGGAATCATTAAAGGGGATAGAGCATGGGATATTAGTAAGGCATTGCATGGAGAGATAAGTTCGGAGTGTGATGCTTCTTTGATTGACGAGATGGTCAAAAAGTTGATCAGCCATTTGGAGCCTCGTTTTCTGGTACTTGAAGATGGTGATGTATATAAAGAAGGCCCATACCGTTGGATTTCAGTCACATCGAGCAATATAGATGTACATGGTATGCAAACTATACCTGCAGAGGCATCATCTTTCTTTTTGGCATTCAAAAGATACAACCAGCAAATGGGGTCAGGTCCCTTTTGACAAGAAAGGAAAAGGCGAATGAGGTCACACTACACAGATAAAGAGATAGAGAAGATAGAGGAGATAGAGGAGATAGAGGAAAGGACGGAACTGTTTAAAAAGCATTTCAGATCCGCCACTACCGACAACCCATCAACTGGTATACCAAATGGCCTGTTTGAAAATTCCAACAACCTTGGTGTGTTAGTTCTATGTTCCTGTCCCTTCAACTTCGCATCACCTCCTTTCCGCAAGTGTCACAACCTCAGATTCCTTGGATTGGACCGTTGTACACACAAAATAGGTGACGATGATAATAATGATCACGCAGAATGGGCATGGTTGTCTAACCTTTTAGTGCTAGACCTACGCTACACGTGGAATGAAATCTTATCGAGGAAAAATGGATCTCATGAGAAATATTATAGAGCTAAATATAGAGGAGTTAGATGTTGGAAGTCCACAAATCAGCTACAAGGAAGGCTACCTAACCTTCAGAGGCTCCGAATAATCAGACCAACATGTCCATGGGAGATGTCAAAAGATGGTGATGACTCATTTGTAGACAAGACAAGCATGGAAATACTTGACTTGTCAGGAAACCCTTACATGAAAGTTCTTCCAACAAACCTATCAAAGGCGAGTAGCTTGCGGGTGCTCATACTTGATGGTTGTGATGGACTAGAAGACATTGGTCAACTTCCTCCTTCCCTCAGGTCCTTTAGCTTTGATGGCTACGGCCCAGCTTCCCAGCGTACACCAACAGTTGAGCTACCTCTGAAACATTTCCGCCCGTCTACTGCAGAAGATAACAAAGATATCAGTACCTCTAAGATCTCTCTGGAAGGATGCACAAAATTGGACAATATATTCCTGCGTGGGTTAAACAACCTCGTGGAACTAGACCTGTCTGGAACTGCGATCAAGAAACTTGAGTTCAACATTACAGTGGTGCAAGTCCCAAATCTCAAGCGGTTGTATCTAATTGGATGCGAACACCTACGTGCTCTCATGTTTTATTCGGCTGAGCCTGACCTACAGTTGATGTGTGTAGACACGCGAGGTGGAATCATGTCTCCTCGGCCAGCCATCGACAAGACCAAGTCCTTCCATTTGCAGGTGCATGTTGTTGTTGTGGATGCTAGGATCTTTTACTCCTATTATTATATGCAAATGCTGTATGATATTTCTTATAGTATCCATGTTACCAAATCACCAACGTATGATTGGAACAAGAAGTTTGACCATTGCGATCAAAGGAGCTCACAACAGCTTATTCCAATGAGCAAGACTGGTGTTGTTCTTGGTATGGTTGGTGATCCCCTATGCAGGCTCTCCGCAACCTCTGGCTACAGTGCGATCGACATATAGAAATTGGTGAAGGGAGTTGCTATGTGGAGCATGGACTGGCTGGCACTCCATTTGACACGATGGAAACATGTACTGAATCCATGTATTTGCACGATGTCTCGATACATTCAAGTACATTTTTTAATCGGGACTACGACTGGTACTACCTTAGGTGGTGCTGCGTGGAGAGGTGCCCGGAGTTGGATACCGTCTTCCTTTCGGGTTCCTATGGATTTCCGAATTTTGAGACCTTGTGGGCATCAGACCTCCTAATGGCTCGCTGGATTTGGAGCAAAGGTTCACGCCATGGTGTTGATAACTCTGATTCCTTCAAAAACTTACAGCACCTGCACCTACGCTCCTGCCCTAGAATCCAGTTTGTTCTCCCGGTGTGGGTCTCTTCCTTCCCGAGCTTACAGACGCTCCACATCATCCACTGCGGCAACCTCGGCCACATCTTCATTCTAGACAATGAGTACCCGGAGGATATAACCACGAGTGGCATTAAATTCCCAAAGCTGAAGACCGTCCACCTGCACGACCTACCGAAGCTACAGGAGATATGCGAGGTCAAGATGGTGGCTCCTGTGGAGAGCATCAAGATCGGGGATGCTGGGCTCGCAGCTGCCATCCGTGGCCCGTGCACGTGGCGCGAGGAAGCCGACCGTCGAGATCGAGAAGGACGTGTGGGACGCTCTTGAGTGGGACACGGATCACCGCCGGACCACTTGAGGCGCCTGCACTCTCGCTACTACAAGAAGAAACTGCCCAAGGTCTCCTTCCTCAGAATGCGATGATGGATACTACTGAATCCACCACCTTTGCTCTTTTATTTCTGTCGATCGCACCATTTTGTTACTCCATCTCTCGCATCGCCTAGGTGATCGAACTCTGCATCGCGGTGTTTCTTCCATCTCGCCGTGGAAGTGAGGGGACAGTGCATCTTGGATCATGTGTTTGGTTTGCCTGTGTGCTTTGCTTGGATTGCTAAGGGAGTAAGGTTGTTGTCATCGATGGGTTGATCGCCTCTCTCCCAGTCGTGTGTTATTGTTGCCAATGTCTTAGGCGCGAGCTGAGCTTATGGTGGGGCTGGTGGCTCTCACCTTGCATTGTGGATTTCAAATAAGAAGAGGACAGGTCTGTCCCTGCGTACACGGACCATGAGGCCATGGATGTGTGTGTGTGTGGTTTGCTGTGTGTGTGTGTGTGTGTGTGTGTGTGTGTGTGGTTTGCTGTGGATGTGTGTGTGTGTGTGGTTTGCTGTGGATGTGTGTGTGTGTGTGTGTGTGTGGTTTGCTGTGGATGTGTCCATGAGGCCGCATTCGTGTGTGGCTTCTTCCATAGGAGTGTTTCGGATTTTAGCAGCTGCCTACGCTACGTTTTGCCTGCGTGCATCTACATGGCTAGTTGCGTGTGAGTATGATTTGTTTCAAGAGTGTTTGCCATGTACGTATCTGAACCAAGAAGCAGCTCAGCTGGCTGTGTGTGTGTGTTTGTGTGCTTGCACGCATCGACCTTGCTGAACTGTGATCTGCTTATTATGATTTAAATAAAAGGAAAAAAAAAGGCAGCAGCAATGTGTGTACCGGTTGTTGCAATCACCTAGCACTGGCTCTCTTGTGTGAATCAGTGACATATACTCGTCAAATTTGTCAACCACAACCACGAGCACTAACTATAATTGTTTTTTTTCATGTGGTTTCAACTACTGTTGCATTGACTTCATGCTTCAATCTTATTGACAAAGAATTTAGCATTTAAATCAGAAGCCTCTGGTCGCCAAGAATTTGTCCACAAAAATAGTGCTAGTATCAAGCATTACGAGTTAACACTACTGACTACTCACAAAGAAGAATTCAACTCAGCAGCTGCTATTTAACCGATAGCGCTCAATAACTCGCAGTTTAGCAACATGACAAACAGTTTGATAGCAAGGTCACTCTTGACGCGTATTACGTTCCCAACCACAAACATCAGTTGCTTTTAGGGCATCTCCATGTCGACCCATTCCGTCCGAACGTATCTGAACTCGTCCGCGCGGATGCACGAAACGTGTGCGGCGCCTCAGCGGCCTGACCCATCTGGACAAACGCGTCCGGATTGACTCATACGTGCACAATCTGGGGAACGGTTGCATCCACTCGGACGCGCGCGAACAGCACGGGTGTCCTGTTAGTTGGCCACTCGGGGCTCATATGTAAATGAAACTTAACGATAGCTATTCATTAGATTAAGTCCTGCCAGTAACAAAAAATCCGTTTGAACAAAATAGGGAATGCTACCGATGATGCCGCTACTCACATCGCTGCTGGTGGAGGAGGAGGACATCGGCGGTACTTCGCCGCTGTTGCGACCACCATTGTCGCGCCACCGTTGCTGCCAGCCCCGTCGATCGCTGCCCTAGCGGACCAGATGGCCCGCTGCTGGACGTGTTCGCACACCAGGCCGTGATCCACCATCTTGCCCACCACCTTCCTGCGGTCTTTCGGCTGCCCGGTTCGCCAGGGCCTTGTCTATCTCGGCGGCCCAGTTGTCCCTCGCCTCCTGGTGCGCGAGCTCCCTCGCTACAGAAATGGCAAACGCCTGGTGCTGGAGTTCTGTCTCAGCCGCAAGAAACTCCGCCGGAGAAGGAGACAGAGCCGAAGCCGAAACCGGAGCACCATTGGGGTCGAAGTCCAGTGCCTGCGTGATCTGCACGGGAATGGTGATCACCTCCTCCCCCTCCTCCTTCAGTCGATTCACCTCCTCCCCCTCCTCACCCTCATCATCTGCCACCTTCGTCTCGTCACCCTCGATGAGAGCCCATGCGGCCGCCGCCTCAGCGGCCATAGCCACGTGCTCCTCCTCTGCCGCCGAGTCGGCGACATGCTCACGTTGCGCCTCTTCCATGTCACTGCGCGCTTTGGCGGTGCGGCGAAGCTCGTGGACGGTAACCTTGGAGGCCTCCTTGGCCACCTCCTCCAGCATGGTCATGGCCGCCTCGTGGCGGATCTCCTTCGCTCACTTGAGCCATCATCATCGATGATTGTTTCATCACCGGTTGTATTGGCGGCCATGGTTGCTGCATCCAATTTTCCACGGGTCTTCCACTTTTCTTCATTCACTAGCACTTCATAACAATGATGCATGGTGAATGGCTTGCCAAGAATCTTGTTTCCTTTCTTGTTCTTTTTTCCCACATCTCTAAATAAGCCTTGAGCCATGAAGTTCTACAAAGCAAACAAAAGAGAATATATGAGCCATATAGAACAACAACCATGCATATAAATGATCACCAAAGTAGTATAATTGCTTACCCTATCGACATCATTTGTTCCAATTGGGTTAATAACATCAACATTGGCTTGCACGCCCACCCACTTTTGACAATCGGTGTTGATACCCGACCAACGAGACCGAAACGAACGCACGCTCCGCTCATTCCCACTTGTGTTGTTGGCGTCAAAATACTCATTCATCCTCATCCAATAAGTCTCTCTAGTTTGGTCGGAGCCGGTTGTTGGATCCATTCCAATTGTCAACCATGTCTTGCAAAGCAACTTGTCCTCTGATATGGTGTAGTTTGCCGATCGACCGGTATGGCGTGGTTCAATCAACCCCTCTCCTTCCTCGTCGACATCCTCATATTCTTCCTCTTCAACAATATCTTCATGGACGAATGAAGAACCAACATTCATTGGGTCCATTAAAGCATCGTCATCGACTCTACATTGCAATAAAACTCATGGCTCTCCAGCATTGTATGCATCTAAAACTAAAAATCATCGACTCTACATTGGAAGAAATGTTTTTTACCTATCCGGCATTTCGTTGAACACCATGTGCGCGCTGGTTTGATCGGCGGATGGCGACGGCGGTGGTGGATTGCTCCTTGGAGCCGGCGGCGGAGGCTGTTGCACGCGCCTAGCTGCGGACGCCTTCACCTTATTCTACGCCGGCTTGTCGGCACTCTCCACGGACGACAGGCGCTTGTGGACGGGCACCTTCCTCTTTGCCGGTGGCTTGCACGGTGGCCTCCTCCACGGCAGCGATGCTAGAGTGCACCGTCGGGCGCGGCGGGACGAAGAGGGCTCGGGCGGCGCTGCTGCCGGCGTCGGCGGCGCCGCTAGGGTTTGGGGTGACCATAGGGTTTGAGGCGTCGGCGGTGGCGATATGTGGAATGGAGTAGGGAGGCGTAAGAGGGGTGCCGGAGGGCGCGTCCATCACCAGAATTTCGTCGGCGGCCACGCGAAGGGGAGGGTTTGGCGCTGGGAAGGGGAGAAAATTTTAGCGCGGGTTTTCTTCGAGTGAACAGAGCGATAGAGCGTCTGCAGCCGGAGTCCAAAGTATAGCTCAAGATAGTGCAAAGCAACCCGCCCAAAAAAATTTACAGCGCGCGTGGTTTACAACATCGATGGAGGGAGGGTTTTTGCTCATGCTGCATACCGGCGATTTTTTAGCGCGTGGCCCATGTAGCGTCCAGAAACCTGTTGCACTTGTAGTGATTTTTTTTTTTCACAGAGCCACAATTCTAAGATTTTTTTTTTGACAAAACACCTATACTTAGGGTAATAGTTTTCATAGAACACATAACTTGCAATTAACCTAACCGTCTTGATAGTCCATTAGTGAATCCAGATCCACTTTCGGTAGGTCTAGCGTGACACTCTTGCTCCAAAGCGATCGAACTGGTCCAAGTGCAACCAACATTCTTCTTCATGAAACTATTAGCTTGTGCCTCGTATTCTAAATTTCTAATAAGTACTAGTTAATAAGATTTTGGCTGCTACAAGAAGATTGCTATAGTTCAGTTTCAAAATTTTGCAGTGATGCAGTTTTTCAGTAAACCAAAACGCAGGAACAAACCGAACCATCCCCGCCATTTTGGTCAGATTACAGAAAATTAGGAAAATGATCATATGCAGGAGCCAGTTCGGGTCGAAGTCCACGTCGCCAGCGTGCCGGCGTTGTCCGAAGGCATGGAGGTCTAGGTCCATCCTCGACACTGGCACGCCACCGCCCCCACCGCCTTCGTCGGTCTGGCTCCATCCCCATGGCATGCGCGCCATTTCCCTGCCGCCGTTGGTCTCTCCTCAGAATCCTATCGTTGGGAACTGGTTCCAACTGAACAGTTCGATTCGATCGTCAAGTGGGCCCGGATTCACTAATTGGCTATCAAGATGGTTAATTACAACTTCTGTGTGTTGTGCAAACTATTACCCCAAGTGTTGGTGTTTTGTGAAACAAATTCTACCCTCAACAGGTGGTGTTAAATGCAAAAATCTCGCTAGGGTTGGTTCGAAGTTGCGAGAAGGCGAGATTCGAGTGTGCGCGCGACCGACGGGCCGGCGAAAGTGGTGGCGGATGGGGATACCGACGGCCCGGCGGCGGCTGAGCGGCGAGCGGCGAGCGGAATAGGAGTGGGACTGGGTAAGCGAGTGTACGCATAGCCGGAGCCAGACCTCCTACCAAACAACTCATCGCCAGTTTACGTGATGGCTAGATCGGCATAAAGGAGAATCGCCACACTTTCGCTGTTCACTGGCGCAAATCAGGATGGAAACCAAATCTGTCGCTGTTGCTGCTAGAGCATCTGAATCGTCTTCACAAAGAAAAGGCAAAAAAATAAAATAGAAAAGCATATGTATCTTGCTTCATACCTTCGCAAAGTGAAAAAAAAAAAGGAGAGTGCAGATATGAAGACAGCAAGGAAGGAATCCTGCACTCTTTAGTCACAGAGAGGAGGGGACAACAACCAGCACTCATACTCCTCCATGTATACCACCCATTTCTACTCTAAAGTACTTCATAAATTTCAGTCAGTAACTCAGTTTTCTTGTCCGCTGTCAAGGTACTTACTTAGAACAACTCTAGCCAAAACCTCAAATCTGGTTAGAGGAGCAAAATTTCGGTTTTTAGTCCTCTATAAACCATCTATTGCCGAACCCCTATCGGCGTTAGAGGAGAAAAAAAAATTAGGGTCCGACCTCCGCGGTTCTCAAATATAGGCGGCCACAACCCTGGCTCCTAAAAATTCTCCACCCACCCCAACCATCCCCGCAGCCCCCGCCGTGTCGCATCTTCGCCGGATTCGACTCCGGCGACTGGCCCACCAACCACCCGCTGCCACCCCCGCCGAGCCTCTTGAGCTTCTCCGGCACCGCTGTCTATAACCGTGTTTACACATGCCCATGGCAAAATGCATTTACTTCACAGGCAGTCACGGCGCGTCCACTAGCGTCGCCGGCACAGCGCAGACGTACGACAAGGGAGCAAATCGAGAAAATGTTCTTCAGCGGGCACGTGCGCTGAAGGTGGTTGTCGGTGGTTGACTGAATTCGGACCGTGCTTTGAACTACAGTGAGGAAGCGTGGTTTGGTTTCTTAGCCGCTTACGGCAGTTCTCGGCCAACCATAAATCAAGCAGTTGGCACCACGGCTGCCGGAGTTGTCATCAAGTTCTTCTTGCTGCCCCGTAGATGGCTCCGGTGTTCAGGCCAAGAACTGCGGGTGAATGACGGCGGCAAACTAAGGACGGAGTTGAGCACGGCCATATGCCGAGCAAAGCTGAACGGCGCCGGGTTTCTCCGCCCAAGGCTGGCTACGATTATAGAAAAACTTCATGGCGCTTATTTTCCTTAGACGAGCTCGTGCTCACAAACCTATGAAATTAAACGGGGAAAAAGTGGATTTGAGCTCGTGCTCACAAACCTATGAAATTAAACCTATGAAATTAAAGGTCACAAGTAGTTTATCTAGTGGTGACGTTTCCGTTAAACGCCACCACTATATATATCATAATAGTGGCATTTCGTGTAAGAGCCACCATTAAATACATATTTGTGGTGTTCCTTTTACTTTGAGCGCCACAATTAAGGTTTCGAAAATTTAAAAAAAATCTGGTGCATCCAATTTTATACAGAAAAACATATTTATAAAAATTGTGCAATATAACATCGGGAAATACATTATCACATAACAAGCGGTTAAAAACATCACAAGCGGTTCAATATAACTAATACATCTCGTTCAATCAAACAAAGACGAAGTGAATGAGCTAAGTAGCATACATAAATTATTTATTTGTGCATATCATAAGGCTCACTCACATCACCCTCGACATTGAATCCTCACATTGTAATCATTTGCCATATGAACAAAACCAAAATCAATCTAAAAGTAGGGCCTCATATTTCATTTGCAAAATAATTACACGGACGACGTAAGTGAGCCAAGTAGGATGCACAAGGCTCACTCACACCGTCCCGACATTGCATCCTCACATTGTAATCATTGGACATATGAAAATACAAAACCAAAATCAACCTAAAAGTAGGGCCTCACATTTGCATTAGACGCAGTGACGAAGTGAGTGAGCTAAGTAGGATGCACTAAATCCTCTACAATTATCTAAACTAAATCATCTACAATTATTTCAGAGACGGAGTAAGCGAGGCAAAATATTTTATAGAATTTCTAACATAGTTATGTCTAGAGTTTCTAAGATCAATATCTAACACATATGCATCTACAATTTGTCTAAAACGCATAAAAATGGAGATCGGAGGCGTGGCTGGTGGCTTACCACGAGGTCGTGGACTGGGAAGCTGCGGCGGGTGGCTCAGGGACGGACGGGGATGGCGACAGTGGTCGCGGCGGCCTGCGGCTCGAAGAGGAGGAGAGGTGCGGCGACCGACGGCTCGGGGCAGTGGCAACCGCCGATGGCCACGGTGGTTGCGGCAGCCAGTGGCTTGGAAAGGAGGTGAGAGGTGCGGCGACCGGCGGCTCAGGAACAGACGGGGCGGTGGCGGCGACGGTCGAGGATGGCCGTCGTTGTGGCAGCCAATGGCTCGGAGAGGAGGTGAGAGGTGCGACGATCGGCGGCTCAGAAACGGACAGGACAGGGGCGTTCGATGCACGCGGCGATGGGGTTGAGGGAAATGACGGGATAGAGTGTAAGGTAGGGATCGATCCGATGGAAAGGGCGAGGTGTTATAAAAGGCCGCGGAGTGCTTATTAGCCGTGGAGTCAATTTATACTGAACGCAACCCGCACAAAGCGTGGCCATGGCATTCGGTTGTTAACAACGTCACCAATAGGTTTGTCCCGGTTTCGTCTGTGGGACGTCCGAGTCTAACAAGACGCCAATAATATCATATACTGGTGGCGTTTGTTAATATATAAACAACACCGTTATTTCGTTTTCAGGTTATGGCACGTATTATATTTTAGACATCACTAGGAAAAAAAAAGGTATCGACTACTTGAGAAAGTACGATGGGGAAAGGAAGCGTAGGTCCTGCAGGAACTCAAGGAGATAAGCTGGCTGCGCTGAAAAAGAGATGAGAAGAACGACGGTTGGTGAGCTGCCGCCAGATTGCAACTCGAGTAGCTGTTTGACGGGCGGGCTGACGGATGTCCGAGTCTAACAAGACGCCAATAATATCATATACTGGTGGCGTTTGTTAATATATAAACAACACCGTTATTTCATTTTCAGGTTATGGCACGTATTATATTTTAGACCTCACTAGGGCAAAAAAAAAGGTATCGACTACTTGAGAAAGTACGATGGGGAAAGGAAGCGTAGGTCCTGCAGGAACTCAAGGAGATAAGTTGGCTGCGCTGAAAAAGAGATGAGAAGAACGACGGTTGGTGAGCTGCCGCCAGATTGCAACTCGAGTAGCTGTTTGACGGGCGGGCTGACGGATGTCCGAGTCTAATAAGACGCCAATAATATCATATACTGGTGGCGTTTGTTAATATATAAACAACACCGTTATTTCGTTTTCAGTTTATGGCACGTATTATATTTTAGACATCACTAGAAAAAAAAAGGTATCGACTACTTGAGAAAGTACGATGGGAAAGGAAGCGTAGGTCCTGTAGGAACTCAAGGAGATAAGCTGGCTGCGCTAAAAAAGAGATGAGAAGAACGACGGTTGGTGAGCTGCCGCCAGATTGCAACTCGAGTAGCTGTTTGACGGGCGGGCTAACGGATGTCCGAGTCTAACAAGACACCAATAATATCATATACTGGTGGCGTTTGTTAATATATAAACAACACCGTTATTTCGTTTTCAGTTTATGGCACGTATTATATTTTAGACATCACTAGGAAAAAAAAGGTATCGACTACTTGAGAAAGTACGATGGGAAAGGAAGCGTAGGTCCTGTAGGAACTCAAGGAGATAAGCTGGCTACGCTAAAAAAGAGATGAGAAGAACGACGGTTGGTGAGCTGCCGCCAGATTGCAACTCGAGTAGCTGTTTGACGGGCGGGCCGACGGATGTCCGAGTCTAACAAGACGCCAATAATATCATATACTGGTGGCGTTTGTTAATATATAAACAACACCGTTATTTCGTTTTCGGTTTATGGCACATATTATATTTTAGACATCACTAGGAAAAAAAAAGGTATCGACTACTTGAGAAAGTACGATGGGGAAAGGAAGCGTAGGTCCTGCAGGAACTCAAGGAGATAAGCTGGCTGCGCTGAAAAAGAGATGAGAAGAAGGGCGGTTGGTGAGTTGCCGCCAGATTGCAACTCGAGTAGCTGTTTGACGGGCGGGCTGACGGATGTCCGAGTCTAACAAGACGCCAATAATATCATATACTGGTGGCGTTTGTTAATATATAAACAACACCGTTATTTCGTTTTCAGGTTATGGCACCTATTATATTTTAGACATCACTAGGAAAAAAAAAGATATCATCTACTCGAGAAAGTACGAAGCGTAGGTCCTGCAGGAACTCAAGGAGATAAGCTGGCTGCGCTGAAAAAGAGCTGAGAAGAACGACGGTTGGTAAGCTGCCGCCAGATTGCAACTCGAGTAGTTATTTGACGGGCGGGCTGACGAATGTCCGTGAAACTTCGGTGGATTTTAAGTATAGAATCTTAGTCCCATTTAAATAAAAGAGCAGAAACGGCAAGTTGACGGACCGCCATGGAGATGTCCAGTTGGTCGATGCGTTTCTTGCGAGCGGAGGATCTTGATGTGTGGGCCTGCTTGCGTCCACCAGGATGCATTTGCTTGTGTGTTGTTTTCGTGAGTGATTTGCTTGCTCGTGTGGTTAAAGAGTGGCCTGCATCTCGCGCTTGATAGAAATGCATCTATGGTAAGGACCGGAGACCATGACTATTGTGCGTATCAGGATGGAAGAACAGTCAATCCACAAATCATAAAATCAGAGACTCCGAGCAACCTGAATTTAACAAACTGGGGAACGGGAAATCATGTGAAGGTGATCGGTCAGCTGATTGTATTCTGTCAATTTGAAGTAAATTATAAAATAGACATACATGCGAGCTGTGGCAGAAGTTCGCTGTCCAAGTTTTCAGAGTGAAAATCTAAGGTCTTACTTTAATTGGTTGTGTTTTGCAATGGCCTTCTCGAAGACACTATTTTTTAGAACAGATTTGTCTACAGGGTGAACACCTATGATCTATGATCGGCCGACGATGACTCTTGTGCACTGCTTTCTTATTGGAGGCGTCATTTTTAGAAAAGTTAGATTTTTGGTGTTGTCTTGGTGGTGTTTGGACTACTGTTACAAGCAATAGATCATTGTAGCAGGATTTTTCTTTTTTTGGTAATTTTTTTATTTGTATGTGTGCATCTATATTGATAACAGGACACTGCATTGTTGCAGAGGCTGGGTGAAATTGATATCTTCGTGATATTAATATATTTCCTTTGTCAAAAAATAGTGGTTCGAGGTATATGCTTAAGTGGTAATAGAGCACCAGTGCATTCTGCACATGTTAAAAAATGACTGTTAGTACTAGTTTATGATGTTATTCGAAGTTTGAACTTGAACGGTCAAAGTTGGCCATTTGCTTTAACGCGTTGCATTCTTTTTCTGCGTATAGTATGCTGTTACGCTATAGTCATGCATGTACTAGTTCTTTAGATAAAGGAGACTGCAGGAATTGCCACACCCTGCCGTGCCATGTTTATCTATCAACCTCTAATAGAACAAAAAAAAAGCATGGATATAGGATTCATCTTTGGTAAAAGAAAGAAAATCAATAACACGACTCCTTGCTTTGGCAAAAGGAAAAGGAAAAAGGGCAGCGATAAGTAAAGTGCCCTGAAACTGGTACAAGGAGCCATCAAGCAAGGAATCCTATGCATTCTTCGGTCAGAAGGAGGAGGCAAATGACTTGGGTTCTCGAGGGCTCCTGCTTGCTTGCATGCATCTCTTATTTCCGCTTCTGATTTTTAGGGGTGCATCTGCGTAATTTCTATCAAGCTGATATCTTCCTGAAAACCGAAATTGTTAAGCTGCGCTTGACTTCTGTCAACGTACGTACGTCTAGTAACTGAACTTATTTTTTCATCGTTCCATGCAACTATTCTGCCAAACTTTAATCTTCGCATGTACTGTAACTGCTAATTCATGAACGGAGCTAGCTAACATGCTGTGATTCATTATTTATGTATGCAGGCGGTGTGGCAAGCGAACTTCAGATCGATGGGTTAGTCTGTTGAATTTGCTCGTCGATCGGCGGAGGAATTCTTCATTACGAGTCCTCGTCTGCTGAACTTCTGTTTAAGCTCGATGTTGTTCTTCTCTCTTGGTCTTGGACAGTGTGTGTACTCATGATGGATCGTGCTCGGACAGTGGTAATGCTCTTGTGCATCTTATATTCGAAACTAGCTAGCTATCTAGAGATCGCTTGATCAGACTGGGGAATACTCTGTGTGAACAGGAGAAAAATTATGTACACTACACCTGCTAGTCGTACTAAATTCTCTATTTGCATGTCATGTTATATGCCAAGAAAGGGCCTTTGATCAAAATGTACGTTTTATTGATTTATTTAACGTCCCATAGTTAGTTGTAATATTGCTTATTCCATGCTTGCACTTGTAGGCATGCATATAAGAAGACTTTTTTGTTCAGATGTGTTGTACTGTTTTTCATTTGCGATTTACTGTACAGTGTTTACTTATGCAATAAAGGTGCACTGTTTGCTTAAGAAATAGTAAGCTAGCAAATATGTTCTAACTGAAGGTCTTTACTCTAGTTGTTCAGAGCCTTCGATGTTCAAGAAGCCGGACAAAAGATTTATAAAATACTTAATATCAAGCGAAATGAAAAGGTGTTCTATTTTGATGGCTGGGATGGATTTGGAGCCTCTGCTGTTCTTAGATACATAGCAGCAATGCTTCCATCCAGGAGAACCTTTTCGGAATTATGCTTTGACAGGATAATTTTCATAGATTGTTCAAAGTGGAAAAACAAAAGAGCAGTGCAGAGGGCAATTGCAAGAGAACTGAAACTTGACCACTCTGTGATTGCTGTTCTAGATAAGCAAGATGAAGATGATGATTTTAAAGGAGTTGATGAAAGCTCGAGGGATGAGATAGACAGTGTTGCACAAGTGATCCATCAAACCCTTAGTGTTACCAAATTTATGATGTTTTTTCTTAATGGAAGTGATGAAGAGATTGATGTAGGTCTCTTTGGTATTCCTCCGTTTTCAAGATATGCCAACAACATGATGCTATGGACCTTCAACAGCAGTTGCCTTACCATGCATCGACACAATCATTATGGGATACAGAGCAAGCTAAGATATACTCACGTTTATTTGTGTTCTGATTTTCCAATAAGGGATTTAGGAGGTTCACGTTTTCTTGATTTTTTGCATCAACAAGCTACCACCATAGTTGATCGTGGTCCAGATATGCAAGGCGTCGACCCAACAATGGTCACAGAATGTTTCCTCTATGAGTTATTTCTCGGTCGTAATTTTCACGTAGCCACAAAATTTGAATGGATTTCTCATGCTTCCAACTATTGGATATGCGATGCAATCATAAAAGGGGACAGAGAGAGGGATATTTGTAATGCATTGCATGGAGAGATGAGTTGGGAGTTTGATGCTTCTTTGATTGATGAGGTGCTTGAACATTTCACTGATTATTATATGGAGCCTCTTTCACTAGTAGTTAAAGATGCTAATGTCCATATGGGATGGCCATATCGTTGGATTTCAATCACTTCGAGAAACATGGAAATAAGTGGCTTGCAGACTATACCTGCAACGACATCATCTTTCTTTTTGGCATTTGAAAGATTCACTCACTCATCAATTTTACAAGATGGCTTGTTTGAAAATTCCTTCAACCTCGGTGTGTTAGTTCTCTGTTATTGTGCCTTCAACTTTGCATCACCTCCTTTCCGCAAGTGTCCCAACCTAAAATTCCTTGGATTGGACCATTGTACACATCAGAAAATAAGTGAAGAAGATAATAATACAGAATGGGTATGCTTGTATAAACTTCTAGTGTTGGACCTTCGCTTCACGAAATGGAATGAAATCTTATCTGAGGAGAAGATGGGTCTCATGACAAATATTAAGGAACTAAGCATAGAGGGATTCCGATGTTGGCAGTACACAGCTCACTTACAAGGTCGGTTACCTAACCTTGAGAGGCTCCGAATAGTTAAACCCACATGTCGAGGCGAGACGTCAATTGATGTTGATAACTCCTTCTTAGATAAGACAAGTATGGAAATGCTTGACATGTCAGGCAATTCAGACATGGAAACTCTTCCAACAGGCCTATCAAAGGCGAGTAGCCTTCAGATGCTCATACTAGATGGCTGTGATGGATTGGAAAACATTGTTGCCCTCGGTCGGCTTCCTCCTTCCATCAAGTACTTTAGCTTGGATGGCTATGGGCCTGCTTCCCAGCGTACACCAACTGTTGAGCTACCTCCAATACATTTCCGCCTGTCTACCGCAGAAGATAAAAAGGATATCAGTACCTCCAAGATTTCCCTAGAGGGATGCACAAAATTGGAATATTTGTTCTTGCGTGGGCTACCCAATCTCGTGGAGCTGGACCTCTCTGGAACTGCGATCAAGATACTTGACTTCAGGACCATGGTGGTTCAGGTCCCTCGGCTCAAGCGACTATATCTGATAGGATGCAAGCACCTCCGTGCAATAATTTGTTTTCAGTCAAGGATTTATGCGTTAATACCCGAATTAGAATTGATGTGCATAGACACACGAGCAGCGACCCAGAGTTCTCGGCCATTCATTGATAATAGTAGTAGATCATTCGGGTTACAGGTGCAAATGGTTATTCTGGATGCAAGGATTGCTCACGCACTGAAGGGTCTGCTGGATCATTCGAAGCAAGTCTTTTTTAACATCTGGATCACCATGTCACCTGTGTATGACCGGTTTGTCCAGTTTGAAGCAATCAACAAGTACTATAAGATTAGCCCCAATAGTCAAGCGACCTTGCAACACCTTACTCCAGCAGGCTGGTACACAGATGTCCTTGGCATGGTGGTTGGCGATCCCCCGATGCAGGCTTTCCCGCAACCTCCGGCTACACGGCTCGACAGACATATCGAGATTGGTGAAGGGAGCTGCCACGTGGAGAGCGGGCTGGAAGGAGCACTAGGTTACCTGATGGGGTGTTTTGCCGAATCCCTGCATTTGCACGATGTGTTGATACATGCTAGTATTATTCCTAAAGGAGAATACTACAAGTGGCTCCACCTTAGGTGGTGCTGCGTGGAGAGGTGTCCGAAGTTGGATACTGTCTTCCCTTCAGGTTCCAGCCAATTTCCTAAATTGGAGACCTTGTGGGCATCGGATCTCCTAATGGCCCGCTGGATTTGGAGCAAAGGTTCGCGCCATGGCTGGTACACCGACAATACAGATTCTTTCAAAAACTTACAGCACCTGCACCTGCACTCATGTCCCAGGCTCCACTTCGTGCTCCCTGTGTGGGTCTCCTCCTTCCCCAGCTTGGAGACGCTCCACATCATCCACTGCGGCCACCTTGTCCATGTCTTTGAGCTGGACGGATGGCACCCTGAGGAAATAATCTCCCACGGTGTGCTATTCCCAAAACTGACGACCATCCACTTCCATGACCTCCCAAAGCTGCGGCAGATATGCGACGTCAAGATGGTGGCTCCTGCGCTCGAGACCATCAAGATCAGGGGGTGCTGGGGACTGCAGCGACTGCCATCCGTGCAAGCCCCTGGTCCAGGCGTGAAGAAGCCAACCATCGAGATCGAGAAGGACGTGTGGGACGCTCTGGAGTGGGACGCCGATCATCGCCCCGACCACTTCGAGGCGCCGGTACACTCTCGCTACTACAAGAAGAAACTGCCCAAGGTCTCCTTCCTCAGGTATGATACACCGCTCAATCCACCTTTGCTCTTTTAGCTCTGCACTGCTTCTATTCATATTAAAGTTAGTTACTGACCAATTTCCGTTTCGGACACATCGCCTAGGTGATCGAACTCTGTGCCGCCGTGTTTGTTCCACTGCTACGTGGAAGTAATCGACACTCTTGCTGCTGTATGATCACGGGATTGGTTTGCTTGTGTGCTTGCTTGGATTGCCAGCCTTCAGCGAGTGTGGTGGTCATCGATGGAACGGTCGCCTCTTCGTGCTGTGTGTGATTTTGTTGCCAATGCATTGTGTGCGAGCTTATGGTGGCTCTCACCCTATATATCCTGGCTTTCAAATAAGAGAGCTGGTCTGTGTCTGCGTACACAGACCTAGCCCTGCTGTGTGTGTAGCTTGCGACTGCAGCGGCATTTGTGTGTGTGGCTTTCATGAGTGCTTGCTGTGTGTTTGGAATTGTAACAGCTGCCTATGTGTGCCTGCGTGCATCTACATGGCTGGCTGCATATGAGTGTGATTTGGTTTTGCAAGTGTGTATCTGAGCTGGTTTTGTGAGTATTTGCAACTGTGTATCTGAGCTGGTTTTGTGTGTATACTTGCACACATCAACATGCAAGTGTGATTTGCTTCTGCTTTTTTGGAAGATAAAAAAAATGCAGCAGCTATGTGTGCCCCTCTGAGCATCAGTTCTGACTGTTTTTCCTGTGGTTCTTTCCAAGTAGTATTACATTGACTCTACTAATTATGAAGATACTAGATTGCTCACATGTTTCAATGGTACTGGCAAGGAATTCAGCATTTAAATCGGAAGATTTTGACTGAAGAATCTGTGCACCACAAGCATATTTTTGACAGTTTTATAGGCTCAATTTTGCTCAATTTATAGGCTCAATTTTGTTGTTCTGTCTCTCATTCCAAAGGATCCTGATGCTTCTACCATGAAGAGATTCAGGCCTATCAGTCTTTTGAATTGTGTTTTTAAGATTTTTACTAAGGTTCTGACCAATAGATTGGGAAAGGTGATGGATTTTCTAATTGCTCCCAATCAGACTACTTTTATTAAGGGTAGGTTTATTCTTGAAAGTGTGGTTACGGCACACAAAGTCCTTCACTCCGCTGTTCGAGGTGATGAGAAAGGGGCTGTGCTTAAACTAGATTACGAAAAAGCTTTTGATCAGGTTAATTTAGATTTCATTGACGGGCTTTGGCCCTAGAATCTCTAAATGGATCCATCTTGCTACTAGAGGTGGCTCTGTGGCTGTCAAACTAAATGGTGTTGAAGGCAACTTCTTTACCACTAGTAGAGGGCTTAGGCAGGGAGACCCCATATCTCCCATCCTTTTCAACTGTGTTGTGGATGTGTTCACTCGTATGTTATCTAAAGCTGCAGCTAGCAACCTCATTAGAGGTATGTGCACTCAGCTGATTCCTGGAGGTGTAATCAGCCTGCAATATGCTGATGACACTATCTTGTTTGTAGATAATGACATTGAGTTAGTTAGAAATTTTAGATGGGTGCTGACTTGTTTTGAACAAGTCTCTGGCATGAAAATTAATTATGAGAAAAGTGAGCTAGTGCCTATTAATTTGAATAGTGATGAGGCTAAGGCTCTAAGTGATATCATGGGTTGTGTGATTGGTAAATTCCCTATAAAATATCCGGG
Source organism: Avena longiglumis (assembly GCA_030063025.1). Classification (NCBI taxonomy): domain Eukaryota; kingdom Viridiplantae; phylum Streptophyta; class Magnoliopsida; order Poales; family Poaceae; genus Avena; species Avena longiglumis. Next base: position 540,745,654 of record CP125973.1, read on the forward strand.
AGTTCCGTTACATCATGATAAGCTAAAGAGATAGGACCTACATCCTATTATTGATAAAATTTTGCAAAGGATAGCAGGGTGGAGAGGGAAGCTTCTCTCTTATGCTGCAAGATTGGTCTTGATTAGAACATGTCTTGCAAGCATCCCGATCTATCTTTTGTCCTTTTTTAAGTTTCATCAATGGGCCTTGGATCTTATTAACTCTCAGATGGCTAACTGCCTTTGGAATGACTCTAAGGATAAAAGGAAGCTTCACCTTGCTAACTGGAATTTGGTCTGTATGACTAAAAATCAGGGGGGTTTAGGAGTTCCTTATCTTAGAGATGTTAACATCTGTCTGTTAGCTTTTTGGCTTAAGAGGTATGTTAACAGTGGTAATAAGCTTTGGAAAAGCATCTTGGATGCCAAGTACAATACTTTGAATCCCAATATCCTTTGTTGTGGGGATTCTAACGCTTCTATTTTCTTTAAAGGGTTCATGTGGACAGTCAGGGCTGTCCAATTCGGGTACAGATGGGTTGTTGGGGATGGGGCTAAAATCAGGTTTTGGGAATATATTTGGTTAGGCACATCCCCTTTATCTGTGCAATTTTGGGAGGTTTATTGCGTCTGTAACGAACAGATGGCTACAATAAAGCAGGTTTGGGATGGTAGCTCGTTGAAGCTCACATTCCGTAGAAATTTCAGTTCTAAGCTTCATGAGCAATCGATAGATTTGGTGCAAATTGCTAGTAGTATCTCCTTCACCGCTGACTGTGATTCTCTTATTTGGAGCTACACTTCGGATGGTCAATTTTCTTCTAGTTCTTGCTATAATATCATTAGTCTTAGAGGTGTTACCCCGGTTTATATTCCAGCCGTTTGGTCTATAAATGTGCCGCCCCGGATTCACATTTTCCTCTGGTTACTCTCTAATAATAAACTTATGACTAGAGATAACCTGCTAAAAAGGAAACTGGACAAACCCTCTAATTGCGTTTTCTGTAATGAAGAAGAATCCATTGATCATCTATGTTTTAAATGTATTGTTGCCTCTCTTACTTGGGAGATTGTCTCTGCTTTCTTCAACCTTGAGTGTGGCCATGATTACCGGTCTATTTCTAGGTTTTGGATTTCAAAAAAGAAGCATCAAAGTTTCAATGCCATTTGTGTTGCGGTGCTGTGGAGCATTTGGAAAACTAGAAATGCTCTGATTTTTGATTCTCAAACCTGGATTTCTATGAAGCAGGTATGGTGGCTTGTGTTCAGAACGATCAAAAAGTGGAGGTTAGTCTTCAAGGAAACTATGCTGCCACAGGTGGACCTCTTCTCTGCAGTGGTCGAGAACAGATGCAAGGCTCCGAGCTCTCTGGAGTGGGGATAGCGACTGCTGCTGGTCAGGCACTCTTCAGTCCTGCTACGCCGGTGGGCTTCTTTGGAGTGCCTGCTGTCTCGCCGCTTACCCCTGCCTGGGTACGGACCTGGGACTCTCGCAAGACGGAGGGGCTTCGCCCGGCTGAAGAAACAAAGGCGGCCCTCCGGAGCATCGTCCAGTTCTACCACGCGAGTGCTTGAGTCTGTATTCCTATTTGTTCTCTGTATGTGGCTGTCAAACTGTGCTTAGCTCCCTAGTTCGTGTTTAGCTGGTTCTTAGCAGTACTTCCTTAAGATATGAGTCGCTATTTTTCGTTTTATTTCCAAAACTATAGCATACTGGATTCGGGCCGGTTTCATGTTGAATGGAACAGGGGCTCCCCCCTTTTTAGGGCCCTTTTGATCTAAAAAAAATTGACAGTTTTTTATCTTTATTATGGATCTTGAAATAGTGGTTTCAAGCGTTATGTTGACACCGCTGATTGTGAACAGACCACATTGCTCACACGCTCAAAGAATTCAGCAGCTGCTGCTATCTAACTGATAGTGCTTCATGATGCAAAGACCCAACAAAAGGAACTCACAGTTTAGCAGCAGTTTGCTAGCAAGGTCAACCTTGACAAATGTCAGGTTCCCAACCATCAGCAAACCATTGCCCAATGGGAACTACCAAAAGTAAACAAAGTTGGAGACACATTGTGATCTCCCAGACTCACATATTGCTGCAAACTGCGTAGCGAATCCCAGATTGGTCCAGAGTTCATTTAGCTGATAAAAATATAGCGTGTATAAAAATATGCAAACAGAAGGAACTACTAACAATTTATCAATGCGGAGGTAATTTTCTAGAGCACAAAACTCATAATCACTGCAACGAAAATTCCCAGATACCAGCATTAGATCCAGAAAAAAGTAACAAAGTAACACGGACTTGAATCTCTCACACATCTTTGGATTTGGATATGACAATAATTGCTTTTACACATTAGCTTAACTGATAGTAACATCATGTAAAGTGCAACAGAAGGAACACTACAATTGAGGAGCATGGAAACAATTTTCTAGAGCACAGAACTCATCATTACCGCAACCAAAATTTCCAGGCACCGTATCAGAACTACCAAAAGTAAAAAAAAAAACACCTGAACCACTCGCACATCTTGCTGCGTACGATGCAGCAAGTCGAGGATTGGACCAAAAGATTCAGCCTCGACAGCCAGCTCTTTCACCATCACCTCCGATATAACAATCATCATAAGATCAGATGAAGGCACTTGAGAAGATAAAACAGTATTGCCCGTAGGAGAACCAGTTAATCTCACTCTTGCCCAGTACCCGAATATTGAGAAACAGATGAATGGAGATTCTAAGTTGATTAAGCTTGACGACCTTATGTGCACCAAGCAAAGGGAAATAACAACACAGGTGTGTGAAGAAATATTTTGACATCCCCACACTTGAATCTCTAACACATCTTCTACACATTCCATTAACTGATAGTAATACATCATGTAAAATGCCAACAGAAGGAACTAGAACTACGGTTCAGCAATATGGCACCAATTTCATAGAGCACATAACTCCACTAGAATTTTCACTGCAACCAAAATTTTCGGACACATGTTTGAACTACCAAAAGTAAACAAATGACTGAATTTCTCACACATCTTGCTGCATACGGCCCAGCAAGTCGAGGATTGGACCGGAAGATTCAGCCTCGACAGCCAGCTCTTTCACCATCACCTCCGCGGCACACAGCTCCTTCCGCAGCTCCGCGTTCAGCACAAGGTGGGAGAAATGCTGGTCCAGCACCAACCCCATCGCCCTTGTGACGGCCCCAAGTGACGGCACGTTCTCACACTGCTCCAACCCCGGCATTCCCAATGCTTCAGGGCAAGGCCGCGCCTCGGGGAACCTCCAGTACTTCTCTATCCACTTGGCGAGGTACCTCATCAGGCCAGCCACCTCTCCGCCGTCCAGCTCGGACACGGCGGCAGCGAGGACCACGGAGTCAACGCAGTCCGCAGTCCTCGACGCCAACAGATAGTGCAGGCACACCTCAGGGGATGTGAACCCGTCGTGCCCCATCATGAGCAGCGTCGCTGCCCGCCGAGCGACGGCATTCTCCTTCTTCCCCGCGGCCTTGTCCGTGCACTTGTTGACGGCGAGCAGGGCGGCGTCCTTCCACCGGCCCTTGACGCGGACCATGGCGTCATAGGCACTTTCGGAGGCCGGGGAGAGGAAGCAGCGCAGCGCCGCGAGGATCTCGGAGGAGCGGAGGTCGGCGGCCTGCAGGAGGACGGCGCAGACGACGTCAGGGCGGACGGCGGCGGCGAGCGACGAGATGAGGCCGGGCTGCGGGTGCGGGATGACGCGGGACTCAGCGAGGGCGAGGACGACGTCGTGCTCCGCGAGGTGCGCGGCGCTGGAGGCGACGAGGGAGGCAACGGTGGCGGGGAGGTAGGGCGCCGCGGTGCGGACTGCGAGGGGGAGATAGGCGGAGGGGGGCGGGAGGGAGAGGGACTGGTAGAGGTCGGCGAGGAAGGAGGCGAGGAGGGTGCGGAAGCGCGCGACGGTGAGGGCACCGGAGGAAAGGGAGGTAGCGATGGAGGAGGTGGCGACGGCGAGGGCCGGGTCGGCGGGGGTGAGGGACCAGACGGAGGGCGGGATCGGGGTGGGGAGCGCGGAGGTGGTCGGAGTAGGCGGTGGTGCCCCGGGGGTGAGGACCAGGTGGCCGGCGGCGGGGGTAGGGGTGGGGTTGGTGATGGCGGCGAGGAGCGTCATGGCGCCGCCGAGGGGCAGAGGAAGAGGTTAGGGTTTAACGGGAGACAGACCCGATTGGGGTTGAAAATGGGGAGGACGGCTGGGTTTGAGGTCTATGTGCTGCGTTCGTCTGTTCTGCTCGGCCCGCCGCTATTTGTGAAGTGGGCTCAAACTGCTCATGAGTGGGCCTCGATGTATTACACGGGTACACTAGTGCAAGAAAGAAATAAGGTTTATGCTTAAATAAAGTTCGGTCTTGCCGAGTTTGTGTCAAAAGGTTTTAATTCTCTCAAAAACAGTAAAATGGTTCAAAATCTTTCAGGTTAGTTTATGCTTAAATAAGTGTGCACCATCGCTACTACTATTGGAAGGCCTCGAAGCAACTATAGACGAGACCAACCCATATATATCCACCAATCTAGTTGTTGGATCTGCTGGCGCACGAATCATCGGGGCCAATGAAGAGGTCGGAGGAACCATTATTGAACACCTCCACAAGAAGGGCTAAAGCGACGGATAAGCGATACCTACCTAGCTATTACCCCAATATGGAGTTACTCCGGCCGTTGGATAGTTCCCTCCTTAGAAAGTCCCCAGGGCCGGCCCATGAGGGGGGGGCAACGGGGCGACCGCCCTGGGCCCTCCAAGGACAGGGGGCCCCGCCTAATTGACCAGCACGGCAGCAGATACTCGTACGTACGTATCCATCGTTCTTCTCCTCGGAAAAAAGAACGTATTTTCTTCTTCTATACTCTTACGCTGTCTTCTCTAGGGCCTGGTCTCCTCCCCAAATTCTCCAATTAATTAGCGCAGCCGCCGCCGTTCTGGACCTTTCCAATTCCAAGGTCGCCGCTGCCATTAATGGAGACAAACGGTGTTATTTTGCTCTCCAATCACCCCTGCTCTCTTTCCAAGATCAACGTTCTTCTACTTTTCAGAGATGGTACGTCTCCCTCCCCCCTCAATCGATCTGTTGTTAAATAGCCAGTCTCCCGGATTCTTACTGCTCCACATCTCTTGTTCTTCTCTTCTTAGGTCTGTTCTTGATCTTGAGTTCTTCAAGATTTCACTAGATCTGAGCCTGAGCGTGAGAAGAAGAGGGGACGGTTCACGGGGATTGAGCAAGCGGTCGTCTCACCAAGATCAATTTGACATCAGGCCATCTGCTCATATCCAGGTGCTTTTGTTCCCTTTACCGATTGTTATCTGCGAATTGTTTTGGACCTCTTGGTGGCATGCCTCCTAAAAAATCTGGACCTTTACAAATATGTAATCTGTAGTGTGAGTTTTGTAGTTCAAAGAACATCGGTATATGCTATGTACTGGGATGCTTTTCAAATAAATTGAATTTTGAAACTTTTTTTTTGTCAACAAGGCCCTTTTTGTTTTCTCGCCCCAGGGCCCTGAATAAGTATGGACCGGCCCTGAAAGTCCCTCAGGTGGAGCTAGAGAAGGAGTCTAGCACCAACCAATGGAGGAGGGGTGACGTCATGGAAGCCCTAGATCGCCTAGGAGTCACGGGAGACAGAGGAGCTACCCATGGCCGAGGCTATGTAACATAACTCTACAACTAGCAGATTTCAATTTTTATGCTATGCAGAAAATAGGAAGGGCAATGGTAAAAAAACTAATCGCATTATTTATCGTCATGTATTTATAAGTTACTTGAAGATTCTGCTAATCTCAGTCACATTTTTATGGCTTTTGATCAACATCCAATGTCTCAAGTCAGTCCAAGTGTAATCTACGAGCAAGAATTTGCACAACTATTGAACTAAAGTCTCACACCTTTGAAGAGTAAAATTTCAGGATTAGTGGAATGCAGTTATATTCGGACTTAGCCTTTTGGTTGTATTTCTTCTTTTTCTGGACCAGCCTCCAATTAGCCCGGGAGAAAATAAAATGGCCATTCCACCTGACCAATATGTATGTATATGCCGGGTATGCACCCGTACAATTTTTTTATCTCTGTTACTACTGTAGTATTAAATTTCCAACAAATTCTGGATAAGAAAATCACAGCACTGGTGTATACATATATACGGAATTCACAACAATGATAGAGTACGATATCCATATATCTGTGATTCATATTTAGTTTTCAAATGGCATGATAAATCTGGCTTCATTTGAGTATATTCTTCAACTTTTGTTTCTACTCTGTCTTTTGAATTTGGATTTGAGATTTTGTTATCGAAGTGTAATCTACGAGCAAGAGTTTGCACAGCTATTGAGCTAAAGTCTCACACCTTTGAAGAGTGTAAAATTTCAGGATTAGTGGAATGTAGTTATATTCAGACTTAGCCTTTTGGTCATATTTCTTCTTTTTCTGGACCAGCCTCCAATTAGTTCGGAGAAAAAAAATGGCCATTCACTACGGCACATAGGCTCTTTGCCGTGTGGGAAAAAGACACGGAAAAGGCCTTTCGGAACATGGCAAAGGCTTTGCCGTGTGTATACACACGACAACGTTCGCCACGACAAAGGCCCTTTGTCGTGTGTTTTCTAAATCACTGGTAGAAAACGCCCCATGCGTCCCGGTTGGTAAGGGCCATTAGTCCCGGTTGCCCAACCGGGACGGGGCAATCGGGACTAAAGCTCCAACCATTAGTCCCGGTTGCCCCACCAACCGGGACAAATGGGGGCACACGTGGCGGCATCGAGCGAGGGTGGAGCATTAGTCGGTTCGTAACCGAACCGACTAATAACTGCCGCCGCTGCAGAGATTTGGCCATTTCTGCGCGGCGAGAATTCATTTTGGCACATTTTGTTGCCGCGGACATTTTCGCCACTTTTGCCGTGAGAATTCATTTAGGTTGTTTTATTGTTTATTTAGTGTTTTGCACTTATCAATGAAGGAACCTTATATTACACAAGATCATCATGACAACATTACATTCAATACACGGATCGAGTTCATGCACTACATACAAAAGTTGCTATTCGATGCTACCGGCCAATTTCTTGAAAGTTGCTATTTTTACAATTCCTATTGTCTATACACAGCCGAGTAGTATTCCCCTTGTGTGTTTAGGACTTCTGCATCCAAGAATCCCGCCAATTCCTCCTGTATTGCTCGTATGCGATCCTTTGGCAGAAGACCGTCTCGTAGACGTTCGATCTAATTTAAAAAAGGAGTCAGCCTATATGAATATGAAACTAAACACAATTTGATTGTAATTAAAAACTATAGAAATTGTTTACGTACGTGGAGTTGCTCTAAATTCCTGCCCTTCTCATCGCACGTCTGCCGAATGAACTTGCATACATAGTATCCACATAGATTGTTACCTGGTTCCTGCGTCAGGCACTTTACGACAACAGAGTTCAATCAAAATAATAATCAAGCATGATAATAACTGTATCAAAACTAGAATCAAAGAGATGCGCGGATATAGCTAGTGGTGCTTACATCTAGTGGTTGAAATGTAAGCTCCTCTTTCCAAACACCCCTAGCCTTCTTGGTGAACCGTTTCCAAGCGCTGCTCGGCGTAGAAAACGAATAAAATAAGTTATTAAGTACTTGATATCATAAAATTCACGAACGTTGCCGATATAGTGTCGTAATGATTAGAATTACCGCTGGAGAAGTATCTGCATGTCCTTCCACGTCTCAAGGGGTTTATGTTCGAGTCCATGACTAGTACACGCCCTTTGTCAAGTTGAATGATTAACAGAATATAGTGGTACCTGCGAATGCAGAACTAATCAATTATATACTTAACATCGAGTAAGCGAAATAGAAAGTGTATACAAGACAATAACACTCACTGGAAGTTGTAAGGAAATAGTATTTCCCTTTTGGTTTCTTGAAACCTTAACGCGTGTACTATATTATCCTCCGTATCCTAGGGGCTTATTTTGAGATTAGCTTCATGAACCCAATATGGGTCAATGAAGCCAATGTCATAGATTTGTCCTCTGCTGCATTCGAGAATCTTCATTCTGCATATTAAAGTATGATTATATACATGCAATAAACAAAATATTATATATGGAGACTAAATTAATTACAGAATTAGTACTTACAGACAATAGGCACTCATGATTGATTTGTCCAAGGCGTCTTGATTGAATAATTGAAATAGTTCATCAAATTCAATGGATATCATGTCATCCTTATCTTTCCCATGATGCTTTTTGTAACCCTCGGCTATCCAGTTAGCCCGGCCCTTGTGGCATGCATGTACCAGTTATGCAATCTTCGCATTTTGTTGGAAGATTGTTTACCTCCTCGGTTTGTGAGAGGTTTTCCGTCTTGGTATTGGTATGCTACTTCACTCCGGGAAGAACTCTAACTGGGATAAATCTTGGGCAATACTCATACCTTGAGCAGCGGCGGCTTCTCCGTGTGCAACTACCTCTGGATCATACTGCTCTTACCCCATATTTGCTCGACCCACATTGGTTTGAGAAATCACCTTGAGAGGCGCAAGTCTGTTTTGCTTGTTCTCCAGCTGGGCAACAGATTTCCGCTTGCATCGATCTTGCTCTTGAGGCTTTTTGTGCTGCATGTGACTTGAGAATAGAACGCTCATAGTCGATGACAACTTTGGCTCGGGTTGATGAAGAGTCTTTAGCATTTTCAACACTTTGGCTTTTCTTCTTTGGTCTTTGGGAACTCGGCTCTTTCGGCCGTCTCGGTTTAGCGGCAGCTGTCGTTTCGCATCAACGATCGCCTGATCTCCTCTTGATCTGATCATAAGCTCTCTTGGGAGGAACCGTTGGTACTTTTGTAAGAGGCTCTTGTTTACGTTTAGGCGATCGCTTACGACGCGATGGCAATGCGCTTACGCTTTTTATCTCGAGGCGCGGCGATGGCTCATGGCGATGGCTGCACCGAGATTGGTGAGGCGGCGAGCCGGGTGGCGGCGAAGACGGCTGCCAGCGGCGGCGACCTCGGCGGAGACGGGTGAGGCGGCGAAGATGGCCTTGGCGTGTGATTTGAAGCACGATACAATCCTTGACCATAGAATGGTGGCGTTTTTGCGTCACCCGGCCGATCATCCCTTCACCGGCAGGTAGTGAAGATCCAAAACCTCAAAGGTGGGCATGATTTCATCCACGCCGACAGCGTAGTAACCCTCCGGAACCGGACGGCTCGTGGTAAGTTGGTGTGGGTCCAATTGGTAAGGCATAGCCGACCGCCATCTTCATTGATATGTTCACAACTTTGACATGTAGCTCGCGATGTGTCATCTCGTGATATCATCCTTTGGGTAGCCACAGGAGCCATCGTCGGTGCATCATCGGCATCGCCATTGTCATCACCGGGACCTCGGTGGAAGCCACCGCTTTTTCGATTATTCGATGGGCGGTAGCATCGAATGCGGTGTCTTCTTGAGATGGGGCGGTAGTACTTTGCTCTTTAAGTGAGTTAATTTCATCTTGTTGTTGCTTTAATCGTTCTTCAATTAAACGCATTCGCTCTTTCGACTTTCGCTTCAACCGCCGCCTGTCCTTACTCCTCGGCGGCTTCTATCGGATATTTCTTCCTCTCTTGAAACCCAGTCCTCCATGATTGGGAGCCTATTGTGCCTCGTGTTCGTCCATCATGTTCCTTATTTCTAAGGCGAGTGAGCTCATCATTCTCTCTATCGGAATGAAGTCCCCATCTTTAACAGCCTTCTTGCTTTTCTCATCCTCTCGATTGGCAAGGGTCTTCTTTATCGTATGGTATATATACACCTCCTTCCGAGTCCAACGTGCCCCATGCCCGTAAAACCAATTCCTTGCGTTCTACCCAATCGTCTGCGGGTGATATTTTTATCACGCAGTTCCTGCTCAAGTTTCTCCCACTTAGGAATGCCAGCCCTGTAGCCACCTTGCCCCATAGTATGGTGATACTTCTTGTTAGCAGCATTCAGCTTATTCGTTTCAGACATTTTCTTAGCTTTTTCTGATTTCTTGTATTCCACAAACTCATCCCAGAATGTTTTTATCTTCTCAAACTGAATATTCTTGAAATCGGGAGTCTTCTTTTTCACGACATAGTCAAGGTGTAATCTTTTCTTCCAGTTGGTGAAACACTGGGCCATCCTCTTCAAAGCCCACTCCCTGACCTTAGCCTCCATGGCTCTCCCATGTTGTAAGGCGTCCTCAACTGGATCCTCCGCATTTGGATCCAGCTCTATCTTCGGTAGTTTGAAATTAACCATGAGCCTCTTCCACAGTAAATCTTTGGCGTGGTTAGGGACAAATAAACATGTTCCCTCTTCATCCGCATTAGAAGGCCTATTTCAATTTCTAATGGTGATCGGGATTAAGTCCCTAACGATTACTCCGCATTGTGCCACAAATTTGGTTGCGACAACTTCGAGCTGTCTGCCGTCTCTGACGACATCTTGATCTGAACCTCTCATGGTCTTGCAACTTTTGGTTGGGCCTCGTCGCTCTTTTCGGTAGATTCCTTGATCCGGAGGGCTAAAAGAAGAAAGATCGTTACTATTTCTATATAGATAGCAGATGATTAATTAATGAATTGATTTATATTACATGCACCTTGCGGTCGTCTTCTCGATTACACAAGGCATCGCCTTCTCCTCATGAGGCAACACCTTCAACCTCAAACAAGTTGTCTACTCCGGTAAAGAGGATCACCCTCACGGAGTTGTTCGTAAACGTTGATACGTCTAAATTATCTTCCCCACGGATCACACCTTGGATCAACTCTTCCTTTTCTTCGTCTCGGCGTGTGGGTCCATATTTTACGCATAGGTGGAAAAACGAATAAGTCAAAGCGGCTAAAGGAGAAAGTTAAATACGGTGTTGAGAGATATAAACCCTAATTGAGAAACCCTAATATATACATACACAATAATAAAAATGAAGAAAGGAAACCGTGTAGTAGATAGGCACATCGTCGAACCCACATGCACCTAAGTTGCTTGACAATGTGAATCGGTGCAGGGCTACCCACGGTGACCGGTGGGGCGAAGACCAATAATACCAAAGTAATTAATAAACCTAATAATACCTAACTAATAATAAACCTAATAATCGAAATACCGAAAAGAAAGGGAAACAATCAACATATGGCATCGATGCAATGCTCAAGCAAGTATGATGATATGACAAGTTAATTTGCATTGAATGTAACCCTAAGACATGCTCGACGATTTAATCGGGGTTCCGAGAGGTGAAAATCCTAACTCGGGAGACTCGGAACATATGAGAGGGGTGCATTTGTTCTTCTAATTATACTTGTAATTTAAGTTGTTGAACAATGCATGATTATAGTTTAGATAGATAGGTTTCATTTTTCTGAACAATTTGATATATTATTTGTATTTTTCTGACTTATAAACAATAAGTTATTGATTTTACAATATTAAGTCATTTTCGGAATTAAAAAAGGCAAATAGTTTTTACACCGGGCGCCCCTAGCCGGTGAGGCCGAGAAGGGCCCGGTGCCAACTCAGCCTCCGCAGCGCAGATCATTTTCCTACCACAGAGAAGCCTACCCCGAGGTCGATGATGGGCCCTAGGCCACATCACCTGCCACGCTGAGCACGAGTGACGCCAAGACGTCACGCTGGCGGTGAGCTCGCGAGCAGCGGCATGGCGATAGCGAGCACCGGACGCGCGGATGGGCGCGTTAGAGAGCGATGCAGGAGAAAAGGGCGGCGCCGCTCCTTGTTGTCACCGGGCGTCGCCTCCGTCGAGCTCAGCGGCGTCGTCGCACACGCGGAGAGTAGTACAGAGGAGGAGAGAAAGAAGAACACCGTGAGGATCGGCAGCTCACCAGAACACGACGGAGGTGGTGGCGAGGTCGGGCGAGCTCGGGAGGCGGAATCGGCGGCGAATGAGCTTCAATCAGCGATTGAGGTCACGCGAGGAAAAAGTAGCGAGGCGCGTGGGCGGGAGCAGCGGTGGCGGACGGCAGCGGTGGCGGCGAGCTCGGGCAGCCTGCCCGGCGTCGAAGTGCGTCGGTGAAGCGAGAAGTGAGATGGGGAAGAAGAAGAGGCGTGTCGGTTATAAGCGAAGGGCCTTTAGTCGGTTGGTGGCTCCAGGGACTAAAGACATACGTCGGTTGGAGCCACCAACGGGATAGTCCAATATTTTCAGCATCGAGGGTTGGCGCTGAGGTCTTTAGTCCCGGTTGGTGGCTCCAACCGGGACATATTCCCCTGATTTCAAAATTTTTCAGGTATTTTCTCTCTGTTCCCGCCTTATTTTTTATTTTGGGGTTTAAATTTGTATTGTTTTTTAAATGATAATTAATTTGGAATTTAGAAAAACTTTAAACATAAGAAGTGTTTGGATTTGAATAAATAATTCAAAAACATTTTCTGTTTTAAAAAATAATTAATGTAACCATTTAAAATATGAACCATTTACAATTAAAAATGAATTAACTTATATTTTTTTAATATCAATTTGGAATTTAGAAAAACTTTAAACATAAGAAGTTAATAGGATTAATAAGACACGGCAAAGACTTTGTCGTGTGTTTTACGCGTAGACACGACAAAGTAAAGTAAGATGACGGTTCCCACGAAGATGACGGTGTCTATTCTTTGTCGTGTGTCTTCTCGAAAAGTACACAGCAAAGAAGCTGTTTTGCTGTGTGTCACGTGGAAAAAGTATACGGCAAAGAAACTGCCTTTTTTTAAATAAAAAAAATCAATTTGTTTTAAACGTTTTGAATATTATTTACTTGATAATCTCATATAGGATATTTTAACCCTTTGTATGTTAAATATTAGGTCAAATTACACTCATAATCAAACTTCCGAGCTTCCGAGAAAGAAATCATATCTTGTCGATAATACTTTCATATCAATCCTATTAACTCTTGGACCATGATGTCACACATCTCAGTTTTATATTTCAAATAATTATTTAAGTAAACAATAATGAAAATTAATAATAATCTTAATCCTAATAAAAATAAAATGATTTCATTTTATTTTCTTTTTCTATTTAATATGGAATAATTTATATATTTAAATCCGTAAATCGGAATTCGACAAATAAAATGTCTAAATCGATCAGAAAATGTGAGGAATCCAAACATGACATCCATATAATCTTGTGAAAATGGTCTGGTATCATTTTGAATTAGCCATTTGGTGGTTGGTTCATAAAACCCCTCGTTTTTGTGTTCGGAAAATGGAAAATGGTTTTTTGATGCGACGAAAAGGAAAACTTTGTACTGCAACATTGTTCGTCATTCCATGATGCACATGCATATACAATATGGACACATTATCACAAACTATGCCTTGATTCTAGCCATAATATTAGTTATTTGACCCGAAAGCCAGGAAATCTCGAATGAGATAGGTCATTTTGTGAAGGTTTTTTGAGACATATTCAATATAACAAGATTGATATTTTTTCTTACAACCATGTCACATAATATGACACCATGCGAAGGTTTCGCATTGTTTCGATCATTTTTTAATTTTTTATGACTCTTTTAAACTATCGACAAACTTTATCGAACGACGGGTATGAAGATTACTAGCTCGGAGCTGAGCCTCTCTAAACTTTCATTGGATCTCTGATGAAATAGCATATTGTGAACCTAAAAATGATTTTTGTAAAAAATCATGCTCATCCGATCATGTACCTGTAGTTCATATCTGACCCACTTCCTATCGATTTGGCAGGAATTTGTCTTTTTCACCTGGAGTGGATAGAAAGGTTTGATATCACTCCGTTGGGACAATGTACATTTAAGGTGGTCTAATATTTTTGAAAAATAGGATGGTAGCATTTTGAATTAGCCATTTGATGGTTGCTTCATAAAATTCCCCTTTTTTACGCTCGGAAAATGGAAAATGGCTTTTTGGTGCAACGAAAAGGAAAACTTTCTCCTACAACGTTGTTCGTCATTCCATGATGCAGATGCATGCACAATATGGGCACATTATCACAAACTATGCCTTGATTCTAGCCATAACATTGGTCATTTGACCCGAAAGCCAGGAAACCTCGAATGAGATAGGTCATTTTGTGAAGGTTTTTTTGAGACATATTCAATATAACAAGTTTGATATTTTTCCTTCCAACCATGTCATATAATATGACACCACGCGAAGGTTTCACATTGTTTCGATCATTTTTGAATTTTTTATGACTCTTTTAAACTATCGACAAACTTTGTCGAACGACGGGTATGAATATTCTTAGCTCGGAGCTGAGCCTCTTTAAAATTTCATTGGATTCTGATGAAATAGCATATTGTGAACCTAAAAATTATTTTTGTGAAAAATCATGCCCATCAGATCATGTACTTATAGTTCATATCTAACCCACTTTTTATCAATTCGGCAGGAATTTGTCTTTTTCACCTAGAGTCGAAGTAAAGGTTTGAGATCCCCCGTTGGGACATTGTACATTTAAGGTGGTCTAGTATTTTTGAAAAATGGGGTGGCAGCATTTTGAATTAGCCATTTGGTGGTTGCTTCATAAAATCCCCTGTTTTTTACGCTTGGAAAATGGAAAATGGCTTTTTTGCGACGAAAAGGAAAACTTCCTCCTAAAATATTGTTCGCCATTCAATGATTCACATGCATATACAATATGGGAACATTATCAAAAACTATGCCTTGATTCTAGCCATAACATTGGTCATTTGGCCAGAAAGCCAGAAAACCTCGAATGAGATAGGTCATTTTGTGAAGGTTTTTCTGAGACATATTCAATATAACAAGTTTTATATTTTTCCTTCCAACCATGTCATGTAATATGCACCACGCAAAGGTTTCTCATTGTTTCGATCGTTTTTGAATTTTTTATGACTCTTTTAAACAATTGACAAACTTTGTCGAACGACGGGTATGAAGATTCTTACCTCGGAGCTAAGCCTCTCTAAACTTTTATTGGATCTCTGATGAAATAGCATATTGTAAACCTAAAAATGATTTTTGTGAAAAATCATGCCCATCAGATCATGTACCTGTAGTTCATATCTGACCCATTTCCTTCCGATTCGGCAGGAATTTGTCTTTTTTACCTGGAGTGGACAGAAAGGTTTTAGATCCCCCTGATAGGACATTGTCCATTTAAGGTAGTCTAGTATTTTTGGTAGCATTTTGAATTAGCCATTTGGTGGTTACTTCATAAAATCCCCCATTTTTACGCTCGAAAAATGGAAAATGGCTTTTTGGTGCGACGAAAAGGAAAACTTCCTACAACAAAATTGTTCGCCATTTCATGATGCACATGCATGCACAATATGGGCAGGTTATCACAAATTATACCTTGATTCTAGCCATAACATTGGTCATTTAACCCGAAAGCCAGGAAACCTCGAATGAGATAGGTCATTTTATGAAGGTTTTTTGAGACATGATTAATATACGAAGTTTGATATTTTTCCTACCAACTATGTCACATAATATGATACCACGCGAAGGTTTCGTATTGTTTCGATCGTTTTTGAATTTTTTATGTATGTTTTGAACTATGGTCAAAACGGCAAGCATAAAGATTCTTATTCAATATAAATATCTAATATTTGAGTGTAGATAGATAGATCTTATTTTTCTGCAAATTTTGATATTATTTATTTATTTCTGAATTAGAATAAATTTTTTATGATTTTTCTAAGAGTAATGTGATAAAAGGCAAAAAAAGGACTTTGCCGTGTGTACTGCGGAATACATACGGCAAAGACCCTTTGTCGTGTGTACTACGGAATTCACACGGCAAAGGCCATTTACCGTGTATACTGCAGAATACACACGGCAAAGGACCTGCGAGGGCACACGGCAAAGAGACCACCGTCTACGGCCGTTAGCTTCTCCCATTAAATGGACCTGTGGGGTCACGGGTCCCACCTCGTTGTCGTGACAACACCTATGCCGTGTGGTGTTGTCGACTTTGCCGAGTGTATTTTCTTTGTCGTGTTCTTTTATGGGTCTTTGTCGTGTTCTTTTTCAGAAATTTGCCGTGTATTTTCTGAGTTACACACGGTAAAGATAGACTTTGTCGTGTTCCGGTCCATTTGGCACACGGCAAAGACATGTCTACACGGCAGCGGTATTTTTTCCCGTAGTGATTCCACCTAACCAATATGTGTGCATTCGGTACTCCCGGGCATGCACCCGTATCTCTGTTGCTATTAAAGTTCCAACAAATTCTAGATAAGAAAATCACAGCACTGATAGTGTATGCATATAAGGAATTCACAACAATGATACAGTACTATATCGATATATCCGTGATTCATATGCAGTTTTCAAATGGCATTATAAATCTGGATACCATGGAGTATATACACTACGGGACGCGCGCGCTACGCCGAGGGCAAAAGGCCGTCGGCGTAGGCCAAAATACCCTCGGCGTATGGTACGCCGAGGGCCGCCCTCGGCGTAGCCTCCTCGGCAAAGATCCCCCTCGGCGGAGCACACTTAAGTCGTCGGCGTATCGAAATGCCGTCGGCGTAGCAGCCGTCGGCATAGCCTGTCGGCCGGTTGCAAAAACATTTTTTTGAAAAAAAAGTATATTTTTTTCTCAATTTTTTTATTCTTTGAATTGTTTCACTTGTTAATCTCCTACTTTGAACATTTTTAACACTAATTATACTTAATATTTGATTAAATTACAGTCTTAGTCAAACTTCCCAGCAGGTCACCCATCCTAATACTACTCCATCTTCAGCACGCTTAACTTACTCGTTCCTTCAGAATCCATTTCCGCAAAGTAATTCATACATTGGTGTCAATACTATGATATCAATCCTATTAACTCTTATATCATTATGTCACATGTTTGTATTTTTTGAAATTACAAACAATTATTTAAGTAAACATTAATGAATAAGTAAAAAATATTATTGAATTCAAATAAAAATATAATAATTTTATTTTTTTCTATTTTTCTATTTAATATAGAATAATTAATATCTTTAAATATGTAAATCGAAATTCAACAAATAATATGTCTAAATTGATCAGAAAAATGAGAGGAATCCAAATATGATATCCATATCAACTAATCACAAACCCTCCATTTTTGAATTAGCTATTTGGTGGTTGCTTTAGAAAATCCCCTTTTTGCGCTCGGATAATGAAAAATGCCTTTTTGGTGCGATGAAAAGGAAAACTTGCATTGCATCTTTGATAAAACAGCATATTGTGAACCTAAAAATGATTTTTGTAAAAAAACATGAGCATCGGATCATGTACCTGTAGTTCATATCTGACCCACTTCCTACCGATTCGGCAGGAGTCTTTTTCACCAAAGGTGGACGGGAAGGTTTCGGATCCCCCTGTTAGTACATTGTCCATATAAGGTGGTATATTATTTTTGTAAAATATGGTGGCAGTATTTTTAATTAGCCATTTGGTGGTTGCTTCACAAAACCGTCCGTTTTTTATGCTCGGAAAATAGAAAATGGCTTTTTGGTGCGACGAAAAGGAAAACTTCCTCCTGCAACATTGTTCGACATCCCATGATGCATGTGTATGAATAATATGGGCACATTATCACAAACTATGCCTTGATTCTAGCCATAACATTGGTCATTTGACCCGAAAGCCAAAAAACCTCGAATGAGATAGGTCATTTTGTGAAGGTTTTTTCAGACATAATCAATATATCAAGTTTGATATTTTTCCTTATAACTATGTCACATAATATGACACCACGCGAAGGTTTCGCATTGTTTCGATCGTTTTTTAATTTTTTATGCCCGTTTTAAACTATCGTCGAACTTTATCGAACGATGGACATAAAGATTCTTAGCTCGGGGCCGAGCCTCGCTAAACTTTCATTATATCTTTGATAAAATAGAATATTGTGAACCTAAAAATGATTTTTGTAAAAAAACATGAGCATCGGATCATGTACCTGTATTTCATATCTGACCCACTTCCTACCGATTCGGCAGGAATTTGTCTTTTTCGCCAAAGGTGGACGGAAAGGTTTCAGATCCCCTTGTTGGGACATTGTCCATATAAGGTGGTATAGTATTTTTGTAAAATATGGCAGTAGTATTTTGAATTAGCCATTTGGTGGTTGCTTCACAAAACCGTCCGTTTTTATGCTCGGAAAATAGAAAATGGCTTTTTGGTGCGACGAAAAGGAAAACTTCCTCCTGCAACATTGTTCGCCATCCCATGATGCATGTGTATGCATAATATGGGCACATTATCACAAACTATGCCTTTATTCTAGCCATAACATTGGCCATTTGACCCGAAAGCCAAGAAACCTCGAATGAGATAGGTCATTTTGTGAAGGTTTTTTGAGACATAATCAATATATCAAGTTTGATATTTTTCCTTATAACTATGTCACATAATATGACACCACACGAAGGTTTCGCATTGTTTTGATCGTTTTTGAATTTTTTATGCCCGTTTTAAACTATCGTCAACATTTATCGAACGGCAGACATAAAGATTCTTAGCTCGGGGCCGAGCCTCGCTAAACTTTCATTGGATCTTTGATAAAATAGCATATTGTGAACCTATAAATGATTTTTGTAAAAAAACATGAGCATCGGATCATGTACCTGTAGTTCATATCTGACCCACTTCCTACCGATTCGGCAGGAATTTGTCTTTTTTCACCAAAGGTGGACGGAAAGGTTTCGGATCCCCTTGTTGGGACATTGTCCATATAAGGTGGTATAGTATTTTTATAAAATGTGGCGGTAGTATTTTGAATTAGCCATTTGGTGCTTGCTTCACAAAACCGTCCGTTTTTTATGCTCGGAAAATGGGAAATGGCTTTTTGGTGCGACGAAAAGGAAAACTTCCTCCTACAACATTGTTCACCATCCCATGATGCATGTGTATGCACAATATGGACACATTATCACAAACTATGCCGTGATTCTAGTCATAACATTGGTCATTTGACCCGAAAGCCAAGAAACCTCGAATGAGATAGGTCATTTTGTGAAGGTTTCTTTGAGACATAATCAATATACCAAGTTTGATATTTTTCCTTCTAACTATGTCACATAATATAACACCACGCGAAGGTTTCGCATTGTTTCGATCGTTTTTGAATTTTTTTATGTCCGTTTTAAACTATATATAATGTTTTATATTTTACTTAATTTTTATTTATAAATGTGTAATATTTGAGTGTAGATAGATAGGTCTTATTTTTCTGCAAATTTTGATATATTATTTGTATTTTTCCAAATTAGAATGATTTAGTTATGATTTTTCAAAGTTTAATGAGATAAAATAAAAAATAGCTACGCCGAGGGCAGCCGTCGGCGTAGCATAGAATATGCCGAGGGCAATTTTACGCCGACGGCTGCTTGGCGGGGCTGGCCTGAACGATGGCTACGCCGACGGCCCCGACGTTTGGCCGTCGGCGTAGCGACCGGCCGTCGGCGTAGCTTCCCATTCCTGTAGTGATATATTCTTCAACTTTAGTTTCTAGCTCTGTGTCTTTTGAATTTAGATTTGAGATTTTGTTATAGAAATTCTATCTACCCTTATTATGTCTTAATCGTGATTTCTTTTCCAAAAACTAAACCATACACATGAATTTAGATTTGATCATTTGAAATTTTGTGATTGAAATGATACAAGATGGGTGCTTGCATGGTTTGTATATCCTGTGGCTCCTGCCCAAAGTAACCAATTTCCCAGCGTGGTGCGCACTGCACGTACAAGCTACTGTACGTGCCTAGCTACGTCGGGTAGCTAGCTAGTTGGACCCAGCCGCTCCGCCGACGGGACGAGTGACGACGACCACCCTGCTGGACGCTCCTCTGCCGCCGCCGCCGCCGCAGAGGAAACCCACGATCTCATCGGACTGGCGGACGGCCTTGTTGAAGAGCGCGCCGAGAAGCATCCCGGCGACGGGGGCTACGACGTAGATCCAGATGTGGGTGTACCTGCCGAAGACGATCGCCGGGCCCAGGCTCCTGATCGGGTTCATCGACCCTCCCGACACCGGCCCGATCACCAGCCCCAGCGTCCCCACCGCCGCTCCGATGGCCATCCCTCCCACCGCCTTGCTCTGCATGCACCAATGGAATCGGTAATAAAGTCAGCCTAAGCTAGCGCGCGCGGGCTAGGATGCATGGGAACGTGTGTATGTATTTACGGCGGAGCTCCTGGCGACGGTGGCGATGACGATCATGAGCACGGCGGAGGCGAGGAGCTCCAGGAGGAACGGCAGCCGGGCGCCGCTCCCCGGCGGCAAGGGCACGGTGCCGTAGAAGTGCTCCTCGCGCGTCCGCATGACGGCGTTCACGGAGAGGCAGGCGAGCACGGAGGCCCCCAGCTGCGTGGCGACGTAGAGCGGGAGCTTGCGCCAGGGGAAGTAGCGGAAGGCGGCGAAGGTGACGGTGACGGCCGGGTTGAGGTGCGCCGGGCCCATCCATCCCAGCACGAAGGCGACGGTGAGCGCGACGACGAGGCACACCGTCGGGAACGTCAGCGCGTGGCGCGTGTCCTGCATGACCGCCGCCGTGCACGACCAGAACACCACTATAAACGTCGCCACGCCCTCCAGCACCAGCTTCATGTACACCACCGATCACAAGTTAGGTAATGCTAGTAGCTGACAGTGGTTGTTCGCTCCTTTATGCGTACCTCCCGTATGAGATGGCCAATGGTGGCGAGGCCAGTGGTGGCGTGGCCGGCGGACGGCGGCGGCTCCACCAGGCCACGGCGAGCTTGCTCTAGGTCCTGCCCGTTCGCCGCGACGACGCCGTTCATCTTGTCAAGATCCATGGTGGGTTTCAGCGGATTTCACCGTGTCCTCTGCGTGTGTTCCATTGCTCCCGCCAATGCAATCGTCCCGGCCACGCATATGCATATGTAACGGCAGGGTTGGGGCGGAGCAGCCATGGTGGCTGGCGCACACGCTCTTGGCGTGTCAAAACTGAATGAGAAACGGCCGAGCGACTTGCTGCCGCTACTAGTTCTGCTGGTACGTACTGCTACGGAAGTGTGCACGTACCGGACCAGCTGAATTAACGATCCGACTGCCGCACTCGCTTTGTGTGCTGCTTCTGGCCAGGTAAAGATCCTCATCCTGCACACCGTCTTAACTAATTCGAAATCGCAAAAAAGGAAAAAGAAAATGACAAGCGGGGAAGAAGATAATCAAAACTGTGCAACCGTGGGTCGATCATTCTATGTTTGTTTGAAAAGATACTCACCAGAAAATTTAGAATATAGGACGGGTCTACTAATGATAAGTTGTCCTTCTTTAATTAATTACTTGAGTCATTTTCTGGGTCTTTGTCCGATATTAGCCCATGGTTGAATACATTTTTTCTCTTTTTTTTTGCAAATCTAGTACAAACGCAGATACTCACAAATACTTGCATCTGCTCATCATTGTAAACGCACGCACGCACATCCTACCCTTATAAGCATCTTCGAAAGATTGAGACTTGAGACTGATTCGACGGGTCTTAAGCTTGACGAAGTCAAGTCTCGTTATTGTTGGAAACGTCACCCCCCCTCCCCCTAGAATATTCCGTCTTTTATGAAACACCAAAGTGTCAAACATGGGGTTCAGACTCTTGTGGGATAGAGGTGACATGGTTATACCCCGCAGGTACACAATATTGATATACCCGGTCCAGCCCAAGGGAAGGCCCACGTCAAAACACACGGCCTATGGAGATTTCGGATGGCCCAAGCCCATGATGTCTTCGGATCCTTGCAGAACAAGACTAGAGTAGATAGAATTTCAAATGGTACAAACCCTAATCTGTAACCGACTCAACCTGAACCCGAGACCTGCCTATCTATATAAAGGCCAGGAGGGTACGACGAGAAGGATCTTCTCAACTCACCGCATACGCACACCTCACGCCACATTGCATCTGCGCACCCCTGTAACCATCGTTCCACCGTAATTAAGAGCAGACAAGCAGGGGTAGGGTTTTCCCTCCGGGGGCCTGAACCTGGGTAAATCTCGTGTCCCGCGTTGCTTGTCTGTTAACCGTTCCGCGATCTCCAGCATCTCCATCTTCTCCAAAACTCAAGTCCATAACAATGGGCATTGACGAGATCGAACCTCGTCAATTGGCGCCGTCTGTGGGAACTGGGAGCGCTGATTGTGCGATCGTGACGGTCCTATCCGGAGCGATCTACAACTCATCGGCGATGGAGAGTCACCTCCTCTTCGGCACCTTCGACTTCACCGCCCACTCGCCATCCACCCTGAGGGATTTCGAGTCTGTCGACGACGGGCTTGAGATGCTGTTCGGGAGCTTCTGCTTCCAGGTGGGGCAGACTGGCACTCTCTTCCTCCCAGAGCGGGTGCCACCACCATCCATCAGACCCGCTTCGTGGGTCCCACCCATCAGCGCGCTATGTACGTCGACGCTGACAGAGGAGTCATATGACAGCAACAGCAGCAACTCAGATCTGTGCGGCCCTCACTGAGATGAAGGAACCTATGGTTGTATATCCTCCTTTCTGCTTTCAGGTATAAATTGATGGATTTCGCGGCATAGTAAATCAAAATTTTCTATGGATGCGAACAGAGGGAAATCCAAGATATAATCTAGGAGATGCAAACAACGAGAGAGATTGGATTAGATCTTCATACCCTTGAAGATTCGTACAGCGGAACGTTCGTTGGAATGTGGGTGATATAGTCGTACTCGCTTCTCCTCCTCGCGATCCGATCCGATCTAGCACCACAAGTGGCGGTGCCTCCGTGATATGCACACGTGCAGCACCTCGACGTCTCCTCCTTCCATGGTCCAGCAAGTATGGTGGAGAGACGGATTGGATCTACAACACGATGGCGTGGTGTATATGGTGGAGAATTTCTGCAGCAGGGCTTCGCCTACAAACAGTCGGGAGGGAGAGAGGAGGGCAGTAGGGCGGCTAGCTCTTGGAGGGGAAGGTGTAGGGGGTGGTGCGCCCCCAGCCCTCTTTATATAGAGGGGTGGGGAGCAGCCCTAGCCCCTCCCCCAAGCCCAAACCGGCGGACCCAAAGGAGGAGGAGTGGGGGGCAAGGAAACCCCCCCTTCTAAAAGCTCTATCTAGAGTTTAAACTCTCTTGGCCGACTGGGCCCTATGGGGCCTTGTGCCCCTGGCCCAATGCGGCCAGGGCACTCCCTCATAGGCCCATGCCCCCTCCCGGAAGGTGGGGCCACATTGGTCCCCTTCCGAAAGGTTCTAGAAGCTTCTGGTACAATACCGATTAACCCGGAACAATTCCGAACTCCAAAAACTGCACTGCCTTATATGAATCTTATTCTCCGGACCATTCCGGAACCTCTCGTGATGTCCCGGATCCCATCCGAGACTCCGAACAAAAACTCATAAACCAATAATCCAATCTATCCTAGCGTCGAGACACGTTAAGTGTGTGACCCTGCGGGTTCGAGAATATGTAGACATGATCTTCTATCAATAATCGACAGCGGGGTCTGGAAACCCATATTGACTCCCACACATTTATCGATGATCATATCGGATGAACCACGATGCCAGGATTCAATCAATCCCATATATATATTCCCTTCGTCTCGCGATATTTTACTTGCCCGAGATTTGATCGTCGGTACCATCATACCTAGTTCAATCTCGTTCACAACAAGTACTTTACTCGTTCCGTAATCCGATATCACTTTGTGATTAACTCCTTAACCACATGCTTGCAAGCGGTGTTGATATCGATCACCGAGTGGGCCCGAAGTATATCTCTCCAACTTGGGAGGGACAAATCCCATCTCGATACATAGAACCCAACAGATACTTTCCGATCACCTGAGAGACACCTTTATGATCACCCTTTCATAGGATGACGTTTGATGACCTCAAAGCTTTCTTCCGATACCAGGGAGTTGTATTATCTCATGGTCTAAGGAATACAATATTTGACATAAGAAAAGCTTCGCAAAGATGAACACGATGACACGATCTAATGAAGGGTTTCGCGGCATAGTAAATCAAAATTTTCTACGGATGCGAACAGAGGGAAGCCAAGATCTAATCTAGGAGATGCAAACAACGAGATATATTGGATTAGATCTTCATACCCTTGAAGATTCGCACAGCGGAACGTTCGTCGGGACGTGGGTGATGTAGTCATACTCGCTTCTCCTCCTCGCGATCCGATCCGATCTAGCACCACAAGTGGCGATGCCTCTGTGAGATGCACACGTGCGGCACCTCGACATCTCCTCCTTCCTTGGTCCAGCAAGTATGGTGGAGAGATGGGTTGGATCTACAACGCGACGGCGCGGTGCAATTGGTGGAGAATTTCTGCAACAGGGCTTCGCCTACAAGCAGTCGGGAGGGAGAGAGGAGGGCAGCAGGGCGGCTAGGGTTGGAGGGGAAGGTGTAGGGGGTTGGTGCGCCCCCAGCCCTCTATATATAGAGGGGTGGGAGCAGCCCTAGCCCCTCCCCCAAGCCAAGGCCGGCGGCCCCAAGGAGGAAGAGTGGGGGGCAAGGAAACCCCCTTCTAGAAGCTCTATCTAGAGTTTAAACCTCTCTTGGCCGGCTGGGCCCTATGGGGCCTTGTGCCCCTGGCCCAATGCGGCCAGGAATCTCCCTCATAGGCCTATGCCCCCTCCCGGAAGGTGGGGCCACGTTGGTCCCCTTCCGGAAGGTTCTAGAAGCTTCCGGTACAATACCGATTAACCCTAACAATTCAACTCCAAAACTACACCGCTTATATGAATCTTATTATCCGGACCACTCGAACCTCTCGTGATGTCCCGGATCCCATCCGAGACTCAACAAAAACTCATAAACCAATTATCCAATCTATCCTAGCGTCGAGACACGTTAAGTGTGTGACCTGCGGGTTCGAGAATATGCGGACATGATCTTCTATCAATAATCAACGGGGTGCGAAACCCATATTGACTCCCACACATTCATCGATGATCATATCGGATGAACCACGATGCCGATTCAATCAATCCCATATATATATTCCCTTCGTCTCGCGATATTTTACTTGCCCGAGATTTGATCGTGATGCAGTCATACCTAGTTCAATCTCGTTCACGCGAAGTACTTTACTGCTTCCATAATCCGATATCACTTTGTGATCAACTCCTTAACCACATGCTTGCAAGGTGTTGATATCGATTACCGAGTGGGCCCGAAGTATATATCTCCGACTTGGGAGGGACAAATCCCATCTCGATACATACAACCCAACAGATACTTTCCGATCACCTGAGAGACACCTTTATGATCACCCTCTCATAGGATGACGTTTGATGACCTCAAAGCTTTCTTCCGATACCAGGGAGTTGTATTATCTCATGGTCTAAGGAATACAATATTTGACATAAGAAAAGCTTCGCAAAGACGAACACGATGACACGATCTAATTGCTTCGCTTAGTTTGGGTCTGTCCATCATATCATTCTCCCAATGATATGATCTCATTATCAATTGACAACTCATGTCCATGGTTAGGAAACCTTAACCATCATTAATCAATGAGCTAGTCCATAGAGGCATACTAGGGACACGATGTTGTTCACAAACCACACAAGTATTAAAGTTTCCGCTTAATACAATTCTAGCATGGAATATAAACATTATCATGAACAAGAATTATAATAATAACATCTTTATTATTGCCTCTAGGGCATAATTCCAACAGTCTCCCACTTGCACTAGAGTCAATAATCTAGTTTACATTTGGCAACAATCTCACACCCATGGCACTGAGGTGCTGATCATGTTTTACACGTGGAAGAGGTTTAGTCAATGGATATGTGACATTCAGATCTGTATGTACTTTGCTAATCTTCAGATCTCCATCTGCTATATAATCTCGGATTATATGAAACTTGCGGTTGATATGCTTGGTCTTTGGATGATATCTTGGTTCCTTAGCGAGTGCTATGGCGCCAGTGTTGTCACACAATATCTCCAGTGGTCCAATGCACTTGGAACCACGCCAAGCTCAATGATGAAGTTTCTGATCCAAACTCCTTCACTTGACGCTTCTGCAGCAGCCATGTATTCCGCTTCTACTGTAGATCCCGCGATCACGCTTTGCTTGCAGCTTCTCCAGCTCACAGCTCCTCCATTCAAAATATACACGTATCCTGTCTGAGATTTAGAATCATCCTTGTCGATATCAAAACTAGCGTCGACGTAACCTTTTACGACGAGCTGTTCATCACCCCCATAGACTAAGAACATTTCTTTAGTCCTATTTAGGTACTTTAGGATGTTCTTCACGGCTGTCCCGTGTTCCACTCCTGGATCACTTTGATATCTGCTCGTCAAACTAAGAGCATTGGACACATCTGGTCTAGTACACAGCATGGCATACATGATCGAACCTATGGCCGAGGCATAAGGCACTTTGCTCACAGCTTCCCTATCATTTACCGTAGCTGGACACTGAGCCTTGCTCAATATCTTACCTGGCAACATAGGCACCGAACCTTTCTTTGCCTTATCCATTCTGACCCTTTTCAGAACTTTGTCTAGGTATGTACTCTGGCTTAAAGCTATCAGGCATCTTTGTCTATCTCTATAGATCTTGATGCCCAATATATAAGCAGCTTCACCTAGGTCTTTCATTGAAAAACACTTGTTCAAATAACTCTTCACATCGTTAAGCATGTTGATGTCATTTACAATAATCAATATGTCATCCACATATAGTACCAGAAACGTCACTGAGCTCCCACTCACTTTCTTGTAGATGCAAGCTTCGTAGCAATTTGGAACAAATCCAAAGCTCTTGATCACTTGATCAAAACGAAGCTTCCAACTCCGAGATGCTTGCTTCAGTCCATAAATGGAACGCTGAAGTTTGCATACTTTATCAGCATCCTTAGGATCGACAAAACCTTCGGGTTGCATCATATACAACTCTTCATCAATGTTGCCATTGAGGAACGCAGTCTTGACATCCATCTGCCATATTTCATAATCATTAAACGCAGCAATTGCTAATAAAATCCGAATGGACTTAAACATCGCTACGGGAAAGAAAGTCTCATCATAGTCAAAACCTTGAACTTGTCGAAAACCTTTCGCGACAAGCCGTGCTTTATAGACGGTAACATTACCATCCGCGTCCGTTTTCTTCTTGAAGATCCATTTGCACTCAAAGGCCTTTCGGTCGCTAGGAGGGTCCACCAAAGTCCATACTTGGTTTTCGCTCATGGATCCCAATTCGGATTTCATGGCCTCTAGCCATTTCTCAGAGTCTGGGCTCATCATCGCTTCCTCATAGTTCGAAGGCTCACTGTCATCTACTAATAAGACAGTTAAGACAGGGTTGCCGTACCACTCAGGAGGGGCACGCGACCTTGTCGACCTGCGACGTTCAGTAGCATCATCGTCCGAAGCTTCATGATCCTTATCATTAGCTTCCTCTATTGTTGGTGCAGGCGGCACTGGAACAATTTCAGGTGCTGCGCTACTCTCCAACTCAAGAGAAGGTTCAACAACCTCGTCTAGCTCTACTTTCCTCCCACTCACTTCTTTCGAGAGAAACTCCTTCTCAAGAAAGGAACCGTTCTTCATGACAAACACTTTGCCTTCGGTTCGTGATAGAAGGTATACCCAATAGTTTCCTTAGGGTATCCTATGAAGACGCATTTCTCGCTTTGGGTTCGAGCTTGTCGGCATCAACTTGACGTAAGCTTCGCATCCCCAAACTTTAAGAAACGATAACTTAGGTTTAGCACCAAACCATAGTTCATACGGTGTCGTCTCAACGGATTTAGATGGTGCCCTATTTAAAGTGAATGCAGCGGTTTCTAATGCATAAACCCAAAATGATAACGGCAAATCAGTAAGAGACATCATCGATCGGACCATATCTAATAAGGTTCGATTCGGCGTTCGACACACCATTGCTGTTGTGGTGTTCGGGTGGCGTGAGTTGTGAAACGATTCCACTTGCTTTAAGATGCGTGAGAAAATCATAACTCAAATATTCACCTCCACGATCGGATCGTAGAAACTTAATCTTTCTGTTACGATGGTTCTCTACTTCATTCTGAAATTCCTTGAACTTTTCAAACGTTTCAGATTTATGTTTCATTAAATAGATATACCCATATCTACTTAAGTCATCGGTAAAAGTGAGAAAATAGCGATATCCACCGCGCTTCGAAACACTCATCGGTCCGCATACATCGGTATGTATGATTTCCAACAAGTCCATTGCTCGCTCCATCATACCGGAGAACGGTGTTTTGATCATCTTGCCCATGAGGCATGGTTCGCATGTGTCAAATGATTCAAAATCAAGAGACTCCAAAAGTCCATCAGAATGGAGTTTCTTCATGCGCTTTACACCAATATGACCTAGACGACAGTGCCACAAATAAGTAGTATTATCACTATCTACTTTGCATCTCTTAGCCTCAATGTTATGGATGTGTGTTTCATCCCTTACGAGATTTAGAAGAAATAAACCATTCATAATAGGTGCATGACCATAAAAGATGTTACTCATATAAATAGAACAACCATTATTCTTCGATTTAAATGAATAACCGTCTTGCAATAAACAAGATCCAGAAATAATGTTCATGCTCAACGCAGGCACATAATAACACTTATTAAGGTTTAAAACTAATCCCGAAGGTAAAACTAAGGAGAGCGTACCGACGGCCATCACATCAACTCTTGATCCGTTGCCAACGCGCATCATCACCTCATCCCTCGCAAGCCGCCGTCTATTCCGTAGCTCCTGTTTCGAGTTACAAATATTAGCAACTGAACAGGTATCAAATACCCAGGCACTACAACGAGGGCTAGTAAGTAAAACATCAATAACATGTATATCAAATATACCTTTGATGGTGCCAGCCTTCTTGTCCGCTAAGTACTTGGACGATTCTTCCAAAGTGACCCTTGTCCTTGCAATAGAAGCACTCAGTGTCCGGCTTAGGACCAGACCTGAGCTTCCTCTCAGCAGGGGCAACACGCTTGCCGCCGCCTTTCTTGAAGGGCTTCCTTGCACCCTTACCTTTCTTAAAGGTGGGGGGCTTGTT
Organism: Avena longiglumis; assembly: GCA_030063025.1. Classification (NCBI taxonomy): domain Eukaryota; kingdom Viridiplantae; phylum Streptophyta; class Magnoliopsida; order Poales; family Poaceae; genus Avena; species Avena longiglumis. Next base: position 540,774,671 of record CP125973.1, read on the forward strand.
GACCATCAACACATGATTATTCTTTTTGATGTTCACCTCCGCTAATTTTATCTTAGCAAAGAGCTCAGTGATCATATCAATGGAACCAATCTGATTGTGATCAACTACAAAACTTTTGTAGCTAGGAGTGTCAATCTTGAGCTCCTCTGGAATCTTGGAGTCCAGTTGCTCAAGGCGTTGAGTGTAGCCCGTCATATTAATGGCGTGCTCACTAACGGAACTCCCTTCCTCCATCTTGTAGTTAAAGAATTTCTTAGAGATCTCATATCTCTCAGAACGGGGTTGAGTCTGAAACATGTTTTTCAGCTCCTCGAGAATCTCAAAGGGCCCGGCGAACTCCTCAAAACGATTTTGAAGATCCGATTCCATAGCATACAACATGGCAATCTTAATCAAATCATAATCATCCTGGCGCGACTGATAAACAGCCTTTTCATCAGCCCTCGCATCTATAGCAGGGGCGTCACCTAGCGCTTTCTCAAGGACATAGTCCTTTTGTCCGCCAGCGAAAATGATTCTCAGAATGCGGAACCATTTGGTGAAGTTAGACCCATTGTTTCTAAGCTTTTCTATCTCAGCAAAAACGTTGAAGTTGAAGTTGGACTTGGCCATGTGATCTACAGTATTTGCAAGTACAATTTAGACTATGTTCATGATAAATAGTTCAACTTACTCAAATTACTAGATGAACTCCCACTAAATTCAACATCCCTCAAGTTGTTTAGTGAACACGATCCAAATTCACCACACCTATTCCGATCATCACGAGAAGAGATGTGGTTTCAATGGTGTAAAACGAAGTGTCGATCATATCATTCATATGACTCATGCTTAATCTTTCGGTTCTTGTGTTCCGAGGCCATGTCTGTACATGCTAGGCTCGTCAAGTTAGACCCAAGTATTTCCGCGTGTGCAAAACTGGCTTGCACCCGTTGTATGTGAGCGTAGAGTCTATAGCACCCGATCATCACGTGATGCTTGGACACGACGAACTTTCGCAACGGTGCATACTCGGGGAGAACACAGTTTTATCTTGATCTTTAAGTGAGGAATCATCTTATAATGCTACCGTCGCGATCTAAGCATAATAAGATACATAAAAGGATAAACATCACATTCATATAACTTTAATGTGACATGGTATAGCCAATCTTCACGCAATGATCTCCATCTTGTGCTCTCCGGCATGACCTCCATCACTCCACCATGATTGCCTCCACCACGAATAGCAACTACAACTATTGCTAACTACTTAGCGATAAAGTGAAACTATTACATGGCGCATAAGAAGTTGACACACAGGTCATACACAATTATAAAGACAACCATATATTCTCGCCGTTGTGTACTCATCGACATCCAAGTCGTGAAACATTACAAAACATGATCATCGCATACATTATACACATCACATCTTGGGCCATACCATATCACAGAAAACACTCCCTGCAAAAACAAGTTAGACGCCTCTACTTTGTTGTTGCATGTTTTACGTGACTTATGGGAGTAGATGCTAAGAACGATTCTTACCTACGGAAAGCCACAACGGTGATATTATGGTTGCCAAACTCCGGTGTTAATCCCATGACAACTATAGTGAGAGAAACTGATATGCACCAGCCGCATGTGTGGAACAAGCCACACGTCAAGCGCAGAGCCGGTCTCGCGAACGACGTCGCGTAAGGTTGGCCTGGACCGCTTCAATCTCACTATCCCGCGTCATAAGAAGACCACAAACAAGAGGCTTGCAATAGAAAACATCAACGCCCGCAACTACCATGTTGCGTTCTACTCGTGAAACACATCTACGCATAGATCTAGCTCTGATACCACTGAAGGGTTTCGCGTCATAGTAAATCAAAATTTTCTACGGATGCGAACAGAGGGAAGCCAAGATCTAATCTAGGAGATGCAAACAAAGAGATAGATTGGATTAGATCTTCATACCCTTGAAGATTCGCACAGCGGAACGTTCGTTGGAACGTGGGTGATATAGTCGTACTCCCTTCTCCTCCTCGCGATCCGATCCGATCTAGCACCACAAGTGGCGATGCCTCCGTGAGATGCACACGTGCGGCACCTCGACGTATCCTCCTTCCTTGGTCCAGCAAGTATGGTGGAGAGATGGGTTGGATCTACAACGCGACGGCGCGGTGCAATTGGTGGAGAATTTCTGCAGCAGGGCTTCGCCTACAAGCAGTCGGGAGGGAGAGGAGGGCAGGCGGCTAGGGTTGGAGGGAAGGTGTGGTGCGCCCAACCCTCAATATATAGAGGGGGCGCAGCCCAGCCCCTCCCCAAGCCAAGGCCGGCCCAAGGAGGAAGAGTGGGGGCAAGAAACCCCCTTCTAGAAGCTCTGTCTAGAGTTTAAACCTCTCTTGGCCGGCTGGGCCCTATGGGGCCTTGTGCCCCTGGCCCAATGCGGCCAGGGCACTCCCTCATAGGCCCATTCCCCCTCCCGGAAGGTGGGGCCACGTTGGTCCCCTTCCGGAAGGTTCTAGAAGCTTCCGGTACAATACCGATTAACCCGGAACAATTCCGAACTCCAAAAACTGCACTGCCTTATATGAATCTTATTCTCCTGACCACTCCGGAACCTCTCGTGATGTCCCGGATACCATAAGAGACTCCGAACAAAAACTCATAAACCAATTATCCAATCTATCCTAGCGTCGAGACACGTTAAGTGTGTGACCCTGCGGGTTCGAGAATATGCAGACATGATCTTCTATCAATAATCAATAGCGGGGTCTGGAAACCCATATTGACTCCCACACATTCATCGATGATCATATAGGATGAACCACGATGCCAGGATTCAATCAATCCCATATATATATTCCCTTCGTCTCGCGATATTTTACTTGCCCGAGATTTGATCGTCGGTACCGACCTAGTTCAATCTCGTTCACAGCAAGTACTTTACTCGTTCCGTAATCCGATATCACTTTGTGATCAACTCCTTAACCACATGCTTGCAAGCGGTGTTGATATCGACACGAGTGGGCCAAGTATATCTCTCCGACTTGGGAGGGACAAATCCCATCTCGATACATACAACCCAATGATACTTTTCCGATCACCTGAGAGACACCTTTATGATCACCCTCTCATAGGATGACGTTTGATGACCTCAAAGCTTTCTTCCGATACCAGGGAGTTGTATTATCCCATGGTCTAAGGAATACAATATTTGACATAAGAAAAGCTTCGCAAAGACGAACACGATGACACGATCTAATTGCTTCGCTTAGTTTGGGTCTGTCCATCATGTCATTCTCCCAATGATATGATCTCATTATCAATTGACAACTCATGTCCATGGTTAGGAAACCTTAACCATCATTAATCAATGAGCTAGTCCATAGAGGCATACTAGGGACACGGTGTTGTTCACAAACCACACAAGTATTAAAGTTTCCGCTTAATACAATTCTAGCATGGAATATAAACATTATCATGAACAAGAATTATAATAATAACATCTTTATTATTGCCTCTAGGGCATAATTCCAACATCTAATTGCTTCACTTAGTTTGGGTCTATCCATCATATCATTCTCCCAATGATGTGATCTCATTATTAATCGACAACTCATGTCTATGGTTAGGAAACCTTAACCATCATTAATCAATGAGCTAGTACATAGAGGCTTACTAGGGACACGGTGTTGTTCACAAACCACACAAGTATTAAAGTTTCCGCTTAATACAATTCTAGCATGGAATATAAACATTATCATGAACAAGAATTATAATAATAACATCTTTATTATTGCCTCTAGGGCATAATTCCAACAGTCTCCCACTTGCACTAGAGTCAATAATCTAGTTTACATTTGGCAACAATCTCACACCCATGGCACTGAGGTGCTGATCATGTTTTACACGTGGAAGAGTTTTAGTTAATGGATCTGCGACATTCAGATCTGTATGTACTTTGCTAATCTTCATATCTCCATCTGCTATAAAATCTCGGATTATATGAAACTTGCGGTTGATATGCTTGGTCTTTGGATGATATCTTGGTTCCTTAGCGAGTGCTATGGCGCCAGTGTTGTCACACAATATCTCCAGTGGGTCCAATGCACTTGGAACCACGCCAAGCTCAGTGATGAAGTTCCTGATCCAAACTCCTTCACTTGACGCTTCTGCAGCAGCCATGTATTCCGCTTCTACTGTAGATCCCGCGATCACGCTTTGCTTGCAGCTTCTCCAGCTCACAGCTCCTCCATTCAAAATATACACGTATCCTGTCTGAGATTTAGAATCATCCTTGTCGGTGTCGAAACTAGCGTCGACGTTACCTTTTACGACGAGCTGCCATCACCCCATAGACTAAGAACATTTCTTTAGTCCTATTTAGGTACTTTAGGATGTTCTTCACGGCTGTCCAGTGTTCCACTCCTGGATCACTTTGATATCTGCTCGTCAAACTAAGAGCATTGGACAAATCTGGTCTAGTACACAGCATGGCATACATGATAGAACCTATGGCCGAGGCATAAGGCACTTTGCTCATAGCTTCCCTATCATTTACCGTAGCTGGACACTGAGCCTTTCTCAATATCTTACCTGACAACATAGTCACTGAACCTTTCTTTGCCTTATCCATTCTGAACCTTTTCAGAACTTTGTCTAGGTATGTACTTTGGCTTAAAGCTATCAGGCGTCTTTGTCTATCTCTATAGGTTTTGATGCCCAATATATAAGCAGCTTCACCTAGGTCTTTCATTGAAAAACACTTGTTCAAATAACTCTTCACATCGTTAAGCATGTTAATGTCATTTCCAATAATCAATATGTCATCCACATATAGTACCAGAAATGTCACCGAGCTCCCACTCACTTTCTTGTAGATACAAGCTTCATAGCTATTTGGAACAAATCCAAAGCTGTTGATCACTTGGTCAAAACGAAGGTTCTAACTCCGAGATGCTTGCTTCAGTCCATAAATGGAACGCTGAAGTTTGCATACTTTATCAGCATCCTTAGGATCGACAAAACCTTCGGGTTGCATCATATACAACTCTTCATCAATGTTGCCATTGAGGAACGCAGTCTTGACATCCATTTGCCATATTTCATAATCATGAAACGCTGCAATTGCTAATAAAATCCGAATGGACTTAAACATCGCTACGGGAGAGAAAGTCTCATCGTAGTCAACACCTTGAACTTGTTGAAAACCTTTCGCAACAAGCCGTGCTTTATAGACGGTAACATTACCATCCACGTCCATTTTCTTCTTGAAGATCCATTTGCACTCAACGGCCTTTCGGTCGCTAGGAGGGTCCACCAAAGTCTATACTTGGTTTTCCCTCATGGATCCCAATTCGGATTTCATGGCTTCTAGCCATTTCTCAGTGTCTGGGCTCATCATAGCTTCCTCATAGTTCGTAGGTTCACTGTCTTCTACCAACAAGACAGTCAAGACATGGTTGCCGTACCACTCAGGAGGGGCACGCGACCTTGTCGACCTGCGACGTTCAGTAGTAGCATCGTCCGAAGCTTCATGATCCTTGTCATTAGCTTCCTCTATTGTTGCTGCAGGCGGCATTGGAACAATTTCAGGTGCTGCGCTACTCTCCAATTCAAGAGAAGGTTCAACAACCTCGTCTAGCTCTACTTTCCTCCCACTCACTTCTTTCGAGAGAAACTCCTTCTCAAGAAAGGAACCGTTCTTTGCGACAAACACTTTGCCTTCGGTTCTATGATAGAAGGTATACCCAATAGTTTCCTTAGGGTATCCTATGAAGACGCATTTCTCCGCTTTGGGTTCGAGCTTGTCCAACATCAATTTCTTGATGTAAGCTTCACATTCCCAAACTTTAAGAAACGACAACTTAGGTTTAGCACCAAAACACAGTTCATACGATGTCATCTCAACGGATTTAGATGGTGCCCTATTTAAAGTGAATGCAGCGGTTTCTAATGCATAAACCCAAAATGATAACGGCAAATCAGTAAGAGACATCATTGATCGGACCATATCTAATAAGGTTCGATTCGTGCTCGAGACACACCATTGCTACTGGTGTTCGGGTGGCGTGAGTTGCGAAACGATTCCGCTTGCTTTAAGATGCGTGAGAAAATCATAACTCAAATATTCACCTCCACGATCGGATCGTAGAAACTTAATCTTTCTGTTACGATGGTTCTCCACTTCATTCTGAAATTCTTTGAACTTTTCAAATGTTTCAGATTTTTGTTTCATTAAATAGATATACCCATATCTACTTAAGTCATCGGTAAAAGTGAGAAAATAGCGATATCCACCGCGCGTCGAAACACTCCTCGGTCCGCTTACATCGGTATGTATGATTTCCAACAAGTCCGTTGCTCGCTCCATCATACCGGAGAACGGGGTTTTGATCATCTTGCCCATGAGGCATGGTTCGCATGTGTCAAATGATTCAAAATCAAGAGACTCCAAAAGTCCATCAGAATGGAGTTTATTCATGCGCTTTACACCAATATGACCTAGACGACAGTGCCACAAATAAGTAGTATTATCACTATCTACTTTGCATCTCTTAGCCTCAATGTTATGGATGTGTGTTTCATCCCTTTCGAGATTTAGAAGAAATAAACCATTCACATTAGGTGCATGACCATAAAAGATGTTACTCATATAAATAGAACAACCATTATTCTCCGATTTAAATGAATAACCGTCTTGCAATAAACAAGATCCAGAAATAATGTTCATGGTCAACGCAGGCACATAATAACATTTATTAAGGTTTAAAACTAATCCCGAAGGTAAAACTAAGGAGAGCATGCCAACGGCCATCACATCAACTCTTGATCCGTTGCCAACGCGCATCGTCACCTCATCCCTCGCAAGCCGCCGTCTATTCCGCAGCTCCTGTTTCGAGTTAGAAATATTAGCAACTGAACCGGTATCAAATACCCAGGCACTACAACGAGGGCTAGTAAGGAAAACATCAATAACATGTATATCAAATATACCTTTGATGGTGCCAGCCTTCTTGTCCGCTAAGTACTTCGGACAGTTGCGCTTCTAGTGACCCTTGTCCTTGCAATAGAAGGACTCAGTGTCCGGCTTAGGACCAGACTTGAGCTTTTTCTCAGCAGGGGCAGTGCGCTTGCCGCCGCCCTTCTTGAAGGGCTTCTTTGCTCCCTTACCTTTCTTAAAGGTGGGATTGTTGACCATCAACACATGATTATCCTTTTTGATGTCCACTTCCACGGCCTTCAGCTTTGCGAAGAGCTCGGTGATCGTATCAGTGGAACCAATCTGATTATGAGTCACTACAAAACTTTTGTAGCCGGGAGGGAGTGATTGCAGAACCCTGTCAATCTTGAGCTCCTCTGGAATCGTGCATTCCAGTTGCTCAAGGCGTTGAGTGTAGTCCGTCATCTTAATGGCGTGCTCACTAACGGAACTCCCTTCCTCCATCTTGCAGTTAAAGAACTTCTCAGAGATCTCATATCTCTCAGAACGGGCCTGAGTCTGAAACATGGTTTTCAGCTCTTCGAGAATCTCAAAGGGCCCGGGATAGTCTTCAAAACAATTTTGAAGTTCCAGTTCCATACCAAACAACATGGTGCTCTTAATCACACCATAATCATCTTTGCGCGACTGATGGACAGTTTTCTCATCAGCCGGCATAATTGCAGCAGGGGGGTCACCTAATGCTTTCCCAAGGACATAGTCCTTTTGTCCGCCAGAGAGAATGATTCTTAGATTGCGGAACCAATTGGTGAAGTTAGACCCATTGTTTCTAAGCTTTTCCTTCTCAGCAAAAACGTTGAAGTTGAAGTTGGACTTAGCCATTTGATCTACAGTATTTGCAAGTACAAATTAGACTATGTTCATGATAAATAGTTCAAATTTTAATCAAATTACTAGATGAACTCCCACTAAATTCAACATCCCTCAAGTTGTTTAGTGAACACGATCCAAATTCACCACACCTAATCCGATCTTCACGAGAAGAGATGTGGTTTCAATGGTGGACAACGAAGTGTCGATCATATCATTCATATGACTCATGCTTAACCTTTCGGTTCTTGTGTTCCGAGGCCATGTCTGTACATGCTAGGCTCGTCAAGTTAGACCCAAGTATTTCCGCGTGTGCAAAACTGTCTTGCACCCGTTGTATGTGAGCGTAGAGTCTATAGCACCCGATCACCACGTGATGCTTGGACACGACGAACTTTCGCAACGGTGCATACTTGGGGAGAACACAATTTTTTTTATCTTGATCTTTAAGTGAGGAATCATCTTATAATGCTACCATCGCGATCTAAGCATAATAAGATACATAAAAGGATAAACATCACATGCATATAACTTTATGTGACATGGTATAGCCAATCTTCGCGCAATGATCTCCATCTTGTGCGTGCCAGCATGATCTCCATCACTCCACCATGATTGCCTCCACCACGAATAGCAACTACAACTATTGCTAATTACTTAGCGATAAAGTGAAACTATTACATGGCGTATAAGAAGTTGACACACAGGTCATACACAATTATAAAGACAACCATATGGCTCATGCCGGTTGTGTACTCATCGAGATCCAAGTCGTGAAACATTACAAAACATGATCATCACATACATTATACACATCACATCTTGGGCCATACCATATCACAGAAAACACTCCCTGCAAAAACAAGTTAGACGCCTCTACTTTGTTGTTGCATGTTTTACGTGGCTTATGGGAGTAGATGCTAAGAACGATTCTTACCTACGGAAAGCCACAACGGTGATATTATGGTTGCCAAACTCCGGTGTTAATCCCATGACAACTATAGTGAGAGAAACTGACATCCACCAGTCGCATGTGTGGAACAAGCCACACGTCAAGTGCGGAGCCGGTCTCGCGAACGACGTCGTGTAAGGTTGGCCTGGACCGCTTCAATCTCACTATCCCGTGTCATAAGAAGAACACAAACAAGAGTATTGCAACAGAAAACATCAATGCCCGCAACAACCATGTTGCGTTCTACTCGTGAAACACATCTACGCATAGATCTAGCTCTGATACCACTGAAGGGTTTCGCGGCATAGTAAATCAAAATTTTCTACGGATGCGAACAGAGGGAAGCCAAGATCTAATCTAGGAGATAAAAACAACGAGAGAGATTGGATTAGATCTTCATACCCTTGAAGATTCGCACAGCGGAATGTTCGTCGGAACGTGGGTGATGTAGTCATACTCGCTTCTCCTCCTCGCGATCCGATCCGATCTAGCACCACAAGTGGCGGTGCCTCCGTGAGATGCACACGTGTAGCACCTCGACGTCTCCTCCTTCCTCGGTCCAGCAAGTATGGTGGAGAGACGGATTGGATCTACAACACGACGGCGTGGTGTATATGGTGGAGAGTTTACAGCAGGCTTCGCCCTTGATCGGGAGGGAGAGGAAGGCAGCAGGCTAGGGTTGAAGGGGAAGGTGTGGGGGGTGGTGCGCCCCCAGCCCTCTTTATATAGAGGGGTGGGGCGCAGCCCTAGCCCCTCCCCCAAGCCCAAACCGGCGGCCCCAAAGGAGGAGGAGTGGGGGGCAAGGAAACCCCCCTTCTAGAAGCTCTATCTAGGGTTTAAACCCTCTTTGGCTGGCTGGGACCTATGGGGCCTTGTGCCCCTGACCCAATGCGGCCAGGGCACTCCCTCATAGGCCCATGCCCCCTCCCGGAAGGTGGGGCCACGTTGGTCCCCTTTCGGAAGGTTCTAGAAGCTTAGACAATACCGATTAACCCTAACAATTCAACTCCAAAACTGCACCTTTATATGAATCTTATTCTCCGACCACTCGAACCTCTCGTGATGTCCCGGATCCCATCCGAGACTCGAACAAAAACTCATAAACCAATTATCCAATCTATCCTAGCGTCGAGACACGTTATGTGTGTGACCGCGGTTCGAGAATATGCGAGACATGATCTTCTATCAATAATCAACAGCGGGTCTAGAAACCCATATTGACTCCACACATTCATCAATGATCATATCGGATGAACCACGATGCCGGATTCAATCAATCCCATATATATATTACCTTCGTCTCGCGATATTTTACTTGCCCGAGATTCGATCGTTGCACCATCATACCTTGTTCAATCTCACGGCAAGTACTTTACTGTTCCGTAATCCGATATCACTTTGTGATTAACTCCTTAACCACATGCTTGCAAGCGTGTTGATATCGACACGAGTGGGCCCAAGTATATCTCTCGACTTGGGAGGGACAAATCCCATCTCGATACATACAACCCAACAGATACTTTCCGATCACCTGAGAGACACCTTTATGATCACCCTCTCATAGGATGACGTTTGATGACCTCAAAGCTTTCTTCCGATACCAGGGAGTTGTATTATCTCATGGTCTAAGGAATACAATATTTGACATAAGAAAAGCTTTGCAAAGATGAACACGATGACACGATCTAATTGCTTCGCTTAGTTTGGGTCTGTCCACCATATCATTCTCCCAATGATATGATCTTATTATTAATTGACAACTCATGTCCATGGTTAGGAAACCTTAACCATCATTAATCAATGAGCTAGTCCTTAGAGGCGTACTAGGGACACGGTGTTGTTCACAAACCACACATGTATTAAAGTTTCCGCTTAATACAATTCTAGCATGGAATATAAACATTATCATGAACAAGAATTATAATAATAACATCTTTATTATTGCCTCTAGGGCATAATTCCTGTCGTGGGAATAGTCACGGCAGATGCTGCAATCGGCAGCGAGTAGTGGAACGAGGGGCAAGGGCGGCCAGCCATCTGCGGTGCGAGATGAGGGCAAAGACACACGGTTTTACCCAGGTTCGGCCCCCCGGAGGGTAAAGACCTACTACTGCTAGATTGTATTATGGAGGTGTTACAATGGGCGAGCTCGGCGGCTAGGCAGCGAGTCGCTTGGGTGTATGATGGAACGTATCTCTACTCGCCCTATAGGGAGGTTTATATAGGCTCACCTCCCCTAGGGTTTACATATCTCAACCGATTCAGTTAAAGCGTCAGTAATTGTTTAAACCTAATCCGACTGGGCCTCTCTACTCGCTTGGGCCTCCAGCTTCCAGTCGCTTGGTTCCTCGCTGGGCTTCAATCCATTCGCCGTCCTGCAGGCCCACTCGCCGGTTCTTGGGCCAGTCGGAAACGTCCTGCTGGGTATACCCCGGTAGGCATATCCCCATCAGTAGTCCCCGAGGCCGTCGGCGATTAGGCGTAGGTGGCTGCTAGCAGTCGGAGTATACGTCTTCAGAGTAGGCATCCAGTCGAATCATCGACGGGCTCCTATATAAAGGAGGGAACCAGTGATCCAGGTCGCAGCTTTGGCGAGTCGAGTCGGCGATACACTGCCATAGTGTCCGGGTCGGCGAGTCGAACGACTGTAGTTGGACCGTCAGGCGTGGTCAAACTAGCCGTTGGGGTAATCCAACGGTAACTTTTGGCGTAATCATCGCGCGGTAACGGCTTCCTGATTTGGTGGGTAACACCCACTATATAAGGGGAATGGCAGGCGATTGTAAAGCCAACTTCTCGCCACTTCTTCCGACTGCGCGCATTTTCCTTCCCTCGCATCGCGATCCATCCGACCCGAGATCCTCCGACCCCCAACCAACCCCTCGGCCATGGCCCTCTCCACCAAACCGTGGGGTAGATCCAAATGCACGAGGGCGAGGCTGGCCTCTTTCGAGGAGGCCGGGATCCTGCGAGACGGTCATGGCGTATTCGCATGGAGAAACGACCCCAAACCCGCGAGAGGGAATTCATCTGTTTCACCACCATCTCGGCGGGGCTAGGGTTTTACGTCCTGTTCTTCCGCGCCTGCGCTTACTACGGATCCAGCCTTCAGATCGGGTCCCCAAGATCGAGCAGCTCGCCATTTTCGTGGCTCTGCGAATGCTACTGCCGGCCCTACTTCCCCTTGTGGCAAGATCTGTTCCACGGACGGATCAGCCGCGAGGAAGCAGGCGGCCCAATGCTAGCCGCGGGCGGCCTGACATTCCAACTCAAGTCCAAAGCCTCATTCTTTGATCTAATGCTGCCCGCCAAGGCAGCGAGCGACTGGAAGAAGTCGTGGTTCTACGTGGCCGAGGCGACTCCGGAGGACGAGGCGGCGATCCCGCGGTACTCCGCCAATCGGTCCGAGCCGCGCCATCTCCAAGTCGGCAAGCTTCCCAACGACCAGCGGATGGTCGTCGACGAGATGCTCCAGACCATCCGTGGTCTGAAAAAGAAGGGCCTCCAGACGATAAATCTGTACAACTGCTGGCTCGGGCGGCGGCTCGTCCCGCTCGCCCAGCGTGACCACTACATGTACCAGTACACGGGCCGGGGAGCCTCGACGAATGGAAACTGGAGGACTACCTCCCGGCGCTGAAGAAGATTACCCAGGAGGTGTACCTGGACGTGCAGGCTGGGGTCGCCCCCTATACCGCGAAGCGTCCAGCTCCAACGGTAACCACCTTACTTTGCTCGCGAATGCATCCTATGCGGTAATTACGATTCATTTTGTATTCGCAGCTATTCCAAGTGGTGGAAGGGTGGCTCCCTCCTTCGGACGACGAGAGCTCGGGCTCATCCGCCCAGGACGTGGGCGAGTCGCCGCCCGCCAAGGGCGACGAGGACGACAACGACGAGTCCGAGGAGGAGGTCGCCCCGCTGGTCCGAAAGACCCGCGGACAACGACAGCGCGAGATCGAGGCAAGCAGAAGCCTCGAGCGTCACGATGATGACGATGAGCTCCCAGAGACCACCTCGCGCCGTCAAGCCACTCCGTCGAAGAAGAAGAAGGAAAGGGAGGCGAGGGCTCCCCCGAAGAAGAAGACGAAGCCATCCAAGCCGGCCTCGCCGCCGCACTCGGCGAGCAGCTCCGATGCTCCCAGCCCGGCCGGTGAGGACGCGCCGCCAGTGGCAGCCGAACTGGACGCGGCGACCGAGGAAGTGCCGCTGGCTTCAATGCCTCCGCCATTCGCCCCAGCCTGGCTGGGAGGCTCCATTGCAGCCGCCTCGCAAGGAGGCTCGACTAGACAACTTCGCCTCGCAAGGAGGCTCTTGCCGAGGATGTCCCAGAGGCTCCGGCTGCGGCCTCAACGACGAAGAAGCCGTCCGTGTCTTGGGCACACGACGTCCTGGAGATGGGGCTCAGTCGCCGACTGGGCCCTGAACTGGACAACCGGCCGGCCTCCGTACGAGGCTACATTTCATCCCAGTCGCCAAGTGAGTGCACTCACCCTTCCTTGCCTTCCATAACTATCTCGCTTGTTTTTGCTTATTTGATTGATGCACAGGACTGGAGTGAAGAGGATGGGCCATCCAACCGTGGCTAAGGTGCCACCCGTCGTTAGCGAGGAGGACCCCTCCCGCAAGAGGAAGGCGGACGAGGTCGTCGCCTCGGCGGATGGCAGCAAGAAGGCCAAGGGTGATGACGTCGTCACGATTTCGGACGATACGGCGGTCGCGCCGGCCGGGCCCGCGACGGAGGCAGCCGCGTCTACGAAGGAGGGCGCTTCCTTGCCTGGAACGGCGGAGGCGACCTCCCTTGGGACGGGTGCCTCTATCGCTACCTTCCCACGCTTCGTGACCAAAGCGGCCACGGCGAGTGGAGCTGCGCCCTCGAGCCACGCTCCTGGGACCGCCGATGCTGAATTTGACCAACGCCGTGGACACACGCCGGCGTTACTCGCGTCCGTGGACGCGATACAACTCCATGGCATGCTTGGCGCAGCCATCCAGGTACATCCAGTCCCCGAGGATCAGGTCGGTGCTTTGCAGCGGCCTGATTCTTATAATTTTTCGCATCCAGTCCCCGAGTGCGCACGCGCTAAATTTTAGCGGGTGGGCACTTAGGAATTTCTTGATCGCCAGTCCCCGAGTGCGCACTTGCTGAATTTCAGCGAGTGGGCACTTAGGAATTTTTGATCGCCAGTCCCCGAGTGCGTACTCGCTGAATTTCAGCGGGTGGGCACTTAGTAATTTTGCTTTGACTAACTTTTTCGGTGATGTGCAGGGTCTGCAGCTTGAGTCGGCGGACCGATTGGCCACGAAGCAGCGCGCGGAGAAGGAGCTGGCCATCGTCCAGGAAGCGAACAAAGGGCTTCAAGCTTTTGCTGCGAAGGCAGAGGAAGCTCGCCAGGGGCTTGTCCCAGCTGGTGAATTAGCGGCGGCACAATCGGCCTTGAGTGCCGCTGAACAGCGAATCGCCAACCTCGAGCGCGAGCTGCGGGAAGCGAAGGAAGAAGCGAGCTCGGCTGACAAGCGAGCTAAGGCCGCCATTGCAGCCGCTGAGGAGGATCGCAAGGTGTCGGAACTCCTCATTGCTGAGCTTCAGGACGACCACACAACGCTTCAATGCTTCATCATGGAACTCGCCCGTCCGCTGCTTGGTGAGTACTCCTTCCTTTCCGATGGTTGTCTCTTTTGTAGTGTCCGTCGTATTCATTGTTGTCTTCTACTCGCAGGTCGCATCATCGATAGCGAAGGAGAGGCGAGCTCGCTCGACGCCAGGCAGTGCGTAATTATGCTCGTCGACTCGGCGACGTGCATCCGTGCCTATCTCCAAGAGATATCGTCCACGGAGGTGATTCCCAGTGACCTCGTTGAGGTGTGGAAATATTTGGAGAAGGCGCCCGCGGTCGTTGAATACATGACGCGGTCGGCGTTTCGGAGTGGAGCGTCGATGGCCCTGAGCCTTGGACTCGCCCACTTCCCCGAAGATTTCGACATCGACGATGTGATGAGTGGATATCCATCGTCGACTGGCGCGGGGGAGATGTCCGAGGTCCTTAAGTTGCGAGACGCCCGCGTACTCGAGCGTGTATGCGGGAAATGGGCGACCTCCTTCCGTATCAGAGAGGCGGTCGTCGCCGAAACGACCGAGCCGCGCATCGTGACTTCAAGGTCGAGCAGCCTTTTCGGGCGGCGATGGCGGGTGAACGACGGCGTATCCGTCAAACCCGTACCGACATTCATCCGCAATCGCCAGGATGTTGGAGTCGTCATCGAAGCTGTAAGTAAGGTAGTTTGCCTTGTGGCGTTAGCAGGTTGCGCCGCGGGCATATTTTGTAACATGAAACAATGCATTACGCGAATGAATGAGACGTTGTGTCTATTTTAGTATTTGTTGTGTGTTTGTGATTGATTTTGAACGAGTCCCCGGCGTCCGCCCTTTTGTGGGGTTTACCTCGTATATGATGTATGTGTTGTTGTCATGTGTTTTGATGTTTTGGTCGACTTCGAGCTCAAGAGCTACCGCTAGGCCACTCCCTTGAGTGCTCTTACTTTACCATTTTCCCTTGCGCGAACGAGGTCGGGTGGCCGAGTCCCCGAGCGTGGTACTTGGTTGTTCTAGGCGCGACTCGAGGGTGGTTGAGGACTTAGCGCGTTGGTTTGGGCGCGTCACTCCTGCCTGGCCCGTGGGGTCAGTCGCGTGGCGAGTCCTGGGCATGCTCTCTTACTTGGCGTTTTCCCTGACCGCTCGCGACGAACTGGTCTTCAGTCCCCGAGCGTGGTACTTAGTTGTTCGAGTCGCAATGCCGGGGATGCGGAGGACCAAGGTCGCTGTGAGAAGCGAGGGCAGTTGTCTTGGCTCGTAGAACCAGTCGAGCTAGGCGAGTCCAATGGGGCTCCGGGTGGGCTTTTTCGTGGACGATGCAAGACCTGAGGTGATTCAGTGCTCTTACACCGCATTACTTAGCCGTTCCGATCGCTGTACCAAAGGTTGACTTCTGCAGTTAGCTTAACGATGTTATTACGAGTGCGAGTGGCACAAGTTATGGAGAGTAGGCGCAATTTGCGGTAACCGTTTCTTTTTATTTCATAGCGACTGGAGAGTACATGTATGGGGTTCTAGGAGTAGAACTTCCGTAGGAGGTTTACATTCCATGGTCGCTTGACGTCGAGTTCGCCGTCCCCGCGGACGTCGATGAGGTAGTAGGCGTCGTTGCGGTCACGCCCGATAGCGAATGGGCCTTCCACGGAGGAGAGCTTGTGCATGCCCTTCTTGTCTGGATGAGGCGTAACACCAGGTCGCCTTCACGGAAGGTGCGAGCTTTCACCCGCCGGTGGTAGCGGCGAGTCCTTGCGGTAGATGGTAGTGCGTGACCGGCGGTCGCGTGCTTCATTTATTTGGTCGATCCCGTCTTGGCGGGCAAGCTCGTTTGCAGCCTCCATACAGTGGACGACCCGCGGCGAGTCGTGTTCGAGGTCGGTGGGCATGACTGCTTCGGCACCATAGACCATGAAGAAGGGAGTGAATCCGTCGATCTGTTGATGGTGCGGATCCCCGGATGACGGAGGCAGCTCTTGACCCAGCACCCAGTGCGCCGAGTGGTACTTGGAGTCGCTTCAGGCCGTGGAGGATGCTTTGGTTGGCCCGTTCCGCTGGCCGTTGGATTCGGGTGGGCGACGAGGTCGAGCGGATATGATGCTCTTCGCGAATTGCCATGGCTCCCTTGGCGAAGTTGGTGCCGTTGTCCGTGATGGTGCTGTTTGGGAACCCGTGGCGATATATGAGCTCGTAGAGAATTTAGTGGCGATCTTCCGTCGCATTTCGGACTGGCTTGGCCTCCACCCACTTCGTGAATTTGTCGTGGCGACTAGCAGGTGGGTGTAGCCAGAGGGGCCTTCTTGAAGGGCCTACCATGTCCATGCCCCACAGCGAATGGCCAAGTGATGGGGATTGTTTTGAGCGCCGAGCTCGATGCGTGCGTCGATTGGCGTATACGGCACCGGCGCATCGCTGGACGATATCGGCGTCGGCGTGGCGATGGGCCAAGAGAATCCGTGTCGCATAGCCTTGGCGACCAGGGAGTGAGCGGCGGCGTGGTGGCCGCAGTCACCTGAGTGAATGTCGTGGAGGATTTTGCGTCCTTCAGCCGGTTGGACGCAGCATTGGAACACGCCGGTGATGTTGTGCTTGTGGAGCTCGCCGTCGATGATGGTGTAGGACTTACATCGACGAGCGATCATTCGGCGTCTGTCTCGCCTGCCGGCAGGTGCCGCCTCCGTGTAGGCGATGTAGGGCTTGGTACGTCGGCTCGTTGACGAGTGCGACCAAGGCTGCCTCTGGTTGGAGTGGGACTCCGATGTCGATCTCCCTCGGGGGAGAGACTGATGGCTTGGTGATCGTGTCGAGGAAGACGACGGCTGGTGGTGCGAGTCGAGCCGACCCGATGCGAGAGAGTGCGTCGGCCTCCTCGTTTTTCCGCCTGTCGATCCACTCGACGGAGTAGCCGGTGAAGTGGCCGCCCAACTTGTCCACTGCTTGGCGGTACGCCGCCATGGTAGGGGAGACGGCGTCGCAGGTGCCGGCGACTTGTCCCGCGACAAGGTCGGAATCTCCGTAGCAGCGGAGGCGATTGACGTTCATCTCCTTGGCGGCTCGCATGACGTGGAGTAGGGCCTCGTACTCAGCCATGTTGTTGGTGCAGGGCGTGAAGTCGAGGCAGAGGATGTAGCGGAGCTTGTCGCCCTTTGGTGAAGTCACTATCCTCGCGCTGCCGTCCCGTTCTTGGAGCCGTCGAAGTGCAGGCTCGATAATGGAGGTACGGCAGCTTCTCGGTTCTTGGGCCTCCTCGATCGGCGATGAAGTCCGCCAATGCTCGTGACTTGATCGCCTTCGTGGCTCGTATTTGATGTTGTGGGCCGATCTCGACGGCCACTTGGCGACTCCGCCCGTCGCCTCGCGATTGTGGATGATGTCTTGCGGTGGTCGAGGAGACGACGTGATCGGGTGCTCACGGAAGTAGTGCGGCGGCCTTGAGCTCTGAAGACCGCGTATACTAGCTTTTGGTACTGTGGGTACTGCTGGCGCGACTCGGTGAGGACCTCGCTGATGTAGTACACCGGCCGCTGGACCGGGCGCTCCTTTCCTTCCTCTGGTCGCTCGACGACCATCACGGCGCTGACGACGCGCTCGGATGCCGCGACGTAAACCAGCATGGGTTCTTTGTCGGCGGGGGCGGCGAGTAGCACCTTTTTGAGGTCGCGGAGCGCGTCGTCCGCCTCCTTGTCCCACTAGAAGGTGGGGTTCTTGCGCATCAGGCGGTATAGGGGCATCGCCTTTTCGCCCAGGCCGGGAATGAAGCGACTCAGAACCGCTACTCGCCCGGCCAGCTTCTGAATGTCGCGCAGGCACTCGGGTTTGCCGAGCCGGGTGATCGTGTCGATCTTCGTGGGGTTCGCCTCAATCCCCCATTTGGAGACGACGTACCCCAGTAGTTGTCCGGCAAGTACACCGAAGGTGCATTTGCCTGGGTTGAGCTTTATCTTATACCGTCGCAAGTTGGCGAATGTTTCTGCCAGGTCGGCGAGTAGGTCGCCTTGGCGAGCGGATTTCACGACCGTCGCCGATGTAGCGTGGATGTTGCGGCCAATTTGGCTCGCGAGGCATTCTTGCATGCATCGCTGGTAGGTCGCCCCGGCGTTCTTGAGGCCGAAGGTCATGGCGGTGTAGCAGAAAGCTCTGAATGGCGTGATGAACGCCGTCTTCTCCTCGTCTTCGACAGCCATTTTGATATGGTTGTATCCAGAGTAGGCGTCGAGGAAACATAGCGACTCTGAGCCCGCGGTTGAATCGATTATCTGGTCGATCCGCGGGAGGACGAACTCCTCTTTTGGGCGGTATTGAGGTTTGTGTAGTCGATACACATTCTCCGGTCCCGTTTTCTTCTCGACCGGACTGGGTTTGCCAGCCACTTGAGTACTTGATTGGCGGATGAAGCGGCAGCGGTAAGCGCTGCACTTCCTCGGCGATTGCTCGACGGCGTTCTTCATTGAATGGCGCGGCATCGCTGACAGTCGGCGCTTTGGGGTCGCTTAAACGACATCGATGGCTAGGCAGCGAGTCGCTTGGCCGGCGAGATGCTTGGCGCAGCCATCTAGGTACAACGCCCCTCGCCGTTGATCCTGGCGGGGGCCGGCCGCTTCCTCCTGGTGGCGCGTTACGGCGAATCGCCGCGCTCGGCCGGTCGTTCGTCGTCGTTCGTGGCGCCCACGAGCGGTGGGGTTCAGGCATGACCTGATCCGCTGGTGGTGGTAGCGTGACAGCTCCTGCGCAGTCACCTGCTCGAGGCGAAATTTTTCGCGCTCGGCTTGCTCTTTGCGTACCGCCTCCGCCAGTTTCAGGCGGAGTTCCTCGACCTCCGTTGCCGTGGCGTTAGGAGGGATTGGGGTGGAGAACGGGTCCTCCGGCGGATCGGTGCCGGTCACCATGTAGGTCGCGGTGTGGCGACCGGTTCCGTCGCGGGGTTCGCCGGAGTTCTCCGATCCGGAGTCGAACTCGAAGATCCCGAGGATGGAGGGATCCTCGAAGTCTCCCGCGTTGGAGACCTGGGCGATGGAGCCCGCGGACGAAGCCGCGGTGATGGATCTGGCGAGTGACTCCGGGGTCGCCGATTCGGTGTCGTCGGTGAGGGTTGCATCCTCTGCGGCCGCTGAATTCCCGGCCACGTTGCTGTGGGCCGAGTTGTACTCGGAGGCGAGGCGATGGATCGTGCGGATCTGGCTCTCGGAGAGCCGATCGCTGGCGACTTCGCGGATGCGGCCGAATCCTCCGAGGCGATGGCGTCGGTGAGACCGACGAAGAGGCTGATCGTGCCGTCGACAGGATCACGCAGTGCGTGACGGGTCGCGCTTGGGGCGTAGCTGCTCGGCGGATTTGGAGCATCTCGCCGATCGCTATCATGCGGCGGTGGCGACCATCTCGTTGATGGGCAGATTGGATCTCGCCACGTAACACCGGCCGGACCGGCCAGGCCCGGTGGGCGCCACCGTGGGAATAGTCACGGCAGATCTTGCAATCGGCAGCTAGTAGTAGAACGAGGGCAAGGCGGCCAGCCATCTGCGGTGCGAGATGAGGGCAAAGACACGGGTTTTACCCAGGTTCGCCCCGAGGGTAAAGAACTACTCGCTAGATTGTATTATGGAGGTGTTACAATGGGCGAGCTCATGGCCGGCAATGAGTCGCTTGGGTGTATGATGGAACGTATCTCTACTCGCCCTATAGGGAGGTTTATATAGGCTCATCTCCCCTAGGGTTTACATATCTCAACCGATTCAGTTAAAGCTTCAGTAATCGTTTAAACCTAATCCGACTGGGCATATCTACTCGCCTGGGCCTCCAGCTTCCAGTCGCTTGGTTCCTCGCTGGGCTTCAATCCATTCGCCGTCCTGCAGGCCCACTCGCCGGTTCTTGGGCCAGTCGGAAACGTCCTGCTGGGTATACCCCGGTAGGCATATCCCCATCAATTCCAACATCGATAACCTCGGTATCTACTGAGGGAAATTTGTTGCTGTGCTCATCACACCTTGCTCTTGGAGTTTCCAACGAAGTGTCCCACGTCAATACTGGGCGCACGCATCACACCGCTACAAGGGGTGACCGACGTTACTGCCGCCACGACGGTGCCTTCTCGGTGAAAACTCCTCCGGCAACAGCGGCATAGCTACAATGTGCGGCCTACTTTGCTACAACGGGCAACCATCTTTGCTACAATATGTGAGTGACCTTGATACCTCTGCGGCGGCACCTTCATCGGCGCTACTACATCCGGCTACGAGTGCTGCTATGTCTGACCGCCGGTTCTGCTACAATCTACAAGCGGAGCTGCTACATCCGCCTGCGGGCGCTGCTACAACCTGTTGTCGGTGCTGCTACAAGGGGCCTCTGCTTCTGCTACGAGGGGCGAGCGGAGCTTCTACGATCTGCTACGAGGGGCGAGCGGAGCTTCTACGATCTGCTACTCAGCGTTTGTTGTGAGGCCGCCGCTTGGCGTGTTCTCCGACGCGGTGACGGTGTCGCCATGGGAGGCTGCTGCATCGAGGTGTGACATGGAGGAAGAAGGCGGACGAGGCGAGGTGGGGATTGCGTTTTCGTGTGGAGACAGTTTCCGTGTGTACAGAGCAGCCCAGGGGGTTGGGGGACACGCGTTGGACGCAGGATCAGGACGATGGGAGGCTCCCATCGGGGGACGCTTAGCACATACTCCTATTAGTATAAGCTTAGGCAGACTCAGTTCACGCAACAGTGTCGCTCGAAATAAACTTCCCAGAAAAAACCCAGTGGCAAGTTGAATAAGGTAACGCGCTTCCGTGTGAAGCTGTCATGGCGCAACTCGTCGGGAACATGGGCGGTCTCATCTTCAAGATCAAGCGGGCGGCGGACACGGCGAAGCAAAACAAACAGGAATGCGAGAACCTGGTGGATTACTTCTCATGTTATAAACCCCTTTGGACCAAAACCTGTGCCATTTGTGTCGACCATATCTACCTATTAGCATCAAGCAAATTCTCAAGAGTCATCTATCTTTCAAAATAAAAAGTATTTTGTTATGTGAAAACTAGTTAGTAAAGATCTCACGAACTTGATAACACACCTTATTTTCTCGCCCCTAATAGACTTGAACCATTGTGTCATCGAAGTTGTATATGCTTGCATCTATACGTTGGGATTAACAGAACTGTACTGTCACGGGGAACGCTTTCAACACTTATGGATATATATCAAGTTGATATCATGCTCTTTTGTTTATAGATGTCGTCGGTGTAAAATAAAAAGGGAGCTTGTAAGTCCATGGAGTGATGTATGTGTGTTAGAGAAACGCCTGGGCCGCTAGCCTAAGCCATGCCTAATCATGGTGGAAACTTGCAGCATAACCATAGTGAGCAATCTGTGAAGCATCCTCAATAAAATCTATGCAAATAGTAAATAAAAAGATCGCTGAGATTCTCATTGTCTGCTTGCCTTGTCATTTTGGTTATGGAATATCTCCTGTACCATGTGCAAGGGGTACCACATTGGCGGTTCTTTATGATACACATGTACTTACAATGACAAGAACTTACCGGTGACTAGAGTTGAGTAGCATGAGGAGCGGCCCTCGTACTCAAGGGACATGAGATTGCCAACTTATATTTCGTCAAGCATATACTCCATCCTTGTTCACTTTAACCTTAATCATCTCAAGATGCTTATGATAGGGGCAATGAGGGCTCAAAGCTAGTAAGTAGCATAATCTTTTGGAAGCTCTTTATGACTTGAAATCCCTGCTGCTCTCTATGAAGGGATCTTTATCCTATTTTTTGTGTTGAGTTAGTAAATCTACTTCCTCTCTATCTCCAGCAAGTATTTGAGTTGTTGAGTTTCAAGTATTCATATGATGATTTATTCAATCGTGTTCTTTATCTTCCTTGTTTGCACAAGACTCTTATCTATTGAGTATTACTTTGAAATCCATCATTGTGAAAAACCTTTTTGAGCAAAGAGTGCTACTGTTTTTGAAGACTTCTACAAAGGCTTTGTTTGTGAAACTGTTTGCCAGTTGTTCTCTGACCAAGAACAAAGTTTGTCAATTCCAATTATGATTTATCTTTATGCATCTCTATTGTGACTCATGTACTTGTTGCAAGCTAAGTTATATAATGGTGAGTTGTTTTATTCTATGAGTTATGTAATGCTAAGTGTGATGCTTCTTGTCAGTATTCTTTTTATCGACACTTCACTCCATAAACTTGTGGACGGGTTTATTGATCTCAGTTTTCGCTTGGGGACAAGCGAAGGTCTAAGCTTGGGGGGAGTTGATACGTCCAATTTGCATCACCATTCTGTATCATAATTTGCCTCTATTCATTCATTTGTGTCTTATTATGAGGTGTTACTTATGTATTTTCCTCTGTTTTTGCATGTTGGATGATTCTTGGAGGATGGACTGCCGGAGTCAGGATTCTGATGAAAAAGAGGTGTTTTGATGCAATTTCGTGAAGATCAGAAAAATACCAAAAAAATATTAGAAAATTATATTTTCCCAGAAGACGAAGGAAGCAATAAGGGGAGGCGTAGCTGGGCCACAGGGGGCCCACACACCCCCTAGGCGCGGGCCCACACTGGGTCACGCCTAGGGCAGGTGTGGCCCACCTGGCCAGCCTCTGACTCCGCCCTCTCGCCTATATCTTCCTCTCGGAACCCTAATACCAGGAGAGCGACCACAGAAAGATTTCCTCCGCGTCTGCGGGGTGGAAAACACCGAGAGAGAAAGAGCTCTCCGGCAGACAGATTTCTGCCGGGGAAATTCCTTCCCAGAGAGGGGAGATCGTCGCCATCAACACCGTCATCAAGTTAGACTTCATCGGGATCATCATCATCATCATCCACACCATCATCTCCACCAGCACCATCATCACCACTCTATCCCACTGTAACAACTGTGTTGGATCTTGCATTAGTTCTTAGGGGAAACTTTCTCGGTGTTAATTACAATTGTAGTTGATGCTTGTGAGTGGAATCATTGGATTATTGTTTATGTTCAGATTGTTATCCATTACCATATCATCTTTGATCTTGATCCATATGATGTCTTCTGAGTAGTTCGTCTAGTTCTTCAGGACATGGGAGAAGTCATGTTGTTAGTAGTGGATTTGTGTTGAGTTATTATTCAATGGTTTAGTATTTAAGTTGTGGTACTATTATTCTAGTGGTGTCATGTGAACGTCGAATACATGATACTTCACCATTTATGGGCCTAGGGGAATGCATTGTGTATTTGGCTACTAATTATGGGGTTGCCAGAGTGACAGAAACCTGAACCCCCGTTAGGACACCTTTGAACAAGGGAGCATAGGATCTCAGAGTTTAAGGTTGTGTTTAGGTTTATATCTTAATTACTTTCCTGTAATTGTGGATGCTTGCAGGGGGTTTAACCACAATTATGTATTAGTCCAAGTAAGGTCGGTACATTAGCACAGGTTCACCCACACAACACTTACAACACCAAAGAAGGGTACTCAGCTATTTGAAGCGAAAGCACTTGACAGAATTCCCATGTGTCCTTGAGAACGTTTGGTCCTTATAAGTATTTCCATCGGCTTGTCTTTTGCTAAGAAAGGATTGGGCCACTTGCTGCATTTGTTCGTTGTCTTTATTACCTGCACTTTGTTTTGTTGCTTTATTAGAAAACCCCTATAAATCCGTTTGCTAAGTATTTACAGAGATTTTCTGCTCCATACCACTAGTCAACACCTTCTGCTCCTCGTTGGGATTGATACTCCTATTTATCGAAAGTACTACGATACACCCCCTATACTTGTAGGTCATCATGGGTCACCTTGTCTAAGACCTCTGGCGTGCCAGAAGGGACTTCCAGGGTCGCCATTGAGCAAAACTCTGGATGAGGCCGAGGCGAGAGTGAGGCACACCTAGTCTCTCCAAATTTTTCCAAATCCCAATGCCATTAGGACTTTGAGAAGATAAGCCCACCCCACCAAGTCAAAGGCTTTTGCAATGTCGAGTTTGAGGAAGAGACTCGGGGTCTTGGAAGCATGGAGCTCCCTTATTAGATTTTGCACATGTAGAAAGTTGTCGTGGATGCTTCTTTTTTTAACGAATGCACTCTGGCATTTGGAGACGATTTTGGGCAAAATGAGCGCAAGCCAATTTGCAAGGAGCTTAGAGAAAATCTTCGACATGCTATGGATGAGGCTAATTGGCCTAAAGTCTCCCACAGTCGACGCATCCGCCTTCTTCGGGATAAGAACAATGTTTGCCGAATTGATAAGATTTAGGCAGCCACCCCTCCTATTAGCAATGTGAGAAATTGCCAGAATAATGTCATCTTTAATGATGTCCCAACAGCTCTTGAAAAAATCTCCAATGAATCCGTCCGGTCACGGGGCTTTTACTGAGGGAAGAGAGAAAACCACATCCTTTATTTCCCGCTCCTCAAAAGGGGAATCTAGATCCGAGAGGTCACGCGGCTCGTACCCCAGGGCCGTCCAGTCGAGGCTTAGTTCTCTAGGTGCTTTCTTTCCAAGGATGCTCTTGAAATGTTGGAGCAGCATCTCCTCTTTGTCCTCCTTAGTGATGGCAATGCCCGAAGCCGTGGAGAGAGCCTGAATGTGAATCTTTCGTCTTCGTCCATTGGCCCGGGCGTGGAAAATCTTTGTGTTAGCGTCTCCGAGCCGAATCCAAGTTAGGCGGGAGCGTTGCCGAAGCTTTACTTTTTGAATGTATAGGAGGCCTAGGTATGAGGCTTTAAGTTGACGTCGGAGCTCTCTTTCCTCAGTCGAAAACAGACGGGACTCTTCGGCAGTGTCAAGGCACCAAATGATTTCTTTAGCTGTGGCAATTTGGATCTTTAAATTCCCAATATTTTGTCTCTGCCACTTCTTGAGAGCTTTAGCCGTACGGGAGAGTTTGACATGGACGTGCCGATTGGGATCAATAGCTTAGACGGGCATGTTCCAAGCCTCCAAAACAACAACTTTAAAACCATGCATGCGAAGCCAAAACTCTTCGAATTTGAATGATGGCTTTCTGGGGACATTTGTCGATCCTTGAAGAAACAGGTGAGCATGGTCAGAACAGGCCGAAGTGATAGCTTGTAGGTTGGCATTCGGGAAGAGAACATCCCAGTCATCAGAGAAAAAGACGATCTTAGTGAGAACGGGGTCTTGCTGAGCATTTGACCAAGTGAAACATCGTCCATCCATCCGCATATCTTTGAGTGCGAGGAAATTTCTAGCCTCACGGAACTTCCCAATAAGGCGTCTATTTATGTTTAGGTTGTTTTCGTCGGAGGCCTTTGTGATGAGATTGCAATCTCCTAGGAGGAGCCACTGAGCACGCACCATAGGCTTCAGGACACGTAGTTCCTGAATAAATTCCAATTTCTCCTTTTCACTCTACGGACCATAGACACAAGTGATGGTCCAAGTAGTGCCTTCGTTCAACATGGTTATTGTGGCAGAGAGAGTGTGGTCCGTGCTGTGAACTTTCGAGATGGAGAAGAAGGCTGTAGCATCCCAGTTGTCTAACCACTGTAATGCTACTAAGTTTAATAATAATATGGGCCACTTCCAACATATAATTGTTGCATCATCATCATATCATGCTCATGTCATCATGTCCCTTGCATTTGAGCATCATATAAAACCTTTTTCTTGTTTGGATCTTATCTCATGTGCATTATTAATTGTAGTTGCTTCTTGATATTGTATTTGGTTCTTGCTAAATTGTTAAATGCCCAAGTTGAGTTGGGGGCATCTCTCTTTTGACTCCACCACCTTATCTTTCACCACCTTATAATTCCACCATCCAATAATATGGGCTTGGCTTTTATTGAGTTTCTCTAGCCCATGTTGTTGGTTGGATCCACTCCTAATCTATTTGCTTGGCCTTAGCCACCTTTTGTGCATGCAAGGAGTAAAGCCACATGGAATCATGTTGTTTTCACAATATATCCACTTGGCATTAATTGTCTTGCATGGGCCATGCAAGTATCCCTTTTCCCTAGTTTTGGTTTTGCTTGTTTTCTTTTTGGACCAATCCTTCTCCTTGCTTAATCTTGTTTGGTTAGTTCAGGACCTAGCTCTTTCCCTCTATGGTCCTTGCTTGGTTTGTTGGAATCATGCATGGGCCAAGTTTAACCACCCCATCATCTTAGGCACCTCTTCCTATCCTTTTCTTTCCTTTTCCTTTGATCATGTGTATTGTTTTGAAGCATGCATGATCTAGAACAAGTACCTCCACCCTTTTTTTCTTACCTCTTAGCAAGCTTGGTCTCCACCATGCCATCTCTCTTTTCTTTCCCTAAACCCTAAAACCATAATTCAATCCATCCTAAAACTAAACCCTATTTTACACATACCCAAAATAAATCCTATTCTACCCCTACCTCTAAACCAAAGCCCAAACTAAACCTACCCTCCCCTTTTTCTCTTCTACCTAGCATGGCCACCATACCCCCCTCATCCTCTCTTTCTCTCCACTCAAACAACACCTAATCTACCCCCCCTCTTCCTAAGCTAAACCTACCCTCCCTTCTATCTAGCTTGCCCCCTTGTCCCTCTCACCCATGCCATGCGCCCACCACTGCTGCAGGCCCACACGACTGTGACATCCCCAAGGACACCCCATCTTGCCCCCCACACGGCATGGCCACCAACCCTCTAGCCCTAGCCCGAGTGGCCTTCCTCTTATCCTCCCCTCGGTTTTGCCTGCCCGCTCGGCCCACTGCCATCGACCTTAGCCGTGCCCCTCGGCCATCCCGTGACCACGCCACCCTGTGCCCTCCTAGCTGCCGAGCACGTGAGTAAAGGTGGCCAACGCCACCTTGTCCTCCTCACGCAACCACCGTGCCCTCCTTCTTATCTACCCTTTTCCCCTCTCGGCCTCGCCCAGACCCCCAGATCTACCCAACGCCTGCCTCTCCCCTTTCTTCCTCGCCACCATGCCGACGCCGTCTACCACGCCTGCCGCTAGCCGGAGAAGGGAGCAGGCTGTCGAGGAGGACCAGGCCGCGCCCAAGACCCGCCCGGCGAGGAGACGCGCCAAGCACTTGCACCAGCGACGCCGCCAAACCCTAGATCGTCGGGCGCCCGGCCTGGAGATCGCTTCGCCCCTGCCCGTTTGAGCACACCGTCACGCCATGATCGCCTGAACCCCAGACAAGGTCCCGTCGTTGATCGCTTCCTGGTTGCACGAGTCTCACCGTCGAACACACTCGGCGCGCGGTGGTTGTCGTCGCGTCGCTGCTCCAGCTGCTTGTCACCTTACCTAGCCGCCTAGCTACTTCCTAGCACCTAGCCTAGCCCAGTAGCGGCCTCCGCGCCGCGCGCGCCTTGAGGTTCGAGCCTCTGCGCCAGCATCGCGCCGCAGCCCGAGCGAGGTTCAAAGCAGGGAAGATCCACGACACAGGCGGCTTTTGCGTGAACCCCCCCTGTTTCTTTTCTGCATCCGCCCGCAGTCCTCGAGGCCCCACCCGCCAGCGACCGTGCTATTTTTACAAAAAGGCTCCCCGCAGAAGCGTGAATCAACCCGCAGTCCACCCCCTGGCCCGCGTGAGCGTTTTGCAGGAGGCCCCCTGTCCTTTACAAACCCTCAACCCGCGGTCGCGTGACCTCATTGCTGTCTGTTGCAACTTTGCAAAAAGGGTCCTGTTGTTCCGTGGAATCAACCCGCGGTCCAATACTGGCTCAGACGCTGCCCTGTGGGCCAGAGATGACCCCAGGCCCACCTGTCTGCGGCTCAGGATAGCTGTGGCCAGGTGTAAAACGTTTCAGACTGTTTAACTAATTCAAACTTAATTCAAATAAATTCAAATTCAAATTATTTTCAGATTTTAAATAACTTTTGCATGCTTTATCCAAATTAGGCAAATGATATATGCTTTTGGTTCAGAAAAATGAGAGGAATTCAAATATGCCATCTGTTTACTGCTTTGCACAAGTTAAATTCCAAGTTTGTTCAAATTACTTCAATTGCCACTATAATTTCACAATTAAATAACTTTTGATTGGAAAATCCAAATTAAGCAAATGAGTAGTCTAAAATGATCAGCTCGACGAGACCTTTCTGTTTATGCTATCCTTGACTTCAATTGCAGCATGCATCATATAACTATATTGAGAACAACAATTGTTATGACAACAAAACATGACTAAAAACCAATTCAAATGTTATTTTCTGCCCTTCACACTTCACCCATGCCATGCTACCTTTCTTGCCATGTAAATTGTGCATCATTCATCATGGCATGATTGTTTGCTTGACGCACCTTATTATTATGCTTGTGCTCTATATTTATGTTGGCCATGTTTGTTTGGTTTTTCTCGGATAGACACTGAGCAGGGATTGTATCAAGAGAACCAGGAGCACTACCCAGAACCGTCCTTTGCTTCAACAGAGACACCAGGCAAGCACTACCACATGCTTGCATACATCTGATACCTATTGCCTCTATCTTATTCTTGCATCATTGAGTCGCGATTGCATTAAAATGAATCCCAAGTATGCATAGCCTTTACTTTTAAACCCCACCAAGCTTGTATCCTCCATCCCATGAGCCACTACTATAGGAGTTGTTTGAGCCATGCGAGTCGTAGAACAGCATGTGTAGGGTTTGTGAGAGTCTGATGGATAACGAGGTACCTAAACAACTTAACTGAGTAGTTCGGGATAACTAAAGAAAGTGGCACCGTGGGCAATATCTCGCTATTTGGTTTTCCTGCTCACTTGTGTCCCGTAAGACCCCGAGTACTTGATTCCTGTTCCTTGATTTATCGCTATCCACATCCGGAGGTATATGGGACCCCCCGGACGAGCTTGATTAGTCTTATTTCTTGGGGCCACAAACTAGTTTGAGGTTTTATTTACGATCTGTACTTATGCCATGTTTTACCGCTTTATTTACGATTGTCGACGGATAGCACCTTTGTCTTGTTAGGACGGACCACGATTTCGCGGTGTCGACAAGCCCGTTGGGGTTCCCGATCGTTCACCGTCCGCCAAACCTTGAGGCCGTCTCAAGCTTGCTTACTCCGTTATGGATTCTACTTAAGGGTGGCCCCTGAAATATTTCTGAATCTTGTGATTGTTCGATCGTGAAAGCCTCGTTGGGTTTTGTTTTGGTTTTCCGAGGTTGATCGAGCGTGTGTTGCTATTGGTGCACCGGCGGGTAAAACTTTCCGAAAGCCGTGTCATGGTTATGGACGACTTGGAGCACAGTTTCTTGATCATAGACAAGCATAACTAAAGTACCGCCTTAATTTGACTAAGTAACTTGACTAGTAAATAGTGCAATACTCATGGAATGGTTAATAAAATGGCCAACGGAAGGGGGGTTGTTCGTCCGCTTCCTTGTTGGTAAGCAGGGAGGAGGATGGATCGGATGAGATTACCATTATAACTGTTGTATTTAAATTCACGGACATCCGTCTATCATTGGTTAGGCGGATGGTTAGCGCTTATCTGTAGAATTGCTAGGGTTTATCTTTTGCTGCAATTGCGTCACCCCAGGTTGTGTCCCCTTTAGAGGCATTAAGTCTTGCTGAGTACCCTTAGGGTCTCACACGATAAATTCTTGATTCAGATGAACAGGTACCTTCTCGGGATCTTTGGGTGGAAGAAGCCGATGAAGTGGGCAACCGTATGGTGTAGAGATTCCGGCACGGGATCCGTGAGACCTGTAGTTGGGATGTGCTTATTTTCTCGGCATCTTATGCCTATTTGCTTCTTATCCGTACTCGGATCTTGTTTGCCGCTTCGCATGATACTCGATGTGTCTTTGTATGAGGAGTTATCCTAAATTATAGTTGTATCTAGGTCATTTGAATCTTGCCGTATGGCGTTGGTATATTTCCTTTCTTTCTAGATGGTGTGGCTCTGATGTACTCTTGTATGGTGGCTTGCGTACATACCCACTTGTGTACGTAGTTGATCCCTTCGCCTGCCGACTACGCCGCCCGTACAGGTCCCGTTGAGAGGTTAGCGGTTGGGACGTCTGAAAGGACTACCAGTGAGTGGCTTTTGGGGCCCGCGTACTATTTCAACCGCTATCTCTCATCCAGGCTTGTATCTAGGAGCGTAGTTCACCGAGGTAGTTACAATTGGTATCAGAGCCATCCCGACCTTCAGGGTTTCAGCCAAACGGTCGTTGTCAGTCTAGCAAATATTTTGAGTAGTTATGTATATAGGGAAAAACAAAACGCGAGAGTAGGACTGCTTCCATTTTTCTTCTTACCCTCCCACCCACCCTTTTCTGGTAAGGAAGTGCAACGTTTTCAATTCTCTTCTCAAAGTTCAAACTAGGATTCACGTGTTCGGGGTTTCCGTAGTACCATAGGATGTGTGTGTGTGTGTGTGTGTGTAGTCCCTTGTCTATCTGTTGCATCCAAGTTGTTATCTTATCTGCCTTTGGTTATCAACTGTTGGTACATTCCATACCGACAGGCTTTTGTAAACCGACGCAATCTATCTTCTTTTTGTAACCGACGCTATCTTGTTGGGGTGTTCGTTTCCGTAGTACCAATCTTAGGTTTCGTCGTGAGAAGAAGGGGTTGGGATATGTGTTCCACTTGTTCATGTGCGGAGTAATGATTTGAGTGCGGGATGGAGTCGCGACCATACCACTACTTGTATCATTTGCTTTTGTATATTGGATCGGTAGAGTCACTAATCTTGATTCGTTAAGTAATTTTGCGCATCTATTGGTATTTTAATGCCGAAATTTGTGGAAAATTTTTCTTTGATATGTTTGTGTACCACACTCCTTTTCAGTCGTGTGCGATATGCTTAATATCTTTGAGGTGCTATGAACTTTGTTGATATTTTCATATCATCTCGAGAATTGTATCCTTTAATCTTGGTTAATTCCATTTTGGTACTATTTTGGATTATTATCATTCTCCATTATAGTACCGACTTGAGTTTTACATCAATGAGATGGCTCCCCCGGACCGAGGAGGACATTCCTCAGGCGGCTGTATTTGTCAAGCATTGCAAATGCAAGAGAGAACATTGCGCTTTGAGGAGAGCGTCCGAAGGAACGAGTTCACTCCACTCCCTCCACCTCCCAAGCGTGGTGACATCAAGAGCTTCCTCAAGTTCAACCCGCGCCAGTTCGATGTGTCTGACCGACCTCTTGATGCTGATGACTGGTTGCGCGAGATCTCAAGGCTGCTAGAGACTGGCGATGTGCGAGCAGGAATGGGTAAAGTGCTACTCACACTCAAGGGAGACGCAGCTCTATGGTGGGAAAACTATTTGAAGGCTAGCTGCACTGGGCCCCAGCCTACTTGGGAGAGGTTTACTGGAGCTTTCAAGGAACAGTTCCTCTCAGAGATTGTGATGGAACGGATGAAAGATGCTTTCCTCAACTTGAAGCAGGGCAATGATAACGTCAACACCTACATCAGGAATTTCATGAACTTGTCTCGCTATGGAGGTGATGAGGTATCTGATGACAAGAAAAAGCAGAAGCGATTCAGGCAAGGGCTCAACGCGTCGATCAAGTATGCACTCACGCATGCAAGACCGGCAACCTTCCTAGAACTGCAGCATATGGCACTACAAGAGGAGGCTAGTAGGCAGATGTTCGAGGAGTCCAAGAAGCATAGCAGGGATGCATCAAGTTCGGCAGCAATGGCAACTCCTGCTAAGCGGCGTGTCTGGGTTCCTAACACCCCACCGTCGCTCCCGGCTCCACCAAGATCTGCGAGCTTCACGCCAAGGCCATCAAACTTCACCACTGCGGCTCCCAGGGGCTACAACAACACTTACCCTGGAGCGCCTGGCGGAGTCCCTGGCTTCTCTGCTCCACGTCCAGCTGGTGCCTGCTTCACATGTGGAGGTCCTGGACATTCCCACTGGAACTGTCCAATGAAGAACAAAGCTCTCCCTCAACCCCCGCCAAGATCTGCAACAAGCTCTCCCTCGGTTCGTGCACCACCGCCTCGGGCTCTCAACATCAACACTAAGCCCGGGTCTGCGGTTGTTCGCGCCAACTGCGTCAACGCCTCTCAAGCTGAGCTCGCACCTGGAGTTGTCATGGGTATGCTTTCAGTTAACTCAGTCCCTGCACGAGTTCTCTTTGATTCTGGTGCATCGCATTCTTTTGTCTCTGTAAAGTTTGCAAGTGAGAATGAGTTAGTCATGGATCCTCTTCCCAAGCGGTTAATGGTTCTTTCTCCTGGGGCAAACATGAGGGCGGAGTATATCAGTCATGGCAATCAGATCGAGATTGGTGGTTCTTCCTTCTTGGTTTCTTTGATTGTTCTGGGCGACTCTGACATTGATGTCATCCTGGGCATGGACTGGTTGACAGCAAATGCAGCTGTGATTGATTGTGCTGAACGCTCAGTGTCTCTGAAGATCCCTGAAGGCCATCTAGTCTTTTCTCCAAGTCTGACTCCGGATGTCCAGCTCTATTCCTTGGCTGCTCTGAATGATGATGCTATGGAAGCTATTCAGAAGGTACCAGTGGTCTGTGAGTTCCCGGATGTTTTTCCTGAAGAGTTGCCAGGTATGCCTCCGGATCGCGAGGTTGAATTCGTGATCGAGCTTGAACCTGGAACGGCTCCTATCTCCAAGAGGCCATACAAAATGGGTCCTTCTGAGCTGGCTGAACTCAAACGACAACTTGATGAACAAGAGAAGTTGGGTTTCATTCACATAGCACTTCTTCTTGGGGTAGTCCAACAATCTTCGTGAAGAAGCGTGTGTAACCGATAGGCTCTGTGTTGACTCCCGGGCTCTAAATGCCAAAACCATCAAGAACAAATATCCTCTTCCTCGGATAAATGATCTGTTTGATCAGCTAGCAGGAGCTGTGGTGTTCTCTAAGCTCGATTTGAGAAGTGGTTATCACCAAATCAAAATTCGCAAGGAGGATGTGCCCAAACAGCTTTCACCACTCGCTATGGCTGTATGAGTACACGGTCATGTCTTTCGGTCTCACCAACGCACTGCTACCTTCTCGAGGCTGATGAACTCCGTTTTCATGGAGTACTGGACAAGTTTGTGGTGGTATATGGATGATATTCTCGTCTATTCCAAGTCCAAGGAGGAGCATGAGGAGCACACGAGGTGTGTCTGAACAAGCTTCGTGAGAACCGCTTGTATGCCAAGTTCTCAAAGTGCGAGTTACGGTTGCTGAAGTAACCTATCTGGGCATGTTATCTCTCGCCAAGGGCATTGCGGTCAACCCGAAACCGTGAAGACAATAGTTGAATGGCTTCCTCCTGCTAATGTCAAGGAAGTGCGGAGTTTTCTCGGCTAGCTATTATTGCGCTGTTTTGTGCAGAACTTCTCGAAGATAGCAAAGCCTCTCACCGACCTCCTCAAGAAAGGCAAGAAGTACCTGTGGACGCCTGCTTGCCAAGAGAGCTTTGAGACACTCAAAGCGAAGCTCACTTCCACACCAGTCTTGGTTCCTCCGGATACATCCAAGCCTTTTCAGATCTTCTGCGATGCCTCTTTGCAAGGATTGGGTGCGGTCCTTATGCAAGAGAGACAGGTGGTTGCTTATGCCTCTCGTCAGTTGAAGACGCATGAGGTCAACTATCCCACGCATGACCTGGAGCTAGCAGCAGTGGTCTTTGCTTTGAAGCTATGGAGGCACTACTTGCTTGGGAACCGTTGTGAGATCTTCTCGGACCACAAGAGTTTGAAGTATATCTTCACTCAACCGGATCTCAATCTTCGGCAAAGGAGATGGATTGAAGCCATCAATGACTTTGATGTGACCATCAACTACACTCCAGGCAAAGCAAATGTCATGGCAGATGCGCTTAGCAGAAAAGCTTATGTCAACAACCTCATGGTGGAAGAGCAGCAGCCTCTCTTGTGCGAGGAATTCCGTCAGCTGAACCTGGAGATTGTGGAACAAGGGCACCTTCTGAACCTTCTGGCTACTCCTCTCTTGGAAGAACAGATTCGTTCTCGTCAGCGTGGTGATCCGCACACCAAGAAGCTCATCGCTAAGCTTGGCACTCCGAAGTATGAATCCTTCCATGTTGATGATCAGGGCACGCTCTTCTTTGACCACCGGATGTTTGTTCCAAACTACCCGGGTCTGAGAGATCAATTGCTCAAGGAGGCACATGATTCGGTCCTTTCTATCCATCCTGGCAGCACAAAGATGTACATGGACTTGAAAACACAATCTTGGTGGCACGGGTTGAAAAGGTATTGTGCCAATCGTCTCGTAATGTGATGTCTGCCGCAGAGTCAAGGCTGTTCATCGAAACCATTTGGTCTTCTACAGCCATTGCAACCTCCGAATGGAAATGGGAGAAAGTTGAGATGGACTTCATCACGGGCTTTCCTAGGTCGCAGAAGGGCAACAATGCAATTTTGTTGTCATCGACAGGCTCTCCAAAGTGGCACACTTCTTCGATCAAAGAAACAATTTACGGACTTGATTGGTGAGCTCTATATCAACAGGATTGTCTCTTTGTATGGGGTTCCACTGAAATCAGTTCAGATCGTGGGAGCATCTTCACCTCAAAGTTAGGAGAGTTTCCAAAAGCTTTGGGAACGAAGTTGAACTTCAGACTGCTACCACCCTCGGTCTCAAGGACAAGTGGAGAGGATCAATCGATTCTCGAGGACATGCTTAGAGCTTGCGTCATCTCGTTTGGCATGAAGTGGGAGGAATGCCTTCCATATGCTGAATTCTCCTACAACAACAGCTTCGGAAGAGTCGAAGATGGCACCATTCGAGGCTCTCTATGGTGAAGTCAGAACTCCGATTGGTTGGTCAGCGCAGGAGAAAGAATCTGGTTTGTACGACATTGTGACTCAGGCAGAGGAGAAGGTGCATATCATTCTGGAGAACCTGAAGATTGCTCAGAGTCGTCAGAAGAGCAACTATGACAGGAAGCACACAGATATGGTATATGCCCCTGGTGATCTCGTCTACCTTCGTGTCACTCCCATGAGAGGAACACACCGCTTCGGTATCAAAGGAAAGTTGGCTCCTAGATACATCGGTCCTTTCAAGATACGTGATAGAAGAGGAGAAGTTGCTTATGCACTCGAGCTTCCGGAAAAACTCAAAGTCCATGATGTTTTCCACATCTCTCAGCTCAAGAAGTGCTTCAAAGACCCCGGCAAGACCGTGGACCATGAGCTAATCGACCTCCAAGAAGATCTCTCTTATCAGGAACACCCCATCAAAATTCTTGAGACCGCAGAACGAAGGACTCGCAACAAGTCCATCAAATTCTGCAAGGTGCAGTGGTCACACCATTCTGTTGATGAAGCAACTTGGGAGCGTGAAGATGAACTCCGTGCCAACCATCCTTCTCTCTTTGTGTCTTCTTCTTCTTCTTCCTAGAATCTCGGGGCGAGATTCCTGTTTAGTGGGGGAGAGTTGTAGCATCCCAGTTGTCTAACCACTGTAATGCTACTAAGTTTAATAATAAAATGGGCCACTTCCAACATATAATTGTTGCATCATCATCATATCATGCTCATGTCATCATGTCCCTTGCATTTGAGCATCATATAAAACCTTTTTCTTGTTTGGATCTTATCTCATGTGCATTATTAATTGTAGTTGCTTCTTGATATTGTATTTGGTTCTTGCTAAATTGTTAAATGCCCAAGTTGAGTTGGGGGCATCTCTCTTTTGACTCCACCACCTTATCTTTCACCACCTTATAATTCCACCATCCAATAATATGGGCTTGGCTTTTATTGAGTTTCTCTAGCCCATGTTGTTGGTTGGATCCACTCCTAATCTATTTGCTTGGCCTTAGCCACCTTTTGTGCATGCAAGGAGTAAAGCCACATGGAATCATGTTGTTTTCACAATATATCCACTTGGCATTAATTGTCTTGCATGGGCCATGCAAGTATCCCTTTTCCCTAGTTTTGGTTTTGCTTGTTTTCTTTTTGGACCAATCCTTCTCCCTTGCTTAATCTTGTTTGGTTAGTTCAGCACCTAGCTCTTTCCCTCTATGGTCCTTGCTTGGTTTGTTGGAATCATGCATGGGCCAAGTTTAACCACCCATCATCTTAGGCACCTCTTCCTATCCTTTTCTTTCCTTTTCCTTTGATCATGTGTATTGTTTTTGAAGCATGCATGATCTAGAACAAGTACCTCCACCCCTTTTTCTTACCTCTTAGCAAGCTTGGTCTCCACCATGCCATCTCTCTTTTTCTTTTCTCTAAACCCTAAAACCATAATTCAATCCATCCTAAAACTAAACCCTATTTTTACATATACCCCAAAATAAATCCTATTCTACCCCTACCTCTAAACAAAACCCCAAACTAAACCTACCCTCCTTTTCTCTTCTACCTAGCATGGCCACCATACCCCTCATCCTCTCTTTCTCTCCTCTCAAACAACACCTAATCTACCCCTCTTCCTAAGCTAAACCCTAAGTACCCTCCTCCTATCTAGCTTGCCCCCATGTCCCTCTCACCTAGCCAACCATGCCATGCGCCCACCACACTGCTGCAGCCCCACACCCTGTGACATCCCCAAGGACACCCCATGCTGCCCCACAGCGGCATGGCCACCAACCCTCCTAGCCCTAGCCCGAGTGGCCTTCCCTCTTATCCTCCCCTCGGTTTTGCCACCTGCCCGGCCCCACACCGCCATCGACCTTAGCCGTGCCCCTTTGCCGGCCATCCCCAGCAACCACGCCACCTGTGCCCTCCTAGCTGCCGAGCACGTGAGTAAAGGTGGCCAACGCCACCCAGCTGTCCCCTCCTCACGCAACCACCGTGCCCCTCCTTCTTATCTACCCTTTTCCCTCTCGCCCGGAGACCCCCAGATCTACCCCTAACGCCCGCCTCTCCCCTTTCTTCCCCTCGCCACCACGCCGCCGTCGCCTACCACCCCTGCTGCGCTAGCCGGAGAAGGAGCAGCGGCTGTCGAGGAGGACCAGCGCCCAAAGATCGCCCAAGACCCGCCCGGCGAGGAGACGCGCCAAGCACGCGGCGCGCCGCCAAACCCTAGATCGACGGAGCGCCAGCCTCGCCGGAGATCGCCTACGCCCCTGCCCGTTTCGCGCACACCGTCACGCTCGCGGTACGCCCCTGAACCCCCCAGACAAGGTCCCGTCGTTGATCGCTTCCTGGTTGCACGAGTCTCACCGTCGAACACACTCGGCGCGCGGTGGTTGTCGTCAACGTCGCCTGCTCCAGCGCTGCTGTCACCTTACCTAGCCGCCTAGCTACTTCCTAGCACCTAGCCTAGCCCAGCGCAGCGGCTCCGCGTCCGCACGCGCCGCGAACGCCAGTTCGAGCCTCTGCGCCAGCGCATCGCGCAGCCAACGAGCGAGGTTCAAACAGGGAAGATCCACAACAGGCGGCGTTTTGCGTGAACCCCTGTTTCTTTTACGCATCCGCGCGATCCTCGAGGCCCCACCCGGCCGACCGTGCTATTTTTACAAAAGGCTCCCTTGAGCGTGAATCAACCCGTCCACCCTGCCCGCGTGGCGTTGCAGAGGCCCTGTCCTTTAAACCCTCAACCCGCGGTCCTTCGTGACCTCATTGCTGTCTGTTGCAACTTTGCAAAAGGGTCCTGTTGTTCGTGGAATCAACCCGCGGTCCAATCTTGCTCAGACGCTGCCCTGTGCCAGAGATGACCCTGTGCCCACCTGTCATGGCTCAGATAGCTGTGGCCAGGTGTAAAACGTTTCAGACTGTTTAACTAATTCAAACTTAATTCAAATAAATTCAAATTCAAATTATTTTCAGATTTTAAATAACTTTTGCATGCTTTATCCAAATTAGGCAAATGATATATGCTTTTGGTTCAGAAAAATGAGAGGAATTCAAATATGCCATCTGTTTACTGCTTTGCACAAGATAAATTCAAGTTTGTTCAAATTACTTCAATTGCCACTATAATTTCACAATTAAATAACTTTTGATTGGAAAATCCAAATTAAGCAAATGAGTAGTCTAAAATGATCAGCTCGACGAGACCTTTCTGTTTATGCTATCCTTGACTTCAATTGCAGCATGCATCATATAACTATATTGAGAACAACAATTGTTATGACAACAAAACATGACTAAAAACCAATTCAAATGTTATTTTCTGCCCTTCACACTTCACCCATGCCATGCTACCTTTCTTGCCATGTAAATTGTGCATCATTCATCATGGCATGATTGTTTGCTTGACGCACCTTATTATTATGCTTGTGCTCTATATTTATGTTGGCCATGTTTGTTTGGTTTTTCTCGGATAGACACTGAGCAGGGATTGTATCAAGAGAACCAGGAGCACTACCCAGAACCGTCCTTTGCTTCAACAGAGACACCAGGCAAGCACTACCACATGCTTGCATACATACAGTACCTATTGCCTCTATCTTATTCTTGCATCATTGAGTCGCGATTGCATTAAAATGAATCCCAAGTATGCATAGCCTTTACTTTTAAACCCCACCAAGCTTGTATCCTCCATCCCATGAGCCACTACTATAGGAGTTGTTTGAGCCATGCGAGTCGTAGAACAGCATGTGTAGGGTTTGTGAGAGTCTGATGGATAACGAGGTACCTAAACAACTTAACCTGAGTAGTTCTTGGATAACTAAAGAAAGTGGCACCGTGGGCAATATCGCTATTTGGTTTTCCTGCTCACTTGTGTCCCGTAAGACCCCGAGTACTTGATTC
This sequence comes from Avena longiglumis, assembly GCA_030063025.1. Taxonomy (NCBI): domain Eukaryota; kingdom Viridiplantae; phylum Streptophyta; class Magnoliopsida; order Poales; family Poaceae; genus Avena; species Avena longiglumis. The sequence goes on from CP125973.1 coordinate 540,813,587, forward strand.
CTGTTCCTTGATTTATCGCGCTATCCACATCCGGGAGGTATATGGGACCCCTGGGCCAGAGCTTGATTCCGTCTTATTTCTTGGGGCCACAAACTAGTTTGAGGTTTTATTTACGATCTGTACTTATGCCATGTTTTACCGCTTTATTTACGATTGTCGACGACAGATAGCACACTTTTCTTAGGACGGACCACGATTTGCGGTGTCGACAAGCCCGTTTGGGGTTCCCGATCGTTCACAGGCCGTCCGCCAAACCTTGAGGCCGTCTCGAAGCTTACTCCGCTATGATTCTACTTAAGGGTGGCCCCAAATATTTCTGAATCTTGTGATTGTTCAATCGTGAAAGCCTCGTTGGGTTTTGTTTTGGTTTTCCGAGGTTGATCGAGCGTGTGTTGCTATTGGTGCACCGGCGGGTAAAACTTTCTGAAAGCCGTGTCCGCGGTTATGGACGACTTGGAGCACAGTTTCTTGATCATAGACAAGCATAACTAAAGTACCGCCTTAATTTGACTAAGTAACTTGACTAGTAAATAGTGCAATACTCATGGAATGGTTAATAAAATGGCCAACGGAAGGGGGGTTGTTCGTCCGCTTCCTTGTTGGTAAGCAGGGAGGAGGATGGATCGGATGAGATTACCATTATAACTGTTGTATTTAAATTCACGGACATCCGTCTATCATTGGTTAGGCGGATGGTTAGCGCTTATCTGTAGAATTGCTAGGGTTTATCTTTTGCTGCAATTGCGTCACCCCAGGTTGTGTCCCCTTTAGAGGCATTAAGTCTTCTTGAGTACCCTTAGGGTCTCACGATAAATTCTTGATTCAGATGAGCAGTACCTTCTCGTGACGGATCTTTGGGTGGAAGAAGCCGATGAAGTGGGCAACGACCGTATGGTGTAGAGATTCCGGGCACGGGGATCCGTGAGACCTGTAGTTGGGATGTGCTTATTTTCTCTGGCATCTTATGCCTATTTGCTTCTTATCCGTACTCGGATCTTGTTTGCCGCTTCCGCATGATACTCTGATGTGTGCTGTATGAGGAGTTATCCTAAATTATAGTTGTATCTAGGTCATTTGAATCTTGCCGTATGGCGTTGGTATATTTCCTTTCTTTCTAGATGGTGTGGCTCTGATGTACTCTTGTATGGTGGCTTGCGTACATACCCACTTGTGTACGTAGTTGATCACTTCGCCTGCCGAATGCGACGCCCGTACAGGTCCCGTTGAGAGGTTAGCGGTTGGGACGTCTGAAAGGACTACCAGTGAGTGGCTTTTGGGGCCCCGCCGTACTATTTCAACCGCTATCTCTCATCCAGGCTTGTATCTAGGAGCGTAGTTCACCGAGGTAGTTACAAAGGCCGAAGAAACAACAATAATCATTCCTCCCCTCGTGCCGATGGATGGAAGAAAGGCATAGTGGTCGATGAAGGCCGGTCCAAGCGTATCGGAGATAGTGGCATCCGAGACATTCTCCAGTTTAGTTTTCTGGAGGCAAACTATGGTGGCATGGGTATCTTTTACTAAGTCGCAGACTGCGTCCCGACGCACTTTGTTATTCAGACCATGAGGGTTCCAGTTGAGTAGATTAATGTTTTGTTGCGACATTATGGAAAACTCTTTGTCACGTAGAGAAAATTAGGGATTAGGATGCCCGAGTGCAGTCCTTCCCAGCGCCTATGCAAACCAGAGACGTGTCCCCAAAAAAGCACATGCAGTGAAGGCAGATCAAACTTGATAAACTTGTAGCACGAAGAAACAAACATTGCAGCAGGCTGTCCTAGCAGCTTGAGACGGAAGATAGAGGAATGGCAGGTTTATTGATCATTAAAAAGGTTTATATCGTTTGTGGATCTTTATGCCAAACTACTGACTGACACTAGTAGAAAACAGGACACTAGTCCCGGTTTGTAAGTGGCTTTAGTCCCGGATTGCAATCCCGGTTCTGTTACAAACCGGGACTAGATTGTTTCCACGTGGCCGCTCTGGCAGCGTTTTGCACCAAACTGTTGTCGCGGCAGGAGGTGGGGTTTTAGGGTTTTAGGGTTTTCTTTTTTGTGTTTGATTATTTTTTATTTTGTGTTTTTATATACATATTATTCTACGCTACTACATGTTGTATACATTGATGCATATATAATATAATTTCACTCACGATAACATAAATACATATAAATATATACACAACCGAGACTAGAGCTCGTCTAATTGATTTACACCAAGATCATCATTACAACAGATATTGTCCTTTTGTGTCTATCCACGATTACACGAAGGTCTATCTACGTTGTACTCTACTTTTGAGTTTATGACGTCCCTGAGCAAAAATTCCGACAACTCCTCTTGAATTGCTAGTAGGCGTTCATGTGGTAGGAGCTTATCCCGCATCGCATCCAACTATATATAAAGAAGTGGATCATTATGAATGGAACTCAACAAAAACTATGGTATAGAATAAATTGCGAATATATTGTTTACGTACTTGAAGAAAGTCTATGCCCTGATCCATACACCCACGAATGAACTCACATACGTAATATCCACATAAATTAGTCCCCTGTGGTTGCGTCACACACTTTTCGATCGAGAATATAATTCAATCAGATAATAATCAAGCATGATAATTATAAGAATGATAATTGTAATATCCACATAAATTAATCCCCTAGCTCTCGTACTACTTACCGGGACCATACGAAAAGTGAGTTCCTCACGCCATTCATCCTGAACCTCCTTCGTGAACCTTTTCCAAACCCTGTCCGGCAAAAAAGAAATAAATGAGTTATTAATTAGTTTACATCTCAGAGAATGAACGAAAGAGACAGATATAGTGATTGAAATTACTTTTGGAGGCAATCAATTATGCTGCGGTAGTCTTCCATCGGCTTCTTTAACGAGTCCGAAATTTTAACTTTTGCATGGTCAACGTCAATGTTTAGAAGAATCCAGTGAAAGTTGCGATCGTTTATATACACTTAACATCGAGTAAACAAAAATTGAATGTGTACAGAACAGTAAGACTCTTTCCCATAGTTGTAAGGAAATAGTATTTGTGTCCTGTAATGTTGCTCCATTAAAAACATTAGCAAGTTATCCTCTATTTCCTCGAGGTTATTTATTAGCGTATGTCCATTTACTCTGTTTGGGTCAACGAACCCAATGTTGTAGATTGACTTTCGTCTACATTCTTGAATCTTCATTCTGCATATATAATAGCATACAGAAGGAGCTATAGTGAGGATAACGACAGGAAATGAATTAAACGAGCTGAGTTAGTGACTTAATTACTTGCAGACAATATATGCTGAGGAGGGACTTGTCGAGGGCGTCTAGGTTGAATAACTGAAATAGTTCACAAACTTCAATGGAGATCTCGTATGGACGGAAGTACTCCTCTCCAACTTTACATAGGAGAAATTGTCTCCCTTCCTTTGTGACTTTCAAGTACCAGATATGCAACAGTCGCATATGTGTTGGCAGATCATCGAATACCTCATCGACCGGAGGCTCCCGTAGACAAATTTTCGTGCTATTGGTCCCTTGGCGACATTATCTCCTTGGCTAGAAGTGCTTCCGACCGACGTTATACTCCTTGGCTAATTTAATAGCTATTTCCATATCTGCTCCACCTTGTGTGCTGGGGTAACACCTTGAGCGGCAATGGATTGTTTTGCCTGTTTGCGAGCTGGCAACTTCTTTTGATTTTCTCCCACTTGCGATCGCTTGATGACTTCTCTTTAGTGTCTTCGTAAGACAGCGTGTATAGTCATCTTTCCTATTTAACACATGTTGGGGTGGTTGGTCAAGGAATGCCTTGAAGTGCTTCTTGACTTTTGGATCAACTAGCACCTATGGCTCGGGTTGTTTTGGTGCAAAATGGGCCTTCACTTCGGCCCAGGAGATCACCGCTTTCCTCATCATCCGTGATAAGCTAACTTGGGAGGAGACAGTAATCTTGGTAGGGGATCTTGTCGTTTTGGCCGGGTCTCCTCGATGTAGCGGTGTTATTCTTCCGCTTTCTTCCCTTTGATTCGATGGAGGCAGGCGCCAAGATGGAGATGCGATACTGTGCTCCCTCTTAGGAAGGGGTGGACTATTGTTTCTTGGTGGAGACGGTGGACTCGGAGGTGATGGTGGCCTTGGAGGTGATGGATTGCTTCTCGGAGGAGAAGATTTCCTTGGCGCCTAGCCTGGAAACACGATGTGTTGTTTTTTCCAAAGAATGATCCCACCCTCCACTTCTCCAAGTGTTTTCTCCCCTTCGCCTGCAGGGATGTCAAGATCAAGTGATCGACATGTCAGTTCAACTTCATCCACACCGGCACGAGCATAGCCAGCTGGAATCTGACTTCCATGGTAGGTCGCTTCCGGTGGACAAGGTAAAGCAAAGCCGAGCGCCACCTTCATAGAAATGTTCTTCACTGTGACATGTAGCTCACAAGATGTCCTTGCCTCGACTTCATCCACGGGGTAGCGAACCATCGTTGCATTATTGTCCATCAGTATTGGATTATTAGCTTGTACCTCCGTGGAAGCCACGCTGCTTCTCCGCTGAGATGGGCCCACCGGACTGTCTAACGCAGGATCTTGCTGTCGGGCCAGTACTCTAAGTTCATTAATCTGCTCCCGCAGCAGCTTGAACATGGCTTGAAATTCCTCGTTCCTTTTTTCAACCACCTCCAACCGCGCTGCCTCCTCCGCCTTCTGCCGGTTCGTTTTTCTGGATCGACTTCTATAAGTGTCGATGTCGTGAAACCACATCTTCCATGGAACAGATGGGCCAAAGCCTCGTGTTCGTCCGACTTTTTCAGGATTCCCGAGGGCATATGTCAGCTCATCGTTCTCTCTGTCGGGAATAAACTTTCCATCTTTTCTCAGTTGTATCACTTTAACAAGTTCATATTTGGGTTTAGTAATGGCCTCCTTTGTAACAATAATCTCCCCGGTTTCAGTGTCATACGACCCCCCATGCCCAAGGAGCCAATTTTTTACCTCACGGGCCACTTATTTGTAGCTGGCGTGACCCCTTTTTTACGCATTTCTTCCTCGGTTTTTTCCCACTTCGGCGCGGCCGTCTTGTAGCCACCTGTCCCCATAGTATGGTGATATTTCTTTTTGGCCGCATTTATCTTATTCTTTTCTGACTTGGCCGTAGCTGCTTCTGATTCCTTGTATTTCACAAATGGGGTCCAGTTATCCCGCTGCTTCTCTAGCGGGCCAGTGAATGGCGGAGTCAGCCCCTTCTTGGCAAAGTTGTTGTACAATCTTTTCTTCCAGTCCTTGAACTGTCCGCCCATCTTCTTAAGGGCCCACTTTCTGACTTGCAACCTCAATGCCTCAGTGAGTTCAGGAGTGTCCAATTCAGGCAGAGAGAAGTGTGCCATGAGTGAATTCCAAAGACCGTCTTTGGCTCTGTCATCGACAAAAGTTTCTCCAACTCGATCACTTTTCTTTCCTGGCTTATTCCACTTCTGAGGGCCAGTTCTTTTGGGCTGAGGCTTCTGCAGAAACGGCTTAAGCTTAGCTGCCAGACAGAAACTGTAGTGGAAATAAGCCCCAAAGAAACTGCAGTCCAGTTCTTTTCAGCTTATTTCGTCTAAGCTTATTTTATCAGTTGTATGATAAAAAGTCTATAGTGCCCTAGACTATGATATAGTGATATATAACTTATACTATTTAATTATCTAATTTTCCCACCGTTAATGTGAGCTGGAAATTAGTTTACGTACATCACAAAATAGAAAATATTAAAAGAGAAAACATTGTCCCTTACTTGATAAAAAATTCAAACAAAAGCAAGGTCATCAAATTATTACAAGTTTTCTTCCTCAGAACAAATAAAAATCAAGTCACGAGATCGTGAGCAATAGCATCGCGTACTATGTCCATTATACCATCATCTGCACTGGGATGCGGAGCACTCTCAACACGAACATATTCATTGTTATCAAACTTGTCAAAATGGTCATCACGTATATTGTTGTCACGAATGTAGTTGTGGAGGCACGTGCCCTCTTTACATCTATCATATGTTACAAAATCAATATCACAATGGCACACTTTGTTTAATTCAAGAAAAATTGCTCTCCATTTTGTACACTGTTTATTTGAACAATTTGACTAGCACTACAAAGCACCAACTAGTAGTACCACATAAATATACGACATTACCACACATTTCTTTCTCAGGAATTTTCAATCATTCAAAACCACTAACCAACAATACCACGTACGTCAGGAATCGTGCAAAAAAATCCAATCTATTATTCTAAGTTGAAGTATAAAGGACGAACAAGAGAAATCATCAAAACATATTTAATCTATATCAATATACTGCATCTACACGGGAGGAGCAGAAGCATACCTTGCTTCTGTCGATGGAGCTGCAGGCTCCTAGGCGTGAGGTTGGGCAGGTCAGGGATGCTGCTTGGTCGCTGGTTTATCAGGAAGGTGGCGCTGGTGGAATAGAGGTCGTAGGCGATGATTCGAATTCTGGGTGGGCGGGAAGGAGACAGGGGATGGTTTGATGGCATACTGGGCATAATAACGGTTGTTTCGGGAGGGTACTTTCGGAAAAATGAAATTTGCATAAAAACATAAGCTCGGCAAGCTGTGGGAAGCTGCCTTTCGGTAGCTTGGCCCAACTACACAGGACGCGACGGTGGCTGAAAAACTAAGCTGGGCTTAAAAATCAAGTTCTTTTTAGCTGGAGCTTATTTTCCCAGCTAAGCCAGTTTATAAGCTGAAAAGAACTAGCCCTGAGTAGTGATCGGGATGGCGTCCCTGACTATCGCTCCGCATTGGTATACAAATACACTTGCGGCCTCTTTCGGCTCCAAAGGTTCGCCGACCTCAGACACTAGATCAATGGTGAAACGCATACCGTCGGCCAACTTTTTGGTCGGGCCTCGTTTCCTTGCAGAAGATTCGCCCGATGCAGAGGTCTAAGAGAAGAAACAGTCGTTAGTACATATACATATATATATATATGAATCAACTAATGCATCTACTAGCTCGTGATCAGCAAAGGCTTTATATACCTCGCCGGTCTTTGCTATGGTGGTGTCTCCACCGCCAGTTCCACCATCGTCTCCACCAAAGAATTCGTCATAGTCGTCTCTTCTGTCGGCTTCATCCAAGTTGAGGTATTGGGAGCCATCATCATATCCATCATCGTCTGCTCCATCATAATTGTAACCTCCCGTACCCTCATCTATCATGGTGTACATGATGTGCTCTTCGTTGTCTCTACCGTCCATAACTTAACTAATACAGAAGAAAGATAAAACCATTTTGCTTAATGCGATAAAATAAAGGAAGCTAAAGTAATCCAGCTTAAACAATGCGATAAAGAAATATAAAGTACCGGTTAAACAACAATACATCTCGAATAATCCAGCTAGTAGAACAATAAAGTACCAATTAAACAACAATACAACCCTATTACACATCTAGCTAGCTCAGCGAAGACGTCGAGCCCGCCATCGAGCAGCGGAGGTGTGCACCCAAAGTGTAGGAACCATCACCGGAGAATATCTCGGGTAAGGTGCCTGAAGAAGCTGCCAGGTATTGGCGTCCCGGACTCCTAAAATATGCATGTAGCGCCGGACGTGCACGTCCTCCTCCCTAACACGATGCTGTACCACCTCGTCGGGGGCCGGCTCCCTCTGCATCGCACCTGGACCACTCGGTCGCCACCATAGAAAATCCGGGTCGACGACGACACCCGGATTCCTCACGAGACGACGTCCCCCGGCTGGTAGCACCTCCCAGTGCCAGCCCGGCGAAGCCCAGCCCCGTGGATGCCCGGTGACACTGTCTAGTAGCGCTTCGGAGGTCACGCCGAGTGAACGAGGATGAGGAATTGGCATATTCCTAAACATTAAATTAAACCTATATACTTTAAACATGATGAAAATAAATAGTATCAACTAAAATAAACTATATTAAACACTAACTAAATTCACTAACTAAAATAAACTATATTAAACACTAACTAAAATCCTAAAATTCACTAACTAGGAAAAATTCACTAACTAAAATATCTAACAAAACAATTACACTAAAGTTAGTAAATAAATTCACTAACTATATTACACTAACTAAATTACACTAACAAAACAAAATATATTAAACACTAACTAAAATATCTAAGAAACAATTACACTAAACTTACTAACTAATTAACCCTAAAATAACCCTAACTAATTAACCCTAAAATACACTAACAAAATTATATACACTAACTAATTAACACTAACAAAATTAACACGTACTACTAAATTAAACTAGAGCTTACATGGAGAGGCGGTTCTGGTGGTGGGCAGTGCAGGCGCAGTGGCTCAGTGGCATGGCGGCGTCGTCGGCGTCTTGGGGAAGGGGCGTCTGTTGAGCGGACGACAGGCGGTCGACACGGCGGTGGCACTGGCTCGAGCGTGGGGAGGGTGGCACGAGAAGGCGCGAGGAGGGTCACGCAGGCGGTGGTTGGCGGCCTTAGAAGGCGCGACGCGAGGAGGAAGACGGCGGCGGCGGGGTCGATCTGTGTGCTCCGGTTCGGTGCAAGCGAAGCACGGGTGGTATTTATACCCCCTTTTCCCAGTTTGTGCTACCAACCGGGCTAAGGGTTTCAGCGCCAAGCGTTCAAGATTTTTAGCCCCGGTTTGTAGTTCAAACCGGGGCTAAAGGTCCTTTTTTAAAAGCTTTTTCAAAACCTTTTTTAAAATTAATTATTATATGTGTGCTTAAAACCTTTTTAGAAACAAAATACCTTTTTATAAACCTTTTTTAAAAACTTTTTAAAAACCTTCTTTAAAAATCTTTTTTAAAACCTTTTTTAAAAACTTTTTTAAAACCTTTTTTAAAAAACTTTTTAAAAACCTTTTTCAAAACCTTTTTTAAAACCTTTTTGAATTTTATGCCCATTTTGAATTTTTTGCCGTTTCGAACTTAGTTCAAAACGGCGTGCGTGAAGATAGGGGATGAGAATGTTAGAACTTGCATTGGATCTCTGAAAAACGACATATTGTGAGTCTAAAAATGATTTTTTCAAAAAATCACGGACGTTAGATTATGTACCTGTAGTTAAAACCGGACCCACTTCCTACCGATTCGGCAGACATTTGTCTTCTTCACCCGGGAAGGACAGAAATGTTTGAGATCCCCCGGTTGGTATATAGTTCACGTAACGTGGTCTACTATTTTAGAAAAATGGGATGGTAGCATTCTGTAACTGCATTTAGGTGGCTGCTTCACAAAACGACCCGTCTTTTTGCGCTCGGAAAATGGAAAATGGCTTTTCCGAGCGACGAAAAGGAAAACTTCCTCCTGCAACATTGTTCTACATCCCAATATACACATGCATGCACAATATGGGCACCGTATACAAACTATGCCGCGATTCAACACATAACATCCATCTCTTGGACCGAAAGCCATGAAACCGGGACTAAAGATATTTCCCGCCATATCCCACCGCTTCCCGCCATGTTTTCCCGCCGTTTCCATCTGAACGGTGCTTTTAGTCCCAGTTGTAGCCACTAACCGGGACTAAAGATATTTCCCTCCATATCCCACCGCTTCCCGCCATGTTTTCCCGTCCTTTCTCTCTGAACGGTGCTTTTAGTCCCGGTTGTAGCCACTAACCGGGACTAAAGATATTTCCCGCCATATCCCACTGTTTCCCGCCATGTTTTCCAGCACTTTCCATCTATATATAGGCCGACCATGCCATGGATATCCATACATTCGCACCTTCCTCTCTCACAACTATGGACAGTGCCTACTGGGCCATTCTGACCCTCGAGGAGACCCAGGCGTTGTGGGCCTCCAACTACCCTTGCTGGCTACCGCCGCCACGGCCGACTGAATCTTTGGCCGGAGGGTTCTGTCTCTCTGTGCCTCAAGGCTCCGCAGCAAAGTGAGCCATCACGAACCACTTCTACCACGAGCTCACGCCGGAGCAGCGGATGGATCCCTAGTGGGATCCCGACAACTATCACTCCTGGAATGCCTTCTTTGCTAACCGACGGTAAAGGGAGCTCGCCAGGTACGAGGGTGATGGCCCGCCCCCGATGAACCACAATGAAGCCGGTCGGCGTCTATGGTGTGCGAACCGTACTATCATCGGCGTGATGCGCTACATCGCCGGGGGAGACCATCCTCGCCTGCGGTGCCCACAAGTCTACCCGCCACAGAGCCACAAGAAGGCCCCTCCCCCGCCCGGTGATAGCGGCATCGTCTTCCAGGAGACTCCTCCCCCGCCCGCCGTGAATCCGAGGCCGGAGTGGCAGGTGCCCCCGGTATATGCCATGGCTGGGCTGAGGATCTCTGGAGTGGCAGGTGACGATGACGATGATGATGATGATGATGACGATGACGAAAAAGACCCTGAAGCTGTGTACTATAGTACTAGGCATGATTATGACTAAAGGGGGTGGCTTTAGTCCTCAGTGTTAGCTAGTCCCGGTTTGTCCCGGTTTTTAATATTAATAAATGTTTAAGTGTTACCTAGTTTACAGTTTTGGTACCTGCCTACAGCAATCTCAGAAATTCCTTTATTAACCATGGAGCATCTTCCTTTAATAAATGAAAAATAGGATTAATTCACAAAATATTTAATACATTACATTACCAACATCCACATCTAGTGTTTTGGTTCTCTTCTTGTCCGTAACCATGGAGCATCTTCCTTATTTAGCGATATGATTGGGTCAGTTTTCACTTTGAATGGCGGAATTTCATGAAATTTGTCATAATCTTCTGACATGTCTGTCATGTCCTCAACTCCCACCAAGTTTCTTTTTCCTGAAAGAACTATATGGCGCTTTGTCTCATCGTATGATATTATATTATTTTGCTTATCTTTCATTTTTCTTGACCTACAAATTTTAAAGTGCAAAGATCACTCGGATATTCGTTTCACATCTCTTTGGTTGCCGTACGTGGGCGGTCTCATCTAAGCCGAGCTTGTCTAGAGGCATTATGTATGAGTTGAGAAAGGAATTCTTGGTTAGCGTAGCCTCCTCGGCAAAGGTCTTCCTCGGCAGAGCACACATAAGCCGTCGGCGTATCGAAATGCCCGGCGTACGCTATGACGACGGCTTTGTCCTCGGTGTAGCGGCCGTCGGCATAGCCTGTCGGCCGGTTGCAAAAATATATTTTTTAATTTTTTTATTCTTTGAATTGTTTGACTCGTTAATCTCTCACTTTGAACATTTTTTACATTAATTACACTTAATATTTGATTAGATTTCAGTCTTGGTCAAACTTCCCGGCCGGTCGACCATCCTAATACTACTCCAGCTTCAGCACGCATAACTTTCTCGTTTCTTTAGAATCTGTTACCGGAAAGTAATTCATACATTGTTGTCAATACTATGATATGAATCCTATTAACTCTTATATCATCATGTCACATGTTTATATTTTTTGAAATTACAAACAATTATTTAAGTAAACATTAATGAATAAGTAAAAAATATTATTGAATTCAAATAAAAATATACTTTTTTGTATTTTTTCTATTTAATATGGAATAATTAATATCTTTAAATCCGTAAATCGTAATTCGACAAATAATATGTATAAATTGATCAGAAAAATGAGAGGAATCCAAATATGATATCCATATCAGCTAATCACAAACCCTCCATTTTTGAATTAGCTATTTGGTGGTTGCTTTAGAAAATTCCCTTTTTACGCTCGGATAATGAAAAATGGCTTTTAGGTGCGATGAAAATGAAAACTTGCATTGGATCTTTGATAAAATAGCATATTTTGAACCTAAAAATGATTTTTGTAAAAAAACATGAGCATCGGATCATGTACCTGTAGTTCATATCTGACCCACTTTCTACTGATTTGGCAGGAATTTGTCTTTTTTACCAGAGGTGGACGGAAAGGTTTCGGATCCCCCTGTTGGGACATTGTCCATATAAGGTGGTATAGTATTTTTGTAAAATGTGTTGGTAGCATTTTGAATTATCCATTTGGTGTTTGCTTCACAAAACCGTCCGTTTTTTATGCTCGGAAAATGGAAAATGACTTTTTGGTGCGACGAAAAGGAAAACTTCCTCCTGCAACATTGTTCGCCATCCCATGATGCATGTGTATGCACAATATGGGCACATTATCATAAAATATGCCTTGATTCTAGCCATAACATTGGTCATTTGACCCGAAAGCCAAAACACCTCGAATGAGATAGGTCATTTTGTGAAGATGTTTTTGAAACATAATCAATATACCAAGTTTGATATTTTCCTTATAACTATGTCACATAATATGACATCACGCGAAGGTTTCGCATTGTTTCGGTCGTTTTTGAATTTTTTATGCCCGTTTTAAACTATCGTCAAACTTTGTCGAACAGCGGGCATGAAGATTCTTAGTTAGGGGCCGAGCCTCGCTAAAATTCCATTGGATCTTTGATAAAATAGCATATTGTGAACCTAAAAAATGATTTTTGTAAAAAATCATGAGCATCGGATCATGTACTTGTAGTTCATATCTGGCCCACTTCCTGTCGATTCGGCAGAAATTTGTCTTTTTCATCAGACGTGGACGGAAAGTTTTCAGATCCCCCTGTTGGGACATTGTCCATATAAGGTGGTGTAGTATTTTTGTAAAATGTGGTGGTAGTATTTTGAATTAGCCAGTTGGTGGTTGCTTCACAAAACCGTCCGTTTTTGTGCTCGGAAAATGGGAAATGGCTTTTTGGTGCGACGAAAAGGAAAACTTGCATTGGATCTTTGATAAAATAGCATATTTTGAACCTAAAAATGATTTTTGTAAAAAAACATGAGCATCGGATCATGTACCTGTAGTTCATATCTGACCCACTTTCTACTGATTCGGCAGGAATTTGTCTTTTTCACCAGAGGTGGACGGAAAGGTTTCGGATCCCCCTGTTGGGACATTGTCCATATAAGGTGGTATAGTATTTTTGTAAAATGTGGTGGTAGCATTTTGAATTAGCCATTTGGTGTTTGCTTCACAAAACCGTCCGTTTTTTATGCTCGGAAAATGGAAAATGACTTTTTGGTGCGACGAAAAGGAAAACTTCCTCCAGCAACATTGTTCGCCATCCCATGATGCATGTGTATGCATAATATGGGCATATTATCACAAACTATGCCTTGATTTTAGCCATAACATTGGTCATTTGACCCGAAAGCCAAGAAACCTCGAATGAGATAGGTAATTTTGTGAAGGTTTCCAAGAAACCTCGAATGGGAAAGGTCATTTTGTGAAGGTTTCTTTGAGACATAATTAATATACCAAGTTTGATATTTTTCCTTCTAACTATATCACATAATATAACACTACGCGAAGGTTTCACATTGTTTGGATCGTTTTTAATTTTTTATGCCCGTTTTAAACTATATATAATGTTTTATGTTTTACTTAATTTTTATTTACAAATGTGTAATATTTGAGCGTAGATAGATAGGTCTTATTTTTCTGCAAATTTTGATATATTATTTGTATTTTTCTGAATTAGAATGATTTAGTTATGATTTTTCAAACTTTAATAAGGTAAAATAAAAAATAGCTACGCCGAGGGTAGCCGTCGGCATATGCTACGCCGAGGGCAGCCGTCGGCGTAGCATAGGATATGCCGAGGGCAATTCTACGCCGACGGCTGCTTGACAGAGCTGGCCTGGATGATGGCTACGCCGACGACCCCGATGTTTAATCGTCGGCGTAGCTTCCCATTCCTGTAGTGCAAACACAACTTAGAGTACAATATAGTACTCGTATATTCTTTTCGAGTAATACTACATTTACAGACCGATTCATACGGATAGCAAAACGGAATGACATGGCGATCACTAATTGGTGAGGGAGATTCTGGGGGAACAACTGCCACGGGAGACTTCCAATCACGCGAGTCCACCTTCGTCCGTGTCATATTTTCCATAAAAGAATGTCAGTAAGTTTATGATTTTGGATTCTTTTCACATCTCTTTGGCTACCCTAGGCGGGCGCAAGCCGCACGATCCTGACTAGTCAGAGAACGTGTGCACCAATCCCACCAAGATGTGGACGGTAGATCGCATACGGGCCACAGAAAATTTACTCCCAATGCCTGAGCTAGTATCTCATCTGAAAATATAGATGATTTGAATTAATTGTACTCATACTAGGAGTACTGAGCTTAGGCAGACTCAGTTCACGCAACAGTGTCGCTCTAAATAAACTTCCCAGAAGAAACCCAGTGGCAAGTTGAATAAGGCAACGCGCTTCCGCGTGAAGAAGCAAGTAATGTCCCTTTATATTACTCTTCGTCTTCTTCTACTAGCTAGTAGTTGAAAACTAATAGGGGAGGCAAGGGAAAAGGAACACTTTTTGTATCTAAGTAGAGAGTGAGTCATGGAGGTTGTTGGGCCAGCGGCTGCCGTGGCGCAACTCGTCGGGAACGTGGGCGGTCTCATCTTGAAGATCAAGCGGGCGGCGGACACGGCGAAGCAGAACAAACGGGAATGCGAGAACCTGGTGGATTACTTGTCGACGATCGAGGAGGTGCTGCCTACCCTGCCGGAGGACCCGGAGGTGGCGCGGCCGCTGGCCAAGCTGGGCTCCACGCTGCAGGAGGCGCACGACCTGGTTGTCGCCTGCCAGAAGCGGGGCTCCTTCAGCAAGCTCTTCCGGGCCAGCTGCCTCGCCGACAGGTTCAGGGAAGTCAACGCCAGGATCACCTGCGACCTCAGCCTCTTCCCCTTGGTCATCTACACTGCCATCGCCCGCCGCCTCGACAGAATGGCCCGGAACGACGACAGCGGAACCATGGCGCCAGAGGGAGCGGGCTCCTCCAAGGGGAAGAGCTCTGCTGGCACCGTGGCCGTGGAGACTCAGACTCAGATGGTGGTATCGCATGTGATGAGCTCAGGGTCCGACGACGATGATAACCCCAGGAAGCTCACGTGGCCGGAGATCGCAGCGTCGACCAGCAACCTGGCCGTTGTGCTCGGCGGAGGTCGCTCGGGGACTGTGTACAAGGGCAGTCTCCACCACGGCGGCCGGGTGCGGGAGGTGGCCGTGAAGGTGCTGAAAAAGCACGGGCGGCAAGGTATGGAGGTCTCGTTCGTGGCGGAGCTCGAGATCCTGTTCCCCCTCCGCCACGACCACATCGCGCGCCTCGTCGGCTGGTGCGAGGAGGCGGAGGAGGAGCGGCGCGTCTTCGTCTACGACCACATGAGCAACGGCACGCTCAGAGACCACCTGTTGAGCTCGGGCGGCGTGCATGGCGGCTCGCCAGTGGCGTCGTCCTGGAGTGGCCGTGTGGAGGTGCTGCTGGGCGCGGCCCGTGCCCTGGAGCACCTGCACCACCGCCGCGCGACGACGCTGCCGGCGGTGATTCACCGCAACGTCAGCTCGTCCAACATCCTCCTGGACGCGAGGTGGAGGCCGCACCTGTCCGACTTCGGCCAAGCGCTCTTGCAAGCGGCGTGCGAGGAGCCTGGCGGCCAGCTCGTCCCAGAGGCCATCGGCACGTTCGGGTACCTCGACCCGGAGTACTACAGCACGAGGCGCGTAAGTCCGGCGATCGACGTGTACAGCTTCGGCGTGGTGACTCTCGAGGTGCTCACGGGGAGGCCACACGTAGTAGTCAGCAGCAAGCAGGGAGAGGCCGTCGTCCCCGTGGCCATGGTGAGCTCCGTGCTACCGGTCATACAGAACGGCAAGCTGCGGGATGTCCTGGACGCCCGCCCGTCGCTGGTGCCGACCCCCGGCCAGATGAAGGCGCTGGAGCTCGTGGCCAACACAGCCATGCTCTGCCTGTGGCCGCAGGGGAAGGACCGGCCTACCATTGACAACGTCGTCGCTAACCTCGACAAGGCGCTGGGGATCATACGCAGCGACGACGAGACTAATCTACTATTGTCTTATTAATTAGAGGCCTAGCTAGCTAGAACGAGGCATGCATGACGACGACTCACCGTACGTGATCATGCATATACCGCTTCCTACTATTGTGTTTTTCCGTTTGATTTTCTGTACATTTGGGTCTTATATATTTCGTGGTTAACTAACTGCATGCCACGTTATAGCTAGCTACCTAGTGTCATCAAGAAAAAAAATTACCACGTTATTAGGGTCTAGTTTTTTCTTCTTCTATGTCACCTGAACTGTGCTGCTGCTGTCAAATTGTAAACTCTTGCGGGAAACTTAAGTTGTGCATGCCATATATATGTTTGGTAACTAATTAAACTTACAGTATCATATTGTCAACAAGCGTATTATTGCCAATCATCATGCCTAAACAAGGCAGCCAACGACGAACTACATAGTATATGCAATACAACCAACATATGTTGCTATCATCCTAATGCAAGTAGTAGTAATATTAAAGGGAGTGCCTTCACGTCAGATTTTGTAAAGTCTCAGTCGACAATTAATGTACTATAGCGTTGATTTTTTGTGTCCGTGTGTCTTGCTCGGGGCTTATAGCTCTTATGCGACATCTTTCAGTGGAATTGGACAGGACATCGTTGAAGGAAATGGCTAACATGCGACGTTTCTTAGGTAGAAAATAGCCCAGGGCCACACGGGTCATAAAACGGTCGTTATGGACACATTTAACTTATTTCCAATATTAGGTTAAGCCGAACTGGTCGGTCGGAACAGCCAGTCAAACCAACCGCTTCCAACCGAGCATGCGCGTCACACTTACTGTAGCTTCCCCGACGGCGGCGACGGACCTCACCCATCGTTCTCGTCGGCGGTGGCGACGGCGGGGCAATTCTTTTAGGTGGCAGCGCTTTCGTTCGACGGCGAAGGTGGTGAGTGTCATTTGAAACCTAATTCCTCTCCCATTCTTCTCAATTCGAGATCTGAGCGTGTCAATTGATGCTAGATTGTGGAGGTCGGGCAGGTGTGTTGAACGAGGGGAACGAGATGGAGCCACGAGAGGGGACTCTAATCGGTATATCCCACATCTCTGACACTTAATTTCTGTTAGGTTTGGCTCCTTGTTCGCTTCTGCTAGCTCACAATGGCCGCCAAAAATAGGAGAGACGATGTTGCGCGACACACCTTTGAATTTTGCATCAAATTCTTTCTCTCTAGGGCCGTGTTAGTTGATGGAAGCACGCAGATCATTGAGAGAGACACGGTTGTTAAATGGGAGGTGGAATTAGAACATGTTGATCCCCAAGAGCTACAAAGCATGGGAGAGGAGGCGGTGAGGAATATGGTGGAAAAAATTGGGGAGAGTGTGGTTTGGGGGGCCAGAGCAAGAAGTTTCTTTGTTACGATTTGATGATTGAAAATGTGAGTATGTTAGGATTGAGACAGGACAATAGATGGTTGATGAAATCGATGAGCGAGACAGTTGGACAAGCAAAAGTGTTATGTTTTTAGCAGAGCTCATTCATATGGAATCTGATTCGAGGGTTGGATATGTGGCCTCGAAGTTGGCTTCTCAAATGGTCGAGGATGATTGGGCTGCACAAAGGCAAGTAATGCCTATACTTACTGAGTTGGCAGTGTTAACAATGGAGGCTGATGCTAATGCACGAGGGGAGGCAGCAGATGCTAATGCACAAGGGGTTGCACAAAATATTGTAACTATTGATTGGAATTCAGTTGAGATAAGTGTCCGGAATGCTAAATGTTTACAGTCATGCTATAACAGTATTAACAAGGAAACATTAATACTTGTGTGATCTGTAAACTAAATTAGAGTCCCTGGTAAAGCCTCTTTATAATACTAGCTTGTTGGTTAATAAATGATTGTGGTTTCCCTATCATGAACATTGAGATGTTATTAACAACAAGATCAGATCGTTGGGAGAATGGTATGATGGACATACTCCTATAGATAAGCGTAGCATAAAGATCAAGTCACTTTAATAGTTCAATTACTATATGCTTTCTGATACATAGTAACCTAATTCCTTCGACCATGATATCATGCATATCACCATCACCGAAAGGATGCTTTAATTTGATGACATCAAACACCACACCGTAACTGGGTGGTTATAAAGGTGGCATTGAGTGTTTGGAAAGTATTGGTTGAGACACATGCATCAAGAGTGGGATTTGTCCATCCATATGACAAATAGATATACTCTGGGCCCTCTCGGTGGAATGTCATCCAATTGGCTTGCAAGCATGTGACTGGCTCACAAGGGATCACATATCACGGGAACGAGAAAAGAGTACTTATCAGTAACGAGGTTGAACTAGGTATGCAGAGATACCGACGATCAAAACCTCGGTTAAGTAAACTATCGTGAGACAAAGGGAAATTGGTATCGTATGTAAGTGGTTCATTCGATCGCAAAGTAACCGTAGAAATATGTGGGAGCCATATGAATTTCCAGATTCCTCTATTAGTTATTGTTCGGAGAAGTGTCTCGATCATGTCCGCATAATTCACGAACCGTGGGGAGACACACTTAAGGATTCGATGTTGTTGAGTAGTTATGGAATGATGAGTAAGAGACCGAATGTTGTTCGGAGTCTCGGATGGGATCCGGGATATCACGAGGAGATCCGGAGAATAAGATTCATATAAGGAAAGTCCTATTTCGGGGTTGGAGAATGGTTCCAGTGTTTTCATCGAGAATGTTCTAGAAGGTTCCGGAAGGTCCAGCACTCAGAGGGGAAGGGTACATGAATGTGTCATAACAATTTGGAATGGTTGCATCATGTACTAGGTGTCATCGCTGAGCAAAATAAAGGGATAAATCAAATCCTAGTTTGAAAAGTCAAACGCCAATTTGAAAAGTCAAACGGAAAGTTTGCTTGATGGAGGGAGAGTAGGAAACCTACTTGAGGAGGAGTTCCTCTCCCTCCACCCGTTGGCCTTGGAAGCCGAGTTGGGGAGGGACTCCCCTCCCCTTGGCCGGCGCCCTCCACCTATATAAGGAGGGGTAGGGCTTCCCCTCCAAGACTACACCTTGCCTCACCAAAACCCTAGCCCTAAGCCGCCGGCGCCACCACCTCCTGGTGCTGCCGCCGCCTAGGGCAAACCCTAGCCGCCGACTTGGGCTTCCCCAATCCCTAGCCGTTGGCCTAGCCCTCTCTCCTTGGTGTGTTTAAACCCTAGATCACCGAGGCCTCTCTCATAGTCCACCATACTCGCTCCGGCTTAAGGCGAAGCCCTGCGAGATCTCCCCTCTACTTCCGGTACCACACCGTCGTCTTAGGAATCGCGAGAGTGCTATTACCTCCATGCATCTTTGGAACAAGGAAGAGCAAGGTCTTCGTCGAGTACCGAACGATGTGACCGATCTTAGCGCTAGCAGCCTTGGCCGGAAGGATCGTCTACGCGATCTTGAGATCGGCAAGAGTACGACTACATCACCCACGAGAATCCGCTCTCGTTAAACACTTTGGAATATTTGAGGGTGAGTTATTCCATCGACTCGTTGCTACAATCTAGTAGATAGATCTTGGCTTGTTTGTTTGTATGTGGTAGAAATTTTTTGTTTTCCATGCTACTAAAGGGTTTCGCAGCATAGTAAATCAAAACATTTCTACGGATGCAAACGGGAAAGCCAAGATCTAATCTAGGAGATGCAAACAACGAGAGAGATTAGATGAAATCTTCATACCCTTGAAGATTCGCGCTGGAACGTTAAACGGGCGTGGGTGATGTAGTCGTACTCGCTTCTCCTCCTCGCGATCCGCTCCGATCTAACACCGCAAGTGGCGATGCCTCCGAGAGATGCACACGTGCGGCACCTCGACGTATCCTCCTTCCTCGGTCCAGCAAGTATGGTGGAGATACGGATTGGATCTACAACGCGACGACGCGGTGCAAGTGGTGGAGAGTTTCTGCAGCAGGGCTTCGCCTAAACGCAGTCGGGAGGGAGAGAGAGGAGGGCAGCAGGGCGGCTAGGCTTGAGGGGAAGGTGTAGGGGTGGTGCCTCACCCTCTTTATATAGAGGGGTGGGCGCCACCTAGCCCTCCCCAAGCCTAGGCCGGCGGCCAAGGAGGGAAGAGTGGGGGGCAAGTTTCCCCCCTCCTTCTAGAAGCTCCAATTAGGGTTTCCCCTTGTTTGGCCGGCTGGGACCTATGGGGCCTTGTGCCCCTGGCCCAATGCGGCCAGGGCACTCCCTCATAGGCCCATGCCCCCTCCCGGCAGGTGGGGCCACGTTGGTCCCCCTCCAGAAGGTTCTAGAAGCTTCCGGTACAATACCGATTAACCCGAAACAATTCTGAACTCCAAAAACTGCATTGCCTTATATGAATCTTATTCTCCGGACCACTCCGGAACCTCTCGTGATGTCCCGGATCCCATACGAGACTCCAAACAAAAACTCATAAACCAATTATCCAATCTATCCTAGCGTCGAGACACGTTAAGTCTGTGACCCTTCGGGTTCGAGAACATGCAGACATGATCTTCTATCAATAATCAATAGCGGGGTCTGGAAACCCATATTGACTCCCACACATTCATCGATGATCATATCGGATGATCCACGATGCCAGGGTTCAATCAATCCCATATATATATTCCCTTCGTCTCGCGATATTTTACTTGCCCGAGATTTGATCGTCGGTACCGTCATACCTAGTTCAATCTCGTTCACAGCAAGTACTTTACTCGTTCCGTAATCCGATATCACTTTGTGATTAACTCCTTAACCACATGCTTGCAAGCGGTGTTGATATCGATTACCGAGTGGGCCCAAAGTATATCTCTCCGACTTGGGAGGGACAAATCCCATCTCGATACATACAACCCATGTGCACTTTCCGATCACCTGAGAGACACCTTTATGATCACCCTCTCATAGGATGACGTTTGATGACCTCAAAGCTTTCTTCCGATACCAGGGAGTTGTATTATCTCATGGTCTAAGGAATACAATATTTGACATAATAAAAGCTTCGCAAAGATGAACACGATGACACGATCTAATTGCTCCGCTTAGTTTGGGTCTGTCCGTCATATCATTCTCCCAATGATATGATCTCATTATTAATTGACAACTCATGTCTATGGTTAGGAAACCTTAACCATCATCAATCAATGAGCTAGTCCATAGAGGCATACTAGGGACACGGTGTTGTTCACAAACCACACAAGTATTAAAGTTTCCGCTTAATACAATTATAGCATGGAATATAAACTTTATCATGAACAAGAATTGTAATATTAACATCTTTATTATTGCCTCTAGGGCATAATTCCAACAGTCTCCCACTTGCACTAGAGTCAATAATCTAGTTTACATTCGGCAACAATCTCACACCCATGGCATTAAGGTGCTGATCATGTTTTACACGTGGAAGAGGTTTAGTCAATGGATCTGCGACATTCAGATCTGTATGTACTTTTCTAATCTTCAGATCTCCATCTGCTATATAATCTCGGATTATATGAAACTTGCGGTTGATATGTTTGGTCTTTGGATGATATCTTGGTTCCTTAGCGAGTGCTATGGCGCTAGTGTTGTCACACAATATCTCCAGTGGGTCCAATGCACTTGGAACCACGCCAAGCTCAGTGATGAAGTTCCTGATCCAAACTCCTTCACTCGATGCTTCTGCAGCAGCCATGTATTCCGCTTCTATTGTAGATCCCGTGATCACGCTTTGCTTGCAGCTTCTCCAGCTCACAACTCCTCCATTCAAAATATAAACGTATCATGTCTGAGATTTAGAATCATCCTTGTCGGTGTCGAAACTAGCATCGACGTAACCTTTTACGACGAGCTGTTCATCACCTCCATAGACTAAGAACATTTCTTTAGTCCTATTTAGGCACTTTAGGATGTTCTTCACGGCTGTCCAGTGTTCCACTCCTGGATCACTTTGATATCTGCTCGTCAAACTAAGAGCATTGGACACATCCGGTCTAGTACACAGCATGGCATACATGATAGAAGCTATGGCCGAGGCATAAGGCACTTTGCTCATAGTTTCTCTATCATTTACCGTAGCTGGACACTGAGCCTTGCTCAATATCTTACCTGACAACATAGGCACTGAACCTTTCTTTGCCTTATCCATTCTGAACCTTTTCAGAACTTTGTCTAGGTATGTACTCTGGCTTAAAGCTATTAGGAGTCTTTGTCTATCTCTATAGATTTTGATGCCCAATATATAAGCAGCTTCACCTAGGTCTTTCATTGAAAAACACTTGTTCAAATAACTCTTCACATCGTTAAGCATGTTAATGTCATTTCCAATAATCAATATGTCATCCACATACAGTACTAGAAATGTCACCGAGCTCCCACTCACTTTCTTGTAGATACAAGCTTCGTAGCAATTTGGAACAAATCCAAAGCTCTTGATTACTTGATCAAAACGAAGGTTCCAACTCCGAGATGCTTGCTTCAGTCCATAAATGGAACGTTGAAGCTTGCACACTTTATCAGCATCCTTAGGATCGACAAAACCTTCGGGTTGCATCATATACAACTCTTCATCAATGTTGCCATTGAGGAACGCAGTATTGACATCCATCTTCCATATTTCATAATCATGAAACGCAGCAATTGCTAATAAAATCCGAATGGACTTAAACATCGCTACGGGAGAGAAAGTCTCATCATAGTCAACACCTTGAACTTGTTCAAAACCTTTTGCGACGAGTCGTGCTTTATAGACGGTAACATTACCATTCGCGTCCGTTTTCTTCTTGAAGATCCATTTGCACTCAACGGCCTTTCGGTCGCTAGGAGGGTCCACCAAAGTCCATACTTGGTTTTCGCTCATGGATTCCAATTCGGATTTCATGGCCTCTAGCCATTTCGAGTGCAGGATCATCATCGCTTCCTCATAGTTCGAGGTTCACGTCTTCTACCAACAAGACAGTCAGAGGCAGCATTTAGTACCACTCAGGAGGGGCACGCGACGTTCAGTAGCAGCATCGTCCGAATTTTCATGATCCTTGTCATTAGCTTCCTCTATTATTGGTGCAGGCGGCACTGGAACAATTTCAGGTGCTGCGCTACTCTCCAATTTAAGAGAAGGTTCAACAACCTCGTCTAGCTCTACTTTCCTCCCACTCACTTCTTTCGAGAGAAACTCCTTCTCAAGAAAGGAATCGTTCTTTGCGACAAACACTTTGCCTTCGGTTCTGTGATAGAAGGTATACCCAGTAGTTTCCTTAGGGTATCCTATGAAGACGCATTTCTCAGCTTTGGGTTCGAGCTTGTCCGGCATCAACTTATTGACGTAGGCTTCGCATCCCCAAATTTAAGAAACGACAACTTAGGTTTAGCACCAAACCACAGTTCATACGGTGTCGTCTCAACGGATTTAGATGGTGCCCTATTTAAAGTGAATGCAGCGGTTTCTAATGCATAAACCCAAAATGATAACGACAAATCAGTAAGAGACATCATCGATCGGACCATATCTAATAGGGTTCGATTCCATGCTCGAACACACCATTGCGCTGTGGTGTTCCGGGTGGCGTGAGTTGCGAAACGATTCCGCTTGCTTTAAGATGCGTGAGAAAATCATAACTCAAATATTCACCTCCACGATCGGATCGTAGAAACTTAATCTTTCTATTAAGATGGTTCTCCACTTCATTCTAAAATTCCTTGAACTTTTCAAATGTTTCAGATTTATGTTTCATTAAATAGATATACCCATATCTACTTAAGTCATCGGTAAAAGTGAGAAAATAGCGATATCCACCGCGCGTCGAAACACTCATCGGTCCGCATACATCGGTATGTATGATTTCCAACAAGTCTGTTGCTCGTTCCATCATACCGGAGAACGGGGTTTTTATCATCTTGCCCATGAGGCATGGTTCGCATGTGTCAAATGATTCAAAATCAAGAGACTCCAAAAGTCCATCAGAATGGAGTTTCTTCATGCGCTTTACACCAATATGACCTAGACGACAGTGCCACAAATAAGTAGTATTATCACTATCTACTTTGCATCTCTTAGCCTCAATGTTATGGATGTGTGTTTCATCCCTTTCGAGATTTAGAAGAAATAAACCATTGACAACAGGTGCATGACCATAAAAGATGTTACTCATATAAATAGAACAACCATTATTCTCCGATTTAAATGAATAACCGTCTTGCAATAAACACGATCCAGAAATAATGTCCATGCTCAACGCAGGCACATAATAACACTTATTAAGGTTTAAAACTAATCTCGAAGGTAAAACTAAGGAGAGCGTGCCGACGGCCATCACATCAACTCTTGATCCGTTGCCAACGCAAGATCGTCACCTCATCCTCGAAGCCGCCGCTATTCCGTAGCTCCGGTTTGAGTTACAAATATTAGCAATGAATCGGTATCAAATACCCAGCACTACAACGAGGGCTAGTAAGGAAAACATCAATAACATGTATATCAAATATACCTTTGATGGTGCCAGCCTTCTTGTCCGCTAAGTACTTGACGATTATGCTTCCAAAGTGACCCTTGTCCTTGCAATAGAAGCACTGGTCCGGTTTAGGACCAGACTTGAGCTTCTTCTTAGCAGGGCAACGCTTCCGCCGCCTTTCTTGAAGGGCTTCCTTGCACCCTTACCTTTCTTGAAGGTGGGGGCTTGTTGACCATCAACACATGATTATTCTTTTGATGTTCACATCCACTACTTTCATCTTAGCAAAGAGCTCGGATCATATCGTGGAACCAACTGATTGTGATCAACTACAAAACTTTTGTAGCTAGGAGTGTCAATCTTGAGCTCCTCTGGAATCTTGATCCGATTGCTCAAGGCGTTTCAGTGTAGCCCGTCATCTCAATGGCGTGCTCACTAACTGAACTCCCTTCCTCCATCTTGTAGTTAAAGAATTTCTTAGAGATCACATATCTCTCAGAACGGGCTTGAGTCTGAAACATGTTTTTCAGCTCCTCGAGAATCTCAAAGGGCCCGCATTCCTCAAAACGATTTTGAAGATCCGATTCCATAGCATACAACATGGCGATCTTAATCAAATCATAATCATCCTTGCGATCGATAAACAACTTTTTCATCGACGGCGCATCTATAGTGAGGCGTCACCTAGCGCTTTCAAGGACATAGTCCTTTTGTCCGCCAGCGAGAATGATTCTCAGAACGCGGAACCATTTGGTGAAGTTAGACCCATTGTTTCTAAGCTTTTCTATCTCAGCAAAAACGTTGACGTTGAAGTTGGACTTGGCCATGTGATCTATAGTATTTGCAAGTACAATTTAGACTATGTTCATGATAAATAGTTCAACTTAATCAAATTACTAGATGAACTCCCACTAAATTCAACATCCCTCAAGTTGTTTAGTGAACACGATCCAAATTCACCACACCTAATCCGATCATCACGAGAAGAGATGTGGTTTCAATGGTGGACAACGAAGTGTCGATCATATCATTCATATGACTCATGATTAACCTTTCGGTTCTTGTGTTCCGAGGCCATGTATGTACATGCTAGGCTCGTCAAGTTAGACCCAAGTAATTCCGCGTGTGCAAAAACTGGCTTGCACCCGTTGTATGTGAGCGTAGAGTCTATAGCACCCGATCATCACGTGATGCTTGGACACGACGAACTTTCGCAACGGTGCATACTTGGGGAGAACACAGTTTTTATCTTGATCTTTAAGTGAGGAATCATCTTATAATGCTACCGTCGCGATCTAAGCATAATGAGATACATAAAGGGATAAACATCACATGCATATAACTTTATGTGACATGGAATATCCAATCTTCGCGCAATGATCTCCATCTTGTGCGTTCCGGCATGATCTCCATCACTCCACCATGATTGCCTCCACCACGAATAGCAACTACAACTATTGCTAACTACTTAGCGATAAAGTGAAGCTATTACATGGCGTATAAGAAGTTGACTCGCAGGTCATACACAATTATAAAGACAACCATATATTCTGCCGTGTACTCATCGAAATGCAAGTCGTGAAACATTACAAAACATGATCATCGCATACAATATACACATCACATCTTGGGCCATATCATATCACAGAAAACACTCCCTGCAAAAACAAGTTAGACGCCTCTACTTTGTTGTTGCATGTTTTACGTGGCTTATGGGAGTAGATGCTAAGAACGATTCTTACCTACGGAAAGCCAGAACGGTGATATTATGGTTGCCAAACTCCGGTGTTAATCCCATGACAACTATAGTGAGAGAAACTGACATCCTAAAGCCGCATGTGTGGAACAAGCCACACGTCAAGTGCGGAGCCGGTCTCGCGAACGATGTCGCGTAAGGTTGGCCTGGACCGCTTCAATCTCACTATCCCGTGTCATAAGAATAACACAAACAAGAGGCTTGCAACAGAAAACATCAACGCCCGCAACAACCATGTTGCGTTCTACTCGTGAATCACATCTACGCATAGATCTAGCTCTGATACCACTGAAGGGTTTCGCGGCATAGTAAATCAAAATTTTCTACGGAGTGAACAGAGGGAAAGCCAAGATCTAATCTAGGAGATGCAAACAACGAGAGAGATTGGATTAGATCTTCATACCCTTGAAGATTCTGACAATGAACGCTCGTTAAACGTGGGTGATGTAGTACTCGCTTCTCCTCCTCGCGATCCGATCCGATCTAGCACCACAAGTGGCGGTGCCCGTGAGATGCACACGCAGCACCTCGACGTCTCCTCCTTCCTCGGACCAGCAAGTATGGTGGAGAGATAGATTGGATCTACAACACGACGGCGTGGTATATGGTGGAGAATTTCTGCAGGCTTTGCCTACAAGCGGTCGGGAGGGAGAGAGGGCAGCAGGTGGCTAGGGTTGGAGGGAAGGTGTGGGGGTTGCGCCCCCACCCTCTTTATATAGAGGGGCGCAGCCCCAGACCCTCCCCAAGCCCAAAGGATAAGGAGTGGGGGCATGGACTCTCCCTCTTCTAGAAACCCTATCTCTAGTTTAAACGCGATTTAAACTCTCTAGGATCGGCTGGGCCCTATGGGGCCTTGTGCCCTGGCCCAATGCAGCCAGGACACTCCCTCATAGGCCCATGCCCCTCCCGGAAGGTGGAGCCACGTTGGTCCCCTTCGGAAGGTTCTAGAAGCTTCCAGACAATACCGATTAACCCGAACAATTCCGAACTCCAAAATCGATCGCCTTTATATGAATCTTATTCTCCGGACCATTCCGGAACCTCTCGTGATGTCCCGGATCCCATCCGAGACTCCGAACAAAAAAATTCATAAACCAATTATCCAATCTATCCTAGCGTTGAGACACATTAAGTGTGTGACCCTGCGGGTTCGAGAATATGCAGACATGATCTTCTATCAATAATCAACAGCGGGGTCTGGGCACCCATATTGACTCCCACAAATTCATCG
The DNA here is from genome assembly GCA_030063025.1 of Avena longiglumis. Lineage (NCBI taxonomy): Eukaryota > Viridiplantae > Streptophyta > Magnoliopsida > Poales > Poaceae > Avena > Avena longiglumis. Next base: position 540,840,848 of record CP125973.1, read on the forward strand.
ATGATCATATCGGATGAACCACGATGCCAGGATTCAATCAATCCCATATATATATTCCCTTCGTCTCGCGATATTTTACTTGCCCGAGATTCGATCGGCGGTACCGTCATACCTAGTTCAAGCTCGTTCACAGCAAGTACTTTACTCGTTCCGTAATCCGATATCACTTTGTGATTAACTCCTTAACCACATGCTTGCAAGCGGTGTTGATATCGATTACCGAGTGGGCCCGAAGTATATCTCTCCGACTTGGGAGGGACAAATTCCATCTCGATACATACAACCCAATGATATTTTCGATCACCGAGAGACACCTTTATGATCACTCTCTCATAGAATGACGTTTGATGACCTCAAAGCTTTCTTCCGGTACCAGGGAGTTGCATTATCTCATGGTCTAAGGAATACAATATTTGACATAGGAAAAGCTTCGCAAAGATGAACACGATGAAACGATCTAATTGCTTCGCTTAGTTTAGGTCTGTCCATCATATCATTCTCCAATGATATGATCTCATTATCAATTGACAACTCATGTCTATGGTTAGGAAACCTTAACCATCATTGATCAATGAGCTAGTCCTTAGAGGCGTACCAGGGACACAGTGTTGTTCACAAACCACACAAGTATTAATCTTTCCGCTTAATACAATTCTAGCATGGAATATAAACTTTATCATGAACAAGAATTATAATAATAACATCTTTATTATTGCCTCTAGGGCATAATTCCAACAGTCTCCCACTTGCACTAGAGTCAATAATCTAGTTTACATCTGGCAACAATCTCACACCCATGGCACTGAGGTGTTGATCATGTTTTACACGTGGAAGAGGTTTAGTCAATGGATCTGCGACATTCAGATCCGTATGTACTTTGCTAATCTTCAGATCTCCATCTGCTATATAATCTCGGATTATATGAAACTTGCGGTTGATATGCTTGGTCTTTGGATGATATCTTGGTTCCTTAGCGAGTGCTATGGCGCCAGTGTTGTCACACAATATCTCCAGTGGGTCTAATGCACTTGGAATCACGCCAAGCTCAGTGATGAAGTTTCTGATCCAAACTCCTTCACTTGACGCTTATGCAACAGCCATGTATTCCGCTTCCACTGTAGATCCTGCGATCACGCTTTGCTTGCAGCTTCTCCAGCTCACAGCTCCTCCATTCAAAATATAAACGTATCCTGTCTGAGATTTGGAATCATCCTTGTCGGTGTCGAAACTAGCATCGACGTAACCTTTTGCGACAAGCTGTTCATCACCCCCATAGACTAAGAACATTTCTTTAGTTCTATTTAGGTACTTTAGGATGTTCTTCACGGCTGTCCAAAGGTTCCACTCGGATCACTTTGATATCTGCTCGTCAAACTAAGAGCATTGGACACATCCGGTCTAGTACACAACATGGCATACATGATGGAACCTATGGCCGAGGCATAAGGCACTTTGCTCATAGCTTCCTATCATTTATCAGAATGGACACGAGCCTTGCTCAACATCTTACCCGACAACATAGGCACTGAACCTTTCTTTGCCTTATCCATTCTGAACCTTTTCAGAACTTTGTCTAGGTATGTACTCAGCCTTAAAGCTATCAGGCGTCTTTGTCTATCTCTATAGATATTGATGCCCAATATATAAGCAGCTTCACCTAGGTCTTTCATTGAAAAACACTTGTTCAAATAACTCTTCACATCGTTAAGCATGTTGATGTCATTTCCGATAATCAATATGTCATCCACATATAGTACCAGAAACGTCACCGAGCTCCCACTCACTTTCTTGTAGATACAAGCTTCGTAGCAATTTGGAACAAATCCAAAGCTCTTGATCACTTGATCAAAACGAAGGTTCCAACTCCGAGATGCTTGCTTCAGTCCATAAATGGAACGCTGAAGTTTGCATACTTTACTAGCATCCTTAGGATCGACAAAACCTTCGGGTTGCATCATATACAACTCTTCATCAATGTTCCCATTTGAGGAAAGCAGTCTTGACATCCATCTGCCATATTTCATAATCATGAAACGCAGCAATTGCTAATAAAATCCGAATGGACTTAAACATCGCTACGGGAGAGAAAGTCTCATCGTAGTCAACACCTTGAACTTGTCGAAAACCTTTCGCGACAAGCCGTGCTTCATAGACGGTAACATTACCATCCGCGTCCGTTTTCTTCTTGAATATCCATTTGCACTCAACGGCCTTTCGGTCGCTAGGAGGATCCACCAAAGTCCATACTTGGTTTTCGCTCATGGATCCCAATTCGGATTTCATGGCTTCTAGCCATTTCTCAGTCTGGCTCATCATCGCTTCCTCATAGTTCGTGAGGTTCACCGTCTTCTACCAACAAGGCGGTCAAGACAGGTTGCTGTACCACTCGGGAGGGGCACGCGACCTTGTCGACCGCGACGCTCGAGAGCGACATCGTCCAAGATTCATGATCCTTGTCATTAGCTTCCTCTATTGTTGGTGCAAGCGCACTTTGGAACAATTTCAGTCTGCGCTACTCTCCAATTCAAGAGAAGGTTCAATAACCTCGCCTAGCTCTACTTTCCTCCCACTCACTTCTTTTGAGAGAAACTCCTTCTCAAGAAAGGAACCGTTCTTTCGACAAACACTTTGCCTTCGGTTACGTGATAGAAGGTATACCCAATAGTTTCCTTAGGGTATCCTATGAAGACGCATTTCTCCGCTTTGGGTTCGAGCTTGTCGGCATCAACTTCTTGACGTAAGCTTTGATCCCCAAACTTTAAGAAACGACAACTTAGTTTTAGCACCAAACCACAACTCATACGGTGTCGTCAACGGATTTAGATGGAGCCCTATTAAAGTGAATGCAGCGTTTCTAATGCATAACCCCAAAATGATAACGCAAATCAAGAAGAGACATCATTGATCGGACCATATCTAATAGGGTTCGATTCCTGCTCAGACACACCATTCTACTTGTGGTGTTCCGTATGGCGTGAGTTGTGAAACGATTCCACTTGCTTTAAGATGCGTGAGAAAATCATAACTCAAATATTCACCTCCACGATCGGATCGTAGAAACTTAATATTTCATTACGATGGTTCTCCACTTCATTCGAAATTCTTTGAACTTTTCAAATGTTTCAGATTTATGTTTCATTAAATAGATATACCCATATCTACTTAAGTCATCGGTAAAAGTGAGGAAATAGCGATATCCACCGCGCGTCGAAACACTCATCGGTCCGCATACATCGGTATGTATGATTTCCAACAAGTCCGTTGCTCGCTCCATCATACCGAGAACGGGTTTTGATCATCTTGCCCATGAGGCATGGTTCGCATGTGTCAAATGATTCAAAATCAAGAGACTCCAAAAGTCCATCAGAATGGAGTTTCTTCATGCGCTTTACACCAATATGACCTAGACGACAGTGCCACAAATAAGTAGTATTATCACTTTCTACTTTGCATCTCTTAGCCTCAATGTTATGGATGTGTGTTTCATCCCTTTCGAGATTTAGAAGAAATAAACCATTCACAACAGGTGCATGACCATAAAAGATGTTACTCATATAAATAGAACAACCATTATTCTCCGATTTAAATGAATAACCGTCTTGCAATAAACACGATCCAGAAATAATGTTCATGCTCAACGCAGGCACATAATAACACTTATTAAGGTTTAAAACTAATCCCGAAGGTAAAACTAAGGAGAGCGTGCCGACGGCCATCACATCAACTCTTGATACGTTGCCAACGCGCATCGTCACCTCATCCCTAGCTCCTGTTTCGAGTTACAAATATTAGCAACTGAACCAGTATCAAATACCCAGGCACTACAACGAGGGCTAGTAAGGAAAACATCAATAACATGTATATCAAATATACCTTTGATGGTGCCAGCCTTCTTGTCCGCTAAGTACTTCGGATAGTTGCACTTCCAGTGACCCTTGTCCTTGCAATAGAAGCACTCAGTGTCCGGCTTGGGTCCAGACTTGAGCTTCTTCTCAGCAGGGGCAACGCGCTTGCCGTCGCCTTTCTTGAAGGGCTTATTTGCACCCTTACCTTTCTTGAAGGTGGGGGGCTTGTTGACCATCAACACATGATTATCCTTTTTGATGTCCACCTCTGCAGCCTTTAGCTTTGCGAAGAGCTCGGTGATCGTATCAGTGGAACCAATCTGATTGTGAGTCACTACAAAACTTTTGTAGCTGGGAGGGAGTGATTGCAGAACCCTGTCAATCTTGAGATACTCTGGAATTTTGCAGTCCAGTTGCTCAAGGCGTTGAGTGTAGCCCGACATCTTTATGGCGTGCTCACTAATGGAACTCCCTTCCTCCATCTTGCATCTAAAGAATTTCTCAGAGATCTCATATCTCTCAGAACGAGCCTGAGTCTGAAACATAGTTTTCAGCTCCTCAAGAATCTCAAAGGGCCCGGGATAGTCTTCAAAACGATTTTGAAGGTCCGATTCCATATCAAACAACATGGTGCTCTTAATCACACCATAATCATCCTTGCGCGACTGATAGACAGCTTTCTCATCAGCCGACACATCTACAGCAGGGGCGTCACCTAGCGCATTTTCAAGGACATAGTCCTTTTGACCGCCAGAGAGAATGATTCTCAGATTGCGGAACCAATTGGTGAAGTTAGACCCATTGTTTCTAAGCTTTTCCTTCTCAGCAAAAACGTTGAAGTTGAAGTTGGACTATGTTCATGATAACTAGTTCAACTTTTAATCAAATTACTAGATGAACTCCCACTAAATTCAACATCCCTCAAGTTGTTTAGTGAACATGATCCAAATTCACCACACCTAATCCGATCTTCACGAGAAGAGATGTGGTTTCAATGGTGGACAATGAAGTGTCGATCATATCATTCATATGACTCATGCTTAACATTTCGGTTCATGTGTTCCGAGGCCATGTTTGTACATGCTAGGCTCGTCAACTTAAACCCAAGTATTTCCGCGTGTGCAAAACTGGCTTGCACCCGTTGTATGTGAACGTAGAGTCTATAACACCTGATCATCACGTGATGCTTGGACACGACGAAGTTTCGCAATGGTGCATACATGGGGAGAACACAGTTTTATCTTGATCTTTAAGTGAGGAATCATCTTATAATGCTACCGTCGCGATCTAAGCATAATAATATACATAAAAGGATAAACATCACATGCATATAACTTTATGTGACATGGTATAGCCAATCTTCGCGCAATGATCTCCATCTTGTGCGTGCCGGAATGATCTCCATCACTCCACCATGATTGCCTCCACCATGAATAGCAACTACAACTATTGCTAACTACTTAGCGATAAAGTGAAACTATTACATGGCGTATAAGAAGTTGACACACAGGTCATACACAATTATAAAGACAACCATATGGATCCTGCCGGTTGTGTACTCATCGACATGCAAGTCGTGAAACATTACAAAACATGATCATCGCATACAATTTACACATCACATCTTGGGCCATACCATATCACAGAAAACACTCCCTGCAAAAACAAGTTAGACGCCTCTACTTTGTTGTTGCATGTTTTACGTGGCTTATGGGAGTAGCAATCTAAGAACGATTCTTACCTACGGAAAGCCACAACGGTGATATTATGGTTGACAAACTCCGGTGTAAATCCCATGACAACTATAGTGAGAGAAACTGGCATCCACCAGCCGCATGTGTGGAACAAGCCACACGTCAAGTGCGGAGCCGGTCTCGCGAACGACGTCGCGTAAGGTTGGCCTGGACCGCTTCAATCTCACTATCCCGCGTCATAAGAAGAACACAAACAAGAGAATTGCAACAGAAAACATCAACGCCCGCAACAACCATGTTGTGTTCTACTCGTGAAACACATCTACGCATAGATCTAGCTCTGATACCACTGAAGGGTTTCACAGCATAGTAAATCAAAAAATTTCTACGGATGCGAACGGGAAAGCCAAGATCTAATCTAGGAGATGCAAACAACGAGAGAGATTTGATGAGATCTTCATACCCTTGAAGATTCAGACGGAACGCTCCGGAACGTGGGTGATGTAGTCGCATTCTCGCCTCCTCCTCGCGATCCGCCCGATCTAACACCGCAAGTGGCGATGCCTCAGAGATGCACACGCAGGCCACCGACGCCTCCTCCTTCCTCGGTCCAAGTATGGTGGAGATACGGATTGATCTACAACGACGGCGGTGCAAGTGGTGGAGAGTTTCAGCAGGCTTCGCCACACACAAATCGGGAGGAGGGAGAGGAGGGCAGAGGCTAGGATTGAGGGAAGGTGTGGGGGTGGTGCGCCTGCCCTCTTTATATAGAGGGTGGGCGCCAAACCAGCCCTCCCCAAGCCTAGGCCGTGCCAAGGAGGGAAGAGTGGGGCAAGTTTCCTCCTTCTAGAAGCTCCAATTAGGGTTTCCCTTGTTTGGCCGGGCCCTATGGGTCCTTGCCCCTGGCCCAATGTGTCCAGGCACTCCTCATAGGCCCATGCCCCTCCCGCAGGTGGGGCCACGTTGGTCCCTCCGAAGGTTCTAGAAGCTTCCGATACAATCGATTAACCCGAAACAATTCAACTCCAAAAACTGCATTGCCTTATATGAATATTATTCTCGGACCATTCCGAACCTCGTGATGTCCCGGATCCCATCCGAGACTCCGAACAAAAACTTATAAACCAATTATCCAATCTATCCTAGCGTCGAGACACGTTAAGTGTGTGACCCTTCAGGTTCGAGAACATGCAGACATGATCTTCTATCAATAATCAATAGCGGGGTCTGGAAACCCATATTGACTCCCACACATTCATCGATGATCATATCGGATGAACCATGATTCCAGGATTCAATCAATCCCATATATATATTCCCTCCGTCTCGCGATATTTTACTTGCCCGAGATTTGATCGTCGGTACCATCATACCTAGTTCAATCTCGTTCACAGCAAGTACTTTACTCGTTCCGTAATCCGATATCACTTTGTGATTAACTACTTAACCACATGCTTGCAAGCGGTGTTGATATAGATTACCGAGTGGGCCCGAAGTATATCTCTCCGACTTGGGAGGGACAAATCCCATCTCGATACATACAACCCAACAGGCACTTTCCGATCACCTGAGAGACACCTTTATGATCACCCTCTCATAGGATGACGTTTGATGACCTCAAAGCTTTCTTATGATACCAGGGAGTTGTATTATCTCATGGTCTAAGGAATACAATATTTGACATAAGAAAAGCTTCGCAAAGATGAACACGATGACACGATCTAATTGCTCCGCTTAGTTTGGGTATGTCCATCATATCATTCTCCCAATGATATGATCTCATTATTAATCGACAACTCATGTCTTTTGTTAGGAAACCTTAACCATCATCAATCAATGAGCTAGTCCATAGAGGCATACTAGGGACACGGTGTTGTTCACAAACCACACAAGTATTAAAGTTTCCGCTTAATACAATTATAGCATGGAATATAAACTTTATCATGAACAAGAATTATAATAATAACATCTTTATTATTGCCTCTAGGGCATAATTCCAACAGCTACGAACCCCTACAGTGGTATCAGAGCCAGGTTTATATGTAGATCTGTTGCACGAGTAGAACACAATGGTCATTATGGGCGGTGGTGCTTTTATTATAAATTGCTTCTTGTGTACTTTGCATCTTGCGGTATGATGGGATGAAGCGGCCTGGGCTAACCTTACATGACATCGTTCATGAGACTTGCTCCACGCTCAACATGCAACTTGTATTGCATAAGTGGCTTTGCGGGTGTCTGTCTCTCCCATTATAGTATAGATCCAATTTACAATGGGCATTTGATAGTTCAAACATCAACGTTGTGGTTCTTGTTCGTAAGTTAGATCGACACTTATTGAAAGCCCCAAACCACGTAAAATATGCAAAGAAATTAGAGGCTTCTAACTTTGTTTTGCAGGGGTGTGCTGTGATGTGATATGGCCATGATTGTGATTATATTTGATGTATGCAATGTTCCTTATTGTAAGTTGGCAACCGGCAGGAGCCATATGGTTGTCTTTAATTTATGTTAAGACCCGCGTGTCTATTCAAAGGAGGACAACCATGGAGCAGCGTCATTGACCTTGATGCAATGCCGGTGATGATGGAGATCATGTTCGTGCTTGAAGATGGAGATTGGAAGCACAAAGAAGAAAGGCCATATCATATCGCATATTATGAATTGCATGTGAAGTTAATCCTTTATGCATCTTGTATTGCTTAGTTAACGACGGTAGCGTTATAAGATGATCCCTCATGCACATGAATATTAAGTTCTAAAGTGTTCATCCTTAGTAAGCACCGTTGATAAAGCTTATTGTTTCGAAGCACCACGTGATGATCAGGTGTGTTAGATTCTGCAAGTGTATACAATGTGAGCAAGCCAGATTTTCTCATGCGGAAGCTAAGGTTTGATCTTGACGAGCCTAGCATGTACAGACATGGTCTCGGAACACAGATCACCGAAAGGTAAAGCATGAATCATATAGTAGATATGATGAACATGTCGATTGTTCGCCATTGAAGCTACATCAACTCTCATGATGATCGGTTTTGATGTGGTGGATTTGGTTCGTGTGATCACTAAAACAATGTGAGGGATATTGTTTTGAGTGGGAGTTCACCTAGATTAATTTAACTATTAATTAGAACTCAATTTGTCATAAACTTAGTCTAAACCATTGCAAATATGTTGTAGATCAATGTCGGCCCCTACCATCAATTTTAATGCGTTCCTAGAGAAAGAAAAGTTGAAAAACAATGGAAGCAACTTCGCGGATTGGTTCCACAATTTGAGGATTGTCCTCAATGCTGGTAATTTGACCTATGTGCTAGATGCACCGCTGGGTGACCCGCTTGTAGCTACTGCTACCGATGAAGTAAAGAATGTTTACCTCGCTCGGAAGACTTAGTACTCCATAGTTCAGTGTGCTATCTTGTATGGTTTAGAATCGGAGCTTCAGAAAAGGTTTGAGAATTCAGACCCACATGATATTGTCCGTGAACTCAAACTGATATTTGAGACTCACGCGGCAGTTGAGAGCTATGAGGCTTCTGAAAAGTTCTTTAACTGCAAGATGGAAGAGGGCAGCTCCGTCAGTGAGCATGTGCTTAAGATGTCTGGGCACGCAAACAAACCCCAAAGCTTGGGTATAGTGATTCCTAATGCTTTGGGGATATACCGTGTCCTCCAATCACTACCACCAAGTTACAAGAACTTTGTGATGAACTACAATATGCAAAGCATGAACAAGCAGTTGCCAGAACTCTTCTCCATGTTAAAATCTGCAGAAGTGGAGATCAAGAAAGAGCACCAAGTGTTGATGGTCAATAATACCACCAAATTCAAGAAAGTCAAGTCTAAGCAAAAGGGACACTTCAAAAAGGGTGGTAAGAAAGTTACCACACCGACGAAGAAGACCAAGGCTGGACCTAAGCCTGATACTGAGTGCTTTTACTGCAAGGGAGAAGGTCACTGGAAGTGGAATTGCCCAAAGTACTTGGTGGATTTGAAGAACGTTAACATCAAGAAGAAAGGTATATCCGATATTCATGTTATTGATGTGTATCTCACTAGTACTCGTAGTAGTGCCTGGGTATTTGATACTGGTTCAGTTGCTCATATTTGTAACTCGAAACAGGTGCTGCAGAATAAACGGAAGATAGCGAAGAACGAGGTGACGATGCGCGTAGGAAATGGATCAAAGGTTGATGTGATCGCGGTCGGCACGCTACCTCTTCATCTACCATTGGGATTAGTTTTATACTTAAATAATTGTTATTTGGTGCCTGCGTTAAGCATGAACATTATATCGGGATCTTGTTTATTGCGAGACGGTTACTTGTTTAAGTCCGAGAATAATGGTTGTTCGATTTATATGAGTAATATGTTTTATGCACATGCACCTTTGATAGATGGTCTATTATTATTGAATCTCGATAGTGGAAATACACATATTAATAACATTGAAGCTAAACGTTTGAAATCGAGCGATAACTCCACCTATATGTGGCACTGTCGTCTTGGTCGCATTGGAGTGAAGCGTATGAAGAAACTCCATTCTGATGGACTTCTTGAATCACTTGATTTCGAATCACTTGAAAGATGTGAAGCATGTCTGATGGGTAAAATGACTAAGACTCCATTTTCTGATATGATGGAGCGAGCTACGGACTTATTGGAAATCATACATACCGATGTGTGTGGTCCAATGAGTGTAGCATCGCGCGGTGGTTATCGTTATGTTCTTACCTTCACGGATGACTTGAGTAGATATGGGTATATCTATTTCATGAAACATAAGTCCGAAACTTTCGAGAAGTTTAAGGAATTTCAAAGTGAGGTGGAGAATCAACGTAACAAGAAGATTAAATTTCTACGTTCTGATCGTGGAGGTGAATATCTAAGTTATGAGTTTGGCGAGCATTTGAAGAAATGCGGAATACTTTCACAATTGACACCGCCGGGAACACCACAGTGTAATGGTGTGTCCGAAAGTCATAATCGAACTCTCTTAGATATGGTTCGTTCTATGATGTCACTTACATATTTACCGCTATCATTTTGGGGTTATGCATTAGAAACAGCCGCATTCACTTTAAATAGGTCACCATCTAAATCCGTTGAAACGACAACGTATGAATTATGGTTTGGGAAGAAACCTAAATTGTCGTTCCTTAAAGTTTGGGGTTGCGAAGCCTATGTAAAGAAGTTACAGCCGGACAAGCTTGAACCCAAAGCGAAAAAATGCGTCTTCATAGGATACCCGAAGGAAACTATTGGGTATACCTTCTATCATAGATCCAAAGGCAAAATCTTCGTTTCCAATAATGGATCCTTTCTAGAGAAGGAATTTCTCTCGAAAGAAGTGACTGGAAGGAAAGTAGAAATCGACGAGGTTGTCGAACCTTCTCTCGAACTTGCGAGTAGCGCAGCACCGGAAGAAGTTCCTGTGGTGCCTGCACCAATAAGAGAGGAAGCTAATGATGATGATCATGAAACATCAGTTGTAGTTGCTACAGAACCTGGCAGGTCAACGAGAACTCGTACCACTCCTGATTGGTATGATCCCGTTATGAGTGTCATGTTGGTGTACAACACCAATGACCCTGCGACATATGAGGAAGCGATGATGAGCCCATATTCCAATAAATGGCAAGATGCCATGAAATCCGAGATTGGATCCATGTACGAAAACCAAGTATGGACTTTGGTGGACTTACCGGATGGCCGGAAGGCTGTCAAGAACAAATGGATTTTCGAGAAGAAAACAGATGCTGATGGTAATGTTACTGTCTATAAATCTCGACTTGTCGCAAAAGGGTTTCGACAAATTCAAGGAGTTGACTACGATGAGACTTTCTCACCTGTAGCGAAGCTAAAGTCTGTGAGGATTTTGTTAGCAATCGCTGGATATTATGATTATAAGATATGGCAAATGGATGTCAAAATAGTGTTCCTCAATGGAGACATTGATGAAGAGTTGTATATGATGCAACCCAAAGGTTTTGTCGATCCTAATGATGCTAACAAGGTATGCAAACTTCAATGGTCCATATATGGATTGAAGCAAGCATCCCGAAGTTGGAATCAAAGTTTTGATAAGGTAATCAAAAGTTTTGGTTTTATACAAACTTATGGAGAAGCTTGTATTTACAAGAAAGTGAGTGGGACCTCTGTAGCATTCTTAATACTATATGTAGATGACATATTGTTGATTGGGAATGATGTAGACCTTCTTAATAGTGTCAAGAAATATTTGAATAATAGTTTTTCAACGAAAGATCTTTGCGAAGCAGCTTACATATTAGGCATAAAGATTTATAGAGATAGATCGAGACGCCTAATATCATTGTCACAAAGTACATATTTGGACAAAGTTCTAAAGAGGTTTGGAATGGAAGATAGCAAGAAAGGGTTCTTGCCCATGTTGCCCAATACGACCTTGAGTAAAACTCAAAGTCCAACAACGGCAGAAGATAGAGAAAGGATGAGTAAAACTCCCTATGCCTCAGCCATAGGATCTCTAATGTATGCCATTCTATGTACTAGACCCGACATTGCATATGCTGTTAGTTTGACTAGCAGATATCAAAGTGATCCAGGAGTGGATCATTGACAATGTCAAAAACATCCTTAAGTACTTGAGAAGAACTAAGGATATGGTTCTTTCTTATGGAGGTGATGAACATCTTGTTGTTAATGGTTACACCGATGCTAGTTGGAACACCGATCCGGATGATTCTAAATCTCAACTGGATAATGATTTACTTTGAATGGTGCAAAAGCTAGTGGAGGAGTGCAAAGCAAAGTTGTGGCGAGATCTTCAATGAATCGAATACATAGTCGCCGGAGGCTTCACAAGAAGCGATATGGATGAAGGAGTTCATTACAGAGCTCGGTGTGGTTCCAAGTGCGCTAGACCCAATGTCTATCTACTGTGATAACATGGGCGCCATAGCCAATGCGCAAGAACCAAGATCACACAAGAAGCTGAAGCACATCAAGCTACGTTTTCATGCTATTCGAGAACATGTACAAGATGGTGACATAAAGATTTGCAAAGTACACACAGATCTGAATGTGGCGGATCCGTTGACTAAACCTCTCCCGAGGGCAAAACATGACCAACACCAAACTGCCATGGGTGTTCGGTATATTACCATGTAATCTAGATTGGTTGACTCTAGTGCAAATGGGAGACTGTTGGAGATATGCCCTAGAGGCAATAATAAATATAGTTATTATTATATCTTTGTGTTTATGATAAATGTTTACATTCATGATATAACAGTATTAACAAGGAAACAATAATACTTGTGTGGTTTGTAAACTAAATTAGAGTCCCTGGTAAAGCCTCTTTATAATACTAGCTTGTTGGTTAATAAATGATTGTGGTTTCCCTATCATGAATATTCAGATGTTATTAACAACAAGATCATATCGTTAGGAGAATGGTATGATGGACATACTCCTATAGATAAGCGTAGCATAAAGATCAAGTCATTTTAATAGTTCAATTGCTATATGCTTTCTGATACATGGTAACCTAATTCCTTCGACCATGAGATCATGCATATCACCATCACCGGAAGGATGCTTTGATGACATCAAACACCACACCGTAACAGGGTGGTTATAAAGGTGGCATTGAGTGTTCGGAAAGTATTGGTTGAGACACATGGATCAAGAGTGGGATTTGTCCATCCATATGACGGATAGATATACTCTGGGCCCTCTCGGTGGAATGTCATCCAATTGGCTTGCAAGCATGTGACTGGCTCACAAGGGATCACATATCACGAACGAGAAAAGAGTACTTATCAAGAACGAGGTTGAACTAGGTATGCAGAGATACCGACGATCAAAACCCTGGATAAGTAAACTATCGCGAGACAAAGAGAAATTGGTATCGTATGTAAGTGGTTCATTCGATCGCAAAGTAATCATAGAAATATGTGAGCCATATGAATTTCCGATTCCTCTATTGGTTATTGTTCGGAGAAGTGTCTCGATCATGTCCGCATAATTCACGAACCGTAGGGAGACACACTTAAGGATTCGATGTTGTTGAGTAGTTATGGAATGATGAGTAAGAGACCGAATGTTGTTTGAGTCTCGGATGGGATCCGGATATCACGAGGAGATCCGTAATGGTCCGGAGAATAAGATTCATATAAGGAAAGTCCTGTTTCGGGGTTGGAGAATGGTTAGGTGTTTTCATCGGGAATGTTCTAGAAGGTTCCTAAGGAAGGCACTCCGGAGGGGAAGGGTACACGAATGTGTCATAACAAGTTGGAATGGTTGCATCATGTACTAGGTGTCATCGCTGAGCAAAATAAAGGGATAAATCAAATCCTAGTTTGAAAAGTCAAACGCCAATTTGAAAAGTCAAACGGCAAGTTTGCTTGGTGGAGGGAGAGTAGGAAACCTACTTGAGGAGGAGTTCCTCTCCCTCCACCCGCCGGCCTTGGAAGCCGAGTTGGGGAGGGACTCCCCTCACCTTGGCCGGCGCCTTCCACCTATATAAGGAGGGGCAGGGCTGCCCCTCCAAGACTACACCTTGCCTCACCAAAACCCTAGCCCTAAGCCGCCGGCGCCACCACCTCCTGCTGTTGCCGCCGCCTAGGGCAAACCCTAGCCGCCGACTTGGGCTCCCCCAAGCCCTAGCCGTTGGCCTAGCCCTCTCTCCTTGGTGTGTTTAAACCCTAGATCACCGAGGCATCTCTCATAGTCCACCATACTCGCTCCGGCTTAAGGCGAAGCCCTGCGATATCTCCCCTCTACTTCCGGTACCACGCCGTCGTGCTGCCGGAATCGTGAGGAGAGTGCTACTACCTCCGCTGGCTGCTGGAACAAGGGAGAGGAAGGTCTTCGCTGGAAGCAATGACCGGAAGGATCGCTCACGATCTTGAGATCAAGAGTACATGCATCACCCACGAGAATCCGCTCTCGTTAAACACTTTGGAATCTTCGAGGGTGAGTTATTCCATCGACTCGTTGCTACAATCTAGTAGATAGATCATGGCTTGTTTGTTTGTACGCGTTAGAAAATTTTTGTTTTCCATGCTACGAACCCCTACACGAGGATGATTGGGCTGCACAAAGGCAAGTAATGCCTATACTTACTGAGTTGGCAGTGTTAACAATGGAGGCTGATGCTAATGCACAAGGGGAGCCAGAAGATGCTAATGCACAAGGGGCTGCACAAAATATTGTAACTGTTGATTGAAATTCAGTTGAGATAAGTGTCCGGAATGATTTGGTCATTGCACCAATGTCTGACATTGAAATGACGAAACTTTTGGTATTCCTATAGATGACAGAGACAAAGAGAAGGAGAGGGGTGAAGTTGCAAATGATGATGGCAACCATTCAAGAGATGAAGAAGCAGATATAGATCCAGAGTTGTTGGAAAATACTGCAATTCATATAGATGATGCACATGATGATGAGTTAGTACCAGTTTATGATAAAGAGAAACCAGTTATTAAAGTTGGGAGATTGTTTCCAAGCATGGGAGCTCGTGGCCAATACAGCGATGCTCTGAATGTGGCCGCAGGGGAAGGACCGGCCTGCCATTTCCAAAGTCGTGGCTAACCTCGAGAAGGCGCTGGGGATCATACGCAGCGACGACACTAATCTACTATTGTCTTATTAATTAGAGGGCCTAGCTAGATAGAACGAGGCATGCATGACGACGACTCACCGTACGTGATCATGCATATACCGCTCCCTACTATTGTGTTTTTCCGTTTGATTTTCTGTACATTTGGGTCTTATATATTTCGTGGTTAACTGCATGCCACATTATAGCTAGTAGTGTCATCAAGAAAAAAAATTACCACATTATTAGGGTCTAGTTTTTTCTTCTTCTATGTCACCTGAACTGTGCTGCCGTCAAATTGTAAACTCTTTGCGGAAACTTAAGTTGTGCATGCCATATATATGTTTGGCAACTAATTAAACTTAGGGGAGTGCTAGGCGTCTCCTAGGGGATCAAAATTTCTGATCTCCGGGTCCTCCTGCTAACACGTGTCCTTTTGAACCCGCTTTTTCTACATAATGCCCATTTTTGCTACATTGTAGAAAAAACGGTTCGCGTATAAATAGAACGAAAAAGACAACGCTCGCCGGAGACCTTACCGGAGAACTTGCCGGAGACTTTGTAGCATTTTTTACTAATGTAGCAAAACAGACTTCGCGAAAAACCTCGTCGGAGACCTCGTAGCAAGAAAATTGTGATATTGTAGCAACACCACAAAACGGTGGTAGCAAACATAATATGGTAATGTAGCAAAAAACAGATTTCGCCGGAGACCTTGTAGCAAAAATTTGCTACCAAGTGACATGGTTATACCCTACGGGTACATGACTTCAGCATACCTGGTTCAGCCCAAGGAAGGCCCACGGCAGATATACGCTGGCCCATGAAGATTTTCGGGTGGCCAAGGCCCATGACGCCTTCGGATCCTTGGAGAACAAGACTAGCATAGATAGGAGATTCAAAGGGATAAAACCCTAGAACCTGTAACCGACTAGGACTATGCCCGGGACCTGCCTAAGTCTATATAAAGGCCAGGAGGGCACGTCCTAGATCTCTCGACTCATACTTTCGCACACACCTCCACGCCAGATCGAATCAGACCTCAGAACCTTCCGGTTCGCCAGTAATCAAGAGCGCATAAGTAGGAGTAGGGTTTCCGGCCTCAACTGAACACGGGTAAATCGTGTCCCCTGGTTGCTTGTCCATTAACCGTGCCACGATCTCCAAAGATCCCCATCTTCTCCAAAACCCAAGTCCATAACAATGGCATTGACGAGATTAAACCTCGCCAATTTGCGCCGTCTGTGGAATCGGGTCTTGATTGTGCGATCGTGATCCGACGATCGATCTACAACTCCGGCGACGGAGAATCACCTCCTCTTGCACTTTCGACTTCACCGCCCACTCGCCAATTATGAAGGATTTCAAGCCCGAGGCGACGGACTCAAATTTTGTTCGGAGCTTCTGTGTGGGACAACCGCACACTCGCCTTCCCGAAGGGTGCCCGTGCCATCGATCATGCCCGCCTCGTGGGATCCACACCCCGTGCTACGCACATCACCATCGACAGATGAGTTCTACAACAGCAGCAGCTGCAACTCCGATTTGTGTGATCCGCCTTCGGATGAAGGGACCCATTCCGATTCAAAGCTGCGGCAAGAATAACCGATCTACGAGCGCTACCAATGCGTCGCAGTCATCCAGGAGCAACAAACGCCTAACCCGCCGCCCAACACGAACCCGAACCCGCAGGATAGAAACGGCGGGAACAGAAGAAGCCAGTCCCCCCCACCCGAAGGGGAAAACAACGGCCACGTCATCCAACTTAGCAAAGAAGGATGGGTCCAGGCACGCCGTGCCGTTGCAGGCGACATAATCCTACCCGTGGACTCCCCACGTGACCTACTGATGGCGTACCACTACCTCCTCATCGAGGAGCACAAGAAGCAAGTCAAGATGCAGGAGACGCTCGACAAACGCAAGCAAGCAGCCTCGAGTCCAAGGCCGACGAAGCTGCGCCTCCGCCATGGCACCCGGCTCTAGCACGAACGGAAACCAGGGAAACAAGCACCGCTCGCGGGTGGAGAACATGGATCCCAAGGAACGCCGTGATGTGACCCGAACTCTCCACACGTCGTTCATGGATATGGATGCCGACGGCTGTAGGGGTTCGTAGCATGGAAAACAAAAAATTTCTATCGCATACAAACAAACAAACCAAGATCTATCTACTAGATTGTAGCAACGAGTCTATGGAATAAATTACCCTCGAAGATTCCAAAGTGTTTAACGAGAGCGGATTCTCGTGGGTGATGTAGTCGTACTCTTTCCGATCTCAAGATCGTGTAGACGATCCTTCCGGCCAAGCTGCTCCTAAGTAGCTCCGCAATCGGTCACACGCTCGGATTCGACGAAGACCTTCCTCTCCCTTGTTCTAGCAAAGCGAAGGTTGTAGCACTCTCCTCGCGATTCGAAAGACAACGACGTGGTACCGGAAGTAGAGGGGAAATCCCGCAGGGCTTCGCCTTCAGCCGGAGCGAGTATGGTGGAGTATGAGAGAGGGCTATTAGTGGTCTAGAGATTAGACACACCAATTAGACGGCTCTAAACCGCAGGCTAAAGCAATTAGAAGCTCTAAACCGAAACGGCTCTAAACCGGAGATTAGAGGATAGGAACTTGTGTGTAGAGGAGGAGGCCCTGCCCCTCCTTTTATAGGTGGAGGGGCTGGCCAGGAGGGAGGGAGTCCTCCCAACTCGGCCTAGGCTGGCCGCTTGGAGGAGAGGGACCTCCTCCAAGTTGGTTTCAACCTCCTCTTGCTTGTTTCCCACAGCTCTGCTTTAGCCGCTTGACTTTCAAACCGGCAGTTTGACTTTTCAGTTTTGGAACAGAAGAACACTTAGTACATGATGCAATCATTCAATGACACATTCATGTACCCTCCGGAGTGCCGGATAATCCGAACCTTCGAACATTCACGATGAAAACACCTAATCATTCCCGAACTCCAAACGGGACTTTCCTTATATGAATCTTATTCTCCGGACCATTCCGGATCACCTCGTGATATCCCGGATCCCATCCGAGACTCGAACAACATTCGGTCCTTTCTCATAATACCATAACTACTCAAAACAACGTTGGATCCTTAAGTGTGTCTCCCTACGGTTCGTGAATTATGCGGACATGATCGAGACACTTCTCCGAACAAGAACCAATAGAGGAATATGTCAATTCATATGGCTCCCACATATTTCTACAATTACTTTATGATCGAATGAACCACTTACATACGATACCAATTTCCCTTTGTCTCACGATAGTTTACTTATCCGAGGTCATGATCGCTGGTATCTCGCATACCTAGTTCAACCTCATCGATAAGTACTCTTTTCTCGTTCCCGTGATATGTGATCCCTTGTGACCCAGTCACATGCTTGCAAGCTAATTGGATGACATTCCACCGAGAGGGCCCAGAGTATATCTATCCGTCTTATGGATGGACAAATCCCACTCTTGATCCATGTGTTTCAACCAATACTTTTCGAACACTCAATGACACCTTTATAGCCACCCAGTTACGGTGTGGTGTTTGATGTCATCAAAGAATCCATCCGGTAAAGATGATATGCATGATCTCATGGTCGAAGGAATTAGGTTACTATGTATCAGAAAGCATATGGCAATTGAACTATTGAAATGACTTGATCTTTATGCTATGCTTATCTATAGGAGTATGTACACCATATCATTCTCCTAACGATATGATCTTGTTGTTGATAACATCTCAATGTTCATGATAGGGAAACCACAATCATTAATCAACCAACAAGCTAGTGAAGTATAGAGGCTATACTAGGGACTTCAAATTAAGTTTACAAACCACACAAGTATTAATGTTTCCTTGTTAATACTATTATAGCATGAATGTAAACATTTATCATAAACACAAAGATATAATAATAACTATATTTATTATTGCCTCTAGGGCATATCTCCAACAGTCTCCCACTTGCACTAGAGTCATCTAATCTAGATTACATGGTAATATACCAACACCCATGGCAGTTTGGTGGTCATGTTTTGCCCTCGGAGAGGTTTAGTCAACGGATCCGCCACATTCAGATCTGTGTGTACTTTGCAAATCTTTATATCCCCATCCCGGATATGTTCTCGAATAGCGTGAAAACGCAGCTTGATGCTTGACTTCTTGTGTGACCTTGGTTCTTGCGCATTGGCTATGGCGCCCATGTTATCACAAGAGATAGACATTGGGTCCAAAAGGCACTAGGAACCACACCCAGCTCCGTAATGAACTCTTTCATCCATATCGCTTCTTGTGAAGCCTCAAGCAGCCATGTATTCCGATTCATTGAAGATCTCGCCACAACGCTTTGCTTTGCACCTCCACTAATCGCTGCACCATTCAAAATAAATACGATCCAGATTGTGATTTAGAATCATCCGGATCGGTGTTCCAACTAGCATCGGTGTAACCATTAACAACGAAATGTTCATCACCTCCATAAGAAAGAACCATATCCTTAGTTCTTCTCAAGTACTTAAGGATGTTTTGATCATTGTCCAATGATCCACCTGGATCACTTTGATATCTGCTAGTTAAACTAACAAAGATATGCAATGTCGGGTCTAGTACATAGCATGGAATACATTAGAGATCCTATGGTCGAGGCATAGGAGTCTTACTCATCCTTTCTCTATCTTCGCCGATGTCGGACTTTGAGTTTTACTCAAGGTCGTATTAAAACATGGGCAAGAACCCTTTCTTGCTTTCTTCCATTCCAAACCTCTTTAGAACTTTGTCCAAATATGTACTCTGTGACAATGATATTTGGCGTTTCGATCTATCTCTATAAATCTTTATGCCTAATATGTAAGCTGCTTCGCCAAGATCCTTCATTGAAAAACTATTATTCAAATATTCCTTGACACTATTAAGAAGGTCTACATCATTCCCAATCAACAATATGTCATCCACATATAGTATTAAGAATGCTACAGAGCTCCCACTCACTTTCTTGTAAATACAAGCTTCTCCATAAGTTTGTATAAAACCAAAACTTTTGATCACCTTATCAAAACGTTGATTCCCACTTCGGGATGCTTGCTTCAATCCATAGATGGACCATTGAAGTTTGCATACCTTGTTAGCATCTTTAGGATCGACAAAACCTTTGGGTTGCATCATATACAACTCTTCATAAATATCTCCATTGAGGAATTCTGTTTTGACATCCATCTGCCATATCTCATAATCATAATATGCAGCGATTGCTAACATAATCCTCACAGACTTTAGCTTCACATCGTGAGAAAGTCTCATCGTAGTCAACTCCTTGAATTTGTCGAACCCTTTTGCGACAAGTCGAGCTTTATAGATGAACATTACCATCAAGATTTGTTTTCTTCTTGAAAATCCATTTGTTCTCGACAACCTTTCGCCATCCGGTAAGTCCACCAAAGTCCATACTTGGTTTTCGTACATGGATCCAATCTCGATTTCATGGATTCTTGCCATTTATTGGAATCGGCTCATCATCGCCTCATATGTCTCGGGGTCATCGGTGTTGTCCACCAACATGACACTCATAACGGGATCATACCAACTGGAGTGGTACGAGTTCTCGTTGACCTGAGGCTCAGTAGCAACTTCAACAAGTTTCATGATCATCATCATTAGCTTCCTCTCTAATTGGTGCAGCACCACAGAACTTCTTTCGTGCTGCGCTACTCGCAATTTCGAGAGAAGGTTCGACAACCTCGTCGAGTTCTACTTTCCTTCTAGTCACTTCTTTCGAGAGAAATTCCTTCTAGAAAGGATCCATTCTTGGCAACGAAGATTTTGCCTTCGGATCTATGATAGAAGGTATACCCAATAGTTTCCTTCGTATCCTATGAAGACGCATTTTTCCGCTTTGGGTTCAAGCTTGTCCTCAGTAACTTCTTTACATAGGCTTCGCATCCCCAAACTTTAAGGAACGACAATTTAGGTTTCTTGCCAAACCATAATTCATACGGTGTCGTTTCAACGGATTTAGACGGTGCCCTATTTAAAGTGAATGCGGTTGTTTCTAATGCATAACCCCAAAATGATAGCGGTAAATCTGTAAGTGACATCATAGAACGAACCATATCTAAGAGAGTTCGATTACGATGTTCGGACACACCATTACGCGGTGGTGTTCCCGGCGGTGTCAACTGTGAAAGTATTCCGCATTTCTTCAAATGCTCGCCAAACTCGTAACTTAGATATTCACCTCCACGATCAGAACGTAGAAATTTAATCTTCTTGTTACATTGATTCTCTACCTCACTTTGAAACTCCTTAAACTTCTCGAAGGTTTTGGACTTATGTTTCATGAAATAGATATACCCATATCTACTCAAGTCATCCGTGAAGGTAAGAACATAACGATAACCACCGCGCGATGCTACACTCATTGGACCACACACATCGGTATGTATGATTTCCAATAAGTCCGTAGCTCGCTCCATCATACCAGAAAATGGAGTCTTAGTCATTTTTCCCATCATACATGCTTCACATCTTTCAAGTGATTCAAAATCAAGTGATTCAAGAAGTCCATCGGAATGGAGTTTCTTCATACGCTTCACTCCAATGTGACCAAGACGACAGTGCCACATATAGGTCGAGTTATTGCTTGATTTCAAACGTTTAGCCTCAATGTTGTTGATATGTGTATTTCCACTATCGAGATTCAATAAGAATAGACCATCTACCAAAGGTGCATGTGCATAAAACATATTACTCATATAAATCGAACAACCATTATTCTCTGATTTAAACAAGTAACCGTCTCGCAATAAACAAGATCCCGATATAATGTTCATGCTCAACACAGGCACTAAATAACAATTATTTAAGTATAAAACTAATCCCGATGGTAGATGAAGGGGTAGCATGCCGACCGCGATCACATCAATCTTTCATCCGTTTCCCACGCGCATCATCACCTCGTTCTTCGCTAGCTCCTGTTTATTCTGCAGCACCTGTTTCGAGTTACAAATATGAGCAACCGAACCAGTATCAAATACCCAGGCACTACTATGAGTACTAGTGAGATACACATCAATAACATGTATATCAGATATACCTTTCTTCTTGATGTTGCCGTTCTTCAGATCCGCCAAGTACTTTGGGCAATTCCGCCCAAAGGACCTTCTCCTTGTAGTAAAGCACTGGCCTGTGCTTGGGTCCAGCCTTGGTCTTCTTCACGGCGTGGTAACTTTCTTACCACCCTTCTTGAAGTGTCCCTTTGCTTAGACTTGCCTTTCTTGAGTTTGGTGGTCTTATTGACCATCAACACTTGGTGCTCTTTCTTGATCTCCACTTCGCAGATTTTAACATAGCAAACAGTTCGGTAACTCTTTGTTCATGTTCGCATGTTGTAGTTCATCACAAAGTTCGTAACTTGGTGGCGTGATCGAGGACATGGTAAATCCCCAAAGCATTAGGAATCACTATACCCAAGCTTTGAAGTTTGTTTATGCCCTGCACATCTTAAGCACATGCTCACCGACGGAGCTGCCCTTCCATCTTGCGCTTAAAGAACTTTTCGAAGCCTCATAGCTTTCAATTGCCGCATGAGTCTCAAAATCAATTTGAGATCCTCGACAATATCATATGGGTCTCGACTCTTCAAACCTTTTCTCAAGCTCCGATTCTAAACCATACAAGATAGCACATCGAACTATGGAGTACCGATTCTTCCGAGCGAGGTAAACATTCTTTACTTCATCGGAGCATCACCGCAGTGGGTCACCCAAATGCATCCAAAGACATAGGTCAAATTACCACCGTGAGGACAATCCTCAAATTGCGGAACCAATCCGAAGTTGCTTCCATTGTTTTTCAACTTTTCTTTCTAGGAACGCATTAAAATTGATGGTAGGTTGCCATTGATCTACAACATATTTGCAATAGTTTAGACTAAGTTTATGACAAATTGAGTTCAAATTAATTAATGAAATTAAACTAGGTGAACTCCCACCAAAACAACATCCCTCACATTGTTTTAGTGATCACACGAACCAAATCCACTACATCAACACCGATCATCACGAGAGCTGATATAGTTTCAATGGCGAACAATCGTCATGTTCATCATAGCGACTATATGATGCATGCTTTACCTTACGGTCATCCGTGTTCCGAGACCATGTCCAGACATGCTAGGCTCACAAGATCAAAACTTAGTTTCTGCCTGAGCAAATCTGGCTTGCTCACGTTGTATACACTTGCAGAATCTAACACACCCGACCATCACGTGGTGCTTCGAAACAACAAGCTTTAGCAACGGCGCTAACTAAGGGTGAACACTTTATGACTTGAAATTGATGTGCATGAGGGATCATCTTATAATGCTACCGCTGCCTACCAAGCAATACAAGATGCATAAAGGATTAACATCACATGCAATTCATAATATGTGATATGATATGGCCTTTCTTCTTTGTGCTTCCGATCTCCATCTTCAAGCACGAACATGATCTCCATCATCACCAGACTTTGCATCAAGGTCAATGACGCTTAACCATGGTTGTCGCCCACCAGCTTCAACTATTACAACTACTTTGAATAGACACGCTGGTCTTAACATAAATTAAAGACAACCATATGGCTCCCGGCTGCCAACTTACAATAAGGAACATTGCATACATCAAATATAATCACAATCATGGCCATATCACATCATCAAGACACCCGCAAAACAAAGTTAGACGCCTACTTTCTTTGCATATTTTACGTGGTTTGGGGCTTTCAATAAGTGTCGTTCTAACTTACGAACAAGAACCACAACATTGATACTAGCATTTTGATCACCCGTTGTAAATTGGATCTTAACTATGCTAGGAGAAACAGGCACCATAAAGCCACTTATGCAATACAAGTTGCATGTCAAGCGTGGAGCAAGTCTCATGAACGATGTCATGTAAGGTTAGCCCGGCCGCTTCATCCCAACATACCGCAAGATGCAAAGTACACAAAAGCAATCGACAATAAAAGCATCAATGCCCACAATGACCATTGTGTTCTACTCGCAACAGATCTACATATAGACACGGCTCGATACCAATTGTAGGGGTTCGTAGCATGGAAAACAAAAATTTCTATCGCATACAAACAAACAAGCCAAGATCTATCTACTAGATTGTAGCAACGAGTCGATGTAATAACTTACCCTCGAAGATTCCAAAGTATTTAACGAGAGCAGATTCTCGTGGGTGATGTAGTCGCATTTTCCGATCTCAAGATCGTAGACGATCCTTCCCAAGGCTGCGTTCGGCAGCTCCAATCGGTCACATCGCGTTAGATTGACGAAGACCTTCCTCTCCTTGTTCCAAAGAAAATGGGAGGTTGTAGCACTCTCTCGCGATTCCGAAGACAACGGCGTGGTACCTGAAGTAGAGGGAAATCCCGCAGGCTTCGCCTTAAGCCGAGCGAGTATGGTGGAGTATGAGAGAGGCTATTAGTGGTATAGAGATTAGACACACCAATTAGAAGGCTCTAAACCGCAGGCTAAAGCAATTAGAAGCTCTAAACCTAAACGGCTCTAAACCGGAGATTAGAGGATAGGAACTTGTGTAGAGAGGGAGGCCCCGCCTCCTTTTATGGAGTGGAGGGGCGGCGCCAGGGAGGAGGAGTCCCTCCCCAACTCGCCTAGGCTGGTGGCCGGCTTGGAGAGGGACTCCTCCTCCAAGTTGGTTTCAACCTCCTCTTGCTTGTTTCCCACAGTTTCCTGTTTCCCACAGTTTCCTGTTTTCCATAGTTTCCTGTTTTAGTCGTTTGACTTTCAAACTGGCAGTTTGACTTTTCAGTTTTGGAACAGCAAAAACACTTAGTACATGATGCAATAATTCAATGACACATTCATGTACCCTCCCGTGAGTCTTGGGACAATCCGGAACCTTCTAGAACATTCCCGATGAAAACACCGGAATCATTCCTGAACTCCGAAACGGGACTTTCCTTATATGAATCCTATTCTCCGGACCATTCCGGATCACCTCGTGATATCCCGAATCCCATCCGAGACTCCGAACAACATTCGATCTCTTTCTCATAATACCATAACTACTCAAAACAACGTCTAATCCTTAAGTGTGTCTCCCTACGGTTCGTGAATTATGCGGACATGATCGAGACACTTCTCCGAACAATAACCAATAGAGGAATCTGGAAATTCATATGGCTCCCACATATTTCTAGGATTACTTTGCGATCGAATGAACCACTTATAGACGATACCAATTTCCCTTTGTCTCACGATAGTTTACTTATCCGAGGTCATGATCGTCGGTATCTCTGCATACCTAGTTCAACCTCGTTACCGATAAGTACTCTTTTCTCGTTCCCGTGATATGTGATCCCTTGTGACCCAGTCACATGCTTGCAAGCTAATTGGATAAAATTCCACCGAGAGGGCCCAGAGTATATCTATCCGTCATATGGATGGACAAATCCCACTCTTGATCCATGTGTTTCAACCAATACTTTCCGAACACTCAATGCCACCTTTATAGCCACCCGATTCGGTGTGGTGTTTGATGTCATCAAAGCATCCATCCGGTAAAGGTGATATGCATGATCTCATGGTCGAAGGAATTAGGTTACTATGTATCAGAAAGCATATGGCAATTGAACTATTGAAATGACTTGATCTTTATGCTGTGCTTATCTATAAGAGTATGTCCACCATATCATTCTCCTAACGATATGATCTTGTTGTTGATAACATCTCAATGTTCATGATAGGGAAACCACAATCATTAATCAACCAACAAGCTAGTGAAGTATAGAGGCTATACTAGGGACTTCAAATTAAGTTTACAAACCACACAAGTATTAACGTTTCCTTGTTAATACTATTATAGCATGAATGTAAACATTTATCATAAACACAAAGATATAATAATAACTATATTTATTATTGCCTCTAGGGCATATCTCCAACAACGGCAACATCATCCCGAAGACACCGCAAGCTGCGATCATGGCAGCCACTACGTATCTCGCGGACCACCAACCTCCGGAAGGGGACCCGAAAAGATCCATGCATAAGTCCGCACTCACCGGACTCGGACTCGTCGGAGCTGCGCTCCACCAAGACGCTCCTGCGGAGCCGAAGAAGAAAGCTCCGGTCAGGCGCGACCGGAGCCCCACCCCTTCATCCGAAGAGGAGGAGGAGCATGAACTTCCTCGAAGGAAGAAGAGCTCGCATCTCCATAAATGTGACTACGACGCCAGAGACGCGCTTACACAACGCAAAATCGAAAAAGCACGAGCCAAACGCGCATGCTCGTCCGAGTCCGAGATGGATGAAGATGAAGGAGAACTCTGTGGAGCTCGATGCTTCAGCAGATCTGTTCGGCGAACACAGATGCCACGCAATTTCAAGCTTCCTTCAGATAATCCGAAGTTCAATGGCACGCAAGATCCAAAATCTTGGCTCAGCGATCATCTGTCATCCGTCAAGCTGCATGGCGGTAACAAAGAAACTGCCATGCAATGCCTCCAGCTGCAGCTGACAGGCGTGGCGCGGGTCTGGCTCAGCAGCCTATCATCAGGATCCATCCGAAGTTGGGAGGAGCTAGCTTACAGCTCCATCCGAAATTTCAAGGGCACCAGCAAGAGGCCCGCCTCAATCGAAGAGTTGCGAGCACCTTTCGAGAGAACGGGGGAATCTATTCGCTCGTACATATTACGCTGGTCTACCACCAAGAACTCCGCAGCACATATCTCCGAGGAGAGGGCCATTGACGCCTTCAGAGACGGCATCAAACGCCAAGATTTCAAGGAGGAACTTGGGCGTGTCAAGCCCAAGACACACGACCACCTCATGGAAATTGCCAACAGTTGGGCAGACGGCGAAGATTGCATCCAGCGAGCGCAATCAGATGAAGAGGACGACTACGGCCGAAGGCAAGAACGCCGCAGCAAGAGGAGATCGCGTGTCTACGAAGACCGCGACGGACCCGACATGGTAGCGGCTGGCTACATCGACCGCCGCAACGACAACAGCCGCAACAGCTGAGGATACCGCGGAGGAAATTTCCGCGACAATGACGACCAACCGATCGTGGCGCGCGCGACCGCGACAACGGACCCTCAGCATTCGAAAAACTTTCGGGTCCATGCACCATCCACTTCTACATCGACAAACAAGATGGCAAAAAGAAAGCCAGTCACATGCTCAAGGACTGTCGTGAGTTCCAGAAACTCAGCGAAAGCATGGTGCAGATGAGGCAACAAGCCCCAACCCCTGTGTTGAGCGCACCGCGCGGGAGAAATAGAACACGGAGCTCCTCCACCGCCACCTATTGGAGGTCCAAACCAACCAGTCGCACCAGCGCAAAACAACGTTGGGGTCGGATACCCCCCACCAAAGGGAGCACTAAATATGATCTAGAAGGGACGCCCCACAAACAGGGTGCAGAAGAAAATCACCCGACAAATCAACTTGGCCGTGGCAACTCCGCCTGCAATCCACGAGTACCTCGGCGGATCGGAGTCCCATCACATTCACTCGCGGATCACCCTTGCAGATCCTCGCCTGTGCCATGCTGCCACGGTGCCGAGGCGCAGATCGGAGGCTGAGATGAGCCGCGTCTTCATGGACGGCGGCAGCATAAATCGATGTTCGCAAGCACTCTAGCAGCTATGGATCCCGCAATGCAGCTGGAACAATCGACACAACGTTCCAGGCATTGTCCTGGAAAGGGCATATTCCCCGGGCAAAATAGGACTCGACGTTATCTTGAAGCCGGACAACTTCGGCAGAGCGCCTAGAATTGGTGGTGGATCGTCGTAATACCACGCCATCTGGGCGTAGCATTCGCAAGGTTCCTGGCCGTCCCGCACTACACATACCTACTACTCAAGATGCCAGGACCAAGGGGCGTCATCACAGTCCACGGGAGCTTCACCTGATCGCACCAATGTGACAGGGATTTCAAAAAAATCTCCCAGTCTTTTGGCATGCAAGACGAGCTTGTAAGGCTCCGTGAAGTAACGGACAATGGGGTACCCCCAGTCACAAGGAAGAACGCACCTGACATGTCCTTCGACTCCACCGTCAACACTAAGAAAGTACAGGTCCATCCGACGGATGCCTCCAAGACGGCCTTGATCGCCAATGACCTCAGCACCGCATAGGAAGGCGCGCTTGTCGAATTCCTCCGTGAGCGCTGGGAAATCTTCGCCTGGTGTCCTGCGGACATGCTAGGAGTTCCCAGGGAATTCGCCGAGCACGCACTCAATGTCTTTACAAACACCAAGCCAGTCAAGCAGTCCATCCGAAGACTATCGGAGCCATGAGCCGAAGCTATCGGCAAGGAAATCAATAGACTACTCGCTGCAGACTTCATCAGGGAAATCAAAGAAAGCGAGTGTCTTGCAAACACGGTGATGGTCCCGAAGAAGGACACGGACATCTTGCGGATGTACGTGGACTTCACGTCACTAAATAAGAATTGCCCAAAGGACCACTTCCCTCTTCCATGGATCGACCAGATCATCGATTCGACTGTAGGTTGCGAGAAACTCTCCTTCCTCGACGCCTACTCAGGATATAACCCGATTCGGATCAAGGTCGAAGATCGGGAGAAAACGGCGTTTATCACACCGTTCGGAGTATTCTGTTACAACACAATGCCCTTTGGGCTAAAGAACGCGGGTGCCACGTACCAGCGATGCATGCAGGACTGCCTCAAGAACCAGATCGGTCGCAATGTCCAAGTCTATGTCGACGACATAGTAATAAAAACTAAGGATGCAAGGACACTTATCGACGATCTCTGCGAGACGTTCGGAAACCTTGATCGCTACAGGATCAAGCTCAATCCCGAAAAGTGCGCCTTCGGCGTCCCATCAGGTTAGCTGCTCGGGTACTTCATCTCTCAACGAGGGATCGAGGCGAACCCGAAGAAAATCAGAGCCATCATGACGATGGAGAAGCCGAAAAACCTCAAGGGCTTCCAGCAGCTCGCAGGACGAGTAGCAGCACTAAGCAGGTTCATTAGCCGCATGGGCGAGAAGGCCCTACCATTCTACTAGCTGTTGCGCAAGGCAGACAAGTTTGAGTGGACACCAGAAGCCAACGACGCATTTGAAAGCCTCAAGCGGCTCCTCTCCACATCGCCCGTTTTGGTCACGCCAAAGGAGCGTGAGCCCCTGCTGCTGTACATAGCAGCCACACACCAGGTGGTCAGCACCTAACTCGTGGTCGAACGACCCGAAGAAGGCCGGACCCACGGGGTCCAGCGCCCAATTTACTACCTCAGCGAGGTACTAACACCAACAAAGCAGAGGTACCCTCACTACCAAAAGCTAGCCTACGGCGTGTTCATGACGGCTCGACGGCTGAGCCATTACTTCCAGGAGCACCAAGTGATGGTGGTCAACGAGGCACCCCTGAACAGCATCCTGAATAATCCATAGGCCATAGGACGGGTGGCCCTGTGGGGCATCGAACTGTCACCCTTGGACATCATCTACGAGAAGCGACACGCAATTAAATCTCAAGTCCTTCCGGACTTCCTGGTACATTGGATGGAGTGGGTGCAGACACCCGGACATATGTCGATCATGGACAATGCACTTCGACGGCTCCAAGCGCGTAGCCGGAGCAGGGGCAGGGGTCATACTGACCTCCCGCAAGGCGACAAGATGAAGTACGTTCTTCGGATGAAATTCAGAGCCTCCAACAACGAGGCTGAATACAAAGCCCTCATCCATGGCATGAGGATGGCAAAGATATGCGGCGCAACGCGCCTGGTCATCTACGGTGACTCCAACCTCGTCGTCCAGCAGACGATGAATGAGTGCGACGCACACGCCGAAAACATGATCGCGTACAGCACGCTCTACAACGCACTCGAAGGAGAATTCGACGGCTGCGAACTTCGGCACGTTGGAAGAGAGAGCAACGAGGAAGCCGATAGACTCGCCAACATCGGCTCCACTTGCGCAAAAGTGCCACCAGGAGTGTTCCTCGAACAGATCTGCGTACCATCCATCAAGCGAAAGTTCCCCAAGGGATCACCCGAAGAAGCATAACACTCGGGAGCTACGCTACCCGAAGGACACGAAGGACCCGAAAAGCTGGACACTGAGGTAGCCATGGTCAACCTAATGCAGGTCATGGCAGTCGAAGAAGCTTGGACGCGACCATACCTCCAGTTCTTGATAACCGGAGAATTGCCTGACAGCCCAACAGACGCCCGACGCATATCTCGCCGGTCAAAAGCCTTCACCATCATCAACGGCGAGCTGTACAAGCGTAGCATCACGGGTGTACTTCAACGGTGCGTCACCATCGACTACGGCAAGGCCATACTCCAAGACATCCATGAAGGCATCTGCGGCCACCACGCATGCAGCCGCTCCCTTGTCGCTAAAGCTCTACGAGGATTCTATCGCCAACGGCCATGAGCGATAAAGGACATCGTCCAAGATGCAACGGATGCCAACGTTCCGACAAACCGCACGCACTGGTCCGAGCTCAGCCCATACCTATAGCTTGGCCTTTCGCTCAATGGGGCCTCGACATGATCGCAACCGCCAAAATCCTCGAAAGGGGACACGTCTTCCTCCCGTTGCGATGACAAATTCACCAAGTGGATCGAGGCCATGCCGGTCACCAACCGTAAAAGGCAAACCGCCAAGTTCTTCGATTCCATTGTCTGTGTTCGCGTACCACACAAAGATCATCACCGACAACAGATCGAACTTCATCTCCGAAGAATTCCAGGACTTCTGTGAAGGCCTTGGGATCAACATCACGTATGCCTCAGTGGCACACCCGCAAACGAACGGGCAAGTGGAAAAGGCCAACGGCCTAATCGACGCCGGCATCAAGAAGCGCCTCATGAGCTCACTCGAACAAAAAGCTGGAAACTAGACGAAAGAGCTACCATCCGTCATGTGCTTACGGACTACGCCAAACAGCTCCACCGGCTACACACCGTTCTTCATGGTACACGGAGCCGGGTGCTACACCGGCACGCCACCAGGCCCGCTGGGTCGCCGCTACATGAGAAGCCAAATCCACGATTGCACTTGAAGACGCTGTCGACACACTCAACGAAGCACGGGATATAGCAGCAGCTCGATCAGCGGTGTACCAGTAGAGTCTCCGCAACTACCACAGCCACCGGCTGCGCCCAAGATCCTTCGTCGAAGGAGACCTCATCTTGCGACTCAAGCAAAAGCGACCGAATAAATTCGAGTCACCATGGGAAGGACCCTACTTCATCACCGAAGTCATTCCAGGTGGCGCCTATCGCCTCAAGCACGTGGAGTATGGAGTCGCATACTCCAACCCATGGAATATCTCGCACCTGCGATGATTCTATCCGTAGCAACCTACCCCCTTTTACTTCCAATAAGGCTTCCAGCCAAGGCTATTCAGACGGACAATGTACCTCCTCCATTACGATATAAATAAAGCTAAGTGTCTCTCCCCAAAACTTCGGTTCAATATTTTCTGCAACTGTACTACATGCTACAAACGCACTCGGGGGCTCCCCCCACCTCACGATTTCATCGACTGAGGACCAAACGTGTACACCTGAGTAGCTGACAACGTCAAGCAAACAAAAAGGACATGTACTCAATCAAAGCACTGCGTGCTCACAAACAAACAAACCTTTACAAAAAAGGGCACAACACGCCCAGCCAAAATATACAAAATTTACATCTCTGTCTTTTTACAGGTACTACCTATGTTGAAGAATAATCTGGGCACGCTGCTCAAACAATTCTACAATCTATTCGGCATACTGCCTCACAGCCGCGTAATGCGGACGCATGTCCCACTCGCCACCATCAGGGAGAAGAGGTGGCCCAGCCGCCACAGCAGCCAAATCCATGTTAGGCCGGTGCAGCCTCACAAGAGACAAAGCAGCCTTCACTCCTGCGACAAGCTGCTGCCGCACCA
Source organism: Avena longiglumis (assembly GCA_030063025.1). Lineage (NCBI taxonomy): Eukaryota > Viridiplantae > Streptophyta > Magnoliopsida > Poales > Poaceae > Avena > Avena longiglumis. The sequence goes on from CP125973.1 coordinate 540,872,896, forward strand.
ACTCCTTGACATTGCTTACGCTCCGAAACTTCGACAGAAGACCCGCAAGGCTTGTCGGTACGACATCCAAAGGGAACATGATGTGCAGCACCGAGGCAAGCGATGTCTGTACTTGGCAGAGCACCCGCGAAACTTGATGAACCCGATCCTGCACCGTCGCCAGAGCTATGGCGCGATCACGATCCATCCAGAAGAAGCCGCCGGCCTCCATGTCCTGTTGAGTCAAGCAATTGACCCGATCAGCGACACGCTCCTTTTCCTCCCTCGGAGCAAGATTCGCACCTGCAACAATCGCACAAAAGAAGAGTAAAGCCAAAAGGCTCATCCGAAGAACCGAGCTACAGCTCGAACCAACGAACAACTTACATTGCAGCTGCTCGGACAGCCGAACCAGCTCCGCCATCAAGTACTCCTCTCTGGCTGCACCACGATCCGCTTTGGACTTCCAAACGTCGGCATGACCACATAACCCGAGCAACTCCCTCTCCAGACTACGCACACGATCCCGAAGGAAAGTGAGCTGCGAGGAATCATCCAAGGATGGTCGCAACGGCATTGCGGATGGGGCATCAACAGGATCAACACCCGAAGGAACCTAGAGCAGCAGCAAAAGAAAGGAACACAGACATTCAGCCAATGATAAGCCACAACTCAGAGGAATTCATTAAATATATAAGGCCACTACGTGGCACAAGGATGCTGTTCTTCAAGATATTTACAACAAAAGTAGACTACAAACTATCCTACGTCTACTACGCCTAAGATGCGGGACCCTGAGTCGCCTCGGAGCCAGATTGCCTAGCTTCGGCCACGCCCTGCTGCCGCAGTGCATACTCAGACAGCAAATCAATGAGCTTGGTCCCATATCGCTTGCAGCGAGCAGAATAGGCAGCAAAGTCTACCTCGGATCCATCCGCAGCTGTCGGCATCCGAGAGGTGATCTGGGGCAGATCCAACTCCGCTCCAGCCGCCAAGGCCATCGCTAGCCCGACGGACGCGCCGATGCCCTTCTGCTTGCGCTTGTATGCCGCAGGCGCTTCGGCTGACAGAGCCTCCGCCAGAGCATCCACATCATCAAGGGCTGCGCCCTTCGGGACAAGCTCCTTGTAGAAGCGACCAAGGACCTCTTTCGCCTTGGCAAGGGAGTTGACGACGGTGCTGCAGCGGTCTTCGACCGCCACAGTGGCATCATCTAGAGAACTACCGTGCTCCAGAGCACCGCGGTCGAACTCGATGCCTACGGCATCTGAGACAAAAAATAAGAAGAAAAACATGAAGAAAAGAAGCATAGAAGAAGACCCGAAGAAAAAGAAACAAGTACAAAAATAGCACTCACCCGAAATAGCCTTTGCAGCAACCATGAGCTTCGCCGCCACCTCCCTTTCACGAGCAGCCGCAACGGTGGCCAGCTACTCCTCACGATCTGCGGCCTCCTGCTGCAGACGCTCCTTCGCTTCGGCTGCCTTAGTCAGCTCTAGCTCGAGGCGTTTCAAGGCTAAGCGGCTTTGGCCTTCTGCTCCGATTGACCAAGGCTATTTTTGAGAGCGTCGACCTCACGGAGGGAATTGTTATGCTCCTCTGCATTCAAGACAAGCTAGTGTCAAAGAACAGGACCAGGATAAATAAGAGAGGCATTAAAAGGCAGATAGATACCTTGAAGCTGCCGAAGGTTCGCCTCAGCCAGCGCACTGACCCGCTTGGCCTCCTGCACAAAAGGCTGCAGAAAAAGAAATAGCAGTAAGAAAAGGGCTTGGGGGCTACAACCAACACAAAGGAGTAAAAACTAAATTCGCACACAAAGACAATCGGGGGCTCCCCCCGTGACATGAAGCAGAAAAACTTACATGCTCTGATGGTGACTCCGAAGGACCGCCTGCGAAATTCTGAGGCGCAACCACCTGCACCTCCTGCAACGGAGGATCCGGAGCCGCGCCACCTGAAGTCGCCACCGTCTGAGGAGGAGGAGACGCAATTTTCGACTCCCCCATCATCTCCTGCGCACCACCACTGGAGGAATCTGAAGGGTTTCGCGGCATAGTAAATCAAAATTTTCTACGGAGCGAACAGAGGGAAAGCCAAGATCTAATCTAGGAGATGCAAACAACGAGAGAGATTGGATTAGATCTTCATACCCTTGAAGATTCGCACAGCGAAACGCTCATTAACGTGGGTGATGTAGTCGTACTCGCTTCTCCTCCTCGCGATCCGATCCGATCTAGCACCACAAGTGGCGGTGCCCGTGAGATGCACACGCAGCACCTCGACGCCTCCTTCCTCGGACCAGCAAGTATGATGGAGAGATAGATTGGATCTACAACACGACGGCGTGGTATATGGTGGAGAATTTCTCAGCAGGCTTCGCCACAAGCGATCGGGAGGGAGAGAGAGGAGGGCAGGCGGCTAGGGTTGGAGGGAAGGTGTGGGGTTGGTGCGCCCACCCCTCTTTATAGAGGGGGCAGCTAGCCCTCCCCAAGCCCAAAGGATAAGGAGTGGGGGCATGGACTCTCCTCTTCTAGAAACCCTATCTCTAGTTTAAACGATTTAAACTCTCTAGGATCGGCTGGGCCCTATGCCTTGTGCCCCTGGCCCAATGCGCCAGGACACTCCCTCATAGGCCCATGCCCCTCCCGGAAGGTGGGGCCACGTTGGTCCCCTTCGGAAGGTTCTAGAAGCTTCCAGACAATACCGATTAACCCGGAACAATTCCAAACTCCAAAACTGCACCGCCTTATATGAATCTTATTCTCCGGACCATTCGAACCTCTCGTGATGTCCCGGATCCCATCCGAGACTCAACAAAAATTTCATAAACCAATTATCCAATCTATCCTAGCGCCGAGACACGTTAAGTGTATGACCTGCGGGTTCGAGAATATGCGACATGATCTTCTATCAATAATCAACGCCGGGTGCACCCATATTGACTCCACACATTCATCGATGATCATATCGGATGAACCACGATGCCGATTCAATCAATCCCATATATATATATATATTCCTTCGTCTCGCGATATTTTACTTGCCCGAGATTCGATCGTCGACAGTCATACCTAGTTCAATCTCGTTCACGCAGTACTTTACTCGTTCGTAATCCGATATCACTTTGTGATTAACTCCTTAACCACATGCTTGCAAGCAGTGTTGATATCGATTACCGAGTGGGCCCGAAGTATATCTCTCCGACTTGGGAGGGACAAATTCCATCTCGATACATACAACCCAACAGATACTTTCCGATCACCTGAGAGACACCTTTATGATCACTCTCTCATAGAATGACGTTTGATGACCTCAAAGCTTTCTTCGTCAGGAGTTGCATTATCTCATGGTCTAAGGAATACAATATTTGACATAGGAAAAGCTCCGCAAAGATGAACACGATGAAACGATCTAATTGCTTCGCTTAGTTTGGGTCTGTCCATATCATTCTCCAATGATATGATCTCATTATCAATTGACAACTCATGTCTATGGTTAGGAAACCTTAACCATCATTGATCAATGAGCTAGTCCTTAGAGGCGTATCAGGGACACAGTGTTGTTCACAAACCACACAAGTATTAATGTTTCCGCTTAATACAATTCTAGCATGGAATATAAACTTTATCATGAACAAGAATTATAATAACAACATCTTTATTATTGCCTCTAGGGCATAATTCCAACAGAATCGTGGGAGGAATGCCTGCATACGAACCAATCAGCAGAAGCACAACAATCATGAAGGAAAAAAGACAATAGTACAGCAAGAAACTTACGAGCCCAGTGAGCTCAGGTCAAAGACAGGAGGAGTCCTTCGGTCTCTCTTCTCCTCCTTCTTTTCTTCCTTCTTCTCCTCCTTTTTCTCTTCCTTCTTCCGCTTCGCTGGCGGGTGCGAGGCTACAGCCCGCACAGGAATGGCAGGAATGGGAGAAGAAGAACCTCCATGACCGTCACTATGACGCTCAAGGCCCAGAGGGTTTCTGGGAGTCGGAGGAGTCGAGGCATCCGAAGACTCGCTTGAGATCCGTGACCGTTTTCGCGTATGGTCCTCACTCGACTCGTCGGCATCCTCCGCGGAGATCGCGTCGACGGTAGCTCGGATACGAAATCAACCACTTCATTATCCGGGGCATTCGGATACCTTTCGGGCAACGGCGGTACCATGCCCGGCACTTTGAAGCTCTGCAAAATCAGAAGGAACTTTGTTAGCAAACAAAGGAAATAAAAACACAGCCGACAAAAAGCACTACGTGCACAAATCTACACCTGCGGTATGGCCAACGTCGAAGAAAATGGAGAAGTTAGCGACTTCCCCGGGATTTCTTCTCCGGCTTTGAACTTCAGCAGCGCGCGAAGGGCCCTGTCAAGATCCCCCTCGGACATTTTCTCAGCCGAAACCCTCGTCGGATCACGGCGCCCAGAATAAAGAAACATCGGGTGCGCCCTCGCTTGGAGAGGCTGCACCCGACGCTCAAGAAAAGTCCGGATGATGTCCACGCCGTTCACCTCCTTCTCCGGAATCAGCTGGAGATCCTCCACCCGACGGTAAAGGGCCTCTATCTCCGCCACCTCACCGTCCAAGATTTGGTTTTTCCAAGACCTTTTTCACTCAATCATTTGGGAGGGGTCAAAGGGAACAAGACCAAAATCTTGCCCGGGCACTACGGAGTCGCGGATATAAAACCATCGCCTCCGCCAGTACTGGACAGATTCGGACATGGAAAAGGAAAAGAAGAGCAGATTGGGACTAAGGGAGATGATGAAACCCCCAATGGGATACACACCATCCGAACCAGATTGCCTCTTCACGGAATAGAGCTTCCGGAAGAGGCCAAAGTGCGGCTCAATGCCAATCCAGCACTCGCAAAAAGTGATAAAACACGCAATGTGGAGAAGAGAATTGGGAGACAGATGATGAAGCTGAATCCCATAGAAGAAGAGCAGTCCACAGAGGAAGCCGTGGACCGGAAAAGAAAACCCACGCAAAACGAAGGCGAGAAACATAACCCGATACCCAAATGGGGGACGGGGGATTACCTCATTGCCGGGGAGTTTGACGGCCTCCCTATCTTGCGGGATCAGGCCCCGCTCGCGAAGCTTGCGGAGACGCGAGTAGCGGCGGTGCCCTTCTTTCCTCCGGAGGCGCTGGTCCCAACTGCAGATGAAGATTTCTTTGGTTTACCCATTGCTCTGCGACGGTGCCGGCGGTGAAAACGCAGAAAGAACGACGGAAATGTGGAAGGAAATCCCAGCGCGAAGCAAGAATCGCTCGAGCACAAGGAGGCAGTGAGCACAAGAACTGGTGCGGTGAAAACAAACCGCGGTTTCCCCCAATGATTATAACAGCGAAGAAGACACACGGCAGTCGTCCATCCAGAAGACCTAACGCCAACGGCAGATCTGACCATACACGTGTCAACATCACAACGAACCGTCGTTACCACGCCGTCCACTACGCGCGGAAATCGAGGAGACGCCGTAATTATCTCCACGCCGCGCGTGACCGGTCAATTCAAAGTCAGCAAGTGGGACCCACGTTCATCCAGTCAAGTCATCTTCGGGCGTAGCGACGCTTGAGGTCATCGATCGTCAAGATCGATGTCATCAAAAGCTATACTAGCACCAACTATAATTCTTGGCTCCACCTAAGAGTACTCACCGAATCTTCGATTCGACTAAATACCGGGTCTACTCCTATCGAGGCGCTGGCACACCGGAGGATGAATAACGACAAAGTATTTTCTTCGAGTCCTACGTCGAGTCTACGACTCCACTACGAACTCGGGGGCTACTCCCATAGGGAGGGTGGATTTAAGCATCCGAAATTTTTTGAGTCTTACGGACTTAACAACTGAACAATGATTGAACTAAAGTCTCTACTCGAGTCTACGACTCGAAGAGACACTCGGGGGCTACTCCCATAGGGAGCGCTGGTCGCGCACCCTATGAATTCTTCGACTGCGATCTTTCGGATCAGCACGCAAAAAAACTTTTTGGCATCTCTGCCCCAACAAGCGCTGAGTGAGCGACAATCTCCTTGGCCACCAGAAACACCTCCGCGGTGACAAATGTTCGGATGCTGCGTCTGCGACGCAAAGATAAGACCTGCGGATATCATCTAACGGCCTGGCAACGTACATGACTGCGCTCTGCTAGTACAAATCCATGTCAACAGGCGTGATGAAAAATCCCGACGGACGCGTTGGGTACATTAATTAAAATCACTGGAATTACACTCCTGTAAGTCCTCCGCGGCCTGAGTCGAATTACGCCAGCATATGTTCCAGGTCCGAGTTGAGGGACTCGAACTTGAAGACGATCGTGTTGTTTCGTCCTAAGACAGTTAACTGACTCTGATCCGTCGGGTGAGTCAGGCACACGCGTCAACAATCCCTACACACATATACTATTAATACATAGTTGTACCCGAAAGATGGAAGAGTCCTCAGCCGAATCTACGATTCGACTGATCACTCGGGGGCTACTGACATGGTTATACCCTACGGGTACATGACTTCAGCATACCTGGTTCAGCCCAAGGAAGGCCCACGGCAGATATACGCTGGCCCATGAAGATTTTCGGGTGGCCAAGGCCCATGACGCCTTCGGATCCTTGGAGAACAAGACTAGCATAGATAGGAGATTCAAAGGGGTAAAACCCTAGAACCTGTAACCGACTAGGACTATGCCCGGGACCTGCCTAAGTCTATATAAAGGCCAGGAGGGCACGTCCTAGATATCTCGACTCATACTTTCGCACACACCTCCACGCCAGATCAAATCTGCGCACCCTGTAACCTTCGGTTCCGCTGTAATCAAGAGCATACAAGCAGGAGTAGGGTTTTCCCTCCGGGGGCCTGAACCTGGGTAAATCTCGTGTCCCCTGGTTGCTTGTCTGTTAACCGTGCCACGATCTCCAGCATCCCCATCTTCTCCAAAACCCAAGTCCATAACAATGGGCATTGACGAGATTAAACCTCGTCACCAAGCAAAAAGACTTCCCAGAGACTATCGTCGTCGGTCATCTTGTAGAAAAAGTTTTATAATATTGTAGCAAAAGCACACAACGGTTGGAGCAAAAATAAGATATGTATGTAGAAAATCCTGCGGCCACTGCAAAAAAAATCCCCAACACAAAAATCCGCCGCTCCGTCCGTAGCAAATCCATCGACCGTCGGTAGCAACGGCGATGGTCGTTGGTAGCTAAAACACCGACCGCCTTCTGGTATAGATAGCATGCACGGGGCGTCACGCGAACCACTGTTCCTCGACGGAGGTCGGAGCAGTGGGGCCACGCCCCTGCCGGATGTGAGCCCGTGCAAGGGAGCAGACTCGCCATCTCGTTGCGCCAGTGCTCCGCTTGTAGGGCGGAGAGCTCTTGCCAGGCAAGATGGAAAGGCCACGAGCTCCGGCGGCGTGTGTGTGGCGAGCTCCGGCGGCGCGACAGTGCAAGGCAAGGAGCAGGCGCGGCGAGGTCCGGCGGCGTGCGTGTGGCGACCTGCGGTGAGCTACGACCAACTGCGGGCGGAGCAACCAGATGTGGGCGGCGCGCGGTAAGCTCCGGCAGCGGAGGCGGCGAGCGACGGCGGTGGAGGCGGCAGAGCGCGCGGCGAGCTCCAGCGGTGGAGGAGGCGACCAGCGATGCGTTCATGCGAAACAGAGGTTTAATTTACTCAACGGAAGCTACCGGAAGAGATAAGGGAGAGAGAAAGTATTGGTCCCACCCACGTACGTGTCCCCTAGAAACCCCTAAATCCCACTTTTGCTATAAATAGTCCCGCTTTTGCTACATGTAGCAAAAAACGGCTCGGTCCAAAAAAATAGAAAAACAGACTGGACCTCGTCGGAGTTTTCACCGGAGACCTCGCCGGCGCTCGCGTAGCAAAAAAGCTGTGCTAATGTAGCATATCTGACCTCGCCGGAGCCTTTCGCCGGTAGACCTCGCCGGAGACCGTGTAGCAAAAAATTTACACTATTGTAGCAAAACCACAAAACTTATTTAGCAAATAAATTATCATATTGTAGCAAATCCGACCGCATCGAACACCTCGCCGGAGCCATTGTAGCAAGTCACAAGATACGCTTGTATCATCGCCGCCAGTCGCACGTAGCAGCGCCGCTAACCCCATGTAGCAAACCTTGACGTCATAGGTAGCAGCGACGATAGCAATAGACATCAACGTCGTCAATCTTATGTAGCAAACCTCAAAACCGTAGGTAGCAGTATCGGTGATGGTAGGTAGCAGCGTCGGTGGCCTTCGGTAGCACGCAGGTGGCCTTCGTCATGGATAAGTTGGGGGCAAAGGGGTGAACTCGCTCCGGTGAAAAGAACAGTGAGGATAGGAGAGGCGGAGGTGCAGGAAGTACGCTCCGACGAGGCTAACGGCGATGGCGGACAGCGCACGCACGCGACTGGCCGGCGCAGCGGCTGGGCGAGGCGCGGTTGGACGGTGGCGGGCGCTGGGCAAGCAGCAGCGGGCGGACGGCGAGAGCAAGCAGCGGCTGTACGGCGGGGGTGTGGGGCACGGTGGCGGCGGGCGCTGGGCAAGCAACGGCGGGCGGACGGCGAGAGCAAGCAGCTGCTGGACGACGAGGGCACGGGGCAAGCACCGGGCGCGGTGGCGGCGGGCGGCAGGCGCTGGGCAAGCATCGGTGGGCGGACGGCAAGAGCAAGCAGCGGCGAACGCATTGTGGCTATCGACGGTTCCGTGAACAACTCGAGAAGAGAAAGACGAAGATTGGTGGGTCCAGCAGAACGTGGGGTAGACGAGTTCCCCCCGGGGGTATCCTATCGTTTTCCTTAAACTTATCATATTGTCAACAAGCGTAAACTCTATTATTATTGCCAATCATGCCTAAACAAGGCAGCCAAGGACGAACTACATAGTATATGCAATACAACCAACATATGTTGCTATCATCATAATGCAAGTAGTAATATTAAAGGGAGTGCCTTCACGTCAGATTTTGTAAAGTCTCAGTGGACAATGTATAGCTTGATTTTTTGTGTCCTTGTCTTGCTCGTGTCCTTGTTCCCGCTTCTGTGCTGGCCCAGCTGAGGAAAGCCTACAGCCATGTGCAACTACGTGCGGTGTGTTTATTTCCTATTTTTCTCGAAATAACATATCAATATATATGCAGTCTACAGTTCGCTAATATGAATCCCATTTTTTTTTGTTAATGTCACAATGGAATATTTTCTCAAAACTTGTTCGTTCGTTTTTTCTTTATGGGAGAAGTTGATCGCTGAAATGATAATAAATAGGACAGAGATAGGAACCATCAATTCTTTTATTGCCTCAAAATAATCTATCATTTTGTGTCTAAATCGGAATTATTAAAAAAAATGTCTATACCTTAGGCAGTATAAAATTGATAACAACATATGAAAACAAATCATGCAGAGTGAACATAATCCACAGTAACGTTGAAGCGGGCGAGGGAACCATGGTGGATATCAAGGAGGCAACTATCCAGGAATTATTTTTCATATACTCTTTAGTTATTATGTCATCACTTCTCCTAAAATAAATCTTCCAACTCTTCCTTGGTGTACTCTTGTGCAAGTGACTTTCCGTTGCTTTGGTCGTTGCCGTGCGGAGCAACTATTTATTAATGCGGTCTCTTATTGTTTGTTGGGGTGTCGCATCCAGAATACGTCTCGTTTTGGGATGCTCCTTCAACGTGTTGAAAAGGAAGAAACTTGTACAACTGTCATTAAAAAAAAAGCCCAACTATATTTTCCTCTCTCTAAAAGCATCTCCACGGGCGTCTCCGACGGGTGGCCGGCAAACAAGCCGGCAGTTGGTTTAGGGGGCGTTATCCAAACTGCCGGTAGTTTGGCGAGACTGCCTCACACTAGCACCCCCAACTATCAAGTTTCAAAAAACCCGAAACATAATAAAAATTCATTTCAATTTAGTGAAATTTAGTTTGGATGAAATTTGCACGAATCTAAAGCTAAACATAAACTAAAAAAGATAAAACACTACTATGCGGTGGTGCTAGCGTTTGCACCGTCATATCCTACTCATTGTTAGAGGCGAGGTTGACCCAGTCTGGCGCCTGCCAGGGGAACGCCCACCCCCCCATTGGTGGTTGTGCTAGATGGGCGGTGCCGGCGGTGGAGGAGGCGGCACAAGGGCGGTGGAGGTGCGGCCACAGAGGATTGCAGAGCCTCGAACGTGCTAGCCCAACGTGCCTCCTTGTCCAGCTCTTGTTGCGCTTCTGACTCCCGCATGGACAACTCGAGCTCCTCGTACTCGATGAGGTCCATCGACATGAGGGGCACGGTGTTCTCCTCCTACGCCTTCACCTCCTAGTTGACGACTACGGCCGCCAGCTCCTCTGCCAAAGCAATAAAGCCCTTCTGGTACGTGCGCTCGTTGGTGCACGATGGCTGTGTCAGTGGCGCCTTAGGGCGGAAGGAGATGCCACGATCACGGCGCGGCAGCTGCAACTGTGTTGTAGCACGACACCGAGGGTAGATGGTGGTGGCACCAACACCGTCACCCATGGCTCGCCAAAAACGGACTGGCGCCATGGGCAGCCACGACGAGGGCAGTAGCCAAGCCGGGCGAGGATCTAGAGGACATCGAGACCGTCCCTATTGAAAGACCTGTTGTAGGGCACGGCCTGGCGGTGCACCATGTCCTCACGCTCCTGCTAGGGTTCTTGGACCATTAGCCCTCGACCAGTTAGGGGGGGCCATATTGGTTGACCACTAGCAGCAGGGAACGACGGTAGGCGATGACCTCCTGCAGGTCATAGTTGGTGGGGAGGGTGGGATGGCGTGCCGTCGTGGATGATGTTCCACCCGCCGGCTAATAGGTGTCAGTCCGGCGACATGAGGAGGTTCGCCTTGTAGAGCATCGTCGCCTCGTCGAGTCTCAGGTTGCGCGTCGTCGCACTGTCGCTCCTGCTGCCACCAGCCTCGTGGTCATTGTGGTGCATGGCTTCGTCGCCGGTGGAGAGTGGATGAGGGGAGAGTGCGAACGAAGAATGGATGGATATGGGCTGATGACCTTTTTATGGGCGTCGTGGGTAGGCCGAACATCCACCATGCCATTTACTCTCTAGCTCGGGAGGCAAGCCGTCATGTGCATTGGCGTCTAAACCTAGCGAAGAACCATGTGGACGTGTAAGTGAATGGAGTAGAGTCATAAATAACTTTGATCGCCCAATTGAGTGGCTGCCAACTGGGCCCGGTGTGAACGGGCGCGGCGCACCTGACATGGTGCGTGTTGCAGGTGGCCCAGCCCGGCCTCTGGTTGGTCTACGATGCAGCCCGAATTCACCCCCTCTCGACCTTCACCCCACCACCCCACACCCCCACCCCCCACACACATACCCCAACCAAAAAAAACCAACTCGGTTAGGGGCTGGGTTAGAAGGCACCGGTGGAGATGCCCTAAATATGTTCTGTTCGTTATGATTGTATCAATCAAAGATCCGGGAGGAAACTAAAATATCCCATGAGAGGAATCAGGAACTATTCCTAGTTTTAGGATCTGACCATGTCCCTGTTTCTTCTATTCCAATATGCGTTCAAGTTGCAACTTGGAATATATTATTTTAACACCAACTGGGCTCAACCGGTAGTTACTATGTGAATGTTATTATGGCCAATTAGGTACTCCCTCCTACACATATTACTTGAATTGGATTTGTCAAAATTTAAATGAATCTATATACTAAATGGTGTCTAGATTCATCCAAATCTAGAGTATGGATGGGAGGGAGTATTAAAACTAAGTATTCACTCCGATTCATTAATTATAGCTGATTTAGCGCGACTTTGTACTAAATGCACAAATTAATATGGATTAGAGAGTACAAATTTTGCATCAAAGAAAACGCTTAGCTAGATGCTGTAATAATTAAATAATCAAAGTTAGAACATCCCTAAAAAAAATAAAAGCCATGGAAATGGTAAAGAAATTATAGTAAACATGCGCTTACCAGTACGGGTGATAATATGCATCCTGGAGCAAAAATCAACATGCATGCACCATGCATTATTAGGCTCCGTTCTGGCCTCGTGGGGGGCACGCTCTAAAGCACGCAGGCCGACTACTCTCTTATCCCTAAATCGGCTGTAGGACTACACAACGCAGTCCGACAAATGCTATCTGCCATTGCCACCCGCTGTGGCGCAAAGTCCGCGCACGTCACACCCCCCCTTGGGCATTTTAGCCTGGACAAATTCTGTCACCATTGGTTTTTCTGATACTAGTAAACATGTCCATGCGTTGCACCGAAAATTCGGTCACCGTTGGTTTTTCTTATTGGTACCATTATTGTGACATATCGTAGGAAAAATAGCTTCGGTGTGTCCACGATGTGCTCTATGTCAGGTGCCGCCACTACCTACTATGTCCGTCGCTTCTTTCAAGTCATCCGATGCACGTGTTTCAATATCGGCAAAGCCATAAACCGCCATCGGCACTTCACTCCACTGGGCTAAGGCCTTTGCCTTCCTCAAGGTCAAGGAAGTAGAGGAAGGCAATCGTTTGGGGGAGGAGTCGGGATGCGGAGGCAAAGCGGCGACCTTCAACTAATAATTTCAAAAGTAAATTCTACCAGGTATTTTTTGCCCGTTAAGTTAAACCCGCTTCAAGCATCCACATGTGGCAACACAAATCCTGAAGCCTGTCATCTTATCCTTTTCGGTCATGTTTTCTGTCCACGTACACGATCCAAAGAACACAATTCATTTTTTTCTTTGGATTATATGCAATTCACCGTTGATTTAACTCTAAATTTTTGAGAGGGGATAGGAAGTAACAACCGGGAGCTTGGACCAGTCCAGGGCAGACGTCAAGGTCCGTCCTTGTTTCATGCTGTCGTCGCCGGGGCGGCGGCAATCAGCTAGCGTCCACGTGGTGTATAGATTGATATATAGAAGAGTATACACGGTACAACAGTGTCTCGAGGGCACGTGCTTCCAAACTGCTTGATGTAATCTTGTAAAATACAGAAATGGCAAGCAACTGTTTGTTGCTTCTCCTCGAAAAAAGAAATGCACACAAATATGAAACACGACAGCTATAGTGGCACGATCATTTGGAAATATAAGAGAAATTTTGTTACTAAACACAAAAAGTATGAACATGACAAGAACATTATCCATATTTACTAAAATATAAATATTGTTTGTGCTGTATAGAATTTAATCCAGCGGTAAAAAAATCAAGGGTTTTCCACAACATTACAGTTACAGCCAGAGATGCCACACACGTACTACTCATGTGCTGTCTTAACGTTCGTTTTGACAGCACCATCACGGTTTCACCAGAATGCATGAGCGTGACAACTTCATGATTCAGAATTCACGATTTGCAAGTTTGCGACCAAAACTTACATCCACGGCAACTTCATAGACCAAACTGAGGTTTTTCTCTTATCCATATTTACTAAGATCTAAATTTTGTTTGTGTTGTATAGAATATCATGCCAATCAAAAAAAGAATCGTGGCCCATCAAATGCGATGCACCAACCTCGGAGGAGCATTTTGTGCCATTAATTACATATGTTCTAGAACTCGGGAGGTACGAACCAGATGGGAACAAAGGGGCCATCGGTAACGTAGTATCCTAGTGTTGTGATCTGCTCCATGCCATCATTACCGCTGCCATCGTTTCGATCTTTCCCAAAATACATCCGATCACTGTCTACTGACCTCGTTAGATGCGCTTTCTTGTCGAACTCCTTATCATGTTCGACGTACACGCTTCGATGGTGCGAGCAGTAGATGCGGTTTTTCACTACGCCCCCACGACCGCCCGCGGTCATGTGTAAAACCCTGGAGGGGAATGATGGCCCCAGGAACAAGGTGTAGTCACCCAGACCATGCAATTCTACCCACTTGTAGTCATGTGCATCGTCGTCGGCTTGGGCGAGCTCGAACACCTTGAAGAAAGCCTTGCGGTTTTGGGACCATCGGATCATCACCGCCATCGCTAGCCTACCACGCAGCTCGAAGATGTAGCTCGCGTAATCGCTGTCGTTCTCGTTCTCGCATATGGGGCCGTCGCGTCTTTGGATGGGGAGCGGGTGGGCGGCGGTGACCACGGGCGCGCCGTCCATGTTCTCGCCGATGTCGTACCTTAACAAGGTCTCGCCGCAGCGTGTTAGGCCGTAAAGCTTGCCTTGGAAGAAGGCGATGTCCTCGAGTTTGTCCCTCCCACATCCTTGGACGGTCCAACCGCCGTCCGGACAGCCGATCCTGCACAGCGCGATGGTGCACATATCGTTCATGGCGGCGAGGATGCATCCGCCCGAGGTGGGAGCCTCGGAGAAGATGATTTTCCCGACGAGAGTCGGTCCGCGGCGGTGGCGCGCGCACCAGATGCTCCTCTGCTTCTCGGAGAGGGGCACCTCGGCGCCGGAGAAGAGGTTCGCGATGGCGATCCGGTTCCTGCCCCCCGCCACGACCCAGCCGCCGTTGTAGGATCCGATCAGTTCATTGTTGTTTTGCAGTCTGGTCGGGACTGGAACACGCATGATGGTACCGTCCTCGGGGCAGTATAGCAGCCTCTCCGTGGCCCTGTCCGACGGCGAGAGGAGCAGCAGCGGGAGGGCGGGAGGCGGTGGGTCCCGCAACACGGCGGCGCGCCACGAGCTGCAGACGGCGGCGAAGCGGATGCGGCCTTGCGGTGAAGCGAGCTTGGAACAGACGATGGCGAGGAGCTCGTCGGGGAGGCTGGACCACTCCACCGCAGACGACGACGGGCTCATGCTGCTGCCGCCGGCGTCCATGTGAGTCGACGTCACAGCAGGTCGATCGATCGATCGCCACGTGTAGATGGAGCTATAAAGGACCCGATTAATCGAAAGTGCAAAGCTGAACGTCTATATAGTATACCCCAAGTCGTCCTAGCTAGCTAAGCCGACCCGGATTAGGAGAGGTACGGTAGGCTGGCCCGTGTCCGGACGCGCGCATATCTAACTGAATCAAACTGGTATTACGCCCCGTGTCCGTGTGTTCATAGAGTAGTGTCCGTGTTTGTACTACGTTTCAAAGAAATATACGAATTTAAGTTCAAGAAATATACGAATTTAAATATCATATCTTCTTCGTCACTATAGTAGAAAACAGGCCTTTCGTCCGGGCCATTCGTCCAGGCTGTGACTGGGGCTGGAACTAATGGCCCGCGTCGGACGGCCCGAGCCACCCAGAACCATAGGTCCCGGCCAGTTAGACCTCATTAGTTTCGGTTTGAGACACAAACAGGGATTAAAGGGCCCTGACCCTGCCGCTCGCTGGGGGCCTCCCCTTTAGTCCCAGTTTGTATCTCCAATCGGGACTAGTGGTCTGGCCGTATATATATGCACAACCCCCTCCTCCTCTCAACTGTTTTTTTCCTGGTGGGAGAGAGTGTTGTTGTGCTAATTTTTTTCTTGTTCATGCATATGCACTAGAGGTGTTCGGTGAAATGTCCATTAGAGCGATGCGAGTTTAGGTCACACAAGACAGACATGACATGAGGTGCCCCGAGCCACACTTAAGTTTCTCATATTTGTTTCCAAGTGTAATAAAATGTTAGCAACTATTTTCTCGTTTAGACCGTGTGGTACTAATTTTAGCATAGTGATTGTGTTTGACATATATTTGTATGATACAGATGAGCCATCCATGGATGTATGGTGACCGACGCTCTGCCGCTTTCAGAGAAGGCGTGTGTTCTTTTCGAGTTGTGGCCAAGGAGAACAATCGGCGGGATGGTTTTATGTGTTGTCCATGTGTTGACTATAGGAATGAGAAGGCTCACACTTCCGCAAGAGTCATTCAGAGCCACCTGCTTCGGTCTGGTTTTATGTCCGGCTATAATGTTTGGGCCAAACACGGAGAAAGAGGGGTTATGATGGAAGACAGCGATGAAGAAGAGAACGATGATGACAACTACCGATCTATGTTCCCTAAATACGCTGATACCGCAGTGGAAGACAATAAAGAAGAAGGAGGTGAAGAACGGGAACTAGACCGGCCCGCTGATGATCTTGGTCGGGTCATTTCTGATACAAAGCGAGACTGCGACACGGAAAAGGAGAGGTTACAGTTTGAGCAGATGTTACAGGACCATAACAAATTGTTGTACCCAACTTATGAAGATGGGCAGAAGAAGCTGGGTAGCACACTGGAATTGCTGAAGTGGAAGGCAGAGACCGGTGTGACTGACTCGGAATTTGAGAGGTTGTTGGTACTCATGAAGAGGTTGCTTCCAAGAAATAACGAATTGCCCGCCAGTACATATGAAGCAAAAAAGCTCGTCTGCCCTTTAGGATTAGATGTGCAGAAGATACATGCGTGCCCTATGACTGCATCTTGTACCGTGGTGAGAAGTACGAGAATTTGGATAAATGCCCGGTATGCACTGCATTGCGGTATAAGATCAGAAAAGATGACCCTGGTGATGTTGATGGCGAGCCACCCAGGAAGAGGGTTCCTGCCAAGGTGATGTGGTATGCTCCTATAATACCACGATTAAAACGTTTGTTCAGAAACAAAGAGCATGCCAATTTGTTGCGATGGTACATGGAAGAACGTAAGAAAGACGGGATGTTGAGGCACCCCGCTGATGGTCGACAGTGGAGAAAAATCAAGAGAGACTTCCCGAACTTTGCTGGTGACGCAAGCAACTTATGGTTCGGTCTAAGTACAGATGGCATGAATCCTTTTGGGAAGAAGAGCTCCAGTCACAGCACCTGGCCCGTCACTCTATGTATCTACAACCTTCCTCCTTGGTTGTGCATGAAGCGAAAGTTCATTATGATGTCAGTGCTCATCCAAGTCCCGAAGCAACCCGGCAATGACATTGATGTGTACCTAAGGCCATTAGTTGATAAACTTTTACAGTTGTGGGCCAAACCAGGTTCACGTGTGTGGGATGAGCACAAACAGGAGCCATTCGACCTACGAGCGTTGCTGTTCGTAACCATCAATGATTGGCCTTCTCTTAGTAACATCTCAGGACAGACGAACAAGGGATATAATGCATGCACACACAGTTTAGATGAGACTGAAAGTATATATCTAGATAAATCTAGGAAAAATATGTACCCGTATAATCATCATTTTCTTCTGCCCAGACATCCCTTAAGGAAAAAAGGCAAGCATTTCAATGGCGAGGCAGATCACCGGAAGAAGCCTGCCCTCCCGTACTGGTGCTGATGTATTTGGTACGGTCAAGGATTTAAGTGTAATATTTGGAAAGGGTCCCGAAGGACAACCTGTTCCAAAAGACGCCGACGGACGTGCACCCATGTGGAAGAAGAAAACTATATTTTGGAAGCTACCCTATTGGGAAGTCCATGAGGTCCACTCTACAATCGACGTGATGCACCTGGCAAAGAACCTTTGCGTGAATATTTGTAGCATCCCAGTTGTCTAACACCTGTAATGCTACTTGTTCTAGTAATAAAAGGGTCACTTCCTACATATAATTGTTGCATCATCATCATATCATGCTCATGTCATCATGCCACCTTGCATTTGAGCATCATATAAAACCCTTTTGTTTTGGTTCTTATCTCATATGCATTAATATTTGTATTTGCCTCTTGATATTGTATTTGGTTCTTGATATATTGTTTAATGCCCAAGTTGAGTTGGGGCATATATCTTATTGACTCCACCACCTTTTTCTTCACCACCTTATAATTCCACCATCCAACTAATATGAGCTCGGCATTTTTAATTGAGTTTTACCTCTAGCTCATGTGGGTTAGGATTGATCACATTCTAGCTCCACATGCTCCCATGTATGCACCATGTTGTTTTCACAATATTGGTATATGAGAGCCACATGGCCACCTTGCATGCCTTGTGAGTGGAACCTTTCCTTAGTCTCCGTATGGGTTGCTTTGGGGGTTATAATCATGTTGGGATTTTTGGGACTATAAAATATCTAGTGGCACATACACCCTAGCATGTCCCCTTTCAATTCAAACAAGGTCTCCCCCCATTCACTCCACATGGATCTTTCCTTCTTTTTGTTGCTTGGGCCTACTCCATCTTGTGAGGATGCAAATACATAGTGCCATGCTTATTATTTTTGGTTACACAAGAATGATACATGGCATTTCATGTTTTTGCATGGCCCATGCAATTGCCACCTTTTGCATATCTTTTGGTTTTCTTTTGTTTTGTGTGGTTCATTCCCCTCTCTCTCTAAGCCTCTATCTAAGTTCCTCTCTCACCATACCCCCATACCCCATACCCTACCCTAGCTAAAACCCTAATCTACATCTAATCCAAACCCTAATGACCCTCTCCCCTTTCTATCTACCCACCCGAGGCCATCATTCCCTTCCAAACCTCTCTCCCCTCTCTCTAGGCCTAGCTACCACAACAAGAACCCTAACTCTAGCCCGACCCTAACCATGCCCTACCTCCCTCTCTCTCGGCCCCCCCTCTCTACCTGCCATGAGGGCCCTACCGGGCATCCACCCTCCCATGTGCTACCCCTGGTCCCTCTCTCCCTCCTAAACCCTAGCCACCCGAGCCTCCCCTTACCTCTCTTGCTCTCCTATCTGCCACGCAGGTCCCACCCGAGCCCCCTCCTCTCTGTCCCTACCTGGCAGCCTCCCTCTCCCTCGCCTGCCTCGCCGATCACGTGGAGGAGAGGACAAGGTGGCACCGAGGCCACCTTTACCATCTACCCCTCCCCCACGCAAGCCCCCACCTGCCCCCTCTCGTTCTTATCCTCTCCCTCGCCCCTCTAGCCTCCCCAGATCCGCCCAGGCCCCGCCGCCTCCCTCTCTCCCTTTCCACCGCCATAACCCGACGCCGCCACCACCGTCGGTCCTCTCGCGTCACCATCGATCCAGGAGGCGGGCGCGTTGTTGAGGTTGTCGAGCAAGCTCCGCAGGACCCCTGTATCACCCCAGTACTCACCAACTCGGAGGAGAAGGCCCGGGCACGCTGGACACCGACGCGAGCCGACGCAAACCCTAGCTCGCCCGGCCCCTGCCTCGTCGCCGATCCGCTGCACGCCTGCCTGATCCGAGCCCTCCATCGAGCCCGCGGTGAGCCCCTTCCTCCTCGACAAGGTCCGCCTGCTGCCGCCTTTCCTAGTCGCGGCGTGCGTCCGTCAACGCCTTCGGCACCGGCGGTCGCGCGAGTTCGCAAGCTTCCGCGACGCCCTGCACCCTATCTAGCCTGCGCCTCCCTACCAGACACCTCCCCCACCGTGACCCAGCGGCAGCCGCCGCTCGCGCTGCGGTCATGGATCGATCCCGCTTGCTGCGTCGACGCCACATGTCGCGTCGAGGTGGAAGAAAACAAGAGCCGCCGCCACTTTAGCAGATAACCCCTCCTTTTGCCCAAAGAACTCATGGCCCAGCCCACCGTCGATGTCCGCCGCTTTTATAAAAGGGTCCCGCTTTTTAAAACATCAACCCGAGCCCTCTCTCCAATGGCGTGTGTTCTTGAGTCAAGACCGGCCCCACTTGTCATTGGCAGTAGCTGAGTTCCTCTGGGTAAAAAAAATAGATCTGTTTGTTTGTTTTAAATTAAACCTAATTCAAATTAATTCAAATTCAAATATAAATCTGTTTTCAAATAACTTTTAAATTATGAATTCAAATAATACAAACAATATATGTTTTCAAATCAGAAAAATGTGAGGAATTCAAATATGCAATCCAAAATATATTTTGAACATTTAAAATTCCAAGTTTAATTAAAATTACAATAATTTGCCCCTTTATCTTAAATAATTAATAACTTTTGAGTTATAACTCCGAATTTAGCAAATGATATGTCCAAAATGATCAGCTCGACAAGACCTTTCTGTTTATGCTATCCTTGACTTCAATTGCAGCATGCATCATGTAAATATATAATATACAGCAACTAATATGACAATAAAATGTGGCCAAACCCTAATAAAATGACTTGTTCTTGTATACCACACCTCACCCATGCCATGCTACATTATTGCCATGCAACTTGTGCATCATTCATCATGGCATGATTGTTTGCTTGTCGCATTTTATTCCTATGCTTGTGCACTTTATTTATGTTGGCCCTTGCTTGTTTGGTTCTTTTTTTCGAATAGACGCTGAGCAGGGGATATATCAAGAGAACCAGGAGCACTACCCAGATCCGTCTCTCGCTTCAACTGAGTTGCCAGGCAAGCACTTCCACATGCTTGCATACATACAATACCTATTGCCTCTATCTTATTCTTGCATCATTGAGTCGCGATTGCATTAAATTGAATCCCAAGTATGCATAGCCTTTACTTTTAAACCCCACCAAGCTTGTTCCTCCATCCCATGAGCCGTTACTACAGGAGTTGTTTGAGCCATGCGAGTCGTAGAACAGCATGTGTAGGGTATGTGAGAGTCTGTTGGATAACGAGGTACCTAAACAACTTAACCTGAGTAGTAGTGGGATAACTAAAGAAAGTGGCATCGGTGAGTAACATCTGCTATTTGGTTTTTCCTGCTCACTTGTGTCCCGTAAGGCCCCGAGTACTTGATTCCTGTTCCGAGATTATTTTCGCGCTATCCACATCCGGGAGGTATATGGGACCCCCTGAGCCAGAGCTCGATTCAGTCTTATTTCTTGGGGCCAAAAACTAGTTTGAGGTTTTATTTACTATCCTGTACTTATGCCATGCTAATTCTATATTTAAATTGTGCGATGAGCACATCGCTCGCTTAGGATCGGGACACGATTCCGCGGTGTCGACAAGCCCAGTTTTGGGTTCCCAATGCTCACACCGTCTACCCAAACCTTGAGTCCGTCTCGAGCTTGCTTACTTGCTATGGTGTACTCAAGGGTGGCCCCTGAAATATTTCTGATTCTGTGATTGTTCCGTGAAAGCCTCGTTGGTTTTTGATTTGGTTTTTCCGAGGTTGATCGAGCGTGTGTTGCTATTGGTGCACCCCCGGTAAAACTTTCTCAAAGCCGTGTCCGCGATATGGACGACTTGGAGCACGCTTTCGATCATAGACAAGCATAACTAAAGTACCGCTTTAATCGACTAAGTAAATTGACTAGTAAGTAGTGCAACACTCATGGAATAGTTAATAAAATTGCCAATGATGGGGTTGTTCGTCCGCCTCGCTGGTAGCGAGGAGGAGGATGGATCCGATGAAATTACTATTATAATCAGGTTGCCCTTAATTCACGGACATCCGTCTATCATTGGTTAGGCGGATGGTTAGCGAGCATCTCAGAGAACTGCTAGGGTTTATCTTTCGCTGCAATTCGTCACCCTGTTGTGTCCCCTTTAGAGGCATTAAGACTTGCCGAAAATTTAGGGTCTCACACGATAAATTATTGGTTCGATGAACAGGTACTCGCAGACGGACATCGGGTGGAAGAGGCTGATGTGGGCAACGATCGCTTGGTGTAGAGATTCCGGAACGGGATCCGTGAGATCCGTGGTTGGGATGTGCTTATTTCTATGGCATCTTATGCCTATTTGCTTCTTATCCGTACTGGACTTGTTTGCCCGCATGATACTCGATGTGTGTTGTATGAGGAAGTATCCTAAAATATTAGATCTATCTAGGTCATTTGAATCTTGCCGTATGGCGCTATATATTTTCTTTCTTTCTAGATGGTATGGCTCGATGTACTCTTGTATGGTGGCTTGCATACATACCCACTTGTGTATGTAGTTGATCCCTTCGCTGCCGACACGCCGCCTGAGTCCGTTGAGAGGGTAGTGGTTGGGACGTCCGAAAGGTCTACCAGTGAGTGGCTTTTGGGGCCCCACCGTACTATTTCAACCACTACCGCTCATCCAGGCTTGTATCTAGGAGCGTAATTCACCGAGGTAGTTACAATATTCTAAGCTTCTTGGGCTTTTATGAGAAGTCAAAAGATACACTGGAAGCACGGGAGGACCAGCAACGTCATAAAGGACGAGACGACAAGCATCTAGGACAGTTTCAAGGACCTGCCAGCTATGCTCTTACCAAGGAAGGGAAGGAAATCTTTTTTGAAGTCCTTTTCAGTATCAATGTCACATATGGATTCTCGTCTAACATAAAGGGAATAGTAAATATGAAAGAGAAAAAAATTCCAAAACCTAAAGTCCCATGACTGCCACGTGCTTATTATGACGCAATTGCTTCCGGTTGCATTGAGGGGGATTCTACAGGAAAATGTTCGGCTGGCCATTGTGAAGGTATGTGCATTCCTCAATGCAATTTCTCAGAATGTAATCGATCCAGAAAGTCTATCAGGGTTACAGATTGATGTGGTCCACTGTCTGGTCAGCTTTGAGTTGTTGTACCCTTCATCTTTTTTCAATATTATGACGCACCTCCTAGTTCACCTAGTCGAAGAGATTAGAATTCTCGGTCCTGTGTTTCTACAAAATATGTTCCCCTTCGAAAGGTTCATGGGGGTATTAAAGAAATATGTTCATAACCGTGCTAGTCCAGAAGGAAGCATCTCCAAGGGCTATGGAACATAGGAGGTCATTGAGTTTTGTGTTCACTTTCTTCCTGACCTTAAGCCGATTGGTGTTCCTGAATCTCGGTATGAGGGGAGGCTGACTGGAAAAGACACACTAGGAAGGAAAACAATGGTATGTATGGACAAAGATTCTTTCAATAAAGCACACTACACAGTTCTACACAATTCCACCTTGGTGGCTCCGTATATCGAGTAACACAAGATTATTGTACGCTCGGAAAACCCGGAGAAGCCTGACTCCTCGATTAAAGTGGAACACGGGACACTTTTGGCATTTGGTTGCAGAAACATCTCATGAATAACAACACTGTTGAAGATCAGCTGTACTTGTTGGCACGGTTACCATCTTTGACTATATGTACTTTCCAAGGATACGAGATAAATGGTAATACATTTTACACGATCGCCCAAGATAAAAAGAGCACCAACCAAAACAGTGGTGTCCGCTTTGATGCAACAGATTACAATGGGAAGAAGGACACATATTATGGGTACATAGAGGAGATATGGAAACTTGAGTATGGACCTACTTTTAAGGTCCCTTTGTTTCGGTGCAAATGGGTAAGGATGACAGGAGGTGGGGTACATGTAGACGAAAATTATGGCATGACAACAGTGGATATCAACAATCTTGCGTACATGGACGAACCATTCATCGTAGCCAACGATGTGGCTCAGGTTTTCTATGTGAAGGACATGTCTACGAAACTAAGAAAAAGAAATAAGCAAAACAATACATCGTCCGATGAGGCAAAGCGCCACATAGTTCTTTCAGGGAAAAGAAACATCGTGGGAGTGGATGAGAAGCCGGATATGTCAGAAGATTATAATAAGTTTCATGAAATCCCGCCCTTCAAAGTGAAAACTGACCCAAGCCTCCTGTTAAATGAGGAAGATTCTCCATGGCTACGGCGCAGAAGAAAACAACAACACTAGATAGGGATGTTGGTGATCTATGTAATATATTAAACCTTTTATTTAATCATATTGTGAGTCAAACATTTTACCCAGATCCACATGCATGCAACATTGGTCACCTTGCTCAATCAAACTGGACGACGACTCCCAGTGCCTAAGCCGCGGGAGGTGAAAACCCAAAGAGACGGAACCATCACACGAGCATAGCTCGGGTGAGATCCCTAAAGAATCTGCCAGGTATCGTCGGCCCTGGTGTCCAATGCAGCCATATAGCGACGGACGTGCTCGTCCTCCTCCCTGACACGACGACGTACCACCTCCTCGGTGGCCGGCTCCCTCTACGCCCTTCCTGGACCAGGAGACCTCCACCAAAGAAGCTCCGGGTCTACGATGACACCCGGATTCCTTACCAAGATACGCGTCCCAAAATGTAGCACCATCCAGTGCTAGCCTGGCGGAGCCCAGTCTCGTACATGCCCGGCGGAGCCCAATACTCCATCGTTGCCGCCAAGTCGACTATGAGGATGCGGGATGGGCATCCTAAAGTAGGCGGCGAGGAATGTGTGTATGTGTGGGTGGCCATGACGGTCGCACTATAAATAGAGGGAAAGGGCATGCCAGGCTGGGCCAGGCAGCACTAATAATAGGGGTTGAACCTTTAGTCCCGGTTGGAGAAACCAACCGCGATTGAAGGGATCGCGGAAGGCTGGGCCAGGCAGCACTAATAATAGGGGTTGAACCTTTAGTACCGGTTGGAGAAACCAAACGCGACTGAATGGATTGCGGCAGGCTGGGCCAGGCAACACTAATAATAGGGGTTGAACCTTTAGTCCCGATTGGAGAAACCAACCGCGACTGAAGTCCTTTTGGCAGGCTGGGCCATGCAGCACTAATAATAAGGGTTGAACATTTAGTCCCGGTTGGATTAACCTTTAGTCTCGGTTAGAGACACCAACCGGGAAAAAACATGAGTGAGCACTAATAATAGGGGTGAGTGTCGACATTATATCGTGAGTGTCGACACTATAAATAGGCATCCTTGTGAGTCCAGTCCTCCAGCCAGTTTGAGATATCTCCAAGATGGTCTTCAAGATCAGGGACACCACTACGACCAGTTTCAGGGAGATGCCACCGGAGCCCAGTCCTCCGGCATCTCCAAGAAACTGGTCATAGAGGCACTCCCTAATATGTGAAATTAGGTTAGCTCCCAGGCATATTGATCTAGTCAGAGAAGTTACAAGCTGCAAGATGGTCTTCGAGAGCAGGGACACCACTACGACCAGTTTCAGGGAGATGCCGCTGGAGCCCAGTCCTCCGGCATCTCCAAGAAACTAGTCATAGAGGCACTCCCTAATATGTGAAATTAGGTTAGCTCCCAGGCATATTGATCTAGTTAGAGAAGTTACAAGCTGCAAGATGGTCTTCGAGAGCAGGGACACCACTATGGCCAGTTTCGGGGAGATGCCGCCGGAGCCCAGTCCTCCGGATCTCCAAGAAACTGGTCATAGAGGCACTCCCTAATATGTGACTGCACGTGTTTGGAGATCAGATCTACATGGTAAGTACGAATCGGGACAACATCTTCATAGTTTGAGAAAGTCGTAGTACGAATCAGAACTAAAGGCCCCCTTTAGTCCTGGTCCAACTACAAAACAAGACTAACACTTAAGACATTTATTAATATTTAAAAACCGAGACTATGGAATCGGGACTGAAGGCCCCCTTTAGTCCCGGTCCAGCCACAAACCGGGACTAACACTCAATACATTTATTAATATTAAAAACTAGGAGAAAACGGGACTAGTTAACACTCAGGACTAAAGCCGCCCCCTTTAGTCATAATCATGCCTAGTCCTATAGTACGCAGCTTCAGGGTCTTCTTCGTCATCGTCATCGTCACCTGCCACTCCGGGGATCCTCAGCCCAGCCATGGCATATACCGGGGGTACCTGCTATGTAACACCCTCAGAATCGGCCCTATGCAAGTTTTAGCGAAACCCGCCAAACCCGCATAGAAACGATTCAAAGGTGCCCAGTGAACTTTCGTATGGTGGAAAACGGTAATATCATTACACAATAGTCCACGATGGAACCCATGTAACAGATATATACAACGGCGACTCAATGAGTCAAGAATACAGATATACTGATACAAAGATCCAAATCACCTTGAAAACGATACATAGTCCGAGTACGGACAAGATGCAAATTGACCTAAGAGCCCTGAAGAATAACCAATGGCGTCCATAACCCTGCCCAGGCCAAGCCGGAAGGGGAACCCTGCTAACGACATCGATCTCAAAACCTGCTTAAACAAAAAGGGGTGCCGACAAAGGGCAAAGGAAAAAGAGAGCGGTCAGTACTGAGGCCAGTACACGGCGAGACTAGAATTCGGCGTTCCTCGCCTACATAGGTATGGTGGACTAAGCGGCAGCGCAGCATGCACTAAACAACCTATAGAGACTCGAGATAACTATCGGCTATCAGAGAGGGATAAGAAAGACCTATTCGGAACCATCCTGATACTACCACCAAACATACCCATCCTGGTATTTCCCCCTCGAGACCAAACGAGGAAGTCAACCGAGGAACTCACACCGTTGGCAGTTTTATTCATTCCGTTATAGTTGCGGCAATTACTAGTCACATAAAGATGGCATGAGTCATCCTGATATAATAAGCAGTGGGCAGTTTTAGTTAACCATTCTGTTGTAGTTGCAACTTACTAGTCAGACACAATAAGCATGAGATATCCCCAAACCCAGCAGTTGTTGGTGCTTTTATTTAGCCATTCCGTGGTAGTGGAGCTGATTACTAGTCATATCGGATACAAGTCAAATTATAACAATAAACTTTAGTTATAGTTGTCTATGATCGAGAACTGTGCTCCAAGTCGTCCATAACCGCGGACACGGCTTTTCGAAAAGATTAAACCTAGGGTGCACCAAAGTATCCACACGCATCGACCCTTTTGCCGATCAGTTAACATACACCCATCGGTATGTCGGCGGGGCCTAAGTCATGACATTTCCCAGACCCAAAGCAAGTACATGGGGGCCACCCCACTAAGCTACCCGCAACGAAGTCGGTCGGTCTCCGAGACGGACTCAGGGTTTGCGTCGGTGGCTGTAAACGACCGAGAACCCGAAAATGTGACTGGGCTTGTCGATACCGCGAAAACACTCCGCTTCCAAAACAAGACAGTGCAAGATTGCACAATTTTAAATTAAGCAGTAAAGCATGGCATAAGTACAGGATAGTAATAAATCCCCAAACTAATTGTGGCCCCCGGTACAGTACTTTGAAATCAGGTACTAATCGATGGGGGTGCCCATACACCCCACTTGTGGTTAGCACGCTCGATCTCGGAACAGGTGTCAAGAACTCGGGGTCCTACGGGACACCAGTGAGCGGTTAAAATCCAAATATTGTCTATTACCCACCGGTGCCTCTGCATTTACCTACTTGCAATTTTAGTTATTAAACAATAATTAAAGCCATGATCATCTTCAACATTAAACATGCGGCAATACTCCAACAACTGTGGTACTCTATGACATGCAACAGCACTTGAGCAAGCGACTACGACGCGCAAGTCCAGCTATCTACCAAACAACAGGTAATAGGAAGTGTCCAAGGCAATATAAGGCTGCAAGGGATATCCCGGGTACGAAAACTAGAGCAACGCAACACAGGTAGCAATAGATCAACAGGAGGGAATAAATACTACAAAAGTAAGATAGGTAGAAAGGGGGAGATGCTCGCCTAAAAACATTGTTCATCCGAAGAACGGGCGTCACTCGCATCAACTCATCAGCCTAATCCGTGAAGAAGCAAAGCACTAGAAGAAACACCGGATGCACTATTTAAGATTACGGCAGAAGACCGGGCATGATGCATGTATGATGTATGACATGGCAGGCATGCGATGCAATTAGGCCATATTAAGCGGAACCAGGGTCCCGATAATTATTTACTAGGTTCATGTTGTTTAGATACCCCACTTAAATGTTGTCTTAACATGGCAAAAAGTATCACCGGTTCGCTACACAAATTTAAATGGAGTCCATAATAAGACAAAGATATTCCGCATATAGACTCCATATTTAACTATGAGATGAATTGGCATAATGCCCCCAAACCACAGACAAGTATGCATGCATGAACAATTTAATATGCATCAGTTGATAATGTCATATTATAAAAATAATGGGGTATCGGATAGGGAATCACATTAGGGCTCGGCGAACTTGGGCTCCGAGGGGTTCAGGGTCGGTCTCAGGGTTCGACGGGAAGGCAAGGTTCGGTTTGATGAGATCGGTCTTGGTATTCGGGAAGAAGAACTTGGCGTCCGAGAGACGATCTTGTCGCATCCGCGGTCGTCGGGTCGTGTCGTCGGTCTTGTCGTTTCACGGCGGAGATCTTGGTGTCCCGGGTCTCGGCGTCTTCGGATCCGGGAGGAAGAACTTGGCGTGTCGGGTTCGGTCTTCTGATCCGAGAAGGAGAACTTGGCGATTCCGAGGGTCTTGGTGTTCGACGGGGTTCGGGCGTGCCGGGACCGGTCTTCGAATCCATGTAGTAGACCTTGTCAGTTCCATGTCGACGACCTTGGGGTTATGCGGTCTTCGGTTCCGTGAGGTGGATATGTCTAACAGGAGGGGGTTCGGGGGTCGCGGAAGGGCGCGACTCGTTGAGGCCTGCAGGTGGTGGAGCGACACTGTCGAGGGCAAGGCCGACGAGATGGAGAGGTGGCCAGAGAGGGAAGGGCGCAGGGGCGGCCGCGCGCCTGGGATATGGTCCTGGCGACGGCGACGGGGTTGCAAGGAAGGAGGCGCTCGGCGATGGCGGGGCGCTGTCGACGGCGGGGAGAGCTCGGTACGGAGGGGCCCTGAGCGGCGGCCGACGAGGGCGAAGGCGCGGTGCCTCCGGAGCCCGCAGAAGGTGGCCGGATGGAGGAGCTCGTGCACCGAGGAGGGTAGGCGGAGGATGAAGGAGGTGGGGCGAGCTCGACCCAGGGGAGATGAGGCCGGGGCGTCAGCGTCGCGGCGAGAGGAGCTCGGCGGCGAGGTGGAGAAGACCGGCGAGGCCGGGGCTGATGTCAAGCGGGGACGGGCGGGCGTCCGAGCGAAGGCAGGAACGCGCTGCCGAGACGGGACCCGCAGGCTGCCGCAAGGTGGTCGAGGGAGGCCTCGACGAGGACGGCGGGGCGGAGCGGACAAGGAGGAGGTCGGCGGCGCGGCGAGACAGAGGGTGAGCGGCGGTCGCAGGGAGAGAGAGGGCATCGGGGACGGAAAAGAGAGAGGCGAGGGAAGAGAGAGAGGCGCGTGGGTGGGACAAGCGTGCGGCGTGTGACGGTTTCATGCTGGGCACGGTGTGGAGGTGGAGGCGGGCTGGTGGGGCCTGGGGGAGTCAGGGTGGCTGCTTGGATTTGCAGGAGAGGCGCGTGGACCAGGGGTCTCGCGCGGGCGTGGGGATATGGGCAGGTGCCTCACGCGGGCGGGAAACTGCCGGAGGGTGGGTCCAGCTGGCGGTAGGTGGCGGTGGTTGATTGGATGGGAGAGGCAGCCGATGTGGCGCAAAGGGATAGGTTGGGGTGAGGTGGAGGGGGCTGGGTAGATTAGGTTTGGGTAGGAAAAGGTTTGTGGTGGCTCTGGTTTTTGTACTGGGGGTGGTCGACTGGGTCGGATCGGCCCGGTACGGCTGCCCCTAAAAATAAAATAAATATTTTAATATTTAAAACGGGGCTTTTGAAATCCATTGGTAGACGAAACAAAATAATCCGGAGACCTGGGTTTTGGATTTGAAATAAAGGCGGGGTATTTAGAAAACAAAATATGCTTTTCGAAAATAGTTTTATGCAAACAAATGCAAGATGACATGGCGATGTCCAAATGCAATGTGGCATGATGACATGAGCATGCGGTCATGATGATGCAATGCACAGAAACAACGCGATTTTCTAGTAGTGGTTTTTGCGGGGCGCCACAATTCGACACCACTAACAATGGATCTCTCCCTCGAGATCCGCCTCATGGTACCGGAAAGAAGGGCGGCGATCTGAATCTTCTCGCATCGTGTAGATTCTCGCGACACCACTAACAAGAGGTCGTTGTCCGTGACCGTCGAGAGAACACTCCGGGAAACAAAGGCGGAGGTAGAGGTATCAACCAATCAAGCCACCTCTAACTTCGATAGAAAGAGAGAACCGATGCATTCTCATCCACTTGAATGTACACAAGCGAATAGAGTGAGTAGTCGGCATGGGGGCCAATCCATCACGCACCCAAACTATTACTCTGCACAATCAGTAGAAAAGCGTGCAACCATTCTCGGAAGTAGACTGAAGGTCTCGACAATCGAGGTTCAGAAACAAAGGAGTGATGCAGATCGTGACGGATCCGCGTAGATGATGTCGTCGCGTCGGAAAACACCGGAAGGCAGGAGAAGGAACAAAGACAAGTCCACCAGATGAAGGATTCCTCGGATAGCATGAAGACCAGATGTAGCAACACCGTTACCAAAGGAGGGAGCGAAACCCTGAAGGTACGATGGAACCCAACCACGAGAAATCTGGACTCAAGAGAGGAAGAGAGGATTCAAAACACGCAGAGGTGAGAGGAGAGCAGCAGAGGGTAAGGAGTAAAATCAGACCTAATCGTAACTATCCAACCGATTTTGCAAAATAGTTTTGACACTCTACTTCCGTTAGCTAGGTTATCCTCAGGCTGGACTTGTGGGTATCGCAATCGCTATGCTCGATACCACTCAGAACACCCTCGATCGGCCCTATGCAAGTTTTAGCGAAACCCGCCAAACCCGCATAGAAACGATTCAAAGGTGCCCACCAGGCACTTTCGTGCGGGTGGAAAACGAAGTAATATCATTACACAATTGTCCACGATGGAACCCATAGAACAGATATATACAACGGTGACTCAATGAGTCAAGAATACAGATATACATTACAAAGATCCAAATCACCTTGAAAACGATACAGCGTCCGAGTACGGACAAGATGCAAATTGAGCTAAGAGCCCTGAAGAATAACCAAAGGCGTCCATAACCCTGCCCAGGCCAAGCCGGAAGGGTAACCCTGCTAACGACGTCGATCTCGAAACCTGCTTAACAAAACGGGTGCCGACAAAGGGCAAAGGAAAAAGAGAGAGCGGTCAGTACTGAGGCCAGTACACGGCGAGACTAGAATTCGGCGGTCCTCGCCTACATAGGTATGGTGGATCGAAAGCGCAAGGCATGCACTAAACAACCTATAGAGACTCGAGATAACTGCCGGCTATCGAGAGGGATAAGAAAGACCTATTCGAACCATCCCGATACCACCAAACATACCCATCCCGTATTTCCTCGAGACCAAACGAGGAAGTCAACCGAGGAACTCACACCGTTGGCAGTTTTATTCATTCCGTTATAGTTGCGGCAATTACTAGTCACATAAAGATGGCATGAGTCATCCTGATATAATAAGCAGTGGGCAGTTTTAGTTAACCGTTCCGTTGTAGTTGCAACTTACTAGTCAGACACAATAAGCATGAGATATCCCCAAACCCAGCAGTTGTTGGTGCTTTTATTTAGCCATTCCGTGGTAGTGGAGCTGATTACTAGTCATATCGGATACAAGTCAAATTATAACAATAAACTTTAGTTATAGTTGTCTATGATCGAGAATTGTGCTCCAAGTCGTCCATAACCGCGGACACGGCTTTTCGAAAAGATTAAACCCTGCAGGGGTGCACCAAAGTATCCACACGCACTTCAACCCTTTTTGCTAGATCAGTTAACATACACCCATCGGTATGTCGGCGGGGCCTAAGTCATGACATTTCCCAGACCCAAAGCAAGTACATGGGGGCCACCCCACTAAGCTACCCGCAACGAAGTCGGTCGGTCTCCGAGACGGACTCAGGGTTTGCCGTGGTCAGAAACGACCGAGAACCGAAAATGTGACTGGCTTGTCGATACCGCTGAAAACACTCCGCTCAAAACAAAGACAGGTGCGATTCGCACAATTTTAAATTAAGCAGTAAAGCATGGCATAAGTACAGGATAGTAATAAATCCCCAAACTAATTGTGGCCCCCGGTACAGTACTTTGAAATCAAGTACTAATCGATGGGGGTGCCCATACACCCCACCTGTGGTTAGCGCGCTCGATCTCGGAACAGGTGTCAAGAACTCGGGGTCCTATGGGACACCAGTGAGCGGTTAAAATCCAAATATTGTCTATTACCCACCGGTGCCTCTGCATTTACCTACTTGCAATTTTAGTTATTAAACAATAATTAAAGCCATGATCATCTTCAACATTAAACATGCGGCAATACTCCAACAACTGTGGTACTCGAAGACATGCAACAGCACTTGAGCAAGCGACTACGACGCGCAAGTCCAGCTATCTACCAAACAACAGGTAATAGGAAGTGTCCAAGGCAATATAAGGCTGCAAGGGATATCCCGGGTACGAAAACTAGAGCAACGCAACACAGGTAGCAATAGATCAATAGGAGGGAATAAATACTACAAAAGTAAGATAGGTAGAAAGGGGGAGATGCTCGCCTGAAAACATTGCCGAAGGGTCATCCGAAGAACGGGCGTCACTCGCATCAACTCATCGGCCTAATCCGTGAAGAAGCAAAGCACTAGAAGAAACACCAGATGCACTATTTAAGATTACGGCAGAAGACCGGACATGATGCATGTATGATTTATGACATGGTAGGCATGCGATGCAATTAGGCCATATTAAGCGGAACCAGGGTCCCAATAATTATTTACTAGGTTCATGTTGTTTAGATACCCCACATTTTAAATGTTGTCTTAACATGGCAAAAAGTATCACCGGTTCGCTACACAAATTTAAATGGAGTCCGGAATAAGACAAAGATATCCCGCATATAGACTCCATATTTAACTATGAGATGAATTGGCATAATGCCCCCAAACCACAGACAAGTATGCATGCATGAACAATTTAATATGCATCAGTTGATAATGTCATATTATAAAAATAATGGGGTCTCGGATAGGGAATCACATTAGGGCTCGGCGAACTTGGGCTCCGAGGGGTTCGGGGTCGGTCTCAGGGTTCGACGGGAAGGCAAGGTTCGGTTTGATGAGATCGGTCTTGGCATTCGGGAAGAAGAACTTGGCGTCCGAGAGACGATCTTGTCGCATCCGCGGTCGTCGGGTCGTGTCGTATGTCTCGTCGTTTCACGGCGGAGATCTTGGTGTCCCGGGTCTCGGCGTCGTCGTATCCGGGAGGAAGAACTTGGCGTGTCGGGTTCGGTCTTCTGATCCGAGAAGGAGAACTTGGCGATTCAGAGGGTCTTGGTGTTCGACGGGGTTCGGGCGCGCCGGGATCGGTCTTCGAATCCATGTAGTAGACCTTGTCAGTTCCATGTCGACGACCTTGGGGTTCTGCGGTCTTCGGTTCCGTGAGGCGGATATGTCTAATAGGAGGGGGTTCGGGGGTCGCGGAAGGGCGCGGCTCGTCGAGGCCTGCAGGTGGTGGAGCGTCACTGTCGAGGGCGAGGCCGACGAGATGGAGAGGTGGCCAGAGAGGGAAGGGCGCAGGGGCGGCCGCGCGCCTGGGAGATGGTCCTGGCGACGGCGACGGGTTGCAAGGAAGGAGGCGCTCGGCGATGGCGGGGCGCTGTCGACGACGGGGAGATCTCGGTACAGAGGGGCCCTGAGCGGCGGCCGACGAGGGCGAAGGCGCGGTGCCTGGCGGCGGAGCTGCCGGAGCCCGCAGAAGGTGGCCGGATGGAGGAGCTCGTGCACCGAGGAGGGTAGGCGGAGGATGAAGGAGGTGGGGGCGAGCTCGAGCCAGGGGAGATGAGGCCGGGGCGTCAGCGTCGCGGCGAGAGGAGCTCGGCGGCGAGGTGGAGAAGACCGGCGAGGCGGGGGGCGCTGATGGCAAGGGGACGGGCGGCCCGAGCGAAGGAAGGCTGGCGAGACGGGGCCAGCAGGCTGGCAGTGGTGGGTCGAGGGAGGCCTCGACGAGGACGGCGGGGCGGAGCGGACAAGGAGGAGGTCGGCGGCGCGGCGAGACAGAGGGTGAGCGGCGGTCGCAGGGAGAGAGAGGGCATCGGGGACGGAAAAGAGAGAGGCGAGGGAAGAGAGAGAGAGGCGCGTGGGTGGGACCGCGTGCGCTGCGTGCGCGTGACGGTTTCGCGGGGCACGGGTCGGGCAGGTGGAGGTGGGGCGCTGGTGGCCGGGCCAGGGCCTGGGGAGCTGCTGGGTGGCTGCTTGGCGGAAGGAGAGGCGCGTGGACCAGGGGGTGTCATGGCAAGGTGGAGATGGGCGGGTGCCTCGCGGAGGGTGGAAATGCCGAGGGTGGGTATAGGTGGCGGTGGTTGATTGGATGGGGAGAGGGCCAGGCTGATGTGGCGCAAAGGGATAGGTTGGGGTGAGGTGGAGGGGGATGGGTAGATTAGGTTTGGGTAGGAAAAGGTTTGTGGTGGCTCTGGTTTTTGTACTGGGGGTGGTCGACTGGGTCGGATCGGCCCGTTACGGCTGCCCCTAAAAATAAAATAAATATTTTAATATTTAAAACGGGGCTTTTGAAATCCATTGGTAGACGAAACAAAATAATCCGGAGACCCGGGTTTTGGATTTGAAATAAAGGAGGGGTATTTAGAAAACAAAATATGCTTTTCGAAAATAGTTTTATGCAAACAAATGCAAGATGACATGACAATGTCCAAATGCAATGTGGCATGATGACATGAGCATGCGGTCATGATGATGCAATGCACAGAAACAACGCGATTTTATAGTAGTGGTTTTTGCGGGGCGTCACATGCTACTCCGGCCTCGAATTCATGGCGGGCAGGGGATGGGTCTCCTGGAAGAAGATGTCGCTACTGCTGGGCGGGGGGCTTCTTGTGGCTCTTTGGCGGGTGGACTTGTGGGCACCGCAGGCGAGGATGGTCTCCCCCGGTGATGTAGCGCATCACGCCGATGATAGTACGGTTCGCCCACCATAGCCAGCGGCCGGCTTCGTTGTAGTTCATCGGGGACGGGCCATCACCATCGTACCTGGCGAGCTCCCTTTCCCGCCGGTTAGCGAAGAAAGACATTCCAGGTGTCGTAGTTGTCGGGATCCCACTGGGGATCCATCCGCTTCTCTGGCGTGAGCTCGTGGTAGAAGTGGTTCGTGATGACCGCCTATCGGGCAGAGCCTTGAGGCACAGGAACCCCTCCAACGCTCAGCATCCAGCCGGTAGCCTGGTGGGCAAGGGTAGCTTGAGGCGCACAGCGCCTCGGTCTCCTCGAGGGTCAGAATGGCCCAGTAGGCGCTGTCCATTTCTGTGAGAGAGAAAGGTGTGGATGTGTGCATAACCATGACGCGGTCGACATATATATAGATGGAAAGGGCGGGAAAACATGGCGGGAAGCAGTGGGAAATGGCGGGAAATATCTTTAGTCCCTGTTAGTGGCTAGAATCGAGTCTAAAAGCTCGGTTCAGAGGAAAGAGCGGAAAAACTTGGCGGGAAGTGGTGAGAAATGACGGGAGATATCTTTAGTCCCTGTTAGTGGATACAACCGGGATTAAAGCTTATTCAGAAAATGGATTTGGATTAATTATTCAAATTAAAGAACTTTTCATGTTGAAATTTTAGTGAGATTCAAAAATATGCAAAAAATAATAGTTAATGCATTTTTAATTTGATAATGCCAAAATGGTTAATAATTTGACTATTTAAAATAATTATTTTATAAAACAGAAAATGGATTTGGATTAATTATTCAAATTCAAGAACTTTTCATGTTGAAAGTTTAGTGAGATTCAAAAATATGCAAAAAATAATAGTTAATGCATTTTTAAATTGATAATGGAAAATGGTTAATAATTTGACTATTTAAAATAATTATTTATAAAACAGAAAATGGATTTGTATTAATTATTCAAATTCAAGAACTGTTCATGTTGAAAGTTTAGTGAGATTCAAAAATATGCAAAAAATAATAGTTAATGCATTTTAAATTGATAATGGAAAAATGGTTAATAATTTGACTATTTAAAATAATTATTTTATAAAACAGAAAATGGATTTGGATTAAATATTCAAATTCGAGAACTTTTTATGTTGAAAGTTTTGTCAAATTCATAAGTATGCAAAAAAGTATAATTTAAATGTTTTAAATGATATATTCGAAAATTTGAAGAAAAAAATGTACAACGCGGTGGGGTTTTTGGCCCAGTGCGCGCAAATTTGGGCCTTTAGTCCCGGCCCAGGTTGTCTATCCCCAGTGCGCGAAATGAAACGTCCCCCTCTAGTCCCGGTGCGTGGCACCAGCCGGGACTAGAGACCCCCCTTTAGTCTCGGCTCGTGCCACACACCGGGACTAGAGGGGGATATAAATGGGGGCTTCTCCCCCGGTGCGTTCCATGCACCGAGAGAAGTTGGAGGCCAGAACGACGAATAGCGCCGCCAGGCTGCTCGCCGAAATCTCTGACGAAGCCCGCGTCTCCCTCTCCACGCCCGCCGCGCCTCCCTCTCTAGCGCCGGCAGCCGCCACCGCCGAGCCCGCCGCGCCCGCTCGGGCGTGCACCGCCATCCGCCAAATCACGACCAAGCCACTGCCGGGCCGCCAAGGATTAAGCCGCGCCGCCACTGCCGGCCGCCGCCAACTCCGGTGAGGGTTAGGGTTAGGATTTTAATTAGGATTTTGTTAATTAGTTTAGGATTTTGTTAATTATATTAGTGTATATATTTAGTTTAGGATTTTTTTTATATTAGTGTATATATTTAGTTTAGGATTTTTTTAGTTTAGATTTTTTTAGTTTAGATTTTTTTACTTTAGGATTTTTTTATATTAGTGTATATATTTAGGATTAATTAGGATTTGTTAGTTTAGATTTTTTTAGTTTAGGATTTTGTTATATTATTATATATATTTAGTTTAGCATTTTGTTATATCGACGCATGGAATTTGTTAGTTTAGGATTTTTTTTAGTTTAGAATTTTTTAGTTTAGGATTATGTTATATTAGTGTATATATTTAGGATTAATTACGATTTGTTAGTTAGAATTTTTTTAGTTTAGGATTTTGTTATATTAGTGTATATATTTAGTTTAGGATTTTGTTAGATCGATGCATGTACTGTCATCCGATATAGCCATCATATGATCCCGCAATATCCGTATCGTCAGTAGATGGCATTATTCCGCTAACTACGACCTCTTGCCATCCGTCATGTTCTGTCAAGAATATGTTGAAGGAAATGTCTTAGAAAACCATCGTCACCTCGTCGTGGTTTTTGACATGCGGTAATACCTTAGGAAGAACTCATGTGTGTCGTAAGTTAGGGTTAGGGTAGTGGTTCTCGCGGGAATCCGGCCACCGCCACCGCACCTCCGGGTTTAGGGTTTATCTGTTAAGTTCAAATAAATATTGTGTTCCGGGTCTAGGAACTATGGATCCACCTAGTCCAATACGCAGAGACCTAGATTGGGAACACTTGCTCAAGGATATGATTCATGATGCCGATGAGGGATCTCCCTCGAGGTATCTGAACTCATCCGGTGAGGGAGAGGAGACCAACTGTAACACCCTCGGAATCGGCCCTATGCAAGTTTCAGCGCTTCCCGCCAAACCCGCATAGAAACGATTCAAAGGTGCCCACCAGGCACTTGCGTGCGGGTGGAAAACGAAGTAATATCATTACACAATAGTCCTCGATGGAACCCACAAAACATATATATACAACAGCGACTCAAAGAGTCAAGAATACAGATATACAATACAAAGATCCAAATCACCTTTAAAATGATATAGCGTCCGAGTACGGACAAGATGCAAATTGAGCTAAGAGCCCTGAAGAATAACCAATGGCGTCCATAACCCTGCCCAGGCCAAGCCGGAAGGGTAACCCTGCTAACGACGTCGATCTCAAAACCTGCTTAAAGAAAAGGGGTGCTGACAAAGTGCAAAGGAAAAAGAGGAGCGGTCAGTACTGAGGCCAGTACACGGCGAGACTAGAATTCGGGGGTCCTCGCCTACATAGGTATGGTGGACTGAAGCGGCAGCGCAGCATGCACTAACAACCTATAGAGACTCGATACAACTAGCGGCTATCGAGAGGGGTAAGAAAGACCTATTCGAACCAACCCGATACTACCACCAAACATACCCATCCTGGTGTTTCCTCGAGACCAATCGAGGAAGTCAACCGAGGAACTCACACCTGGCGCTTTATTCATTCCGTTATAGTTGCGGCAATTACTAGTCAAATAAAGATGGCATGGGTCATCCCGATATAATAAGCAAAGGCAGTTTTAGTTAACCATTCCGCTAGAAGTTGCAACACTTACTAGTCGATATAATTAGCATGAGATATCCCAAACCCAGCTTGTTGGTACTTTTATTTAGCCATTCCGTAGTGCAAAATTGATTACTAGTCATATCGGATACAGTCAAATTATAACAAGAAACTTTAGTTATGGTTGTCTATGATCAAGAACTGTGCTCCAAGTCGTCCATAACCGCGGACACGGCTTCTCGAAAAGATTTAACCCTGCAGGGGTGCACCAAAGTTTCCACACGCACCTACACCCTTGTTGTCGGATCAGGTAGGTACAAGATCACAAAACATACACCCAACGGTATGTCGACGGGGTTTCGGACACGACGTTTCCCAGTCCCAAAGCAAGCACGGGGGGCCACCCCACTAAGCTACCCGCAACGAAGTCGGCCGGTTTCCGAGACGGACTCAAGGTTTGGGTGGACGGCTGTAAACGACTGGGAACCCGAAAGTGTGACTGGGCTTGTCGATACAGCGAAAACGTGTCCCGATCCTAACAAGATAGGTGCTCCTCGCACAATCGTAAATAAAGCAAAGAAAGCATGGCATAAGTACAGATAGTAATAAAGCCCCAAACTAATTGTGGCCCCCAAGACAAGATTTGGAATCAGGTACTAAATCGATGGGGTGCCCATACACCCCACCGTGGTTAGCGCCCGATCTCTAACAGTGTCAAGAACTGGGTCCCACGGACACCAAAGGAGCGGTTAAAATCCAAATATTGTCTATTACCCACCGGTGCCTCTGCATTTACCTACTTCAATTTTAGTTATTAAACAATAATTAAAGTCTTGATCATCTCCAACATTAAACATGCGGCAATACTCCAACAACTGTGGTACTTGACGACACGCAACCGCACTTGAGCAAGCGACAACGACGCGCAGGTCCAACTATCTACCAAACAACAGGTAATAGGATGTGTCCAAGGCAATATAAGGCCGCAAGGGATATCACGGGTACGGAAGCTAGAGCATCGCAACACAGATAGCAATAGATCAACAGGAGGAAATAAAGACTATAAATGCAAAATAGGTAGAAGGGGAAGGGATGCTCGCCTGAAAACATTGCCGAAGGATCATAACCGGAGAACTTGTCGATACTCGCATCCACTCACCGGCCTAATCCGCGAAGAAGCAAACACTAGAAGAAACACCGGATGCAATATTTAATACTACGGCAGAAGATCCGGCATGATGCATGTATGATGTATGGCATGGCAAAGGTGCGATGCGATTTAGGTCATATTAAGCGGAACCGGGGTCCCGACATTTAATTAGACGGTTCAAGTTATTTATCTACCCCGCAAATTAAATGTTGGATTAGCAAGACAAAACATGGCTTCGGTTCGCTATGCAAATTTAAATGGAGTCCGGAATAAGACAAAGATATCCCACATATCGACTCCATATTCAATTATGAGATGAATTGGCATAATGCCCCCAAACCACAGACAAGTATGCATGCATGATCAATTTAATATGCATCAGTTGATAATGTCATATTATAAAATAATGGGGTCTCGGATAGGGAATCACATTAGGTTCGCGAACTTGGCCCGAGGGGTTCGGGTTGGTCTCGTGGTTCGACGGGAGAACGGCTCGACGAGATCGGTCTCGGACAACGGAAGTCGATCTTGTCGCATCCGAGAAGAAGAACTTGGTGGCGCCGGTCATATCGAATCGCCCCGGTCGGTGTCGATCTTGTCGCTGCGAAGATCTTGTCGGGTCCGCGCCATCGAGTCGGTCTTGGCATTCGGGTGAAGAACTTGGCGCCTCGAGGAAGTACTTGGCGATCCGTGTCGACGACTGGCGTCCGGGTTCTCGGGCATCAGATCCGGGAAGAAGTACTTCTCGCATCTGCGGCCTTCGGGTCGAAGAATTCGGCATGTCCGGGTTCGGTCTTCGGGTCCGGGTTGAAGAACTTGTCGTGTCGAGGGCTCGGCGTCGACGGTTCATCGGTTTTGGTATGGTCTTCGGGTACGACACCGAGACGTCGGTTCCAAGATCTTGCGATGGGAGATGAAGACGGCCTTGGGGAAACTTGCGTCGGCTCATGAATACACGGGCACGGCAACAACAGCAAAGCTCTTCCGGGTCTCGGTCAGGGAACAGAGGAAAGCTCGTAAAGGGGCGGTGCCCGGGGACTTCAGCGGCACGGACGACGGATAGCAGGGCCGGAGCTCGCGAGAGGGCAACGAGAGGCCGGGGAAGACGGAGACCGCGTGGCAGAGTACCAGGCTGGAGGAGGCACGTCGGGAACGAGCGACGTCGCATGGCCGGCGACAGCAGGGAGGAGGCGCCTGAGGCGAAGCGGAGGACGACGGTGAGGGGCCGCAAGGCAGGCGAGGTAGACGACGGAGGGGAGCCTTGCAGCGGTCGAGTGCCCGGCGGGAAGGTCGGTGCAGGGGCGGAGCCACGCGGGGCCAGGAGGAGGGAGGCGCCAGGGAGACGAGAGGTGGGTGAACTCGGGGCAGCGGTGGCGTTCAGGAAGAGAGAAGGCGGCGAACGGTGGCAAGAGAAGCAGAGGCCAAGCGGCGGCGGGGACACGCTGCTGCTGCGGGGTGACGCTTGCGAGAAGAGGAAGACCGACGGCGGCGCAGGCGCGGGGAACATGGCGTTCGGGACGAGCTCGAGAAGGAGGCATCTGCGCGGCGGTCGGAGGAAGCCTGGGCGCGGCTGAAGCTTGCGGGCGGCACGAAAGACGGGGCCCTGCGGAAGAGGGTCGGTGGCCCGGCGAGGAGCTTCACGGCGGAAGGAGGCCGACCGGCGAGGAGGCACGACGCGCGCACCTGCGAGCTTGCGGAGCTTGCTGAAGGCCGCCGGAGGTCGAGCTGGCTACGCGGCCTGCAGGGGGGGAGGTGAGGCGGGCGCCAGGCGAGGGAGGCCGGAGGACGACCGAGACAAGCACGAGGAGGCGCGAAGAGGGTGAGCGGCCCTGGCAGGCGATGCCCGCGGGCGGAGGCGGGAGCGAGACCGCAGGGAGGAGGGCGCATCGAGGGGAGGTGGTTGATGGCGAGAGGAAGGAGACAGGGTGGGGGATTCGGGGTGAGAGGGAGGTGCGGGGTTCGGGAGGGTGACCGAGTCGCGTGGGACCCACAGGAGAGAGGCAGCGAGCGAGAGTGGTTGCGGGGCCAGGGAGGTTTGTTGACCAGGGGGTGGTGCGTGGCAGGGAGTGGTGTGGGGATGAGGTGGAGGGAAAAGGAGGGGGTTGGTGAGGTGGCAGGTGGTGGTTGGGTGTATGGAGGGAGGATAGCTGAGGTGGCGGGCACCGATTAGATGGGGTGAGGTGGAGGGGTGGAGGAAGGGGCTGGGTAGACTAGAATTAGGTTGGGGTAGGAAAAGGGTTTAGGTAGTCCGGTTTTGTACTGGGGGTAGCCGACTGGGTCGGATCGGCCCGGTACGTCTGCCCCTAAATATAAAATAAATATTTTAATATTTAAAAATGGGGTTTTTGAAAACTGTTGGTAGACAAAGCAAAATATTTCGGAGACCCGGGTTTTGTGTTTGAATAAAGACGGGGCGTTCAGAAGACAAAATAGATTTTTCGAAGATAGTTTTATGCAAACAAATGCAAGATGACATGACGATGCTCAAATGCAATGTGGCATGATGACATGAGCATGCGGTCATGACGATGCAATGCATAGAAACAACGCGATTTTATAGTAGTGGTTTTTGCGGGGCGCCACAATTCGACACCACTAACATTGGATCTCGCCCTCGAGATCCGCCTCATGGTACCGGGAAGAAGGTCGGCGATCTGCGTCTTCCCGCTTCGTGTAGATCCTCGCGACACCACTAACAAGAGGTCGTTGTCCGTGATCGTCGAGAGAACACTCCGGGAACAAAAGGTCGAAGGTGGAGGTATCAACAAATACAGCCACCTCTAGCTTCGATGGAAAGAGGGAACCGATGCATTCTCATCCACTTCAATGTACACAAGCGAATAGAGTGAGTAGTCGGCACGGGGGCCAATCCATCACGCACCCAAACTATTACTCTGCACAATCAGTAGAAAAGCGTGCAACCATTCTCGAATCGATCAAGATCTACAATCGAGGTTCAGAACAAAGGAGTGATGCATCAGATCGGATCCGGCGAGATGATGTCGCGCCGAAAGCACCGGAAGGCACAAGAAGGAACAAAGAGAAGTCCACCATTTAAGGATTCCTGGATAGCATGAAGACCAGATGTAGCAACACCGCTACTAAAGGAGGAAGCGAAACCTCAAGGTACGATGGAACCCAACCACGAGAAATCCGGACTTGAAGAGAGAGAAGAGCGGATTCAAAACACAGAGGTGAGAGGAGAGCAGCAGAGGGTAAGGAGTAAAATCAGACCTAATCGAACTATCCAACCGATTTTGCAAAATAGTTTTGACACTCTACTTTGGTCGTTAGCTAGGTTATCCTACAGCTGGACTTGTGGGTATCGCAATCGCCGAGCTCGATACCACTCAGAACACCCTCGAATCAGCCCTATGCAAGTTTCAGCTTCCGCCAAAACCCGCATAGAAACGATTCAAAGGTGCCCACCAGAACTTGCGCGGGTGGAAAACGGTAATATCATTACACAATAGTCCTCGATGGAACCCACAAAACATATATATACAACAATGACTCAAAGAGTCAAGAACAGATATACAATACAAAGATCCAAATCACCTTTAA
This sequence comes from Avena longiglumis, assembly GCA_030063025.1. Lineage (NCBI taxonomy): Eukaryota > Viridiplantae > Streptophyta > Magnoliopsida > Poales > Poaceae > Avena > Avena longiglumis. Next base: position 540,915,241 of record CP125973.1, read on the forward strand.
ACGATATAGCGTCCGAGTACGGACAAGATGCAAATTGAGCTAAGAGCCTCAAGAATAACCAATGGCGCCCATAACCCCGCCTGTGCCAAGCCGGAAGGGTAACCTCGCTAACGACGCCGATCTCAAAACCTGCTTAAACAAAAGGGTGCCGAAAGGGCAAAGGAAAAAGAGGAGCTCAAGATCGAGGCCAAGACGGCGAGACTAGAATTCGCGGCCTCGCCACATAGGTATGGTGGATCAAAGCGCAGCATGCACTAACAACCTATAGAGACTCGATACAACTAGCGGCTATCAGAGAGGGGTAAGAAAGACCTATTCGGAACCAACCTGATACTACCACCAAACATACCCATCCTGGTGTTTTCCCCCTCGAGACCAAACGAGGAAGTCAACCGAGGAACTCACACCGTTGGCAGTTTTATTCATTCCGTTATAGTTGTGGCAATTACTAGTCAAATAAAGATGGCATGGGTCATCCTGATATAATAAGCAGTGGGCAGTTTTAGTTAACCATTCCGTTGTAGTTGCAACACTTACTAGTCAGATATAATTAGCATGAGATATCCCAAACCCAGCAGTTGTTGGTACTTTTATTTAGCCATTCCGTGGTAGTGGAGCTGATTACTAGTCATATCGGATACCAGTCAAATTATAACAGTAAACTTTAGTTATGGTTGTCTATGATCAAGAACTGTGCTCCAAGTCGTCCATAACCATGACACGGCTTCTAAAAGATTTAACCTAGGGTGCACCAAAGTTTCCACACGCACCTACACCCTTGTTGTCGGATCAGGTAGGTACAAGATCACAAAACATACACCCAACAGTATGTCGACGGGGTTTCGGACACGACGTTTCCTAGACCCAAAGCAAGCACGGGGGGCTACCCCACTAAGCTACCCGCAACGAAGTCGGCCGGTCTCCGAGACGGACTCAGGGTTTGTGTAGACACAGAAACGATCGGGAACCCAAAGTGTGATCGGGCTTGTCGACAAATAAAACGTGTCACGGTCCTAACAAGACAGGTGCTCCTCGCACAATCAGAATAAAGCAAAGCATGGCATAAGTACAGGATAGTAATAAAGCCCCAAACTAATTGTGGCCCCCAAAGACAAGATTTGGAATCGGTACTAAATCGATGGGGTGCCCATACACCCCACCGTGGTTAGCGCTCGATCTCGAACAGTGTCAAGAACTCGGGTCCCACGGACACCAAAGGAGCGTTAAAATCCAAATATTGTCTATTACCCACCAGTGCCTCTGCATTTACCTACTTCAATTTTAGTTATTAAACAATAATTAAAGTCTTGATCATCTCCAACATTAAACATGCGGCAATACTCCAACAACTGTGGTACTTGACGACACGCAATCAAGACTTGAGCAAGCGACGACGCCAGCAGTCCAACTATCTACCAAACAATGTAATAGGATGTGTCCAAGGCAATATAAGGCCGCAAGGGATATCACGGGTACGGAAGCTAGAGCATCGCAACACAGATAGCAATAGATCAACAGGAGGAAATAAAGACTATAAATGCAAAATAGGTAGAAGGGGAATGGATGCTCGCCTGAAAACATTGCTGAAGGATCATAACCGGAGAACTTGTCGATACTCGCATCCACTCACCGGCCTAATCCGCGAAGAAGCAAACACTAGAAGAAACACCGGATGCAATATTTAATACTACGGCAGAAGATCCGGCATGATGCATGTATGATGTATGGCATGGCAAATGTGCGATGCGATTTAGGTCATATTAAGCGGAACCGGGGTCCCGACATTTAATTAGACGGTTCAAGTTATTTATCTACCCCGCAAATTAAATGTTGGATTAGCAAGACAAAACATGGCTTCGGTTCGCTATGCAAATTTAAATGGAGTCCGGAATAAGACAAATATATCCCGCATATCGACTCCATATTCAATTATGAGATGAATTGGCATAATGCCCCCAAACCACAGACAAGTATGCATGCACGATCAATTTAATATGCATCAGTTGATAATGTCATATTATAAAATAATGGGGTCTCGGATAGGGAATCACATTAGGGTTCGGCGAACTTGGGCTCCGAGGGGTTCGGGGTTGGTCTCAGGGTTCGACGGGAAAACGGCTCGACGAGATCGGTCTCGGACAACGGAAGTCGATCTTGTCGCATCCGAGAAGAAGAACTTGGTTGGCGTCGGGGTCACATCGGACTCGTCCTGGTCGGTGTCGATCTTGTCGTTGCGAAGATCTTGTCGGGTCCGCGCCATCGAGTCGGTCTTGGCATTCGGGGTGAAGAACTTGGCGTCCTCGAGGAAGTACTTGGCGTATCCGTGTCGATGACCTGGGCGTCCGGGTTCTCGGGCATCAGATCCGGGAAGAAGTACTTGTCGCATCTGTGGCCTTCGGGTCGAAGAATTCGGCATGTCCGGGTTCGGTCTTCGGGTCCGGGTAGAAGAACTTGTCGTGTCGAGGGCTCTGCGTCGACGGTTCATCGGTTTTGGTATGGTCTTCGGGTACGACACCGAGACGTCGGTTCCAAGATCTTGCGATGGGAGATGAAGACGGCCTTGGGGAAACTTGCGTCGGCTCATGAATACACGGGCACGGCAACAACAGCAAAGCTCTTCCGGGTCTCGGTCAGGGAACAGAGGAAAGCTCGCAAAGGGGCGGTGCCCGGGGACTTCAGCGGCATGAACGACGGATAGCAGGGCCGGAGATCGCGAGAGGGCGACGAGAGGCCGGGGAAGACGGAGACCGCGTGGCAGAGTACCAGGCTGGAGGAGGCACGTCGGGAAAGAGCGACGTCGCATGGCCGGCGACAGCAGGGAGGAGGCGCCCGAGGCGAAGCGGAGGACGACGGTGAGGGGCCGCAAGGCAGGCGAGGTAAACGGCGGAGGGGAGACTTGCAGCGGTCGAGTGCCCGGCGGGGAGGTCGGGGCAGGGGCGGAGCCACGCGGGGCCAGGAGGAGGGAGGCGCCAGGGAGATGAGAGGTGGGTGAAGTCGGGCAGCGTGGCGTCAGGAAGAAGGCGAACGGTGGCAAGAGAAGCAGAGGCTGCGCGGCGGGACACGCCTGCCAAGGGGTGACGCTGCGAGAAGAGGAAGACGACGGGCGGCAGCGCGGGAACATGGCGTCGGGACGAGCTCGAGAAGGAGGCATCTCGCGGCGGGAGGAAGCTCGGCGCGCCAAGCTTGCGGCGGCACGAAGACGGGGCCTCGGAAGAGGGTCGCGGCCCGGGCGAGGAGCTTCACAGGAAGGAGGCCGACCGGGCGAGAGGCACGACGCGCACTGCGAGCCATGGAGCTTGTCAAGGCCACGGAGGTCGAGCTGGCTACGCGGCCTGCAGGGGGGAGGTGAGGCGGGCGCCAGGCGAGGGAGGCCGGAGGACGACCGAGACAAGCACGAGGAGGCGCGAAGAGGGTGAGCGGCCCTGGCAGGCGATGCCCGCGGGCGGAGGCGGGAGCGAGACCGCAGGGAGGAGGGCGCATCGAGGGGAGGTGGTTGATGGCGAGAGGAAGGAGACAGGGTGGGGGATTCGGGGTGAGAGGGAGGTGCGGGATTCGGGAGGGAGACCGAGTCGCGTGGGACCCACAGGAGAGAGGCAGCGAGCGAGAGTGGTTGCGGGGCCAGGGAGGTTTGTTGACCAGGGGGTGGTGCGTGGCAGGGAGTAGTGTGGGGATGAGGTGGAGGGAAAAGGAGGGGGTTGGTGAGGTGGCAGGTGGTGGTTGGGTGGATGGAGGGAGGATAGCTGAGGTGGCGAGCACCGATTGGATGGGGTGAGGTGGAGGGGTGGAGGAAGGGGCTGGGTAGACTAGAATTAGGTTGGGGTAGGAAAAGGGTTTAGGTAGTCCGGTTTTGTACTGGGGGTAGCCGACTGGGTCGGATCGGCCCGGTACGTCTGCCCCTAAATATAAAATAAATATTTTAATATTTAAAAATGGGGTTTTTGAAAACTGTTGGTAGACAAAGCAAAACATTCCGGAGACCCGGGTTTTGTGTTTGAATAAAGACGGGGCGTTCAGAACACAAAATAGATTTTTCGAAGATAGTTTTATGCAAACAAATGCAAGATGACATGACGATGCTCAAATGCAATGTGGCATGATGACATGAGCATGCGGTCATGATGATGCAATGCACAGAAACAACGCGATTTTCTAGTAGTGGTTTTTGCGGGGCGCCACACCAATTGACAAGAGGAAGAAGCCCATGAACGCGTAACGCAGACCGATGAGGTATATATATATGATGTCCGATGATCATGACTAGATGTACCTAGTTGTATATATATTATGTTGACGAATGTTTCTTCTCTTAGGCCTCTACATCGAGCAAGAAAACCAAGCACGGCCCAGCCAAAAATTTGCCCTAGGGTACTGTTTATGAAATTATAGAGGTTTCAGGAGACGGCGAACCATTGGAACCAAAGAAAACAAAACAAATATTTGTACAACAATGCGGAATCGTTGCTAGAGATCGCACCCCGATCACTGTTCGAGAGTGGAATAAGCCCAAAGAGGCGGAATGGAGTGATGTGTATATCGACGATAGATTCAAAGAGCAACTATTTACTAACCTAATGACACATTTCAAGTTGCCAGAATGTGACACTGAGGACGAGACGGCTGAAATGAGAAAGAAAGTCCAGCAGTTTGCACTGAAGAAGATGGCCGAACTATTCAAAAACTGGAAGAATTCATTATGGAAATAGTATCAGAAGGACAAGAAAACACATTATTTGAAGGCTATCTAGCGAAGCAGCAGCCTTACTAGGATGCATTTGTGCAGTATAGGGGGTCAAGAGTTGCAGAGAAAAAGTCTGAAAAAACAAGATAAATGCTGCAAAGAAGAAATATCACCATAACATGGGGCTAGGGGGCTACGCGGTTGCCATGCCTAAGTGGGATGCAAAAGAGAAACAGCTTCATGATAAAGAGATCATTCCAGAACCAATTCACGATGAATGGGATTTGAGGGCAAGAAATTGGTTCCTTGGGCATGGGAGTACATATGACGAACTTACAAGGGACCTTGTTTGCAGTGACGGGATAAAGGTACCCAGGAGTACATGGATAAAAGTGGTGAAAGATATTAAAGATGGAATAAAACGGTTTCATACCAATAGAGAGAAAGACTTGCTGACCTTGGTCCTCGGGAATCGCAAACATACAGGACGAGTCTGAGGCCTTGACGGGAGTTTCACGTGGAAGACTGGGTTTCCTAAGGACCAAGGTACCTATAGAAGACGAGCAAGAGCAAATAAGCGACGGGAGGAGGAGGAGGCAGACAAGTTCAACCAGCTGCTAGCAAGACTTGACAAGCAGCAGCAGCAGATCGACGAACTTAGAGGAATAGTGCGCTTGCAAGATCCTCCACTCGATATTACCGCCAACCCATCTGAGCGGAGAAGCAGCGTGGCTGAATCGGAGGTCCAGCCTAACGATGCATCCTATACAAATGGCGGTCCCGACTACCCCGTGGATGGAATTAAGGAGCAGATACCTTGTGAGATCCATAATAAATTAAAGAACATATCTGTGAAGGTGGCGGTCGGATCGGCTTTGCCTTGTCCGCCTAACGCACGTTGGCATGGCCGTGAGATTCCACCTAGATATGCTAAAGTCGGGGTGGATCAAATCGTAAAGAAGTGGGAATAAATGGAGATTGACATCCCTGGACCTGAAGGTGAGATCACACTCGGAGAAGTACTTGGTGGGATCATTCTATGGGACAAGAACAACATACGGTTTCTAGGCTCGGCCCCAAGGATAACACTACCGCCTCCGAGTCGTCGCAGTTCTCCTTCACCTCCACCTCCATCACCTCCAAGAAGCCTACCCCATGATGCCTACGACCACCACATCCCGAGTCCATCTCGATCTCCGCCGCAGGCTCAGCGGTCTTTGCCGCCCGCTAAGGACAATAAGCGGAAGCGTGCTCCGTCAGTGAGTACTAAAGGACGCAGCAGCCCAAAACGGAAAATGTCGCCCCTCCCAATAGTGCCTCATAAGAATCTTACCATTAGACCTTACGATCGTACTGATGCGGAATCTGCAGCGATAGCAAAGGCCGAAGTGGCAGCACATTTTGAGAAGAAGAAACCCGAGCCCGCTCCGATATACACCGAGAAGCAAAAGGCATATGCACTTGATTTTCTGAACACAGAATCGCAATATGAGTTGCACCATAAGCCAGATGAGTATCTACGCACACTTCAGAAAGAAGTGTCGAAGAGCAAATCAAGCAAATTAAGTGCAAGCGGTAAAAAATCAGCAAACACAGGTGCAAGCGGGACAAAAACTGCAATCAGTAAAAAATCAGATATTCCCTTTCTCGGACAACAGGCAAAACAAATGATCGCACCCCTCAAGGTGGTTTCACAAAACGTTCCACTCCTCGCACAACAGCCAGTAGATATGTCAATAGCTACGGAGTTGGTGGCCAGCATGGAAATTAGTCTTGATGAACTGTTAGGCCCCCAACTCGACCTTCTACCCAAGATGCCAATAGCCCCTAAATATGTCGCAGGTGAGGATTTGATCAGCAAAGAGAGTCTGAGAGAACTGCCAACACAAATGCGGAATCTCCATCAATGGTACTCGACGGTCATGAAGTAGGGAAGAATAATGATCGTAGCCAAAGTCCCGCCTGAGTACTACTTCAAACCCGAAGAGGTACATATTGAGTTTTCAGAACTGTTCCAGTTATACCATCTCGACGCCCTGGACAAATTCATCATCAGCTGCTATTGTCTGTAAGTTGTTGAATTCATTGTCTACATGTTTAGTTTTTCAGTTGTTTAGTTCAGAACATGTAATTATCCTTATTATACAGAATGGAGATCCTGGAATGTAAAAGAAAAAGAATTTACAATATTGGGTTCATTGACCCAGATAAAGTGCATATAACCACGCTAACGGATAACCCCGAGGAGACGGGGGAAAACATTCTAAGGTTTCTAATGGAGCAAAATTTCTACCATATACTGTTTCCTTACAATTTTAGGTGAGGGTCTTACTCTATTGTACACATACACTTTTGATTAGTCGATGCTAATAAGTGTAACTAATGAGTTACTGATGTATATATAAATGTTTGCAGCTTCCACTGGGTTCTGCTAGACATTCAACTTGATAAGGAAAGAGTTGATGTCGTGGACCCATCAAAGAGAAACCTGAAAGATTTTCACAACATGCAGGACATGCTTCAGAAGTAAGTTTCGTACTATATCGGTCTCTTTCGTTGATTTTCTGAGATATCAGGTAATGAATAACTCATTCATTTTCTTCGTCGGGCAGGGTTTGTATTCGGTTCAAGCGCGAGGTTACCGGTGTATTTAGTGAGAAGATGACGTTTAGGGCGGTCTCGGTAAGTAGCACGTGATATGTTCGCGCATATCTTTATTTCTAGTTTCAATACAATAATGATGCTAAATTATTATTTTGATTGAATTCTATTCTTATAAAGTGCGCGTGGCAGCCACAGGGGTCAAATCTATGTGGATTCTACGTATACGAGTTTATTTGCACGTTTACCACCAAACACAATGATTATAGAGTCGATGTAAGCAATGCATTCACACCATCATTTTATTGCCGTCACATTTTGTTATCATGATTGATATTCATAATGATCTCCTTTTTCTTATATATAGATCGAGAGAATGCGGGATCAACTACTACCAGCGCAAGCGTACTAGCAATTGCGGAGGAGCTGGCAGGATTTATTGTCAAAGAGATCATAGACGATGCTGGAGAATTTAGTGTGAATAGACGCTACTGATCTCCATGTAATCGAACAGACGTGCTCTAGTCCCAAGATTTTGTGATCTCCATGTAACTATGTAAATTATATATATTTATATGCTCGATATCGTGATACAAGTTATCTTATATATGCACCAATGTGTACGATATGTGGTGGCGTAGAAATATTTAAAAACTATGTTGAAATGAAAAATAAGTAAATAAAACAATAAAAAAATGAAATCTCTGCCGCGGCAAAAAAATGACACAAAATGCTGCCACGACAGAGAACCACTAGTCCAAGGTAATGCTCTGCCGCGATAGAGAAAAGGGGCAAGATGCTACCACGGTAGAGACCCACTAGTCCCGGTTGTACACCACGAGCGCGCAGGGACAGCCACGTGGGCCGGGACTAGTGGTGGACCTCTAGTCCCGCTTGAGAACCGGGACTAAGACCCGGGACTAGAGGCCATGTTTCCACTAGTGCGTCCATCTGAAACGTTAAATCGGTTAAAGCCATAAGAGAGTTTGAGTGGTGTTGACGTCTTGTGCACAACCACAATTCAAACACGTAAAGTACTTTGTACTCCCTCCATTTAGAAATATAAGATGTTTTAGGTTTATGAATAAATGTATCTCGACACCTTTTAATATTTTCTCTGATTTAAATTAATTGACTCAGATTTATCTAGATTCGAGGTATCTATTACTATAACATGTATAAATACATTCAAATCTAGACATCTAAGTCAATTAATTTAGATAGAGAGTACATAGATTAATTTGAACCTATACACTAAAATGTGTCAAGATACATTAGCTTCATTAATCTAAAACATCTTATATTTTCAAACGGAGAAAGTATTACCATAAGAAGCATCAGGGAGCTTCTTGCATGGTATATATAAGAGTTTGCTCGATGTTGGCAGGGGTCTTACAATATGAATGAGTATGATTGAGAGAACGTCGATTTGGAACCCGTCCAACAATGTGGATCTTTTTTTCCCGAGAAATTCAAATTTGAATATATAACTTTTTATAAAAAATACTAGAATATAGATAATGATTTACAATACGCATGTGCAAATATTTGTGTGAAAATACTTTATATTCTATGCTCAGAAAAAAAAGAGAATTGTTTTGATCTGGGCATGAACAATGCAATTTTGAATGTGCCTCCTTTTTCCTAAAATTTGTCATATTTATGTTTTTTGTTACATCCGAAATACAAGATATTTTATTAAAAAAATTGCATACTTTTATTCCATATTATTGGCTACAAGTAGCTTGATTTGTAGTATTTTTTTGACAAATCAAACCCATGAGCGAAACTATTTTTGAATATGACCTCTATGTTTAACGCAAACAAAAATTGCATGGAAGCACTTTTGATAGTTTGACACCATTATTGCTCTTGGCGCCGATCTGAGTTTGGCGCCGTGTGGCTTGGCACCAACTACTTATGTGCTGCTTTTCGTTGGTGTCAATCTACACGAGTTCGGTGCCAACAAATTGGTGCTGAACCTAGCGGAGGTCAGATTCCGAAATATTCTCACTAGGAGAACGGATGACTCAATAGTTTTGTTAATAAAAATGGATATTGCTGTCCGGTGACCGGTCTAAATTGACAATATCTGACGGACAATTTTGACACCAGGTGTCATTAGCAAAACCGATCCCTTTAATTCCATGCATGCATGTATGGAGAGAAATTTCGGATGGCAGAAGGCAGTCCTACCATGCATGCAAAAAAAACTAACGTTATCAACATTTAATGCAAAATCAGAAAATTTAAAAAGTTTTCTAGGACAAACCGTTTATCCGATTAAAAGTCCGTTTTCACCTATGAGTTAGTCGCGACGAGATCTTTAAAAATAGATCTCAAGTTAATATATTTTGGAAACTTTTTTGGACCAAAAGGTTACACACGTGTAACACATAAGTTATTCAGGTTATACTATGTAAGCTACCCACACTATAAAACATATGTGTGGAGATTTTTTACATGGATACAGAAAAAGTAACCAGCGACTGTTCTAAGAAAATTAACTTATATGATGGTAACTTTTATGTATTAGGATGGATCACTTAATTATTATGAAATGGATAAGTCACGTGTTAATGGTGGGTAACATAACTTTGCTTGTCCCAAAAGTTACCCACTAGTAATACTAAAGTTATCCAGGCTTCAGTATGTAAGTTATCCATCAAATAATATGTAAATTATTATTACTATAAAAAATTACTCACAGATAAATATAAAAGTTGTTCTTTTATCTCGGTTTCGCCGCATGTCGCCCTTGCGGTGTATGCGCAACTCAATTTTGAAAGGCTACTACGTTAAACATAAAGGATAAACTTTTTAAAATTAAATCTAATCTTTTCTTTTGCACGTGATATAATAAATAAGGTCTCGTGTCCTGCCATCCACCGTCCTAAATAGTACTAAACAAACGTAACGCGTAATCAGTAGTCTAGCGGTTCGGCTTTTTCGTCCGATGTATGCTAACCTCGAAAGATGATAGGGCATCGAGAGTACTCATAGCTCGTGTATGCTAACACATCGACAGTGGTAAAGTCTCGGTACCCTAACACCTAGGCTAACACGTTCCAATTAACGACGCTCAACACGTATACGAGAACGTCTCTATCAAACTCGCTTATATGGTGGGTAACCTATGTGTTATAGGGTCGCCTTATAAATTATAGCATGGATAACTCATGTGTTAGGGGCGGATAACTGTTTGGTCTGTTTTTTTATCGAAACATATCAACATGAGATCTAGTTTTAAAGATCTTATTGCAACTAGTCCAATGGTAAAAACGGATCCTAAATCGAATAAACGTTTTGATCTACAAAACATTTTAAATTTTTGGTTTGATTATAAGCAATATTTTAAATTTTTGTTTGATTATAAGCTAGCCGATAGCGAGGAGAATAGATTTGCCAAAAAAATTAGTTTTGTCGAAAGTGCTACTGCTGGGCCCAGACCAGAATCAGTCAAGCAGTGACCTGGGTTGGGCCTCTAACTGGCCTGAAGATGGAGAAGCAACATAATAAAGCCCAATTTCCGAAGAGACAGAGCATCAGCTTCAGCTTCCATGGCGCCCTCCCCTCTGCTCCGTGCTGCCGCCGCCGCCCTCCGCCGCCGCTCCCGCATTGCCGCCCCTCTGACGGCCATATCCCCGCTCACCCACACCACTACACCTCCTCCCTCTCCCTCTCCCTCTAACTCTCCATACCCCGCTGCCCGGCGCCACCTGATCACCCTAAGCCGCCGCCCGTGCCCGCACCCACCCTCCTCCACCTCCGCCTCTGCGGCGGCGTCCTCCTTCTACGTCGACAGGATCCTGCTTCCGATCAGCTTCTCGCACCCGCTCTCGACATCCTCCCGGTCCACGGACAAGGATGATAGCCTCCAGCCACCGCTGCCGTCGGTGTCGTGGGTGGAGAGGTGCCTCCCAGAGGCGGCGCGCCCGTACGCGATGCTCGCCCGCCTCGACAAGCCAATCGGCACCTGGCTCCTCGCTTGGCCCTGCATGTGGTATGCTCGCTTCTACCCACGTTGCCATCTCTGAACACCATCGCTGAGCAGGATCCTCTCACTAGAGGGGAACATGAGCTCTCATTTGCAGATTTACTGCACGCACAAACGAACTATGGGTTCAACCATTGTTTAAAGTTTCGAGCCAATGCTCATTCTTGGAGTTTAAGGATCAATCCGCGTCTATGTTTATCAGTAACAGGACAAAATCATCTAAATTATTCTTGAGTCAAAACATGCTACTGCTGTATGGTTTGTTTACACTTTCATAGGTGTCATTTTCTTTTGTTAGAGCCCCAGAAACCGCTATAGACAAGTTGGCATGGTTGTCTGATATTAAGTTGACAGCACATTTTGTCTCCTGATTTGAAGAGCTACTATAACCTTTCCTTTGTAGGTCAATCACAATAGCAGCAATGCCGGGGGAGCTCCCTGACTTGGAAATGCTGGCACTCTTCGGATGTGGAGCTGTCCTCCTCAGGGGGGCTGGTTGCACAGTGAATGATCTTCTTGATCGTGACATTGATAACAAGGTGATTTTCCCCCCCTGTAGTTTGTTTGTGCTAGTTCAGACAATACTGCAACACCTCAGACTTTGCGTGTTAGTGAAAACTGCCTTTCAGATTCTTGTGAACGTGAATACAAATAAAAGATCAACTGCAATTTAGATGTATTATATGCTTACCTGTTGAACCAGGGATGTAGCAAAATTATGTTTTAATTGTCATGGCCACAGTGTTAGTAGCAGTTAAAACAAACAACTTAGTGAAACCATGGAGAGAAAATTATACTAACCAAGGGTTCAGACTTGTTATGTATGTCACACTTTTCGATTTGTGTGTTCTGCTACTGCAGCATTACTTCGCTCTAGTGGATTATGCAGTGAAGTGATGATGGGTATTGTTCCTTGTGTAGGTTGAGCGCACCAAAAGCAGGCCTTTTGCATCAGGTGTTCTAACCCCTTCTCAAGGAGTGTGCTTCCTCGGATTTCAGCTACTGCTGGGATTGGGCATTCTTCTCCAACTGAACAATTTTAGGTAACTTACCTTTTCCTTGTTTATGTGGCTGGCCTGTCCTGGATGCTCCAGTGTCCAACCAAACCAAACTTTATATCAATTGACATTTTGTGGAATACATGATTAATATATGTCTGTTAATCCATTTTGAATTATTAATTTCCACAAGATCCAAAGAATTACAGCTTGCCAGGTGCATTTTACATCTATCATTATAGTAATGTTCACCTGTAAGTTTGTCTCATTTGTCTATGTAGCCGTGTTCTTGGGGCATCTTCTCTTCTTTTGGTGTTTTCTTATCCCCTCATGAAGAGGTTCACATTTTGGGTATGTAATACACACATACATTTTGGGTATGTAATACACACGTACATGGTTTGTAGTACCATAATCTTGCTTATAGAGAGTGATCAGGAAAAACTAATTCCTTTGCATTTTTTAACAGCCTCAGGCATATCTTGGCTTGACCTTCAACTGGGGAGCTTTGTTAGGATGGGCTGCTATCAAAGGGAGCCTAGATCCTGCAGTCATCCTTCCACTGTATGCTGCTGGTATATGGTGGACATTGGTGTACGATACCATATATGCACATCAGGTATATTAACTAGTGGTTTCCTTTTATATCTAAACTGAGCAATCATCTTATCGGGTTGTCACGGTTTCTTATGATTGTATCTGAATACATGTCAGGACAAAGAAGATGACCTCAAAGTAGGCGTTAAGTCCACAGCATTAAGGTTTGGAGATTCAACCAAGCAGTGGATCAGTGCCTTTGGTGCTGCATCAGTTGGTGGCTTTGCGCTCAGTGGCTACAATGCTGAACTTGGTTGGTGCTCATTATCACGATGTCATGTTCTCTGAAAATTACAGTGTTTTTATATAAATGTATATTGAGTACTTACTTTAACCATGTTTGACAGCGTGGCCCTACTACCCTCTTCTGACAGCCGCAGCTGCTCAGTTGGCATGGCAGATCTCAACTGCTGACTTGTCTGACCGCGCAGATTGCAACAGAAAGTATGTTATTTACATTGAGATCATGGAGATTTTGACAAAATTATATGTTCATTGGTTTGTTAAGTGCTTGAACTCATTTTATGCAATCCCTACTCTGCAGGTTTGTATCAAACAAGTGGTTTGGAGCTCTGGTATTCAGTGGAATTTTGTTTGGGCGACTTGCATCATGATAGATACAAGAAGGCCACTATGTTCTTTTCTATAGAGTTTTGATAGTTCTGATAGAGGTGGTACATTTTTTGTGACTTGTATGAGAAATGGCAAATAGATTGTTTTAACAGTGTGATGTGGTATATGTTATATGCAATGTACTGCAGGTGAACTTCTGTAAGTTCTGTCTCTCTCATTACTTATGCTTTTCTGAGTTTCTTCTCTACTGAATATTAAAGGCATACCTCTGAATGTATGATTGTTACTAGTTTAATTATCACTAAATGAAAAAGGCCAGGCTAAAGAACAGCTTAGCTTATTCAGTTTCCAGATCTAAGTGCTGTCTTCTTGCCAGCATTCCTTGCCTATTGTTCCCTAAAGCTCCCCAGGGCAAGAACTCTGACCCGAGTGGCTGCTGAAGGCTGTATTATCTGGGTAAGAACTGGTTGTTTTTCACCATATTAGTACATCTAGAGTATTTGAATTGCATGTTTGCATCAGTCGATGAAGTGCTTTTTTTTCTTGCAACTACAAGCATTATATCAATTTCCAGTGATTCATGCTTGTCATCCGTTAAAACTCTTACTTGGAAATAACTACTGCACGCTCAGGGGCAGTGCATATTGCTCAATGTTTGCAGCTGTAACAGGTCGGAGGAGCGCTCAAGCAGGCATCTGGTTACAAAAGGGTTGTATAAGGAAGTCTTTCCTCTATGAAAAGGTAGAGTTCAGAATCCTCGGCTCTATTTTGGTAGGCTACATAAACATTGCCGCAGTTGCGGAAAACTGTGAACAGTGCGCAAGTTGAATCAGGTATAGCCATGGTCCACGCTATTCTCTAAAGCTGATTTTTGTTGTCCATTTGGCAAAAATAAAACATTTCGATATCCTCCCCATTTTCACCGTGTTAGTCCATAAAACATGGTCTTGGCAGAGGAAAAGAAAGGCGCAATGACTGGACATAGTCCAATCAGTATTAATGACTTGAGTTCGGTGACTACACTAGTAAAGATTTGGCGACAAAATGACCCACTGCTACTATCTATATGTGGAATAACAACCTGAATGATCTCAATCTGGACCTTACACTGTACCGGCTGCTCCGGTGAAGGCTGCTGTACCGGCTGCTCCGTTGAAGGTTGGCAGGTGGAAAGCTGCACGGTGGACACGGTTTATGTGACCCAATAGCCAATCTGCTTGCAGATATGCGCTGACAATGCTGAGAAGGCATTAACCATTGTACTTCAGATACATCTTTTGTTTCTTAAATTGCACCTCCATACAGTTACCCCATGATGTTTTGCATGGGTCTTGCTTCATATGCTTCCCCAAAGTATTGTCTTTAGTGAAATACATCTTGGTCGTGTCGTTTTCTTTCAGTTAGAGCTGCACCATCAGAACAGTGATACTACTTTGACTACACAAGCTATGCGCTTCATAATGCTGATAGACTTGTTTATAACATGCAGACACATCACATCGTACTGGACTCTATTACTGCTTGTCTGCCACTGTGTGAACTGCAGCAACAAATGCATGAAGGCGGTACGACCTCCTGCTATCGTCAAAATACAGAGGCAAAGTTGAAGCCAGTTGCAATGAGCCAATGACCAATTAATTTGTACAAGGACAGTACGTCCAAAAGGTGCATATCGACAATGTGATAGTCCCAGTCATTCGGGCACTAGCTCGCTACATGGACAGTACCGAGGACTGTCGTCGGCTCAGACACTCACTACCGTGGCCATGTGTCAGTGCAAGAGCGGAACGTTAGGGGTCAGCATGCCTTTGAACTACCAGGTTGTTCCCATGTTATTCTGGTCTGCCACGTTGCAACAAGACTCTGTCAGATGAAGCTCGAGCAAGTCTGAGTCAACATCAATTATACATGATTGTTTGACTGTTTATTGGAAATACAAGGCCTGATCTTGCCAGCAACTTCAGTTAGGTAAACATGGATTGCTTGTCGTGGTACCGTGTACCTGCTGATTTGAAAGCCCAACCTGCTGCTCGAAAACAAATTTGTGTCCAAGAAGATACTCTTCCACACTATTGTTCAGCATGCTTATGACATTTTCAGAGGCTGCAACTTACCACAGAGCAAGTACGACGAGGTCATTGCATTATCACGGGAAGCTGTTGTTCAGCCTCCAGGATATCAAGCTGACCGGGAACATATTGATACGAGGAACCATGATGGGCAAGGAACTGATGGACAGTGAGGACGAAGGTCTCTGGGAGATCCTAGCTGAGGTGCGGGCTGGCATACATGCGCAAATTACGCCAAGTTCTTGGACAGAAGCGCACGGGAAGAACAATCAGTTTGGAACCGAGCTTGTGACCGTCTGGGCTCTCTACTCTGTCACTGAGGGCGGAGTGTGGGAGAAGCACGGCTTCATAGTACACTAGAACTTGTTAACATTTACTTTACAATCTCAATAAGACAAACCAATACTCTGGTAACCACTGAAACTAGTTGGAACGCAAGTACAGACATAAGTTATTGAGGAAAGAGCAGACTACTTTGCTGGGCCATGGACTTGTACAAATGAGCTGAATGACAACTTTAACACCAAAAAGTATTAGAGGTGTAGCTTCAAGACGTAAGGGAGCAGGGGCGAAGATGGATATAGAAGCTTGCTGCGAGATCCTATGTGAGCAGGAGCTTAGCGGCAGAAACCTCTGGGTCTAGAGCCGCCGATGGGTCCCGAAGAGCACAGGATAGTTTGGTTGAACAAATGAATATACAGTTAGCTGGTTCATGTGAAATATACGTGTGGCGCAGACATATGTAGCATACCACCAGCATTCCTATTATTGGTGGTGTATGTTAGAAAATTAGTTGTGTGCACTCCATCTTCACCTGGTTTTCACAAAAGATGTAACATTGGTGAGAGTAAAAAATAAGATCGTAACACACACTTTCTCTAAACCAGGACATCTCTATACACAATAGTTTTTGTGATTTTTCCCTTTGGGTCTATGTCAACTTCATCAGGGTTGGCTAGAATCCTTCTGTCTCCCTAGATACACATGTAGACAGGCAACATAGTGTTGTCCATGAGATAACACGGGCTCGGGAGGTAAATACCCACATTTTGTATTGTTTTCCCTTGTGTTTTCTTAACTGTCATTGCAAAGCTGAGACAGATTTTTGTTTTTTGAAACGGAAGCTGAGACGAATTGGGAACTACTTTATTCTTTAACAAGATTGGAAGGCGCAGTGGAAGACGAGGTATGTATACTCTTTCCCCAACATATTGGCCTCCTACAATCTCTACATCAGTTGCATTATCCTGAAACGCTCTCACAGTCAACCTTGTTCTATTGCACAATCTTTTGTTTGGGCCGAGATTCCTCAATAGAATCACCGTGCCCAGTTTATCTTGACCCTAACAACATGTGGTGACAATCCATTTGGTGTCAATGAGTTCATGAACTACCCACATAGTTATTGTGCGGATCATCCTTGACCGAATCAACAAGAAAAGTTGCATCAGACTTATATCAAGCTTGTTGTATTAACATAGCTGACAAATCAACTCCATCAATTGTTGAATATATAAGCAAATTACCATAATATTTAATCCGAAATAAGCAATAATAAAACATGACTATAATTACAAGAATTAACCTAATCATGTATACTAGCAGAATAGACGAACAGATCACGTCTAACCATGATAAGCAGATCACATCTATTTCAAAAGCTAGTACAAGAAACTGTAATAGAAACTGAAATAGATAGGAGCAGATTGCATACGGTGTTGCAGGAGGATCCAGGTTCGTGTTCACGTTGGCGTTGAGGTTCGCGTTGACACCAGCGTCGTCAGCCATGTCGTCGATGTAGAGGCTACTGATGTACGAGAGAAGTCCTCGTCAGGGCTCACCCGTACAGGTTCACGAGAGGCGATGATTTCGAAGGCCTACTGTCCCGTTGTCCGGTGCATGCCGAAAGAGGGGATGGAGAAGATGTAGCGATGACGCAAGGTTCTGGAGGCAGAGGGAAGGATGTGTAACACACGTTAGGTTTTACGTCTGAGCCGCTTATATAGCACAACGTTCGAGTAGTAACAGCCGAGCAGCAAAAAGATAAGATCGGCACCGAGGGCAATTTTGCAAACTGCGCGCGCGCGTCGCGTTGATCCGGGAGGAAAAGGAGCGCACGTGTATGCCACTCCTCTTCGCTCTCTTTAGGAGATAGTGAAACACTTCAATATATATATATATATATATATATATATATATATATATATATATATATATATATATATATATATGTATATTTGGTCCAACTCTCTCCAAACTAGTAAGGTGAGACTAGACTTTGGTGCCATTCCTTGCTAGGCATGAATGGGCCACGGGAATTTCAGAATTTGTATTAGGCTATGAGCCAAAGCCGACAACCAAATTCCAACATCAATCACATTGCATATTCTAAAGTAAACATATAAAATACAACTTCCAAGTTTGCTAAAGAGTATACAAAATAACCTATTGAAAAGCTAGAATCTTTCTCACTTCTAATTAACTGAACAGTTGTCATTTTCATTAACTGCATGATTGGAATATTTTATTCACTGAACAATTATTTCTCAAACTGTAGTCATGATCATTGAGCTGCTTCGACGATTTTAGCTTCTGCGGGAAGAATTCAGTCAATACGACGGAATGAATTTTTATATCTCACATGACAACACAACATAATTTGTACCAACAGCAGATGACGTGTATATAGACTACTCCCTCCCTCCATCCTCTTAAAATCATAGGTGAAGCAACAGTGAACTGTCACATTGATCTGAAGCAACAACAAATTACTACCAACTCTCCAGCAACAGAGGTTCGTTAGTTGATGGGAGCTGTGGCAGAAAACAAGGTGTCCGGCACATAAACCCCACATGATTAAATCGTAGAAATCAAGCCACGCCATGGGAAATATTACTACTATTTTTATAGGACTTGAATTCTTCAAACTTCGTATAAAAAAACTTTCGGTCAGATAATTAAGGTCTACAAGTCTGGAGGAAAGCACCACATAGGAACATCATAGTCACCGAAAACATAGTATCCTACAGATGGGATTCGTTCCATGTCACCACCACCCACTGGTGGAAACAACCCCATGTGTCCCGGTTGGTAAGCGGCATTAGTCCCGGTTGCCCAACCGGGACGGGGCAATCGGGACTAAAGCCCGAACCTTTAGTCCCGGTTGCCCCACCAACCGGGACAAAAGATCATACACGTGGCAGCTGCACCGTGCGAGGAGGGGCTTTAGTCCCGGTCAGAATACGAACCGGACTAATAACCTTCGCCATGCAGATTTGGCTCATTTCTGCCGCAGAGAATTCATTTTGCACATTTTGTTGCCAGCAGCTTTTTCGCCTCTTTTTGTGCCGCGGCAGAGAATTCATTTAGGTTGTTTTATTGTTTATTTAGTGTTTTGCACTTATCAATGAAGGAACCTTATATTACACAAGATCATCATGACAATACACGGATCGAGTTCATGCACTACATACAAAAGTTCCCCTTGTCTATACACGGATCGAGTTGCTATTTTTACAATCCCTATTGTCTATACACAGCAGAATAGTATTCCCCTTTCGGGTCTAGGACTTCTGCATCCAAGAATCCCGCCAATTCCTCCTGAATTGCTCAGACGCGATCCTTTGGCGTAAGACCGCCCGTAGACGCTCGATCTGATTTAAAAAGGAGTCACTATATGAATGAAACTAAACACAATTTGTTTGAAAATAAAACTATATAAATTGTTTACATACGTGAGTTGCTCTAAATTTCTGCCCTTCTCATCGCACGTCTGCGGATGAACTCGCATACATAGTATCCACATAGATTGTTACCGGTCCCTCGTCGGGCACTTCACCGTAACATAGTTCAATCAAAATAATAATCAAGCATGATAATAATCGTATCAAAACTAGAATCAAAGAGATGCGGATATAGCTAGTGGTGCTTACATCTAGTGGTTGAAATGTAAGCTCCTCTTTCCAAACACCCCTAGCCTTCTTGGTGAACTGCTTCCAAGCGCTGCCCGAAGAAAACGAATAAAAGAAGTTATTAAGTACTTGATATCATAAAATTCACGAACGTTGCCGATATAGTGTCGTAATGATTAGAATTACCTGGAGAAGTATCTGCATGTCCTTCCACGCCTCAAGGGGTTTATGTTTCGAGTCCATGACTAGTACACCCTTTGTCAAGTTGAATGATTAATGAATATAGTGGAAGCTGCGAATGCATAACTAATCAATTATATACTTAACATCGAGTAAGCGAAATAGAAAGTGTATACAAGACAATAACACTCACTCGAAGTTGTAAGGAAAAAGTATTTCCTTTGGTTTCTTGAAACCTTAACGCGTGTACTATATTATCCTCCGTATCCGGGGCTTATTTTGAGATTAGCTTCATGAACCCAATATGGGTCAATGAAGCCAATATCATAGATTTGTCCTCTGCATTCGAGAATCTTCATTCTGCATATTACAAGATGATTATATACATGCAATAAACAAAGTGAGATAGCTGGAGACTAAGTTAATTACAGAATTAGTACTTACGCATAGGCAATCGATGAGCGATTTGTCCAAGGCGCCTTGATTGAATAATTGAAATAGCTCAACAAATTCAATGGATATCATGTCATCACTTTCTTTCCCATGATGCTTTTTGTAACCCTCAAGACTATCCGCTTAGCCCGGCACTTGTGGCGTGCATGTACCGCTTATGCAATCTTCGCATTTTTGTTGAAAGATTATTTACCTCCTCAGGTTTGACGAGAGGTTTGCAGATCGGTATTTGTATGCTACTTCACTCACGGGAAGAACTCTAATCAGGATAAGTCTGGCAATACTCATACCTTGAGCAGCGCAGCTTCTCAGACAGTGCAACTACCTACGGATCATACCGCTTCGCCCCATATTTGCTCGACCCCACATTGGTTTGAGAAATCACCTTGAGAGGGGCGCAAGACTGTTTTGCTTGTTCTCCGAGCGGGCAACAGATTTCCGCTTGCATCAGTGATCTTGCTCTTCGAGGCTTGTTGCCGCATGTGACTTGAGAATAGAACGCTCATAGTCCGATGACAGCTTTGGCTCGGGTTGATGAAGAGTCTTTAGCATTTTCAACACTTTGGCTTTTTCTTCTTTGGTCCGGGAACTCTGGCTCTTTCGGCCGTCACTTAGCGAAAAACGCCGCTTCCGCATCAACGATCGCCAGCCTCCTCTTCAAGATCATAAGCTCTCTTGGGAGGAACCGTTGGTACTTTTGGAAGAGGCTCTTGTTTACGCTTTCGGCGATCGCCACGACGACAAGAGCAGACGCCACGCTTTTATCCCGAGGCGCCGCGATGGCTCATGGCGATGGCTGCACCGAGACGGGTGAGGCGACGGAGCCGGGTGAGGCGACGAAGACGGCTGTCATGCGGCGACCTCGGCTGGAGACGGGTGAGACGGCGGCGAAGATGGCCTTGGCGTGTGATTTGAAGCACGATACAATCCTTCGCCATAGAATGGTGACGCTTTTTGCCACCCAAGACATCACATCCCCTTCACCCAGGTAGTGAAGATCCAAAACCTCAAAGGTGGGCATGATTTCATCCACGCCGACAACAGAGTCTCCCGGAACCGGACGACGCGGTAAGTTGGTGTGGGTCCAATTGGTAAGGCATAGCCGACCGCCACCTTCATTGATATGTTCACAACTTTGACATGTAGCTCGCAGGTGTCATCTCCGTGATATCATCCACTGGTAGCCAACAGAGCCATCGTCGGTGCATCATCGATCGCCATTGTCATCACCCGGGACCTCGGTGGAAGCCACATCGCTTTTTCGATTATTCGATAGGCCGGTAGCATCGAATGCGCAGTGTCTTGAGATGGGGCCGTAGTACTTTTAAGTGAGTTAATTTCATCTTGTTGTTGCTTTAATCGTTCTTCAATTAAACGCATTCGCTCTTTCCGACTTTCGCTTCAACCGCCCGTCCTTACTCCTCCGACGGCTTCTATCGATATTTCTTCCTCTCTTGGAAACCCAGTTCTCCATGATTGGGAGCCTATTGTGCCTCGTGTTCGTCCATCATGTTCCTTATTTCCAAGGGCGAGTGTGAGCTCATCATTCTCTATCGGGAATGAAGTCCCCATCTTTAACAGCCTTTATCGCTTTTCTCATCCTCTCGATTGGCAAGGGGTCTTCTTTATGTCGTATGGTATATATACACCTCCTTCCGAGTCCAACGTGCCCCATGCCCGTAAAACCAATTCCTTGCACGTTCTACCCAATCGCATCTCCAGGGTGATATTTTTATCACGCAGTTCCTGCTCAAGTTTCTCCCACTTAGGAATGCCACCAGAGCCACCTTGCCCCATAGTATGGTGATACTTCTTGTTAGCAAGATTCAGCTTATTCTTTGGACATTTCCTTAGCTTTTTCCGATGTCTTGTATTCCACAAACTCAGCCCGTAATGGTTTTATCTTCAAACCGAGTCTTCTTGAAATCGAGTCTTCTCTTTCACGACATAGTCAAGGTGCAATCTTTTCTTCCAGTTGGTGAAACACTGGGCCATCTTCTTCAAAGCCCACTCCACGACCTTAGCCTCCATGGCTCTCCCATGTTGTAAGGCGTCCTCAATCGGATCCTCCGCATTTGGATCCAGCTCTATCTTCGTAGTTTGAAATTAACCATGAGCCTCTTCCACAAGAAATCTTTGGCGTGGTTAGGGACAAATAAACATGTTCCTCTTCATCCGCATTAGCAGGCCTATTCCAATTTCTAATCGTGATCGGATTAAGTCCCTAACGACATTCGCATTGTGCCACAAATTTGGTTGCGACAACTTCGGAGTCCGTCATTGCCGTCTCAAATGACATCTTCGATTCGAACCTCTCATGGTCTTCCAACTTTTGGTTGGGCCTCGTCCGCTCTTTTTCAAGAGATTCCTTCGATCCGAGGGCTAAAAGAAGAAAGATCGTTACTATTTCTATATAGATAGCGATGATTAATTAATGAATTGATTTATATTACATGCACCTCGCCGGAAGTCGCCTTCTCGGTTACACAAGGCATCGCCTTCTCCATGGAAGGCAACACCTTCAACCTCAAACAAGTTGTCTACTCCGTAAAAAGAGGATCACCCTCACCGAGTTGTTCGTAAACGTTGATACGTCTAAATTATCTTCCCACGGATCACACCTGGATCAACTCTTCCTTTTCTTCGTCTCGACGTGGGTCCATATTTTACGCATAGGTGGAAAACGAATAAGTCAAAGCTAAAGGAGAAAGTTACGAATAAGTCAAAGCGCTAACGAATGAAGATGAAACCCTAATATATACATACACAATAATAAAATGAAGAGAAACCCTAAACCCTAAGGCTATGAGAGGGAACATGAGTATAAGGCTACAAAAGGTCTTCGATCTATCTATGGTCTTGATCTCGGTCTCGATCTCAATCTCGATATCGTATTCTACCGAGAAGAACCAAATCACCGGAAAGAAAGGGAAACAATCAACACATGGCATCGATGCAATGCTCAAGCAATGGTGATGATACGCCAAGTTAATGTGCATTGGAATGTAACCCTAAAGCATTCTCGACAAGTTAATTGGGGTTCCGAGGGGCGCAAACCCTAACTCAAGGAACTCCGGAATCACCTGTTAGGGTTACTAGGGTGTTCTAATTAAACTTGTCATTTAAGTTGTTGAACATTTTTCTGAACAATGCGGCTTGACTGGTGGCGGCACGTTTCCTATAGCGACTAGCGACAGAGAGGGCGAGCTGGACGCGAAGGAGTTGAGCGATGAGGCTTCTCACGGACTCAGGGTCGAGCAAACAGGTAAGATGGGCCAGTCCTGGGGTACACTACGGGCCAAATTTCTTTTTATCGTTATATGGTATGGTACGGGGGATTTTCGCTGCGCCCCGGGCCATGGCCCAGGTTGCCCTGGGCCTGGATCCGCCCCTGCTCTACCTCGTCTACGCGCCTGTGGCCAGGCTCGCCCGCCTCCTCTCGAAATAGGCTTGCCCGCTATATTAATATAGCAAGCAACACAAACCGGTAATCACGAGAACAAAGTCGGGCCCTCCGGAGGATTCCCACCACACCCGGTACAATCACGTCAACGCCGGATCGACAAAAGCCGATGACTCACAACCCATGTGCCTCCGGGATTCCCACCACACTCCTACGCCTTGGATCGTCGTGTACCAAGCAACACCTTCAAGAAGGGGACGACGATGACGACGCCTTTGCCGGACAAGTCCTAGGATTTCTCCCGGTACACGGAGGAGAATAGGAGGGGTACACCCGACGCCCTACACAAGGAAGGTGGCGCCCGCAGACGTCACCGCGTCGGTATCAGTGGCACCGACGGGGATTTCTCCCGACCCTAGAACCGGCAGTTCGTGAAGCTTCCGCCACCGTCGCAATGCAGAGGCGCCGGTGCCACCAAGGGCAGCGCCCTCCACTCCGCCGCCACCTGACTTGCGCCAGAACGCCGCCCGCCTAGCAGAGATCGTCCACGCCGGCCGACGAGGCCCGCAGACGTGCAGCTCCCCGCCAAACCCTAGCGCGCCCGACCCTCGCGGAGCTCCACGCGCTGCACCACGCCTCCGCCGCGGCCGCGCTGCCGCCGAAGCCGCCGACGCCGCCACACCACTTAACGCCGCCGCGCCGCCGCCGGGCTATGGCCCGCGCCAATCCACAGAGAACAGGGGAAGGGGCCACCCACGCCGAAGCGGCTTTTGCCGCGTTCGGTCAAGGTCGCCTCCTCGCGACGCCGCCGCCGCGGCCATCGCCGCCACCGCGCCCACCACCAGCAGAGGAGGGAGGACAGAGGAGGGCGTACTGGGCGACGGGCGCTGCCGGCGGCTGTCGGTCGTGAAGGAGCCGCCACGGAAGGCAGCGATGGCGAGGCAGCTGCAAGGCGTCAGAGGCACGCAGAAAGAGAAGTGAGTGGGAAGAAGAAGAGAGGCAGTTATAACTAGGGCCTTTTAGTCCTGTCAGGCTCCAACCGGACTAAAGAAAGATACGTCCGTTGGAGCCACCAACCGACCAATAGTCCAATTTTCAACGGTGAAGGGGCTGTTAGGATTTCTTCCGTTGGTGGCTCCAACCGGACGTATTCCCTGCTTTCAAATTTTTCATTATTTTCTCTCTGTTCCCCTTTTTTTTATTTTGGGGTTTAAATTTGTAATGTTTTTAAATGATAATTAATTTGGAATTTAGAAAACTTTAAACATAAAAAGTGTTTGGATTTGAATAAATAATTCAAACCATTTTCTGTTTTGGAAAATAATTAATGTAACCATTTAAAATATGAACCATTTACAATTAAAATGAATTAACTTATATTTTTTAATATCAATTTGGAATTTAGAAAAACTTTAAATATAAGAAGTGTATGGATTTGAATAAATAATTCAAAAACATATTCTATTTTTAAAAATAATTAATGTAACCTTTTAAAATGAATTATCTTATATTTTTGAATATTAATTTGGAATTTAGAAAAACTTTAAATATAAGTGTATGGATTTGAATAAATAATTCAAAAACATATTCTATTTTAAAAATAATTAATGTAACCTTTAAAATGAATTAACTTATATTTTTGAATATTAATTTGGAATTTAGAAAACTTTAAATATAAGAAGTGTATGGATTTGAATAAATAATTCAAAAACATATTCTATTTTTAAAAATAATTAATGTAACCTTTAAAATGAATTAACTTATATTTTTGAATATTAATTTGGAATTTAGAAAACTTTAAATATAAGAAGTGTATGGATTTGAATAAATAATTCAAAAACATATTCTATTTTTAAAAAATAATTAATGTAACCTTTTAAAATATGAACCATTTACAATTAAAAATGAATTAACTTATATTTTTTTAATATCAATTTGGAATTTAGAAAAACTTTAAACAAAAGAAGTGTTTGGATTTTGAACTTATATGCCGGTTTTTTTTGAATTTGTTATGCCCGTTTTGAATTATCTGAATTTCTAACTATGGTCGAACCTGTGCATGAAGATAGGGGACGGCATCGTTAGAACTTGCATTGGATCTCTGAAGAAACCACATATTGCGAGTCTAAAATGATTTTTCAAAAATCACGGCGATAGATCATGTACCGTAGTACAAACCGACCCACTTCCGCCGATTCGCAGACATTTGTTCTTTTACCCGGATGGACGAAAAGGTTTGAGATGTACCGTTGGGATATAGTCCATGTAAGGTGGTCTAGTATTTTAGGAAAATAGGACGGTAGCATTCAAACGGCATTTTGGTGGTTACTTCACAAAGCGACCCGCTTTTTGCTTCGGAAAATGGAAAAGGGTTTTTCCATGACAAAAGGAAAACTTCCTCTGCAACATTGTTCTCCATACCAATGTCCACACACATGCATAATATGGGCACAACATCACAAACTATGCCGTGATTCAAGACATAACATCGGTCATTTGGACCAAAGCCATGAAACCTCGAACATGATAGGTCATTTTGTGAAGGTTTTTGAAACATGATCAATATACCAAGTCTGGTATTTTTCCTTTCAACTATGTAACATAATATGACACCACGCCAAGGATTTTCATTGTTCGGATTTTTTTGAATTTATTATGCCCGCTTTGAATTATTTGAATTTCTAACTATGGTCGAACGGTGTGCATGAAGATAGGGGACGGCATCGTTAGAACTTGCATTGGATCTCTGAAGAAACCACATATTGCGAGTCTAAAACGATTTTTCAAAAATCACGGCGATAGATCATGTACTGTAGTACAAACCGGACCACTTCTCGCCGATTCGCAGACATTTGTCCTTTTACCCGGGATGGACGAAAAGGTTTGAGATGTACCGTTGGGATATAGTCCATGTAAGGTGGTCTAGTATTTTAGGAAAATAGGACGGTAGCATTCAAACGGCATTTTGGTGGTTACTTCAAAACGACCCGTTTTTGCGCTCGGAAAATGGAAAAGGGTTTTTCCGTATGCAAAAGGAAAACTTCCTCCTGCAACATTGTTCTCCATACCAATGTCCACACACATGCATAATATGGGCACAACATCACAAACTATGCCGTGATTCAAGACATAACATCGGTCATTTGGACCAAAGCCATGAAACCTCGAACATGATAGGTCATTTTGTGAAGGTTTTTTCAAACATGATCAATATACCAAGTCTGTATTTTTCCTTTCAACTATGTAACATAATATGACACCACGCCAAGGATTTTCATTGTTCGGATTTTTTTGAATTTATTATGCCCGTTTTGAATTATTTGAATTTCTAACTATGGTCGAACCGTGTGCATGAAGATAGGGGCGGGCATCGTTAGAACTTGCATTGGATCTCTCAAGAAACCACATATTGCGAGTCTAAAACGATTTTTTCAAAAAATCACGGGCGATAGATCATGTACTGTAGTACAAACCGGACACTTCCGCCGATTCGCAGACATTTGTCCTTTTACCGGGATGGACGAAAAGGTTTGAGATGTACCGTTGGGATATAGTCCATGTAAGGTGGTCTAGTATTTTAGGAAAATAGACGGTAGCATTCGAAACGGCATTTTGGTGGTTACTTCACAAAACGACCTGCTTTTTGCTCGGAAAATGGAAAAGGGTTTTTCCGTACATAAAAAGGAAAACTTCCTCCGCAACATTGTTCTCCATACCAATGTCCACACACATGCATAATATGGGCACAACATCACAAACTATGCCGTGATTCAGATACATAACATCGGTCATTTGGACCGAAAGACATGAAACCTCGAACATGATAGGTCATTTTGTGAAGGTTTTTTCGAAACATGATCATTGTTCGGCACACATTTAGTCCCGGATGTAGTCACAAACTGGGACTAAAAATATTTTCCGCCATTTCCCACCTCTTCCCGCCAAGTTTTCCGCCTTTCCTTTCTACTAGAGCTTTTAGTCCGGATGTAGTCACTAACCGGGACTAAAGATATTTCCGCCATTTCCCAAAGCTTCATGCCAAGTTTTCCGCCTTTCCTCTATATTTAGGGTGATCGTGTCATGGCTATCCACACATCCACACCTTCCTCTCTTAGAACAATGGACAACGCCATCTTGGGCCATTCGACCCTCGAGGAGACCGAGGCGCCTCAACTATCCTTGTCCACCGGTACCGCCGTCACCGGATGTCGAGCGCTGGAGGGGTTCCTGTCCCTCCTGTCCCTCAAGGTTCCGCACGCCAGGCGGCCATCACAAACCACTTCTACCACGAGCTCACGCCGGAGCAGCGGATGGATCCCCAGTGGGATCCCGACAACTATGACACCTGGAATGCCTTCTTCGCTAATAGGCGGGAAAGGGAGCTCGCCAGGTACGAGGGTGATGGCCCGCCACCGGTGAACAACAACGAAGTCGGCCGTCGTCTGTGGTGGGAGAACCGTACTATCATCGAAGTGATGCGCTACATCGCCGGGGGAGACCATCCTCGCCTACGGTGCCCACGAGTCCACCCGCCACAGGCCCCACACTGTCCCTTGTAGCGGCATCGCCTTCCAGAGACCCTCTCCCACCCGCCGTGAATCCAAGGCTGGAATGGCCTCGGTATATGCCATGGATGGGCCGAGGATCCCGGAGTGGCGGTGACGATGATGATGATGACGACGACGATGAAGACCTCAAGCTGCGTACTATAGGACTAGGCATGATTATGACTAAAGGCGGCTTTAGGCCCGAGTGTTAGCTAGTCCCGATTTGTCGGTTTTTAATATTAATAAATGTCTTAAGTGTTACCTAATAAATAGAGGAAATGCCTATATAAAGAGGGTTCATATTTAGTCCCGATTTGTACCGGTTGGGATATAGTCCATGTAAGGTGGTCTAGTATTTTAGGAAAATAGGACGGTAGCATTCAAACGGCATTTTGGTGGTTACTTCACAAAAGCGACTGCTTTTTGCTTTCGGAAAATGGAAAAGGGATTTTCCGTGCGACAAAAAGGAAAACTTCCTCCGCAACATTGTTCTACATACCAATGTCCACACACACATGATCATTGTTCGCACACATTTAGTCCGGATGTAGTCACAAACCGGGACTAAAGGGATTGGCAGTGGGCAGACAACACTAATAATAGGGGTGAGTGTCGACATTATGTCGCGGCTTGTACCTTGTCCCGGATGGTGTCACCAACCGGGACTAAAGATGAATTTTAGTCCGGTTGGAGACACCAACCGACTAAAGATGAGTCAAGACTAATAATAGGGTGAGTCGACATTATGTCGTGAGTGTCGACATTATGCCGAGCTGCTTGTACTATAAATATGCATCCTTGTGAGTCCATCCTCCAGCCGGTTTGAGGCATCTCCAAGATGGTTTTAGAGAGCAGGGACACCACTACGGCCAGCTGTGGAGATGCCGACGAGCCTGGTCCTCCGCATCTCCGAGAAATCGTCATAGAGGCACTCTAATATGTGAAATTAGTTAGCCCGAGGCGTATTGATCTAGTTAGTGAAGTTACAAGCTGCAAGATGGTTTTCGAGAGGGGACACCATCTGCGCCAGTTTGAGGAGATGCCGACGAGCCTGGTCCTCCGCATCTCCGAGAACTGGTCATAGAGGCACTCCTAATATGTGAAATTAGTTAGCTCCGAGTATTGATCTAGTTAGTGAAGTTACAAGCTGCAAGATGGTTTTCGAGCAGTGGACAAGATGCGGCCAGTTCTGGAGATGCCGACGAGCCAGGTCCTCCGCATCTCCGAGAAACTGGTCATAGAGGCACTCCTAATATGTGAAATTAGTTAGCCGAGGCGTATTGATCTAGTTAGTGAAGTTACAAGCTGCAAGATGGTTTTCGAGAGGGACACCACTGCGCAGTTTCGGGAGATGCCGACGAGCCCGATCCTCCCAAGATCTCCGAGAAACGGGTCATAGAGGCACTCGGTCCAGCCACAAATGGGACTAACACTCAAGACATTTATTAATATTAAAATCGAGACTACAAAACCGGGACTAAAGGCCACAAACCGCGAAGATATCCTTGGTCAAGCCACAAACCGCGAAGACATGAACTAGAGTTACATAATATGAGCATGAACTTCTTGGCATATGTCATTCCTTATGACCGCTTGACGTAACCATGGAGCATCTTCTTTACTTAACGGAATGCTTGGGTCGGTTTTCCACCGTGAAGGGCGGAATTTCATCAAACTTATTATAATCTTCCGACATGTCCGTCTTGCCCTCGATTCCCACGATGTTTCTTTTCCTGAAAGAACTATGTGACGCTTTGGATCATCATATGATGTATTCGTTGCATATTTTTCTTTTTTTTTTCGTCCGGAGGACATGTCCTTCACATAGAAAACCCGAGACACATCATTGGCTAGGACGAATGGTTCATCTCTATAACCAAGATTGTTGAGATCCATTGTTGTCATTCCGCATAACCGGTCTATCTTTACCCTTCCCCATTCAAAGTTGACCCATTTGCAAATAAACAAAGGGACCTTAAAAGAGACTCCATAGTCTAGTTCCCATATCTCCTCTATGTAACCATAATATGTGTCCTTTTGTCCATTCTCGTCTATTGCATCAAAGCGGACACCACTATTTTGGTTGGTGCTTTTTATCTTGGGCGATCGTAGAATGTATTCCCATTTATTTCGCACTTGGAAATTCAATACAAGAGAAGATGGTGACGCGCCAACAAGTATAGCTGATCTCCAACAGTGGTGTCATTCAAGAGATGTGTCCATCCAACCACCGGCAGACTTCATGTGTTCATCGTAATCCATGATTCAGCTTCCCGGTTTTTGAGCGTACAATATTCTTGTGTTCCTCCATATACGGAGCTGCCAAGGTGGAATTATGTAGAAGCGTGTAGTGTGCTTTAGTGAAAGAATCCCGTCCCTACATATCGGTGCTTTCTTTCCCAGCGTGCCTTTCCACTTAGTCTTCCCTCATGCCAGAGTCGAAACACCAACCGCTTAAGGTCGAATAAAGTCAACACAAAACTCAATGACCTCCTCTGCTCCATATCCCTTGGAGATGCTTCCTTCAGTCTAGCACGGTTATGAACATATTTCTTTAAGACTCCCATGAACCTCTCAAAGGGGAACATATTGTGCAGAAATACCGGACCGAGAATGGCAATCTCTTCCACTAGATGAACCAGAGATGCGTCATAATATTGAAGAAGGATGGTGGGAACACCAATTCAAAACTAACAAGACATTGTACCACATCCTTCAGTAACCTTGGCAGAATATCTGGATTGATTACCTTACGAGATATTGCATTGAGGAATGCACAGCTTCACAATGGGTACTCGAACATTTTCTCGTAGAAGCCCCTCAATGCAATCGGAAGCAATCTGCGTCATAATCACGTGATACCATGAGACTTCAGGTTTTGGAACTTTTTCTCGCCATATTTATTATCCCCTTTATATTAGATGAGAAGCCCGACGGCACCTTGATACCGTAAAGGACTTCAAAAGATTTCCTTCTGCTTTGGTAAGAGCATAGTACACGACTTAAGTGACGCCTTTATCCGCCTTTGTTATCTGTATGCATGTTCTTTGGGTCTTTCATAATTTGTTGGTCCTCCGTGCTTCGTGTGTATCTTTTGTCTTCCCATACACGCCTAGGAATCCTAGGTGTTCACGCAGATTCTTCGTCACGTGCATCACGTCGATTGAAGAGCGGACACGGACTTTCCAATATGGCAGCTCCCAAAATATAGATTTCTTCTTCCACATGGGTGCGTGTCCGTAGCGACGTCGCTCGAACTGATTGACCGGACCCTTTCCAAAGATTACTTCTATGTCCTTGACCATACCAAATACATCATCACCACCGGGAGTTCAGGCTTCTTCGGTGATCCGCCTCACCTTTGAAATGCTTGCCTTTCTTTCTTACGGGATGATTGGTGGAAGAAATCGTCGATTCGCTAGGTACACAACCTTCTTGCATTTATGCAAATATGTACCTTCGGTCTTATCTAAACAGGGTGCATGCCTTATATCCTTTGTTTGTCACGAAGGTTACTAAGAGCAGGCCAATCATTGATGGTTACGAATAACAACCCTCGAGATTAAATGGCTCTGCTTGTTCTCATCCCACGCACGTACCTGGTTTGCCCCACAACCGTAAGAGTTCTTCAACTAATGGCCTAAGGTACACATCAATGTCGTTGCCCGGTTGCTTCGGGCCTTGGATGAGCATTGGCATCATAATGAACTTACGCTTCATGCACAACCAAGGAGGCAGGTTGTAGATACATAGAGTCACGGGCCAGTGTCTGGATCGCAGCTCTGCTCCCAAAAGGATTCATGCCATCCGTATTTAGACCAAACCATAAGTTCCTTGGCCACCGCAAAGTCCGGGAAGTCTCTCTCGATTTTTCTCCACTGTGACCCATCAGCGGGTGTCTCAACTCCCCGCCTTTCTTACGGTCTTCTTTGTGCCATCGCAACAACCCGGCATGCTCTTTGTTTACGAACATGCTTTCAACCTTGGTATTATAGGAGCATACCACATAACCTTAGCAGAACCCTCTTCCGAGGGGCTCTCCTCAACATCACCAGGTCATCTCGTCTAATCTTATACCGCAACGCTGCATACCGGCATTTATCTAAATTCTCATACTCCTTATCATGTAGAGAATGCAGTCATTAATGCATGCATGTATCTTTTGCACATCTAATCCCAGAGATGAGAGTCTTCTTTGCTTCGTAGGTACTATCGGAAGTTCGTTATGTTTTGGAAACTTCGCTTCATTATTTTCAGCATCTTTTCAAATGAGGAGTTAGACCACACTGCCTTCCATCGCAACAATTCCAAAGTGTCGCATCGAGCTTTGTGCTGCCATCTTCACAATTTGGGTACAACAATTTCTTGTGATCTTCTAACATGCCCTCTAACTTCAACTTCTCATTTTCATTTCACGCCTCGCTTTGCATCGAAATGACCCTACCAAGTTCATCAGGCTCATCGATGCCCGTTCTTCACCTTTTTCCTCTCCATTGTCTTCCATTGCGATATCAGATTCAGGAAACATATGATGATAGTTGTTATCATCATCTTCTTCTTCACCATCTTCCATCATAACCCCTCTTTCCCGTGCTTGGTCCAGCAATTATAGTTGGGCATGAAACCTTTCATAATCAGGTGGTCGCGAATGATTTTCGAGGAAGAGTACTCCTTGTTGTTCCGACATTGAACACATGGACAACGTATAAATCCATTCTCTTTGTTTGCCGTAGCCACATCGATAAATTTATCCACGCCTTTGATATACCCGGCTACCCGCCGGTCACCGTACATCCATTCCCGACCGTTCATCTGCATCATATAAGTAAGTTTATCAAAAAACAGGACATCATAAATAGTGAAATAAACAATTCACACCGACACATGAATTGTATCAATGACCTAGAAAAGATAAGATTGCTAACCTCGATCGAGGGAAATAAGCTCAAGTGCGTCTCGGACACCTTCTATATTTTTGTTCTATGAGAAATTCAACGGGATTTTTCACTCAAACATTTCAACAAACACCTTCCATGCATGCATGAGAAAACTAGCACACACCCTCACAGCTTACACCATTCAAAAACAGAGTGGAGGCAGAGGAGGCTGGGCGTTACATTTATAGAGGCGGGGTCTTTAGTCGGTTGGAGCCAAGAACCGACTAAAGGTGCGTGCCACGCCATTGTGCCAAACCTTTAGTCCCGTTGGTGGCTCCAACGACGTGCGCCTCTAACCGGGACCCATGCCCCTGGCCCCGCCCCGCTCCAACGACGCTGCGTTAGATTAGTCCCGTTGGCCACAAGAACCGGACTAGTGCTCACGAGGCGTGGACGGATGGCCTGTTTTCTACTAGTGACCGTCGCCGATGCATTCCTTTTCCCTGAAATAAATTTTGAAACCGTCGACTGATCTAGTTAAGTAGGATTTTCCAGCCAACTCCTCGCCTTCTTTAGAAAGTAGCCAACGATGATTCGAGTAATAGATGTGATTTTTCTCTACGCCGCCACAAGCACCTGTCGGCACGTGCACCGCCTTGGATGAGAACCTTGGTCCGAAAAATAAGGCGTAGTCACCCAAGTGATGCACCTCAGACCACTTGTACCAAATGTGTTTACCTTCATATGTACGGGCGCAAGTGAGCTCGTACGTACACCCTGAAGAAAGGCTTGCTGTTTGGTGACCATACGATCCTCACCGCCATCGCAAGATTGCCACGCAGCTCGAAGATGTAGCTTGTGTACTTGAAGTAGTTCTTGCCCTCGCGTCTTGGGCCGTCACGCGCTTTGACGGCTAGCCGATGGGTGGTGGTGATCACTAGTGCGCCTTGATCATTCACACCGATATCGAACTTGAGTATTATGCATTCGTTGTCTTCCATCATTCCATAAAGCTCTCCACGGCAGAACGTGATATCGCAAAGCACCTCATTCCCACATTTCTCCATCGTCCACCCGCCATCGGGACAACCAAAGCCTGCACAAGGCGATGCCGCAATCACACGTCGATGCGGCGAGGATACAGCTGCTCGAGGTAGGGGCCTCGGAGAAGATGATTCGCCAGATAATGGGCGGGCGGCGGTGTTGGTTGTTGTGGAGTGGACATGAGATCGTCCTCTGCTTCTCCGATAGCGTCACCTCGGCTCCAGAGAAGAGGTTGACAATTACGATAGGGTTTGGGTCATGTCGTGGCGTGGCAGTGATCCAGCCGCCATCGTAGGACCCGTTGAACATCATCTGGCGGAGCCTGCTCGGGATTGGGATGTGCAGTAGGTCGTCGTCCTCAGGGCAGTAGAGGCGCTTCTCCACTGTGTAGCGGTCGTGTGGCGAGAGCAGCAGCAGCGGTATAGCGGGCGGTGCCGGGTGCAGCGACGCGCCAGGACTTTGCAGATGGCGGCGAAGCGGGCGCGGCCACGTATATATGGACGTGACCTTGGATTATTGGACCAAGCCAATGCAAGGAGTTCTTCTGGGAGGTCGGACCACCGCCTCATGCTGTGGTCGCTGGCAGATCAGTTATCGATTCAAGCCTTGGTAGAGATTATCAGCGTTTGATCAAAGCAACGGGTAATGGAAAGGAAAAGCTCCATGCATGACGAGGGACCACTAGTGCAGAGCCCCCCCTTTAACTCCGGTTGGGAGGGCCCTCTAACAGCGGTTCCCCAACCGCTGTTGAGGGTTCGGTGTTAGAGGGGGGGCCTCTTTAACACCGGTTCTTATACGAACCGGTGTTAAAGGGTGGCGCACGTGGGGCTGCCGCAGGCCTCAGGCCGGTGTTAAAGGTTCTTCTGCTGCGGCAGAGATTTAGGCCGTTTTCCTGCCGCGGCAGGAAAACGGCCTAAATCGCCGCCGCGCATTTCTGCCCGCCTGGCGTATTTCTGCGGGAGG
This sequence comes from Avena longiglumis, assembly GCA_030063025.1. Lineage (NCBI taxonomy): Eukaryota > Viridiplantae > Streptophyta > Magnoliopsida > Poales > Poaceae > Avena > Avena longiglumis. Next base: position 540,950,132 of record CP125973.1, read on the forward strand.
GGGGGAGCGAGGGGAAATCGATCGGGAGCGGTATACTTATAAATCGTCATCGGTACATACGAGTACATGAATAATTAAGCAACTATTATTATACACAAACATCGTCATCGGCACATACATCGTCATCGGCACATACATCGTCATCGTTCATTTTGGTGGATATCTAAAGAGGTCTCCGCCAGGCGTGACGACCTCATCAAGTATGAACCCCGCCAATTCCTCTTGAATGGCTCGTATGCGTTCAAATGGTAGGAGTTGGTCCCGCATCCGTTCGATCTGAATATACTAGCTGAATTCCCGTGCGTTGCTACGGAATAACAAAGTTAAATATTGATCAAAACAATAGTCATTTCATCACATGCGCTGCAACGGATATTAAAGTCTATAGGAACACAAGAAAACATAAAATCATCTCCTTTTAATTTTCCTCCTAAATTTTTCTCCCTGAAAAAAAGCTGAAGCTTGCAAAAGAATATTTAGAAGCCTGCATGGCACTGACGAACGCATGGTTATGCCGATTATCTTTTATATTTATATTTTTTGCAGAAAAAAGAGAAAGTGATATTATAGCCCTGTTCTTACAGAAAGATTAATAAAAAAAGAAATTACAACCGAGTCCTCTGGATCCCGATGTTGACGATGAATCGGAATGAGTAGGTGGCGCGCCGCCACCGTTGCGCCCGTTGATGGCTTGTATCAGATACAAATCCTCCACGGAGAGGAAGTCGCCGGTCACTGGCGCCAAACAACCTACACCCTAGGCCACCATCTTCACGGCAAATCACAACATTAGCACCTCCTTCTTCTTCGAGCTCTGGATCGACCGCCACGCCAGATCCGTTGAGGGATTGTCGAACTCAATGAATCCGAAGATACTTGAAATTGGGGAAGGCGGCAACTCCACCACGGAGCTCTGAAGAGTGTCGTCGTCGAAGAGGACGAGCTCCGCTGCAAAACACCACGCCGACCTCACCATCATCTCCTCAGCGCCGCCGGCAGGCAACCTAGACGACCCTACATTATGGATAAGCCGCAGATCGACGATTCCCCACCCTCCCGCTACCGCAGCGGCCGCCAGAGGGCGAGGGATCGACGATCCAACGGTGAGTGAGGCGGATCTCCAGTCTGGGTTCAGAAAATTGTCCCTCCATGCTGTAGCGAGGGAGGAGAACGACCAAGCTTATTTTTTTATCTTTATATTTGTGTAATGTGTAATATTCAATTTTTATCACGGAGAAGCAAAGACGATGGATCAAGAGATAAGCGTTAGTCATTTTATCATTATTAGGCATATATAGATTTATTATTATCGTATGCAACGTATAGATAGATTATATTTTAAGAGTTGTTTTTATACTTTAATATTAATTGCATAAAAATAAGTACAGACAAGTCAATTTAGCTATCGCTGAATGGGCCAAATATCAAACGTACCTTACTCACCTGGGTTGGGCTCATCCTCAAACGTTAATGCACACACACACAAAAAAAAGTACACAACACACACGTGCCTTGCTCACGGGGATTTGGCTCATCCTCAAATCTCTCCACCCCTTTCTCTCACTGATGACTGTCGACGTCCGTGCTGCCCCTTCCACTCTGGCCACCCCAGACCGCTTTCTTCGTTGTTGCACACCGGAGAGGGTCATCTCCGGTCCCCTCCGCCAATTCCCTGCCGCATGGGTCTATGCGGCCCGCGTCCGTGCCCCTACGCCTGATTGATCGACCTTTTGCTAATTCATGCTCTCTTGATTCTAGGAAAACCAGCGTAAAATGTATTTTTCAACTGTCTAAGATGGCTTATTCTATAGTAGTGGTGGTAAATACACTATGCATGAGAGGAAACTATAAGTAGCACTCACCTAACAACTGATGTGTGTCCAGAAAGTGATGCCAACGCCACATGCCGCCCGCACCGCCCTCTGTTTGCCAAGGTCGTGGTGTACTTGTCGTTGCTCCATGATGCCAACGCCTCATCCGTCCTCTCCACCCAGGGCGGGCTCTATGTTTTTCAGTACCTAAGCCGACCAGACGGCGTTAGCGCTTAACGATATATAGGGCATATTAAAAAATATATCATATATATATCTACCGGCATTTTTAAAATAAAAGTTAACATCCAACCAAACATTTTATTTTCAAAATATAATAAATATTATTTGTTGCTGGTTTGATTACCTCAAATAAGAAATAATTCCAATAATAATAAGTCAGGAGTTAGTATCAGAGCCTGCCGTTGGTGAATTGGTGATCCCCAATAGACGATAGATGACCTGCGAATCTGCGATCGTCAATCGAGTCAGGGAGGTAGGACCCTAGAGATCGAGGCACGTAGTCCGGCCGATTTTCGAATAGTCGAGGAGAAGACAAGAGAAGGGGGATCATAAGTTCGCGACGCATTGTAACCCATGCGGCCAGCGTCGTAACGCGCTGTAACTCGTAAGCCTGGTGCCTCGTGTCGTAGTGAGCCTTTTTGATTTCCTGCTCGACGCGTTGTGTCTGGTTTCCAGGGACCTATACTCGTTTCTCGCGTCGTGGGCAACAGATGTATACCCGTATATATATACATCCTCCGTTCACAAATAAGTGTAGTTCTAGCGTTTAGCCAAGTTAAAGTTCATTAAATTTGACCAACTTTATAGATAATATAGCAATAGATATTACTACTTCCGAACCATATTAGTTGACTCGACTTTGTCTAAATTTGGATGAATCTAGACACTATTTAGTATATATGCTCATCTAAATTTTAATAAATCCAAGTCAACTAATATAGATCGGAGGGAGTACATTAGATTAACATATCATGAAACTAAATTTTAAAACACATCTATTGGTAATAATTTAGAGTCATAAGTATCACTATATTTTTCTATAAAATTATTAACTTTAACTTAGAACAAGGTTAGAAATACATTTATTTGCATACAAAGGAAGTACATGATACAAATTTTTGGGCCCCCTCCATCGGCCAGGGTGGCGACCCCTCAGCGCCGGCCCTGTCTCCACCTCACATAGGCAACATTCGGAGGGGAGCTTCCCTTTTGAGTATTGGATTTAATTTAATAGTGTATATCTATGGGTCAAAGGTCTTGGTTCTCTCTGCCCCGCCCAACTAAACCATGTCTCTCCTCTTGATTCGCCCCTGCTCCACCGCAGAGCTCTGAACCAGCAGAAGAAAATGCACAAATATCTTTTCCCACATCTGAACCAATAGAAGAAGGTAATAACAACCACGAGCACCATCAAGACGACAACGACCATGACCACCATCAAGATGAGCGACACGGTCTTCCTCTGGCTCCTTCCGATTGACACTGAAGACGGCGAAGCAATTCTCGGAAGGCAAAAGAATGTCTATGTCCCGTGCGATGTGTCCCGGCGTTGCCCGCACCGGCTATCGCAAGCCTGGCACTCCTGGCCAGCATCCACGCTCAACCGGAAACAGAAGGCCGTGACGCAAAAAGAAATATGATGTAGCCATTTAGTAATAATTGGGTTTATTAGCTGTAGTTTTTGGCCTGTTAGGACGGTTTGAGCTGTTTCATTTTTTGCACGGGCTTAGAGATAGGTGTAAAAAGAACCTTAGTACATACAAGTCTCCACGGCATATCCATCCGTAATAGGAGATTAATTAGGTTGATCGTTGATCTCGCGGTCCAGCGACCGGCCGGACCCGGAAAAGGAAAACACGCCAATCCATTTGTATCTCGCTAGTTGCACCTTTATTTTCCGGTCGATTAATCCACAGGTCAGGCTGACCGACGCGCACGTACAACAAGGTCTGTCTGTCCCCGCTACTTCATTTGAATTTATTATTAGGATAAGAAAAGTTTGTTAGTGAATTAGTTATAAGGTTGAGTAGATAAGGAAAGTTGTTGAGGTGGCATTTTTCAGTAATTATCTTGAAGTGTGACACCGTGTGACACCACCACTTTGCTTTTAATAGTAAAGATATGAAGAATGGGCCGTCAATATATATATATAAGAATAAAACTCAACACAATTGATGGTAATAAAATAATGTTGTGGACTTTGTTTACTTACTCTAAGTTGTTCTAGTGCGGCTTGGTCTGTCGCACATATCGTGTTGCGAATGAATTCGCAAACATAGTACACACATAAGTTATTGCCGTGTCCCTGATGCGCGCACTTTACGAGAATAGAGAGTTCAATCAAAATAATAATCAATAAAGCATGATATAATGGAATTGGAAGCTAGCTAGTATTACTTACATTTTGGTCTACAAATTTTAGTTCTTGACCATTCACCCACAGCTGCCCGTGAACATTTTCCAAACCCGTCCGACAAAGAAAATGGATAAAGGAGTAATTAATTACTTATTGTCACGAAAGTTGCCGATCTAGTGCGATAATATGATTGAAATTACCTGAGCATCTCTCTAAAGTCTGCCCATAGCTCTTTTTCTTTTCGAACGAGTCCATGACAAGGACTTTTCTGAGTCGGGTTGAATGACTAGCAGAATAAAGTGGAACCCACGACGCATAACTCATCATCAGTTACACTTAACATCGAGTAAGTCAAACAGAATGTGTACAAGAGAGAGGGTAACAGTACTCACGAGAAGTTGTAAGGCAATAGTATTTCCTTTGGTTTGTTGTCTCAAGAAGACTTTAGCAAGTAATCTTACATTTGCCCGGGTTTGTCTCTTACCACTTCTTCATGAACTCTATTTGGGTCAACGAACCCAATGTCAAAAGGGCCTCCTTTCATGCATTTCATAACCTTTTTCCTGCATAATAGTATATACATATATGGTGAGCATATATATATACATGCAATTAATGAAGTGAATGAGATGAGATAAAAATTACAGAAATAGTACTTACACACAATAAAGGCTGATGGCAGATTTGTCGAGTTCCTTCTGATTGAATAGAAAATGCAAGTCTTGAATGTTGAAGTCGATCGCGTCGTCTCCGCACAAGAAAATATGATCTCTTATATGCGCCGTGATCCATTCTTCTTTTCTCGTCTTGCAGAAATGAAGGTACCACTTGTGCAATTTTCGCATCTTTGTTGGTAGATTCTTGAGCTCCAATTTCTTGACTAGATTCTTCCCATACTTCCATGGCTGTATGGGGTTGACATCGCATTTGGGCAAGTTGTCTCTCATGACGTTCAAGTATGCAATGTAAGTCATCCCCATCTCATTGGCCTTTCTTTGTAGCTCTTCCTCGTAATCATCTATGGGAGGAGCGTCCCGTTTGTCAAACATTTGGAGCGGGCATGATTATTTTCTGCTCTCCGAGCATGGGAACTGTTTTCGGGTGCCTCACGATCGCTACAGTCTCTCTACGGCGCCTTGCATCCGCCTTCAAAATCTGCGGCTCGTAGTCCGCACAAGTGGGGTTTCAGGTTTCAAAAGATTTTTGTAAAACTTCTCCACCACCGCCGGATCTATTTTCTCCTTTGCTCGGCCCGTCTAGGTGCAAAGAATTTCTTGACCTGTTCTCCCGAGATCCTATTGGTCTCCTCTTCGCTGCGATTCCACGGTAAAACCGGCAATGGCTTGGCGGAAGGCTGCGACGTAGTTTTTGAAATCTTTGGCGACGGTTTCGCGGATTTCTTTGTGGCAGTGCTCTGATGCTCCTCGTGGCAGTGCTCTTCCGCTTACGCGAGGAGATGGCTGAAGCACCGGAGATGGCCGACGGGCGAGATGGCTGCAGAGATGGCCGACGGCCGGAGATGGCTGCCTTGAGAGATGGTGACGCCGGAGATGGCTGCCACAGAGATAGTGAAGCGGCTCGGGCTCGCCGACTGCGGAGGCACGGGGGGTGCCAGTGACCTCAATTTGGAAGCATAATGTGTTCCTTCTTCCAAAGAATGGTTGTTTTCACCGCAAATTTGAGTTGAGTTTCCCTTCACCGTAGCATGGTCAAGCTGTGCTTCCTCATATTCCTTCACAACCTCATCCACCCCGACAATAGCATAGCCATCTGAATCGGTAGTGGTAAGTTCCACCAGCTACGGGAGGTAAGGCATAGCCGACCCACCTTAATGGATAAGCCCATTAATCTCACATGCAGCTCAGCGTGTTCGCTCTCCGTGATCTCATCAACGGGTATCGAGGACCCGTCATTTCAAGCGTTGGCTGCACGTTCTCCGTGAAAGCCACACCGCTTCCGCAGTCCGGGCAGCTTCCAATGCAGGCTCTTCATGCCGCTGAGATGGGCCGTAGCTTGATGGTTGTGCATTCACTTGCGTCGCAGACCGCAAGTGCATGTTCTATCTGTCGCGTCCGCTCAGACGCTCTTTTTTCTCGCCGCCATCTGTAAGAGTCGCTCGGTCGGCAAACCCATCCTTCCACGCCATACCCCCGTGCCTCGTGCATGTCCAGGTGTTCTTTTTACCGATGGCGTGTGAGCTGGTCATTCTCTCGTCGGGATGGAAGGTCTGGCGGATGTTTCCTCGTATGCCGTGATGAGTTCAAGGACGGGTTTGGCAAGGATGGTTGGGAAGATACACAATCGCTTCGGGTCCAACCTTGCCCCGATTCCAGAACCAAGTCTTTGCACGTAGGTCCCACCCATCCGTCTGGGTGTGATCCTCTCTCGCAGGCCCTCTCGCCTTCCTCCCACTTAGGCCTCGAGATATGTAGCCACCGACCCCGTCCTCTAGTGATATTCCTTCTTGAGGGCATTAAGCGTATTGGTTTCGAAGGGGTCGCAGCATAGAAAACAAAAATTTTCCTACGATGTGAACTATATACCAAGATCTATTTATACTAGATACAAACAACGCGGATGTATATCCGTGAGAGAACATACCCTTGAAGACCGACAGCTTAACGAGTCCAAACTCGTGGTTGATGTAGACGATCTCTTGCCGATCTCAAGATCGAGAGGAGTCCTAGCGCCAAATCAGCAGCGATCCGTGCTCGCACACGCTCGAGGCACCGAGCAACCTCCGCCTCCTCGCCCAGCGATGCAGCGAAGCACAACTCTTTCTTGCCGAAAAGCCACCGGAACATGTATCTCGCTAGTCCGAGACCATGGGGATAAATTCTAGAGGGGAGAGAGATCCTTCACGAGGAGGTGTGAGTGAGAAGTGAGAGGAGGGCTCCTTTATAGGAGGAGGGAACCCCAAGGGGTGGCGGCGCATGGGGCTGCCCCTGCCTCCCTCATCATGTGGGTGGACACTCCACTCACAAAATGACCCTTCAAAAGTCCACTCAAAATCCCACTCAAAATCCCATTAAATTTCCACCAAATTTAATGCAAACTCTCATTAAATAAAACTTTTATTTTATTCAGAATTTTGTCAATTACTTTAATGACAAACATTCACAAATAACCCTTGCTAGAATTCTATTTCACATGCATAACCACTTTATGCAATTTCACCGAAAACCTGCTTTCGGTATCTAGTGAAATAAATTCGCGCTTTGTTTATTCTTTTCGCATGAAACTTTTGCTCCAATTGGATGTCGGTGTCTCTTAAGTGTGTCACCCTACGGTTCGTGAATAATGCGGACATGATCGAGACCCTCTCGGATCAATAATCGAAGCGGATCCGAGACCCATACCGACTCCCACATTCAACGATGACTTTCTTGTGATCGCGGAACCTTTACGCTAGTATCTTAATCCCTTTGTCTCACGATATATTACATGTCCGAGATTCGATCATCGGTATCTCCATACCTAGTTTGATCTCGTATCGACATGCACTCTTTTCTCGTTCCGTGATATAACATTCTAGTGATCAAATCACTTGCTTGCAAGCTAATCAATGTGATATCACCGAGAGGGCCCAGAGTATATCTATCCGTCATCGGGATGAACAAATTCCACTCTTGATCCATGAGCCTCAACATAACACTTTATTAGTTACGAACCCATCTTTATAATCACCGCTACGGTGTGACGTTTGATGTTATCAAGAAACTCTTCCGTGTTAGTGATTGACATGATCTCATGGTCTAAGGATTAGGATCACCGTAAGTTGTTATAGCAATATAAACTCAATGACTTTGATCGTAATGCTATACTTGGATGAATGTTCATCACATCATTACACTAATGTTGTGATCCCGTTATTAACAACATCCAATGTCCATGATCGAAACCTTGATCATCTTGTTAATCAACGAGCTAGTTTATGAGAGAGGCTTAACTAGGAACTTTCTGCTTGTTTATTAAACACACATGTATTAACGTTTCCGTATTAATACAATTATAGCATGCAAAATAAACATCTATCATATACTTGGAATACACATAATAAACAATTTATTATTGCCTCTCGGGGCATATTCCTTGATCTCCCACTTGCACTAGAGACAATAATCTAGTTACATAGTGATATATCTAACACCCATTGAGTTACGGTGTTGATCATGTTTTGCTCTAGGGAGAGTTTTAGTCAGGATCTGCTACATTGAGATCCGTATGTACTTCTAAATCTTTATATCTCCATCCTTGACATGCTCATGGATGGAGTGAAACCGCTTAATATGCTTGGAATGCTTGTGAGACCTTGGCTCTTTGGCATTGGCAATGGCACCATTGTTGTCACAATAGATCACCATTGGGTCCAACGCTTGCCACAACTCCTAGTTCGGATATGAACTCCTTCATCCAAATCGCTTCTGAGCCGCTCAAGCGGCAACATATTCGACCTCCGTTGTTGATCCCGCTACCACAGGTTGTTTGGAGCTCCTCCAACTAACGCTCGCCATTCATGAGAAATACGTATCCGGATTGAGACTTAGAGTCATCCGGATCGGTGTCAAAGCTAAGCGTCGACATAACACTTAGCGACGAGCTCTTCTTCACCTCCGTATACAAGAAACATATCCTTAGTTCTTCTCAAGTACTTAAGGATATTCTTGACCGCTATCCAGTGTTCCGAACATGGATCCGATTGGTACCTACTAGTCGAACTAATAGCGTGTGCCACATCCGGTCTTGTACATAGCATGGCGTACATTCTGAGCCTATGGCTGAAGCATAGGGACTTTGTCCATTATCTCTCTTTCTTCCAAAGCCGGACTTTGAGTCTTACTCAATGTCTTGCCTTGCAACATAGGTAAGAACCCTTCTTACTTCATCCATTTTAAACTTCTTTAAAATCTTATCAAGGTATGTACTGCGATAGCCCTATTAGGCGCCTAGATCTATCTCTATAGATCTTTATGCCTAATATGTAAGATGCTTCACCTAGGTCCTTCATTGAAAATTTCTTTGTTTAGATAACTTTTAACACTGTTTAAAGTTCTATATCATTCGATCAATAATATGTCATCCACATATAGTATCGAAATGCCACATTGCTCCCACTCACTTTCTTGTAAATACAAGCTTCTCCATAAGTTTGGACAAATCCAAACTCTTTGATCACCTCATCAAAGCGGAGATTCCAACCGTGATGCTTGCTTCAATCCATAGATGGATCGCTGAAGCTTGCACACCTTGTTAGCATCCTTAGGATCGAAACCCTTTGGTTGTATCATATACAACTCTTCTTCAATATTACCATTGAGAAAGCGGTTTTGACATCCATCGCCATATTTCATAATCGAAATATGCAGCAATTGCTAACATAATCCTAACGACTTTAGCATCGCTACGGGAGAAAGTCTCATCGTCAACTCCTTGAATTTGTCGAAACCCCTTTGCGACAAGTCGAGATTTATAGATGGTCACATTACCATCAAAGAGTTTTCCTTTTGAAAATCCATTTGTTCTCCACGGCCTTTCGGTCGTGAGGTAATTCCACCAAGTTCCAAACTTGATTTTCATACATGTATTCCATCTCGGATTTCATGGCTTCTAACCATTTGTTGGAATCCGGGCTCATCATCGCTTCTTCATACGTCGCAGGGGCATTATTTTCATCAACCATGAAATTTATGACAGATTTCCGTACTGTTCGAGCCGCAGCGTCTGTTTGACTGCGAGGTTCGGTAGTACTCTCTTCGGAGTTTCATGATCATTATCATTAGTTCCTTCTTCAATGTGGAGCCAACTCCGGACGACTTCCGCGCTACTCGCCATACTTTGAAGAGAAGGTTCCATAACCTCTTGAGTTCTACCTTGACTACTCACACCTTTCGCGAGAAACTCTTTCTCTAGAAAGGATCCATTCTTAACAAAACCTTGCCCTCGGATCGTGATAGAAGGAATACCCAATAGTTTCTTTAGGGTATCCTATGAAGACGCATTTTCCGCTTTGGGTTCGAGTTTATCCGGTTGAAGTTTCTTCACATAAACATCGCAACCCCAAACTTTAAGAATGATAGCTTAGGTTTGTTTCCAAACCACAATTCATACGGTGTCGTTTCAACGGATTTAGATGGTGCCCGATTTAAAGTGAATGCAGCGGTTTCTAGTGCATAACCCCAAAATGACAACGGCAAGTCCGTCAGAGACATCATAGATCGAACCATATCTAATAAAGTACGATTACGACGTTCGACACACCATTTTTTGTGGTGTTCGGTGTGAGTTGTGAAACAATTCCACACTCTTTCATGTGAGTGCTAAACTCGTAACTTAGATACTCACCTCCACGGTCGACCGTAGAAATTTGATCTTTCTATTACGATGATTTTCCACTTCATTACGAAATTCCTTGAACTTTTCAAAGGTTTCAGACTTGTGTTTCATCAAGTAGATATAACCGTATCTACTCAAATCATCCGTGAAAGTAACAAAATAACGATATCCACCTCGGCAAACACACTCATTGGACCACATACATCCGAATGTATGATTTCCAATAAATCGCCCGTTCCATTGAACGAAAACGGCGTTCTAGTCATCTTGCCCATAAGGCATGGCTCACATGTATCAAATGATTCATAATCAAGTGATTCTAAAGTCCATCCGAATGGAGCTTCTTCATGCGTTTAATGCCAATATGACCTAGAGCGGTGCCACATATATGCGGATATATCATCACTAAGTTTAATCCTTTTAGCATCAATATTATGAATATGTGTAACATTATCATCGAGATCCAAGAAATAAACCATTCAACATTGGTGCATGACCATAAAAGATTTCATTCATATAAATGGAACAACCATTGTTCTCGATTTGAATGAAAAACCACTTTGCATCAAACATGATCCAGATACAATGTTCATGCTCGTGCGGGCACCAAATAACGATTATTTAAGTTTATAACTAATCCCGACGGTAAGTGGAGAGGTAGCGTTGACGGCGATCACATCAACGTTTGATCCATTGCCGACACGCATCTTGACCTCACCCTTGCTAGCGGTCTTTGTTCATGACCCACGATTCGAGTTACAAATATTAGCAACCGGTATCAAATACCCGGTGCTACTGCGAGCACTAGTCAAGTACACATCAATAACATGTATATCATATATACCTTTGTTTGCCTTGCCGGCCTTCTTATGCCGCCAGATACTTGGGCGATTCTTCGATGGCGATCCCTTATAATAGTAGCACTCGGTATCAGACTTAGGTCCAACTCGGGGTTTCTTTTCAGGCACAACAACCGGCTTGCCGCCCTTACTTCCCTTCCGTTTTCCCTTCTTGTCTTTCTTGAAACCAGTGTTCCTATTGATCATCAACACTTGATGTTCCTTTTTGATCTCCACTTCTGCAGTTTTAAGCATTGACAGAAGCTCGGGGAGAGACTTCTTCATGCCTTGCATATTATAATTCATCACAAAGCTCTTATAGCTAGGTGGCAGAGACTGCGGAACACGATGGATGCCTAAGTCAATGGGAATAGTTATTCCCAAGGACACAAGCTTATCGGCGTAACCCGACATCTTGAGTACATGCTCACTACGGAGTGTTCTCTTCCATCATGCGACTAAAGAACTTTTACAAGCATTGTAGCTCTCTACTGACATGTGTGTCGAAAATCATTTTCAACTCACCCATTGTATCAAAAGCATTGCCGTTTGAAACGCTTTGAGTTCGGCTCTAGCCCATACAATATGCCGCAATGAACTAAGTTGTGGTCCTCTGACGAGTCGATAGACATTCTTCTCCTCGTCGGGGCATCGTCAAAGGTGGGGGGCCTAACGGCGCTTCTAGCACATATTGCTTTTGTGCAGAGAGGAGAATCCTCAAATTCATGGCCCATTCAAGTAAAGTTGCTACCGCTCGTTGCTAGTTTCTCTTTCTCCATGAGCATTGAAATTAAAAGCGGTGGTGCCATCTACAACAGAATTTGTAAAGTTTAGACTAAGTGTATGATAGATTGAGTTCAACTAATCTATATTACGAATGAACTCCCACTCAAAAGCGACATCCTCGTGTCCTTTTGGTGATTACATGAACCAAATCCACTACACCAAGTCCGATCATCACGTGAGTCGGTATAGCTTCAAAGCGAGCATCAAATGGGCATCATATCAACTATATGACTCATGCTTAACCTTTGATTACGTGTTCGAGGCCATGTCTGTACATGCTAGGCTCGCCAAGTTAGAACCTTAGTATTTTGCGTGTGTAACTTCTTACACCAAGTATGGTCGAGGATCCAAGTACACCCGATCATCACGTGATGTCTTGGAGCGGCGAAAACATAATCGGTGCATACTAAAGGAAGAACACATTCTTATCTTGATATTTAAAATGAGGATCATCTTATTATGCTTAACAAAGCGCTAAACAAGCAATATAAGATGCAATCAAACATCATATGTTTAATAGTGAAATTATATGGTTCCCGCAGATGATCTCTATCATGTGCATCGTGGTATGATCACTATCATACCTATATGTAAATCCACAATCTATGGGTTTTACGCTATGTGTGTTAAGAGTATCATCTCATACTTCTACTTACACTACCATATCATAACACTAGCCCAAAGAACAATCTAAACTAGACGCTTCTAATTTATCCATTGCAAGTTTTACGTGGTGAGGGCTTTCGAGATAGAACCGTTCTTACCTACGAACATGAACCTAACGAGGATAATCAAATTGTTGACAACTCGCTTGCAAAATAGATATTGACTATAGTAGGAGAGCAGGACACCCGCTAGCCACTTATGCAAACTAGTTGCATGTCAAGCGTGGAACAGGTCTCATGTGCGAGGACATGTAAAGTTTGTCCGGGCCGCTTCATCCCACTATGCCACCAATATCCAAAATCACAAGAAAGGAGCAACAACATGATCATCATCGCCCACATACTCATATGTGTACTACCCGTGTAAAGTATCTACGCATAGATCCGGCTCTGATACCACTGAAGGGTTCGCAGCATAGAAAACAAAAATTTTCCTACGATGTGAACTATATACCAAGATCTATTTATACTAGATACAAACAACGGGCGGATGTATATCCGTAGAGAACATACCCTTGAAGACCGACAAAGCTTAACGAGTCCAAACTCGTGGTTGATGTAGACGATCTCTTGCCGATCTCAAGATCGAGAGGAAGTCCTAGCGCCACAAATCAGCGGCGCATCCGTGCTCGCACACACGTTCGAGGCACCGAGCAACCTCCGCCTCCTCGCTCCAGCGATGCAGCGGAAGCACAACTCTTTCTTGCCGAAAAGCCACGGGAACATGTATCTCGCTAGTCGAGACCATGGGGATAAATTCTAGAGGGGAGAGATCCTTCACGAGGAGGTGTGAGTGAGAAGTGAGAGGAGGGCTCCTTTTATAGGAGGAGGGGGAACCCCAAGGGGGTGGCGCGCATGGGGGCTGCCCTTGCCCTCCCCTCATCATGGGTGGACACTCCACTCACAAAATGACCCTTCAAAAGTCCACTCAAAATCCCTCAAAAATCCCATTAAATTTCCACCAAATTTAATGCAAACTCTCATTAAATAAAACTCTTTTATTTTATTCAGAATTTTGTCAATTACTTTAATGACAAACATTCACAAATAACCTTGCTAGAATTCTATTTCACATGCATAACCACTTTATGCAATTTCACCCGAAAACCTGTTTGGTATCTAGTGAAATAAATTCCGCGCTTTTATTCTTTTCGGCATGAAACTTTTGCTCCAATTGGATGTCGGTGTCTCTTAAGTGTGTCACCCTACGGTTCGTGAATAATGCGGACATGATCGAGACCCCTCTCGGATCAATAATCGAGCGGGATCCGAGACCCATCTTGACTCCCACATTCAACGATGACTTTCTTGTGATCGTCGGAACCTTTTACGCTAGTATCTTAATCCCTTTGTCTCACGATATATTACATGTCCGAGATTCGATCATCGGTATCTCCATACCTAGTTTGATCTCGTTCGACATGCACTCTTTTCTCGTTCCGTGATATAACATTCTAGTGATCAAATCACTTGCTTGCAAGCTAATCAATGTGATATCACCGAGAGGGCCCAGAGTATATCTATCCGTCATCGGGATGAACAAATTCCTCTTGATCCATGAGCCTCAACATAACACTTTATTAGTTACGAACCCATCTTTATAATCACCTGTTACGGTGTGACGTTTGATGTTATCAAGAAACTCTTCGGTGTTAGTGATTGACATGATCTCATGGTCTAAGGATTAGGATCACCGTAAGTTGTTATAGCAATATAAACTCAATGACTTTGATCGTAATGCTATACTTGGATGAATGTTCATCACATCATTACACTAATGTTGTGATCCGTTATTAACAACATCCAATGTCCATGATCGGAAACCTTGATCATCTTGTTAATCAACGAGCTAGTTTATGAGAGAGGCTTAACTAGGAACTTTACATTTGTTTATTAAACACACATGTATTAACGTTTCCGTATTAATACAATTATAGCATGCAAAATAAACATCTATCATATACTTGGAATACACATAATAAACAATTTATTATTGCCTCTCGGGCATATTCCCTTGATCTCCCACTTGCACTAGAGACAATAATCTAGTTACATAGTGATATATCTAACACCCATTGAGTTCGGTGTTGATCATGTTTTGCTCTAGGAGAGTTTTAGTCAACGGATCTGCTACATTGAGATCCGTATGTACTTCTAAATCTTTATATCTCCATCCTTGACATGCTCATGGATGGAGTGAAACGGCGCTTAATATGCTTGGAATGCTTGTGAGACCTTGGCTCTTTGGCATTGGCAATGGCACCATTGTTGTCACAATAGATCACCATTGGGTCCAACGCGCTTGCCAACTCCTAGTTCGGATATGAACTCCTTCATCCAAAAGCGCTTCTGAGCCGCTCAAGCGGCAACATATTCGACCTCCGTTGTTGATCCCGCTACCACAGGTTGTTTGGAGCTCCTCCAACTAAGCTCCGCCATTCATGAGAAATACGTATCCGGATTGAGACTTAGAGTCATCGGATCGGTGTCAAAGCTAAGCGTCGACATAACACTTAGCGACGAGCTCTTCTTCACCTCCGTATACAAGAAACATATCCTTAGTTCTTCTCAAGTACTTAAGGATATTCTTGACCGCTATCCAAAGGTTCAACCGGATCCGATTGGTACCTACTAGTCAAACTAATAGCGTGTGCCACATCCGTCTTGTACATAGCATGGCGTACATTCTGAGCCTATGGTGAAGCATAGGACTTTGTCCATTATCTCTCTTTCTTCCTTGGCCGGACTTTGAGTCTTACTCAATGTCTTGCCTTGCAACATAGGTAAGAACCCTTCTTACTTACATCCATTTTAAACTTCTTTAAAATCTTATCAAGGTATGTACTTTGCGATAGCCCTATTAGGCGCCTAGATCTATCTCTATAGATCTTTATGCCTAATATGTAAGATGCTTCACCTAGGTCCTTCATTGAAAATTTGCTGTTTAGATAACTTTTAACACTGTTTAAAAGTTCTATATCATCGAGCAAACAAGTTTTAATTAGGATGAGTCAGCAATCACACACGTGGCAGACACGTGGCGCTCACCGGTGGGGTGACGTTGGTCTCGTCGGGCGGCGGTGCTCGTCGGACGGATGCGGCGGTCTCGTCGGGCGGCGGTGCTAGCGGCGGGCTCGTCGGGCGGCGGCGTCGGCGTTGAGGCGTGGCCTCTGAGCTCCGGCGGCGCAGACTCTTGCACGGGAAGAAGGCGAGATGGTCGGGCTCCTCGAAATAGGCTTGCGCCCGCTATATTAATATAGCAATCACAAGATACAACGACAATGTTGGAGCAGAAAAGGGAAGGTGAAATAAGTTATGGGTCCCAAATTGTCTAAAGGGTCCCACAAGATTTTACATATTTGATAAAAGTCCACGGTATTTTTGAAAAATCAAAACAGAATTTGAAATGAAAATATAAATAGAAAATCTTGGCGGTTTATAGGTGCAGGACGTACACACCGATTCTGTAGTATCTTGAGAATCTTGGATAGTTCCCGGCACCAAGTGGAAGTACACATGTCGGAGATCTTTGTAGAATTACAAGTCGAGCATACAAGACAGAAGGGGCACATGCTAGCGTGTTATGTACTCCAACATGTAGCAGCAGAAGAACCAACAGAGTGCATGTTGTCGATGGAGACCATGGCAACCTGATACTTGGATAGCAAAACGACATGACGAAGACTTCAGCTTGAACACGGAGCCATCAGGGTCAAGGCCACGGTGTGGACGACGAGCATCGAGAACACGCGGAGAGCCGAAGAAGAACGGGACCGCTTGGCCGTCCAGGTGCTCCAGGCGCCGGCCAGTCTTCGCCTGAAGGACGCCATCGCCTTGGAGGTGAGGGAGCCGGCAACGCGGGAAGAGGCGGCGCCACGGTATGACGACGATACAGGAGGCGATGCTTGCGGAGGCCACGGACGCCAGCGGAGGTCGAGGAGGCCGTCAGGAACGGCGGTGGCGGCGCAGTGAGCTTAGAACGGCGGCAGGCGTCGAGGAAGGGGTAGATCGGCGCGGGGTTCACGCAGAGGTCGCGACGGCTCGGCGGAGGACTGGCATAGCGAGGCTCGAGGCGAGGAGACGCCGGCTCTGCGCCCGGATGCGGAGCTTGGGCGATCGTGTGGAGACATAGAGGAGGAAGGATGCGGGAAGAGAGGGTCGGCGGACCTCGAGCTCGGCGGCGGAGACGGCAGGTCGGCGAGTCGGGCGGCGTGAGACGGAGGACCTCGATCGATCGCTCGATGGGGAAGAAAGGAAGGAAGGGAAGGTGAAATATCTTTAACACCGGTTCGTGGAACCGGTGTTAAAGAGGGGCGTTCAATCGCATTTATTACCCCTTTAACACGGTTCGTGGTGGAACCGGTGTTAAAAGGGTGGTGCGAAAGCAAATAATTTCTTTAACATCGGTTCGACCACGAACCGGTGTTAAAGAAGTGGTGCAGGAAGCGAAATAGTGTTTCTTTAACACGGTTCATGTCTGAACCGGTGTTAAAGGGGGCATTTATTTCATGCATTAAAGGCTTTTTAATTCAAAAATATGATATGAATTTAGAAAATTCATATCTTTTCATTCAACTCGAGAAAAATATGAATAATATATCATAATTTTCGGAAAAATAATATTTATCCATTCATGTAAATAATTTTATATTTACTTTACATGAAATTTTTAAATAATTAAAACACTTATTTCATGCATTAAAGGGGCTTTTTAATTCAAAAATATGATATGAATTTAGAAAATTCATATCTTTTTCATTTCAACTCGAAAAATATGAATAATATATCATAATTTTCAGAAAAATAATATCTATCCATTCATGTAAATCATTTTATATTTACTTTACATGAAATTTTTAAAATAATTAAAACACTTATTTCATGCATTAAAGGGGCTTTTTAATTCAAAAATATGATATGAATTTAGAAAATTCATATCTTTTTCATTTCAACTCAGAAAATATGAATAATATATCATAATTTTCAGAAAATAATATCTATCCATTCATGTAAATCATTTTATATTTACTTTACATGAAATTTTTAAAATAAATAAAACACTTATTTCATGCATTAAAGGGCTTTTTAATTCAAAAATATGATATGAATTTAGAAAATTCATATCTTTTTCATTTCAACTCAGAAAATATGAATAATATATGCCTTGATTCTAGCCATAACATTGGTCATTTGACGAATGAGATAGGTCATTTTGAGACGATTACATAAAGCCGAACTGAAAATTAAGATACATAAAGAACTGAAAATTAAGATACATGGATTAAGTAACAATCGAATCGAAACTGAAAATTAAGATACATAAAAACTGAAAATTAAGATACATGGCGATTAAGTAACAATCGGCGAACTTGTTTCGAATGTTGGAGTGATTCATCATGCTCCGCCTACACTGTAATACTCGCCACTATAGTCGTCGTACTTTCATCATCATTTGTCATCGTTGGGGTCGTAATTGAACCTCTGGAAATGCAGCGTGCTGGACTTGAGGGTAGCGGCGATTTGGACTTGAGGGTAGCGCAGACGGGGGTTAGAGTCGGCGGCAATGTCATAGGCCATGACGCTCTAGAGAGTCCGACCGCGCCACCATAGCCGACGGCCGGCCTCGTTGAAGTTAGGAGGAGGTGGGCCGTCCTCCTCGTGCCTGGCGAGCTCCCTCTCATGCCGATCCACGAAGAAGGCTTCCCAAGTAGGGAAATAGTCGGGATGCCATCTGGGATTCCTCCGCTGCTCCGGCGTGAGCTCGAAGTAGTAGTGGTTCGTGATGGCCATCCGGCGCGCCACACCTAGAGGGACAGGAGGCACGCCTCCGACGCTCGACATCCGGTAAGCGGGGACACGATGGCAGCGGGGGGTAGTTCGGCGCAGCGCCTCCGCCTCCCTGGGGGTTAGTGCTACGGTGGAAGCCATGGGAAAGAGTGATGAGGTTGCAGATATGAGTCTAGAGATGTGCAATGACAATGGAGGCCAACCCCCTACATATATATAGTGAACTAGCGGGAAGAACTGGAGGGAAGAACTGGCGGGAAGAAAAATGGCGGGAAGAAAAATGGCGGGAAGAAAAATGGCGGGAAAAAATGGCGGGATGAACCTTTAGTCCCGGTTGGAGACACCAACCGGGACTAAAGATGAACCTTTAGTCCCGGTTGGAGAACACCAACCGGGACAAAACACGAGTCAGCACTAATAATAGGGGTGGGTGCATGTCGACATTATGTCGTGCGGCGTGTACCTTGTCCCGGATGGTGTCACCAACCGGGACTAAAGATGAACCTTTAGTCCCGGTTGGAGACACCAACCGGGACTAATAATAGGGGTGAGTGTCGACATTATTTTGTAAGTGTCAACACTATGTCGAGCTGCTTGTACTATAAATAGGCATCCTTGTGAGTCCATCCTCCGGCCCAGTTTGGCGGGGACACCACTACGGCCAGTTCGGGGAGATGCGTGAGCCCAGTCCTCCGGCATCTCCGAGAAACTGGTCATAGAGGCACTCCCTAATATGTGAAATTAGTTATCTCCCTGGCGTATTGATCTAGTTAGAGAAGTTACAAAGCTGCAAGATGGTTTTCGAGAGCAGGAACACCACTACGGCCAGTTTCAGGGAGATGCCGACGGAGCCTAGTCCTCCGGCATCTCCAAGAAACTGGTCATAGAGGCACTCCCTAATATGTGACCGCGCGCGTTTGGAGATCAGATCTTAATGGTAAGTACGAATCGGGACAACTTCTTCTCATAGTCCCGGTCCATCCACAAAACATGACTAACACTCAAGACATGTATTAATATTAAAACATGAACTAGAGTTACATAATATGAGCATGAACTTCTTGGCATATGCCCTTCCTTATGATCGCCTGCACGTAACCATGGAGCATCTTCTTTACTTAACGGAATGCTTGGGTCAGTTTTCCTTTGTGAAGGCGGAATTTCATCAAACTTATTATAATCTTCGACATGTCCATCTTGTCCTCAATTCCCACGATGTTTCTTTTCCTGAAAGAACTATGTGACGCTTTGGATCATCATATGATGTATTCGTTTGCATATTTTTTTCTTTTTTTTGGTCTGGAGGACATGTCCTTCACATAGAAAACCTGAGCCACATCATTGGCTAGGACGAATGGTTCTTCTAAGTTCTTCATAAGATTGTTGAGATCCACCGTTGTCATTCCGTACTTCTTGTCTACCTCAACCCTCCTCCTGTTAGCTTGACCCATTTGCATCGAAACAAGGGGACCTTAAAATTAGGTCCATAGTCAAGTTCCATATCTCCTCTATGAACCCATAATACGTGGTCTTTTGCCCATTGTCTTCTGCTGCGTCAAGCGGACACCATTTTGGTTGGTGCTCTTTTATCTTGGCCTATCGTGTAAAATGTATTCCCATTTATCTCGTACCCTTGGAAAGTACATACTGTCGAAGACGGTGTCACGCCAACAAGTACGGTGATCCCCAAGTGGTGTTATTAGTGAGAAGTCTTTGCAGCCAGCCGCCAAAACTCGCCATGTGTTCACTTATAATCCATTCATCAGACTGTCCCGGGTGTTTGAGGCGTATTAAATTCGTGTGTTCATTGATATACGGGGCAACCAAGATAGATTTTTGTAAAACCGTGTAGTGTGCTTGATTGAGAGAATGCCCGTCCCTACATATCATTGCTTTACATCCTAGGGTGCCTTTTCCACGCAGTCTCCCATCATGTCGTGATTCTGGAACACCAATCGCCTTAAGGTCAGGAATAAAATTAACACAGAACTCAATGACCTCCTCTGTTACATAGCCCTTGGAGATGCTTCCTTCTGGCCTAGCACGGTTATGAACATATTTCTTTAAGACTCCCATGTACCTCTCAAAGGGGAACATATTGTGTAGAAATACAG
Organism: Avena longiglumis; assembly: GCA_030063025.1. Classification (NCBI taxonomy): domain Eukaryota; kingdom Viridiplantae; phylum Streptophyta; class Magnoliopsida; order Poales; family Poaceae; genus Avena; species Avena longiglumis. The sequence goes on from CP125973.1 coordinate 540,970,847, forward strand.
GACCGAGAATGGCAATCTCTTCTACTAGGTGAACCAGGAGATGTGTCATAATATTGAAGAAGGATGGTGGGAACACCAACTCAAAGCTGACAAGACATTGGGCCACATCTGTCTGTAACCCTGGTAGGCTTTCTGGATCGATTACCTTCTAAGATATTGCATTGAGGAATGCACATAGCTTCACAATGGGTACTCGAACATTTTCAGGTAGAAGCCCCCTCAATGCAATCAGAAGAAATTGCGTCATAATCACGTGACAGTCATGAGACTTCAGGTTTTGGAATTTTTCTCTGCCATATTTATTATTCCCTTTATATTCGACGAAGCCGACGACGGTGATCGCTTTCGGACATTCAAAAAGATTTCCTTCTACCTTTGGTAAGAGCGTAGCTGGCAGGAGTTAAGTGGCATCATTTACCCTTCTCGTTCTCGGGATGCATAGGCTCTTGAGGCCTTGGGACGTTTCTGGTCTGTCGTGCTTCCGTGTATCTTTTGTCTTCCCATACACTCCTAGAAAGCCTAGCAGGTTCACGCAAACATTCTTCGTCACGTGCATCACGTCGATTGAAGAGTGGACCTCTAAGACTTTCCAATAGGGTAGGTCCCAAAATATAGATTGCTTCTTCCACATGGGCGTGTCCGACATCGTCATTCGGAGCAGATAGACCGGGACCTTTTCCAAAGATTACTTCTAGGTCCTTGACCATACCAAATACCTCCTCACCGATGCGGAGGAGGCTTCCTCCGGGTTCGCGGACATTTGAAATGCTTGCCTTTCTTTCTTCTTGGATGCGAGTTGGAAGAAATCGGCGATACCCTAGGTACACAACCTTCTTACATTTATCTAAATATACACTTTCAGTATCATCTAAATAGTGTGTGCATGCATTGTATCCCTTGTTTGTCTGTCCTGAAATGTTACTAAGAGCAGGCCAATCATTGATGGTTACTAAAAGCAATGCTCGTAGGTCAAATGGCTCCCCTTTGTGCTCATCCCACATACGTACACCTGGTTTGGCCCACAGCTGTAAAAGTTCTTCAACTAATGGCCTTAGGTACACATCAATGTCGTTGCCGGGTTGCCTCGGGCCTTGGATGAGCACTGACATCATAATGAACTTCCTCTTCATACACAACCAAGGAGGAAGGTTATAGATACATAGGGTCACAGGCCAGGTGCTGTGACTGCAGCTCTGCTCACCAAAAGGATTCATGCCGTCTGTACTTAGACCAAACCTTAAGTTCCTTGCGTCACGTGCAAAGTCCGGGTACTCTCGCTCGACTTTTCTCCACTGTGACCCATCGGTGGGTGTCTCAACATCGCGTCTTTCTTACGGTCTTCCATGTGCCATCGCAACAACTTAGCATGCTCTTTATTTATGAAGAGGCGTTTTAACCGTGGTATTATAGGAGCATACCACATAACCTTGGCGGGAACCTTCTTCCTAGGGGCCTCGCCCTCAACATCGCCAGATCGTCTCGTGCGATCTTATACTGTGCAGGTGCATACGGGCATGCATCCAAATTCTCGTACTTCTCACGCGGTAGAGGATACAGTCATTAATGCAGCATGTATCTTACGCACGTCTAATCCTAGAGGCGGACAACCTTCTTTGCTTGGTATGTCTTGTCAGCAACTCATTATTTCTTGGAAGAAGATTCTTCATTTTACCAACAACTTTGAAAATGCGTTGTCGGTCACACCATTCTCGCCTTCCATTGCAGCAAATCCGATGTGGCACCTAGCTTTTTGTGGCCATCTTCGCAAGTTGGATACAACAATGTTTTGTGATCCTTTAACATCTGCTCCAGCTTCTCCTTCTCATTTTCAGTATCACATTCTTCCTTTGCATCGTAATGGCCCGACCAAGATCGTCATCAGGGCCCATCTGCTCCCTCTTGATCTTCATTACCTACCTCTGTTGCATTATCATCATATTCAGGATACATATTATGATAGTTTTCATCATCCTCTTCTTCTTCGTTGTCTTCCATCACAACCCCTTTTCTCCGTGCTTGGTCCAACAATTATAGCTGGGCATGAAACCAGATCGAGCGGTGGGCGTGAATGGTTCTGGTATTTGAGTAGTCTTTCTTGTTACGACGGTGAACACACGGACAGCACATAAAACCATTGTGACCACGGTTTGCATTAGCCACAACGATGAAATTTTGGAGGCCCGTAATGTACTCGGAAGTGCGGCGGTCACCGTACATCCCTTGCCGATTCATCTGCATTAATATGTAGTATATATCAAAAAATAATAGGGAGATGACCATTTATATATATAGTACATCAATGACACATGAAACTATAGTTGCCGACCTCGACCGAGACGGAAAGAGCAACAAGAAAGCTTATTTTGAGCTCTCGGGCATTTCACCGAACACCTCTAGTGCATATGAAAAAAACATAAACTAGCACTCTTCACACCCTCTTGCTAGGCTCCAAAATGTGAAAGAATGGAAGAGTGGGGTGTGTGTGGGCTGGGGTGGTGTCTTATATAGCATATAGCCCCCCCCCCCCCTCTTTAACACCGGTGCGTGCCACGAACCGGTGTTAAAGGGGGGGTGTGCGCGGGCCACTGGTGCAGGGACCTTTAACACCAGTTCGTGCCACGAACCGGTGTTAAAGGGGGGGCTCCTTTAATGCCGCAGAGGCCACGCTGGTACGGCCCCCCCTTTAACACCGGTTCGTAGAAGAACCGGTGTTAAAGCCCATTTTCGGGATCAACAAAAGCCCTCGTTTCCACTAGTGGACATGTCCCTTTGAGACGCAAAGAAAGCACAAATAAATCTGCACTCCCCGGTCAAGCCAGCCATGATCACACCATAAGCATTTCTATTCCAGCCAATGAGACAAAAAGGCTTTTTCAGAGACGGCGAAAGAGATGGATGATACTAAACCATTTTCAGAGACAAAAAGGTTTTTTCAGCCATTATTAACACGCTCTTCGGACAGAAAAAATATTTATTAGCTGAGGACGTCTAAGAATGTTCAGCTAGGTTGCAACATGACTCTGTCAGGTGAAGCTCGAGCAGGACTGGGTCAACATCAATTATACTCCCTTTATCCAAAAATAAACGACTTAAGAGTTGAGATTGTCTAGATACGAATATATCTATACACTAAAACACGTCCAGATACATTTGAATCTGCATAAACCTAAGTCAGTTATTTCTAGACAGATGGAGAGAGTACATGATTGTTTGATTGTTTGTTGGAAATACAAGGCCTGATCTTGCCGACAACCTCGGCAAGGCAAACATGGTGACAAGCAAGCCAAACATGACTATGACATTCTCAGAGGTTGCAACTTACCACAGAGAAAGTATCACGAGGTCATTGCATTATCACGGGAAGCTTCTGTTCAGCCTCGAGGATATCAAGCTGACTGGGAATATATTGATACGAGGAGCCATGACATGCAAGTAGGGTGGCAAGCGGCACCCGTATAATGATCCGTAAAAGTAAATATAGGCAAAAAAATTCAAAAGCTAGAAAAATTAATAAATGATTAGTTAAAAAACAGCGCCGCAACCCGTCCCATTTGACACCCTATGTGCAAGGAACCAATGGACAGTAAGGATGAAGGTCTCTGGGAGATCCTAGCCGATGTGTGGGCTGACATACTTGCACAAATTGCGACAAGTTAAGACAAGCGCATGGGAAGAACAATCAATTTGGAACCGAGTTCATGACCCTAGTCTGGGCTCCCTGCTGATTAATGGCATTAGGAGTCACACAACTTGTTACGTACACCTAAGTCATATAACTTACAAACTAAATTAACAAATTACATAACTTGAAAACCCGTGTACCCGTGGTTATAAAATCGGTTAAGTGGGTGGTTTTAATCAAAACTAGTCATAGCTAGACTAAAATTTTACAATAACCCCCTCATACTTCTACGGAACAAATTTTCATTCTATATAGATAAGACTCGAGATAAAACTATTATAACCATGATTAAATAATGGAGTGAATATATAGTAACAAATATCGGCACACCAAATGCATAAGTAACAAATGTGTGGATCTATAACGCATCACATGTTTATAAATTTGTATAGCCCAGAATAATCGTATTTTGTTTTCAAATACTATGTATGCGTAGTGAGTATGAGAGAGGATTTGTGACTCCCGAGCTCCAACGAACTCAGTATTTGAAAAATTCAAAATCCATACCTTTTCATTTCAAAAATCTAAAATTTATTTCGGGAATACATACGTGCGGGCTGAATAATTGTGGCAACTTTCGGTGAAAAACTCGTTGTGTTTTGGGATACAAAAAAAAAGAAATTCCTAACTGTATGTAGTATAAAAAAACACGTATTTATTTTAAACGAGCTCCAGTAAGCTGGGAAGCCACTGCATTTTTCCTCGTGAGCATCCTATACACTTGCCAACATAAAAATATAAGATTAAACTTTTCTTTATAAAAAATTAGTTTTTCTATGATCGATTTTGGTCAAAACCATCTAGTTGACCGGTTTTATGAGCATGAAGGCATGGGTTTGCAAGTTCTATGATTTATTAGTTCAGTTTGTAAGTTATGTGACTTAAGTGCACATATAAAACAAGTTGTATATCTCACAATGCCATTTACTCCTCTCTGCTCTGTCACCGTGGCATCCAGGAGAGCCGAGAGTGGGACAAGCATGGTTTCATAGTACAGTAGAATCGTGATAGTACTTTGCTAACATTTACTTTACGATCTCAATAAGAGAAACCAATACTCCGGTAACCACCGAAACTAGTTGGAATGCAAGTACAACTTAGGCGGGCGAGCATGTGGCATTCTCTGTTCTATCGTTTCGTGGTTCTCGCCAGGAGTGAAACAACGCAAGCAGTAGGCACATAGATCAACGCATTCAGCGTGTTTGGTTGGGGGAAATTAGAGATTGGGAATTGAAGTTTAAGCTATAAAGACTTTTAATTCATTGATTGGTTGGAAAGAATGGGAATTAAGGAGGGAAGAGGGCAGAGAAATCAAGTGTTAAACTCCCACTAATTTATTATCTAGGAGGACTCTGGTGAAAGAACATATGGGTCTCCATGTGTGGTTTTGTTAATTAATGACAATCTTTATGGACTAATGTGTGTATTAAGTTATACATGTAGGATTTGTCCATTGGCATCGCTTGGAGCATGTCTTGGCTTCAAGGTCTATGAAATGAGAAGAAGATGTGTTGTGCAAGCTCAAAATGCGCCATCTATAGAAGATCTCATGGATAGATGCTGAGGAATCAAGAAAGGCGTTCCTTCTTGAGAAGGTCAAGTTCGTCTACATCGAGCTCAAGTGGAATGCTCAAGGCAAAGATATAATCTTGATAGGTTTTCCCTTTTCCGGTCTCATATTGTTAGTGGGAGACCGGGTTTAGGATAGACAACCGTACTATCAAGAGGGGCTCTCGAATGAGTAACTCGGTCACATCGTTCGGAGAGAGCTCAAACCTTTGTATATTTACATCATCATATTTGGTTGCTATTTGGTATTATCCATGTGAGGATTTAGAGCTTGTGGTAATCTCCATAACAAGCTCTTATTCATAAAATCGGATCTTCCGTTTGTATCTTGTTGCGATTTTGATCTTGGTGGTTTTTTGGTTTCTCACCAAGTGAGGTATTCCATATTATTCTACTTGATATTTTATCACTTGGTGATAACCAATATATTCACTTTTTATAGGGTAGCTTTTATCGTCCTTTTTCCAACGCAATTGGAACCGCGTCAATCGGAGCTACCGTTCAAAAGTTATGATCGTTTGAGTTTTCACCGATTTAATTTTATTAGAAAAAGAAAAAAATAGATTTTCTGGGCCGTCCGGTACTACCGGGCCCAATACCGGACGCGCCTGGCTCGCGCGACCCATCTTCAGTATCACCCGGCACCCACTTCCGGTCCTACCGAACTGGCCCGGTAGTGCCGGTCGGGTGGGCCGGTACTATCGGCCGGCCCATCCAGCTAACCTCCGCGCTCCTGCCCAGCCAGCCTCCCCGCTCCCGCCCGCTTGCTCCGTGCGCCGCGTGCTGGGCCACCTCGCTGCGCGCTGGCCCACTCCCTCCTCTCGTGCGTGCTGCCGACGCGTAGATCCGCCCTCCCGCGCGCGTGCGCTCGCTCGCGTCAACGCACAAGCCATCGCTTGCTTTGCTCGCTTCCGCCTGCTGCCTCGCTCGCCCGTGCGCGCATGGCACCCGCAGCAGCCCCGCAGCTCTTGTGCTGGCCCCACTCGCTGTCTCGCGCGCCCGCATGCATGCGCGCGTTGACCCGCGTTGCACTGCTGCTTGCTCGCGCCCGCACAGCTCACGCTAGCCACGCGTCACTTGCATCGCTGTCTGCTGCTTCTCTCTCATCTGCTTGCATGCGTGGACTTCCCCTTGCGCTGGTAATCGGGCGATCCGGTACTACCGGCCCTGACCGAAATATTGCTCTAACGGCCATATTTTCTGGGTCCTTATTTAAGATGTTCGCCCGTTTTAAGTTTAGTCAGCTCCTGTCTCATCTATTAGGCTAAGCTTTTCTACACTTGCTCTAGATCTTGATGCTTGCCTAATCTTTTTCCTTCGATGATTCTTGCCCTTTTTTAGTGGAAGAGAGAGGAGATCTAGATCCGTGTTTTGACCTAACCGATTCATCTCTATGTGAGTGCATCTTTGGGGATCTAGATTTTGGGATTTTGTGTCTCTCTTTGATTCCTCCTCTCTTGTTCCCCCAATAGCTGTATTAGCTTTGTTGGAACTTTAGAGTGAGGGATCTGAGCATCTTTGTGGTTTTCTTGTCATTTGCATTTGGTGCATCGGTTTGAGTTCTCTTCGGAGGATTTGGATTGAGTTGCTCACTGGAGCTTGTCCCTTTTGGGTTCTTGGAACCCTAGACGGTTTTGTGACCTTGGTGGCATTGTGGCCTTGGTGGCATTGTGGCCTTGGTGACATTTGTTGAGGCCTTTTGTGGCGTTTGTTGTGAGCCTCGAATTAAGTTGTGGAGAAGTGCCCTAACCTTGTGAGAGGTTCCGGTTGCCACCGACAAGTGCACCGATAGTGAAAGCGTGGATCAATCCTGTTGGGGTGAGATGTAGGGTTCGCAGCATAGAAAACAAAATATTTCCTACGATGGGAACAACTATGTACCAAGATCTATCTACTAGATACAAACAACGGGCGGATGTATATCCGTAGAGAACATATCCTTGAATACCGACAAAGCTTAACGAGTCCAAACTCGTGGTTGATGTAGACGATCTCTTGCCGATCTCAAGATTGAGAGGAAGTCCTAGCGCCGCAAAACAGCAACGCATCCGTGCTCGCACACACGTTCGAGGCACCGAGCAACCTCCGCCTCCTCGCTCCAGCGATGTAGCAAAAGCACAACTCTTTCTTGCCGAAAAGCCACCGGGAACATGTATCTCGCTAGTCCGAGACCATGGGGGATAAATACTAGAGGGGGAGAGAGATCCTTCACGAGGAGGTGTGAGTGAGAGAGAGGGAGGGGGGCTCCTTTTATAGGGAGAGGGGGGCACCCAAGGGGCCATGCGGCCAGCCATGGGGCTGCCCCCACCTCTTCCACATTCATGTGGGTGGACACTCCACTCACTCAAATGCCTTTCAATTCCCTCCACTCAAAAACCCACTCAAATTCCCATTAAATTTCCACCAAATTTAATGCAAGCTCTCATTAAATAAAACTCCTTTTATTTATTCAGAATTTTGTCAATTAATTTAATGACAAACATTCACATATAACCCCTTGCTAGTATTTCATTTCACATGAAGAAACAGTTTCTGCAATTTCACCCGAAAACCCGTTTTGGTATCTAGTGAAATAAATTCCTGCGCTTGTTATTCTTTTCGGCATGAAACTTTTGCTCCAAATGGATGTCGGTGTCTCTTAAGTGTGTCACCCTATGGTTCGAGAATAATGCGGACATGATCGAGACCCCTCTCGGATCAATAATCAGAAGCGGGATCTGGAGACCCATACTGACTCCCACACATTCAATGATGACTTTCTTGTGATCGTCGGAACCTTTTATGCTAGTATCTTAATCCTTTTGTTTCGCGATATATTACATGTCCGAGATTCGATCATCGGTATCTCCATACCTAGTTTGATTTTGTTACTGACATGCACTCTTTTCTCGTTCCCGTGATATAACATTATAGTGATCAAATCACTTGCTTGCAAGCTAACCAATGTGATATCATCGAGAGGGTCCAGAGTATATCTATCCGTCATCAGGATGAACAAATTCCACTCTCGATCCATGGGCCTCAACATAACACTTTATTAGTTCTGAATCCATCTTTATAATCACCCTGTTACGGTGTGACGTTTGATGTTATCAAGAAACTCTTCCGGTGTTAGTGATTGACATGATCTCATGGTCTAAGGATTAGGATCACTTCGTAAGTTGTTATAGCAATATAAACTCAATGACTTTGATCGTAATGCTATACTTCGGATGAATGTTCATCACACCATTACACTAATGTTGTGATCCCGTTATTAACAACATCCAATGTCCATGATCAGGAAACCTTGATCATCTTGTTAATCAACGAGCTAGTTTATGAGAGAGGCATAACTAGGAACTTTCTGTTTGTTTATTGAACACACATGTATTAACGTTTCCGTATTAATACAATTATAACATGCAAAATAAACATTTATCATAAACAAGGAATACGATAATAACCACTTTATTATTGCCTCTCGCGCATATTCCCTTCAGTCTTCCACTTGCACTAGAGACAATAATCTAGTTTGAAAACTTTGCGTATTGAACACCTATGGCTTTCTGGTGTTCCATATACGCAATTGCAAGTGATTAACATAATCTACGGATCTGACGCTTCACGTCCGTGTGTATTTGCATGTCATTGTGTCTTCACGCATCACTCATTCTCCAATGAGATGGCATTGTATAAATTTGGTCTTTTGGTGAGACCTTTAGTTCCTTGGGGTTAAAACATGTCGATACTATTGTCATACAATATATCTTTAGTGTTAGCCCGTTGTGAACCACACCATAGTTTGATAAAAAACTACTTGACACAAATTCCCTCCTTTGCTGCTACTATAGCAGTCATATACTTAGCCTTTTGTTGTAGTATCCGTCACAATGTCTTAACTTTGGAATTCATCCAAATCCACCATGGAAACTTTCTTTCCATTTCATTGTGCCACCCATAGTTTAAATTGAGATAAACTTAGTTTGTATCTTGTGACAAAACTAGTATCAATGTAACGCTTTACAATGAACTATTTGTAATTGTTTGGCATTTCTACACAAATATATTCTTAGTTCTTCCAAAAGATCATAAGGATATCCTTATTATCGTCCAATGATCATTTTATGATTCATTCTGGTATATGCTCATAACACTTAGAGCATATAACATATCTGGATGTGTACATATCATGGTATGATTGATCAAAACATTCTCGTGATTTCACTCATCAAGTGTCAAAGCACTTGAATCTTGTTTCACTTATCAAGTGTCCATACACTTGAATCTTGATTCAATTCCTTTCCATGCAACAAGAACCGTTTCTTGTTGTTTCTATATTAAACTCCTTCAATATCTCATATATGTACGTTTGGCATAATCATATTAGCGTCACGGTCTATCCACTATAGACTTTCATGATAAATATTCGGGTTTTGCCTAAGTATTTCATCGAAATGAAATTCTTAACCTTTGTCAATAAAAATTACATCATTTCTAATCAACAAGATGTCCTCCACATAATGTATTAGAAATATGTCTCAGCGCTCCCACTTAATTTCTTGCAAATGCAAGCATCTTCATCGTCTCCTGATGAAAACTCTTTTTCATCACGGTGAAGATTCCAACTCCGCGATGCTTACTTCAACCATTGAAGTTTGCATGCCCTTTTTAGCATCCTTTGAATTAACAAAACCCTTTGGATCGTGTCATGTACACATCCTAGGTAACCATTCTATTAGAAGAACTTTGTTTTGTTTATTCATCTACCATATAATAAATTATATGTAGTGGTTGCTACTCTAATCCGTCCAGACTAAATATCGCTATAAAAGATCAAATCTTGTCATAGTCAACTCCTTGAACATTGTCGTAAAATACTTTACGACATGTCGACTATTTCATAGATGTGAAACATCCATGTCTGTTTCTTTATAGATCCAAATACGACCGATAGGTTTTTACACCTTTCCGGAGGGTCTTCCAAGTTCAAAACTTGGTTTCTCGTGTATGGAACTATCACGGATTTTATGGCTTCAAGCCATTTGACGGAGTCAGGGCCCATCATCGCTTCTTTGTATATAGTCGGTTCATCACTGTCAAACAATAATGGTTTACTCTCAAATCTTAGTATTTGATTATTTATCCGACCTACTTGGTTTAATAGGAACTTAAATCTCCATGACCACAACCTTTGTGGCAGCCTCCGGAACGATTTCCGGTGCTGCGCAACTCAGCACATTTAGCTAAGGTTCGTTAACCTTATCAAAGTTCTATTGTCCTCCCACTTAACTTTTCTGAAAAATTCCTTCTTCAAGAAACTTCATGTTTCAAGCGACAAACCCTTTTGTCCTTTGTGTTATGGAGGAATAACCAATTGTTATTCGAAATAACCTACAAAGACATGCTCATCCGACTTCGGTTGTAAACATCTTACTTATGTTTAGCATACCAAAATTTAAGAAATGACAACTTGGGTTTTACCCCAAACCATAACTTCCATGGTGTCATTTCAACGGATCAAGATGGAGCTCTTTTCAGTGTAAAAGAGGAAGTCTCTAAAGCTTTAATCTTTTAAAACATAATGGCAGTTTTATCAATAACACCTTTGATCCAACCATGTCAAACAGAATTTCATTACAAATCTCAAACACTCCATATTCCTATGGTGTTTCGGGAGATGTAAATCTAGGTGTTTTGCTAAACTTGTAACTCAAATAAATCCCTTTTATGATAAAATCATAATTCATTTATTTTTCTTGTTACACTTGTAACTCAAATAAATCCCTTATGATAAAATCATAAACCATTTATTTTCTTGTCACAATGATTTTCACTTCATCTTGAAAGTCTTTGAATATTTTCAAATATTTCACACTTCTTTCTCATTAAGTGAACATTCACTCAAATTTCTGGAGAAAGCATATGAAGTTGAAATCCATCGCTTACGACTATACATAATGGACTACATACATCGATATGTATAAATTCCAATAATTTAGTCGTTCTTTCTTCTTTGGCCTTTGAACGAAGTTTTAATTATCACGTGGAAAGTCTCACAAGCATCACTTGATAAAATCAAAGACTCCAAAAATCCATGAATATGGGGATTCTTCATGTTTTCTTTCCAATATAATTTAAACAGCGATGTCACTTCGTAAGTGATCTTTCAATCATTTGTCTTGCGACATTTTAGCATTAGGTTTTATGGATGTGATTTCTCCAACTAGATTTGTAAATCATCCATCTTATATGGAATACGGTAATTATTTGAACAACCTTTGTTCTCATAATACCTGATTTAAATAACAATTATTAAAACAAATCTTGAATTCAAGCTTTGATGTCAACGAGAAATACAAACAACGGTTTGTTTGTTTTCGATGAACATCATCACATATTCTCTTGCTAGTTACTTAGGCCATTGTGGTTCATGAATTGCGTGCTCGTATGAAATTTCATACCAACCAATTCGTATCCAATACCCAAGAACCACATTGTTTAACAAGCAAAGAATACAACCATAACATGTATATCATATATATACCTAAATTGGATATTTCCAATCTTTTCTTTTCTGCCAAATATATTTTATAGATTCTCTTTCAGCATTTCCTTCTCCTTTTTAAAAGAATCTATCAACATCAAAAGTGGCGCCATATACATGACACATAGTCCAAAGCGTGTATATTCAAATAATAATACCTTTGGACTTGCACTTTGAAGTAGATCACCATCATCAAAATGATCGGTATTCTTTCAAAATCCATTCTTTAGTAATATTTTAGTGTAGTAAACATTTTACATACATTTTCTATTCACCCTTATCATGACGACTTTCATGATCAAGCTACTTTATCTTATAAAGGCGAATCGTGAGTATAACATTACTTTCCAAAACCCTTTTGGATGATTAGGATATCTAGAATCTCCAACCTTCGTAAATTCTCATCCAATATGAGAACATATATTATACTCTATCATATTGCAACCAAAACATTGTTTCAGATATCGTTATATCTGCCACACATGATGATTTCTGAAATAATTATTCAGCTCCTCGATAAACTTGATATTAAAACAATCAAGAATCATGGAGGCAAACATGATACTTAAGATACTAACACTAGAATTGTTACTCTCGATTTAATACCAATTATTAAATTTCACGGAGTAAACAGAGTTTGCTGAAAGTTTCTAATAGGACTTTAAACTTTAGATTGACACTCAACACTATACGATACCAGTTCGTAAAGTATATATCCAGAATTCTATAGTTCTATTATCTCAATTACAACTATGCATAAGGTGGTGAACGAATGCCAATGACTACAACAAATTATGCAAATTCACTTTGATTTAATTTATGATAAATTGAGTTCTACTAATCTAAATTAGAAATGAACTCCCACTCAAAAACGACATCCCTCGTGTCTTTTTGGTGATTACATGAACCAAATCCACTACACCAAGTCCGATCATCACGTGAGTCAGTGTAGCTTCAAAGGCGAGCATCAAATGGGCATCATATCTTCCATATGACTCATGCTTAACCTTTCGGTCCGTGTTCCGAGGCCATGTCATACATGCTAGGCTCGCCAAGTAAGAACCTTAGTATTCGTGTGTAACTGTCTTACACCCAAAATATGGTCATGGATCCAAAAACACCCGATCATCACGTGATGTCTTGGAGCGACGAGAACATAATCGGTGCATACTTAAGGAAGAACACATTTTTATCTTGATATCTAAATGAGGGATCATCTTATTATGCTAATAAAATGCCAAACAAGCAATATAAGATACAATCAAACATCACATGTTTGTAAGTGAAGTGATATGGTTCCCGCATATGATCTCCATCATGTGCACCGTGGTATGATCTCTATCATACCTATATGGTAAGGCCAAGGTCTATGGAACTTACACGTTATGTGTGTTGTAAGAGTATCATCTTATACTTCTACTTACAATATTACCATATCATAACACTAGCCCAGCAACAATCTAAACTAGACGCCTCTAATTTATCCATTGCAAGTTTTACGTGGCGTAGAGCTTTCGAAGATAGAACCGTTCTTACCTACAAACATGAACCACAACGAGGATAACCAAATTGTTGGCAACTCGTTGCAAATTAGATATTGACTATAGTAGGAGAGACAGACACCCGCTAGCCACTTATGCGAAACTAGTTGCATGTCAAGCGTGGAACAGGTCTCATGTGCGAGGACATGTAAAGTTTGTCCGGGCCGCTTCATCCCACTATGCCACCAATATCCAAAGTACAACTAAGAAGCAATAAAATGATCGTCGCCCACATACTCATATGTGTACTACCCGTGCAAAGTATCTACTCATAGATCCGGCTCTGATACCACTGTAGGGTTCGTAGCATAGAAAACAAAAAATTTCCTACGATGGGAACAACTATGTACCAAGATCTATCTACTAGATACAAACAACGGGCGGATGTATATCCGTAGAGAACATACCCTTGAAGATCGACAAAGCTTAACGAGTCCAAACTCGTGGTTGATGTAGACGATCTCAAGATCAAGAGGAAGTCCTAGCGCCGCAAAACAACAGCGCATTCGTGCTCGCACACATGTTCGAGGAACCGAGCAACCTCAGCCTCCTCGCTCCAGCGATACAGCGGAAGCACAACTCTTTCTTGCCGAAAAGCCACCGGGAACATTTATCTCGCTAGTCCGAGACCATGGGGGATAAATACTAGAGGGGGAGAGAGATCCTTCACGAGGAGGTGTGAGTGAGAGAGAGGGAGGGGGCTCCTTTTATAGGGAGAGGGGGAACCCAAGGGGCCATGCGCCCAGCCATGGGGCTGCCCCCACCTCTTCCACATTCACGTGGGTGGACACTCCACTCACTCAAATGCCTTTCAATTCCCTCCACTCAAAAACCCACTCAAATTCCCATTAAATTTCCACCAAATTTAATGCAAGCTCTCATTAAATAAAACTCCTTTTATTTATTCAGAATTTTGTCAATTACTTTAATGACAAACATTCACATATAACCCCTTGCTAGTATTTCATTTCACATGCAAAAACACTTTCTGCAATTTCACCAAAACCCGCTTTGGTATCTAGTGAAATAAATTCGCGCTTGTTATTCTTTTCGGCATGAAACTTTTGCTCCAAATGGATGTCGGTGTCTCTTAAGTGTGTCACCCTATGGTTCGAGAATAATGCGGACATGATCGAGACCCTCTCGGATCAATAATCGAGCGGATCTGAGACCCATCGACTCCCACACATTCAATGATGACTTTCTTGTGATCGTCGGAACCTTTTATGCTAGTATCTTAATCCTTTTGTTTCGCGATATATTACATGTCCGAGATTCGATCATCGGTATCTCCATACCTAGTTTGATTTCGTTACTGACATGCACTCTTTTCTCGTTCCCGTGATATAACATTATAGTGATCAAATCACTTGCTTGCAAGCTAACCAATGTGATATCATCGAGAGGGTCCAGAGTATATCTATCCGTCATCAGGATGAACAAATTCCACTCTCGATCCATGGGCCTCAACATAACACTTTATTAGTTCTGAATCCATCTTTATAATCACCCAGTTACGGTGTGACGTTTGATGTTATCAAGAAACTCTTCCGGTGTTAGTGATTGACATGATCTCATGGTCTAAGGATTAGGATCACTTCGTAAGTTGTTATAGCAATATAAACTCAATGACTTTGATCGTAATGCTATACTTCGGATGAATGTTCATCACACCATTACACTAATATTGTGATCCCGTTATTAACAACATCCAATGTCCATGATCAGGAAACCTTGATCATCTTGTTAATCAACGAGCTAGTTTATGAGAGAGGCATAACTAGGAACTTTCTGTTTGTTTATTAAACACACATGTATTAACGTTTCCGTATTAATACAATTATAGCATGCAAAATAAACATTTATCATAAACAAGGAATACGATTATAACCACTTTATTATTGCCTCTCAGGCATATTCCCTTCATGAGATTCACCGGAGAATAAGGGAGGCCTTTTGTGACGTTGGTGGTTTGATACCACCCCCTCTCCAAACGAGACGTACTCCATGTTGGGAGGAACTCGGTAAAATATCGGTCTCCCCGCGTGCCTCGGTTATCTCTATACCCGAGCTCTTTACTTATGCACTTTACATTTTGATAGCCTTCGTGCTTGAAGTAATCTATATCTTGCTATCACATTGTTGCTTGTATTGCTTAGCATAAGTTGTTGGTGCACATAGGTAAACCTTAGTTGTTCTAGGTTGTGCTTAACAAAGTAAACACTAGTTTTATTCCGCCTTTATTGAGCCATTCTAGGAAAAGTTTTAATCGCCTATTCACACCCCCCTCTAGACGACATCCGTATCCTTTCACCTGGTAATTCAGACGTCGGATTGGAAAGTCATTGAACTCTCAGTCCCCTTCTCTGTGGTTGCCAAACAAGCTGGCGACGGGGATTGGGAATCAAGAGTTCATGACCAATGAATTAATCGACTACGACCAAAACCGTCTCGCATTGGCTGATCAGGAACAAGGGATGGCACTTTAGTCTGGAAAGGTGCTGGCTCTAGGCTCTAGTTGATTTGGGCTTAGGAAATATCGCTGGGACATAGCTATGTACACAATGGCCGAAGCGGCCCTTTAGATGGTCAGAAAGTGGGAATCAAGGAGTGTTGGGCTGAACTGTTCACGGGGATAGGCCCCTAGTTTTGGGGGCCCCTGTGTGGTCTCTCAGCTCACACGGGCCCTTGGACTGGCCTCAGAAAGATTTTAAAGGATTGTTATATTTACATCATAGATTGGATCAGTTCGGTTAGAGCCCGATACCGTACAATACAAGGTTATCTAGTACATGTGCATACATACTCTATGAGCATCCCTCGATCTCAATTATGGATAACATAATGAGATTGTGTTTACATTCTTCAAACAAAGGAAGTAGCAAATGTTTTGTGAAGATATCAACCATCTGATCTTTCGATGACACAAAATGAACCTGACGCAACTTCCGAGCAACCCAATCACGCATAAAATGAAAATCCACCTCAATATGCTTTGCACGTGCATGAAACACATGTTTTGAAGAGAGATAGGTTGCTCCATTATTTTCACCAAAGCACCGATGGAGAGTCATGTTGAATTCCAAGCTCCTTCAACAATGCCTCTACCCAGATAATCTTAGCAGTGCCATTAGCAACAACCTTATATTTAGACTTCATACTCAAACGAGACATGCTAGGCTATTTCCAAGCACCCTAGGAATCAAATTATATTTAGAGGGACTGCTTTGACCTGGTCCAGTCATCTATGGAAATTACCACTCCCTCCAAAGACGAAGATCTTCGTGTGGCAACTTCTACAAGATTGTCTTTCTTCATACGTGAAGGTGACAAAACGACATGGGCTGGGGGATGGATTATTTGTAGTCCCCGAGTCGGGATCTTCATGTGGCAACTGCTACAAGATTGTCTTCCTCCAGTTTCTATGGAACTTTGTCCGAGATGCCTTAGGCTCCGACTAGGACACCCAAGATCTTGATGAGTTCTTAGAAACCCGCGCAAACTGCATTGGCATTAGGCGACGCCTCTTCTGGTCGGTCTTTGCGGTGATGTCATCGACCCTCTAGACTGTTCACAAGAAAATGGTGATTGAGAAAGTTTTTCTCTGTCGCGACATTAACTCGATCTTCAAATTTCTTACATTTTTGCAGCAATGGTACTAGCTCAATAGAGAGCGGGACAAGGAGAAGTTGGAGCTATGCTTCGACACCTTCTGGAGGGGGCGTGGCGCATCTCCTCCCGTCGAACCGACAGCTCCGTCGCCCCTTGATGCTCGTTCAGCCTTTGCGTTAGGCTTTCCTATTGCTATTTCACTTCAGGCTAGTCTGTGCTGTGACCCCAGCAAACTCTGGTGTTTTTTCATGACTTGTGCTCGTTGTATGGATGGTTGTTTTACTTATAAAACAAGATGAAAGCCTATTTCGAGGAGTATGGGTTGCAAATCGATGTTGTGGAGGACTGAGGCGTATAATACATGATTGTACATTGCTAGACCAGTAAACACAAGGACCTTGGCTAGAGTTGCAGAAGGCTGGCACATGATGTTGAAGTAAAACAGTATGGTAGATCGAAGTAGGCGGCTAGAGACAAACGATCAGGAGGAGGCAACTGTAAACCAATCCATGGTTCCGCCCCCTCGCCGGTGAAGCCATCGGTCCTCTCCGACTTCCGTTGGCCTTGGGGCCTTGGAGGCGTGGTGGACCATGGCCTCTAGCCGGCAGGAGGGTTCTCGTTTTTTGTTCAAGTCGGTTTCAGTCTCTTCTTCATGATGGTGAGGCGACAACTATATTTTGAAGTCGGAATAAAGTCATTCCTGCTCTATACTCTCTCCGGTGGTGTGTCTAGCACTGACAAAGAGCGCGTTTAGTCGTTTGTCTAGCGGATCAACTGGGATCCGTTTGTTTTTGTGTTCATTGGTGTGATTTCTGGTTTGTTCTCCTCCGATTGTCATATTTGGTGATGATTGCTGCTTTGGTTCGTTTGTCTTTTGGGGCATTAGTAGGATGCTACACGTATGTCTACTATAATAATCTCTACTACGACAAGTTTTGTCTGGCTCCTGTAATGGAGGGAGCGAGGACGGCGGCACGCTTTTGGCTCGTGCTAGTATTTTTAGTCATGTTAGGTCATCCAATGATCTATTTGTAATTTTTATTATTTTTAAAACTTTTTATAATGATGTTGATGATTATTAATAGATCGGTCTCGTCTTGTAGCAAAACGATCTCGGAATGGAAGGATGTCTCGGCAAGAGGAAAGAGCTACGTGTAAGTTACCTTAGATTGCACAGCTAATCCAAAACCGATGCTCCTCCCGAGCACGTTAAAAGGGAAGCAAGCAGGTGTGGCCGAGAGGCTATTGATTGAAGCATCTCGGTCGTGGGTCTGGGTGGTAGTAGGCCCTAGGTGGCAGGCTAATATAAGCCACCGCGGTATAGCTCGAGCCACGTACCGCTCCCGAACACACACACAGTTCATTGCTGTTTCAAATACAGATCTTGGCTCAGTGCCGTACGTGGGGAAGAAAGAAAGCAAGAAAGCATGGCCGCGGGGTCGTGGTCGTCCTCCTCGTGCACGTTGACGTCGTCTCTCGGCTCCGACGACGACGACGATGTTGTTTTCGTCACGAAGCCCGGCGACGACCCGAGCGCGGCAGCCGAGGGGAACAGCGTCAAGTTCCTCTGCAGCTACGGCGGCATGATCCTCCCACGCCACTCCGACGGAGCGCTGCGGTACGTCGGCGGCAACAACCGCGTCCTCTCCGTCGACCGCTCCCTCCACTTCTACGGTACCTAGTACATCCTATCATCACTTGATCGTGTCCATGCATCCGGTTGTTTGACTGTCGATCCATTCAAAAATAAAATTCAGAGCTGCAGCGGAAGCTGAGGGACATGTGCGGATGGGGGGAGGCGGAGGTGAGCCTGCGGTGCCAGCTGCCGACGGAGGACCTCGACACGCTCGTCTCCGTCGCGAGCAAGGAAGATCTCGGCAACCTGATGGAGGAGTACGACGCGGCCAGCAGGGACCGGCTCCAGCCGCTCAAGATCCGGGCCTTCCTCTTCCCAAGGCCGACGCCGCCGCTCTCGCCATTATCCACCCCGTCGTCCAGGCTCAGACCGGCGCACGTCCGCCGCCACCAGCACTACCACATGACTCGTTCCCCTACGGTGGCGGGTGTTCCACGACGGCAGCAGTACCACCACCGGCAGCACGCAGTCCACCACGGCATTCAGTTGCAATAACGGCCGGCGTAACGAGCAGCCGTGTGCGTGCTGGAGCATTATTAAGCTAGGTCACGAGTGACGAGTTGTGTAACACTGCTGTGAACGTTCCATGGCCTAGGAAATTTACAGGGTTGAGTCATTTTTTGCTTTCTTGTGAACATCTATAAAGCCCATGCATGTGGATATGTATGCACCGGAAAACCAGAATAAACGCGACGTACGGGGATAAGGTTCTCATCTCTTTGCTGTGACTTCATTCATGTCTTGTCCGGCTAGTTTTGGTTCCATCTGGGATCTGGAGTCTTCTTCCGTTCGTTTCGTGTCATGTGGTTGGAGTTTGTTGGGTCCACAATTGTCACAGACTTACTTTTCGATTACACTGTCTCGGCCACGAATTCAGTGGATATATACAACAGGATCACAGCATGAAGCAGATCGGGGATCTAGAGCCTAGATGGCAGAGGGATACCCTAACCTAACACCACGTTGCCACCAATCATGAGCTCGTGGCCCATGACATTCCCCGTTCTTTCAGAAGCGGCTTGTCCCGAAGCCGGCGCCCACGGAAATCACGTCTTCAGCTCCAGTCCCAGGTCGCCAGCGAGGCAGTAGGTTAAGCCGCAGGCTCGATCTCCATTCAAATCTTCACGTGGAAGCTGAAGCTAGCTCTCCGGCCGGCAGGCCGGCGAGCGACCACTGCTGCTCTGCTGGTAATTTTCTCCATATGTACATTTCCAAACTATCAATTATAGTTTTTGTTGTGATGATTTCTTGCATCTCAAAATTGGGGAAAATGCTATCTTGTCATAGATTTTGCCATAAATTAAAAATTTTGGTTAAAGATTGTTGTTCCACTGTGTAGGAAGGAAGTGAAGATAAAGGCAAAATCATCGATACATTTTTCAGAAATAAAGGAGGTGACTCTGAACAACCAGACCCTGAACCAATAACAGTAGATCCCATTTATTTGGACAATAAAGTCACGCAGAGCATGTACATCAAACTCAAATAAAGTTATATTCTCTACATTTCACGGGCGCAAAGAGGCGAAGAGATGATCTGTAGTGATTGCCACATGAATCTTTGATAAGTGAAAATCCATGGTTAAGTAGTACTTAGATGGTTTCTTTTATTTTAGACTACCTTATGCATATATTGATCTTATAAATGTACTTTGTGGACAAGGTCAATCTCAATATATAAGTTCAAAAAAATGTTACACATTCTACCTTGTTGCCATCATTTGATTTGCTTCCAAAAACATTTTTTCATGTTATTTTGTAGCTTCGCCCCCTCTAATATTTTCTGCAAGGTTCACCACTGGTTAGCTATAACTTGTACTACTTTATTTGGCTGACTAGCAAGGTGGCCCTCGCATCCCTCTCAAATGCGAGGGACACCACCTTTTTTTGCTTACTAAAATATCATTTGTGTGTGGAAAGCATCTTAAATTTGTGAGGAACGAGTTTTCCAAAGAAATATTCACTATATATTAATGTGTTTAACCTCATATTAAGCCAATCATACAAAGAATTTTTTTTCCTAAGATATACCTTTGACTAAGAACTTTTTAGAACATTACGAATTACATCAACCAAAATAGGAAACATTAGAACGTATTGAAAATATTTCGTATAGCGTAATACACATAGGTTAATAGCAAATATTTTTACAATCATAAATATTAAAATGCATGTGCATAATTTTGTACCAAGAGATCAAGTAATTAATATAAATAGTGAGAACTTCACTTTGAGCAATGTCAAAAACCATTATTGCTGACTAATATTTATATATAACATATATAAATTTGTACTTGCAATTTATGTATCTTGCCTATTTATTACTCTGTATTTCCCAAAATTTCAACCATACCTTTTTCTTAAGTCAAAAAATATATTTACTTCTTAATTGTGATCAAAATATCCCATTACAATGGATTGTGAAATATCTATCTCTAGATCCCAACAAATGTGTGCATGTACGTGACAACCTAATATCTATCTCTAGATCCTGACTATTAATTCTAAATCTAATCCTCTACATAATTACGATGACGTGGACCAACCAGATGCCTCGGAAAACACCATTATTGTCGACGTGGACCAATAAGATATATAAATTTGTATTTGAAATTTGTGTATCTTACCTATTTATTACTCTGTATTTCCCAAAATATCAATCATACCTTTGGCTGAAAGTCAAAAGATAAAATCATATTTACTTCTTTATTGTGGCCAAAATATCCCATTACAATGGATTGTGAAATATCACCCCATGGGGTGATCTTGACGTGCTACTAATGGAGCTTCAACACATAAACTAACATTACAATTATCTCGGTGCAAGAAAGAAGAAAGAAGCGTTAATATATATACCTCGACAGAGGGCTAAAATAAGAAAGAAGCGTTAATATATACAAATCAATTGGTGCAAGTCAACACAGGCTTAATCCATGCATATATATACCTCGACGGACTTTGTAATCACTAAAGTGTGTTCACCGGAATCGTCATCTTCTCCGTGACTACTTGAGCTATCATCATGTCCCTCCAAATTCAGATATTGTGAGGTGTTCTCGTGGATCATGTTCTTCATTATTTCTTCCTCTTCAAGGTTTCTACCGAGTGGATCCATAGTTCCTAAAACAATAATATTATCTAAAGTAAGAGAGTAAACATTCAAGTGGACTTGGATTCTTACACAAATATACATATTATTCATACAAAAATACACAAATATTATCTAGAGTAAGAGAGCGACCTAGGGCGCGCGAGCAAGCGCGTTCGACTCAGCGCGATGCGGCCTACCTAAAATGGGCGGCGACGCTACCTACGGGTCACCGGAGCGACGACAACGACGACGGCCAGCGGCGGCGCTTGCAGAGCAGCGAGGCGACGATGGCTCCAAGCGAGACGGAGCGAGCGGAGGGGCGGGTGAGCATCGTGGGAGCGATGGCGACAACGGCGTGGGTGGGCGCGGCGGCGACGGCTCCTCTCTTTGTGCTCCTCTGCCCCTCGATCTGGCTGGGGGAAGAGGAAGAGGATGTGTGCGCGTTATCATAGGATTGATATCATAAAATATCCAAATATCCTAAATTCAATTCCCTAACACTAAATTCCTAAAACAAAATATCCTATGATTATGATTATTCTCTAAACTTAATTATGATTATGACACAAAATATCCTAACATTAAAGTCCTAAAAATACTCTCTAAACTTAATTATGATTATGACACAAAATATCCTAACAAAATATTGTAACAAATTTGCTAAACAAAATTGTCGAAACAATACTAAAACAAAATATTCTAACAAATTCTCTAAACAAAATATTCTAACAAAATCCTAAAAGAAAATATTCTAAAAAATTCTCTAAACAATCCTAAAACAAAATTGCTAAACAAAAATCCTAAAACAAAAATACTAGGCACGCGCGGCTCACCTAAGGCACGGCGGACGCATGGCCATGACGATGAGGCACGACGGCAATGAAGCTTGTGCGGATGGCGAGGCGGGGACGTCGAGGCCAGGTGGTGGGCGCTGGCGACGGTGATGGCGCGGTCGAGCAGCCTGCCGGCGTCGTCGTTGTTCTCCGCGAGCTCCTCTGCTCGACCCCAAAATTTGCTAAGTGCCAGGCTGGGGAAGAGGAAGAATGCGCGCGCTGCGTTAGAACCCCCCCCCCTTTAACACCGGTTCCAGCCACGAACCGGTGTTAAAGGGGGGAATTCGTTTCGCGCGCGGACCCCCCCTTTAACATCGGTTCGTGGCTAGAACCGATGTTAAAGAATCTTGTACAACGAATCTTTAACACCGGTTCATGGCTGGAACCGGTGTTAAAGGGGGGCATTTATTTCGTACATTAAAGCGGTGGAGGCTTTTTTAATTCAAAAAATAGGATATAATTAAGAAAAATCATATATTTTTCATTGTAACTCAGAAAAATATGAATAATATATCATAATTTTCAGAAAAATGAGATCTATCCATTCATATAAAAACATTTTATAGTTACTATAGATGAAAATTTTCAAAATGATTAAAACACTTACATATAAATTTTGATTATTCAATCAAGACAAAATTAAAATAGCCAAACCCTAAAACTTTGAACTTAAGAAATATTAAGCATCTGAAAAGGAATGTAACCATATTTTATTAGAGAAAATCATATTTTATTTTGTATTAACATTTTTGAATTGTTTGGATATTTAAATTTAGCATCTTTTGTACACTTTGGAATCTGACAAAACTTTCAACATGAAAATTGTTTGTATTTGAATAATTAATCCTAAAACATTTTTTGTTTTTAAAAAATAAAATTCTAATTATTCAAACTAGTAACATATAGGAAAGGGCGGGCAGAATGCGCGGGAGGAAAAGGGAGGAAAGAAAATTTTATTACAATAGAACTGGAATTAAAGTACATAAAAATTAAGATACATCTAGATTAAGTCACAATCGACCGAACTTGTTTTGAAATGTTTGAGTGATTCGGTCATGCTCCTGCCTACACCTGTAATACTCGCCACTGTAGTCTTCGTACTCGCCGTGGCTATCATCGTTGTCGTCGTCGGGGTCGCCATAGTTGAACCTTGAACGCTGAGTACGCGTGGGCTGGACTTGAGGGTAGCGCAGACGGGGGTTAGAGTCGGTGACGGTGTCGTAGGCCATGACGCTCTGGAGAGTCCGACCGCGCCACCATAGCCTACGACCAGCCTCGTTGAAGTTCGGAGGAGGTGGGTCGTCCTCCTCGTGTCTGGCGAGCGTCCTCTCACGCCTATCCCCGAAGAAGGCCTCCCAAGTCGGAAAATAGTCGGGATGCCATCTGGGATTCCTCCGCTGATCCGGCGTGAGCTCGAAGTAGTAGTGGTTCGTGATGGCCATCCGGCGCGCCACACCTAGAGGGAAAGGAGGAACCGGCACGCCTCCGGCGCTCAGCATCCAGCCGACGGGGACGCGGTAGCCCAGCGGGCAGGGGTAATTCGAGGCGCAAAGCGCCTCTGCCTCCCCGGGGGTTAGTGGTATGATGGAAGCCATGGGAAAGAGTGATGAAGTTTCAGATATGAGTCTAGAGATGTGCAATGACAATAGAGGCCAACCCTACATATATATAGTGAGAAATGGCAGGAAGATAGCTGGAGGGAAGAACTGGTGGGAAGAACTGGCGGGAAAACTGGTGGGAAGAAATGGCGGGAAGAACTGGTGGAAAATGACGGGAAGAAAAATGGAGGGAAGAAAAGGCGGAAATAAAAATGGCTCATTTAATACATATAGTGTTAACAGAAGAAATATGACATTGATTTCCATTTTGAGATACATATGTGTGCCAGAAATGGCTTAATTAATACATATAGTCAATCTTATGATCGTGTCGGCCGTAACCATGGAGTATCAACACCGTTTAACAGGATGGTTGGGTCAGTCTTCACTCTGAAGGGCGGAATTTTATCAAACTTATTATAATATTCTCACATGTCTGTCTTGTCCTCCACTCCCATGATGTTTCTTTTCCCTGAAAGAACTATGTAACGTTTTGGCTCATCGTGTGATGTATCTGTTTGCTTTTTTTTTTCTTTTTTCGGTTTGGTAGACATGTCCTTCACATAGAAAACCTGAGCCACATCATTGGCTAAGACGAATGGTTCGTCTAAGTTCTTGTCTACCTTTATAAGATTGTTGAGATCCACTGTTGTCATTCCGTACTTCGTGTCTACCTCAACCCCTCCTCCTGTTAGCTTGACCCATTTGCACCGAAACAAGGGGACCTTAAAATTAGGTCCATAGTCAAGTTCTCATATCTCCTCTATGAATCCATAATACGTGGTCTTTTGCCCATTATCTTCTGCTGCATCGAAGCGGACACCACTGTTTTGGTTGGTGCTCTTTTTATCTTGGCCTATCGTGTAAAATGTATTCCCATTTATCTCGTATCCTTGGAAAGTACATATAGTCGAAGATGGTGTCCTGGCCAACAAGTACAGCTGATCTCCAACAGTGGTGTTATTCGTGAGAAGTCTTTGCAGCTAGCCGCCAAAACTCGCCATGTGTTCACTTATAATTCATTCATTAGACTGTCCCGGGTGTTTGGGGCGTATAAAATTCTTGTGTTCATTGATATACGGGGCAACCAAGATAGATCTTTGTAAAACCGTGTAGTGTGCTTGATTGATAGAATGCTCGTCCCTACATATTATTGCTTTACATCCTAGGGTGCCTTTTCCACGCAGTATCCCCTCATGTCGTGATTCTGGAACACCAATCGCCTTAAGGTCAAGAATAAAATCAACACATAACTCAATGACCTCCTCTGTTACATAGCCCTTGGAGATGCTTCCTTCTGTCCTAGCACGGTTATGAACATATTTCTTTAAGACTTCCATGTACCTCTCAAAGGGGAACATATTGTGTAGAAATACAGGACCGAGAATGGCAATCTCTTCTACCAGGTGAACCAGGAGATGCGTCATAATATTGAAGAAGGATGGTGGGAACGCCAACTCAAAGCTGACAAGACATTGGGCCACATCACATCAGAACCTGGTAGGCTTTCTGGATCGATTACCTTCTGAGATATTGCATTGAGGAATGCACATAGCTTCACAATGGGTACTTAAACATTTTCAGGTAGAATCCCCCTCAATGCAATCGGAAGCAATTGTGTCATAATCACGTGGCAGTCATGAGACTTCAGGTTTTGGAATTTTTTCTCTGCCATATTTATTATTCCCTTTATATTCGACGAGAAGCCAGACAGGACCTTGATACTGCTTAGGCATTCAAAAAAGATTTCCTTCTTTGCTTTGGTAAGAGCATAGCTGGCAGGAGTTAAGTGGCATCGTTTACCCTTCTCGTTCTCAGGATGCATAGGCTCTTCAGGGTCTTTCATACGTTGCTGGTCCTGCCGTGCTTCCGGTGTATCTTTTGTCTTCCCATACACTCCTAGGAAGCCTAACAGGTTCACGCAAACATTCTGCGTCACGTGCATCATGTCGAGCGGACCTCTAAGACTTTCCAATAGGGTAGGTCCCAAAAAATAGATTGCTTCTTCCACGTGGGCGTGTGTCCGGCATCGTCATTCGGAACAGATAGACTGCCAGGACCTTTTCCAAAGATTACTTCTAGGTCCTTGACCATACCAAATACCTCCTCACCGGTACGGAGGACAGGCTTCCTCCGGGATTCTGCTAGACGTTTGAAATGCTTGCCTTTTTTTCTTACTGGATGCAGGTTCGGAAGAAATCGACGATACCCTAGGTACACAACCTTCTTACATTTATCCAAATATACACTTTCAGTCTCATCTAAACAGCGTGTGCATGCATTGTATCCCTTGTTTGTCTTCCCTGAAATGTTACTAAGAGCAAGTCAATCATTGATGGTTACGAAAAGCAACGCTCGTAGGTAAAATGGCTCCCTTTTGTGCTCATCCCACATACGTACACCTGGTTTGGCCCACAGCTGTAAAAGTTCTTCAACTAATGGCCTTAGGTACACATCAATGTCGTTGCCGGGTTGCCTCGGGCCTTGGATGAGCACTGACATCATAATGAACTTCCTCTTCATGCACAACCAAGGAGGAAGGTTATAGATACATAGAGTCACAGGCCAGGTGCTGTGACTGTAGCTCTGCTCACCAAAAGGATTCATGCCATCTGTACTTAGACCAAACCTTAAGTTCCTTGCGTCACGTTCGAAGTCTGGGTACTCTCGCTCGACTTTTCTCCACTGTGACCCATCAGCGGGGTGTCTCAACATCGCGTCTTTCTTACGGTCTTTCATGTGCCATCGCAACAACTTGGCATGCTCTTTATTTCTGAAGAGACGTTTTAACCGTAGCATTATAGGAGCATACCATATAACCTTGGCAGGAACCTTCTTCCTAGGGGCCTCGCCCTCAACATCGCCAGGATCGTCTCGTCTGATCTTATACCGTAGTGCAGTGCATACCGGGCATGCAGCCAAATTCTCGTACTTCTCACCGCGGTAGAGGATGCAGTCATTAATGCAGGCATGTATCTTCTGCACGTCTAATCCGAGAGGGCAGACAACCTTCTTTTTTTTGTATGTACTGTCGGGCAACTCATTATTTCTTAGAAGCAGATTCTTCATTTTTACCAACAACTTTGAAAAAGCGTTGTCAGTCACACCGTTCTCTGCCTTCCATTGCAGCAAATCCAGTGTGGTACCTAGATTTTTGTGGCCATCTTCGCAACTTGGGTACAACAAAGTTTTGTGATCCTTTAACATATGCTCCAGCTTCTCCTTCTCCTTTTTAGTTTCACATTCTTCCTTTGCATCAGTAATGGCCCGACCAAGATCGTCATCAGCGGGCCCATCTGTTGCCTCTTGATCTTTATTATCTATCCCCGCGGGGTATCATCGTATTCAGTATACATATTATGATAGTTGTCATCATCCTATTCTTCTTCGTTGTCTTCCATCACAATGCTTGGTCCAACAATTATAGCTGGGCATGAAACCGGATCGAAGCAGGTGGGCGTGAATGGTTCTGGTATTTGAGTAGTCTTTCTTGTTCTGACAGTGAACATACAGACAACACATAAAACCATTGTGACCATGGTTTGTATAAGCCACAACAATGAAATTTTGGAGGCCCGTAATGTACTCGGAAGTGCGCCGGTCACCGTACATTCATTGCCGGTTCATCTGCATTAATATATAGTATATCAAAAATTAATAGGGAGATGACCATTTATATAGTACATCAATGACACATGAAAGGATAAAGTTGCCGACCTCGACCGAGAAGGAAAGAGCAACGAGAAAACTTATTTCGAGCTCTCGGGCATTTCACCGAACACATCTTGTGCATAGGAAAAAATACAAACTAGCACACCTCTCACCCTCTTACTATGCTCCAAAATGAGAGAGAGAGAGAGGGGTGTGGGCTGCGGTGTGTTATATAGGCGCATCCCCTTTAACATCGGTTCAAGCCACGAACCGATGTTAAAGGGGAGGGGCTGCGCGGGCCACTGGTGCAGGGCCTTTAACACCGGTTCGTGGCCTCGAACCGGTGTTAAAGGGGGTGCTCCTTTTTGCTTTCTGGACCACGCTGGTACGGGCACCCTTTTAACACCGGTTCGTAGGAGCCTATTTCCAACCTCAACCAAAGGTCTCGTTTCCACTAGTGGTCATATTGACTAAATTCTCCCCGTAGAAGTTAAAATCGTCCAAGCAGCTCAATGATCATGAGTACACTTTGAGAAATAATTGTTTCAGTGAATAAAATTTTCCAATTATTCAGTCAATGGAAATTACAACTGTTTAGTTAATTAGAGGTGAGAAAGATTCTAGATTTTTAGCTGGTTATTTTGTAGACTCTTTAGCAAACTTGGAAGTTGTATTTTATAAGTTTACTTTAATTAGAATATGCAATGTGATTGGTTTTCTTTTTTTGAGGGTTTGCAATGTGATTGGTGGAGTTGATTTGTCAGCTATGTGAATACCAGGCCTGCGTGCGAGCTGGACGACCGTATAGGAGCCCATATCCCTGTGCATAGCCCAGCTCAACGCTCCTTCCTTCCCACTTTCTGACCAGCTAGAGGGCCGCTTCGGCCATTGCATACACAGCTATGTTTTAGTGTATAGGTTTAAATGAATCTAGACACTAAAAGATGTCTAGATACATCTCATTCATAAACCTAAAACATCTTATATTTCTAAACGGAGGGAGTATGTCGCAAGAATAATTCCTAAGCCCAAATCAACTAGAGCCTAGAGCCAGCACCTATCTGGACTAAGGATGGCAATGGGCAGGGTATGGACAGGGTAGAGCAATACCATACCCATACCCGTGAAGCTAATGGGTACAAAAGCTTACCCATACCCGTACCCGCGGGTATAAAACTTTACCCATACCCATACCGGCAACCAGTGCCATTGGGTGCAACGGGTATATCCAATAGTATACAAGTTATTCAAAATTTTACTTTCATCAATAGAATATTTGAAAAAATACAATAATCTCTACTTACTAATAGTAGATGAGTACATGAAAGTATCAAATTAAAGTTTAGAAGTTGAAATCTCATACTGTCGCTAGGCTTCGGCCTCATTTGTTCAAACTCTATGGGAAGTTTGACATGTCAATTTAAATGGGCAGGTATGGATATACCCATGTGCAATTCTATACGTGCCCATACCCGACTTAACGGTATGGGTAGATACCGTGTATAAAAAGTATCTCACACCCATCTTGGTCTGATGCATGGTCCCCGTGCATGGTAAAATTGCCATCCTTAATCTGGACTAAGGTGTTAACTGTTATCCCTTGTTCCCGATGAGCCGCCGATGTGAGACGGTTTTGGTCGTAGTCGACTAATTGATCGGGCCTGAACTCTTGATCCTAATCCCCGTCGCCATGGGTCTGCTCGTAAAAAAAATGCGTTGATCTATCTGCCTACTGCTCGCGCACTAGCCAGGACGTCGTTTCGCTCCCGCCGAGAACCACGAAACTGCAGAGCCGATAACGCCACATGCTCGTCCGCCCAGGCTACCAGGGAGGTGCCAGTCGTCTGTTTCTCCAAGTGCGTCTTCGGCCGTCCACCATGCCCCATTCGATAAGTCAATCTCGTTTCAGCCCCAAACTCAGACTCAGACGAAGCAAAGTTTGCACAATCTTCTCCACTTAACTCATATCGACACATCTAAAGTTTAATAATTCATGTAATGTTTGAACACAATCTTCGTACTCCCTCCGGTTCAAATTAATTGACCTGGGTTTGTCTAATTGAACTTATATAACAAAGTGCAGTGTCCTTTTAGTTGTTATTGATACGCATGCGATTATTTTTCAAAGTTTAGGACCCCGTGACATATAAAAGCTCTTTTATTTGTTTATTGCATACTAGTAATACTATGTCATGATATTTTCCTTATCGCGCATCATGTCCAAAACTGATTTCGTTTGGTTCGTCGACAAGTCCAGCACTCGTCTCGCTGAAGCCGCCGGCGTGTCCGAGACCAGAATATTCCCCCGTCGACAAAAAACGGCGGCACGATAAACTTAATTAACCCTCAAGGCCTCAACAAAGCAAATGCAACAGCCGAACAAAGATACAGGAAATCGGATACGAAAACGAGCGTTGCAAGAAGCTCCAATCCAAAAAAAAAAAAAAGATATTCACCAACGTCCGATCAACGCAACGGATAACGGAAAGGAAAAGCTACGCATGAACGTTCATGGGGCATCTCCCTTTGAGACGCAAAGACGGGGCATGTCCCTTTGAGACGCAAAGAAAGCTCGAATAGATGAGCAACCTTTCGCAGGGTCAAGCCAGCCATGATCGCACTCTAAAGCCGTCGCGGCCAATGAGACCAGAAAGAATTTCTAGAGACGGCGAAAGAGATCGACGATACTTTTAGACCGAAAGTGATTTCTTATCTGATAGATAAACAGTCAGAATGTTCAGCTGGGTTGGTTGAAACAAGGAGGTCTTGGTTGCAGTTGCAGCCTAGTCAGATCAAGAAATGATAGTTTAACCTGTAATAAATTGAGAATGGCCTAATCAGATCAAGAAACGATAGATAGATTAACCTGTCATACATTGAGAATTAGATGAGGCTGATGGCTGAATGATCAAAGTGTTCAACCTACCTGAAGCAAAGCAGACCAAAACTGAGCCCACAGAAACCAAACTAGTAGCATGTCCGAGTCGGAAATGATGGCATTATATACAGAACCAGACAGATCGGGCTGCTAGTGTGGTCAGAAATGAGGCACTTAAGACATAAACTAAGAGACTCAAGACTAAGGACCTAGATTTTCAGGCTTGAAGAAAGGGATCTTTACTTTATATCATGTATGTACAATCATTTCCTCAAAGGAGATGACTTTCTTTTTCTCTTTTTTCCTTTTTTTTCACTCTTTTGCTTTCGGTACATGCACAAAACATGGGAAGGGGAAACGAGAACGGGAAGAAAACTTGTCCTTTCTCTTTTCGAAACATCATGCGAGATCAAAACGGAAAAATGAGAACTATGTCAAGAAGCATTAAGTATATGAGCGCTTGCACCAGTCACTCGGTCCTGTCGTGGCCTGGACCGGCATCTCCAGCAGTCTCGTACGTTATTTCCGCTATCTCTCTACTTCCATTTGCAAAACAGGGGTGGTGGTCACCTGTAGCGGGCGAAATCAAGCGAAGGAAGCCCGGCGCTGCAAGTGCCTCAAGCTCTGCTCCATGCTGACCTTCACCATCTCAGCAAGCATCTTCTTAGCCTTCCCGCCACGGTCCTCCCCATCTATCTGAGAAGCGATGTTGCTAACGATGTTCTCCAGAGTGTTGGGCTGCATCTTCGATCTTGAATATGGCGACTCCCGCAGCAAGTCAAGAAGAGCATGAGCCTTCACTCTAGACTTGGGAGTGCCATGCGCCGTGAGCTCAAGAAGGCCCGGGATAGCTCCTTCATTTAGGATGGGATCTCTGTATTTACTTCGGTCGCTCTCACACATTGTTAGGAGTGCTCCCACGGCATGCTCTCTGCCTTGAAGGGAGCCTTCCTCAAGTACCTCCACAATGCTGAGCACGCCACCTTCTTCAGAAGTTAGGGCCACTCTCCCTTGATCAAAGGCAAGTAGTGATTCCAGAAGCGCACAGCACTTATCAGCTGTTTTGGAGGACCTCTTCCCACCCCTCAGTAACTCTATCAAAGGGGGAATAGGTTGGACTGAAAGGATGGTTTGAAGGTTATCTGCGATCGTGGAGAGGTTGTAAAGAGCCATCACAGCATCATTCTTGGCTTGCGGATTCCCTTCTTCGAGGACCTTTACAAGCAGAGGGATTGCTCCAGATGCGCTTATAATAGGTTTATTCGTCGACGAGGCTGAGAGCGTAAGGATGGCAGCAGTTGCATACTCCTGTAGGTTTAGATCGCTCGACAGCAAGTAATCAAGGAGCGGCTCAAGCGCACCAGCGTCCAGTATCTTGATCTTATTCCTGCATAGATGAAACAATACAGGTTCAGAACAATGTGCATACATCATACCAGTTCTACTCCTCTGCAATCTACACACCGTTGACAAAGATTACTAAGCCACCATGCACATTTCAGATCATAATCATGCAAACAGAGAACATGATATGTTGTACAAGACCTACATTTTCTCAAGGAAGATTACATTACTCTCATTCTACACGTACTATGGCTTGAAGAAGAATGTTCACCCATAGGTAAGATCTTACGGAGACAACTTGCATGCAGTACAAGGTCCACACAAATATTTTTTTTGAAACTCAGTACAAGGTCCACACATGGTGTCTAGTTAAGTAGTAGTAGACTCTGACGAAACAGTGAGTCAGTACTCAGTACACAGTTTAGGCCAGCTACTGCAGAGATCTAAATTGAAGGCTCTGCAACTACCAGGAGTGTCCAAGAGGACCGAAAGTTGGAAGTATGAATTTTAAACCAAGATGGGAACCATGACGACTTTAAAATCCTTATTCATGACGTCTACATGGGTTGAACTAGATCTGATCTCTCGAGAATCAAGACAAGAACTTGATTCTTTAACTGTTTGAACAGTTGATCCCAGCAGAACCGGTGGCAGTCCATCAAATCGACAGAGAAATAAATAATTGGCAGGACTCTGAAGAGTGCAGAATTACCAACTTGATTATCTTAACTACTTCAGAAAGCAAAGAGAATGGAAGATGGGTTCTGAATTCTGGTACATACATAGCACCATACTTGTGTGACTTGACTTCCCTCGGCAGGTTGGCACGAGGCCTACCAACAACCATGAGGTCAACATGCTAGGATTGGATATACCTCAAAGCAAATTAGCTCACGGCATGGGCACAGAATTTCCAAAGGAAGCATGGGAGGGTAACTGTATGTTGGCCACGGCAGTTGGAAAGGAAGGAAATATTAGGCAGGACAAGAAACCTTTCTGAGAGAGAAGGCCGCTTACAGGGTCCTTCCGCTAGATTTTTCTCGGAAGCGGCCAACCAGGATACGGCGGTTGGCAGACTTAGGTCAGCTTCCAAATCAGACCAACTGTTTCTCTCCCAACATCCAAAACCGACCGTTTTCTTTCCTCTTGCCGTCATCTCCTAGAAATCTAAGAAAGCACATTCGTGGGATCGCCGATTGGTTGAAGCGTCACCGGAATGAAACCTCTTTGCCAACAGCAGGATGCTATGCGATCCGCTGAAAGCACGACGATGCTTTACCTGTCAGATGATGTTGATCACTAGACTGAGATCTCCTGTGCGTAGATATCCCACTAGACTGAATATGCTTGGGAATATATGCGTGGGGCTGCTGCTAAGAGGCAACAATTCAAGGAGCTTATCTGGATTATGATTCAGAGATCAGAATACTAGTACAGATTTATTACCCGATGGGTGAAGAATTAATTTTATCCAACAACCACACGGCGGGAGGACCACGGAAGGGGAGATTTTGCTTGTCAGATATTTTTGTGATCGGAGGGGGAAACGGAATTGATAAGCCGCCATGATTAAATAATTGGGAGGGATTGTACGACGAAATCAGTACAATAATTGGGGATTAAACAGACCCATACAATAGCTAAACGATAATAGTAAGAGCCAAGAGGTTTCCTAGGATTCTGCGACGCCCGAACCGAAACATCCGAGCAATCGACTAAGAGTAGGCTACCGAGTTCAGCGAAAAATGGATCAAACTTTTTTTTTGAAAATTTGTCACGGAAATTGGGTTGGAGGATGAGAACATCACCAAATCTATCTGAAACTGGAAGTGCTCGAAATAGCACCGTACGTGTTGTTTTGCACCGAAACATCCGAGAAATCGAGGAGGAGACCACCGAGTTCGGAGGGAATTCGATATCTGACCTAAGCAATTGGGAGTGGTAGAAGAAAACTGTACCACCAAATCTATCGGAATTTCGAAGTAGGAAGAACATGAATTCTATTTCGCAATAACAAACGAACACTGAAGACTAGTGGTGAGCAGAGAGCGATGCAGAGGAAAACGGGTTGCGCACCTCTCGTCCCTGACGGCGAGGTTGAGCAGCGCGAGGAGCGCGGCCTCCCCGGCGTCGGGCGCGCCGGAGCGGAGCATGGCGACGAGGGGCTCGACGGCGTCGGCGAGCTTCCGGCGGTGCCGGGCGGAGGCCCGCGTGAGGCGCCGCACCTCGCGGGCCGCCTCCACCTCCCCGGCGCGCACGCGGTCGACGAGCGCCCGCAGCGCGGCGGACTCCGAGGGCCGCTCCGCCGCCGCCGCCGCGGCCAGCGGGTGGTCCCCGCACGGGCCCCGTGCCTCCGGCGACTCCATCTCCTCGGACACGGGGGTGGTTGGCTGGGTGGCTGGCCGCGTCTCTGTCTCTCGTCTTCTCGTGTGGGGCGCTCGCTCGCTCGCTCGCTGGGCGAGGAGGGGTGGGTCAATCCGTCGTGCTCTACTTATTCGGAGGAGAGGGGGAGAGGCGAGCACGGGGGGCCGATGGCGACGGCGACGGGGGGAGGTAACGGCGACGGCGAAGCGGCCGTTATCTGCTTCCACCGTTCCGTTCCGTTTCGTTTCATCCGTTGGGCGTCGCTTTCCGTTTTCTCGCAGAGGCATTTGTCGGCCGTGGGCATGGGGAACTGCGCGCGGCCACATATACCTGCGCGGCCGGGAATTTAGGGACACGTCGAGCTGATACTGCCGCCACGTCAACCCCCGTGTCCTAACAATATCTTCCGTGGTCACCACTAGCTTCTCTCACTCCAAAGCAGAAACTAGAAAATGATCTTGCATGGAGAAAGGATTTGGTGCACATGAACACTGGTGCTCCCTTTACTTTTAAATTTTTTAAATTTTAAAATCTCACATTTCTATATCTCCAAAAAATTTGATGTAAAATATATAGATGGATATATAAAAAGGGATTGTTAACAGTAAAGTCACATTAAAGAATAGTTTACATTTAGTAAATACAAAAAAACTAACACAAGTACTATTTTACTACTCCGTCCGTCTTAAAATAGATATAGCACGTTTGTCAAATTTTAGATGAATTTATATACTAAATAATTTTTAGATTAATCTAGATTTTGACAAATCCATGACATTGATTTTAAGACAAACAGAGTACTATTTACTATAAAAAATGTCTTTTTTATATTTCCCAAAATACAGCGTAGGTATGACTCCTGGAGGGCGATTGGGTAGAAAATGTTCCGTCGAGGCAGAAAAATCCTCTTGGGAGGGCTCATGGGGGCCGGTTGTAGATTCTCTAACATTTAGGATACCTATGGTCTATATTAATGAAATCAAATTTATCTGGATTCATGTGTATCTAGTTAAATATTTGAACTAGATATATTCGTATCTAGACAAAGTTTTTTTAGATCGACAGGGACACCTGCTCCGGTTCCATTGACTCATCAACGAAACCTAAAGGTAAGCTTATGTCATTTACATAGGAAACTACTAAAAGGCATGCACCAACAGAACAAAAGCAACAGAGTTAAAGGCAGAGAAGCACGTCAAAACTATATACAAAGCCATAAGGGTGCATCCACACCGCCTGAGAGAACTAAAGAGGGGAAGGGAAGACTGCTGCCTCCAGAGTGGATGTCGGCGTCGCCCAGGTCCCATGCAGCGTTGTTCTCTTGGAAGCTGGAAACGAAGGTTGATCTTGGAGGCCTCTCACCTCACCAGCTTGTCCACTGCTCAGCAACTCATCAGTGCAAAGTTTGAATCCAGGATTTTGGAGAGGTCGATGTAGAACATGTCCACCTCCTCCATCCTCCCCTTCCTTGAAAATCAGCCTCCAATGTTTTACTGAAGTCAAGATTTTCCTTAGGACCTGATGCAAGTTAATCCAAGGAAGACCATTAAAGATCATCTCATTCCTAAATTTCCAGAGACACCAGAGAGCAGCAGAACAAGCTAAATTTAATACTGCATTTTTTATTGGCAATCCAGAATTTAGCTACAAACATATAATCATTTCCAATATCAATGTTAAAGAATATGAAAATGATGCCCCAACATGTCTAGCAACTAAACATTGGAAACAGAGATGATTAATAGTTTCATCCTCGACATAGGGATACAAATAGGGGTCACCCCTCCAAAATTAATGATAGCATACAGGAAAGTAGTGGATTAAACCACTTTTCTCATATTGCCATATCAAAGCATCAGTATTAGCATTAAAGGAATTACCAGAAGCAATCTCCTCTAATTCATACCATTGAGCCAACAATTCACTGTTAAAATCTATCCTAACAGAGAGTTTGAGGGATGAACCATCCCAAATCTGTTGGATAGTTTTATTATGTTCATTGTAAATGACATAAATTTCAAAAAATTGGACAGACAGAGGGGAGGTCCCAAACCATGTATCCTCCTAGAACCTGACTTGATCTCCATCCCCAATCTAACACATGTAACCAAACTTGATACTATTAACAGCCCAAAGAACCCCTTTCCAAAATTGAGAGACTCCATTTTACTTGCTACAGAAGATGTTGGGGGTTTTTAGTATCATATTTGGTTTCTACAATGGTCCTCCAGATTTTTCCCTCATCTTGGGAATATCTTTTGATCCAAGAGCCAGGAAGGGACAAATTGACATTAGCCAAATCAGGGATACCTAGGCCACCAAACTCTTTTTTCTTACAAACTAGTTTCCAACTATCCAGATGCAGTTTCATATGCCCTTCAAAATCATTTCATAGACAATTAGCTATCTGAGAATTGATTAAGTCCAGGGCCCATTTTGGAAACTTAAAAAAGGAGAGCAGATAGATGGGGATACTTGCTAAGCAAGTTTTAATAAGAGTTAGCCTGACTGCATAAGAGAGTAATTTTCCTCTCTAGCTAGCAATCCTTTTGAGGATTTTGTCTATCAGAGGTTGAATATCTTCCCTCCTAAGCTTCTCAAAGTGCAGAGGAATACCCAAATATTTAATGGGGAAAGCACCAATAGTACAGCCCAAAATATTTGAGTATGTAATTTCCTCAAGACCTATAGGGATAAATTCACTCTTTGGGTAGTCGATTTTCATCCTAGAGACCTGCTCAAAGCGGGTCAAAACCCACTTTAGATTAGTAGCATAATTGGGATTGTTGTCAGAAAATAAGATAGTGTCATCTGCGTATTGCAGGCAAATAACACCACCAGGATAAAGATCAGAACAAAGGCCTCTAATCAAATCAACATTATAGGCTTTAATGATCATCCTAGTTAACACATCTACAACTAAATTAAAAAGTAAAGGGGAGATAGGATCCCCTTGTCTAAACCCGTTTCCTCTAACAAAGAAGTTACCAACAGTGTTGTTAAGCTTAACACCAACAGAACCTCCATGAGTGATAACTTTAATCTAAGAAATAATTTTTGAATTAAAACCTCTCTTAGCTAGCAGGTCTAACAGGAAATACAAATCTACTTTATCAAAGGCTTTCTCATAGTCTAACTTGAGGACTAGCCCTTGACTTTTACCATGGGAAACAGAATGAATAACCTCATGAGTAGTGACCATACTTTCCAATATAAATATCCCTTTAATAAAGGGAGATTGGTTGGAGCAAGTAAGAGTGTTCATCAGCAAGGCAAACCTATTAGTAAGGACTTCAGTAAAAATCTTAGACACAGTTAAGTAAGCTAATAGGGAGATTTTTTTCATACTAATAGCTTCAGGCTCTTTTGGGATGAGAGTCAAAATGGCAAAGTTCAACCTATATATATATATATCTAATTTGTCCTGATAAAAATCAAACACAGCTTGTTTGACTTCCTCCTGAGTAAAGTGAGCCACAAGTTTCTGATTTTGTTTCTCAAAAACTTTTTCACTGGGAGAGAAGAAATCTTCAGAAAGAGTACAGCCAGAAGATTCTTATTTTTTGAAGAGGTCTTTATTTTGATTTAACTTCCTCTTTTAGCCCAAACATATTCATTTCAGAATAGATTTGTTTTAGTCTTGTCTGCTCATTAGCAGAGAGCTCCGTTGATTTAGACTTGACATCTAACAAATCATACTCCTCCGTGAGATCCTTTTTAAGGTTTGTAAGCTTAGATTCAATAATTCTACTCCACCCTTTAGACCAACACATAAACCTCCTGGTTTTATTCTGCCAAATATCAACGTTAAGAGGATATTATTATGGGATTGGAAGAAGTATGATTATTAACGTGATCGATCGACTTTCTTTTTTTTTGCTACGGCCACTTCTTGATCTCAGATGCGGCCATTTTCCTTCCGCTGGCTTCGACAACGAGCGCTTCTCCAATTTGGTCCAGTTTCATTCACCCCACCATGATCGCTGGCGAAAAGGACGTATGCTCTTCGTTTCCAACCAATGTGTATGTTCTGATCATGCATGAGCTATACGGACTGCTTGAAGAGGAACAGATTGAGCAACCTCTGGATGAAAACACCGCCGACCGAACGGAGGGGAAACAGACAGAGGCGTACACACAGGGATCATCCAACAAGACCCACCCGATACATCTCTGTCTATCTTTGCCTCTGTGGCAAAGCTGGAACGCGTCCGGCGCTCCTCCACAAAGTAGATTGTCCCGTCGCCCTAGATGAGCGGGTGAAAACGAAATTCCCGATCAGAGCACTGCATGACGATGATTGATGGAGCCGTAGCAGTCGACCGCGTCCAGGCGAATGATATCATTAACAGCTTCCGTGTGTCCTAGCCCATACGCACGCCGGCCGGTTCCAGGATCATTCTCGTCGCCGAACTGGCCATGATGGATCAGTCGACAGACGGATCACGAGCTAGCTAGCTCGCCCACGAATGACACGTTAGAGCTTTATTGGTCACGCGAAATGGAGTCTGACGACCTCGTTAGGGAACATTTCAGACATCGACGACCGATCGACCGTACGTGATGATTTATGGTCTTGTCATCGTCGTCGTCAGTTAACTTGGCCTGGGTGCCAGGATGGTTGGAGGCTGGCCGGACCCGCTAACGGCCTGATCAGCAAATAAATCAACACAAGACTAATTAGTCTGTCTGCTTTTGAACATAATCAGTCTGCTTCTGAATCATCGTACCTACTACGGCCGACCAGGAGTTTGCTATAAATAGTCCCCATAGCAAAAAAAGATTTAGGCGGCTAAGCAAAATGGCACTCTCAATTGGCAAATATACCAAGTCTGTGGCCACTTGCTATAATCCTAAAACTAACCCGCGAGCACCAACTGCTCGCATCTGGAAACTTCACCGCGCGCCTAGCTCCCTGTCGCCTGCCGCCGTTCGCCCTGGCTCGCCACCGCGGCCACCGTTTGCCCTTCCGCTGCGCCCCTGTGTGCCTAAAGCTTCCCCGCCGCCACGCCCATCCTTTCCCCGCCGCCGCGAGGCTCCCCATCGTCGAATCGTGCTCCGCGACGCCCGCAAAGCCGCCGGCCTATTCGTCCCGATGGAGCCCCCTCCCCCCAGCTCCGGGAGAAGCTCAGGTGTGCCCCCTGCGGTGATTCCGGTCGTCCGTCGCCGCCTCGGCCACGACTTCCTATGCCACACCGAGCTTCCCGTCGCCTCCTCTGAGCTCCACCGACGCCACCTAATTCCTGCCGGTTGTGGTCGATTCCCGTTGGCCTCCCATGCATGCACTCTCGCCGAAGCATTTTGGATGTGTGGCCGTCGGCCAGGCCAGGTGTTGGTGGCATGTGCGCCCGGCGAGTGTGCGTGTGGCCTATGCATCGTGGGAAGAAGAACAGAGTAGAAAAGGAGGGAAAAGGAGTGTTGGATTGCTATTATAGGAAGGCTAGAAAAGCACAACATGGTTTGGATTGTCAAACCTTCTCTCTCCTCTTCCTATACTTAGTTTTTACCGATTCATTATACCAAGGCTCTTGAAGATGCTCTAAGGGCATCTCTATCGGCCATCTCCCCTGCTACTTGTTCTTTCGCAAATTGCCTACTCGATCCGTTCTTCGGAACCGGCCGGCGGTGTGGGGATCGCTGTGTCGGATCTAATAATGATGGTGGTCCTTTGGTTTCTTTCGCAGGAAGACGAAGATCTGCTTGATGTCTGTCCTCCTTGATCTGGTCTGGAGAGATGGGTTCCGGAAGGTATTCGGTCATGCACACCTTGTTTTTCTGGCCGTTTGGTTTCAGCGGGAGCGTTGCGAAGCTGTGTTATTTGTTCCTACCAAGTGTCATTCTTAGAGCCATGGTAAAGTCAGATGTGGAGAATGTCAGAAAAGCGGAAATATGAGGGTAACGATGGTGATTTTTGTTCCTGTGGCGACGAAGATCTGGCTGCGTGATCTGCGACTCGTTCAATTGTTGTTAGTCTTGAAGACAACACATGGGAGTTCTCGATCTCTTATCTTGCAGGGTGAAAATCCAAGGTCTGGCTTTAACTGGTTGTGCCTGGCAATGACCTTGTTAAAGGAACTGTTTTGTGAGCAAGGACTTTTTCCAAGGTGAAAACCTATGATCTTTGATCGGACAACGACGACGCTTGTGCACTGTTTCCTTTCTTGAAGGCGTTGTTATTGGAGTGGGAGACTACTGGTGTTGTTCTGATGGTGTCAGTGTTGTTGCTTTGAGGATTAGTTCTTTATAGCGGGACTTTTTTTTTGTAATTCTTTTTTATTTTTTCTGAGTTGTGCGCATCCGTATAGGCGCTAGAGCTGGATTATCAATCACAGACTGAGAATGATTAGTCATATATATAGCCCCAGCTATCTTCAACTGATCAACAATGTGAGCAAGCGCAGGGTCGATGCATTATTAAGTTTTTTTTTTTTGCTATTGATGTTTTTTTAAGTTGCACCATGCGAGTTTTCGTTTTGTCTGTCGGTCGATACGTTTTGGTACGCAAAGCCTGAATCACCGCTCGAGCTTGATCGTGATAGAAAGCGACCCATAAGATGTGCGTGCTTGCCATGGAAGCTTGGTGGCGCATGCGCCATCATTGATATGGCGAGTCGCCAAATCTTCACACGTTTGTGATCCTGTTCGATCGATTGCCAACTGTGTGTTGGATAGGATCACGAGCATGGGCCCCCCGTATACAGGGTCAGTCCTGAGATTTCGGGACGAAACTAAAATTTTAGTCCCTTTATTATAATTTTTTGCATATATGAGATGATAAAAAATAAATATTATAAGTATACTCTAACTATAATATTCATATAGAAATAACAATGTTTATATGATATTTTAAAATTTCCTCCGAAAATTTCTAGAAGCAAAGTCCGAAAATTACAATAGAACTTAAACGAGAAAAATTTTAGAAACATGAGAAAACAATCACGATTACTGTTGAAACACAATTTTATTCTCGAAGAAAAATCGCAAGAGATAAAAAATTTAGAATAAGCAGAAACAATGTTTAGAGACATGAGGAACAAAGTCATAAAAAATATAAATCTAATTTAAACATGATAGAAGGTAAAAATAAATAAAATTGAAAGGAAAAGACGTGAAAGAAATATACCAAAGAAAAAATAGTAAAAATGATGAAAGGGAATAAAATAGGAAGAAAATAAGTAATGGAACTGTCGGGGGGTTAACCTCGGGTAGGTCAGAGACGGGAAAAGCAGAGTCTTGCCCCGTCAAGTTGCCGAAACTCTGACCTAGGTCGGCGAATCGTTGATATGTCGGCCGATGAATGGAGGCAAGAAGCACGATACAGGTATCAAGTGGTTATCGGCGAGTTAATGAGAAACTCGGCGGATTACCGGATGATCTTCATGCGGGTAAGGAGCAGGCGAATAACATGAGGTAAGGCGGGTTAAGCAAGCTTGCGGAGAAGGAGAAGCTTAGGGTCAAACCATAGCTGCAGGCTAAAGGAATCTGAACAGGCCAAGCGCAAGAGACAAGGGAGGCGCAGGACGTAGGGCGAAGGAGGTCACGGAGGTGGCAGTCTTTGAAGCCCGAGGCCTGTGAAGGGGGCTGGAACTTTCGTCATTAGAAGGAGACAGGGAAAGGAGGCCGAATTACTACTTTGGGACAAGCATATTCCTCGAATATGCTTGCCCGTCGACCTAAGGGCACCCAAGGCACCCTTTATAAGGGAAGTCTGGACCGAGGGAGGGAGAGTCTTTTGAGCAACGTTAGTGGGGAGATTCACATTGTTCCCCAGAAACAGCTCTAGGAGCACTTGTAACACATCAAGAGAAATAAAGTGCATCACTTTGGCAGCTTGAGTGTAAGGCAGTTGCATCTTCCCTCCCGGATCCCACTAGCATCCATTGGCCCCATACTTTAGCCTACCCATGGCATCTGCCGTGCCACCACCACGGTTGGCGCCCCCGTGGGGCGGCGGTGCTAGCCGGAGTTGTGATCCGGACGGAAACTTCATCAACCGCGGCGCGTTGTTTCGGTGTGGTCGATTTGGTCTCTGTGACTATGTCGAGACAATGCGAGGAGCTTCGGAAAACTCCCAGCGCAACGGGATCTTCATCGGCTGGCGAGCAGGTCTACATCGGCGTCGGCGTCTCGGCGTTTATCCTCACCAGTTGTTGTTGCGGGGAACCACCACGAGCGCAGCTGTCCGTCGAGAACGTCCGGACAGTGGCCGAGGTGATGGTCGCAGGGGCACCAGGGGAGCATTGGCGGGTCAAGCGGGGAGCCGCCTTGGTGCAGGTCCCAAAGCAGATTACTGCAAACCGCTGAGGTAATTCCGCGGTGGCAAACCCGGCGAACTACACGACACCACCCCAAAGGCCCCAAGAGGAGAGGACCACCTCTGGAGACCAGAGAACATTCTTCAAGCAACTATAGATAACTACACATGAAGCGCCGATACTTGATCCGCAAATGCTCGAGCGAGTTAGAGGAAACCAGTGAAAGTCTTGGT
The DNA here is from genome assembly GCA_030063025.1 of Avena longiglumis. NCBI lineage: Eukaryota > Viridiplantae > Streptophyta > Magnoliopsida > Poales > Poaceae > Avena > Avena longiglumis. The sequence goes on from CP125973.1 coordinate 541,013,659, forward strand.
AGAGGCCCAAAAAGTATCGGCCTATGAAGTCCTTGAACAGGACCACGAGAGAATATGCAAAAGCTAATAAGCGATATATCGCACCGAGCGGGTGGACGAACTGAGATTAAGAGGAAAGAACCTCATGAGTGATATTAACAAAGAGCATGAAGCTCACAGAGCCGAATCAGGCGATTTGGGTTTGCCGGTATAGTACCGGCGAAAAACCTAAGAGCGGCGAATGCCGACATTGGAACTAGAGGGGTTAACGGAAGCTCGGCGAAGCAACAAGAAAGAGTGAATGAGTGGTGCGCATCGCGAACCAGCAAAATGAGGAAATGCTCGAGCTAACCCGGCAAGACCGGGCTTCACGAATGGTTCATTCGGGGCAACACACCTTTATCTGCGGCAACATCTTCACCGGAAACAACGCTAGAAAAGAAAGAGCGGTAACCTCGGGAAGAGGAACAAACAAATTGTCCCATACGACCCAGCAATAGCTGGAAAGGCAAATGAGAACAGAGGCAATGCGGCCGAGGTAATAGTGGAGAGAGAAACCACGGCCGTGTGGAAAGGGGCGGCGGCGAGGTAATGGGGAACACGGCAGGAAAGAACACGCAAGAGACAATCACGAAAACCAAACCCGTCGAAATAAGGAGAAGTGCGCTCAACCCTCAACCAAGACTGAGCCTCGGCAAGAAAGAGAAGTGAGGCCAGCTCGCTACAATCGGTGAATGAAAGGTATAATGATGGATATTCCGAGCTAGAATCGTAAACCCGGAGGAGACAATCACTATGGGATGCAGGATAGAATCCTCAGAGACTTGCCAGACAAGTGATGCAAGGGTAAAGTTAGATCGGTTATATCGGTCGAGCTGTTGGAAGAGCAAGGTCCACCGGTCCGGCGTGTTTTGGACCACGGATCATGGGCGAACCACGGTACCAAATTTTCAGTTGGCAAGAGGCACAAAAGCATACAATGGAAGTACCAAGCCGCAAGGCGGTTAATTGATTATGCTACCGCAGTGAAAATAGCGGTGGCAACTTGAGATGGGCGGTGAGGTATGTCCCAGATGTTGGAAGGACCAGCGGTATGGTTGAATAATCAACCAAGGCGTATCAACTGCTGGTTAGATTTTGAAGAGATGTTTGTCGACAACTTTACCGGCACATACAAGAGACCGAATAGACCCAAACAACTAGCCATGTGCAAGCGAGGCGAATAAACAGATAGAGAGTTTTAACTCGGTGGTGTAACCTAAGAAATTCATGTGAAGGAGTCATTGAATCATAGCGATCGCTTGGTTCGCAAGGCTGCCGTTATGGCGGTGTGTTGTAACAACGCTGCAGAGATATGCCAACCACCTGGCGAAACTATCGAAATAGCGGACTCCTATGCTTTGGGTGATCCAACCCAACCAGAGTTAATGTCGGCAGATCATCGTGAGCAGCAAGACCAATACGAGAGAATTGGCGGATCATCTAGGCGTGATTTTAGAGGAAGAAGAAGAGAGAGGCGGATTATAGATATAATTCGGCCCGGTGGCGGTGTGGCCCAAACGGCCGAGTCACGGAGTAACTCAACGGCAGAAAAATGGACCTCAACGGACCGCAAGAAATGACGGAAAAAGGCAATGGACCCCGAGCAAAAGAAGCAATGGCAAGAGAAGCAAGTATACATTTGAATCCATGTTGGACCAGCCGTGTAAATTTCACATCAAACCCATCTAGACCAGCCAATCACACAACCCGGCAATGTGCTTGGATGAAAAATGCGATGGGTAACCCGGAGTTCAAGCTCCCATCGGATGCAACAACAACATCACCGCGATAAGCTGGAGCAAATACAACAATCGATGTCGCCCCTCCTCCAGGTATGATAACTCGGATCGGAGGATGCGGTGCATCAAGTAATGAACCGGCGGGGCGGAAGGATAAATCCGGCAAATGCTGGACGCAATGATTACAGAGAACATCACCGGTCTTCACTGCGTGTTCTATGAAACAGCAGGACAAACAGTGTGCCGACATATGGAAGTAAATGCAGTTGTACCAGCGGTGCCAAGATACCAGCCATGGTCGACGGAGATAACTTGGAGTATAAAAGATCACCCGAATAATGCCGAGTCAGGATCATATGCACTTGTGTTGGATCCAACATTTGTGGGACCAAGCATCAATGTGAAATTCTCAAAAGTACTCATTGATAATGGAAGCGATATCAATATCATGTACAAAGATACCATGCACAAGCTCGGTATATCACGAACATGCTGCAATCCACAAGGACAATTTTCCATGGGATAGTGCCGGGACTTTCATGTGAGCCCATTGGTAAAGTCCGAGTGGGCGTCCTATTATACAAGAGATAGCTGCGAGAAAACTTGGAATTTGAGGTGGTTGATCTGGAAAGTTATCATGCTCTACTCGGACTGACCGCGATGGCCAAATTCATGAGCGATTGTCATATAGGTTATCTAAAGATGAAATTACCGGACCACAAGGGGTGATAACGATTCTGAGGATTACAAGAAGTCAATGGAGTGTGCCTCGGCGGGTCAAATTGGCGAATCATTGGTCATAGCGAGAAAAGAAAAGGATTCAAGAGGTAGCAGCCCCATCGGGCCACAATTAAGCATACGGCATTGGCCAACCCTCACGGCGTTTCTTTCCAACCAACCAAGGAGGCGAAGAAAATTCAGCTTGATGAGCAATTCCCAGGCGCCTTGTCACTATCGGTGCAGGTCTCGACGTAAATAGGAAGGCGAGCTCACCAACTTCCTCCGTGAGAATCGGGACATATTTGCATGGTCCACTCAAGATCGCAAGGTGTCGGGGAGTTGGCTGAGCACTCTTTAAACGTCAGGCCAGGAGCACGGCCGGTGAAGCAACCTCTCCGCCGCTTCGCCGAAGACAGGAGAAAAGTGATAGGAGATGAGATAGCTCGGCTTCTCGCCGCCGGGTTTATCATGGAGGTGCTTTATCCGGATTGGTTATCAAATCCGGTGCTAGTAGAAAAGAAGAAAGATGACCCTAATGTAGCCATTGTGTGGCGAATGTGTATCGACTACACTAACCTAAACAAGGCGTGTCCGAAAGATCCTTTTCCATTGCCTAGAATAGACCAAGTCATTGACTCGACCGCTGGTTGTGAGTTGTTATCATTTGTAGGCGTATTGGTTTCCACCAGAATCCGTTAAACCCGACGATCAAATAAAGACTGCATTTATTACCCGTCACGGGCTTATTATTATATCGATGCCATTCGGCTGAGAAATGCGGAACAACGTATCAAAGGTGCATGCAAAATGTTTACATGATCGGATAGGGAAAAATGTACAAGTATATGTGGATGATGTAGTCATCAAAACTAAGGAAAGCGAGAACCTTGCTAGAAGATATACGGCAAACTTTCGCGAACACGAGAAGGTTCGAATGAAACTCAACCGAGAAATGCACATTTGGCGTCTTGCCGGGGAAAACTACTCGGGTTCCTTGTGTCCAAATGAGGTATCGAGGCTAACCCGACGAATCTGAGCAATAGAAAAATGGAACCGCCGAGGTGTTTGAATGATGTACAAAATTCACGGGTTGCCTCGCCGCTTAGTCGATTTGTATGTCGGCTAGGAGAAAAGGCATTGCCACTCTATCGGTGATGAGAAAGTCGGACAAGTTCGTCTGGACTCCCAGGCCGACATTGCGTTCCACGAGTTGAAAAAGATGCTAGTTCTGGCACCCATTTTAGCTTCTCCGTTATCAAAAGAACCTATGCTACTTTATATAGCGGCTACAAATCGAGTAGTTAATCTGTGGTTGTAGTAGAACGGCTTGAAGAGGGTAAGTCGTTCGAGGCCAAGATATTATTTAAGCGAAGTATTATCCACTTCAAAGCAAAATTATCCACATTATCGGAAGATGGCCTATGGAGTATATATGTCGGCAAAAAGCTTAAGCATTACTTTGAAGAGCATCCAATCGAGTAATATGAGGCACCCATAGCCGACATATTGAACAACAAGGACATAAGTGGCGAATAGCAAAATGGGCAATCGAGTTATCACCGTATGCTCCACAATTTGATAGGAGAGATGCGATCAAATCTCAGTGTCGCCGACTTTCTCGTAGATTGGGCCGAGGTGCAATATGAGCCACCCTTGCGGATCCAAATTCTGGACAATGCACTTTGATGGTTCCAAACTAAGGAACGGTTTGGCGCGGAATAGTCTTGACCTCTAAAAAGATCAATTGAAGTATGTCTGCCAAATACATTTTGGCGTCCAACAATGTAGCAGAATATGAAGCACTAGTCCATGGATTAAAAGTCGCAAAAGAAATGGGAATACGCAGAATCCTATGCTACGGTGACTCGGATCTGGTAGTCTGACAAGTGTCGAGCACTTGGGATGCATTAGATGCTAACATGGCTTTATCTGATTCCATGTGCGAAGATCGGTGGATATTTTGAAGGATGTGAATTCCACCACATACCACGAGCAGAAAATGGCTTCGACACATTGTCAAAATTAGGATCAACTCGGCAATCGATTCCGCGGTATAGCCCTTGAGCACCTCAGAAACCGTCAATAAACCCATCACCGTAATCCGAATCAATCTTTATCCCGGAAGGTTCTGCAGAGAATCATACACCAATGGAGATAGATCCATGACAAAATTCGGAACCCCTAAAGAGGGGACACCGAAATAGCGATCATGGAAAGGGCCGAGGTATGCGTCGGCAGAGAGCATGGAGATAGAAGTGAAATCACTGCGAAAGAAACGCCGACATGGGCGCAACCCATATTTTTCGCAGTACCTAAGAGGCGGTGTTGCGAGTAATGAAGTATCAGCCAGACAAACCGTCAGAAGAGCAAAGGCCTATACAATCATAAACAATGAGTTATATAAGAGAAGCATAACGAACATATTGCAGAAGTGCGTGAATCCCGCAGAAGGTCAGGAGATCCTTCTAGATATACACCAAGGAGAATGTGGGCACCATGCCTCGTCTCGCTTTAGTAGCCAAGGCATTAGGGCATGGATTTTCTTGGCCAACGTTAAGAGAGCGAAGAGTTAGTCAAGAAATGCAATGGGTGTCGAGATATGCAACCAGAATACATATGCCGTCGGCGAGTTAAAAACAATACCCATTACTTGGCCATTTTTTGTGGGGTTTAGACATGGTAGGACCTTTTAAGCCGGCAGAGGAGGAATGACCCACATCTTGGTCATGGTCGACAAGTTCACAAAATGGATTGAGGTAAAACCAATCAAAAGTGTGATGGGCATACAGTGAAATTCCTCAAGGATATCATCTTGAGATACGGGTACCCACGGCATTATTACGGATAATGGCACGAACTTTGCAGAAGGAGCTTTCGCTAGATTTTGCCAAGAGAAACACATAAGACTAGATGTTGCCTCAGTGGCTCACCCAGCATCCAATGGGCAAGTCGAAAGATCTAATGGGCTGGTTTTATCAGGAATAAAACCACGGCTAGTCGAACCATTGCAAAGGTCGGCAGGATGTTGGATTGAGGAATTACGGCGGTATTATGGAGCCTCGGGACTACTCGAACAGATCAACAGGTTACACACCATTCTTTTTGGTATATGGGCGAGGTAAGCTTCCAATCGACATAATACATGACTCGCCAAGAGTTACTCAATATACATCTTGAGGTGAATGAAGTAGCTCGGCAAGATGTGAGACCTGTTGGAAGAAGCCGAGAATTGACATTATCACGATCGACCATTTATCAATGAACTTACGGCGGTATCACGCGGAAAGTGAATCCAAGAGTATTCAAAGAAGGAGATTTGGTACTCGGCTAGTGCAACGCACGGCGGCATGCACAAATTGTCACCCCATGGGAAGGACCATTTATCGTGAGCAAAGCATTGCTAACGATGCATACTATCGATTGGCCCAATCACCGGAGAAGGCAAGGCAAACAAAGCTGGCGAAGCAAGCATACGGAATGTGGCTTTACTTCGGCCATTTTACTCGTAGGATTATGTCTCAAGGTCACCAATGATGTACTTGCACCTCGACACCCAGAGCGGTGACTCGGGGACTGCCGAATGTTATATTTATTTCATATCGTGTACGTAAACCTCGGCGCCCTGAGCAGTTACTCGGGGACTGCCATATGTGATGTTATCTCATGTTTGATGTTTAAACCTCGGCACCCAGAGCAGTTACTCGGGGACTGCCATATGTGATGTTATTTCATATTTGATTTTTGGACCTCGGCACCCAGAGCAGTTGCTCGGGGACTGCCATATGTGATGTTATCTCATGTTTGATGCTTAAACTTCGGCACCGGCGATTACTCGGCGCCCATATGCAATGATTATTAAGTGTTATATGTTTAGACTTTGGCATCCAGGGCAATAGCTCGGGGACTGCCGTATCTTATACTTATCTCTTTCGCGTTACACACTTGAACATTGGCGATCAGAGCAGTAACTCGGAGAGTGCAACATGTTATTTTCTTTTCGTGTTACGAATATGCATCTTGGTGCCCAAAGCATTGACTCAGGAATTATCATAGGGTTGTCAAATTCATGAACACATAAACTTTAGCACTTAAAACCAACAACTTGAGCCAACAAGGCAAAAAAGTAAATCAACAAGGCAAAGAAATTATGAGCCAACAAGGCAAGAATTTGGACGAGCATTCACTTAACTAAGAGTCTCAAAGGCGCATAGCAAAAGAACCTCGAATCATACGAGTTGATAAATTTTTCGTTTACATTGAACACCCATACCAGGGATCACGAATAACTTAGGCATCGCTCGTTGGAGGAGGAACCACTTGATCAGGGCACTCCAGTAGGAACTGGAACCGAGGTTGAGGCTCACGACCCAGAGTGACTTGGCGGTATCACGGGGTTTGTTCAGAGCGTCAAGTCTGTGTAGAATGCCCGGTGCCTTTGGAGGAAGATCGTGCATCACCATTGCTATCGAGCTTGAGCTAGAGCTATTGGATGTGGCGAATCATCTTCACCTTCCCCGTGCTCGGAATCATCACCCAAAGCATCTTGACGCGGCCTCTTCATCCAGTCAGGGAAAACTCGGCCCTTCATTCCAAGTGCACATCGGCATACTCGACGGTGGAAAGCCCGAGCTTGCCGAAGAGCAACAAAGGTGGGATCTTCAACCCAGGGAGCCAGTCGTGATTCATCGAGAATGTCAAGGAGATATCTTCATACCATGACATGATTACGGTAGGGCCATGTCGGCACCAAAGACGCTGCAGCAGATTCCCTCCAAAGACTCAATCGCCTCTCAGATGCTTTCAGCCTGGCCACCAATAACTTGACCTCGTCGATATCAGGAGACCCTGAGGAATTCGGCCAGAGTGCATGATAAGCTTTGATAGCAGCCTCCACCAAGTCCCGACCCATGATTTTCATCGGACCAACTGCAGCACCAAAGAACCAAGAAATCCTCCATCGAGTATTCAAAGTCAACAGTATTAGCTTCACCTCGACGAACGCGAGCCGCAAGAACAGCTCTAGTACTCACGGGTTTGGACTCGGGGAAGTGACCTACGCAAAACATGGACATGTCAAAGGATAGTAGCGGCGACAAAGAAAAAATACAGTTCGGCCAGGCCAAATAACTTACGATGGATATAGCTCATCATTATTTGAAGATCCTTAGCCCAAATAGCTTTACTCTTCTCGAAACGAGCAATTTCCTCGCTCAAACGCGAGTTTTAAGCTCAAGGCTTTGAGGAGTTCCTTGCTCTTCTCGGATCCAGTCATAGGCTCTTTTCCAAAGAGAATTCTTGATCAACCTTTTCTAGCTCGGATCTCGAGAGAGCTTGAGTGAATTCACCTCGGATCTCGGTGGTTATCTCATCATCCTTCTCTTGTAGTTGCGGAAATGAACTGCGCTTTGTTCTAAAAAATGAAGCATCACGTCGGGCATGGGCACGCAATCTCGTATGACGCTGCAAAGCCTTGCAACTCGGCTTTACCACAACCCAACGCAATAAGGAAACTCAAAGATAGATACTAAAAGAGGAAGGAGCAAGGGGAAAGGAAACTAACCTTCCAAGGACTTGACCTTCTTTTCAAGGCGGATATTGAGATTATTGATATTACCTATTCAAGAAGAAGTAAGCAGCGCTCCGTGGACAAGTATATAAGAAAGTTGGGAATAAGGAAAAGAAACTGTCAACCGACTTTCTTGGCGACGGCGAACTTTCTCATACTTCTCTTCCAACTTGCGGTGCAAGAAGAGCAACCTCTGGAACTCGGCGGTCAGTCGATCATGGGCAACCTAAGAAATGGAGCACAATGATAAAACAAAAGTTAGAAGTTATACGGATCCGAATCAAGTAAAACTTAATTCGGCTCTAGGTGGTGGATATTCAAACTATACAGCATCCGAATCAAGTAAAACTTAATTCAGATCTAGGTGGTGGATATTCAAAGCTATAACGGATCCGAATCAAGCAAAGCTTAATTCGCTCTAGGTGGTCGGATATTCAAAGCTATACCAGATCCGAATCAAGTAAAATTTAATTCAGATCTAGGTGGTGGATATTCAAAGCTATAACAGATCCGAATCAAGCAAAGCTTAATTCAGATCTAGGTGGCTGGATATTCAAAGCTATAACAGATCCGAATCAAGCTAAGCTTACTTCGGCTCTAGGTGACTGGATATTCAAAGCTATACCAGATCCAAATCAAGTAAAACTTAATTCAGATCTAGGTGGCTGGATATTCAAAGCTATAACAGATCCGAATCAAGCAAAGCTTAATTCGGCTCTAGGTGGCTGGATATTCAAAGCTATACCAGATCCGAATCAAGTAAAACTTAATTCAGATCTAGGTGGCTGGATATTCAAAGCTATGACAGATCCGAATCAAGCAAAGCTTAATTCGGCTCTAGGTGGCTGGATATTCAAAGCTATACCAGATCCGAATCAAGTAAAACTTAATTCAGATCTAGGTGGCTGGATATTCAAAGCTATGACAGATCCGAATCAAGCAAAGCTTAATTCGGCTCTAGGTGGCTGGATGTTCAAAGCTATAACAGATCCGAATCAAGTAAGACTTAATTCAGATCTAGGTGGCTGGAGATTCAAAACTAGGACAGATCCGAATCAAGCTAAGCTTAGTTCGGCTCTAGGTGGCTGGATATTCAAAGCTAAACTAGATCAGAATCAAGCAAGACTTAGTTCAGATCTAGGTGGCTAGAGATTCAAAACTAGGCCAGATCCGAGTCAAGAAGGACTCAACTTGGCTCTATGAGAAGGGAAATTCAAAGCTACGTCAAAGCTAAACAAACTATGAACTAGGTGGCCGAACTAATGGAACCTTAGAAATAAAAATACGTCAAACTTCCAAGCATACAACAAGTTATTTCCTTGCAAGTTTCGGGACTAGAGTATGATAACATGTGGAAAATAATTTAAGACCGGAGATAAAACAATTACGCATTCATCTTGTTCAGTATCAATGATAAACTGGCGGCTTGGTAAAACGGCCACCGATGTCGAGAGAAAATTTGGAAGGGTTGATTAATGGATTGCCCTCAAACTGATCGTGACATTCCGATTATTGGCGAATTCAACCAGGCTCGAAATTACTGCTTCATTTGTCGGGTTAAAACTTTACGGCGGGCGGTCCAACCGCGATCGCGAGACTCTTATGAAGAGCAAGCTCGCCCGGTGGCGAATGAGTGCCTTTGGCGGTCTGACTCCTTTGGCGATGCCTCTGCAATACTTGGTGAGAGGTGCCGCAAGACTTTTCGAGAAGAGGTCTTGGGCGATAACACGCTTCTCCTTAGAAGAAGCACCGGCAGACGTTGCGTCTCGAGGTAGGAACGGAATCCTTAGGACCGATGAGGTTAATCTCGCAGAGGGCCGGGTAGCGATCTTCTCGGTCGGTGCGACCATAGGAGCTGCCGAATAGATGGAAGCTCAATTGTAACCTGGGGCCCATAGAGGGGCAGCTCAACGAAAACATCGGAGGCCGGATCGGATCCGGATCAATGGGAGAAACCTCGGGCATCACGGCGACAGTAGTGCTATCGAGCAGGGGAGCAGGGCGAATAGGACTAGGAACTCTCGTGTCATCGCGTGGGAGGAGGAGATGGCGGCGAGTCGGACGGCTAGTCATACTAGGACCGGGTTTAACAGACAGAGGAGCACTGCAAAAAAATGAAAAGAAGATTCGTTAGAATGAGAGGCGGAAAAAGAGAAACAAGAAATATAGGCAGAGGAACTTACCAGCAACCCGGGCATAGTCTTGCTGGGAGGATTGAAGATTTCTTTACTGCTTCTTAGGAACGCATCCGAGGACTGGCGGGAGCCAGCGTTCCCGAGATAACGGGAGGCCGAGAAGCAATAGGTTCAGGTCATGAACTGGCCGGCGGATTAATGGGAAAGCGAAGCGGAATGCATAAGAAATAGGCATGGCGGCAACTACCTCAAGAATTTGGACCTCGTCAGAATCACCTTCCTCCTCCTGCGCTGAGGTTTTGCCGCGAGCTCGAGCGGGAGCAGGATCTGACTTAGGGACGAACTCCTCAGAGTCCGGCTCGCCTGTATCCGGGGTACTCCTATCTGCGGGCCAGGGGAGCTGCAGAACTGCGGCGTCCTCGTTTGTTCGATAAACCTCTGCATGACAAAGAGAAAATCATGAAAACGGACTATAAAAGCGAGAAAAAGAGAGTGATGAGGATTGGGCTTACCTCGGGAGGAGGATTGTCGCGGTAAACGGTTTCAACCCCGGTCCATCATCGAGCATCTCCGTCTTGAAAATAGCTCGGACGCTTACGGATGAGGTAGCTGTCCAACTCCACGGTCGAGACTCGGTTAGGGTCGAGGACCTCATGTAGCGACTTGTGGGTCCTTTGTTGGAAGGCGATCCGCTACTAATAAAAGTGGCCATCAAGTCCTCTCCGCATAACCCGGCTCGAATCAACTCCTTCATAGAATCTCGAAGGCCTCGGCTGGGGCATGAGTCTTCTTGGATTATATAGCCAATTCACTTTGGAAGGGGCCAATTGAGAACGGTGGAGCAGATCTTGTCTTCCGCCCTCTGTTCTTGACGTAGAAGAATGACTTGTGCCATTTCTTGCGACTCAATCCGGTGACACGAGGAACACGGATTTCCTCGAGGTGTAATAGACGCCGCCCACATTGGGTGAGCAGCTTCTCGGAAGGATGCGAGATTTGTCGGGAACAACGTTGAGCGGATCTGGAAGAACTTCGACCAGACATGCGGATGGCCACGGAAGTAACCCTCGGCCGAGATAAAAGCGGAAAGAGAGGCTATGGCGTTCGCGGGAAGATGATGCGGTGAAGGTCAAGTAATCGAAATTCTCTAGCAAAATCGCTAAGAGGAAGACCAAGCAGCGGGCGAAGTGGGACATGAAGACCACATACTCACCCTCTCGAGGCTGGAGAGGATTACTGCCGGGTAAGCGAAACCTCGGGAATCGCCGAGTTCGGATGAGCCATTCAATCTCATGGCATGAGATCAGAAACCCCGCCACGATCCACGCTCGGGCGGAGCCAGCATCGCCGTCCTCAACTAAACGCTAAATGAACTAGACATAGTTCCGGAGAGATCGCCGGAGGAAAAACTAGCGGCGGAGGAGGGCTTAGAGCTACGAGGCCCGTCGAACTTTGCAAGAAAACAATGGTGAAAAGAGGAGAAACCGTCGCTGAGTACGGAAATTATGCGGATCGATCTAGAGCAAGGACAGGGCAAGATGACCAGAAGGACTCACCGGCGGGGACACGCCGTAAAGCGTGGCGGAAAAAGGCAACGACGCCGTGGAATCCTCGCCCGGAAGCTCTGGATGGCGGCATGAGCGGCGAGAAAACACAGACGAGGGAGGAAAGAAGCGGACCGGCGATAAGGGGAAAGGTGAACCCAACGCGTTTCCCACTTTATAAACAAGCAATGAACGGAGTGGGATCGTGGGTGTGGCGTTACCGTGTGGATCGTGGGGTAACACGAACGCATCGACGGTGAATGGAGCCACACCAACGACCACATACAAAGAAAAGTTGTTACGATCCCAAGAGGAGCGAACACGAGGCGTCAGAATGTGGCAAGCAGCGAGCACGAGGTTCACTGTGGCTTGTCGAGAATGCTTGATAAAGGACCTAAAAACTAGGAGAGCAATGATGGGGTAACACGTGGGACTTAGCGTATGGAGGAAGGAGCGAGAACCTCGGACAAGGCCGTAGCGGAAACAAGACTAAAGAAGGTGTTGAAGTTGATATAACCCAAAGTAATTGTGAGGCCACACCGCTGGGACTAATGTCGGGGTTAACCTCGGGTAGGTCGAGAGGCGGGAAAAAGAGGTCTTGCCCGTCAAGTTGCGAAACTCGACCTAGGTCGGCCGAATCGTTGATATGTCGGCCGATGAATGGAGGCAAGAAGCACGTATCTGTATCAAGTGGTTATCGGCGAGTTAATGAAACTCGGCGGATTACGGATGATCTTCATGCGGTAAGAGCAGGCGAATAACATGAGGTAAGGCGGGTTAAACGAAGCTTGCGGAGAAGGAGAAGCTTAGGGTCAAACCATAGGCTGCGGCTAAAAGGAATCTGAGCAGGGCCAAGCGCAAGAGACAAGGAGGCGAGGACGGAGGGGCGAAGGAGGTCACGGAGGTGACAGTCTTTGGCGAGGCACGCATGAAGGGGGCTGGAACTTGCGTCATTAGAAGGAGGCAGGGAAAGGAGGCCGAATTACTACTTTGGGACAAGCATATTCCTCGAATATGCTTGCCCGTCAACCCTAAGGGCACCCAAGGCACCCTTTATAAGGGAAGTCTGGACCACGAGGAGGGAGGAGAGTCTTTTGAGCAACGTTAGGGGAGATTCACATTGTTCCCTCAGAAACAGCTCTAGGAGCACTTGTAACACATCAAGAGAGAAATAAAGTGCATCACTTTGGCAGCTTGAGTGTAAGACAGTTGCATCTTCCCTCCCCAGATCCCACTAGCATCCATTGGCCCCATACTTTAGCCTACCCATGGCATCTGCCGTGCCACCACCACGACAGGAACTTATATAAGAAAAATAAAAAATAGAGGAAAGAGACGTGTATTGATGTGTTGAAAAGAACCCATCTTGTATGTCTCTGATCGGTATGCGAGTGGATACGGGGATCGATAGTCTGACAACACCCAAAGCTGCATGCCCTAAAAACGCCTAGCCCGTTACCGATTTTTTTAGCGAAACCGTACTAGGAAATGCTCGCGTGCTAACACGCAGTTTCCTAAGACTCAGGAAGCGAACGGGGCGACCGATGATGAATCGATCAATGTCTAGGACTGGTCACTGGAAGTCGAGCGTTACCCACAAGTCTAATAAAAAATGTTTTATATATATATACTAGACTAATAATTTTTTGGGCCCCTAATTTTTTTAGGCACGGGGCAGCACTAGTCCGTCCCAAGGGCCGGCCATGCCCGTATATACCGTATATAGATCTAAATGTGAACCTAGTGTAATTTTTTTGAGATTAGATATACTGCATAATGTGGAATTACCGGATATCCATTGCAACCCTGGCGCCCGATGTGTGCATGTGGCATGCACCTGGGCCCGATGTGTAGCAAGTTCCGCGAGCTAATTAACAAGACCTCATATTAGTCATGAGCTAGAGACAAAAAAATGCGAGAGCGTCGATATGGCGCCCGGGCTCCCTAGAGCCCGTTTTTGTTTTGTTTTGAAAAGTTCAAATTTAAAGTTTCAAATTTTTTTGAAAAAAATATAGAGACATAGATAATGATTTATAATACACGGATACGAAGAATCATGTAAAATAATTTTGTATTCTATCCTCGGTAAAAAAAGAAAATTCCAGATCTGAACATAAACAATGTAATTTTAAATGGGCCTCCGTTTTTCCAAGTTTTGTCCTATTTGTCTTTTTTGCTGCACTCGAAATACAATGTAATTTTCGTTAAAAATTTGCATACATGTATTTCGTTTTAGTGGCTATGCGAAAATATTTAATGATTTTTGAAATTAAAAAAGGGCTCTAGGGAGCCCGGCCTCCAAAGCCTTCGTTCATTCTAAACCGAAGGGGTATTAACTAATCATGTTCATTTTTGTGTCTTCGGTTTCACGAGTTAGCAAAGTGCTTTTGCTATTTTAAAATAGCAATATAATTCGTTGGTTAATTAGTTCTCATTTAATTTGTCATGTTTAATTTTAGTGCAACTAGAAATAGAGAACAGTAGCACTAGTGCTAGATTCGTAAGAAAAGGCCTTTACTACGGCTCACAATTTAGAAAGCCTCCCTGCATGCACGTACGAGTACCTGATAGGCTGATAAAGCATACTTCTTAGAACAAGATCCCTGAAAGTGATGATCAATCTCTGCACAAGATCGACACTAGTCAGTATAGTACTACACTCTCCATTCACAATTATGTGGATTTAGGAAAATTTAAACTTTATAAAATGTTATTAAATATCTAAAAGAAATATTAACATACGCAATATAAAATTTAATGTATTAGAGTCGTCAAAATATATTTAATGACGACTCATTCTAACTAGTAATACTCCCCCATTATTATCATTATATAATGCATAATTATAATTTTTTTGTGAAATACAAAATGATAAATATAATGGTACTGGTTCTATTTCTATGGATGTTAGTATTTTTCTACAGTACATACTTAGTCAAACTTTACATTATCTTACATTTGAAAAAGGTTGTATGCAAACAAGGAAGCAGTAGTACTAACTTATTTGTATGGCTCAGGGCGGCAGATTAGTTTAGTTTCAATGGTATTGACCATAGTCAAGTGATGCTAGCTAGCTCCGTTTCTTATTAGTTATTAGTGTGACGGCTTGATCAGAATATTTCGCACACGAGGGTGCTCGTCGACAATTCCACTACTGGGGGCTAGATAACGATGACTACACTAGCACGGCCAGCTAAGAGATCGAGAAGCTAGCATATAAAGAACCAATCTGGTTAGGAATATTAACAGCTCTGGCTTTGTGGCCATCTATTGGCTACTAGATCCATCAACCTACGTAGCAGTATGCGTACCAACGGCGTCAGAGTTGTCGGAAGAAGTTCAGTACAGTAGTTATTTTATATGCTCGAGAATCAGCCATCGCCGAACGTAGAGTCTGAGAGAGTGAGAGTTGTGAGTAAGTTAGGCACGTAAGTAATTTGCAGAGTAATTAACGAAGTCGTCTTTGAGCCGCTGGACAGATACTACAGTTTTTTCTTTGTTTCGGGATGCAGCTAATTTGGCCGCCAGTTAATTACTGTATTGTTCCAAAAGTTGACTAAGCACACCGAAAGCTAGTCTGGAGAGTTCAGTTTTACTGTCAAAACTACCAGCAATGTTAGCTGATCGTCATTCCGTATCCAACTTGTGTTAGTTTTGCTAAGGCAATGTTAATTAATTAATTAAGTAGGTAAAGGTTCCAAGCCTAGCTGGAGCTGACATCTAAATACCAAAACAATTTCATTGTGTGGATCGACTAATCACCGCGTATCATATCAAGACAGAAAAATGTCCCGTTCATCACCTAAAATATCAAGATTACAGCTGCTAGAACATCTCTAGCGGATCTGGATAAACCGAATTCGGAAAAGTGAGATCAGGGAACTGGAAAGGTTTTTTCCAGTATGAATACTCTTGTGGCAGTGCAGATGATGAAAATGATACTAAATTAATTGATACTCCTACCTATTATTGAATCGGAGGGAATACTGAAATATGATTACCACTAAAATTGTGCAACTTACCATATCTCCGAGTGAACCCCGCGCGAGGTACTCCCTCCGTTTCAAAATATAAGATGTTTTAGCTTTGTGAAACAAAATATTTTTAGACTTCTTTTAGTATGTAGGTTTACTCAGAGTTTAGTTGGAGTGAATCTATAAACTAAAAAAAGTCTAGAAACATTTTCTTTATAAACTTAAAACATTTTATATTGTAGAACGAAGGAAATAGTAACTAATTTAAACATAGTCTGCAACCGCCAGAATCCGTTGCTGCCGTGAGGAGGAACTGAACGGAAGAGAACGGAACAGGGTTGTGATGATGTCAGACTCGCGTGGCCGTTAAGGCAAAGGGAGCCTGAAAAGCCGACAATGCCTTTGGCTTGGCTTGAGAGTTATCCATGGAGGGTCACATGCATCGTCGTCGTCTCACACCGATGCTCTTGCCTCATCAGACTCCAAGAACAAAGTAAAAAATTACATTAATCCGATTGATGGCCACTTAAATTATCCGAATCTTGATTGGCTGGGACCAAAGCTAGCTCTCTTTCTTTTCTCGCTTTTCCTGCCGAACGCAGCAAGTTACGTGCGATGCGACTGCGACTTTTAGCCGACATGCACGGTACGCGCGCGCACATTTATTCGAAACATCGTCTAGCTCGGTGAAATGAAACCTTGTGAAATTTCTTGCCTAAAACTCTGTGGTCTAGTCAATTTTCTAGCTCAAGTTCCAGATTAGAGAGACCAGTTCAGTCCTTTTGAATTTCGGTTGAGTAGCTACTCCCTCTGTTTCAAATTACTCCGCCGGCGCGCTTATGTAGGTGAACTAGTACTCCCTTATTTTTCATTTAAAAAAATCCTCGAATTTTTGAAATAGATAGTATGAAATATGTACTACGTATACCAAAAATTTTAAGAATTTTTTGATGAAAAATGTGAGAATACTAGGCCACCTAGGTAAGCGTGCGCGCGAAGTAATTTGAAACAGAGGGAGTATATCACTAGCTAGTAGTAATTGCGTGCCTAATCGTGCCTAATCTTCCGTCAACCAGTTGGTAAACAAAACTAGTTCTGGTCCTCGATCGCATGACCAATACCGTTGAATCAAGGCAACTAACCCTTCTATCGGGTTGGGCAACATTCCCTGCCAGTGAATTAGAACTAACCAGTCAGCTAGCACTGGAGCAGAAGAAGATCGGCATCATTATTAGTGAGGTGCTCAACACGTCGGTCGATCGTGTACACAAGATCAAGCTGTGTTGCGAGCCGTAAAACATTTGCGAGTTCACAAATTAATAAGTGCATAAAGCCTAAAGAGAAACAGGAAAGAGGCTGAAAAAAATGGCAAAATAAAAAACATGATGGAGTGAGCAAAGGATATAAAGCGGCAGGGGAACGCCGTCACCGTCAAGTATGCTTGGCTTTGGATGGCTTGCGAGCGTGCGTCTGTTGTCAAGTATGCTTTCCTGTTCATGCCGGTTAACTGGCGCCATTTATCTAGTATTTGATCATAGTTGTTCGTAAATACAGTTGAATTTACTTAAAGTTAGGAAATGGACCAGAAACACATAAACATTTCTTGCCGACAAAATATATGTGCACACATAATACAGAAAGAAAAAGTGTATCGACATGAAAAAATAGGCAGCATTCGAAACTTTTATATAACTTCAGGCACATCTAGTCTTTGTAGGTACCTTATTAGGTCTTTGCAAGTCTGTCCGTTCTATATGGTCAATCATTTAAATAGTTTCTAACATGTATCCACTTCATAGTGTTACCTATAACATCGAGAATTGATTATATGGCATAGACCATAAGTTTATAATTCTTCTTAGGGTGAAAGCGCTTTTCGTTATTTGTTTGCTTTTTCTATATAGAAATGATAAAGCGTACAAATAATAATTTTTCTCACATTTACATGTTATCTACCGGTGCACCAATATGTTATATTCATAGTCATCTCTATAACGTGTGGAGAATCAAGACTTATTTATAAAGGTGTTTACACGGTTAGAGGACACAGCACGAGACTTTTTTTCCGACATGGTTGGTAGGGTGATTGCTGGATTGGTGCTCCATCACCTTAGGCGTCTCTACAATTTATCATTATGATATGTAGTATGACATGTTTATTTTTTCCATTTTATCTCTAGACATGTGTCGGCTATGTGCATCCAATTTATGGACAGACCGATCCAATGTTTAAAACTCTTTTAAGTAATAAATCGCTATTTTTAAAAAAAAAATCATCCTAGCGATAACTATGGTCGCGCAAGAGCAATGAATTTGTGTGCGGTTTCGGCAAAAGTTTTGACCCTTAGGGTCTTCTTGGTTGTAATCTCGATGCAAACATGAAATACCGACCGAACGGAGGGGAAACAGAGACGTGTAGGGAATACATCTCTATCTTTGCTCGGGCAAAGCTGGACGCGTCTGGCACTCCTCCAGGAAGAACATGTCCCGTCGCCCTACACTGGTGGAAAACAGGCCTCTAGTCCCAGACCGCAACAGGCTCTAGTCCTGGTTTTGGGCTCGGGACTACGAAAATGGGACTAGAGCCCCCCCCCCCTCTAGTCCCGGCTCGCTACGGCTCGCGACTGATAACAGCCACGTGGCTGTTTCAGTTCCGCGGGGGGCGGAAACCCTCTAGTCCCGGGCCGTAACACCACCCGGGACAGAGAATTGTGTGTTTCTCTGCCGCGACAGAGATTGTGTATTTCCTTTTTTTTTGCCATTTCGTTCCTTTTTCGTTTTGGGTTTTACTATAATAATTTCAAACATATATTTAAGTACACATATTCTACGCTACTACATACACAATACACGTTGATGCATCTATATAATTAATCGATCCCTTGCAAGCATACATTAATGATATATATATCAAAAGGAAGAAATGTTTTGAAATTACATGGTCATTGATGAATATATATATCATATCAGCTACATGGAGATCAGTAAGGCAAATGAGTTCCACGTCATCCGCATAATGCTCTCCATGTACATCAAGGACTTTCTTCATCATAAATCCCGCTAGTTCCTCTTGAATTGCTCTTATACGCTGGTCTGACTCTAGTTTCTCCCGCAAATCATAAATATAATTTGAGTCAACTTTCCGCTCACTGGTTAACTCGCGGATGTACTCGCAGACGTAGTATCCACATAAATGAGTTCCCGGTGGCTGCTGTAAACTTTTCACCCTTTTATAAGTTAGCTCCTCTTTGAATAGACCTGGTATTTTCTGTCTGAACCGTGTTGAAAGTACAAAGGAAGTCGCCTAGAGGGGGGGGTGAATAAGCTTTTAAAAATATTACGGTTTAGGCTCAAGTAAATGCGGAATAAAACTAACGTTTAATTTATTGAGCATAAAACCTAGCCACTAAGTTTACCTAAGTGCACCAACAACCTATACAAGCAACAAGGTGATAGCAAGAAATAAATACTTCAAGCACGATGGCTATCACAATGTAAAGTGCATAAGTAAAGGGCTCGGTTGAGAGATAACCGATGAACGCGGAGACGGAGATTTGTTTTCCGAAGTTCACATCCAAAGAAGCTATGTCTCCGTTGGAGAGGTGTGATGGCGCAATGCTCTCCGAACGCCACAAATGGCTCACCTCGAGGTGTGGTGGCTCGATGCTCACCCAACGCCACACAAGGCCTCACCCCGGATGCGGAAGCACGCAACTCACCGACGCCACAAAAGGCTCACCCTATTCTCCCAAGTGCGCACCACAAAAGGCGGGCACTTGCTCCACTATGGGACGCTTGAGGGCGGTCACCGAACCCGTACAAGATTGGGGCTAACTCCACAACTCAATTGGAGGCTCCCAACAACAAAGCCACAAAAGGCTACAATGCCACAAAAGGCCAACAAAGCCACAAGAGGCTACAAGACCACAAAAGGTCAACAAGACCACAAAAGGTCAACAACCCAACCACACAACCGTCTAGGGTTCCAAGAACCCAAGAGTAACAAGCCCACAAGCTTGTACTCGCCGAATCTCCGAGGAGAACTCAAACCTATGCACCAAATGCAAGGGCAAGTCCTTCTCTCCCAAATTCCAACAAAGCTACAAAAGCTATTGGAGGAATAAGGGAGGAAGAACACAAGAGGAGAACTCAAACCTATGCACCAAATGCAAGGGCAAGTCCTTCTCTCCCAAATTCCAACAAAGCTACAAAATCTATTGGGGGAATAAGGGAGGAAGAACACAAGAGGAGAACACAAAAGTCTCCAAGATCTAGATCCCAATGATTCCTTCACAAAGAAGGGATTTGACTTGGTGGGATTGTAGATCTAGATCTCCTCTCACTTTTCCCTTAAAAAGATGTAAGAATCATGGGAGGGAGATGGAGTAAGAGAGCTCAAATAGGTCAACAATGGTGGGAAAAAACGAGCTCAAAAGATGGGGAACCATTGGGGAAGAAGCCCCCCTTAAATAGGACAAGGAAAAACTGACCGTTTGGGCCAGATTCGCGCCCCCACCGGAACTTCCGGCCTCCCACCGGAACTTCCGGCAAATAGAAACACAAGTTACTGAACCTGACCGGAACTTGGTTCGGAACTTGGGCCGGAACTTGGGTCGGAACTTGGGCCGGAACTTCCGCTCAAGCAAAAACACAGGACAACATTGCACGAAAACTTCAATAACTTTTGATCCCGGACTCCGTTTTTGATGATCTTGGGCTCGTTTTGAAGAGAACGAAAAGTTTTACAAGATTATGCAAAGAAACATAATAGTCCATCATGGAAGTATAAAACCAAATTGACAAAGATATGACCTCTCTAGAAGCGATGAACCGATAAAACCTCCAAAACCCAAAACACAAAAAGTTGAGCTTGGAAACTCCGATTGGGATGAAACCAATTTTGTTGGAAAGATAATGACGAATAGAATCCAACAAAAAGTCGAAATATTGGGTATCACCTTGGGATAAAATACTATGAATATATATGTGAAGTATCCCCCAAGGTGTGGAGCCGAAAAACTCGCAAGATCAAAAACCGCAATAAGATATGCAAGTGAAATCCTTAGATGATGAACTAGAGCTTGTTATGATGATGACCACAATCTCTAGATCCTATCATGGACAAGAACCAAATAATAACCAAGAAAGATGATGCTATGAATGCAAAGGTTTGAGCTCTCTCCGATCAATGCAAACGAGACACCCGCTTGAGAGCCCCTCTTGATAGAACGGCTATCTATCCTAAAACCGGTCTCCCAACTAACAATACGAGACCGGCAAAAGAGAATCCCTATCAAGAACATACCTTTGCCTTGAGAATCCCACTTGAACTTGATGTAGACCGTCTTGTTCTTCTATAGTGGGAACACCTTTCTTGGATGCTCTTGCTTGATGAAGATGAAGACTTGCAAATTGCTCCCCCATACTCCATGGGGAAACCTCTTCTTTGAACTTGTCTTCATCATTCCATGAGCACGAGGATGGCAAGCTTCAAGCATGAGATCTTCTAGAGATGGCGCATCTTGAGCTCGCCCTTCTTCATCCCTACTTGAGGTTGATCCATCTTGATGCAACTCTTTGCACATGTCTTGATCAACCTTCAAGCTCCTTCTTTCTTCATGATTCCAATGGGCACAAAGCCCTTGGACATTTCTTCATCTTCCAACCTTGAGACCAACACATGTCCCAAGTGATGCCAATGGACAAGCCTACACGTGAAACTCAATTTACACATTGGTCCATAGAGATTTTCATTAATTACCAAAACCACACATGGGGGCATACATGCCCTTTCAATCTCCCCCATTTTGGTAATTGATGACAATCCCTTAGCAAGGGTTTAAATATGACAATTAACGACCAAAGCGATCGCCCCAACATCAAATACTACACAAGTATGTGATGTTGGTACAACCACAATATATAGAGCAAACTCCCCCACAATCTATGCATGTGTGATGAACTTGAATTTCATTGCATAGATTGCCAACCGTTACCGTTGGTTGAGTTTCCTCTATATATTCAACATGCAAAGCAAACACAAAGATGCAAGAGCATGAGAGGCAAATGCTTAAGAACACACTCAAAGCAAAGCCCAACTTCCCTTAAACCCTCCAAAACTTCTCCCCCATTGGCATCGATTGCCAAAATGGGTGAAAAGTTATGCAGTCAACATAGTGAGAATTCCTCCAAAGGTGTGCATATGCACAAGTCAAATGATGAGAACTAGGGAGGAAGTAAAACTATATTGAGGACCCAAAGAAAGCAAAAAGAAAAGAAAAGGGATTCAACAAATGAAGCGAGCACTCAAAAGATCCAAAAGAAACAATTGAAACACCATCAAATGATGTCAAAAGGGAACATCAACCAAAAGAGTGTTTAAATAAAAATAGAGAAGCTCCCCAAACTTTGTGCAAAGATTAGAATACTTGTATTGAATACAATATGCACAAATATGGAATCCTTGCTCCCCCATAAGCATTTAAACCACAAGAAACGAGAAAGAAGGAACATGTGCATCATTAAATGAATTATAGAAGCTCCCCAAAAATTGTGCACCAATTATAGTAATTATATTTGGAAACAATGTGCACAACCATGGAATCCTAACTCCTCCAAAACCATTTAACAATGCACACAAAATACAATAATTTGGAAACCACCGAAGAATCAAAATGAAGTAAGAGATGATTTCCAAGAAAAGCAAAAACAACCAAATATTTATCTTCTCTTGTGTGTATAAATTTTTAGGTGGAAAATATCACAAAGACATATAACCACAAAGAAACATGCACACACAAGATAGGTACTCAAGAAAGCACATGAAGACTCAAAAAAAGTCATAGAATATACCAATAAGATGTTTTGCTTGAAAGCATGCCCAAGGGCTCAAATATATATTATTGTACATCAATGAGCTTCAAACACCAACATACCCCATACAACACAACTATTCTCAAGGGAAGAAGAGGATAGAAGGAATATATGGAGAAAGGCAACAAGTATCACAAGATAGAAATCAACTTGGCAAAAATACTCACTATTGCACATGAGAGATATTGAGGAAACAATATGCAACAAAATTGCTAGATTGACATATTTGGGATTAGTTAATCATGAGCATGATTTAGTATAGTCCCCATTATATGCACTCATCTCAACAAACACACATTTTCAATAGAGAGAACTCTTCAAAGCCAAAGCAAGAAATCCTACATATGGAAGAACACAAATTCATGCCAACAAGCAACCTACACAAGGTTGGGAACAAGATATGTATGCATGAGAGAGAGATACTTGTTACCGAGATATAATTGGTAGGATGAAGAAGATATGAATTCGTTGATCATCCTAGCTTGCATCCAACTGACATGTAGACGCCACTTCTTCCTTGTTCAAGATACAAGCACCCAATATATATCTCCAATGTACCTAAAACACAATTAAGTACACTATGGTCCCCAAACACATTGGGTCCAAAGTAGTTAGTGAAACTACAATACATAGGAGAGCCCCCACACAAATATGTGCATATTGATATGAAATTGAATTTCATGCACATCTTAGCCTATTAGGATTTGGTGGAGTTTCCCCTATATATTGGATCAAAGGAAGCAAGCATGCCATAATATATACACGAAGTAAATATGCATAGGCTTTCAAGAACCAAAAGGAGATACAATTTGAACAAAAACACCATGTAAACCAATAAGACACACACAAATTTGTGACTCGACAAAAGGTGTCCAAATTGTATCGAAGAGCCAAATCAACACATGAAAGAACAGAAGTTCAACAAATGAACTCGAAAGAGCCAAAGAAAAAGGATAAGAAAAATACCAAGGCTCAAGGATTATCTCATCCTAAAAGAACAAAACAAGTGAAACGGAATGAGATAAAGCCAACTCCCAACGAGAGCAAGGAAATAATAACCAAAACAAACTCTTCACACTTTTCATTATGGCACACAAAGTACCAACACAAAAAGGATCGAGCTTCCAAGCAAAAAAAAGGATCAAATAAAGAAGCATAAAACAATGTTCTAGATAATATAGGAGATCTCCCCCATAAGTAGAGCATTATATATAATTTTGCCTTTGAATGCAAAATGCCCACGAATGAGATCATCACTACTACCCACACTAAGTAAAACACAAGGGAAAATAAATAAAATAAGAAGATCCACAAGAGGCAAGGAAAGCTTGGGAGCAACTAGACAAACATTTTATTGGACAAAGATAAGACAAAAAGGAAAAGTCCAAAATGAATATGATCAATGAATTCTACCATATATTAAGTACTAATTGTCCAAGGACAAGAATTAATAGGTATAATTTTCCCGAGGTAGTTTGCAAGGATATCCAAGATCATATTCACACAAAGAAGCATATAACAAGATAGGAATTAAACTTGATGCTTCGAAAGAGATTCTTGATTGCTTCAAATAGTCACACAATCACTAGTGATTGGATTAAATAGAAGCAAGTGGTTCCCATGAGGATATATAGATCCAAATATGAGGAAGCACATACCAAGAATCACTCTCACGAACAAGATCCAAAAGATGAGCAATAAAAACATTTAAGCAAATTGGAACTTGTATGAGCAAATGTGCCACATAGGAACTAGATAATTCTCAATATCAAATCTAAGTGGAACTACCTCAAATGTCCACATTTTCTAGGTTTGTAATATGCACAAAGCATATGACTCCCCCATAATGTGATAAACCAAGAAATCTCAACAAGAGGCAAAAAGATCAAACTAGAGGTATTAATGGACATTATGGAAACTTGAGTTTCTCATGAGAGAGACAAACCACATAGAGACAACAAAATGACTACTAAGTGGTTTTTCTCATGTACACACATTTTAGGATTGTGGAATTCCCAAGCATGACACTCCCCCAAAACGTAATAGTCCATTAATCCCTCACAAGAGCCAAATAAGATACCTACTAGAAACAATAAAGGCTCAAAACCAAGAAACACAAATACATGGTGTGACAACCAACATACACAAAGATAATTCATAGGTCAATATAAGTAAGTGGGAAGCAGAACATGTATAAGCACATGCAAGGTACAAAACCAACACATGCACAAGGGAGCAAGTAACTATAAATGTAAAGGAGTTTAGCACAAGTTACCGAAAGGAGGAATATTGGATAAGGAATAGAAGCATGATAACCAATGACTTGACTTTGACAACAAGAATATAATGAAGATCTTTCAACTCTTCATAAGATAGCCAAGTCTCCAATGCCCTCCAAAAACACCTATTGATCAAGTTTTAGCTTGTTGGACCCCAACCAAGTTGGGTCCTAAGAAGTTAGTCACAATAGGCTTGGCCACCCAAATGGTTCTTTTATTGACACCACTTTGGGCACCAACAAATTTGGCAAACACATTGCCACCCTCATCCTTACGAAGTGAATAAGCATCATCAAACAAGATAGGATGGGATGAGGAGATACCCATGGTGCATGAGGAAGAAAGGTTCCCCTTCTCACGACATATGTAGCAAGTTCTTCTCTTGCCGTATTTCTTCTTGGGAGGAGCTGCACCATGAAGAAGAGCTTGAGGCTTCTTGGGAAGTGGCCCATCTTGAGCTTGTGGAGGAGCTTGAGGCCGCTTCCCCCGTTGCTTCTCACTAAGAGGCTTCTTCTTCAATGGTCAATCCCTCACATGATGCCCTTCTTCCTTGCACTTGAAGCACACAATGTTGGCCGGATTCTTCACTTGTCCTTGGCCCTTCTTCTTGTTGCCCTTGTGCTTCAACGAGATAGTGGACTTGCTCTTGGTGTTGGAGTTGAATCCAAGCCCACTTTTGTCACTTGGGGGGCGTCGCACACTCAACATATTCTTGAGCGTGGTCTTCCCTTCATGACACCTTTTCAAGTCATTCTTCAAAGAAGTGACTTGAGCCTTGAGCTCTTTGACTTCCTCTACATGGTTAATATCAACAACAATACTAGAGGAAGTTGAAGCTTCATTGTTAGAGCAACAAGTCAAAGGATGCAATTCATCACACGATTTAGCATGGTTGTGAGAGGATGAATTACAAGGACTACCATATGGCAATATAACATTTGGAGTATATATAGTGCTAATGTCCACATGAGGCCCACTAGATGTTACCTTTGACATAATGGCCTCATGAGCTAACCTTAGCCTACCATGGGAGACTAGAAGATCCTCATGCGAGCTTGAGAGCTTGGCATGACTTTCTTCTAATTTCCATAGTTGCTCGTTAGCAAAGCAAGTTGAGCCTTTAGCTCAACATTCTCCTTCAAGATATATGATTCACAATAAATAGAGTTAGTAGCACAAGCATCATCATTTAAAGCAAGAGGCGAGGTTAACTTGGAAAGCTCTTTAGAATAAGAAGCTTTAAGTTGCTCATGTGACTCGGTGAGTTTGATGAGCTCCCCCTTGATGAACCTAGAGACATTATTATGGTGCTCAAAATCCTCAAGGAGTTTGGCATAAGCAACTTGAAGTTCATCATTTTTAATTTGAAGGGCACATGCCACCTCAAAATATCTATCATGAGATTTCTTCACTCTAGATAGCTCTAGAGCAAAGGTCTCCTCAAGAGATTCCTTAGCGGCTTGTTCCTCTTCAAGAGCTTCATTTAGGTTGGCAATTTCATTAGCATACTCACGCTCAAGACTACTTATTTTATCTATTTTGTCCTCATGCTCATATATTAGTTGCCTACTTTCAATAGCACAAGTCAAGATTTCAATTAAAGTAGAGCAAGCATTTTTATTAGGATGAAGAGCACGAAGGACTAGCCCCCCTTCTCTTTTAGAGAAGCAACATCATTATCTACTTCTACATGATCAACATTCACATAATCATGCGATATATTGGAGTCCAAAGGAGAGGTTACCTTTGAACCCTTAGCCATGAGGCACAAGTGAACATTGGAAGAAGATGATGATGAGGGAACACATGAAGCTCTAATGACAACTTTGTCTTGGCCCACACATTCTTCACTTTCCTCTACATGGTTAGCAACACAAGAACTAGAGGAAATGGAAGCACATTTATCATGGCAACAAGGCAAAGCAAGCATATCATCATGAGATATATCCAATTCATTTCTACAAGATATGCAAGGGCAATCAACACTAGGATGTAAATCACATATGGTCCTACAAGTGTTCATGCCCAAAGATACAACATTGCAATGAGATAGAGACAAAGAATCATGAATGGAAATCTCACTATCTACATTGCAAGTTCTATCACCACTCACCATATCATTACCTTGTGACAACTCACATGTTGGTCTAGTGGAAGAAGATGAGAACTCATCGCGGCCGGAGGTGGATGGAACACAATCATCCTCATCAAGCTTGGACACATCATATTTTGCTTGAAGCTTGGTCCAAATATCATGAGCATTCCGAAAAGGCATGATTGAGGAAAGAACTACAAAGCTCACAACATTAACAAGCACATTAGATGCTTGATCTTCGAGATAAGAGTTTGTCTTCTCCTCCAAAGATAGATTTTGGGGATCCTTAGGAGGAGACAAGCCCATATCTAGAATACGCTCAATGATAGGGTCAATGGCCCGGAAATGACTAAGCATGCGAGTACGCCAAACATCATAATGTGTGCCATCAAAAGTAAATGTGTGAGAGTGCACTAAACCCCTAGGAGACATCTTTACTCTCGAGGCGGTGAAGCCTAAAAGCGAGAGACCTCGCTCTGATACCAATTGAAAGTACAAAGTAAGTCGCCTAGAGGGGGGTGAATAGGCTTTTAAAAATATTACGGTTTAGGCTCAAGTAAATGCGGAATAAAACTAACATTTAATTTATTGAGCACAAAACCTAGCCACTAAGTTTACCTAAGTGCACCAAAAACCTATGCTAAGCAATACAAGCAACAAAGTGATAGCAAGAAATAAATACTTCAAGCACGATGGCTATCACAATGTAAAGTGCATAAGTAAAGGGCTCGGTTGAGACATAACCGATGGACGCGGAGACGAAGATTTGTTTCCCAAAATTCACTTCCAAAGAAGCTACATCTCCGTTGGAGAGGTGTGATGGCGCAATGCTCTCCGAACGCCACAAATGGCTCACCTCGAGGTGTGGTGGCTCGATGCTCACCCAACGCCACACAAGGCCTCACCCCGGATGCGGAAGCACGCAACTCACCGACGCATACAAAGGCTCACCCTATTCTCCCAAGTGCGCACCACAAAAGGCGGGCACTTGCTCCACTATGGGACGCTTGAGGGCGGTCACCGAACCCGTACAAGATTGGGGCTAACTCCACAACTCAATTGGATGCTCCCAACAACAAAGCCACAAAAGGCTACAATGCCACAAAAGGCCAACAAAGCCACAAAAGGCTACAAGACCACAAAAGGTCAACAAGACCACAAAAGGTCAACAACCCAACCACACAACCGTCTAGGGTTCCAAGAACCCAAGAGTAACAAGCCCACAAGCTTGTACTCGCCGAATCTCCGAGGAGAACTCAAACCTATGCACCAAATGCAAGGGCAGGTCCTTCTCTCCCAAATTCCAACAAAGCTACAAAAGCTATTGGAGGAATAAGGGAGGAAGAACACAAGAGGAGAACTCAAACCTATGCACCAAATGCAAGGGCAAGTCCTTCTCTCCCAAATTCCAACAAAGCTACAAAAGATATTGGGGGAATAAGGGAGGAAGAACACAAGAGGAGAACACAAAACTCTCCAAGATCTAGATCCCAATGATTCCTTCACAAAGAAGGGATTTGACTTGGTGGGATTGTAGATCTAGATCTCCTCTCACTTTTCCCTCAAAAAGATGTAAGAATCATGGGAGGGAGAGGGAGTAAGAGAGCTCAAATAGGTCAACAATGGTGGGCAAAAACGAGCTCAAAAGATGGGGAACCACTGGTAGAAAACGCCCCATTTGTCCCGGTTGGTAAGGGGCATTAGTCCCGGTTGCCCAACCGGGACGGGGAAATCGGGACTAAAGCTCTAACCTTTAGTCCCGGTTGCCCCACCAACCGGGTAAATGGGGCTGCGTGGCATCGAGGCCGAGGGGTTGGAGCATTAGTCGGTTCGTAACGAACCGGACTATCTTCTTCTTGGCAAAGATCTGGCCCATTTCTGCATGGCGAAGAATTCATTTTGGCACATTTTTTCTTGTGACATTTTCGCCACTTTTGTGCATGCGTAGAATTCATTTAGGTTGTTTTATTGTTTATTTAGTGTTTTGCACTTATCAATGAAGGAACCTTATATTACACAATATCATCATGACAATATTACATTCAATACACGGATCGAGTTCATGCACTACATATAAAAGTTGCTATTCGATGCTACCGGCCAATTCCTTCAAAGTTGCTATTTGTACAATCCCTATTGTCTATACACAGCAGAATAGTATTTCCCTTTTGGGTCTAGGACTTCTGCATCCAAGAATCCCGCCAATTCCTTCTTAATTGCTCTTACGCGATCCTTTGGCAGAAGACCGTCCGTGAGCGTTTGATCGATTTAAAAAGGAGTCACCTATATGAATGAAACTAAACACAATTTGTTTGAAATTAAAACTATAGAAATTATTTACGACGTGGAGTTGCTCTAAATTTCTGCCCTTCTCATCATACGTCTGCGGATGAACTTCAAACATAGTATCCACATAGATTGTTACGGTCCTGCGTCGGGCACTTTACGAAACGAGTTCAATCAAAATAATAATCAAGCATGATAATAACTGTATCAAAACTAGAATCAAAGAGATGCTGGATATAGCTAGTGGTGCTTACATTTAGTGGTTGAAATGTAAGCTCCTCTTTCCAAACACCCTAGCCTTGTTGGTGAACCGTTTCCAAGCACCCGGCGTGAAAAGCGAACAAAATAAGTTATTAAGTACTTGATATCATAAAATTCACGAACGTTGCCGATATAGTGTCGTAATGATTAGAATTACCGCTGGAGAAGTATCTACATGTCCTTCCACGTCTCAAGGGGTTTATGTTTCGAGTCCATGACTAGTACCGCCTTTGTCAAGTTGAATGATTAACGGAATATAGTGGTACCTGCGAATGCATAACTAATCAATTATATACTTAACATCGAGTAAGCGAAATAGAAAGTGTATACAAGACAATAGCACTCACTGGAAGTTGTAAGGAAATAGTATTTCCCTTTTGGTTTCTTGAAACCTTAACGCTGTACTATATTATCCTCCGTATCCAGGGCTTATTTTGAGATTAGCTTCATGAACCCAATATGGGTCAATGAAGCCAATGTCATAGATTTATCCTCTGCAGATTCGAGAATCTTCATTACGCATATTAAAGTATGATTATATACATGCAATAAACAAAATAATATATTTGGAGACTAAATTAATTACATAATTAGTACTTACGGACAATAGGCACCGATGATCGATTTGTCCAAGGCGTCTTGATTGAATAATTGAAATAGTTCATCAAATTCAATGGATATCATGTCATCCTTTTCTTTCCCATGATGCTTTTTGTAACCCTCGGCACTATCCGATTAGCCTCGTGACGTGGCATGCATGTACCGTTATGCAATCTTAGCATTTTGTTGAAAGATTGTTTACCTCCTCGTGTTCGACGAGAGGTTTGCCGTCTTGGTATTTGTATGCTACTTCACTCACGGGAAGAACTCTAATCGGGATAAATCTTGGGCAATACTCATACCTTGAGCGGCTGACTTCTCCGTATTGCAACTACCTCTGGATCATCTTGCTCTTGACCCCATATTTGCTCGACCCACATTGGTTTGAGAAATCACCTTGAGAGGGGCGCAAGTCTGTTTTGCTTGTTCTCCGAGCTGGGCAACAGATTTCCGCTTGCATCGATCGCTCTTGAGGCTTTTTGTGCATGTGACTTGAGAATAGAACGGTCATAGTCTGATGACAGCTTTGGCTCGGGTTGATGAAGATTCTTTAGCATTTTCAACACTTTGGCTTTTTCTTCTTTGGTGTTTGGGGAACTCTGGCTCTTTCGGCCGCCTCAGCTTAGCGAAAAACGATGTCGTTTCCGCATCAACGATCGCCATCTCCTCTTGATCAGATCATAAGCTCTCTTGGGAGAAACCTTTGGTACTTTTGGAAGAGGCTCTTGTTTACGTTCGGCGATCTACGCCTTGCGATGAGCGATGCGCTTTTTATCTGAGGCGCCGATGGCTCCTTGGCGATGGCTGCAACGGAGATTGGTGGCGGCGGCGGGTGAGGCGAAGACATTGTCATGCGGCGGCGACCTCGCTAGAGCGGGTGAGGCGGCGAAGATGGCCTTGGCGTGTGATTTGAAGCACGATACATTCCTTGACCATAGAATGGTGGCGTTTTTGCGTCACCAAAGCGATCACATCCCCTTCACCGGCGGGGTAGTGAAGATCCAAAACCTCAAAGGTGGGCATGATTTCATCCGCCGACAACAGTAGCCCTCTAGAACCGACGACGGTGGAAGTTGGTGTGGGTCCAATTGGTAAGGCATAGCCGACCGCCACCTTCATTGATATGTTCACAACTTTGACATGTAGCTCGCGATGTGTCATCTCGTGATATCATCCACTGGGTAGCCAACATGAGCCATCGTCGGTGCATCATCGTCATCGCCATTGTCATCACCGGGACCTCGGTGGAAGCCACCTGCTTTTCGATTATTCGATAGGCGGTAGCATCGAATGCGGTGTCTTCTTGAGATGGTCGTAGTACTAACTCTTTAAGTGCGTTAATTTCATCTTGTTTTTGCTTTAATCGTTCTTCAATTAAATGCATTCGCTCTTTCTGACTATCTGCTTCAACTGCCGCCCTGTCCTTACTCCTCTGACGGCTTATATCAGGATATTTCTTCCTCTCTTCGGGAAACCCAGTCCTCCATGGTTGGGAGCCTCTTGTGCCTCGTGTTCGTCCATCATGTTCCTTATTTCCAAGGGCGAGTGTGAGCTCATCATTCTCTCTATCAGGAATGAAGTCCCCATCTTTAACAGCCTTTACTGCTTTTCTGATCCTCTCGATTGGCAAGGGTTCTTCTTTATGTCGTATGTTATATATACACCTCCCTTCGGAGTCCAACGTGCCCCCATGCCCGTAAAACTAATTCCTTGCACGTTCTACCCAATCGACTGTCTCTGGGGTGATCTTTTTATCACAGTTCTGCTCAAGTTTCTCCCACTTAGGAATGCCACCTATAGCCACCTTGCCCCATAGTATGGTGATACTTCTTGTTAGCGACATTCACTTATTCGTTTCAGACATTTTCTTAGCTTTTTCGATGTCTTGTATTCCACAAACTCAGCCTAGAATGGTTTTATCTTCTCAAACTGAATATTCTTGAAATCGAGTCTTCTTTTCACGACATAGTCAAGGTGCAATCTTTTCTTCCAGTTGGTGAAACACTTTGGGCCATCTTCTTCAAAGCCCACTCCACGACCTTAGCCTCCATGGATCTCCCATGTTGTAAGGCGTCCTCAATCTGGATCCTCGCATTTGGATCCAGCTCTATCTTCGGTAGTTTGAAATTAACCATGAGCCTCTTCCAAAGTAAATCTTTGGCGTGGTTAGGGACAAATAAACATGTTCCTCTTCATCCGCATTAGCAGGCCTATTCCAATTTCTAATGGTGATCGGGATTAAGTCCCTAACGATTACTCCGCATTGTGCCACAAATTTGGTTGCGACAACCGGGAGTCGGTTTGCCGTCTTCAGCGACATCTTCGATCCTGAAACTCTCATGGTCTTGCAACTTTTTGGTTGGGCCTCGTCTGCTCTTTTCAGTAGATTCCTTCGATCCGGAGGGCTAAAAGAAGAAAGATCGTCGTTACTATTTCTATATAGATAGCAGATGATTAATTAATGAATTGATTTATATTACATGCACCTCATGGGAAGGTCGTCTTCTCGATTACACAAGGCATCGCCTTCTCCCATGAAGGCAACACCTTCAACCTCAAACAAGTTGTCTACTCCGGTAAAGAGGATCGCCCTCACGGAGTTGTTGAACGTTGATACGTCTAAATTATCTTCCCCGGATCACACCTTGGATCAACTCTTCCTTTTCTTCGTCTCGACGTGTGGGTCCATATTTTACGCATAGGTGGAAAAAGCGAATAAGTCAAAGCGGCTAAAGGAGAAAGTTAAATGCGGTGTTGAGAGATAAACCCTAATTGGAGAAACCCTAATATATACATACACAATAATAAAATGAAGAGAAACCTAAACCTAGCTACAAAAGGAAATAGTGTAGATAGGCACATCGTCGAACCCACATGCACCTAAGTTGCTTGACAATGTGAATCAGGTCTGGGGCTACCCACAGTGACTGACCAGTGGGGCCGAAGACCATTAATACCAAAGTAATTAATAAACCTAATAATACCTAACTAATAATAAACCTAATAATCGAAACACCGAAAAGAAAGGGAAACAATCAACACATGGCATCGATGCAATGCTCAAGCAAGTATGATGATATGACAAATTAATTTGCATTGAATGTAACCCTAAGACATGCTCGACGATTTAATCGGGTTAGAGGGGTGAAAACCTAACTCGGGAAACTCGGAACATATGAGAGGGTGCATTTGTTCTTCTAATTATACTTGTCATTTAAGTTGTTGAGCAATGCATGATTATAGTTTAGATAGATAGGTTTCATTTTTCGAACAATTTGATATATTATTTGTATTTTCGACTTATAAACAATAAGTTATTGATTTTACAATATTAAATCATTTTGGAATTAAAAAAAGGCAAATAGTTTTTCCACGGGCGCCTAGCCGGTGAGGCATGAAGGGCCCCGGTGCCAACTCACCTCCCCGTACATATCATTTTATACCAGAGAAGCCTACCCATGAGGTCGGTGATGGGCCCTAGGCCACATTAGCTGCCACGAGCACAGTGGCGTCGGCTGGCGTCACGTTGGCGGTGAGCTCCCAGGCAGCGGCGGCGATAGCGGGCACCCCTGGACGCGCGGATGGGTGCGTTAGAGAGAGCGCGATGCAGGGAGAAAGGGAGTGGCGGCGCCGCTCCTTGTTGGTCACCGGAGCGTTGCTTCCGTCGAGCTCGAGTGGTGGCGTCGTCAGGCACACGCGGGAAGAGTAGTACAGGAGGAGAGGGAGAGAAAGAAGAACACCGTGAGGATCAGCAGCTCACCAGGAACACGATGGAGGTGGTGGCGAGGCGAAGCTCGGAGATCTGGAATCGGCGGAGGCGACGCTGACGGAGCTTCAATCCAGCGATTGAGGTCGCGAGGAAAAAGTGGTAGCGGCGTGGGCGGGCGGCAGCGATGGCGGACGGGCCTTGGTGGCGGGCCGAAGCGGGCGTCGAAGTCGGCGTCGGTGAGAAGCAGAGAAGTGAGATGGGGAAGAAGAAGAGGAGGCGCGTCAGTTATAAACGAAGGGCCTTTAGTCCCGGTTGGTGGCTCCAACCGGGACTAAAGGGGCATACGTCCCGGTTGGAGCCACCAACCGGGACGTATACTCAATATTTTCAGACCAAGGGTTGGCGAGAAGTCTTTAGTAGTCGGTTGGTGGCTCCAACCGGGACATATTCCCCGATTTCAAATTTTTGGTATTTTCTCTGTTCCCTTTTATTTTTATTTTGGGGTTTAAATTTGTATTGTTTTTAAATGATAATTAATTTGGAATTTAGAAAAACTTCAAACATAAAAAGTGTTTGGATTTTAATAAATAATTCAAAACCATCCTATATTTAAAAAAATAAATAATGTAACCATTTAAAATATGAACCATTTACAATTAAAAATGAATTAACTTATATTTTTTAATATCAATTTGGAATTTAGAAAAACTTTAAACATAAGAAGTGTATGGATTTGAATAAATAATCCAAAACCATTTTCTATTTTAAAAAAATAATTAATGTAACCTTTTAAAATGAATTAACTTATATTTTTGAATATTAATTTGGAATTTAGAAAAACTTTAAACATAAAAGTGTTTGGATTTGAATAAATAATTCAAAACCATTTTCATTTTAAAAACAATTAATGTAACCATTTAAAATATGAACCATTTACAATTAAAAATGAATTAACTTATATTTTTTTAATATCAATTTGGAATTTAGAAAAACTTTAAACATAAGAAGTGTATGGATTTGAATAAATAATCCAAAACCATTTTATATTTCTAAAAAATAATTAATGTAACCTTTTAAAATGAATTAACTTATATTTTTGAATATTAATTTGGAATTTAGAAAAACTTTAAACATAAAAAGTGTTTGGATTTGAATAAATAATTCAAAACCATTTTCTATTTTAAAAAACAATTAATGTAACCATTTAAAATATGAACCATTTACAATTAAAAATGAATTAACTTATATTTTTTTAATATCAATTTGGAATTTAGAAAAACTTTAAACATAAGAAGTGTATGGATTTGAATAAATAATCCAAAACCATTTTATATTTTAAAAAATAATTAATGTAACCTTTTAAAATGAAGATAGGGGACGAGCATCCTTAGAACTTGCATTGGATCTCTGAAGAAACCATATATTGCGAGTCTAAAGATAGATCATGTACCTGTAGTACAAACCGGACCCACTTCGTGCCGATTCGGCAGACATTTGTCCTTTTTACCCGGGATGGACGAAAAGGTTTGAGATGTACCGGTTGGGAGATAGTCCTTGTAAGTTGGTCTAGTATTTTAGGAAAGTGGGACGGTAGCATTCTGAAACGGCATTTTGGTGGTTACTTCACAAAACGACCCGTTTTTTGCGCTCGGAAAATGGAAAAGGGCTTTTCCGTGCGACAAAAAGGAAAACTTCCTCCTGCAACATTGTTCTCCATACCAATGTCCACACACATGCATAATATGGGCACAACATCACAAACTATGTCGTGATTCAGCACATAACATCGGTCATTTGGACCGAAAGCCATGAAACCTCGAACATGATAGATCATTTTGTGAAGGTTTTTTCGAAACATGATCAATATACTAAGTCTGGTATTTTTCCTTTCAACTATGTAACAAAATATGACACCACGCGAAGTATTTTCATTGTTCGTTTTTTTTTAATTTATTATGCCCGTTTTGAATTATCTGAATACTATGGTCGAACCGGTGTGCATGAAGATAGGGGACGAGCATCGTTAGAACTTGCATTAGATCTCTGAAGAAACCACATATTGCGAGTCTAAAAATGATTTTTTCAAAAAATCACGGGCGATAGATCATGTACCTGTAGTACAAACCGGACCCACTTCCTACCGATTCGGCAAACATTTGTCCTTTTTACCCGGGATGGACGAAAAGGTTTGAGATGTACCGGTTGGGAGATAGTCCATGTAAGGTGGTCTAGTATTTTAGTAAAATCGGACGGTAGCATTCTGAAACGGCATTTTGGTGGTTACTTCACAGAACGACCCGTTTTTTGCGCTCGGAAAATGGAAAAGGGCTTTTCCATGCGACAAAAAGGAAAACTTCCTCCTGCAACATTGTTCTCCATACCAATGTCCACACACATGCATAATATGGGCACAACATCACAAACTATGCCGTGATTCAGCACATAACATCGGTCATTTGGACCGAAAGCCATGAAACCTCGAACATGATAGGTCATTTTGTGAAGGTTTTTTCGAAACATGATCAATATACCAAGTCTGGTATTTTTCCTTTCAACTATGTAACAAAATATGACACCACGCAAAGAATTTTCATTGTTCGGATTTTTTTTGAATTTATTATGCCCGTTTTGAATTATCTGAATTTCTAACTATGGTCGAATCGGTGTGCATGAAGATAGGGGACGAGCATCGTTAGAACTTGCATTGAATATCTGAAGAAACCACATATTGCGAGTCTAAAAATGATTTTTTTCAAAAAATTACGGGCGATAGATCATGTACCTGTATTACAAACCGGACCCACTTCCTACCGATTCGGCAGACATTTGTCCTTTTTACCCGGGATGGACGAAAAGGTTTGAGATGTACCGGTTGGGAGATAGTCCTTGTAAGGTGGTCTAGTATTTTAGGAAAATGGGACGGTAGCATTCTGAAACGGCATTTTGGTGGTTACTTCACAAAACTACCCGTTTTTTGCGCTCGGAAAATGGAAAAGGGCTTTTCCGTTCGACAAAAAGGAAAACTTCCTCCTGCAAAATTGTTCTCCA
Organism: Avena longiglumis; assembly: GCA_030063025.1. Taxonomy (NCBI): domain Eukaryota; kingdom Viridiplantae; phylum Streptophyta; class Magnoliopsida; order Poales; family Poaceae; genus Avena; species Avena longiglumis. Next base: position 541,050,509 of record CP125973.1, read on the forward strand.
TACCAATGTCCACACACATGCATAATATGGACACAACATCACAAACTATGCCGTGATTCAGCACATAACATCGGTCATTTGGACCGAAAGCCATGAAACCTCGAACATGATAGGTCATTTTGTGAAGGTTTTTTCGAAACATGATCAATATACCAAGTCTGGTATTTTCCTTTCAACTATGTAACATAATATGACACCACGCGAAGGATTTTCATTGTTCGGATTTTTTTTGAATTTATTATGCCCGTTTTGAATTATCTGAATTTCTAACTATGGTCGAACCGGTGTGCATGAAGATAGGGGACGAGCATCGTTAGAACTTGCATTGGATCTCTAAAGAAACCACATATTGCGAGTCTAAAAATGATTTTTTCAAAAAATCACGGGCGATAGATGTAACACCCTCAGAATCGGACCTATGCAAGTTTTAGCGAAATCCGCCAAACCCGCATAGAAACGATTCAAAGGTGCCCACCAGGCACTTTCGTGCGGGTGGAAAACGAAGTAATAACATTACACATCAGTCCTCGATGGGACCCACAGAACAGATGTATATAACAGCGACTCCATGAGTCCAGAAAACAGAGGTAATATACAAGATCCAAATCACCTTGAAAACGGTAGAGCGTCCGACTACGGACAAGAAGCAAATGGGGCTAAGAGCCCTGAAGAATAACCAATGGCGTCCATAACCCTGCCCAGGCCAAGCCGGAAGGGTAACCCTTCTAACGACGTCGATCTCAAAACCTGCTTAAACAAAAGGGGTGCCGACAAAGGGCAAAGGAAAAAGAGGAGTGTCGATCGGAGGCGATGCAGCGGGGCTAGAATTGGCGGTCCTCGCCTACATAGGTATGGTGGATCGGCGGCAGGCAAAGATGCACTAAACAACCTATAGAGACTCGATACAATGGCGGTTATCGAGAGGGGTGAGAATGACCTATCCGGATCCAACACGAAGCTAACACCAAACAAACCCATCCCGGTGTTTCCCCTCGAGACCAAACGAGGAAGTCAACCAAGGAACTCACAGTTGGCGGTTTACTTGTTGATTATCGTTGCGGTAATTACTAGTCGAGTTTAGATATTCATCCCGATAAAGTAAGCGATAGGCACTTTTAATTAACCATTCCGTTATAGTTGTAACACTTACTAATCGGATATGAATAACATGAGATAATCCTTAAACCCGGTTGTTGGTACTTTTATTCAGCCATTCCGTTGTAGTTGCAATACTTACTAGTCGGTACAATGGTCGCAAGCGACAATCCAAACAAGCAATGGTGGGCAGTATTATTTAGTCATTCCATTATAGTTAAGCTGATTACTAGTCATGATAAAGTCAAATTTATAGCAATAAAATTTAGTTATGCTTGTCTATGATCAAGATCCTGTGCTCCAAGTCGTCCATATCCGGACACGGCTTTCGAGAAAGTTTTACCCGGCCGGGGTGCACCAATAGCAACACACGCTCGATCAACCTCGGAAAAACCAAAACAAAACCCAACGAGGCTTTCACGACTAAACAATCACAGGATTCAGAAATATTTCAGGGGGCCACCCCTTAAAGTAGACCCACAACGAAGTAAGCAAGCTCCGAGACGGACTCAAGGTTGTGGGGACGGCTGTGAACGACTGGGAACCAAAAACTGGGCTTGTCGACACCGCGGGATCGTTCCACGATCCTAAACAGTACAGTGTGCTATCTGTCGCACAATTTAAATACATAAGTAGCATGGCATAAGTACAGGATAGTAAATAAAACCTCAAACTAGTTTGTGGCCCCAAGAAATAAGACTGAATCAAGCTCTGGCTCAGGGGGGTCCCATATACCTCCCGGATGTGGATAGCGCGATAAATCAAGGAACAGGTATCAAGTACTCGGGGTCCTACGGGACACAAGTGGGCGTTCGGAAACCAAATATTATCTACCACCCACCGATGCCTCTGCTTATTTCAATTTTAGTTGTTAAACAGGAATTTAAGTGAACGATAAGTAGAACTATGATCAACTCCAACATCCACGTGCGGCAATTTATCAACAACTGTGGCACTTGACGACACGCAACAACACTTGAGCAAGCGACTATGACGCGCAAGTCCAACTATCTACCAAACAACAGGTAATAGGATGTGTCCAAGGCAATATATGGCTGCAGGGGATATCACAGGTACGGAAACCAAAGCATCGCAACACAGATAGCAATAGATCAGGGAGGAATAAAGACTATAAAAGTAAGATAGGTAGAAAGGGAGATGCTGCTTTGAAAACATTGCGAAGGTTCAAGAAGATCGGTGAAGCTCACATCAACTCAACGGCCTTATCATGAAGAAGCAAAACACTAGAATAAACACCGGATGCACTATTTAGTACAACGGCAGAAGATCGGCATGATGCATGTATGATGCATGGCATGGCAAAGGTGCGATGCAATTAGGTCATATTAAGGGCAACCGGGGTCCCGACAATTAATTAGATGGTTCAAGTTGTTTAGAACCCCCCGCAATTTAAATGTTGTTTTAACAAGGCAAGATTATAGTATTGGTTCGCTACACAAGTTTAAATGAGGCCGATATGAGACTAGATTTGCCCGCATATGGCCCCATATTTAATTATTAGGTGAATCGGCATAAGGCCCCCAAACCACAAAAATATGCATGCGAGATGAACAATTAATATGCAACAAGTTGTTATTTCATTTATAAAATAGGGCTCGAGAAAGGGGTTCACACATTAGGGGTCTCGACGATCTTGGGTCTCCGGGGTTCGGGGTTCGACAGGGTCCAGGGTCTGGGGTTCGATCTTGGCGTAACATTCTCGACCATCGGGGTAGGTCTTGTCACAACCGGGAAGCAGGGCTTGGTTGGCGTCAGGGGCGCATCGGATTTCCCCGGTCGGGGGCGTTCTTGTCGCATGCAGATCTTGTCGGGTTCCACGGGGTCGAGCTTGCCGTTGCGAGGGTCTCGTCGGGCCCCACGCCATCGAGTCGGTACTAGCGTCCGGGAGCGTCCTCGTGGCGATCTTGCCGTGTCGAGGCTCGGCCTACGGTTCCATGTCGAAGGTCTTGGGGTTCCGCGGTCTTCGGGTTCCAAGAGGGTTCTTGTTGTTCCGCTTCGAGAAGATCTTGTCGGTGGTCTCTGGGTCGCGCAACTTCCACTTGTCCACGAAGAAGATCATGTCGTTCCCTTCCGTGTAGAAGTCCTTGTAGATGCCCCTTCGAGTGTCTCCGGTCCGATGTAGGAGACTCCCGGTTACCTCGGCGGAGTTCTCGGGTTCGGCGAGATCGGCCTTCGGGGTATCGACATCCGGGTTCGGTCTTCGCGGTTCTCGGCGTTCGAAAAGGCGTACTTGGAGTTCCGTCTTCGGTGGTCGGGGTAGCTCATGGCGTTCCGAGATGGTTCTCTTCGGTCATCGGTTCGGAATTGCGCGTTTTGGTGGTCGATCTAGGCGGATCGACGGTGCATCTCCAGAAGGGGACGAGCTCGAGGCGAGGTGGGCCCGCAGCGACAATGCGGAGAGGCACGGCGCTGGAGACAGCGGCGGCCCCAGAGGGGCAGGGCGGCGCTTTCGGGTCGGCGGCCGAAGCGGCCGCGGCTCGCCGAGGCTTCGAAGACGGCGGCAGGCGGCGAGCGGCGGCCGGAGAAGCGGGCGGTGGCTCTTGGCGCCAGCAGGAGAGTGGAGCGGCGGCGGGCGGCGGCAGCGGGAGGCTGGCGCGAGGCGTGCCGAGGCGGGCGTGGTGGAAACGTGGCGGGGAGGCGGAGAAAGCGCCACGGCGGAGGGTGGCCGGAGGCGGGCGAACGAGGCGAGGGAAGGAGGAGGTGGTTGAGCGTGCAGCTCGCGGGCGGGGTGGGCAGCAGGGCAGCGGGGCTGGCAAGCCACAGGCTTCATGTGTGGCAGCAGAGGCTGAGGAGGAAGAAAGGCAGGGGTCGGGCGGCGGGCAGGAGGATAGCGAGGTCGAGCGGAGGCGAGGGATGGGCGGCAGGGAGTGCGGTGGCCGGCGGAGGCATGGAGCAGAGCTCGGGGAGAGGAGGCGGGGGCGGGCCAAGGCGCGTCTTGAGGCAGCAGGAGGGAGGTGGGCCAGGGGCCTTGAGGCGGGGGTTCGATGTGTGGGCCAGGGGAAGGCTGGGGTTGACCAAGGGGAAGGGGAGAGAGGAGAGTGGCTGACGCGGTGGGCCCGGGGAGGTGGGGCCCGGCGGTCAGGGAAAGAGGTGGTGGGGTGTTTGGTGGGTTGTGTGCGTGCGTGCTGAGTGTGCTGGGGCCGGTTGGTGGGGTGGTGAGAGAGGGAGAGAGAGAGGGGGGGTGATGTGGCAGGGAGGGATTGGGTGAGGGAGAGAGAGGGGTGAGGTGGCATCTGGCTATTGGAGGGAGTGATGTGGCCAGCGGGTTGGGTAGGAAGATTGGTAGATGTAGGATTTAGAAGGGCGGGTGTAGGTGGACCGTTTGTAAAAACCTGGGGGTGGTCGTGCGGGTCGGGTTGGCCCGTTCGACTGCCCCCACTAAAACAATTAATTAAATTATTTGATTTAAACGGGCCGTGTGCAAACCGATAGCGGCCAAAATAATTACTCCGGAGAACCGGGCTTTGCATTTGAATTAAGATGGGGCGTTTGGAAAACAAATCGGGCTTTGCGAAAATAGTTTTAGACAAACAACATATGATGATGACGATGCAATGCACAAATTCAACGCGATTTTCTAGTAGTGGTTTTTCGGGATGCCACAATTCGACACCACTAACAAGGGATCTCGCCCTCGAGATCCGCCTCATGGTACCGGAAGGAAAGGTCGGCGATCTGCGTCTTCTCGCTTCGTGTAGATCCTCGCGACTCCACTAACAAGAGGTCGTTGTCCCTGTTCGTCAAGAGAACACTCCGGATAAACAACAGACGAAGTTAAAAGGTAAGGCCACCTCTAACTTCCATGGAAGGAGTAGAGTTGCATCGACCCACCATTCAATATACAAAGCAAATGATAAGAGTAGTGGTATGGTCGCGACTCCATCCCGCACTCAAAGCATTACTCTGTACACGAACAGATAGATTATGCAACCAACCCTCAAGATTCAGACTGAAGATCTCGAAAAGCAAGGTTCGGATCAAAGGAGTGATGCAGACTCTGCATCGGATCTGGCGTAGAGGAGGTCGTTGCGGCGGAAAACACCGGAAGGCGCAAACAAGGAACAAAGAATGATAACACCGTAGACGGATTCCTCAGGCAGCTTGAACACCGGATGATAGAACACCGTTGACAAAGGAGGAAGCGAAACCCTGAAGGTACGACGGAAAACCCACCACGAGAAATCCTGGACTCGAAGAAAAGATAAGAGAGCAGGTTCAAAACACGTCGAGATAAGAGGAGAATAGCAGAGGGGTAAGGAGTAAAATCAGACCTAACCAGAACTATCCAACCGATTTTGCAAAATAATTTTGACGCTCTACCTCGGCCGTTAGCTAGGTTATCCTACAGGCTGGACTTGTGGGGTATCGCAACTGCTGAGCTCTGATACCACTCTGTAACACCCTCAGAATCGGACCTATGCAAGTTTTAGCGAAATCCGCCAAACCCGCATAGAAACGATCCAAAGGTGCCCACCAGGCACTTTCGTGCGGGTGGAAAACGAAGTAATAACATTACACAACAGTCCTCGATGGGACCCACGTAGATGTATATAACAAATGACTCCATGAGTCGAGAAAACAGGTAATATACAAGATCCAAATCACCTTGAAAGCGGTAGAGCGTCCGACTACGAACAAGAAGCAAATGGGGCTAAGAGCCTGAAGAATAACCAATGGCGTCCATAACCCGCCTGTGCCAAGCCGGAAGGGTAACCTCGCTAACGACGTCGATCTCAAAACCTGCTTAAACAAAAGGTGCCGACAAAGGGCAAAGGAAAAGAGGAGTCAAGATCGAGGCCAAGACAGCGAGGCTTGGCTTGAATTGCGGTCCTCTCCTACATAGGTATGGTGGATCGACGGCGGCAGCATGCACTAAACAACCTATAGAGACTCGATACAACTGGCGGTTATCAGAGAGGGGTGAGAATGACCTATCCGGATCGAACCTGAAGCTAACACCAAACAAACCCATCCTGGTGTTTCCCCCTCGAGACCAAACGAGGAAGTCAACCGAGGAACTCACACTGTTGGCAGTTTTACTTGTTCAGTTATCGTTGCAGTAATTACTAGTCAGGTTTAGATATTCATCCTGGTAAAGTAAGCAGTAGGCACTTTTAATTAACCATTCCGTTATAGTGGTAACACTTACTAATCAGATATGAATAGCATGAGATAATCCTTAAACCCAGCAGTTGTTGGAACTTTTATTCAGCCATTCCGTTGTAGTTGCAATACTTACTAGTCAGGTACAATGGTCGCAAGCGACAATCCAAACAAGCAATGGTGGGCAGTATTATTTAGTCATTCCGTTATAGTGAAGCTGATTACTAGTCATGATAAAGTCAAATTTATAGCAATAAACTTTAGTTATGCTTGTCTATGATCAAGATACTGTGCTCCAAGTCGTCCATATCCGCGGACACGGCTTTCAGAAAGTTTTACCCGGCCGGGGTGCACCAATAGCAACACACGCCGATCAACCTCGAAAACCAAAACAAAACCAACGAGGCTTTCACGAACAATCACGGATTCAGAAATATTTGGGGGCACCTTAAAGTAGACCCAACGAAGTAAGCAAGCTCGAGACGGACTCAAGGTTGTGGGGACGGTGTGAACGATGGGAACCCAAAACTGGGCTTGTCGACACCATGAATCGTGCCACGATCCTAACAGACAAAGTGCTATCCGTCGCACAATTTAAATACATAAGTAGCATGGCATAAGTACAGATAGTAAATAAAACCTCAAACTAGTTTGTGGCCCCAAGAAATAAGATGAATCAAGCTCGGCTCGGGGGTCCCATATACCTCCCGGATGTGGATAGCGCGATAAATCAAGGAACAGTATCAAGTACTCGGGTCCTACGGACACAAGTGGGCTCGAAACCAAATATTATCTACCACCCACCGATGCCTCTGCTTATTTCAATTTTAGTTGTTAAACAGGAATTTAAGTGAACGATAAGTAGAACTATGATCAACTCCAACATCCACGTGCGGCAATTTATCAACAACTGTGGCACTTGACATTACGACAAAGACTTGAGCAAGCGACTATGACGCGCAAGTCCAACTATCTACCAAACAACAGGTAATAGGATGTGTCCAAGGCAATATATGGCTGCAGGGGATATCACAGGTACGGAAACCAAAGCATCGCAACACAGATAGCAATAGATCAACAGGAGGGAATAAAGACTATAAAAGTAAGATAGGTAGAAAGGGGGAGATGCTCGCCTGAAAACATTGCCGAAGGTTCAACCGAAGATCGGGGCGAAGCTCACATCAACTCAACGGCCTTATCCGCGAAGAAGCAAAACACTAGAATAAACACCGGATGCACTATTTAGTACAACGGCAGAAGATCGGCATGATGCATGTATGATGCATGGCATGGCAAAGGTGCGATGCAATTAGGTCATATTAAGGGGAACCGGGGTCCCGACAATTAATTAGATGGTTCAAGTTGTTTAGAACCCCACGCAATTTAAATGTTGTTTTAACAAGGCAAGATTATAGTATTGGTTCGCTACACAAGTTTAAATGAGGCCGATATGAGACTAGATTTGCCCGCATATGGCCCCATATTTAATTATTAGGTGAATCGGCATAAGGCCCCCAAACCACACAAATATGCATGCGAGATGAACAATTAATATGCAACAAGTTGTTATTTCATTTATAAAATAGGGCTCGAGAAAGGGGTTCACACATTAGGGGTCTCGACGATCTTGGGTCTCCGGGGTTCGGGGTTCGACAGGGTCCAGGGTCTGGGGTTCGATCTTGGCGTAACATTCTCGACCATCGGGGTAGGTCTTGTCGCAACCGGGAAGCAGGGCTTGGTTGGCGTCGGGGGCGCATCGGATTTCCCCGGTCGGGGGCGTTCTTGTCGCATGCAGATCTTGTCGGGTTCCACGGGGTCGAGCTTGCCGTTGCGAGGGTCTCGTCGGGCCCCACGCCATCGAGTCGGTACTAGCGTCCGGGAGCGTCCTCGTGGCGATCTTGCCGTGTCGAGGCTCGGCCTACGGTTCCATGTCGAAGGTCTTGGGGTTCCGTGGTCTTCGGGTTCCAAGAGGGTTCTTGTTGTTCCGCTTCGAGAAGATCTTGTCGGTGGTCTCTGGGTCGCGCAACTTCCACTTGTCCACGAAGAAGATCATGTCGTTCCCTTTCGTGTAGAAGTCCTTGTAGATGCCCCTTCGAGTGTCTCCGGTCCGGTGTAGGAGACTCCACTCCTCGGCGGAGTTCTCGGGTTCGGCGAGATCGGCCTTCGGGGTATCGACATCCGGGTTCGGTCTTCGCGGTTCTCGGCGTTCGAAAAGGCGTACTTGGAGTTCCGTCTTCGGTGGTCGGGGTAGCTCATGGCGTTCCGAGATGGTTCTCTTCGGTCATCGGTTCGGAATTGCGCGTTTTGGTGGTCGATCTAGGCGGATCGACGGTGCATCTCCAGAAGGGGACGAGCTCGAGGTGAGGTGGGCCCAGCGCCGTGTAGCGGAGGCACGGTCGGGAGACCGCGACGCCCGCAGAGGGGGCAGGCTGGGGCGGCGCCGCCGGCCGAGCGGCTGAGCGGCCGAGGATGTGAGGATCGGGAGGCGCCGGACGACGGGGAAGGCCAGCGAGAGGCTGGCGCCGAGGAAGGAGCGGCGGGCGCACTGGCGGCCAGGCGTGGTGGGGAACGCGGCCGCAGGAGCCGGAGAAGCGCCACCGGCGGAGGTGGCCGGAGGCGGGCGACGCGGAGGCGAGGAGGAGGTGGTTGAGCGTCTGCGGGGCTCGCGGGAAGCAAGGCGGGGCCGGGCGGGCCTGGCCGCCATGGGCTGGCGGGTGAGCGGCGAGCAGGCGCTGAGGGAGGAAGAAGACGGGGTCAGCCGGGCAGGGAGGATAGCGAGGTCGAGCGGAGGGAGGATGGGCGTGGGTGGGTGCGGTGGGCGGAGACGGAGCCATGAGGCAGCTGGGAGAGGAGGCCTTGACAGCTGGGCGCGTCTGAGGCAGGGAGGAGGTGGGCTGAGGGCCAGGCGGGGGTTCGACGTGTGGGCCAGGGGTATGCTGGGGTTGACCAAGGGGAAGGGGAGAGAGGAGAGTGGCTGACGCGATGGGCCCGGGAGGTGGGGCCAGCGGTCGTGGAAAGAGGTTGGGGTGTTTGGTGGGTTGTGTGCGCGTCTTGAGTGTCTGGGGCAGTTGGTGGGGTGGTGAGAGAGGAGAGAGGGGGGGTGATGTGGCAGGGAGGGATTGGGTGAGGGAGAGAGAGGGGTGAGGTGGCATCTGGCTATTGGAGGGAGTGATGTGGCCAGCGGGTTGGGTAGGAAGATTGGTAGATGTAGGATTTAGAAGGGCGGGTGTAGGTGGACCGTTTGTAAAAACCTGGGGGTGGTCGTGCGGGTCGGGTTGGCCCGTTCGACTGCCCCCACTAAAACAATTAATTAAATTATTTGATTTAAACGGGCCGTGTGCAAACCGATAGCGGCCAAAATAATTACTCCGGAGAACCGGGCTTTGCATTTGAATTAAGATGGGGTGTTTGGAAAACAAATCGGGCTTTGCGAAAATAGTTTTAGACAAACAACATATGATGATGACGATGCAATGCACAAATTCAACGCGATTTTCTAGTAGTGGTTTTTCGGGATGCCACAATAGATCATGTACCTGTAGTACAAAACATACCCACTTCCTTCCGATTCGGCAGACATTTGTCCTTTTTACCCGGGATGGACGAAAAGGTTTGAGATGTACCGGTTGGGAGATAGTCCATGTAAGGTGGTCTAGTATTTTAGGAAAATGGGACGGTAGCATTCTGAAACGGCATTTTGGTGGTTACTTCACAAAACGACCCGTTTTTTGCGCTCGGAAAATGGAAAAGGGCTTTTCCGTGCGACAAAAAGGAAAACTTCCTCCTGCAGCATTGTTATCCATACCAATGTCCACACACATGCATAATATGGGCACAACATCACAAACTATGCCGTGATTCAGCACATAACATCGGTCATTTGGACCGAAAGCCATGAAACCTCGAACATGATAGGTCATTTTGTGAAGGTTTTTTCGAAACATGATCAATATACCAAGTCTGGTATTTTTCCTTTCAACTATGTAACAAAATATGACACCACGCAAAGGATTTTCATTGTTCGGCAGACATTTAGTCCCGGATGTAGTCACAAACCGGGACTAAAAATATTTTCCGCCATTTCCCACCTCTTCCCGCCAAGTTTTCCCGCCCTTTCCTTTCTACTAGAGCTTTTAGTCCCGGATGTAGTCACTAACCGGGACTAAAGATATTTCGCGCCATTTTCTAAAGCTTCCGCCAAGTTTTCCCGCCCTTTCCCTCTATATTTAGGGTGATCGTGTCATGGCTATCCACACATCCACACCTTCCTCTCTTAGAACAATGGACAACGCCTACTGGGCCATTCTGACCCTCGAGGAGACCGAGGCGATGTGCACCTCCAACTACCCTTGTCCACGGGCTACCGCCTACCGGATGCCGAGCGCTGGAGGGTTCCATCCCTCAAGGTTCCGACGCCATGCCATCACAAACCACTTCTACCACGAGCTCACGCCGAGCTGGATGGATCCCAGTGGGATCCCGACAACTACGACACCTGGAATGCCTTCTTCGCTAATAGGCGAGAAAGGGAGCTCGCCAGGTACGAGGGTGATGGCCCGCCACCGGTGAACCACAACGAAGCCGGCCGTCGTCTGTGGTGGGCGAACCGTACTATCATCGGAGTGATGCGCTACATCGCCGGGGGAGACCATCCTCGCCTATGGTGCCCACGAGTCCACCCGCCACAGGCCCCACACTGTCTCGGCGGTAGCGGCATCGTCTTCCAGGAGACCCCTCTCCCACCCGCCGTGAATCCGAGGCTGGAATGGCCCCTGGTATATGCCATGGATGGGCTGAGTATCCCCGGAGTGGCAGGTGACGATGACGATGATGATGACGACGATGAAGACCACAAGCTGCGTCTTTGTAGGACTAGGCATGATTATGACTAAAGGGGCGCTTTAGTCACGAGTGCTAGTCCCAGTTTGTCCCGGTTTTTAATATTAATAAATGTCTTGAGTGTTACCTAATAAATAGAGGGAAATGCCTATATAAAGAGAGGGTTCATATTTAGTCCCGGTTGGAGAAACCAACCGCGACTGAAGGGATTGCGGCAGAGTGGGCCAGGCAACACTAATAATAGGGGTGAGTGTCGACATTATGTCGTGCGGCTTGTACCTTGTCCCGGATGGTGTCACCAACCGGGACTAAAGATGAACCTTTAGTCCCGGTTGGAGACACCAACCGGGACTAAAGATGAGTCAGCACTAATAATAGGGGTGAGTGTCGACATTATGTCGTGAGTGTCTACATTATGCCGAGCTGCTTGTACTATAAATATGCATCCTTGTGAGTCCAGTCCTCCAGCGCTTTGAGGCATCTCCAAGATGGTTTTAGAGAGCAGGGACACCACTACGGCTTTAGGAGATGCCTCACGAGCCCAGTCCTCCGGCATCTCCGAGAACTGGTCATAGAGGCACTCTAATATGTGAAATTAGTTAGCTCAGGCGTATTGATCTAGTTAGTGAAGTTACAAGCTGCAAGATGGTTTCGAGAGGGACACCATCTGCGGCCAGTTCGAGGAGATGCCGAGTGGAGCCAGTCCTCCGCATCTCAGAAATCTGGTCATAGAGGCACTCCTAATATGTGAAATTAGTTAGCTCCGAGGTATTGATCTACTTAGTGAAGTTACAAGCTTCAAGATGGTTTTCGAGAGCAGGGACACCATCGGCCAGTTTCGAGGAGATGCGACGGAGCCCAGGTCCTCCGCATCTCCGAACTGTCATAGAGGCACCTAATATGTGAAATTAGTTAGCTCCGAGGCGTATTGATCTAGTTAGTGAAGTTACAAGCTGCAAGATGGTTTTCGAGAGCAGGGACACCACTCGACCAGTTTGGGGAGATGCCGACGAGCCCCCTCCGCATCTCCAAGAAACTGGTCATAGAGGCACTCCCGGTCCAGCCACAAAACGGGACTAACACTCAAGACATTTATTAATATTAAAAACTAAGACTACAAAACCGGGACTAAAGGCCACAAACCGTGAAAGATATCATTCGGTCAAGCCACAAACCGCGAAAGACATGAACTAGAGTTACATAATATGAGCATGAACTTCTTGGCATATGTCATTCCTTATGACCGCTTCAGACGTAACCATGGAGCATCTTCTTTACTTAACGGAATGCTTGGGTCAGTTTTCACTGTGAAGGGCGGAATTTCATCAAACTTATTATAATCTTCTGACATGTCTGTCTTGTCCTCGATTCCCATGATGTTTCTTTTCCCTGAAAGAACTATGTGACGCTTTGGCTCATCATATGATGTATTCGTTTGCATATTTTTCTTTTTTTCGGTCTCGAGGACATGTCCTTCACATAGAAAACCTAAGACACATCATTGGCTAGGACGAATGGTTCATCTCTATAACCAAGATTGTTGAGATCCACTATTGTCATTCCGTACAACTGGTCTATCTTTACCCCTTCCCCATTCAGGTTGACCCATTTGCAGCGAAACAAAGGGACCTTAAAAGAGACTCCATAGTCTAGTTCCCATATCTCCTCTATGTAACCATAATATGTGTCCTTTTGTCCATTCTCGTCTATTGCATCAAAGCGGACACCACTATTTTGGTTGGTGCTCTTTTTATCTTGGGCGATCGTGTAGAATGTATTCCCATTTATTTCGTACCCTTGGAAATTCAATACAGTAGAAGATGGTGACGCGGCCAACAAGTATAGCTGATCTCCAACGGTGGTGTCATTCAAGAGATGTGTCCGCATCCAACCACCGAAAGACTTCATGTGTTCATCTGTAATCCATGATTCAGGCTTCCCCGGGTTTTTGGAGCGTACAATATTCTTGTGTTCCTCGATATACGGAGCTGCCAAGGTGGAATTATGTAGAACTATTGAAAGAACATTTCTTAATCCCTAGTGTTTTGTGTGTTAGATAACAATACCAAGGATCATTTAATGTGTGTTGAAGTGTGCAGCTCAGAAATCTACCTTTGGGGGCGGATAATCCGGCCCCACCAGGGCGGATAATCCGCCTCCCTCTGCCAAGGCGCAAGCCCGGAGGAACATTGGCCGGACTTTCCGGCCAGGCCGGATAATCCGCCCCTCCTTCTCTTCGCCAAGGCGCAAGCCCCAGAGAGGGGGCGGAGTTTTGGCCGGACTTTCCGGATACGCCGGATAATCCGCCCCGCAGGGGGGCCGGATAATCCGCCCCCCCCAAGATCTTCTCCAAGTTTCACCAGGCGCAAGCCCGGAGAGGCGGAGTTTCCCAGAGATTCCGCCCTTGGCGGAGTTTTCCTTGAGGCGGATAATCCGCCCCAAGTGGGGCGGATAATCCGCCCAAAGTTGTGCAACGCCAGATCCGGGAGGGGGTATTTAAGCCAGCAATCCCTCCGCCGTAACTCTTGATTCATCTCGAAAAGAGCAGATCGAATCAAAACTTCATACCGAGTGCTCCACCTAGATCCATCCAAAGGCCCCATCCCTTTGGGAATCGAAGGAGGAGAACTCGACCTTCATCATCAATCAAGCGCTTCATCTCCTCTCCATTCAATTGGAGAACCTCCGATCTAGTATTTCTTGCAAAGATCTAGATCCTTGTTTTTGTTTATATTGATAAACCTTGTTTTTGTGACAGCTTGTTGTCATCCCGGGAGCCCCCAATTCGGTTGTGGGTGTGTGCCCCGATAGTGTTGTAAAAGGCACCCTGCCTCGAAGGATCCAATAGTGGATAAGGTGGATCAGCCTCTCGTGGCGAGATCCATCGGAGAATAGGGTGAGGCCTATTGTGGCGTGGTGGTCTTAGAACCGCCCACCCTCCAACGCAGATGTACTTCCCTTAACAAGGAAGGAACTGCGGTAAAACAAATCCTGTGTCTCTGCGTGCTCCACTACGTTTCCTCGCTCTTTTTACGTGCTTAGTAGTTAGGTTACATATAGGGAAATTCTCGTAGTTGCATATCTAGAGAATTTACTTTGTGTCAAGCCTAAAATTGAAAAAGTATTATAAAATTGGTTAGCACCTATTCACCCCTCTAGGTGCCCATACGATCCATTTCAATTGGTATCGAGCCTCGGCTCTTATTTCGGCTTAACAGCCCTAAGAGAAGTATGGTTTCCAAGGGAGATGGGAGTGATGCTCCGGAGGTAGTCACCATGAACGATCTCAAGACGTTAGAAACAACCTTGGTGAGTTCTATGGAGGCTAAGATGGAAGAGATGCGTCAATTGATAATGCGTCTCTCCACATCCGCAGCATCACCTCCATCTAACTCTGAGGATACCACTCCGCAATCCAAGGAAACGGGTAAAACTGTTTCCAAAGATAACGAAGTGGTAGGTGATGATACAAGTAAGAGATCCTCCTCGAAAAAGGATAGCGGTAAGGATGGATACAATAGGGTTTCTCATGTGTATTCCCCTGATCCGCCTATTCCTCACCGACATATACATAATAGGGGTGATCCACCCAAACTGTCAGCTTCTACTTTTTCTCAATGGAAATTTTTGATGAAATCTCATGTGTGCAGTTCCTCCATAGAGTTGTGGAAGATCATCGAAAATGGTCTTCACGTTGGAAATCCTAACAATCTCACAAGGAGAGAAGTGGTCGATAGACAACTCAATGCTACGGCTCTACACATGATACAGCTTGGTGTGGGAGATAAAGACATGCCACACATTCAGCATCTTAGCACAGCTAAAGAAGCTTGGGATGCTCTCACCGAGCTCTTCATCGGAAATGAAAGTATGAGAAGGAATAGATATGATGCCTTGAGAAATGAAGCTGAAGGATTTTATATGCTGGATGGAGAAGACCACGAGGACATGTATAGGAGGCTCAAGGCAATAGCTACTACCTTGTAAACCACTAGCGGCTTATGTTGATGATGCTTGGATCAAGCTTAAGTATGTTAGTGCTCTTATGCCATTTGAGCCTGATTTGAAAAGTCTCCAAGGTAGGCATAATTATCACCTCATGTCATCCAATGAGGTAATGCAAGAAATGGCCGCATTCAAAGTGGCTGCCAAGAATGTCAAGATGCTCGTGCTCGAGCTATGGGGATGCAAAAGGGGTCAACATGGCTTTGAAGACTAGTGTGATTGATCATGATGAATATGCGGTAGAAGGCTGACTGTCCGAAGATATAAAAAGAATCCACGGACAATACTTGGCTCTTTATGCAAGAAACTTTTGGAAAGATCCAAAGGCTAAAGCTGAACTAGATCGCAAAAGTGGAGCCTATGGAAGAAAAGAAAATGGTCCCAAGTGAGAACATGCTTTAATTGTGGTGACCGGTTGCACTTTCAGAATGAGTGTCCATATCAAAGTAGAGGATAATGGAGGAAGACTCATTTTCAAGGACAAATCAAAAGCTCCACGTAAAAGCAGTTTGTTAAGAAAATGCTCCTTTCAAGAAGCAACCAAAGATTGTTCTAGTAGCTCAAGAAGAATATTCATCGGGAGTGAAGATGAGGATGAGGATGATAGCTCTTAAGAGGTGGCTATAGCCACCACATCTACATCAACATCACTCTTGACTCTCCAAACGAAAACATCATCAACAAGAATCCTACTTGTCTCATGGCAAGAAGCTCAGGGCTATGCTTAGGTGGGTGAAATGGGTTTGGATAGTGGCTGCACTAGTCATATGACCTAAGCAAGGAGATCATCACGGAGATGCGTCCAAATCTTGATAATATCACGCCTCCTATGGTGATAAGTCTAAATCTCGTATTGGGTCTTGGCAAGGTTGTGGTTGCCCATGATATCTCTCTCGTGGACGTCATGCTTGTTGAGACCCTTGGCTATAATCTTCTTTTCTGCTGCGTTCTTGGCAAGATGGGTTTTGCTGTTTTATCGATGATGATTTGGTGGTACTCTTATGGAGCAAGTCTCTAAAGGTCGCTTCGTTGGATACGAAAATGACCGTATGTGGTGGACTTCTCGGGAAAACCACTTCGGGTCCGATGTGTCTATTCGAAAGGCCGACGTGGTTGGCTCTGGCATCGCCGTTTAGCCCATGTCAACATGAGAACTTTGCAAAGTCTCCAAAAGGGTGGCCACATTCTTGGACTAAAAGACAATGTCTCTTTTGCCAAAGATCGTGTTTGCAGGCCTGTGTTGAAGGAAAAATGCATGATTCTCCCCACAAGAGGAAGACTATTGTGTCATCGAAGAGGATCTTGGAATTACTCCATGTGGATTTATTTGGACCTCCTTCTCATGCAAGTCTTGGTGGGAAGAAATATTGCTTGGTCATCGTCGATGATTACTCAAGATATACATGGGTATATTTCTTCAAGCTGAAAAGTGAGACTCAACAAACTGTCATCGACTTTGCCAATGAAGTTCAACGTCAACACAATGTCCCCATCTTGGCAATTAGAAGTGACAACGTACGTAATTCAAGAACTACACTTTAAACGAGTTTCTTAGCGAAGAGGGATTAGACACCAATATTCCGTACAGACACCCTCAACAAAATGGTGTAGCCGAGAGGAAGAACCGGACTTTGATGTATATGGCAAGATCTATGCTAGCTGAATTTAAGTCTCCTTATAATTTTTGGGCTGAAGCCATATCCACTGCTTGTCACTCATCAAACCGGCTTTACCTTCTAAGATCTTGGACAAGACCCCATATGAAATACTTACCGCAACAAACCCAACATCTCATACTTCGTATTCAGTGTAAGTGTTTCTTTCTTATTAAAGGTGTCCATTTGTCAAAATTTGAATCCAAGGCTTTAGAGGGTATATTTGTTGGTTACGGTGCGAATCCCACACTTATAGAGTCTACAACAAGCTCCTTTGGGATTGTTGTAGAATCTTGTAGTGTGGAGTTCGATGAGAATAACGGCTCCTTTGTAGGGCAAGTTGATGTTTGTGATGCGATGTTGAAATACCCCAAGATGCCATAAGAAGAATGGGCGTGATTTTTCCAAGACCATTGAGGAACCCCTTGTGGCGGATCGGGAAGGACAATGTGCACTCAAGTGGAGCCCTCATCTTCACAAGATCAACAAGCTCCTCTGTTGGAGAAAACTGCACCAACACCACAATCCGAAGACCATCATCCCCTGGACAAACCGGTAGTCCCAGCGGACTATCCGCCCCCTCCAAAGGGCGGACAATCCGCCCCTGGCACTCCAACTTGTTCCAGAGGATCCGAAGGAGAAGTCAACAACTCTGAAGCTCCAAGGCCGGATTCTCTGCCCCCCGAGGGCGGATTATCCGGCCCTGGGTCTCCAACGCTAGTCAGACTTTCTCAGGAAGATGTTTCTGGTTCTTCACCTCCCAGGCCGGATAGTCCGGCCCCCCCAAGGGGCGGATTATCCGCCTCAAGAAAATGTTCAAGAACAATCTTCCGATGCATCGTGACCAAGATCAAGGGCAAGGCAGTAATCAAGACAAGGATACAACAATTGAATCCACTCCTTCAAGAAACAATAAGGATATTGAGGCTCGTCGCAAGGCTCGTGCTGATCGCAACCTTGAACTAAGAGGTCACACTCTTGACAAGGTAGTTGGTGATCTACGACGAAGGGTATCCACTCGAAGAGAGCTTGCTAGCTTCTGTGATCATCAAGCTCACATTTCCATGGTTGAACCAAAGAAGGTTTTTGATGCTCTTGAAGACCCCGATTGGGTTGTTGCAATGCATGAAGAATTAAACAACTTCGAACGCAACAAAGTGTGGAAGCTCGTAGAAAATCCAAAGGATTGCCGCAATGTTTTCGGCACCAAGTGGATCTTAAAGAACAAACAGGATGAACATGGCATTGTTGTGAGGAATAAAGCACGACTCGTGGCTCAAGGATTCTCTCAAGTAGAAGGGATTGATTTTGGCGAGACCTACGCTCCTGTGGCTCGCCTTGAGTCCATCCGTATCCTTCTTGCATATGCAGCTCATCATAATTTTAAATTACAACAAATGGATGTTAAGAGCTTTTTAATGGTCCTCATGAGTTAGTATACGTCAGCCCCGGGTTTGAGGACCCCAAATTTCGAACCATGTCTACAAACTCGATAAGGCGCCTATGGCCTTAAACAAGCCCCCACGTGCGTGGTATGAGCACCTTAAAGAGCTTTTGCTAGACCGTGGATTCAAGTTGGGCAAATCGATCCCACTCTTTTTACTAAGAAGGTCAATGGGAGCTTTTGTATGCCAACTCTATGTAGATGACATTATTTTTGGCTCTACTAACCAAGCTTTTAACGATGAATTTTCAAAGCTTATGACCCATGTGTTTGAGATGTCCATGATGGGTGAGCTCAGTTCTTTCTTGGATTTGAAATCAAACAACTTAGAGAGGGAACCTTTATTAATCAAGCTAAATACATCCAAGACATGCTCAAAAGGTTCAAGATGACGGATCTCAATGGCGCTACCCCAATGCAAACAAAGTGTCATCTTGAGCTCAATCCCAAGGGTAAAGATGTGGATCAAAAGGTATACCGATCCATGATCTCTCTCCTTTACCTCTGCATCTAGGCCCGATATCGTGTTAAGTGTAGGAGTGTGCAAGGTACCAAGCCGCTCCTAAAGAAAACCACTTAGTGACGGTCAGCGAATCTTCCGATATTTGGTTCATTCCCCAATTTTGGGTTATGGTATCCCAAGGGTTCAAGTTTCTCTCGTGTGGTTACACCGATTCAGATTGGGCTGGTGACAAAGATGATAGGAAATCAACATCCGTGCATGCCAATTCTTGGGCAGGTCTCTAGTGTGTTGGTCATCAAAGAAACAGAATTGTATTTCACTCTCAACCGCCGAAGCTGAATATGTTGCCGCTGCAAGTGCTTGTACTCAATTGTTATGGATGAGGCAAACTTTAAAGGAATATGGTGTCAATTGTGACAAAGTGCCTCTTTTATGCGACAATGAAAGTGCTATCAAAATTGCTTACAATCCTGCAAAGATACAAGAACAAAACATATAGAGATTCGCAACCACTTTATTCGGGATCATGTTGCTCGTGGAGATATTGCTCTGTCCTTTGTGAGCACGAAGAACCAACTTGCTGATATTTTCATGAAGCCCCTCGATGAAGCAAGATTTTGTTATTTGCGGAATGAGCTAAATATCGTAGATTCAAGGAGCTTGGCTTGACTATTCTTGCACACTCACTTGCTCTTATTCATGTATTTGGTTTAGATGCGGGCATAGACATAGGGGGAGTGTGGTCCTAATTGATTGGGCCAACCCTCCCCCCATCATGCCGAAAGCAAGTAAAATCATTTCCCTTAATATCATTTTGTGATATGTGGGTTATCGATGAGCATTGGTTTTGAACTCAAGATACATCTTCGCGGTGTCATGCCATGCGCTCCAACATGGTGGCTTCGGCCACCACCCTCTTCCTCGAGAAGAGTTGGTTTTTCATGGGTCTCGTTGGATTTTCTTGCCTACCTTTTGTTCTTATGGAAAACACACTCAAATTTGGCGTTAGCATCGCTCTTCTTTCTTTTTGGCGTTTTGATGCCAAAGGGGGAGAAGTAGTTCTATTAGGTCTCGTGGATTTGCAAGGGTCGGGCACAAGCTTTTCGTTTTAGTCGTTTTTCCTTTGCTTGCTTGTGCCTTTTCTAGCGTGAACTTGTTTGCTATTTGTGGTTGTTTGCGTAAGACTATGTCGTACTCCACAGTTTGGTACTATGTTTGGTATTCATGGATTTCTGGATTTATCTATCATGGACCCCATGGAATTCTGGAATTATGGAGCATATTTGATGACATATGGATTCATGGAATTTTGTATGTATGCCTTGGCTATAGATTCCGGTGGTATGACTTTTCTCTCCAAACCTTAAAAGTAGTGTTCTACCTAGTGTGTGTATTTGTATTCAAATGCAAATCTTAAATATGCACACATCTAGGGGGAGCGTCTTTCATTATCTAAGGTGGCACTTGCCGGTCTTATTGCAAATCCTAGTATTGTCATCTAACACCAAAAAGGGGGAGATTGAAAGAACATTTCTTAATCCCTAGTGTTTTGTGTGTTAGATAACAATACCAAGGATCATTTAATGTGTGTTGAAGTGTGCAAATGAAATCTACCTTTGGGGCGGATAATCCGCCCCACTGGCGGATAATCTGCCTCCTCCGCCTAAGCATGCGCAAGCCCAGGAAGGGACGGAACATTGGTCGGACTTTCCGCCAGGCCGGATAATCCGCCTCGTGGCGGATAATCCGCCTCCCGCTCTTCGCCAAGGCGCAAGCCCCAGAGGGGCGGAGTTTGCCGGACTTTCGGATCGCCGGATAATCCGCCCCAGGGGTTGATAATCCGCCCCCAAGATCTTCTCCGTTTCACCAGCGCAAGCCCAGAGGGGCGGAGTTTCCCGGAGATTCCGCCTGGGCGGAGTTTTCCTTGCGGATAATCCGCAAAGTGGAAGTGCGGATAATCCGCCTCAAAGTTGTGCAACGCCAGATCTGGAGGGGGTATTTAAGCCAACAATCCCCTCCCGCCGTAACTCTTGATTCATCTCGAAAAGAACAGATCGATCTCAAAACTTCATACCAGTGCTCCACCTAGATCCATCCAAAGGCCCCATCCCTTTGGGAATCAAGGAGGAGAACTCGACCTTCATCATCGCAATCAAGCGCTTCATCTCCTCTCCATTCAATTGGAGAACCTCCGATCTAGTATTTCTTGCAAAGATCTAGATCCTTGTTTTGTTTATATTGATAAACCTTGTTTTTGTGACAGCTTGTCATCCCGGAGCCCTCAATTCGGTTGTGGGTGTGTGCCCGATAGTGTTGTAAAAGGCACGGTTCCGCCTCGAAGGGATCCAATAGTGGAGAAGGTGGATCAGGCCTCGTGGCGAGATCCATCGGAGAATAGGGTGAGGCCTATTGTGGCGTGGTCTTAGAACCGCCCACCCCTCCAACGCAGATGTACTTCCCTTAACAAGGAAGGAACTCGGTAAAACAAATCCATGTCTCCGCGTGCTCCACTACCTCTCGCCTCTTTACGTGCTTAGTAGTTAGGGTTACATATAGGGAAATTCTCGTAGTTGCATATCTAGAGAATTTACTTTGTGTCAAGCCTAAAATTGAAAAAGTATTATAAAATTGGTTAGCACCTATTCACCCCCCTCTAGGTGCCCATACGATCCATTTCAACTATGTAGTGTGCTTTAGTGAAAGAATCCCCGTCCCTACATATCATTGCTTTCTTTCCCAGCGTGCCTTTTCCACTTAGTCTTCCCTCATGCCGCGAGTCAGAAACACCAATCGGCTTAAGGTCAGGAATAAAGTCAACACAAAACTCAATGACCTCCTCTGTTCCATATCCCTTGGAGATGCTTCCTTCTGGTCTAGCACGATTATGAACATATTTCTTTAAGACTCCCATGAACCTCTCAAAGGGGAACATATTGTGCAGAAATACCGGACCGAGAATGGCAATCTCTTCCACTAGATGAACCAGGAGATGCGTCATAATATTGAAGAAGGATGGTGGGAACACCAATTCAAAACTAACAAGACATTGTACCACATCCTTCGTAACCTTGGCGAATATCTGGATTGATTACCTTCGAGATATTGCATTGAGGAATGCACAGCTTCAATGGGTACTCGAACATTTTCCTAGAGAAGCCCCTCAATGCAATCGAAGCAATCGCGTCATAATCACGTGATACTATGAGACTTCAGGTTTTGGAAATTTTTCTCTGCCATATTTATTATCCCTTTATATTACATGAGAAGCCCGACGACACCTTGATAATTGAAAGGACTTCAAAAAGATTTCCTTCGCTTTGGTAAGAGCATAGTGGCACGACTTAAGTGACGCCTTTATCCGCCTTGTTATGTGTATGCATGTTCTTTGGGTCTTTCATAATTTGTTGGTCCTCCCGCTTGTGTGTATCTTTTGTCTTCCCATACACGCCTAGGAATCCTAGCAGGTTCATAAAGATTCTTAGTCACGTGCATCACGTCGATTGAAGAGCGGACACGCAGGACTTTCCAATATGGCAGCTCCCAAAATATAGATTTCTTCTTCCACAAGGGTGCGTGTCCTGTAGCGACGCTCGCTCGAACTGATTGACCTGGGACCCTTTCCAAAGATTACTTCTATGTCCTTGACCATACCAAATACATCATCACCAGAGGGAGTTCAGGCTTCTTAGGTGATCGCCTCACCTTTGAAATGCTTGCCTTTCTTTCTTATGGAATGATTGGTCGGAAGAAATCGCCGATTCGCCAGTACATAACCTTCTTGCATTTATGCAAATATGTACCTTGTCTTATCAACACAAGGGTGCATGCCTTATATCCCTTGTTTGTGCGTCTCCGAAGGTTACTAAGAGCGCCAATCTTTGATGGTTACGAATAACAACCTCGAGATTAAATGGATCCTTTGTTCTCATCCCACGACGCACACCGGTTTGCCCCACAACCGTAAGAGTTCTTCAACTAATGGCCTAAGGTACACATCAATGTCGTTGCCGGTTGCTTGGTCTTGGATGAGCACTGCATCATAATGAACTTACGCTCATGCACAACCAAGAAGGCAGGTTGTAGATACATAGAGTCACGGGCCAGGTGTGTGGATCGCAGCTCTACTCCCCAAAAGGATTCATGCCATACATTAGACCAAACCATAAGTTCCTTGCGCAAATTCAATCGGGAAGTCTCTCGATTTTTCTCCACTGTGACCCATCGCTAGGTGTCTCAACTTCCCGTCTTTCTTACGGTCTTCTTTGTGCCATCGCAACAACCGCATGCTCTTTGTTTCGAACATGCGTTTCAACCTTGGTATTATAGGAGCATACCACATAACCTTAGCAGAACCCTCTTCCTGAGGGGCTCCCTCAACATCACCGTGGTCATCTCGTCGATCTTATACCGCAACGCATTGCATACCGGGCATTTATCTAAATTCTCATACTCCTTATCATGTAGAGGATGCATCATTAATGCATGCATGTATCTTTTGCACATCTAATACCAGAGGACAGAGTCTTCTTTGCTTCAGAGGTACTCGAGAAGTTCGTTATGTTTTGGAAACTTGGCTTCATTATTTTCACATCTTTTCAAATGAGGAGTCGTTAGACCACACTGCCTTCCATCGCAACAATTCCAAAGGTACCGAGCTTTGTCGCCATCTTCACAATTTGGGTCCAACAATTTCTTGTGATCTTCTAACATGCCCTCTAACTTCAACTTCTCATTTTCTGTTTCACAGTCTCGCTTTGCATCGAAATGACCCTACCAAGTTCATCACCGCTCATCCGATGCTGCTTCTTCACCTCTTTCCTCTCCATTGTCTTCCATTGCAAGATCACCGTATTCAGGAAACATATGATGATAGTTGTTATCATCATCTTCTTCTTCACCATCTTCCATCATAACCCTCTTTCCCGTGCTTGGTCCAACAATTATAGTTGGGCATGAAACCTTTCATAATCGTGGCCGCTAATGATTTTCGAGAAAGAGTACTCCTTGTTGTTCGACATTGAACACATGGACAACGTATAAATCCATTCTCTTTGTTTGTCAGCCACATCGATAAATTTATCCACGCTTTGATATACCCGGCCACGCTACCGTCACGGTACATCCATTCCCAGCTCATCTGCATCATATAAGTAAGTTTATCAAAACAGGACATCATAAATAGTGAAAACCAATTCCCACCGACATGAATTGTATCAATGACCTAGAAAAGATAATATTGCTAACCTCGATCGAGGGAAATAACGAGAAAGCCCAAGTGTGTCTCGGACACCTTCTATATTTTGTTCTATGATAAATTCAACGGGATTATTCACTCAAACATTTCAACAAACACCTTCAATGCATGCATGAGAAAAACTAGCACACCCCTCACACCTTCCACCATTCGAAAAACAGTGGAGGCAGGGGCTGGGCGCAATTTATAGAGGGCGGGGTTTTTAGTCTCGGAGCCAGAATCGGGACTAAAGGTGCGTACACGCCACATGGCTATGGGCAATCTTTAGTCCCGGTTGGCTCCAACCGGACGATGCCCTTACCAACCGGATGCATGCCTCGCCCTGCGTCGCTCCAACGACGCTGCGAAGATTAGTCCCGGTTGGTGGCACAACCGGGACAAATGCTCTGAGGGATCGCGAACGGATAGCCCTTTTTCCACTAGTGAACCATTGGGGAAGAAGCCCCCCTTAAATAGGACAAGGAAAAACTGACTGTTTGGGCCAGATTCGCGCCCCACCGGAACTTCCGGCAAATAGAAACACAAGTTACTGAACCTGACCGGAACTTGGGTCAGAACTTGGGCCGGAACTTGGGTCGGAACTTGGGCCGGAACTTCCGCTCAAGCAAAAACACAGGACAACATTGCACGAAAACTTCAATAACTTTTGATCCCGGACTCTGTTTTTGATGATCTTGGGCTCGTTTTGAAGAGAACGAAAAGTTTTAAGAGATTATGCAAAGAAACATAATAGTCCAGAATGGAAGTATAAAACCAAATTGAGAAATATATGACCTCTCTAGAAGCGATGAACCGGTAAAACCTCCAAAACCCAAAACACAAAAAGTTGAGCTTGGAAACTCCGATTGGGATGAAACCAATTTTGTTGGAAAGATAATGACGAATAGAATCCAACAAAAAGTCGAAATATTGGGTATCACCTTGGGATAAAATACTATGAATATATATGTGAAGTATCCCCCAAGGTGTGGAGCCGAAAAACTCGCAAGATCAAAAACCGCAATAAGATATGCAAGTGAAATCCTTAGATGATGAACTAGAGCTTGTTATGATGATGACCACAATCTCTAGATCCTATCATGGACAAGAACCAAATAATAACCAAGAAAGATGATGCTATGAATGCAAAGGTTTGAGCTCTCTCCGATCAATGCAAACGAGACACCCGCTTGAGAGCCCCTCTTGATAGAACGGCTATCTATCCTAAACCCGGTCTCCCAACTAACAATACGAGACCGGCAAAAGAGAATCCCTATCAAGAACATACCTTTGCCTTGAGAATCCCACTTGAACTTGATGTAGACCGTCTTGTTCTTCTATAGTGGGAACACCTTTCTTGGATGCTCTTGCTTGATGAAGATGAAGACTTGCAAATTGCTCCCCCATACTCCATGGGGAAACCTCTTCTTTGAACTTGTCTTCATCACTCCATGAGCACGAGGATGGAAAGCTTCAAGCATGAGATCTTCTAGAGATGGCGCATCTTGAGCTCGCCCGTCTTCATCCCTACTTGAGGTTGATCCATCTTGATGCAACTCTTTGCACATGTCTTGATCAACCTTCAAGCTCCTTCTTTCTTCATGATTCCAATGGGCACAAAGCCCTTGAACATTTCTTCATCTTCCAACCTTGAGACCAACACATGTCCCAAGTGATGCCAATGGACAAGCCTACAAGTGAAACTCAATTTACAAATTGGTCCATAGAGATTTTCATTAATTACCAAAACCACACATGGGGGCATACATGCCCTTTCACGTGTCTAACACCTGCTCGGCAAAGAAAATGAGCAAAGGAGTTATTAATTACTTGATATTAGGAAATGAATGAAAGAGGGCGATATAATGCGATAATGATTGAAATATTGCTTTCATGTCGCTCCACTGCTCTTGGTCCCAACTTAATGAGTCGTGGACTTCAACTAGGGAGTTGTCAACTTGAATGTTTAGCAAGATCCAGTGGAATCTACGGACGTTTACATAAGCATACATGCATAGCTCATCGAGTAAGCAAAAATAAAATGTGTACAAGATATAAACAATCACTTGAAGTTGTAAGGAAATAGTATTTCCTTAACAAAATTATTTTCGGTTAAGAACCTGCACAGGTCTTCCACCACGTCCTTGGGGCGATTCTTTAACATATATTCATTAACGATATATGGGTCAATGTACCCAACGTCGTATCTTCTAGCTCTTTTGCATTCAAGCATCTTCATTCTGCAGAATATACTATCATACAAAAGGATATATAGTTAGGATAATATATTAAATGCAATGAACGAGCCGAGCTACAAAATTAATTATAGAAATAAATCACTTACGCATGTGAGCAACCAATGATGATTCGAGGGCGTGCTGGTTGTATAACTGAAATAGTTCGGTCATTTGAACCTGTATCGAGTATGGTTTGAAGTGATGCTCCTTTCTAACGTCCACCGGAAACCAATCTTTCTGATGCTTTTTTTCTGCTTGCGACATGTACCATTCGTGCAGATTTCGCATATGTGTGGATAGACGCGCGAGCTCCTCATTACTAACTAGAGGCTCCCCTTGGACATACTTCCGTACTATCTGACCCACTGGCGTAACTTCATAGTATAAATATTGACCAAGAGACATTTTTTCTTCGGTAGCAAGTGCTTTGTCCTGCGATACAGTGATTCCCGTTAGTGCAGCATTATTACAGGCTCTGGGGTCCATTATTTGCATGTCCATATCCATTTCAGCTCTGAAGGCCTTGTCGAGGTCTAAAATGACTTTGAACGGGGCGACCGATTGATTCTTCTATGCTCCGAGATAGGCAACTTGCTTCCCTCTTTTTGCACTTATGATTTTTTTCTTCTGTGCTTGCTTAATAATCTCCCGGTCATAGTCTGATTCCAGATTCATCGATATCTAGGATGGTTGCTCAAGAAAGGACTTAGCCCACTTTTTGGTTTTTTAATCATATATCGGCTTTGGCTCAGGCTTTTTGGGTGCAAAATGCGCCTTAACTTGGGCAGCCACATCCGCGTTAGTTTCCTCATTGGTCTTGTCATAAGGTCTCTTTGGAAGAGCCGACGGGATGTCGAATATCTTCGCCGTTTGACCTTTCTTTGATGTGGGGCGTGGGGTTGCGTCGAACTTCCGTTTCTTTGACAAGGTAGTAGTATTGCACGAAGGCGGAGGCGGAGGCGGAGGCGGAGATCGAGTTAATGTACTCCTGCTGCGGCGATCGTCAGCGGGGCGGAGTGGACTTGGAGGTTGGCGATAATCGGGTTGGGTTGGACTTGGAGGTTGACGATATTCGATGCGGGGTGGACTTGGATTCCTCGGAGTCGGTGGCCTTGGCGCCGGGCCTAGAAACTTGATGTACTTATTATTCCATAGAATGATGTTGCGCTTGACATCTCCTAGTTTCGTAAGGCCTTCAGGCGTAGCGATTTCAATCTCTAGGTCCGCAAAATCCTCCACTATGTCATCCAATATGACACGAGCATAGCCTGGTGGAATCGGAACTGAATGGTGGAGTGCTCCAGGTAGACAAGGTAAAGTAGTGTCGATTGCCACCTTGAAGGACAGGTTGTTCATTGGCTGATGTAGCTCACATTGTGCCATCTTTATGACATCATCCACGGGGTAGTGTGGAGCCGGTGCATCATCCAGCAGTGCTTGATCATCAGCCCGGACCTCCGTGGAAGCCATGATGCTTCTCCGCTGGCTAAGATCCAATGCAGGATCATCAACCCGCGGGTGAGTTAACGACGGCGGCCTTTGGCTAATTTCATGCATGAGGTTCTTCAGATCAGTTAGGTCCTGCTCTACCCTGGAGATCCGGTCTGCGTCCCGGTCCTTCTTTCTCTGACGGCTTCTGTAACTGGCATCGTACTGAGGAAACCCTTTCTTCCACGAGACACCAGCGCCTTTGCCTCGTGTTCGTCCTTCCTTTTTAGGATTCCCTAGGGCGCGTGTCAGCTCGTTGTTCTCTCTCTCGGGACAGAACAATCCCTTTTGAGCATCGTTCATTGCTTGAACAAGGTCTTCGGAGGGTTTTAGAATTTTTTCATGAAATAATGTCTTCCCTGTTTCTGGGTCCAACGATCCCCCGTGCCCGTACCACCAGTGCTTTGACCTCTCGGGCCATCCATCTGTACCAGGAGTGAAGCCTCTAGCCCTCGTTTTCTTCTCCATAGTTTCCCACTTAGGGACGACACTCTTGTAGCCACGTGTCCCCATTTTATGGTGGTATTTCTTTTGGGCAGCATTTAACGCGTTCTTTTCCGACTTTGTCTTTGCTTTATCAGATTGCTTGTACTATACAAAATTGGGCCACTATTCTCTCAACTTCTTGTTTACTCCTTTGAAGTCTGGAGTTTTCTTTTTCACTACATATTTCGTGTATAAACTTTTCTTGTGGTTCCGGTACAGTTCAGCCATCTTGCTCAGAGCCCACTCCTTAACTTTCGCTCTATTTTCAAGCCCACCCGGCCTTGAGGTAATACTATCTACCTCAAATTATTCATACTCTAGAGGTAGTAGAATGCGCTATGAGCTTCTGCCAAAGGTCATCTTTGGCATCATCGGTGACATAGCTGTTGGATTCTTCACCGGGTTTCTTTGACTGATTCCATTCTTGGATGGTGATCGGCACGTTGTCCCTAACAAGCACCCCGCATTGATTTATAAACATCCTCCGGTGCTTCTCTGGAGCAATCGGTTCACCATCATCATCTATTTCTTTGATGGTGAACCTCTGATTACCATCCAACTTTTTGTTCGGCCCTCGTTTCGTTCGAGCTGTCGATTGCTTCGATCCAGTGAGCTAAAATAAGAAGAGAGAGTGATTAATATATATCTAGATCAGTTAATGAATAGAGGTAACACGAGGCTTTATATATATATATATATATGTACCTCGCTGGATCCTGTCGAGGGGCCATCATTATTGTTGTTATTTGTTTGCCCTTCGTCCATCCGGTCTTCCCCTTGATACATTAGGTTTTCCTCTAGTCCATCACCGGATGGATTCAGATATGAGGATATCTCTTCCTCGAGCAAAATATCTTGGCTTGTAGTAATATTAAGAGGAATTTCACCTCTTATCATGCCCTGAAGATAACTTTCACCGATGCGACCAGGATCTTCGGATGGATCCATGACTTAATTATCTATAAAAAAAGAGAGTTAAACATGTTAGAAAAAACAATAACCCTAATAAATAAAACAAAAAAACAATAACCCTAATATTATTTGCGGTAAAGCAATAATCTTAATAACTAAAACAAAAAAACAACAACCCTAATATTACTTATGGTAAAACAATAATCCTATTAACTAAAACAAAAAAACCCTAATTTTATTTGTGGTAAAACAATAATCCTAATAACTAAAACAAAATAACCATAATATAAAAAAACTATAGAAAAAACTATAACAAAAAACCCTAATAAACCTAATTATAATAATTGTAACTATAAAAAAACTATAGAAAAAATATAACAAAAAACTATAAAAAGTACTAACATTTCCTAATAATATACTAATAATATAAATACTAAGAATAAAATTATACAAAACCTAAATATTACTAATAATAACAATAATAATAATAAATATTACTAGAAAAACCTAAATATACTACTAATTAATACTAGACTAATTATACAAAAACCTAAATATATAATTAATACTAGACTATATAATTAAATAACCACCTCCCAAAGGTGGTACGGAGGAACAACACATGACGAGGCGGTTGACGACGGGCGGCGCGACACGCAAGACAACGCGACACGATGTGAAGCGGTGACACGGCAAGGCACGGCAGTGAGGCTCGGGCGATGCGCGGCGTGGCTCTGCAGATATGGCGGGCGAGACGAGGCGGGCGAGAATCTTGCTAAGTGTTGGGTCTCCCCTGTTCTCCTGTTCTCTGCGTTGACGACGCCTTCTCGTCTTCGTCGCCAAATCTTGCTAAGTGTTGGGTGGGCGCGCCAGGGGCGGGCGCGTGGTATATAAAGGGTCACCCCTTTAGTCCCGGGTCAAGCCACCGCCCGGGACAAGAGGGTCTCTAGTCCCAGACGATGGCTTAACCCGCGACTAAGGACCCCCCCTTTAGTCGCGGGTTAAGCCACCGCCCGGGACTAGAGGGTTTTTTCTGGCCACTTTATTTTCGCGCGCGCAGGCACCCTCTAGTCCCGGGTCGAGCCTCGGCCCGGGACAAGTTTGTTATTTGTAAATTTTTCTTTTTTAATTCAAATCAAATATAAAACTTTGGAAAATCATATGTTTTATTGTAAAAATCCAAATAAAACAAATAATATGTCTATTATTATCAGAAAAATATAAAGAATCTTAATATAATATACATATGTCTGTTTGCATCATTTATAAATTATTTCATTTGTAAATTTCTTTTTTTAATTCAAATCAAATATAAAACTTTGGAAAATCATATCTTTTATTGTAAAAATCCAAATAAAACAAATAATATGTCTATTATTATCAGAAAAATATAAAGAATCTTAATATAATATCTATATATCTGTTTGAATCATTTATAAATTATTTCATTTGTAAATTTATTTTTTAATTCAAATCAAATATAAAATTTTGGAAAATCGTATCTTTTATTGTAAAAATCCAAATAAAACAAATAATATGTCTATATTATCAGAAAATAATAAAGAATCTTAATATAATATCCATACATCTGTTTGCATCATTTATAAATTATTTCATTTGTAAATTTATTTTTTAATTCAAATCAAATATAAAACTTTGGAAAATCATATCTTTTATTGTAAAAATCCAAACGAAACAAATAATATGTCTATTATTATCAGAAAATATAAAGAATCTTAATAGAATATCCATATATCTGTTTGCATCATTTATAAATTATTTCATTTGTAATTTTTTCTTTTTTTAATTCAAATCAAATATAAACTTTGGAAAATCATATCTTTTATTGTGAAAATCCAAATAAAACAAATAATATGTCTATTATTATCAGAAAAATGTAAAGAATCTTAATATAATATCCATTTAGTCCCGGTTGTAGTCAAAAACCGGGACTAAAGATATTTCCCGCCATTTCCCACCGCTTCCCGCCAAGTTTTCCCGCCCTTTCCTTTTTACGAGAGCTTTTAGTCCCGGTTGTAGTCACTAACCGGGACTAAAGATATTTCCCGCCATTTCCCAAAGCTTCCCGCGAAGTTTTCCCGCCCTTTCCCTCTATATCTAGGGTGATCGCGCCATGGCTATCCACACATCCACACCTTCCTCTCTTAGAACAATGGACAACGCCTACTGGGCCATTCTGACCCTCGAGGAAACCGAGGCGCTGTGCGCCTCCAACTACCCTTGTCTGCCGGGCTACCGGTCGCCCGCCGGTTGGATGCTGAGCGCTGGAGGGGTTCCTGTCCCTCCTGTCCCTCAAGGTTCCGCACGCTAGGCGGCCATCACAAACCACTTCTACCACGATCTCACGCCGGAGCAGCGGATGGATCCCTAGTGGGATCCCGACAACTACGACACCTGGAATGCCTTCTTCTCTAATAGGCGGGAAAGGGAGCTCGCCAGGTACGAGGGTGATGGCCCGCCCCCGGTGAACCACAACGAAGCCGACCGCCGCCTGTGGTGGGTGAACCGTACTATCATCAGAGTGATGCGCTACATCGCCGGGGGAGAGCATCCTCGCCTACGGTTCCCACAAGTACACCCGCCATAGAGCCACAAGAAGGCCCCTCCCTTGCCCGGCGGTAGCGGCATCGTCTTCCAGGAGACCCCTCCCCCGTCCGCCGTGAATCCGAGGCCAGAGTGGCCCCTAGTATATGCCATGGCTGGGCTGAGGATCCCTGGAGTGGCAGGTGATGATGACAATGACGAAGAAGACCCTGAAGCTACGTACTATAGGACTAGGCATGATTATGAACAAAGGGGACGACTTTAGTACTGAGTGTTAGCTAGTCCTGGTTTGTCCCGGTTTTTAATATTAATAAATGTCTTGAGTGTTACCTAAATATGAAGATGTTGTAATTAGAGGAAAAGGCCTATAAATAGAGGAAAGGGCGGGCATGCTGGATCGAGCAGCGTATAAATAGAGGGAAATGCCTATAAAGAGAGGGTTCATCTTTAGTCCCGGTTGGACAAACCAACCGCGACTGAAGGGATTGTGGCAGACTGGGCCAGGCAGCACTAATAATAGGGGTGAGTGTCGACATTATGTCGTGCGCCTTGTACCTTGTCCCGGATGGTGTCACCAACCGGGACTAAAGATGAACCTTTAGTCCCGGTTGGTGTCTCATAAAATGGCCCCCCTTTAGTGCCGGTCCTGCCATAAAACGGTACTAACACACTCAAGATTGTTTGCAGACAACACAATAAAAATGTACACATGGAGCATCTTCACTCATAAAATGTTACAATTATTACACATCATTTCTTCACGTGTGTTCCTTTATGATCCCGTCGTATGCATGGAGCATCTTCATTCATTAACATGATGCTTGGGTCATCCTTCACCGCGAAGGGCGGAATTTCATGAAACTTATCACAATCTTCTGACATGTCTATCTTGTCCTCCACTCCCACGATGTTTCTTTTTCCTGAAAGAACTATGTGGAGCTTTGGCTCATCGTTTGATGTATTCTTTTTCTTATTTTTCCTTTTTCTAGGTTTGGTAGACATGTCCTTCACATAGAAAACCCGAGCCACATCATTGGCTAGGAAAAATTGTTCATCTAAGTACCCAAGATTGTTGAGATCCAACGATGTCATTCCGTATTTCTTGTCTACCTCAACCCCTCCTCCTGTCAGCTTGACCCATTTGCACCGAAACAAGGGGACCTTAAAAGTAGGTTCATAGTCAAGTTCCCATATCTCCTCTATGTAACCATAATATGTGGTCTTTGACCCATTGTTGTCTGTTGCATCAAAGCGGACACCACTGTTTTTGTTGGTGCTCTTTTTATCTTGGGCTATCGTGTAAAATGTATACCCATTTATCTTGTACCCTTGGAAAGTCGATATAGTCGAAGATGGTGACCTAGACAACAAGTATAGCTGATCTCAAAGAGTGTTGTTTTTTATGAGATGTTGCAACCAACCGCCAAAACTCTTCATGTGTTCATCTCTAATACAAGAGTCATGCTTTCCAGGGTTGTTGGAGCGTAAGATTTTCTTGTGTTCCTCGATATATGGGGCTGCCAAGATAGAATTATGTAGAACGGTGTAATGTGCTTCGGTGTAAGAATGTCTGTCCCTACATATTATTGATTTCCTTCCTAGAGTACCCTTTCCACTTAGTCTCCCCTCATACCGCGATTGAGGAAGACCAATCAGCCTAAGGTCAGGAACGAAGTCAACACAAAATCCGATGACCTCCTCTGTTCCATAGCCCTTGGAGATGCTTCCTTCTGGCCTAGCACGGTTACGAACATATTTCTTTAAGATTCCCATGAACCTCTCAAAGGGAAACATATTGTGTAGAAATACAGGACCGAGAATGGAAATCTCTTCGACTAGGTGAACCATCAAAAGGCCATAATATTGAAGAAGGATGGTGGGAACACCAACTCAAAACTTACAAGACATTGGACCACATAATTACAGAACTGGTAGATCTTGAGGATTGATTATCTTACGAGATTGCATTGAGAAATGCACATAGCTTCACAATGGGTACTCGAACATTATTTGGTAGAAGCCCCCTCAATGCAATCGGAAGCATTTGCGTCATAATCACGTGGCAGTCATGAGACTTTAGGTTTTGGAACTTTTTTCTGCCATATTTATTATTCCCTTTATATTCGACGAGAAGCCAGACGGGACCTTAATACTGCTTAAGCGTTCAAAAAATATTTCCTTCTCTTGTTTGGTAAGAGCGTAGCTAGCATGACCTTGAAACCATTCTGGATGCAGGCCATCTGGGTTTTTCATATGTTGATGGTCCTTTCGTGCTTCCGGTGTATCTTTTGTCTTCCCATACACGCCCAAGAAGCCTAGCAGCTTCACGCAAAGATTCTTCGTCACATGCATCACATCGATTGCAGAGCGGACCTCTAAGAATTTCCAATATGGTAGCTCCCAAAATATAGATTTCTTCTTCCACATGGGTGGGTGTCCTTCAGCGTCCTTCAGAACATATTTTCCGCCAGGACCCTTTCCAAAGGTTACCATTTGATCCAAATATTTGACCATATCAAATATATCAGCACCAGTACGCTCCTTAGGCTTCGTCTGGTGACATGCCAGACCGTTGAAATGCTTGCCTTTCTTTCTTAAGGGATGCTTGGCCAAAAGAAATCGAAGATGCTCATTGTATACATTCTTCTTACAATGTTCCAAATATATACTTTTAGTCTCATCTAAACAGTGTGTGCATGCATTTTACCCCTTGCTGGACTGTCCTTAAAGGTTACTAAAAGCAGGACAATCATTGATTGTTACGAAAAACAATGCTCGGAGG
Source organism: Avena longiglumis (assembly GCA_030063025.1). Classification (NCBI taxonomy): domain Eukaryota; kingdom Viridiplantae; phylum Streptophyta; class Magnoliopsida; order Poales; family Poaceae; genus Avena; species Avena longiglumis. The sequence continues at coordinate 541,084,837 of CP125973.1, forward strand.
TTAAATTCTTCTTGCTGATGCTCATCCCACACGCGTATGCCGGGTTAGTGCCACAACTGTAAAAGTTCTTCCACTAATGGCCTTCGGTACACATCAATGTCGTTGCCGGGTTGCTTCGGACCTTGGATCAACATTGGCATCATAATGAACTTCCGCTTCATGCACAACCAAGGAGGAAGGTTATAGATGCATAGAGTCACGGGCCAGGTGTTGTGACTAGAGCTCTGCTCCCCAAAGGGATTCATGCCATCTGTACTTAGACCAAACCTTAAACTCCTTGCGTCATCTGCAAAATCCGGGTACTTTCTATCGATTTTCTCCATTGCGACCCATCAGTGGGGTGTCTCAACATCCCGTCTGACTTACGTTCCTCTTTATGCCATCGCAACAACTTGACATGCTCTTTATTTCTAAATAAGCGTTTCAACCGTGGTATTATAAGAGCATACCACATCACCTTGGCAGGAACCCTCTTCCAGGGGGGCTCGCCCTCAATATCACCAGGGTCATCTCGTCTAATCTTATACCGAAGTGAAGTGCATACCGGGCATGCATCCAAATTCTTATACTCCTCACCGCGGTAGAGGATGCAGTCATTAGGGCATGCATGTATCTTCTGAACCTCTAAACCTAGAGGACAGACAACCTTCTTTGCTTCGTACATACTGGCGGGCAATATGTTATCTTTTGAAAGCATATTCTTCATCATTTTCAGCAACTTTTCAAATGAGGAGTCAGGTATAGCACACTCAGCCTTCCATCGCAGCAATTCCAGTGTGCTGCCCAGGTTTTTTAGACCATTTTCGCAATTTGGGTACAACAACTTTTTGTGATCCTCTAACATGTGATTGAACTTCTCCCTATCCTTTTCAGTTTCACAATCTCTTCGTGCATCGGCAATGGTCCAACGAAGATCATCAGCGGGTTCATCATGTGTCTCTTCTTCATCCTCCCTTCAAAGATCCCCATGGAAGTATCTACGTACTCAGGGAAACCATGATAGTTGTCATCCTCCTCCTCTTATTCATTGTCTTCCATTATAACCCCTCTCTCTCCGTGCTTGGTCCAACAATTATAACTGGGCATGAAGCCGAACTTCAACAGGTGGCTATGAAGGATTTTTGAGTCAGAGTAATCTTTCTAATTCCTACATACACTACATGGACAGAATACAAAACCATTGCGCTTGTTTGCATCAGCAACACGGATGAATTCATGCACGCCATTAATGAACTCGCCAGAGCGTCGGTCAGTACCGTACATCCATTTCCGGACCATCTGCATTATAATAAAATTATATCAAAAACCATTACACAACATGATAAAATTATTACAAGTTATATTGAGAACTTCTAGAGCATTAATTTAAATTTTTAAAAATTTACATGCACCAATTTGTGAATTAGAGAAAACAATCAACATGATAAATGTGGAGTTTTTTATTATTGTTCTATCAGTGAAAACCTCATTCCATTCTAAGCTCTGAAACTCTAAAATTACACATTTCAATTTTCAGCAACTATGTGCCTAATCAAAATTTGTTACACATATATATCAAAATCCTTCTACTTCTAGAGCACGCATGCATTGATCCATATCTCTATACTTCTAGAGCATTATAGAGCTAAAGTAGCAATAAGAGATGAAAGAATGAAGTTCTAACCTTTTAAAGCTTTGGATTTAGGGGTTGCAAACTAAATCTTGACAAATCTTGAGAAAAAAATGGCATGAACTCTCTTGCTTCTTTGAGAAAAATGTCCACCATATGCTTTAGGGCAGCAGGACAGGAAGCTGAATATATAGTGGTGGACAACTAGTCCCGGGCAGTGATACGACCCAGGACTAATAGTCCACGAAAATACCAGCTGGCCTGCTCCAGGTCATTAGTCCCGGTCCATATTACGGACCGGGACTAAAGATCTGGTCCGGCCCGGGACTAGTGACTACGGCCATTTCTAGCCGTTAGAGTAGGGGTGGACATGCAGCTCGAGGCTCGGCTCGGGATTGACAAGGTTCGGTTCGGGCTCGACTCGGCTTGGAGGATGGTCAAGCCAAGCCTAAACCGTGTTATTCCGGCTCGAGGCTCGACAATCCGGCTCGGTGAAGCTTGCAAGCCGGCTCGAAAGCTCGATGAAATTAAAAAATTTGCCATGACCTTTGCTGAAATTGTAAGAATTCACAGTTTTATATAAGATTTGATCATGATTTCACAAATACATCAAAAAAATAGTCTAACAGGTTAAATAAAGTACCAATAACCAAAATAGTTTCATTACAACATAAGTTTCACAACACAAACTGACCACTTAGTCCAACAGGAGTCTCATACATGAGTACATGACAAACACAGGAACATAATTCAACTTCAACAAAAGTAACAGGAGCCATGATATCGCAAATCTGATCATAAACATCAACCATTAATATCTCCTTGGCCTCTACCCTCGCTACCATCTCATGTAGCTCATTCATACACTCATTTGTCGAATCTGTTTATCACAAAGACAAAAATAAATCATCACATGTATGGTTTTGCATCAGATATGATACAACAAGTGAGCGAAATGGCATTATATAATGAGTTTTGCATTACTTGTGTTCTTGTACAAAAATTTACAGCAAGTAGACAAACAAAATAGCACTATATACTTACTAGTTGCTCCCCACCATGCTTTTTGGAAATGGAATACACTCGACATCATTAATATCATCTGGTTCCTAAAAGAGTGAAAATGATGAAAGTTAGGTATGCATAAGACATAGTATAGTAGACTAAATAGCAACAAAATGAATCAAAAAGGCACATACCACATCCAGCAAGACTTTGTTGTCATTGTGAGCACCTTTAATCAAACTAGAAGCACACACCAGCGCCTCCACCATCGCTGGGTTTAGAGAGCTCCTATAGTCGTCTAAAACTCGCCCCCGGTGCTAAAAGTAGACTCCAAAGACACAGAAATCGCCGATATAGACAAGAAATTCTTTGCCATGTTTGACACGACGGGGTATCTATTAGCATTCAACTTCCACCACAATAACACATCAAATTTTTTTGTTTAGCAAGCTCTCATTTGCCTCACCAAGATACTTATCAATCTCATTCTTTGATGTCTCCACAGAAGTCTCACTTAAGTATGAGGTAAACTCGCTGGCACTTGATGGTAAAGATGAACTTGTATCCATAGGTGTAGATGAGGATGCAGCAGATCTATAAGAATCAGCTTTCTCATAACGATGATGTATATCATAAGTGTCATACAACTTTGCCAACTCGATTTCGATCAAATTATATTCAGTAGTAGCTTTCTCTTCTGAATAGATCTTTCTAAAACCCCACTTGATGTATTTAAGCTTGTACCTTGGGTCAAGAATAGTAGCAATCACCATGACATTATTGGGTTCTTCCCAATACTTGTTGAATTTGTCCAACATTGCCTCCCCCATAGTTTTCAAAGCTGGGTCGACGGATCTACATGCCTCTGTAAGTGTAATCTTGACATTGACAATGTGAGGATAAAATATATTTGAAGTAGGATATGTATAGCCAGAGAATGCAGTGGACACCTCAGCCATAGAAGCAAGTATAGGTGTAATGGTATTGAACAATGTCCATTCATCATTTGATGGCTTCCATTTATAATTTGCATCGCTGTCTGCATAAGAATCTATTGCATCTCTATAGGTAATGGTTGTTCTTAACATGTGGTAAGTTGAATTCCACCTTGTGGTCACATCTAGTTTCAGCCCCTCTCCAATTTTGATTGCAAGAAACCGACAAATTTCTACAAACTTGTGCAATCGAGATACCGACTTCTTGATGTACATAACGGATTCCCTCACATTGGTTGTTAAAGGCGAGATGGTTGTAGTCCCATCGGTGACCACTAAATTAATAATATGAGCACAACAACGAACATGGAGCTTCTAGCAGCAAACATAGCCTTCACATTGCGGACAGCTACATCATTGTTGGATGCATTATCTAGAATGATCGAAATGATTTTATCTCCTATCTTCCATGCAGCCACACACTCAAACACAGCTTGAGAAATCACATTTCCACTATGTGGAGGGTCCAACTCCACGAAATTCAGCACACGACATTGCATTTTCCAATCTTTATCAATAAATTGTGCAACTAAACACATGTATGAAAGTGTTTGGTTGGATGTCCACAAATCAGTAGTTAAAGCTATGTTATCCACACCTTTAAGAACCTTCATAAGGCTATCTCTCTCAGATTCAAACACCTTTATGCATTCCTTTCTAATGGTTTTTCTACCAATAAACTCATACCGAGGATTTAAATATTTCATCACTATGTTGAACCATGTGTGGTCTACCATCTTAAATGGACAACCATGACAAATCAGCATATTAGCAATTAATTTTTTAGCTTCTTCTTGACTATACTCCCTAGAAGATTGCAAAATAGGAATACCGGTATCACTTGCATTAGATGGCTGAAAGTCGAGAAGGGTTTGACTAGCCACCTTTGCTATAGCGACCTTATAATCTGGACATGCTTTGCTATAGTGTCGCAGCAGATGGGAAGTGGCTCCCCCATTGTCCTTGTTGTAGGAGAAAAACTTCTTGCAATACTTGCATTGTGCCATTATCACCTCAACAATAGGATCCTCTTTGGATGGCCGAGGAACCTTGTCGAAGTGCTCCCATACAACTGACTTAGAATTGGCACTCGATTCAACGATACCCTTCGGACCAACCTTCATTCCCTTTTGTCGCTTCTTCCCTCTCTGAGAAACCCCACCATCAGTACCAGCAGAATTCCCATCATCGGATATGTCAATATGACCACTAACAAATACATCATCATCCGACATGGCATCATTCTTGTCATAAGAATTTTCTTCCTCGTCAAAAAGTAGACAATAGATGTACTACTATTGCGAGTTCAATTACAAAAAGGTGAAACAAAATTACCATTTGTGGAGGCGAATTGGTTGCTGCCGGCTGCGACAAATTAGGTACTACTGGTTGAGACGATGCATGTATAGTTGAAGATATGCCGAGCATAGCTGCAGTCCGCGATTGCATCGCCTTGTTGTATGCATGCCTCTTTCCCTGCCCTTGCGGCTTCCTCAGACGTGCTTGCGATCCTTCACTCTCCCGCCCCGGTTGTATTTTCTTTATCCTTCACAATTTTAGACAGTCACAATGTTACTGACAAGACTAAAAAGAAGCGAGATTTTATCACAACAATGGTACTAACAAAACAAAAAAGAAACAAAATTGTATTTCCTACAACTAGGTATTATCACATTAATGGTACTGCCAGATATTATCACTAAAAAGAACAAGATTGTACAGACTACAAAGCTGCTACAGCCTAGCCATTGCAGCCTAAAAATTGAACATACAGAGAGGTTGAGAAATTATTGAGCTTGCTTTGATGCCACTGACATTTCTCTACATGTCAGTAGATATCAACCTACTAGATATCTACTAGTGACATAACTGGAGTAGTTAAGTACCAAGAGGTTCAGAATCAGATTAGTCCTCCACATGTTGGATCAAGAACAACTGAACAAGGACATATGGGGAAGAAGGGCGGCCGGAGGGCTGGCGGCCGAAGGGCTGGCAGCCTGGTGCCGCCGGGCCGGCGTATCGGCGCCCCCGCTAACCCTAACCCTAGCTGGAGTAGCGTGCTGGGGAATGAGCGAAACCTGGGAAGAAGAAGCGAGGGGAGGCGGCCGTCGGACCTTGGTGGCGTGGAGGCAGCCGTCCTTGGTGGCGGTCTGGCGAGCGATGGACGACAGGGAGGAACCAGGAGGCCAGGTCGACGGGGTGGTGTTCGCCAATCGCCAGAGCGAGAGAGTCAGAGAGACAGGGTCGGGGGGTCAGGGACGGGCCGAGGAAGGGGCGGCGCGCGGGGGCTGAGATTTTTTTTGGGGGGGGGGGGGACGGGATTTTTTTTGGGGTAGCTGGCCGGCTCGTCGAGCCGTTCGAACGAGCCATGAGCCATCTCGAGCCGAGCCACGAGCCTGTTTTACAGTGGGTTTTCGGTACCAAGTCGAGGCTCGGCTCGGCTCGATTTTGTCAAACTTTCACGAGCCGAGCTCGATTCCACCCCTACGTTAGAGGCCTCACGGTCCGGAACTAGTGCTCCCACTAGTCACGGGCTGTGACAGGCCGAGACTGCTGGCGTTGTTCACGTCGAACCGAAGATGGTTTTTCCAGTAGTGCTAGATAAGCGGGTGAAATTCCTGATCAAAGCACTGCATATGATAGAGCTATATCAGTCTGATGCGTCCAGGTCGATGATGTATTGATATCATCCACAGCTTCCATGTATCCTAGCCCATACGCACGCCCACCGGTTGCAGTTGAATCATTCTCTTATTAATCCAGTTGGTAACGACTGGCCTTGATGGATCAATCGAGAGATATCATGAGCCGCTAGTGGCACCTACGTAGTAGCTTTAATTTGTTGGATCACGCAATATGGCAGCTGACCTCGTCACGAAACACTTCAGAGTTCAGACATGGACCGGTCGACCGTAATGATTTATGGTGTTGTCGTCGTCGTCAGTTAACTTGTCCTCAGTGCCACGATAGTTGGAGGCCGGTCAACAGATAAATCAACGCAATCTGCTGAAATACCACATAATCAGTCTGCTTCTGAATTAGTACAACGGAGTTTCAGCTTCGCCTGATCTAGAACGACTATTATATCTGTTGGATTATTAGACATAATTCTAATGATTTAGCCCATTATTTTTAACAATATCCTACACCAATTAGGTCGATCAAACCAAACCTGTTGCTTCTACACTACACATTGTTATCATCTTTTTTTCTTGTCCAGTCAATGTTGTCTGCTAATTCGAACAAACTCGCGTCGATCATGCTATATATAGTGGTTTAAGTCTAGCCAGCCAGCAAGATATATATCCTTGGCAGCTGCAGGATTCAGGAGGTATGCGAGTGGAAGTGTGTTGTTACATGCGGGTTTTCCTTTTGTCGGTCGGTCGGTCGATATATCGAGCATATTTTGGCACGCAAGCCTGCACATCACCACTCGAGCTAGAGCGAGATGGAAAGCGATGGATAACATATGCGCCTGGGTTGGTACCACATGCGCCATCAATGAAATACCGTTTGTGATCGCGCTGATGGCAACAACAATCTCTCAATGCTTCTCAAATGCATATGCACACACACACACGATGGACAAGATCTCTGAATCTGGGGATCGATCTCTGCACAAGATCAATACTAATCAGTATGGTACTATATAGAGAAATCGAATCCGTTGTAACTAGTATAGTACTAACTTATTTGTATGCCTCAAGGCTACAGATTAGTTTAATTTCAGTGGTATTGACTATTATTGTACGTGATGCTGGTGTCTTGTATATTAGTGTAGGTCTTCAGAACCGTGTCTCCTGACAACGTACAACGTGTGAGGGGTGATATGATTTTCGGGTAGCATCTTAGCGTGATAGGCTACTTTGGCGACGGCCACTTCTTCGATCATATGCGATCCACTTAATATGGCTAGGCTCACGCAATTGTAAAACTTCATCGTACATGGCAAACTACTAATACTGCGATCCAACCAGCTTTTGTCCTCTATAGGTCTTTGCAAACACCGATCGAACGGAGAGGAAACAGAGACGTGCGGGGGTTCATCCACGACCCGATACATCTCCATCTTTGCCACGGGGGCAAAGCTAAGAACGCGTCTGGCCCTCCTCCACGAAGTAGTACATGTCCTGTCGCCCTAGATAAGCGCGCGGGTGAAACTCCCGATCGATCAAAGCACTGCATGCATGATGGAGCTATAGCACTATAGCAGTCGACCGCGTCAAAGTCAATGATATATAGCATATTGATATCATTAACAGCTTTCGTGTGTCCTAACCCATATGCAAACGCACGCCCACCGGTTCTAGGATCATTGTCGTATATATTAATCCTATTGGCAACACGAGTGCCCTTGATGGATCAATCAAGAGAATCATGAGCTTAGCTCGCCCCACGAGCCTGTTTAGTGCCACTTATTTGCTGTTAGTTATAGATTTATAATTGTAAAAACTAATATGGAAGAAAATAAGCCTATAATAAAATTATATGGCTATATGGCGCCGCTGGTGCGCCATTTGACATCCCTACCCACGAGTGACACGAAGGCCCTAGTACTTAGTAGCTTTGTTGGAGCTGTATGGATCACGCGATATGGTAGCTGACCACACCTCGTCATGAAGCACTTCAGACACCGACGGGTCGACCGTAATGATTTATGGTGTTGTCGTCGTCGTCAGCTAACTTGGCCTGGATAGTTGGAGGCTGGCCGGGCCCCGGCTTGGTAAACAAATAAATCAGGACAAGACTAATTAATCCCGTCTGCTTCTGAATTCGTATACAATCGGACCTACTCCGGCCTGATCCAGAGTATTTTTTGAGCTTCGCCTGATCGAGATCAACTATCCTACCAATTAGATCGACCAAACCAAATTACCGGTTGCTCCTAGACTATAGTATGCATTATCATAGTAGTTTTTTTTCCCATGTCCAGTTAACAGCTAATGCTGCTAGCTACCAATTTGAATAAACTTGCTTCTCAAATGATCGAAGCATGATCGAAGTGTGCATCTCAAATGCATATTGCATACACATACCATCCACAAGATCTCTGAAAGTGTGCATCGATCTCTGCACAGGATCAGTACTAATCGGTATCGTGCTATTAAGAATCGAATCCCCCACAGATTGTTTAATCTCTGTGGGATTAAACCGTTCTAACTAGTATAGTACTAACTTATTCGTATGGCTCAAGGCTGCAGATTAGTTTAATTTCAGTGGTATTGACTATTATTGTACGTGATGCTGGTGTCTTGTATATTAGTGCGAGGCCCAGCTCAGGATATTCCGCACACGAGGTACTACTTAGACAATTCCACCACTGGGATCGATCTAGATAGCGATGACTACACTAGAATTAGATGGCCTTGTGGCCGAGTATTGGCTGCTAGATCCATCAACGTACGTAGCTGTGTGCGTACAAGCAGCGTCATGGTTTGGTCAATGCAAAGAAGTTAGGTTATTATATGTTCCTGAATCAACCGCCACCGTACATAGAATCTGACAGAGTCAGAGTTGTACGTACGTTAGGCACATAGGTAATTGCAGAGTAATTAAGGAAGTCGTCTTTGAGTCGCTCGACAGATAGAAACTTTTCTCTTTTCTTGCGGTACGACAGCTAATTCTGCCGTACTCCAATGTTGAATAAGTACGGAGGGAGGCAAGTTCGGAGTGGTTACCACTACTCAACGTTAATTAAGTTGGTAGATTCTTTCTTCACTGTCTTCACTGACAGAGAATTCAGTTGTCGGCCAAGTTGGAGCTGACATGTAAATATCGAAAAGATTTCCGATCACCGCATATCATATCACGACGGAAAGACGTCCAATTCGTCCCATATATAAGTAAACAAGATTAGAGCTGTTATAAATTACAAGTGCTAGTATTATATATTTAGTATTGTCTAATCTCACCGTGGCTAATTTTTTTCAACTGACCATACATATATGAGTGACCTCGTTATCGATCTGGTCGACCTCGCGCGAGGTAATTAACTGAACACCGTCAGCTAACGGCCGGAATCCCTTGCTGCTGCTCCTCTAGCGATGACGAACTGAACGGAACGGGGTTGTGATGATGTCAGGCCTCGTGTGGTCGTCAAAGCCAAAGTGGGGAAAAAGCTGATATATATATGCCTTTGAACCCTTGGCTTGGCTTGCTTGAGAGTTATGCATCATCCTCTCACCGATGCTCTTGCTGCCTCGTCACACTCCAAAGAACACCGTAGTAGTTACTTTACATGAATTATTAATCGGATGGACCCCACTAGCAGCTTAAGTTATCCAAAGCTAGCAGCTTGATTGGTCGTAACCAAAGCTTAGCTTTCTTCCTTTTCTCGCTTTTCCCTGCCGGATGCAGCAAGTTAGATGCGACCGAGACTTTTATAGCAGACATGCACATACTGGGAACTCACTAGCCCGGCCGGTGAAATGGATCCAATGCAACAAGATAATTACGTGCCCTACACACTTTTATTTAATTAATCATTTTTTCTTGGTTAAGTTCCACAACTTGAGAAATTAAATAGAGTTCAGTTCATTCAGAACTTGTGAATTTCGTGTTCGGTTGAGTTGATGGCAAAGTACGAACATAGCTATCGCTAGCTGGAAAAATTGCCATACATGGGATAGATATATATGAAGCCATGCATGCAGAGTTGTGCCTAACCGTACCTAACCTTCCGTCCAACAGTGGGGGTAAACAAAACCCTTCCATCGGGTTGGGCAACGTTCCTCCACGTAAAATACCAGTGAATTTAAAACTAACCAGTCATCTAGCTAGCACCTGAAGTGAACAAGATCGAGATTAGCTAGGTGCTTATTAACACGTCACAGGATCGGGCAGAATCGACCTAGCTGTGCTATGGGCCGTAAAACATTCACGAATTTATTAATTAAGTGCATAAAGACTAATGGGCAACGGGAAAGAGACCGGATAAAAAGGGCAAAATAAAAATGAGAGAGTGAGACGACTGATGCGACAGAAGCTAGGCCAATAAAACGGCAGGACAGGAGAACGTCGATCCGGACGGCGTCACCATCAAGTGTTCTCTCACCTCCTTCACTGAATCTCCCTCATCCACTGAGGCAACCGCGCGCGGCTCTCCCGGTACGGACCGCCGTGGGAGAGATTGGACGTACGGCGCGGCTACCTTGTGGCTTTCCCGTTGGTTCCGATGAAAGCACGTACGATCGTTTCCTAGCCAATGCCACAGAGCTCCGGAGGGCCAGATCGAATTGCAATCAAATTTTATATCTTTTTATCTTCTTGTAATTTTCTAGACCAGATTTTTTTTTTGTATTTTCTTTCAGGTCCCTTTGTTTGTATTTCCTAGAAAATTCAATTTCTAGATGCAAAGTGCGCAAAAAAGCCGACACGCACCCAGTGGAGAGCCGGAGAGAAAACTAATGCACGGTTGTGGTACATGCATGCATCTCTATCCAAAAACGTCTTACCATTTTTTTGTAGATGTATCACTAACTTGTTTTGGTTCTGCTCATTAATTGTCTTTTTAGCCACTGGAGTACTATATCTGTTTCATGAAATTGAAAATCTTGAGTACCTATTATATTTGCAGTAGCATATATAGTATTAGTTCTAGTGTTTGTTTCTTTATATATAGTACGACTGCAAGCGTGCGGTAGTAGAGATGTTCAGGAGATAAATAGACGCACACACTCCGATCTCCAAAGGTTGGTTGTGCTAGAAAACAGAGGACATTATTGATCACGAATTAAAAATAGTTAAGCCTGGTCCTACCTACCTTCAACTGGTTAACAATGTGAGCACGAGCACATCATAAATATATTAATAAGTTACAACATGTCGGTCGATCGATCGATATATCTTGGCACTCAAGCCTGCACATCACCAGCGCTCAGAGTTTGAGCAGCGAGATGGAAAGGAAAGCGACTCATACGATGTGCGTGCTGGCCATATGGCAGGTTGCTTGGTGGCACACACGCCATCAATGAAATACCGAATCGCCAATATGTCTGTGATGTGTGTCGATCGTGAGTAGCGTGTGCATGTGGCATGTGTTACGTGCGTAGCCACGTACTACCCACAACTTCCACGAGCTAATATGCAATCCATAGGATCCGCCAACTTTTCATGACGATGGCACCACGCATACCGTGCTTAATTAATAATTAGGTTGTTTCGTAATATCCATATATTTCGTTTGTTAATCAGTTCTGTTTTAAGACTTCTACAATGCATATGTGCACAAACGACAAGGTTTCTGAAAGTGGGGGATCGATCCCTGCACAAGATCGGTACTACTACTAACCAGTATATTGTGCTAGCTATTAAGAACCGAATCCCCCGGCAGGTTGTTTAATCTCTGCAGGATTAGCCCGTTCTAACTTATTCGTATCGCTCAAGGCGACAGATTAGTTTAATTTCAGTGGTATCGACTATATGTAGTCAAGTGATGCTAGATATATAGCTGGTTTCTTATTAGCAGTGTGTGACGGCTAGCTCAGAATATTCCGCGCACCAGGTACGTACTCCTCGACGTACGATTCCACTTCTGGGTGGTAGATAGCGATCCATGCATGACTAGCTACACAACAATTTGATGGCACCGGCCAGCTAAGAGAAGCTAGCTAGCATATTAATTAGGAAAATAATTATTATTAGCAGCTTTGATGGCCTTGTGGCCGTGAATTGGCTGCTACATCCATCATCTTACGTAGTTGTGTGCGTACGGCCGACGGCGTCAGGGTTTGAGCCAAGATCAAATTTAGTTTCGCGTGAATCAACTGTCGCCGTACGTAGAGTCTGCTGAGAGAGTGTGAGTTGTACGGAGGTTAGGTATATACATACGGAATAGTTAACTGCAGATTAATTAACGAAGTCGCGCGTCTTTGACTCGCTTGACAAATTTTCTTTCTTGCCGGATGCACCTAATTTGCCGAGTTAATCACTACTCCAAAGTTGACTAGGTACATATAGTAAGCAAGTTGTGATAGTTTAGTTTTACCATGGATAGTAAGAGAGTTTCTAATAGACAGAATTTCTTTGTTGGCCTAGTTGGAGCTGACATGTAAACACGTCGACACCAATCATCACACGATGGAAAAACGTCCCATTCGTCCCTCACTAGAATATGAAGATCAGAGCTGTTATATTATTACCATAACTGAGTGACCTTGTTATCGGTCTGGTTGACCTCGCACAAGGTAACTAATTTTAACACCGTCGGCAGCCGTCAGCTAGCGGCCGTGGGAAATCCGTTGCTGCTTGCTGCCGTGAGGAGAGGAGAAACGGAACGGAACGGGGTTGTGATGATGTCAGACTCGCGTGATCGTAAATCCAAAGGGAGGAAAAGGCGGATATATGCATTTGATCCCTCGGCTTGGCTTGGCTTGAGAGTTATCTCTCACACCGATCACCGAGCGAGATGCTCTTGCCTCATCAGACTCCAAAGTCCAAAAGCACCACCGCGTTACACTAATCCCATCGAGCCCAGGGGCGGACCCGGAGAAACTTACGAGTGGGGGCAAATGGAGTGAGTGGGGGCATTCCTTGCATTAACTTTGTGGAATTTAAATCTTTCTGATGTCAAATATAAAGAAATAATATAGGCCCCCACTTAGCTCTACTTGGGTCCGCCCCTGATCGAGCCCATACACTGGCCGCTTAAGTTATCCGAATCTTGATTGGTTGTAACCAAAGCCTTGCTTTCATTGTTTCTCGCTTTTCCTGCCGAACCCAAGCAGCATGAGCACAGGTTTAAATTTACGTGTGCACGCACATACCGCCACACACACGCACATCCGGAACATCGATAGGTAGGTGAAAGTGCGAGAATTTGCGTTCTTAATGGTTCACACCAGGGAACAGAGATCAATTCAACCCTTCAGAATTTTGATGGCGAAGTATACGTAGCTATCACAAGACTATACCTGGAGGAATTTAAACCATCCAGATCAGTCGTGCCTAATCACACTCAACCAAACGGTTGGTAAACCAACCATATGCTAGGCCAGACCAATACCGTTGATTTAAGGCTGACTAACCCGACCCGTCCATGCATGGTGTTTGCCAACGTAAATCAGTCAGCATGGATCAGTAGGCCAACATTCCCCCCTAATGGATGGGCGTCGATCAAAAGCCCTAAATAATCGAAACAAGGTCGAGATTAGTCAAGGTGCTTAACACGATCGAGCAGGATCGATCGACCTGTGCTGTGAACCTATAAACACTAAAACACTTCTATATATTTTGAAAAGGACTAGAATACGTATATTATATTAGCCAAAGGATGGAGTAGCAAATTGCATGCTAATCTATCTATTATATACTAAAAGCAATATAAGGGTGTTTTTCGAGGCACCACGTTGATCCACATCATCAAAATTATTTTAGCTATTAGATCTATAATTAATGGTGTAGATGTAAGCTTAGATTAAAAGATAATTAGTGTTACGTAAAAGTAAACATGTATAAAAGAAGTATTATGTCACGTTAGTCTGTCTCAAACTAAAATCAACGTGAAATACCACACATATTAGGTAGCTACCACGTCTCTTCAAAAATCAAGGAAAAATGAATACCACGTCCACTTCACGTGGCCGTTCAAGAAAAAAGATCTATATATAGACGGTTAGATCTATAATTTTAGTCTTAGGATTGATCTAAAATATACACACATGTTTACAGTCTGTCGGCCCTTAACTTCCGGCTGGCCATACATACACGGTCAGTGTTTTTCAGCCGGCCGTAAATAAGGACTCCGTGCGTGAACGATGGACAGGATTAGAGAGAAAAATGACCTTGCAAGAAAAACAGGTTTGGGCTAGAAATTAGCTACGCGCAACCGAATGCACATGAAACAGCTACCGTGCTACTTCAGTCAAAAACAAAAAGTATACACATACATCTATCTATCTATTATATACTAAAAAGCAATATAAGTTTGTTTTTCGAGGCACCAGGCAGGTTGATCCACATCACCCTAATTACTGTGACGGTCGGATCTATTATTTACGGCCAAGATTTAACCACACTAGCCGGATCTAAACCGATTGAATCTGTATTAATTAGTTACGTGCTAGATTTAACAACGTAAAGATTAGAGCTGTTATATTACCATAAGTGAGTGACCTTGTTATCGATCTGGTCGACCTCACCCGAGGTAACTAATTTGAAAACCGTAGAAGGCCGTCAGCTAACGGCCGTGAGGAATCCGTTGCTGCGTGCTGCCGTGAGTGTACACTGAACGGAACGGGGTTGTGATGATGTCAGGCTCGCCTAGTGGTAAAGCCAAAGGGAGAAAAAAGCTGATATATGCTACACGCAACCGTCGCCGCTGCTACCGACGGCGGGTGGCGCTTCTACAAGCGGTCGCTGGGGTTGCTACACGCGGCCAGCGCTCCTGCTACAGACGTCCGCCGGGGTTGCTACACGCGGCCGTCGCCCTTGCTACACGCGGCTGCCGGGCTGCTATGACGGTCGCCGCCCTTGCTACAGACGGCTCGCCGAGGTTTCTACACGAGGCCGCCTGGGATGCTACAGACGGTCGCCGTCCTTGCTACACGCAGCCCCCGGTCCTGCTACTCTCATGTGTGTGGCGGTGCTACTAGCAAATGGCGACGGTGCTTCTCAGGCGACGCGATTTCTCCGACAGCTTCTCCGACATCGGTTGGGAGAGCGAGATAGGATAGGAGAGGGGCCTAGTTTTTTGTTCATCGGGAGAGAGAAGGTCAGAGAGAGTAGAACGCACGCGAGGGTCACGGACTCAATATTTAGTTGACCAAGCAAAAGGACACGTGTCGGGCTGTCGACCCAGAGGATCGGGGGCAATTATCCTCCGGGAAACGCCTAGCACTGCCCTTAATATATCTTCACACGTTTGTGATCTGCTCGATCGATAAAACGATGGCCAACAACGTACTGTGTCGTGTAGCGTCTAGTGTGGAGTACATGTGGCATGCACGTACTGCCCACAAGTCCCACGAGCTAATTAACAAGCCATATGCACTAATACTGTGTCGCGAGCCACACTTTTCATGGTGACACCATACCGTGCTTAGGTTATTTTGTAACAGCTAGCCATTTAATTCGTTAGTTAACCAGTTCTCTTTTAGGACTTCTCCAATGCAAATGTGCACAAACGACAAGATCTCTGGAAGTGGGGATCGTCCTCTGCACAAGATAGGCACTGATTATTAAGAATCGAATCCTCCGGCAGATTGTTTAATCTGTGTGGGATTAACCCATTATTCTAACTAGCTAGAAATACTAACTTATTCGATCGTATCGCTTAGGGCGGCAGATTTTAGTTTAATTTCACTAGTCTATATTGACTATATGTCAAGTGATCGATGCTAGCTAGTACTCCCTCCGTTTGGAAATATAAGACGTTTTAGGTTTGTGAAGGAAATGTATCTAGACATCTTTTAGTGTCTAGATTCATTTGAACCTATACACTAAAAGTGTCTAGATACATCTCCTTCAATCTATACACTAAAAGATGTCTAGATACATTTCCTTCACAAACCTAAAACGTCAATCTATACACTAAAAGATGTCTAGATACATTTCCTTCACAAACCTAAAACGTTTTATATTTCCAAACGGAGGAAGTACTACTGTAGCTGGTTTCTTATTAGCAGTGTGTGACGGCTAGCTCAGAATATTCCGCGCACGAGGTACTCCTCGACGATTCCACTTCTAGGTGGTAGATAGCGATCCATGACTAGCTACACGACAGCTTGATGGCGCCGGCCAGCTAAGAGAAGATAGCTAGCATATTAATTAGAAAAAATAATTAATTATTACTCACCCCGCATCCATATTACTACTTGTCACTAAAATGAATGTATCTAGACATGCTTTAGTGCTAGATACATTCATTTCAATGACAAATAATATGGATCGGAGGGAGTAGTAGCTTTGATGGCCTTGTAGCCGTGAATTAGCTGCTAAGTACATCCATCATCTTACGCAGTTGTGTGCGTACAGACGTCGTCAGGGTTTGATCCAAGATCAAATTTAGTACAGTATCGTGAATCAACTGTATAGGTAGAGTCTGCTGAGAGAGTGAGATTTGTACGGATTACGGAAGTTACATACGGAGTAGTAGTTAACTGCAGAGTAATTAACGAAGTAGATTTTCTTTCTTGCCGCATGCAGCTAATTTGCCCAGTTAATCACTACTCCAAAGTTGACAAGGTACATATAGTAAGCATGTTGTGATAGTTTAATTTTACCGTGGAGACTAGAGAGAGTTTGTAATATATATATATATATATATATATATATATATATATATATATATATATATATATATATATAGAGAGAGAGAGAGAGAGAGAGAGAGAGAGAGAGAGAGAGAGAGAGAGAGAGAATTAGTTTGTCGGCCTAGTTGGAGCTAGCTGACATGTAAACACGTCCGACATAATTTGAAAACGTCCCATTCTCGTCCCCTGGCAAGAATATGAAAACTAGAACTGCTATATTACCATAAGTGAGTGACCTTGTTATCGATCTAGTCGACCTCGATCGCCCGAGGTAATAAAGGCCGTCAGCTAACGGCCGTGAGGTGAGGAGAAGCTGAACGAAACGGAACGGGGTTGTGATGATGTCAGGCTTGCGTGATCGTAAAGCCAAAGGAAGGGAAAAGCTGACATATATGCATTTGATCCCTTTGCTTGGCTTGGCTTGAGAGTTATCTCTGACACCGATCGCCCAGATGCTCTTGCCTCATCTCGGATTCCAAAGTCCAAAAAGCACCATTAGGCTATATTATTAATCCGATCGACCCCATGCACTGGCCATGGCCGCTTGAGTTACCCGAATCTGCTTGACTGGTTGTAAGCAAAGCTAGCTTTCATTGTCTCACCCTTCTCCTGCCGAACCAATGCAGCAAGTCTCGTGCGACACGATCGAGCTTTACGTGTGCATGATATATGCATGAGCACAGGGTTAAATTTACGTGTGCACGCACATACCGCCACACACACACAGTCACACACGCACATTCGGAACATCGATAGGCAGGCAGGTGAAAGTGCGAGCAACCCTTTAGAATTTTGATGGTGGCGAAGTATACGTAGCCATCACAAGACTATACCTGGAGGAATTTAAACCATCCAGATCAGTCGTGCCTAATCACACTCAACCAAACGGTTGGTAAACCAACCATATGCTAGGCCAGACCAATACAGTTGATTTAAGGCTGACTAACCCGACCCGTCCATGCATGGTGTTTGCCAACGTTAATCAGTCAGCATGGATCAGTAGGCCAACATTCCCCCCTAATGGACGGGCGTCGATCAAAAGCAATAATTCTTCATGATGGAGCTACAGCTAGCAGTTGATCGACTCTGTCCAACACGCCGTATCATATATTCCATGCATCATAAACCATTGGTACACGCAAGACGAACAGTTCCGAGGGGTGGTCACTCTCGTTACCCAATTGGCAACCACTTGCGGGCGGCCATATGGATCGCTCACCGACTAGAAATTTTAGTCATATCTTGCTAAAAAGCGAAAAACTATGACACAAACATGATTCGAGCTACAACTCATTTAACTATTCAATGCAAATAAATACTCCCTCCGTCTCGGTTTATAAGACTTACGCGTATTTCTAGGTTAACAAATAAACCAAATTAGCATGAGATACATAAGATAAAAACTATATTATTAGAAACTTCAAATGTTATATTTTCTAATGATATAATTTTTATATTATATAATTCATATTATATAGCTCATGCGGACGACCTAGGTATATGCGTAAGTCTTATAAACTGGGTAGAGGTAGTATTTAACCATTCAACTCACAATATTTATTGAATCAGATTGAACAGAGATTTAAAAAAAAAAGAAAAAATAAGCAATCCATAAAACATGACCTTTAGCAGCTAAATTGGAAGCTAATTTATAGCTAAATCGGGCTATATATGTTTTGTGTGTTGCTAAAGCTAATTTATAGCTAAATCGGGCTATATAGCTAATTTATAGCTAAATCCGACTATGGCTACTGGGTGCAGCCATTTGTTGATGGTCGCCCACCACATATTCGACCAGTTGTGCTGGCGGCCGTAGTCGGATGATTAGACTTCTTTTGTTTCATGTTTTGCGCTAGTTGATCCATGTATCAATGCTAAGCGATCCATGATCTGTAATGATTGAATGTTGGATCGTTGGATAAATTTTTAATAAAGGTTGTGCGTATTAATCGATGCAGAGGCCAGGGTTTGTGCCCTTTTCCAAAAAAAACACTAAAAGGTATCTAAATACTCGTTTCACAAAGATAAAATATCGTATATTTCTGAACGAAAGAAGTATATTCAATCAAGCTTAGCTATCTCGAGTCTATCATGCTCAGCTATCTCGAGTCTCTAGCTATGGGACGCTATCGCGCTCGCGGACTCGCCATCCAATTCATCCCTTCCGCTCGTGTGGCTGCATGCTTCAATGCACCCGATGGCGACTCACTTTGTTACCATGGAGGCCGTAGGAGGGTGAGAGCATAAGGGAACGTGGGCTACTTAAACTCTAGAGAGATTGGAAGAAGCCACATACGAAGGATGAAAGAAAATCCTAAGGATGGGTGGAACTAGTAGTCGTGACGTGCTTGGCCTGGGTCTTATATGTTTTATGTGTTGGAGTCAACGTGACGTGTTTGGCTCAGGGCATTGTGCTAATTGAAATAGGTGTGTCATATTTGTTACTACTCCACTTGAATTTATCTAGATTCAGATGTATCTAGCATTAAAACATGTCTAGACACATTGAAATCTAGACAAATCAGAGTCAATTAATTTGAATCGAAGGGAGTATATAAATCTTAAGGTTGTGATTAAAACTCCTAGCCATAAATCTTAGATCTAACCATTAATATTATTAATCTTCTTCCTAGTAAGGTGATAAATTTTGACACTCCTGTTGAGCGACTTCTTCAAAGCAAGCCCAATTATGAGTCTTTCCGAGTCTTTGGTTGTGCTTGTTGATGAAATCTTCGTCCATATAATAAAAAAAACTTGCATTTCGTTCCACTAAGTGTGTTTTTAGGCTACAACCCTCGCCATAAAGAAGTAAAACGCTTAGTGAGCGACCTTGCTATCGATCTAGTTGACCTCACCCAAGGTAATTAATTTGGAACATTGTCGGCGGCCGTCAGCAAACGGCCGTCAGGAATCCGTTGCTGCTTGCTGCCGTGAGGTGAATAGACACTGATCGGAACGGAGGGGTGTTGTGATGATGTCAGGCTCGCGTGATCGTAAAGCCAAATGGATGAAAAGGCGAATATACATTCCTTTGATCCTTCGGCTTGGCTTGGCTTGAGAGTTATCTCTCACACCGATCACCGAGATGCTCTTGCCTCATCGGATTCCAAAGTCCAAAAGCAATCCATAAAACATGACCTTTAATAGCTAAATTGGGAGCTAATTTATAGCTAAATCGGACTATAGCTAGCTATTAGCGACTATTTTTATTTAGTCTATGAACATCATAGCTAGAGCAGATAGCAGGAAGCCTCTTAAAAGACTATAGCCGGCTATTTAAAACTTTGTTAAATTTACTTGTGCATGCACATACCGCCACACATACACACCTATATTCGGAACATCGATAGGTAGGTGAAAGTGCGAATTTGCTTGCTCAATGTTTCACACCAGAGAACAGAGTTTTGATGGCAAAGTAAGTACGTAGCTATCAGAGCACTCGCTGGAAGAATTAAACCTTCCAGATCAGTCGTCAATCAGTGGGTAAACCAACCGAGCTATGCCTGACCAAGTACGTAGAATTAAGGGTATGACTAACCCGTGTCCATCGGGTTGGCCAACGTTCTTCCGTGTACGTAGAATGACGATGAATTCCTACTACTGTAGAATTAGGCCCCCTTCTTTTCAGCTTCTTGGCCAAATTCTTCCAGAAGCTATCCTCGACCAGTTTCTCCCAGAATCTCATCTGCCAAAATCGTTTATACTTTTAAATTGACATTGAAACTACTAGTTAAGAAGTTTGAATGAATTTTAAAAATAAGATTCTGGGAGAAGCTGGTCGAGGGTAGCTTCTGGGAGAAGCTGGCTGGTGGTATCAAACAGCCACCTAATACCTTATCTGCCTCTTCAGGAAAATGAATATCTCCGGAAAATATTTTGAGTTCTGTATGGCTTTTTTTTCTCCTCACTTGGACCAGTCTGGCTTAGAAGCTCAAAAGAAGGGGGCCTTAATCAGGATCAGTACAACACTCCTCCCTGTAAAAAATGCCGGCGAAGGACTGACCTTGTCCCGTCGCCCTGCACAAGCGGATAATTTTTTTATTAAAATCCCCGATTGAAGCATTCCATGATGCAGCTCTAGCAGTCTATTTCGTACGTCCAACTCGTCGTACGTCCACCGGGTCCACCCCCACCTCCATAGCTGGTCATGGCGTCGCCGGGAGAGGATCTCCGCCACCACCCCGACCAGGGACTCCGCCCTAGCTGCTGCACGTCAGTACGCCGACGATCCTTGCCCCAACAAATCCAACGAAAACCTCTGGCAACCACCACCCCAAACCTCCTTCGAAGGCTGGGGGTCGCCGCCACCGTGGTGAGGACCGGCCACAGCGGCGGCAAGAGAGGCAGGCGTGCGCGGGGGGAGAGGGGTCGGGCGACGGCGCAGGGCCCCATGGCGCGTCACCCTGGGAGCAACGCGCCGCCAGGTGTTACGTACGATCAGATATCATCATAGACTATATATATACTACAGTACTCGTTACACGCAAGCCTTCCGGTTCCAAGTGGTCATTCTCTCGTTACCCAATTGTTATCGACCAGTTGCAGCCACATGGATCGACCAGAGATCATGAGCTAGCTCTTTTTTCTTTTGAGAAGGTAGCTCGTGCCGTGTGGGTCTAGTGACAATAAGGCCGTTGAACCTGAACCCGCAGAGTGTAGAAACAGGACATCTCGCTATACAACCGGTCTCCAAATTGTACTGCGATCCAGAATTGCAGGGACTCCTAGCTTCATATGATCGACATCGATATATCGTACTGATTAATCAGAGTTAATAGCATAAAACTATCATATTTTGGCTAAACGTTTGAATAACCACCATTTTACAAAAAAAAATCACAAAAAACCACCACTTTACGGCAGATTTGTTGCAAATCGCGCTAAAACAGAATTTTGATAGTCAATTGACACCAAAACTGACAGTAGGACCCACCTGTCGGGCTGACGTGGCGACGCGGGTAAATCGTGCTGACTACTATTTTGCATGCAGGTCATTGAGTTCCGCAAAAAATTATTCAAGGGTTCTTGGAACCTCGCGTTTTTTAAACCTATTTATTTGAAACGTTCATAACTTTTGAATACGGATTCAAATGGAAAAACTTTTAATATGAAAATTTCTCAGAAATGTTTGAATATTTTGAATATAAAATTGGTTCACTATTTCAGATAAATAAAATATGCAAACAATTAAAAATGCTTCTATTAATAATGCAAACTTTAAAAATTCATAACTTTAATTATATGACTCCGAATAATATAAATAATATGTCTAAATTTATTATAAAAACCCAACCTGTCCATTTCTAACATCCTTCATGCATGTATTAGATCCGTTTCTCTTTAATGTTATAATCTATTGATATTGATATATATATATATATATATATATATATATATATATATCTTTACTATTAAAAAGAAGTTGGTGTTGGTACGTCCACTTTGATACTTTGACATCAAAAATTGGAGGCATCTAGACCATCCGATTTACATCCGACCTCTCGCGGGTTTCACAACCGAATAAGGAAAGATCTAAATAATCACGTCATAAACAAAAATCCAGGATTGCATGCACAATTAAAAGGGATAATAATAATAATAATTTTCTAAGTAATCACACCGCATGTAATCAGATCTTAGGAATTTAATGTGTAAATTTGAAATATGCATGTTTCATGGATTACGGCATGATTTGCGAGCAGTGCTTATTTACTCCCTTCTCTGCTCCTGTAATTACTCTCCACTGCAACCTTCTCCCTTCTTATACCGTTGGTAACAATCACGATCTACATGCAGTGAAGAGATTAATTCACGCGTAATCCGCTTAAAAGGAAACCTATCAATGCATGTCCGCTTTAATCGCTAGAATTAGTTAATTGGAAAATCGACACGCAAGAATGCAAAACTAAACACACAGAGATATTTTCACGTTAGCCCTCCGTCGATCAGTCTACATTGGAGGATACGTGATTGGCAAAAAATAGGGAGGAAAATGTTTTAGACCCAATCGTCTACTGCCTTGGTCACGATGAAATCAACAATTGTCTTACCAATCCCTGGAATATTTAATATCTCTAATCGCAACATATATAAGTATAGAACTATAACCAACTTGGAAAAATATTATAAGTAAAGCAAGGAAGCAAGAAACCAAGGAGTGAGAGGGAAAATAAGAAGAGGAGTCGAACGGGATGGAGAGAATAAGAGGAAGAAAGAATATGGAAAGATTGACCCATGAATAATGCATGCATCTTGTAGTCGGTGCAAAAGGGTCCATGTCGCACTTGTTTCGGCCTTCCACACACGCATCTTAAAACAGGAAATTTGTAAAAAATTATCGCATCATAAAATAAGAAGGAGGAGTACCACGTCAATTCTTCCTATCAATTTGACCATATAAAAGGTTTGGTTTATTCAATTTGTATGGTGAGTATTCTAATTTCATTTTTATTCCCATGTGATATTTTGATGGTAATGATAAGTAATTTCATGTAGGATGGTTATGAGCAGAGAAAGAAAATCTTAATACACTTGCTCAAGTACCGAGTAAATGACGCCAAAAACAACATTCTCAAATTATATGAGAATATCTAAAGACGTGTCAAAAATTAGAAATTAGTTAGATCCTTAAGTTATACTCATAAAATCGGACCTTTTTAATGAAATACAATTTAAGTGGGGTGAAATCTTAGTGTGCTATCATTCTTATACTAGGTGTTATCTTTTCCATACACGTGAATATTCACATGCATTATTTTATGGAAAATGATACTGTTCCCCCGGGTCGCGCCCTTCCGTTGCGTTGCACGCTGAGGACTTGTGGTGGACTGCGGTTTGACTCGTGGTGGGCCTCACTAATCTTATCTCCTCCCAGCAAGCTCTATCCCGTGTTTTCCCCCACGAACTGGCACAGCCATCGCCGCCGCCTGTACCTCCGACGACGCGCCGCCCTCGTCCTGCTTCGCGCCCGGCGGCCGTCCCTCTCGATGTGGCCGGAGGTTACCACGCCCGTCTCCACCAGCGATCCGCTCCGCGCACCATGGGACGCCGAGCCGGGCGACCCTCCGCCACCACCCTCCACTGCCCGCTACGCCGCGCCATGGGCGGACCGCTGCTCCGCCTGCCGCCATGGGCGCTGGCTTCCGCCACGCCATGGCGTCGAGGAGGATCGTGGCTCGTCCGTCGTTCTTGCCGCAGGGATCGACCCTCCGCCTCCACCAACTGCCGCCGCTCCGCCACCTCCCATGGTGTCTCCCATGAATCTGCTTCTCCAACGTTGGCGCATTGCTATGTGCGGACGGCGGGGATGCTACACCGTGACCGAACATGCTACATACGACTTCGGTGTTGCTACCTATGGTGGCCGTTGCTACCTGGTGGCGGTGGTGCTACCTTCGGCGAGAGGCCCTGCTACACATGGCGACCGGTCCTGCTACATACGGCTTCTGGTGTTGCTACCTGCGGCGAGCGGCGCTGCTACATGGCATTTTTTTCTTACAAGTTTTTTCTCCGAAGAAGACGGCTTTTGCTACATTAGCATAATTATATTGCTACATATGTTTTCTGATTCTGCTACAATAGCACAAACTTCTTGCTACGAGGTCTCCGGCGAGATCTCCCGGCGATTCTCCGGCGAAGTCGATTTTGCTACATTAGTTCAATTTTTTTGATTCGTGGTCTCCGGTGAGGTCTCCGTGAACTCTCCGTGAGATCGATCTATTTTCTATTTTTTGGGATGAACCTTTTTTGCTACATGTAGCAAAAACGGGACATTATGTAGCAAAATTGGGTCATTTGTAGCAAAAGCGGGAGGAAGTGCTATTTTTAGGGACACGTGTCACGTTGTCGACCCGGAGGATCCGGGGCAAATATCCCCCGGGGGACGCGTAGTACTGCCCTTATTTTATTCTATATGTGTTGTGATAAATATGTGCAACCGTAGCAACGCACGGACATTTAGCTAGTATATATATATCAATATATACGTACAAAACAGTCTACCGTTGTAAACTTTAAATATTCATAACTTTTATTATAACTCTAAATAATATAAATAATATGTCTAAATTTATTAGAAAAAACCAACCGACCCATTTCTGACATCATCTCTGAACACTATTGCTAGTTCGATATTAAAATCCCGTTCCGATTCCAGTTCCACTCCTGCCTCATGTGCAGCCAGGCAGAAGAGAATGCATAATCACAGTTCACAGAGTCGATCATGATACAGCAGTCCAAATTAGGCCAGCCAGATCCGAGGTAGCCGCAGGATCCAGAGCGGTGGCGCGCGTGCAGTGCAGTGCAGTGCGGTGCAAGCCTGCAGTTCATGTGCTCTCAACAGTGTACCGCTGCTGTGACCACCTAACCTGCAGTACCAGTGATTGTAATGTCTGCAGACGCACGCAGAGTATCTGCAGTCTACATTGGGCTGGAGTAGTAGTGGAGTACAAATTAGGGGACATCACAGCTCCGGATTAACCCTACTAATCGATCTGGCAGTACCGATTAACTTATGATGATCGAAGATTAAAAAGGTTTGATCATGGTTAAGTCGGTGTTCATGCGAATAACAATCCTGAGGCCAAGCGTGCAGGACGAGATAATAGCATAGAACCACCAGTTTGTCGGCAAAATTTCGGAAATCTACCAGTTTACGTTTTCGCAGCAAAAATCTGTCATATTTGGCGTCTGTTTTCTCAAATCGCACTAACTCGTCTGGATCGCGAATTGTCACGGAAACTGACAAGGCTGGCCCACCCGTCAGGCTGACGTGGCAGTGCGGGACTGTTGTGTCGCTCTGCCGTTTTGCACGTAGGTCCTCAAGTTTTGCCAGAAAATTGCGCAGAAGTCCCTGGCACTATTAAAACCTTCATAACTTTTGAATACGAATTCAAATGGAAAAGGTTTAAATACGAAAAATGCTCAGAATTGTTTGAATCTTTTTTTACAAACTTTATTTATTATTTTATAGAATTAAAATATAAAATATGCAAGAATAGCTACGTACCTGCAGCGATGGATCGAGGATTTATCATATGATGAAGATCCATTAGTTTCAGATGTTGTCGGATCAGTTGGTGGATTACTTGCATATTTCTAGTGCATAATTGCATATTTTTTAGTGCATCTATAAATATGCAAGAATAAATAAAATAGCACACATTTATTATTATGACTACTTGCATAATCAAAATATCCGATAGGAACGGATATGATTCATGCATTATAAATATAAGAAATGGATTCCTTGGGTTTTTCTAATAAATTTAGACATATTATTTATATTATTTGGAGTTATATAGTTAAAGTTATGAATTTCCAAAGTTTTTGTATAATTAATAAAATATTTTTTATATTTTTGCATATTTTAATTATATAAAATAATAGATAAAGTTTATATTTAAATATTCAAACAATTCTAAGCACTTTTCGTATTTAAACTTTTTCCATTTGAATTCGTATTCAAAAGTTATGAAGGTTTTAATAGTGGCAGAGACTTCCGCGCAATTTTCTATCAAAACTTGAGGACCTACATGCAAAACGGCAGACGGCACACAGTCTCGCGCTGCCACGTCAGCCTGACGGGTGGGCCAGCCTTGTCAGTTTCCGTGTCAATTCGCGATCAGGACGAGTTTAGTGCGATTTGAGTAAACGGACGCCAAATGTGGTAGATTTTTGCTACGAAAACGTAAACTGGTAGATTTCCAAAAAAATTCCTAGAAACTGGTAGTTCTATGCTATTAGCTCCGTGCAGGACACATCACACATATGTCGGTTTCTCGATATTTTTGTCGGTCGCGATCGACTCGGCGCGGGAATTGCATGAAGATATTCTGCCCACGACGCATGCAACACTAGAACAGAAGGATATGATAGGCATGCTGGCCATGGTAGGCTGGTGGCACATGCGCCATCGGATAAACGTTAATCCTCACACTTTTGTCATGTGCTCGGTCCATCGATAGCCAAATTCGTCACGCGTGTGCATCCGGGATGCGGCCCACAAGTTGCATGAGCCAATTGTTTCTCATTGTTTTCGCCTAACAACTTGTTTGGTCAAAAGACCAAACACCTTGGGTGCAGAGGGAGAGGTCGGGCTTGAAGGAGATGTGGCTCTACCTCAACTTGTGAGCTGGTCGACCAACGAGAGTGCAAGGACATGTATGACAATGACACGAGGACACGTGCAAAAACAACGCTTTGGTGGTAGAGACGAGTGTTGGGATATACAAAACAGGTATACTTAGCAGACCTATATTTCGAGAAGCTCGGTGGCCCATAGAAGGTGGCAAGGCACATAGACAGCCGGTGGCCCGTTTGGTTACGATTCAAAAGGAAGCCTACCCGGAACATAAAAGGTGATGGATTACTGCTTTAGGAGATCCTAAAGCCTCGGAGGACAGGACAAAATAATTTATGTATTGGTCTAGAACTTCTGTAACATGTTTGGCTAGGACTTGTATTGTAATCCATGGTCTAGCTATATATATATATAAGCCGGCCAACGAGAGCCCTTGGAGCACAACCAACAATCTCTGTGACTTGTGCACTCGTTGTCCTAATAGTGATTATGAAATTTAAACTGGTTAAATTGTGTGTCGCAGTCCCGAAAGCTTCCCGTCTTGCATACCCTTGTTTCTCTCTCTTCCGTGAGCAACCCCTCTTTTATTCGTTGACAACACCACAACGAAGAGTTGGGACAAGAAGAGAGAGGAGGGGGTGAGGAAAATGGGCTATTTTGCTGACAAGTGGACCAGACTTGTATGGTTGCCGATAGCTGTGGATAGTCGGATGGTCCGGACACCCCCAAGGACCCTAAACGCCCACAAATTTTAGAGATAGATGGAAGGAATAGACACAAGTCAAAAAAAAAAATCGTGTGTGTTGTTTCTTTGGGACCCCGCAAAGGGACATACTTAGAGCTGCACATTGTTATAGTTCTACCCAACGTACGTTACCTACAGGTGCTTGGCATTTGCGAAATTCTCTTCTTATAGGAGTACCTTGTCTTTTGAGAGTTTATAGGAGTAGTTGGTAAAGACATTTTGCATATACATGTTGCCGACAAGCTTACAATAAAGAAGAAATAATGTGGATCTTCAAACAAAAAATTGAATTTTCCAATGAGGGTTCCGAAAT
Organism: Avena longiglumis; assembly: GCA_030063025.1. Classification (NCBI taxonomy): domain Eukaryota; kingdom Viridiplantae; phylum Streptophyta; class Magnoliopsida; order Poales; family Poaceae; genus Avena; species Avena longiglumis. The sequence goes on from CP125973.1 coordinate 541,112,835, forward strand.
AAACAACATGTACGTTATATACATAGCGGCCTCCCCACTTGTAAGATTGAAACTCCCGCCGTTTATTTAATCCAGATAGGATTAACATATCCTAATTGGTACCAACTTGTTTGTATTCCTCAAGACTGCAGACTAGTTTAGTTCGAAAGGTGTGGACTGTTAGCCAGGTGATGTACGCATCCTGCTACCAACTTGTTTGTATTCCTCAGGTTATTCCGTACACGAGGTACTAATTGACAATTCCGCCACAGAGAGCAACATCCCTAGTGATAAGTACTCTATAATTAGATGGCATCGGCCGGCTAATGAAAGCTTATTAAGAATCAAGATCTTTCCTTGACCGATCGGGATATGAAATTAAGTATTAGTATATAATCTTGGAAATCAGAAGTACTGACCTTGTGGTCTTGTATTGGCTGCTAGATCCATCATCCTACGTAGCAGTATGCGTACCGACGACGTTAGAGCTGCCAAAAAGTTGTGGCTACCAACTGTCACAGTGGAGCAAGTTGTGAGTTTGTACGTACGAGTAGTTGCAGAATAATTAACGAGGTCGCCTTTGAGTGGCTTGACAGAAACAGCTAAATATTCACAACAAAGTTGACTAATGGACTAGCTGGTTCAGAGAGTTTTACTAGTTACCTGAAAACCAAACCAGTGATGTCTGAGTTTAGTTAAGCAAGGGAAGAATAACTAATTATGCAGATTCCGTTTTAAAAGAGACAGAACTCCTTTGTCGGCCTACTTGGTGCTGACATGTAAATACCAAACAATTTGAGATGTATCAACCACCGAATATCATATCATGACGCGAAATTAAAAGCTTCTCATTCCCCTCTATTATGTTATAAGATCATCAATTGCACATAGTACTAATCTGACCGTGATTACAATTCAGCAACTTGTCATATGCGAGAGTGATTTCGATATCGATCTGGCCCGTATCCGTCGCTGCCATGCCGTAATGCCGTGTGGGCAGAAACGGGACAGGGCAAAACGGAACGGAATGGGGCTGTGATGGCGTCAGGCTAACTGGCGTCGTCGACCATCAAGCCAAACGGAGAAAAATGCTGACGCATATGCCTCTCCTTGGCTTGGCTTGAGAGTTATCCATGGATCACATTCACATGCGTCATCCTCCTCTCTGTTAGGAATAGACAAGTTATATTTCCCGCCAGCGCCACAATATATATATACAAGTGAATATGCGCAAAATTTCCTAACATACGGGGGAAATACAATAAATATATACATACATCTAACACCCTCCCTCAAACTCATGGTGGATCCACAACACTGAGTTTAGAGAGTAAGAAATCATGCTGCGCTTTGGTTTGTGCCTTCGTGAAGAAATCCGCCAATCAGAATCGGAAGGTACATCTAAGCGCAACAACCCGAGCTCGCACTGAGCACGTGTATAGAAAGCATCAACACCAATATGCTTGGTAAGCTCATGCTTGACCGGATCACGTGCAACACTAATAGCATCTTGTCGACAAAACCAAACCGGGTGTGTAATAGAGACCCCAAAATCCGCAAGTAACCACCGTAACCAGGTCACCTCAAGATCAACAAGGCCATCGCACGCAACTCAGCCTCAACACTCGAGCGGAAACGCCTGCTTTTCGTCTTCCAAGCAATGAGCGAACCACCAAGAAACACACAAGAAGCGAAAGTGAACGGCGATCCGAAGGATCACTCGCCCAATGAAGCGTCCGAATAGCACCGGAGCTGGAGGAGCTGGAACGAGGAAAGAAAAGGCGACGAGTGATCGTACCACGAAGATAACGAAGAACACGGAGAAGATGGCTATAGTGAGCTGGTAGGAGCAAACAAACGACTTTAATATGAACAGGATAAGAGATGTCGGACGAGTGGCAAGAAGATAAACAAGGCTCCCAACAAGATGACGATAACGCGTCGGATCAGGAAGAGGATCACCATCAGTAGGTTGAAGCTTAACATTAAGCTCCATAGGGGTCTCAACAGTGCGCTCATCCCCAAGAGCAGCACGAGCAAGAAGATCCTGAATATACTTTTCCTGGGAGATGTAAAAACCATCAGAAGTGGAGGAAATCTCAATCCCAAGAAAGTATCGAAGAGGACCAAGATCAGTCATAAGAAACTGATCACGAAGACGAGCCTTAACAAAGGCGATATACTCAGAATCATCACCAGTAATGATCATATCATCAACATAAAGAAGAAGAAGAGTGCGTCCACGAGGAGAAGTGTGAACAAACAACGCTGGATCATGAGCACTAGGGGAAACCAGCAATCACTGATAAAGCGCTCAAACCAGGCACGAGGGGCCTGTTTAAGGCCATAAAGAGAACGGCGAAGACGACAAACCATCCCCTCGGGAACGTAATACCCGGGAGGAGGCTGCATATAAACCTCCTCACGCAACTCACCATTGAGAAAGGCGTCAACATCAAGCCGGCACGGACTGCTGACAGAGGCAACAAAGAAGAAGAGTACGCACGGTGGTCATATGAGCGACAGGAGCAAAAGTCTCATCATAGTCACGACCATGCTCCTGCTGAAAACCACGAGCCACAAGACGCGCTTTATAGCGCTCTAGAGATCCATCAGAGCGAGTCTTAATCTTATAGACCCACTTACACGTGATAGGACGAACACCGGGAGGAGGAGAAACAAGATCCCAGGTGCCAGTGCGCTCAAGCGCAGCAATCTCCTCGGCCATCGCCAGCTGCCATTCAGGATGATGCTCAGCATCCCGATAAGAGGTCGGCTCGGAGGCAACAGAAAGACCATACTGACTAGGAGAGTAACGGTTGGGGGCACGACGCTGACGAACAGGACGAGTAGAGGGAAGATCATCAGAGGAAGACGATGCAGGAGAAGAGGAAGTAGAAGAGAAAGACTCCGGAGAACGAGGAACTAGGAGAACTAGACGGAGAGGAAGAGGACGGTCGAAGAAGAGACATCGGAAGAAGGAGATCCCAAGAAGACACAATAGGGGTAGAAGGAGGTGTGTCAGAAAGAGAAGAAAAGAGATATCTTCCACCGGTAAGTACCCATGATGGGAACGAGGATAGAAGGGACGCCCTCATCAAAAGTAACATCACGAGAGATACGCATCCGACGACCAACAGATCCCAACAATGATAACCCTTATGCTCATCATGCATTCGAGGAAAACACACTCAACAGATCGCGGTCAGTTTGGTGCGTTCGCGAGGAGTGAGTAAAACATAGCAAACACAACCAAACAAGCGAAGCATGGAGTAATCTGGAGACTGTCCAGAAAGGCGCTCAAGAGGGATACCACCCTGCAAGGCAGCAGAAGGCTGAATATCGATGAGGTAAGCCGACGTGGCAGCGACGTAAAATGTGGCGGGAGAGAAGAAGCAATCATCATAGCACGAGTGGTCTCAAGAAGATGGCGATGCTTGCCAAGAACGCCATTCGGCGGCGCCGTGAGCGGAGAATCGAGCAAGAGTGCCCGCCAAGAAGAACACCTCGCAACATCCGGGAGATATACTCACCGCAGAATCCATGAAACACACGGATGGGGGTAGAGTATTGAGTACGAACCATGGCCGCAAAACGCTGATATATGGAGAGCACCTCACTACGAGAGCGCAAGAAATACAACCAAGTGTACCGAGAAAAATCATCAATGAATAAAATATAATAGCGATGGCCCCTTCGCTTAAAGGAGCCGGACCCCAAACATCGGAATGAACTAAATCAAAAGGTTGCTGAGATACAGACGCGCTAGTAGGATAGGGAAGCTGAATCTGTTTACCCAACCTACAGCCCTGACAATGTAAAGACCCATCTCCTGAGACAGACCCCAGAAGACCACGATGAACTAATGACGATAGGCGAGAGTCACAGAGGTGACCAAGACGATGATGCCACTGCTGAAAAGAGCTGGTAGTAGAGGCGACAACCGGAGAAGAACTGGCGGATGAAGTGGCAGCGGAAGGAACGCGAAGCCAGTCTAACTCCCAAAGTCCTGAAGAATCACGGCTGCGAGGGCCAGCTCCAACCAGGGCCTGGGTGCGACGGTCCTGAACAACACAAGAATCAGCATCAAGAATGACGCGACAACCAGAGTCAGTAAGCTGGCTAGCAGAGAACAGATTCATCCTAAGAAGAGGGACATGAGAGATATCAGGAACAAAAAAAGAAGTAGAAAGGGTGCCCCGACTAGAAACAGGGAGAGAGGTACCATCACCGTAAAACACGGACAGGAGAAGGGAGAACGAAGAGCGGATGGAGAAGAAGACTCAAAGGTCATATGGAAAGAAGCTCCAATCCAGATACCACGGACGACTTGACTGTAGAAGGTGGTGGTCGATAGTGCTCAAGAGTCATCCAGAACCAGCGTGCGTCGAAGAAGAGCCGGTAGCAAGCGCACTGCGAAGACTCGATAATGTCACGATCGAGAGGGCCACCGGAAGACCCGAAGGAGCCGATCCCCACGAGCACGGTGCTGACGTAACTGGGTCCCGTGTATAACAGTGGCCCAAGTGTGACCATCCCTTGCAGAAGAACAAGGATTTAAGAGAACCACGGCGACCGACCACGAGCCGGGTGGCCGACTGACCACGAGGTCTTGGTGCTGACTGACCACGACCGGGAGGAGTGGGTAGTATCGGCGGCACAGAGACCGTGGCGGAGGCGAGGAGCAGACGCAAAGGAGCACCACGAGTAGCAAGCGCAGAGGGAACCGCAAGAAGACCAGCACCACGAAGACGGGTCTCCTCACCAAGCTCGACAACACCTCGAGCGGAACACGACCACGAGCATTCAGTGAGCACGCTGGGCTCAAACTCTGGCGGCCGAGACAGAAACTCATAGATGCGGTGAAACTCCAAGTCCGGCGCACAACTGGCAAGACGAGCATGTGCCACAAACAGAAGACGGAGAGAATCAAGTCGACGCCAGAGCAAAGCACTGAGTATAAAACTCATCAATAGTGGAATCCCCCGTGAAGAGCATGCTCTGACGTACCACGAGGTAAAGAGCATCCCAGACGGCCGATAGCCCGACGAAGATGGGCCCACCGAGCAGCAAGAGGAAGACTCATGAACTGAGTAGCATCTTGAGGCGAACATGGAGGTGAGAACAAGGCAGACGAGCATCCTCATCGACCCACCGAGTGTAGGTAGTCGGGCGTGGCGATAGGACTCGAGATCGTGAATATTGCTTGAGCCAGGTCATAGGCGCAACAGAATATCATCAGCTTCCGAAAGCATCCTTGGCCTCTGAGAAGCATCGGAGCAAGCACAATGAGGGGTTCGTAGCATGGAAAACAAAATTTTCTATCGCATACAAACAAACAAGCCAAGATCTATCTACTAGATTGTAGCAACGAGTCGATGGAGGAACTCACCTCGAAGATTCCAAAGTGGTTAACGAGCGGATTCTCGGGTGATGTAGTCGTACTCTTCCCGATCTCAAGATCGTAGACGATCCTTCCAGCGCCACGTTAAAGCGCTTTCCAATCGGTCACACGTTCGGTACTGACGAAGACCTTCCTCTCCTTGTTCCAAAGAAAATGGAGGTTGTAGCACTCTCCTCGCGATTCCCAAGAGACAACGGCGTGGTACCAAGTAGAGGGAGATCCCGCAGGCTTCGCCTTAAGCGGTGCAGTATGGTGGAGCTTATGAGAGAGAGGATTAGTGGCCTAGTAATTAGACACACCAATTAGAGGGCTCTAAACCAATTAGAAGGCTCTAAATGTGGCTAAAGCAATTAGAAGCTCTAAACCAAAAGCTCTAAACCGGAGATCTAGAGTAGAAAGTAAAGCGCCTATGGAGGAGCCCTGCCTCCTTTTATGGGAGGGAGGTCCTGGCCAGGAGGGAGGGAGTCCTCCCAAGTCGGCCTTGGCTGGGCGCCCGAGGAGTCCTACTCCTCCTCCGTTGGTTCCAACTCCTCTTGCTTGTTTCCCACGTTTCTTGTTTTGGCTTTGACTTTCAAACCGACATTTGACTTTTCTGTTTAGGATTCAATTTAATCCTTTATTTGGGACAGCAATAACACTTAGTACATGATGCAATCATTCAATGATCAATGACACATTCATGTACCCTTCCCCGGAGTGCCGGACAATCCGAACCTTCTAGAACATTCCCGATGAAAACACCTAATCATTCCCGAACTCAAACGGACTTTCCTTATATGAATCTTATTCTCCGGACCATTCCGGATCACCTCGTGATATCCGGATCCCATCCGAGACTCGAACAACATTCGGTTTCTTTCTCATAATACCATAACTACTCAAACAACGTCAATCCTTAAGTGTGTCTCCCTACGGTTCGTGAATTATGGACATGATCGAGACACTTCTCGAACAATAACCAATAGAGGAATCTGGAAATTCATATGGCTACATATTTCAACGATTACTTACATCGAATGAACCACTTACATACGATACCAATTTCCCTTTGTCTCACGATATGTTACTTACCCAAGGTTATGATCGTCGGTATCTCGCATACCTAGTTCAACCTTGTTACCGATAAGTACTCTTTCTCGTTCCGTGATATGTGATCCCTTGTGACCAAGTCACATGCTTGCAAGCTAATTGGATGACATTCCACCGAGAGGGCCCAGAGTATATCTATCCGTCATGTGGATGGACAAATCCCACTCTTGATCCATGTGTCTCAACCAATACTTTCCGAACACTCAATGCCACTTTTATAACCACCTGTTACGGTGTGGTGTTTGATGTCATCAAAGCATCCATCCGGTAAAGGTGATATGCATGATCTCATGGTCAAGGAATTAGGTTACTATGTATCGTAAAGCATATAGCAATTGAACTAATGAAATGACTTGATCTTTATGCTACGCTTATCTATAGGAGTATGTCCACCATATCATTCTCCTAACGATATGATCTTGTTGTTGATAACATCTCAATGTTCATGATAGGGAAACCACAATCATTAATCAACCAACAAGCTAGTGAAGTATAGAGGCTATACTAGGGACTTCAAATTAAGTTTACAAAACACACAAGTATCAATGTTTCCTTGTTAATACTATTATAGCATGAATGTAAACATTTATCATAAACACAAAGATATAATAATAACTACATTTATTATTGCCTCTAGGGCATATCTCCAACAGTCTCCCACTTGCACTAGAGTCATCTAATCTAGATTACATGGTAATATACCCAACACCCATGGCGGTTTGGTGTTGGTCATGTTTTGCCCTGGAGAGGTTTAGTCAACGGATCCGCCACATTCAGATCTGTGTACTTTGCAAATCTTTATATCCCCATCCCGGATATGTTCTCGAATAGCGTGAAAACGCAGCTTGATATGCTTCACTTCTTGTGTGACCTTGGTTCTTGCGCATTGGCTATGGCGCCCATGTTATCACAAGAGATAGACATTGGGTCCAGCGACTTGGAACCACACCCACTGTAATGAACTCCTTCATCCATATCGCTTCTTGTGAAGCCTCCGGCGACCATGTATTCGATTCAGTTGAAGATCTCGCCACAACGCTTTGCTTTGCACTCCTCCAGCTAATCTTGCACCATTCAAAATAAATACGATCCGGATTGTGATTTAGAATCATCCGGATAGGTGTTCCAACTAGCATCGGTGTAACCATTAACAACGAGCTGTTCATCACCTCCATAAGAAAGAACCATATCCTTAGTTCTTCTCAAGTACTTAAGAATGTTTTTGACCGCTGTCCAATGATCCACTCCTGGATCACTTTGATATCTGCTAGTTAAACTAACAAAGATATGCAATGTCGGGTCTAGTACATAGCATGGCATACATTAGAGATCCTATGGCTGAGGCATAGGAGTCTTACTCATCCTTTCTCTATCTTACCGATGTCGGACTTTGAGTTTTACTCAAGGTCGATAAGCAACATGGGCAAGAACCCTTTCTTGCTTTCCTCCATTCCAAATCTCTTTAGAACTTTGTCCAAATATGTACTTTGTGACAATGATATTTGGCTTTGATCTATCTCTATAAATCTTTATGCCTAATATGTAAGCTTCGCCAAGATCCTTCATTGAAAAACTATTATTCAAATATTCCTTGACACTATTAAGAAGGTCTACATCATTCCCAATCAACAATATGTCATCCACATAGTATTAAGAATGCTCTGAGCTCCCACTCACTTTCTTGTAAATACAAGCTTCTCCATAAGTTTGTATAAAACCAAAACTTTTGATTACCTTATCAAAACGTTGATTCCAACTTCGGATGCTTGCTTCAATCCATAGATGGACCGTTGAAGTTTGCATACCTTGTTAGCACCTTTAGGATCGACAAAACCTTTGGGTTGCATCATATACAACTCTTCATCAATGTCTCCATTGAGGAATGCTGTTTTGACATCCATCTGCCATATCTCATAATCATAATATGCAGCGATTGCTAACATAATCCTCACAGACTTTAGCTTCGCATCTTGGTGAGAAAGTCTCATCGTAGTCAACTCCTTGAATTTGTCGAAACCCTTTGCGACAAGTCGAGCTTTATAGATAACATTACCATCAAAGATCTGCTTTTCTTCTTGAAAATCCATTTGTTCTCGACAGCCTTCCAGCTATTCGGTAAGTCCACCAAAGTCCATACTTGGTTTTCGTACATGGATCCAATCTCGGATTTCATGGCTTCTTGCCATTTATTGGAATCTGGGCTCATCATCGCTTCCTCCTATGTCTCGGGATCATCGGTGTTGTCCACCACCATGACATTCATAACGGAATCATACCAACTGGAGGTACGAGTTCTCGTTGACCTCCGAGGCTCAGAGTAACTTCAACGAAGTTTCATGATCATCATCATTAGCTTCCTCCTTATTGGTGCAGGCACCACAGAACTTCTTCCGGCCGCGCTACTCGCAATTTCGAGAGAAGGTTCAACAACCTCGTCAAGTTCTACTTTCCTTCCACCACTTCTTTCGAGAGAAATTCCTTCTCTAGAAAGGATCCATTCTTAGCAACGAATGTTTTGCCTTCGGATCTATGATAGAAGGTATACCCAATAGTTTCCTTCGGGTATCCTATGAAGACGCATTTTTCCGCTTTGGGTTCAAGCTTGTCCATTGTAACTTCTTTACATAGGCTTCAGATCCCCAAACTTTAAGGAACGACAATTTAGGTTTCTTCCCAAACCATAATTCATACGGTGTCGTTTCAACGGATTTAGACGGTGCCCTATTTAAAGTGAATGCGCTGTTTCTAATGCATAACCCCAAAATGATAGCGTAAATCTGTAAGTGACATCATAGAACGAACCATATCTAAGAGAGTTCGATTACGACGTTCGGATACACCATTACGCTGTGGTGTTCCCGGCGGTGTCAATTGTGAAAGTATTCCGCACTTCTTTAAATGCTCGCCAATCTCGTAACTTAGATATTCACCTCCACGATCAGAACGTAGAAATTTAATCTTCTTGTTACGTTGATTCTCTACCTCACTTTGAAACTCCTTAAACTTCTCGAAAGTTTCGGACTTATGTTTCATGAAATAGATATACCCATATCTACTCAAGTCATCCGTGAAGGTAAGAACATAACGATAACCATCATGATGCTACACTCATTGGACCACACACATCGGTATGTATGATTTCCAATAAGTCCGTAGCTCGCTCCATCATACCAGAAAATGGAGTCTTAGTCATTTTTCCCATCAGACATGCTTCGCATCTTTCAAGTGATTCAAAATCAAGTGATTCAAGAAGTCCATCGGAATGGAGTTTCTTCATACGTTTCACTCCGATGTGACCAAGACGACGAAGTGCCACATATAGGTCGAATTATCGCTGATTTCAAACGTTTAGCCTCAATGTTGTTGATATGTGTATTTCCACCATCGAGATTCAATAAGAATAGACCATCTATCAAAGGTGCATGTCGTAAAACATATTACTCATATAAATCGAACAACCATTATTCTCTCGACTTAAACAAGTAACCGTCTCGCAATAAACAAGATCACGAGATAATGTTCATGCTCAACGCAGGCACTAAATAACAATTATTTAAGTATAAAACTAATCCCGATGGTAGATGAAGGGTAGCGTCGACCGCGATCACATCAACCTTTGATCCGCTTTCCCGCATCGTCACCTCGTTCTTCGCTAGCTTCCGTTTATTCGCAAAGACTGTTTCGAGTTACAAATATGAGCAACCGAACCAAGATTAAATACCTGTGCACTACTACGAGTACTAGTGAGATACACATCAATAACATGTATATCGATATACCTTTCTTCTTGATGTTGCCGCTTCAGATCCGCCAAGTACTTTGGGCAATTCCGCCCAAAGTGACCTTCTCCCTTGCAAAAGCACTCGATTCGGCTTGGGTCCAGCCTTGGTCTTCTTCGGCGTGGTAGCTTTCTTACCACCCTTCTTGAAGTGTCCTTTGCTTAGACTTGCCTTTCTTGAATTTGGTGGTCTTATTGACCAACAACACTTGGTGCTCTTTCTTGATCTCCACTTCGCAGATTTCAACATGGCAAAGAGTTCGCAACGTCTTGTTCATGTTCTCGCATGTTGTAGTTCATCACAAAGTTCTTGTAACTTGGTGGTAGTGATTGGAGGACACGGTAAATCCCCAAAGCATTAGGAATCACAATACCCAAGCTTTGAAGTTTGTTTGCATGCCCACATCTTAAGCACATGCTCACCGACGAGCTGCCTCTTCCATCTTGCGCTTAAAGAACTTTTGAAGCCTCATAGCTTTCAATTGCCGCATGAGTCTCAAAAATCAATTTGAGATCCTCGACAATATCATATGGGTCGACTCTTCAAACCTTTTCAAGCTCCGATTCTAAACCATACAAGATAGCACATCGAACTATGGAGTCTTGATTCTTCCGAGCGAGGTAAACGTTCTTTACTTCATCGGAGCATCACCGCAGTGGGTCACCCAATGTGCATCCAAAGACATAGGTCAAATTACCAGTGAGGACAATCCTCAAATTGCGGAACCAATCCGCCGGTTGCTTCCATTGTTTTTCAACTTTTCTTTCTAGGAACGCATTAAAATTGATGGTAGGGGCTGCCATTGATCTACAACATATTTGCAATAGTTTAGACTAAGTTTATGACAAATTGAGTTCAAATTAATTAATGAAATTAAACTAGGTGAACTCCCACCAAAACAATATCCCTCACATTGTTTTAGTGATCACATGAACCAAATCCACTACATCAACACCGATCATCACGAGAGTTGATATAGTTTCAATGGCGAACAATCATCATGTTCATCATATCTACTATACGATTCATGCTTTACCTTTCGGTAATCCGTGTTCGAGACCATGTCCCATACATGCTAGGCTCGTCAAGATCAAACCTTAGTTTCGCATGAGCAAATCTGGCTTGCTCACGTTGTATACACTTGCGTAATCTAGAACACCCGATCATCACGTGGTGCTTCAAACAACAAGCTTTAGCAGCGGTGCTAACTAAGGGTGAACACTTTATGATTTGAAATTGATGTGCATGAGGGATCATCTTATAATGCTACCGCCGTCTACTAAGCAATACAAGATGCATAAAGGATTAACATCACATGCAATTCAATATATATGTGATATGATATGGCCTTTCTTCTTCGTGCCTTGATCTCCATCTTCAAGCTAACATGATCTCCATCATCACCGCATTGCATCAAGGTCAATGACGCTTCTCCATGGTTGTCGCCCACCGCTTCAACTATTACAACTACTTTGAATAGACACGCAGGTCTTAATGAAATTAAAGACAACCATATATTCCACGCGGTTGTCGACTTACAATAAGGAACATTGCATACATCAAATATAATCACAATCATGGCCATATCACATCATCAGACACCCCGCAATACAAAGTTAGACGCTTCTACTTTCTTTGCATATTTTACGTGGTTTTGGGGCTTTCAATAAGTGTCGTTCTAACTTACGAACAAGAACCACAACATTGATACTAGCATTGTTGATCACCCGTTGTAAATTGGATCTTAACTATGCTAGGAGAAACATGCACCATAAAGCCACTTATGCAATACAAGTTACATGTCAAGCGTGGAGCAAGTCTCATGAACGATGTCATGTAAGGTTAGCCCGGGCCGCTTCATCCCAACATACCGCAAGATGCAAAGTACACAAAAAGCAATCTACAATAAAGCATCAACACCCACAATGACCATTGTGTTCTACTCGTGCAACAGATCTACATATAGACACGGCTCGATACCTTTGTAGGGTTCGTAGCATGGAAAACAAAATTTTTCTATCGCATACAAACAAACAAGCCAAGATCTATCTACTAGATTGTAGCAACGAGTCGATGGAGGAACTCACCCTCGAAGATTCCAAAGTGGTTAACGAGCGGATTCTCGTGGGTGATGTAGTCGATTTTCCCGATCTCAAGATCGTAGACGATCCTTCCAGCGCACGTTTCAGCGCATGATCGGTCACACGTTGTACTCGACGAAGACCTTCCTCTCCCTTGTTCCAAAGAAATGGAGGTTGTAGCACTCTCCTCGCGATTCCGGCGACAACGTGGTACCTAAGTAGAGGGAGATCCTGAGCAGGCTTAAGCGCTTGCAGTATGGTGGAGCTTATGAGAGAGAGGATTAGTGGCCTAGTAATTAGACACACCAATTAGAGGGCTCTAAACCAATTAGGAGGCTCTAAAGGGTTGGCTAAAGCAATGAGAAGCTCTAAACCAAAACAGCTCTAAACCGGAGATCTAGAGTAGAAAGTAAAGCGTCTATGGGAGGAGCCCTGCCCTTTTATGGGAGGAGGTCCTGGCGCGCCAGGAGGAGGAGTCCCTCCCAAGTCGGCCTTGGGCTGGCGCCCGGCTGGAGGAGTCCTACTCCTCCTCCAGGTTGGTTCCAACTCCTCTTGCTTGTTTCCCAGTTTCTTGTTTTGGCGGTTTGACTTTCAAATGGACATTTGACTTTTCTGTTTAGGATTCAATTTAATCCTTTATTTGGGACAGCAATAACACTTAGTACATGATGCAATCATTCAATGATCAATGACACATTCATGTACCCTTCCCCAGTCTTGGACAATCCGGAACCTTCTAGAACATTCCCGATGAAAACAGGAATCATTCCCGAACTCAAACGGGACTTTCCTTATATGAATCTTATTCTCCGGACCATTCCGGATCACCTCGTGATATCCGGATCCCATCCGAGACTCGAACAACATTCGGTTTCTTTCTCATAATACCATAACTACTCAAACAACGTCGAATCCTTAAGTGTGTCTCCCTACGGTTCGTGAATTATGCGGACATGATCGAGACACTTCTCGAACAATAACCAATAGAGGAATCTGGAAATTCATATGGCTCCACATATTTCAACGATTACTTTGCGATCGAATGAACCACTTACATACGATACCAATTTCCCTTTGTCTCACGATATGTTACTTACCCAAGGTTATGATCGTCGGTATCTGCATACCTAGTTCAACCTTATTCTTGATAAGTACTCTTTCTCGTTCCGTGATATGTGATCCCTTGTGACCAAGTCACATGCTTGCAAGCTAATTGGATGACATTCCACCGAGAGGGCCAGAGTATATCTATCCGTCATGTGGATGGACAAATCCCACTCTTGATCCATGTGTCTCAACCAATACTTTCCGAACACTCAATGCCACTTTTATAACCACCACATTACGGTGTGGTGTTTGATGTCATCAAAGCATCCATCCGGTAAAGGTGATATGCATGATCTCATGGTGAAGGAATTAGGTTACTATGTATCGAAAGCATATAGCAATTGAACTAATGAAATGACTTGATCTTTATGCTACTTATCTATAGGAGTATGTCCACCATATCATTCTCCTAACGATATGATCTTGTTGTTGATAACATCTCAATGTTCATGATAGGGAAACCACAATCATTAATCAACCAACAAGCTAGTGAAGTATAGAGGCTATACTAGGGACTTCAAATTAAGTTTACAAAACACACAAGTATCAATGTTTCCTTGTTAATACTATTATAGCATGAATGTAAACATTTATCATAAACACAAAGATATAATAATAACTACATTTATTATTGCCTCTAGGGCATATCTCCAACACAATCGGTGTCGGAGGCAGAGGAGCCACAGGAGCAGGAGGGCACGGCGGACAGGAGACCTCGCCGGAGAGCACACCCCAAAGACGAAGACCACGCATGTGAACGCGCATAAAGGCAGCAAAATCAGGGTAATTTGCGCCATCAAATACCACCGGGCAGCGAGGAATCGCAACATAACCCGATGAAGAAGACATTTTTTTTTTTTTTAAGATCAGATCTAGATCCGACGAATCGATCGGCGGCGGCGTCACGAACTGGCGCGGGGGGTGCTTCTGCGCCCAGACAGTGGACGCTGGGAGTACCACGTCGGTTGGTCCGGGTGGCGGGGTCCCAGCGTGTGGCGTCGGGGAGACACACAGGCGCCAGAGAGAGACCGGCCACGTCGGGAAATACGGTGGTCAGCGTCGAGCAGAGTACCAGGCGGATGGGCGAGTATGCGGCCAGGAGACCGTGGTCAGCAGCGTCGGGAGAGTAACCAGCGTCGAGGCAGCGCCAGGGATACCAAGCGGGGTGTGCGGCCCAGAGAAGCGCGCCGAGGAAAAGCGCCAGTGGAGAGTACCGAGACGGCAAGAACGAGAAGGAACCCTAAGGCTCGATACCATGTTAGGAATAGACAAGTTATATATTCCTCTGGGGCCAAAGCCACAATATATAATACGTGACAGGGCAAATATGCGGGCAATTCTAACATACTGAAATACAATAAATATATACATACATCTAACACTCTCAACGATGTTTGCCTCATCAGACTCCAAGAGCACCTTTACATTACATTAGTCCCATCGAGCCCAGTCCTTCTTAAATTATCCTAATCTTCATTGGTTTTAAGCAAAGCTTGCTTTCTTTCTTTGTGCCTTTTCCTGCCCAAGAGAAGCAAGATCCATGCACAATTCAAACTAGTAGTCGCGTCATATTTTCTGTTGCTGATTAACGCGAAGCAACATGCATCTATGATGAATAAGGTGTTATTAATTTTTTCAAAACTCAGAATTTCACCAAAATTATTTCTTCAACGGCTGACAGTCGGTTTGCACTGCTGACTTTGTCTTGGCAAGATATTTGAAACTACCTGATGCTTGATGGTTGTGTGTTTTGAGTACCTTTTACGTTCCAAAATTGCCATAGAGTGATGGATGGAATTGCCAAGGTATGGTACTGAAGTGCCACGAGGTAACCTGTTACAAAACATGTTCACAATTTATATTATGTTGATGCTTTGCTATGAAAGGAGCTTGATTTTTCATTATCAGAATATAACAAATGTGTGATCTAGTTTCGAAATTCATGAATGAGGTACAACAAAATCAATATGAGCTTTAATGGGTAGTATTCTTCACAAAAAGTGATCCTGGGCATCGTGACCTGGTATGTGCTTTGCATTTGCGGAGTTCTATTTTTATGGGAGTACCTGGTAAAGACAGTTTGCGCATACATGTTGCCGGCAAACTCACAATAAAAAAGAAATAATGCCGGTCTTCCAACAAAAAATTGAATCTTCCAATGCCGAAGGTTTCGAAATAAACAACATGTACGTTATGTACATAGCAGCATGCCCACTTGCAAGATCAAAACTCCCACAGTTTACTTAATTAGTAGATATGATTAACTTATCCTAATTAGTACCAACTTGTTTGTATTCCTCAAGACTGCAGACTAGTTTAGTTTCAAAGGTATGAACTGTTAGCCAGGTGGTGCTGCTACTTATGTTAGTATAACACCTCAGGTTATTCCGTAAGAGGTACTAATTGACTATTCCGCCATTGAGAGCAATGTCGCTAGCGATAAGTACTCTATAATTAGATGGCATCGGCCAGCTAATAAAAGCTTATTAAGAATCGATCTTTCCTTGACCGATCGGGATATGAAATCAAGTATTAGTATAATCTTGGAAATTGGAAGTACTGACCTTGTGGTCTTGTATTGGCTGCTAGATCCATCATTCTACGTATGTAGCATTATGCGTACCAACGACATTAGAGCTTCCAAAAAGTTGTTGCTACCAACTGTCACAGTGGAGCAAGCTGTGAGTACGTTCGTACGTAGTTGCAGTATTATTAACCAGGTCCCCTTTGAGTGGCTTGACAAAAACAGCTAGATTTGGTTAACTAATGTTCACAACAAAGTTGACTAATGATGGACCAACTGGTTCAGAGTTTTACTAGCTAGTTACCTGAAAATCAAACCAGTGTTGTCTGAGTTTAGTTAAGCAAGGGAAGAGTAACTAATTAGGTAGATTCCGTTTTAAAAGTGACAGAACTCCTTTGTCGGCCTAGTTGGTGCTGACATGTAAAATACCAAACAATTTGAGACGTGTCAACCACCGAATATCACATCACGACGCGAAATTAAGAAGCTTCCCATTCCCTATAAGATTATCAATTGCACGTAGTACTAATCTGACCGTGATTAAAATTCTGCAACTTGCCATATGCGAGTGACTTTGACATCGATCTGGCCAGAATCCGTTGCTGCCATGCCGTAATGCCGTGTGGGCAGGAATGGGATGGGGAAGAACGGAACGGAACGGAACGGAACGGAACAGGGCAGAACGGAACGATGGCGTGGTCGATCGTCAAGCCAAACGGGAAAAAAGTTGACGCATATGTCTCTCCTTGGCTTGGCTTGCTTGAGAGTTATCCATGGATCACATTCACATGCGTCATCCTCCTCTCAACGATGTCTCCCTCATCAGACTCCAAGACCACCTTTACATAACTAATTAGTCCCATCGAGCCCAGTCCTGCTTAAATTATCCTAATCTTCATTGGTTCTAAGCAAAGCTTGCTTGCTTTCTTTTTGCCTTTTCTTGGCAAACAAAAGAAAGATCCATGCAGAGTGCGAAGTAGATTTTGAGTGATCCTTGATTTGTAATAACTTTAGATTTTTGAATTTTTATAATAAATGGCTGTGTGCATCAACCGATGCAGAGGCCGGGGTCTTATTCCCCTTTTCGAAAAAAAAGAGTGCGAAGTAGATAGTCGCGTCTTTTTTTTTTGCTGAATAACGCGTCGCAACATGCATAATTTTCTTTTCTAAACCCGTGATTTCAACAAACTTATCTTTGTGACAAGCTCACAATAAAGAAGAAATAATATGGATCTTCCAACAAAATTAAAATTGAATAGTCCAATGCAGAGGTTATCGAAATGAACAACATGTACGTTATGTACATAGCAGCCTCCCCACTTGCAAGATTGAAACTCCTGCAGTTTATTTAATCCAGATAGGATTAACATACCCTAATTAGTATCAGCTTGTTTGTATGGCTCAGGACTGCAGACTAGTTTAGTTTCAAATGTATGGACTGTTAGTCAGGTGATGCTGCTTTCTTATATATTAGTATAACGACTCAGGTTATTCCGTACACGAGGGCACTAATTGACAATTCCACCACCGAGAGCTAGGTAGCTAGCGATAAGTACTCTATAATTTGATGGCATCGGCCAGCTAAGAGAAGCTTATTAAGAAATGATCTTTTCTTAACCGACCGGGATAAGAAATTAAGTAGGTATTAGTATATCTTGGAGATTAGCAGTATTGACCTTGTGGCGGCCATCACCGTACGTAGCAGTATGCGTACCAACGGCGTCAGAGCTGCCAAAAAGCTTTTGAGAGCAAGTGTTAGCTGTACGTTCAGAATAATTAACGAGGTCGCCTTTGAGTAGCTTGACAAAAACAGCTAGATTTGGTTAACTAATGTTTACAACAAAGTTGACTAATAGACCAGCTGGTTCAGAGAGTTTTACTAGTTACCATGGAGACTTAACCACTGTTGTCTGAGTTGAGTTTAGTTAAGCATAGAAGAGTAATTAATTAGGTTAATTCCATTTTTAAATACACAGAACTCCTTTTTCGGTCTAGTTGAAGCTGACATGTAAATAATAAACAATTTGAGACGTGTCAACCACCGAATATCATATCACGACGCGAAATTAAAAAGCTTCTCATTCCCTTCTATTATATTACCATAAGATTATCAACTCCACACAGTACTAATCTGACTGTGATTAAAATTCTGCAACTTGCCATATGCGAGTGGCTTCGATATCAATCTGGCCGGAATCCGTTGCTGCCATGCCGTAATGCCGTGGGCAGAACGGAACGGAACGGGGCTATGATGGCGTCACGCTAACGGGCGTGGTCGATCGTCAAGCCAAACGGAGAAACAAGCTGACGCATATGCCTTTCCTTGGCTTGGCTTGACAGTTATCCATCAAAGATCACATCCACATGCGTCATCCTCCTCTCAACGATGTTTGCCTCATCAGACTCCAAGAGCACCTTTACATTACATTAGTTCCGATCCATCGATCCCAGTCCTGCTTAAATTATCCTAATCTCCATTGGTTGTAAGCAAAGCTTTGCTTGTTTTCTTTGTGCCTTTTCCTGCTGAAGAAAAAGCAAGTTCCATGCACAGTGCAATGTAGATAGTTAGAGCTCGACATAAAACTCGAAACTCGACGAGTTTAATGAACACTCGTTTGCTCGACTTGTTCAAAATCGTCTCGTTTCCTTAACAAACTGAACTGAGTTGTAGTGTTTTGCTCATTAACTTAACGATAATTAAGTTGACAATGTTCGTGAGCTACTCGTTAACCTCGGTAACAACCAAGTTTGGCCCACTTATGTTGCTGCATTTACAATCTCGCAGCCCATCTAAGACGATGAGGCAAACAACTGGCCTATTAAGGAAGACCGAAGGCCGAAGCACCGGCCGTCGACCCGATCGAGGAGCGACCAACCAAATGACCTTATCCTAGACTCTCTCCATACCTATCGATCCAAAATCTTTTAGTTGTTCTCGTCTCGTCGTCTCCCGGTCTCCCCACCGCATATATGTGGTTGTGCCTCTTGTTTTAAATTTTCTGTCATCTTTTAAGTATCGTGCCTCTATCTGAATCTAACTGCATTTTCTTAACGAGTAGCTCATGAGCACTCGTGAACATCTAAGGAATCGAGCCGAATTTCACTTTTTGCTCGTTATTCTTAACGAGTTTAATGGCCCGAGCCTTAACGAGTCGAGCTGCTCGATAGTCCATCCCTAGCCACGTCTTATTTTCTCTTGCCGATTAACGCGACGCAACATGCATGTATGCGGAATATGATATTATTAATTTGTTTTCTAAACTCGCAATTTCAACAAACTTATTGTCGTGGTGTGGAACAAGGCAGTACCATCAGGGATGGCTTAAGAAGGGACAATCAGGGGCTAGCGGTGGCTCCTGCAAGCAGGATTGGGTACAAGCACTACAAACACAGCGAGGTACCAAGGTTCGGGGCCCTCCCGGCGAGGTAACACCCCTACTCCTGCAGGATCTACTATATCAGGGGCGAATGCCCAATACAAGTGCTCTTGTAGTTGCATCTCGATAAACTAGGGGAAACTCGAGGTAGCAGAGAGTCTGATTCTAACGATAGCGTTGCCCCACTTATATACTGGTTGGGGATGCAGATTACAATGTTGGCCGACTAGTAGGTTTCATTCAATGGGGCCTAGTGCAATTGAAAGGATACAGATGCCGCCTAAAGGGGGGTGAATAGGCGATTAAAACTTTTTCGAGAGTGGCTTGACAAAGGCGGAATTAAACTAGCGTTTACTTTGTCAAGCACAAAACCTAGAACAATCTAGGGTTCACCTATGTGCACCAACAACTTATGCTAAGCAAGACAAACAACTATGTGATAGCAAGATATATACTTCAAGCACGAAGGCTATCACAAAGTAAAGTGCATAAGTAAGAGCTCAGGTATAGAGATAACCGAGACACGCGGGGACGACGATATTTTACTGAGTTCCTCCCAACATGGAGTACGTCTCGTTTTGAGAGGGGGTGGTATCTAACCACCTACGCCACAAAAGGCCTCCCTTATTCTCCGGTGAATCTCACCCCAACGGGATCGATCCATGCTTCCACTATCGGTGCACTTGTCGATGGCAATCGGAACCTCTCACAAGGTTGGGGCACTTCTCCACATGGCTCCCAACAAACGCCACAAAGGCCACAAGGTTGGGGCACTTATCCACAACTTAATTGGAGGCTCCTAACAAACGCCACCAAGGCCTCAACCTGCAAC
Source organism: Avena longiglumis (assembly GCA_030063025.1). Classification (NCBI taxonomy): domain Eukaryota; kingdom Viridiplantae; phylum Streptophyta; class Magnoliopsida; order Poales; family Poaceae; genus Avena; species Avena longiglumis. The sequence goes on from CP125973.1 coordinate 541,133,007, forward strand.
ACAACAAATTGTCTAGGGTTCCAAGAACCCAAGAGTAAAAAGCTTCTCAACTTTCACTCACCAAATCCTCCGGGGAGAACTCAAACCGATGCACCGAATGCAAATGACAAGAACACCACAAAGGTGCTCGAATCCCTCACTCTCAAATTCCAACAAAGCTACTAAAGCTATTGGGGGAACAAGAGAGGATGAATCAAAGAGGAACACAAAATCCCCCAAAATCTTGATCTCAAGGATACACTCACAAAGAGATGTTTTGGTTTGGTCAAAATGTGGATCTAGATCTCCTCTCTCTTCCACTCAAATATGGGCAAGAATCATTGGAGGGATTGAGAGATATCAAGCTTTGGAAGGTCAACAATGGAGGGGAAAACTTGCAAGAATAGTTGGTAAACCATTGGGGTAGAAGGCCCCTTAAATAGGCCCCCCCAAAATCCAACCGTTGAAGCCCAAAAACGCGAATCCCGGTACTACCGGACTTTTTCCCGGTACTACCGAACATTCCCTGGGGATCCCAGGACGCCAAACGCACCTTATTCAGTACCAACCAGTACTAAGGGGATTACGGTCTGAGACCTCAGATTACTGGGACCCTGGTCCGGTACTATCGGTCACCCTTGAACGAAAACGGCCATAACTTTTGCATCCAGACTCCGATTTTGATGATATTGGGCTCGTTTCGAAAAGGACAACAAGCTCTACAAGATCATGCAAAGAAACATCATAGTGCAACAAGGGAGGATAGATCCAAATGACGAAAGGTTTAACCTCTCTCAAAAAGACGAACCGATAAAACCTCCAACATCATAAATGTAATAGAAAATGCATATGAAATCCGTTTTCGATGAACTAGAGATTGTCATGGAGATTAACACAAGCTCTAAATCCTCACATGAGTAAGAACCAAATAATGTAAGGTTTTACCTATCTCTAAAATACAAACCGATAAAACCTCCAAGATCAAAATGCAATAAGATATAAAAGGAAAATCCGATTTTGATGAACAAGAGCTTGTTATGAACATTACCACAAGCTCTATATCCTCACATGTACAAGACCAAATAACAAACAAATACGATGATGCAAGTATGCAAAGGTTTGAGCTCTCTCCGAACGATGTGACCGAGTTACTCATTCGAGAGCCCCTCTTGATAGCACGGATATCTATCCTAAACTCGGTCTCGCACTAACAACATGAGACCGGCAAAAGGGAAAACCTATCAAGATAATACCATTGCCTTGAGCATTCCACTTGAGCTTGATGTAGACGAACTTGACCTTCTCAAGATGGAACGCCTTTCTTGATTTCTCATCATCGATCCATGATCACCGAGGATGTCAAGCATCAAACATGAGATCTTCTATTGATGGCGCATTTTGAGCTTGCACAACACATCTTCTCATTTCATCTATCTTGAAGCTAACACATGCTCCAAGCAATGCCAATGGACAATTCCTACAAGTACAACTTAATACACACATTAGTCCATAAAGATTGTAATTAATTACCAAAACCACACATGGGGGCCCATATGTTCTTTCAGCAATAGTTAGCGCTACAGTGCCAAGCCACCCTGTAGCGATGGCTTTATATCGCGATGGACGACGTCATGTCAAACAGTATGGGTAGCTCTGTTGCTTTAGCTGACGCAAAGCCGGGGATCCGGAGGCGTGCCACTGTTTCATCATCACGCTCTCCGGATTACCGGTACTGACTCCGAGGTGACCATATGGAGCGTGCCATCCGGCCAGGTCTTCTGGTTAACCGGCTAGACAGGCTAGTCGGGGTGCCTCTTGGTTGTGGTGCGGTTGGAGAGTGCCAACCGACTTTACTTCATTTCTGGTGGCCATCCGGCCTGACCTTCGTAGAAACGGCCATCCGGCCTAGCTTAGTCTATCCGGGGATAACCGCCCTGACACTAGCCCCCCGAGCGCGCTGGGACTTCGCCCTGAGGAAAAGTTTTTCCTTGGTTGCTTGCTTCATTGGTTTTGCTTTCTTTGTGCCTTTTCCTGCCGAAGAAAAGCAAGTTCCATGCATAGTGCAAGGTAGATAGTCACGTCTTCTTTTCTCTTGCTGAATAACATGACGCAACATGACTATGCGGAATATAATGTTATTAATTTTCTTTTCTAAACTCGTAATTTCAGAAGAATTATCTTTGAAACGGTTGACAATCTATTTGCACTACTGACTTTAGCTCGACGAGATATTTGAAACTACTTGATGCTCGTGTGTTTAGATCGACATTTTACTTTTCAAAATTGCCACGGTATGGTACTGAACGAGGTAACCTACTACAAAGCGTGTTGACATTTTTTATTATGTTAATACTTTGCTACCAAAGGATATATATATATATATATAACCAATGTGTGATCTTTTCTAAAAATGTATTAACATGGTATAATCAAATCAGTACTACAGATGATCGAGTACAATTTCTCTAACCACAATATATGACTAAACTCACAATAGAGCAATATGTGAGTTTAGTCACCTATTACAGGTGAACGACTATTCAGTTTCTGTGAATAACACTTCTTTCTTCCTCCCCATTCTTCTCTATCCCGCACCCAGGAACAGAGTTAACCAATGTGAGTTCTATTGGAGATATGCCCAAGAGGCAATAATAAAGTAGTTATTATCATATCTTCATACTTATGATAAATGTTTACATATCAATGCTATAATTGTATTAACCGGAAACATTAATACTTGTGTGATTTGTAAACATAAAAGAGTCCCTAGTAAAGCCTCTTGTTAAACTAGCTTGTTTGGTTAATATATGATCATGGTTTCATGATCATGAACATAGAGATGTTATTAACAACAGGGTCATATCATTAGGAGAATGATGTGATGGACATACTCCTATAGTTAAGCGTAGCATAAAGATCAAGTCATTTAATATAGTTCATTTGCTATAAGCTTTCTGATACATAGTAACCTAATTCCTTCGACCATGAGATCATGCTAATCACCATCACCGGAAGGATGCTTTGATGACATCAAACACCACACCGTGAATCGGGTGGCTATAAAGGTGTCATTGAGTGTTGGAAAGTATGTGTTGAGGCACATGGATCAAGAGTGGGATTTGTCCATCCATATGACGGATAGATATACTCTGGGCCCTCTCGGTGGAATGTCATCCAATTATCTTGCAAGCATGTGACTGGCTCACAAGGGATCACATACCACGGGAACGATAAAAGAGTACTTATCAGTAACGAGGTTGAACTAGGTATGCAGAGATACCGATGATCAAAACCTCGGATAAGTAAACTATCGTGAGACAAAGGGAAATTGGTATCGTATGTAAGTGGTTCATTCGATCACAAAGTAATCGTAGAAATATGTGGGAGCCATATGAATTTCCAGATTCCTCTATTGGTTATTGTTCGGAGAAGTGTCTCGATCATGTGCGCATAATTCACAAACCGTAGGGAGACACACTTAAGGATTCGACGTTGTTTGAGTAGTTATGGAATGAATGAGAAAGAGACCGAATGTTGTTCGGAGTCTCGGATGGTATCCGGGATATCACGAGGAGATTCGGAATGGTCCAGAGAATAAGATTCATATAAGGAAAGTCCCGTTTCAGAGTTGGAGAATGGTTCCGGTTTTTTCATCGGGAATGTTTTAGAAGGTTCCGGAATGTCCGGCACTCCGAAGGGGAAGGGGTACATGAATGTGTCATTGCAAGTTGGAATGATTGCATCATGTACTAAGTGTCATCGCTATTCCAAATAAAGGATTAATCAAATCCTAGTTTGAAAAGTCAAATAGCTAGTTTGAAAAATCAAACGGCTAAATTTGGAAAGAGGAAAAGAGGAGGAAGGTGAAACCGAGTTGGGGAGGGAGTCCCTCCTCCCCAAGCCGGCGCACCACCCAAGCCGAGTTGGGGAGGGACTCCACTCCCTCCCCTTGGCCGTCCGGCCCCTCCACCTATATAAGGAGGGGCAGGGCTCCCTCCTAGTACACACAATTTCCTACCTCTAAACCCTAGCTTGGCGCCACCACCTCCTGCAGCTGCTGCCGCCTCAGAGGTTCTCCTTGCCTTGCCGACTTGGGCACCACCAAGCCCCAGCCGCTCTAGCACCTCTTCCTCGGCGTGTCTAAACCCTAGATCGTCGAGGGCTCTCTCATAGTCCACCATACTGCTCCGCTTAAGGCAAAGCCTGCGAGATCTCCCTCTACTTCGGTACCACACGTTGTCAGGAATCTCGAGGAGAGTGCTACAACCTCCGCTGCTCCGGAACAAGGGAGAGGAAGGTCTTCGTCGAGTAATGAATGTGTGACCGATCATGGAAGCGCCCGAACGCAGCCTAAGGATCGTCTCACGATCTTGAGATCGGAAGTGTACGACTACATCACCCACGAGAATCTGCTCTCGTTAACCGCTTTGGATCTTCAAGGGTTAGTATTTTGTTGACTCGTTGCTACAATCTAGTAGATAGATCTTGGCTTGATCATAGATTAGATCTTGATTGTGTGTTCATGCGGTAGAAATTTTTTGTTTTCCATGCTACGAACCCCTACAGTGGTATCAGAGCCGTGTCTATATGTAGATCTGTTTGCACGAGTAGAACGCAATGGTCATTGTGGGCGTTGATGCTTTTATTGTCGATTGCTTCTTGTGTACTTTGCATCTTGCGGTATGTTGGGATGAAGCGGCCGCTAACCTTACATGACATCGTTCATGAGACTTGCTCCACGCTTGACATGCAACTTGTATTGCATAAGTGGCTTTATGGTGCTGCTTTCTCCTAGCATAGTTAAGATCCAATTTACAACGGTGATTAACAATACTAGTATCAATGTTGTGGTTCTTGTTCGTAAGTTAGTACGACACTTATTGAAAGCCCCAAACCACGTAAAATATGCAAAGAAAGTAGAGGCATCTAACTTTGTTTTGCGGTGTCTTGATGATGTGATATGGCCATGATTGTGATTATATATGATGTATGCAATGTTCCTTATTGTAAGTCGGCAACCGGTGGAGCCATATGGTTGTCTTTAATTTACATTAAGACCCGCGTGTCTATTCAAAGTAGTTGTAATAGTTGAAGCCGGTGGACGACAACCATGGAGAAGCATCATTGACCTTGATGCAATGTCGGTGATGATGGAGATCATGTTCGTGCTAGAAGATGGAGATCGGAAGCACAAAGAAGAAAGGCCATATCATATCACATATTATGAATTGCATGTGATGTTAATCCTTTATGCATCTTGTATTGCTTAGTAGACGACGGTATCATTATAAGATGATCCCTCATGCACATGAATTTCAAGTCATAAAGTGTTCACCCTTAGTTAGCACCGTTGCTAAAGCTTGTTGTTTCGAAGCACCACGTGATGATCGGGTGTGTTAGATTCCGCAAGTGTATACAACGTGGGCAAGACAGATTTGCTCATGCGGAAGCTAAGGTTTGATCTTGACGAGCCTAGCATGTATAGACATGGTCTCAGGAACACGGATCACCGAAAGGTAAAGCATGAGTCATATAGTAGATATGATGAACATGTTGATTGTTCGCCATTGAAGTTATATCAACTATCGTGATGATCGGTTTTGATATGGTGGATTTGGTTCGTGTGATCACTAAAACAATGTGAGGGATATTGTTTTGAGTGGGAGTTTAACAACAATATGATTAAAAGTTGAACACTATTTATCATAAATTAACTCAAAGTGAATTTGCATAATTGTTGTAGTCATTGGCATCCGTTTACCACCTTGCGCTTAGTTATAATTGAGATGATAGAACTATAGAATTCTGGTTAGTTACTTTACGAACTGGTATATCGTATTGTTTTGAAGTGTTAATCTAAATTTTAAAAGTCCTATTGCAAACTTTCAGTAAATTCCGGTTACTCCATGAAGTTTAATAATTTGTATTAAATCAAGAGTGACAATTGCAAGTGTTAGTGTATGAGTATCATGTTTGTCTCCATGATTCTTGATATTCAAAGGATTATCTTAATATCAAGGTTATCTAGGATCTGAAAGAGTTGTTTCAGAAACCATGATGTGTGGAAGATATTGTGATATCTGAGACGAAGTTTTGGTTACACCATGATAGAGTATAATATGGCAAAGTTCATGTTCTCATATTTTGATGAGAATTTGCAAAGGGATGGAGACACTTGTTGTCCTAATCCTCCAAAAGGTTTTGGACAGCAACATTATACTCGTAATTCATCGTTATAAGCTAAAAGTAGCTTGATCATGGACGATTCCATGATAAGGGTGAATATTTGATGTAGGTAAAATGTTTACTACACCAAGAGATTACTAAAGAAAGGATATTGAAAGAACACCAAACATTTGATGATGGTGATCTACTTCAAAGTGCAAGTCCAAAGACATTGGTATTTAACTATACACGCTTTGGACTATGTGTCATATGTATGACTCCACTATTGATGTTGATAGATTCTTTCAAACTGAAAAGGAAATACTGAAAGAGAATCTCATAAGTATATGGCAGAAAAGAAAAGACTAGAATTGTTCAGCTTAAGTATATAGATGATATACATGTTATATTCTTTGCTTATTAAATAATGTGGTTCTTAAGTATTTGATACTGAATTTGTTGGTGTGAATCGTCATACAAAACAACACAATTCATGAACTACAATGACCTAAGTAACTAGCAAAAGAATATGTGATGATGTTCATCGAGAACAAATAAAAGGTTATTGTGTTGCTCGTTAAACGTCAAAGCTTGCCTTCAAGATTTGTTTTATCAGGTATTATGAGAACAAAAGGGTTGTTCAAATAATTGCCGTAATCCATAAAAGATGGATGATTCACAAATCTCGTTGGAGAAATCACATCCATAAAACTAGTGCTAAAAATGTTGAAAGACAAATTGATTGAAAGCTCACTTAGGAAGTGACATCGCCGTTTAAATTATATTGGAAAGAAAACATGAAGAAACTCCATGTGGATGGAATTTTGGAGTCTTTTGATTTTTGATCACATGACGCTTGTGAAACTTTCCCAGAGATAATTAAAACTTCGTTCGTAGGCCAAAAGGGAACGAATGACTAGCTTATTGGAACTTGTACATATTGTTATACGAAGTCCATTATGTGTAGTCAAGAGCGATGGATTTCAACTTCATATGCTTTCTCCGAAAATTTAAGTGAATATATGAATATTTACTTAATAAGGATGAAGTATGAAACATTTGAAAAGTTCAAAGACTTTCAAGATGAAGTGCAAAATCATTGTAACAAGAATATAAACAGTTTATGATAAAGATCATAAAGGAAGATATTTGAGTTACAAAGTTTAGCATAATACCTAAGATTTATGGAATCGTTCCGTGGATTTGCATTTCCCGCAACACCATAAGAGTATGGAGAATTCGAGATATGTAATTAAACCTTGTTTGACATGGTAAGATCAAAGGTATAATTCATAAAACTGCCATTATATTTTAAAGATTAAAAGCTTTAGAGACTACCGTTTTTTCCACTGAAAAGAGCTTCATCATAATCCGTTGAAATGACACCATATAAAGTTATGGTTTGGGATAAAACCCAAGTAGTCCTTTCTTAAAACATTGGTATGCTATGCATAAGAAAGATGTGTGCAACCAAAGTCGGATGAACCTGTCTTTGTATAATCATAAGTATTCCTCCATAAACACCGGAGACAAAAGTGTTTGTTGCTTAGAATGTCAAGTTTCTTTGAGAAGGAATTTTTCGTGAAAAGTTAAGTGGAGGACAATAGAACTTTGATAAGGTTAAAAGAACCTTAGCTATATGTGCAAAGTTGCGCAATAGCGAAAAGTGTTAGGAGGTAGCAACAATGCTCATGGCTCACGACTCAAAGGTTGTGGTCACGGAGATCCAAGTTCCTATTGAAACAAGTAGGTCGGATGAACAATCGAATACCAAGATTTGAGAGTTAAATCATTATTTGACAATAATGATCCGACTACATGCAAAGAAGCGATGATGAGCCCTGACTCCGTCAAATGGCTTGAAGCCATAAAATCCGTGATAGTTCCATACACGAGAAATAAAGTTTTGAACTTGAAGGACCCTCGAGAAAGGTGTAAGACCTTACAGTCGTGTTTGGATCTATAAAGAAATAGACATGGATGTTTTACATCTATGAAATAGTCAACATGTTGGGAAAAAGTTCACAACAATGTTCAAAGGTTGACTGTGATAAGATTTGATCTTTCATAGTGATATTTAGTCTAGACGGATTAGTGTAGCAACCACTACATATAATTTTGTTATATGGTAGTTGAATAAACAAAACAAGTTCTTCTAATAGAATTGTTACCTAGGACATGTGAATAACATGGTCCATAGGGGTTTTGTTAATTCAAAGGATGCTAAAAGCATATGCAAACTTCAATGGTTGAAGTAAGCATCGCGGAGTTGGAATCTTCACTATGATGAAAATGTTAAAAGAGTTTAAACTCATCAGAGATGATGAAGATGCTTGCATTTGCAAGAAATTAAGTGGGAGCGCTAAGACATGTTTCTAATACATTATGTGGAAGACATTTTGTTGATTAGAAATAATGTATCTTTTATTAACACATGATAAGAATTTCATCTCGATGAAAGACTTAGGCAAAACCCAAATATTTGGCATGAATAGACGCTAATATGGTTGTGCCAGAAGTACATAGACGAGATATTGAATGAGTTCAATATAGAAACTACAAGAAAGTTTCTTGTCGCACAGAAAGGATTGAATGATTTCAATATTGATGATATATTCAAATGTATTGACATTTGGTAAGTGAAACAAGATTCAAGTATAGATTGATACTTGATCACAAAGAGTATTTATATCAATCATACTGTGATATGTACAAATCCAGATATGTCCTATGCTCTAAATGTTGTGAGCATATACCAGAATGATTCATAAGATGATCATTGGACAATAGTAAGAATATTCTTATGATCTTTTGGAAGAACTAAGAGTATATTATTTGTAGAAGTGACAAATAGATGGTTAGTTCATTGTAAAAGTACTACATTGATACTAGTTTTGTGACAAAGTACAAATTAAGTTTATCTCAATCTAAACCAAGGGTGGCACAATATAATGGAAAGTGAGTTCCATAATGGATTTGGATGAGTTCCAAAGTTAAAGACATTGTGACAAATACTACAACAAAAGGCTAAGTGTATGACTGCTATTTTAGCAGCAAAAGAGGGCATTTGTGTCAAGTAGTTTGTTATCAAACTAGGTGTAGTTCACAGTGGGATAATACTATGAAGATATATTGTACAACAATATTATCAACATGTTTTTAACCCCAAAGAACTAAAGGTCACACCAAAGGACCAAATTTCTACGAAGCCATATCATTAGAGAATGAGTGATGCGTAGAGACGCAAAGACATGCAATTACACGGACACGGAAGTGTCGATCCGAGATCAGTTGACCACTAGCAATCGTGTACATACAACACCGAAAAGCCATAGGTGTTGAATACACAAAGGTTTGAAACTAGATTATTGACTCTAGTGCAAGTGGGAGACTGTTGGAGATATGCCCAAGAGGCAATAATAAAGTAGTTATTATCATATCTTCATACTTATGATAAATGTTTACATATCATGCTATAATTGTATTAACCGGAAATATTAATACTTGTGTGATTTGTAAACATAAAAGAGTCCCTAGTAAAGCCTCTTGTTAAACTAGCTTGTTTGGTTAATATATGATCATGGTTTCCTGATCATGAACATAGAGATGTTATTAACAACAGGGTCATATCATTAGGAGAATGATGTGATGGACATACTCCTATAGTTAAGCGTAGCATAAAGATCAAGTCATTTAATATAGTTCATTTGCTATAAGCTTTCTGATACATAGTAACCTAATTCCTTCGACCATGAGATCATGCTAATCACCATCACCGGAAGGATGCTTTGATGACATCAAACACCACACCGTAACTGGGTGTCTATAAAGGTGGCATTGAGTGTTCGGAAAGTATGTGTTGAGGCACATGGATCAAGAGGATTTGTCCATCCATATGATGATAGATATACTCTGGGCCCTCTCGGTGGAATGTCATCCAATTAGCTTGCAAGCATGTGACTGGCTCACAAGGGATCACATACCACGGGAACGAGAAAAGAGTACTTATCAGTAACGAGGTTGAACTAGGTATGCAGAGATACTGACGATCAAAACCTCGGATAAGTAAACTATCCTGAGACAAAGGGAAATTGGTATCGTATGTAAGTGGTTCATTCGATCGCAAAGTAATCATAGAAATATGTGGGAGCCATATGAATTTCCAGATTCCTCTATTGGTTATTGTTCGGAGAAGTGTCTCGATCATGTCCGCATAATTCACGAACCGTAGGGAGACACACTTAAGGATTCGACGTTGTTTGAGTAGTTATGGAATGAATGAGAAAGAGACCGAATGTTGTTCGGAGTCTCGGATGGGATCCGGGATATCACGAGGAGATTCGGAATGGTCCGGAGAATAAGTCATATAAGGAAAGTCCCGTTTCAGAGTTGGAGAATGGTTCCGGTTTTTTAATCGGGAATGTTTTAGAAGGTTCCGGAATGTCCGGCACTCCGGAGGGGAAGGGGTACATGAATGTGTCATTGCAAGTTGGAATGATTGCATCATGTACTAAGTGTCATCGCTGTTCCAAATAAAGGATTAATCGAATGAGGTAAATACTCTTTTAGTCCCACAACTTGCAACCTAGGAGCAGTATAGTCCCGCAATTTGAAAAGTGAGCAAAACTAGTCCCACAACTTGTAACATAGCAACAGTTTAGTCCAATTTAACCAAATTTCAGCAAGTTTAACTGACTTTGACCGAATTCGTTCGCATTTGTATTGTATAGATCATAGTTTAAAAATCGACCAATTCAACCTCATGAAAACCAGAAATTAAACCGGGTGACCAAGATTGTTTTACGCATTAAACCACCACCACCGGCTTAATCAGATAGACGTTGTTAAAAATTATTTAACTAAGGTGGGATTCGAACTCCTCCTAACGAGCAGCCTAGGTGGGAGAACATGCCAGTGAGTTGTACGTTGGTTCATGCAAAAAACGAGGGACACATATATTTTGTACATACTATGTACAATAATATTTAGAATTAAATAAACACAAAAACTAACGCATTGCTGGCCTGCAGATAGTACTATGGTACCTTTTAGAAGGCAAATTGCAGCTAGTTATCTCAATTATTATGCCAAACAAACACAAAAACCATTGCAAGATCCAAAACGGTGTTAGAGACGACGGTGTTCCTCTGTGCGGCAGTATGCAGAGTTGGGTACGCCGGGGCGGCGACCCTTGGTGGTGGGAGTCATGTTGGATGGCGGGCGTACCATGGACTCCAGTGCTGGCTGGAGACCACAATCATGATCACGGTGTGGTGTCCGGCGAATTGCATGATGTGGTCGTGGTCCGGGTGTTATTCGCGGCAGTCTGGTTCCCAATGTAGTTGGCGAAGATTTTATGTTGAGGCGAAACCCTTGCCCATTTGGGCCACGATGGCGAAGTCCGTAGACGTCGTTTCCTTCCTGAAGGCGTTATTGGGGCAGTGATGGTCGATTCCTAGTTGTTGTTGGGTTATATTCTAGTGTTTTAGGTTGGTGGTGGCAAGTGATGGTCGATCCCTGGTGGTGGTCGGCTTCCGGTGGCGTTGCCTGTACGGCTGGAATTGCCTCGACGGTGTAGCTTGTTCATTGGTTCGTTTTGGTGAACTCCGGCCTGACTCTGCAGCCCATTCGGCTTGTGCTCTTCTTTTGTGTAGCTAATATAATGGTCGTACCTGCTTGCATTTTTTCGGACAGAGCCTCTTCGGTAGGCATGTTTCTATGAGGCCATGTGGTTTGACTTTGTAAGCTGGATATATCATCTTGCATCTCTTATGCCACTCAGAGCGCTATTAATTCCACATGTTTTCTAAAAATTTATTATGTCAAACCGTAATTTTTTTGCATAAACAATTATTTACTTATTGCATTATTTATAAGTAAAAAGTATTTCATAAATTAAAAACAAACAATCAGACCGGTAAAAACTTGACCCAACGACCTCAACGGTTCAATCACTAGTCTGGTTTCTAAATTATGGTCTAGATGTGTGATTTGCATAAAAGGTCCTCATGAACCTACTCAATAACTCTCACCTCCACTCTGGTTAACCCCATCTGTCTTGACGCACATTGACTGCAGAACGACGACAGTCCTCACCGTGCTTGCGGTAGTGCATTGCTAGCTGGATCGAGCATGAAGTCACGACACATACGATTGTATGGTCATCCTTGCGTGACCAATATACATTTTTACCGTGTCTGGTTTTTAAAGATATAAAGTATTATATTTTTACATATAATAATGCAATAAGTAAATAATTGTCTATACAAAATATTTCACAGGTTGACATAATAATTTCTTTTGACATAATAATTGAGATAATGAGCTGCACGGTTGGTTTTTTTTTTGTTTAATTTTAATATTGATGTACACGGTGTGTACGAATAATATCTGTCTCTTTGTTTCTGCATGAAAGAATCGTAGCTTAGCTCGTCATGGCTAGATTGTAGTTAGCATTCTAGATTTAGGTACAGGTTCGAACCCCACTCCACCATATTTTTTTTTAACAACGCTAAGCTGATTGACGGTCTGGTAAGATCTACGTTTCTGGGTTTTTTAGTACTACCAGTTCGGTATTTAAACTATGGTCTAGTTAGTGAAACGTGGATAAATTCGGTTAAACTTGTTAAACTTTGGTTAAATTGGACTAAACTGGGTTTGAGTTGCAAGTTGTGGGACTAGTTTTGCTCAGTTTGCAAATTGTGGGACTAAACTGCTCACAGGTTGCAAGTTGTGGGACTAAAACTGTATATACCTCTAATCGAATCCTAGTTTGAAAAGTCAAATAGCTAGTTTGAAAAGCCAAACGACTAAATTTGGAAAGAGGAAAATAGGAGGGAGGTGAAACCGAGTTGGGGAGGGAGTCCTCCTACCCAAGCCGGCGCACCACCCAAGCCGAGTTGGGGAGGGCCTCCCCTCCCTCCCCTTGGCCGCCGGCCCCTCCCCCTATATAAGGAGGGGCAGGGCTCCCTCCTAGTACACACAAGTTCCTACCTCTAAACCCTAGCTTGGCGCCACCACCTCCTGCAGCTGCCGCCGCCTCCCAGGGTTCTCCTTGCCGCCGACTTGGGCACCACCAAGCCCTAGCCGCCGGCTCTAGCACCTCTTCCTCGGCGTGTCTAAACCCTAGATCGTCGAGGGCTCTCTCATAGTCCACCATACTCGCTCCGCTTACATGGCTCATGAGATCTCCTCTACTTAGTACCACGCCACAGTCTTTGGAATCTCGAGGAGAGTTGTGGCATCCCGCAAAACCACTACTAGAAAATCGCGTTGTTTTTGTGCATTGCATCGTCATGACCGCATGCTCATGTCATCATGCCGCATTGCATTTGAGCATCGTCATCATCTTGCATTTGCTTGCATAAAACTATTTGCAGAAAAACCTATTTTGTGTTTTCTAAAACGCCCCATCTTAATTATAACGCAAACCCCGGGTCTCCGGATTATTTTGTTTGTCTGCTGTCGGTTTGCAAACGGTGCATTTAAAACAAATAAAATATTATATTATTTTAGTGGGGCAGTCGAACGGGCCGGATAGACCCGAACGACCACCCCAGTTCCAAAACGGCCCAACCCAAAAACCTTTTTCTACCAGCCCTAGTCTACCCACACCCCCTCCACCTCACCCCAGCCTATCATCTCTCGCCACCTCACCCTCATCCCAATCCCCACCCAACCAGACGCCGCCACTTGGCCTCCTCCTCCTCCACCCCCTCTCTCTCCTCTCTCTCCCTCCACCCTGGACCGCTCTCACCCCACCCACCGAGCCAACCCACTCCCTCCCTGGCCATTGGGCCCGCGCCCCCACCTTCCCCCACGCGACCCCACCCCAGCGACACACGCCACTCACGCGTCTCCCCACCTCCCCGCCTGGACCCACAGGTCCCACCCCTGTCGGCCCTCCTCCCCCACGCACGAGCCTCCCTCCCCTGTTCTTCTTCCTCCTAACGCTCATCCCTTCCCAACCTCCTGCATCCCCTGCCTCCCTCCCCGCCTCACCGCGCCTCTTCCTCTCTCGCGCCTCACGCCCGCCTGCCCCACCCCACCGCCTCGCCTCTCTCTCTCGTCCCATCCCTTCCTCGTCTCCTCAGACCCACACGCCACCAACCGCCCCTGCCCCGAGCCTGGCCTCCGCCGCACCCGCCGCCCGGCCCTCTTTCTCTCAGCTCGCGCTGCTGCCCCGCCTCCTCTCAAGTCTGGCTGCCGCCTGTCGGCTCCCAACTCCGCTGCCGCCTCCTCCACAGGCCTGCCGCCGCCACGACCGCCTCGACAACCGCCTCTCCTCGCCGCCTCTCCGCCCGTCCCGTCGTCTGCCCGTCGCCGGTCCCAAGCTCACCGCCACCGCCTCGCCTGGCGCCACCGACCTCCGCCGCCTCTTCCGGCCCGCCGCACTCGCCGTCGGCGCCTCCTCGGCCACGGCCCCGCACGCCCTTCCCCCACCTCCGCCCGACCCCGCCGGGCTTCTCCTCGCAAGCCACCGCCCCGCCTGGCCCCAGGACACCGCCGCATTCGCCTCCTCAGCGCGCCTCACGAGCCCACCGCAGGCGAGTTTCCGCCCAACCGCATCGCTTCGTAGTACCAAGTTGGTACTAAGCTGTTGGGTGTGGAGACGGCAAAACCGCAAAATCTTCCGTGGACCGACGTCAAGTTGAGCCGAAAAGGGCGTCACTAGAAGACCATCGAGGTTCGAAGATTATCCCGAGGGGCCCTATTGAACTCGGTGTCACCTATTCAAGTACTCCATCGACATCAAGACCGTCCCTGGAGCGGAACGTCGAACCCCGGAGTCCGAACCCCGAAGGCCGAACCCTCGGACGTCCTTTTCGCCGAGAACCTAGGTGCCAAGCTCTTCTCATCGATAGGATCGACCCGACACGGAATGCCAAGTACTACCCTCGGACGCCCACACCCGAACCGGAAGGACGCCAAGATCGCCTCAAGGACGACAAGTTCTACTTCTGAACGCCAAGACCGACCGGTACGCGGTACCGACAAGATCTTCGCGACGATAAGGTCGACACCGACCAGGACGAGTCCGATGCGCCCGACCAAGACAAGTCCTTCTTCGCGAACGCCAAGATCTACCCGTTATCCGAGAACGATCCCGAGTCGAACCTCCTCGAACTCGGACCTCAAAACCCCCAACCCGAACCTCAAGATCGCCGGACCCTAATGTGTGAACCCCTTCCCGAAACCCTATTTTATAATATAATAACAACTTGTTGCATATTTAATTGTCATACTTGCATGCATCCTTGTCTGTGGTTTGGGGGCCTTATGCCGATTCACCTAATAATTAAATATGGGGCCCATATGCGGGCAAATCTAGTCTCATATTGGCCTCATTTAAATTTGTGTAGCGAACCGGTGCTATCTTTTGCCATGTTAAGACAACATTTAAATTGCGGGGTAGCTAAACAACATGAACCACCTAATTAATTGTCGGGACCCCGGTTCCGCTTAATATGACCTAATTGCATCGCACCTTGCCATGCCATGCATCATACATGCATCATGCCCGATCTTTTGCCGTAGTATTAAATATTGCATCCGGTGCTTCTTCTAGTGTTTTGCTTCTTCGCGGATTGGGCCGTTGAGTTGATGTGAGCTTCGCCCCGATCTTCGGTTGAACCTTCGGCAATGTTTCCAGTCGAGCATCTCCCCCTTTCTACCTATCTTACTTTTATAGTATTTATTCCCTCCTGTTGATCTATTGCTATCCGTGTTGCGTTGCTATAGTTTTTCGTACCCGTGAGATCCCTTGCAGCCTTATATTGCCTTGGACACCTCCTAATACCTGTTGTTTGGTAGATAGTTGGTCTTGCGCGTCGTAGTCGCTTGCTCAAGTGCTGTTGCGTGTTGTCAAGTGCCACCGCTGTTGGAGTCTTGCCACATGTTTGATGTTGGAGATGATCATGGCTATACTTATCATTCACTTTAATTCCTGTTTAACAACTAAAATTGAAGTAAGCAGAGGCATCGGTGGGTGATAGATAATATTTGGTTTCCGAACGCCCACTTGTGTCCCGTAGGACCCCGAGTACTTGATACCTGTTCCTTGTTTTATCGCGCTATCCACATCCGGGAGGATTATGGGACCCCCCTGAGCCAGAGCATGATTCATTCTTATTTCTTGGGGCCACAAACTAGTTTGAGGTTTTATTTACTATCCTGTACTTATGCCATGCTACTACTGTATTTACGATTGTGCGAGGAGCACACTGTACTGTTTAGGATCGGGACACGATTCCGCGGTGTCGACAAGCCCAGTTTTGGGTTCCCAGTCGTTCACAGCCGTCCACCCAAACCTCGGGTCCGTCTCGGAGCTAGCTTACTTCGTTGCGGGTGTACTCCAAGGGGTGGCCCCCTGAAATATTTCTAAATCCTGTGATTGCTTTGTCGTGAAGGCCTCATTGGGTTTTGATTTGGTTTTTCCGAGGTTGATCAAGTGTGTGTTGCTATTTGTGCACCCCGGCCGGGTTAAAACTTTCTGAAAGCCGTGTCCGCGGTTATGGACGACTTGGAGCACAGTATGTCGACCATAGACAAGCATAACTAAAGTAGTACTATAAATTTGACTTATAATGACTAGTAATCAGCTTCACTATAATGAAATGGCTAAATAATACTGCCCACAATTGCTTGTTTGGATTGTCGCTTGCGACCATTGTACCTGACTAGTAAGTATTGCAACTACAACGGAATGGCTAATTAAAGTACCAACAACTGCTAGGTTTTGGGTTTATCTCATGCTATCTGTATCTGATTAGTAAGTGTTACAACTACAACGGAAAGGTTAATTAAAAGTGCCCACTGCTTATTTTATCAGGACGACTATCTTTACCTGACTAGTAATTGCTGCAACGATAACTGAATAAGTAAAACTGCCAACTGTGTGAGTTCCTCGGTGGACTTCCTCGTTTGGTCTCGAGGGGGAAATACCAGGATGGGTTTGTTTGGTATTAGATTCAGGTTGGTTCCGATTAGGTCTCTCTTACCCCTCTCTGATCGTCGCCAGTTGTATCGAGTCTCTATAGGTTGTTTAGTGCATCTGCCGCTTGATCCACCATACCTATGTAGGCGAGGACCGCCAATTCTAGTCTCGCTGCATCGGCCTCAAGATCGACGCCTCTTTTCCTTTGCCCTTTGTCGGCACCCCTTTGTTTAAGCAGGTTTTGAGTTCGACGTTAGTGGGTTACCCTTCCGCTTGGCCCGGCAGGTTATGGACGCCATTGGTTATTCTTCGTGGCTCTTAGCCCCATTTGCATCTTGTCCGTAGCTGACGCCTATCGCTTTCAAGGTGATTTGGATCTTTGTATATTATCGTATTCTTGACTCATGGAGTCGCTGTTATATATATATCTGCTGTGGGTCCCATCGAGGACTGTTGTGTAATGTTATTACCGCTTTTCCACCCGCACGAAAGTGCTGGTGGCACCTTTTGAATCGCTTTCTGCGGGTTTGGCGGGTTTCGCTAAAACTTGCATAGGTCCGATTCTGAGGGTGTTACAAGAGTGCTACAACCTCCGCTGCCTGCTGGAACAAGGGAGAGGAAGGTCTTCGTCGAGTACCGAATGTGTGACCGACTGCGGAAGCGCTGCCGGAACGCAGCGCCGGAAGGATCGTCTACGCGATCTTGAGATCGGAAGTGTACGACTACATCACCCACGAGAATCTGCTCTCGTTAACCGCTTTGGATCTTCAAGGGTTAGTATTCTGTTGACTCGTTGCTACAATCTAGTAGATAGATCTTGGCTTGATCATAGATTAGATCTTGATTGTGTGTTCATGCGGTAGAAATTTTTTGTTTTCCATGCTACGAACCCCTACAAGTTCTAGTCCAGCACCTCAACTTGTGGTTAGCCCAGCAAATATGTGAGTTTAGTCACAATAGTGAATTTCCTAAATTCCATGTTCTTCATCTTTGTATTGTTCCAAAAAAATTGTCGCAATTCAAAACAATCAACATATTTATACTAAACATTATTACCTTGAATATTAATTTCCTTTTACTGATATGGCATTTATAATGCGATCTCAACTATTATTTTTCTACAATAATATAAAGTTGTATATTATACAAGTTAAGATTATTACAAATACACTAGTTCTAAAGTACAACAGTTCTAAAGTAGAATTCCTTTCCAAAAAAGTTCTAAAGTATAACATTTGACTGTAGAAATTGTGTTATTTATTCCCATTTAATTTGGAGTATTTTGATAAACTCCATTCTGTGTACATATACTCCCTCCGACCCATATTAGTTGACTCAAGTTTGTCTAGATTTGGATGAATCTAGACACTATTTAGCATATAGATTCATCTAAATTTTGACAAATCTAAATCAACTAATATGGGTCGGAGGAAGTAGAAGAAAGGAGAAATAACTTCTAGCAACGGGATAATTTGTGCTTCCTGAGTGTTTTAGTGTATATGTATCTTTCCATGCCTATATTCGTAGTGTACCATTATAAAAAGATATGATTATATATAGATATTTGTACTATAAGGTTCTCTAGCTTGTTATAGAATGTGGCAAAACAAATAGTATTACAAACCAACCCTTCCATCAGGCTGGCCAAAAATTATACCGGAATAAACCTGTCAGCATTGTTTCATGTGTCGGAACCAAAACATGATCGCGATGAGTCCAGGTGCTTATTAACACGTTGATTGACCGTGCACCCAAGATTGATAATCGAGAGAGCTCTGCTTTGAGACGCGAAACAACAGTTGAGGATAAAAGGCAATAACAAAGAAATAAATAAAGGTAATAAAACGTTAACGTGTAGACGCCGTAAGGATAAACCGTGGATCTGATCACAAGAAACCTCCCCGGAAGGATAAAGCACGGGCATGAATGAAGCGCCAATGGTCTGGGACAGCTGGTATAGTCGCTAGACTGCAAGAGAAACATAGAAGCCTCTGGACTGAAATACCGACCAAACGTTGATAAAAATTAACATGGGCGTACACACGATCCATGGTTGGATAACTCGATACATCTCCATCTTTTGGCCGTGCAAGGTATGTACGACGCGTCCGGCACTCCACGGGGTACATTTCCTGTCACCTTAGATAATAATCGGGAAAAGTTCTCGATCAGAGCATTACATCAATGATGGAGCTATATATGCATGGGTGATATAAGCTTGCTTGCATCGTTATGGTTCTCGTAACGGTGAGGGTCGTTGAACTGCAGAGTGTAGAGACCGGACACATCGAGCTGCCTAGATTGCTTGGAGCTATATCCATCACGCAAAACGGCAGCGGACACTGTCTTTAAACATTTCAGTTGTCTCGACCGATCGCAAAAGTTCCTAATGATGGGGACAACTATACCATTCACAAAGTATCTCTCCTCTGATTCGCAGTGGTTATATTTGTCCCCATCATACATGTTGGAGATACCATAGTATCATCTTATTAATTTTTTCTTTATTTAGTGACTAATATGTTTACTCTTTTATTCATTTTTGTGTAGGCATATGAATCTATTACTCTCATAATTTTGTTCTCTAATTAATTCTAGAGGTACATATATATAAACATGTATACAAACACATGAAGCAATTGATAGATATAAGTATCATGGTATATAGTTGCTCGATCAATAGAAATAATTACTAGTTTTGAATGTCTTCACCGTGATTTCAAAGACTATGGATCTATGAAATGTACATATTATCTAATTTGCTATTGCACTACAGTAATATTTAGCTTGCATAATATAATTATATTTAAATCTTCCGTGAGTGAACAAGTGACAAAGCTTGACATACATTGTTAAGAGGCCCAAGAATAATAGTCATACTTAAACTTTGAATAATCTTCAAAATTTCGTCACAAATATTAAAGATACTTTGGAGTTTTCTGGAGTAGGGGGTCCATTGCCCCCTGAGGAATCTATTCAAGTTTAAACAGAGGCCGTTGGTATCGGGTTGCGTTAGAGCTTCCAAAATCTATGAACCGGCCCTGCCAAGGTAGATTGGTGGCACATGCGGCATCGGTGTTTGAATCACCGATCTTGTTCAACAAATTGCTCCTTGACAACCATGCGTGCATGTGGCATGCATGTATCGCCCACAACTTCCACGAACTAATTAACAAGGTATATTCGTGATAGACCAGGATCCCAACTTTTGCTAATGGCGCCAATAACGAGGCATTCAATTAGTTCAGTTCAGCTAACCTTTTTTTTTACTATTCGACCTGCCTTCATAGGTTGTATCTACTCCCTCCTTTGCATAAGATAAGATGTTTTACCTTTTGTGGAATGGATTTGAACGGAAGTAAGTACTAGAAAAATCTCTGTTTACACAATGGCAAGTGACTTCGTTCTATGTGCTGTTTTTCGAGTACTCGAAAATGGATATTCGAAAAACGGCACAGAGAAGCTGACATGTAAACAGGAAAACAAACTCGAGGTGTCGACTATCGGCTGATCACCGCATATCATATCACGACGCAGCAAACGTTGTATTCCTCCCCAAAATACAAAGCACCGAGGTTTCTATGTTAGAAGTTTTATATGTATTAATTGCACCATGATATATGAGTACTACAATTGCTATTTACCCATAAAACCAGTGGCTTTGTTATCGGTCTCGTCGATCGACTTTAGCAAGCACGGTAATAAATTTGGACACCGTCGGGATAGACAGTTAACGACATCAATCCCTTACACTGCCGATGAACAAAACGGAACGGCTGCTGCAACGGAAAGGGCCCATGATGATGCAAGTCTGGCCTGGTCGTTAAGCGAAAGGGAGCCTGAAAAGCTGGTATGTGCCCTCCCTTGGCTTGGCTTGAGAGTTATCCACCGATATGCTTGCCCTCATCAGACTCCAACAACACTGTTGCATTAAATTAATCCGATCAATCGACTCAACTGGCAGCTTATTTTTAATTGCTTTTGGGTTCCTTTGTTCACCCTTTTCCCCGGTAAACACAGCAAGTTCCATGCATAGAAACTTTAGCCGACATGCATGCACATCACACACGGTCATATTCGGAACATCTCTAGCTAGGTGAAATGCACCCATGTAGTGACACTGTTGTGACGTCAAGTGACGAAGTACTATGTGCGGCCATTTGCTTGCACAACGTCCCATGCTAGAGATGATCAATACAACCCATTGAGGCTCCGTTCGATCTGGAGGAATTTCAAAGGAAAAAGTACAGGAATAAAAAACGAAGGAAAACTAGCCAGAGCAGCGTTCGGGTTGCAGGATTGCTCCCATCGAATTCCTTTGGAAAGTTTCCGTAACCTATACTTTTCATAGGAAAACAAAAATCCACATAGACCTCAGGGAAACTTTCCTTCGGTCTGAATCGCGGCATGCCTGGCCAGAAAAGGTAGCTCGGCCACCACTAATTACTGGTTACTTTATACTGACAAGTAGGCCATGGCTTTTCTACGTCCCTGCTTTGTTGGATTCCCGTGATCAGCTATCCCGTGTTCCGAATGCTATGCCTTACAAAATTTCCTACGGATTCTGATCCTCTATTTTCTCGCTCGACAATTTTTCTGTTCCTACGCCCCTTTTGATTCCCTTGTTTTAAAATCCTTCGGTCCGAACGGGGCCTGAATTTGATGGCAAACTATCTATCACTAGCTAGAAATTCATTGGTAAAAAAAACCATTCACACAGCCGTCCCTAAATCCTAATCACAACACTAACCAACATCCATCAAACGGTAGGTAAACAAAACTTGCTAGCCCTGACAAATACCGTTGAACCAAGGAAACAAACTAACCCTTCTGAGAGGTCATGGTCTTTTAGTAACATATGCAAAGCTCCCGGGTCGCCTCGCGCGGGGCGGCTCCGGAGGCCCCCAAAACCCTAGAAAAAGCGGCGCCGCCATCTCCTCTCCCCCGGCCGCAGCCGCCGCCGCCGCCGGCGGTGGCGGCCGCGCTTGGCCATCGAAGGCGGCGGGCGAGGGAGGCGCTCTCCCGACGGGGCCCCTTCGCGCGGAGGCGGGTCGTCACAGGGGAGTGAGGGTGGAGCTTGGGAGGCGGCGAACCCTGGTAGGGATGGCAGCGGCGGTGCGGGGAAGGTGGCTCGGCAGCGCGAGGCAGCATGGAGGGCGGCGAGATCCGTCCGGAGTGCTGGCGCGCAGTGGCAGCCCGTCCCCCGTGTGGCTTGTTCTTTCCTCTAGGGCAGCGGAGTGGGGCGATCTGGTGGAAGAGGTGTCGACGATTGGATTCCGTTGGAAGACCTAGATCGTCTCTCTAACCCTAATTGCCTGCTCGATCCGTTCTCCGGAGACCGGCTGGCGGTGTGGGGATCGTTGTGTCGGATTTAATAATGGTGGTGGTCTTTTGGTTTCTGTTGCACCAAGATGAAGATCTGCTTGATGTCTGCACTCGTTGATCCGATCTGGAGAGGCGGGTTCCGGAAGGCTCCGCCGGCGAACTCCCATGGGCGTTTCATGCCTGGAGATTGCTGGATCGGAAGGTATTCGGTCGGGCGCACCTTGTTTTTCTGGCCGTTTGGTTTCAGCGGGAGCGCTGCAAAACTCTATTGTTTGTTCCCACTAGGTGCCATTCTTAGAGCCATGGTGAAGTCAGATGCGGAGAATGTCAGTAAAGCGGAAATTTGAGGGCAGCGATGATGATTTTTGTTCCTATGGCGACAGAGATCTGGCTGCGTGATCTGGGACTCGTTGCAGCGATTGTTGGTGCGGGAAGACAACACAAGGGAGTTTCCAGTCTTATCTTGCAGGGTGAAAATCCAAGGTCTGGCCTTAGCTGGTTGTGCCTGGCAATTACCTTGTTGAAGGCATTGTTTTGTGAGTAAGGACTTTCTCTAGGGTGAAAACCTATGACCTTTGGTCGGGCAACGACGGTGCTTGGGCACTGTTTCCTTCTTGAAGGCGTTGTTATTGGAGTGGAGGACTACTGGTGTTGTTCTGATGGTGTCATTGTCGTTTCTTTGAGGATTAGTTCGCTGTAGCAAGACTTTTCTTTTTTTGTAATTTATCTTTCTTTTTTCTGAGCTGTGTGCATCCGTAGAGCCGCTAGGGCATGCGTTGTTGCAGAGGCTGGGTGTAACTGATGTCCTTGTGATATTAATATATACTCTTTCCAAAAAAAAACTAACCCTTCCATCGGGTTATCCAACATTCCTCCGTGAAATTTATTGTGAATTGATGGAAATGACCTGTTTATGTGTTTCATGTTTATGTGTTTTCACAACCTTTCATTCTCGTACAGTAATAGAGTTGTAAATTCCTAAACAGCCGAGCATGAAGGGCGCCGCAGAGATCAAATCACAGGGGAACACCCATGGGGGAGAGCAACGACTAAACAAGCGAACCATAAAAACACACGGGCAGGACTTAATAAGAATGCAAACAGTATTTGCTTATTTTCTTTTAGACTTTATTTTGTAAACGATGAAGTCGGCTTGTGTATCTCTACCATATACTATTTATCGGTATAAATATATATGGTATTGATTGTCAAAGAAGAAGAATGCAAACGGTATCGGCAGCTCGGTGTAATCGTCGATGGATCGAAGGAGAAACATGGCAACTTACTTCCGGATGCAAACCCAACAACGGAAGAAACAGAGACGTTCACGTGGTCATCCACGACTCGATACATCTCTATCTTTTCCTTGGCCAAAGCTACGTGTCTGGCACTCTTCCACGAAGTACTCGTCCGGCCTGCTACCCATGATTAGCGGGCAAAGTTCCCGACCAAAGCGTTTGTGATGGGGGCATGGTCGCATGGATGGCAGTCGACTCCGTCGCTACATCATTCACAGCTTCCGTCTGTCCTTGACCATACGCACGCCGCTCAGTTCCATGGATCAATTCTAAAGTAAATGGGCTGCTACCCCACATGACAAAAAAAGTTCTAGAGATCATCGCGAGCTAGCTTGCGCCGCAAATGGGCTGCTACCCCACATGACAAAAAAAGTTCTAAAGTAGACGATAGCGTGAGACTATAATGTGACACATGGAATTGTCAGAGATATTTAAAACTACCTGATGCTCGTGCCTTTAGATCGACATTTTACTTTTCAAAATTGCCATCCAGTGACACATGGAATTGCCACAGTATGGTACTGAATGAGGTAACCTACTACAAAGCGTGTTGACAGTTTTTATTATGTTAATACTTTGCTACCAAAGGATATAACCAATGTGTGATCTTTTCTAAAAATGTATTAACATGGTACAATTAAATCAGTACTATAGATGACTGACTACAATTTCTCTAACCACAATATACGACTAAACTCACAATAGAGCAATATGTGAGTTTAGTCACCTATTATAGGTGAAATACTATTCAGTTTCTATGAATAACACTTCTTTCTTCCTCCCCATTCTTCTTTATCCCGCACCCAGGAACGGAGGGAGGAGGCAGACGAGGTAACCAATGTGAGTTCTAGTCCAGCACCTCAACTTATGGTTAACCCAGCAAATATGTGAGTTTAGTCACAATAGTGAATTTTCTAACTTCAATGTTCTTCATCTTTGTCTTGTTTCAAAAAAATTGTCGCAATTAAAAACAATCATCATATTTATACTAAACATTATTACCTTGAATATTAATTTCCTTTTACTGATATAGCATTTATAATGCGATCTCAACTATTATTTTTCTGCAATAATACAAAGTTGTATGTTATACAAGTTAAGATTATTACAAATACACTAGTTCTAAATGTTGAAGTGTATAAGTGGATTGTACTAGCCCTTTCCATCAGTTCGGACTTTTGGTTGCGTTGGCTAGTGCATGAAGCTTGACATGGTATCAGAGCCTAAGGTCTCGAGTTCGAGTCCTGGCTTTCGCAATTTATCCTAAAATTCTTGTTGACCCCTTTATGTCCACGTATAGGCCTCTTGAGTCATACGTGAGTTTCGTGTGCCGTCGCTCTCTTCCGGTTGCACGTGTTGACTTCTTCCCGTCACACGTGAGAGGGGGTGTTTAAGTGTATAAGTGGATTGCACTAGCCCTTTCCATAAGTTCGGACTTTTGGTTGCGACTTTTGGTTGCGTTGGCTAGTGCATGAAGCTTGACATGGTATCAGAGCCTAAAGTCTCGAGTTCGAGTCCTGGCTTTCGCAATTTATCCTAAAATTGCTGTTGACCCCTCTATGTCCACGTATAGGCCTCTTGAGTCATACGTGAGTTTCGCGCGCCGTCGCTCTCTTCCGGTTGCACGTGTTGACTTCTCCCCGTCATACGTGAGAGGGGGTGTTGAAGTGTATAAGTGGATTGTACTAGCCCTTTCCATCAGTTCGGACTTTTGGTTGCGTTGGCTAGTGCATGAAGCTTGACACTAAAGTAGAATTCCTTTCCAAAAAAATTCTAAAGTAGAACTTTGACTGTAGAAATTGTGTTATTTATTCCAATTTAATTTGGAGTATTTTGATAAAGTCCATTCTGTGTAAATATAGAAGAAAGGAGAAATCACTTCTAACGAGATAATTTGTGCTTCCTGAGTGTTTTAGTGTATATGTATCTTTCCATGCCTATATTCGTATTGTACCATTATAAAAAGATATGATTACATATAGATATTTGTACGATAAGGTTCTCTAGCTTGTTTTAGAATGTGGCAAAACAAATAGTATTACAAACCAACCCTTCCATCATGCTGGCAAAAAATTATACTGGAATAAACCTGTCAGCATTGTTTCATGTGTCGGAACCAATACATGATCACGATGAGTCAAGGTGCTTATTAACACGTTGATTGACCGTGCACCCAAGATCGATAATCGAGAGAGCTCTGCTTTGAGACGCGAAACAACAGTTGAGGATAAAAGGCAATAACAAAGAAAGAAAGAAATGTAATAAAGAGTTAACGTCAGACGCCGGTCGTAGTAAGGATAAACGCGGATCTGCTCACACGAAATAAACACCCCGGTTGGAAGGATAAAACGTGGGCATGAATGAAGCACCAATGGTCTGGGACATCTGGTATAGTCGCTAGACTGCAAGAGAAATAGAGAAGCCTTTGGACTGAAATAACGACAAAACGATGAGGAAATTAACATGGCCGTACACACGATCCACGACTCGATAACTCGATATATCTCGTGCAAGCTAGGAATGACGCGTCCGGCACTCCACGGGGTACATGTCCTGCCACCCTAGATAATCGGGAGAAGTTCTTGATCAGAGCATTACATCAGTGATGGAGTTATATATATGGGTGATATATATAACTAATCCACGAGTGATCAGCTTGGAGATGCACCAGTGCAGGACCGTCCGCTCATGCATCTCCAAGCTAGATAGCTAAGCTAGTGTACCGATAGGGGAGTGCTAGTACATGTATTTATGCAAGTATGATTCTTCATGTTTGATTTCGAGGTGCGGGGATTTCAACTCGTGGGGTTCGACTTCCAGTGCGAGTTCAACACGGGGTCCAAGTTCCGTGTAATCGCTGAGTTTCATAAACTTGGACTGTCAATCACTAGAAAGCCCATTTCGAGCCGAATTCGTTCCACCCCTGTCAAATACAAACTTTCCGTCAACTGCCCCGTGAAGGAGACGTTCGGGTCCTCCATGTCACTACTCTGTCCGTGACGCGAGCGCCAAGTCAGCAACCACGTAGGCAAAACGAGGAAATAGACCCCACGCAGTGTTGATAAAATTTATTAATTCACTCACTCCTTCGCATGAGTTTACTTAGAATAATGAATTGTGTAACTTCAATATTTTTGTTTTCTTTGTTCAGTTTCAATTTTTTGTCGCAATTCAAAACAATCAGCATATTTATACTAAACATTATTACCTTGAATATTTTTTTTTCTTTTTATTGATATAGCATTTATGATGCAATCTCAACTATTATTTTTATGATCATACAAAGTTGTATGTTATACAAACCAAACTTATTACAAATACACTAGTTCTAAAGTAGAACATTTTTACTGTAGAAATCGTGTTATTTATTCCAATTTAATTTGGAATATTTTTATAAAGTCCATTTTGAGTAAATATAGATGAAATCACTTCTAGCAACGGGATAATTTGTGCTTCTTGAATGTTTTAGTGTTTTTGTATCTTTCCATGCCTACATTAGTTATATCTTGATGAAGGTTATTTAGTCCACCACTATAAAAAGTATATGATTATATATACACATTTGTACGATAAGGATGTCTAGCTAGTTTTAGAATGTGGTAAAATAAATATTACTTCCATCTGGCTGGCTAACATTCCTCCTTACGTGTGAACCAAAATAGGATCGAGATGATATCATCGTTAAGTAGGAGGCGGAGGACAATTTGACACGTGTCGACTACCGCATACCGTATCATGACGTGGAATTAAAAAGCGTCCCATGACCCTCTATTACATGCAGTATAAGATTATCAATTGCAAATACTCCCTTCTTCTTGAAATAGATGTCGTAGGTTTGTTAAATTTTGGATAAATCTATATACCAAATAGATTCATCTAATTTTTTATAAATCTGGATATCTATTTTGAGACGGAGGGAGTAGTACAAATCTGACCGTAATTAAAATTCAGCAACTTGCCATATACGAGTGACTTTGTTGGTGGCATGCCGTAATGCCGTGGTCAGGAATGGAACAGAGCAGAACAGAGCGAAATGGAACGGAACAAACGGAGCTGTGATGGCGTCAGGCTAACTGCTGGCTCAAGCCAAATGGAGAAAAACGCTAACGCATATGCCTTTCCTTGGCTTGGTTTGAGAGTTATCCACGGATCACATCCAAGAGCACCGTTACATTATATTAATTAGATCGAGCCCACTGGCAGCTTAAATTGTCCTAATCTTGATTGGTCGTAAGCAAAGCTTGATTTCATCTTTATGTCTTTTCTGGCCAAAGAAAAGCAAGTTCCATGCAAAGTGCATAGTACATCATCACGTCTTCTTCTCTGTAGCTGATTAGCACGAAGCAATATGCATGTATGCGGAATATGATGTTAAATTTTCTTTTATAAACTTGTAATTTCAACAAAATTATCTTTGAAACGACCGATAATATGTTTGCACTGCCAACTTTAGCTCGACGAGATATTTGAAACTACCTAATTCTGGTGTATTTAGACGACATTTTACTTTTCAAAATTGCCATCCAGTGACAGATAGAATTGCCACGGTATGGAACAGAGGTAACCTGCTAGAAAGAGGAAATTTCGTTTCGTCTCTCAGAGTATTCAGATAGGTATTCCTCTTTGTACTACTATCTCCTTTTATGAACAGTTGCTACAATAGCATGCCCCATGGTTGACACCTTATAAATGCCTTGTGTATCGTTTGTGCCCTTGTGGATTCTGGACCGATTTGTTCGGAAAGTATGGACGAGTATCTGACATATTTTTGGGCCACAACGTTAAACCATCAAACTTTGGAACTGCAACACTTGGCCTGATCAATCCTCTCATCGCTGTTGCCAGCCGAATGGTCACCATAACTCTGTCTTAACCGTGCTTCTGTTTCTCCTTGTGTTTTTTTTTTTTGCTCGAAAAAGAGATATTTATTTAAATGATAGAGTTGCAATCAGTTCGAACACCGTGGCAATCTCTGGAGGAGAATGTCTTAACCAAGTCATAGTCCTATCCTGTACTCTACCAAGCTTAGCCAGCTCGTAACTTGCACAGTTTGCTTCACGAAAAATCTTGGCTAAAGTTATTCCTCTTTCCCGAATCATCTCTCGAATTATCTAAATTCTCGCGGCATAGACCGAGGTGTTGGACGTTTCTTTTTTTATCAACTGAATAGCTTCGACACAATCTGTTTCGACCGTGAATGGGAGGTTTCTCCAGTTTAAAGCAAGTGCCATGCCTGAGTTGTCTTGCTGCTGCGCAAATAACCGTGATGATTAGTTCCGGCTATAAGCATTTGAACCTAGCATACTCGTGGTTAGGGTTGTGCCACCTATTTTGAATCTAACCCCGTGGTGCATTCGTGCATAATAGTGTCATGACGTTTATCTATCGCGGCAGTAATGTTCTGCTTATGACATGTAAGACCCTTATAATTTAATGTAACAAGATTGGCTTTAAACACCTCGGATTTGGTGATTTGCTCGTACAACTCCCTCCTCCAAACACGTACAAATCTGGTCCATACCCATGTCCAAAACCCTCTATATCAAGACATACGGATCCGGGGTATGTCCAGGTATATATAGGCATACGACAGTCTTTCTGCACACGACCCGAGCCGCCCAACCTCGCCCGCGCAGATCACCGCCGAGGCAACCACGGGATCAAGGCCGTTGCCGGGCCATCATCGCAACCTCCGCCACCTTGTGTCTGTTATGTCGTCGAACAAGTCGCTGGACATGTTTTCGGAATGTCCATTGTGTCGCCGCCATGTGTCCGCTGTATCGCCGGATATGTTCCTCGATTGTCCCTCGTATTGTCGGTCATGTTACCTTTCGACAGGTCAACTCACCACCGCCAAGCTCACATGCCGCAATCAAGCCCTGCATAGTGCTGCCGCGCCACCGTCGTCCCTGCCAGCACACACCTACAAGGCCAGATCGAGACATGCGCCACCCAGGTCCACCTCAGAGTCACTATCACCGCCACCAGCTCGCCGGCCATGGTTGTCGCCGGCGATGAGCTGGCGTACAACCATACTAGTACAAATACGGTTGCTAGAAAGACGAATAATTTGGTTGTGCTATATGAGTTTTTTTATAACGGTTAGTAATAATTACGAAAAAGTATCACGATCACAACCGTTATTGTGTTTGAGTTTATCTAAATTTCATATCCCTCCGTCCAGAAATAATTGACTTGAGTTTATCTAGATTCGAATATATCTATACACTAAAATGCATCTAGATACATTTGAATATTTTTTCGCGAAAACGTTTCGATTCATTGATAGAAAAAGAAGTTCGTACAAATATATACAAAGCTCAGAAAAGCTAACACTCCATATAACTCAACCCACTAGACCCAAGGGACCGCGGGGATCAAGGCGTGGAGGCCTTTCGTGTCGGCAGTCCCCCAAGATCAAGCGTCATATTGAATCGTAACGAGAAGGCGACCCAAGTCACGCAACACATGGTCAAACACGACCGCATTGCGCTGATTCTAAATCCACCATGCCGTTAACATAATCAGCGAAGATGTCCCCTTGCGCATGGCATGGGGGCGGACAGCATAGCATGTTGCCACCAGTCCACGAAGTCGTCTTCTCCATCCGGAGATAGGATCGTGGATTGTGTCCAAGATAGAACCTCGTGCCAGAGCGCCCGGGAGAAGGGGCAGCCTACCAGGAGATGAGACATGGCCTCCTTTATCTGGTGACACATGAGGCAGTTTGGCAGGTGCAAAATTCCTCTTCGCGCAAGCCACTCAGTCGTCCAACATTGGTCTTGGCAGGCGAGCCAAATGAAGAATTTGACCCGTGTGGGGGGGGGGAGGTGTGCCAGTTAAGCTTCCAAGATCTCGAGCTAATCGATCCCTGAAGATGACCACATAGCAAGACTTGGAGGAGTACAGCGTGTCCGACGTCCACCTCCAAAGGAGGGTGTCAGACAACTCTGTGAGCTCGACTCCACACACACGAACCCACAATTGGACGTACTGTTAAAGGGCAAGCGGACTCAGCGCGCCCCTGATGTCTGTGATCCAACGACGCTCCACTAGTGACTCTTTCACCATGCGGCGCTTCCTAGCGCGGCTGGGTATCAGCGCGAAAAGTGTCGATGCTATATCTCCAATGGTCGTCCCGTCTAACCATTGATCCACCTAGAAAAGGGTCGTAGCCAACGGCGAACCCAGCTTCCCAATAGCCTGGGCAGTTGCCTGGCTTCCGGCCGGCCGGCGCAACTTATGTTGATGCTATTTGACTAAAATTTAGCTTATTAAGCCTTTGAATTTACTGTTTGCCCAGGCTTTCAAATATCCTTAAAATATAGGCGCAGAGGGAGGCCGAGGGGCTGCCTGGGGTGGCCAGACCTCCCCTAGGCGCGACTAGTGGTGGGTCCGCGCCTGGGGGTCCTGGCCCCTGTGCCTCCTCTCTCCCTTCAGCTCCATGGATCTTCTAGTGAGAAATAGTTTTTGGCATATTTTCCGGGATTTTTCCTAATATTTGATTTTTTGCACAAAAACAAGACACCAAAGTAATTCTGCTGAAAACTGTTGGAATTATGCCCTAGAGGCAATAATAAAGATGTTATTATTATAATTCTTGTTCATGATAAAGTTTATATTCCATGCTAGAATTGTATTAAGCGGAAACTTTAATACTTGTGTGGTTTATGAACAACACCGCATCCCTAGTACGCCTCTATGGACTAGCTCATTGATTAATGATGGTTAAGGTTTCCTAACCAAAGACATGAGTTGTCGAGTAATAATGAGATCACATCATTGGGAGAATGGTATGATGGACAGACCCAAATCAAGCAGAGCAATTAGATCATATCATCGTGTTCATCTTTGCGAAGATTTTTCTG
This sequence comes from Avena longiglumis, assembly GCA_030063025.1. Lineage (NCBI taxonomy): Eukaryota > Viridiplantae > Streptophyta > Magnoliopsida > Poales > Poaceae > Avena > Avena longiglumis. The sequence continues at coordinate 541,164,578 of CP125973.1, forward strand.
ATGTCAAATATTGTATTCCGTAGACCATGAGATAATGCAACTCCCTGGTATCGGAAGAAAGCTTTGAGGTCATCAAACGTCATCCTATGAGAGGGTGATCATAAAGGTGTCTATCAGGGGATTGGAAAGTATCTGTTGGGTTGTATGTATCGAGATGGGATTTGTCCCTCCCAAGTCGGAGAGATATACTTTGGGCCCACTCGGTAATCGATATCAACACCGCTTGCAAGCACGTGGTTAAGGAGTTAATCACAAAGTGATATTGGATTACGGAACAAGTAAATTACTTGCTGTGAACGAGATTGAACTAGGTATGCCGATGCCGACGATCGAATCTCGGGCAAGCACGTGCTGCCGTCCTCTCTCTCTCCCTCCCGACTGCGCGTAGGCGAAGCCCTGCCGCAGAAACTCTCCACCGTTTGCACCACGCCGTCGTGTTGTAGACCCAACATATCTCTCCACCCCACTTGCTGGACCGAGGAAGGAGGAGACGTCGAGGTGCCGTACGTGTGCATCTCCCGGAGGCATCGCCACTTGCGGTGTTGGATCGGATCGGATCGCGAGGAGGAGAAGCGAGTATGACTACATCAACCACGTTCCGTTGAACGTTCCGCTGTGCGAATCTTCAAGGGTATGAAGATCTCATCTATTCCCCCTCGTTGTTTGCATCTCCTAGATTAGATCTTGGCTTTCCTGTTCGCAACCGTAGAATTTTTTTGATTTACTATGCTGCGAAACCCTTCAGTGGTATCAGAGTTAGATCTATGTGTAGATGTGTTTCACGAGTAGAACGCAACATGCTTGTTGCGGGCGTTGATGTTTTCTGTTGCAAGCCTCTTGTTTGTGTACTTTGTAGGGTTCGCAGCATAGAAAACAAAAATTTTCCTACGATGTGAACTATATACCAAGATCTATCTACTAGATACAAACAAAGGGCGGATGTATATCCGTAGAGAACATACCCTTGAAGACCGAAAAAGCTTAACGATTTCAACTCGTGGTTGATGTAGACGATCTCTTGCCGATCTCAAGATCGAGAGGAAGTCCAGCGCCAAGAATCAGTGCCATCCGCTTGCACACACGCTCGAGGCACCGAGCAACCTCCGCCTCCTCGCCCAGCGATGCAAAGGAAGCACAACTCTTTCTTGCCGAATAGCCACGGGAACATGTATCTCGCTAGTCCGAGACCATGGGGATAAATTCTAGAGGGGAGAGAGATCCTTCACGAGGAGGTGTGAGAGACAAGTGAGGAGGGGGCCTTTTATAGGAGGAGGGGCACCCAAGGGGGTGGCCGCCGGCCATGGGGGCTGCCCCCTCCCCTCCTTCATTCATGTGGGTGGACACTCCACTCAAAAATGCCCTTTAAATTCCCTCCACTCAAAAGTCCACTCCAATTGCCATTAAATTTCCACCAAATTTAATGCAAACTCTCATTAAATAAAACTTTTATTTTATTCAGAATTTTGTCAATTACTTTAATGACAAACATTCACAATAACCCTTGCTAGAATTCTATTTCACATGCATAACCACTTTATGCAATTTCACCCGAAAACCTGTTTGATCTAGTGAAATAAATTCCTGCGCTTGTTCATTCTTTCGGCATGAAACATTTGCTCCAATTGGATGTCGGTGTCTCTTAAGTGTGTCACCATACGGTTCGTGAATAATGCGTACATGATCGAGACCCCTCTCGGATCAATAATCAGAATCGGGATCTGGAGACCCATACTGACTCCCACACATTCAACGATAACTTTCTTGTGATCGTCGGAACCTTTTACGCTAGTATCTTAATCCCTTTGTTTCACGATATATTACATGTCTGAGATTCAATCATCGATATCTCCATACCTAGTTTGATCTCGTTACTGACATGCACTCTTTTCTCGTTCCCGTGATATAACATTCTAGTGATCAAATCACTTGCTTGCAAGCTAATCAATGTGATATCACCGAGAGGGCCGAGTATATCTATCCGCCATCGGGATGAACAAATTCCACTCTCGATCCATGAGCCTCAACATAACACTTTATTAGTTACGAATCCATCTTTATGATCACCTGTTACGGTGTGATGTTTGATGTTATCAAGAAACTCTTCCGTGTTAGTGATTGACATGATCTCATGGTCTAAGGATTAGGATCACTTCGTAAGTTGTTATAGCAATATAAACTCAATGACTTTGATCGTAATGCTATACTTCGGATGAATGTTCATCACACCATTACACTAATGTTGTGATCCCGTTATTAACAACATCCAATGTCCATGATCAGAAAACCTTGATCATCTTGTTAATCAACGAGCTAGTTTATGAGAGAGGCATAACTAGGAACTTTCGCTTGTTTATTAAACACACATGTATTAACGCTCAGATTAATACAATTATAGCATGCAAAATAAACATCTATCATATACTTGGAATACACATAATAAACACTTTATTATTGCCTCTCGGGCATATTCCTTCAGCCTCGCACTTGCACTAGAGACAATAATCTAGTTACATAGTGATAAATCTAACACCCATTGAGTTCGTGTTGATCATGTTTTGCTCTAGGGAGAGTTTTAGTCAGCGGATATGCTACATTGAGATCCGTATGTACTTTACAAATCTTTATATCTCCATCCTTGACATGCTCATGGATGGAGTGAAACCGCGCTTAATATGCTTGGAATGCTTGTGAGACCTTGGCTCTTTGGCATTGGCAATGGCAGCATTGTTGTCACAATAGATCACCATTGGGTCCAACGCTTGCCACCACTCCTAGTTCGGATATGAACTCCTTCATCCAAATCGCTTCGAGCCGCTCAAGCAAAGAACATATTCGGCCTCCGTTGTTGATCCCACTACCACAGGTTGTTTGGAGCTCCTCCAACTAACCGCTCCGCCATTCATGAGAAATACGTATCCGGATTGAGACTTAAAGTCATCCGGATCGGTGTCAAAGCTAGCGTCGACATAACACTTCGCGACGAGCTCTTCTTCACCTCCGTATACAAGAAACATATCCTTAGTTCTTCGTAAGTACTTAAGGATATTCTTGACCGCTATCGATGATCCGAACCTCGATCCGATTGGTACCTACTAGTCAAACTAATAGCATGTGCCACATCCGGTCTTGTACATAGCATGGCGACATTATAGAGCCTATGGTCAAGCATAGGGACTTTGTCCATTATCTCTCTTTCTTCCGAAGCCGGACTTTGAGTCTTACTCAATGTCTTGCCTTGCAACATAGGTAAGAACCCTTCTTACTTCCGTCCATTTTAAACTTCTTTAAAATCTTATCAAGGTATGTACTTTATGATAGCCCTATTAGGCGCCTAGATCTATCTCTATAGATCTTTATGCCTAATATGTATGACGCTCACCTAGGTCCTTCATTGAAAATTTGTTTAGATAACTTTTAACCTGTTTTGTTTAAAAGATCTATATCATTTCCGATCAATAATATGTCATCCACATATAATATCGAAATGCCACATTGCTCCCACTCACTTTCTCAGAATACAAGCTTCTCCATAAGTTTGGACAAATCCAAACTCTTTGATCACCTCATCAAAGCGGAGATTCCAACTTCGTGATGCTTGCTTCAATCCATAGATGGATCGCTAAAGCTTGCACACCTTGTTAGCATCCTTAGGATCGACAAAACCCTTTGGTTGTATCATATACAACTCTTCTTCAATATTACCATTGAGAAACGGTTTTGACATCCATCCGCCATATCTCATAATCGAAATATGCAGCAATTGCTAACATAATCCTAATCGACTTTAGCATCTCTACGGAGAGAAAGTCTCATCGTAGTCAACTCCTTGAATTTGTCGAAACCCCTTTGCGACAAGTCGAGCTTTATAGACGGTCACATTACCATCAAAGATCGCTTTTCCTTTGAAAATCCATTTGTTCTCCACGGCCTTTCGGTCGTGAGGTAATTCCACCAAGTTCCAAACTTGATTTTCATACATGGATTCCATCTCGGATTTCATGGCTTCTAACCATTTGTTGGAATCCGGGCTCATCATCGCTTCTTCATGTAGGGTTCGCAGCATAGAAAACAAAAATTTTCCTACGATGGGAACAACTATGTACCAAGATCTATCTACTAGATACAAACAACGGGCGGATGTATATCCGTAGAGAACATACCCTTGAAGACCGACAAAGCTTAACGAGTCCAAACTCGTGGTTGATGTAGACGATCTCTTGCCGATCTCAAGATCGAGAGGAAGTCCTAGCGCCAAGAAAGCACAAGCATCCGTGCTCGCACACGCTCGAGGCACCGAGCAACCTCCGCCTCCTCGCCCAGCAATGCAGGAAGCACAACTCTTTCTTGCCGAAAGCCACCGGGAACATGTATCTCGCTAGTCCGAGACCATGGGGAATAAATTCTAGAGGGAGAGAGATCCTTCACGAGGAGGTGTGGTGTGAGAGGAGGAGAGGGGGCCTTTATAGGGGAGAGGGGGCACCCAAGGGCATGGCGCCCAGCCATGGGGCTGCCCCCACCTCTTCCACATTCATGTGGGTGGAGCTCCCACTCAAAATGAAAAGCCTCCACTCCCATTAAAAAGCCTCCACTCAAAATCCACTCACATGCATTAAATTTCCACCAAATTTAATGCAAGCTCTCATTTAAATAAAACTCTTTTATTTATTTATTCAGAATTTTGTTAATTACTTTAATTAACAAACATTCACATAAAACCCTTGCTATTATTCTATTTCACATGCGTAACCAGCCAGCAATTTCAACCAAACTTGCTTTGTCTAGTGAAATAAATTCCTGCTTTCCTTTTCTTTTCGGCATGAAACTTTTGCTCCAAATGGATGTCGGTGTCTCTTAAGTGTGTCACCCTACGGTTCGCGAATAATGTGGACATGATCGAGACCCTCTCGGATCAATAATCGAAGCGGATCCGAGACCCATACGACTCCCACACATTCAACGATGACTTTCTTGTGATCGTCGGAACCTTTTACGCTAGTATCTTAATCCTTTTGTTTCGCGATATATTACATGTCCGAGATTCGATCATCGGTATCTCCATACCTAGTTTGATCTCGTTACCGACATGCACTCTTTTCTCGTTCCCGTGATATAACATTCTAGTGATCAAATCACTTGCTTGCAAGCTAATCAATGTGATATCACCGAGAGGGCCCAGAGCATATCTATCCTTCATCGGGATGAACAAATTCCACTCTCGATCCATGGGCCTCAACAAAACACTTTAGTAGTTCTGAATCCATCTTTATAATCACCCTGTTACGGTGTGACGTTTGATGTTATCAAGAAACTCTTCCGGTGTTAGTGATTGACATGATCTCATGGTCTAAGGATTAGGATCACTTCGTAAGTTGTTATAGCAATATAAACTCAATGACTTTGATCGTAATGCTATACTTCGGATGAATGTTCATCACACCATTACACTAATGTTGTGACCCCGTTATTAACAACATCCAATATCCATGATCAGGAAACCTTGATCATCTTGTTAATCAACGAGCTAGTTTATAAGAGAGGCATAACTAGGAACTTTCTATTTGTTTATTAAACACACATGTATTAACGTTTCCGTATTAATACAATTATAGCATGCAAAATAAACATTTATCATAAATAAGGAATACGATAATAACCACTTTATTATTGCCTCTCGGGCATATTCCCTTCAGTCTCCCACTTGCACTAGAGACAATAATCTAGTTTGAAAACTTTGTGTATTGAACACCTATGGCTTTCTGGTGTTCCAAATACGCAATTGCAAGTGGTTGACATAATCTACGGATCTGACACTTTTAGGTCCGTGTGTATTTGCATGTCTTTGCGTCTTCACGCATCACTCATTCTCCAATGAGATGGCATTGTATAAATTTGGTCTTTCGGTGAGACCTTTAGTTCCTTGGGGTTAAAACACGCCGATACTATTGTCATACAATATATCTTTAGTGTTAGCCCGTTGCGAACCACACCTTAGTTTGATAACAAACTACTTGACACAAATTCCCTCCTTTGCTGCTACTATAGCAGTCATATACTTAGCCTTTTGTTGTAGTATTCACAATGTCTTAACTTTGGAACTCTTCCAAATCCATCATGGAATCTCCTTTCCATTACATTGTGCCACCCATAGTTTAAATTGAGATAAACTTAATTTGTATCTTGTGACAAAACTAGTATCAATGTAACGCTTTACAATGAACTATTTGTAATTGTTTGTCACCTCTACACAAATATATTCTTAGTTCTTCCAAAAGATCATAAGAATATCCTCACTATCGTCCAATGATCATTTTATGATCCATTCTGGTATATACTCATAACACTTAGAGCATAGGACATATCTGGATGTGTACATATCATGGTATGATTGATCAAAACATTCTCGTGATTGCACTCATCAAGTGTCAAAACACTTGAATCTTGTTTCACTTATCAAGTGTCGATACACTTGAATCTTGATTCAATTCCTTTCCATGCAACAAGAACCGTTTCTTGTTGATTCTATATTGAACTCCTTCAATATCTCATATATGTACATTTGGAACAACCATATTGGCGTTACGATCATCCACTATAGACATTCACGCTAAATATTCGGTTTTGCCTAAGTCTTTCATCGAAATGAAATTCTTAACCTTTGTCAATAAAGATACATCATTTCTAATTAACAAGATGTCCTTCACATAATGTATTAGAAATATGTCTTAGCCCCCACTTAATTTCTTGCAAATGCAAGCATCTTCATCGCCTCTCGATGAAAACTCCTTTTCATCATGGTGAAGATTCCAACTCCGCGATGCTTAATTCAACCATTGAAGTTTGCATGCCCTTTTAGCATCCTTTGAATTTAACAAAACCCTTTGGACCGTGTCATGTACACGTCCTAGGTAACCATTCTATTAGAAGAACTTTGTTTTGTTTATTCATCTACCATATACCAAATTATATGTAGTGGTTGCTACTTTAATCCGTTCAGACTAAATATCGCTATGAAAGATCAAATCTTGTCATAGTCAACTCTTTGAACATTGTTATAAAATACTTTACGACATGTCGACTATTTCATAGATGTGAAACATCCATGTCTGTTTCTTTATAGATCCAAATACGACCGATAGGTTTTTACACCTTTCCGGAGGGTCTTCCAAGTTCAAAACTTGATTTCTCGTATATGGAACTATCACGGATTTTATGGCTTCAAGCCATTTGACGGAGTCAGGGCCCATCATCGCTTTTTTGTTTGTATTCGGTTCATCATTGTCAAACAATAATGATTTACTCTCAAATCTTAGCATTTGATTGTTTAACCGACCTACTTGGTTCAATGGGAACTTAGATCTCCGTGACCACAACCTTTGAGGCACATAAGCTATGAGCATTATGGCAGCCTCGAACCATTTCCGGCAACTCAAAGACATTTAGCTAAGGTTCGTTAACCTTATCAAAGTTCTATTGTCCTCCCACTTAACTTTTATGAAAAATTCCTTCTTCAAGAAACTTTACATTTCAAGCGACAAACCCTTTTGTCCTCGGTGTTATGGAGGAATAACCAATTGTTATTCGAAATAACCTACAAAGACATGCTCATCCGACTTTGGTTGTAAACATCTTACTTATGTTTAGTATACCAAAATTTAAGAAATGACAACTTGGGTTTTACCCAAACCATAACTTCCATGGTGTCATTTCAACGGATCTAGATGGAGCTCTTTTTCAGTGTAAAAGCGGTAGTCTCTAAAGCTTTAATCTTTTAAAACATAATGGCAGTTTTATAAATAACACCTTTGATCCAACCATGTCAAACAAGGTTTCATTACAAATCTCAAACACTCCATACTCCTATGGTGTTTTGGGAGATGTAAATCTAGGTGTTTTGCTAAACTTGCAACTCAAATAAATCCCTTTATGATAAAATCATAATTCATTTATTTTCTTGTTACACTTGTAACTCAAATAAATCCCTTTATGATCAAATCATAATTCATTTATTTTTCTTGTTATACTTGTAACTCAAATAAATCCCTTTATGATCAAATCATAATTCATTTATTTTTCTTGTTACAATGATTTTCCACTTCATCTTGAAAGTCTTTGAAAACGTTTTTTCAAATATTTCATACTTCTTTCTCATTAAGTGAATATTCACTCAAAAAACCGGAGAAAGCATATGAAGTTGAAACCCATCGCTTACGACTGCACATAATGGACTACATAAATCGATATGTATAAATTCCAATATTTTAGTCGTTCGTTCTTCTTTGGCCTTTGAACGAAGTTTTAATTATCCCGAGGAAAGTCTCACAAGCGTCACTTGATCAAATCAAAGACTCCAAAAATCCATGAATATGGAGATTCTTCATGTTTTCTTTCCAATATAATTTAAACAGTGATGTCACTTCATAAGTGATCTTTCAATCATTTGTCTTGCAACATTTTAGCATTAGGATTTATGGATGTGATTTCTTCAACTAGATTTGTAAATCATCCATCTTATATGGAATACGGTAATTATTTGAACAACCTTTGTTCTTATAATACCTGATTCAAATAACAATTATTAAAACAAATCTTGAAGTCAAGCTTTGATGTCAACGAGAAATACAAACAACGGTTTGTTTGTTTTCGATGAACATCATCACATATTCTCTTGCTAGTTACTTAGGTCATTGTGGTTCATGAATTGCGTTGTTCCGTATGACATTTCATACCAACCAATTCGGTATCCAATACCCAAGAACCACATTGTTTAACAAGCAAAGAATACAACCATAACATGTATATCATCCATATACCTAAATTGGATATTTCCAATCTTTTCTTTTCTCGCCAAATATATTTTATAGATTCTCTTTCAAGATTTCCTTTTCCTTTTAAAAGAATCTATCAACATCAAAAGTGGCTATATACATGACACATAGTCCAAAGCGTGTATATTCAAATAATAATACCTTTGGACTTGCACTTTGAAGTAGATCACCATCATCAAAATGATCGGTATTCTTTCAAAATCCATTCTTTAGTAATCTTTTAGTGTAGTAAACACTTTACATACATCTTCTATTCATCCTTATCATGACGGCTTTCATGATCAAGCCAATTTAGCTTATAAAGGAGAATCGTGAGTATAACATTACTTTCCAAAACCCTTTTGGATGATTAGGATGTGTAGCATCTCCAACCTTCAGAATTCTCATCCAATATGAGAACATATATTATACTCTATCATATTGCAACTAAAACATTGTTTGAGATATCGTTATATCGTCCACACATGATGGTTTCTGAAACAATTCTTTCAGCTCCTAGATAAACTTGATATTAAAACAATCAAGAATCGTGGAGGCGAACATGATACTTAAGATACTAACACTGGAATTGTTACTCTCGATTTAATACCAATTATTAAATTTCACGGAGTAAATAGAGTTTGCTGAAAGTTTGCAATAGGACTTTAAACTTTGATTGACACTCAACACAATACGATACCAGTTCGTAAAGTAAATATCCAGAATTCTATAGTTCTATTATCTCAATTACAACTATGCATAAGGTGGTGAACGAATGCCAATGACTACAACAAATTATGCAAATTCACTTTGATTTAATTTATGATAAATTGAGTTCTACTAATCCAAATTAGAAATGAACTCCCACTCAAAAACGACATCCCTCGTGTCCTTTTGGTGATTACATGAACCAAATCCACTACACCAAGTCCGATCATCACGTGAGTCGGCGTAGCTTCAAAGGCGAGCATCCATATGGTCATCATATCAAAACATATGACTCATGCTTAACCTTTCGGTCCGTGTTCCGAGGCCATGTGCATACATGCTAGGCTCGCCAAGTAAGAACCTTAGTATTCGCGTGTAATCGCTCTTACACCCGAGATATGCTCGTGGATTCAAGTACACCCGATCATCACGTGATGTCTTGAATCGACGAAACATTGGTGCATACTTAAGGAAGAACACATTTTATCTTGATATCTAAATGAGGGATCATCTTATTATGCTAATAAACGCCAAACAAGCAATATAAGATGCTATCAAACATCACATGTTTATTAGTGGAATGATATGGTTCTCGATATGATCTCTATCATGTGCATCGTGGTATGATCACTATCATACCTTTATGTGTAAGTCGAAGGTCTATGGAGATTACACGTTATGTGTGTTGTAAGAGTATCATCTTATACTTCTACTTACAACATCACCATATCATAACACTAGCCCAAAGAACAATCTAAACTAGACGCCTCTAATTTATCCATTGCAAATTTTACGTGGCTTAGGGCTTTCAAGATAGAACCGTTCTTACCTACGAACATGAACCACAACGAGGATAACCAAATTGTTGACAACTCGTTGCAAATTAGATATTGACTATAGTAGGAGAGACAGACACCGCTAGCCACTTATGCAAAACTAGTTGCATGTCAAGCGTGGAACAGTCTCATGTGCGAGGACATGTAAAGTTTGTTCGCCGCTTCATCCCACTATGCCACCAATATCCAAAGTACAACTAAGAAGCAATAAATGATCATCATCGCCCACATACTCATATGTGTACTACCTGCAAAGTATCTATGCATAGATCCGCTCGATACCAATCGTAGGGTTCGCAAGATAGAAAACAAAAATTTTCCTACGATGGGAACAACTATGTACCAAGATCTATCTACTAGATACAAACAACGGCGGATGTATATCCGTAGAGAACATACCCTTGAAGACCGACAAAGCTTAACGAGTCCAAACTCGTGGTTGATGTAGACGATCTCTTGCCGATCTCAAGATCGAGAGGAAGTCCTAGCGCCAAAAACAAATAGCAAGATCCGCGTTTCGACACACGCTCGAGGCACCGAGCAACCTCCGCCTCGCCTCGCGATGCAGCGAAGCACAACTCTTTCTTGCCGAAAAGCCACCGGGAACATGTATCTCGCTAGTCCGAGACCATGGGGAATAAATTCTAGAGGGGAGAGAGATCCTTCACGAGGAGGTGTGGTGTGAGAGGAGAGGGGGCCTTTATAGGGGAGGGGGGCACCAAGGGGCATGGCGCCCAGCCATGGGGCTGCCCCACCTCTTCCACATTCATGTGGGTGGAGCTCCCACCAAAATGAAAAGCCTCCACTCCCATTAAAAGCCTCCACTCAAAATCCACTCACATGCATTAAATTTCCACCAAATTTAATGCAAGCTCTCATTTAAATAAAACTCTTTATTTATTTATTCAGAATTTTGTTAATTACTTTAATTAACAAACATTCACATAAAACCCTTGCTATTATTCTATTTCACATGCGTAACCGGGCCAAGAATTTCAACCAAAACAGCTTTGGTGTCTAGTGAAATAAATTCGCGCTTTCCTTTTCTTTTCGGCATGAAACTTTTGCTCCAAATGGATGTCGGTGTCTCTTAAGTGTGTCACCCTACGGTTCGCGAATAATGTGGACATGATCGAGACCCTCTCGGATCAATAATCGAAGCGGATCCGAGACCCATACCGACTCCCACACATTCAACGATGACTTTCTTGTGATCGCCGGAACCTTTACGCTAGTATCTTAATCCTTTTGTTTCGCGATATATTACATGTCCGAGATTCGATCATCGGTATCTCCATACCTAGTTTGATCTCGCATCGACATGCACTCTTTTCTCGCTCCCGTGATATAACATTCTAGTGATCAAATCACTTGCTTGCAAGCTAATCAATGTGATATCACCGAGGGCCCGAGCATATCTATCCGCCATCGGATGAACAAATTCCACTCTCGATCCATGGGCCTCAACATAACACTTTAGTAGTTCTGAATCCATCTTTATAATCACCCTGTTACGGTGTGACGTTTGATGTTATCAAGAAACTCTTCCGATGTTAGTGATTGACATGATCTCATGGTCTAAGGATTAGGATCACTTTGTAAGTTGTTATAGCAATATAAACTCAATGACTTTGATCGTAATGCTATACTTCGGATGAATGTTCATCACACCATTACACTAATGTTGTGACCCCGTTATTAACAACATCCAATGTCCATGATCAGGAAACCTTGATCATCTTGTTAATCAACGAGCTAGTTTATAAGAGAGGCATAACTAGGAACTTTCTATTTGTTTATTAAACACACATGTATTAACGTTTCCGTATTAATACAATTATAGCATGCAAAATAAACATTTATCATAAATAAGGAATACGATAATAACCACTTTATTATTGCCTCTCGGGCATATTCCCTTCACTTCATACGTCGCAGGGTCATCATTTTCATCAACCATGAAATTCATGACAGATTTCAGACTTCGGGAGCTACACGTCTGTTTGACTGCGAGGTTCTAGAGTACTCTTTTGGAGTTTCATGATCATTATCATTAGTTCCCTCTTCAATGTGGAGCCAACTCCGGAACAACTTCCGCCACAAGGCTACTCGCCATACTTTGAAGAGAAGGTTCCACAACCTCTTCGAGTTCTACCCGACTACTCACACCTTCGCGAGAAACTCTTTCTAGAAAGGATCCATTCTGGCAACAAAAACCTTGCCTCGGATCTGTGATAGAAGGAATACCCAATAGTTTCTTTAGGGTATCCTATGAAGACGCATTTTTCCGCTTTGGGTTCGAGTTTATCCGGTTGAAGTTTCTTCACATAAACATCGCATTCCCAAACTTTAAGAAATGATAGCTTAGGTTTGTTTCCAAACCACAATTCATACGGTGTCTTTTCAACGGATTTAGATGGTGCCCGATTTAAAGTGAATGCAACAGTTTCTAGTGCATAACCCCAAAATGACAACGGCAAGTCCGTCAGAGACATCATAGATCGAACCATATCTAATAAAGTACGACACGACATTCCGACACACCATTTCATTGTGGTATTCGCAGGTGTGAGTTGTGAAACAATTCCACACTCTTTCATGTGAGTGCTAAACTCATAACTTAGATACTCACCTCCACGGTCGGACCGTAGAAATTTGATCTTTCTATTACGATGATTTTCCACTTCATTCTGAAATTCCTTGAACTTTTCAAAGGTTTCAGACATGTGTTTCATCAAGTAGATATAACCGTATCTACTCAAATCATACGTGAAAGTAACAAAATAACGATATCCACCTCGCGCCGACACACACATTGGACCACATACATCAGAATGTATGATTTCCAATAAATCACGCCTGCTCCATTGAACCGGAAAACGGTGTTCTAGTCATCTTGCCCATAAGGCATGGCTCACATGTATCAAATGATTCATAATCAAGTGATTCCAAAAGTCCATCCGAATGGAGCTTCTTCATGCGTTTAACGCCAATATGACCTAGACGGCAGTGCCACATATATGCGGATATATCGTCATTAAGTTTAATCCTTTTAGCACAACATTATGAATATGTGTAACATTATCATCGAGATCTAATAGAAATAAACCATTCATCATCGGTGCATGACCATAAAAGATTTCATTCATATAAATAGAACAACCATTGTTCTCGGATTTAAATGAATAACCACTTCGCATCAAACACGATCCAGATACAATGTTCATGCTCAGTGCAAGCACCAGATAACATTTATTCAAGTTTATAACTAATCCCGACGGTAAGTGGAGAGGCAGCGTTACGACGGTGATCACATCAACGCTTGATCCATTGCCGACACGCATCTTGACCTCACCCCTTGCTAGAGGTCGCTTGTTCCGCAGCCCCTGATTCGAGTTACAAATATTAGCAATCAACCCAGTATCAAATACCCAAAGCTCATGAGCACTAGTCAAGTACACATCAATAACATGTATATCATATATACCTTTGTTTGCCTTGTCGTTCTTCTTGTCGCCAGATACTTGGGGCGATTTGCCCAAAGGGCGGTCCCTTACAATAGTAGCACTCGGAATCGACTTAGGTCCAACTCGGGTTTCTTTTCAAGTTGCAACAGGCTTGCCGCCTTACTTCCTTCCGCTTTCCCTTCTTGTCTTTCTTGAAACCAGTGTTCCTATTGATCATCAACACTTGATGTTCCTTTTATCTCCACTTCGCAGTTTTAAGCATTGTGAAGCTCGGGAGAGACTTCTTCATGCCTTGCATATTATAGTTCATCACGAAGCTCTTATAGCTAGGTGGCGAGACAGAACACGATGGATGCCTAAGTCAATGGAATCGATATTCCCAAGGAGAAGCTTATCGGCGTAACCGACATCTTGAGTACATGCTCACTAACGAGTGTGCTCTTCCATCATGCAACTAAAGAACTTTTCAAGCGTTGTAGCTCTCTGACAAAGATGTGTGTCGAAAATCATTTTCAACTCACCCATTGTATCAAATGCATTGCTTGTTCAAACGCTTTGAAGTTCGGCTCTAGCCCATACAATATGCCGCAATGAACTAAGTTGTGGTCCTCCGACGAGTCGATAGACATTCTTCTCCTCGTGGCCATCATCTAAAGGTGGGGCCTAACGGCGCTTCTAGCACATATTGCTTTTGTGCAGCAGAGAGGAGAATCCTCAAATTCATGGCCCATTCGGTAAAGTTGCTACCGTTCGTTGCTAGTTTCTCTTTCTCCATGAACACATTGAAATTAAAAGCAGGTGGTGCCATCTACAACAGAATTTGTAAAGTTTAGACTAAGTGTATGATAGATTGAGTTCAAATAATCGATATTATGAATGAACTCCCACTCAAAAACGACATCCCTCGTGCCTTTTTGGTGATTACATGAACCAAATCCTCTACACCAAGTCCGATCATCACGTGAGTCGGTATAGCTTCAAAGCGAGCATAAAATGGGCATCATATCAACTATATGACTCATGCTTAACCTTTCGGTCCGTGTTCCGAGGCCATGTCTGTACATGCTAGGCTCGCCAAGTTAGAACCTTAGTATTCGCGTGTAATCGCTTTTACACCAAATATGGTCGTGGATCCAAGAACACCCAATCATCACGTGATGTCTTGGAGCCGAAAACATAATCGGTGCATACTAAAGGAAGAACACATTCTTATCTTGATATTTAAATGAGGATCATCTTATTATGCTAACAAAGCGCTAAACAAGCAATATAAGATGCTATCAAACATAATATGTTTATTAGTGAAATGATATGGTTCCGCAGATGATCTCTATCATGTGCATCGTGGTATGATCACTATCATACCTATATGTGTAAATCCAAGGTCTATGGATTTTACGCTATGTGTGTTAAGAGTATCATCTCATACTTCTACTTACAACACTACCATATCATAACACTAGCCCAAAGAACAATCTAAACTAGACGCCTCTAATTTATCCATTGCAAGTTTTACGTGGCTTAGGGATTTCGAGATAGAACCGTTCTTACCTACGAACATGAACCTAACGAGGATAATCAAATTGTTGACAACTCGCTTGCAAAATAGATATTGACTATAGTAGGAGAGAGACACCGCTAGCCACTTATGCAAACTAGTTGCATGTCAAGCGGAACAGTCTCATGCGAGGACATGTAAAGTTTGTCCGCCGCTTCATCCCACTATGCCACCAATATCCAAAATTACAACAAAGGAGCAACAACATGATCATCATCGCCACATACTCATATGTGTACTACCTGTAAAGTATCTACGCATAGATCCGGCTCGATACATCAGAGGGTTCGCGACAGAAAACAAAAATTTCCTACGATGTGAACTATATACCAAGATCTATCTACTAGATACAAACAACGGATGTATATCCGTGAGAGAACATACCCTTGAAGACCGACAAAGCTTAACGAGTTTAACTCGTGGTTGATGTAGACGATCTCTTGCCGATCTCAAGATCGAGAGGAAGTCCTAGCGCCCGCAAATCAGGGCGCATCCGTGCACACACGCTCGAGGCACCGAGCAACCTCCGCCTCTCCTCGCTCAGCGATGCAGCGGAAGCACAACTCTTTCTTGTCGAATAGCCACGGAACATGTATCTCGCTAGTCCGAGACCATGGGGATAAATTCTAGAGGGAGAGAGATCCTTCACGAGGAGGTGTGAGAGACAAGTGAGGAGGGGCTCCTTTATAGGAGGAGGGGCACCCAAGGGGTGGCCGCGGCCATGGGGATGCCCCTCCTCCTTCATTCATGTGGTGGACACTCCACTCACAAAATGCCCTTTAAATTCCCTCCACTCAAAGTCCACTCCAATTCCCATTAAATTTCCACCAAATTTAATGCAAACTCTCATTAAATAAAACTTTTATTTTATTCAGAATTTTGTCAATTACTTTAATGACAAACATTCACAATAACCCTTGCTAGAATTCTATTTCACATGCATAACCACTTTATGCAATTTCACCGAAAACTTGTTTCGGTATCTAGTGAAATAAATTCCTGCGCTTGTTCATTCTTTTCGCATGAAACATTTGCTCCAATTGGATGTAGGTGTCTCTTAAGTGTGTCACCCTACGGTTCGTGAATAATGCGACATGATCGAGACCCCTCTCGGATCAATAATCGAAGCGGATCTGAGACCCATCCGACTCCACACATTCAACGATGACTTTCTTGTGATCGCGGAACCTTTTACGCTAGTATCTTAATCCCTTTGTTTCACGATATATTACATGTCCGAGATTCGATCATCGGTATCTCCATACCTAGTTTGATCTCGCATGACATGCACTCTTTTCGCCTCTGTGATATAACATTCTAATGATCAAATCACTTGCTTGCAAGCTAATCAATGTGATATCACCGAGGGCCAGAGTATATCTATCCGTCATCGGGATGAACAAATTCCACTCTCGATCCATGAGCCTCAACATAACACTTTATTAGTTCGAATCCATCTTTATGATCACCTGTTACGGTGATGTTTGATGTTATCAAGAAACTCTTCGGTGTTAGTGATTGACATGATCTCATGGTCTGGATTAGGATCACCGTAAGTTGTTATAGCAATATAAACTCAATGACTTTGATCGTAATGCTATACTTGGATGAATGTTCATCACACCATTACACTAATGTTGTGATCCCGTTATTAACAACATCCAATGTCCATGATCGGAAACCTTGATCATCTTGTTAATCAACGAGCTAGTTTATGAGAGGCATAACTAGGAACTTCGCTTGTTTATTAAACACACATGTATTAACGTTTCCGTATTAATACAATTATAGCATGCAAAATAAACATCTATCATATACTTGGAATACACATAATAAACACTTTATTATTGCCTCTCAGGGCATATTCCCTTCATACTTCTTATGACGCGGGATAGTGAGATCGAAGCGGTCCATGCCAACTTTACGCGACCTCGTCCGCGAGACCGTCTCCGCACTTGACGTGTGGCTTGTTCCACACATGCGGCTGGTGGATGCCAGTTTCTCTCACTATAGTTGTCATGGGATTTACACCGGATGTTGGCAACCATAATATCACCATTGTGGCTTTCTGTAGGTAAGAATCGTTCTTAGCTTGTTACTCCCATAAGCCACGTAAAGCATGCAACAACAAAGTAGAGGCATCTAAAATATTTTTGCAGGGAGTGTTTCTGTGATATGGTATGGCCCAAGATGTGATGTGTATGTTGTATGCAATGATCATGTTTTGTAATGTTTCACGACTTGCATGTCGATGAGTACACAACCGGCAGGAGCCATATGGTTGTCTTTATAATTGTGTATGACCTGTGTGTCAACTTCTTATACGCCATGTAATAGCCTTACTTTATCGCTAAGTAGTTAGCAATAGTTGTAGTTGCTATTCGTGATGGAGGCAATCATGGTGGAGTGATGGATATCATGCTGGCACGCACAAGATGGAGATCATTGCGCGGAGATTGGCTATACCATGTCACATAAAATTATATGCATGTGATGTTTATCCTTTTATGTATCTTATTATGCTCAGATCGCGACGGTAGCATTATAAGATGATTCATCACTTAAATATCAAGATAAAACCGTGTTCTCCCCATGTATACACCGTTGCGAAAGTTCGTCGTGTTCAAGCATCACGTGATGATCGGGTGCTATAAACTCTACGTTCACATACAACGGGTGCAAGCCAGTTTTGCACACGCAGAAATACTTGGGTTTGACTTGATGAGCCTAGCATGTACAGACATGGCCTCGGAACACACAAACCAAAAGGTTAATCATGAGTCATATGAATGATATGATCGACACTTTGTTGTCCACCATTGAAACCACATCTCTTCTCGTGAAGATCGGATTAGGTGTGGTGAATTTGGATCGTGTTCACTAAACAACTTGAGGGATGTTGAATTTAGTGGGAATTCATCTAGTAATATGATTAAGTTGAACTAGTTATCATGAACATAGTCTAAATTGTACTTGCAAATTTTGTAGATCAAATGGCTAAGTCCAACTTCAACTTCAACGTTTTTGCTGAGAAAGAAAAGCTTAAGAACAATGGGTCTAACTTCACCAATGGTTCATAATCTGAGAATCATTCTCTCTGGCGGACAAAAGGACTATGTCCTTGAGAAAGCGCTAGGTGGCCTTCAGAGATGCTTGTTGGTGATGAGAAAGCTGTTTATCGTCACAAGAAGATGATTATGGTGTGATTAAGAGCACCATGTTGTTTGCTATGGAATCGGACCTTCAAAATTGTTTTGAAGATTTCCTAGGCCCTTTGAGATTCTTGAGGAACTGAAAACTATGTTTCAGACTCAGGCCCGTTCTGAGAGATATGAGATCTCTGAGAAATTCTTTAACTGCAAGATGGAGGAGGGGAGTTCCGTTAGTGAGCACGCCATTAAGATGTCGGGCTACACTCAACGCCTTGAGCAACTGGACTGCAAGATTCCAGAGGAGCTCAAGATTGACAGAGTTCTGCAATCACTCCCTCCTAGCTACAAAGGTTTTGTAGTTACTCATAATCAGAATGGTTCCACTGATACGATCACGGAGCTCTTCGCTAAGCTGAAAGATGCGGAGGTGGACATCAAGAAAGATAATCATGTGTTGATGGTCAACAAGCCCCCCAGCTTTAATAAAGGTAAGGGTGCAAAGAAGCCCTTCAAGAAAGGTCGCGGCAAGCACGTTGCCCCTGCTGAGAAGAAGCTCAAGTCTGAACCTAAGCCGGACACTGAGTGCTTCTATTGCAAGGACAAGGGTCACTGGAAGCGCAACTGTCCGAAGTACTTAGCGGACAAGAAGGCTGGCACCATCAAAGGTATATTTGATATACATGTTATTGATGTTTTCCTTACTAGCCCTCGTTGTAGTGACTGGGTATTTGATACTGCTTCAGTTGCTAATATATGTAACTCGAAACAGGAGCTACGGAATAGATGGCGGCTAGCGAGGGATGAGGTGACGATGCGCTTTGGCAACGGATCAAGAGTTGATGTGATGTCCGTCAGCACTCTCTCCTTAGTTTTACCTTCGGGATTAGTTTTAAACCTCAATAAATGTTATTATGTGCCTGCGTTGAGCATGAACATTATATCTGGATCGTGTTTATTGCAAGACGGTTATTCATTTAAATCGGAGAATAATGGTTGTTCTATTTATATGAGTAACATCTTTTATGGTCATGCACCCGGTATGAATGGTTTATTTCTTCTAAATCTCGAAAGAGATGAAACACACATCCATAACATTGAGGCTAAGAGATGCAAGGTAGATAGTGATAATACTACTTATTTGTGGCACTGCCGTCTAGGTCATATTGGTGTAAAACGCATGAAGAAACTCCATTCCGATGGACTTTTGGAGTCTCTTGATTTTGAATCATTTGACACGTGCGAGCCGTGCCTCATGGGCAAGATGATCAAAACCCCGTTCTGCGGAATGATGGAGCGAGCAATGGACTTGTTGGAAATCATACATACCGATGTATGCGGACCAATGAGTGTTTCGACGCGTGGTGGATAACGCTATTTTCTCACTTTTGCTGATGACTTAAGTAGATATGGGTATATCTATTTAATGAAACATAAATCTGAAACATTTGAAAAGTTCAAAGAATTTCAGAACGAAGTGGAAAACCATCGTAACAGGAAAACTAAATTTCTACGATCCGATCGTGGAGGTGAATATTTGAGTTATGATTTTCTCACGCATCTTAAAGCAAGCGGAATCGTTTCGCAACTCACACCGGAACACCACAGTAGCAATGGTGTGTACGAACGCCGAAATCGAACTCTATTAGAAATAGTGCGATCAATGATGTCTCTTACAGATTTGCCGTTATCATTTTGGGGTTATGCATTAGAAACCGCTGCATTCACTTTAAATAGGGCACCATCTAAATCCGTTGAGACGACACCGTATGAACTGTGGTTTGGTGCTAAACCTAAGTTGTCGTTTCTTAAAGTTTGGGGATGCGAAGCTTACGTCAAGAAGTTGATGCCGGACAAGCTCGAACCCAAAGCGGAGAAATGCGTCTTCATAGGATACCCTAAGGAAACAATTGGGTATACCTTCTACCACAGATCCAAAGGCAAAGTGTTTGTCGCAAAGAACGGATCCTTTCTTGAGAAGGAGTTTCTCTCGAAAGAAGTGAGTGGGAGGAAAGTAGAGCTAGACGAGGTTATTGAACCTTCTCTTGAGTTGGAGAGTAGCGCAGCACCAGAAATTGTTCCAGTGCCGTCTGCACCAACAATAGAGGAAGCTAATGACAAGGATCATGAAGCTTCGGACGATGCTACTACTGAACGTCGCAGGTCGACAAGGTCGCGTGCCCCTCCTGAGTGGTACGGCAACCCTGTCTTAACTGTCTTGTCAGTAGACAACAGTGAACCTGCGACCTATGAGGAAGCAATGATGAGCCCAGACTCTAAGAAATGTCTAGAGGCCATGAAATCCGAATTGGGATCCATGAGCGAAAACCAAGTATGGACTTTGGTGGACCCTCCTAGCGACCGAAAGGCCGTTGAGTGCAAATGGATTTTCAAGAAGAAAACGGACGCGGATGGTAATGTTACTGTCTATAAAGAACGTCTTGTCGCGAAAGGTTTTCGACAAGTTCAAGGTGTTGACTACGATGAGACTTTCTCTTCCGTAGCGATGTTTAAGTCCATTCGGATTTTATTAGCAATTGCTGCGTTTCATGATTATGAAATATGGCAGATGGATGTCAATATTGTGTTCCTCAATGGCAACATTGATGAAGAGTTGTATATGATGCAACCCGAAGGTTTTGTCGATCTTAAGGATGCTGATAAGGTGTGCAAACTTCAGCGTTCCATTTATGGACTGAAGCAAGCATCTCGGAGTTGGAACCTTCGTTTTGATCAAGTGATCAAGAGCTTTGGATTTGTTCCAAATTGCTACGAAGCTTGTATCTACAAGAAAGTGAGTGGGAGCTCAGTGACATTCCTAGTACTATATGTGGATGACATATTGATTATTGGAAATGACATTGACATGCTTAACGATGTGAAGAGTTATTTGAATAAATGTTTTTCAATGAAAGACCTAGGGGACGCAGCTTATATATTGGGCATCAAAATCTATAGAGATAGACAAAGACGCCTGATAGCTTTAAGCCAAAGTACATACCTAGAAAAAGTTCTGAAAAGGTTCAGAATGGATAAGGCAAAGAAAGGTTCAGTGCCTATGTTGTCAGGAGCTGTGAGCTGGAGAAGTTGCAAGCAAAGCGTGATCGCGGGATCTACAGTAGAAGCGGAATACATGGCTGCTGCAGAAGCGTCAAGTGAAGGAGTTTGGATCAGGAACTTCATCACTGAGCTTGGTGTGGTTCCAAGTGCCTTGGACCCACTGGAGATATTGTGTGACAACACTGGAGCCATAGCACTGGCTAAGGAACCAAGATATCATCCAAATACCAAGCATATCAACCGCAAGTTTCATATAATTCGAGATTATATAACAGATGGAGATCTGAAGATTAGCAAAGTACATACGGATCTGAATGTCACAGACCCGTTGACTAAACCTCTTCCACGAGCAAAACATGATCAGCACCTTAGTGCCATGGGTGTGAGATTGTTGCCAGATGTAAACTAGATTATTGACTCTAGTGCAAGTGGGAGACTGTTGGAATTATGCCCTAGAGGCAATAATAAATATGTTATTATTATAATTCTTGTTCATGATAAAGTTTATATTCCATGCTAGAATTGTATTAAGCGGAAACTTTAATACTTGTGTGGCCAGACCTATTGGCGCAGAGGGAGGCCGAGGGGCTGCCTGGGGTGGCCAGACCTCCCCTAGGCACGACTAGTGGTGGGTCCGCGCCTGGGGTGGGTCTGGGCCCCCCAGGCCTCCTCTCTGTCTCCCCTTCTGGCTCCGTGGATCTTCTAGTGAGAAATAGTTTTTGGCATATTTTCCGGGATTTTTCCTGATAGTTGACTTTTTGCACAAAAACAAGACAGCAAAGTAATTCTGCTGAAAACTGTTGGAATTATGCCCTAGAGGCAATAATAAAGATGTTATTATTATAATTCTTGTTCATGATAAAGTTTATATTCCATGCTAGAATTGTATTAAGCGGAAACTTTAATACTTGTGTGGTTTATGAACAACACTGCGTCCCTAGTACGCCTCTATGGACTAGCTCATTGATTAATGATGGTTAAGGTTTCCTAACCATAGACATGAGTTGTCGATTAATAATGAGATCACATCATTGGGACAATGGTATGATGGACAGACCCAAATCAAGCAGAGCAATTAGATCGTGTCATCGTGTTCATCTTTGCGAAGCTTTTTCTTATGTCAAATATTGTATTCCTTAGACCATGAGATAATGCAACTCCCTGATATCGGAAGAAAGCTTTGAGGTCATCAAACGTCATCCTTTGAGAGGGTGATCATAAAGGTGTCTATCAGGGGATTGGAAAGTATCTGTTGGGTTGTATGTATCGAGATGGGATTTGTCCCTCCCAAGTCGGAGAGATATACTTTGGGCCCACTCGGTAATCGATATCAACACCGCTTGCAAGCACGTGGTTAAGGAGTTAATCACAAAGTGATATCGGATTACAGAACGAGTAAAGTACTTGCTGTGAACGAGATTGAACTAGGTATGCTGATGCCGACGATCGAATCTCGGGCAAGTAAAATATCGCGTGACGAAGGGAATATGTATATGGTATTAATTGAATCCTGGCATTGTGGTTCATCCGATATGATCATCGATGAGTATGTGGAAGTCAATATGGGTTTCCAGACCCCGCTGTTGATTATTGATAGAAGATCATGTCTGCATATTCTCGAACCCGCAGGGTCACACACTTAACGTGTCTCGACGCTAGGATAGATTGGATAATTCGTTTATGAGTTTTTGTTCGGAGTCTCGGATGGGATCCAGGACATCACGAGAGGTTCCGGAATGGTCTGGAGAATAAGATTCATATAAGGCAAAGCAGTTTTTGGAGTTCGGAATAGTTTTGGATTGTTCGGTATTGTACCAGAAGCTTCTAGAACCTTTCGGAGTTGGACCAACGTGGCCCCACTTGTCGGGAGGGGGCGTGGGCCTACGAGGGAGTGCCCTGGCCGCATTGGGCCAGGGGCACAAGGCCCCATAGGCCCAGCCGGCCAAGCCCTAGGGGAAACCCTAGGGAGAGCTTCTAGAAGGGAAACTTGCCCCACTCCTCCCTGGCCACCGCCCTAGGCTTGAGGGAGGGAAAGGGCAACCGCCCACCCCTCTATATAAATAGAGGCAGCACCTCCCCCACACCTCCTCAAGTTTTAGCCACCCCGCCTCCCTCTCTCTCTCTCCTCCCGATTGCTGTGGGCGAAGCCCCGCGAGAAACTCTCCACCGCTTGCACCACGCCGTGTTGTAGATCCAACCTATCTCTCCACCCCACTTGCTGGACCGAGGAAGGAGGAGACGTCGAGGTGCCATACGTGTGCATCTCTCGGAGGCATCGCCACTTGCGGTGTTGGATCGGATCGGATCGCGAGGAGGAGAAGCGAGTACGACTACATCAACCATGTTCCGTCGAATGTTCCGCTGTGCGAATTTTCAAGGGTATGAAGATCTCATCTATTCCCCCTCGTTGTTTGCATCTCCTAGATTAGATCTTGGCTTTCCCGTTCGCATCCGTAGAATTTTTTTGATTTACTATGCTGCGAAACCCTTCAAAAACAGCATCAGTCCGTGTTAGTTGCATCCAAATCACACAATTTTAGAGGAGAAACAATAGCAAAGTGTTCGAGAAAGTAGATACGTTTTGGACGTATCAACTCTCCCAAGCTTAGCTTATTGCTTGTCCTCAAGCAATTCAGTTGAAAACTGAGTGCGATAAAAGAACTTTCACGAACACATTACTTCATATGATGTAAATATTCTCAGCACAGGAGTAGATGCTTAGACAATTCATAATAAAGAGTATGCAACTAAGTCTACTCAATAGTCATTGCAAGCTATGAAGAGAAACCAACTCAAGAATAATAAGTAGCATGGAACATAAACATAAGAAACATTGTAATGCTCATAATAAGGTATGATAGAGTGGTATCTCGCTTGTCTTTGTTTGAAGAGCACAATATAAATGTCAAGGCACCTCTGAAGTTCACATGAAGACTAGAGATAAAGATATCAGAGGTACAAGCATCAAAGTCATGACATAATTAACCAAGTTTTGAGACAAACACAAGAATGACAACTATGCTCTCAAGAAAGTGCTCATAGAAAAAGTGGTAACTCAACAAGGTTGTGAAAACGGGTTTGAAAGGTTTGAAAGGCTTCCAAATGCTGAAAGGAAGGTACTCATTAGCTTTGAGCTCTCATTGCCCCTATCATAAGCATCTTTATGTGTTTAAGGTGAAAGTGAGGTCCACTCTGAATTATATGCTTGACAGACCATATACTGAAAATCCCAAGTCCCTTGAGTGCGAGGGCCACTCCGCATACTACTCAACTTTGGATCCAGGCAAGTTTTTTTCATTGTAAGTATTTGCATATCATCGAGAACCGCCGATGGGGTACCCCTTGCATATGGTACAGGAGCTTTTCCATAACCAAAATGACAAGGCAAGCAGACAATGTGAGGTGACCCGGCATACCACTGCATGTGTAGTACACTATAGTCGTTGACATGACATTCATAGAACACCATTCCGTAAATATCACATCCCTCAGAGTGGTACAACAGAAACATTGCGGGTCCATATTACAAACATACACACGTTATTATTATTAAAATACCGGAAGTTCAAGACTTCCAAAAGATTCAACTTACAAATCCAAATATAAGTGTTTCAGCGGAAGTTTCAAATTTAAAACTTAAACTCCAAATTGAGCTCAACAACTTATTGCTATATATTGTTCATGATGCTCGGCTCAAGTGGTTACTAGAACTATAGTAATTATTTGAACTCTTGGAATTCTCCTCCGTAGACGATTTCGTAGTCCTCCCCTTCTACGGCTCCATATAGGTTGGGATATTCATAGAAGACCTCCTCTTGACTTTCGGATGCATACATTGGAGTATCTTCGGGATTATCAGAGTCTAAGAAAGGATTCAAAGGAAAGGATGAGTAACAGCGTTACTCAGCAAATTCATTATATGCAAGGTAGGAAGTTTAATGCTCTATCTACCACCTCGGACTATCAGTCTTTGGTACTATGCAATTTTCGTAAATCTTTCTTCAAAGGTTGATTTTATTTTAAAAATCTATGACCATCAGCCTTCACAGGTTGACCAGAACTTTCATGGAGCTCCTTTCCTGCCGCGTTCGTAGATCCTTCCCGGAACAGGGAGTAACAAGTTACAATTCTTACACTCTGTAGAGATGCATTACTTTTCCCATGAGAGATCAACTCCTTGTTGCACAACCGGGCGTACTTTCCCGTCCACAATTCCATGATGTGGGGCCTAGTAGTTGGTCCAAGCCAATCACTTCCCTCTTCGCGACCTCATATGTCTGCACGATCCTTCGGGGCTGGCTCACCTTCGTTAAGCCCCCATTTCGGGCAGGCTAAAACTCTGTTGAGTTCTCGAAGACTCTATGACCTAGTGATGCCTGGAATAGTACCATTCACATGGACTATATCCCTAAACACTATTCATAGATAATCTAGACACCAAAAGTGTGGGGCGTAAGGGTGCCCACCCATATGTTGGATCCGCACAAGGAATCACAACGTCATGTTAAGGTCGTCTTTCCTCCATACAAGTGAAAAAGGATACAGCTGACTTCTCCGTCCCATTCCAAATCTCATGGTTAACGCGTAATATACGGCGCTAGAATCACTAATGTCATGGGTTATTAATCCGTAATTGTTCATCATTAGTGCAATTAGAACCCAAAGTTCTATTGCTCCATCATATCATCACTTAGGATGATATCTAAGATTTAGTATCTTGAGAAAATATTGTTTTCTTTTTCTATATTATAGATGATAACACACACATTCGCAAATACTTTGATAAAGACTCTTCAAAGGACATGATAAAGTGATGAACTTGCCTTGTGATGGCAAGGTAGTGAAGTCTGATGCTTGCACTAGACCTTGAGCTTCTATGTCTACAAAAACATCATTATTGCCTAGTAAGGACAATATTTAAAGAAGCAAAATGATATGCAAAGTAATGTAATGCATCGTTTAGCTTTATATGTATTCTCCCCCATTTATTTAAATTATAGAAATTCTTTTAATAATAAAGAATTTATAAAAATTATTTTTTAAAATATTTATTGAATATTGTACTCTTTTATTTTATTTCTTTTTTTATTTGTATTTTATTTTATTAATAATTCCTTTAAGAATTATCATTAAATGCCAAAAATGGATATTAAATATTTTTTTAGTATTTTTCTAAAATACTACAATATTAATGTATAATGAAAGTGATTTTTATTTATTTTTATAATCTTTCAATAATTTTTTAAAAATTCCATCAAGAATATATATTATAAAATTCTTAATAAAATTTATATCTCTAAAATTTAATATCTTAATTTATTTGGATAGTTTGGATTATTGTGAATCCAAAAATATTTTATTTATAATTTTTGGACTTTTATTTTATTTTCTAGAATTTATTTAAGTTTAGGGGCATTTTGGTCCTTTTCAAATTATTAAAACAGGCTCTAAAAGATTTGGGCTTTCTGCTTGGGTTTATTGGGCCCTTTTGGCCCAGTAGGACATAGTCAAAACAATACCGCGAAGGGGTATTGGCCTAACCCATCCCAACACTCTCTTCCTCTCTCTCTCGAGCTCACCTATCTCCTTCTCCTCCCCCGACCCTGTGGTCAGCGGTGTTGTCACCGGCGATTCGTGCCGCCGTGGTGCAGGATGAGGTTGTGGCCCCGCTCTACCCTTATATCCAATTGTATTTGGACCTCGAGCCCTCCTGTGGCCAAATCGATGTCGTTCCGAACCTAGGGTTTGGGGTTGGCTTCGATGCTGACGTCGCCGCTGCTGTCGTGCGCCGTGGGGATGCTCCTCACCCCTAGGAGTGGCTATGGTCGCCGTTGTGGCGTGGTGTGGGTTGCAGCTCCCCCTTGGGGGTGCTCCCTGTGCCGCCGTGGTCGTCGGCCTCCTCTGCTTCCTCTTCTAATCTATAGCGAGGACCTTCAGTAAGTTATTCCTCTCCCTCTCATGATTTCTGTGCTAGGCCATCCTATACTAGATGTTGGTAGTGACCTTCCTGGTTATTGTCCTATCCTGATTGGAATGATTTGTTCTGCCTAGGGTTCATACCCTGCTGTGGATTAGATAACTAATGAGTTGGATCAAGTTTGGATAATCCCTAAGCATGCTAAGTGGTTGTTAGCTATGGCTTGCTGCTTATGTTTAACTGTGGTGGTGCTAGTGGTTTACTAGATGATTCTATGGATTCATTTTGATATGGTTTAGATGGTAAAGTTGCTCTAGAAGCAATACTGGGAAAATCTATTGGGTTAATACACTACTGTCATTATTTGGTTGATGTCAGTGAGTGTTGTGTGATGAAGCCACTGTATTAGTACTGTTGACTGAAGAGTTCATGTATAGCTTGAGATCAATTGATCTCTTATAGTAAATATATACATATGGATTTTCTTAATTATGATTCATGTGATGTCAGGAAAATGATTTATAGTTGGTTGGTTGTATCTATAAAGATTGGATGCTTAACCTACTTAGTCTAGAACTGTTCTTGTGACACCATCCTTGTATGGCACACAAGAATAGATTCTATTTCTTGGTTTGGTTTTGTTCAAGCTTAAGATGAGTTTGGCATTAAAGATAAGTAAAAACTTCCTTTCTTAAATCCCTAAGACCCATGATGTTGCTCTGAGGTTTAGGGATTAAGCCTTTATCTTGTTGATTCACATGGATGGGTTCTGGTAGTGATACCAGCTACTGTTTCTTGAATCAAAGTTGGGGAAAAAATGATGGTAGGCTTGATCACTTGTATAGATCTATAAGATTAAATTCTAAGGTGCTACTCTTGTCTTAGAGATGTGCCTAGAAGTTTAAATCTTAGCTATATTCATTCTTGAATTGAAATATAGCTTGATTGCTTAGATCAATGATTTTGTCCTGAGATCTTAGTTGGATCCTTATATTTTTCTGATTGCTTTTAGTATTTACAAACTTCAGTGATGGATTCATCCCACTTGGGTGCTTTATGAGAATTTGAGCAATAGACAGATCATGAATGCTTGTCTAATCCTAGACAGATAGATCATGTGATGGTCTATTTTACTCACCACTTTATTTGATCTTGGGGTTGCTAGTGGTTGATCTTGTGGTAGCTTGATCTGGTGCTCTCCTGGTATTTCCAGCTCCTGGCTTGTCCTTGATCTAGCCCTTCACCTCCTGATCCTGGTGGCTTGATCCTGTCCTTGCAATCCACCTGATCTACCCCCTCCTTATGTCACCATTTTGGTGATGTGATTTAGGGTTTTGGATTGGTATTATCTTGCTTGGCTTTGGCTTGGTTTAGTTGCTGATGTTCTTGGTGTGTATGAACAAGAAAGTGGTGTGGGGTTGTCTTCCCATGGCTGTGCTAGGGTTGTTTTGTTTGATTGTGTTGTTGTTGTGGTCTTTGACACACCATGCGATTTGGTGTGTGTCTTTGTCGTACTCTTTGCCGAGTTGTGGATATGTTAAGTTGTGAAGTTACCTTTATCTGTTACTTTTACTTGTTGGTGAAATTTTCCCTCTCATTTGTTTTGACTTATGGCTTAAAATTATGAAAGATATATTCTTTCATATTGGTGAAACTTGCCCCCTTAAATTACTCAATGATGAAAAAGTGAATAGCGCACTTCACTGTCAAATCTGAGAGTAAAATAATTCTAATCCTAACTTTCTTTTTCTTTTTAAAGTTTCTGTTTATTTTGCACATACCAGATTTGAGGATCAAGACTTTAGTTTAGGTTTTTATTTTTCTTTATAGATTAGTCACTTGTAACATCTTTGTTCTTTTGTAATTTTATTATTATTCTTTTGTAATAAAGATTGTACTATTATTCAATAAATAAAGATTATTCTTTTATTTCTTTACTATTGTAAAGTGTGTTGCTCATTTTCATAAGTTATATTTGTGTAACTTATTTATTGAATATAATTTAGAAATAAAGATTCTTATTCTTAATTGTTTTCTTTATATAAAGTTTGAACTACTAATTATTAACTCTTGACTAAAGCATAATACTAAAACATAACTTTAAATTCTTTTGAACTATAAATTCAACACTTAAGTTTAAATTCAAATTTCCTTTCCCAAAACACATAAGTCCACAAAGATCATATCAAAGTCTATAACAATCATCCTTCAAGACTATACCTAATCTCAAAGTATGAAAGAAATCTTGATCACTTTAGGTTTTTATTTGGCAAAAAATTTACCCACATTTTCACAGATGAATGCATGCAATATCACAAATTTCCTAAATCTACCCTTCGTTGGTTCCTAAATGCTGGGATGTTACACAATGAGCATCTCAGCAATCTTTTTATTTACTATATGCATAGTTTTTTATTGAGGATGCTTCATAGATTACTCATTATGGTGATGTTGCAAGTTTCCACCATGATTAGGCATGGCTTAGGCTAGTAGCCTAGGCGTTTCTCTAACACAGAATACAAACTCCATGGACTCACAAATCCCCCTTTCATTTCGCATCGTTGACATCCTCAAACAAAAGAGCAAAGTATCAACTAGATATGAATATATCTAAAAGGTGTTGAAAGTGTTCCCCGTGACAGCACGGTTTTGCTAACTCCCAGCATATGATTTGCAAGCATATAACTTTCGTGGACATGTCACAATGGTTCATAATTATTAAGTGCACATAATAAAGTGTGCCATCAAGTTCATGAAAGCTTTACTAACTAACTTTCTCAAAACAGAAAACATTTTATTTTGGAAGAAAACACGGCATATAAAATATGCACTGAAGTAGCAAATGATGCTAATAGGTAGGTATGGTGGACACAGCTGGCAACATTGTTTTTGGGGAGTTGGAAGCACCGGTAGAGCACATACTCAATGCAAGTGAAGGCTAGCAATAGGGAGGGAGCGACAAACGAGAGAGCAATAGCTGTTATAATCATGCTTGCAACAAAACAGGACTAATTATGGCATGAAAGTGATACGAGAACTCTAAGGCAAAATAAATCATCGAGGCTTACTGACTATTGATTAGTCATATGCATGCGTGAGCATGTGCCAAGTCGATTCACATGAACAGTCGGAGGAGGATACCACAATATCATACCAAAGTATGAATAAAACAATGCAAGCAAACATTCATATGACATGCTACAAACTATTAGCAAGGTGCAGCTAATCATATACAAGAAAGAACTACTAAGCATCCATAATAACATACACCTTACACAAACAGGCTAAGCATCCTTACAATGATGAGTATATGTACAAAAATGAAAACAAATAGAGTTCGTTACCAGCCTCTTACCACTCCTCGAGTTGTCTTAATCTTCATTATTGCTCTTCACTTGTGTGACTTGAATGATAACACGAAACCAAAATCCACTAAGAACAGCTAGACCCTGCAAAGAACTCACAAAACCAAAGAGGAACAACAAATATTTTTGGTGTTTTTTATTTTTTTTAGAAACAAGCAAACAAAGGAAAAACAAACCAAACAAGAAGCAAACAAAGAAAAATCTTTTTGTATTTTCCTTTTAAGGCAAACCAAAGCAAAGAAACAAAGAAACAAACCAAGAGAAACAACGAAAATATTTTTGGTATTTTGTGTTTTTGAGAAAGAAGCAACAAGAACCAAAAGCAAAAACAATGGATATACAAAGAACCGACCGAACATGATATATATATATATATATATATATATATATATATATATATATATATATATATATATATATGAGTGTGATGTCGGTATACCTCCCCCCAAGCTTAGGATTTTGGCCTAAGTGGGGTTGAATACCATGGTGCCCAAGTAGATGCACCTCCGTAGTATGTCGAGGAAACTCCCTCGTCTTGGTACGAGCTCGAGGGCTCCCCTGTCGGGGTCATATGCGGGCTCTTCCTCCTGATAGTGCCTGTGGAAGTAGAGAGAGCGCAGCTTGTCATCCATCTCCCCCTTCATGCGTGAACAAGGTCCCTGAGAAATACTGAGAAAAGTAGTTTGGGGTAGAGGGATCTCTCTCTCTTCCCCGTCAGTAAACAGCATTCTTTAAACCAAGTTCTCAATAGTAGAGCTAGAGGTGACAAAGTGGTGCGCCTTCATGGCAACAATATCAAGCCTCAGAGGAGCCAAAATTGTAACATCTGGATCAATAGCAATGCCCAAGGCAGCAGCGATACGAGTAGCAATAATTCCCCCATAAATGGGTCCCCTAGCAGCTAAACGACGAGCAATGAGGGAATCAAGATTATACTTATCCTCGCCGTAGAGCGCAGCAGCTAAGAAGGCCAATTGATAGTTGGATATATTACTAGTGTTCTCCCTACCAAGAACACTGGTGGTAAGAGAGTAGGTGAAGTACCTGATGGCTGGAAGTTGAATTTTCTTTATCTTCCCTCGTTGAGCTCTACGGTCATCATCATTGGTTATTCCTTGGTATAGTTCCAACAAATCAGCGGGAAGAGCTGTAATCTTCTTTGATGACCCATTTGTACCAAGTCCCAGGGCCTTGCAAAATTTCTTCAAAGACATAGAATGAGCCATGCCATATAGTCTGAAAGACACAGAAGGATTGAACAAACTATTGGTGAAGGAGAAACTCTCCACAAATGTTTTAGTAAGTGAAGCATATTGTGCACTCTCATCCTGCATGAAACTTGTTAGACCAGCCCTCGCAATCAAAGCCATGAAATCATTAAGAATCCCAGCAGCTCGCAAGAAAGTTTGACAAGGAAAGGTGGAGGGGTGAGCATCCCCTTCATCTCCCTCGTCACCAAACCGCGGAGTGATGAGATCCTCATTGTATGAGGGTCTGGAGATGGTAGATGACCTTGGGAGCCTTTCCCTTCTAGGTGCATCACTCTCAAATATGTCACCAAAGGTGTGGTGATCCATGACTTCCCTTTGCTGAAATTTTAAACAACCATCAAACCAAGTGATTTCTAAGTTGATAAATGATGAGCAACTACTATAGGAACTTGCTAGAGGACTACACATGCATCAAAACAAAGTTTCTAAGCATAGAACAAGCATGCAAGCTCAAACAACCTGTCACCTATAGTAGCAAAATACTCGAGATAAAATCTACCAATCACAAATCTAATTGGACAAGTGGAGGAGGCACATACCAAGGAACAAACCCTCCAAAAATTAGCACTTGAGATGGGCTGAACAAGGAAATCGAAAATCGCGAGCAAGAACAGCAAGAACTCGAGCTTGAGAAAGTTTTCCGGTGTTTTTCGGGAGAGATAAAGAATGTGGCTTAGAGGAGGCAACCTGGAGGGGCCCAGGTGGGCGAAACCCCCCTAGGCGCCACCACTAGGTAGGTCGCACCTACCATAGGTGTGGGGCCTAGGGGTGCCCCCCTGGGTCATCCCAGGTACCTCTCTACCCCTTTTTTCGAGGAAAATTTTATTTTGAATTTTCTGAGATTTTTCTGGAAATTTTATTTTTGGCCAATTTTCAGGGTATGAAAATTGATTTTCTCGCAGAAACAGTTTTTTCAGAAGAAGCAAAAGCAAACCAAAATCCAAAATACAGGAGCTCTAAGAAACTCAAACAAGTAAACAACTAGCAAAAATAAAGCTAAAGCAAAGACTAGGAAGGAGAAAGGAAAAAAGAAAGCAAGTATAACCACAGTGGAAACATTATTTTGTTCATAAAAATCCTTTTGTTAACAAGGTTGATCAAGTCTTGTTACCAAAACAATCTTATATGAAACAAAACTTTTCATTCCACAAGATGATTATGTTACCTCATACTTGATAGCAATGGTCCCAATCATAATAGTTTCAATATTTTCTTGTGGAATGGGACAATATATTTTTCCAACCTTGATGCCTTCAACATTTTCAATAGAATTCAGGCAATAGCTTCTGACAACCTTCTTGGAGAAATATACAGTGTGCTCTTTGTCATTAATATTGAATGTTACTTTTCCTTGATTACAATTGATGACAGCACCTGCAGTATTAAGAAAAGGTCTCCCAAGAATAATAGACATATTATCATCTTCAGGCATTTCAAGCACAACAAAATCAGTTAAAACCATGCAATTATGAGCTACTTGAATAGGAACATCCTCACATATACCAACAGGAATAGTAGTTGACTTATCAGCCATTTGCAAAGATATATCAGTTGGTATTAACTTTTCTAGCTGGAGTCTCTTATAGAGAGAAAAAGGCATAACACTAACTCCAGCTCCCAAATCACATAAAGCAGTTCTAACATAATTATTCTTAATGGATCAAGGAATAGTTGGTATACCTGGATCACCAAGTTTCTTTAGAACCTTACCATTGAAGGAGTAATTAGCAAGCAAAGTAGAAATCTCCTTATTAGGAATCTTCCTTTTATTAGAGACAATAT
This sequence comes from Avena longiglumis, assembly GCA_030063025.1. NCBI lineage: Eukaryota > Viridiplantae > Streptophyta > Magnoliopsida > Poales > Poaceae > Avena > Avena longiglumis. The sequence continues at coordinate 541,198,495 of CP125973.1, forward strand.
CCTTCATATACTTTGAATAAGGGGGCAATTTAATAGCATCAGTCAAAGGAATTTGCAGAAATAAAGGCTTCATCCACTAACAAAACTTGTTGTAGTGTTCTTCCTCCTTTAACTTGTGTTTCTTACCTGGAAAAGGCATAGGTTTCTGCACCCAAGGTTCTCTCTCTTTACCATGTTTATTAGCAATAAAATCTTCCTTAGTGTACCTAGTGTTCTTAGTGTGTTTCTCAGGTTATTCCTCAACTTCCTCCTTATCAGAAGACTCATCAATATTACCACTCTCAGTTTTAGCATCAGAGACTGATATACTATTAGGATCTACAACAGGTTCAAGTGGTTCCTCAACTTTCTTATGTTTCTTTTTCTTCCTCTTACGAGGACTACCACTATCCTCACCTTGCTGGGAATCCTGCTCTATTCTTTTAGGGTGTCCTTCAGGATATAAAGGATCTTGAGTATCTGCACCACTCCTAGTTCTAATTCCATAAGCATGTTTATTTCTTGAAGCATTAACTAGCATATCCTTTTGCACCTTAGCAAGTTGATCAAGTTGGATTTGAACCATTTGAAAGTATTTACAAAGCATTTTAATATCATTAGAAGTTCTTTCCACAATATCTTTAAACTCATGGATAGCTCTAGAGTTTTCCAATAAATGATTCTGAACTTGTTTATTAAAATTACCTTGTTTAACAATAAATGTGTCAAGTTCCTCAAAGCATTGATCGGGAGGCTTACCATAAGGAATATCACCTTCATTAAATTGGAGAGAGTGTACCTTAATAGTAGATGAGTGGGGAATTGGCTTACATAATTCTTCTATAGGAGGTAGATTCTTCACATCTTCAGATCTAATACCTTTCTCCTTTAGACACTTTTTAGATTCCTTCATCACTTCATCATTTAATGCAATAACTCCCCTCTTCTTTGTTGTTGTTGGTGGAACTGGTTCAGAAACAACTGGTTCAGGAGTAATAGGCTCAGGTGTATTCAGCTCAAATGAAGTCCAATCATCATAATTCTTGCTTATCTTGTTCATTAATTCTTCAGCATCTGTAGGAGTCCTTTTCCTGAAAACACAATCAACAAAGCTATCTAGATATGTCCTAGAATCATCAGTTAGTCCATTATAATAAATATCAAGAAGCTCACTCTGAGGTAATGGGCATCCAAGATATGCATGAATCAAGGAACAGAATATTTTCCATGACTCAGACAATTTCTCTTCTTCTCCCTGTTTAAAATCAAAAATTCTCTGCAAAGCAGCATGTCTAGCACTGGGAGGAAAATATTTATGGAAGAAAGAAGCAATCAAGCAATCATGGCTATCAATGGAACCAGGAGGTAATCTATTAAACCAAGCCCTAGCTTCTCCTTTTAGTAAAAAAGAGAAGATCTTAGCAACAAAGTACTTGCGCATTTTAAAATCATCAGAGAACAAAGCACTCATAGTATAAAGCTCATTCATATGAGCCACAACACTCTCATTTTCAGTACCGCAAAAAGGTTCTTTCTCAACAATATCTAAATAAGATAAATCAAGAGAGAAATCATAATCTTTATCTTTAATATCTATGGGAGAGGTGGCAAACTTAGGATCATAGGACTTATTAGGCATAATAGTACGTCTAACAAGGAGACTCTTAATAGCACTAGCACCATGTGTGTTTCGGCACTCTTCAACAAATTCATCAGTGAGCTATATGTAACCATCATTAATAGCATAACTCCCACTAGACTTAGGTGAGCTAACAGGTGTAACAGTGTATTCACTAGGAGTTTCGGTATTTCCTAGACTAGCCATAGTAGCATCTAGAAAAGGATCTAATGAACCACTCGCATCAAGCACAGTAGAAGTAACATCATGAGTATCAAAAGCAGTTTCAGATTCAGCAGTAGTAGCAGTGTGTGTAGCATGAGCATGTGGTGCTGGTGTAACAAGCTTACTTATAACAGACGGTGAATCAAGAGCAGCAGAGGTGTTTAGGACTGTACCTCTTCTTGTAGTGGATGGTAAAATAGGGAACTTTCCATCACGAGACTTCCCCATGATGAAAGGAGTAGTAGTGAACAATAATATATCCAAGTGAACTTACAAATAAAGCTATGCTCCCGACAGCGCAGGAAAATAGTCTTGATGACCCACAAGTGTAGGGACCATAAGTGATTCATGGGTAGTATTACCCAATTTATTGATTCGACACAAGGGGAGCCAAAGAATACTTGCAAGCCTTAACAACTGAGTTGTCAATTCTGCTGCACCTGGAAATAGTTCTTACTCACAGAAGTTTATCAGTAGCAACAACAAAGCAACAGCAGCAGTAACATCAAAAGTGGACAGTAGCAATAGTAACAGTAGGATTCGAGTGCGGTAGGCATAGGGATGGATGGACGGGCATTGCATGGATGAGTCTAAACATGTAACTTCAAGATCCAGGGCATTGCAGATAAATAATAACAAGCATCCAAGTACTAAGCAGTCCTAGGCATGTGCTCCAAACATAGTCATACGTGCTCGCAATAAGAACTTGCACAACATCTTACATCCGGTCGGCCGTGGCAATGGGCCTCTAGGAACTCACGGCAATTAAGGTGCTCCTTTTAATAGAGCACCGGAGCAAAGCATTAACACTCCTGAACACATGTGATCCTCACACCACAGCCATCCCCTCCGGTTGTTCCAATTATTGTCACTTTGGGGCCTTTGGATCCAGACAATGATATGCGTACACAACTTGCAGATAAGATCACAAACAATACTATCATAATGATTCAATAATAGGTTCAGATCTGAGATCATGGCACTCGGGCCCTAATGACAAGCATTAATCACAACAAGTTGCAACAAAGTCAAATAGCACAAGAGATACTAGGCACTATGCCCTAACAATCTTATTCGATTACATGATAGAACTCATCCAATCCCTACCATCCCCAAGCCTACAACGGGCGATTACTCACTCATGGATGAGGGAAACATCAGTGGTTGATGGAGATGCGTTGGTGATGACGATGTCGATGATCCTCTCCAAATTCCCGTCCGTGGCACGGTGTGGAGAGTTCGGATCGAATCGAATCTGGTTGGCGGTGGCGTGGCGGAATTCTTTCTGGAAAACTATCGACCCCCCTCCCCCTTGGTTTTTAGGTCGAAAGACAACTTATAGGTGCATAGGGAGGCCGAGGGGCTGCCTGGGGTGGCCAGACCTCCCCCAGGCGTGGCCAGTGGTGGGCCCGCGCCTGGGGTGGGTCTAGGCCTCCCAGGCCTCCTCTCTGTCTCCCCTTATGGATCCGTGGATCTTCTGGTGAGAAATAGTTTTGACATATTTTCCGGGATTTTTCTTAATAGTTGATTTTCTGCACAAAAACAAGACACCAAAGTAATTCTGCTGAAAACAGCGTCACTCCGTGTTAGTTGCATCCAAATCACACAAGTTTAGAGGAGAAACAATAGCAAAGTGTTCGAGAAAGTAGATACGTTTTGGACGTATCAACTCCCCCAAGCTTAGCTTATTGCTTGTCCTTAAATAATTCAGTTGAAAACTAAGTGCGATAAAAGAACTTTTACGAACACATTGCTTCATATCATGTAAATATTCTCAGCACGGGAGTAGATGCTTAGACAATTCATAATAAAGAGTATGCAACTAAGTCTACTCAATAGTCATTGCAAGCTATGAAGAGAAACCAGCTCAAGAATAATAAGTAGCATGGAACATAAACATAAGCAACATTGTAATGCTCATAATAAGTTATGATAGAGTGGTATCTCGCTTGCCTTTGTTTGAAGAGCATAATATAAATGCCAAGGCACCTCTGAAGTTCACATGAAGACTAGAGATAAAGATATCAGAGATACAAGCATCAAATTCATGACATAATTAACCAAGTTTTGAGACAAACACAAGAATGATAACTATGCTCTCAAAAAGGTGCTCATAGAATAAGTGGTGACTCAACCAAATTGTGAAAACGATTTTAAAAGGTTTGAAAGGCTTCCAAATGCTGAAAGGAAGGTACTCATTAGCTAGGTCACTAAGGGCACGTACAATGTCAGAGAAGACAGGTCGTCTTCTCTTATCCCTCCATATAATTAGAGGAGGTAATAAAAATAAGTTATACAATGGATCATCTCTTATTGTCATCTCTAAGAATTAATAGAAATTGAGTAATTATAGTAAGAAATTGTGTTGATAAGAGAAGACATAAGTTACAATGGAGAAAAATAGTCTTCTTTTATTTTTAAGGGATCATCCCTTAGCTAAGAAAAGACAACCTTCTCTTTCTTCATTTTCTCCTTCAACTAAGCAAAAATTCGACGTGACAACCGTAAAGAAAAGCTGACACTGCATTGTACATGGCCTAAACATATTTATCCGCGTCAAACAAAATCATTGCAGGATCGCTTGGCCCACGACCTCGTGTCTTAGTGCAGTTAAATTTTGGACGAGGTCCATCATTTATCAGTCATGGGCCTTGGTCCACCTACGATCCCAGTAACCGGCCGTTTATGCGCAGGATTTGGACAAACGGCTCGATTCTGAATTCCCGTTTGTTCTGTGGGGCCATAGTATTCTGGCAGAACAATACATCTTGTTTCTGCATGCATGTATGTCGCCATAAATTGCTTTTGGCACAGGCCTTCATAGCTTGTTCATTGGCTCAGATGGCGGGGGTAGATGGACACGGGAGCCAAAACTCCAACCCGGCTAGAAAGCATGTTGACGGTTTATATTATGCTAATGCTTTGCAACCAAAGGAACCTGATTTTTTATTATCAGGATATTACCAATGTGTGATCTTGTATTGAAATTCATGAATAGGGTACAACCAAATTAGTAAAAAATAATTAAGAGTTTTAATGAGTAGTATTCTTGACAAAAAAGGGATCATGGGGTGGCCTCGGCCACCTCTTCCCTCCGTTCCTAGGTGCGGGATAGAAAAGAATGGGGAGGAAACAAGGAGCGATATTCCCAAAAACTGAATAGTCGGTCACTCATTGAGTCTTGGCACAACATGTTCACTCATTAGAGACTATCGTCAAGCAACCATGGTTAGAGCAATTGTTGTTGCCTGATCCAACGGACCACAGCAAGGACAAAATTGTAGACATGTGCAAGCCGATTTTCCCTGAAGATCCAAAAACCCATGCGACATGTATGACCATTGCGTGCCTAATAGTATGATACGATCACTTTCATGCACAATGATTTACACCAAAGAGTAGAGAGCAAACCCTTTTCAATTTGAATGAAGAAGTTATTATCACTAGACAGAAATTCCTTGGATATGAAGTCCAAACCTCATCGTCAAACAGTGGCTGAACAAAACTGGCTAGTCCTGACCATTACGTTGAATCAAGGTGCTAGTAATTATCTAAGGTGAAGTGGATCCATAGATTTGCAGATGACATTAAGAGGCCACAAGAGCTTCTCAAGGACTTTGACAAGGTGACATGCTATCCATCTTCTTATTTCTTTTCGTTGAATTTTAATTTAAACTAAAATTTTAGCAAAATGTGAGTACATCAATTAACTTTATTGCACGTTGGATCTACTTAGAAGCACTACTTCTACAATTAAGTTCCACTGGTATTAATCATATGATGTCGAAACTAGCATATGTGGCTTAACTTCTCATAGAAAAAGCTAGGTAGCAATGGATTCCGAGCTTTGATATACACGTGGAGGATGTGGCTTGGTGCCGGCACAAGCGGCCTGGAGTATTGCTTCTCCTTCCCATAGGTGCACATGAAATTCTGAAAATTTGCACATCCAGTAGAAGTGAATATGTTGGTCCGAGCGAGATATAGCTCAATTAGGGTGGTAGACTTCATCTAGTCTATTTTATAGTTATGAAATCATCACATTCTCATTTCCACACATAATCAATTTTGTTATTAAGCTACAATGCAATCCTATTGTATATTCTTCAACTATTTTATTACAATTTAATCGGATATTCATTTCGGCTCTGGGTGCAGATCATAACTATGGTGCAGATACTCCCTATTTCTGGACCAATCAGGTGTTGTGCGTTTCACTGTTTGGCATCGTATTTAGACATGTATTTATTTTGTACACACTTCTTTTTACAATGCTTGGCCCATTTCAGCATACATAATTAATGCGTACATGCGTGCGGCTCCTTCCGCCATTCGCTTTTTCTTGCCCCTGGATAGACTTCGGTCCTCCTCGGCTTTTCCGCTTTGTGAGGCTGGCAGTTTCAATGAACGGAGAGATGGAGAGACGAGGCCAAAATCGTTTTCAGCTACGTATGCTCTCGGCGGAAGCACCAACTGCGGTGAATAAATTATTCCGCTTGCCCCTTGGATGGATATTATTGACATCCAAGCGCATTGGAGAAGGATTCCATACCTCAGTTCTACAACAACTTCTAGGCGGTGCCGAATCTTTCGTTGTTCTTTCTCGACCTGGTTTTTTCTTCTTTTCTGCTAGTTGATCCATCCTATTTTCTTGGTCTCATCTCGTCCTCAAATCTTCTGACGAAATCTCTTTGGTTCCTCTCACTGGCTTTCCAAAAAGAGTGGTTTAAGGGGGAATCTTGTTCTAGTCTCAGTCGTTGCTGACTTGCTTCCGATTTGCATCTATCTTCTTCAACCTCAGATTTGGAGGCTTGGCGGTTCTTGAGATAGAGCAAAATTCAGAAAATGAAAATCATGTACTCACGGTATAGCTATGTGTGTATCATGTACTTCAAATGCATGTCTGACAAGTGCTCCTACCTGGTTCAGGTTCGAATTTATTAGCATACATATCCTTGAACCATACTTGTGTAAATATACAATGCCTCCTATTTTACAAGCATTTTCTGTGCGTCTTTAAACAAAAGGTAGTTCTGCCACACATTAATATCAAGATGACGCGATTGGCCCAACAAAGCGGGAGCATTTGGACCTAGTAGCCAAAACTGCATGCCCCAATTTAATTTCATTCTATAGGTAAACCTACTTCAAAATTGGATACAACCCATTGTCTTCAATCATTTAGTTCAGCACCTCAACTTTTGGTTAGCCCAACAAATATGTGAGTTTAGGCACAATAGTGAATTACTTAACTTTAATATTCTTCAACTTTGTCTTGTTCCAAATTTTTTGTTCGCAATTCAAAACAATCATCATATTTATACTAAACATTATTACGTTGAATTTAATTTTTTTGTATTGATATAGCATTTATAATGCAATCTCAATTATTATTTTCTATGATAATACAAAGTTTTATGTTATACAAACTAAAATTATTACAAATACACTAGTTCTAAAGAAGAACATTTTTACTATAGAAATTGTGTTATTTATTCCAATTTAATTTGAAATATTTTGATAAAGTCAATTCCATGTAAATATGGAAGAAAACACTTCTAGTAACGGGATAGTTTGTGCTTCTTGAATGTTTTAGTATATATGTATCTTTCCATGCCTATATTTGTATTATTATAAATATCTCAATCGAGGGTTATATAGTGCATCACTATAAAAAATATGATTATATATAGACATTTGTACAATAAGGTTGTCTAGCTAGTTTTAGAATGTGGCAAATAAATATTACAAACCAACCCTTCAATCGGGCTGCCCAAAATTAGTACTTCCTCCGATTCATATTACTTGTCATTAAAATAGATATATCTAGCACAAAATATATCTAGATACGTCCATTTTACAAGTAATATGGATCAGAGAGGGAGTAGCATAAACCTGTCAGCATCGTTCGTATGTCGGAACTAAAACAGGATCAAGATTAGTCCATGTGCTTAACATGTTGATCGACCTTGTACACAAGAACGAGAGTCGACCAAACTCTGCTTTGAGACTCCAAACATTTACTAGTTGTTGATTACTAGGTACTCCCTCCGTTTCACAATATAATTTTTTTAGCAAGCTGTTTTAGTTTGCTAAAAAAAATTGTAAAAAGGAGAAAGTAATTGTTTAATCAAATAAAGATCAATGGAAAGGTTAATAGATAAAAGGCAATGCCAATGAAAGAAAAAAGTAATAAAACGGGAGATGGCATAAATGTCAAGGACACTGTCACCATCAACCGTTCATTTCGTGTCACCGAACCGGATTAAACGCTGGCATGACTGAAGAACCAAATGGTCTGGGCAGAGTTGGTATAGTCGCTACTACCTCCTTCGTTTTATAAGGCAAATACATATTTTGAGAAAATAATTTGATCATAAATTTGGTTAAAAAATACAAACTATATTTAACAAAAATATATAATTGAATTTATATTCAAAATATGCTTTTAATGGTATAATTTTTTTGACATATAGTTCATATATTAATGACCAAATTTACGGTCAAACTATTTTCATGAAATACGTATTAGCCTATAAACCGGAATGGAGGTAGTAGACTTCAATAGAAATAGAGAAAGCCTCTGGACTAAAACACCGACCCAACTGTGTGGAAATTAACACGGTCGTACTAACGTTCTTTTTTCTCAAATTATTTTCTGCAATACACCGGATGGATTCAAAATTTATCCGGATTTTTTTGGACGTAACATTGTTTCCCTCGGAGGGCAACGAGAAATCTAATTTTCTATCTGTAACTGGAAATCTCGCTTGAGAAAAGAGACCTTGAGCAGTACACACGATCCACAACTCGACAATTTCTGATGGGCGTGTTTGCTTGGCCGGATTAATATTACTTGTTTTTACTACTTGGTCCTAAGTGCCAAGTTGGTAAGACCAAGATACTCTATAACTCTTCGTTAATCTATGTATGCATCAATAATTTTATATGCACGAGACAAGCGAGAAGAAAAGCCCGGGTGTTACCAATGTTGGTTGTTTCCTGCTGCTATAGAATCCTTTGAACAAACTATAGATAATAAGAATTATTACGTGATGATGTTTTCTTATTAGTATGGTGTCTCTGGATATTCCGCACACTGAGGTACTAATGAACAAATTCTACCAGCGGCTAGCTAGCGATGACTATCTTACTCCTGCACAAGTATAGAATTACATTGCCTCGGCCAGCTAACACAAACATAATTAAAATCCAACTCTGTAATTAATTCGCCGTTTTGCGACTAACCAATTTCCTGACGCCGGGTTGATCAAAGCATCGTTGGCCTTGTGGACATGGATTGGCTGTTGGATTCATCGTATGTACATGTTACATTTATGTGTCGGAGGCGAGTTTAAAATTCTGCGCGTGTCACCAACTGTGACCATACACTAATTATGGAAGTCATCTTTGTTGTGCCGCGCAGATAAATTTGTTTACAACAAAGCTGACAGACTAACGAATAACCAGGTTTTACCGTGCGTGGAAAGTACTAACAGATCGTACGATTGATCCGTAAGCAACTTGTCTGAGTTTCGCTAAGCGAATAAACTCCGATTTAAAAAGCAAGGAACTTCTTGATCGGTCTAGTTGGAGGTGACATGTAAATATGAAAACAAATTCGAGGTGTGGATTGTCGTCGGCCGATCACCGCATATCATATCACGGCACAGCAAACGTCACATTCCTCCCCTAAGTACGAAGCATAGAGGTTTTATGTTAGAAGTTTTATATGTATAAATTTCACCATGATATTATGAGTACTACAATTGCTATTTACCTATAAATGGGTGGCTATGTAATCGATCTCGACGACTTCAGCAAGCGCGGTAATAAATTTAAACACCGTCTAGGGTCGTCAGTTAACGACATCAATCCCTTACTCTGCCGATGAACGAAAAGGAACGGCTGCTGCAACGGAAAGGGCCCATGATGATGCAAGTCTGGTGTGGTCGTTAAGCCAAAGGGAGCCTGAAAAGGTGGTATGTGCCCTCCCTTGGCTTGGCTTGAGAGTTATACACCGATATGCTTGCCTCATCAGACTCCAACAACACTATTGCATTAAATTAATCCGATCAATCGACCCAACCGGCAGCTTAAATTATCCGAATCTTCATTGGTTGTAACCAAATTTTTTGCTTTGGGTTCCTTTGTTTACCCTTTTCCCGCCAAACATAGCAGGTTACATGCATAGAAATAGGGCTAGACATAAAACTCAAAACTCGACGAGTTTAACAAGCACTCGTTTGAGCTCGTTCGAAATCGACTCGTTTCCATAACGATCTGAGCTGAGCTGTAGTTTTTGCTCGATATCTTTAACCAAACGATCAAGTAAACGATATTCGTGAGCTACTCGTTAAGCTCGGTAACAGACAAGGTATGGCCCACTTATGCCGCTACACGTCTAATCTAGCAGCCATCTAAGGCAAACAGCTGGCCCACTGAGGAATACCGATCGTCGACTCGTCGTCTCCCCACCGCATACCCCTTCTCCATCTTATCGATTTGGATCTGCTGACCGCGGTGCCGACCACACCAATTCACATGGATAAGCGGAAGATGTTGTCCAAGGTGATCTAAGCATGTTCTCGTATGCCGTTGCAGTCTTTTTAAGTATTGGTATTGATAATTATCTGTCTTTTTAAGTACTAGTATATATTTGGTTGTAACTATCATTTTTAATTATCGATATGCCTCTATCTTAGGCTGATGCATTTTCTTAACGAGCAGCTCGTGAGCGCTCGTTAACATCTAGCGAACCGAGCCGAGCTTTACATTTTGCTTGTTATCCTTAACGAGTTTAATGATCCGAGCCTTAACGAGTATGGTCCTTCATGAGCCGAGCTCTAACAAGTCGAGCTTCTCGATAATCCAGTCCGAAATAGAAACTTTAGCCGACATGCATATGCATGAACATCACATGGTTATATTCGAAACATCGCAAGCTAGGTGAAATGAACCCATGTAGTGACACTGTTGTGACGTCTAGGGACGAAGTACTATGTGCGACCATTTGCTTGCACAACGTCACATGCTAGAGGTCATAGATCAATTCAACCCATTGAATTTGATGGCAAACTAGCTATCACTAGCTAGAAATTCCTTGGTAAAAAAAAAACCATTCACACAGTCGTCCCTAAATCCTAATCACACCTAACCAACATCCATCAAACAGTAGGTAAACAAAACATGCTAGCCCTGACCAATACCATTGAACCAAGGTAAGAGAATCTCCACTCGCCTACCCAGGACGTCGAAATTAGGTCTATACACCGGCCTAGTCGCGTACCCAGTGACCTGTTTTCGTCCGGATTTGGGCGTATTTTGGTCCAGCCTATCCAGGCCGAACCCAGGTTCTCAGGTACGCCCTGGGGACGTCGTACGCCGCGAAAACGGGTGTGTGTCAGCTCTGTCGGCGAGACAGTCTCATTCCCATCCACTCCACTCGTCGAGACTGCGGCGAAGAGCTCCCAGCGCCCCCTGTCGCCATGACTTTGTCGGCGGAGCTCCCCCACGCCGAGACATGCCCACGCCTCTAGATACGCTCGCCGTAGTTGCCTCCCACCTCCACGCCCTCTCCGCCGCCGCTTTCGCCGACCGAACTTCACTGTAGCTCTGCTTCACTGCATGCTCCCACCACCACGCCCGCCAAGTGTTCGGCATTTGGCCGGATTCGGCCATGGACTCCGACAACGACGAGATACTCGCCATGGACTCCGACGAGGACGAGATACTCGTCATAGACGTCGATGAAGAGGAGATGCTCGCCGTACTCCTGGAGGAGGAGAGCGCTGAGGTTGCCGAAGGTGAAGAGCACTTGCAGATCTTCGCATCGCTCGCCCAGCTGTACATGCAGATGGCGAAGCTGAAGCGCGGTGGTTCGGCGCCAGGTCGCCGGAAGTGCAAGGCGAGATAAAGGATAGAGGGGTACTGCATGTTGTACGCCGACTACTTCGCCGACCAGCCACTCCATGGAGAGGGCATGTTTCGCCGCTGTTTCAAGATGAGCCGGAAGCTCTTCCTCAAGATCGTGCATGCCATCCGGGAGTTCGACCCCTTTTTCCTTTGCAAGAAGGACTGCACCGGCTTGGTTGGGTTTTCCTCGCTTTAGAAGTGCACCGTGGCGATGAGGTTGCTTGCATATGGAGCGCCCGCTGATGCTGCCAATGACTATCTCCGTATCGCCGAGTCCACCGCCATTGATTGCGTGTACAGGTTCTACGGAGCAGTGATTGCAGTGTTCGGGGAACAGTACTTGAGATCACCCACTGTTGAAGACACTGCTCGGATCCTCGCAGTCAATGAAAGTAGGGAATTTATGGGTATGCTTGGAAGCATAGATTGCATGCACTAGGAGTGGAAGAACTGTCCATTTGCATGGCAAGGAATGTACAAAGGCCACAAAGAAGGCTGCACTGTGATACTTGAGGCAGTTGCTACACATGATCTTTGGATCTGGCTCTCCTTTTTTGGCATGGCAGGATCGAACAACGACATCAATGTCCTCAACTTCTCAACTGTCTTTTCCAAGCTTGTTGAGGGTCATGATCCCCATGTGGAATTTGAGATCAGAGAGCACCACTACAAAAGGGATACTATCTAGTAGATGACATCTATCTAAGATGGCCAACATTTGTGAAGACTATCTCAAACCCAATGCTCCCCAAGCATTCTCACTTTGCCAAAGAACAGGAAGCTTGCAGGAAGGACGTGGAGCGGGCATTTGGTGTGCTCCAGCAGAGGTTTGCAGTTATTTGGTTCCCTGGTATGACCTGGTCGAAAGATCAGATGTAAAAAGTGATGAACTGTTGTGTGGTCTTGCACAACATGATCATCGAGGATAAGAGGAAGGATCCAGTGAGTCTGCTCGAGGAGGACGAGCCATACTACAGACAGGGTCCTCTTGCCGAGCTTGATCATCAGGTGCCTCCAACCTGGGCTGCATTCATCGCCTTGCGTCAGGAGATCCGAGATCCAGGGGTGCATCAACAGCTGCAGGATGATCTTGTTGATCACCTATGGATACGCACGAGCAACACGTCGTAGATGCCGAGCATGAACTAGCCGAATTTGGACGAAGTATGTTGTATTTTCACTCCAGACCGAACTATGTTTACATTTACACCGAACTATGTTTAAAATTTCGCCAAACTTTGGCCGTAAATTGTTCTTTATTCATTGTATGCCAAACTATGCCGAAATCTGGACGAACTTGAGCCGAATTTGAGCGAAAACGGGCGATCCGAGAACTCGGGCTGGATACGCGAGTGGGAAACTGGGCATACCCAGGCCGAAAACTTACTTCGTCCGGCCTAGGTTCGCCCAACAAGTAGAGATGCCTAACAAACTAACCCTTCCATCGGGTTATCCAACATTCCTCCGTGTTGTAAATTCCTAAACAGCTAAGCATGAAGGGCGCGCATAGGCCAAATCACTGGGAAACGCGGACTTTTTTTTTTGAACAAGGGAAAGGACCGGAAGGGTCCAGAGCTGCATTAATTCGTGGGAACAATTACAAACAGGGACTTAATATTAAAAAGAATTACAAATAAGCCCTAAAATTTTACAGAAAGGATCTTCAAATAAAAGTTGGAAAAGCAATCAGATCCTTCTCCACCAAAGGCGATGACGCGTTCGTCGCCATGGCCGACAGCACCAGCGTCGGGGACGAGACCACTTGACGAAGGCGTGTCGAAAGTTGTCGTGACAAAGACGCAGTGGGGCCTCCACAATGGCGCATCATCCCGGAGGTTGAGGAAAGTGTGGCTCGCCAACTGCCGTACAAGGAGGTCTCCTAGACCATGGATAGTGGTAGCACCATATTGCCAACGCTTGGGAGCATCTTGATGCGCAGCTATAGTTCCCCACCGAAGAGGAAAGAGGCAGAAATCATCCACTCCTTCACCATGGCCATATCCATGATGGTTGCAACGGAAGGAGAGGCAAGAAAATCCAACCAATTCCTCGCCGGCACCACGAGTCTTCTGTTGCAGATGCAAGATAAGCTGGCCAATGTCAAGCACCAGGCTTCTGCCACAAGCCCGAGGACGAAGCCGAGGAAGATAGCAGCAGAGGACGCGCGGGGCTTGGATCTTATTTAGAGGGCAAATGGTGGTCTTCCCCACAACTGCATTCGGCTCTCCCATGAGAGCGCCATCGTGGAGGGAAGAGGGACCAAATCGAGCTGGGGAAGATCCATCCCCAACCACTCGAAGCACCCAGGGCATGCCTTATTCGGAGGGATGCAAGGACCTCTCTAGTTCGCCACCGTCACCGCCGCCCACCGACGGGGCGTCACAAAGCAGAAGAAATCCAAGGAGCGGCGAATATGGCTGTTGGAGACCGCCAACCTACCCTCAAAGGCTCAAACGCCATTGCGACCGGGGTAAAACAAGGAGAATCTACTCTACTTCTGTACAGGGGAGGGACCCTCACCCAACTCGACGCCGGCCATCGTCGGAGAAGAGCGGGGAGAGGCCTGACGGCCCAAGATATGGAGGTGAACGAGGGAAACAAGAGGAGCCAGAGAGGAAGAGGGGAACAAAGGAGATGGAGAAAATGCATGGAGAGCAACGACTAAACAAGCGAACCATTAAAACACAACAATGGAAGAAACAGACACGTCTCCATCTCTTTGCCTTGGCCATATATAGCTACGCGTCTGGCTACACGTCCTGCTACCCAAGATAAGCTGGCAAAGTTCCCGATCAAAGACCTTCACAGCTTCCGTCTGTCCTTGCCCATACGCAGGCCGCTCAGTTCCATGGATCAATACTCGTCGAGAGATCATGGCGTCTAAATGCTATTTCTAATTTATTTTTTAAAATCTAGTTTTAATTTTTATTTAAAACTTACACTAGAATTTGGCAAATGAACTAGAAATAGTAAGATCACACCCTAGTGGGCAGCGAGCGAGACATGACACGTGGGACTGAGAAAACCTTAAATACAATCCGTTTTTTAATTAAGTGAAAAAAGGACACATGGCAAATCAGTACTGCGATAGCGTTGCAGAAAAATTATACTATAAAAATTTCAAAACAAAAACATCGCAAGAAAAGAAAGGCCTACCTAACCCCACAATGGCTCATATGGGCTGCTACCACAAACACGAACGAGGCCTGGGTCCAGAAAATACGACAAGTGTGACAACCTACAGACCTAGTCGCTCACGCGGAAGGAGGAGCGCACAGAACGAACAATCTTCAAGCTGCTTTTTTTTTTTGAGGGAAACAGCCGGACTCCGTCCTGCTGCGAGGCTTTATTAATCATCAACAATAGTTACATCGTTTATGAACTTGTCAAGAATAAAGCTAGGGGGTTCATCGACCCAATTACAAGCAATATTATTCAAAAAGCTAAATCTAGCAATCTCGTGAGCTACCTGGTTTGCTTCCCTCGGACAAAATTTAAAAACCACATTACCAATAGAAGACGCTAAATCCACACAATCTGCGAAAATTGCAGCGCCCTCAGACCACCATCTTGATTCCCCAGAACATGCTTCAATCGTCTCGATAGAGTCAGACTCCGCGATGATTCTGTTGCAACCTAGGCTAGACGCCAAGGACAGGCCTACTCTCATCGCTTGCGCCTCAGCCATCGCCGCGGAGTGGACATGCGGTAATAGAACGCTCTTTGCAGCAACAAAACTTCCTTCATAGTCTCGAATTACTGCCCCTACTGAACCTGCACACAAGTCAGCATAAAATGACGCATCCACATTTAGTTTTAGGACTCTAGGTTCAGGTCTCGTCCACTTCGCTGAGCTACCCACCATCCGAGCCTTATTTATTTTACCGGCATTTGCAGTAATAGCCAAGATTGAGAGTTTACACTTGTATATTGGCGGCACACTTTCGTTGTGGGTACGTTGACGACGTATCCACCATAAGTACCAACATGTCACAGCAACCGTTTCTTTAAGCTTCACTGTCTCCATCCGCGGGAATGAATTGTTTGGTAACATCATCAAATGTTCAAGCACAGCAGAACCAGCTCGATTGACAACCATCGCTTCTGAAATTATCTCATTTAAACCTAACTCCATCCACATAGCTCGTGCACACTCACACTGAAACAGAAGGTGAAAAATATCCTCCGCATGTATCTGGCATATTGGGCACTGACCACTATTACCAATATGACGATTAACCAGAATACTTTTTAGAGGTATAATGCCATGCAACGCTCTCCAAATAAAAATCTTTACCTTACTGGGAATATTCAACTTCCATAGCATACTCCATACTGGATTAGATGCCGATCTACCAGGTAAAGAAAGTTGACTTGCATTAGGGCCAAATTGATGGCGCCATTGACAATGATATCCTGACCGGACCGTGTACGCACCATGTTTAGTAAAATTCCAAGCAATAAAATCCGAAAAACCTTGAAGATTAAGAGGAATCTGCAGTATACGGCTTACGTCCACCTGATTAAACAGTGCATCCAGCAATTGTTCATCCCATTGACCAGTGGCAGGGTCGATCAGTTCATTTACTTTTGTATATACTGTACCTCCTCGTTGTGAAATAAGCTTCCTAGTTGGGCTTGATGGTATCCATGGGTCGGTCCAGATACTAATATTTTCTCCATTCCCAACCCTCCATATGTGACGGCTGATGAATTAGCGTCTAGATCAGGCGTCTAGATCTCGGCGACTTAGATGTAACTAAAAATTGGATGTTTGATTTTTAACGAAACCGTATTGATTTTTTTTTGAAAGAAGCATATATTAATATTTCACCATATAATTACACTCAGCCTCTGTAACAACGCATTACCCTATGACATTACGGATGCACACAACCAAAACATAAAAGAAGAATTACAGGAAAAAAAGTCCCGCTTTAGTGATCTATGCCCTACAACAACGATCAAACACTACCAAGGCAGCACCAGAAATCCATCCTCTCCAAAAGCGACGTCTCTAAGAAAGGAACAATGCACTACGCCATCATCGCCCTGATCATCGATCATAGGTTTTCACCCTGAAGAAAGTCTGCGCTGACAAAACAATGCCTTCAACAAGGTTATTGTCAGGCACAACCAATTTAGGCCAGACCTTGGATTTTCTTCTGTACTGTCGCTCCCACTTTCCAATGTCGCTGCTCCAAGACCTAGAACACCAAGCCAAAACCTCATCGCAAACATGATTCACACCACCACTACTATTCTTCAGACCTTGGCTTTCATGTCATTTTTCACGACTGACTTCATCATGGGACTAATGGCATGTCCTTGATGACAACAGTCTCTAAAGCTTCACATCACTCCCTCTGAAACCAAACGGTCAGATAAAACATGGTTGCGCGTGATCGAGATCCATCCAATCTGGCGAACTCCGGCATGTCGTCCATTGGAGTTCACCAGCGTAATCTTCCGGAACACAACACTCCGACCAGATCGATGAAGTCATGGAGCAGGTAGATCTTCGTCCTGGTGCGAGAGGAATCCTAGGACCAACCCCCTTTATTCAAAGCCAGACCGAAAGCCCTCACACCGCCGGTCTTCATTGGTCACCAAGACCCACCGAACAAACGGCCGATCCATGGTGACCCAGGCCGCCATAACCCGCTATCTCGACAAAGAGACAATACCATAGGTGGAGACTAGATGAACGAGCACCGACCCGCAGCCCACCATCCTAGATCGGATCAGATGGTCCGCTAGTCCGTCGCGTCGCCAACCGGATCTGAGGCCACCGCATCGCCGCTCCACCCCAACCTCCGCCCCTCCACCTCGCCAAGAGCGGCCATGGCACCAGCTCCATACACAGGCCCCATCCAACGCCGTGGAATCCCTTTCTTCCACCACGCTGGGGCCAGGAGGCGATGAGGAGGGAGGGGCAATGAGGGAGGAGGTGGCTGCGGCGCTAGGGAAAGTCCCCCTCGGTCGCCAGAAGGAGGGCAGACGCGAAGGGGTAGGTACGTACGCCTCCCCCCAAACCGTATTGATATATTACCCTAATCCCCTTTCTCATTCTGATTTCACTCCAGCTAAGACGATAGCAGGGCTGGCACATACAGGGGCGGATCCATGTAGTGGCAAGGTGGTGCACAGGACCCAGGGAAAATTCTATTTTTTTTGCTAAATGACAGATTTTTACCACGTGTGCACCCCGAAACAAAAGTTTTTACTTGGTATGGCACCTTGTGTGCACCATGATCCACCATGCTCTAGCTCCGCCACTGGGCACATACCGCTGGCTCCTCCGAAGCCACACCCAGGCGGAGGAAGTATTAAACTGAGTGTATACAAGCAGGCATCACAAAAGAGCCGTGGTGTCTCCGGTGGCTTTCCGGTTTTCAGCCGAAATTGTGTAGTCAAGTCTTTCTTGCTTCTTAATACAAAGACAGGCACACCTCTCCCAGACTGACAATAATACATCTTGTAACCCATTTTAAACATCTCCCAGCTTGACAATAATACATCTTGTAAAACCGATTTGAATCACCACGTGGAATGCGCAAAAATTCCTCCCAAAACCAGAAAACAAACATTAAAACGCCACAAAAGGGATAGATATCCAGATATATATAAGAAGGAAAAACACGAAATTCGGAACAAAGGAGATCGAGGTGGCACAGAACCACTCTCTCTTCACCGGCCAGAGAGTAGCTAGGATTCCTCATTCCCTATTTCGAGGACAAGAACTAATCACTTGCTTGACCAGAGAAGTTTATATTAATTACGCTCAATGAAGTATGCAATGCAAAAAAAAAAAAAAAAAAAAAAAACAACCGAAACTATGGCAAAGGAGAGTAGTATGAGATTTGCCAAAGCGGAGTCGTCGTGACTGACCGTTCATCCAACTGCCTAAGCTTTTGCCTAGAAGAAGAGGGCTTTGCTAGTCACGGAAGGTAAAGACCGGAAGGACGCGAGCGAAGGAAAGAGCGGCTGGGAATCATTAGAGCGGACTGCATAGGAAAGCAGCTAGTAGACCGTGACCAAGATCGATCGAGATCCACGTACGGCCGACCGGCTTTCTCTAGGCACCCGTTCTAACGATGCCCAGCGGCTGTGCTTCCTTGGCTCTCCCTCCGCGAGCTCAAGTCTACCAGCAGTCTAACACTCAGACGCCATTTATTTTTAAGAAGAGAGCTCCTGGGAGGTGGTGGTGGGAAGAGATACGCTTCTCCACCGTTTTATAGGCAGCTAGCCCAAGGAGGAAGATGATCCGTTCAAAAAAAAAAGGAGGATTGATGTGATTGAATTTAACCGGGCTGGCGCTCTGCCGCCGGCGTGCACGTCTACTAGTAGCTGGCAGGGGGCAGCATGTGCCTCGATTTTTTTACAAATACGACCCTCTGCAATTCGCCATCGCCAAAAATACCCTCCTCGCACCGCAAAAGCCAAAAATGCCCTGGCGGGATGCTGGAAAGGCGACACGTGTCACCTCCCGCCACGGGGGGTGGCGGGATGTTCCTCCCGCCACAGGGGGTGGCGGGATGTTCCTTCCGCCTTTGGCGGTGGCGGAATGACGCTGTGGGGCCCACAAGCGCGAGCGCGAAGTCAAACCTCCCGCCAGCGCCAAGTTGAACCTCCCGCTGGCACCGTGGTGGGCCCACCTCATCCGCCATTCCCCATGGCGGAAGGAACATCCCGCCATCCCCGTGGCCCCGGGAGGTGACGCGTGTCGCCTTCGCTTCGGAGAGAGGGCATTTTTGGCTTTTGCGGCGCGAGGAGGGTATTTTTGGCGATGACAAATTGCAGAGGGTTATATTTGTAAAAAAATCGCGCGCTGCGGCACGGGGCAGCGTCCGACGTGACCAGCACGCGCCTCAATGCCGCAGAGCAAAGCTTGTGAAGTTGCATGACTAGCTGTCATCGTAGCGTCGAGTCAAGCAGCGAGAGCTAGGGACGGTACGTAGCTGGTGCAGCCGTGCAGAGCATGCGTGCCCCGAAGGGGTCACTGCGCCACCGACACTCGCATGCATCACGCTCTCACATTACCATGTCGCAGGGCTGCTATGATACGTCTAGTCTAGGAGAGGCCAATGGACATCACTCGACAGGCCTGTACTACGATCGAGAGGCTAGCTAGTGCTTTAGTAGTAGTACTCCCTCTAATTCATATTATTTGTCGTTAAAATAGACGTATCTAACACTAAAACATGTCTAGATACATTCATTTTAATGACAAGTAATATGAATCAGAGGGAGTAGTATTTATACTGCGACAAATTTACATGTTTCAAAAACGGGATTCCTAAACACCACACCAGGTATGCATAAATGATACTCTTTGTGCATAAATAAACGGGAGTAAAATACATTATAATCAGCAATGTTTTGTGAAAGATCAACTCGTTTTGTCCGTGGGCTGCAAATAAATAAATAAAACAGACACCGAGTACGGTGGTGGTGGTGGCTCATTCAAGCGGCATCGAATCTGCACTGGCGGTACAGACCTTGCGTGCACCCAACAGGCAACGACACGGTAATAAGCTTTGATTCCCCTGAGCCACTGACTTGACACTAGCTAGCAGGCGTGCGCACTCGGCTATGCTTTGCATCACAGCTCAGGGCATCTCCACCCACCCGCCGAATCCATCCGATCGTGTCCGAAACTATTAGAGTGGACGCGTGGGCATTCACGCCACCTCACCGGGGCGATTCATCCGGCCAAACGCGTTCGGCTTAAGGATGATAATTTTATTCATAGATTCGGCTATTTACGGATATCCGACCAGGTGGACAAGGATATGAAATCCTAATTACATCCACGGATTTTATAGCGCGAATATCCGCTAATTCATGGGGCGGGCATGGGTCGTAGTTTCGTTTCACGGATATCCAACGGATACCTGACTGACACGTGGGACCCACATGTCAGTGAGATTATTTTTTTATGTATGCAATATTTACTAAATAAATGACCCCAAATTTCATGGTCTCAAGCGGGAGACTAATTAGTCCACATCATAGTTAACTTGCAACAAAAATATCAGAAACTCTCATGTGTATGCAATCATGGTCTAGAGCGGACATGTTAGGTAATTCATTTATACATTTCCACCTTTGTTTCTAACTTCTCTTGTGAAATATGAAATCTAAGTTATTCCTATTTTTGGCAATTGCATTAAGTGATATTCATAGTAATCTCCTTGCTGTATAAAATATTTTTGAAGATGAAGAAGAAGAAATGATACTATTTCTGTAGTCATTTACTTACTTCCATTATTCATTCTTGTGATGTGTAACTTTGATAAGCTTTAGTGTTTCTTCAGTTGTAGGATGCCAATGAATCCATTGTCATCGAGGAATGAGGCTCTAATCATCCAAGTTTCGACTCAACATTTCTACTATGCATTGCTATATCTATTGAATGTATGAGATGTTGTATTGGAAACTTGTAATAAAAAGCATTCTCTAAGACTGTTATGAGACATCTATGTACTTTGTGATGTTACCGTGTGATATTTTAAATACTATGTGGTTAAAATATTATTGCTTTGATATTCCTATGTATTATCCATATAATATTTGTTAAAATGCTTCTTAAATACTATCGGAAATTGCTATTATATCGTAGTTATGCTGAATGTTATTATGATTATTGTATATAGTGTGTAAACTAATGGATATCCATGGATACTAGATATCCGGCGGGTTTGGATCTAGAGCGACATCCATGCCCATGGATATCTTTGTGGACGGGCTAGAGTGAGTTTTATGGATTTGGATTTGGATTTGGTTTTGCTATATCCGTCCAAACCCGCTCCATTGCCATCCCTAGTCCGGCTTGACTCATTTATGTATCTAATCTGGGACGGTTGAGTCGGTCCGGACGCACGCGGACAGCGCAGACGTCGTGTCCGCGCGTGGCACTGGCCCACCCATCAGCCCCCGCGGCATTGATTTCAGACGTGGTCAGTGGCACCTATTCAGACGCAACCGTGACATCGATTCAGAGACGCTGCGTGGAAGGCTGGCCGGCGGCAGCCTGCGCCATCAATGGAGACACGACGGCACACTGACCCACTAGGCGCCGCCTGCGCTCTCGCGCCGGCATTGATGTCCAAGGAGCAGGAAGCTACGCGTGTTCGCGGGCGAAGGAGCTATTTAACCCTGCGCCCATCGATGCCGCACTCCTCACCTCTCGCCATCGCAAAACCTAGTTGCCGCCACCACCGCGAACGATGAAGACGCCGTCGTGGCTGAAGAAGGGGAGGGGCAAAAACGACCACGAGGCGTCTGGCTCTAGCAGCCAGCGCTCCGGCCTTCCTCCACGGCACTTCCCTGCCGCCCCCGCCGCGGCCGGAGGATTTTCGGGGCCACCGCGTGGAGGATCACCAGCCACCGCGGCCGGAGGTTGAGCGCCGCGATCGGCAGTACTTACGCATCACGGAGTGCGAGCGCCGCTAGAGGGAGGGGCGGGGCATCCAGCACAACGATGTGTCCCTCCCCACCGACTGGCACCTCAACCGGGACCGTGTCCCGGTGCCACCCATGCCCAAGGAGGGCAAAGGGCTGCAGGAGGAGATCTGCCGCCGGATCAGGGGCCTCCCGCCGGCCCTACGGTGGGACCACCCTACCGAGCGAGGCCTCTTTGGAAGGAGTGGCTCGACTGGGAGCATAAGGTGCGTCGCGCCACCACCATCCGCCATGACCTGTAGCCGGGGAAGGTCTACCACATCCCCGACATCGACTCAGACGAGGAGGGCGCCGTCAACCACTCCGATACCGAGCTCGGCAGCGAGGACGACAACGACGACATCGTCGTCAAGAAGGATGCGGTAGACGACGTCGCCACCAACCTGCCCCCGGAGTACCGCGAGGTACTGGCACGGGGCTACGACGAGGACGCCTTCATCGAGCAGGCCATTACGGCCAGCGCGCGGGAGGAGGAGGCCCAGTGGCGCGCCTACGAGGAGGCCCTCGCGCTCACCCGCATGGTGGCTGAGACGAATTCCCAGCTACCTCCACCGGCGCCGCTGCCGGTTTGGGCGCCTCCGATCGCGCCGGATGTGGGAATGGAGCTGGCACACCTCCAACAGTGGGAGTCGTGGCCTGTGGGAGCGATCAAACCGCCTGCGCCCACTCCCGCTCCGGCCCTGCCGCCCAACCTCTGAACGGCGCTGGAGTACATCAACCTCGATCCGTAGATGGACGAGGCGGGGCCGGCGCGCGAAGATCGGTAGCTAGGGCTAGGATTAGTTTAAATTATGATTTTTATATTTTGAATGTAAATTAAGTATAAACTTTACTAGTTTTCGCGTGAGTTGTTTGTGTTTGAATCTGAAAAAAAAGTTATCTCGCCCAGCACGGACAAATGGGTCATGCCGCGGGGCGCGGTAGGCCAGACAGATCAGACCTCCTACCCATATCGATCGCGGTCCGACCCAAACGGACAGAAACGGACCGTTTAAGGTGACCATATGGTTCGGCCCGGTAGAGACGCCGACAGTGCTGACGCCTACGAGAGGCCTAGCTGCGCTGAGGTAGTAATTTTTAAAGGTTCATTTACCACAATTGCACAATTTTAATTAAAACTAGGAAGATGGCTCATCGTCTTTAGTGTGTTGGCGCCAATTTAAGGGAATACAATAGTTCCATAGTCCACTTGTGAGAATTCTTTACCTTATAAAAGTTAGTGACTACAACGGGTCAATAGTCCACAGTTCAATTTCACACCTTGTGCTTAGGTGTCAAGAGGTTGGATAACCATGGATCAACATCCCGTGTGCAGATTAGTTATCTTCTTTATTAGGACCATGTTCTAGGTCAAAGAGTTATGTCTCATGTGCAAAAGCCAACTTTGTCAGAGCATCTCTAGCATATATCTGGTCAATAACGCAAAATTTGCAATATCAATCTAAAAATGACCAAAATAGTCTGAACAGATCTTGTAAAAGTGGTTAATACCGTAAAAAAATTGTAGTTTCCCCATATCAATCCCCGTGTACCATATATATTTAGCTTGGGAGGGGTTTTATAGTAAACTGCAAAGCGGTCAACGATTCTCTCGATTGAAAATACACCAAGTGCTCCTGTCCGGCTCTGGTGGCGCTGCCCCCGCCTCCTTCCGAGCTCGATTCCATTGCTACGATCCTCGATTCATGCATCAATCTTCTATTCATGACGAGCCTATTTGATTCCACAGGCTAGCTAGCTTTTTCTAGCTCTAAATCCATTGAGTATAGCTTTGTCTCTCTTGTTATCCCGTAGGATTTTTTGTTTTTCATGCAACGAACTCATCATACGGCTGCAACGGCACTTGGTTATTGTGCTTGCATAATACAGTCCATAGGGGTGGTTACACCCTCTTCCGCCGTTTCTTCTTTGATGCGTCTTTGTTAGGCAGATTCGGTCCGATGTTGCGGTTCAATCTCTGGTGGTGGTGGTCTCAATGAGGCTCCTCGGGCATTTCTGGTGGCTTCTTCTCTGGCAGCCTAGCTCTATCGTGTTCTTGGGGGAACATTTGCCTCCTGACGGTACGGTGCCCTTCGATCTAGGGCAAGGGACAAGGGGTCCCTTCAAGAGGCAATAACGGTGAAGTTTGGGTCTAGTTCTTCGATCCAGAGCAAGTGACAAGGGGTCCCTTCCGGAGGCAATGACAATGAAGGTTGGATCTAGCTCTGTCTAGATGGAGCAACGAAGACATGTTCATGACTGCCTCCCTCAAGACTTTCTTGCCTTCGATGTTGATCTCGTCATCGAGCTGTGGTCTAGGTGTCTCAAGTTGTGCGTTAAATTGTTTGTAAGCAACGTTGTATCTGCAATTTCCACGTTGCCTTAAGTTTAAAAAATCAACATGGTGTATATATACACATGAGCCTGCAATGAAATTACCTCGTGAATCACGGATCACCGCTCCACTCCGCAGATCCTGGCTCCTGGTAACACTCCTATGAGATTTCATAAAGTCCACATCCGCATTCAACTTCAAATATTTGGAGGGGACGAGTCCACTTCGCAGATCCTGGCTCCTGGGCGTGTAACACTCCTATGAGATTTCATAAAGTTTGCACTCGAAGGATCGATCCAATGCAGATTTTCACCGGAGAAACAGGCTCCTCGTGTGTTTTCTGGCGCTAAGCCACCGTACATACCAACATACACAAATATTAATAGAGGAACTGCTGATCAATTTTTTTCTCAACCAATCAAAATATGGGACATTTCCAGACTGTATTCTCTCAATGTCGATCTCTCGTTTCAACAAATTTCTAAACAATAAGCAATACTGTTATCTGTTGCGAATCAAGGTTCAGGACACGCAGACATCACAAGTAAACAATTCCTAAATTTATTTAACTGCTCAAAGTTCAGCACTTGCAGTATGATTCTAAAACCTTAACCCAACTACTAGTATAATCTTTGCTATTTTAATGCTCTCCAGCGATATTTTACAATTTCCAGCCCATTAACCTAGTCCAGATCATAGCAGATTCTTCTGAGCAAGTAAAACCCCCGCTGTTGTGCACATGATGATAGAGAGAAGGCCGTCCCTCGACATCATCCGCTCCTTCCATGTAAAGGGACCAGACACCTGCTTCAGCACTTCCTGGAACTGTTCTTTTGTGTCATCCAGTGAACCGGAATTGTCGACTACTATGTTCGCTTCGGACTTCTTCCAGTCGAGTGCAAGCTGCGCATTGATCCTGCTCTGAGCTTGTTCCTCGCTGCACCCGTCTCTTGACATGAGCCTCTCGATCTGTGTTTTAGGATCCACCCATACAACAATCACCGGGTCTGTCCATCGGTCCATCTTTGTCTCGAACAAGAGCGGGATGTCGACGACCATGACCGTGCATCCGTTCACCCATAGTTTTAGTACCTCCCAGAATATACCAAATGAAATATTTGGGGCCAAAAGACTGAAAGTATAAGGAACAAAAATGCAGTCAGTACAAAGGCATAACGTTGACAAAATAGAAACCTTAATATCCACTATCTTTGTTGTGCTGTTTTGGTTTATAAGATAACATAAATGACATTTTAAAGGTAAACCTTATCAGCTTTAATTAAGAAACAAAAATGTAGTCAAGACCAAGGCAAATGTTGACAAAGTAGAAACCTTAATATCCACCATCTTTGTTGTAGTATTTTGCTTTATATAAAATAAAATACAGTGACACAACTGATATTTTTACGGCAAACCTTATCATGTTTAATAACGTTGACAAAATAGAAACCTTAATATCCACTATCTTTGTTCTACTGTTTTGCTTTCTAAAATAGCAATATTGTATTTTAATGGTAAACCTTATCATGTTTCATCATCAGTGTATGAAACATAGCTTATAATCTGTGCAACCATTTAATGTGAACTCAACAACCAACTAAATTATGACATTTTTCTAGAAACCAGAACAAGAGTAGATGTGAGACCAGAAGTTGGTCTAATTGTTTTCATGGTGTAAATAAACTGAATCACACATCTATCGAGTTAACATAGAAAAGTAAGGAAAATATGATGAAACATTTATGTTAATAGAGGTTATACCTGTTTAGAAGTTTGCGTTTCATTGGGTCACTGAAAACAATCTGACCTAAGCAAGCTCGGTCAATTTCTCCATTTTCCAACAAAATGTCATTACCGAAAGCTTTCACAATCTTCTTCCAACCTCCAGTACCTTTCTGTACTACATTCTGTAAATGCATGTCTCCATAATCAGTATAAGGCTCATAACGAAAACAAGGGAGTCACTTGTCACAGCATCTATAAAATCAAATACAGTAATAAGTCTAAAGAGTAATAAGCATGCTGTGCAGTCATCAAAGCAAAGTACTTGTCCAAAGCCCGCATCATACCATGCATTGTGCTTACGTGGTGCCATTGATCTCTAGCATCCCAGTCATGGTAATCAAAAAAATATGCATACATAATTACCTAAGATCATGTTTGCTCAATTAACGATGGTTTCAAGTACATGTAATACCTTTCAAAATTCTTATTTTTCTAACCTGTCAGTGCTTACAGTCATACACTAACAGGAACAGATAACGTGATCAGGTCCAACCTCAACACTGATGTTTTGGTGCAATTATCATTAGCAGTTTTGAAATCAAATAAAGTGAAATCTGATACAAGTACAAAAAAGTTAAATATATGCAAACAACAAGGCACACAGTGCTCCAAAATGCTCTGATTTAATCCAAATTATAAAGTACAAGACCATGGAAGCAATTATCTTCCTCTTAAGGCTGTGCATAACCATTCACCAGCAGGATGTAAAGGAGTAAAGGACTCTAAACTCAACAATACACTACTTTAGATTAAATAACAAAAATTTCATAATTAGTTGCCTACTTATTTCATATATTATTCCTAACAAGACATGACGCGGGCTTACATCAACCTGATAAAAACTGAGACTGATCGTGCACAAGTAGCAGTAAGGAGATCTCATTGTAAAACCATTGTTGCATTTTAAGTTAAGAAAACAACAAAATAAAATGATCTCTCCTATTTCGCAACCGAGCAAATGAGTTAACTATTCACATGCAGTCATCGCAGGCTTTACGAGACCACCTATCCATAAGTTTGCAGGAATAGAATTAATACAAGAACTGGGTCTGCCTTGAAAATATTAAACGTAAATAACACCACATGGCCAGCCAGAAAAAATAAACGTCTCAATCAACTTCAACATGAAATCCGCCCGAAGCCCGAAAGTATGGCACTACTTTTAATCTGGCATCATACTACCAATCATTGTGCTAATGTGGTTCCGTCTATTTTTGTTCGAGAAATATCTCAGCAATGGGAAGAAAAAAATTCTAGAGCCAAATTGGGAATCTGATTTTAAGATAGTGTCAAATAAGGAATTTTATCACAGCAGATTCAGAGTTCTAGTTACACAGCAATGGATTTTTTTTACCACAACTGATGCCAATCCAAACTCCCATTGGGTTGACTTGATTGAGCATGAGATAAAAAAACATAGACAAAAAAAATTGATAGACCAAAACCAAGCTTTGCACAATATGATCCAACAAGATTATATATTTTGGGACGGAGATTGTGTATGGTGCTTGGTGCTTACCCGAGCTACAATGTCCGCATCGACGACAGGGACGCCGGCTGATTTGAAGAGGCTGGACACTGTGCTCTTTCCAGAAGCGATCCCACCCGTCAAGCCGACCAACCTCATCTGAAATTTCATTTGCACAACAAAATCGATTTAGAAAGCGTGGAGGCCACCCATCTGTTCTAACTCTACATTGGGGATCTCCAAAAGATACTACGAGTAACTAAATCTCATTGGAAGTCGAGGGATTCGAAACTACATGGAATTCAGCAAATAAGTGGCAAGGGAGGGCGGCGAATCGGAAGGGGAAATCCACCGCCCCTGGTTGGGCACGGTAATCTTTTCGAGTACTATCGGGAGATAAGAGTGAGAGAGGTACCTTGTGATTTCAAGGCTGATACCTCTAGGTGGCGCCGGCGGTCGGCGGTGGATTTCAACGGAAGCGGTGTCCGCACGCGGCAAGCTGAGCTCTTCACTAGCCAGCCGCCGCCGCCACCACCGTCGCGTGAGATGTGACTGCGTGCGAGGAGTCTTGCAGAGAGTCAATCAAAGAGAACAAAATTTTACTACCTTCTTCTCTAAAATAAGCTTTATAAATTTTTGTAAGTCAAATGATGTAAAATTTGTATACAACTATTTCGAAAAAATTATCAACATATACTCTGTCAAATCAATGTGATGATATATTTTATACGGTATATAGTATCATAGGTTTCAAAAGATTTTTATATAATCTTAGTTAAACTTTAAGTCGTTTGACTTTACAATTTTTTTATACATATTCTTTTACATAATGGAGGTAGTGCCGAGGAAGAAAAAAATCGGAGTAAAAACATAATGAGTGGTTGATTTCACTAACAACTAGTAGTGGATTACATGAGAGCACATACGAAACTGATGGACTGAAAAATATATGAGATGAAGTGTCCGGCTTGGGAGGAGGAGGATGGTCGGGGAGAAGGGGTATTCGGGCCTGGAGCTCGGTGGCTGGACTGCCTCCCCCATCCCGCCGCCATCTGCCAAGTGCCACCAGCACACACCTGCTACGGTTAGGGCTAGAGGGGAGGGGAGGGAGGGGACAAGGGCGGTTGACCGCGGGGCTCGGAGGGGCAACCGAAGGAGGGGGAGAAGGCTAGAGGGGGGACGGAGCTAGGGAAGGAGGGCTGGGTCCTTACCTGCGCCGCCGGGGAGTTCCTGCCGCCGCTGGGGTCCCGAGCTCCTTGGCCTTGACTCGTTTATGTCTTGACAGGGAAGAAGTCAACAGGTAGGTACGTGCGGGGTAGAGATCTGGTGCGGGAACAGAATTTCACCGATCGAAGAAGAAACAAATTGGAGTAAATTGCAAACTTGTCTTCCAAGAGTGCGTTCACGTTACACAAAGTTTAACGCGACACTATCGTGACTTGCACACGAATTGTAACAACCCACGTTTGTGGAAAGAAAAAGTCCAAAGTAAAATTTAAACTTGTGGACCAAAGATAAACGAAACCTATAAACTCCTAATTCCTGAAATTGGTACTCTAATAACCTTTCGGCATACCTAGACCAAAATCCGGACCAAATTTTAGCCGGAAGGAGCAAATTTTCGGCTGGTACGCCAGTTTCCCAGCCCAAGTTCTCAGGTCGTCCGTTTCCGCTCAAATTTGGCTCAAGTTCGTCCAGATTTCGGCATAGTTCGGCATACAATGAATACAAAATAATTTACGGCCAAAGTTCGGCGAAATTTTAAACAAAGTTCGACGTAAATGTAACGGCCTGCAATGAAGTATAACATATTTCGGCCAACAGTATCTCATCCTCGTCGGAATCCATGGCCGAATCCGGCAAAATGCCGAACACTTGGCGGGCGTGGTGGTGGGAGCACACAACGAAGCAGAGCTACGGCGAAGCTCGGTCGGATAAAGCGGCGACGGAGAAGGCGTGGAGGTGGGCGGCAACTACGACGAGCGTATCTAGAGGCGTGGGCATGTCTCGGCGCGGGCTCCGCCGGCGAAGTCATGGCGACAGGGGGCGTTGGGCGCTCTTCGCCGCAGTCTTCGCGAGTGGAGTGGGTGGGAATGGGACTATCTCGCCGACAGAGCTGGCCCACGCCCTTTTTCACGGCGTCCGGCGTCCCCAGGGCGTACCTGGGAACCTGGGTTCGGCTTGGTTAGGCCGGACCAAAATACGCCCAAATCGGACGAAAACAGGTCCCTGGGTACGCGACTGGGCCAATTTTCGACGTCCGGACCTAATTTTGGCGTCCGGATCGGCGTCCTGGGTAGGTGAGTGGAGATGCTCTTATTATCAATCTATAAGTCTAAACCTAAACTCATATTTGCGAAACAACCAGCCCGCTTCCTCCCGTGTCGTCCCCGCTCGGGCGGCACCGAAGATCAACCCTAGCCGCCGCCAGGGGTCGTCCCTCCCTCCTTTCTCTCCCCCGCCTCCGTCGAAGGACGCGGCCGAGCAAAGCTCGTGCCGCCGACAATGGAGGCAGGGCCTCTCTCTCTCTCCCGTGTAGCCTCGTCGGGGGGGCACCAGCATGGGAGATGGTGGAGGTCCTCGACGGCGCGACGGCGGGTGGCGGCACAGGGAGGGTGTGGAGGGCACGCGTTGGAGGCTGCAACAGGTGGGGCACCTCTCGTGCTCACGGTAGCGTGGGCGGGCTCGATCTGCGGGCCTATCGGGCCGTGGGCAGCAAGAGTGCGATGGTGGCGCGAGGAGCTGCTGCTCCGGCATGCTGCGTGGATGCTGTAGCGGGGATGGTCAGCCGGCATGGGGGGCCTCCTCCCCCAAGCCCATGTTGGCTGGCGGCGTGCCCGGTGGTGGCCAGCGCCCTTGGCGGTGCCGACGGCCAACCAGGCTACGGTGGCGGCTGGGTCCTCACCGCCCAGTCCTCTTTTTCAGTGGTGGTGAGGCGACGTTCAACCCCCCTACTCCACCGACGACATTTGCGGCTCTCCTCTCGTGGGCGGTGAGTCCAAGGCGGCTCCTTGTTGCATGTCCGGTGATGTTGGGGTTGGCGGCAGGGCCGGGGAGAAATCCCTGCGTGATGTTGGCAGCAGCGACGCCCATGGGAGCTGTTACCTTCTTGGAGGCATCGTCATGGCGCTGCCCGTGCTTCACCGCCTCAAACACCGGGGGAAACACTAGACCCGACTTAAGGATCGGGCGGCGACGGCACAGCTATGTCGTTCCCTCCTTGGGGTCATCGCCTTGGTGGTTCCTGGAGTCCTCGGCGCGCTAGTTGGAGTTTGGTCTTGGATGCTGCCTAGAGCTTGGGCTTCGGGGCGCTATGTACATCGTCGATGGAGCTTCCTCGTTGACGCCTCCTCCAGTCAGGCTCGGTCTCGCCGTTTGCTCGCCAACTCTTAGGCGCTATGGGCGAACAGTGTGTTGGCTTGTGCCTTCCTTGATTTGGATTGGTCTTATGTAGTTCCTTTCTTAGGTTGTGGTGCGGCCTAGAAGCTCGGTGTGTCATCCCCTCGCCATGCTTGGTTGGAGATGGTTTAAGGAGGGTCTTTGTCGTGTGGTTGGTGTGGTTGTGTTGTAGCAGTGTGGCGTTGTGTTTGTATCGTGTAGCCTTTTGGCGTTGTATCGGCCATCTTGGCATATTCTTCTATGAATCCGATACACCTCCCAGGGTGTATTCTTGAAAACAAATACCCTCGAACTGTTTGGCGCACCAAAAATATCTCAACCCACAAAAAAAAGGCCAATATCGGACTTTGGTTTGTACCATCGTGTAACAATATCTAATCAGATGACTTAGTTTGCTCCATCTAACAACCAGTTTGCCGTGCAAAAATCTCCCACTTGCTTTTTTCATTAATCCACAATCATCCCCCCCCCCCCCCCCCATTAGATAACTAAAGCCTATATTTTAATACCAAATACAAAGCCCACATACATATATTATACATATATATTTTACTTAATTATTACTATATACTACGGTAACTTGCAAGACCCATTTGACCATGAAAAAATAGTAAAGAATCATGTCAACTGTATAACTTATACTCTCAAGTTTCCATAGATATGTGTGCCTCATACACTATAACTGATACAGTATTATATATTTGTTAGATCGTTCACTTTAGAGATCTGTACCATAAATACATAAACTTTATCAATTATGCAACTGCCAATAAATCATTGACAATGAACTTCTCTTATAAAATAAAGTTTAAATATTATCAAAACTGAAGTATACTCTTTCCATTATAAATGTAGAACAATTGAAATGTCAAGCTAGTATTTTACTTTGCTAGTTATGGGGTTAATATAAAAAATAGGTAGTAGAAAATTATACTCTTCACGTCTGGTGAACGATAAAAAAATAAGTATAAAATTTTATTATAAAAATAGTATAAATTATGTCGTATAGATCGAGCTTTGTGACACCCGGACAAACACTTGTATTGATGGAATAAAAGTTGTCAGCTCGTGGACCGACAAGTGAAATAGATGCCCAACCGTCTCGAGATCACCATCAGCTTAAGTTGCAAAAGCATAAGGCATTGAGCTAAATGCCGTGGAACTAAGGACAGACTTGTAAATACATGTTCGGTGTTAAATGTACTGGTGTACCTTACAAATCCAAAGCTCTTGATCACTTGATCAAAACGAAGGTTCCAACTCCGAGATGCTTGCTTCAGTCCATAAATGCAACGCTGAAGTTTGCATACCTTATCAGCATCCTTAGAATCAACAAAACCTTTGGGTTGCATCATATACAACTCTTCATCAATGTTGCCATTGAGGAATGCGGTCTTGATATCCATTTGCCATATTTCATAATCATGAAATGCAGCAATTGCTAATAAAATCTGAATGGACTTAAACATCGCTACGGGAGAGAAAGTCTCATCGTAGTCAACACCTTGAACTTGTCGAAAACCTTTCGCGACAAGTCGAGCTTTATAGACAGTAACATTACCATCCGCGTCCATTTTCTTCTTGAAAATCCATTTGCACTCAACGGCCTTACGGTCGCTAGGAGGGTCCACCAAAGTCCATACTTGGTTTTCGCTCATGGATCCCAATTCGGATTTCATGGCCTCTAGCCATTTCTCAGAGTTTGGGCTCATCATTGCTTCCTCATAGTTCGCAGGTTCACTGTTGTCTACCAAAAAGACAGTTAAGACAGGGTTGCCGTACCATTCAGGAGGGGCACGTGACCTTGTCGACCTGCGACGTTCAGCAGCAAAGATCGCTCAAGTTTCATGATCCTCATCATTAGCTTCCTCTCTTGTTGGTGCAGACCTTTGGAACAATTTCAGGTGCTGCGCTACTCTCCAACTCGAGAGAAGGTTCAATAACCTCGTCTAGCTCTACCTTCCTCCCACTCACTTCTTTCGAGAGAAACTCCTTCTCAAGAAAGGATTCGTTCTTTGCAATAGACACTTTTCCTTCGGATCTGTGGTAGAAGGTATACCCAATCGTTTCCTTAGGGTATCCTATGAAGACGCATTTCTCCGCTTTGGGTTCGAGCTTGTCCGGTATCAACTTCTTGACGTAAGCTTCGCATCCCCAAACTTTAAGAAACGACAACTTAGGTTTAGCACCAAACCATAGTTCATACGGTGTTGTCTCAACGGATTTAGATGGTGCCCTATTTAAAGTGAATGCAGCGGTTTCTAATGCATAACCCCAAAATGATAACGACAAATCTGTAAGAGACATCATTGATCGCACCATATCTAATAGAGTTCGATTCCGGCGTTCAGACACACCATTGCGGTGTGGTGTTCCGGGTGGCGTGAGTTGCGAAACGATTCCGCTTGCTTTAAGATGTGTGAGAAAATCATAACTCAAATATTCACCTCCATGATCGGATCGTAGAAATTTAATTTTCCTGTTACGATGGTGTTCCACTTCGTTCTGAAATTATTTGAACTTTTCAAACGTTTCAGATTTATGTTTCATTAAATAGAAATACCCATATCTACTTAAGTCATCAGTAAAAGTGAGAAAATAGCGATATCCACCGCGCGTCGAAACACTCATTGGTCCGCATACATCGGTATGTATGATTTCCAACAAGTCTGTTGCTCGCTCCATCATTCCGGAGAACACGGTTTTGATCATCTTGCCCATGAGGCATGGCTCGCACGTGTCAAATGATTCAAAATCAAGAGACTCCAAAAGTCCATCAGAATGGAGTTTCTTCATGCGTTTTACACCAATATGACCTAGACGGTAGTGCCACAAATAAGTTGAATTATCACTATCTACTTTGCATCTCTTAGCCTCAATGTTATGGATGTGTGTTTCATTGCTTTCGAGATTTAGAAGAAATAAACCATTCATAGCAGGTGCATGACCATAAAAGATGTTATTCATATAAACATAACAACCATTATTCTCCGATTTAAATGAATAACCGTCTTGCTGTAGGGTTTCGTAGCATGGAAAACAAAAAATTCTATCGCATACAAACAAACAAGCCAAGATCTATCTACTAGATTGTAGCAACGAGTCGATGGAATAACTTACCCTCGAAGATTCCAAAGTGTTTAACGAGAGCGGATTCTCGTGGGTGATGTAGTCGTACTCTTCCCGATCTCAAGATCGCGTAGACGATCCTTCCGGCGCTGCGTTCCAGCAGCGCTTCATGATCGGTCACCGTTCGGATTTTCGATGAAGACCTTCCTCTCCCTTGTTCCAAAGAAAATGGAGGTTGTAGCACTCTCCTCACGATTCCCAAGGCGACTGGCGTGGTACCGGAAGTAGAGGGGAGATCCCGCAGGGCTTCGCCTTAAGCCGGAGCGAGTATGGTGGAGTATTAGAGAGCTAATAGTGGTCTAGGGTTTAGACACACCAATTATAAGGCTCTAAACCGAAGGCTAGGGTAATTAGAAGCTCTAAACCAAAACGGCTCTAAACCGGAGGCTTTGGCTAGGGTTTAGATTAGAGGATAGGAACTTGTGTGTCTAGAGGAGGGGGCCCTGCCCCTCCTTTTATAGGTGGAGGTGCGGCCAAGGGAGGAGTCCTCCCAACTCGGCCTTGGGTGTGCGCCGGCTTGGAGGAGGGACTCCTCCCCAAGTCGGTTTCAACCTCCTCTTTCCTCTTTCCCTCACTTTCTGTTTAGCTGTTTGACTTTCAAACCGGCCGTTTCAGTTTGGGATTCAATTTAATCCTTTATTTGTAACAATGAGAACACTTAGTACATGATGCAATCATTCCAATATGCAATGACACATTCATGTACCCTTCCCTCCGGAGTCGGACATTCCGGAACCTTCTAGAACATTCCGATGAAAACACCTAATCATTCCCGAACTCAAACTGGACTTTCCTTTTATGAATCTTATTCTCGGACCATTCGGATCACCTCGTGATATCCGGATCCCATCCGAGACTCCGAACAACATTCGGTCTCTTTCTCATAATACCATAACTACTCAAACAACGTCGAATCCTTAAGTGTGTCTCCCTACGGTTCGTGAATTATGCGGACATGATCGAGACACTTCTCTGAACAATAACCAATAGAGGAATCTGGAAATTCATATGGTTCCCACATATTTCTACGATTAATTTGCGATCGAATGAACCA
This sequence comes from Avena longiglumis, assembly GCA_030063025.1. Lineage (NCBI taxonomy): Eukaryota > Viridiplantae > Streptophyta > Magnoliopsida > Poales > Poaceae > Avena > Avena longiglumis. The sequence continues at coordinate 541,233,848 of CP125973.1, forward strand.
CTTACATACGATACCAATTTCCCTTTGTCTCACGATAGTTTACTTATCCGAGGTTATGATCGTCGGTATCTCTGCATACCTAGTTCAACCTCGTTCTTGATAAGTACTCTTTTCTCGTTCCGTGATATGTGATCCCTTGAGCCGGTCACATGCTTGCAAGCTAATTGGATGACATTTCACCGAGAGGGCCTAGAGTATATCTATCCGTCATATGGATGGATAAATCCACTCTTGATCCATGTGTTTCAACCAATACTTTCGAACACTCAATGCCACCTTTATATCCACCATTACGGTGTGGTGTTTGATGACATCAAAGCATCCATCCTAAAAGGTGATATGCATGATCTCATGGTCGAAGGAATTAGGTTACTATGTATCGTAAAGCATATAGCAATTGAACTATTGAAATGACTTGATCTTTATGCTACGCTTATCTATAGGAGTATGTCCATCACATCATTCTCCTAATGATATGATCCTGTTAATAACATCTCTATGTTCATGATCGAAACCATGATCATATATTAACCAACAAGCTAGTTTAACAAGAGGCTTTACTAGGGACTCTTATTTTAGTTTACAAATCACACAAGTATTAATGTTTCCGGTTAATACAATTATAGCATGGTATGTAAACATTTATCATAAGTGTGAAGATATGATAATAACCACTTTATTATTGCCTCTTGGGCATATCTCCAACAGTCTCCCACTTGCACTAGAGTCAATAATCTAGTTTCAAACCTTTGTGTATTCAACACCTATGGCTTTCCGGTGTTGTATGTACACGATTGCTAGTAGTCAATCGATCTCGGATCGACACTTCCGTCCGTGTGTAATTGCATGTCTTTGCGTCTCTACGCATCACTCATTCTCTAATGAGATGGCTTCGTACAAATTTGGTCCTTTGGTGTGACCTTTAGTTATTTGGGGTTAAAACATGTTGATAATATTGTCGTACAATATATCTTCATAGTATTATTCCGCTGTGAACTACACCTAGTTTGATAACAAACTACTTGACACAAACGCCCTCTTTAGCTGCTATTATAGCAGTCATATACTTAGCCTATTGTTGTAGTATCTGTCACAATGTCTTCACTTTGGAACTCATCCAAATCCATTATGGAACTTACTTTCCATTATATTGTGCCACCCTTAGTTTAGATTGAGATAAACTTAATTTGTATTTTGTGACAAAACTAGTATCAATGTAGTACTTTTACAATGAACTAACCATCTATTTGTCACTTCTACAAATAATATACTCTTAGTTCTTCCAAAAGATCATAAGAATATCCTTACTATTGTCCAATGATCATCTTATGAATTATTCTGGTATATGCTCACATCATTTAGAGCATAGGACATATCTGGATTTGTACATATCACATCATAATTGATATAAATACTCTTTGTGATTTCATACATCAAGTATCAATCTATACTTGAATCTTTGTTTCACTTACACTGTGTCATTACACTTGAATATATCATCAATATTGAACTCATTCAATCTTTTCTGTGTGACAAGAACCTTTCTTGTAGTTTCTATATTGAACTCATTCAATATCTTGTCTATGTACTTCTGACACAACCATATTAGCGTCTATTGATGCCAAATATTTGGGTTTTGCCTAAGCCTTTCATCGAGATGAAATTCTTAATATGTGTTAATAAAATATACATCATTTCCAATCAACAATATGTCTTCCACATAACGTATTAGAAATATGTCTTAGTGCTCCCACTTAATTTCTTGCAAACGCAAGCATCTTCATTGTCTCTGATGAATTTAAACTCTTTTAACAATTTCATCATTGTAAAGATTCCAACTCCGTGATGCTTACTTCAACCATTGAAGTTTGCATATGCATTTAGCATCCTTTTAATTAACAAAACTCTATGGACCGTGTCATGCACACGTCCTAGATAACAATTCTATTAGAAGAACTTGTTTTGTTTATTCAACTACCATATAACAAAATTATATGTAGTGGTTGCTACATTAATCCGTCTAGACTAAATATCGCTATGAAAGATCAAATCTTATCATAGTCAACCTTTGAACATTGTTGTGAACTCTTTCCGAACATGTCGACTATTTCATAGATGTGCAACATCCATGTCTATTTCTTTTATAGATCCAAACACAACTGAAAGGTATTACACCTTTTTCGAGGGTCCTTCAAGTTCAAAACTTGATTTCTCGTGTATGGAACTATCACGGATTTTATGGCTTCAAGCCATTTGACGGAGTCAGGGCTCATCATCGCTTCTTTGCATGTAGTCGGATCATTATTGTCAAATAATGATTTAACTCTCAAATCTTGGTATTCTATTGTTCATCCGACCTACTTGTTTCAATAGGAACTTGGATCTCCGTGACCACAACCTTTGAGGTACGTGAGCCATGAGCATTGTTGCTACCTCCTAACACTTTTCTGCGCGTTAACTTTGCACATATAGCTAAGGGTCTTTTAACCTTATCAAAGTTCTATTGTCCTCCCACTTAACTTTTCACGAAAAATTCCTTCTCAAAGAAACTTGACGTTCTAAGCGACAAACACTTTTGTCTCCGGTGTTTTATGGAGGAATACTTAACATTTATACAAAGACAGGTTCATCCGACTTTGGTTGCACACATCTTTCTTATGCATAGCATACCAATGTTTTAAGAAAGGACTACTTGGGTTTTAACCCAAACCATAACCTTATATGGTGTCATTTCAACGGATTATGATGAAGCTCTTTTCAGTGGAAAAACGGTAATCTCTAAAGCTTTTAATCTTTAAAATATAATGGCAGTTTTATGAATCATACCTTTGATCTTACCATGTCAAACAAGGTTTAATTACATACCTCTAACGCTTCATACCCTTATGGTGTTTGGAAATGCAAATCCACGGAACAATTCCTTAAATCTTTAGGTATTATGCTAAACTCAGCTCAAATATCTTCCTTTATGATCTTTATCATAAACTATTTGTATTCTTGTTACTATGATTTTGCACTTCATCTTGAAAGTCTTTGAACTTTTCAAATGTTTCATACTTCATCCTTATTAAGTAAATATTCATATATTCACTCAAAATTTCGGAGAAAGCATATGAAGTTGAAATCCATCGCTCTTGACTACACATAATGGACTTCGTACAACAATATGTACAATTTCCAATAAGCTAGTCTTCCGTTCCCTTTTGGCCTATGAACGAAGTTTCAATTATCTCTAGCAAAGTTTCACAAGTGTCATTTGATCAAAAATCAAAAGACTCCAAAATTCCATCCACATGGAGTTTCTTCATGTTTTCTTTCCAGTATAATTTAAACGGCGATGTCACTTCCTAAGTGATCTTTCAATCAATTTGTCTTTCGACATCTTTAGCACTAGTTTTATGGATGTGATATCTCCAACGAGATTTGCGAATCCATCTTTTATGGATTACGACAATTATTTGAATAACCCTTTTGTTCTCATAATACCTGATAAAACAAATCTTTGAAGGCAAGCTTTGATGTTTAACGAGCAACACAATAACCCTTTATTTATTCTCGATGAACATCATCACATATTCTTTTGCTAGTTACTTAGGCCATTGTAGCTCATGAATTGTGTTGTTTCGTATGACGATTCACACCAACAAATTCAGTATCAAATACTTGAGAACCACATTGTTTAACAAGCAAAGAATATAGCCATAACATGTATATCATCTATATACTTAAGCTGAACAATTCTAGTCTTTTCCTTTCTGCCACATACTTATGAGATTTTCTTTCAATATTTCCTTTTCTGTTTGTAAGAATCTATCAACATCAATAGTGGAGTCATACATATGACATATAGTCCAAAGCGTGTATAGTTAAATACCAATGTCTTTGGACTTGCACTTTGAAGTAGATCACCACCATCAAATGTTTGGTGTTCTTTCAAATTCCTTTCTTTAGTAATCTCTTGGTGTAGTAAACATTTTACCTACATCAAATATTCACCCTTATCATGGAATCGTCCATGATCAAGATACTTTTAGCTTATAACGATGAATTATGAGTATAATGTTGCTATCCAAAACCTTTTGGTGGATTAGGACAACAAGTATCTCCAACCTTTTGCAAATTCTCATCAAAATATGAGAACATGAACTTTGCCATATTATACTCTATCATGTTGTAACCAAAACTTCGTTTCAAATATCACAATATCTTTCACACATCATGGTTTCTGAAACAACTCTTTCAGATCCTAGATAACCTTGATATTAAGAGAATCCTTTGAATATCAAGAATCATGGAGACAAACATGATACTTATATACTAACACTTGGAATTGTTACTCTTGATTTAATACTAATTATTAAACTTCATGGAGTAACCGGAACTTCTTGAAAGTTTGCAATAGGATTTTAAACTTTAGATTAACACTTCAAAACAATACGATACCAGTCAGAAGTAACCAACCAGAATTCTATAGTTCTATCATCTCAATTATAACTAAGCGCAAGGTGGTAAACGGATGCCAATGACTACAACAACTATGCAAATTCACTTGATTTAGTTTATGATAAATTGAGTTCTAATTAATAATTAAATTAATCTAGGTGAACTCCCACTCAAAACAATATCCCTCACATTGTCTTAGTGATCACACGAACCAAATCCATCACATCAAAACCGATCGTCACGAGAGTTGATATAGCTTCAATGGCGAACAATCAACATGTTCATCATATCTACTATATGACTCATGATCTACCTTTCGGTAATTCGTGTTCCCGAGGCCATGTCCGTATACATGCTAGGCTCCAAGATCAAACCTTATTTTCCGCATGAGCAACTGCTTGCTCACGTTGTATACACTTGTAGAATCTAACACACCCGATCATCACGTGGTGCTTCAAACAACAAGCTTTAGCAACGGTGCTAACTAAGGGTGAACACTTTATGACTTGAAATTCATGTGCATGAGGGATCATCTTATAATGCTACCGCCTACTAAGCAATACAAGATGCATAAAGGATTAACATCACATGCAATTCATAATATGTGATATGATATGGCCTTTCTTCTTTGTGCTTCCGATCTCCATCTTCTAGCACGAACATGATCTCCATCATCACCGCATTGCATCAAGGTCAATGACGCTTCTCCATGGTTGTCGCCCACCGCTTCAACTATTACAACTACTTTGAATAGACACGGTCTTAACAGAAATTAAAGACAACCATATGGCTCGCCATTGTCGACTTACAATAAGGAACATTGCATACATCATATATAATCACAATCATGGCCATATCACATCACTGCACACCCCTGCAAAACAAAGTTAGACGCCTCTACTTTCTTTGCATATTTTACGTGGTTTGGGGCTTTCGATAAGTGTCGTTCTAACTTATGAATAAGAACCACAACATTGATACTAGTATTGTTAATCACCCGTTGTAAATTGGATCTTAACTATGCTAGGAGAAACAGGCACCCGCAAAGCCACTTATGCAATACAAGTTGCATGAAAGCGTGGAGCAAGTCTCATGAACGATGTCATGTAAGGTTAGCCCGGGCCGCTTCATCCCAACATACCGCAAGATGCAAAGTACACAAGAAGCAATCGACAATAAAAGCATCAATGCCCACAATGACCATTGTGTTCTACTCGTGCAACAGATCTACATATAGACACGGCTCTGATACCACTATAGGGTTTCGTAGCATGGAAAACAAAAATTTTCTATCGCATACAAACAAACAAGCCAAGATCTATCTACTAGATTGTAGCAACGAGTCGATGGAATAACTTACCCTCGAAGATTCCAAAGTGTTTAACGAGAGCGATTCGTGGGTGATGTAGTATTCTTCCGATCTCAAGATCGTAGACGATCCTTCCGGCCAAGGCTGCAAGAGCGCCCGCAATGGTCACACGCTCGATTCGACGAAGACCTTCCTCTCCCTTGTTCCAAAGAAAATGGAGGTTGTAGCACTCTCTCGCGATTCCTAAGAAGACAACGACGTGGTACCGGAAGTAGAGGGGAGATCCCGCAGGGCTTCGCCTTAAGCCGGAGCGAGTATGGTGGAGTATTAGAGATCTAATAGTGGTCTAGGGTTTAGACACACCAATTAGAAGGCTCTAAACCGAAGGCTAGGGCAATTAGAAGCTCTAAACCAAAACGTCTCTAAACCGGAGGCTTTGGCTAGGGTTTAGATTAGAGGATAGGAACTTGTGTCTAGAGGAGGGGCCCCGCCTCCTTTTATAGGTGGGAGGTGCGGCCAGGGAGGAGTCCCTCCCCAACTCGGCCTTGGTGGTGCGCCCGGCTTGGAGGAGGGACTCCTCCCAAGTCGGTTTCAACCTCCTCTTTCCTCTTTCCCTCACTTTCTGTTTAGCCGCTTTGACTTTTCAGTTTGGATTCAATTTAATCCTTTATTTGGAACAATGAGAACACTTAGTACATGATGCAATCATTCCAATATGCAATGACACATTCATGTACCCTTCCTCCGGAGTGCCAACATTCCGAACCTTCTAGAACATTCCCGATGAAAACACCTAATCATTCCCGAACTCAAACGGACTTTCCTTATATGAATCTTATTCTCCGACCATTCCGGATCACCTCGTGATATCCCGATCCCATCCGAGACTCCGAACAACATTCGGTCTCTTTCTCATAATACCATAACTACTCAAACAACGTCAATCCTTTAAGTGTGTCTCCTACGGTTCGTGAATTATGCGACATGATCAAGACACTTCTAACAATAACCAATAGAGGAATCTGCAAATTCATATGGCTCTACATATTTCTATGATTACTTTGTATCAAATGAACCACTTACATACGATACCAATTTCCCTTTGTCTCACGATAGTTTACTTATCCGAGGTTATGATCGCGGTATCTCTGCATACCTAGTTCAACCTCATATCGATAAGTACTATTTTCTCGCTCCCGTGATATGTGATCCCTTGTGAGCTCCACATGCTTGCAAGCTAATTGGATGACATTTCACCGAGAGGGCCTGAGTATATCTATCCGTCATATGGATGGACAAATCCCACTCTTGATCCATGTGTTTCAACCAATAGTTTACGAACACTCAATGCCACCTTTATAGCCACCTGTTACGGTGTGGTGTTTGATGACATCAAAGCATCCATCCGTAAAAAGGTGATATGCATGATCTCATGGTCGAAGGAATTCGGTTACTATGTATCGTAAAGCATATAGCAATTGAACTATTGAAATGACTTGATCTTTATGCTACGCTTATCTATAGGAGTATGTCCATCACATCATTCTCCTAATGATATGATCCTGTTGTTAATAACATCTCTATGTTCATGATCAGGAAACCATGATCATATATTAACCAACAAGCTAGTTTAACAAGAGGCTTTACTAGGGACTCTTATTTTAGTTTACAAATCACACAAGTATTAATGTGTCCGGTTAATACAATTATAGCATGGTATGTAAACATTTATCATAAGTGTGAAGATATGATAATAACCACTTTATTATTGCCTCTTGGGCATATCTCCAACACTTGCAATAAACATGATCCAGATATAATGTTCATGCTCAACGCAAACACATAATAACACTTATTAAGGTTTAAAACTAATCCCGAAGGTAAAACTAAGGAGAGCGTGCCGACGGCTATCACATCAACTCTTGATCCATTGCCAACGCGCATCATCACCTCATCCCTTGCTAGCCGTCGTCTATTCCGTAGCTCATGTTTCAAGTTACAAATATTAGCAACTGAACCAGTATCAAATACCCAGGCACTACAACAAGCGCTAGTAAGGTAAACATCAATAACATGTATATCAAATATACCTTTAATGGTGCCGGCCTTCTTGTCCGCTAAGTACTTCGGATAGTTGCGCTTCCAGTGACCCTTGTCCTTGCAATAGAAGCACCTAAAGGTCCGGCTAGGTCCACTTGAGCTTCTTCTCGCCAGGGCAACGCGCCATTGCCTTTTCTTGAAGGATTTCTTTGCACCCTTACCTTTCTTAAAGCTAGGGGTCTTGTTGACCATCAACACATGATTATCTTTCTTGATGTCCACCTCCGCAACTTTCATCTTAGCGAAGAGCTCAGTGATCGTATCAGTGGAACCAATCTGATTGTGAGTAACTACAAAACCTTTGTAGCTAGGAGGGAGTGATTGCAGAACTCTGTCAATCTTGAGCTCTTCTGGAATCTTGCACTCCAGTTGCTCAAGACGTTGAGTGTAGCCCGACATCTTAATGGCGTGCTCACTAACGGAACTCCCTTCTTCCATCTTGCAGTTAAAGAACTTCTCAGAGATCTCATATCTCTCAGAACGGGCCTGAGTCTGAAACATGGTTTTCAGTTCCTCAAGTATCTCAAAGGGCCCGGCGAACTCCTCAAAACGATTTTGAAGGTCCGATTTCATAGCAAACAACATGGTACTCTTAATAGATCCATAATCATCTTTGCGCGACTGATAAACAGCTTATGTTCATGATAACTAGTTCAACTTAATCAAATTGCTAGATGAACTCCCACTAAATTCAACATTCCTCAAGTTGTTTAGTGAACATGATCCAAATTCACCACACCTAATCTGATCTTCACGAGAAGAGATGTGGTTTCAATGGTGGACAACAAAGTGTCGATCATATCATTCATATGACTCATGCTTAACCTTTCGGTTCGTGTGTTCTGAGGCCATGTCTGTACATGCTAGGCTCGTTAAGTCAAACCCAAGTATTTCCGCGTGTGCAAAACTGGCTTGCACTGTTGTATGTGAACGTAGAGTTTATAGCACCCGATCATCACGAGGTGCTTGAACACGACAAACTTTCGCAATGGTGCATACATGGGGAGAACACAATTTTATCTTGATCTTTAAGTGAGGAATCATCTTATAATGCTAACGTCGCGATCTAAGCATAATAAGATACATAAAAGGATAAACATCACATGCATATAATTTTATGTGACATGGTATAGCCAATCTCCGCGCAATGATCTTCATCTTGTGCGCGCCAGCATGATCTCCATCACTCCACCATGATTGCCTCCACCACGAATAGCATCTATAACTATTGCTAACTACTTAGCGATAAATTAAAGCTATTACATGGCGTATAAGAAGTTGACACACAGGTCATACACAATTATAAAGACAACCATATGGCTTCTGCCGGTTGTGTACTCATCGACATGCAAGTCGTGAAATATTACAAAACATGATCATTGCATAAAACATACACATCATATCTTGGGCCATACCATATCACAAAACACTCCCTGCAAAAACAAGTTAGACGCCTCTACTTTGTTGTTGCATGTTTTACGTGGCTTATGGGAGTAACAAGCTAAGAACGATTCTTACCTAAGGAAAGCCACAACGGTGATATTATGGTTGCCAACATCCGGTGTAAATCCCATGACTACTATAGTGAGAGAAACTGGCATCCACCAGCCGCATGTGTGGAACAAGCCACACGTCAAGTGCGGAGCCGGGCTCGCGAACGAGGTCGCGTAAAGTTGGCCTGTACCGCTTCGATCTCACTATACCGTGTCATAAGAAGTACACAACAAGAGGCTTGCAATAGAAAACATCAACGCCCGCAACAAGCATGTTGCGTTCTACTCGTGAAACACATCAACGCATAGATCTAGCTCTGATACCACTGAAGGGTTTTGCAGCATAGTAAATCAAAAAAATTCTATGGATGCGAACAAGAAAGCCAAGATCTAATCTAGGAGATGCAATCAACGAGAGGGTTATATGAGATCTTCATACCCTTGAAGAAATCGCACAGCGGAAACGTTCAACAGAACGTGGGTGATATAGTCGAACTAGCCTTCTCCTCCTCGCGATCCGATCCGATCCAATGCCGCAAGTGGTGGCGCCTCCGAGAGATGCACACGTACGGTGCCGCGAGGTCTCCTCCTTCCTCGGTCCAGCAAGTGGGGTGGAGAGATAGATTGGATATGCAACACGACGGCGTGGTGCTATGGTGGAGAGTTTCTGCGGCAGGGCTTCGCCTACGCGCAGTCGGGAGAGAGAGAGAGAGAGAGGTGGAGGGCAGAAGATGGCGGCTAGGGTTTGGGGTGAGGGGAGGGTGTGCCCCCTGCCCACCTTATATAGGGGGCTGGCCGGCCCCCTTGCCCCCTCCTCCAAGCCCTAGGGCGGCGGCCCCAAGAGTGGAGTGGGGGGCAAGTCTTCCCCCCTTCTAGAAGGTTTCCTAGGGTTTCCCCTAGGGTTTTCGCCGGCTGGGCCTATGGGGCCTTGTGCCCTGTAACACCCTCAGAATCGGACCTATGCAAGTTTGAGCAAAATTCGCCAAACCCGCATAGGAACGATTCAAAGGTGCCCACCAGGCACTTTCGTGCGGGTGGAAAACGAAGTAATAACATTACACAACAGTCCTCGATGGGACCCACGTAATATATAGAACAATGACTCCGAGTCAAGAATATGATATAATATACAAGATCCAAATCACCTTGAAAGCGGTAGAGTCCGACTACGGACAAGAAGCAAATGAGGCTAAGAGCCAAGAATAACCAATGGCGTCCATAACCCGCCTGTGCCAAGCGGGAAGGGTAACCTCGCTAACGGCCGATCTCAAAACCTGCTTAACAAAAGGGTGCCACAAAGGGCAAAGGAAAAGAAGGAGCCAAGATCGAGGCCAAGACACGGCGAGGCTAGACCAAGGTCCTCGCCACATAGGTATGGTGGATCAAGCGGCAGCATCATGCAATCGAACAACCTATAGAGACTCGATACAATCGGATATCGAGAGGATAAGAAAGACCTATTCGGATCCAACGATACTATCATCAAACAAACCCATCTGGCGTTTCTCGAGACCAATCGAGGAAGTCAACCGAGGAACTCACACAGTTGGCGCTTTTATTTATTCGATTATAGTTATGCACTTTACTAGTCGTTTATATAATCGCTCGACAAAATAAACAGTGGCACTTTTAGTTGACCATTCCGTTATAGTTGCAATTACTAATCAAATACGATAGCATGATATAATCCCAAAACCCAGCAGTTGTTGGTACTTTTATTCAGCCAATTCCGTTGTAGTTGCCATACTTACTAGTCAGGTACAATGGTCGCAAGCGACAATCCAAACAAGCAATTGTGGGCAGTATTTTTAGCCATTCCGTTGTAGTGAAGCTGATTACTAGTCATTATAAGTCAAATTTATAACAATAAACTTTAGTTATGCTTGTCTATGATCGAGATCAGGCTCCAAGTCGTCCATATCCATGACACGGCTTTCGAAAGTTTTACCGCCGGGTGCACCAATAGCAACACACACTCGATCAACCTCGGAAAAACCAAATCAAAACCCAACGAGGCTTTCACGACTGAACAATCACAGGATTCAGAATTATTTCAGGGGGCCACCCCTTTGAGTAGATCCCGCAACGGAGTAAGCAAGCTAGACGGCCTCAAGGTTGCGATAATGGTCAGAAGCGATCGGGAACCGAAGTGTGGCTGGGCTTGTCGATACAGTAAACATTCCGATCCTAACAAGACAAAGGTGCTCCTCGCACAATTTAAATACGTAAAGTAGCATGGCATAAGTACAGATCGTAAATAAAACCTCAAACTAGTTGTGGCCCCAAGAAATAAGATGAATCAAGCTCGCTCGGGGGGTCCCATATACCTCCGGATGTGATGTGGATAGCGATAAATCAAGGAACAGGTATCAAGTACTGGGTCTTACGGACACAAGTGGGCTCGAAACCAAATATTATCTATCACCCACCGATGCCTCTGCTTATTTCAATTTTAGTTGTTAAACAGAAATTAAAGTGACGATAAGTAAAACTAGAATCATCTCCAACAACAACATGCGGCAATTCATCAGCAACTGTGGCATATGACGACACACATCAGCACTTGAGCAAGCAACTACGACGCGCAAGTCCAACTATCTACCAAACAACCGGTCATAGGATGTGTCCACGGCAATATATCACAGGAAATATCACGGGTACGGAAACTAAAGCATCGCAACACAGATAGCAATAGATCAACAGGAGGAAATAAAGCACTATAAAAGTAAGATAGGTAGAAAGGGGGAGATGCTCGCCTGAAAACATTGTCGAAGGGTTCAACCGGAGATCGGGGCGAAGCTCACATCAACTCAACGGCCTTATCCGCGAAGAAGCAAAACACTAGAAGAACACCGGATGCACTATTTAATAAAACGGCAGAAGATCGGCATGATGCGTGTATGATGGATGACATGGCAAAGGTGCAATGCAATTAGGTCATGTTAAGTGGAACCGGGGTCCCGACATTTAGTTAGGTGGTTCAAGTTATTTACCTATCCCGCAAATTAAATGTTGTTTAACATGGTAGAAGATAAGATACCGGTTCGCTACTCAAGTTTTAAATGAGGCCAATATAAGGCTAGATTTGCCCGCATATGGGCCCCATATTTAATTATTAGGTGAATCGGCATAAGGCCCCCAAACCACATGATATGCATGCGAGAAGTCAATTAAATATGCAACAATTGATATCATTTATAAAAATAGGGTATCGAGGAAAGGGTCACACATTTAGGGTTCGGCGATCTTGGGGTTTCGGGGTTCGGGGTTCGGGGTCCAGGGTTCGACGGATTGATCTCGGCGGAACGTTCTCGGACTCCGGGGAGGACTTGGTTTGGTGGCGTTCCTGTCGCATTCGCGGTCTCCGGGTCATGTCGACGCCCTGGCGTCGATGAAGCACTTGTCGATCGGGTCTCGGTGTCCGGTAGGCGAAGCTTGGCTACGGAGATCTTGTCGGTTCGCTGGATCCCGTGAGACGATCGCCTCTTGATATCCGTGAGGAAGTCCTTGAGTCCCGGATGGACATCTTGGCGCTCGGGTTCGGGTTGTCGAGGCTTGGTCTCCGGATTCGCGGTGTCGAAACTTGGCGTGTCGAGGGTTCGCCGGGTCTCGACGTCGGATCGGTCCTTGTCGGCGATTCTTCGAGTGTTCCCATCCCGACACGGTCTTCGGCTTAGAGGATCGATGTCGAACTTGGGACCTACATCGGTGCTTTGGGTGGCCTATGCCCAAGACCGTCGACAAAGACCACACCACAAGATGGCACGATGCAAACCCCAACAACATCACCAAACGAGTCGACAAACAATGGGGAGGCCAGATGTCCACAACGAGGAGGAAGTCTCGGGCGCCGTCTCATGGCGGGTACTCATGAGGGGCGGTCCCGCAGGGACTCGACGGGCGCGACGGGCTTTGCCGATGGCGGTGTGGCGAAGTGAAGGCGCGCCGGGCGGGCAGGCGGCTGCGCCGGGCGGCCAGCGCTCGCAGCGTGCGTGGGCTCGCGCCTAGGTGGTCGGGACGCCGAGGCGGGCGGGCGGCAGAGGTTCTGGAGGAGATAGAGGTAGCACGGTGGTCGGCGGGGCTCGCTGCAGCGGTCCAAGGCGGCGGGGTGGAGGCAGATGGCCGCGTCGGCTCGACGAGGGGAACCGGCTGGAGGAGGGACGCGGGGTTGCGGCCGGCCAAGGCCGGAGGCGGCAGCGAGGTGGGAGGCGCGCGAGGCGGAGACGGTCAAGGCTCAAGGCCGACGGGAGGGTCCGCGACACGGGGTGAGGGAGCGAGGGAGGGGGATGGCGAGGCGGCCGGGCGGGCTCAAGGCGAGGAGGGGAGGAGCAGGGCGAGGCAGAGGCGAGGCCGGGGAGAGGGTTGGGAATGGGCCGAGGGGTGGAGGCGGCGGTCCTCTGCGGGGGGAGGAGGAGAAGGGGGGAAGGTGCTGGCAGTGGGAGGAAGGGAGAGGAGAGGACTCAAGGGCCGGATTGGGTGGGTCCCGCGTGTGGTGGGGTGGTTTGGGCAGCTGGCGTGGTGGGTCTGGGTGGACCGGTGGGTGGGAGGCTGTGGTGGAGAGGAGGGTTGGGGGAGTGGGTTTGACCAAGGTGACGTGGCAACTTTTGATTGGAGGGAGGGATGGCCAAGGTTGAGGTGGCACCCTGGGATAGGTGGGGGTGAGGTGGCTGTTTGGGTTGGGTAGACTAGTTGGGTGAGTTTAGGATTAGAGGGCCGGTCTGTTTGGACCGATTTAAAAACAGGTGGTCGTCGGCTAAACGGCCTGCTCGACCGCCTGCTAAAATAATTTAATATTTTTATTTGATTAAAACATGGCCTTTGCAAACCAATGCAAGACAAAATAAAATAATCCGGACAAGCCCGGGTTTTGGGTTTTGAATAAAGACGGGGCGTTCAATATAGAAAACAAAATTAGGGTTTTTAGCAAAATGGTTTCAAACAGATAGATGCATGCTGGTGTTATGCTGATGCACCGAGACAAGACATGCGATTATGACGATGCGATGCACAAATTCAACGCGATTTTCTAGTAGTGGTTTTGCGGGATGCCACAATTCGACACCACTAACAATGGATCTCGCCCTCGAGATCCGCCTCATGGAACCGGAAGGAAGGTCGGCGATCTGCGTCTTCTCGCTTCGTGTAGATCCTCGCGACACCACTAACAAGAGGTCGTTGTCCCTGATCATCGAGAGAACACTCCGGAGAAACAAAGGACGAAGGTAGAGGTATCAAACGATAAGGCCACCTCTGACTTCCGATGGATGGAGTAAAACTGCTGGATCCACTGATTCGATGTACAAGAGCGAATGATAAGAGTAGTCGGATGGTGATCAGTCCATCGCGCACCCAAACCATTACTCTGCACACGAATAGGCGGATTATGCAACCAACTCTCGGAGTTAGACTGAAGATCTCGACAAGCGAGGTTCGGAACAAAGGGGTGATGCCGACTCTGCATCGGATCTGGCGTAGATGAGGTCGTCGCGTCGGAAAACACCGGAAGGCACAAACAAAGAAACAAAGAATGGTACCACAGACGAAGGATTCCTCGGATAGCATGAAGACCGGATGTAGCCACACCGTTTCCAAAAGAGGAAGCGAAACCCTGAAGGTACGACGGAAAACCAACCACGAGAATTCCTGGACTCGAAGAAAGAGAAGAGAGCGGATTCAAAACACGTAGAGGTAAGAGGAGAACAGCAGAGGGGTAAGGAGTAAAATCAGACCTAACCAGAACTACCCAACCGATTTTGCAAAATAGTTTTGACACTCTACTGCGGCCGTTAGCTAGGTTATCCTACAGGCTGGACTTGTGGGGTATCGCAACTGCTGAGCTCGATACTCAGAACACCTCAGAATCGGACCTATGCAAGTTTGAGCAAAATTCGCCAAACCCCATAGAAACGATTCAAAGGTGCTCACCAGCACTTTCGATGGGTGGAAAACAAGTAATAACATTACACAACAGTCCTCGATGGGACCCACGTAAGATATATAGAACAGCGACTCGAGTCAAGAATACGATATAATATACAAGATCCAAATCACCTTGAAAACGGTAGAGCGTCCGACTACGGACAAGAAGCAAATGAGGCTAAGAGCCCCAAGAATAACCAATGGCGCCCATAACCGCCTGTGCCAAGCCGGAAGGGTAACCCCGCTAACGGCCGATCTCAAAACCGCTTAACAAAAGGTGCCGACAAAGGGCAAAGGAAAAGAAGGAGCGTCAAGATCGAGGCCAAGACACGGGCGAGGCTAGAATTCGGCGGTCCTCGCCTACATAGGTATGGTGGACTGAAGCGGCAGCGGCATCATGCACTGAACAACCTATAGAGACTCGATACAACTGGCGGATATCAGAGAGGGATAAGAAAGACCTATTCGGATCCAACCTGATACTATCATCAAACAAACCCATCCTGGCGTTTCCCCCTCGAGACCAATCGAGGAAGTCAACCGAGGAACTCACACAGTTGGCAGTTTTATTTATTCAGTTATAGTTGCGGCACTTTACTAGTCAGGTTTATATAATCGTTCTGACAAAATAAACAGTGGGCACTTTTAGTTGACCATTCCGTTATAGTTGCGGCAATTACTAATCAAATACAGATAGCATGATATAATCCCAAAACCCAGCAGTTGTTGGTACTTTTATTCAGCCAATTCCGTTGTAGTTGCCATACTTACTAGTCAGGTACAATGGTCGCAAGCGACAATCCAAACAAGCAATTGTGGGCAGTATTTTTAGCCATTCCGTTGTAGTGAAGCTGATTACTAGTCATTATAAGTCAAATTTATAACAATAAACTTTAGTTATGCTTGTCTATGATCGAGATACTGTGCTCCAAGTCGTCCATATCCGCGGACACAGCTTTAAAGTTTTACCGGCGGGTGCACCAATAGCAACACACACCGATCAACCTCGAAAACCAAATCAAAACCCAACGAGGCTTTCACGACCGAACAATCACAGGATTCGAATTATTTTGGGGCCACCCTTTGAGTAGATCCCGAACGGAGTAAGCAAGCTCGAGACGGCCTCAAGGTTGCGACAATGGTCGAAGCGATCGGGAACCCAAAGTGTGGCTGGGCTTGTCGATACCGCGTAAACATTCCGATCCTAACAAGACAGGTGTGCTCCTCGCACAATTTAAATACGTAAAGTAGCATGGCATAAGTACAGATCGTAAATAAAACCTCAAACTAGTTGTGGCCCCAAGAAATAAGATGAATCAAGCTCGCTGTGGGGTCCCATATACCTCCCGGATGTGGATAGCGCGATAAATCAAGGAACAGTATCAAGTACTGGGTCTTACGGGACACAAGTGGGCGGAAACCAAATATTATCTATCACCCACCGATGCCTCGCTTATTTCAATTTTAGTTGTTAAACAGAAATTAAAGTGACGATAAGTAAAACTAGAATCATCTCCAACAACAACATGCGGCAATTCATCAAGAATCGTGGCATATGACGACACACATCAAGACTTGAGCAAGCAACTACGACGCCGAAGTCCAACTATCTACCAAACAACCGGTCATAGGATGTGTCCACGGCAATATACTACTGCGAGGGAAATATCACGGCACGGAAACTAAAGCATCGCAAATACGTATAGCAATAGATCAACAGGAGAAAATAAAGCACTATAAAAGTAAGATAGGTAGAAAGGGGGAGATGCTCGCCTGAAAACATTGTCGAAGGGTTCAACCGGAGATCGGGGCGAAGCTCACATCAACTCAACGGCCTTATCCGCGAAGAAGCAAAACACTAGAAGAACACCGGATGCACTATTTAATAAAACGGCAGAAGATCGGCATGATGCGTGTATGATGGATGACATGGCAAAGGTGCAATGCAATTAGGTCATGTTAAGTGGAACCGGGGTCCCGACATTTAGTTAGGTGGTTCAAGTTATTTACCTATCCCGCAAATTAAATGTTGTTTAACATGGTAGAAGATAAGATACCGGTTCGCTACTCAAGTTTTAAATGAGGCCAATATAAGGCTAGATTTGCCCGCATATGGGCCCCATATTTAATTATTAGGTGAATCGGCATAAGGCCCCCAAACCACATGATATGCATGCGAGAAGTCAATTAAATATGCAACAATTGATATCATTTATAAAAATAGGGTATCGAGGAAAGGGTCACACATTTAGGGTTCAGCGATCTTGGGGTTTCGGGGTTCGGGGTTCGGGGTCCAGGGTTCGACGGATTGATCTCGGCGGAACGTTCTCGGACTCCGGGGAGGACTTGGTTTGGTGGCGTTCCTGTTGCATTCGCGGTCTCCGGGTCATGTCGACGGTCCTGGCGTTCGGGATGAAGCACTTGTCGCATCGGGGTCTCGGTGTCCGGTAGGCGAGCTGCGTTACGGAGATCTTGTCGGTTCGCTTTGGATCCCGTGAGACGATCGCCTCTTGATATCCGTGAGGAAGTCCTTGAGTCGGATGGAGATCTTGGCGCCGGTTCGGGTTGTCGAGGCTTGGTCTCCGGATTCGCGGTGTCGAAACTTGGCGTGTCGGGTTCGCCTTGGTCTCGGATCGGGTCCTTGTCGGCGATTCTTCGAGTGTTCCCATCCCGACACGGTCTTCGGGCTTAGAGGATCGATGTCGAACTTGGGACCTACATCGGTGCAGTCTTGGTGGCCTATGCGCAGACCGTCCGGCAGACCACACCACAAGATGGCACGATGCAAACCCCAACAACATCACCAAACGAGTCGACAAACAACAGGGGAGGCCAGCATGTCCACAACGAGGAGGAAGTCCTCGGGCCGTCTGCAGGCGCGGGTACCGCATGGAGGCGGTCTGGTCACAGGGACTCGGACGACACGGCGGCTTGCCGATGGCGGCGAGCGAAGGCGCGGGCGGGCCGCAGCGGCTGGCGGTGGCGGCGGCTCGCAGCGGTGCGCTGGTCGGGTCGGGACGCGCCGAGCGGGCGGGCGGGAGGTTGGAGGAGATAGAGGTAGCACGGGCGGTCGGCGGGCTCGGCCGCAGTCCAAGGCGGGTGGAGGCAGATGGCCGCTGGCTCGACGAGGGAACCGGCCGGAGGAGGACGCGGGTTGCGCGGCCGGGCGGCCGGGAGGCGGCGGGCGAGGGCGGGGAGGCGGAGGCGAGCAAGGCCACGGGCCGGCGAGGGCGGTGAGGGAAGGAGTGTGAGGGAACGGGCGCGGCGAGGCGGGCAGGCTCGGCTCACATGAAGTGAGGGAGGAGCAGTGCAGCAGCTAGGGCAGGGGGAGAGGGGTTGAAGGCGGCCGGCGGGGTGGAGGCGGCGGTCCATGGGGGAGGAGGAGAAGCGGGGGGAGGCGTGGGGAGAGAGAGGACTCGGGGGCTGGGGATTGGGTGGGTCCCAAGGCGTGGGGTGGTGGTTTGGGCAGCGTGCGGTGGGTCTGGGGTGGACCGCCGGGTGGGGCGTGTGGTGGAGAGGAGGGTTGGGGAAGTGGGTTTGACCAAGGTGACGTGGCAACTTTTGATTGGAGGGAGGGATGGCCAAGGTTGAGGTGGCACCACAGGATAGGTGTGGGGGTGAGGTGTTTGGGTTGGGTAGACTAGTTGGGTGAGTTTAGGATTAGAGGGCGGTCTGCTTGGACCGATTTAAAAAGGGGTGGTCGTCGCTAAAACGCCTGCTCGACGCCCGCTAAAATAATTTAATATTTTATTTGATTAAAACATGGCCTTTGCAAACCAATGCAAGACAAAATAAAATAATCCGGACAAGCCCGGGTTTTGGGTTTTGAATAAAGACGGGGCGTTCAATATAGAAAACAAAATTAGGGTTTTTAGCAAAATGGTTTCAAACAGATAGATGCATGCTGGTGTTATGCTGATGCACCGAGACAAGACATGCGATTATGACGATGCGATGCACAAATTCAACGCGATTTTCTAGTAGTGGTTTTGCGGGATGCCACATGCCCCTGGCCCAAAGCGGCCAGGGCACTCCCTCATAGGCCCACACACCCCTCCGACAAGTGGGGCCACGTTGGTCCCACTCCGGAAGCTTCTAGAACCTTCCGGTACAATACCAAATACTCCGAAACGATTTCGAAATCCAAAAACTGCTTTCCTTTATATGAATCTTATTCTCCGGACCATTTCGGAACCTCTCGTGATGTCCTGGATCTCATCCGAGACTCCAAAAATACTCACAAACCAATTATCCATTCTATCCTAGCGTCAAGACACGTTAAGTGTGTGACCCTACGGGTTCGAGAATATGCAGACATGATCTTTTATCAATAATCAACAGCGGGATCTGGAAACCCATATTGACTCCCACATATTCATCAATGATCATATCGGATGAACCACGATGCCAGGATTCAATTAATCCCATATATATATATTCCCTTCGTCACGCAATATTTTACTTGCCTGAGATTCGATCGTTGGTATCAGCATACCTAGTTCAATCTCGTTCACAGCAAGTACTTTACTCGTTCTGTAATCCGATATCATTTTGTGATTAACTCGTTAACCACGTGCTTGCAAGCAGTGTTGATATCGATTACCGAGTGGACCCGAAGTATATCTCTCTGACTCGGGAGGGACAAATCCCATCTCGATACATACAACCCAACAAGTACTTTCCGATCACCTGAGAGACACCTTTATGATCACCCTCTTATAGGATGACGTTTGATGACCTCAAAGCTTTCTTCCGATACCAGGGAGTTGCATTATCTCATGGTCTAAGGAATATAATATTTGACATAGGAAAAAGCTTCGCAAAGATGAACACGATGACACGATCTAATTGCTCTGCTTGATTTGGGTCTGTCCATCATATCATTCTCCTAATGACATGATCTCATTATTAATCGACAACTCATGTCTATGGTTAGAAAACCTTAACCTTCATTAATCAATGAGCTAGTCCATAGAGACGTATTAGGGACACGGTGTTGTTTATAAACCACACAAGTATTAAAGTTTCCGCTTAATACAATTCTAGCATGGAATATAAACTTTATCATGAACAAGAATTATAACAATAACATCTTTATTATTGCCTCTAGGGCATAATTCCAACACCGTTCGGACTTCACACTTCAAGGCATACATAAGCTGCAAATGAAAGTGAAACAAAGATGGACAGAATTGCATTCAACTACATCTTTGCTGAAGGAGCATATTTGATCGAAAACTTACGGTTTGGAGGCCGCCGCCATTATTACAGCTTCGATGATGGTGTATGCATGTTAGAAATCATGACTAAGGATGTTGATGTTTTAGTTTCCTTAGTTTTAGTACAGGAGCAAAGGCGGCGAGGTAAGTGGCGGGAAACGACCGACTACGGTAGTGAATTGCGGGCGGCAATTATTTCTAAGTGTACAAATTTTTGTATCAGTGTCGTGCGACAATTGTTTGAGTGTACAAATATTTGTAGCAGTGCCGCGCGACAATTGTTTCTGAGTGTGCAATTCTTTTGTATCAGTGCCGCGTGACAATTGTTTTGGAGTGTACAAATTTTCTCCATGCATCATTTTTGTATCGAGAAACAATTATGAGTTACTATTGATTTCTGTACATCGTCAGCATTTGTAAAACAAAATTGACTCACTTTTAATAAATTTCCACAATTACTGATAAAATGTGATTCTAGTTTGAGCAAACTTATTTTGCAGCCATTTTCCACTTCCTTTTACGTGGACTCATCTTCCACTTTGAGATAATTCAAATTAGTTAACCATATGTATGTTCAGTCATCCTACTATTACATCAAAACTAAATCAAGCCGGTGCACCATTCAGACTTCACACTTCACATAATATATCAGCTGCAAATGAAACTGAAATAGAGATGGCCACAGTGGCAGAGCTAGGGGCCAGCAGGGGCCATGGCCCCCCTATGCCAACATGCAGCAGGCTAATTTTATTGTTTTAGAGGTGATTAGTTGGTCTAATCAGTGAATATTAGCTTTATTGCCCCCCTTTATATGAAAATAACATCGCTCGTCCCCCTTTATGGTTCAATCCTGCCTCCGCCGCTGGATGGCTAGAATTCCATTCAGCTGCATCTTTGGTGAAGGAGAATACTTGATCGAACACTTACCAGTTGGAGGCAGCCGTCATTATTACGGCTTCGACGATGGTGTGTGGACTGTGCATGCTAGAAACCATGACCGAGGATGTTGATGTTCTAGTTTCCTTAGTTGTAGCAGAGGAGCAAAGGCGGCGAGGGAATTGGTCGGAAACGACCGACTGCAGTAATAAATTGTGGGCGGCAATTGTTTTGGAGTGTAGAAATTTTTGTATCAGTGCCGCGTGACAATTGTTTCAGAGTGTACAAATTTTCTCCACACATCATTTCAGTATCGAGAAAACAGTTGAGCTACTATTGATTTGTGTACATTGTCAGCATTTATAAATCAAAATTGACACAATTTAATAATTTCTATAATTACTGATAAAATGTGATTCTAGTTTGAGCAAAGTTATTTTGCAGCCATTTTTGAAATTTGTTTATAGTAGTTTATTATTCTAAAATTTTGAGCAAATATGCATAGCTTGTCTGCAACAAGAAATAAACATATGCAGAGGGCGATCAAGATACATGATATTTGTCATGCAGCGGTTTATTTGTTACAGTACTGCAATAGTTGCAGGCATCAGGGTACCCGTAATGCAGAGGTGCTCAAAATTGGGGAGGCAGTGACTTTTTTCGACAGTGAAAATTAGGGAAGTAACTCGATTGTCCCAATGCAGAAAACTGCTACAGACCCGTCCGGACGATCTAAAACAAGCGAAGCAGCAAAACTGATTCGAGTTAAAGAGATGGGCCGATCATCAGATCGTAAAAAAAAAGCAAAAACTGAAAAAGAAATATCAGAGCCAGGTTTCGATCCTGGGACCTGTGGGTTATGGGCCCACCACGCTTCCGCTGCGCCACTCTGATCGTTGTTGTCAAAGTCGTAACAAATGGTATTTGGTAGTGTCTGAGTTCTTATTGAAAAAGAGCTAGATGCTGTTTCTAGTTCTTACTGAAACGTGCTTCCTTCAGACATAATAGGCATATAAAGGAGCAGTTCAGGCTCACAACTCACATGTGCCGACCCTTTTATTTTACACCGCGCGGCAGCTTTGCTTGACCTGTTCAAGCATACGACTCGGATGAACTTAGAAGATCATTTGGCTCTGTGTCCGTATCAAGAGTCCAAGATCCAACGTACATCGACGACTTTGCGCAGTTGACTTGGAGTCTCAGAAGGCCACAACTCGGAGTACGCACGCTAGAACAGCCTAATCAATGCCAATCCCATTAAGTCAAAGAACCCATTGGTAGCTAGAGCCTCCACACACAGCTGCAGGGGTATCCCACACAGAAATCAAATTATTTGTTCGGAAGCTGGGCATCATGAAGCGGTCCTCTTCTTCGCCGAACTCGCTCGTACTTGTCCTGGCTATTCTATGCTGCTCCCTGCCATGCTATGCCCTCAAAGGTAACCAGCGCGAGCTAGTTTCTTTATTGTTTTGAAGTTGATGTTCATGCATGCTAGGTAGAGCTGGTTGCGTACGTTAATTTGATCATTCGCGGTTGCATCAATGAGTGCAGCTGGTCAGGAGAGTGGTGAGGGGCAAGGAGGTCATGGAGGATGGAGGCCTCCGCCGCCGCAGCCTGGGCCGCCGATTGTCATGAGCTGCCCGAACTGCGCCTATGGCGCCGCTGATCTGTCGCCGCCGGCTGCTTCCACGGCGGCAATCACGCCGCACCGCAAGTGCCTCCGGGTCACCAGAAACTGAACGCCGTCCCAATTAGGGCCGATGTATGCAATGGAACTATCGATTCGATGAGCAGATCTAGTGATCGCTGTTTGTCTGTGCATTTGTGCTGTTTCCGCCAGCTGGTTCTTACTTAAACATGATCAGCGTCAACAGTACCACTTACCGTTCTTGTGTCTCGTGTGCCAATCTAGACTCTTTGCAAGATTTTCTTACTTACCACGAATTTAACGCCTTCGTAGTTAAGCTGATGTATACAATGAAAATTATCGATTCGACGTGATGGCTCTGACGGGATTCCTGTCCGCGCTATGATCGGGGGCGCCCAACCTCATCTGGTTGGTGGGCTCCTGTGGTTGGTGGCCCCTGTTGCCAGCGCTATATAAAGGAGGTGGGGGCCGGCAGCACGCCTCACGAGGTTAGTCGTGCCCTAGCCGCCTCACCTACAAGCCCATCCGATCTAGGCTAATCGCTGCACCGACGGGAAGCACCACCGCCGTCACCCTCACCACACACTCGCGCCGCTCCCTTCTTCCATGGCTATTGACACCGGCACTAGCACCGGTATCCCCTCCGCTCCGGCTCGTGCTCGTCGAGCCAAGGTGCATGTGATTCCTACCCTATAGCACCCTCTGATCTATTAGATCCAACACTATAGCACCTCTACCGAGCTTGGTCTAGCACTAACAATGGTATCAGAGCATCTTAGTTGCTAGCTTTTTCGGTAGAAAGAAATAACAGACAACAAAGAAACGCCTAGATCCCTAGATCTAAAGTGCGCCCTGCCCTACGGCCGTGCCGTCCCCCTCGATCCCTATGCGCATCGGCAAGCCGAGGCATAGGGAAGAAGGACACACCCCTTCGGGGGCAAAGCAAAATCCCTAAGATGAAACCCTAATTCCTCCACAGATCCCATCCCGCGAATCAAAACAGAGAGAAAGAACACCCCTTTTTCCCGAATCAAAAGGATCCCCATATCCCGCACCTTAGAGCCCCAGAGAAAATCCCCAAAGCCCCGAAAATCCCATAGAGGAAAACCGAATCGAAAAAAAACGAAAAGGAACCGCCCGCTGCCGGCAAAGGGCGCTCCCACTTGATCACTTGACGGCGGCGCACCCACCCGCGGGTGGATGCGCTCGTCGGCAAGGAGCCAAGGGAGTGCCGCCGCTTCCTCTCCTTCTCTCTCTGCCTCGCCATGGTCGCGTGGGGTAGTGGGGGAGGGGTTTGTGAAGAGAAAGGGGAGAAGGGGAGGGAGGAGCTAGCACGCTGGGAGAGGGAGGGGACCGCCGGGCGGCGCCGCCTCGCCTCGGACCAACCGCAGACTGAGAACAACTCGGGGGGAGTGGGGGGAATGAACTTAGGGTTTCAAGGGGGGTGGGGGGCGCCGTTTTGTTCAAGCGAGCGCCGCGGGGGCCGTTAGATCTAGGTCTGGATGGATGGATGGCCAGGATTGAGCGGCTGGGCGCGCAGGGCCGAGCACGCTGGCCGGGCGAAGCGTGAAATGGGCCATGACAGCCGTCGGCCGAAAAAGGCAAACCGCGCCGGCGACTAGCGGGCGCTTGGCTGAGCTAAGCGGTTGTTGGGCAGCTGGTCAAGCAGCTAGGAGTTTTGTCGGCTGTGGTGGCAGGATTGTCGTGGGCCTCTCACAGTAAGGCCCAAAGAGCCTAATAGTGCAGTTTTTTCTGTTTTATTTTTTACAGAAGCTGTTTTAGTTGTTTTTGCTCAGATTTTTGAGCATTTTTTTTGCATAGTTTTTTCTACTCAAATTTATTCCAATGAAAATTTGATTTGAGAATTCAAAAGTGACAGATTTTTTCTGTAAAGTTTTAAAAGGTTGCTTAATTGCATTATTTTTCCGCTGCAGATAGTTGATAGAAATTGCTTAAACGCAATAAAGTAATTAAAATTGTTTAAAGATGTGATAAAGTGATATTAAATTAATTATGCTCCTGTTATTAAATGACCAACGTTATTAATAACATGATCATGATTTGTTTGTTAATGAAATGAAAGGTGCATTTATCTTTGTTTTTTGCCCAACGGTGATATAATTTTAGTTGCACAAACAGTTGCATGTTTAATCTATACCAATGTTGGATTAATGGATACAATTGTTTTGTCATCATACATCTTTTGTGGTTTTTAGGAGGTCTCAACCTCATGAGTTGCCTCAAGAACATTCTGATGCTCAGAGGGGACAACTACACTGAGTGGAGGAACAAAGTAGACCTGACATTTGTGTGTGCCGATGTTGACTGGGTTGTGGAAACCAAATAGCCAGTCAAGCCAAAATACCAAGATGAGGATAATGTTGCTTGGGAAAAGAGGAAAAGGGACCATGCTCCACTGGAGTTGACATACTCAATTGATAACCAAAAATGGGTCAATGCCAACAAAAAGTGCTTGGACTTTGTAAAGAATACGATTGAAAACGCCATTGTGGGCTCAATCAAAGAGTGCACTACTGTTGTAGAGTATCTAGCAAAGATAAAGAGTCAGTTTACTGGCTCTTCAAAGATGTATGTCATCCAGCTGCTCAAACAGCTAGTCACAGAAAAGTATACTGGAGGGCCACATGGCATCAGGGAGCACATCTTGACGATGAGCAACATGGCTGCTAAATTAAAGGCCATGGATGCTGACCTCGAGCTCAAGCCTGCTCTTGTGGTGCACCTTGTTATGGCTTCCCTTCCCCAATAGTTCGAGAATTTTGTGATCAACTACAACATGTCTCCTGAAAAATGGGACATTGAAAAGACCATTGGTATGTGTTCTCAAGAGGAAGAAAGGCTCAAGTCCATTCATGGTGGTTCTCTGAACTACGTGAAGGACAACAGGAAAAGAACCTTCAACAACAGCAACCATGGTGGTTCCCCCTCCAAGCCACATGGCAAAGGCCCCCAATAGTACCAGCATCAGCAGAGTCTCCTAGGGGTCAAGGACCAGTGTCATCATTGCAAGAAGCCTGGTCACTTCAAGAAAGATTGCCCGATATGGCTCAAGTCCATAATGGCAAAGAACGGTAAAGACACAATTTTTTTGTAAATGAATCCTTGTATGAACAGTTTTCTAAATCTACTTGGTGGATTGACTCCGGTGCAACTATTCATATTGCAAATTCTTTATAGGGATTACATTCGACAAGGACTTTACAAAGAAGCGAAAGATGCATTGAGGTCGCAGATGGAGTGCAAGCAGAAGTTGAAGCTATTGGCGACATCCCCCTGGAGCTAGCTGATGGTTTCATTATTCTGTTAAAAGATGTTTTATTTGTTCCCTAGCTTCATAGAAACTTAATAAGTGTGTCATGCTTGGATAAAGACAGTTTTGAATGTTATTTTGGACATGGCAAGTGTGCCATATGGTTTAATGATGCTTGTGTGGGTACTTCTTTACTTCACGATAAGCTTTATTTGTTATCCTTGCATGCAAAAGTGCTTTCTGTGTGTAATGTGAGTGAGCAAGTTTCCTAGTCGAACAAAGAACAAAAGAAAAGAAAGTGAACTCATGACTCATCGAAGTTATGGCACTGTAGATTAGGCCATATTTCGAGGGGAAGAATAGAAATCCTCGTTAAAAATGATATTCTTCCTCCGTTGGAGTTCTCAGAGATCGAACAATGCATAGATTGCATAAAAGGAAAATATGTAAAGAAAATCAAAAAGGGTGCAAACCGAAGTACATTAACACTAGAAATCATCCACACTGATATTTGTGGACCGTTTCCTGTGAAAAGTGTGGATGGTTATGATTCGTTCATAACATTCATAGTGATTACTCCCGATATGGTTACATTTATCAAATTAAAGAAAGATCTGAGGCATTGGATAAATTTAAAATATTCAAAGTTGTAATAAAAAATTAGCATGATAAAAGAATTAAAATAGTCCGGTCTGGCCGTGGGGGAGTACTACGGTCGGCACACTCCATATGGTCAAGTACCTGGACCTTTTGCAAGGTTCCTACAGGAAAATGGAATAGTCGCCTAGTATTCTATACCGGGCAAACCTCAGCAAAATGGAGTAGCTGAAAGGCGTAACCGTACCCTTATGGACATGGTGCGCAGCATGATGAGCTATTCCACCCCCCCATTGGGATTATGGATGGAGGCGCTTAAAACCGCCATTCACATTCTCAACAGAGTACCAAGCAAGTCGGTACCCAAAACACCATGCGAGTTGTGGACAGGCAGAGTCCCCTCTCTGCGCCACTTGAGGGTCTAGGGGAGCCCAGCTGAGGCAAAAGTTTTTAATCCAAACATTGCAAAGTTAGACCCCAAGACAGTGTCTTGCCACTTCATTGGCTATCCCGACAGATCAAAGGGTTATCGTTTCTATTGTCCTAACAAATACACAAAGTTTGTAGAAACGAGACATGCAGTCTTCTTGGAGGACGAATTGATGAGGGGGAGCATGGTAGCTTGGAAAATCAATCTTGAGGAGAAGAGGGTGCATGCACCTAATCCGATGACTCAAGAGCCATTTTTCTCGCTACCTGTTGTGCCACCATCTACAACCCCTGAGGTTGTGGTGTGCAGACTTGTGACTCCACACGTGATAGCAATGGGAGAAGGTTCGGAACCTGTCCATCAGGAGCCGCCTGAACCCATTGTTGAGCACGAAAGGGAGCCAGAACAGCCACACACATCAAATGTGCCAGAACCCGAGGCACGAAATGAGCAAGAGTCTTACGAACTCAGAAGGTCTAAAAGAGAAATAAGACCAACCATTTATAAAGAATTTACAAAGTTTACAACACAGAAACCGTTCATATGGAGGGCGATCCCACCTCATATGAAGAAGCCATGAGAAGCCCTCACTCAGCCAAGTGGGTGGAGGCAATGGAAGATGAAATGAAATCGATGAGTTCCAACAATTTTTGGGACTTAGAGGATATTCCTAAAGGAGCCAAAACAGTAGGATGCAAATGGGTCTATAAAACAAAGTATGACTCTAATGGGAATGTAGAAAAGTATAAAGCTAGACTTGTGGCAAAAGGCTTTACGCAAAGATAAGGTGTAGATTACAATGAGACTTTTTCTCCGGTCTCATGTAAGGATTCTTTCAGAATCATAATGGCACTAGTTGCACATTTTGACTTAGAGTTGCATCAAATGGATGTAAAGACGATATTTCTAAATGGAGATTTAGAAGAGAATGTTTACATGAAACAACCCAAGGGTTTTTTCATGGAGGGGAAGGAACATATGGGATGTCGCCTAAAGAAATCCATTTATGGGTTAAAGCAAGCCTCTAGATAGTGGTATTTAAATTTCAATAATACAATTAAAAGATTTGGATTTAAAGAGAATGTTGAGGACAACTGTATTTATGCAAAGTTTAAAAGTGGGAAATATATTTTCCTAATCATGTATGTGGATGATATCTTGCTTGCTAGCAGCGATGTTAGTCTATTACTAGAAACAAATAAGTTCTTGTCCTCAAATTTTGATATGAAAGATCTTGGTGAAGCTTCTTATATTTTGGGCATATAAATTCACCGAGATGGAAAGAATGAAGTGTTAGGACTGTCGCAGAAGGAATATTGTGAAAATATTCTAAAAAAATACAATATGCATGCGATTAATGCCACACCTGCTCCTATAGTCAAGGCGATAGTTTTGGAAAATTTCAGTGTCTAAAGAATCAATATGAGATCGATCAAATAAAGTCAGTACCATATGCTTCGGCCGTTGGAAGCTTACAAGTACAAGTGTGCACTCATACGACTTAGCTTTTATCACCGGGGTACTCGGTAGATATCAAGAGAATCCAGGCATAGAGCACTAGAAAATGGTAAAGAAAGCTTTGCTTTATATGCAAGGCACATCCGATTCCCTAGAAATAAGAGGGTATTCAGATGCAGATTTTGTGGGAGATAAAGATGATAGAAAGTCCACGACAGGATATGTATTTACTCTCGCAGGAGGTGCTATTTCGTGGAGAGGCGCCAAACAGTTAATAGTTGCATCATCCACGATGTATGCAGAATTTATAGCATGTTATGAGGCCATGGGACATGTGTTATGGTTAAAGAAATTTCTACCCGACTTGAGAGTGGTAGACTGCATTAGCAGGCCACTAAAGATGTACCGTGACAACGAGACTGCAATATTCTATGCTCACAACAACAAGTCGAGTAATACTACAAAGTCAATAGATATAAAGTATTATGTTGTGAAGGATAAAGTTCAGGATCAAACTATAAGTCTCGAGCATATAAGGACAAAGGATATGCTTGCGGATCCGCTAACGAAAGGCTTACCTCCCAATGTGTTCAAGGAACACTTAGCCGACATGGGATTAAGGGAAAGCCTATGATTCACGGATCTGAGAGGCCCAAAAGTAACAGGATTTGTTTCAAAATAGAAGTGTATGTAGTGGCTGTCTGATTCTATCGACAATTGAGCTGAGATGATGAAACATGCTCTATGTACCGATCCGTGATGAAACAAGTAAAGTATAAAGTATAAAGTTAAAAGTAAAGTTGAGATCAAGGAGGGGATGTTAGATTGATCTCTACCGCGCGAGTCCAACCACTCGAACGGGATCCCTATCGCCGGCGCTATATAAAGGAGGTGGGGGCCGGCAGCACGCCTCACGAGGTTAGTCGTGCCCTATCCGTCCCACCTACAAGCCCATCCGATCTAACGGGAAGCACCACCGCCGCCACCCTCACCACACAATCGCGCCGCCACCGCCGCCACCCTCACCACACAATCGCGCCGCTCCCTTCTCCCATGGCTACTAACACCGACACTAGCACCGGTATCCCCTCCAGCTCGTGCTCGTCGAGCCAAGGTGCAGGTGATTCCCTCTCTCTCTCTCTCTCTCTCTCTCTCTCTGATCTACTAGATCCAACCCTATAGCACCTCTACCGATCTTGGTCTAGCACTAACAGGCTCCTGTTGTTCTTGTTGTTCGATCGCTGTTTGCTTATGTATTTGTGCTACTTAATTTCCCCTACTGCTAATCATTTTATGACAAAACACGATCATTGTCTACTGAACTCTTACTGCTTGTGCATGTGCTATTCTTCAGTATTGGCAACTCTATTTTTAGAGAAAATCTAACACATCCCGTAAAAGACCCTTAAAACACGTATAAGGTGCACCTAATATTTCTTTTTCGGTCCGAAAGAATCCCAGACATAACAAAAACCATATAAACAACTGTGAAATTTGAAGAAAAGTGTTTGCGGCAAATTTCAACATGGCAACGACGATCACAGTTCATACATTCGATAATTTAGTTCGCATATATATAAGAGCTTGCATTTTACCCAAAATCTTATAAATAAATTTCAACACGGCAACGACGATCATAGTTTATATATTCGATAATTTAGTTCACGGTATAGTACTCCATGTCTTACTCTTATTTCGCCAAAAGAACTTCCTCATATGAGATGTCAACTTCTCAATGAAGGTTTTGTTGAGCAGAAACATATCGATAAATAATATGAAGAAATACGAAATAAGCAGGATTTTAATAGGGTAAACCTCCCATTATCACATATCCAGGCAACTAATATTTTTGGTAGTTTCTCATCTAGGAATTCCCAGTGAACTTTATCGTAAGCCTTCTTGAAATCTAATTTTAAAATAACATGAACACGTTTCTTAACATGAGTATGGCGAATTATTCCATGGAGAGACGTAATGCCATCAATAATGTTCCTCTTTTTAAAAAAGACATTCTGCTGAATGCTAAGTAACTTTGAGGTAAAAGGATCCAGGCGCAAACAAACATTTTTAGTGATCAATTTGTAGATGCATCTAAGCAAACAAATTGGTATGAATTTCTGAATCATACTGACCTCTGCAGTTTAGGTAACAAGGTAATAACACCATAGTTATGTCTATGAACATCAAGAATCTCTTGATAAAAATCCCCAAACATGCACATAATATCATCCTTAACTATCTCCCAATATTGCTAAAAAAATCAATAAGAATAATATACGGCCTAGGTGACTTATCCAATTTCGTGGAAAATAAAGAATTTTTATTTCATTAACGGTGAATGGTCTAGTCAGCTCTAAATTATCATCAGTTGACATAGTTTAATGCACACTCCATAGATTTGAAGATATAGGAAAAGAAATTACTGGGAGAAAGTCCAAATAGTTCAATATAATAATCGGTGGCATGGACTAAAAGATCTTTAGTTCCTTCAATGATAGTATTATTATGCTAAAGAGAGTGCATGGTATATTTTCTCCTTCTACCATTCGCCACTTTATGGAAATAAGTTGTATTAGCCAGCGCTCTTTTGACCGTTGATGCTAGTATAACCCATCAGTAGAAAACATATCAAAAAGTTTCACCCGAATATCATTTTCCTAACCAAACGACCCAAATACACCCCACATTGGCAACGACACAAACAAGGTGAAAAAAATTTATGCATGAATGTTGAGGCCAGTAGAAATGGGCACCTGCTAAGCTACATAAAGATTACTGTGGACAATGAGGGACACCATATATAGACCCGCAATCTAGCAATGGTTAAACTAGTTTGCTCGTTGTCATTGAGAAGCTCATGCAAATAACATTTTTCTTTGTCCATTGCAAAAATTGGTAGCAAAAAAGCCTACCACTTCAGCATATAAAACCACCCACTTTTCTTGTTGCCACTAATAGCTGTAAAAATAGCCATCTTTATTCGCATTTAAATTTTATACTAAGTCAAGCAATTGATAAAATATCTCTCTAGTCTAGCCACTAATAACTAATTATTACAAAGATATGCAAATCCTTATTTCAAATTGTAATGTGCAGGAAACCACTCTTTTATGCGGAATCTGGAGCAATCAAGGGAGAATCACATGTTGCAACCTCCACCAAGTCAACTAGGGACTAGGGTCGAATGCTGGCATCCAAAAGTGTTAACGAGCATCGGTATGTGCTGGGATTGCCCGTACCGTCCGCCCATACTAGTTGGCGGTGGCTTCGCCAGGTTAAACGGAGCAACTTTCGTGAAGGGTCCTATATATGTCGAGACTCCTTGTCGTCAAAAAGAGAGCCGCCATTCACATATTACATTTGAAAACACACCAAGGAAGATCCACCACTTCAGCACTGTTGAAGTGTATAAGTGGATTGCACTAGCCTTTTCCATCAGTTCGGACTTTTGGTTGCGTTGGCTAGTGCATGAAGCTTAACATGGTATCAGAGCCTAAGATCTCGAGTTCAAGTCCTGGTTTTCGCAATTTATCCTAAAATTGTTGTTGACCCCTCTGTGTCCACGTACAGGCATCTTGAGTTATACGTGAGTTTCGCATGCCGTCGCTCTCTTCCGGTTGCACGTGCTGACTTCTCCCTGTCGCACGTGAGAGGGGGTGTTGAAGTGTATAAGTGGATTGCAGTAGCCCTTTCCATCATTTCAGACTTTTGGTTGCGTTGGCTAGTGCATGAAGCTTAACAAGCACCACTCTTGTTCATCATCTCAATCTACATCTCCATCCAGAGCCATAGCCATAACTTGTATTCAAGATCTTCCCGCGTAGCCGACTTTATAAGAATATTTGGTATTGATCAAAGTAATTGTACAATGTTCTTTATCGTTGATCTTATTAGGAGTGAGTAGTCCTCATGAGCTATGGCTTGGGAAATAGTCTCGTAGCAATTATGTGCATCTAATTACATAGGAATATTTTGTGGTGATTGCATAACAAATTTGTATTTTTATCATTGTCTCTTACCTCAATCCAAGGACTTGTCATGTATTTATTGAAGTGTTTTTCATTTTATTTTATTTTTTGCAAATCCTAAAAAGACGATCCACGGGGGAAGGGGGGGTGGAGTTGGTGCAGGACAATTAGCCGTAGGGCACTAGGGCAGAGTGTCCTATGGCTAAGTTGACCCAGCATGCTGTAGCGCACACATGGCGTGGCGTGCATGCGCTGGTATCGTGCAACCACACGTGGCGCACCATTACTACTGCAGAAAGGCTTATAGGTGCTAGGTGGTTAGTGACAGGCAAAACTATGTTTGTCACTAGTACGTATTACCAGTGACAAACAATAATAAACATGTCACTAGTACAAAATATTAATGACGGGCGTATATAAGTGACAGTCACTAGTATTTTTTATGGAGACCAACTAAATGAAAAAATTAGTTAGTGACAGATATCTATAAATACATGTCACTAGTAATACTATGATTAGTGATAGACACAAAATGAGCATGTCACTAATCTTTTTCAGGAAGGCTAGCTAAAAGGAAAATAATTCTTAGTGAGAGGCATCTCTAAAAATTATATTTATCTAAAAACTATTTGCTAAAGGGTTTTAGAACGAAAATAAAAAACAATCTTTTAGGAGGCAACCCAGCGCCAGACCACCTACAACCCAAGTCGGCTCGATCCAATCTACGCACCTAACCTAACCTAGCACGCACACAATGTTGTGACAACAACACACAACGCACGCACACGACGCCACACAAAGCGCCACCACCAACATGCGGATCCGCCCCACCCGTGACCGCTCTGACGGCGAGTGGCGGCTCTCACGAAAGCGATTCCATATCGGCGCCGTCTCCTCTCTTCCTCCCCAATCTTCCGATTTTCGCCCTGGATCCTCGGCGGCACTAGTCGGACGTCCTACCGCCGTCGGCTCCTTTTGGCAGACGCGGTGGCACGCGGCGGCGACGGCTCCACATACTCGATGATCGAATCTCGTTCACTGCAGTGCCGGTCAACAAAGAGACCCCATCCTCCTCTGGCTCCAAACACCCCCGCCTCTCACACGTCGCCCCATCGTCATTCCCGTTCTTCCTCGTCGGGACATCGAGATCCTGCTGTCTCCACCCCGTCCCCAAGTCTCCGGTGAGTTTTTTTAATGATCCAGCGATTGGGTTGATCACACGGACCCGCACCTGGGCGATTTATGGTTTCGTCTTAGATACCTTGGTGCCTAATGTATCAGTTGTTGTCTCATCAAGTGAAACCATGGGACAAGAAACATAGAGGAGAAGAGGGACAAAAGCATGTTGCGAGGAAGAACAGAGAGGAGAAGCATCCAGTGGCATCTACACTTACAAACATCGATGTGCCAAGGGAGTTAAGAAGAGCAGAACCCATGTCCTGCTGTCGTTCGCTAGAGTCATTTTAATTGTCGCAATTGTCTGCCAATCATTGTTGTTGAAGGTACCGTTCTGTTGTGTGGTATTTAAAAGGTGTTTAGTTAATATTATCTAGTTGGCATAAGACTCGCAAGTGTTATGCCCATTGAATAGAGTACAAAAGCTGTAAGATGTCCAATTGTTGATTATGTCCGAACAAGAAGACACAGGTTCATATATTTTCCTTATTCATATAACAGAACATGTGCAAATCTCATGATTGCATATATTTTGGTATTTTTGTGAAAAACTTAAACGGATTATTTTGATACTATACTTAAATAAGATCATGGCTTAGTTGCTTATCCTGTGTCCTTTTGATGAGCTTCTCAGGACCATAGATTCATATAGCTTTCACATGACTGGTACAAATATTGCTACTGACCTGCTTCAGTTTTGCAAGGAGCGTTGTGCCTCGCATCAGTGTGTAGTATTTCCTTGGAAATATGGTTCAGAAATGTTTTGCAACGTATCCTACAGTTTCTGTTCTGATATTTCTGGTGTGTTGGCCAAGCTGCAGATCGAGGAGATCAACGGAGCCGTCTCCTCATCGCTCCAGCAATAAGAGTGTCTCGTCTGCTGCTAGACTACCCTCCACGCACCACAAATGCCCTCTCATCACCACACCATAAGCGCGCCTCTGGTGAGTTTTCTCCTCCTGAAGTTACGCAAGTTTCAATTCTCAACTAAAGGAACCGATCAGCAAAAGTATATTTTCCTACACAAGATGTAAAATTTAGATATTGGAGAAATTGTTTTAAGCAACTCTTGTGTCTTTCTTATAATGATAGACTTTGAAACGGTCAAAATTTTGTTCTTATTGTACCTTTTAAATGCTCATAAACTAAATGGGCCACTAACTTTACACTGTGAGTCCGATTTATTTTATTTGCATGCTCTCTTTCAGTTTGTGAGAGAGTGACTTCTTATGCCACATTAAATGAAGCTGATTTGGCTTATATGAAGATTTAGTTTTAGGACGATGTGTTTTTTGTCAAGATATATACTTTGTATTTTCCAAATGTATATCTTGCAGTTTCCTATTATCTAAAGTACAAATGTCATCATAATTTTCGTGTGTTGAAACTAATCACTAACAAGGTTAAATAAAAAATTGTGCTAGCTACCTAGCTATGAAGATATATCAGTGTTAGAAAAATTACATGTTTTTCTTGGTATCTATGACTAACCTGTGCTAGCTACCTAGCTATAAAGATATGTCACTTTTAGATAATTATACATGCGCATATCTCTAAAACAGAAACGTACTTGGCCGCTAATTCTGCTAGTTACATACTTTTAGAATTGCTACTATCTGAATTGATTTTTTTACTTTCATGCTTGATAGTGTAAAGTCTATGCCAAAGCATAGATTAAACTGAACCATGTTCGGTGCAACGTAGATATTAATATAATCAGTTGTTGAGAGTAAGTCACAGTGCATGGCCAATAGCCGACTGACTAAGTAGTTTCATATTTCTAGTTTCTCTAACCAGGCTTCCTTAGATTAGAAGCAATTTTACGTTTGTAATTTCCCTGGTCATACTTACTATTTAATTTCAGCATATTACGAACGGTCTATACTACATTTTCTCATCATCACTGGCTTATCTTTGTTAAACCAGGCCAGCAATGCAAACAACCTTTCTCAAAGATGTATCAAAGTAGACACCTTGAAGTGAGCTTCTTGTGCATTTTGGCCGAATGTGGGAAAACAAAGATCGAGAGAGCCTAGACAAATTATATACAATATAATTTTGGTCATGGTAGATTGTCAGGTACATACTACACACCACTTATGGTTTGGTTTACTTTTTAGCAATAATTGCAGCTCATTCATGGTCTGTTGCTAGCCATGAAAGGCTTTATGCCAAGCACATAGACCAATTTAGAAAAACATACGCTGACGAAAACAACCAAGTTACATCAGTATGGACCTTCTTTATGCCCTTACATTTAGAGCACATGGAGTCACAATGAATGATGGATTGCAGCCATTTTCTATAGAAAAATTAGTAAACACGCATTGCATTTTGGTCGTTGATTTAAGCATTTGTGTTTCTATGAATGTGCAGGTACCAGTAGTTTAAGTTAACTAGAGTTATTATATTCTCAACCAGCAGTTCTAGGAGGATGTCACATGAGCTGTCCATACAAAAGAACTTATTACTTACATCTCAATATCCATTGACTTATGAAGATGGATACTAATAATACCTCTTTTGATCTTCTGGCTGTTCCAGGGAAGGAATGGACATGCATTTATGTTCTAGAGTACTTCCTTGATTGATGTGAATTCCTCGGCTGGAGTACAAGAGATCCTACGAGGAACCAGCAGCACCGGCCATCTCTGAAACTATCTTCTAGCTTCTACCGAAACCATCTTCTAGCAAACTTGTTTTGGCTATTGTATTGTTTTGGATATTGTGTTATCAATGTTAATTCCACTTTGTAGTATTTTGTTATCTCCAAGTGTTCCTGACATATGTTGTTATCAATGTGCAAATGCGATATATTTGTTTATTCCTAAATTGTTTTATATTTTTTTATTCCTTAAATTATTACCGGTGACGGGCATACTATGAAAGTATGTCACTGCTAAGATTGTGCTAATGACAGGGTAAAAGCAATACCTGTCACTCAGAAAAACAAAGCAGTGACAAGCATGGATAAATGATTGTCACTAGTAAATAAATACTAGTGTCTGTCACTAGTAACTTGCTACTAGTGACACATTATCGGTGACAGGCGCATTGCCATTCACTAATAGGGATTTTGAGCCTGTCACTGATAGACTATTCTGTAGTAGTGCATCCCCATGTGTGCCACGCTTACGGCAGTTAGCCGTAAGGCACCTGTGGGCAGTACGTCATGCCTATTTTACCCGTGAGGCACCACTAGCACGTGCGCCACGTATGTGTGGATTACTTGTAGCTGTTTTCCTAGTAGAGGTACCTAAGACCCCGAGGATTAATCAAGGTTTGTGGTGAGATGTGTAGTAAACGGCCCTGCATGCAAAACCCACTGACAACAAGGGGAGTACAGTAGTCGTTTTAGTGATCTATTTGAGAATAACAAAAACATAACCTATCTTAATAATATTGTCTGTATTT
Source organism: Avena longiglumis (assembly GCA_030063025.1). Taxonomy (NCBI): domain Eukaryota; kingdom Viridiplantae; phylum Streptophyta; class Magnoliopsida; order Poales; family Poaceae; genus Avena; species Avena longiglumis. Next base: position 541,271,169 of record CP125973.1, read on the forward strand.
TACTTAATAATCATTCATAGCCTAGTGCTTTGTGGTATACAGTTGGACAAGAGACTTTATGCTAGGTCTGTTGCTCACATGGGCTTTAGTATTTACGGATGTGCTAACCACAAATCATATCTATATTAGATTATTTATACTTAAATCCATAGCTCAGTTGAGATTGATTTAGAGAACATAAATTATAGTGCCATCCATGCCTACGAAGCCATAAGGAAATGCTATTTTTCTTTTGGAGAAGATGGAATCTATGCAGAAAACTTTGAGGAGCTAATGAAATGCTTCACCAAGTTAACGAGGCCATCTTCAATGAGGTGTGCCGATTCCAGAAATAGATGGAGGATTTTGGCAAACAGTGTCAAGCGAAGCATCCTCAAAAACGACAAGGAGTTCGCCCTGCAATAGGTTGAGGTGCCACCGCGCAACAAGGGCATGCTCACCAACAACAGAGCACCATTGCTCAATACATCACAAAATTTGGCGCCGACCTTCCACATGGCTCCATCCTTGTCCCACGAGCACGTGGAATTTAGGGTAAGTGCTTTGCAGTGATTATCCATGCTTTCAAGGGGAGACACGGTGAAATGGTAGTATTCTATTAATTAAGGATTGCACCTATATTTCATGTTCGGTTGTATGATTGGAAACCATGTGATTATTTTGAGATGATCCACTTTTCATGCAATTCTAAAGAAATGTTTCATTAACTAAGTCCAGTTGCATGGAAAATATTGTTTGTTTCAATGACAATTATGGGAAACCACATGATCATTTCCGATTTTTTCTGTTTTTTCTATATAATTGGCACGACCAAACCATATATACTCCACAGGGTATATAAACTTTATATGATTTGACTGAAACCTGTGAATAAAAAAGAATAAAAAAGTGTGTGATGGCTTTAGAAAAGAACATAATAACTATTGAAGAATATCAAATTAAGAGGCTTGCTTCGGTCCCCCACCCTAAAGGAAAGTTTTGGTGGGTTAGTTGGCGGACAGGTTGTGTGTGGATTGTGAGCGGGCCAAAGAGTCTCATATTGTTCACTTATATAATTATATATTATACACGGACTTTAATGAAAAAAAGGCAGATCGATCAGCTGATATGTGTACGTACAAGACATGAATTAAAGGCAGATCGATCAGTTGATATGTGTACGTACGTGACATAAATTAAAAGGCAGATCGATCAGCTGATATGTATGCGTATGGGATATGAATTAAAAATCAGATCGATCAACTAATATGTGTATGTACAGGGCCTGAATTGGAAACAGGGAGCTGACTCGGACTTGGTACCAACCGACCAGACCTGAAGATGTGGTCGTTGGCGGCGACGATCGTGTCACCCGAGTAGCCGACCATGCGGTCGTCGGGCTTGCGGGTGTCGTAGGGCGGTTGTACACCGACGAGGAACTCGATGCAGCGCGGGACGTGGTGGCCCATCGCGAGATTGACGGCGGCGTGGTAGGCGAGCTCGATGCGGGTGAATGACTCGGTCTGGGATCGCACCGCGCACGTCTCCCTGTACAAACGGAGCACGCGTATGTATTCGTAGATGGACAAACGAGTAATACGAGGTGGATCTGGGGCCACGCGGGAAAGGAGGTGAGCTTAGGCTAATCATAGTGGGAGTAACTTGAGTAGTAACATAGTCCTACATGTATTGCCAACTAAACATTTAGATGACATGGCATGCAATTAAATGATAAGAGAGATGCTTGTGGTAACTAGCTATGTTACCATAACATCACACATTTCAAGACAAAATGAATCTACATTGCAATAAATAAGCCTTTGCATGACACCACACCTATGTTATTTGTCACTATGGAGGTAGTAACTTAAACTAGTAACATACACATGTTACTACTCTAAGTTACTCCCCACTATGACCAGCCTTAAGAGCCAATTGCTAGGTAATAAATGGACAGATAAGGCATCGATACGAACGCATGGATGGTACCGAAGCAGAAGTGTCAAATTAAATTAGCCATTTATGTTTGTTCAGTCCCGCTGCTATTACACCGAAACTGAATCAAGGTGCACCATTCGGACTTCACACTCCACAGCATATTGAGCTGCAAATAAAACTGAAAAGAAAGATAATCAGAATTCCCTTCAGCTGCATCTTTGCCGAACATCAGATCGTACACCAATTCAGAATGTGCATAAAAGCCCAACGGAAAAGAATTATCAAAGCCAGGTTTCAACCCTGGGCATGGGCGGGCACAGATTATTGACAATGGTATTCAACATTAAAAAAAAATACAAAGAATGTGACCGGCTACTCCTTGCTGTCTCTAGTGTTTCTGCCTTTATTAGCTGCCTATACCGAGTCGTTGCGCTACTGCGAGACCAATGCAGAAGCAAATCTACTACTTTCTGCTAATATTGGTTTAAAAAGATACCAAGATTAGTTGGGCTAAATGGTCTGTACACTATATTATTTTTTTTGGCAAAAACAATGGGTATTCAACTGAATATCCATGAATACACTTGTGCTTGCTTCTGACCCTAGAACCTGTGGGTTATGGGCCCACCACGCTTTCGCTGTGCCACTCTGATTGTTGTTGTCTAAATATACTTTCTCCATTTGAAAATATAAGATGTTTTAGGTTAGTAAAGCTAACGTATCTAGACACCATTTAGTCTGCAGATTTAAATGAATCGAGACTATCCTTTGGGGTTGAAGTGTTGAAGCAGCGAGGTCCTAGTGATGGCATGTGTCCATTATGTGGGATTCCGAAGACGTGCATCCACATCATGTTCACGTGCTCGGCAGCTCGATTTCTATGGATCTTTATCCAGGATGCCTTGGGCCCAGCTTGGCAGGCCCAGGATCTAGGGAAGTTCCTTCAAATCGAGGCAAACTGTACCAGGCATGAAGGAGGTGTCACCTCTTCTGGCTTGTGTTCGCGGCATTAGCTTGAACCTTATGGAACGTTCGGAATAAGATGGTGATTAAGCGGATTTTTCCAAATCAGGCCTTTGACTCCATTTTCTATTTTCTCGCCTACCTGCAGCAGTGGTACCCGCTAGCTAGACAATGGGATCATGAGCACTTGGATAACACTCTTTGCGTGTTGACGGCGGCGGCCTTCCCCTTCTCAGCCCCTGCCATCTCATGATCCGGTCTTCCCCAATCGCTGGGACTTTTGTCCCCATTTTTTTTTGCTTTATTTGGGTTGTATTGTACTAAGGCCCCAGCGTGTCGTGGACCCTTTTTCTTTATTTTGGCTATGGCCGTTTCTCTGTGTGGAACTGGTTGTATTCGAATGTTTGCTTTATTTATAAAGCGCGGCTCAGACCTTATTCGAGAAAAATGTGTCTAGATATATTTATTTCACAAACCTAAAACATCTTATATTTATAAATGGAAGGAGTAGCATTTGATGTTATATACTTCCTCCGTTTCAAAATATAAAATGTTTTAGGTTTGTGAAAAAAATATACCCAGACTAGTTTTAGTGTTTAGGTTCACTCTAAACATGAGTGAACATGTTATACTAGCTAGATGGTGTTCTTATGAAACGGAGCGAGTATAGATTATCTTTACCAAAATACAAACGCACTGCTATACTAGCTAGATGGTGTTCTTATGAAAGCGGCTTCCTTTAGTCTTCCAAAGTTGCAACGCAGAAATGTAGTCAGTGGTCGCTTGACCCTTTATTTTACACTGCGCGGCAGCTTTGCTTGACCCGTTCAAGCATACGACTAGGATCGACTTAGAAGATCATTTCCCTCTGTGTCCGTACAGAGACGACTTTGCGCAGTTGACTTGAAGTCTACAAAGTCTCCAACTCGGACAGTAGAACAGCGTCATCAATGCCACTCCCATAAAAGTCAGAGAACCCGTTGGTAGCTAGTGCCTCGACACAGCTGTAGGAGTAGGAGTATCCCACACAGAAATCAAATTATTTCGTCAGAAGCTAGCTGGGCATCATGAAGCGGTCTTCTTCGTCCAACTCGCTCCTACTCGCCATGGTCATCCTGGCTATCATCTGCTGCTCCCTGCCATGCTCTGCCCGTAAAGGTAACCAGCGCATCATAGTTTCTACACCCTTCATTTCATAATATATAAGATGTTTTAGCGTTTATAAAGTATAATGTATCTAGAGGTCTTTTAGTGTGTTATTCACTTTGAATAGATACACTAAAAGATGTCTAGATATATTTGTTTTACAAAAATTAAACTTTATATTTTGAAATGGAAGAAATACTCTCTTTATTTTAAAATATAAGATGTTTTAGGTTTGTGAAAAGAATGCATTTAAAACTTTTTTTTATGTTTAGATACGGAGTGAACCTGTACACTTAAAAGACTATTTTTGCAAAGATAAAATATCTTATATTTTGGAAGGGAAGAGAGTACATTTTATTAAAGTCGGTGTTCTATTCATCCATGCTATACCTTGATCATTTTCGGTGGCACGCAGCCGTTCACAAGGCTCCTAAGCCGTGAAGGATGGAAGCCTCCGTCGCCGCTGGCTGGGGCGGGGGTCGGTTCGGGCGGTCCGGGCTACGGCAATGGAGAAGCTCTGACGCCGCCCCCAGCGGCGCCTGCCATGGCGGCAGTCAAGATGCACCGCAAGTGCATGCATGTCAGCAGGAACTGAATTTTCCCAGTTACTAAGCTGATGCATGGAATTTGAACTATAGATTCGCTGCACCGCTCCTGTTCTTGATGTTCGGTCGCTGTTTGCCTGTTTCCCCTAGCCGGTTCCGATTTACCGAGGGAAAATGATTTCCCTAGTTGGTTTACACATCGACTTTGCCCAGCTAAATTTTAGTTGGCATGCGTTTAGTTTTTGTCACGCTTTAATTAACTTGCCACAATTTGTTGCTCGTACCACTCATTCTGATAGAGTCAACTTTTGATGGAGTTTGCTTCAAATGTGGGTTTGATCTGTACTTTGGGTTGGCAAAATGTGGCTGCGAACTAAACATATTATTACTACTGTTATTGATGGGCGCGTGCCAGGATTGAGTATTGACAATTTCATCGTTTCGCCTGCCCTAGCAGATTGACTCGGGCAAAAAATAACGCGGTGCCATAACAAATAAAAACGAAGAAATCCAACTAAATTTTCTTTTGAAACAAAGACAAAATCTTTGCCTTATCCTTTAATTAAGAAAAAGATATCCAGTTTATTTGTAAAAAACTGAGCAAAAATCATACAAGAACAACAACAACACCACGGAGCCACGCTCACACTCGCCATGGGCAAGGAAGCTCAAATTCGAAAACATAACTCCACCAACACCAGAAGGACAATCACCAACACAGGAAAGAAGATGGCATCTTTTACAAAGAAAAAGTGACTAGTATAATCCAATCTGACGGCTGACGAAGATTTGGCCCAATAAGCCCAGTTACTAATTTTTAGAGAGAAAAAACAGAGAACCGATCGGACTGAGCTGGAACCTAAATCGTGACTTATCCCCGAACAGAACACTGCCCGCCGTCGCTGCCTGCCGCCACTCTCCCCCGGATGGGCTCCTCTGATAGAGCTCGTCGCCGGATGCGAGCCTCCGCTCTCGTCGCCGTTCCCGGACGCCCTCCACCGCAGCTTTCCCCGGACGCGAGCCACAGCTATGCCCCGTCGCGTTGCCGCTCTCCCCGGACGGGATTCACGACAAAGCTCGTACCACAGGTTCGTGCCGCCACTCCTCTAGTTGTGCCATAGGGACTAGGGAGTTATATCGATCTCTAGCTGTGCATTTCCTCATCGGCTCTTTCTTTGAAGAATTAGCATATCGATCTCTTCAGCAGACTCATATTTAGCAGACATGCAATTGCAACCCACTACAGCAGACTCACATTCACATCAATCTAGCTTAATTACCATTATCTTCTTTAATTACAGCATTCACATACAAATAAAATTCCTGGCATTGGCAAAATTTTGTAGCAAACTAAACTGATCCTGAATATGGAGGCATTGCAGAATTTCGCCTTCTATATTTCGGCAGCAAGCCAAACACAAAATGGGAGATCCTGGATATAGATGCATTGCAAAATGCACCTACTCTCTTAGCAACATCCTTTTCTAGAGACTACTTGCGGCATCTTAATTCTGAAATTCAAAACAGTTGGCCTATAAGGACCCGCACACAAAATAAGAGCTGTACATATTCAGAACATTGTGCGTAGATAGAGGTCCATCAGCATGTCCCTGAAGAATATGTAGCATTGCTGTTTTAGGCGAATCTTCGGGAATAATCAGTGTTGTATCATATATAGTCAGGGCGAAGCCACACATAATATAGCTGGCACAACTTAGATTTTACAAATGAAAAAAGAACAGTCCGAGCAACAGAACTTTCAGCCTTTCAGGATAAACAAATGTAGTAACACGGAGAACAAATGTGCACAAAATGTACAAATGTATCACATGGTCAAACTACCAAATATTTGTTCTCATAAAGAGTCCATGTAGGGTGTTGTCTTATGAGTTTTGCACACCACAGGTTTCGATTAAGTTTTTCAGCAAATCACAGGTTGTAACCTAGAGCGCTTGACAATTACAGTATTTACTTAAGATGTTGTAATAATTCCTCACTGTTCATGTTTTGTTGTACACCACTCACTGTTCATGTTGGTTGTTCAGGTCCGAGATGTTCGTATTAAAAGAAGCCTCTTCGACAGCTACGGCAAAAGAGAATAGTACTAATTGATAAACAACAGTGCTTCAAGTGTTAGACGATGGCTCGACTGTTCAAGTTATGCAAACAAGGAGGCTGCCTTGCCTGATGTTCTAAGAAATATTGTAAACACAATCAGGCAGACACCACAATTTTTCCTGTGACCAAACACCACATTCCAACACTATCATGTGTTTCCTTCATTCTGTTTAGTTTTCCTTTATTTTTTCTGTGTTCCAGACGAACCTTTCACAATTGGTGGCAATGTATAAGGAATACTCTTGTTTGATAAAACTCAAATTTTCAAACCCCCTAATCACTTAGAACATTCTTTTTTCAGAGTGAACCCTAGAACACTCTTTAAAAGAAATACCATAGCAGAACTATTCAGAGTCTGATGCTGCATCTAGAGTACCCATCATTTTGTAGGTAAGTCTACCAGCAAGTGTAAAAGAATGACTAGTGCAAAATTGCGGAAATATTACTTGTAGTGATTTGAGCCTCATGGGTCTATTTTTAATTTTTTTATAGGGGTACAAGACTTGGACTCCAAGAAGTCTAGAGATTGATCTAGATTACAATTTGAACTACCAAATATAGCTAACCGTAATATACTCTAACAACCAGAAATATATTATTTTACACCCATGAAATCATACATGGATGATGAGCGTCTAACAAAGAATGTTTACAAATTTAAACTATTTTAAACCGATGAATCATACATTAACCATGAGCGTGTAACAGAATATACAAAGCATCACGCTCAACAAAGTCCACAAGTACATAAGTCTGAGTCTACTGGGCTGAAAAGCACAACAAGATGAACTCGAAGCTTGTTTCCAAGCTTTTTGAACAATGCAACAGCTCCTGATGCTTGAATCTCACAAACAGGAAAAAGTATAAGCTGCCCCTATTTCTTAATCACCCATGATGACGATCATAATAGATGTAAGCTTGGTTGCTATCTGAAGTAGGAACTTCAGCACTGCACATAGGGAATACCTGCAACACAGCCAAAGAATTCGTCACCTTTGTGTTTCAGAAACATTGTCTAGTACGTATTCAGTTTCATGCCCATTAATAACAAAAATGCACTCCAAAATTTTTGAGGTGTTAAAGATAGATGGATAGCAAACCCATACTTGAACATCTAATACTATCCAAATTGTGTATTCAAATTACTATTTTAAACTGCAAATATCATGCAAAACAGGGACTAAATGAGGATTGGAATGATAAGTCTGCTGATGGACAAAAAACTTTCTGTACTTGCACTTGATGGAGGAACTTATATGAGCCATATGTTCATAGACCGTTTCTTTTATCAATAGCATGGTGGTCAGTTTTCCAGATATGAGGAGGAACGTGTGGGGAGTATACCTTGTTTAAATGCAACCACTGGTTTATGCACACAGAATGGTATGAATTCTTGCAAGGGAGTGCAATCAACAATCAGCTTCCTCAAATTCCACACGGCAAATAACTTATCTGCAAATAAACTTCACCGTTCAGGACAATGTAATGCCTACGGACAATCTTTTGAACAAGATATAAAAAAGTGTCCATACCATTCCATGTTGCTTTCTAGCTTATCTTGTGCCTAAGTTACCGAAGGTAATGAAGCAAGAGTATCAGCAGAGACATCTCTTCTTTCCGTACCGACTAATTCACCCAGTGCAACCAGCTCCTAAGAACAACACAACCATTAATTAATGTTCAGTAGTAAATCTTGAAGGTTCTAGCTGAGATCTCACCGTCCATGACGACCCAAACACCTAGACGGCCAAGCCGAGGAGCAGTAGATGCGCCATGCATCGCATCCCCTTCACCATGCGCCCAGCCGACTAGTTTGCTCGGGAGCTCGTGGAATCCGAATTTGGCGACGAGGAGTACGCACAGGAGCACAGGGAACGATTAACGCTGGTGAGAGGCGAGATGGGTGAGACGAGACTCCGAGATGGTGTGGGATGACGCTCTCGTCCAGCGGGAGGCGAAGCTCGGGGGGTGGAGCTGCTGATCTACGGCGAGGTGCGGCCGGCGGAAGGAACTAGGGACAGGCGGTCAGGGTGGATGCGACCGGCGGCCGGCGGCCGGCGGCTGCTGGTCTATGGCAACAGAGGAGGAGAGCTCCATTTAGGGATTACGAATGGTCTTTTTTACAAACGATATCACACGAGTAGGCAGGTTACTTAGTAAGGCGTCGGGTTCTGTCGGTCGGGGGGCTTATTGGGCCAGACCCGTCTACGCGATTTTTGGTTCTGTGCCGATTTTTGTGAGTAGTATAAATTGTACTAGTCACATATTTTGCACTAGTATAAACTGTTACGTATCATTGGATATACAGAAATGGATGGCTATTATTTATGTGAGGGTACCATAAAAGAACTCAAGGGGCCGCCACCCTGACATCTAGCTCCTCCGCCATGCCGAGCGGACGCCCAACACCACCTTCCACATGAGTCATCCCGACATACCACCGTTCGCACTTGAGCCATGATGCCGCACGACTCAGCTACCCGCAACCCATGTTGTGCAGGTTAAACCTCTCGCAGACCACGACTGTCGCACCAACATCTGAGGGCGCTGCCCTGGCCTAAAAGTAACCCCACACCCTCTGAGATGCGTTGCTCGAGCCAACAACTTCGCCACAGTGTCTGACACAAGATTGTCACCCAAGACATGCAAGCAACAACTCTGCACCCAAGACAAACCTCTCGCAGACCACCATTAAGCAACAACATGCAAGCAACAACAAGAGAAATAAGTGCAAGCAACTGAATGAAGGCCTCTCCAATACGATGCCTCCTAGAAGGAATGACGTAGACGCGACCATCGTTCGCCCGTCAACCCGAAGGTGAGGATTTCTCTCAGAGAGTCCAAGCCCTCCATGTCGGTACAAAGAGAGAACCAGGAGAAGCGCCTCTAAGGAGGAAAACAAGCGACCAGATCTGGCCGTGCACGGTCTCGTGCACCCACACCCCCTCTCCCTTGCACCGTGGCCAGTGCTCCATATATAGGGCACCATACCCCGTCCAGGCACTACCGAGCCGCTCGAAGCATCCAGACATTGCCACACATGACATGCCTTGGCCCCCTACAGATGTCGCTCGAAGCAGCCAGTTGTACTGTCGCTACTCCCAACTGAATTTTCATTAAGAAGAAAAGGTGAGCACCGGGAATTTCGACCTCAACGAGATTTGAATCCCGATCGGTAGGATGTGCCACTGCGTGCCCTACAACTATATATGCTACTACCCTCTTCTCATAATAAGGTGATACTCCGGTCATCCGTAAGGGTCAACGCATACATGACTTGTAGCAATACATAGACTATTGCAGCTAACTAGCTAATTCAGTTCTCTAATGATGATTAGAGAACTGCATTTATGAAGATAGGAGGAGGAAGGAAAACAGGAAGGCTAACTGGCGGGCCTAGCTAACATGATCCGTCAGAGCTGATGACTCCGAAGATATATATATATATATATATATATATACCGACCCTAGCTGCTATGATGACTGTGGACTGAGGAGATAGCTAGGAGTTAGATACTTTGACCGTAGGGACTTGTTTCCGAAGGCACATCACGTATTTTGAAGGCCTGTGTGTGCCAGACCAGGCAGGGCAAGCCGTTTATCGATCTCAAGCAAGATCAACCGAGAATCTGGGCAGGGCCACGATGCGCTCCTCCTCGTCATCATCATGGTCGTCGTCATATGCTCTTTCTCAGCAGCGGTCCAGGGTCACCATCTCTCCATCTTCCTTTTGCCTCCTTCTTCCTTCTGTCTCTGTCTCTCAGGCCAGATCCCACCCTATCGCGGGCTCCCCCTGGGTGCCGGCCTCCGCGAGCTCCCTATCAGGTCGGCGGCCCGATGGGAATCTATTCTCCCATCTTGGTAAGGTGTGGAAAGAGGATGGTGTTGACACACATCCATCTCAGCTCCTCTACGTGCCCTGTCAAGTCAGCTGTTATAACTAGGCACACCTGTTAGGATAATTGCTGTCAAAATACTCTTAGACCTGAATTAGTGCGAGTTGTAACACCATGACACAGACTTGGTGGATTTTTTAAAACAATAGCAAAAACTGGTACTGACATGTTACTGTAGCTCCAAATATGTTAATTTTATGTAATTTACTCAGATGCAAAGGATTGAAGAAACAGTACCATGTGGGATTTTGTCTCCCGATATGCACTCAAATAGACATTATTAGCTTCCATTTTGCTAATCTTTGGTTGACTAAGAATTGACTTAATTCTAATTTGACTCATGGGCCGTTTGATTGTGTCGTGATTCTTGGTAGCCATGAGATGCAACATTTTCTCAGTTATATTTGAGTTGCGATTAAGATTTTATACTTGTACTAATACGCTTTGATGTGTTCAACGAGAGGCTCAATGTTCACAGATTCGTCGAATTCGAGGGGAAAAGGCGGAAGGCACAAAGAACACGATAAAAAACACACGCACAGATGAAGATAAATAGCGAGGCAAACCCGTAGAATTGATCCCTGCAATAAACCCCCAACTGAGCAACCTCTAGAATTCAAAAGGCAAGCCAACATTCATTTTAATTAAAACCGATTCTTTCTTACCAGCCGGTCCACCATTCCAATAGAACCCTAGCAAGAAAGAATAACAACCAATACAACACTAAGTAAGATTGGTATTACTAGAACTTTGGGCATGGGCACCCGCTCTTCCCATTTCCCGTACATTTTTAATCAAGAATAATCCACCATCAATGGACACGGGCATGAGAATCAATTGATAATTAATGTTCCGTGGTCAATGCCTTGGTCTTCAACCCTCAAGTATCCCCTACACCACGTCGCCACTCCCCTCTCCCTCAACCGGACCAAGCGGAGGAGGAACTACCGGTCTCACGCGGAGAAGTGTCCAACAACGTGGCGTCCAACTGATCCATGGGCACGCCACGACTGCCGAACTCTGGCCCGACGTTCGACATCGCACAGACTGAACTCCAATGCTACGATTGTTCTTGCAATTTTTTGTTTGTTTCGCAAAAGAGGGAGGCGTTGATGGGTCTAGAGTGATCAGCGACACAAAGAGAAAGATGCACTCCAATGTTTCCCTAGATCCTGCTTACCGTGAAATTTTAGTTATTTTTTGCTTTCATATTTATCTACTGTTTTGGTAGTACATTACAACATGTATCTAACCTTTTGATCTATTGAACATGGATGTATGCCAAATTCACTTGTGTGATTTAGTCCTTATTAATTTAGATTCATCACCAAGTATTTTTTAGTTTACTTATGCATCTTCACATTTCAGTTAGCTTTCCACTTCTAACCGTTGTTATGAAATTACTCTATGCCTTCACTGTCAATAGGCCATAAGTGAACGTGGTACATGAAGTTATCTAGAATTTTGGTTGCTCTATTGTGGGTGTGCTACATACATGTAAAACTGTTGTTGATACAAATTGAACCAACTCTAGCCTTTTATTTCAGGAAATCAAATTGAACCAACTCTAGCCTTTTATTTTAGGAAATCAAATTGAACCAACTCTAGAATTTTGGTTTCTCTATTGTGGGTTTTCTAGGCCGTTCATAAATTTCTATATTTGTGAGAATGCATGTGATGATATGCTTCTCTTGGTTAACATTTTATGATGATGGTTAATGATAAGTCATAATTGTTTTCCTAGAGCCTTCTTGGGTCTTCTGAACCTTGTAAAAGTATTTAAGAAATTGTTAGTTTTTTAATAACTCTTGAGACAAGAGTGCAAAGCTACAACTATTACTATTTTTGGAACTGTGATGATGTTGCTACCCATCCTTGGCTATGTACGTGACTAAGACGAAGTCTTGGGCTATGTGGGTGACTATGGCATCTAAAAAGACTTTGCAAGAGACACTGGGCGGTAGTCAAAATTGACATGTTGGACCTATTTGGCCTATTTGTAACGTTTCTTACTTTTAAGCCTCTATTGATGATTATTTATAAATCGGTGAAATTTGCGTAGAAAAAGAGATTTGTTTGGTTAATCCACTTCCTTAGTGAAGTGGGCTGGTTTGGAAGGGACTAGAGGGGATTTTGATTAGATGGAATTTAATCCCCCTCAATCTCTCCCCTATCCCGCTCAATTCTAATAAAGCCGAACAAGGCCTAAAAGAAGCACACAAGATCGATAATATTGTAGCAGCCGGACAAGGATCATGGGACACTCTTGTTCCCTAGCACGAACTCTAGCACCATTGGTTCTCCGCTTGGATTAGCTGACTTTGTGGTGGCTGATTTTGGCAGACTTTGAGTCACTGACATGTGGATCCCGCAAATGATGGGGTCCACCTGTCAGTGACTCAAAGTCACCTGACTTGGAGTCCCATAAAGTCAGCCAATCTGTGCCCGTTGGTTCTCATATGCCGCTCCTTGGAATACTCGGCAGCGGTCCAAGGTAACTGAGCTTTGTCCATGCATGCATGCGTGCTCTAGTTGTAGGTTTTGTAGGTGGTTACCCCTCAGCTTCGCCCCGACAGGTTTGTAATTTGTTGTTTCTCCACTTGCAAGCTTAATATAATGACACGTAGAGTGAGGGTTCTTGAAAAATGTTGTACGTTTTTGTCTCTAAAATATGTATCTCAACTTTGTTTACATTCACATGTAGCTATACATGTTTTAGTGTCTAGATACATATGAATATAAACAGAGTTGAAACACTTATTTTGAAAAGGAAGTGCCAGGATGTGGAACAACGGAGTTGTGATCCCAAATCTTAAGCTATTTTTGTAAATCGGACTAAGCCTTTTCCATTAAGACTTTATAGAGATTAAAAAGGGTTCATTTCATTATTGAGAAAGAGAGGGAAGTGAGTTGACGCACTAATAGAAAACCCACGGTAGATGCTCGTATTTAAAACATCTAACTCCTCGTTTGTTTAGCCCTAGAAGGCAGAGATTGACCTGGATTGCGGTCCAATCCCCTGTCATCCAACCCGTCGAGGAAATTTTTTAGCCCACCCAGCCAAGCTAAGGTCTTTGTTTCTTCCGGCACTGTATTTTTTGCCCAGTCCACCTAGTCCATTTATAGTCTTGGGCTAAAAATAAATAATAGTCAACCGACCCTTGGAACTATTCCAAGATGTAGAGACGTGCGAAGCTAAAGCAACCAATCCTGACCGTGACGATTTTATGTGGCTTAAATGAATAAGTTTGTTTTGAAGGGGTTAAGGAGGGATTGGTATAACATGGATTTGGTGATGGTGCGGTATCAACCCACGACTGGTTCCATTCCCCACAAAACTAACGAGGTCTAATATAGGGCAAAAACCTAACGTAAATATTTTGTAGATACATAGATGGATAATAAATTGATATGAAGATCATAAGTTGCCTAATAATGTAACCGCCGGTAGTCATGAATATATCCTTCTTTCCTAATCCAAGATTAGAGAAAAAAAAGATCTAAGAGGGACTTATGGAAAATGTGCTCAGAAATCCATAAAAGAGTTCGATCGACCGAATTAATTATCCTCCTCGAGAAACTTAAACTACTAAATAAAAAATAAAAAATATTTTTAAATCATGCATGGGTCTCCTTTTCTTTTTCTTTAGAGTTTTCTATATACACAATTTCTCGATGTTTTAATGAGAATTTCTTGACTTTCCATATATAGAAAAACTTTATTACTTCTATAAAATAGAAGGTAGAAGAAAGGGATATAATTTTTTTTGACAATGGATATAATAAAATTATTGATTCAATCTTACAACCTAAATTAGTAGATGGGAATGCGATCATTGGAACAATTGACTGCCGTCGATCTTTATTTCATCCCACGCCCGCTGCAGGTTGCTTGGCACGTCCAAAGAAAAAAAAAAGACTCCCTGTTAACCACGCATGAGGGCCACCTGATTCCGGAATTACAGTTCTATACGGATCCATTTCTCCTAAGCCCAAATCGCCAAAAGACAAAAAAAAAAAAAAGAATCGCCTCTCCCCACCATCACGCCGCTGCTCTCCCCGACGCGTCGTGCTTGCGCATCCCGCCCTCGACCCGCATCTCCTCCTGGGTCGTCACCTGCGCCGGCGAAGGCGACAGTCCGCGTCCTTCACCTGCGACAGCGCCGCTTCGCTGGTGTGCCTCCTCCTCTAAGGTATCCATATGATTTTTCAGTCTCTAATTCTCTATATATTGTACTACTTCCTTTTGTATTCTTTGTTTACTGCAGCCTGATTCTTGTATACTAGATCTGTAGGTTTGTTCCAACTGTTTGCAAATTGGTTTCATTCGATTGCTTTGATGGATTTGGTAGGCAAACACACCAACACTGCTATTCTTGGTTATCATTCATCTAGCTATTGTACATGAGCTTTGGTGCAAACAAATGCTAGCCATGCTTCTTTGTTTCACAGTACGGTTGAGCAAAAGGTCAACCCAAAAGGAACAACACTAAGCATCAACCCGTCGGTCGTATGGCTATCATGCTGTAGTGATTAAAATCAGTCCCCCTGAGACCCTCCAATAATACCTCCCTCCTCACTACCCATCAGTGCCAAAGATTTCTGAAACAGCTTGGCAGCCCCATTCTTCAGTGAAGCTTTGTAATCCACCTTCACCAATATTCAGTTATGTTCATAACTCTGAAGTTCTGGATTCTTCTCTGCTACTCGTGCTTTTGTCCAAGGCAAGGAAGGAGGTGTTGATAAAGGCAGTCCGCCATTGGTAGAAGATAATGGTGGCGTCCGCGTCGAACGCCACAAGTAGTTTATCTATTGGTGGCGTTTCCTTCGAATGCCACCACTATATACCATAATAGTGGCGTTTCTTTTAAGCGCCACCACTAGATAGATATTTGTGGCGTTCCTTTTATTTTGAGCGCCACAATTGAGGTTTCGAAAATTAAAAAAAATCTGGTGCATCCATTTTATATTGACAGCACAACAAATCATATTCATAAAAATGGCGCAATATAATATCAGGAAATGCATTATCACATAACATCACAAGCGGTTAAAAACATCACAAGCGATTCAACACATCACAAGCGGTTCAATATAACTAATACATCTCGCTCAATCAAACTGAACGTCGATTCCCGGGTCCTGAGTCGCGGGCCGTGAACACCCAAAGAGAAGGAACCATTACACGAGCATAGCTCGGGTGAGATGCCTGAAGAAACTGCTAGGTATCAGAGACCCTGTTCACTACAAGAAATGTGTTGATTTATGACCTTTTAATAGTGACCGTGGATAAAATCGTCATAAATCTATGACGATTTTGTATTAAATGGTCATATGCCGTTTCGAGGGGTCAAAACCTTATTAAATTACGACGATTTCGCTAAAAACGTCGTAATTTTATATTATGAAATCGTCATAACTTGTGCAAAGCAACTCAGGATCTTATTTGTAGGTATTATAAAAAATTAAACACCCACGTTGGACACACCATGACCTGGCGAGCAGGCCCCACATTTCCAAGGTTTCTCCACCGCCTAGAAAAATAATCAACCAAAACTAGTTGGCCAAGAGATTCGAACAGGCGACCTCCACATCACTGACTCACGCTGCCAACCACCAGACTACGATCAAAATTGTGTATAACGACATCGCTTAGTGTATATAATCGTATCATCTGTTGGGCCTGGGCCTCGCTAGACCATGTCCTCTCTAGACTCGTTTAGGATCCTGCCTCTTTTAGAAATAATCAACAAAAAAGCTCGCTCCCGGGGGTCGAACCCGCATCCCTCGCAATCCATGGCTGAAGGCGACCACTAGGCCAACAGTCCTTTGTTGTGTTGAAATTGCGCACTACGTATATAAAAGTTTCCCTGGTCAATTGGGCCTTGGCCACGGAACTCAATTAGGTCAAGCCCGCGAAGTATGTAATGTTTGTTGGGCCGGTTTTACTTCCCGCGCGGTAGACCAAATCCAGGCCAGCTCGGCTGGTCCGGCTATGTTTTTTTTTTCTTTCATTTTTTCTTTTTCTGTTTTCTTAATTCTTTTGTATCTCTTTCATATAAAATCCAAATGAATTGATTTTTGTCTTTCTATTTTTATAAAATTTAGTAGATTATCTTAGATTGTTAATTAGGAATACTTTTATAATTTAACAATAGTGGATTTACGAATTCCACATTAGTCCATAGTAGAGACACTAGAAAAATTCAAAATATGATCTTAAAATTAGGGTTTTTAATTCAAAATTTTAGGTGAGTGCAATGGATATTTGAAATATTTGAAGTTTGATATTTTACTTACAACTATGTCACATAACATGACGCCACGTGAAGATTTTACATTGTTTGACCGTTATTTATTTTTTAATATCCGTTTCAATCTATGGTGAAAACGGCTGGCATGAAGGTTCTTAGCTCGGAGATGAGTCTCGCTAAACTTGCACTGGATCTCTGAAGAAACATGATATTGTGATTCTAAAACACATTTTTTCAAAAAATAATGGGCATCGGATCATGTACCTGTAGTTCAAACCGGACTCACTTCCTACCGAATCGGCAGGAATTTGTCTTTTTTGCGAGGGGTGCATGGAAAGGTCTGAGATATCCCGGTTGGGATATTTTCCATGTAAGGTGGTCTAATATTTTTTCAAAATGTGGCGGTGCCATTCTAAAACTGTCATTTGGTGGTTGCTTCACAAAACACCCCGTTTTTTGCGCTCGGAAAATGGAAAATGGTTTTTCCGTGCGTCGAAAAGGAAAACTTCCTCCTGCAACATTGTTCTCCATGCCATGATACATATGTGTGCACAATATGGGCACATTATCACAAACTATGCCCTGATTCTAGCCATAACATTGGTCTTTTGACCCGAAAGCCACGAAACCTCGAACATGATAGGTCATTTTGTGAAGGGTTTTTTGAGACATACTCAATTTACCAAGTTTGGTATTTTTCCTTGCAACTATGTCACATAATAAGACACCACGCGAAGGATTTGCATTGATCGGACCGTTTTTTATTTTTTTATGCCCGTTTCAAACCATGGTCAAAACGACGGGCATGAAGGTTCTTAGCTCAGGGCCGAGCCTCGCTAAACTTGCACTGGATCTCTAAAGAAATAGCATATTGCGAGTCTAAAACACATTTTTTCAAAAAATAATGGGCATCAGATCATGTACCTGTAGTTCAAACCGGACTCACTTCCTGCCGAATCGGCAGGAATTTGTCTTTTTCGCGAGGGGTGTACGGAAAGGTCTGAGATATCCCGGTTGGGATATTGTCCCTGTAAGGTGGTCTAATATTTTTTCAAAATGTGGCGGTGCCATTCTAAAACTGTCATTTGGTGGTTGCTTCACAAAACGCCCCGTTTTTTGCGCTCGGAAAATGGAAAATGGTTTTTCCGTGCGTCGAAAAGGAAAACTTCCTCCTGCAACAATGTTCTCCATGCCATGATACATATGTGTGCACAATATGGGCACATTAGCACAAACTATGCCCTGATTCTAGCCATAACATTGGTCTTTTGACCCGAAAGCCACGAAACCTCGAACATGATAGGTCATTTTGTGAAGGGTTTTTTGAGACATACTCAATTTACCAAGTTTGATATTTTTCTTTGCAACTATGTCACATAATAAGACACCACGCGAAGGATTTGCGTTGATCGAACCGTTTTTTATTTTTTATGCCCGTTTCAAACTATGGTCAAAACGGCGGGCATAAAGGTTCTTAGCTCGGGGCCGAGCCTTGCTAAACTTGCATTGGATCTCTGAAGAAACATGATATTATTAGTCTAAAAATGATTTTTACCAAAAATCATGAGCATCGGATCATGTACCTATAGTTCAAACCGGATCCACTTCCGATTCGGCACAGAATTTGTCTTTTGCCAGGTGAACGGAAAGGTTTGTGATACCCGGTTGGAACATTGTCCATGTAAGATGGTCTAATATTTTTACAAAATGTGTCGGTACCATTCTAAAACTCATTTGGTGGTTGCTTCACAAAACGCCTGCTTTTTGGCGCCGGAAATGGAAAATAGTTTTTGTCGTCAAAAGGAAAACTTCCTCCTGCAACATTGTTCTCCATGCCATGATACATATGTGTGCACAATATGGGCACATTATCACAAACTATGCCCTGATTCTAGCCATAACATTGGTCATTTGACCCGAAAGCCATGAAACCTCGAACATGATAGGTCATTTTGTGAAGGGTTTTTTGAGACATACTAAATTTTCCATGTTTGGTATTTTTCCTTGCAATTATTTCACATAATAAGACACCACGCGAAGGATTTGCGTTGATCGAACCGTTTTTTATTTTTTTATGCCCGTTTCAAACTATGGTCAAAACGGCGGGCACGAAGGTTCTTAGCTCGGGGCCGAGCCTCGCTAAACTTGCATTGGATCTCTGAAGAAACATGATATTATGAGTCTAAAAATATTTTTTACCAAAAATCATGAGCATCGGATCATGTACCTATAGTTCAAACCGGATCCACTTCCTACCGATTCGGCAGGAATTTGTCTTTTTTGCCAGGGGTGAACGGAAAGGTTTGTGATACCCCGGTTGGAACATTGTCCATGTAAGGTGGTCTAATATTTTTACAAAATATGGTGGTAGCATTTTAAATTAGAATTTTGGTGGTTGTTTCACAAAACGCACCGTTTTTGGCACCCGGAAAATGGAAAATGACCATTTCTTCTACAACCAATCAAATTACAGGGTTCGGCCTCCCACAGATCAGAATCTCGGCCTCATCAAAACCGTTAAAGCCAATCCAACGCTGCGCTCACCCAAAGAAACACATTTGAAAAAACCACACCTCTGCGATTCCCTCTCCTCTTTCCTATGCGGTTCCTGTGCTCCGGCCGAAACCCTACCCGACCTATCTCCTCCAGCGCCCGCCGCCACTTCTTTGTCACTTGATCGCGATCTCCATCGCCTCCCTCCCCGCCTTCCTTCTCCTCATCCTCTCTGCCCCCACGCCACCGCCGACTCGCCGACCAACCCCAACCCCATGGCCAACCTCCTCCTTCCCGGGCCACCCGCTTCATCTCCACGAAGCCCTCCCCATCCCTCTTCCGCTAGGTCACTAAGCCCTCCCTCCTCATATCCCATCGCAGCCTCGCTAACTCCAAGCATCGCCGCCACCACCTACCTCCCGCCTCTCGATCTCGATCCAGAGGTTCCTCACCTGGAGAAACACAGTGCCATCACCCCACCCCACCCCCACCCCCACCCTAGACACTGTCAGAGAATCACAGCCGCCATAATTCCGCCCCTCTCTCGATCGAATCCGGACACAACATCGGTAGTCTCCTTCCTCGTGCCACCTAGCCTCGTCGGATAAACAAAGCTACGTGCGAGTGCGGCGGAGGATCTCGTGGTGCTTTGCGGTGGCAGCGAAGAGGCAGAAGATGCCATGGAGGCGGCGGTGTGCGCGCTGCTGGTGGGCCTCGACGAGGACGACCGTTGGGAGGAGCTGCGCAGGACGCACAAGCGCGTCGCCAAGGCCTTCTCCTCTGGCGCCCTCCCTAGGAGGCTCCTTCATCCACTGCACCAGGTACGGAAATAGGTCCCCCTCTTTCCCCTCCCATTTTCTTCCTGTCTTCGGGGGTCCTCATAGTCACTTGCGGTGGTGCCTCTTTGTGTGCCCGCTATTCCCACACTATGACCGGTCAATCGAGATAGCGCCGGAGCTGCCCGTAGCGTGTTTGTGTTCATGCCTAGTAGTGTTTGTTTTTAGAACAAGAATAACAGTGAAACTGATGGACTTTCTATCAGTTTGTAATTGCTATTGGTAGGCTACTGACCATGCCTATTTGAACTGTAGATCTGATAAGCTTACTACTAGGCTACTGACCCCTTAAGCGATTTAATTTTTGTGCTGCTCGTTTGTTTTGTTCATGATGATGATCTTTTCCATTGTACCTGAAACCAACAGTTCCCAGCTTAATAAAGAAACTATATTATCCTGCTGCATACCACTCTTACATGCCACCTGAATGCATGATTATGAATTTCAGTCTGTGAAAACATGTCTAACAATAAAACATAGGTATGTAAAAAATGGTCTGTTGCAAAACAGATTAATAGTTGCTAGCTCCACGCATTGTCCGCAACATGGTCCACTCCTTGTTTTGCTTTATTTGTTTTGTTGGAAGAGATAGTTTTGTTCTTATGCCCAGGGACAAGGACAAATAAATAGGATATGTACCTTGTCTTACTCATATACAAGAGATGCTTAGGAATGAATACAAAATTTGCATTAGCAGTAAAATGTAAGTCATTGATGCATGATCTTTTTATTATTGCTGAAGGAAGCATAGCTGCAAATGGATCACGGCTGTAGTAAATATACACTGACATTGCTTGTGAGATCATGAATGTACTAGGTTATGTTTACTTGTAACTAAAACATACAGCTACATGTGTGTGTATCCTTGTTGTATCTGTGGGGATTAAATATTATTGATAAAATTCTTGTGTTCTGAATATGGGTGCATCAGACTTGATGTCAGTATTTGTTGTGTGGAATAACAAATACCAACTGTGTTTCAGCTTGTTACATATCCTATTACGTGTGCACATGTTTGACTGACAAGTAAATTATGATGTTGATTTTCAAACCTGGGTGATTGTTGTGAGCTAGTACATGACTTTAATCAGTTTGCCTCTTTCAATTTATTTGGTAAACCAGTTTTAGTTCTAAACGTACTTGGACATTTGCATGAATATTTTTCCAACAGTTCTCTAGAGATTCATTAAATGTTAAACTGCTTCTTATTGTCCTCATTCAGTCCTGGTGCTTAACCTATTCTCCTTTGTTTTGCAGATTTCAATTAGATAAAGGAGCATCTGTGATCATGTTCTTCATACCAAGATTAGCAATATGGCTATGTACTTGCTATGAGATGGTACTTCTATTGGTAGTGGCTGCGAGATGGCCTTGCTTGCAGTGAACTTATCTTGTACTTGATTTTTTTCACCTAGATGCTGGCTGTCTTAACTTTGTTGCTCATAATGATCTAATTTTTGTAAATTGAAAGTTCTGCTGATGTATATATTTACCCATTTGGTACTTGTTTCAAGTGATGTTTGATTTGTATATTTACCTATGTTTCGGGTGTGAGTTGTTTAAAACTGGACATGAAGAGGATGTGAACATTTAATGTACTGTAAAATTTCCACAACCCAATGTCGTATGTACTGCATTGAAAGCCCATAGCCCAACATAATCTGTACTGAAATAAAAGGCCACGGCCCAAATAAAACCTAAAATGAGCAGTATATATATATAATAAACAAAAGGCTGAAATTGTGGACTGTCAAGAGGCCACGAGCCAAAACTAAAATGGATCGTCAAAAGGAAAAGGCCCAAAAGAAGGATGTGAAAAGGAAAAGGCCCAAAAGATAGGTAAAGGAAAAATGCCGAATTGTTGGGCTCGACCCATCTAGGTGACCAAAATGGACCAGGCTGAATTCATGCCACGTAGGATTGGCCATGTAGGATCTGACGTGGCCAGGCTAGATGGCCCGTGACGATATTGGATCGTCATAGATGTTATGACGATCCAATATCGTCATAGACGGTTATGACGATTTTACGAAAACGTCGTTATAGTTCATTTGCGACGCCCAGCTTTCGACGATCTCAAAATCGTCATAGAATCGTCATAAACAGACTACTATGACGATTTTGTGACGAAAATGGAGGGTCATATATAGCTAGATTCCTTGTAGTGGTTGTCCAATGCAATCATATAGTGACAGACGTGCTCGTCCTCCTCCCTGACACGACGCTATACAACTTCCTCGGGGGCCGGCTCCCTCTGCACCGATTGTGGACCAGACGAGCACCACCAAAGAAGCTCCGGTTCGACAACGGGACCTGGATTCCTCACCAAGCAATGCGTCCCAGAAGGTAGCATCTCCTAGTGCCAGCCCAACAAATCCCAGTCTGGCACATGACCGGCAGAGCCAGTAGTCCTTCGCCGTTGCTGCCGAGTCGACGACGGGGATGCGGGATAGGCATCCTAAAGTAGCCAAGTGTGTGGTTGCTCCAAATAATCACAAGGCTCACTAACTCACGCCGCCCCCTCATTGCATCCTCACATTGTAATCATCGGCCATATAAAAGTACAAAACCAAAATCAACCTAAAAATATGGCCTCATATTTGCATTAGACGCAAAATAATTAGGGACGGAGTAAGTAAGCCATGTAGGATGCACACATTATTTATTTGTGCATATCACAAGGCTCACTCACGTCGCCCGCATTGCATTCTCACATTATAATCATCGGCCATATAAAAGTACAAAACCAAAATCAACCTACTGCCTCATATTTGTATTAGACGCAAAATCATTACAGGGACAGAGTGAATGA
The DNA here is from genome assembly GCA_030063025.1 of Avena longiglumis. Classification (NCBI taxonomy): domain Eukaryota; kingdom Viridiplantae; phylum Streptophyta; class Magnoliopsida; order Poales; family Poaceae; genus Avena; species Avena longiglumis. The sequence continues at coordinate 541,294,149 of CP125973.1, forward strand.
GCCAAGTAGATGCACAAATTATTTATTTGTGTATATCACAAGGCTTACTCACGCCACCCCCGCATTGCATCCTCACATTGTAATCATCGGCCATATGAAAGTACAAAACCAAAATCAACCTAAAAATAAGGTCTCATAATTGCATTAGACGCAAAATAATTACAGGGACGGAGTAAGTGAGCCAAAATAATTTCTAGAATTTCTAACATACTTACCTCTAGAATTTCTAATATCAATATCTAACACACATATGCATCGACAATTTTCCTGAAACGGAGATGGAGTAAGCAAGCCAAAATAATTTCTAGAATTTCTAACATACTTATCTCTAGAATTTCTAAGATCAATATCTAACACACATATGCATATGCAAGTTGCCTAAAACAGAGATGGAGTAAGCGAGCCAAAATAATTTCTAGAATTTATAACATACTTATCTCTAGAATTTCTAAGATCAATATCTAACACACATATGTATCAACAATTTGCCTAAAACGCATAAAAAGCGGGGACCAGAGGCGTGGCTGGTGGCTCACCGCGAGGTCATGGACGGGGAAGCCGCGGCGAGTGGCTCGGGGATGGACGGGGATGGCGATGGTGTGGTCGTGGCGGCCAGCGGTTCGGAGATGTGCGGCGACCGGTGTCTCGGGAACGGACAGGGCAGTGGTGACCGTCGGTGGCCGCAGTGGTTGCGGCAGCCAGCGGCTCGGAGAGGAGGTGAGAGGTGCGGCGACCGACGGCTCGGGAACGGACTGGGCGGGGGAGGTGGCGGTGACGGTCGCGGATGGCCGTGGTGGGTGCGGCAGCTAGCAGATCGGAGAGGAGGTGAGAGGTGCGGCCTAGTCGGCTCGAAACGGAAGGGTGGTGGCGGTGAGAACGGACGGGCGGGGGCGTTCGGCGCGTGGTGGCGGGGTTGAGGGAGGTGGCGGGATAGAGTGAGGTATAAGGATCAATCCGATCGAAAGGGTGAGGCGGTATAAAAGGCCGCAGAGTGCTTATTAGCCGTGGTTCAATTCATTCTGAACACCACCAGCACGGGGCGTAGCCATGGCGTTCGATTGCTATTAACGTCACCAGTAGTTTTGTCCCTGCTTCGTCCGTGGGACCCCATCACTCATGGCGTCTGCTTATAACGGAACGCCACTAATATCATATACTGGTGGCGTTCGACAATTTATGAACGCCACCATTATTTCGTCTTTAAGTGGCGGCGCGCAATATATTTTGGACGCCACTAGTGAAATGGCTGCTATTAGCGTTTTCCTACCAGTGTGAGAATAAACAGAGGCGGGTGGTCTAGCAGTAGCTCTCTTGCAGGTAACCTGAATAGAGGTGGAGACGATCGTCGGGGACGCATATGGAAGGTCCCATGTTCACCAAAAATAAAGATGCTCATATGAAGAGCATCACATAATTCTCTTGCTTTAAGGCCAAATCTGTGGAGACGTGGTGTTGAGATATAGAATGTCAGATGTCTATTCTGTGATGGCGACATAGAAGATGGGGCACACCTCTTTTCAAGTGCGATCATGTGAAGGAAGTGTAGCGGGGAATGTGTCCGGAGGATATAAGAAGAGAGCTGGCCATGTCGACTTCGGTACTGCACGCCATGGACATTGTGTGGAAAAAGCCTGTGGAAACACGATTCCAAATCTTGACTATTTGGTCGCTCTAGTGGTGCAACCAGAACAAGCTTAGAGAGGGCGATAAAACACTCGAAGCTGCTACTTGTAAGCATTGGGTGGTCATGTGATGTAAATGAAGTACCAGCACAGATTGTTGGTCTTGTGTCCGGCAATTTGCCCCAGTAAAGCTCAGGCTTTCTCTCTCAAAAATAAAAGTCTCGGAAGCTACTTACTTAATATGTTTACAGATCGGGATGGTTGAGCAAAAGGTTAACCCAAAAGGTTGAGAAACAAGACTAAGCATCAACCCATCTTACGGTCATCAGGCTCCAGTGATTAAAATCAGTCCGCCATCAGGAGCATCCCCATGAGACCCTCTAGTAGTTCTTCCATTGTCACCACGTATCAGCTTGGCAGCCCCATCCTTCAGTGAAGCTTTGTAAACCGCCTTCACCCAATATTCAGTTTTTATCTTTCATTCAGAACTGTTTCTGAAGGTGAAGTTCTGGCTTCTTTTCGGCCTCCCCATTCTGGAACTGACCTCGGCAGCATATAGGAGCAAAAGGGCATTCTGATCCAAGGGCAACTGGGACGGCCACGATTGATTGTCTCGTGAGATTACTCCGTCTTGTCCTGATTCCCGCAACGACCCAGTTGGTGAAGCTGCTCCGAATCGCACCTTCTATGCTTTCTATGCCCTGCTTTGCATGTTCCTGATCTTTCCTGCATGCCACTCAGCAGACATGGTTTTCTTGCAGATAATAACTATATTTTATTTACTAAAACATCGTCATGCATTCCATTTAGAGTCTAAACAATCAGTTACTATCTCATAACTCTAATATTATAACAACCAAGATGTGAGAATAAACAACTTTGCAAGCACGGTTGATTAACAAATAATGAGGGCTACGATGCCAAACACTTGGCAAGCCTAGGGCTTTTAAACAATATGTTGCAAGGGCACTTAGCTTACTTTCATGAATAAACAACAGAGATCACCAATCCGTTTTTGTCCCCTGGAGTTAAGCGCAAGCACTTAAAAAATTTCTCCCAAGCCAATGCGTTTTGTGAGGTACCCTTTGTGTTCCAGAATTACACTCATCGCTCTTGGTTTCTTAACCGGAAGACTACTCCTCACACCCTACCCCTAAGCAAAGGCCTTTTATGTGGATCTTGGTAATGATGGACAAGTAAGCGTTTAGAATCCAGATGTCGCAATATTAATTTATCGTCCAAAACAGTGCTCAAAGTCTAGTCATTCTGGTCATTGGAAGAATAAAGTCAAGAGAAACGCACACAAGAAGAAATGAGAAAGGCTTATGCAATGCAGTATGGTTTCTGGGGCCTAATGATGTCCCCATATTGCACGAGGAGTCATGACTTGCTACTGAAGATTTGCCAGTAAACCGTGAAGAGAGCGCGAGCGATAATAGGCAATAGCAAAGCCACTGAACATGAAGCATGCGCCTAAGCAAATAGATCATGACACTATGCCCGGAGAATTATCCAAATAAGCATAGCACCTCTCTTATTCTTCTTTTAATCCTTTTTTCCTGTTCTTTTGTTTTTCTCTTTCTTCTTTCTTGTTCTGTCTTTTTTCTTCTTCTTTTATCTCCCTTTCCTTTTCCTTTTTCCCTTGACAAATTGCGAGAGGTGCCTTACATGACAGTAGCTCCAAGCATGAAGAACAACAACAAAGGCATATCATATCTGTGTTGTACACTGAGTGCCATAAGAACAGTAAGTTTCCCTCTAAGAACGAATATGCAATATATACGAAGCATGAATGGATGTGGATGGGCAAATCAACTACCGGAGAATAGCAAGATGTGCTATGTAGGAAGGTATGGTGGATACACGTGGAAGAAGTGGATGCACTGGTGGAGTTTGCTACATTCTTGATCTGGTTGGATACACGTGGAAGAAGTGGATCCAGCTTCAAAAGACTTCTTGACTAGAATGGATCCAAGATTAATAACGCTTGTCCTTTTCCTAAATAACAAACTCATCTTTGTGGACATTCAGAAATAGAGAAAGGCTAGCAATAGGATTATATCGATATCTGGATCACGCAAAGTATCTCAACTTAATTAGCTTTGACCATGGGGTTTTAAATAGTAGACGGGAAAATATTGGTTCACTAAATCATTTATCCACTATATTCGGCCAAGTGCCCGGCAACAATTGCTCCCTACCCCTAGCAATTGCAAGTGTTGATGCTCACATTGATCTTGTCATATACGATTCCTAAAAGTACAAACTGGGCATTATAGCTAGCACAAGCATCGACTAGTAGGAACCAAGCTCATCATTATAGAGAGATACAAATTAATTATACAAGAGTGAAGCACGTTTATCTCTACTTGATATAAGTATTTATTTTATTTTTTATTTTCTTCTACTACAAAAATAGTAAATATTTTTTATGTTTCTATTTAGTTGCTAAATATTAAAACTATTTAGAGAAGATAGGAAATAATATGTAACAAAGAAATCTGAAATGAAATACCAACCTCAAAACAGGCAGTGTAGGATTTCTTGAATGTTTCAATCAAAGTTTTCTTCCTCAAGGTCGACTACACTCTTGGAGTTGGGCAAGCCAAAACTGCTGGTTCACCGATTTTCCGTACATCAAGTCCAGCCATACGGCAGTACTGTTGGTACGCACCACTGAAACATGTCCTTCTATTATTTCTCCATGCATTTCAAACAGTATATAATTCTGCAAATATTATTATAAACTTTGCATACTAACCCATTTTGTGTGAGGTCTTAGCCGTCATGCTTGTAACTTCAAAACTTCGCATAGACGCTGACAGAACTAACATGGGCTTATTATCTAAGAAACATTAACAAAGGCTCGGATGAAAAACCTGCACAAAATAGGTTAACATGTGTTCAGACGACGCAATAAGAAACCGGAGAAGAGAAGAGAGAAGGAAGTGCTTTGCTACCTGGATTTTATGAACCGAAGTCTAGAATGTGTCTTTGAATATTGGAATTGTCTGTTTAAGCTTGCCGCACTTCTTTGCGAGCTTGTTGTGTACACTGAGAACAATTAATTCACGCAGTGAACTTTTTTGGAGTTCTCCCACGGGTAGGGACCGGAGTTGTGGACAGAAGGTAATGCTTAGTTCTTGGAGAGAACTCGGAATGCTGTCCAAGGGCAGTGATTTGAGGGCTGCACAGCTGTTGAATTTTAATGTCTCGAGGCTGCGAAGCCCACTGAGGCCTGCAGGGCCGGACTGCAGCTTGTCACAGAAAGAAATTTCTAGTACCTGGAGGGAGGTGAGCATGTGAAGGGCCTTCTCTTGGTCCTGTCTGAAGCGCTCCAGGTCAGAGTTATGTTGAAGGTACAAGTTCGTGAGGGAGGAGGATAAAACGCTGCAGATGGGCATCACAAAAAACCCTGCGATGTCTTCCGTCCAGATTGTCCGAATCCCGTGCAACCTTGCAGGCTCCAAACCGACAAAGAATTTTGGGGCACGAGTGGTGCTTAGTTCTCTGAGTTGTCCTTGTGAGAGAAGAGGCAAAAAATCCTCACCTCGTAGATTGTGCACGCCGTGTATACTCAATTTGGTGAGGTTTGGGAGAGGGGGCAGCGTCAAACTTGCCAATGTGCAACCTAGATCGAGCGTTTGCAGGGAGGTTGGGAAAAGAAAATAGAAAGACCATTTTGAGGAGAACAGCATGGGACAACCAGCTATTCTAAATGATTGGAGTGAGCGCAGGTCTTGTAGAGAAGTTGAGACGCGGCTAAGCTGTTGGCAGCCGTTGATAGAAAGGCTCTGTATGTGGGGAGGCAAACGCACCACGCCTTCTGTTGTTGCTTCCATTTCCTCTGCTCGTCCTGTCTGCCGCTGCTGCGGCCTAATTTCTGCATTAGTAGAAGTTGATGCCATCCCCGGCTGCTCCTCCGCAGCCACACCCAGACCTGCTATTTGATGACACTCACTCAAAGACAGCTCTGACAGGTTCGGGAAATGAGAGAGCATCTGTGTCATATCCCTCCCACTGGCACTACAATATCCAATGCTCAACTTTTTAACTGGAAATTTGTACTGCACATTGCCCTCTCTTTCAGTTGGCAACGGAACATTACCCGAGTCTTTTATGTCAAGAGATTTCAGAGATTCTAGTACTTGGAGGTGATGCAACGGCAATGGGCTACAGCTATAGATCTCCAGAGTTTCTAATTTAGTTAGATTATCAAAAGCGAGAACGTTCCAGAATGTGCTCTCTCGAGCACCCTTTCCCGTAATATTCAAACTTACTCCTTCATTTTTGTACCACAAGTGCTCAAAATCGGAACCCACTCCATCCATATAAATCTCTAACAGGGATCTAGTCCAAGGAATTGGAGGCAAAGGCAATAGGTTGGGACATGATAACATCTTAAGCTTCCGTAGTTTAGGAAACCAGGCCATGTTCTCCACTTGTCCAGGTTCATGGCACGTAGAACGTGAAAACGGCAACTCTATCAATTTAAAACAGCTACGAACAACCAACTTTTCTAGATTAGAGAGCAAGTGGCATGTACCATTTCCACGCCATTTCTGAAGTCTTGGTAGATGAACAAGTTTTAGGGTTTTCAAATTCTGAAAGCCTTGGCTCGTGACACAGCCTTGACACTCTCTCCCATGCTGCCTAACCATGCATAGCTTCCCTAAAAGCGGAAGATTTTTCCAAGACACGTATGCCAGCTTAAGTTCTTCCAAATTGAGGTCTGCATCCAGCCACGATGGGCAGGTGGCACCTCCATTCTTACTAATACATAGCACTCTAAGGTTCCTATGTGGTTTTAAATTTTCAAGAACATCTTGTTGTCTGGGACCATTATTAGAACTTTTAGAACCCCAGGCTAGTTTTAACTTGTGTAAGTGCTTTTTTTGCGCCAGTTTTGCTTCCTCTACTTCCTCTATTGACTGTACCTTTTCAAGGTTATAAATTCCCAATGATCTACTGATGTCTAGCAAGTGCCCTAATTGCTCTAACTCGAAACCCTTTGTTTCTCTTCTAACCTCAAATCTCTTTAAATCTTGTAAATCCTTTAGTTTACCCACCATAGAAATGTGAGGACTAAATGTATCACCTTGGCCAATATAGTGACGCATTTTTACTAGGTTCCTCATATCTGGCGGGAAACTGAAGTTTGTCCAGCAATTTGCAACATCTAGGACCATCAAGTGATACAACCTCGAGATGCTTTCGGGTATACTTGTTATACTATACCGAATATTCATAAACCTAAAGTAGCGAAGATGGACAAGATTTGAAAAGTTCGGCAGTAGATCCTCCAAATTATAGGATGCTTCGACCAGAGAAATAGCACGAAGTGCTTTTGCTTTCTTAAACAAGTCACATAAGGTATTGATAAATCTTCCATGATACTTACCAAATAACATCAAGGTATGCAGGTTCTCAGCTTTCAATGTCTTGCCTAGTGTAGCTAAGTCACTCCTAAAATTTTTGAAGGTTGTGTTATCTGTGACAAATGTGCTATCTACAATGATAGACATGTGCCGTATGGATGCAGGAATTTTTATGGCCCTCAAATTAGAACTATTTATGCTAATACATTCATATGATGAAACTTTAACTGCTAATTCATGTAGTAGGTCATGGATAACATAACGTGGATGCACTTCCCGTTCCCGTATAGTGTAAAATTCATCAGAATTAACTCTCTCAACCTTTTCAAAAAAACCATGATCAACCAAGACATCTAGATAGCTCTGCCCTGTGTGTTCAATTCTTTTGTTTTGATCACTAGTACACAGTAACCCTAGTCCTAGCCAAAATTGAATCAACTGTTCACTTTCAAATTCGTAATCTTCAGGAAATAGACCACAGTAGGAGAAACACTGCTGTACGGGAAAAGAAAGGTAATTATAGCTAAGATTTAATGCAGGCATAATATCTTCATCGCTGGTCTGAAGTTCCCATTCTTTACTCTCTAATATACTATTCCAATGGTCAATGCTAAGTTGAGTTCTTAGTAGCCTACCTACGGTTTTTACTGCAAGAGGGGAACCCTTCAACATTCTTACTATTTCATCCCCTGTTTTACGTAAGCCATCATGATCTCTCCACGGTTCCTGGTCACCAAAAACACATGATTCAAACATAGCCACACATTCTTTATGTTCTAAATGATCCAGTTTGATAGAGCAATCGCTACTCTCAACGGCTTTTGCTACCCTTGGAAATCTAGTTGTGACTATAACCATGTTACCTTTTCTTCCCCCTTTCCTAAATGGAGATAATAGTTTCTTCCACTCATCCTCGGGACAGCTCCATATATCATCCAAGACAAACAAGAACTTTTCAGACTGTACTGCCCTTTCAATTAACTCCTCAGCAGTACCCTTTTCCCCAAGTGAGTTTTGAGTTATCTCCTCAGCAGTACCCTTTTTGTCAGAACCTCGCGGGATTTGTTTTAAAATCTCTTCTGCCAATCTATTTGCACTGAAATTGTGCGAGACACATATCCAAATTCGGACATGGAAGTGGGTCTTCACCTTGTTATAGATGTGTTGTGTAAAAGTAGTCTTTCCAATGCCCCCCAGACCAAAAATGGGCAGCACAGTAAGTTCTTTGGAAGAGTATTTACCCTCGGTAATATCATATATAATACTTTTTATGCGGTCTTCCCTCCCGTATATTTTAGGTTCTGTGATATTTGAGGTTGTCCTTGGTCGGACAAAAGGTTTTTCTGGGGTTGTGGTGCGGTTGATGCCAAGTAGCTCTAGGTTTAGAATTGTGGAGACCTTGGCACATATTGGCTTGAGCTGCTCTACGATATGAGACATTTTTTTAGACATGCCTACCCTATCGAACTTTAGTGCAGGGTATTGCACGATGCTAGCATCACTCGCATTGTCCTGCGTAGATGGATTAGAATAGCAAGAATCGTCACTTGCATCATCCTGCATAGATGGGTTAGAATAGCAAGGGAGGCGTTTACCGACAGCACGAACAACGCTTGCAGCGATGACCTTAGGCATGCACTCGCTGTGAGCAGCATCCTGAGCTTTTCTCCCCCAACGCCAGCAAGCACCATGGAGGCACCCTTGTCTCCCATCTTCTTGCTCCTTGTCACCACGGCACGCAGCAGGCCACGAGCACGAGGGGGGCTTGAGCTTACGGGCATGGGTTTTGACTGTGTGCTGAGCGTGTACAAGGAGGCCTTTGAGACCCTCCGGGTCCATGGTTTCGTACGTACCGTTGTTCTCGTCCTGAATGCGGAAGTACTCCAGCTCGTCCAGCACGTCGTCGGCAATGTAGGCCATCTGCCGGAGCTCCAGAAGTAGCTGTGCCAGCGCGGGGCTGCGGACATCCCTGCCACGGGCGTTGTCCAGCATACCCTGTGCGTACAGAAGCTCCATCTTAAGCTCATGGATCTTGGTACCAAGCGCCGAGCTGGCCGCCCACGGCTCCAGCAGACCGCTGGTGATGGGCACCAGCGCCCTGTTAACCACCCAGCGGGCTGCGCTAATGCCAATGGCGGCCTCCATCCTCACGTCCGAACTCCAAAGGTGATTGCGGACGTTCTATCTGCAGTATGAGCAATTCCATTGCAAATGCAATTTTTAGTCGCAAGAGCCATGGCTTTCTTTTAAAAACAATCTTTGCGAGTTTGCCTCGGGATGAAGAGAAACCGAGAAGTTTGCTTACAGGAAGGACCAGGGATAGTGACGCCGACGTGCAGTTGCAGAGCTGGCCAACTTCACCGTGATGCTTTAATTCCGAAGGTTTCGCCAGCGAAACACGGACGGCCGCCCGGGTTCGCCGGGCTGTGGCTCCGCCGATGGCGACCTTGAGAATGGGTTGCAGAGAGTGGATGGAGTAATTGTGCAAGAATTGGTGCACAAGAAGAAGAGGAAGGGTAGATATGGACATGTGAGCACTGACCACTTGTCCAAGTAAACCATTCAACGGGTGAGAGGAGACACTTTCTACGGATCTTGTGCCAAGGATTTTGTTTATTTGGTTCTATGGATCTCGTGCCAAGGATTTTGTTTATTTTGAGACATTTTCTACGGATCTTGTGCCAAGGATTTTGTTTTTTTTCGGTGTGGTCCTTGGTCGGCTCCACGCTCCAATAATGCCTCCGCGTAATTGTCTCGGTTAATTATCTCTAAATCACGTTTAATTAGGGGTGCCTATGACGAGATGCATAGTTATTGCCTACTCACTCCATTGAATAAGTGTACTGTAACTTATTTTTTTTAAGTTTAAACAATTTTATAATAAATGGCAAGATTTATAACACCAAACGTAGGAGAGGCTTTGTCACAATTTGCAATACCGATAACTCTTGTGTGCGCCTTGTGCTTTGACTATGGGAGAGGCTTTGTCAACAGAACTAAATGTATTTTGCATATCTTTATTAGTTCCTGTTCGATGAACACTCGAATGAGATGAAACCGTCCCACTATCTGTTTGTTCGTCTAGTAATTTCTAGGTTCCTTTGTATCCAAACACCTTCGTTTGCGGCTTTAGACGTCGTGATGTGTAAGGCCTCCATTGTAGAATTGGCCACACTTGTCTACTTGGAACTCTTTCATCTAACCGCACCCTCAAAATGCAGACAAAACCTTACCGTGACTTGTAATCATCTTTGTGAGTTAGGAAATTAGCATCGGTGTAATCAGTTACAACGAGCTCTTTCTTACCTCCATATACTAGGAACACATCCTTAGTTCTTCATAGGTACTTATGGATTTTCTTTATCGCTGTATAATGACTCCCATCCGGATCATTGTGGTACCTTATCATAATACTTAGAGCAAAAAAATAAACATTTGGACGAGTACATATCATTGCATATATGATAGATCCAATCACCAAGGCGTATGGAATGTTACTCATGCATTCTGCTCATGAGTCGTCGAAGGACACTTAGTCTTGCTAAGATTTATGTCATGGAACATAGAATACAACCCTTTCTTTGCCTCTTCCATTTCAAACCTTTTGAAAATTTTATCAACCTAAGTACTATTTATGGCTTAATCCTATTAGCCTTTTTGATCCATCTCCATAGATTTGAGTTCCAGGAATATATATTGCTTCCCCTAAGTCCCTCATTGATAAACTGTTTTCGAGTGAGGTCTTTAACGGGCTCAATCATAGGAATGTCATTTCCAATCAGACTCCTCTCTACCCTCCAGGCACAACTTCAATGAAATTCATTTGATGAGAAAATTGGTTGACGACTTAACAATGAGTGCACTGTGACTTGGCACGAACATCATGTCGTTAGCTTTATGGTGAGTTAGATAGTTTTCTTACTGATATCGTGAGCCCCGAACACGCGCAGAGTTAGCTCTCACACACTGTTAGATTGTTCGTGGTATTCTGGAAGCACATCATGTATGGGGCCGCGCCGGTGTGAGACATTCTCACCACCATGCTGCTGTAGGTGTGGCAATGTTTACCATGCTAGTAGTAAGAGACGTACAACACTGTTTAGCATGCGCGTGGTGAAAGAGCGGAAGCACCATGATTTTTTTCCAAACTATAACGCGGTAATTTCATTGTATTACAAAGCGGATTGCATTATATAAAGTTCATGTTTTGCATATCCCAGATGCGTATCCAGTTTAGTTAGACATCTTGTTTGACATCGGTGAATTTTTTATTTGAACCATTGTCGTCTCTGTGGGACCGGGGGTACCCAGATCCTACGGGCAGGCAGCGACACTGGGGATCGAGAGGACCTCACGAGGGCAACTGGGATCCTACCCAGGACCTCGAAGACGCCTCCGTAGTATGGAGGCGCCCAAAGAGCGCTCCCATACATATGTCAGATTGATGGGACAGATTCCAACGTGCCATTGCATAAGCTCAGACGCGGCAGGCCACGCGGTCAGGATGAAGGAGCTTCCTGCCATGTTGTGGCCATGCGCGTGGCGCATCAATGTGTGGTGACCGCCCCTCATGGTGTCTTCTTGCCGATATAAAATGAGGTCCAGGTGGGTCGAGAATGAGAGAGACTTAGAAGGGGAAAACTAGTTGAGTTCTTCACCGGGAACAAACTCTATAATCATGTGATCATCCACCATATAGTAGACAGTTGTAGGACTGTAGGGATCTGCAAATCGCTGCCTGAACCTTGGTAAGAAGACAGTCTCTCTATGTGATTGTGTGTATGTCTAGCTCGCCAGATGTTGCGCCCCTAGCCGAACTAAAAAGGGGATCTCTCATCCTTGTTGTCGAAATCTAAGACACGATATCTGGTAGCCAGGTAGGGGTGTGATGAGTCCAAAATTTAAGCATTTTTACCTTTTGTTTTTTGCATAAATAGAGTAGGGATCTTTGTACTGCACTGCCTTTGCGCGCACCTTTTATCTTTATTTCAACGGGATCCCAAATTTCCTAGGCTATTATGAACATATCAATTAAAGATGTCATATTATACTATAATATTTAAGTGATAAAAGTCATTTAGAGGGATTATCTTTGCACCTGGGAAAATACCAAGCGAGGAGAGGCAACCAGTGCCTGAGGTACGGGCAGGACCCTCCTGTACGGTCCGACCATACCATGTGTCGCCAGGTCCACCTCGTCAAATACTTTCTCCTGGCGAAGAAGACAAGAAGATCCGACATTCACAGTCACCAGAAACCATGAAAAACCATATCTAAAAGGGATCTGAAGGAAGAACTTGGCTAGGGAGAAATCCCTACTGATCCACGGATCATTATTGAAAGACAACGCATCATCCTCTTCATCATCAACCGCTTCATCTACATCACCTTCACTACTCTCATTCTTCATTCAATAGATCTTGTTATAATCTCAGATTCAATTGTGGTTTGTAGTACCATTCATCCATTTGATTAATGATGATGTTGTTGGTTGCTTCCATGTGTAAGTTTTCTCGTTTCTTGATCCTTGATAGAGAAAAAACTTGGATGAATTTCAACAAAAGTATTATTATCCAAAACAAGTTTAGATACAGAAACAAAACTTATGGTAGTTTTTGGAACATGCAAGATATTATTTAGATGATATGATGATCAGGGGTATGAAAATACGTATGACCAATATGGTGTATATACACCTTGTCCACTAGCGGTGTGTACTTTCTTGCTCCCGGAGCAGCGATCATGAATAGTGAGCTTGTCTAGTTCGCCGATGAGGTGGTCATTTGCACCACTATTGGTATAGATATTGGTATCGACACTGTAGGATCCATCAGAGGTCACGGTATTCACATGTGGCTCAGGCGTGATGAAGTTTTGACTGTATCGCTTGTAACACTTTTAGGCCGGATGTCCAGCCTTACGCCAAATCTGGCGCAGTGGACCGTTGTGGCGAGCACTATTGCCTTGGTCGCCTTTTCCTTGCAAGTTGTTGGAGTAGTTGCCACTGTTTCGAGGGTGGGTATTCCCACTTCCGTGTCCACCGTTAGTGTTGCCCTGATTGGTGCGACCATAAAAACCACAACCATTACCTCCGTTCCTGCCACCTCGGTTCCCTTGAAAGCCGCCATGATATCCTCCATCGTACCCACCATGAGAGGTGAGATTCGCGAAGAAGCCCGATATGCCGTTGTCGATGCTCTATGTGCCTCCAAACGCGCCAATGCTGCCAAGAACATGGCGTACACCTCGCCCAGCGAGATGCCTTGCTCTAGCCGTGCTGAGATAGCCTTGACAAGCGGATTGTACTCCGCATCCATCCCATTGAGGACTGCGTTGATGACATCATCACCATCCATTGGTTTGTCGGCGAGAGCTAGCTCATCCGTCACCACCTTGACCTTGCCGAAGTAGAATGGGCCGCACATGTCCCTCTTCTTCAGATCGTTGAGAGCACGACATAGACCCATGACGCATGCACGAGATTGTGAGGCATACATCTCCGTGATCGTTGTCCAGACCTTGTGCGCCGTCTGAAGCGTGGACACGTCCACCAACACCTCAAAAGAGAGGGATCCGAGAAGATAACCTAGTACCTAATGGTCCTTCTCGTTCTAGGACACGTTGGCCGGGTTTTCCACCTTGGCGATGGTCTTCTTGCCGGCGCTATCAATCTCCACGACAGAGATTTTTTCAGGTCACTACTAGGAAAACAGCTATATCCATGGGCCGGACACCCAGTGTTGCACCAGCAAAATGATAGGCCATAGATAAGTACCCGTGGCGCAGCAAATCAGTGCGCCACTGAAAGGCCAATTACCTTTGGCGCACCCGCCACGGTTAAAGTTAGACCAGGGAGGGAGGGGTACCCCCTTATCTACGGCGCACCACCTACTGATGCGCCACATGTATTGGTGCACCATGGATAAGGGGGGTGTGGAGCAGATTTTTTTTCAAAACTTACATGTGACACAAAATTTTAAAATCCTTTGACATGTAGGTAGGTAATGAAGTCTAGTTTATATAGGAAAATTATCAAACATGAACTTCAACTTTTTTTTGCAAAAAATTATTATAACACGGTAAAACAACCATAACTTTTGTATACGAGCTCAGCTTAAAAACAAATATATGAAAATTCATTTATGCAATATTATACATCTGATGGCAATCACCTACTGTTATTTACCATTTTTTAGAATCTTAAAATTTGGAAAGTAAAAATTACGGCTAAAATAAGATCTTTTTTCGGCAATTGTTTTTTTTGGATCACTTATCTGTGATGCACCCTTTTGATGATGCACCACAGATAACTTTGGATAGACTTAAAATCTAAACTACCCCTTTACTCCCATTCTCATTCTCTTTTCCTTCTCCTCTCCTTCTCCTCGAAACATGTATACTCCCAGCTTTATAAATAAGCAACATCCATACAATATCCAGCACAAGCGAGCAGCAAAGACCGACGCAACAATACGGTGCCAAGCACCCGAAGCCACAAACACAACACACACAGATACAGAACGCGTGCAGAAGACATGCTTAGCGACCGGGTGGAGAAGCAAGTTGGCGCGCAACCACAATCAGGTGCTCAATCATCTCGTCCAGCTACGCTCTGTCCCGCTGCCTACTCAACGGCTCCCACTGCTGCAAAAAAGCCAGAAATTTGAAGATCGAGTCAGAGGCACGACGAAGAAAGACACGCTCAATGACCACCTTATTACGGATGTTCCATAGAGTCCATGTCATTGGCGCAAACACAAACTAGAAGAGGCGCCTCCTCCTGCCCGGTATAGTTTGCATTGGCTTCTAGGAATTCCCCTAGGTTCGAGGCCTGCCACGAAGGCCCCAGTGCCTCCCGGTTGAAGTTCCACAGGAAGCGAGCTGCAGGACAGGAGAAGAAAATGTGGTACCCCGTTTCCGGGACCACATAAAGGGGGCAAAGCCCATCCCCCGGGCCATGCCGCTTGGCCACCTCCACGCCTAAGGGAAGCCGGTCACGAAGCATCTGCCAGAGGAAGATTTTGATCTTCAAAGGAAGGGGGGCCTTCCAAAGGGGGGCCTTCCAAAGGGGGGCTGTCCAAGGAATGGAAGGGCCACCAAAAAGGGCCCGATAGGCGGACCCCACGGAGAAAGAGCCTGAGGGCATAAGGTGCCAAGACATACTATCTCGGGACTGGGATTGGGACAGCGGGAGACTATCCCGGAGCCCCTCCTAAGTAGCAAGCTCAGCGGCCCCGAGGTTCCGACGTTATGCAACTTGCCAGATCCCGTCTTGGCAGGCATCAACCACCAGGAGAAGAGGGTCCGCGTAGATCGCGAACAGCTCCGAAACCTTGTGGCAAAGGGGGAGCCTACCAACCCATGGGTCAAGCCAGAAGAGGGTGTTTCTCCCAATTCCAATGGAAATAGAGAGCCCCTTCCAAATCGCCGGTGAAAGAACATGTGGGCCCCCATGTGTGGTTTTGGTAATTAATGACAATCTTTATGGACTAATGTGTGTATTAAGTTATACTTGTAGGATTTGTCCATTAACATCGCTTGGAGCATGTGTTAGCTTCAAGGTCGATGAAATGAGAGGAAGATGTATTGTGCAAGCTCAAAATGCGCCATCTATAGAAGATATCATGTTTGATGCTTGCCATCCTTGGTGATCATGGATCGATGATGAGGAATTAAGAAAGACGTTCCATCTTGAGAAGGTCAAGTTCGTCTATATCGAGATCAAGTGGAATACTCAAGGCAAAGGTATAATCTTGATAGGTTTTCCCTTTTGCCGGTCTCATGTTTTGTGTGGGAGACCGGGTTTAGGATAGATAGCTGTACTATCAAGAGGGGCTCTCGAATGAGTAACTCGATCATATCGTTCGGAGAGAGCTCAAACCTTTGCATACTTGCATCATCGTATTTGGGTGTTATTTGATCTTATCCATGTGAGTATATAGAGCTTCTGGTAATCTCCATACCAAGCTCTTGTTCAGCAAAATCGGATCTCCCTTTTATATCTTGTTGCGATTTTGATTTATGCGGCTTTTCGGTTTCTCACCAAGTGAGGTATCTCACATTATTCTACTTGATACTTTCTCACTTGGTGATAACCAATATTTCCACCTTTTATTGGAATGCTCTTGTCGTCCTCTATCAAACGCAATTAGAATTGGGTCAATCGGAGTCACCAATCAAAAGTTATGACCGTTTGAATTTGCCTCATATTTGATTTATAAAAGAAAAGAGAAAATCTGCTCCGGGCCGGCGGTAGTAGCCAGCGGCGTACTACCGCCTACTGGAGCCCCATAATATCTTACTGCCTCGCTAGGTACCTAAATCCGGTACTATCGGCCAGCCCGGTAGTACCGCCCGGGTGGGCCGGTAGTACCGGCCGGCCCAGGAACATATCTCCCAGAAAATCCCAGCCCGTTTTTCTTCCGCAGCTCGCCTCGCGCCACGCCAAGGCCGCCGATCCTCAATTCCTGCACCGTCTCTGCTGCTCCCGCGGGCCCACGTTGACTCGCGCCTAGCCGCTGCGATGCTGCGCTCGCAGATCCCTCCTCGATCCCGCCGCGATTCCCGCCCCTGCCCGTGCGATTCCCGCCCTGCCACGCATTGGGCCCGCTGCCGCTGGCCCGATGTGGCCCCCGCTGCTCTCACGCGTCCCGCGTGTACCACCGCATCGCTGCCTGTTGCATGCGCGTCCGCCCTCGCCCGCGTGCGGCCCCACTCGCCCTGCAGCCTGCCTCACACACGAGCTTGGCCAGCTGCTGCTAGCTGCCGCCGTTGACTCTAGCACTGCTCGCCTGCCTCGATTCCCCGTGATGGCCCTGTGTGCTGCGCGGCTGCGCTGGCCGCTCGTCTCTCCTCGTTGGTTGCTGCGTTGACTGGCTGCGCCTAACATTTTTGGTCTATTCGGTCCGGTAGTACCGGTCCGATCCGGTACTACCGTTCCGTCCAGAAAAATCACCCCTACGGCCAGATTTTGCCCATGTATTTAAATAGCTTCACCCCTTTGTCTTTTAGGGTTGGCTTCTTCCTCCTCCTTTTGTCTAAGCTTTGCCCTTATTTGCCTTACTCTTTGAGCTTGATTTATACTCACCCCTCCATTGATTCTTGCATATATTTGAGGGGTAGTTGGAGGTGATCTAGATCTACGTTTTGATCTAACCGATTCATCTCTTTGTGAGTGCATCTTTGGGGATCTAGATTTTGGTGAATTTTGTGTCTCTCTTTGATTCCTCCTCTCTTGTTCCCCCAATAGCTTTAGTAGCTTTGTTGGAACTTGAGAGTGAGGGATTTGAGCACCTTTGTGGTGTTCTTGCCATTTGCATTTGGTGCATCGGTTTGAGTTCTTCTCGGAGGATTTGGTTCGTGTGACTCTTTGGAGCTTGTCCCTCTTGGGTTCTTGGAACCCTAGACGGTTTTGTGGCCTTGGTGGTATTGTGGCCTTTGGTGGCATTTGTTGAGGCCTTTTGTGGCGTTTGTTGGGAGCCTCCAATTAATTTGTGGAGAAGTGCTCCAACCTTGTGAGAGGTTCCGGTTGCCACCGACAAGTGCACCAATAGTGGAAGCGTGGATCGATCCCGTTGGGGTGAGATTCACCGGAGAATAAGGGAGGCCTTTTGTGGTGTTGGTGGTTACCACCCCCTCTCCAAACGAGACGTACTCCATGTTGGGAGAAACTCGGTAAAATATCGGTGTCCCCGCGTGCCTCGGTTATCTCTATACCCGAGCTATTTACTTATGCACTTTACATTGTGATAGCCTTTGTGCTTGAAGTAATATATATCTTGCTATCACTTTGTTGCTTGTATTGCTTAGCATAAGTTGTTGGTGCACATAGGTGAACCTTAGTTGTTCTAGCTTGTGCTTAACAAAGTAAACACTAGTTTTATTCTGCCTTTGTTGAGACACTCTAGGAAAAGTTTTAATCGCCTATTCATCCCCCTCTAGGCGACATCCGTATCCTTTCAGCCGGCTTGATGTCTTGGATAGATCTCCAAAACTGAGATCTCTACCGACGTTCACAAGCCAGAAGTGGGCGCCCCCGAAGATATTTCGCTTTTATTAGTTGTATCCATAGGCCACCACCATCAGTCAGGATGCGCCACACCCAGCGGAGCACCAGGGCCAGATTCATATGTCGAGAGGAGATAATCCCTATGCCCCAAGCTCTTTGGGGACGCAAATGTCCACCCACTTACCATGTGGTACTTTTGGTGACCGTCATTCGCCATCCAAAAGAACCGAGAAATCTGCTTATCAAATTTGGCATGGACACCTTCCTGGAGGATGTATAACCCCATGATATACATGGGGAGGCTGGAGAGGCAAGCGTCGATGAGGATGGTCTTACTCCCTTTTGAGGTAAACATGCCTTGCCATGGTTCGGATTTCGCATTAACCCGACCCATAAGGGTCTCTAGATCCCTAGTTAGGATCCTGGTGTCCCTGATTGGCATCCCTAGGTAATTCAGGAGGAATGCAGCCAGTCGGCAATTTAGGCTATCAGCAATTCGCTGCTGCTCGTCCAAGGAACAACCGAGCACCATCACTTCACTCTTGTCAAAGTTGATTTTGAGGCCCGACATGGCCTCAAAGCAGAGGAGCAGGAATTTTAGGTTGATGATGTCCTGATCCGACCCCTCCACCATAAGCATAGTGTCATCCGCATATTGGAGGTGGGTAACCACACCTCCAGGGATAAGGTGCCCCACCACACCTGAAATATGGCCGAAAATCTTGGCTTTCTCCATGATTTCCGTAAGGGCATCCACCGCGGCATTAAACAAGATTGGGGAGATCGGATCCCCTTGTCTAACCCCACACGTGGGTTTGAAGTAGGGTCATACCTCTCCATTTATGTTTATCGTCGTGTTCCCACTCATGACGATCTGCATGATCCACCTTGTCATGCGATCATCAAGGCCTCGACGCTGGAGGACTTGGCGAAGAAAGGCCCAATCTATCCTATCGTAGGCCTTCTTGAAGTCTAGCTCCAGAAAGACGCCCCGCTGGCGTCTAACCTTCACTTCGTGAATAATTTTATGGAGCGCCAGAATCCCATCATGAATATACCTGCCTTTAAGGAAGGCAAACTGGTACAAATGCGTCAGACGCTCCATGATAGGAGCCAACCCTTTTTCTCTCATTCTCCTTCTTCTTCTCTCCTCTCCTTCCCCTTTTCTCTTTCTTCTCTCCTTCTTCTCCTCCCTTTTTCCTCCACCTCTACTTCTCCTCTCTTCGGCTGCCGACCGCCATGCCATCCTCGAGCTACTTCCCGACCCCCACCTCGAGCTCGTAATCCTTGTCCTCGGCCCCGAGCGCCTCCTATCGGCGCGGCCATGGCCTCTCGCACCTCCCAGCTGTGGTAGGTTGTGGCCACGGCGACGGCGATGAGGCAACAACACCGAGGTGACGACGACACCGATAGTGCCATAACCCGCTTTTTTGAAATTTGAAAATTTTATCAATATCACACCATATCCCTATACGTCACAAATAATTTTTCATATCCCGCCATTTTTAAATTTTAAAATCCTTAACTAGCGCATCGTACCCGTGCATCATAGATAAGTCCTTATCCATAGCGCATCCCCACATGCACCACTAATAAATATTATAAGTCGTGTAATGACAGTGAGCACGGGCCGTGCATGGGTCTGTACTCCACTTGTGTTCGGCTTCTGCTACTCCTATTTTTTGTGTTGTACCGAATCTGGCCTTCCGTCTAAAAAGATGCCCGCCACATGTACGTTGCGTGTTCTCCGGTGCTCGCTAACTCCAAACTCGAGAGACTAAATTAAGCCTGCACACTCTTCCGGGTGGCGCCTCTCAACTGTTGGCAGGTACGGAGTACTTCTGGCTGTTAGCGTGTTAGTGCGTCTAACATGCATATATGCATGGATTAACTAGTGTACACATCGAGGAATCTTTCCATGGAGATCCACGAGGAAGATTTTAAATTCAACCATATTAGTGCTACATGTCCTAAATAAATCTAGAGGTTGATTAGGGCTTTGACAATAAAACGTATCTTAACTCGTTATCCTAGTGTATCTTAAGAGACAACTAGTACAATAGATTATCTTTGAAGAGCAGACACAATGTGTAACCAAAAATAGTTCCAAAATAGCCAAAAGAAAGAACCGGAGCAACTACATGCTTCGATGCCAAATTCTCAACTTACAATAAAATATTGCATATGTACTTACTGTCAACCTGTGCTAGGTGAATTGATTAGCAAATGTGTGTCTTGTGCTTATTTTATAAAATAGTGGGGCCCTATAGTGCAGAAATTTGGAACCAGTACGTTGTGCAGCTGTTGCTAAATTTTAGCTTAGAGCCATATTCAGCTCTTTTGAGATTTAGCTAGGGCAAACATTGTGGCTTCCCTAAGAGTTGTCCACATTTTATGATTTTGAGTACATGTGTGCATGTGATTGAATAACCATGTATTTTTTCTATGATACTGTGCAGGGGTTATAGCTAAGCTAAGATACAACCTTACTCTATTTCTTCATTAAATATAGTGCCACGTAAGCAATTTGCCTATGATACCGTGCTAAGGAACGCCCATTGGAAAAGGCCTTAGGTCTTTCACAATGGGTGTTTCTTAGCGTGGTATCCTAGATGTTTTGCCTATATGACATGTTATTTAATAAAGAAAGAGGGTGTTGTTATATCTTAGCTAAGGCCTTTTCTAGTGGGGTGTATCTTAGCATCTTTTCATAGGAGATATTAAAACTTAAGAAACAACCATGACAATGGGTGTATCTTAGATAGGGTTTCTTAGAGATGTTGTATTTAATGATTTTGTGCTCATACATGTGTGTGATTGGACTAGCCAATTTTTTTTTGCTTATGGTTGCGTGTAGGAGGTGTAGCTTAGCTAAGATACAACATCACTCTTTTTTTTATTAACTATGATGTCACATAAGCAAATTGTCTAGGATATAGAGTTAAGATACACCCATTGTGAAAGGCCTAAGCTACACCCCTTGCACGATATCATAGGCAAAAACTTGGCTAGACCAATCACACACATGCATATATAAGACTAAAATCATTAAATGCAATACCACTAAAAACATCATCTAAGAAACAATGCATTGTCATTGTTGTTTTTTAAGTTTTAATTACTTTTATGAAAACATGCTAAGAAACACCCCGTTATAAAAGATGCTATGAAAACATGCTAAGAAACATGCTAAGAAACATGCTAAGCCCGGGCTCAGCTGGAGCATCTCCTTTAAGTGTTGGGATTTGTACACGAATTGGCAGAGATACTTAGCTAGGGAAATTCTGGCCGGTGGCCGTCGCAAGTAGACCTTGCCCGGGCTCCGGCAGTGAGCTGACTCCGCCACTGCTTAAGAAACAATGCATTGGACAAGTTGTTTCTTAACCATTTATTACTTCTAGAATAACGTGTTAAGATACGTCCCATTGTGAAAGGCCTTAGAAAATGAGACTAAGCATATTTTATTCATTACTGCAGGTTTCGGCTGTCTTCATTGACTCGAAGTAAGTTGCAGCTGAGAGCTGTGTTGTGACATCGCCAAGCAAATTGTTACCGGTCCATGAAATTTGCTATCACCCATTCCATCACCACAAACCTCCTATCTTCTCCTTACTATCACTATCAGAGCCATCAGCCAGCTGATCAGGTTGTCGTCGAGCCGGCGTCCTGGCCAACCCCCGGAGTTCACACATCAGTCGTCAGTCGTCACTGTGAGAGCTTGGCGGTGGAGAATGGACGCCTATGGCTCGGCGCAGGGAGCCGTGGAGTCGGTCCTCAGCTCCCTATCCTTGGTTCTCCGAGACAAGGCCCAGCTTCCTAGCAACCTCCGTGGCGACGTCCAGTGCATCAGCGACGAGATGGAGAGCATGAACGGCTTCCTCTTAGACCTCATAGAGGCGTCGGAAGGCGACGACGACGACCACCAGGTGAACGCCTGGAAGAAGCAAGTCAGGGACGTGGCCCTGGAGTCTGAGCGGTGGGTTCAGCAGCACCACCGGTGGGCCGGTACGGCTCCACGCGGCGGAGGCCTCCTGGGATACCTGCGGCAGATGCAGCACTTGGTGCTGACGGTATCGGAGCGCCGCCAGATCGCGACCAAGATCCGGGAGCTGAAAGCTCGCGTATACGAGGTGGGCGAGAGGGGTCAGAGGTATGGCATCGACGTGCCCTGTAGAAATGATCGCCTGCTTCAGGATCATCCCATGGCTGAACTGGGTTCCGGCGTTGTTGAAACGGAGGAAGAAGAGCAGTTTGTCCGGAGGCGTTGGTTGGACAGCCCAGTAGAAACTTACATCACGGAGGAGGACAGCAAAAACCTCATCAGCTGGATTACACAGGAAGGAGTTGACATCCCCAAGGTCAGGGTCATCCAGGTAGTTGGGGTTGGTAAATTGGGCAAAGATAGCCTTATGAGAGTGTACAATCAGGACTCCGTCCGGACCCGCTTCGGTCTTAGGTTATGGATCACCGTTCCTGCAGGCGAGCACTCGCTTATACGCATGCTGGAGCACCTAGTTCTTAATCTGCAAAGACAAGCTGCGGTGAAGGAAAATGTGTTGCATGTGATGGACGAGGTCACTCAGTTTCTTCAAGATACCAAGTTCTTGCTTACCTTCGATGGTGGTATTAGCAATGCAGAGACACGGGAAATGCTCTGCAGTACACTTAGCAAGATCGGTGGCACTGATGGGAGTGTATTGATAGCGATCACACAAGATGCGAGATTTCTTAGTTCCTCCTGTGGCCTAACCTTAAACAAAGTTGTAGACCCTGCAATCATGTACCACGTCAGAGCAATTCGGTTACTCAAGACTGGAAACAGGGCAGATGAGAGAAATAAAGTTTTGTTTGACATTATAAAGAAAATTTTACCAGATCCCTTTTGTTGCAAGATGCTGCTTCATCTCCTGTTTGCGAATCCTAATAGGACCTTGGAACAACTTCAGTGCTTGTGCGCTAGGCTGTATAATCACGCTGGGTGGGACAATACTCGCCACATTCTGCTCTTCTGCTACAAAGACCTGCCCATCGACCGTAGGAGGTGCCTGTTGTACCTATCTATCTATCCTCCAGGTCTCGGGATCAGGCGGACTTGCTTGGTAAGGCGATGGGTTGCCGAGGGCCTGATTGCTAGGCGAGCTGGGATAAGTGCGCTGGATGCAGCAGAGCTATGCTTCAATGCTCTCCTAGATAGAGGATTACTCACCTACTCCCCATCTTCTGCTTGTGGCAGGGCCAAGTTTATCGAGATACCTCAGCAAGTCTTCCAATTCATTGTTGAGAGAGCCTTAGCCGAAAACTCTGCAGATCTTAATCTCCCTCCCAACTTTGCTCCCTACCTCTCCCCTGGAAATGGAATTCAGCTGCAACAGGTACCAGAAGAACGGAGGCCACATGGGACTTCCTCTTGCCTGTGGCAGAGCATCGGCTGTAGCTGCAAGCGTGGAGTTCCACAAGTCGAACCTGTCGTCCGAAGAGACATTATATGGCTGCTAGGATTGCTGCCCAAGTTCGAAAGGCAGGGGTTGATCAAAGTGCTAGTTCTGGAATCCTTGAAAGGCTTTCAAAAGTACCATTTGAAGAATATAAGCCAGATCTCTGAGCTGAGGTATCTAAACCTGAGGGGAACAGACGTCACTGAGCTGCCAGAAGATATCCACAAGCTTTACAACCTGGAGACGCTTGACATCCGCCAAACCAAGGTTCGTATTACTATCCTACTATTGTACCATTACGGCAACCCCCACTGTTTGAATTAGGTCCCCACCCTGCCTGTCAGCTAGGAGGAGTAAAAATTCGACTCGTTCGATCGTCGTTACCAACAGCGCTTCCACTAATTTTTACAATTATTTTTCATGCCACTTTTCTGTTTTCACTTTTTTACAATTCAAGCAAAGCATCACTATTTTCCTACCACTTTGAGACGCTTCCATGTAACCCTACTGATTTAAGACATTCCATTGAAAAAACAGCGGTAATTATTGTAACAGTCACATGTATAGCGTAAAAAAGTGAAACTGTCTCATATATTAAACACTATATGGTTTCGTTAGATGGAAATAATTTATGTCATAGATATTTAATTAAGATATATGTGTGGAAAGTAACATTGAAATAGCATGCCAAGGACAATGCCAGTACCTAAAACAATTTAAATCAAAATTGGAGTAGGTACATCTAAGTTATGCTATGTTTATAGAGAACCTGACCTCTCGGCCCTCATGCCTCAATCCCATCACAGTATTCTAGAGGTTTTTGTACCGCACAATATCTATATCGACGTTTCACAAGTACATATAGGTTTCATTTCAATCTCACCAGGACAACTATGTGAAGGTTTATCTGATGAATATGAGTTGAATATAGTAAAGCCAAAAAATCTATGAAAACCTTTTTATTTAATTAATTGCATAAGCTTTTGAAAGTTCTCAAAACAGTATAGTACTAGATGCATAGATTTAGTAATGTGTGTGGTACACAACAGCTTCATATTGAACGTTCAGAAATACATTTGTATTTAAACTGCAAACATTTTTTTAGGATTTTCTTTATTTTTTTATTACCCTAGGAGGTGTGCTTTGGTGTCCCCCCTCTCCCCCAAACTTATGAAATTGAAAACGCAAGTAAGGCTAGGATTGGCCTATACCCATTTGGTTCGAAAGTCATGAAAGGTATCGATCAATCCTGGTCGTCCTTGTATCTTCAGTATCGTAAGTTTGGAGGAGACGGGGGTGGGGGACACCGAAGCAAAAGTGTCACCCTATTAGTTATTACAGTTGTAATGATAGTTACCAAAACCCTACCAGAGCCCCACACGACATCATGTTTGGTTACATACATCTGCTTCAATTTTTGTTAGTAAACTTTGAGTTCATTTTTGTTAAACATCTGTACATTTTCTAACGACTAGGTAATAATGCTCCCTCCAAATATTGTCCATCTCCGTATGATTAAGCATATATTTTCCGGGAATATCGATAATATACAACAATTGCAACCACGACAACAACAACAACAACAAACACCACCACCACCACGACCACCATTGCCGCCACCACCACCGAGACAACAACAACATCTACAAGAGAGAAATGAAGAGGAAGAAGAGGAAGATGATGATAAAGATGAATTTGATGATGAAGATGAAGACGAGGATGGAGATGAATTTGATGATGACAGAGACGAAGGTGAAGATGGAGATGATAGCAATATCTTTGGATCTTATAATCCATTCTCAGCCGTAATCATGCCTCATGGAATTGGTCACATGACCCAGATGCAGGTACTCTCCCATGTGGAAATCTCAACAAAAAACTTTGATAAGTTGATCACAGACCTTGAGCACTTACAGAAACTGCGGAAGCTTGGCATTATTCTACATGGTAAAATGGAACCTCATATTCATAATTTGTTGCGTGCTATTGAAAAGTTGGGAAGATGCCTTCGGTCTTTATCAATCCGATTCAAACGGGAAGCTGGCAATGGCAACGCCAACGATAGCATCAACCAGATCATACTTCCGATGTTTCTTCAAAGCATCAAACTGAGTGGTTTCAGAGGTGGCTTGCCTTCTTGTGTACTAAGGCCTTCTCAGCTTGTGAAAGTGACTCTCCGAGAAAGTTTCTTGAGAAACACTGATCTAAGGAGGCTCGGCCAGCTTGCTAACCTGTCCTTCCTTTGTCTTATGTTCATCCGTTCATACGAGGGTGCCAGCCATCTGGTCCTCAAGAGATATGAGTACCAAAATCTCAAGTTTCTTGTGATGAAGCAAACCTTCATACAACACCTCAGCTTTCAGGAAGGAGCGGCTCCTAGGCTTCAGAATCTTCAATGGACAAATAGCACGGTGAACACTCTTTCTGGAATCAATCATCTCCCGAGACTGACAGATATCGTATTCAGCGGCAGCATCGTCAGCAATGGAGTTAGGCAGGCTATTGCAGTGGATCTACGATCCATCAATGTGGTTTACTAGAATGGAGATCAACAAGGCTGGAAAGAATCTCTATCCTTTTACTTACATGTGGAATAAAATTGTAGTTGGAACCTGATTGAGGGGGGCTCCTCCTCCCCCTTTGAGTCATCAGAAGGAATTGGGGTGTGCCTGCCTTTCATTTGTACCTCTGTTTTATTTCCTTCAAAGTGGATATTTTGATTTATCTCGGTAGGGTGTTGTAAATGTTGACACTTTCATTCATGATCCGATCAACTGGACTCACATGTGCATGTCTCTGCCTTTCAGTTTGGTAGGATTCAGTTTCTGTGTTCAGCAGTGACTTTAGGTGTGCGAACACTATCATCATTGTCGGTGCTTATTTTCTTTTGCTAATAAGTGACTTCTCTCTGTAACTCAAAAATTCAAGTGAGTGCATTTGTTCCTGAAATTATCTCAGTGACCATGTTCTCCATGTGATCGACAGAAAAAACTTACAGACATTTGATTTGACTCTGGGGTCTGTCCCGTGATTTCATCCTACTATTCATCTGATTGATTTTTTACACTTATTAGGTCGTTGCAATGAACGGAGTTACACGGCGAGAATGATAAAATCTGCTCTGCTTAATGCAGGAAGTTCGTTGACACAAATAGCCAAGAGTCACTTCCCTCGTATTTTGTTTGGCTACACACGGCCATTCAATAGCCAATGTTTGGCGACATGAAGCTTCGCCCGATGATGTTTCTCACAAGCCAATGCTAATACTGTTCACCTGACCTGAGGCCTCAGTTGCATGTCAGTTTTTCTTCCGTTGCTAGCTATCACCTGATCTCATGATATATCTGTGGCGCTTATAGCTCCTATGCGACGTCTTTACGTGAAATTGGAAGGAACACGACATCATTGAAAAGAATAGCTCGCATGCGATGGTTGTGAGGCAGCTAATATCTCAGGGCCACACGGGTCATAAAACGGTCGTTAAGGACACATTTAACTTTGTTCCAAAATTAGGGTTAAGCCAAACCGGTCGGTTGGGACAGCCAGTCAAGCCAATCAAACCAACCGCTTCCAACCGAGAGCGCGCGTCACACAGACTGTAGTTTCCCCGACGGCGGCGGCGGACCTCACCCATCGTTCTCGGCGCCGGCGGCACGGCATTTAATTTAGGCGGCGGCGTTTTCATTCGACGGCGAAGGTGGTGAGTGCCATTTGAAAGCTAATTCCTCTCCCATTCTTCTCAATTCGAGATCTGAGCGTGCCCATTGATGCTAGATTATGGAGGCGAGGGTGTGCTGAACGGAGCGAGGGGGAACGAGATGGAGCATGGAGAGGGGACTTCTAATCGGTATATCCCGTATCTCTGCACTTAATTTCTCTAAGGTTGAGCTCTTTGTTCGCTTCCGTTAGCTCACAGTGCCCGCAGAAAAACAGGGGAGACGATGTTGCGCGCCAAACCTTCAAATTTCGCATCAATTTCTTTCCCTCTAGGGCTGTTTTAGTTGATGGCAGCACGCAGCTCATTGAGAGAGACACAGTTGTTAAATGGGAGGTGGAATTAGAACATGTTGATCCCCAAGAGCTAATAAACATGGGAGAGGAGGCGGTGAGGAAAATGGTGGAAAAAATTGGAGATAGTGTGGTTTGGGGGCCAGAGCAAGAAGTTTATTTGTTACGATTTGATGATTGCAAATGTGACTATGTTAGGGTTGAGACAGGGGAACATATAGTTGATGAAATCGATGAGCGAAACGGTTGGACAAGCAAAACTGTTCTGTTAATAGCAGAGCTCATTGATCTGAAACCTGATTTGAGGGTTGGATATGTGGCCTCGAAGCTGGCAGCTCAGATGGTTGAGGATGATTGGGCTGCACAAAGGCAAGTAATGCCTATACTTACTGAGTTGGAAGTGTTAATAGTGGAGGATGATGCTAATACACAAGGGGATGCTGCAGATGCTAATGCACAAAGGATTGTAATTGTTGACTGGAATTCAGTTGAGATACATGACCGGACTAATTTGGTCATTGCACCAATAGATGACATTGAAATGACAACGCTTTTTGACATTCCTATAGATGACAGAGACAAGGAGAAGAAGAGGGATGAAGCTGCAAATGATAGTGACAACCATTTAAGAGATGAAGAGGCAGATATAGATCTAGAGTTGTTGGAAAATGCTGCAGTTCATGTAGATGATGCACATGATGATGAGCTAGTAATAGTTTATGACAAAGAGGACCCAGTTATTGAAGTTGGGAGATTGTTTCCAAGCATGGATGAATTCAGGATGTGTTTCAGGACATATGCAGTCAAACATGAGTTTGCTGCCAAGACTATGTGGACTGATAAAAAGAAGTTCTATGCAAAATGCATAGGTTATGATGGTGGTGCCAAGCCTTGTAAGTGGTATATACCTGCTAGACGCCAACCTGATGGAAGGACAATAAGAGTGAATCAAATTCCAAAATCTCATACTTGCATTACAAGTTCTTAAACAGTTACAAAGATGACATCACAATTATGGGTTGTAGAAAAGATCAAGCCTATTTTAGCCATAACACCAAACATCACTGCAAAAATACTGAAAATAGACTTGGAAAAGCAGTACCCCATTAAGATGAATTATACTACAGTGTGGAAGGCAAAGCAAAGGGCAATGAAAGAGCTATATGGTGATTGGGCAAATACCTTTCGAATGCTTTATAACTT
This sequence comes from Avena longiglumis, assembly GCA_030063025.1. Lineage (NCBI taxonomy): Eukaryota > Viridiplantae > Streptophyta > Magnoliopsida > Poales > Poaceae > Avena > Avena longiglumis. The sequence goes on from CP125973.1 coordinate 541,322,803, forward strand.
CAAAGCAGAAGTAGAGAAGAGGTCACCTGGCAGTGTTGTGGAGATAGGTACTGAGGTAACAACTGATGGGAAAGTCTTCTTCTCTAAATTATTCATGGCTTTAAAGCCTTGCATCGATGGCTTCAAAGCAGGGTGCCGTCCATATTTGAGTATAGACTCATCTTTCTTGACTGGAAATTGGAATGGTCAACTAGAAGCATGCAATGCTTTAGATGGACACAATTGGATGTTCCCTGTAGCTATTGGCATGTTTCAGTCTAAGACAGAGGCATCATGGACATGGTTCATGATGCAGTTGAAAAGATGCATAGGGCCAGTCTCTCCATTGGTAGTGCACACAGATGCATGTAAAGGTTTAGAAAATGCAGTGAAGATTGTTTTCCCTCATGTTGAGCAGAGGGAGTGCTTCGGCCATATGTGGATGAATTTGATCAAAAAATTCAGAGGAGATGATTTTGGACGCATGTGGCCAGTAGCAAGATCTTACACCAGACAGACACATTCATATCACCTTGAGAAGATTAAGGCGGCATTCTCTGAGAAGGATAGGGTCAAGTTTTGTACATGGTTGGAAACCTACCATTCTATTTTATGGTACAGGTCTGGTTTTAACACTGCCATCAAATGTGATCATATCAACAATAATTTGGCAGAAAGTTTCGACAACAAAGTGAAGGAGTTAAAAGACTTGCCTGTCCATGACATGGTTGACCAGATCAGGATCATGATCATGAGGTTGTGGGAATTGAGAAGAAGGCTTGGTGATGTTCTTCAAGGAGATAAGCTTCCTGATGTTGTGCGTGGTGGTCAACAGAGCGTAAATCTTGCACATTTGCGTGTTGAGAAATCCTCATTGTGGGTGTCAAGTCGAGATACAAAGATGGCGGGAGGCATGTTGTTGACACTCAATTGCATGAATGCACATGCCTTGAGTGGCAACACTGCTGAAGCCTTGAGCATGCCATACTTTTCTTGGCCTCAAACACAAGCTAAATATGCACCCATATTTGCATGAGTATTATTCTGTAGCAAAATTCAAGGCTGCATATGGAACACCAATTCCAGCACTTACAGATCAGTCTCAGTGGCCTGAAGTGGACATTCAGTTCTCCTTGTGTCCTCCTTTGATGAAAATAAAAGCTGGCAGGCCCAAGCTGAGTAGATTCAAGGCTTGGTTTGAGAAAGATGGGAGCAACAAGAAGGGAAAGAAAGATGAAAAGAAAGATGCCAAGCCAAAAAGGGCCCAAAAAGGTAACAAGAATAGATGCAAACCCTAAACATTTGTTATTATAATAATTTGTCACTTGTTGATAATTTGGACAAAATTCAAATATGATGGTAAATTTGAATTTCAACAAATGTAGCTATGTGTACTTTTCTATGTTTGTATGAGCTTCCAACGTTTTTCTCATATGTACAGTACAATTCATCCTCACCCTGATCCCTTTTGTGAAGTACAACTCGCCCTCACCCAAAATGTGGTAGAAAAGGGCTCCAAAGCTAGGGTAAACCACCCCATTTCTAAGCACGTTTTTTTCGACCATTTCTAAAACCAAGTTTGGTATTTTTCCTCACAACTATGTCACATAACATGACACCATGCGAAGGTTTTGTATTTTTTTTGTTTTTTTTAATTAGTTATGCACATTTGAATGTCTGGTCAAACTTTTTGAAGGGTTTTCATAAATATTCTTATCTAGGGGCTGAGGCTCACAAAACTAGCATTGGATCTCTGATGAAATAACATGTTGTGAACCTAAAAATGATTTTTACAAAAAATCATCAGCATGAAATCATGTACCTGTAGTTCGTATCTTACCCACTTCCAGCAGATTCGACAGGATTTGTCTTTTTCACCAGGGATGGAATAAAAGGTTTGAGATACCCAAGTTGGGAAATTGTACATGCTAGGTGGTCTAGTATTTTCTAAAAATAGGATGTTACCATTTTGAAACTTCAATTTGGTGGTTGCTTCACAAATCCCTCTCTTTCGGCACTCAGAAAATAGAAAATGGATTTTCTGTGCGTAGAAAAGGAAAACTTTGTACTACAACATTGTTAGTCATCCCATTATACACATGCATGCCCAATATGGTCACATTATCACAAACTATGTGTCAACACATGGATTTTTCAATCCTAGATGCCTATTATGCCATACATCGCAATCCGAGGATTACCATTTATGCGAGACATAACAGAATTGGATACCATAGTACATCATCCATTAAAAACGATACATAAGTTCTTACACAAATAGGGATCTCATGATCCAGTTCTTAATACAACATCAAGCAGCGGAATACGTAATAATAACGATAGCGTAGGCGAAGCTCCATCTTCGGTCACAGGCAATCGACGATGGGAGATGATCCTAGTTGTCGTAACCTTCCGGGTCCATCTTCCGGTACTCCTCTTCATAGTCCGCCATGGAAATAGCGAGGACAAAGCCATGGGTACTCTTTAAGTACTGCAAACTACTAACACTAACGGTAAAATGGGTTTTGGATAATAGGACACTAGGCTCTAGGGTTGTTTTGCAAAAGCAGTTATCTCTACTAAGTTTAGAAGCAACGAATGCTAGTTGAAAGTTTATGGCACCTAAGTGGGAACTTGTAATTCAGATCACAACCATGTGGTGGTCAAGTCAAAGTATCAATTCATTTCACAAGTCATTTTGAAAAATCGACGGGAACAGTGTATGCCACTCAACTGTCCATAACAGCGACGTGGCTATTGAATAGTTTGACACTCTGCAGATTGTACACTTTCACCACAACATTCGATACATCCGTCAGAACAAATCCTGAATTCACCATACTCGATATGGATAATCAATCCTAACCTTTCAATTACACGCCCTAGTATAAGCACCTCTCCTGTGAGTTTGGCCTCCCAACCATGACCAACTGTCATATTGGGTACTGCACAGGTGGACAATCTTCACAAGGTAGCCTCAGCTCAGACCTTGGCCGTGAGGGAGCTAATACTAAGGTATATAAGTTTCCAGTCAAGCCCTACCCAATATTCGGGTATTGTGCTTGTACGATAAAATTGGAATGGTATCGCATCCAGACAACCATCAGTTTTAGAAAGGGCTAAGGCTCCTGCCTCAACATTTTCATCACCAAAATCATCAGGTGTTCGGAAACACATGTCCAAAACATTTCAATAGAATGATCCATCATTCCAAGGTTTTCATAACCATTTTTCCACCAAGTACTCCCATCTAAAGTTGATCAAGTTTTATGCTTAGCACTAGCATCTACAGGTGGGGGTAAGCAATAATGAGGGTTGGTAAACTAGGGGAGTTCTAACTAAGTTCAATCTCATGTCTTAAGATGACATCAAGATTATCTAGCTTAGGCCAAATTTTATTCTCTTCATGCAACCTTCAAATATCTTTCTAATATCTATAATTCACTTAAGTAAACTCTAAGAATAGCTTCGATAAAGAAATAAAGTAAAAAGCTTGCAAGTAAAAACTAGGATTGGTCTGTCAAGTGGGTATGATCACATATGCTTAAGGCATATAGTAGTCATAGTAACAAGTAGGGGTTTGTTGTATCAGTAGGGTATCTTGCAAGTGTTAGATTGCATATTCACTAGAAGTGAGTTTGAAATAAAATAGAAAAGGTTTAATTTGAATAACTGGCTGGCTTGAGGAAAGTTAACGGGCTGCTAAGCGCAGTGCTCTGCTGCTTAAGTGGGTGTCCCCACTCGTCGGTGACAGGGGAGGGGGCGGGCGTGCGTGGAAACGTGGGTCGTTCGATCTGATTCTAATCCAACGGCTGGGAGTCATCATCGACGCGAGGCAACTCCGACGAGAAAGAAACCTAGCGCGGCCAGTGAGGGGTGCTGGGGGCTCACCGGGGTGCAGGCGAGGGTCGGCGAGGCGGGCGAGCGACGAACTCGACGATGGCGAACTCAAGGGTGGCGACGAAATCGATGGCGCCCTTCTTCTCCAAAGGCGGCGACTCCGGTAAAATTCCGGCGAGGTGGTGCTCGCCTTGCTCCGAGAACGGTGTGGCACGATCGGTGAGAAGAGGGGAGTGAGGTGGTGTGAAGAAATCGACTGGGGGTGGCCTCTATTTATAGTTGAGCGAGGGACCGAGGCGCCGCGTGTGAGCTCGTCGGGCGATGTTCTGATGCTATTGGCATGGGCGACGGTAGGGGACGGTGCGGTGTTCCCTGGCGATGCTCAATGACATGGTTTTGAGGCGTGGGGTGGTGTGGCTTGGTCTGGAAGATGCGATGCTCTACGCGGCAGAGGCAGCGTCTTCGATGGCGAGCGGTGGTTGTGCGGCACAGGGCGGCGAACGAGGATGTCTGGCGGTCTCCTGGGTCGGTGCAGATTGTGTATGCACGCGGCGAGGGCAGCGCGCGGTCTGTGGGCTTCGGTCGAGGGTGGCGCTCTGGCGCACGCTCGACATGGTCGCTGGAGAGGTTGGCATGGTTCGTGCGTGTGGTCCAGGGCTTGGCAACGCTCGCAGCTGGGACAGGGGGTGGCGGTGGAAGGTGGGCTGCCTCCCAGACATGCTGGCTAGGCTTGCTTCTCTTCCTAGCTTGCTGTCGACATGGGGGTGACAAGGTTGGCTTCGGCTGTTCACCAATGATGGTAATGCCAAGCTCACAGTGGTGCTAGTGTTTAGGTAATCTTGCTAGATGTTCTACTGAGCTGGTTGTGAGCTAGAGAGGGAACAAGTTAGGCTTCAATCACTTCTCACTATAGTGTTTAGGATTTTGATGATTTGTGTCTGCAACCTGTTTGATGAAATGGCCGCATGAAATCAAGTTTTGAATTTTGAAAAGATTTTTTGTGGGTTTGCTAGATTGGTGCTGGTGAGTCTGCAGATGCTTGGGTTTTGAAAGTTGAGCTTGTTTGAGTGGTTTTTGAAAAAGTGGGATCTTCCCATATGATAAAGATTCAATTTTGAATTGTCATTTAAACTATGCATTTGAAAGTTTTTGGATGATCACAAAGTGGGCCTTGATACCTTGTTATGAGTACATTCAAGGGGTGCAAAGATCCAGAAAAGTTTCCATTAGGTTCTGAAAGTTTGAGACAGCCAAAGTAGGCATGGGAGTTAAATTGGTCAAAATGACCATTCGTTTATTTTATTTCTTTTGATTTATTTGTCCTTAGGAAAAGTTTTGGAAATGTTTAGATGATGTTTATTTCACCTAAGAAACATTTTACACACAAGGAAACACACAAACAAGGTGGTTCAAAAGAATTTCAAATTTAATGCATACTCATATGCATGCATTCATAATTTTATTTAACAAAGTTTTTGTTAACCCTAATTTTGATGATTAGAAATTGATGATCCAAGTTTAGTATTTTTGGGATGTTACAAACCTTCCCCCCTTAAACAAAATTTCGTCCTGAGATTTGAAAAAGGATGAAAAGATTACCTAGGATTTGAAGAGATCGGGAAACTCCGTCCTGATGTGATCTTCGCGTTCCCAGGTGGCTTCCTCTTCTGTGTGGTTGCTCCACTGAATCTTGAGAAACTTTATGCTTCGGGTTCGGGTAGTTCGAAAAGCTTCTTCCAAAATACGGATGGGTACTTCGGGATAGGTCAGGTCATCAGTGATCTCTATGGTCCGATGATCGATATTATTGAATACTTCGGTCTTCTCGGGGACTTCGAGACACTTGCGAAGTAACGAGATATGGAACACATTGTGCACGGCTGACATCTCTTCAGGTAGTTCCAATTGATACGATACTTCTCCTCGACGGTTCAGAATATTGAAAGGTCCGATATATCTGGGGGCTAACTTTCCTTTGAGTTGGAAACGCTGCATTCCCTTCAATGGCGACACTTTCAGATAAACAAAATCTCCTATATTGAAGGCGAGATCTCTACGTCTCTTGTCGGCGTAACTCTTTTGTCGGGATGGGGCGGTCTTGAGGTGCTCACGAATCTTGTGAACCTTCTCTTCTGCTTCCCGTAGGATGTCGGGTCCAAAAATCCGACTCTCTCCTACTTCCAACCAGTTCAAAGGGGTGCGACACTTCCTTCCGTACATGAATTCAAATGGGGCCATTTGCAAACTGGCTTGATAACTGTTGTTGTATGAAAATTCTGCAAACGGCAGATAGTCTTCCCACTTGGATCCATATTCTAACACGCATGCTCTCAGCATATCTTCGAGTATTTGATTCACTCGCTTCGTTTGTCCATCGGTCTGAGGGTGATATGCGGTGCTGAAATCTAGACGGGTTCCTAAACCTTCTTGGACTTTCTTCCAGAATCTCGAGATAAACTGAGTTCCTCGATCCGATATTATGTTCTTGGGGACTCCATGCAAACTAACGATTCTAGCGATGTACAACTCTGCTAGCTTCGAACTCTGGTATGTGGTCTTGACGGGCAAGAAATGGGCGACTTTGGACAATCTATCCACTATGACCCAGATAGAGTCATTTACCCTACTAGAAGTAGGTAGTCCAGTGATAAAGTCCATTCCTACAGAATCCCATTTCCATTCCGGAATCTGCAATGGTTACAACAATCCAGCGGGTCTTTGATGTCCGGCCTTGACTCGCTGACAAATATCACACTTGGCGATATAGCTTCCGATTTCTCTCTTCATCTTATGCCACCAAAATTTCTCTTTCAAGTCTTGATACATCTTAGTTCCTCCGGGATGGATAGAATAAAGAGTATCATGAGCCTCCTTCAAGATACTTCTTTCAACTCAGAATCTGATGGTACACAAAGGCGTCCTTTGTACCACAAAACTCCTTCTTCGTCCTCGGTGAATCCAGGTACTTTTCCTGTACCGATACGACGCTTGATTCCGTCAATACTAGCATTTCCCTTCTGCGCCTCTTTAATCAGACTGATCAAAGTGGGCTGGAGTTCTATGCTAGCCAAAAATCCTTCACTTACTAATTCCGTTCGAAATGCTTCCATCTCTTTGTGCAAGCTTGGTTGCTCCTTCAAGATCATGGAGTTCAAGCGGCACGGCAATCTGCTAAGGGCATCTGCTACCACGTTGGCTTTACCAGGGTGATAGTGAATGTCCAGATCGTAATCCTTGATTAGCTCAATCCGTCTTCTCTGCCTCATATTTAGCTCCTTCTGAGTGAATATATACTTTAGGCTCTTGTGATCCGAATAAAATTCACAATGGTTTTCCATTAGGTAATGTCTCCATGTCTTCAGGGCTAGAACTACGGCTGCGAGTTCGAGGTCATGGGTTGGGTAGTTTTTCTCATGTTGCTTCAGTTGTCGCGATAGATAAGATATAACTTTGCCTTCTTGCATTAGCACACATCCGAGACCAATCTTGGATGCACCACAATACACATCGAAGGGCTTCGTGATATCTGACATGATCAAGATTGGGGCTGAAATCAATCTCCTCTTGAGTTCTTGAAAACTCGCTTCACATTTGTCGGTCCATTCGAACTTCTTGTCCTTCTTCAGCAGTAGGGTCATGGGTCTGGCGATACTAGAGAATCCTTCTATGAATTTGCGGTAGTATCCCGCCAATCCGAGAAATGCACGAACTTGGGTTTGAGTGGTTGGGGCTTGCCAATCTTCTACCTCTTTCACTTTGGCAGGGTCAACGGCAATTCCTCCGGCTGATACAATGTGACCGAGGAATCCTACCTCCTGTAACCAGAATTCGCATTTGCTAAACTTTGCATACAACTGATGCTCTCTAAAGGTCCCAAGAATGGTCCTTAGGTGTAGCTCATGTTCTTCTTCTGATTTGGAATAAATCAGAATGTCATCGATGAAAACAACGACAAACTTATCTAGGAAGTCCATAAAAATCTTATTCATGAGATTCCTGAAATAAGCGGGGGCATTGGTTAATCCGAAAGACATGACCGTATACTCATACAATCCATATCTGGTGGTAAAGGCAGTCTTTGGAATATCCTCTGCACGAATTTTGAGTTGGTGATAGCCAGTTCTAAGATCAATCTTAGAAAATACTTTGGCACCGGTCAACTGATCTAACAAATCTTCTATCTTGGGCAAGGGGTACTTGTTCTTGATGGTGACATCATTCAACTTCCGATAATCCGTACACAAACGGTTACCTCCATCCTTCTTGTCCACAAAATAAGACAGGTGATCTCCATGGTGACGCACTTGGTTGAATCAATCCAATTTCTAGCATGGAATCCAGTTGCTTCTTCAATTCTGCTAGCTCCGACGGGTTCATACTATAGGGTCTCTGGGCTATGGCTCTGGTTCCGGGGATTAGTTCGATGATAAACTCGATATCCCGATCTAGGGGCATACCGGGCAAAACAACTGGAAATACATCGGGGTATTCACAGACTATCTGGACTTGGTCAATGGTAGGTTGGGATATACTCTTGTTACACTTGAATTGGTGAGGTAAGGTTTCAGATATATGCTCGACTGATATTCCGGCGGTACTGGTCATAGATATGGCTTTCTTGGCACAGTCAATTAATCCTTTATGTTTGGACATCCTCTCCATTCCTAGTACTACTTCCAATCCTTTAGTTACGAGTACTATCAGATTTGCATAAAAATCTATGCCATGGATTCGGATAGGGACGCAAATTTGCCTAGCCTTGGTGGTTGATCCGGGAATTTGAACAATCATGACATGCTTCAGTTTGGTTGGTTGAATTTTACTAGTGCATGAAAATTCTTCGGTGACAAATGAATGCGATGCACCAGAATCAAACAACACTCTTGCAAGTACTGAATTAACAGAAAACATACCCAGCACAACGTCTAGTGCTTCCTGAGCTTCTTCAGCATGCATGATAAAAAGACGGCCATTGCGGTTGAGTGAATTCCCTAGGGCAAATCTTCTTCCTGGCTGAACACGACGCTGCTGCTGAGCTGGGACATTGGCATTGGGGGCTATAGCATTCTTCTTGTTGGGGCACTCGTTGGAATAGTGGCCTTTATTTCCATAGTCATAACAGGTCACTTGCGACTTGTCCTTGGCTGCTACCGGCACAACATTGCTTCCAGTCCTCGGGGCAGTGTTGGTGTTGGCGGTAACATTGTTGTTGTTGAACTTGGGTGGGGCACGATTGAAATTGCTAGAGTTGCCGGGGTTGTTGTGGTTTCCTCCGGGTCTAGGGTTTCCACGGTTGGGATAGGTGGGACGTGTCATCGGGGGTCTGTTGGTCCTTGGGGCAAATCCTGGAGATGGGTTAGGGCGATACTTTGGGGTCTGATGGGTTCCTGGCTGATGCATCATACGACGCTTGCGGTTCTCATTGGCTTGGTTGATCTTTCCTTCCATCTGGATAGCAGAGTCGACAAGGGCTTCAATATTAGATGCAGACCATTCAGGAATCTTTCTTTCTTCTTGGCTTCAGTGTCTATTTCATCCGGGGCATACCTAGCTAATGACAAAAATTTGTCACGGTATTCCAGTACAGTCATCCTTCCTTGCTTTAGCTCTCTGAACTCGTCTCTCATTCTCTTGATCAAACCTGGTGGCACATGGGTTCTGCTAAACTTGACCTTGAATTCCTCCCACGTCATCATCTGGCCTCCGGTCATTGTGCGAACACTGTTCCACCATGCTCTGACATATCCGGCTAGATAGTGGGTGGCGAACAGGACTTCCTCGTTGGCTTCCACTCCGGCTACTTCTAAGTTATTTTCCATGGTTTGCAGCCAATCATCGGCGTCTAGGGGTTCTTCCGACTTAGTGAAAACAGGTGGGTTGGTATTCTGGAAATTCTTGAGCTTAGATCCATGGTGGTCCTGATTTCCATGGCCTTGGTTGTTATGAGCTAGCTGGGCTATCTGCTGAAGGGTGGCCAGGTTTGACGCTTCTTTCTTCACTTCACGGTCAGAAGTCAACATTTGCAGAATCTGCAACATCGGGTCCGGGGTTGAACCACTTCCTCCGCGTGGCATCTGAAGATTGAGTTAGATCATGAGAAAAGAGGGAAATTTCTGAAGTTTTGGGTTTTTGAAAAGTTTTTAAAGTTTGACTCAGATTTTCTAGCAACTTGCTTTTTCATTCATTCATTCATTCATTCATTCATTCATTCATAGCACCCGATACAACACACATCACAACAAAAAAAACAGATGGTTTTAAGAACCATTCTGAGAACTACGATACAGTGGGACCGAATACTACTCACTACGTTGGTGCTCAAGTGCTACTATTCCTCGGAATCTATGGCTTCGTCATCTTCATCATCATTGATGAAGGCGAAATCGTCCTCATCGGTGAAGAAATCCATAGCCGGATCCTCCAAAAAATCATCGTCATCGCTGAGATAGGAGTAGGGGTCTCCACGAAGATCCTCTCCGGCATTCTCCCTTTCCTCCAACTGCATGTCTCTCTCGTGGATGGTCTCCTCTAGAGATGAGATACGGTGGCTAAGACGGGCAATGATGCGCTCCTTCTTGTCGAGTTGACGGCAGCGAGACTTGCGATCCTTTGCTAGCATGGCGATGGTCTGGTCCTTTGTCTTGATAATGGCAGACTTGTGGTTGCAGTAGTCACGACAGTTGTCCAAATCCTGCTGACGATCGTACATCATGAAGCTAAGGTGGTCCAATTGGGTCTTCAGCTCGGGGTGGTATGGGGCTTCCAGTGGTTGTCCATTTGCATCACGCCTTGGGAAAAACTCAAAGCGAGTACCCTTGATCTGATTGATTCTCTGCCCACACAGACGGGAAAGAGCTTCTTGCATGGCTCTGGCAAGTCCAACGAGCCATTTGTTTTCTCTCAAGGTAAAATGAATTCCCTCCGCAGTGGGAGGTTCAATCTTTCCTCTAAGACTTGCAACAATTAGCCACTGCAGGTCTTCTCCTCCTTGATCATTGAGCTGAGCTCGGAAGGACTCGGGGTGCGGACACTCCAGAAGTTCCGAAAGCTGGTCCAAATCCCTCTCAAAGATCAGGTCTCCTCCATTCCCCAATTGGTAAAACTTGTTGTACTTCACATCCATCTATAAGAATATAGGATGAGTAAGTTAGTAGAGTGATTAAGTGTGCCAAAATTTTATGTATTTTGCAAGAGTTTTTGAGGAACATGAATTTTTAGGAAAGAATCAAAGGGATAAGAATGAGAATATTTTTTGTAAATATTTGTTTTTCTTTGGTTTTGGAAAATAAGTTTTTGGTTTAAACGTCCATTCTAACTAGGGTCTCCTATGGTTAGGATGGCTCTGATACCAACTTGTCAACACCCGGATTTTTTAATCCTAGATGCATGTTAAGCCATACATCGCAATCCTAGGATTACCATTTTTGCGGGACATAACAGAATTGGATACCATAGTACATCATCCATTACAAACGATACATAAGTTCTTACACAAATAGGGATCTCATGATCCAGTTCTTAATACAACATCAAGCAGCGGAATACGTAATAATAACGATAGCATAGGCGAAGCTCCATATTCGGGGTCATAGGCAATGCTGACGATGGGAGATGATCCTAGTTGTCGTAACCTTCCTGGGTTCCATCTTCCGTGTACTCTTCATAGTCCGCCATGGAATAGCCAGGGACAAAGCCATGAGTACTCTTTAAGTACTCGCAAACTAACACTAACAGGTAAAAGGGGTTTTTGGATAATAGGACACTAGGCTCTAGGGTTGTTTTGCAAAAGCCAGATTTATCTCTACTAAGTTTAGAAGCAACGAATGCTAGTTGAAAGTTTATGGCACCTAAGTGGGAACTTGTAATTCAGATCACAACCCTGTGGTGGTCAAGTCAAAGTCTCAATTCATTTTAAAAGTCATTTTGAAAAATCGGGAACAAGATATGGCCACTTCAATGTCCATAATCATGACGCCAGCTATTCGAATAGTTTGACACTCTGAGAGATTGTACAATTTCACCACAACATTCGATACATCCGTCAGGAACAAATCCTGAATTCACCATACTCAGTATGCGGATAATCAATCCTAACCTTTCAATTACACGCCCTAGTATAAGCACCTCTCCTGTGAGTTTGGCCTCCTAACCATGACCAACTGTCATCTTGGGTACTGCACAGGTGGACAATCTTCACAAGGTAGCCTTAGCTCAGACCTTGGCCATGAGGGAGCTAATACTAAGGTATATAAGTTTCCAGTCAAGCCCTACCCAATATTCGGGTATTGTGGTTGTACGATAAAATTGGAATGGTATCATCCAGACAACCATCAGTTTTAAAAAGGGCTAAGGCTCCTGCCTCAACATGTTCATCACCAAAATCATCAGGTGTTCGGAAACACATGTCCAAAACATTTCAATAGAATGATCCAACATTCCAAGGTTTTCATAACCATTTTTCCACCAAGTGCTCCCATCTAAATTTGATCAAGTTTTATGCTTAGCACTAGCATCTACAGGTGGGGGTAAGCAATAATGAGGGTTGGTAAACTAGGGGAGTTCTAACTAAGTTCAATCTCATGTCTTAAGATGACATCAAGATTATCTAGCTTAGGCCAAATTTTATGCTCTTCATGCAACCTTCAAATATCTTTCTAATATCTATAATTCACTTAAGTAAACTCTAAGAATAGCTTCGATAAAGAAATAAAGTATAAAGCTTGCAAGTAAAAACTAGGATTGGTCTGTCAAGTGGGTATGATCACATATGCTTAAGGCATATAGTAGTCATAGTAACAAGTAGGGGTTTGTTGTATCAGTAGGGTATCTTGCAAGTGTTAGCTTGCACATTCACTAGTAGTATTAGGCTTGCTAAAGTAGAATGTCTTGCAAGTTTCAGATTGCATTGGTATAGTATCAGCTTGCCTTGTGCAGAGCAGTTGTTGAAGTTCTCCTCGGCTTCTTCTTCGTAGAATCCTCCTTCCTCCTCGTATCCTTGGTCGGTACTAGCGTCTATAAATAAATACGAGGTACACAATCACCAAACAATACTTATCTACTTGCAATCATCACACACAAGGATCCTATAGATGATCTAGCATCATCTCTAACATTACAAGATTAAAGCTTGGTTTAATTCCTTTTTATTTTTAGAAAAGTAATTTCTACTCATTGAAAAACTATTTAAGATTTAATATTCTCCAAACTAAACATGGGATCATGTTGACACATGTCATCACCACATATTGTAGTCCAAGGGAATGTGATTTAAAGTGGTGTCACAATTTAATAAGGTTTTACCCTTTTATTTTAATTAATTAATGTGTCTAGAAATGCTTATGTAGCATTCTTTTATTACTTGAACATTATTTCTGCAAGTAAACCTATATATTTTTATATATTCTGAAAGGTATGGTTAAATGTGATTTTTGAGAGTTGGAAACAACTCAAAAGCTATTATGGTTTAAATTTGAAAAATGTTTGAATGCAGAAAAGATTCTGTCTTGTTATTTTTACCATGAGTGATCTATAGATTCAAATGACTTGAATCCAACGGGCTTGGATTCAGCATTCCCAGACCTTTCTAACAAAATTGGTTTCATTCAATTTGGTGCACTGAATCGATCTGGGTTAAATTTTGAAGTTGGGTACAGAAGTGAGTTTGAAATAAAATAGAAAAGGTTTAATTTGAATAACTGGGCTGCGCGGGAAAAGTTAACGGGCCGGCCTGCTAAGCGCAGTGCTCCCATGGGCTGCTTAAGTGGGTGTCCCCACTCGTCAGTGAGACAGGGAGGGGCGAAGCGGTACGGGGCAACGTGGGTCGTTCGATCTGATTCTAATCCAACGGCTGGGAGTCATCGTCGACGCGAGGCAACGCCGACGAGAAAGAAACCTAGCGCCGGTGAGGGGTGTTGGGGCTCACCGGGTGCGGTAGGGTCGGGCGAAAGGGCGAAGCGAAGTCGACGACGATGAACTCAGGGGTGGTCGCGGTAGCTCCTAGGGTGGACGAAATTGATGGCTCCCTTCTTCTCCAGAGGCGGCGACTCCGGTGAAATTCCGGCGAGGTGGTGCTCGCCTTGCTCCAGGAACGGTGTGGCACGATCAGTGAGAAGAGGGGAGTGAGGTGTGAAGAAGAAATCGACTGGGGTGGCCTCTATTTATAGTCGGCGAGGACCGACGGACGCACGGTGAGCTTGTCGTGGGCGTTACAGCGGCTATTGGCATGGGCGGTAGGGAGTGCGGTGTTCCTTGGAGATTCTCAACGACATGGTTTTGAGGCGGGGCGTGGCTTGGTCTGAACATGCGACGCTCTGGCAGAGGCGTCTTCGACGGTGAGCGGTGGTTGTGCATGTGGCGAACGAGGATGTCCGGTCTCCTAGGTCGGTGGGGATTGTGTATGCACGCAGCGAGGGCGCGGCGGTCTGTGGGCTTCAATGAGGGTGGCGCTCTGCACGCTCGGCATGGTCGCCGGGCGAGGTTGGCATGGTTTGTGCGTGTGGTCGAGGCTTGGCAACGCCAGGCTGGGACAGGGTGGACGGGCTGCCTCCCGGACATGCCGCTAGGCTTGCTTCTCTTCCTAGCTTGCTGTCGACATGGGGGTGACAAGGTTGGCTTAGGCTGTTTACCATTGATGGCAATGCCAAGCTCACAGTGGTGCTAGTGTTTAGTTAATCTTGCTAGATGATCTACTGAGCTGGTTGTGAGCTAGAGAGGGAACAAGTTAGGCTTCAATCACTGCTCACTGTAGTGTTTAGGATTTTGATGATTTGTGTCTGCAACCTGTTTGATGAAATGGTCGCATGAAATCAAGTTTTGAATTTTGAAAATATTTTTGGTGGGTTTGCTAGATTGGTTTTGGTGAGTCTGCAGATGCTTGGGTTTTGAAAGTTGAGCTTGTTTGAGTGGTTTTTGAAAAAGTGGGATCTTCCCATATGATAAAGATTCAATTTTGAATTGTCATTTAAACTATGCATTTGAAAGTTTCTGGATGATCACAAAGTGGGCCTTGATACCTTGTTATGAGTACATTCAAGGGGTGCAAAGATCCAGAAAAAATTCCATTAGGTTCTGAAAGTTTGAGACAGCCAAAGTAGGCATGGGAGTTAAATTGGTCAAAATGACCATTCCTTTATTTTATTGCTTTTGATTTATTTGTCCTTAGGAAAAGTTTTGGGAAATGTTTAGATGATGTTTATTTCACCTAAGAAACATTTTACAAGCAAGGAAACACACAACGAAGGTGGTTCAAAAGAATTTCAAATTGAATGCATGCATTCATAATTTTATTTAACAAAGTTTTTGTTAACCCTAATTTTGATGATTAGAAATTGATGATCCAAGTTTTGTATTTTTGGGATGTTACACTATGCCTTGATTCTAGCCATATCATTGGTCATTTGACCCGAAAGCCAGAAAACCTCGGAGGAGATAGGTCATTTTGTGAAGGGTTTTTTGAAATATGATCAATAGACCAAGTTTGATATTTTTCCTCACAACTATGTCACATAACATGACACCATGCAAAGGTTTTGTATTTTTTTAATTTTTTTGAATTAGTTATGCACATTTGAATGTCTGGTCAAACTTTTTAAAGGGTTTTCATAAATATTCTTAGCTAGGAGCTGAGGCTCACAAAAATAGCATTGGATCTCTGATGAAATAGCATGTTGTGAACCTAAAAATGATTTTTACATAAAATCATCAGCATGAAATCATGTACCTATAGTTCATATCTTACCCACTTCCAGCCGATTCGGCAGGATTTGTCTTTTTCACCAGGGATGGAATAAAAGGTTTGAGATACTCAAGTTGGGAAATTATACATGCTAGGTGGTTTAGTATTTTTTAAAAATAGGATGTTACCATTTTGAAACTTCAATTTGGTGGTTGCTTCACAAATCCCTCTCTTTCGGCACTCAGAAAATAGAAAATGGATTTTCTGTGCGTAGAAAAGGAAAAATTTATACTACAACATTGTTAGTCTTCCCATTATACACATGCATGCCCAATATGGGCACATTATCACAAACTATGCCTTGATTCTAGTTATATCATTGGTCATTTGACCCGAAAGCTAGAAAACCTCGGAGGGATAGGTCATTTTGTGAAGGGTTTTTTGAAATATGATCAATAGACCAAGTTTGATATTTTTCCTCACAACTATGTCACATAATATGACACCATGCGAAGGTTTTGTATTTTTTTGATTTTTTTTGAATTAGTTATGCACATTTGAATGTCTGGTCAAACTTGTAAAACCCCGTTGACTGCATCCTAAACCCAGCTAACCCTAAGGCCGAATGAGGAACGTAGATCTAACCCTAGCGCGACACTGTGGCCGTCCGATCGTGTCTTCTAGAAGGATTCCGCGGGTGGCTTTGGGCGATCCGTGGAAGGGCTTGTTCTGCAACCTGATTGGTTGGCGTCTCTTAGAAGGATTTCGCGGCTAGCTCTTGCCGATCCGTGGGATGGATGATTCTGGAATCTGATTGGCTTCATCGTTTTTCCATGAACAGATAAGGTACAGCGTGGAACACTCATTGACCTTTGGACCGAGCGTGGCATGCGAGGGCGCTGGGTGGACGGGCTGCACCATGCAGGCAGCTGCCTCTAGCGTCGCAGTCTAGCTATTTTATGCGTAACAACGCTCCCAAACAGATTTACTCCGTCGCATTAAATAAGTGTACGTCTAAAAACTTTCTTCAGTCAAACTTACTCCCCTCAGGTTCATGCGACCATAGAAAAAGTCAATATTTATAAACTTTGACTATGTATATAAGGCTAGTCATAGTGGGAGTAACTTGGATAGTAACATAGTCTTACATGTATTGTCAACTAAGCATTTAGATGACATGGCATGCAATTAAATAATGAGAGAGAGGTTTGTGATAACTAGCAATGTTACCATAACATTACAAATTTTAAGGCAAAATGAGTCTACTTTGTAATAAATGAGACTTTGCATGATACCACATCTATGTTATTTTGCACTATGGAGTAGTAACTTAGACTAGTAACATATGCATGTTACTACTCTAAGTTACTCCCACATACTTTCTCCGTCCGCAAATAAGTGGACGTTTAGGAATTTTAAGACAAATTATGGGATGGAGTAAAAAGTGCATTGGAAATGTGTTAGTCATGTTCTCTCTCATCTTTAATTCTCCCACCTCCAATGAGGCAAGTGCATGTATAAATTGAAGAGACCATTTGCTAAATGTTATTGGACTTGATTTTCGTGAAGCAATTTTTTCTACTTTAAAGTGCATTGGAAAGGTAAAAGTACATTTTTTTGTGGACAAATTTTGAAGACAAAAGTATGCATGTCACTATGACCAGCCCAAGCTAGGGCACTCTCCATTGACCGTTGGACCGAGCGTGGCATGCGAGGGCGCTGGACAGGGCGGGCTGCACCATGCATGCTATGCAGCTGTCTCTCGCGTTGCAGTCTAGATATTTTTCTTGCAACAGCGCTCCAGCGTATTTACTCCCTCCGTCGCATTAAATAAGTGTACGTCTAACAACTTGTGTGCGTGTGTAAAAACGAACGAGTTTGTTGCATGCGGTGTGTAAAAACGAAAGATTTTGTTGCATGCGGTGTGTAAAAACGAACGAGTACCTTGGTCCTAGATTCCTGCATTTATTACCGAATAATCAAGGCCAAATTCTATTTTCTCTTTTATTTTTCACTGCCAACGAACAACTAACTTGGACGTTTTTCTCTCTTTCACATTAATGCATGCATGCATGCAGGGGCGGGGGCGATGGTACAGGGGTCACGTCGCATCCTAGAATTTTTTTTTGCACTGAACGCATTGATCACCCATGCGGCTACGCCCGCTGCCTACACGCAACACAGCGCACGCGGCTGCGCCAACGCTGGATTCCCACACCGCCTTTCACGCCCCGTCCTCAATAAATAGGCAAAACGCCTTTGCCTCCTCATCTCATCTTGCCCCTCATCTTCATCTTCAACCTCGAGCCCGTCCCTTTGCCTCCTCCTAGCCCCAAAACACTCCGGAGACCATGGCGACCTTCCCCCTCCGCTTTCCTTCTAATTCCGAAGTTAGCGACGAGGACAACCACCCGGACCACAAGCAGGTCTGGGAGCAGGAGGCGCCTAAGCCCCCCAAGCGTGGCAAAAGGGGGGGGGCGACGCAAAGCCCCGCCCTGCCCCTGGGCAGAGGGCCCCTTCGTCCACAACCCCCGCCCCCTCCCCGGTGGCAACCTCCCCGACGATGGCCCCTCCGAAGAGTACTGGAAGGCGGCGGAGAAGGAGGAGGATACGAAGCTGGCTTCTTACGCCAAGTGGAAGGAGAAGCAGGCCACGCGCGCCTTGAAGAAAAGGCACAAACGGGAGGACGAGGAACGACGGGAGGCCAATCGTCGGGCCTTCCAGGAGGAGCAGCGGTGGCGGGATCAGCGGGAGAGGCTGGCGGCTTGGAATGCTGCGGAGGCGGCGGCACCGGCACCGCCTCCACTGCCGATGGAGTAGGGTAGCTAGGTTCAGGGTTTAGCCCAGGGTTTAGGCGCCTAGTTGCCCTTCCCTTCTATATTATTGTACCCCTTTTCTTTTTATTGTAATGTTATCGTGCTATCTAATATAAATGTTATCTAATATATTATCTATCCCGTGTTTTATTGTAATCTGTGTTTTATTGTATTATCATTTTTCAAAACACCCAAAACAACAAGTGCATAAAACAAAAGACACAAAAACAAGTTCTCATATAATACTCGTGCAATATTTATAAAATGAGTGAAGTTAGAAAAGCTCAAAAGGAAGAATAAGTTAACGTTATGATGGTTGATTATTTTTCAGACAACACATGATTTATTTTCAAACAAGACATTTACATATTTACATAAGTTAAAAGGGCGTCCAAGTTATGTTAGTTAAATGGATGCCCTTGGATTTCATTTATATATTTACTTTTGCAAAAAATAAAAGATTGCGACCTGAGCACGGGTATATGCAGATCCACATGTCCCTTTTTAGATTGTAACGTGAGTACCATTTTTTTTGCCCAATCTACATGTAGTTACTATTGGGCCTGGATACGACCATTTTGGTCTGGCTAAGTTCTGTTTGGGCCTGACTTTTTTCAATCACTCCTCGTCAATTGTTTTTTAACTTTTCAACCCCTCCCCCTCCTCTGCACACGGGCGCCCCCTGCATACTGATAAAACTGAAGGAACACTGACGAAACTGACGAAATTGAAGAAACACTGATTTCGAAAACAGAGCACCTCAAAATTAGCCCGAATTTGTGTTGCATTTTATTCAAGCCAAAGACATAGACCATTACATGCATTACAAAGCATCACTCGAACACTGATTGCGCTGTCTAATGACTAATGATCAGGAGATAAACTAATCCGAGAAAAATTACACAAAAATAAAAAAAACCGGCCATCAGATTGTCCTGCTTCTTCAATTCGATGATTTGCCTTAGCTGCTTTTTCATCTTCTTCAGCTTGGCCTTCACTTCCGCATCCACCGTAGTACCAGCGGAAATGGGGTTGCCACATCCCAATTTCTCCACCACGGACGTGTTTTCGAGCTCCCGGGATGCTACCTCCACCCCAATTCGCTCGATGTACTCATCAAGCCACTCAAAATGCCCACATTTTGGCAGTTCCTGAAATCGCAGAGATGAACCCTAAATTCCAAATTCGATGAAATCCATGAAATTTCGAAAGAAAAGCGAGAAACTGGCGCTCGGAACACTCAGATCTCACCTTTCCCGGCTCGGGCTTGCTCTCACACTTCAGAAATTCCCGGTCAATGTTGCCGTTCTTGTCGGTGGATGTGACAAGACGCTTCAGGGGCACGGTACGGGGGACAATCGGGGCACCTCCTCATTGGCACCGCACCATACCAAGGCCATGAGCGGTGGGAGGTTGAAGCAGAGCTCGACATCCCTCGCCGGCGTTGCCGCACTTGCTCACTGGAGAAGAAAACGGAAGGGGATGAGATGCTGGAACGATGGCGGGAGTGCTCGGTTGCGGGGACGGATCGGGGCCAACGGCTCTCTTCAACCACAGCGTGGGTCCCATGATATGAGGTGAACATCAGGTGAGTTCCGCCGTGACGTGGAGAGGTTGTGGGTCCTACTGTGCTCAGCTGATTCGAATTCGTTGACGGTCTCGTGGGGTTAAGTGAAAGTGTCGCACAGAAGCTATTTGCCGCTTCACAACCGTCGCATGCGAGCTATTCTTTGCAAAGATATCGCGTTCCTTTCAATTCCGTGTAAAGACGTCGCATGGGAGCTATAAGCCCATATCTGTGTTACTGCGTATGCATCCTCGGTTTATTTGATGAGCTCTGCTTTCTGGGGTGTGTTTTGTGCACACACAGAAAAAGATAATGAAATGTTCGTCTTGCTGCCCCGGTGTTATTCTTGCCAAGTACGTGTGGCAGCCAAAGGTCACACTTCTGATCTCCGGTGCAAGAGTTGCAGAGGTATCTCATATTAACGTTCTTGTTATTGGGACGCGCTGTGAATTCATGTGGCGTTGAACAATCTTTGAGGTTCAAATCTCCGTGCCTTTGGAATCTTCTCATGTCTCAGCACTGTAAGCCAGTTCTTTTTTAACGATAAAGACTATAAGCCAGCTACAGTGTTTAAACACAACATTAATAAACCAGCAACCTGCAGCCACAAATTATGTGATAAGTACAGCCTGAATTGGAATACAGTTGAGCTAATCCCACCTCAACGCAAAACTGAACCGTGTCTTCAATGCTGTCGACCCAGTTCAACTGACAGAACCAAAACAGACCTTACAAGATCTGAATGATATGTCAGTCACTAGAATATTAATATGACAACCTTTGCAAAAACAAACATGTACATACCGCTGGCGCAATGCTCTTGGTGGTGATGAATTGACTCTAGAAGTTTCTAGTAGCATCCCTCACCGCACGTGCTTCTTCGATCATCGACCATACAAATTGGCAAGAGATCGTACTACCTCTAGTACTTTGTACAGGAAGTTGTAACGAATTAAAATTATCCACTAATATCTTCCCCCACCTAACATGGCCCGAATGACCCTATTGGCTACGGCCACAGCCCACAGGTATAGCCTTTGACTGCATTGAGGTCGTTCTTTTGACTGCATTGAGGTTGTTGCGGGTTTATCGCCATTAATTAGACCTTCCATGAAGACGAATCTCGAGTGTACAAGTGTAGGAGTAGTATGCTCTCCGCCCATATGTAGGACTAGTACTCTTTATGTGACCCTGATCTGCGCGTATATATACCGACGGGCAAGGTTATTCCCAAGGCAAGGCAAACTGGCTGCCCAGGGCCGGCCTGAGCAGGTTCATACACCACCAATTTTTCCATACACGGTAAAGTATATCTAACACATAGATTCGATCGAGCTCATTAAGATAATGGAGCAAACACATCTCTCCGGTCGAACACGCTCGGGCTAATGAGTATAAAAATCAAAACACATCCATGGCCTAACGAGAATATTCTAACGCTTCCGATCCGGTCTTGCTAACTTCGCAGATCCATATATACTACTCCCTCCGTTTCAAAATATAAGATGTTTTAGGTTTATGAAGAAGATGAATCTAGACTTGTTTAAGTAGTTAGGTTCACTCAACTTTCGGATGAATCTACACACTAAAAGAAGTCTAGATTCATTTCTTCACAAACCTAAAACATCTTATATTTTGAAACGGAGGGAGTATAAATAAAATTTCAACAAGCTTGGCACCAACATATTCCTTATGAAGGGTGACCTTGGTTAAGATGGCCATGGTGGAGGGCAAGGACGAGCCGGGTTGACCACAGGCATGGGCGGGCACAAAGAGATTCATGCGTATTCAGCTGAATACCCATTATTTTTGTCAAAAAAATCAGATGTATATCATATGTACGTGTACAGTAGGTACCCAGCCCATGTAGCAAAGAAAAACCACTAACGTGTCTGGCCCATTGCAATTACACCGAATAGGCCAAGGTCCAAATATCAATAGCAGTTTTGCTCCCGTTCATCCATCCCTGGACTGCTCCAGCGACACACGATCTAGCTGCAGCGAGGCGGAAGCGGCGGGCGAATTCGCGGCGGCTGCTGGTCGCCGACACCATGACGCGATTAGGGAGTGGAGGGATCCCGGAGGCCGGAGCAAGCAGGAGATTCCAGCATGGGGGCGTGATGCTACAGAAACAGAGATGGATACGCTGAACTTTTGACCACACATTGCAGATTAGGGTTTTAAATCCTCACCAATTTTTTTTCAATTTCTAAACTGGTAAGTCAGTAATATTGCTCTTCCAGTTTACATTAGTTAATGACTGATTGGTTAATTGTCGATCTGATGATGATGTAGGTCGTAGCTGTGTACTGAATTTTTCTTAGATCGCACTGATAGACCATGCATGAGATGATTTTAGAGAAGTTGACAAGGTGGTTCTAAACAATGGTCCGCAAAAATGTAAAATGATAGACCATTAGATGATGTTGTTGTTATAGAAAATATATATGTGAACCTATATGTTTGATATTGAACAATTTCCACGCAATTTCTCTACTATGCTGTGATGATGTCGTGAACCATTCTATTTATATTGAACAGTTTGCGGATCTTTGCGCATGTACTTCTGCACTGATTTTAAAAAAAAACCTTCATGTTTTGCATTGTGTTTTTACTCTGAATACCCATTGAAAATACCCTGAATACCCATTGAAAATACCCTGTGCCCGCCCATGACCAGAGGTATCGATCGTACCTCGGGGATTTGATCGCGCGGATACTGATAGGTATGCACATCAACAGTGGAAAAGACACAGGTGAGGTCATCGGCATTGAAAGGACGAAGGCCTCTAGTAGATAACTTTTTCTTCTGCCTCGCTGACTAGGTGGGACATGAGTTTTCTGGGGAGCAGATGAATTATGGTCCGAAGAGGTGAAGCGGCTGCCCAGTAGACTAGTCTCACGGCTGGTCCAAATATATATACTACGTTGTTGGTAGGGTTAACTTTGTTGGGTGCTAATGGGCCATATAATCGCACATGCTTACCTCACAAAGAAATTTGTGTCATGCACACAACTCGGGAATTATAGCCTGAGAAATTCAACATATCACACACGCTTTTCATAGTACAAATTGTGTGTGATAGACCTTGTCGCACACAATTTCCTTCTTAAAAAGCATGTGTAAAGCTCACACTTCATCTTTAGTTTTTTCCAATAATACAAAATATTACTTGGTGTGGGATATGATGAGACATAGATAAAATCTCTAGCTAATAACCAAAAAATATAGTTCATAACATTTGGACATAGGCCGACAGATCTCGAATCTAACATGGTTGACCTGCTAGATACTAGATTTGAGGTGAGTACTGTTAGTTCAACTTACATATGGGAACATCATTCTATAATAGTGTTAGAGTATATTACGGTTACGTTATATTTGGTAGTTTAAATATTGTAATCCAATTCTATCTCTAGTAGTCTTCTTGCCCCTAAGTATTTTAGTACTATATAAACAGCCCAAGGGCTTACGATGTAATCACCTCTTGCAATATCATTAAAATCTATACTTCCGCAATCTTTCATGGTATCAGAGCGGTTCGCTCCGTCTAGGGTTTAGCCACCTATTTCGCCGCGCCGTCCCCGGGGAGATCGTTCTCCGTCGGGGACCGCGCAATAGTAGATTAGATCTTACTTCGCCAAAATTTTCTTGCTGGCCACTTGACCGATGTTTCTTCTTCTTTCGCCGATCATAGATCGGATTGTGTCGTCCACAGCCGCATGTCGTCACGTGCCTCTACTTCAACCTCGGCGTCGACGCATCTTCGACTACATCGCCATCGACCGTGCCAGATCGTCTTCACCAACATCAACCGGGACGCATGTCCCAAGTACGCGTCTCGCCGTCAACAAAGGGCTGTGCCTTCATCACTCGTGGTCATCATCGCCGACAACCATTTACACCAACAACAATCGCCGCATCATTGCCGCCACCACCAATCGTGGTCATCGTCAACGCCAACAAGTTCTTCTCCACGAACGACGCCGTGCTCATACAAGCGGAAAATACGGGTCTAATCCCCAAAATCGACTACCACAACAACACAATCGACATCGACATCTACCACCATCGTCTTCGTCCACCACGACATTGCCGCCAGAGTCGCAGTCTAATTTTTTATTTACACAAGTTTGTGCTCAATTTTCTTCTTGCAACCACTTTGTCTACTCCAACACGACGGACAACTTCAACATCGACCGTTTATGGAAAATTTTCTTTGCTCCTCAATCCGAATCTGGCACGCATGGCTCATGATGGTCCCTGTCTTCGCACGTCCGGTATCGGCAACACCAACGTGTGCCTTCGTCCCCGACACGCTCCTGAGTCTGGCAAGCTCTGCATTACGGGTCGAGCTACTTCTCAAACTACGTCTATCTCAACCACTACGGCGAATTCTCCAGGTCAACGACAACATCGACAACAACACAACATCATCAACATCATCAACTTCATCAATGACGATAACTTCACCAACGGCACCATCGACCACCACTACAGCGCCTCACTTTTGGCTACATCGACATCGGCATCCACCGACATCCTCTCCAGTCCGCGACTTCGGATTATGTTCTAGTCAGACCATCCGCGACGCTCTTGCTATTCGTGTCACTACCGATCGGACTGCGGGAGGGGGGGTGTTAGAGTATATTACGGTTACGTTATATTTGGTAGTTTAAATAGTGTAATCCAATTCTATCTTTAATAGTCTTCTTGCCCTCAAGTCTTCTAGTACTATATAAACAGCCCAAGGGCTTACAATGTAATCACCTCTTGCAATATCAATACAATCTATACTTCCACAATCTTTCAAATAGATATCAGATTTGGGAGTTGGTTACGCTGATAAACTACGGGCAGAAAACATTTGCGATGAGGTTTAGAATTCCTACTCTGAAATATTATTATTTTTCACTTAATGCTAAGTTATAGGAAAATTCGACAATGTCCTGATAATATATTTCATTCATTTTGTTGTCCATTGCTGTGAGTATTAATATTTGACTGTATCTTCCATATATTATAATACTATTTTAGTCTGGAGAGAATTAAGTGGTATTTTGAAGTCTGCAGTTTTATATGTTAACGTGCTTGATCATAACCGTTCATCATTATCTAAATTCTTTAATCTTCAGGTGATCTTATTTATTTTTAAAGCTGTTATTTTATTTCATGAGCTGGTAATTACTCTTCTTTTGGAGATATAAGGTGGAGCAGCATGGCGACGTGAGCCGGGACTTGCGTTCACTGGTGTGCAGTACCGCCTGTGGCGAGAGCAAGGGGTAGCCGAGCATTGGGTCTACTTCACTTGCGATGGTGAAAAGTGGCATGCATATGACCGCTACCGCAGCCGCTGGATGCAACTGCGGATGAATACTTCAGGTCCTCCGACAAGGAATCACTCTTTGTAGGCACTGAGCTGCTTGTGTTTTCCATGGAAAGCATTGTGTTGAAATATAGCCTCCTAACTAATTCCTGGAGTCTGGCTGATCCGATGAACACGCCACGGTTTCTGTTCGGGTCAACTGAGTGTCAGGGGAAAGGCATATGTGGCGGGAGGTAGGGGCGGTGGGCAACAACGGTTTGATTGGGTTGACCGGTTTGGATCAGTTCATTTTTTTGAACTAGATTGGAGATACGAATTCAGTTTGTGAAGAAAAATGAACTAGCGGTTAATAAGCAGGTTTATACGGTTTGGGCAGTTTCAGTTTTTGCCCACCCTTAGTTTAAGTTGTGCTCTGTGTCACATCTTTGGATTGTCTACGTGTGCTAAAGCCCGGCCTTGCACCTTCTCTTATTAATGTTGGAATCTTTACTATTATGTTGGCAATGCTATGTGCCTGTTTTTGTTCATTTAAATTGGCTATGCATATATTGGATACACCACCTATGAACACTTGCAAGATTCACCCATGGATTGATCACGTCAAATTCGATGAAGGAACACACACAAAAACTTTTTAGCTGGTCTCTGGATACAGTGAGATTCGTGTTTGGTGGTCGACGTTCGAGACTCCTGTGGGTAGCGGTCGCGTCGGTTGCTGAAGTTGTGTTTCGGCGGCAATTTTTCTGTTCTTCGACTGTGTTGGATGAAGATGACGATGCCGGGATCTGGTGAACATGGGGAATATCTACGGCTAACGTGCTACAGAGTCTCTGGTTCGTCTCTTGCGACAGCCAGGTTCATCGGCTCAAAAACATATCCTCGTATGTGATGGTGCTCTCCTAGATTTACATATGGCGGTTGGTTGCCTCTTTTTCCGGTGCTACCATGGTGGCGGCGGAGGACGATAGACGATGGTTCGACGCGGCACTAGTTTCTCGAAGGGTGAAATTGTAATTTTACATGCGGCGATCTTTGTGCAAAGTTGCTTGACAAACATATTTATCTTATGTATTGACCATATACATAATCTTTGTAAACGGATTGTCTAATTGGAATATATGATTACTTAAAAAAATACTCGCGTGCATGACTATGAATTGGACACGAACAAGCAATCCCAATCGCATATATGCATAGGGCTTGAACAATTAAACACTAATCAAACATATTAAAGAAAGATTATTTTCAACAAGCCTACTGAATCATTACATCACTAGATGTCTCGAACGTGTTTGGATTGTAACGCCTACCTTCAATGTCGTGCATAGACAACTCGATGATGTTCGCCGCGGCTTTCTTGACATGCCTGATGTATCCCAAAAACACGGCATTGGGTTGAAAGCCGTAGATGGTTAGCTTGGCCAAGTGCTTGTGCTTAAAGTTGGATATAGAAGGCTTCCAGTACTCCACATCCATTTTGTTGTGGCAACCCTTGTGAGCCATGTTGATGCGTAGGTTATTGAGGTTCGGTGCGGCCTCGAGGAAGAACATTGTCCAACACATATCGTTACCCCGAGGAACATTGTCCAGAGTTAGCACACGTAACTGGTCGAGCAGGGGCGCGAGCCGTTCAGGGCGTTCTAGGGCAACCCAGATGGAGTCACCTCCAAAATCCAGACGTAGATCTCTCACGGAGGAGGCATTGAGGAGGATTTGGCTTAGCTCGAGAGGCTTTCCATGAACCGAACTAGTCCAGTTATCAGCGAGAAGCCTGAGCTCCAAGGGCTGCGGGACGGAACCGAAAGATATGCAGGGACCTGTGGGGAAAAACCGTGTCATGTTGAGCGTCATCCGGCGGAGCCTGGGCAGGCGGCAAAGCTCGACTCTCTTGAACTTGCTGAAAGCGAATTCAAGGTTTACTAGGCGGGCGTGCTCCAGAGGTAGAACTAGGCCGAGGCAGTGGTGAAAACTTAGAGACTCCAGCTGCCCGCAGGCGGCCAAGATGCTGACCGGCACGTTGCTGTCGCCGAATATCATGTTGCGCAGCGACAGCCGCGTGAGGGCGCTGAACGCGTGTGGGCAGGCTTGGAGGAACTTGCTCAACCGATCCCCAACTAGGAACATGCGTGTTTCCTGGCCACAGATCGCCGCCATTTCCATGACGATGTCGAACTCGGCCACGCCGATGACCTTGCCGGCAGCCATGGCAAGGCCGACGGACCGGCCAATGGAGACACAGTCGGGATGCCGCAGGAGAAAAGACAGACGGAGGTCGCGAATAGGGACCGCCGATGGGTCCATCCTTGCCCTCAGGACGCGCTCCGTCGCCTCGGCCACGGCGTCGCCACTAATCCGGGTCAGGTCGATGTCGATCCGGGAGAGCTTACCGGGGAGCTTGCGCATCCGCTTGGAGACGACGCAGGTACTCCTGATGGCGTTGGTCGTGTCCATCCTTTCCAAGATGTCGAGCAGGACATCGTCCGGCAGCTTGCTCAGCCTGTCCTCCGCCACGCTGAGACCCTCCGATATATTCTTCATTGAATCGCCTGTACTGCACGATAATCGATCTCTAACTCGATGTCTCGATCACTTGATTGATTTGATCGAGTCGATAGAGGTTATGTATTTCAGGGCGTAATTAAGCTGAGAGGATAGAGTTGGAGAGAGACATATTCGTTTCGGATCCCGATTAGCTATACTGTACGTTTGCGGTTTGCATGGGGTAGTGCCGTACGGTTTTGTAACTTGTGTAAAACTAGGACAACTAATAATCGTACTACGAGTCAAACTATTAGGAAAGTTTCCTTCGGCAGCTGGTAATCCTGTACGTGCGTGTATATATTACAAAAAGAATCATGTTTTCTAAACGTGTAATATTCAGATCAGAAGAAATAAAAAGATCAGGGGCACTAGAGTTGTCCGTTCAGGTGGCGTTCGTGTGATTCTTCTTTTCCCGAAAAGTGCACCAATTTATTCATAATCCTCAACAACAGTATAAATAGTCATAAATAAGTTAGCAACAAGGAATACAAACATATCTTCCTCGAAACAGGCATACGTCCAGCTATATTAATATAGCGATAACTTGAGACCGCTGTTGGGCCAGACAGCACAACGCCCAAAGGAAACAACGGAGAAAAACACTACGGGAAAAAAGGACGCTGCCGTCGCCTCTCTCCTTTGTCGTGTGCCATAAGTCCCGGAACACGGCAAAGAGTATCTTTGCCGTGTGTAAACCAACAAGAACACGGCAAAGGAAAGGTGCACGGCAAACAGCAGAAACAGAACACGGCAAAGAAAATAACACGGCAATGGACCGACTAGAGCACACGACAAAGAAGGGAACCACGGCAAAGTCAATAAAGAAACACGGCAAAGTTTTCCTCACGGCAAAGATGTGGGCCCCGTGGCCTCGCAGTGCCACCCGCCGGCTGTGGGCTGACGGAATCTTTGCCGTGTGCCCTCGCCGTCACCATTACGGATCTTTGCCGTGTACTTCCATCCGCATACATGCAAATAATTTTTTCACCTTTTTCTTTTCTTTAATTAGCAAGGCTTTTATTCCATATATGTTAGGTGATATTATTTCATAGGATCATGAGATCACACATATGATGATAGGTTATTGTGGTCTTGATCACTATATACAAGCACCCCCGATTCCGACGCTCGTGGACTTCCTCCGTGAAACCTCGATGATCTGCGGCCTCGGATCGCCTACCCCTAGACATTCTTCCGACAGGTAGCCCGCGTAGCTCTCTCTTGTGTTGTGTCTCACTAGGTCATAGGATGATGTGAAACCATGTTGGTTCACAAGTTGGGGCACTATACGGCCTTTCACCGTAACAGGAGATTCCCCTTATACAGTCCATAACCTTTCGCTTTTAGGTTAGAGCGCATGGCTGCGAGGGGGGACACATTCAATCACCTATACCAACCTTGCACCACACTCACACACATATGCTAGGGACACATGCAAGTTTTCAGATGATTCCGACGCTCATGGACTTCCACCGAAACCTCGATGATCTCGGGCCTCGGATCGCCTACCCCTAGACATTCTTCCGACAGGGTAGCCCTGTAGCTCTCTTGTGTTGTGTCTCACTAGGTCATAGGTTGATGTGAAACCATGTTGGTTCACAAGTTGGGGCACTATACGGCCCGGTTTCACCGTAACGGGGAGATTCCCCTTATACTGGTCCAGAACCTTCGCTTCTAGGTTAGAGCGCATGCATGCGAGGGGGACACATGCAATCACCTATACCAACCTTGCACCACACTCACACACATATGCTAGGGACACATGCAAGTTTTCGATGATTCCGACGTTCTTGGGACTTCCACCCGAAACCCCGATGATCTGGGCCTCGGATCGTCTACCCCCTAGACATTCTTCCGACAGGTAGCCCCGTAGCTCTCTCTTGTTTTGTGTCCGACTAGGTCATAGGATGATGTGAAACCATGTTGGTTCACAAGTTGGGGCACTATACGGCCGGTTTCACCTTAACGGAAGATTCCCCTTATATGTGTCCATAACCTTTCGCTTCTAGGTTAGAGCGCATGGATGCGAGGGGGGGCACATGCAATCACCTATACCAACCTTGCACCACACTCACACACATATGCTAGGGACACATGCAAGTTTTCAGATGATTCCGACGTTCTTGCGGTCTTCCACCGGCGAAACCCTGATGATCTGCTGGCCTCAGATCGTCTACCCCCCTAGACATTCTTCTGACAGGGGTAGCCCGGCGTAGCTCTCTCTTGTTTTGTGTCTGACTAGGTCATAGGATGATGTGAAACCATGTTGGTTCACAAGTTGGGGCACTATACGGCCCGGTTTCACCGTAACGGGAAGATTCCCCTTACAGTCCATAACCTTTCGCTTCTAGGTTAGAGCATGGATGCGAGGGGGCACATGCAATCACCTATACCAACCTTGCACCACACTCACACATACGCTAGGGACACATGCAAGTTTTCAGATGATTCCGACGTTCTTGGACTTCCACCTGAAACCTCGATGATCTCATGGGCCTGATCGCCTACCCCTAGACATTCTTCTGACAGGGGTAGCCCGCGTAGCTCTCTTGTGTTGTGTCTCACTAGGTCATAGGTTGATGTGAAACCATGTTGGTTCACAAGTTGGGGCACTATACGCCCGGTTTCACCGTGAACGGGAGATTCCCCCTTATACAGGTCCATAACCTTTCTCTTCTAGGTTAGAGCGCATGCATGCGAGGGGGGCACATGAAATCACCTATACCAACCTTGCACCACACTCACACACATACGCTTAGGGACACATGCAAGTTTTCGATGATTCCGTTCTTGGGACTTCCACCGGCGAAACCCTGATGATCTGCGGGCCTCGGATCGTCTACCCCCCTAGACATTCTTCTGACAGGGGTAGCCCGGCGTAGCTCTCTCTTGTGTTGTGTCTCACTAGGTCATAGGTTGATGTGAAACCATGTTGGTTCACAAGTTGGGGCACTATACACGGCTTTCACCGTAACGGGGAGATTCCCCCTTATACAGGTCCATAACCTTTCGCTTCTAGGTTAGAGCGCATGCATGCGAGGGGGGCACATGCAATCACCTATACCAACCTTGCACCACACTCACACACATATGCTAG
The DNA here is from genome assembly GCA_030063025.1 of Avena longiglumis. Taxonomy (NCBI): domain Eukaryota; kingdom Viridiplantae; phylum Streptophyta; class Magnoliopsida; order Poales; family Poaceae; genus Avena; species Avena longiglumis. The sequence goes on from CP125973.1 coordinate 541,353,644, forward strand.
GGACACATGCAAGTTTTCAGATGATTCCGACGTTCTTCCGGACTTCCACCGGCGAAACCCTGATGATCTCATGGCTCGGATCGCCTCACCCCTAGACATTCTTCCGACAGGGGTAGCCCGGCGAGATCTCTTGTGTTGTGTCTCACTAGGTCATAGGATGATGTGAAACCATGTTGGTTCACAAGTTGGGGCACTATACTCGGCGTTTCACCGTAACATGGAGATTCCCCTTATACAGTCCATAACCTTTCGCTTCTAGGTTAGAGCGCATGGATGCGAGGGGACATGCAATCACCTATACCAACCTTGCACCACACTCACACACATATGCTAGGGACACATGCAAGTTTTCAGATGATTCCAACGCTCATGCGGACTTCCACCGCGAAACTCGATGATCTCATGGCCTCGGATCGTCTACCTAATGGAAATGAAGTTCAAAGATCCTCTAGAACCTTATGGTCTATTGCAAAGTTAGTGTTTCCATGGTCTGAATACTAACAAATAGGCAACAAAAAGTTAAATCATTTGAAAGAAAAATAAAAGAAAATTAGAAAATAGCATGAGACACACGGCAAAGGACAAAGCACACGCAGAAGATGTCCTTTGCCGTGTCTTTGGTTGCCAAACATTTAGAATTCTTGCTGTGTCTCTATCCCACGTATACAAGAAAGAACTTTTCACCTTTAGCAAGGCTTTTATTCCATATTTGTTAGGTGATATTATTTCATAGGATCATGAGATCACACATATGATGATAGGTTATTGTGGTCTTGATCACTATATACAAGCACCCGATTCCGACGCTCGTGGACTTCCTCCCATGAAACCACGATGATCTCGGGCCTCGGATCGCCTACCCCCTAGACATTCTTCTCCGGGGTAGCCCGTAGCTCTCTTGTGTTGTGTCTCACTAGGTCATAGGATGATGTGAAACCATGTTGGTTCACAAGTTGGGGCACTATACGGCCCTTTCACCGTAACGGGAGATTCCCCTTATATGTGTCCATAACCTTTCGCTTCTAGGTTAGAGCGCATGCATGCGAGGGGGCACATGCAATCACCTATACCAACCTTGCACCACACTCACACACATATGCTAGGGACACATGCAAGTTTTCGATGATTCGACGTTCTTGGACTTCCACCGAAACCTCGATGATCTCATGGTTGATCGTCTACCCCCCTAGACATTCTTCTGACAGGGGTAGCCCGGCGTAGCTCTCCCTTGTGTTGTGTCTCACTAGGTCATAGGATGATGTGAAACCATGTTGGTTCACAAGTTGGGGCACTATACGGCCCGGTTTCACCGTAACGAGGAGATTCCCCCTTATACAGGTCCATAACCTTTCGCTTCTAGGTTAGAGCGCATGCATGCGAGGGGGGACACATGCAATCACCTATACCAACCTTGCACCACACTCACACACATACGCTAGGGACACATGCAAGTTTTCGATGATTCCGACGTTCTGGGTAGGCCTTCCACCGTGAAACCTCGATGATCTCATGGCCTGGATCGCCTACCCCCTAGACATTCTTCCGATAGGGTAGCCCGCGTAGCTCTCTCTTGTTTTGTGTCCGACTAGGTCATAGGATGATGTGAAACCATGTTGGTTCACAAGTTGGGGCACTATACGGCCCGGTTTCACCGTGAACGGAAGATTCCCCTTATACAGTCCATAACCTTTCGCTTCTAGGTTAGAGCGCATGCGAGGGGCCACATGCAATCACCTATACCAACCTTGCACCACACTCACACACATACGCTTAGGGACACATGCAAGTTTTCGATGATTCCGACGTTCTTGGACTTCCACCTGAAACCTCGATGATCTCATGGGCCTCTGATCGCCTACCCCTAGACATTCTTCCGACAGGTAGCCCGTAGATCTCTCTTGTGTTGTGTGTCACTAGGTCATAGGATGATGTGAAACCATGTTGGTTCACAAGTTGGGGCACTATACGCCGCTTTCACCGTAACGGAAGATTCCCCTTATACAGGTCCATAACCTTTCGCTTCTAGGTTAGAGCGCATGGATGCGAGGGGGGGCACATGCAATCACCTATACCAACCTTGCACCACACTCACACACATATGCTAGGGACACATGCAAGTTTTCAGATGATTCCGACGTTCTTGCGGTCTTCCACCTGAAACCTCGATGATCTGGCCTCGGATCGTCTACCCCCCTAGACATTCTTCTGACAGGGGTAGCCCGGCGTAGCTCTCTCTTGTTTTGTGTCTGACTAGGTCATAGGATGATGTGAAACCATGTTGGTTCACAAGTTGGGGCACTATACGGCCCGGTTTCACCGTAACGGGGAGATTCCCCCTTATACAGGTCCATAACCTTTCGCTTCTAGGTTAGAGCGCATGGATGCGAGGGGGGGCACATGCAATCACCTATACCAACCTTGCACCACACTCACACACATATGCTAGGGACACATGCAAGTTTTCAGATGATTCCGACGTTCTTCCGGACTTCCACCGGCGAAACCCTGATGATCTGCGGGCCTTGACTGCCTACCCCTAGACATTCTTCCGACAGGGTAGCCCGCGTAGCTCTCTTGTGTTGTGTCTCACTAGGTCATAGGTTGATGTGAAACCATGTTGGTTCACAAGTTGGGGCACTATACGGCCGGTTTCACCGTAACGGGAGATTCCCTTATACAGTCCATAACCTTTCGCTTCTAGGTTAGAGCGCATGCATGCGAGGGCACATGCAATCACCTATACCAACCTTGCACCACACTCACACACATACGCTAGGGACACATGCAAGTTTTCGATGATTCCGACGTTCTTCCTGGACTTCCACCGTGAAACCTCGATGATCTGGGCCTCTGATCGCCTACCCCTAGACATTCTTCCGACAGGGTAGCCCACTGTAGCTCTCTCTTGTGTTGTGTCTCACTAGGTCATAGGTTGATGTGAAACCATGTTGGTTCACAAGTTGGGGCACTATACGGCCCGGTTTCACCGTAACGGGGAGATTCCCCCTTATACTGGTCCAGAACCTTCGCTTCTAGGTTAGAGCATGCATGCGAGGGGCACATGCAATCACCTATACCAACCTTGCACCACACTCACACACATATGCTAGGGACACATGCAAGTTTTCGATGATTCCGACGCTTTGCGGACTTCCACTGAAACCCGATGATCTCATGGGTTCTGATCGCCTACCCCCTAGACATTCTTCCGACAGGTAGCCCGTAGATCTCTTGTGTTGTGTCTCACTAGGTCATAGGATGATGTGAAACCATGTTGGTTCACAAGTTGGGGCACTATACGCGGTTGCTTTCACCGTAACATGGAGATTCCCCCTTATACAGGTCCATAACCTTTCGCTTCTAGGTTAGAGCGCATGGATGCGAGGGGGACACATGCAATCACCTATACCAACCTTGCACCACACTCACACACATATGCTAGGGACACATGCAAGTTTTCAGATGATTCCAACGTTCTCGCGGACTTCCACCGGCGAAACCCTGATGATCTGCGGGCCTCGGATCGTCTACCTAATGGAAATGAAGTTCAGCATCCTCTAGAACCTTATGGTCTATTGCAAAGTTAGTGTTTCCATGGTCTGAATACTAACAAATAGGCAACAAAAAGTTAAATCATTTGAAAGAAAAAATAAAAAGAAAATTAGAAAATAGCATGAGACACACGGCAAAGGACAAAGCACACGGCAAAGATGTCCTTTGCCGTGTGTCTTTGGTTGCCAAACACACGGCAAAGGTCCTTTGCCGTGTGTCTCTATCCCACAGACACACGGCAAAGAACTTTTTCACCTTTAGCAAGGCTTTTATTCCATATTTGTTAGGTGATATTATTTCATAGGATCATGAGATCACACATATGATGATAGGTTATTGTGGTCTTGATCACTATATACAAGCACCCCCTGATTCCGACGTTCTCGTGGACTTCCTCGTGAAACCTCGATGATCTCGGGCCTCGGATCGCCTACCCCTAGACATTCTTCCGACAGGTAGCCGGCGTAGCTCTCTTGTGTTGTGTCTCACTAGGTCATAGGATGATGTGAAACCATGTTGGTTCAAGTTGGGGCACTATACGGCCGCTTTCACCGTAACGGGAGATTCCCCTTACAGGTCCATAACCTTTCGCTTCTAGGTTAGAGCGCATGCATGCGAGGGGGGCACATGCAATCACCTATACCAACCTTGCACCACACTCACACACATATGCTAGGGACACATGCAAGTTTTCAGATGATTCTGACGTTCTTCCGGACTTCCACCGGCGAAACCCTGATGATCTGCGGGCCTCGGATCGTCTACCCCCCTAGACATTCTTCTGACAGGTAGCCCGCGAGCTCTCTTGTGTTGTGTCTCACTAGGTCATAGGATGATGTGAAACCATGTTGGTTCACAAGTTGGGGCACTATACGCCCGTTTCACCGTGAACGAGGAGATTCCCCCTTATACAGGTCCATAACCTTTCGCTTCTAGGTTAGAGCGCATGCATGCGAGGGGGGACACATGCAATCACCTATACCAACCTTGCACCACACTCACACACATACGCTAGGGACACATGCAAGTTTTCGATGATTCCGACGTTCTTGCGGTCTTCCACCGGCGAAACCCTGATGATCTGGGTTCTGATCGCCTACCCCTAGACATTCTTCTGACAGGGGTAGCCCGGCGTAGCTCTCTCTTGTTTTGTGTCTGACTAGGTCATAGGATGATGTGAAACCATGTTGGTTCACAAGTTGGGGCACTATACGGCCCGGTTTCACCGTAACGGGAAGATTCCCCCTTATACAGGTCCATAACCTTTCGCTTAGGTTAGAGCGCATGGATGCGAGGGGCCACATGCAATCACCTATACCAACCTTGCACCACACTCACACACATACGCTTAGGGACACATGCAAGTTTTCGATGATTCCGACGTTTGGGACTTCCACCCGAAACTCGATGATCTCATGGGCGGATCGCCTACCCCTAGACATTCTTCCGACAGGTAGCCCGTAGATCTCTTTTGTTGTGTGTCGCTAGGTCATAGGATGATGTGAAACCATGTTGGTTCACAAGTTGGGGCACTATACGGCCAGTTTCACCGTAACGGAAGATTCCCCTTATACAGTGTCCATAACTCGCTTCTAGGTTAGAGCGCATGGATGCGAGGGCACATGCAATCACCTATACCAACCTTGCACCACACTCACACACATATGCTAGGGACACATGCAAGTTTTCGATGATTCCGACGTTCTTGGTCTTTCCACCTGAAACCTCGATGATCTCATGGCCTCGATCGCCTACCCCTAGACATTCTTTCCGACAGGTAGCCCGTAGCTCTCTCTTGTTTTGTGTCCGACTAGGTCATAGGATGATGTGAAACCATGTTGGTTCACAAGTTGGGGCACTATACGCCCTTTCACCGTAACGGGAAGATTCCCCTTATACAGTCCATAACCTTCGCTTCTAGGTTAGAGCGCATGGATGCGAGGAGGGCACATGCAATCACCTATACCAACCTTGCACCACACTCACACACATACGCTTAGGGACACATGCAAGTTTTCGATGATTCCGACGTTCTTAGGACTTCCACCGTGAAACCCCGATGATCTCAAGGCCCTTGATCGCCTACCCCCTAGACATTCTTCCGACAGGGTAGCCCGTAGCTCTCTCTTGTGTTGTGTCTCACTAGGTCATAGGTTGATGTGAAACCATGTTGGTTCACAAGTTGGGGCACTATACTCGGCCGGTTTCACCGTAACGGGAGATTCCCCTTATACAGTCCATAACCTTTCGCTTCTAGGTTAGAGCATGCATGCGAGGGGGCACATGCAATCACCTATACCAACCTTGCACCACACTCACACACATACGCTAGGGACACATGCAAGTTTTAGATGATTCCGACTCTTCCCGGACTTCCACCGTGAAACCTCGATGATCTGTTTCGGATCGCCTACCCCTAGACATTCTTCCGACAGGTAGCCCGGCGAGCTCTCTTGTGTTGTGTCTCACTAGGTCATAGGTTGATGTGAAACCATGTTGGTTCACAAGTTGGGGCACTATACGCCCGGTTTCACCGCAACGGGAGATTCCCCTTATACAGTCCATAACCTTTCGCTTCTAGGTTAGAGCGCATGCATGCGAGGGGCACATGCAATCACCTATACCAACCTTGCACCACACTCACACACATATGCTAGGGACACATGCAAGTTTTCGATGATTCCGACGTTCTTGCGGACTTCCACCGGCGAAACCTCGATGATCATGGGCCTGGATCGCCTACCCCTAGACATTCTTCCGACAGGGTAGCCCGTAGATCTCTCTTGTGTTGTGTCTCACTAGGTCATAGGATGATGTGAAACCATGTTGGTTCACAAGTTGGGGCACTATACGGCCCGCTTTCACCGTAACATGGAGATTCCCCTTATGTGTCCATAACCTTCGCTTCTAGGTTAGAGCGCATGGATGCGAGGGAGGACATGCAATCACCTATACCAACCTTGCACCACACTCACACACATATGCTAGGGACACATGCAAGTTTTCGATGATTCCAACGCTCGCGGACTTCCACCGCGAAACTCGATGATCTCATGGGCCTTGATCGCCTACCTAATGGAAATGAAGTTCAAGATCCTCTAGAACCTTATGGTCTATTGCAAAGTTAGTGTTTCCATGGTCCAATACTAACAAATAGGCAACAAAAGTTAAATCATTTGAAAGAAAAAATAAAAAGAAAATTAGAAAATAGCATGAGACACACGGCAAAGGACAAAGCACGGCAAGATGTCCTTGCTGTGTCTTTGGTTGCCAAACACACGGCAGTCCTTTGCCGTGTGTCTCTATCCCATGAGACACCCAAGAAAGAACTTTTTCACCTTTAGCAAGGCTTTTATTCCATATTTGTTAGGTGATATTATTTCATAGGATCATGAGATCACACATATGATGATAGGTTATTGTGGTCTTGATCACTATATACAAGCACCCCCGATTCCGACGCTCGTGGACTTCCTCCTGAAACCTCGATGATCTCATGGGTTCGGATCGCCTACCCCTAGACATTCTTCCCAGGGGTAGCCCGTAGCTCTCTTGTGTTGTGTCTCACTAGGTCATAGGATGATGTGAAACCATGTTGGTTCACAAGTTGGGGCACTATACGGCCCGCTTTCACCGTAACGGGAGATTCCCTTATACAGTCCATAACCTTTCGCTTCTAGGTTAGAGCGCATGCATGCGAGGGGGCACATGCAATCACCTATACCAACCTTGCACCACACTCACACACATATGCTAGGGACACATGCAAGTTTTCAGATGATTCCGACGCTCTTGGACTTCCACCGTGAAACCTCGATGATCTCATGGCCTGATCGCCTACCCCCTAGACATTCTTCCGACAGGTAGCCCGCGAGCTCTCCTTGTGTTGTGTCTCACTAGGTCATAGGATGATGTGAAACCATGTTGGTTCACAAGTTGGGGCACTATACGCCCGGGTTTCACCGTAACGAGGAGATTCCCCTTATACAGTCCATAACCTTTCGCTTCTAGGTTAGAGCGCATGCATGAGGGGGACACATGCAATCACCTATACCAACCTTGCACCACACTCACACACATACGCTTAGGGACACATGCAAGTTTTCGATGATTCCGACGTTCTTGCGGTCTTCCACCTGAAACCTCGATGATCTCATGGCCTGATCGCCTACCCCTAGACATTCTTCCGACAGGTAGCCCATGTAGCTCTCTTGTTTTGTGTCCGACTAGGTCATAGGATGATGTGAAACCATGTTGGTTCACAAGTTGGGGCACTATACGGTTTTCACCGTAACGGAAGATTCCCCTTATACGTGTCCATAACCTTCGCTTCTAGGTTAGAGCATGGATGCGAGGGGCCACATGCAATCACCTATACCAACCTTGCACCACACTCACACACATACGCTTAGGGACACATGCAAGTTTTCGATGATTCCGACGTTCTTAGGACTTCCACCCGAAACCCTCGATGATCTGCGGCCTGATCGCCTACCCCTAGACATTTTTCTGACAGGGGTAGCCCGGCGTAGATCTCTCTTGTGTTGTGTGTCACTAGGTCATAGGATGATGTGAAACCATGTTGGTTCACAAGCTGGGGCACTATACGGCCCGGTTTCACCGTAACGGGAAGATTCCCCCTTATACAGGTCCATAACCTTTCGCTTCTAGGTTAGAGCATGGATGCGAGGGGGCACATGCAATCACCTATACCAACCTTGCACCACACTCACACACATATGCTAGGGACACATGCAAGTTTTCAGATGATTCCTACGTTCTTGCGGTCTTCCACCGTGAAACCTCGATGATCATGCCTCGGATCGCCTACCCCTAGACATTCTTCCGACAGGTAGCCCGGCGTAGCTCTTGTTTTGTGTCCGACTAGGTCATAGGATGATGTGAAACCATGTTGGTTCACAAGTTGGGGCACTATACGCCTTTCACCGTGAACGGAGATTCCCCCTTATACAGGTCCATAACCTTTCGCTTCTAGGTTAGAGCGCATGGATGCGAGGAGGGCACATGCAATCACCTATACCAACCTTGCACCACACTCACACACATACGCTAGGGACACATGCAAGTTTTCAGATGATTCCGACGTTCGGACTTCCACCTGAAACCTCGATGATCTCATGCCCGGATCGCCTACCCCTAGACATTCTTCCGACAGGGGTAGCCCGCGAGCTCTCTCTTGTGTTGTGTCTCACTAGGTCATAGGTTGATGTGAAACCATGTTGGTTCACAAGTTGGGGCACTATACGGCCGGTTTCACCGTAACGGGAGATTCCCCTTATACAGTGTCCATAACCTTTCGCTTCTAGGTTAGAGCGCATGCGAGGGGGCACATGCAATCACCTATACCAACCTTGCACCACACTCACACACATACGCTAGGGACACATGCAAGTTTTAGATGATTCCGACGTTCTTCGGACTTCCACGGCGAAACCACGATGATCTCATGGCTCGGATCGCCTACCCCCTAGACATTCTTCCGACAGGTAGCCCGTAGCTCTCTCTCTTGTGTTGTGTCTCACTAGGTCATAGGTTGATGTGAAACCATGTTGGTTCACAAGTTGGGGCACTATATCTTGCGGTTTCACCGTAACGGGAGATTCCCCTATACAGTCCATAACCTTTCGCTTCTAGGTTAGAGCGCATGCATGCGAGGGGGGCACATGCAATCACCTATACCAACCTTGCACCACACTCACACACATATGCTAGGGACACATGCAAGTTTTCAGATGATTCCGACGTTCATGGACTTCCACCCGAAACCTCGATGATCTGCCGGGCCTGGATCGTCTACCCCCCTAGACATTCTTCTGACAGGGGTAGCCCGGCGTAGATCTCTCTTGTGTTGTGTCTCACTAGGTCATAGGATGATGTGAAACCATGTTGGTTCACAAGTTGGGGCACTATACGGCCCGGTTTCACCGTAACAGGGAGATTCCCCCTTATACAGGTCCATAACCTTTCGCTTCTAGGTTAGAGCGCATGGATGCGAGGGGGGACACATGCAATCACCTATACCAACCTTGCACCACACTCACACACATATGCTAGGGACACATGCAAGTTTTCAGATGATTCCAACGTTCATGGACTTCCACCGGCGAAACCACGATGATCTCATGGCCTCGGATCGCCTACCTAATGGAAATGAAGTTCAAGATCCTCTAGAACCTTATGGTCTATTGCAAAGTTAGTGTTTCCATGGTCCGAATACTAACAAATAGGCAACAAAAGTTAAATCATTTGAAAGAAAAAATAAAAAGAAAATTAGAAAATAGCATGAGACACACGGCAAAGGACAAAGCACACGGCAAAGATGTCCTTTGCCGTGTGTCTTTGGCCGCCAAACACACGGCAAAGGTCCTTTGCCGTGTGTCTCTATCCCACAGACAAGAAAGAACTTTTTTCACCTTTAGCAAGGCTTTTATTCCATATTTGTTAGGTGATATTATTTCATAGGATCATGAGATCACACATATGATGATAGGTTATTGTGGTCTTGATCACTATATACAAGCACCCCGATTCCGACGTTCGTGGACTTCCTCGTGAAACCTCGATGATCTGCGCCTCGGGATCGCCTACCCCCTAGACATTCTTCCGACAGGTAGCCGGCGTAGCTCTCTTGTGTTGTGTCTCACTAGGTCATAGGATGATGTGAAACCATGTTGGTTCACAAGTTGGGGCACTATACTGGCCGTTTCACCGAACGGGAGATTCCCCTTATACAGTCCATAACCTTTCGCTTCTAGGTTAGAGCGCATGCAGGGGGCACATGCAATCACCTATACCAACCTTGCACCACACTCACACATATGCTAGGGACACATGCAAGTTTTCAGATGATTACGACGTTCTTGGACTTCCACCGGAAACCACGATGATCTCATGGCCTCGGATCGCCTACCCCTAGACATTCTTCTGACAGGGGTAGCCCGGCGTAGCTCTCCCTTGTGTTGTGTCTCACTAGGTCATGGGATGATGTGAAACCATGTTGGTTCACAAGTTGGGGCACTATACGGCCCGGTTTCACCATATCGGGGAGATTCCCCCTTATACAGGTCCAGAACCTTTCGCTTCTAGGTTAGAGCGCATGCATGCAAGGGGGACACATGCAATCACCTATACCAACCTTGCACCACACTCACACACATATGCTAGGGACACATGCAAGTTTTCGATGATTCCGACGTTCTTGCGGTCTTCCACCCGAAACCACGATGATCTGGCCTCGGATCGTCTACCCCTAGACATTCTTCCGACAGGTAGCCCGCGTAGCTCTCTTGTTTTGTGTCCGACTAGGTCATAGGATGATGTGAAACCATGTTGGTTCAAGTTGGGGCACTATACGGCCCGGTTTCACCGTGAACGGAAGATTCCCCTTATCTGGTCCATAACCTTTCGCTTCTAGGTTAGAGCGCATGGATGCGAGGGGCACATGCAATCACCTATACCAACCTTGCACCACACTCACACACATACGCTTAGGGACACATGCAAGTTTCGATGATTCCGACGTTCTTAGGACTTCCACCGAAACCACGATGATCTGGGCCTCGGATCGCCTACCCCTAGACATTCTTCCCGACAGGGTAGCCCGCGAGATCTCTTGTGTTGTGTGTCACTAGGTCATAGGATGATGTGAAACCATGTTGGTTCACAAGTTGGGGCACTATACGGCCCGGTTTCACCGTAACGGGAAGATTCCCCCTTATACAGGTCCATAACCTTTCGCTTCTAGGTTAGAGCGCATGGATGCGAGGGGGGGCACATGCAATCACCTATACCAACCTTGCACCACACTCACACACATATGCTAGGGACACATGCAAGTTTTCAGATGATTCCGACGTTCTTGCGGTCTTCCACCGTGAACCTCGATGATCTCGGCCTCGGATCGTCTACCCCCTAGACATTCTTCCGACAGGTAGCCCGCGATCTCTCTTGTTTTGTGTATGACTAGGTCATAGGATGATGTGAAACCATGTTGGTTCACAAGTTGGGGCACTATACGCCCGGTTTCACCGTGGGAAGATTCCCCTTATACAGTCCATAACCTTTCTCGCTTAGGTTAGAGCGCATGGATGCGAGGGCACATGCAATCACCTATACCAACCTTGCACCACACTCACACACATACGCTTAGGGACACATGCAAGTTTTCGATGATTAGGCGTTCTTAGGACTTCCACCGAAAAACTCGATGATCTGCGGGCCTCGGATCGTCTACCCCCTAGACATTCTTCCGACGGGTAGCCGCGTAGCTCTCTTGTGTTGTGTCTCACTAGGTCATAGGTTGATGTGAAACCATGTTGGTTCACAAGTTGGGGCACTATCTGCCCGGTTTCACCATAACGGGGAGATTCCCCCTTATACAGGTCCATAACCTTTCGCTTCTAGGTTAGAGCGCATGCATGCGAGGGGGCACATGCAATCACCTATACCAACCTTGCACCACACTCACACACACGCTTAGGGACACATGCAAGTTTTAGATGATTAAGCGTTCTTGGGACTTCCACCGTGAAACCCTGATGATCTGCGGGCCTCGGATCGTCTACCCCCCTAGACATTCTTCTGACAAGGGTAGCCCGGCGTAGCTCTCTCTTGTTTTGTGTCTCACTAAGTCATAGGTTGATGTGAAACCATGTTGGTTCACAAGTTGGGGCACTATCTGGCCGGTTTCACCGTGAATGGGAGATTCCCCTTATACAGTCCATAACCTTTCGCTTCTAGGTTAGGCGCATGCATGCGAGGGGCACATGCAATCACCTATACCAACCTTGCACCACACTCACACACATATGCTAGGGACACATGCAAGTTTTCAGATGATTCCGACGTTCTTGGACTTCCACCGTGAAACCACGATGATCTGCGGGCCTCGGATCGCCTACCCCCTAGACATTCTTGACAGGGGTAGCCAGCGTAGATCTCTCTTGTGTTGTGTCTCACTAGGTCATAGGATGATGTGAAACCATGTTGGTTCACAAGTTGGGGCACTATCTGCCCGGTTTCACCGTAACATGGAGATTCCCCTTATCTGGTCCATAACCTTTCGCTTCTAGGTTAGAGCGCATGGATGCGAGGGAGGACACATGCAATCACCTATACCAACCTTGCACCACACTCACACACATATGCTAGGGACACATGCAAGTTTTCAGATGATTCCAACGTTCTCGCGGACTTCCACCGGCGAAACCCTGATGATCTGCGGGCCTCGGATCGTCTACCTAATGGAAATGAAGTTCAGCATCCTCTAGAACCTTATGGTCTATTGCAAAGTTAGTGTTTCCATGGTCTGAATACTAACAAATAGGCAACAAAAAGTTAAATCATTTGAAAGAAAAAATAAAAAGAAAATTAGAAAATAGCATGAGACACACGGCAAAGGACAAAGCACACGGCAAAGATGTCCTTTGCCCTGTGTCTCTATCCCACAGACACACGGCAAAGAATTTTTTTCACCTTTAGCAAGGCTTTTATTACATATATGTTAGGTGATATTATTTCATAGGATCATGAGATCACACATATGATGATAGGTTATTGTGGTCTTGATCACTATATACATGCACCCGATTCCGGCGTTCGTGGACTTCCTCCGTGAAACCACGATGATCTGCGGGCCTCGGATCGCCTACCCCCTAGACATTCTTCGACAGGGGTAGCCGTAGCTCTCTCTTGTGTTGTGTCTCACTAGGTCATAGGATGATGTGAAACCATGTTGGTTCACAAGTTGGGGCACTATCTGCGGTTTCACCGTAACGGGAGATTCCCCTTATCTGAGTCCATAACCTTTCGCTTCTAGGTTAGGCGCATGCATGCGAGGGGCACATGCAATCACCTATACCAACCTTGCACCACACTCACACACATGCTAGGGACACATGCAAGTTTTGAGATGATTCGGCGTTCTTGGACTTCCACCGTGAAACCCTGATGATCTGCGGGCCTCGGATCGTCTACCCCCCTAGACATTCTTCTGACAGGGGTAGCCCGGCGTAGCTCTCCCTTGTGTTGTGTCTCACTAGGTCATAGGATGATGTGAAACCATGTTGGTTCACAAGTTGGGGCACTATACGGCCCGGTTTCACCGTAACGAGGAGATTCCCCCTTATACAGGTCCATAACCTTTCGCTTCTAGGTTAGAGCGCATGCATGCGAGGGGGGACACATGCAATCACCTATACCAACCTTGCACCACACTCACACACATACGCTAGGGACACATGCAAGTTTTCAGATGATTCCGACGTTCTTGCGGTCTTCCACCGGCGAAACCCTGATGATCTGCTGGCCTCGGATCGTCTACCCCCCTAGACATTCTTCTGACAGGGGTAGCCCGGCGTAGCTCTCTCTTGTTTTGTGTCTGACTAGGTCATAGGATGATGTGAAACCATGTTGGTTCACAAGTTGGGGCACTATACGGCCCGGTTTCACCGTAACGGGAAGATTCCCCTTATCTGAGTCCATAACCTTTCGCTTCTAGGTTAGAGCATGGATGCGAGGGGCACATGCAATCACCTATACCAACCTTGCACCACACTCACACACATACGCTAGGGACACATGCAAGTTTTCGGATGATTCGGCGTTCTTAGGACTTCCACCGTGAAACCACGATGATCTGCGGGCCTCGGATCGTCTACCCCCTAGACATTCTTCCGACAGGGTAGCCCGGCGTAATCTCTCTTGTGTTGTGTCACTAGGTCATAGGATGATGTGAAACCATGTTGGTTCACAAGTTGGGGCACTATACGGCCGGTTTCACCGTACGGAAGATTCCCCTTATCTGTGTCCATAACCTTTCGCTTCTAGGTTAGAGCGCATGGATGCGAGGGGGGGCACATGCAATCACCTATACCAACCTTGCACCACACTCACACACATATGCTAGGGACACATGCAAGTTTTCAGATGATTCCGACGTTCTTGCGGTCTTCCACCGGCGAAACCCTGATGATCTGCTGGCCTCAGATCGTCTACCCCCCTAGACATTCTTCTGACAGGGGTAGCCCGGCGTAGCTCTCTCTTGTTTTGTGTCTGACTAGGTCATAGGATGATGTGAAACCATGTTGGTTCACAAGTTGGGGCACTATACGGCCCGGTTTCACCGTAACGGGAAGATTCCCCCTTATACAGGTCCATAACCTTTCGCTTCTAGGTTAGAGCGCATGGATGCGAGGAGGGCACATGCAATCACCTATACCAACCTTGCACCACACTCACACACATACGCTAGGGACACATGCAAGTTTTCAGATGATTAGGCGTTCTTGGACTTCCACCGTGAAACCACGATGATCTGCGGGCCTCGGATCGTCTACCCCTAGACATTCTTCCGGCGGGTAGCCCGGCGTAGCTCTCTCTTGTGTTGTGTCTCACTAGGTCATAGGTTGATGTGAAACCATGTTGGTTCACAAGTTGGGGCACTATACGCCCGGTTTCACCGTAACGGAGATTCCCCTTATACAGTCCATAACCTTTCGCTTCTAGGTTAGGCGCATGCATGCGAGGGGCACATGCAATCACCTATACCAACCTTGCACCACACTCACACACATACGCTAGGGACACATGCAAGTTTTCAGATGATTCCGCGTTCTTACGGACTTCCCGTGAAACCCCGATGATCTGCGGCCTCGGATCGTCTACCCCCTAGACATTCTTCCCGACAAGGGTAGCCGGCGTAGCTCTCTCTTGTGTTGTGTCTCACTAGGTCATAGGTTGATGTGAAACCATGTTGGTTCACAAGTTGGGGCACTATCTGGCCGGTTTCACCGTAACGTGGGAGATTCCCCTTATCTGGTCCATAACATTTCGCTTCTAGGTTAGGCGCATGCATGCGAGGGGGCACATGCAATCACCTATACCAACCTTGCACCACACTCACACACATATGCTAGGGACACATGCAAGTTTTCGATGATTACGTTCTGCGGACTTCCACCGTGAAACCACGATGATCTGTGGGCCTCGGATCGTCTACCCCTAGACATTCTTCCCGGGGTAGCCAGCGTAGATCTCTCTTGTGTTGTGTCTCACTAGGTCATAGGATGATGTGAAACCATGTTGGTTCACAAGTTGGGGCACTATACGGCCCGGTTTCACCGTAACATGGAGATTCCCCCTTATACAGGTCCATAACCTTTCGCTTCTAGGTTAGAGCGCATGGATGCGAGGGGGGACACATGCAATCACCTATACCAACCTTGCACCACACTCACACACATATGCTAGGGACACATGCAAGTTTTCAGATGATTCCAACGTTCTCGCGGACTTCCACCGGCGAAACCCTGATGATCTGCGGGCCTCGGATCGTCTACCTAATGGAAATGAAGTTCAGCATCCTCTAGAACCTTATGGTCTATTGCAAAGTTAGTGTTTCCATGGTCTGAATACTAACAAATAGGCAACAAAAGTTAAATCATTTGAAAGAAAAATAAAAAGAAAATTAGAAAATAGCATGAGACACACGGCAAAGGACAAAAGCAGCAAGATGTCCTTTGCCGTGTGTCTTCTACCAAACACAGCAAGGTTGCCGTAGGTGTCTCTATCCTACGCACACCAAGAAAGAACTTTTTCACCTTTAGCAAGGCTTTTATTCCATATTTGTTAGGTGATATTATTTCATAGGATCATGAGATCACACATATGATGATAGGTTATTGTGGTCTTGATCACTATATACAAGCACCCCCGATTCGGCGTTCTCGTGGACTTCCTCCGTGAAACCACGATGATCTGCGGGCCTCGGATCGTCTACCCCCGAGACATTCTTCCGACAGGTAGCCGGCGTAGCTCTCTCTTGTGTTGTGTCTCACTAGGTCATAGGATGATGTGAAACCATGTTGGTTCACAAGTTGGGGCACTATCTGGCCCGGTTTCACCGTAACGGGAGATTCCCCTTATCTGAGTCCATAACCTTTCGCTTCTAGGTTAGGCGCATGCATGCGAGGGGCACATGCAATCACCTATACCAACCTTGCACCACACTCACACACATATGCTAGGGACACATGCAAGTTTTGAGATGATTCGGCGTTCTTGGACTTCCACCGTGAAACCACGATGATCTGCGGGCCTCGGATCGTCTACCCCCTAGACATTCTTGACAGGGGTAGCAGCGTAGCTCTCCCTTGTGTTGTGTCTCACTAGGTCATAGGATGATGTGAAACCATGTTGGTTCACAAGTTGGGGCACTATCTGGCCGGTTTCACCGTAACGAGATTCCCCTTATCTGAGTCCATAACCTTTCGCTTCTAGGTTAGAGCGCATGCATGCGAGGGGGGACACATGCAATCACCTATACCAACCTTGCACCACACTCACACACATACGCTAGGGACACATGCAAGTTTTCAGATGATTCCGACGTTCTTGCGGTCTTCCACCGGCGAAACCCTGATGATCTGCTGGCCTCGGATCGTCTACCCCCCTAGACATTCTTCTGACAGGGGTAGCCCGGCGTAGCTCTCTCTTGTTTTGTGTCTGACTAGGTCATAGGATGATGTGAAACCATGTTGGTTCACAAGTTGGGGCACTATACGGCCCGGTTTCACCGTAACGGGAAGATTCCCCCTTATACAGGTCCATAACCTTTCGCTTCTAGGTTAGAGCGCATGGATGCGAGGGGGCCACATGCAATCACCTATACCAACCTTGCACCACACTCACACACATACGCTAGGGACACATGCAAGTTTTCAGATGATTCCGACGTTCTTCCGGACTTCCACCGGCGAAACCCTGATGATCTGCGGGCCTCGGATCGTCTACCCCCCTAGACATTCTTCTGACAGGGGTAGCCCGGCGTAGATCTCTCTTGTGTTGTGTGTCACTAGGTCATAGGATGATGTGAAACCATGTTGGTTCACAAGTTGGGGCACTATACGGCCCGGTTTCACCGTAACGGGAAGATTCCCCCTTATACAGGTCCATAACCTTTCGCTTCTAGGTTAGAGCGCATGGATGCGAGGGGGGGCACATGCAATCACCTATACCAACCTTGCACCACACTCACACACATATGCTAGGGACACATGCAAGTTTTCAGATGATTCCGACGTTCTTGCGGTCTTCCACCGGCGAAACCCTGATGATCTGCTGGCCTCAGATCGTCTACCCCCCTAGACATTCTTCTGACAGGGGTAGCCCGGCGTAGCTCTCTCTTGTTTTGTGTCTGACTAGGTCATAGGATGATGTGAAACCATGTTGGTTCACAAGTTGGGGCGATATCTGGCCGGTTTCACCGTGGGAACGGAAGATTCCCCTTATACAGTCCATAACCTTTCGCTTCTAGGTTAGGCGCATGGATGCGAGGGGCACATGCAATCACCTATACCAACCTTGCACCACACTCACACACATATGCTAGGGACACATGCAAGTTTTCGGATGATACCGACAAGCGTTCTTGCGGTCTTCCACGTGAAACCACGATGATGCGGGCCTCGGATCGTCTACCCCTAGACATTCTTCCGCGGGGTAGCCGGCGTAGCTCTCTCTTGTTTTGTGTCGACTAGGTCATAGGATGATGTGAAACCATGTTGGTTCACAAGTTGGGGCACTATCTGGCCGGTTTCACCGTGAACGGAAGATTCCCCTTATCTGGTCCATAACCTTTCGCTTCTAGGTTAGGCGCATGGATGCGAGGGCACATGCAATCACCTATACCAACCTTGCACCACACTCACACACATACGCTAGGGACACATGCAAGTTTTGAGATGATTCCGCGTTCTTGGACTTCCACCGTGAAACCACGATGATCTGCGGGCCTCGGATCGTACCCCCTAGACATTCTTCCGAGGTAGCCCGTAGCTCTCTCTTGTGTTATGTCTCACTAGGTCATAGGTTGATGTGAAACCATGTTGGTTCACAAGTTGGGGCACTATCTGGCCCGGTTTCACCGTAACGGGAGATTCCCCTTATACAGTCCATAACCTTTCGCTTCTAGGTTAGGCGCATGCATGCGAGGGCACATGCAATCACCTATACCAACCTTGCACCACACTCACACACATACGCTAGGGACACATGCAAGTTTTCAGATGATTCCGACGTTCTTCTGGACTTCCACCGGCGAAACCCTGATGATCTGCGGGCCTCGGATCGTCTACCCCCCTAGACATTCTTCCCGAGGGTAGCCAGCGTAGCTCTCTCTTGTGTTGTGTCTCATTAGGTCATAGGTTGATGTGAAACCATGTTGGTTCACAAGTTGGGGCACTATCTCGGCCCGGTTTTCACCGTGAACGGGAGATTCCCCTTATAGTCCATAACCTTCGCTTCTAGGTTAGAGCGCATGCATGCGAGGGGGCACAATCACCTATACCAACCTTGCACCACACTCACACATATGCTAGGGACACATGCAAGTTTTCAGATGATTAGCGTTCTTGCGGACTTCCACCGTGAAACCACGATGATCTGCGGCCTCGGATCGTCTACCCCTAGACATTCTTCCGACAGGGTAGCCTGGCTTAGCTCTCTCTTGTTTTGTGTCCGACTAGGTCATAGGATGATGTGAAACCATGTTGGTTCACAAGTTGGGGCACTATACGGCCGGTTTCACCGTATGGGGAGATTCCCCTTACAGTCCATAACCTTCGCTTCTAGGTTAGGCGCATGGATGCGAGGGGCACATGCAATCACCTATACCAACCTTGCACACTCACACACATACGCTAGGGACACATGCAAGTTTTGGATGATTCGGCGTTCTTAGGACTTCCACTGGCGAAACCTCGATGATCTGCGGGCCTCGGATCGTCCCCCTAGACATTCTTGACAGGGGTAGCCCGGCGAGATCTCTCTTGTTGTGTCTCACTAGGTCATAGGATGATGTGAAACCATGTTGGTTCACAAGTTGGGGCACTATACGGCCCGGTTTCACCGTAATGGAGATTCCCCTTATCATGTGTCCATAACCTTTCGCTTCTAGGTTAGAGCGCATGGATGCGAGGGGGGACACATGCAATCACCTATACCAACCTTGCACCACACTCACACACATATGCTAGGGACACATGCAAGTTTTCAGATGATTCCGACGTTCTCGCGGACTTCCACCGGCGAAACCCTGATGATCTGCGGGCCTCGGATCGTCTACCTAATGGAAATGAAGTTCAGCATCCTCTAGAACCTTATGGTCTATTGCAAAGTTAGTGTTTCCATGGTATGAATACTAACAAATAGGCAACAAAAAGTTAAATCATTTGAAAGAAAAAATAAAAAGAAAATTAGAAAATAGCATGAGACACACGAAGGACAAAGCACGGCAAAGATGTCCTTTGGTGTCTCTATCCCATACGCAAGAAAGAACAAAGAACTTTTTCACCTTTAGCAAGGCTTTTATTCCATATATGTTAGGTGATATTATTTCATAGGATCATGAGATCACATATGATGATAGGTTATTGTGGTCTTGATCACTATATACAAGCACCCCCGATTGACGTTCTCGTGGACTTCCACCGTGAAACCACGATGATCTCGGGCCTCGGATCGCCTACCCCTAGACATTCTTCCGGCGGGGTAGCCGGCGTAGCTCTCTCTTGTGTTGTGTCTCACTAGGTCATAGGTTGATGTGAAACCATGTTGGTTCACAAGTTGGGGCACTATACGGCCGGTTTCACCGTACGGGAGATTCCCCTTCTGGTCCATAACCTTTCACTTCTAGGTTAGAGCGCATGCATGCGAGGGGGGCACATGCAATCACCTATACCAACCTTGCACCACACTCACACACATATGCTAGGGACACATGCAAGTTTTCAGATGATTCCGACGTTCTCGCGGACTTCCACCGGCGAAACCCTAATGATCTGCTGGCCTCAGATCGTCTACCCCCCTAGACATTCTTGACGCAGGTAGACCGCATAGCTCTCTTGTTTTGTGTCCGACTAGGTCATAGGATGATGTGAAACCATGTTGGTTCACAAGTTGGGGCACTATGGCCCGGTTTCACCGTAACGGAAGATTCCCCTTATGAGTCCATAACCTTTCGCTTCTAGGTTAGAGCGCATGGATGCGAGGGGGCATGCAATCACCTATACCAACCTTGCACCACACTCACACACATACGCTTAGGGACACATGCAAGTTTTCGATGATTCCGACGTTCTTCGGACTTCCACCGTGAAACCACGATGATCTGCGGGCCTCGGATCGTCTACCCCTAGACATTCTTCGACAGGGTAGCCGGCGTAGCTCTCTCTTGTTTTGTGTCCGACTAGGTCATAGGATGATGTGAAACCATGTTGGTTCACAAGTTGGGGCACTATACGGCCGGTTTCACCGTGTGGGAAGATTCCCCTTATACAGTCCATAACCTTTCGCTTCTAGGTTAGAGCGCATGGATGCGAGGGGCACATGCAATCACCTATACCAACCTTGCACCACACTCACACACACGCTTAGGGACACATGCAAGTTTTCGGATGATTAGGCGTTCTTGGACTTCCACCGTGAAACCACGATGATCTGCGGGCCTCGGATCGTCTACCCCTAGACATTCTTGACAGGTAGCGCGTAGCTCTCTCTTGTGTTGTGTCTGACTAGGTCATAGGTTGATGTGAAACCATGTTGGTTCACAAGTTGGGGCACTATACGGCCCGGTTTCACCGTAACGGGGAGATTCCCCCTTATACAGGTCCATAACCTTTCGCTTCTAGGTTAGAGCGCATGCATGCGAGGGGGGGCACATGCAATCACCTATACCAACCTTGCACCACACTCACACACATATGCTAGGGACACATGCAAGTTTTCGATGATTCCGCGTTCTGGGACTTCCACCGGCGAAACCCTGATGATCTGCGGGCCTCGGATCGTCTACCTAATGGAAATGAAGTTCAGCATCCTCTAGAACCTTATGGTCTATTGCAAAGTTAGTGTTTCCATGGTCTGAATACTAACAAATAGGCAACAAAAAGTTAAATCATTTGAAAGAAAAAATAAAAAGAAAATTAGAAAATAGCATGAGACACACGGCAAAGGACAAAGCACACGGCAAAGATGTCCTTTGCCGTGTGCCTGTGGCCGTCAAACACACGGCAAAGGTCCTTTGCCGTGTGTCTCTATCCCACAGACACACGGCAAAGAATTTTTTCCACCTTTAGCAAGAAATTAGAAAATAGCAAAAAAAAATAAGCCTTTGCCGTGTGTTTTCCTGGGGGTACACGGCAAAGCTCTTTGCCGTGTTCCTCCCTGGTTGGCACACGGCAAAGGCAGCTAACTAGATAGGGGCCGCCCCCGCCCCCTCCTGCCTTATCCTCTCCCCACACACCAGCGCCTCCCCACCCGACCCGCCGCCTTGCCCACACCTGCCGCCGCCTGCTCCTCCTCGTCCCGGTCCACCCCCACCCGCCTCCGCCCATCCGCCCCATCCTCCCCGGCCGCCCCCTCCACCTCCCGCGCCCACCACAGGATCTCGCGGCTCCACCTCCTTGGCCAGCCGCCTCACCCACCGCCGGCCCATCACCATCGGTATGTATGCATGTATGTGTAGCTAGGTATGTATGTGTAGCTAGTATTTATGTGTATGTGTAGTATATGTATGTGTAGCTAGCTAGTATATATGTGTAGTATATGTGTGTAGCTAGTATGTATGTGTGTGTGTGTAGCTAGTATGTATGTGTTGTATATATATGTATGTGTAGCTAGTATATATATGTATGTGTAGCTAGTATGTATGTGTGTGTAGCTAGTATATATATGTATGTGCAGCTAGTATGTATGTAGTATATATTTCTAGTATATATATTGTTAGATATATATAGCATGTATTTGTCCCATGTATTTGTTACATATATGTATAGTAGTATGTATATGTTGTTTCATATATGCATGTGTATAGTACTAATTTAGGAATTATGTGTAATTTTTGGCATGTCTATAGTAGTAATTTAGTAATTTTTCTTCATGCAGGATATGTGTCAGTCGAGGGTGGGGTTGTCGGCGTGAGGTCATTTTATGGGAGGGTCGAGCATCTCCTTCACCTCTCGATCACGCTTCAAGGGTAAAATCTATTCTCTATCTTGCAAATACCTAGGGTTATTTTCGTGTGTAGATCACCAAGTCGTCGCGTTACCTAGGCGTCTCTTCCGGCCGTAAGGGTTCTGGGATAAATATGCATTAGTGGTCTCATATTATGAAGCGTAACTCTTACGGCATTTATCGGGACAGGCGGATGCGTAGTTGGGTATGTTTTCCTTGTTCTACTCGTCGAGATAGGATTTGGCTGCGCCTCCTGTTGTTCTCCGGATGCACATCCCTCTTGGCTTTTCTTTGAGGCGTGTATCGGGAGAGCAGCGGGAAAATCTTGCCAAATCTGTCGGATCGGGTAAGCAGGAGAACATACTCAATCTGGATCCGCGGTTGATAGGACCCTCTTTACCTATTAGAGATAGGTGGATATATTTATGGCGTAAAATATATGTTTGCTAAAATTAACCGAACTAATACTTGGATTTATTTATATGGCATGATTAATTGAAAGCATTATATATGTCGTTTTTAGTCTTGATTAGAGGATGGAGAATCGTATTTGGATGTATGATGGCTATGTCGAGAAGTGGGACTTTACCTCGAATGGCAAGAAAAGGCCGAGGACTTTGTGACGGGCATTTGCGTCCCTAGCAGACCGAAGAATTTTACGCTGTGCAAGATGCAAGAACCGAATACACATTAGAAGGATGATGTGAGTACTCACCGCTCAATTAAGGGTTCACACCATCCTATAAGACTTGGACATTCCATGGTGAAAAGTTAGCGAAACGTGCTAGGAGGAGTCACGGCAGGTCGCAGCAGAGTCACCAAGGGAGAATTTGATGCTGGTTTGATAGGTGCATAGAAAACTTTTTGAATGCTAATGCTGAAAGCCCTCATGTAGAGGCGGAGACTCCTAGGAGGCGGAGATAAGTGAGGAGCCGGAGGAAAACACGGCAAAGTACTACGAGACTTTGTTTGCCTCACAGAGACCCCTTCATGCACATACAGATGTTACCCAACTGGATGCCATAGCTCGCCTTTTGGCCTTCAAGAGCCACAGGAACTTGACCAGAGAGGACTTTGATGATATGCTTGCCGTCGTTGGCAGATCACGAAAGGGCACCTCTTGCCGAGAACTTCTACTATTCGACCAAACTCCTCCGTGACCTTAAGATGTCATATGAGTCGATACACGCTTGTCCGAAGGGATGCATGCTATTCACAAAGGAGCATGCTAAGACAAATTATTGTATCCGCTGCAAATCCTCTAGGTACTTTGAGGTCGATCCCGATGGTGATGGTCAGAAGAGGCAGACCGGGGTTGCCCAAAACATTCTTCGGTATCTTCCAATCATACCGAGGCTCCAGCGACTCTTCATGACCGAGGATACTGCCCAGATCGATGGGCGTAGAAGGAACGAATACCTCGACAAGATGATACATCCTTCGGATGGTAGAGCATGGAAGAACTTTGTCAAGAAATATCCTGAGAAATCCGGTGACAAGAGGAGCGTAGAAGTTGCCATATCAACCGATGGGTTCAATCCATATGGCATGTCGGCTTCAGTATACAGTTGTTGGCCAGTGTTTGTTATTCCCCTGACCCCCCTGGCGTCTGCATGAGATCAGAGAACATGTTTGTCTCGATGATAATCCTAGGGCCGAAATACTCGGGTAAGAACATGAATGTGTATCTAGAACCGCTGGTGAATGGCTTGCTTCGTGGCTGGGAAGGTCGGGGGATCCGAACATTTGACGCTTCAAACAACGAGCACTTCGATATGTATGTCTGATACCATACCTCCCTGCATGACCTACCAACATGTGCGTTGTTCTGCGGCTGTTGTACACATGGGAAGTGGCCTTGCCCAGTGTGCATGCAAGCTCTGACTTTCTTCTGGCTATCGAAGGGAGGCAAGTATTCCTGCTTTGATGAACATCGACAGTGTCTTGAGCCGAATCATCCATATAGGAGTGACAAAAAGAGGTTCAAGAAAGGTCGTGTTTTCCATGATCCAAAGCCACGTCTAAAGACCGGAAAGGAAATCAAGGCTGAGTTAGAAGCTCTCCAGCCAAACTCCGATGGGAATGGTTTCGTGGGATAGGTGGATACGCACTAGTGGACCCACATTCCGTGCTTATGGAAGCTCCCTTACTTTGAGGGTCTTGAACTCCCGCATAGCATTGATGTAATGCACACCGAAAAGAATATCGGCGAGGCCCTTTGGAGCACCATAATGCAAACCAAGAAGACGAAAGATAACATCAAGGCTTGAATTGATCAAGAAGCATTGTGCGATAGGCCAAAGTTGAACATGCAGCCACCCGGAGCCAAAGGCAGAAAAAGGTGGTCTAAGCCAAAGGCTCCTTTCGCCCAACAAAGCCCCAAAGAAGGAGATCTTCGGTGGATCGCGCAAAGTTTGTTTTCCACGATGGTTATCGCGCCAACTGGATGAGGGTGCGAACATGGAAACATTGCAGTACAAGGGCTCAAGAGTCATGACTACCACGTATGGCTTGAGCGGATAATGCGGTGATGATTCGAGGCTATGTCGATGAGGAGACTTGGCGAGTCTTTGTCGAGGTTGAGCTTTTCTTCCATGATTTGTGCTAGGGAGTTAGGAGTTAAAGTAGAAGAAGCTACATGAATAGGCACCCGAGTTGCTTTGCGATCTAGAAATTCTCCTTCCGCCAGGGTTCTTCAATCCGATGCAACATATGATCTTGCATCTTGCGGACGAGGCTTTAAAGGGGGACCTGTGTGGGCCCGTTGGCAGTTTCCGCCCGAGAGAGAAACAAAGAAGCTTCATAAGAAAACAGGCAATAAATGCAAGATCGAGGCATCCATAGCCGAGGCAGTCCTTAACGAGGAGGTTGCAAACTTCACCACAAAGCACTATGATGCCAACATTCCCACAAAGCACAACCCAGTGTTTCGTTACAATGCCGCCAACCCTGAAGATGTACCCAATCTTAGCATCTTCGTTGGGCTAGGTGGCAAATCAAGTGGCACAAAGAGGTTCGCAATGAAAAAACTTGAGCGGGAGTTGATCCACTCGTATGTCTTGAACACCATGGAAGAAGTGAAGCCGTACATCGAGTAAGTGATCACCATTTAGTTTTCCGCAAACATTCACTGCTATGTCCGTGCCTAACTGTCCTTTAAATTGTTATAGACGATTCAAGAGTGCACATTGGAAGAATCCAAATAGGGAGCCTAACCCTCAAGAGGAGCAGGATCTTTTCGATAAGGGTGGTGGTTTCGGTTTCGTCAGCTGGTTATGTGGTTTGGTACTATTCGAGCCAACTTGTTGTGCTACACTTCTTGTGATAAACTTCTTATGCTAAACTTCTCGTTCTAACTTGTAGGCAAGAACTGACAAAGAGATGCAACCCGAGCTAAGAAATATTGCCAGGGGCTTTAACCATTCAGTCGACACGTTCAATGCTTATGACGTGAATGGGTATCGCTTCCATACCCATGAATACACAACTAGCCGGCCCAACCGGAAGACAACAAATAGCGGGGTCTTTTGTGAAGGCTCAGATGGCCTCCAGTACTATGGAAGAGTCGAGGGTATATATGAGCTGAATTACGGTTTTGGCAAAGGGCTAAATCCCGTTGTATTCAAATGTCATTGGTTTGACCCACATAAGGTGAAACGGGATCCTGAAATTGGACTGGTCGAAATTAAGAGAAACTCCGTTTATGCGGGAGATGATGTTTACATTTTGGCTACTCAGGCCTTCCAA
Organism: Avena longiglumis; assembly: GCA_030063025.1. NCBI lineage: Eukaryota > Viridiplantae > Streptophyta > Magnoliopsida > Poales > Poaceae > Avena > Avena longiglumis. The sequence goes on from CP125973.1 coordinate 541,379,975, forward strand.
GTATTCTATCTTCCGTACCCATGCCAAAACCCGACAAAACGTCTACAGATCGATGTTGTGATGACGTGCACGACACATAATAGGCCCTTGCCAAACAAGGATGATTACCGCCGCCTAGACCCTCAACAAATGATGGCGAAGTTTTATCAAGAAGAAGGGCTCCCGGGCAATTCACTATCGACTTGTCCGCCGATGGTGACATGGTCGTAGACGATGAGCAAGAAGAAGCTGAGGAGGAAGACACTGCGCAAGATGAAGCTGAGGAGGTTCACAACCAACAAGATGTGAGTTTGCTCGAGGCGTTCCATGCAGGCCTTGACGTGAACGATCCACAGGGACCACCTCCAGGTTTCGTGGATGATTATTGGTGGCCGGAAAATGATAGCGATGACGAAACCTCTCGTCCAATTCATAATCCCGACTCAGGATTCTGATCCATGCATGTAGTAGTAATAATCTTTGTAGTAGTGTTTGCTATGTAATCCCGCCGGGCTATGTAATAAAATTTCTTTCCTTTTGTCTTTGTATTTGTAAGAACTCTATTCTATGTAATAAAATTTCTTTCCTTTTGTCTTTGTATTTGTAAGAACTCGTATCCCCAAAGTCGAGAGAGGATGTATTTCGAGATTCATATAGCATGGGGATGACGGTGGCGGGCCGTGAAAGGATTCTCGATCCACGACAACGATTCCTTCGAGGAGTCGCTGCCGTGAGACCGAATCCTTTCCTTGGCTTGTCACAGTATCATACCCATGCTATATGGATCATGGAAGTATTTCTCTTCTTCGTCTTTGCCGATACGAATATAGATTAGCTAGCGTGACTTAAATGGAATATATTAGATAGCCTAAAGTTAAAGGAAAGACATTACTTCACTATTCGTATAGCATGGGCGACATTGTTATATGAATCGTGAAATGGTTTCTTTTTCGTCTTTGGAGAAACACAAGGAAGGCTTCATCTCGTATCCCCAAGTCGAGAGAGGACAGGTATTGAGATTCATATAGCATGGGATGTGACGGTGGCGGGCCGAAAGGATTCTCGATCCGACAACGATTCCTTCGAGGAGTCGTTGCCGTGAGACCGAATCCTTTCCTTGGCTTGCCGCGTATCATACCCATGCTATATGGATCATGGAAGTATTTCTCTTCTTTCGTCTTTGCCGATACGAATATAGATTAGCTAGCGTGACTTAAATGGAATATATTAGATAGCCCTAAAGTCGAAAGGAAAGACATTACTTCACTATTCGTATAGCATGGGCGACATTGTTATATGAATCGTGAAATGGTTTCTTTCCTTTCGTCTTTGGAGAAACACAAGGAAGGCTTCATCTCGTATCCCCCAAGTCGAGAGAGTACAGTATTTTGAGATTCATATAGCATGGGATGTGACGGTGGCGAGGCCAGAAAGGATTCTCGATCCACGACAACGATTCCTTCGAGGAGTCGCCGTGGAGACCGAATCTTTCCTTGGCTTGTCAGATCATACCCATGCTATATGGATCATGGAAGTATTTCTTCTTTCGCCTTTGCTGATACGAATATAGATTAGCTAGCGTGACTTAAATGGAATATATTAGATAGCCCTAAAGTCGAAAGGAAAGACATTACTTCACTATTCATAGCATGGGCGACATTGTTATATGAATCGTGAAATGGTTTCTTTCCTTTCGCCTTTGGAGAAACACAAGGAAGGCTTCATCTCGTATCCCCCAAGTCGAGAGAGGACAGGTATTTTGAGATTCATATAGCATGGGGATGACGGTGGCGGCCGGAAAGGATTCTCGATCCACGACAACGATTCCTTTCGAGGAGTCGCTGTGGAGACCGAATCCTTTCCTTGGCTTGCCAGATCATACCCATGCTATATGGATCATGGAAGTATTTATCTTCTTCGTCTTTGCCGATACGAATATAGATTAGCTAGCGTGACTTAAATGGAATATATTAGATAGCCCTAAAGTCGAAAGGAAAGACATTACTTCACTATTCGTGAAGTATAGCATGTGCGACATTGTTATATGAATCGTGAAATGGTTTCTTTCCTTTCGCCTTTGGAGAAACACAAAGAAGGCTTCATCTCGTATCCCCAAGTCGAGAGAGGACAGTATTTTCGAGATTCATATAGCATGGGATGTGGCGGTGGCAAGCCCAGAAAGGATTCTCGATCCACGACAACGATTCCTTCGAGGAGTCGTTGCCGTGAGACCTAATCCTTTCCTTGGCTTGTCACAGATCATACCCATGCTATATGGATCATGGAAGTATTTCTCTTCTTCGTCTTTGCCGATACGAATATAGTGTGTTTAAAACTTGAGTATTATTGTACTGTTATGAATCTTGTGTCACTGATGTGTACTAATAAACTACTCTTTTCACTTGTTTTGCAGGTGATTGAAAGATGCCGGGGGGAAAGGGAGTTACAAGAAAGCTGAAAAGCTTGGCAAAACTGGTGACTGGTGGTTCAAAAGATGTCAGGGGGAAGCAGCCTACTAGTGCTACTGCTAGTGCTCCACCGCGCACTTCACAGCGGCGAGGGCGTGGGAGGCGTGCGAGGACTCCTAGTCCCCCTCCGGTCTTCGAGGAGGACGAGCAGGAGCAGGAGCAGGAGAAGGAGGGGGAGGACGACGAGGAGGAGGAGGAGCCAGTTCGGCGTCAGGAGGATGAGGGGACGCACTCGGATTCTGACGAGGAGGAGCAGGAGCAGCAGGAGGATGAGGATGAGGGGTTGGGGTCTTTACCCTACGAGCTTGACACGTCCTTGAGGTGGGCGCCTCCGGAGGATGAGACGGAGTACCTTCAGGAGTACGCGGCCATGGACCCGAGCCTGGTGCCACGGGAGAAGGCTCCATATCGGCGTGGGGTTTCGAGACTCCCCGACCTACCTTATCCCTATGCGGACAAGGTACTCGTGCTTTGGGTCTGGTCGAGGTACATGATTTGACCCTAAACCATACATTGTAATTTTTATCACATACTGACCTTGTCCTTTTCATTTTGCAGTGCCTTTTTATATGAGGATGGGATCAAGCCATATCGTGGCTACTCAAGCATCCTTGTAGCCTTGGTTAGAAAGTATTTTCCTGGGATTGTCACTCTCCCAAATGGTTCAAAGGATGTGGCTTGGACTTGGAAGCATTATCACTATGCCGAATATCCCGACAAAAAGTACACCACCATCGCGGAGAAGGTTCAGGTTTTGTTCTGGGTAAGTTTGTTTTGCTTGTCATAATTCAATCGCCTTGAGGATGAAATACACTTGAACTCGTGGCTTGTCATAATTCAATCGCCTTTGACCCCCCTTTTTTCCCTATGTGCATACTTGTAGAAGTTCTTCGACATGGACAGGACGCGCAAAAGGGAGTGTTTGATGATTGTTCACGAGCTTGCCAAGAGGAAGGTGCAAGACATGCACTACGAGGCACGCGTGAATCGCGTCAGAATCGGTTCGGCGATCGCAAGATTTGGATGAACAAGATCCAAGCCGGAGATGCTCTTCAAGCCGCATGTACTGTAGTTGCATTTTGTTTTATTGATTTCTTGACCTTATTCTATTTTCTATTGTACTAATACGTGTCTTGTGGAAGTAGAACCCTCCTCGACGTGGGTAATGATGAGCGGTGCTTCACGACAATGGTAGCGTGGTGGACACACCCCAATTACCTCCAGAAACACGCCGATGCAAAGAAGCGGCGAGAGGAGATGGGGGGTGGATCACACCGCCAAGGCAGCATCCCCCTCGCCCTTCTTAGGCAAAAAGAGGTGAGAAAATGCTTTATTTGTTCTTGCTTGTAATTTTATTCTTTACTTCGCCCTTTGGAGTCCCCTTCACTTAACCCGTGCTCTTTTGTGCGAAAATAAAGACAGGTCAAGAGCCGTCCGTGTTTGCCGTTTGGAAGAAGACACGCACGTTAGATGAGCCTAGGAACGGGAGCCTATGGATGAACGAGGGAGCCAGGCTCCGGGGTGAGAAGTACCCTGAGAAGTACAAGGAGGTGCATGGAGAAGATTCTAACTCGAGACCGCCTTCGACCCCGAGGTCGCCCGGTCTTTGGAGAAGGCGGAAGAATGGTCGCCTATGGATCGGTCACGGGTCCGTCGACCCTAAGACCAACCCATCTATGCGCCAGTCCGCGTGGTAGGACGACCAGCCTGCTATAGAGACCCCACGGCCTTCGGTTGTAGCTCTCGGCGATTCGGTATGTTCTTCCTCGGTCATCTATGTTTTACTACATGTTTTGTGTTGCAATGTTCATCTAATCGTGGCGACACGACGGAGGAGATGGTCACGATAGGGCACGCAGAGGCGGCCGAGCAATGGAGCAGCAGATGGCCCATCGCCAGGGTTGCTGGAGCAACAGAGGCGATGATACGGTGGATGACACAGCAAATGCTCATCAATTCTCAACCAGGACTCTTCCCACTCCTCCTTTTGCCTTCTCGTGGGTAAGTGATCAAGTGTCTTATTGTCCAATACTCGCAATTTTCAATCTTGCCTTATTGTCTAATGCTCACAATTTCCAATGCTGCAGATGGACGATGCGATGTCGCCGCCTGGTGGGTCCGCTGGTGGATCGAACACCCAGCCGCCGCCTTTACCGTCAACAATCCGTCGTCGTCCGAGGCTGAATCAGAGTCCTCCAGGTTTGTTTTCTTATACTTGTCAAATTTATCCATGCCATCGCATTTGTAGAAATTTTAGCCATGATATGACACTTGTAGAAATTTTAGCCTTGTCATGATACTTATAGAAAATTTAGAAATTCCATGACACTTGTAGGAAATTTAGCCTTGCCATGATACTTATAGCAAATTTAGCAATTCCATGACACTTGTAGATAATTCTATGCCATTGTCAAAATTTTAGCCATGCTATGACACTTGTAGAAATTTTAGCCTTGCCATGACACTTATAGAAATTCAAGAGTTGCCATGGGACTTGTAGATATTCGTGATTTTACTTGTCATATTGATGTAATTTGCCATGAGACTCGTCAAAATCCCATGTTATTTCCATTTCCATCAACTTGCCTAGAAACTTGTACATATTGATGATTTTACTTCTCATATTTATGTGCTTGTCTTGAACTTGTAGGATCTCACGATGGAGCATGAGCTTGTGGAGCACTCGGAGTTGATGATCTTGTAATATTTGTCTAGTTTAGGTCTTATAACTTGTTGGTTATGCACTTGGTAGTATTTGACACTTGTGGCAAGAATAAACACTAGCATTTGACAATTGTAATATTTGTGAAATCTCTTGCTTTCGTGGTGATGATGTTTGCTAGTGTTGATGATGCATTTTGGTGTTGGTGATGATTATATTGTTGTTGTTGATGAGTATATTATTGTTGTTGATGAGTATATTATTGTTGTTGATGATCTGTAGATCATATATATATATATACTTGCCAAATGGTCACTTTGCCGTGTGTATACACACGGCAAAGAAGCCACGTGTGAGCCACAATTGCGCCTCGGCAATAACAGGCCTTTGCCGTGTGTAGTGCGCAGTAGACACACGGCAAAGGGGAGAACGTTGCCGTGTGTCCCCCCTAATGAGCACACGACAAAGAGCACACACACGGCAACAACAATGCACACGACAAAGGTTGAGGCACACGGCAAAGGTTGAGGCACACGGCAAAGAGGAGGCACACGGCAAAGGTTGAGGCACACGGCAAAGACCTGGGACACGGCAAAGAGGAGGCACACGGCAAAGAAAGAACACACAGCAAAGAGTCATCACACACGTCAAAGGAGGAACACGGCAAAGATGTGTCGGCTCCGTTAGACGGACGGAACCGTCAAGTACTTTACTTTGCCGTGTGGATGCAGTAAACACACGGAAAAGGCTTTGCCGTGTTCCGGGCGCAAAGACACACGACAAAGAGCCTTTGCCGTGGCTGCCGTTGCCGTGTGGCTTTTGCCGTGTGCATGCACACGGCAAAGCCTTTGCCGAGTTCCGGGGGGGCTTTGCCGTGTATTTTTCCCACACGGCAAAGAGCCTGTGTGCTGTAGTGAAAGAGAAAAGAAAAGGAAGAAGAAAAAGAAGAGAAAATAAAGCCGTCAACAGTGGCTCGACGAAAACGATGATGACCCGCAACCGCTGCGCCCGCCGAAGAATTCCCACCATGCTCCTAGCGCTCTGAAGCATCGTGTACCAAGCAGCACCTCCAAGAAGGAAAGCGACGACAACGACGCTGCTGCCCGGACTGGTCCTAGAGTTTCCCCTGATACGCAACAAGAGGTGGGGAAGAGATACTCCCGACGCCCTTCAGGAAGGTCGGCGACACCCACAGGCGTCACCACGTCGGTGCCGGAACGACAAGGATTTCTCCCGATCCCTCAAAAAACCAAGCTCTTGGACTCTTTGGATGGCTCCACCCTACTCGCCGCCCACCTGTACGCGCCACCACGGTCTTGCAGTCGCCATCGCCGTCTCACCGCGACCCACAATGCGAGACTGGTACGACCGAAAAGAAGGGAACCTCGGCGGCGGTCGGCGGCAAAGTAACTCGTGGGAGGAAACTACCTCCACCGCCTGGGGCGATAGCCGACCGGATGCAGCAACAAGGGCAAACCAGACCCACCTGGCCTGGCCGAGCCTCAAAGGACTCGTGAAGCCCTGCCGCCACACTGCAGCAAGGGTGTCACCGTCGCCGCCAACCCTAGCACGAGCCCCTACTCTTCCGTCACACAGTGGATCCGCCACCACCGCGGATCCCCGCCGCCAAGCAGTAGCGACATCGCTATCGTGTTCACCCGGGCCAATTGGACTGTCGTCGGTCTAAGAAGAACCCCAGACATAGCCCCGTCGTCCCTTTCACCACGGACGAGGGAGGACATCACAAGACCCGACCCACCTGGCTCCGATCTCGCCGGCACACGGGGACTGCCGTGTGACCACCGGAATTTGGCCCTCCTTCCCCAACTCTGGCGCCCCGGCCAAGCAGCCAGGGGGTAGGCACCCGAGCCCCGCTGCCTGAGACCCATAGGTTTGGCCCGGTGCACCCAGGGCCGCCTCGCACAACACCATGACCTACCGCCACCACTGCCGCCCAAGTGCCGCGTCCGCACCCACCGCCTCGCCGCCAGCGCCTCCAGAGCGACCACCCTGCACACACCCTTTCCTGGCCATGGCAGGCCTGCCTGGCCCGCATCAGCGCAGATCAGACAGTTCCAGGCATCGCCGGGAGGAGCAACGAGAGGGGAGGGAAGATGCGCACGGCGCCGCCGCGTCCAGCAGTCCGGAGCCGCCGCGCTGCAACCAGAAGACCACGACGAAGTGGGGGAGGACCGCCGTGGAACCTCCGTGAGCCGATCCAACCCCGCGCTGGCCCCCTTACGCGCGGACGAGAGGAGACCCACCGCCACCGGCACCGCGCGGGCTTTGCCCGGCGGCGTCGGGGCGGGGGAGGAGGGAAGGAGGGCCTAGGGCGGGGCTAGGGTTAGAGCGCCCGGTCGCCCGCGGGGGGCAACGCGAGCGCTCGGAAGCGTCATATCTTTGAACCACCTAGGGACGACTACACGCACTTGAGCAAGCACAAGGCATGCTCCCATCCAGGGCCGGTCCTGAGATATTAGGGGCCTAGGGAGAGATCAAAACTTAATCCCTTAATATAAGCATCACAATAATACTAATGAATATTATACGCGTAAAACATATGTTGCCAATAGTCAGATGGACATTTTCTTCCATGAGGACGACATGATAACACCCAATGCTGAAAAACAAATTTATGTCAAATATTAAAAAGTACAAATTGTGCATCATGTATTTGAAGGTAAATATCAGGTAATATTAATAAAACATTCAGTATGCTTGGATTGTATTCCCATGATTGGGGCCCAGAAATTGAAACTGGCAATATGATGAGTTAATAAATTGGTGATGAGAAATCAAAATTAGGGAAAAATTTGGAGTAAATAAGAACCATAAATTGATCCTACACCAAACTAGATTGAATTCTTACCGTCGGAATCAAGCGCTGGTTGGGATCATGGATTGACTAATTATCTAATCCCTGTCGATCGGCTAATCGTTGTACACCATGGCCTCGCTCCTCGTCCAGCCCTGGTGGCGGCCTGCCGGCCTGGCCGCCAGGGCGCTCGGTCGCTAACTCACTAGCAGGGAGGTAGGGAGCTATCGGTCGGTTCCTTTCCAAAGCGTGGAGCGGATGTGTTCTTTTCCTCCTATACACCATCCCTAGAGGTCCATTAGGCTATTTTTCTGATGTAGCATATACGTTTATGTAGTACATATATGGACTGGGGCCCCTAGATTTTTGGGGCCCTGGGCGGCTGCACATCCTGCCCACCCCTAGGGCCGGCCCTGCTCCCATCCTCGTCTGAGTCAGGCAAAGCAAGTTGTTGGAGATTGTTGTATTGTTGTAGTAGACAAACGAGATTCTCCAGAGAGATGTGTGTGTGTGTGTGCCTATGTACGCTCAAACGCTTCTCCCTGAACCAACTATCTCATGACACCATGGTCACTTGTCAAACCCCTAGACTTAGGTAACACTTTTTCTTTGGTGTCCCCCGGCCCCTCTTCTTCAAACTTTGACAAACAAAAACTTGATTCGTTTCGAAGACTGTACAAATCCACACGAAACCTGTATGGTCCTCTCAGACGTATATTAACGTGCTCGTGGGAGGCGGAAATCGGGAGGTATATAGAAGTAGCACAAAATTTCAAAACGTGACATGCAAAATCGTAGATCGCGATAACGGGAGATGGGATCAGCCGGTGTGAACATGGATTATACCCTGCTCGGCCGAGTACACCTATACGGAGGTATACATGGCCTATATATGGGTTTCAATGGGTCAAAAAAACGGTCCATGCAAACTTCAGTTTGAGGGGGAGGGGAGGGGGACACCGAAGCACACCTCCTTAGGTAATACCTCCCCAATTCTTTGTGAAGTAGACTCTTTCTTTTGAAAACCATTGACAACTCAAAGTGTGGAATATTAGTATCATTCTTGAATCTAGGATACTTGCTCTTCCTCCTTACTACCTTGCCATCTGAATATTCTTCGTAAGAAAATCTTCATCAGAAGAATGAAACTAGGTCAATTTGATATGGATCCTCCATCTGAATCTCCAATACTTCTCCATCAAAACAGATGTCTCGGGTTTGTTAAAATTTGGATGAACATATATACTAAATAGTGTCTAGAGTCATCTAAACTTTAACAAATCTATGTCATCTATTTTGAGACGGAGGGAGTATTAAAATTAGGGTTGATGAGGAAGAGGAGGAGCACTGACCGCGACCCCATTGTAGTGATTAAAACAGACATGTTGAGACTTTATATAGAAATATAAGACGCTTGGAAGAAAAGATTAACCCTTCAAAATTAAAGGAGAAAACTTGATCGTTTAAAGACTACATATATATATGATGATAATAGACATTGGAAAAAATAACAAAATGATTCATCATTTCTTAATTACAATACCATAACTGAAAGGGACCATAACAAACAAAGAGGTTCATCTAATATAAACAAGCTATACTTGTAAAAAAATCGTCACATGGATAGTCAAGTAATGTAGTTTCAGTTCAAAGACAAGGTATACATTTTGTTACCATCATTGTGATTTACAAGCATAAGTTTGTGATAAACTCTACATTTTTGTTACCATTAAAATAACTGTGACTTACAAACTTGATGGTGAGCTTCAAAAATACAGACTTCACATATTCTCTTTGGTCAGCTCCGGTTGAGATTCTTGAACACAAAATATCTGACGCAATTTTTAGTATTACAAGCGGACAGATGTCCATATAGATTCCTTCCTAAATCCTGATTTCTGCCTGTGGCATTTCCTTGGCAGGTGACGACCAAATGCTCCTGAAGCAGGTTGGTAAGGCACCTGGCGCTGAGCTCTTGATAAGACCATAATCTTTTTAGGAATTAACCATCCAGGATTTTGTACACAATAATGTGTAGCATTAAGAGAAAAGGCTAAAATAGCATAACCTGAATTCATGTGTTCGTAGCATTTTATGTTGCACTTTACCACAAGTACCCAAAGGTAAAAAATTGTGTATACCAACAAAATTACACAAGTGAAGAGTACGTTGTGGAATTTGAACTCTAAATCTAATCGAGAATTCATACATCTTAACGTCTACTCATCACAAGTTACTACATATATTGGTCACTATCTATTACTATAATTGTTAAATTTCTTCATGTCTACATGGAAAAAGAAGTTCATTTTTGCCAGGTTACAAGTTTATCAAATTGATTTGAGCCAACTGAGGGCAATCCTTAACCGTGTTACTGTTGTCAAAAACTAAAGTATCCCTGATTCTCAATCCAGTTCAGATTCACGAAACTAAATAAAGAGTTGATAAAAGCCACGGTTCAACATATACCTCCGAACAAACCTTGAAAAAGGGTATATGCAAATAATAATGCACCGTATCCTCAACAAGTATAATGATTGGGAGAATGTTTTAACATGATTCAATTGCCAACTATTGCCGAGATTTCAACTATGATGACCAATCTAAACTCATGGGGGATTGTGCCACAAGTTTACCAGATCAAGCCAGTATTTTACATGTTCGTTGTGGGTGCTATTTAGGATCGTGGCCTATCTTGACTGTCTTAGTCATAATACAACAGGTGTTAAACCCCCCCTTTTCAACCTAAACTATTGAGTAACAACTCAACAATAATTTATTTAATTAAAAGTTTAAAACAAAAGAGTTTAGAAAGGTTTATGTACACTATTTATAGAGGAGAAAGAAAAAACGATCAAATTAGTGAGTCAATCCATATTGAGAAGCTAATAGAATGCTTGCTATTCACTGTATGCTTATGCAAGGTGACCTCATAAATGAAGTCTCTTCTCACAAGTTGGAAAAGGCTTATAGTAGTCATTTTTTAGTGACGTCTAAAGTAAAATGGGCTCCACTAACTAGTAGGAAAAGTCCTAGTGGCGGTGTTCGGAAAAGGCCATTTGTGGCGTTTAAACCACATGCCACTAACCTCGCGCCACTCGTAGGTCCTAGTGGTGGCGTCTCCACTAAACGCCACCAGTACGAATTCTAGTGGTGGCGTTTAGTGTAAGCGCCACCATTACATATTCTAATAGTGACGTTTCCTATAAGTGTCACCATTACATATCTATTTGTGGCGTTTATTTTATTTTGAATGTCACAAGTGATTTTTTTTTAAAAAAAATCTAGTGCATCCAATCGAATATTCATAGCACAACAAGATATATTTATAGAAATGGTAGCACATCATTACAGTCAACTACATATAGTTGAGCTAGCTAGCTACAAAGCACTAACTACTAGTCTTCAATAGGATTATCGACAATGTGATCTGAAAAAAACGGCATTACTAGTCTTCATACCTAATCGTAGAACATCATTACTGGTCTTCATACCTAATGGCAACAGCAGGAATCTCGTCATATTAAGAAACGTCAGAGTCTGCCGATGCTCCATGGTCTTAGTACTCAAAGTAGGTCATGCGATTTTGATAGAGATAGAAGACCAACTTATCCTAGGCGTCCATCTCATAGGCATTGACCATCTCAGTCCAGCTCGAACCACTGAAAAAGGTGTGGTTTGCCTCGTTCGTGACTTGGACCGTGTAGGTCGGTTTAGGTTGCTTGAGAGACTTTAGATCGACCTGAAACTGTCCCTGCTGCAACAATGGCCAATCTAAATGGTTCAGGAAATCAAGTCTAAACTTGCAGGGTATGTTATGCATACAGAATCATAAGAAAGCAACAATTAGCACATAATTCAGTTACATGGTACATATAGTTTGATTGCTTGTGAATGGCATATCATACTAACTTTGTAGTTATAAGAGAGCATTATGACAACCTTCTTGTTCGTGCACTCTTGGTAACCACAATGCTCACACCGACCATCATTTATTATATACATATATATGATCATACAAACTTAGTTATATAGATCATTTTAACTTAATTAGAATCATAAGTAGCACAATATATCAACATAACACATAAGTAAGATTAGCTAGCATTATATATAAGTAGTACGATAGTAGCATGATAAGTCTATATAAGTAGTACGATAGGTAGCATACGACAGTCACATGAGAACATCCTAAACTCGAGTAGACCCAGTGTCAGTGTTCTTTGCAAAAACCACACAATATTGATACTCTAAAAGGGTTTAAAATAATCTATTTGGATAATCAATTCTATCTTTTTGTACCGAGCACCATGAATTCCATTGCTTCCCAAAAGTATGCATGTAATTACACTCTCAAACATATTCTTTAAAAAATATAAAAAAGTAAAGATACAAGGAAAATAAATATGAATTTGTTTAGAGGTATTTCATACCAACATAATCATATATATATAACTAAATGTTTAAATTACACCTTAAAAGTCTGCACGTCTAGATGATATGTGTTTGAAATGAAGTGTTTTAATTAGAATACATATATGCTCAAAACATAGAAGTAAATACTGGCCAATCAGAATATCATGCCCTCGCATCTACGAGGGCCACTGTTCTAGTTTAGTAGAACAATAGTAACTTCGATTACCACATGGAAGCAACAAAACTACCGTGGAAGAAGGATCAGACAGTACTTAGAACGTATTGTACACCTCTGACGGCCAGTACATGTTGTGCGCCAGCTAGGACTCGTACGTCTATATCTGGAAGACCAGCAAGACCACACAACATATTATGCAACAACAGCATTATCCTAAAGGTTGTTATCATTTGGGCTTCATCTGTTGTTGAAATAACCAAATGCAGGAGAATTTAGGTCAGTGTAATGTAATGATAGATTGAAGTCGGGACTAGAGGAGCTAAGTGTACTGAACCATGAAATTGGTTCAGGGAATTGGCAAGCAGGGAGGAAGACAAGGACTTACTCGTAAGATCCTGACGGCGATGGGAGGCGGTTGTCGACCAACAAAGTAGAACTATATGCGTTTGTGCTGGGAGGGTCAGCGGCATCAAACCTGAGCGCTCAGTCTCGTCGTTGGGCGAGCTTGGTAGCGACGTGGTGAGCTTTGCAGTCGCCGTTGTCGGCGTCAGAAGGAGCAGGAGGGGGCAGGGCCAGTCCATAGATTTCAGTAGACCTAGAGCAACATGACACCAAAACCCTTTTGTTTAAAGTGGAAGAGCTTTTCTAGGGTCAAGGGGGCTATTGCCCTCCTACTCCAAAAAATTCTTTACATTGTCTGATAAATAATGTTGTCTGCTCGTGTGCATTGCTAATTGGTGTTTCCCATACATTAGCCTATTTTTTAATAAATAAGGTAGATGAACAAGATAATCTCTAAATTGTTTGCGATCCATATACAAATGAGGTCAATAATCCAGATGTAGTATTCACAATATATTCATGTATCCAAAAGACAAACAATTTGCATGAGTTGTTCAAGAATCCTTAAGAGTCTATATATACATCGTTCTAAAATTAATATGCCTTAATCATGATTCATGTTGAATCAGCGGTTCAGGGAATCATGTTCATGCATGCAAGATTTGCACATTAAATGCATATATCGTTTCCACAATAGCATGGTAGAGTATAGTCTGAACTATCTATATTCTCTAGAAATATTCTACATCGCTGGACCCCAAGAGCAGAAGATTACTATAGATACATAAACAAGTATTTTGTTGTGGGCCCCTACCTCATGGGGCCCAGGGCGAGCGCCCCTCTGCCTCGCCCTATGGACCAGCCCTAGGAAGGGGGGGGATGGATGCCCAGGGTTCGCATGGCTGAAAGCTGTGGCGACCATGGCCATGGGTGATGGTGATTGGGGCCTCAGCCATGGGTCGGTGGGGTGGCCCTAGGCGGCTCGATCTGGTCATCTGGAGGATGTCCAAGATCAGATCATGGCAGAGGTCGGGAAACATCTGGACCAGGAAGCCATGCCCGCATGGCAACGCAACGGAGGTCATCATGCAGATACCTGAGCTCGACATCCATGTATTGGTGATGGGCTAGTCTTCACCGGGCGAGGCCTTCGATTTCATCAGCACGGGATCGGGATTCAAGGGGGCTAAGGAAGAAGCAAAGGAGCGCTTAGGTGGGAGAGGAGCGCAGTGAAGCAACAGAGGAGGGGACAACACAAAAGTTTCGGGAGGTTTTTTCTCTCTCGTCATACGAGAGCGAACAGACGAAGGTAGTGCGATTTGGCAGAAAACGGAACAACAATTCTCTTTTTAGATAAGTAGAGGGAGGGAGGTTTTTTCTCTCTCGTCAGACCAGAGCGAACGGATGAAGGTAGCAATGTAGTGCGGTTTCGCAAAAAACGGAACATCAATTTTCTTTTTAGATAATAGAGATAGAGAAGAGATTTTTATCAATTATTTTATGCACCGGCACCTCCATGCTCGGCCACCGATGCCGCCCCTTCATACCAGCACCTTCGTCTAGGCCCCCGTTGGGTATGGGGCGCCTCCGGCAGCCTCATGTGGTGGAGGAGATGGGAAGGCACGTGCGGCGGCGCAGATGCAGGGGTTGGAGCGACACTGTTAGCGTGTGGTGGATGAGATGGGGTGGCATCCTCGACGGTGTAAGAGATGGAGGTTGTGCCGCCGGTGGCGCTGTGCGGGAGATAGTAGCGGTGGATTTGATCGAGAGATGGAGAAAATATAGGACTGACAAGTGCCCCCTCCCCCTCCCCCCCCCCACAATTTTAGAAAAAGCCTCGAAGCTAGACCTATCTAACCATCACTGGTGGAAAAAGGGCCTCCAGTCCCGGGCCGCAACTGGATCTAGTCCCGGTTTTGGGCCTGGGACTGCGAAAACGGGAATAGAGCCCACCCTCTAGTCCCGGCTCGCTACAGGCCGCGACTGATAACAGCCACGTGGATGTTTCAGCGCCGCGGGGGCCGAAAACCCTCTAGTCCCGGACCGTAACACCACCCGGGACTATAAGGTTTCCTGTCGCAGCAGAGATTGTGTATTTCTTTTTTTTGCCATTTCGTTTCTTTTTCGTTTTGTGTTTCACTATAATTTCAAATATATAGTTAAGTACACATATTATATGCTAGTACATACACAGTACACGTTGATGCATCTATATAATTAATCGATATCTTGCAAGCATACATTGTTGATATATATATCAAAAGGAAGAAATGTTTTGAAATTACATGGTCATTGATGAATATATATATATATCATATCAGCTACATGGAGATCACTAAGGAAAATCGAGTACCACGTCATCCGCATAATGCTCTCCATGTATATCAAGGACTTCCTTCATCATAAATCCTGCCAGCTTCTCTTGAATTGCTCTTATGCGCTGGTCTGGCTCTAGTTTCTTCCACAAACCATAAATACAATGTGAGTCAACTTTCTGCTCACTGGTCAACTCGCGGATGTACTCGCAGACGTAGTATCCACATAAATGAGTTTCCGGTGGCTGCTGTAAACTCTTCACCATTTTATAAGTTAGATCCTCTTTGAATGGACCTAGTATTTTCTGTCTGAACCGTGTCCAACACCTGCTCGTCAAAGAAAATGAACAAAGGAGTTATTAGTTACTTGATATCATGAAATAAATGAAAGAGGCCGATATAATGCGATAATGATTGAAATTACTTATGGAGCATTGCTTTCATGTCGCTCCACTGCTCTTGATCCCAACTTAATGAGTCGTGGACTTCAACTAGGGACTTGTCAACTTGAATGTTTAGCAAGATCCAGTGGAATCTGCGGACGTTTACATAAGCATACATGCATAGCTCATCGAGTAGGCAAAAATAAAATGTGTACAAGATATAAACACTCACTTGAAGTTGTAAGGAAATAGTATTTCCTTAACAAAATTATTCTCAGTTAAGAACCTGCACAGGTCTTCCTCCACGTCCTTGGGGTGATTCTTTAACGTATATTCATTAACGATATATGGGTCAATGAACCCAACATCGTATCTTCTAGCTCTTTTGCATTCAAGCATCTTCATTCTGCAGAATATAATATCATACAAAAGGATATATAGTTAGGATAATATATTAAATGCAATGAACGAGCTGAGCTACAAACTTAATTATAGAAATAAATCACTTACAGACAGTAGCAACCAATGATAGATTTGTCGAGGGCGCGCTGGTTGTATAATTGAAACAGTTCGGTCATTTGAACCTGTATCGAGTATGGTTTGAAGTGATGCTCCTTTCTAACTTCCACCGGAAACCAATCTTTCTGATGTTTTTTTCTGCTTGCGACATGTACCATTCGTGCAGATTTCGCATATGTGTGGATAGACGTGTTAGCTCCTCATTACTGACTAGAGGCTCCCCTTGGACATAATTCCGTACTATCTGACCCACTGGTTGACTTCATAGCCTAAATATTGACCAAGAGACATTTTGCTTCGGTAGCAAGTGCTTTGGCCTGCGATATAGTGATTCCCATTAGTGCAGCATTATTACGGGCTCTGGGGTCCATTATTTGTATGTCCATATCCATTTCAGCTCTAAAGGCCTTGTCGAGGTCTGAAATGACTTTGAGCGGGGCGACCGATTTATTCTTCTGTGCTCCGAACTGGGCAACTTGCTTCCTGCTTTTTGCACTTGTGATTTTTTTCTTCTATGCTTGCTTAATAATCTCCCGGTCATAGTATGATTCCAGATTCATCGATATGTGGGATGGTTGCTCAAGAAAGGACTTATCCCACTTTTTGCTTTTTTCATCATATACCGGCTTTGGCTTAGGCTTTTTGGGTGCAAAATGCGCCTTAACTTGGGCAGCCACATCCGCGTTAGTTTCCTCATCGGTCTTGTCATAAGGTCTCTTTGGAAGAGCCGGCGGGATGTCGACTATCTTCGCCGTTTGACCTTTCTTCGATGTGGGGCGCGGGGGAGCGTCGAACTTCCGTTTCTTCGACGAGGTAGTAGTATTGCATGGAGAAGGAGGCAGAGATCGAGTATTGCGCGAAGGCGGAGATCGAGTTGATGTACTCCTGCTGCGGCGATCATCAACGGGGCGGGATGGACTTGGAGGTTGACGATAATCGGGTTGGGGTGGACTTGGAAGTTGACGATATTCGATGCGGGATGGACTTGGATTCCTCGGAGTCGGTGGCCTTGGCGCCGAGCCTGGAAAGTTGATGTACTTCTTCTTCCATAGAATGATGTTGCGCTTGACATATCCTAGTTTCGTAAGGCCTTCAGGCGTAGCGATTTCAATCTCAAGGTCCGCAAAATCCTCCACTATGTCATCCACCGTGACACGAGCATAGCCTAGTGGAATCGGAAGTGAATGGTGGAGTGCTCCAGGTAGACAAGGTAAAGTAGTGCCGATCGCCACCTTGAAGGACAGGTTGTTCATTGGCTGATGTAGCTCACATTGTGCCATCTCTCTGACATCATCCACGGGGTAGTGAGGAGCCGGTGCATCATCCAACAGTGCTTGATCATCAGCCCGGACCTCCGTGGAAGCCACACTGCTTCTCCGCTGGCTAAGATCCAATGCAGGATCATCAGCCTACGGGTGAGTTGACGATGCCGGCCTTTGTCTAATTTCTTGCATGAGGTTCTTCAGATCAGCTAGGTCCTGCTCTACCCCGGAGATCCGGTCTGCCTCCCGGTCCTTCTTTCTCTGACGGCTTCAGAATCGGCATCGCATCGAGGAAACCCTTTCTTCCACGAGACACCGCTCCTTTGCCTCAGATTCGCCCTCCCTTTCAGGATTCCCTAGGCGGCGTGTCAGCTCGTTTCTCTCTCGACGGAACAATCCCAATTGAGCATCGCTCATTGCTTGAACAAGGTCTTGGGAGGGTTTTAGAATTTTTCATGAAATAATGTCTTCCTGCTTCGGGTCCAACGATCCCCGTGCCTGCACCACCAATGCTTTGACCGCCGGCCATCCATCTGCATCTGTGAGTGACGCCTCTAGCCCTCATTTTCTTCTCCATAGTTTCCCACTTAGGGACGGCACTCTTGTAGCCACCTGTCCCCATTTTATGATGGTATTTCTTTTGGGCAACATTTAATGCGTTCTTTGTCGACTTTGCCTTTGCTTTATCAGATTGATTGTACTGTACAAAATCGGGCCACTGTTCTCTCAACTTCTCGTTTACTCCTTTGAAGTCTAGAGTTTTCTTTTTCGCGACATATTTCGCGTATAAACTTTTCTTGTGGTTTCGGTACAGTTCAGCCATCTTTCTCAGAGCCCACTCCTTGACTTTCGCTCTATTTTCAAGCCCACCCGGCCTTGGGGTAATACCATCTACCTCAAATTCTTCATACTCTAGAGGTAGTATGAAATTCGCTATGAGCTTCTGCCAAAGGTCATCTTTGGCATCATCGGTGACATAGCTGTTGGATTCTTCACCGGGTTTCTTTGACTTATTCCATTCTTGGATGGTGATCGGCAGGTTGTCCCTAACAAGCACCCCACATTGATTTGTAAACATCCTACAGTGCTTCTCTGGAGCAATCGGTTCACCATCATCATCTATTTCTTCGATGGTGAACCTCTGATTACCATCCAACTTTTTGTTTGGCCCTCGTTTCGTTCGAGCTGTCGATTGCTTTGATCCGGTGGGCTAAAAGAAGAAGAGAGAGTGATTAATATATATCTAGATCAGTTAATGAATAGAGGTAACACGAGGCTATATATATATATATATATATATATATATATATATATATATATATATATATGTACCTCGCCGGATCCTGTCGAGGGGCCATCATTATTGTTGTTATTTGTTTGCCCTTCGTCCATCCGGTCTTCCCCTTGGTACATTAGGTTTTCCTCTAGTCCATCACCGATGGATTCAGATATGAGGATATCTCTTCCTCGAGCAAAATATCTTTGCCGGTAGTAATATTAAGAGGAATTTCACCTCTTATCATGCCATGAAGAACACCTTCACCAATGCGACCAGGATCTTTGGATGGATCCATGACTTAATTATCTATAACAGAAAGAGAGTTAAACATGTTAAAAAAACAATAACCCTAATAACTAAAACTAAAAAACAATAACCCTAATAACACAAATTAATAACCCTAATATTATTTGTGGTAAAACAATAATCCTAATAACTAATACAAAAAACAATAACCCTAATTAATAACCCTAATATTATTTGTGATAAAACAATAATCTTAATAACTAAAACAAAAAAAACAATAACCCTAATATTATTTTTGGTAAAACAACAATCCTAATAACTAAAACAAAAAAAGAATAACCCTAATATTATTTGTTGTAAAAACAATAATACTAATATTAATTGTGGTAAAACAATATAATCCTAGCTAATAACTAAAACAAAAAAATAACCCTAACTAATTATAATTAAAACAATAATTAAAAAAATAACCCTAGCTAATTATAAGTAAAAAAATAACCCTAGCTAATTATAATTAAAATAACCCTAGCTAACAATATAATCCTAATCCTAGCTAATTATAATTAAAAAAATAACCCTAGCTAATTATAATTAAAAAAATAACCCTAGCTAATTATAATTAAAATAACCCTAGCTAACAATATAATCCTAATCCTAGCTAATTACAATTACAATAATTAATAACCCTAGCTAGCTAATAATTACAAAAAAAAACCACACCAGCCCGTACTCCCTTCGAGCTCTCACCGATCGAGGCACGGCGGCGGCATTAACGAGGCAAATATAGGATGCCATGGCGGCACGAGACAAGGCGGAGATCGAGCACGACGCCGGAGCAGCTAGGCGGCGCGCGGTAGCACGGCGGAGCGGCGGCACGACGAAGCACGTACTTAGGCGGCGGAATCAGACATCACCTCCCCTACTTCGTCTTCATCTGTGCGTGCTTCGTCTTCGTTGAGAAATGCTAAGTGTTGGGGCAGCACCTCCCCTAGCGCCAGAATATAAAGGGACAGACCTTTAGTCTCGGGTTAAGCCATCGCCCGCGACTAGAGGGTCTGTAGTCCCGGGCCGTGGCTTAACCCGCGACTAAAGACCCCCCCTTTAGTCGCGGGTTAAGCCACGGCCCAGGGACTAGTGTGTTTTTCGGCCGCTTCGTTTTCGCGCGCGCAGGCACCCTCTAGTCCCATGTCGAGCCACGACCCGCGACTAGTTTGTTTTTTATAATTTTTTTGGGGCAACCGACAGGAGCACTGCCTTTTCATTAAGATAGAGGAAAGGCCCCAACAAGGTGTACATGGCGGTGGTTCATGCAAAGGTTCATGTCAGATGGCAAGAACCAAAGCAACAGAAGGTGAAAGGAAAAGAAAAAACTACTAGTCTAGTCTGGCTCCGCAGGAATTGCCTCTCCACCTGTAGCCAAAGCCTTGGCATGTTGCCTGATATCTTCTTCGGCAAGTTCCGTGACCTCAACGTAGGTTAGTCGTTTGCCCATGAAAATTCGCCGATTTCTTTCCTTCCAAGCGTTCCATAGAACGTAGAGTAGACGCCCACTGATTCTTCGTTTCTCCTCTGCAGGGTGGTCCGCAATGAGGCTATCCCACCAGTCCGAGACTGAGGGCATTCCCAGGCCCAGTGCAGCACCACCATTGTTGTCCCTGAGCTGGGCCAGGCTCCAGACTGCAACGGTGAATTGGCAGTCTTTTAGTAGGTGGTCAATCGTCTCGTTGGCACTTAGGCATAGTGCGCAGATTGGATCATGGTCCCAACCACGCATTGCCAAGTTGTCAGCCGTAAGCAGCTTGCCGTGCATGGCAAGCCAAGCAAAAAGCTTGCACTTCGGTTCCATGTGTGCTTCCCAAATTTTCTCCGCCTTGAACTTGGGGTGAGTCCCGTTGTAGTTGCCATCCTCGGTTAAGTTCCATCTAATAGTGTCGTCTTGGTTCTCCACCAAGGTCATGGCATGAACAACCTCCTAGAGGCGGTGTGCTCCCCCTCATCGCCAGCCCAAACAAAATTTCTCGCAACTTGGATGATTTTATCCCTAGCCCATTTTGATAGAGGAATGGCAGTTGCGTGGTAGACTGCCGTGGCCATGAGAACAGATCTCGCAAGAGTGATCCTTCCCGGGCGCGCGATGTTTTTTCCCATCCATCCAGGCATCTTTCCGGCGATTTTGTCGATGAGGGGTTGGAGGTCGATCTTGCGGAGGTGACGGAAGTGTAGAAGCCAAGATATTTTCCCGGTAAGGTAGCAATCTTAGTCGGGAACACCTGCAGGGTGTCCGCGATCTCGATGTTCGCACATCTGACCACCGGGAAAATCTCGGTCTAGCCGAGAAAATCTTAAATTTTCTTTTTTTTAATTCAAATCAAATATAAAACTTTGGAAAATCATATCTTTTATTGTAAAAATCCAAATAAAACAAATAATATGTCTATTATTATCAAAAAATATAAATAATCTTAATATAATATCCATATATATCTGTTTGCATCATTTATAAATTATTTCATTTGTAAATTTTCTATTTTAATTCAAATCAAATATAAAACTTTGGAAAATCATATCTTTTATTGTAAAAATCCAAATAAAACAAATAATATGTTTATTATTATCAGAAAAAATATAAAGACTCTTAATATAAAATCCATATATCTGTTTGCATCATTTATAAATTATTTCATTTGTAAATTTTCTTTTTTAATTCAAATCAAATATAAAACTTTGGAAAATCATATCTTTTATTGTAAAAATCCAAATAAAACAAATAATATGTCTATTTATTTTCAGAAAAATATAAAGAATCTTAATATAATATACATACATCTGTTTGCATCATTTATAAATTATAAATTTTCTTTTTTTAATTCAAATCAAATATAAAACTTTGGAAAATCATATCTTTTATTGTAAAAATCCAAATAAAACAAATAATATGTCTATTATTTTCAGAAAAATATAAAGAATCTTATTATAATATCCATTTAGTCTCGGTTATAGTCACTAACCGGGACTAAAGATATTTCCCGCCATTTCCCACCGTTTCCCGCCAAGTTTTCCCGCCCTTTCCTTTTTACGAGAGCTTTGAGTCCCGGTTGTAGTCACTAACCGGGACTAAAGATATTTCCCGCCATTTCCCAAAGCTTCCTGCCACGTTTTTCCGCCCTTTCCCTCTATATCTAGGGCGATAGCGCCATGGCTATCCACACATCCACACCTTCCTCTCTTAGAACAATGGACAACGCCTACTGGGCCATTCTAACCCTCGAGGAGACCGAGGCGTTGTGCGCCTCTAGCTACCCTTGTCCACCGGGCTACCGGCCGCCCGTCGGCTGGATGCTGAGCGCTAGAGGAGTTCCTGTCCCTCCTGTCCCTCAAGGTTCCGCACGCCAGGCGGCCATCACGAACCACTTCTACCACGAGCTCACGCCGGAGCAGCGTATGGATCCCCAGTGGGATCCCGACAACTACGACACCTAGAATGCCTTCTTCGCTAATAGGCGGGAAAGGGAGCTCGCCAGGTATGAGGGTGATGGCCCGCCCCCGGTGAACCACAATGAAGCTGGCCGCCGTTTGTGGTGGGCGAACCGTACTATCATCGGAGTGATGCGCTACATCGCTGGGTGAGACCATCCTCGCCTGCAGTGCCCACAAGTCCACCCGCAACAGAGCCACAAGAAGGCCCCTCCCCCGCCTGGCGGTAGCAGCATCGTCTTCCAAGAGACCCCTCCCTAGCCCGTCGTGAATCCGAGGCCGGAGTGGCCCCTGGTATATGCCATGGCTGGGATGAGGATCCCCGGAGTGGCAGGTGACGATGACGATGACGAAGAAGACCTTGAATCTGCGTACTATAGGACTAGGCATGATTATGACTAAAGGGAGCGGCTTTAGTCCTGAGTGTTAGCTAGTCCCGGTTTGTCCCGGTTTTTAATATTAATAAATGTCTTGAGTGTTACCTAAATATGAAGATGTTGTTGTATTTAGAGGAAAAGGCCTATAAATAGAGCAGCCTATAAATAGAGGAAAGGGCGGGCAGGGTGGATCGAGCAGCCTATAAATAGAGGGAAATGCCTATAGAGAGAGGTTTCATCTTTAGTCTCGGTTGGAGAAACCAACCGCGACTGAAGGGATTGCGGCAGACTGGGCCAGACAGCACTAATGATAGGGGTGAGTGTCGACATTATGTCGTGCAGCTTGTACCTTGTCACGGATGGTGTCACCAACCGGGACTAAAGATGAACCTTTAGTCCCGGTTGGAGACACCAACCGGGAAAAAACATGAGTCGGCACTAATAATAGGGGGTGAGTGTCGACATTATGTCGTGAGTGTCGACACTATGCCGAGCTGCTTGTACTATAAAGAGGCATCCTTGTGAGTCCAGTCCTCCAGCCAGTTTGAGGCATCTCCAAGATGGTGTTCGAGAGCAGGGACACCACTACGGCCAGTTTCAGGGAGATGCCGCCAGAGCTCAGGCCTCCGGCATCTCCAAGAAACTGGTCATAGAGGCACTCCCTAATATGTGAAATTAGTTAGCTCCCAAGCGTATTCATCTAGTTAGAGAAGTTACAAGCTGCAAGATGGTTTTCGAGAGCAGGGACACAACTACGGCCAGTTTCAGGGAGATGCCGCCGAAGCCCAGTCCTCCGGCATCTCCAAAAAATTGGTCATAGAGGCACTCCCTAATATATG
The DNA here is from genome assembly GCA_030063025.1 of Avena longiglumis. Taxonomy (NCBI): domain Eukaryota; kingdom Viridiplantae; phylum Streptophyta; class Magnoliopsida; order Poales; family Poaceae; genus Avena; species Avena longiglumis. Next base: position 541,403,529 of record CP125973.1, read on the forward strand.
ACCTCACGCGTTTGGAGATCAGATCTTAATGGTAAGTACGAATCGAGACTAAAGGCCCCCCTTTAGTCCCGGTCCAGCCACAAAACGGGACTAACACACTCAAGATGGTTTGCAAACAACACTATAAAAATGGACACATGGAGCATCTTCACTCATAAAATGTTACAATTATTACACATCATTTCTTCGTGTGTGTTCCTTTCTGATCCCGCCGTATCCATGGAGCATCTTCATTCATTAACATGATGCTTGGGTCATCCTTCACCGTGAAGGGCAGAATTTCATGAAACTTATCACAATCTTCTAACATGTCTGTCTTGTCCTCCACTCCCACGATGTTTCTTTTTCCTGAAATAACCATGTCGCGCTTTGGATCATCGTCTGATGTATTCTTTTTCTTAATTTTTCTTTTTCTAGGTTTGGTAGACATGTCCTTCACATAGAAAACCTAAGCCACATCATTGGCTAGGACGAATGGTTCATCTAAGTACCCAAGATTGTTGAGATCCAACGATGTCATTCCGTATTTCTTGTCTACCTTAACCTCTCCTCCTGTCAGCTTGACCCATTTGCACCGAAACAAGGGGACCTTAAAAGTAGGTCCATAGTCAAGTTCCCATATCTCCTCTATGTAACAATAATATGTGGTCTTTGACCCATTGTTGTCTGTTGCATCAAAGCGGACACCACTGTTTTGGTTGGTGCTCTTTTTATATTGGACGATCGTGTAAAATGTATACCCATTTATCTCGTACCCTTGGAAAGTCGATATAGTCGAAGATGGTGACCTAGAAAACAAGTATAGCTGATCTCCAAGAGTGTTGTTTTTGATGAGATGTTGCAACCAACCACCGAAACTCTTCATGTGTTCATCTCTAATCCAAGAGTCCTGCCTTCTAGGGTTCTGGAGCATAATATTTTCTTGTGTTCCTCAATATATGGGGCTGCCAAGATAGAATTCTGTAGAATGGTGTAATGTGCTTCGGTGTAAGAATGTTCGTCCCTACATATTATTGATTTCCTTCCTAGAGTAACCTTTCCACTCAGTCTCCCCTCATATCGCGATTGAGGAAGACCAATCGGCCTAAGGTTAGGAACGAAGTCAACACAAAATTCAATGACCTCCTTTGTTCCATAGCCCTTGGAGATGCTTCCTTCTGGCCTAGCACGGTTACGAACATATTTATTTAAGATTCCCATGAACCCCTCAAAGGGAAACATATTGTGTAGAAATACAGGACCGAGAATGGAAATCTCTTCGACTAGGTGAACCAGCAGGTGCATCATAATATTGAAGAAGGATGGTGGGAACACCAACTCAAAACTAACAAGACGTTGGACCACATCATTCTGTAACCATGGTAGATCTTTAGTATTGATTATCTTCTGAGAGATTGCATTGAGAAATGCACATAGCTTCACAATGGGTACTCGAACATTATCTGGTAGAAGCCCCTCAATGCAATCGGAAGCATTTGCGTCATAATCACGTGGGAGTCATGAGACTTTAGGTTTTGAAACTTTTTTCTTCCATATTTATTATTCCCTTTATATTCGACGAGAAGCCAGACGGGACCTTACTACTGCTTAGGCATTCAAAAATATTTCCTTCACTTGTTTGGTAAGAGCGTAGCTGGCATGACCTTAAAACCATTCTGGATACAGGCCATCTGTATCTTTCATACGTTGATGGTCCTTTCGTGCTTCCGGTGTATCTTTTGTTTTCCCATACACGCCTAAGAAGCCTAGCAGGTTCACGCAAATATTCTTCGTCACATGCATCACATCGATTGCAGAGCAGACCTCTAAGAATTTCCAATATGGTAGCTTCCAAAATATAGATTTCTTCTTCCACATGGGTGCGTGTCCTTCAGCGTCCTTCGGAATAGATTTTCCGTCAGGACCCTTTCCAAAGGTTACTATTTGATCCAAATCTTTGACCATATCAAATATATCAGCACCAATACGCTCCTTAGGCTTCGTTTGGTGACATGCCAGACCGTTGAAATGCTTGCCTTTATTTCTTAAGGGACGCTTGTCCAAAAGAAATCGACGATGCTCATTGTACGCATTCTTCTTGCAATATTCCAAATATATACTTTTAGTCTCATCTAAACAGTGTGTGCATGCGTTGTATCCCTTGTTGGACTGTCCTGAAAGGTTACTAAGAGCAGGCCAATCATTGATTGTTACGAAAAGCAATGCTCGGAGGTTAAATTCTTCCGCTTGTGCTCATCCCACACGCCAGATGCCGGTTCGTGCAACAACCGTAAAAGTTCTTCCAAGAATGGCCTTAGGTATACATCAATGTCGTTGCCGGTTGCTTCGGACCTTGGATCAACACCGCATCATAATGAACTTCCGCTTCATGCATAACCAAGGAGGAAGGTTATAGATGCATAGAGTCACGGGCAGTGTGTGGATCGAGCTCGCTTCCCCAAAGGGATTCATGCCATCTGTACTTAGACCAAACCTGAAACTCCTTGCGTCATCTGCAAAGTCCGGATACTTTCTATCGATTTTTCTCCATTGCGACCCATCAGCGGGGTGTCTCAACATCCCGTTTGACTTACGTTCCTCTTTATGCCATCGCAACAACTTCGCGTGCTCTTTTTTTTTGAATAAGCATTTCAACCGTGGTATTATAGGAGCATACCACATCACCTTGGCAGGAACCCTCTTTCGGGGGGCTCGCCCTCAACGTCACCAGGGTCATCTTGTCTAATTTTATACCGAAGTGAATTGCATACCGGGCAATGCATCCAAATTCTCGTACTCCTCACCGCGGTAGAGGATGCAGTCATTACGGCATGCATGTATCTTCTAAACCTCTAAACCTAGAGGACAGACAACCTTCTTTTCTTCGTACGTACTGGCGGGCAATACGTTATCTTTTGGAAGCATATTCTTCATCATTTTCAGCAACTTTTCAAATGAGGAGTCAGGTATAGCACACTCAGCCTTCCATCGCAGCAATTCCAGTGTGCTGCCCAACTTTTTCAGACCATTTTCGCAATTTGGGTACAACAACTTTTTGTGATCCTCTAACATGTGATTGAACTTCTCCCTATCCTTTTCAGTTTCACAATCTTTTCGTGCATCGTCAATGGTCCGACCAAGATTATCAGGTGGTTTATCATGTGTTTCTTCTTCATCCTCCCCTTCAACATCCCCCATGGAAGTATCTCCGTACTCAGGGAAACCATGATAGTTGTCATCCTCCTCCTCATTATAACCCCTCTCTCTCCGTGCTTGGTCCAACAATTATAACCGGGCATAAAGCCGGACTTCAACAGATGGCTGTGAAGGGTTTTTGAGTCAGAGTAATCCTTCTGATTCCTATATCCACTACATGGACAGAATACAAAACTATTGTGCTTGTTTGCATCAGCAACACAGATGAATTCATGCACGCCATTAATGAACTCGCCAGAGCGTCGGTCAGTACCGTACATCCATTCCCGGACCATCTGCATTATAGTAAAAGTATATCAAAAACCATTACACAACATGATAAAATTATTACAAGTTATATTGAGAGCTTCTAGAGCATTAATTTTGAATCTTGAAAAAATTACATGCACCAATTTGTGAATTGGAGAAAACAATCAACATGATAAATGTGGAGTTTTTTATTATTGTTCTATCAGTGAAAACCTCATTCCATTCTAAGCTCTGAATCTCTAAAATTACACATTTCAATTTTTAGTAACTATGTGCCTAATCAAAATTTGTTACACATATATATCAAAATCCTTCTACTTCTAGAGCATGCATGCATTGATCCATATCTCTATATATACTTCTAGAGCATTATAGAGTTAAAGTAGCAATAAGAGATGAAAGAATGAAGTTCTAACCTTTTAAAGATTTGGATTTAGGGTTGCAAACTAAATCTTGACAAATCTTGAGAAAAAAAATGGCATGAACTCGCTTGCTTCATTGAGAAAAATGGCCACTGCTTTAGGGCAGCAGGACAGGCAGCAGAATATATAGTGGTGGACAACTAGTCCCGGACCGTGATACGACCCGGGACTAATAGTCCACTAAAAGACCAGCTAGCCTGCTCCAGGTCATTAGTCCCGGGCCGTATTACGGACCGAAACTAGAGATGTGGTCCGGCCCGGGACTAGTAACTACGGCCGTTTCTAGCCGTTAGAGGCCTCACGGCCCGGGACTAGTGCTAGCACTAGTCGCGGGCTGTGACTGGCCGGGACTGCTGGCATTGTTCACGTTGAACCGAAGAGGGTTTTTCCAGTAGTGCATTGTTCTACTGGACCGTCAGGCGGTGGGTCCCATCTTCAGAATCGTTGTTAGTTCCAAATGACTGCATCGGTGCACATTGCGAGCCAACAGGTACTTAGCGCAATGTTGGTGGAATTTTGCTAATTTGGAAAAGTGGTGGATTTTTGAACTTGTCAAACAATTGTGATGGTTTTTTGCAATTAATTCTAGTAAAAAGACAAATCTAACAAATTTTGGGATCTTTGAATTTTGCATTGTTCACCAAACCCCCTCCGCACATTTGTCATTTGTCCTAAACCTAAAATATAAGGTATTTAGTGTTGAAAATTTGTATATTTATAGATATTGTTACGAATTTTTTCAAACTTTGAATTGGAGTTTTCGAGACTACATGTAGCATGTGCTCTAAGTAGTCGTCACTATCATATTTATTTGGATATGTTCTGATACACACCATGTTTTCTACTCCTATATTATGTCCGGCCAAACATGATATTTGCGTTATGTATCCATAAAACATCTTATATGTAAAGTCAGATGTAGCACCATTAGAGATAAAAAGGGATAATAATAAATCATCAATTATATATTGTTTATTGTTAGTTTTGAATGAACCTAGCCAAGGTTCGCACATACAAACTACTCCATTCACCTCGACGCGATTTTTCTAGCACTTAAATACATATATCTTAAATCATTGGTATGGCACGCAGCAACAATCACTACCACTGCCTTCCTTGCAGCTGCTCTTCTCATAGGCATAACCGCGGCTAAAACAGTTATTCTTGCACCAACGGTTGCCATATCGTTCTCGGTAGCGGGGTGAACAAATGTCCGTGAATTGACATGGGTCGTCATCAGTAGTTGTACCTACACTGGTGGAAACAACCTCATGCGTCCCGGTTGGTAAGCGGCATTAGTCCCGGTTGCCCAACCGACGGGCAATCGACTAAAGTTCGAACCTTTAGTCCCGGTTGCCCCACCAACCGGACAAAGATCATACACGTGGCAGCTGCAACGCGAGGAGGGGCTTTAGTCGGTTCGTAATACGAACCGACTAATAACCTTCGCCGGCGTAGATTTGGCCATTTCTCTGCCAAGCGTAGAATTCATTTTTGCACATTTTGTTGCCGCGGCAGCATTTTCGCCACTTTTTGTGCCGCGGCAGAGAATTCATTTAGGTTGTTTTATTGTTTATTTAGTGTTTTGCACTTATCAATGAAGAAACCTTATATTACACAAGATCATCATGACAATATTACATTCAATACACGGATCGAGTTCATGCACTACATACAAAAGTATTCCCCTTGTCTATACACGGATCGAGTTGCTATTTTTACAATCCCTATTGTCTATATACAGCGTAATAGTACTCCCTTCGGTCTAGGACTTCGCATCCAAGAATCCCGCCAATTCCTCCTGAATTGCTCGACGCGATCCTTTGGCGAAGACCGTCCGTAGACGCTCGATCTGATTTAAAAAGGAGTCAGTCTATATGAATGAAACTAAACACAATTTGTTTGAAAATAAAACTATAGAAATTGTTTACATACGTGAGTTGCTCTAAATTTCTGCCCTTCTCATCGCACGTCTGCCGGATGAACTCGCAAACATAGTATCCACAGAGATTGTTACCGGTCCCGTGTCGGGCACTTCACAAGAACATAGTTCAATCAAAATAATAATCAAGCATGATAATAACTGTATCAAAACTAGAATCAAAGAGATGCGCGATATAGCTAGTGGTGCTTACATCTAGTGGTTGAAATGTAAGCTCCTCTTTCCAAACACCCTAGCCTTCTTGGTGAACTGCTTCCAAGCGCTGCCCGGCGAAGAAAACGAATAAAAAAGAAGTTATTAAGTACTTGATATCATAAAATTCACTTAACGCTGCCGATATAGTGTCGTAATGATTAGAATTACCGCTGGAGAAGTATCTGCATGTCCTTCCACGTCTCAAGGGGTTTATGTTTCGAGTCCATGACTAGTACACGCCCTTTGTCAAGTTGAATGATTAACAGAATATAGTGGAAGCTGCGAATGCATAACTAATCAATTATATACTTAACATCGAGTAAGCGAAATAGAAAGTGTATACAAGATCCAATAACACTCACTCGAAGTTGTAAGGAAAAAGTATACAAGATCCAATATACTTAACCCGCCGGTCACCGTACATCCATTCCCGACCGTTCATCTGCATCATATAAGTAAGTTTATCAAAAAACAGGACATCGTAAATAGTGAAATAACCAATTCACACCGACACATGAATTGTATCAATGACCTAGAAAAGATAGGATTGCTAACCTCGATCGAGGGAAATAAAGAGGAGAAAGCTCAAGTGCGTCTCGGACACCTTCTATATTTTTGTTCTATGAGAAATTCAACTGGATTTTTCACTCAAACATTTCAACAAACACCTTCAATGCATGCATGAGAAAAAACTAGCACACAACCTCACACCTTACACCATTCAAAAAGAGAGTGGAGGCAGAGGGGGCTGCATTTATAGAGGGCAGGATTTTGGTCGGTTGGAGCCGCAACTGACAAGGTGCGTACCACGCCTGTGGCCAAACCTTCAGTCCCGGTTGGCTCCAACCGACGATGCCTCACTAACCGGGACCCATGCCCTCGCCTGTGCCGCTCCAACCGACGCTGCAAGATTAGTCCCTTGGTGGCGAACCGGACTAGTGCTCTGAGGGGGCGTGGACGGATGGCCTGTTTTCTACTAGTGCTACGAGCAAGGCACAATAGAGATAGCTCAATCAACACAAATAACTTGCCAGGACAAACTTTATTTTTGTATACATTTTTTTCCATACGACTCCAAAATTTTGTAAACATTTGCAAGTGCAGATAGCAAGATCAGAGACTGAAGCGAGCCATACCAATGTCACTCCCTACTGCATGAAATGCCAAGAAAGTGGTGGCCATGACCAGAAGAGCTACGAAGCACAGGGCCCGTGTGTACACCCTAATACGTGCCATCGCAGGTACTTGTCTCTTTCTTCTAGTTTGTTGGTTGATGTCAGTATAGTCATGTTTCTGACTTGTGCTACTGTTTATATAGAGAAAAGACGACTAGTCTTGGAGATTATTAACGTGCAAGCATATGATTGGATGAATTTATTTCTTGCCTTCTAGTAGTATATTAATACCGAATTTATTTATTGCCATTGTATCATCCTATCTATTAATTCTACCTTATCCTCATTAACACGGAAACAAAAATATATCAGTCGAAAAATAATATACATGAAAAAAATTTAAAAATAGTTCCCCAATCCTTGATTGATGCCTCTGATCAATAATGTAGCAATGGTGCATGGCAACCGACTTGATATTCGTCCTTTCTGTCACAAATATCTCAAATTTATTGCAGAGTTCAAAACTTAAAATAATCAAGTCCCTTTCTACCTTCAATCCGATTAGTGTTGGAAAGTTCATCGCGACGAGTGTTTCAAAATTGATGGTAAATCTTGCATCGGCGTAAACTGACATTCATGAACATGGGAACCAAATTATGATGATCCCATGGTTAAGTACTATACAATTTGGAAAGTAATTGTCAACAACCTTACAATTATTGAGGAAACAAAGGTGTCCAGACATGCCAGCATGGGACCCAATTTTAGAGATCTTGTCCTGAGTAAGTCAAGGCCGAAAACAATTTGTCAATCGGTTATACAAACTGAGAGATAATGTTTTTTGAAAAAAAATAGTAATAGTTGAGAAAATATTTGGTGCTCACATGATTTTCATGTATGAGGTAGATGTGTGGGGTTTAGATACATTTGAATCTAGATAACTCATGTCAGTTATTTCTGGTCGTATTGAAGTTTCCTGATTGAGCAATAGGTGTGTTGGTAAGTGTGATGTCTTTATAGTGCAAGGATGGATGTCTAGTCCGTCTAAGTTTAGGATGTAGTGGATCATGGTTTCATGTATATATACACGAGTTGCGTGAGTTGATAAGAAAAAATAAATAGAAGAATAAAGGGCACGATATGTACCTCTAGCCATAAGATTTATGTTCACCTATCTTCGTCTAAATTGATGTGATTGATCCGCGGGAAAATTCCAACAATTGATAGTATGACACTCTCTGCACTGCGAGACGACAGTAAAGCAGGCTCTTCGCAACATCCCTTACTCCTATGCTCCAGACCGTTGTGCATCTGACATCTATAACCCTTGAGAGTAGGGTCACCTTTGAAGTATCACATGAGTGAAAACTTTCCTAATGAGGTGTGTTACTAGTACAGAGCATATTAAAGACACTTCCGGGAGGCCACATCTCTGGAGTGGTCGGCCACCTCATTCCGGGAGGGGGAATCACCCAGCTCCAGTACGCAGACGACACGATGATCATGATTGAAGGCTCAACCCTGGATATTGCGAACCTCAAGTTCCTCCTTCTTTGCTTCCAGGAAATGTCGGGCCTTCGAATCAACTTCGACAAGAGTGAGATCATCGCACTAGGGTTCTCTCAGGACGAGCAGCAGAGGATAGCTGACAACTTTAACTATCGGCTTGCCTCCTTCCCCATTACCTATCTGGGGATGCCGGTTCGCGACACCAGGATCCTCATCAGGGACCTGGATCCGGTCGTGAATAGGGTGCGCTCTCGGTCTGAACCTTGGTGTGGGAGATTCACGTTGAAGGGTAGCAAGACTGTCTTGATTGACTCCTGCATGTCTAGCCTATCCATGTACATGATGGGCATGTACCTCCTTCCTAAGGGGGTACATGGGGCTTTTGACAAGGAGCTCTCTCGGTTCTTCTGGCAAGACCCTGTAGGACGCCAGAAGTACCACATGGTCAAGTGGGCAGACATTTGCGCCCCAAGGAATTTGGGGGCATATGTATCCTCGCTTCCCGCCAGTTCAACAAGGCCCTGATGCTGAGATGGGTGTGGCGGATTCTGCGTGATGATGGGGGCCTCTGGCTCAAACTTATTAAGGCCAAGTACCTTCGGGGTCGGCCCCTCCTGGACTGCGACCGGCGGTACGGTTCCCAGTTTTGGCACTCCGTCCAGGAGATCAAGAACGAGATCCGGCTAGGGGCCATGGTCTCTATTGGGAACGGGGAAGGCACCATGTTCTGGATGGATTCCTGGCTCGGGGGACGCCCCCTACGGGAGGTATACCCGAGCCTCTTTGCTATATGTTCTGATCCTACGCTTCGTGTATCCGCTACGGCTCGAGAGGGTACATGGAACATCTTGTTCCGTCGTACCTTCGGCCCGGAGGAAACTGAAGCCTGGAGGGAACTTAGGGCGGAGCTCCCGGACTCCCTGGCGGAGGAGCCCGACAGGGTGTCGTGGAGCCTTTCTCCATCCGGGTCCTTCTCGGTTAGATCGGCCTACCGAGCCCTGTTTGGCCGCGCCGCTCTCCCATGGACCAAACCCCTCTGGAAGGCTCCCCTTCCGCTGAAGACGAAAATTTGTGTGTGGCAGCTGCTTCGAGATAGGCTCCCCTCGGGAGTGGAGGTGTCCAAGTGACATGGGCCAGGGGATGGGCTTTGTCCACTATGTGGGATCCCGAAAACGGACGTCCACATAATGTTCGCCTGCCCCGCGGCTAGGTTTCTTTGGAGCTTCATCAGAGATGCGTTGGGTCCGGACTGGCAGGCCCATGATCTCGGTGAATTCCTCGAAACCCAAGCAGGAAAGGGTCACCGCCTTTTCTGGCTGGTGTTTCCTGCGATGTCTTGGTCACTATGGAACATACAGAATAAGATGGTTATTGAGAAGATTCTTCCTGCGGCTCGACTCAGGCTTTTCACTTTACCTCCTTGCTCCGGCACTGTGTGTAGACAGCGGGACAAGGTGAGGCTGACGCGACTTCACGACGCTCTTGAGGCGGGCGCTCCCCATAGTCAGTAGCCTCGGTTTCGGTGTGTCCTCGCGTGGCGAGGTGGTCTTTTCCGTCTTTTTTGGGCCGTCTTGTGTTGTGGCCCCAGCATGTGTTGTGTGGTTGGTGTGAACCTTGTGACTTGTTGTGGACGGTTGCTTTATTAATAAAGCGGGGAGAAAGCCTACTTCAAAAAAGGTACTCCTAAAATGTGGAAGTTTGGTGCTTCAGAGATACTTTGCTGGAAAGCAATAAGTCAACAAAACAAGGTAGGTCTACTCCCTCATAAAGGTTTCGCTCGACGACTTTGTATCCATTCTCGATTAAAGCAGAGTTGGTTTTTTTTGGTCATATCTTTTCGAGGATATGATCTTTCAAAGCCCATTTGGTCAGAAGGGGAGAACTCATCAACGTAGCGTTAGTAATTCCTAGGCCTCTGTGCTTGGGGAGCAAGTGGATCTCCACCGGACAATGTGTGGTAATTTTGCACTAACATGGAGTGCAAAAGCCTTGTTTTTAATTTTTAAGTTGAGTTTGTCTGTCTGCTGGACATAAAGTATCCGATTTCAATAGAACTACTCCCTCCGGTCCATATTAATTGACTTAAATTTGTCTAGATTTGAATGAATCTAGACACTATTTAGTATATAGGTTCATTTAAATTTTGAAAAATCAAAGTTAATTAATATGGATCGGAGGGAGTAGTAGATGATGTGTGCCGTGCTCCGCCATTTTTTAATATGTAAAAATCTAAAATATGTTTAGCTGAAGTATTTATGTGGTCAGGTGGCATCTCAATTAGTCTTTGGCTGTCTGTTGCAGTAATATCATCATTTCCATTGCAGTTTCATTTAATTTTAGCAGACAACAGAAAGCAAGTGTGATCGTGTTTGCATCCGATGAACAGCTTAGCACCTAGTTTTATACCCCAGGTTGGCAAACAGAAAGCAAGTGTGATTGTGTTGCCGTGATAGGTGAAGTGGTATTCCTTCCGCCCTAAAAAGGATGTCTTTATTTGAGTTTCGATGTATTTGTCAAGCTTCATGCACTAGTCCACGAAACTCATGTATGACTCAAAAGACCTATACGTGGACACAGAGGGGTCAATAACAATTTTAGGATAAATTGCTAAATCAGGACTCGAACTCAAAATCTTAGGCTCTGATACCATGTCAAGCTTCATGCACTAGCCAACGCAACCAAAAGTCTGAACTGATGAAAAGGGCTATTGCAATCTACTTATATACACTTTAACAGTATTTATATACTAAATAGTGTCTAGATGTATTTAAGTTTAGACAAACTTGAGACGTCTTTTTAGAATAGAGGGAGTACTTGTTTTCACCTGATTGCTAGCGGTGAGTTCCTCCTGATGTTGGCACGAACAAAAAGTCGCTGTTTTGACTGCTACAACAGTTATGGCTGCGACAAGTAGAGTGCTAGTAGGTGGAAACACGACAAGAGACGTAAGCTATATCTACATGCCTATATATACACATACAAACAATGTATCCACATGCAGTCGATACATTGAAGATGATGTTCAAGTCGGCGTCATCATCAACCTCATCCGCCCATGCCGGGCAACCGTTCTAGCTGCCGTGATCCTGAGTGTCGCGCACGTCGATCTTTTCCAAGGAGGTAAGCATGCATAGAGATATGACGCATTGACAATCTCCATATATTTGTATTTATTATTATTTGCCGTGATTGATGGTATGTTACGCTCCACCAGAATGATATCCATGTATAAGCCTGTGCAAACACGGGTTGGTCGGTTTGACCGGTTTGGGCTAGTTTAAAAATCTGTACTAGCTTCAAAGTTTAGATTAGATTTGTGAATGAGATTGCACTAGGGAATTTTAGTTGGTTTGAGCGGTTTGAACGGTTCCAGTTTTTGCACATGCTTATCCATGTATATACACTCTACAGGTGGAAGGCAAGTGCCGACACCTCGAGCTCCCCTAGTGCACATGAGTAGAGGTTCAGGCAAGCCACTACAGGAATGGGAAGCTACGCCGACGGCCAGTCGCTACGCCGACGGCCAAACATCGGGGCCGTCGGCGTAGCCATCGTCTAGGTCAGTTCCGCCAAGCAGCCGTCGGCGTAGAATTGTCCTCGGCATATCCTATGCTACGCCGACGGCTGCCCTCGGCGTAGCTATTTTTTATTTTATCTCATTAAACTTTGAAAAATCATAACTAAATCATTCTAATTCGGAAAAATACAAATAATATATCAAAATTTGCAGAAAAATAAGACCTATCTATCTACACTCAAATATTACACATTTATAAATAAAAATTAGGTAAAACATAAGACATTATATATAGTTTAAAACGGGCATAAAAAATTCAAAAATGATCGAAACAATGCGAAACCTTCGCGTGGTGTTATGTTATGTGACATAGTTAGAAGGAAAAATATCAAACTTGGTATATTGATTATGTCTCAAAGAAACCTTCACAAAATGACCTATCTCATTCGAGGTTTCTTGGCTTTCGGGTCAAATGACCAATGTTATGGCTAGAATCAAGGCATAGTTTGTGATAATGTGCCCATATTGTGCATACACATGCATAATGGGATGGCGAACAATGTTGCAGGAGAAAGTTTTCCTTTTCGTCGCACCAAAAAGCCATTTCCCATTTTCTGAGCACAAAAAACGGATGATTTTGTAAAGCAACCACCAAATGGCTAATTCAAAATGGTACCACCATATTTTACAAAAATACTATACCAACTTATATATACAATGTACCAATAGGGGAATCCGAAACCTTTCCGTCCACCTCTGGTGAAAAAGACAAATTCCTGCCGAATCGGTAGAAAGTGGGTCAGATATGAACTACAGGTACATGATCCGATGCTCATGTTTTTTTACAAAAATCATTTTTAGGTTCACAATATGCTATTTTATCAAAGATCCAATGCAAGTTTAGCGAGGCTCGGCCCCGAGCTAAGAATCTTCATGCCCGCGTTCGACAAAGTTTGACGATAGTTTAAAACGGGCATAAAAAATTCAAAAACGATCGAAACAATGCGAAACCTTCGCGTGGTGTCATATTATGTGACATAGTTATAAGTAAAAATATTAAACTTGATATATTGATTATGTCTCAAAAAAACCTTCACAAAATGACCTATCTCATTCGAGGTTTCTTGGCTTTCGGGTCAAATGACCAATGTTATGGCTAGAATCAAGGCATAGTTTGTGATAATGTTTCCATATTGTGCATACATATGCATCATGGGATTGCGAACAATGTTGCAGGAGGATGTTTTCCTTTTCGTCGCACCAAAAAGCCATTTCCCATTTTCTGAGCACAAAAAACGGACGATTTTGTGAAGCAACCACCAAATGGCTAATTCAAAATGGTACCACCACATTTTACAAAAATACTATACCACCTTATATAGACAATGTCCCAACAGGGGAATCCGAAACCTTTCCGTCCACCTCTGATAAAAAAGACAAATTCCTGCCGAATCGGCAGGAGGTGGGTCAGATATGAACTACAGGTACATGATCCGATGTTCATGTTTTTTTTACAAAAATCATTTTTAGGTTCACAATATGCTATTTTATCAAAGATCCAATGCAAGTTTAGCGAGGCTCGGCCCCGAGCTAAGAATCTTCATGCCCGCCGTTCGACAAAGTTTGACGATAGTTTAAAACGGGCATAAAAAATTCAAAAACGATCGAAACAATGCGAAACCTTCGCGTGGTGTCATATTATGTGACATAGTTATAAGTAAAAATATTAAACTTGATATATTGATTATGTCTCAAAAAAACCTTCACAAAATGACCTATCTCATTCGAGGTTTCTTGGCTTTCGGGTCAAATGACCAATGTTATGTCTAGAATCAAGGCATAGTTTGTGATAATGTGTCCATATTGTGCATACATATGCATCATGGGATGGCGAACAATGTTGCAGGAGGAAGTTTTCCTTTTCGTCGCACCAAAAAGCCATTTCCTATTTTCTGAGCACAAAAAACGGACGATTTTGTGAAGCAACCACCAAATGGCTAATTCTAAATGGTACCACCACATTTTACAAAAATACTATACCACCTTATATAGACAATGTCCCAACAGGGGAATCCGAAACCTTTCCGTCCACCTCTGATAAAAGAGACAAATTCCTGGCGAATCGGTAGGAAGTGGGTCAGATATGAACTACAGGTACATGATCCGATGCTCATGTTTTTTTACAAAAATCATTTTTAGGTTCACAATATGCTATTTTATCAAAGATACAATGCAAGTTTAGCGAGGCTCGGCCCCGAGCTAAGAATCTTCATGCCCGCCGTTCGACAAAGTTTGACGATAGTTTAAAACGGGCATAAAAAATTCAAAAACGATCGAAACAATGCGAAACCTTCACGTGGTGTCATATTATGTGACATAGTTATAAGTAAAAATATTAAACTTGATATATTGATTATGTCTCAAAAAAACCTTCACAAAATGACCTATCTCATTCGAGGTTTCTTGGCTTTCGGGTCAAATGACCAATGTTATGGCTATAATCAAGGCATAGTTTGTGATAATGTTCCCATATTGTTCATACACATGCATCATGGGATGTCGAACAATGTTGCAGGAGAAAGTTTTCCTTTTCGTCGTACCAAAAAGCCATTTCCCATTTTCCGAGCATAAAAAACGGACGAGTTTGTGAAGCAACCATCAAATGGCTAATTCAAAATGCTACCACCATATTTTACTAAAATAATATACCACCTTATATGGACAATGTCCCAACAGGGGGTTCCGAAACCTTTCCATCCACCTTTGGTGAAAAAGACAAATTCCTGCCGAATCGGTGGGTCGAATATGAACTACATGTACATGATACGATGCTCATGTTTTTTACAAAAATCATTTTAGGTTCATAATATGCTATTTTATCAAATATTCAATGCAAGTTTTCCTTTTCATCGCACCAAAAGCCATTTTTCATTATCCGAAAAGCTTAAAAGGGAATTTTCTAAAGTAACCACCAAATAGATAATTCAAAAACGGAGGGTTTGTGATTAGTTGATATGGATATCATATTTGGATTCCTCTCATTTTTCTGATCAATTTAGACATATTATTTGTTAAATTCCGATTTATAGATTTAAAGATATTAATTATTCCATATTAAATAGAAAAATACAAAAAAGTAAAATTATTATATTTTTATTTGAATTCAATAATATTTTTACTTATTCATTAATGTTTATTTAAATAATTGTTTTTAATTTCAAAAAATACAAACATGTGACATTTTGATATAAGAGTTAATAGGATTGATATCATAGTATTGACAACAATGTATTAATTACTTTGCGGAAATAGATTCTGAAGGAACGAGGAAGTTAAGCGTGCTAGAGCTGGAGTAGTATTAGGATGGGTGACCTTCCGGGAAGTTTGACCAAGACTGCAATTTAATTAAATATTAGGTGTAATTAATGTTAAAAATGTTCAAAGTGAGAGATTAACGAGTCCAACAATTCAAAGATTCAAAAATTAAGAAAAAAAATAAAATAAAAAATTTAGCTATGCCGACGGCCGCTACGCCGACGGCATTGCCCTCGGCGTAGCATACGCCGTCGGCATTTTAATACGCCGACGGCCTCTATGTGCTCCGCCGAGGGAGCCCTTTGCCGAGGAGGCTACGCCGAGGGCAGCCGTCGGCGTAGCATACGCCGAGGGCATTTTAGGCTACGCCGACGGCTTTTTGCCCTCGGCGTAGCGCACGCGTCCTGTAGTGAGCGGCCCTGCAATAATCATTATTTCCCCTTCTGCCATAGTAACTGGCCACCGTCATCGACGTTGCCGCCACTACATGCTCCTCAATGACGTACCTCCTCCCCGTGGCCAGAGTTAAAGGATAGGGTTGATGTGTAATTAGTGGCGGAGCTATGTGTAGGCCAGGGGGCCAGAATCTCTGCAGAAAATTTTATTTGAGGAACATGGATGAGAAAAACATGTGTCATTTGCCCCCCCCCCTCCCCCCCCCCCCCCCAAACATTCATCTTTTCCTGTTTTGCCCCCCATCGATCTTGTCCTAGCTCCGCCACTATGTGTAATATAGCTCAGCTAATGAGTTCATGGCTTCCAGCTTCCACGTTGCGTAGCGGGAAGCCGCAAACATTTCACCATTTACTACATGTCACTATGTGTTTGACTTATGATTAGCTTATGCATGGTACTAGAAACAGACTAGTTATTTTGCAATTCCAATAAATATTCAGATTTTTCTATATCGATCCCCCTCCAGCTTTTCGATTTCATCACACGGTGAAATGGCTGAAAACTACGTGAAATAAAGACGCAGGACAAGAAATGGAAAAGCGGAACATGAAATAGTGGACAATAAATGGGCCTAGCATGCAAAACATATGTTGTAGGAAGCAACAACTATTCAGTTCACCCGCCTATTCCTTGCTCCATCGAAGGCTGTGTATATTCTCAATTGTGAAATTTATGTGCATAGACAATATCGATGGTATCATATCGAAGATGTCAAAATGTTTAAAGTACTGTGAATCTATTATGCCGCATAGCTAGAGAATATGTATCCACGTGTCCGATAACATGCTTGTACTTAGCTTGCAACCAGGGGGGGGGTCCAAGTAGAGTGAGTTCGGTCCATTGTACCAATGCATTAAACACGGCCTCAGCATATCTAGGATGCACATAGATGACACAAGTACAAAAGTCACAAATAAAAATAGTAGAAGAATTACATATCATTGATTGCAAACGTCTATAGTCGACAATATGCTTATGCTTCATGTTGTGAAAGATAGGATCTAGGATCAAGCTATTAATGTTAAGCATATAAATATGATTTATATGTTCTCATGGATTCGATTATCAAAGGCTTGACACCCATATTTATGTTTATGTTGCAAGCATGGGTTGTTGAAAAAGATTTTGATATTGAAAATTGTTGGGCCATGTCCCTACATATGGAGGTGTGTTGGCAGCCCAACATCAGTCCATAAAAGTTCAACACGTTTTAACCGTTGATCGACCTTCGTATCCAACGGCTGAGGTGCTCCTCGGGAGAGGAGTAGAAAAGAAAACTCTAGTCATCCTTGGTGGTTGTGTGTGAGACACGCTGTGAGAGTGCGTGTGAGCTGAGCAAGAGAAGGGGTGAGAGAACACACAAGAACACCACAACCTAGTGAGAAGAGAGGAAGATTTCTATCTAGATTTCTGAGATCTGATCGGTCTGTCTTCAATCTGGTGTTTGGAGGCTCAAACGTGCTTGGATTGACTCCAAACTTGATTTGCTTGGTCCTTGCTTTGAGTACTTCGACCTGGTTAGCTGGTTTGAGATCTGGGTGTAGCATTAGATTTGGAAGCGGTTTAGTCAGTTCAGACTGCTATAGTTTCAGCACACAGCAGTTTTGGTATACAAACAGTTTGGGCAGGCAAACGGTGTCCTATTGGCCTGAAATTTGGCATGTATGTTGGATACTCGTATGTCATCTTGTCTACCAAGTTTGGTGCTGATTGGATCTACGGTTTAAGAGCAGTTTGATGATTACCAAAGGGGACAGAAACTGAGATACTCTGCTTTGATGTAATCTTTCTCTCAACTGGTTCTTGTTATTGTTGCCGGTTGGCAACGTGTTGAGTGTGTTGTATATCTCTAGATGTTCTAAAGAAGACTCTGTACCCAGGTTGTTCATAGTGAAGCTCAGTGAACCGGTTGGTCCGCACATGTGGTTTTATCTTTCTCACCCTGAGAAGGTTTTTCCACGTAAATCCTTATGTCACCTCTGCATGTGCTTATTGTTTTATTTCCGCTGCATATCTGTTGATTGAAACTATCTTCGGGGTTCATCGCAAGAAGTGGGGGTTGTGGCTTCTTCCCTCAACAAAAATAATGGCCATCGAGTAAACCAACTTCCATAAAGTATTATGGTTTCCATATTGATATATAATAATGTACTAAAGGTAAAGAGGCTCGATGATATTCATTTGTCATTGTAACATTTTATTTTGGTACTTTATTTCTATTAAGAGTGGGCCTTGTTAACCTTACGACCAAGGGGGAATGTTGGAATTGATCTTACACTAATAATTGTGAAAAAATAGGGGGGAGATAGTCTCCTCCACCAACATGCATGCCCTGACCGGTGCCCAAAACGAATCTTGGTTTAAATTACTTAGCGTATATATAAAAGAAGAGGAGGTTATGATTAAGTACACACATGTATGGGTTTAGACACCTTTTCACTACTGATACAAAAATGCGCTAATGGGGATCAGAAGACCGATGACCAACATCGTCTAGCGGGAGGGTAGTGTTGGCGCCCCCCGCAACCACTTGATCCTGAACTCCACATGACAAGAAGGCTATGGGAAGCACTATGATCAATCTACCAATTCTGGTTAGTAACATCTCCTAATCCCTCTGTTGGTACGCATATTATTACCGTCGTGGACGTGCAATTGATCTACCGAGGAACGAAGCAATCACACAGCACGATGATGACACCGATATTTGTTAACGCAGTTTAGTGAACTCGCCTACTCTGCGGGGCATGACTACAGGCTCTCCTCCATATTTACACCGCTGCACTGGCCGCCTTGGTCGCCGGAACAAGCCGACTCCTTGCATGTCTCCCGGTATCAAGATGCCATAGGTTACATTGTATGGCACCCCACATTATATAGGAGACCTGGGCTACAACAGTTTGACTATAGTACTACTCGTATATTACAAGTCCAACGGTAGCCTAATACACAATATTTGACATAAAACACAACACATATTGGGTGATGTAAGTGCAACCAGTCAATGTCTATGTCCTACCTAACTATGATAATGATCTAACAATACCATCACAAATCAAAGAAGGCATCAGGAAGGGGAGTCAAAGAAGGCATACTTATCCTGACAGATTCTTGTCATCCACCTCTGCCAGATTCTTTCCCTCCTCCACGGGATTCTTCTCCCCCACCCTTCCTCCTCGTGCCGATCTTTCTCGGCATCTAGCCATGAGCTGGTGCATCTAGCCATGAGCGGGTGTGGGCTGCGATGAGGTGGTGCATCTAGCCATGAGCTGGTGTGGGCTGCGATGAGGTGGTGCAACTAGCCATGAGCTGGGCGGCGATATATGAGCCGTTGGCCCGATGGCGGGGACTAGCATGGCGGCTAGTGCAGATAAGGGGCAACAATATTTTTCTTAGCGGGATGGATAGCCTTATGGGATAAATGGACAAGGTCCATTAGGCCGCCTCACTTATGCGGCCTAGCCGCTGCGCCGTTTGGGACCTTGAAGTGGCCGCGGACGAAGCGAACATCCGATTTTGGTTCTCTTCACTTGCAGTAGTCGTGGTTTTGCCACTGTATCAAGGTCCCAAGCAATCATGTCAATAATTGCTTCATGTGCAGGAAGAAAAATAACCAAGCAATCATTCAATAATTGCTTCAGACCTATAAATAAATAAAAAACTTAGTAAGCATCAGGGCTCTTATTACAATTAGAGAAAATAAGAAATATGAAGTCTACACTTACGGTGTAAACTCTACATTTCTGAATTTTTAGATCTTTATTATGTGGGAATGAGATTGGTGTAGGGGCGCTGCACTGATGCTGCTACTTCTTGCCGGAAAATGGACACGCCGGCCGCCGCGAGCTCACAACTGGAGATTGGGGAAATTTGAGATCTTGGTGCTGCGTGTGGCCGGGAATTAGGTGGCGGGAAGGTCGGTAAGGCGCTGGACCACGGGAAGCAAATAAGCCGGCTCCCAGCGGAGGCACGACCGCACGGTGAAATTTTGACTGAAATAATATCGCTTACGAGCTTGTGAGAAACTCTATCCTTTTGTGTGCAGCCTAACAGTGTTGTGCCGACAAGCTTCGTGGTTGGGATAGTGTTGAATTGGTTCGTCTATACAAGACTCAAGAGCAAGATCTTTCATGTCTACTTCTGTCACGACTACTGCCTCGTTGCTGTCAAGCCGGTTTTGCGTGGTGGCCAGCTGACGTTGACCATGGCTTTAGAGCATTTCCACACGAGTCTCCAAGACCAGGAATAATAGAGCCGCTAGCAATGCTCAGCGCAGCGCGTGGAAGTAGTAGTATTGTTCGACAAATCGTCCTCTATAAAACGATGGCACGAAGTGAGAAAAAATTGAGAGGAGCTGTGTGTGACTGCGGGAAGCAGCAGGGAAGGAACATGGATCGTTCCTTTTCTTCTTCCTCGCTACGCAGCGTTGCGATCCTTGCTCTCATATGGTGCTCCCTGTCATGCTCGGCGGCAAACCGAGGTAAGGTGCCACGTACGCCGCCGGCTTCATGCATGCATATTTTTTCTATAGTACGGTGCCCAGCTAGGTTATTTGTTGTGTGTGCGCATGTAGTAATTGATGATGCCTACACTGCATGCAGTTTCTCTTGACGGACGCCGACACCGTGGGACAAAGGTTCCTCCCTCGCCGGAGCCCGGCAGACGGGTGACTCCAACTCCTGTTCCTACTCCACCGATCAATATTCCTCCACCACCGCCCGTCGGGAAGAACCCGGTGATCAGTCCAGCAGGTCCATGCCTTTTCCCTCCGCCACCGCCGGTGGTGCCCGGGAAGAACCCATTGGTCACTCCAGTCCCAGTCTGTTTCCCTCCGCCGCCGCCTGTGTCTCGGAAGAACCCAGTGATCACTCCAGGACCAGCTGTCCCTTTCCCTCCGCTGCCGCCAAAGAAGCCGGTGATCACTCCAGGTGCAGTCAGTTTCCCTCCGCCCCCGGTCCGGTAGATGATGTCGGCACTGGTGCCACACCGACCCTGAACCTGAAGCAGGAGGCTGCTACGAGCGTGCCTTAGGCATGAACTCTACCGCTCATTTGATATTTCTACGTATGTAATGCAAGGTACGATTGATGATGCTAAGTACTCTGTAATAAAGAAATAAATAAGTACAAGTAAATAATACTTCCTCCATCCCAAGGCTTAAGGCCTATATTTTTTTTAAAAAGTCAAACCAACTGAATTTTGATCAAACTTTTAGAAAAAACTATCAATAAACATAATATTTTGTAGACATCATATGAAAATATTATTTCATTATCTATCTAATGATATTGATTATGTATTTTGCATATTAACATTTTTTTGTGAAAACTTGGTCAAACATGACATAGTTTGACTTTTCAAAAAAAATATAGGCCTTAAGCCTTGAGATGGAGGTAGTACTATCAGCGCATCGGTAATCTTATTAATTCCGGTGTTACCAGACTGTGGAAAGCTTCGTTACTCGGGTTACCTATGTTGCTCTTCCTGCCTTGATTTCCGAATGCAGCAAACTGAAACTGTAATAAAAACGAAAGACGGTAAGGCTACATGAAATATCTTTTCGTGTTCTCAAGAACACGCACACGTCCATCTGAACGGAAATTCTAACAATCAGTCGACCTAGATATAACTTACACCGAGGTCACGCCTTTGAACCGTACGATCACGACCGAATGGTCCACAGCGAGCGGTGTGTTCCCAGCGCCGTTAGTGTACGCATAGCGGAAACCCGCCGCGTCGTTTCAGACTCGTTCCCCATTTTCCCTCATCCCCGTCGATGGCGATTCCCCAATTCCTCCGTCGATTCAAGTGGCGTGGCGGTGATTTCGGACGGTGCTGCTCCTCCTCGTCGCCTGCATCCTTTCCGTCGGAGCCGACTGGGGGTGGGGTGGGGGGGGGGGGGGGTACTTCTCCTTCCAGGTGCCGGCGGCGGCTCAATCGTTGTCGGCGGAGGGCCTGCTACTCCCTCGCGTCCTCGGCTACATCCCGCGTCGACCGGCTGCTTCTGTGCTTCCTCTTTACGAGTCGACGACTTCTTCCCTCGTCGCAGGATACTCCGCGCTCTGCGCCATTGGCTACATCCTTGGGGTCAGGTAATTTCGCCATACCTGATGTATCTTGCCCTCGTCCAGTAGATGTACCTCACCTTAGCTAGTAGATGGCAGTACGTCACCCTGTACATCTAGATGGTACTCCCCCACCCCACACCCCCATGATCTAGATGGTACCTCACCCGGTCCAGTAGGCCTCACCATGAATTCAGTAAAGGACATCTCACCTTGAATCTACTAGGTAGATGTACCTCACTAAGGTCCCAATAGATGTACCAAACCATGAATGCAGTAGAGTTTTAACTAGATGTACCTCAATTTTAACTAGATTTACCTCACCAATTTTTGATCCATTTTATGTATCTTGTCGTGATTTGTTACTAGATGTAACTCACCATGATCCCAGTAGATGTACCTATTTTTTTACTAGATGTACCTGATGTATATTTCCCTCATTTACATGATATTTTAATAGATGATAGCCCTCATTTACCAGTAGATGTATCTTGCCCTTGTCCTTGTCAAGATCCAAGTAGTTGTTTCTATTTTTTGCTACATGTACCTGATTATTTTACTAGATGTATATGATGCAGTAGACGATACCTTTCCCTCATTTACTAGTAGATGTATCTTGCCCTTGTACTATGTCAAGATCCAAGTAGATGTATCTATTTTTTTGCTAGATGTACCTCATGCAGTAGATGTATCTGTTTTTTTTTGCTAGATGTACCTCATGCAGTAGATGATGCATCTGTTTTATCTTGTCCTTGTCGTGTCAAGATCTAGATAGATGTATCTGTTATTTTTTTGCTAGACGTACCTGATTGTTTTACTAGATGTATTTGATGTCGTGGATGATATCTTCCCATCATTTACCAGTAGAGGTATCTTGCCCTTGTCCTTGCTAGATGTACCTGATTGTTTTATTAGATGTATCCGATGCGGTAGATGATACCTTGCCCTCATATATATTGCCCTTATCCTTGTCAATATCCAAGTAGATGTATCTGTTTTTTTTGCTAGATGTACCTGATTATTTTACTAGATGTATTTATTAGTGGCCATTTAGTTCCAAGTAGATGTATCTGTTTTTTTGCTAGATGTACCTGATTATTTTACTAGACTAGTAAACGAGCACGTGCACATGCATGTTTCGTAACATGCCAAAATCAGATAAAAATATAACATAACATCATGCAATGCCCACATGATATGAAAATATAATAATATGAGCTGGCCGCTAAATTTAGGTGAACCCTTGCAAAGTTGCTAATGGATTATTTTTTACATCAGTAGGAAAACTGCCCTGGTCCACTGTTTTCATACAATGCAAGAAAATTGTTCTATTTTTCATATAATGCAAAACATTAGTAGTCATGAGATATACAAGACATGCAACAATACACTTAGTAATTATGAGCTGCTGCACCGCCGGGGGCCATTGGGAAACACCCTGGTCTACAAGTGAAGTTGGCGGTGCCACGCAGCATGGATGACGACCATCTTTGCTTCGCCGGACGTTCAATGTGCATGGAAGATAACATTTTCTTGGCTGACCCATAATGCTAGACTTGGTCCTCAAATGATGCTGCATGACAAGTCGTGGCAAGGTTAACAAAACAAAATAAGACATACGATGACCCCAACCTGTAGCATAAAATTCCTTTAGAAGAATGAGTCGCTAATTTACAAGATTCTCCAATCTCTTTAGAAGGCAACGAACAAGACATTTTGTGCCAAGGTTAACAAAACAGAATAAGACATACGGTGACCCCAGCCTGTAGCATAAAATCCCTTTAGAAGAATGAGTCGCTAATTTACAAGATTATGCAATCCCTTTAGAAGGCAACGGACAAGACATTAAAGTCAGATGCTTTCATGCAATAAGCAAAACAAAAACAGAGATCAATTGATCCAAAGATGCGACATACTTGATCATCAGAAACCAAATTTCTAATGAGTTCAGATCAGAATAGATAATAATCGGATATCAATCATCAATTAAAAGATGCACTCATAAAAGATAGAATATTATGAATAAAACAACTAAAGGAAATTTTGAAGGCCAACGTTCACCAACAACCTAAAGATTCAGAGTGCACATCTAACAAAAAAAATGGAATCCTACCACATCCTTTCTTACCTGAAAAATTAACTTGGGAAAGAACACTTTTCCGATTGGATAGGCCCCACTTCTTGGTGTTGGTAATTGCTTAATCACGGATCTCACTTTGTGTGCTAACAGAATGCCTGCAAAGCCACCTTAATTGAAAGGTTCACTCTACGCATCAGCCAATCCCTGCGGCTAAACAAAACCGCATCTCAATTAGGTGCCAACGTTTCATCTTTTATCCCTAACATTATTTAACCAAGTAGTTATGCTTATACACTTCTAAAGGACCGTTGCTACCTCTGACAAAGCACACCACTTCCCACCCCAAACATCTTGGTTTCTTTAATAAAACAATATGAAACCAGAAAACATTAAACCCCATGTCAAACTGTCCACATAATATAGGTACATAGTGCACGTATATATTGTATATCATTCATAGCCCTTGCTCACATAAAACACAAACCCCAAATATTTTACCGAGCTCATTAAACAATGTCAAATTTACACATTTATATTTCTATCTGACCTAAAACATGCCCACGGGCTAGGTATTCTCTTCGTACTCTCCTCTTTGTACATGTAAAGCCAAATACCAAATAGCCATGCATGATAGATCAACAAGAATGTAGGAGAGTGAATCATAGTGGGGCTTAACTAACACGGGCAAGAAGAAAGCAACCTTCTTTGTAGCTTCATTTCTGAATTTTGATACTCGTGGTAGAAATGAGTTTCTTCTCTTGCTCGGCTTCTTCTCCTTCTGCATCCTATAACTCGAAAGCTCATAGATGAAGACATAAGTGAAATGCTTAGTTTAATTTAATCAGAAGCATGTGTACAAAGGTTGATGAGAATCTTTCAATCAAGGAAAGCATCATCATACTAACATTTCTTGAACTTGCTCTGATGTGAAACACTAATAGAAGCTACAACCGAAAGGGACAATAAATAAAAGCATAGGTGACAGAATCTACAACATTAATTTCATAGTAGCTTATTGTGGCCATAGAATCTTGGTTACAAGATACCAATGAATGAATGGAGGCAGAGAATATCAGCGACTCAAATAAACCATAGGGATAGGGTCCTGGTAAAAAAATGTTAACTTTATTTTACAACCTCGTAGTAGGCTTAGATAATTGTATAACGGTGATAGCAGTGATCTAACTCACATATTGTGTGCCAAGATTCCAAAACGGACCTCCCAAGTTTGGTACAATGAATGTGTCATCTTGTAAACACAAAATGAAAAAATCTCAAACTGGAAGCACCTAATGATGCAATTGGAAAGAAACGTTTTACTATTGAATTTCAATTATTACCTATTTTAAACAATGGCAGGTTCGAATAATAAGAGTGTCAATTGGAAAGCGAAAGCGTAAGAAAATAAATATATCAGCAATTGTTTTTATTTCAGTTATCGAGGAACGATGAATAATATGAAAAGATACACGTGAACATTGCACCATCTATATGAGGTATCTAAATGAACCCATGGCCTGTTGGCGGAGAAATTAAGCATGGCCTGCCGGCAGAGAAAGTAAGCGTTGGTCAGCAGAACAACAAGATACAAATAAACTGACCAAAGTATGACAGATGCAAGAGCTCGATTTAATGATTCAATACTCAGTGTATAATGGGTGTACTTTGACCAAGAAGGAAAATCTCAACGGTGGATGCCTACTTGCAATAGAATAAATCCCAATGTTCTGCACAATTGCTTGCGTCATGGCGTCGATGCCCGCTGAGTCGTGTGGGTGTCATCTGTAATCATTAGGAGGAGCACATGATCGATAGTTGAAAATTAAAGGACATATCTCTGAGCTCAATAAAAGTCTGGCTCCTTTGATTCGACTAAAACTAAATGATATCCTAGAAGAATCGATTAATCGACTTATCTTCAAAACCCAATTATACACAACAGACGGCACATGATGATTCCAGCCAAAGCAAGAGGCACATGATGATTCCAGCCAAAGCAAGAGGTCCGATTCCTCAAGATATCTGTTCAAATGCAGGCAAGAGGCAGAGAAGAGGTCGAACTCAAGAAAGTGCAGGATCTAGTCGTCTAACGCAAGGAAGATGTCGAGCTGTGGCTGGCGGGTGCCGGTGCGTATCGTCGGCCTCGCGTGGAGGCGTGGGTGTCACCGGGTGGGCAGGTGCGAGGCCTCGGCGGAGAACCGGGACCGGCGCGGCTCGTTGAGAGGGCGAAGGCTGGTGTGGCGCTCGCGCGGGGCGGCGGCGGCGGGTGCGGTTATCGCGGCACCTAGAATTGTACAGCGCTCGCGCGGGTCGACAGCGGTAGGCCGGCTGCTGCGATGGCCATGACCATGGCGATGGCGATTTTTGGGGGACTCTCGCGCATGCAGTTGGCATCCGGAAAAAAACAGTTCGGTCAATGCTTCACGGGTTGTCCGCTTCCGGGATGATGAGCCGATAAAGACGGGTTAACTTTGATCCATTGGATAATCGAATCGTACGGTTAATATCTGTTGGATTTGACCTTCTGGCTCTTTTAATATTAGTCTAGATGTGTTACACTAGTTCCACCATGACTGATATTTGTTACAGTTTTTCAGTACCAAAAGCAACACCTGGGTGTACTTATGGAACATATCATTAGGTTCCATGCAATCTATAACTTAACTTTAAGGGAAGTATTCATGTCACGGATCTAATGTTAATGGAACTTAAGAGGAAATACATATGTCATGGATGCGTCACGGGAAGATTTAGAAGAGCAGATCAATGGATGTAACAGGTAAGATTCAGAACTAAGGGAAAAACTTGCGACCTCCCTTGATGGACGATCAACTCTGAGATGTAACAGATGCTCTAGAATTAGTGGGGGGGGGGATGTTCAGATGTAAATTTCGGGTTTGTATCTAGAGGCAGATGCATCTCCAAATTTGTGTCTGTATTGCTGGAGAAGGGGAGAAGAAAGGGGGATCCAATGCTGTGTTTTGACATGGTTTGGTGGCAGGTAGGAACAAGAGCTTGTCCCAGCTATTTGCGTCCCCGACCTCGGTGTAGCAAAGCCTCCATCTGAAAGTGTACTTTCTAGCTCTGTTTGGCCCACGGTATCCTAAAAAACTTCAGTTATTTTTTCAGCTCAAGTTCTTATGCATAACGCTCTTGGGGAAACTCCAAGGGTGCAGCCCGTTCCTGACCTATTTGTCCGATTTGTCCCATTGGGCCCGTGGACAAAAACAAGGGCCCAACGATACCATCCCTAGACAGATGATCCATCCGCGGCCGTTCCATCCTAACCCATTTTGAGCACAAAATTCGGGAGAGCCCAACACTACCCCATATCTATAGGTGTTCTCAGTTGTCTGCCTCCATGCTCAAGAAACTGCTCGCTGACGCCCAAGTGTTCTAAGCCGGAAATAGTGGACTTAGGCCCCGCTTGGTTCCCTGAATTTTAGACAAAAACATGTATAAATATTACGGACCCATTGACCTCCGTCTAAAATCCTTCCTATACTTCGTAATCTGTTCTGACCCGTAAAAACGCTAAAACAAGCGGGCCCTAATGGATATATGTTCGGTTCTAAGGCCCAGTTCTTTTGGTGGCTTCTCCGAGAAGCTGTCCTACCCCCAGCTTTCTGGGGAAGCCGGTTCGAGATTTTTGTGAGGCTTCCAAATTAGTTTAGTCTTAACCACTTTGGAAGCCTCGTAATTTTTTTGAAACTTCCCAGGAAATTGGGGTGGGCAGCTTCCGGAAGCCAAAGAACTGGACCTAATCCAAAAATAGGAAGGAGTCAAGGAGCAAGCCAACTAAACCGAAGGTGCTCTAGGAGAACCCGATGGAAACTGGGACATACCAAAAGTTTGAGACCGGATCGGTTCACTTCACCAGTTATATAGATGGAAAGTTAAAGGAATCCGCCAGACGAGTTGCCATTAGACAGCCAGTTTGTGCAGATTTATGCCTAAAAGCTCAGGATTTATACCTTGCTAAAGCTTGAAGACGAAGGCAGGTTCTGCCACCAACATTGAAGGATCATTGACGGTTTTATGAGGGAGACAACTAATAATGATGCGGACAGCGGACAATTAAGCTTCATGATTCGATGACCGTTGAATTCGTTTGGTCCATACAAGACGCAGGAGCAAGATCCATGAATCTATCCGTGTCTACTTTTGTCAGGAATACTGCTGTAAAGCGTGTTTTCCAAGGTGCCTTGTTGACCGAGAGTAGACTTTGACCAGAGCATTTCCACATGAGTCTCCAGCTGAATAATAGAGCCGCTGGCAATGCACAATGTAGCGTGTAGCAGTAGTACTCCAGCGAGGAGTGATATTGTTGGGCAATAGTTCCCTATAAAACTAGGGACAAGGAGAGAAGAAATTAGAGTGAGGATCAGCTGAGAGGCCGTGACCGCAGAAAGGAGACCATGGAGAGTTCTTCTTCTTCCTCCTCCTTGTCCTTGGTGCGCAGCGTTGTGATCCTTGCTCTCATATGCTCTTCCATGTCCTGCTCGGTGGCGGTGGCAGGTACTTTAATATCGAAACTGCTCCCAGCTTGATCAGCTAGAAATTTAGTTGTTGTTTTCGCATGCAGTAATAAGTTAGGGTCTTAGGGATGGGTTGCTGTTGGCCCCGTAATGATTTCTATATCTAGCAAGGCGCAGCTCCATGCAAGATACTCTCTCCGTTTTAATATAAGATGTTTTAGTTTTGTGAAGTGAATGTCTAGATTTTTTTTAGTGTTTAGATTCACTTTAGACTATACACTAAAAGATATTTAGATACATTTGTTTTATAAAGCTAAAACATCTTATATTTTAAATCGGAAGAAGTACTTGCCACTTTATTTACCATGGCATCATGTGCATATGCAGTTCATACGGGCGGAGGAGGCCAATCAGGTCTGACTCGCCCACCGCCGTGGCAACCGCCGCCGCCGGCGCACGGAAAGAGCATCCGCAGGCTGTTGCAAATGTCCCCCGTTCATACAGATGGCGAACGATTGCCATTGGACCCTCCGTCGCCGTCATCCAGTGTGGGTTTGAACCCTTGTTGTTGATGAGGCGCCCTCGCCGCCGACACACCACGATACAACGAAGCAGGCTGTTCTGAACATTACTTACGTGCACCACCGATGCAACGGATCAGCACCACTATTAATAAGTACTAAATACCTAGACCAGTTTTATGCCGGTATCAACTTTAAAGATAAGTTCCATTTTATTATTATTAAAAAGGCTTATATTGTGGAAGATATGGAGTATTTTGTAGGTTAGGCCTTTTTCAATGGGGTGTATCTTAACACGGCTTTATAGGAGCTATTAAAACTTAAGAAACAACTATCACAATGGGGTGTACTCCCTCCGCTCCGGTATAAAGAACCTCTAGCTTTTTTTAGGTGTTCCGAATTGTGAACGAAACAAGGCCCCAAAAAATTAAGTGATGTTTAATTGCCCTCCTAAAAACGCTCTCGTCCTTTTCTTATCTCGTGCATGTACTTCCTTCATCGTAACTGCCACGGAAATCAAAGGTCTCGCATGCAGTCCTCGTGCGCAAATCGCATATGCAAATCGCCCGTTTTTCTCAAACGTGGCCCGAGGTGCCATTTTGACTGCCTAAAACTAGTCCGCTGGTTGGACCTGTCATCAATCTCCTTCCTTTCTCTGAAGCCAATCTATGTACACACTACAGGACGCGCGCTACGTTGAGGGCAAAACGCCATCGGCGTAGGCCAAATTGCCCTCGACGTATGGTACGCCGACGGCTGCCCTCGGCGTAGTCTTCTCGGCAAAGGTCTCCCTCGGCGGAGCACAAACAAGCCGTCGGCGTATTGAAATGCCGTCGGCGTACGCTACGCCGAGGGCTAGCAGCCGTCGGCATAGCCTGTCGGCCGATTACGAAAACATTTTTTTTAAAATATTTTCTTCAATTTTTTTCTCAATTTTTTTTCTTTGAATTGTTTGACTCGTTAATCTCCCACTTCGAACATTTTTAATACTAATTACACTTAATATTTGATTAAATTCAGTCTTACTCAAACTTCCCAGTCGGTCACCCATCCTAATACTACTCCAGCTCTAACACGCTTAACTTCCTTGTTCCTTTAGAATCCGTTTCTGCAAAGTAATTCATACATTGTTGTCATCAATCCTATTAACTCTTATATCATCATGTCACATGTTTATATTTTTTGAAATTACAAACAATTATCTATGTAAACATTAATGAATAAGTAAAAATATTATTGAATTCAAATAAAATATAATAATTTTACCTTTTCATATTTTTTATTTAATATGGAATAATTAATATCTTTAAATCTGTAAATCGGAATTCGACAAAAAATATGTCTAAATTGATCAGAAAAATTAGGGGAATCTAAATATGATATCCATATCAACTAATCACAAACCCTCCGTTTTTGAATTAGCTATTTGGTGATTGTTTTAGAAAATCCCCTTTTTGCGCCCGGATAATGAAAAATGGTTTTTTAGTGCGATGAAAAGGAAAATTTGCATTGCATATTTGATAAAATAGCATATTGTGAACCTAAAAA
This sequence comes from Avena longiglumis, assembly GCA_030063025.1. Classification (NCBI taxonomy): domain Eukaryota; kingdom Viridiplantae; phylum Streptophyta; class Magnoliopsida; order Poales; family Poaceae; genus Avena; species Avena longiglumis. The sequence continues at coordinate 541,434,136 of CP125973.1, forward strand.
TGATTTTTTTAAAAAACCATGGGTATCGGATCATGTACCTGTAGTTCATATCTGACACACTTCTTGTAGATTCGACAGGAATTTGTCTTTTTCACCAGAGATGGACGGAAAGGTTTCGGATCCCCATGTTGGGACATTGTCCATATAAGGTGGTATAGTATTTTTATAAAATGTGGTGGTAGCATTTGAATTAGCCATTTGGTGGTTTCTTCACAAAACCGTCCATTTTTTGTGCTCGAAAAATGGGAAATGGCTTTTTGGTGCGACGAAAAGGAAAACTTCCTCCTACAACATTGTTCGCCATCACATGATGCATGTGTATGCACAATATGGGCATATTATCACAAACTATGACTTGATTCTAGCCATAACATTGGTCATTTGACCCGAAAGCCAAGAAACCTCGAATGAAATAGGTCATTTTGTGAAGGTTTTTTTGAGACATAATCAATATATCAAGTTTGATATTTTTCCTTATAACTATGTCACACAATATGATACCACGCGAAGGTTTCATATTGTTTCGATTGCTTTTGAATGTTTTATGCTCGTTTTAAACTATCGTCAAACTTTGTCGAACGGCGGGCATGAAGATTCTTAGCTCGGGGCCGAGCCTCGCTAAAATTGCATTGGATATTTGATAAAATAGTATATTGTGAATATAAAAATGATTTTTATAAAAAAAACATGAGCATCGGATCATGTACCTGCAGTTCATATATGACCCACTTCCAGCCGATTCGGTAGGAATTTGCTTTTTGACCAGAGGTGGATGGAAAGGTTTCGGATCCCCTGTTGGGACATTGTCCATATAAGGTGGTATAGTATTTTTGTAAAATGTGGTGGTAGCATTTTGAATTAGCCATTTGGTGGTTGCTTCACAAAACCGTCCGTTTTTGTGCTCGGAAAATAGGAAATGGCTTTTTCGTGCGACGAAAAGGAAAACTTCCTCCTACAACATTGTTCGTCATCCCATGATGCATTATTATGCACAATATGGAAATATTATCACAAACTATGACTTGATTCTAGCCATGACATTAGTCATTTGACCCGAAAGCCAAGAAACCTTGAATGAGATAGGTCATTTTGTGAAGGTTTTTTTGAGACATAATCAATATATCAAGTTTGATATTTTTCCTTATAACTATGTCACATAATATGATATCACGCTAAGGTTTCACATTGTTTCGATCGTTTTTGAATTTTTTATGCTCGTTTTAAACTATCGTCAAACTTTGTCGAACGGCGGGCATGATGATTCTTAGCTCGGGGCCGAGCCTCGCTAAAATTGCATTGGATCTTTGATAAAATAGCATATTTTGAATCTAAAAATGATTCTTTTAAAAATCCATGAGCATCGAATCATGTACATGTAGTTCATATCTGACCCACTTCCTGCCGATTCGGCAGGAATTTGCTTTTTCACCAGAGGTGGACGGAGAGGTTTCGTATCCCCTGTTGGGACATTGTCCACATAAGGTGGTATATTATTTTTGTAAAATGTGGTGGTAGCATTTTGAATTATCCATTTGGTGGTTGCTTCACAAAACCGTCCGTTTTTTGTGCTCGGAAAATGGGAAATGGATTTTTGGTGCGACGAAAAGGAAAACTTCCTCCTACAACATTGTTCGCCATCCCATGATGCATGTGTATGCACAATATGGGCATATTATCACAAACTATGACTTGATTCTAGTTATAACATTGGTCATTTGACCCGAAAGCCAAGAAACCTCGAATGAAATAGGTCATTTTGTGAAGGTTTTTTTGAGACATACTCAATATATCAAATTTGATATTTTTCCTCATAACTATGTCACATAATATGACACCAAGCGAAGGTTTCACATTGTTTGGATCGTTTTTGAATTTGTTTTATGCTCGTTTTAAACTATCGTCAAACTTTGTCAAACGACGGGCATGAAGATTCTTAGCTCGGGGCCGAGCCTCGCTAAAATTGCATTGGATCTTTGATAAAATAGCATATTGTGAATCTAAAAATGATTTTTATAAAAAAACATGAGCATTGGATCATGTACCTGTAGTTCATATCTGGCCCACTTCCTGCCGATTCGGCATGAATTTGTCTTTTTCACCAGAGGTGGACGGAAAGGTTTCGGACCCCCTGTTAGGACATTGTCCATATAAGGTGGTATAGTATTTTTTATAAAATATGGTGGTAGCATTTTGAATTAGCCATTCGGTGGTTTCTTCACAAAAACCGACCGTTTTTTGTGCTCGAAAAATGGGAAATGCCTTTTTGGTGCGACGAAAAGGAAAACTTCCTCCTGCAACATTGTTCGCCATCCCATGATGCATGTGTATGCACAATATAGGCACATTATCACAAACTATGCCTTGACTCTAGCCATAACATTGGTCATTTGACCCGAAAGCTAAGAAACCTCGAATGAGATATGCCATTTTGTGAAGTTTTCTTTGAGACATAATCAATATATCAAGTTTGATATTTTTGCTTATAACTATTTCACATAATATGACATCACGCGAAGGTTTCCCATTGTTTCGATCGTTTTTGAAATTTGTATGCCTGTTTTAAACTATCGTCAAACTTTGTCGAACGGCGGGCATGAAGATTCTTAGCTTGGGGCCGAGCCTCGCTAAACTTGCATTGGATTTTTGATAAAATAGCATATTGTGAACCTAAAAATGATTTTTGTAAAAAAACATGAGCATCAGATCATGTACCTGTAGTTCATATTTGACCCGCTTCCTACCGATTCAGCAGGAATTTGTCTTTTTCACCAGAGGTGGACGGAAAGGTTTCAGATCTCCCTATTGGTATATTGTCCATATAAAGTGGTATAATATTATTGTAAAATGTCGTGGTAGCATTTTGAATTAGCCATTTGACGATTGCTTCACAAAACCGGCCTTTTTTGTGCTCGGAAAATGGGAAATGGCTTTTTGGTGGGACGAAAAGGAAAACTTCCTCCTGCAACATTGTTCGTCATCCCATGATATATGTGTATGCAACACCACGCGAAGGTTTCGCATTGTTTCGATCGTTTTTGAAATTTTTATGCTCGTTTTAAACTATATATAATGTTTTATGTTTTACATAATTTTTATTTACAAATGTGTAATATTTGAGTGTAGATAGATAGGTCTTATTTTTCTGCAAATTTTGATATATTATTTGTATTTTTACGAATTAGAATGATTTAGTTATGATTTTTCAAAGTTTAATGAGATAAAATAAAAAATAGCTACGCCGAGGACAGCCGTCGGCGTAGCATAGGATATGCCAAGGGCAATTCTACGCCGACGGCTGCTTGGCGGGGCTGGCCTGAACGATGGCTACGCCGACGGACCCGGCGTTTGGCCGTCGGCGTAGCTTCCCATTCTTGTAGTGACGCCTTGGTCCTGCCGCGATTTGCTAGAGGCCCTTTATATCGGAGCGGAGGGAGTATCTTAGATGGTGTTTTTTAAAGATGGTGTATTTAATCATTTTGTGCTCATGCATGTGTGTGATTGGACTAGCCAAGTTTTTTTGTCTATGATAGCGTACAAGTGATGTATCTTAGTAAGATACAACACCCTTCTTTTTCATCATTAAATAGAGTATCACATAAGCATTTTACCTAGAATAAAAGGCTAAGAGACTCCCATTATGAAAGGCCTTATGTTAAATATATGGGAAGGGAATGTAAACACATTGATTGGTCGTACTCTTACATGATTACAACCATAAATGGATTACTATTGTACTTTTTCATTTTTCTGAGGGAAAATTGTATTTTCTCAAGAGATTTCCATCGATTTGATGCATATAACCTAGTTTATTTTAAGCTCACATTCTAAAATAAAAAAATGTCTAATAAACGTGACATATCATAAATAAACCAAATCTAGGGTAGCGGCGATTCTAGCATGCACACTAGATCGCATGCACCCTTCTGCCATCGATCTGCTTCTTTGTGATGGCATCATGTGCATATGCAATTTCTACAACGATAAAAAATGGTATCAGAACGAGATTAAATGTCATCGAGCTAGGTACGAGGAGAGTATGCGGGAGAATTTCTTATGCGAAAATCATTGAGTACGGCTGCTGAGTTCCGTGCGGGAACTCTCGACGATAGGAAGCTATGTGTAGACGAAGGATAAAAAAATAAATAATCCCCCAATGGGTGCAGCACGGACATGGGAGGACAATTGGTCCCGGACACGCCCCAAATGGATATCAAACACATTTCTTGTCTAATTTGAGACGCACCGTTGGGGTGCTCTTAGCCCTTGTTCAGTTAATCCACTTCCCAAGTGGATTGAAGTGGTTTGGAGAGTATTAGAGGGGATTTTGACTTGATTGAGATTTAATCCTCTCCTGGGTGTACGATCAAACCCGGGGATCCACATGCAACCGAACAGGACCTTAATGTGTTAGAGAGTGGAAATATATTTGCCTGCCCTTTTCCATGTGATGTGACTACGTACTTTCGAGCTTCTTTTAGACCATGATGCCCATCCTCTGATTTTGGCTCTCCTTTTGTCATTCGTCACGATGCAACAGCTATGGCTTTGTCACTGTGTAGCAAGGCATCCTTTCAAATCTCTTGGCTCCGAAGCTCCTAGTCCATACGTTTCAGTTTATCCGTCCTATGCGTATATTTAGGTTATCAATTTGATCACTGAAATATAAATTTTATAGCACACAAATTATACTATTGGAAAATATAGTATCTAAAAGTTTTTAATAGTATAATTTTTATGCTACATAATTAATATTTTATTAATAAAATTGACAACCTAGATATACGCACATTACTTCTTTACTATTAAAACCGAGTTGGTGGCTCACTTTGAGATTAAACATTGAGAGCATCCTGGCCATCTAACACCAACATCAAACATTAGATCAATCCGGAACGTCCACTAAACAATTGTCTACCAGGTCAACACATGGAAAGGAAAAACAATATCGAAGGAAAATCAATTAGGTAATAAATATGTACCACAAAATGGTTCACGAAAAATGCAATCAAGCGATTAGGAATGCCCCACAATCACGGAAATAAAAACACCTTGACTATCTAAAAATCTCAGGTCTGCAAGAGTCCTGTTTCGCCCCTTGGTTCGTCCTTCGCTCCCGTCCCAAAAAAATGTCCCGCACACAATCATTCGCATCCAAAAACAGCTGTGTGTTCCATTCCATGAAGGGATAGGGGATCTCTCAAGAAGGTAATGAACATGGGATAGCGGAGCAGGGCGGCATGTCGATCACGCGCACTGTGCGGCCACCACGATCCTGCCCATCAAAGAATTGGAACCCGCTGACCATCTCTGATCAAATCAGCAATTGCACGCGTGTTCGCAGAATCCACCACGCCGCGTGTCCTCTGCAATTATTCCCGTGAAGAAACATGCACCCACCATCAAAAGGGATCTGCAACGTAAATCCGAGTCTGCGAACCAGCGAATCAGTTTGTACACATTTGTTATGTCACCCACTGCGCCTGTTATGCACTAATTAAGTTCAGCCATCACCGAACATGTAGGAATTTGAGACATGGAAGAGATTAGAGCTATGCACACTGTTGACATAACTGAAATTCAATGTGGTAACACGATATGGTAGCTCATTTTTCTTCTTTAAATGTTGGAGTTTGAGACATGGAAAAAATAAGAGTCCATGGTATTGTGTTATCTTAAGCTCTGATTTTTTTTGTCTGAGAATACACCAGGTTGACGTACTTGGTAACTGCATACAGAGATAACACGGTCCTTTCATGACATTTCGGTAGGGTATGGTCTCACGCAGGTCTGTACTTTGCATGGCTGTTGTCAATATTAAATATGTGAAAATTCATGTAAGACAACCAAATATAATTCAAATTGATTTCAGCATGCCATCCATGCAAACATTGCCTTCAGAAAATCATTTTCTTCAAAAGATAAGAAGAGACAAACATTGTCGTTGCACCACGTGCAAATTTCATTAATTTGTAAATCAGACATTTCACAACATTTTCTCTATATATATATATATGAGAAGCTTTTTATTTTAAAATTTGACATACAATACCTCACCATTTCTTGCGCTACCGAAGGATCACTTGATTGATTTGCTAAATTTTGAAAAAGGTGTCCAAGCAATGGGTAGGATGAGACGGCAGACTTTTGAAGCGATGACAAAAGGAGAGAGAGAGAGGGAGGGAGAATTGTCATTTGTTGCTGTTTGAATGGAAACCACATGCTATATGTTTCGCACAAATATGTTGGCGGGAGAAATTGTTTGATTTGTGTATTTTCTATTCCGTAGCAAAGCACGGGCATTCAGCTATTTCACACAAATATAGTATAATTTTTATGCTACATAATTAATATTTTATTAATAAAATTGACAACCTAGATATACGCACATTACTTATAAACTACTAGTTGAATGCCCATGCGTTGCTACGGAAGAATGATAAGATATATTTAAAATCATTAATCTAATGGTATCTTTTGGTTCTCCTATATAGATATCTTTCTCCTTCTTGGATTGTCTATTGGCTCTCTTATTACAAAGCCAATGTGTTCTTACTTTCAACCATAAGATTCTATTGTGCATCATCGCCTAGTCAGGTGCATGCAATTTCCTAATCCTTATACCTATAAGGCAACTTGCATTTTCCTAATCCATGTAAATGCAAGGAAACTTGTAACTCTTTGGCCATGTTCTTAACATGTCCTGAAGGAGGTTAGAGAGGATTGGAGTGGATTTTGAGGGGATTTTGACTTGCAAGGGATTTAATCCCGGAGGTTAGAGAAGATTGGAGTGGATTTTGACTTGCAAGGGATTTAATCCCCACCATGATGATGGAACCACATTACAGGTCTAACTTTAATGAAGCAAAAGGGATCATGTAGTACACAATATAAACTCATACGAGTGAATTCAACAAGCAAGTTTATAAGCACTTTAGACAAAGATTCTAGTGTGGTTCTGATTATCCACTAAACATTGATATTTCTTGGTGATATTGGTCAATCGTCTTTCTCTCTCCAAACCACACACACACTCTTTCTTTCGACCAAACAAGCACACATTGTGAAACTTCTTTAGCCTTAATCCATTTAAGAAACTATCCTCTCGATTTATAGACCAATCACGAAACTTTACCACCTCCGTTCCATAATTCTTGTCGTGATTTTTTTCAAATCTAAACTAATAGGGAAAAGCATCTTAAGAGACAACGAGAAGGATGGCGACATATTGAATGGATCATGCAGTGCATCAAGCAAGTCAACTCGATGATGAGCATACTCGGCGAAGAACGGCCGCGACGCCGACCACCGAGACCTTTGCCATTGTGTAACATGGTACATGAGTGTGGAGTTCCTAGTTAGGTTCACCAGGATGTCGTCGGCATCACCTTGAGCGAAATTCTCGCCGCCACTTCCACCAGCGCAACTGACATAGCGCGTGACCATTGGTGACTGCTGATTGCACAAGCTCGAGGCACAGACTGAGTTTATTGGACTCAATGTGGGTGAGCCTCGGCATGACGCCCTTGAAGAGGAACCCCGACATCGTATAATGCATGACGAGCTCGTCGTCCAGGTCGAGCACCTCACCCTGACCATGAGCTTGACGAGCTCGATGTCGACCGCGTCGAGGGCCCTAGCCAGATCCTGTCGTCCTGCATGTCAACGACGATGAGTGGCAACATTGTGGCTTTTGCCTCCACGACAGCCTCCACCATTGAGCTGCTAGCGCTCTCACGACAATGTGGTGTTGCCGCGGTGCACAGGAGCCTGGGGTGACGGGTCTCGGGTGGACTGTGAGCCTCTACTCTCCCAGAAGTTGAGCCAACCCTCAACTTCTTAAGAAAGGCGAAATCTTAATATTTTTCCAATATTATATATGTGCTATTTTACTAAAACATATGAATATTCAGATGCAATAAATACATTGTATTACATATGTTTCGGGTAAATAAGCAACTGTAGCAACGCACGGGCATTCAGCTAGTGTATCTTTAGTTATTTACTACTATAGACCAGTCTAAAATTAAATATATTTTTTACAAATATTAAACATTACATGTTGTAAACCCAATTGCACGCGTACTGTATGTTTTCTTCAGGATGATTAATTATAATGTATGTATTATCTATATATTGCAAGCATTGCATTCTGAGAACACCTCCAACCATGAAACTGGAATAAATAGAGCTGACATAAAATTTAAGATGTGCATATAGAAAAACAATATAGAAAAACACTAATAGGATGCGGTGTGTACCTTTGATATCCATATGGAGTTTCAGTGGAATTGGAATACTGACAAGGAGTATTCGCTATGTCAAATGAACCTACAAAACCATTGCATATAGCAAAACAATATAGGAAAACACTAAGAAGGATGCAGTTTGTACCTTTGATATGTGCACTGAGTTCCGGTAGAATTGGAATACTATCAAGGAGTATTCTCTATGTCAAAATAAAGTACAAACAATCTACAAATTTCAAGTTGGTCAATATTCCTGAAAAAATACGATCCAGCCAACCAATTTGTTGTTGGTAGGCATTAAAATTAATATCTGAGTAGAGTCTTATGTCAATTCAAAATTTGGAATTCAGAGAGCTATTCCATTTCCAAGTGATCTTGCTCTTGCCTCGATATGATTGAAAGAATTGTTCCATTTTATACATGATGTGCATTGTTCTTTCAACCTCCTCTTCTAGATATACATGCATCAGCAGGAGAAAAGAGTTAGTATGTAGATTCAGAGCCTACATTCAGAACTTAAGGGCATGTTTGTTTCAAAGGATTTGTATAGGAAATTTGTAGGATTAAATCCTATAGGAAATTTTCCTATGATGGTTGTTTGATTTGTAGGATTGGTTCCTATAGGAAACTTTCCTAGGAAATCCTTTGCTCTAGATTGCATAGGAAATCTAACATCTACCCAAAGCTCTTTCTTAGAATCCTTTGATGAAATCAAACAAACTTTGTTGCATGTGGGTTCCTATAGGATTGAAGTGGACATGACATTGCAATCCTATGGTTTTCCTATTCCTTTGTTTTCCTATCCTATGAATCAAACAAGCCCTAAGTATACTAATTATATCCAAACACCAAAGCTAAGGCACAAGTGGAGAGCATAGGTTTGGTTTACCCTTTGTCCTAAAATATCCGATTAATCAAAATCTTGAGGTCCATAATGTGCATGAGAATTTCAACTGAGTTAAAAGATATGGAAGGTAGGAGAAAAAACCTCACCAAGAAAAGATGTTTGCACCACAAAATTCCAATGCACATAATTCAAAGTAGAGACAAGCAAAATCTTCATTTTATCACAACAAAAAATCTAAATATAGTTGTGTTCCTGTGCTTCCTTCGTTATGAAAGGAGAATGCTAGTATGTCCAAGATAGATATCCTCATCTTCTGGAGTAATAGGTGATTCGATCATTCTCAATCCTTTTAGGTGATTGTCCGCTTGAATAGAGTTAAAAAAATTCCCCACAACTTCTGCTATTCCAGATAAGCTACCATTGATTCTCTCTGGTGCAAAAATAATGCCATCTGAAACACGCTGTTCCACGTTAGCCAACTAACCATGTGAGAGCCTAGTTTTGCAGGAAAAATGATAAATAAAAATAGCATAATTTCTAGCCCAATTTACCTAGACATTAATTCAATGCAAGCACAATAAATCCAGATTGATAGAAGTGCAGATGTAACATCAACGATCTGGACTTTGCATTTGAGATAAATTCTCTATTCATATGAGTAATTTATTTAGAGCAGAGAATTTGAGGACACACTTTCCTGGTGAGTGTTCATAGAAAGTTGAGAAGCGTCGATGGCTGCATCACTGTGCACAGGAAATCCGCCAATATTTTCAAAAATGGCCACCAATCTTCTTCAATGACCTGGTACACTTCCTTCTCTGCTAAGTCAACCATCGTGGGATAAAACCATGTACTGGAATCTGTAGGTGGATTGGTCAAAACTTGGAAACAAATATTCAATGGTTGGAAAGGAATACATTCAGGAGGGCTAGACATGCTAGATTGGATCGTACCTTTTTTACTGGATCAATTCCATGACGAGGATCGAACACAAAATACGACGATAGTATGTAGAAGCAACGCATCTATCCGGAAGGTGAGGAAAATCGGAGGTAAGCCTCACCGGGTGATGCACTGGCCGGAAGCCGTTGAGGACGGCGGAGTGAAGGTCGGAGTAGCAAGGGTTGCCGGTGCTGGGCCAGAGAAGCGGCGGCGTAGACGTGTTAAGCAGCACTCACGTGGGGCGGCCGTAGTCCAGTGAGCTTGGAACATGGGTCGGCCAAGGAGGCTACTGGCGGCGTGAGGTGGGGGGTCCAGAGACCGGAGATATTCGAGCATGGGCCGGCCGAGGAGGCTACCAGCGGCGTGTGTCGTGGCCGGAGTAGCCTGTGGCATCGGCGGCATTCGAAGTGGAGAAACCCTACCTGGAGGCTGGAGAATCGCGCGAGAGAAAGCCTCGGGCATGAAAAAAAAAACGTTCGGACTGCGGGTTGTTGGGCGACGAAGGAATGTCGTGTCGACAACCATGGAACACAACTTCAGCGTTCGATACGTCCACAAAACACAATTTCAGCGTTCAGGTCGACTCCTAATTGACCGTGATTGCTTTCCAGATTAGTTTTGTTCACAAAAGGAAGAGCCGGTAATTTTTTTTCATTTTATTTTATTTCTATGATTGTGAATCTTGATTGTTGGACATACTAAACTTTCCTAATTAGTACTGGTTACCAAAAAACTGGACGCGGGGATGGTTGACGGAAGTGGAGGATCCGAGGGTTCCCAATATTAGATGATTATATTTAACGGTCTAGATTCTTCCAATATTTGAGGCCAAAGTGAGCCACCAACTCTCATTTAATAGTAAAGAAAACAGAGGGAGTATCCTCTTAACTTTATAATTAGGCATTGACTCGATCGATCTCGTGTCCTTTGGTGCCATCACCATCTGAGAGTCGAGGGCTTGGCCTCTAGAGGGTGCTCTGCTAGATAGGGGCGGCTTGAATGGAGAGAAGAAAAAGACTTTACTGAGTAAATTGATTGAAAAAATATCGCTTGTAAGCTAGCAAATCCACGAAAATCTATCCCTTCGTGCGGTGCCAATTTTGTCATGATTAAACTAGTCATAATGAAAATATGATACATTCCATGCATACAAAATGCTGACATGACACTGTAATTAATGAAAAGGGAGATCATCCTAGTATCATAGATAGATACAGTATCATAGCACATAGAACTAGAAATTTTAGTCTCAAATAAATCTTAAGCACAAATTTGAGATTCTATAAATCAATAAATTACACAAAACCATGATACTAAAACATGATACCATGCACTATAGAAATATTATCATACATTAATATCATATGCATGATACTTTATGATATTATCCATTCTGACCAGTCTTATAAGACTATTGCTGTCAAGCATGTTTCCCAAGGTGCCCAGTTGACCGAGTGAAGACTTTGACCATGACATTAGAGCGTTCCCAAGCGAGTCTCCATTGACCAAGTCTACCTGAGCGCCTAGCAATTATGCTCAGGGTAGCACATGCTCCCTCCGTTCTATAATATACAGCTGTTTGTTTTTTAAGAATTGGAGTGTATCTAGATGTATTTTAGTGTGTCTAGATACACTTCTTTTACAAATGCTAAAACATCTTATATTGAAAAATGGATGAAGTAGTACGGTAGTATTGAATTGCATGCACTAGCCAATGCAACCAACCGTCTGAATTGATGGAAAGGGTTATGCAATTTATTTCAACACCTGGCATGGCTACACCCACCCCACCTCCGCCGCCGAACACCTGGCATGGTCTTCTCATAAATTCTTCCTCTCCAACAAGCTTGACAGTTCATTCTGATGCAGACTGGGCTGATTGCCCAGACACTCGACGATCCACATCCGGTTTTTGTGTTTATTGGGGGATAATCTTGTTTCTTGGTCATCTAAAAGGCAGGTCACGGTCTCTAGGTCCTCTGCTGAAGCCAAATACAGAGCTGTTGCACACTCTGTCGCCGAAGCCGTCTGGATTTGTCAACTTCTTGCCGAGCTTCATCGACCACTTGAGCGCGCCACCATTGTCTACTGTGACAATATCTCTGCCGTCTACATGGCCAGCAACCCCGTTCAGCTTCGTCGAACCAAGCACATTGAGATAGATATTCATTTTGTTCGCGAGAAGGTGGCTCTCGACGAGGTTCGCGTTCTTCACGTACCGACCAGTGCTCAGTTTGCTGACATCTTCACAAAGGGGCTACCTAATGCACCCTTCTACGATATTCGATCTAGTCTCAACGTCGCCGAGCCAGACGTTGCCACTACGGGGGGTATTAGCGATTTATTCTTATTGTATTCGGTTTGGACTCTTAGGTCGGTTCGGCTCTAAACCCTAGCTGGTTTTGGCCAAAGGGCGAAATAAGTAGGGCGAGTGTTGGAATATATTGCCTAGTCCTTTCCATTAGTTCGGACTTTTGGTTGCGTTGGCTAGTGCATGCAATTCAATATGATATCAGAGCAGGAGGTCCTAGGATCAAATCCTGACCAACGCAAAAAGTTAAAAGCAAATATTGTGGCTCCCCAAACAGCGTCACCATAGGCCAAAGGGCGAAAGACGTAGGGTGAGTGTTGAAATATATTGCCTAACCCTTTCCATCAGTTCAGACTTTTGGTTGCGTTGGCTAGTGCATGCAATTCTATATGGTATCAGAGCAGGAGGTCTTAGGATCAAATCCTGACCAACACAAAAATTAACAAAAAAATATTGCGGCACCCCAAACATACATCACAATAGGCCGAAGGGCAAAGACGTAGGGTGATTGTTGAAATATATTATATAGGCCTTTCCATCAGTTCGGATTTTTGGTTGCGTTGGCTAGTGCATGCAATTCAATACGTAGTAGCAATATCGTTGGACAATCGTTCCCTATAAAACAACGTGGAAAAAGAAAAAAAATTAGAGCAGCTGAGTGCGTGTGACTGCAGCCTGCAGGAAAGACGAAGGTCCATGGAGCGTTCTTCTTCTTCCTCCTTGGTATGCAGCGTTGCGATCCTTGCCCTCCTATGATGTTTCCTGTCATGTTCGGCGGAGGACCGAGGTAACTAATTAAATACCACTCGCAGCCGAGGGGTTTACCGGGCACATGGCCATGGACTCTTTCTCTGTGGAGGTCGTGGAGGAGGCCCCGGTGACAGCGCAGGGTGAGGCAGACAGAGACTCCGGGAGTGTGGGGATGGTGGTCTCTGCATCGTCATCGCCTCGCTCGCCTGGAGTCCTCTGCTACGCTTTGTCCCCGGGCTCCACTCCGTCCTTGCCCAGGGGATCGCCAGCTTCGGTCCCAGCGACTCCAGCCCTTCGGACAGACGAGCCAGCGATGGTCTTCCCCGTCACCCCCACTGCTGGCATCAAGGCACGCCAGACCCGACCCCCTCACCCGGTGCTAGCACCGTCATGCCACAGTGCGCGACTGGCTCGTGTCCGGGTGGAGAGCCCGGGGGTGGTGCCTACGGTGTCCCAGCTGGCTTCCTAGAGGACTGCAGCCCGCAACCTTGACTCAGGTACTCAACAGAAAACCTCGACCCCTTGCCCCTCCTCCTCCAGTCCCCCACCTTCTTCGGGTTCCAGGTTCTTGGTTCTAGACGACTCCCCACAGGATCACCTTGTGCAAGTGGCAGCAGACAGCGGCGTGGTCTTTCATGGGGAGCGGGGACCAAAGCTTGATCAGATTGCGGCGATTAGAGCTAAGGAGATTTACGAGGGGTCCTCGCCGCGGCTCGTGCACGTGCTGCACGGGAGCAGGGGGAAACCTTGACAACACCAGGAACTGGGACACCTGATCCCGGATCCAGGCTCGTTGGTTCTTCTCAGCAGCGCCCTACGGACGCTTCCCAGGAGACTCCCATAGATGGGGGATCTCTAGGAAAGCCGCCGAGACGGAGCTCGAGGCCCCCGCCAGCCGACAAGACCCGACCAGTCCCCCGTAAGGGGACCAAAACCAAGAATGTTATCCAATGAATTGGCCAACCATCATCACACTAATCTGGAACATTCGGGGGTTTGGTAATGATGGTCGAAAACGCCAAATAAAGGATTACATGCGACAGGAAAACGTTGACATTGTGCGCTTCCAAGAGACTATCAAAAAAGACTTCTAGCTCTCGGAACTCCAGGGTTTGTCGCGTCACAAGTTTGCTTGGAACTGGCTCCCGGCATCAAGACACTCCGGAGGCATCCTCCTTGGCGTCAAGGAGGATACCTTTGAGGTGGAAGATATGGACCGCGGGGAATTCTTCGTGAGTATGTCCCTCACCCATAGACGATCCAACCTCCATTGGGAGGTTATCATCGTCTATGGCCCTGCGGACCATAGCCGGTATCCAATCTTCCTGGCTGAGCTTAAGGACAAGGTCGAACGCTGCACCACCCCGGTGGTGGTGGCAGGCGACTTCAACCTGATTCGCTCCCCTGATGAAAAGAGCTCCAGCAACATGGACGTCCCATGCATGAGGATGTTCAATTATTGCATGGCTGATCTCTCTCTTAGAGAGAGAGAGATCACACGAGTAGGAGCCCATTTCACTTGGTCAAATAATAGGGCTGACCATGTCAGGAGTGTTCTCGACCGCGTCTTGGTCTCGGTGGATTGGGAGGTAGCCTTCCCTCTTTGCTCTCTCCGCGCCATCACCAGGGTAGGCTCGGATCACATCCCACTGCTTCTTTCCACTTGGGGGAGCGCCCGCCATGGCAGAACCGCTTCCACTTCGATTTTTTTGGCTAATCCAGCCAGGGTTTATAGAAGCGGTCCATACTAGATGGCTGTCTGTGGCGGTGTCCCCCCTAGGATATTAAATGCATTGGATGTCTGGCACCACTTCGCTAAGATTTCCCGCCAATTCATGAAGGGCTGGGGGCAAATCTGGGTGCAGCGACGAGACTCCAGAAATGAGCTCTGCTGGAGGAGATCCAGGACCTTGACCGGTCGGCAGACTCGGTGGGCCTCTCAGCGGACGAGTGGTCGCACCGTTATGCCCTTGAGACCTCCCTAGTTGATATTTACAAGGGGGAGGAGCTGTTCCGGCGGTAACGCGGCCGCCAAAACTGGATCCTCCAGGGAGACGCGAACACAACCTATTTCCATGCGGTGGCCAATGGGAGCCATAGGAAATTCTCTATCCCATGCCCATGGGACAACGATATCCTCATCGAGGAGGCAGGGGTGCTATCCTCCATTATTTACTCGTTCTATAAGTCACTCTTCTCGGCAGGACCCCGCACTGGGGTCGCGTTGGCAGTTGACTTTTGGCCGCCTAGGGCCAGGGTCACAAACAACGAGAATGTGGTGCTCACCCTACCATTCTTGCCAGAGGAGGTTGAGTGGGCGGTGAAGGCCTTGAAGGCCAACTCCGCCCCGGGCCCCGACGGCCTCCCGGTAGCTTTCTTCCAGACCTTCTGGAGGGAACTCCAACCGGTCGTCATGCCTATGTTCCAGGAATTCTACACGGGGACCCTGGTGAAGGGCCAGCTGAATCTCGGCATGATAACCTTGATCCCAAAAGTGAGAGGGGCCTCGGACATTCGCCAATTCAGGCCCATTACGGTCCTCAATGTCATCCAGTGCATCTTCGTGAAAGTGTGCGCTTCTCGCCTTACCCCGATCATGGAGCGCCTAACCCATCAGTATCAATTTGCTTTTCTCAAAGGCAGATTCATACATGATGGGATCCTCGCCCTCCACGAGGTTATCCACAAGATCAAGTCCAGGAAGTTGAAAGGCATCTTCTTGAAGCTAGACTTCCAGAAGACCTACGACTGCCTAGACTGGCACTTTCTTCGTTGGGTCCTCATTAGACAAGGATTTGACGATCGCCTGATCACCTGGATTATGCAGTTCGTCATGACCGGGAGAACGACGATTAACATCAATGGGGTGATTGGGCCATACTTCCACCCCTCCTGCGGTGTTACACACGGGGGGCCCCTGTCCCCCCTTCTCTTCACCGCGGCCATGGACGCCCTTGCGGAGATGCTTGATAAAGCTAAGGCAGCCGGCCACATCTCCGGTGTGGTCGGCCACCTCATTCTGAGGGGAGGGTCACCCAGCTCCAATATGCAGACGGCACGATGATCATGATTGAAGGCTCAACTCTCGATATTGCGAACCTCAAGTTCCTCTTCCTATGCTTTCAGGAAATGTCGGGTCTACGCATTAACTTCGACAAGAGCGAGGTTATCGCGCTGGGGTTCTCGCAAGACGAGCAACAGAGGATAGCTGACAATTTCAATTGTCGGCTTTCCTCCTCCCCCATCACTTATCTAGGGATGCCGGTCCGCGACACCAGGATCCTTATCCGAACCCTAGTGTGGTAGATTCACATCTAAAGGTAGCAAGATTGTCTTAATTGACTCTTACCTCTCCAGCCTCCCCATGTACATGATGGGATTGTACCTCCTTCCTGAAGGGGTCCACGGGGCATTCGATAAGGAACTCTCCTGGTTCTTTTGGCAAGACCTTGTGGGGCGCCAGAAGTACCACATGATCAAATGGGCAGACATTTGCGCCCCCAACGGTCGATGATGATGCTAAGTATAGAAATAAATAAGTATAATATATCAGCATGCATATAGTTTGAGTCTTCAAAGCATCATCACCTGGCCTGTCTGTGCATCACTGAATTTTCCCACTACAGTCGATGAATCACAAATGGCCACATAGTATAATATGCTAGTACGAAGTTTCTTCTTCTTCTTGAGAACAAGCACATGTATGCTCGGCCCGTTGGTGCTGCAGTACCGATCCAGTGCAGGCCGGCCGGTTTCTGGAGAACGGATCGAGCATGCAATTAGGGCAAGAGAGTCGATCTAGGTCTTCCAATGGAATCCCAACGCCTGCACCTCCTCCACCAGATCGCCCCACTCCGGCAGAGGCCGTCGCCTCTAGATCCGAGCTCCCACGAAGCCACCGCCGGCCGGAGTCACAGGGACGTCAATGGCGAGCGGGCCTCGTCCAGCGCCGGCGTTCTCCTCCCTATCGCCGCGCTGGGGGAGGGAGGCCAGATCCCCGCTGCCCCCATCACCGGCCCGCACACTTAGGCCGGCGTCCCTCCGGGGGCGATGAGGAGGGAGAAGGATGGATTGGGAGGAGGTGGCGACGGGGTTAGGGTTTGGCCCCCTCGGTCGCCAGGAGGGTTAGGCACTGCAACCATGGAGGGCGGGGTGGTAGATGGCATGTCCTAGATCTGTTTTGGGCCGGAGGGTCATGGCAGCAACTGTGTGCATGACCAGACGGTGTGATTTTTGCGGAAGAGGCGACGTGGATCCTTGGGATTTGACGCAGGATCCAACAAGGTCAGCGATGGTCGGGTTCATCTTCTCTGCGACCAGCGGGTTGCATGGGGGCTACTTGCTCGGTCTGAATAATGGAGACGGTCCTCATGTCCCTCTTGCACCAAGATGATGATCTGCTTGATGCCTTCCTTCGTTGATCACACTACTAGAGAAAAGCTTATGCGAGGCGCACCTAATATGCGCCTCTAGCTTCAAGCCTCGGCTAATTTTTATGCGAGGCGCATATGATATGCGCCTCCTATACTTCACATATGCGAGGCGCATATCGATATGCGCCTCCTATATTATGCGAGGCGATATGCGCCTCGCATATGTGAAGTATAGGAGGCAAATATCATATGCGCCTCGCATATGTTTTACAATGCGCCTCGTATATTTATAGTATATGCGCCTCCTATAGTGTCCTATATGCGCCTCCGGTAATATTTTCGAAATTCAAGTTTCTGCACCACTATAAATAACAGTATACAGATATTCAAATATACAATACAGTCCAGAATACAGTATAAACAACACAACATTTTTCAGAAACTTGCAATTGGCCAAAGCATAATAGAACCAACATGAATACAAGTATATTACACATCAATCCCGACATACAAGTTCATACATCAACTAGAATCAACAAGTGCCAAGTTTTCACACAACACCAAGTGTTTGTGACACAAGTTCACACCTCCGAGTACAAGTTCACAATCACGTTACAACTACCACGACAGATCTATAGCCAATGTGTCTTCAAACAACGTGTATCGACTTGCGTTCGGGTCCAGCGACTTGGGGAGGATGAGCATTGAGAGGCAGCTGCTGGAAAGGGCGAGCACAACGAGTCACGCATCTTCTAATCCCATGGGTACGTGACATATCCATCCTAAAGTGTTGCCTTGCTCAACGCTGATGCAACTCTTGTGCCCCTGTTGCCTTCATCAAAGCGGGATAAACATATTTTACATAGAAATGCCATCACAAATTCATAGCAAGACATGCTAATACAATTAGTGTCTCTTATGAATGAAAACACACAGGCTGAGTTCATGTATGAACAGAACATGTCGAAAGGAAAGAAAGTAGAAAACCGCCTGCATATACATAAAAATATGCATATGTAGATAAATTTTTGTGGGAGAAAATAAAGTGAGAAATGCCTTACAAAGGGAATCATTATGAACCTTAAAGTATTGACGTATCTTGCCGGTAATCAGGATGCAAAAGATATCATATTCCTTTGTGAGACAATAGTAACAGTACAAATGCTGCTGGATCCTGATTACTGGAAATTTTCTGTTTAATTTTTCTTACACAAAGTCATTATGGCCTATATTAGTTGGGAGAAATAATGTATTGGTTACCCTTTGTATTTACCCGTTTTGGCCTCAGTTACCCTTTTTTACCCTTTGTATTCACCCGTTTTGTGGCAGAAATACAAATAGCGCTGACAAAGCTTCTACAACATCTGGTTCTATAAATGCGCATAATAATCTTATTAAGAAATCAAGCATGGGTCATGGATCCTGTAGAGATGTTTATTCTTGTATATCTAAGAACAGGACCACGGAAGCTGGTAAATTGATTCGGTGTAGCCTAATTAATGTTTGAACAAAAGAAGCATCATACATGGATGTGCCTAATTACATTTAGACTCGCATGCACAAAGAACTCATAGTTTCACAAAAAATGCATATCAAAAGAGTTCGGATTCACTAAAATATCTAGGTAAAAGAACACTCTTTACTGCCATCTGAACTGCATAGGAATGTTTTATGAGGATAATAATCTTATAAGCTGTTGATTAACCAACTTACGCATGAGAAACCCAACACTGATGTCCCCAAGTTCTTAGAGAAGGCGGAATGTTACCCTTAGTTAGCACATGAAATACTTGATCTTAGTAGTAAACCTTCAAAAAACCTGTTCATGGTGGAAAAGAAGAGAGCAGGGTCTTAGTAAAATAGAAGGAACATTTTGCAGTAGAGAGCAATCTACAAAAGTTAATTTAACATGTGTAACAACTTGGTACCCTAAAACAAACCATGTTATCCATACATACCACTCTTAGTGCGACAAAGATCTAGAGATTCCAGATTCAAAATTCAATGAATATATGGAATTTGCCAGAGAGCACTTGGTATGTACTACTGCACTATAAAAGCAAAATTCATGGTCAAAGTAGACAGGAGAAGGTGAGACATCCCAGTGTCTCCTCCTCCAGTATAGGACCATGTGGGATTCACTCTCCAATTTTGATCACAAATCAAGCCTAAAACGAAGTTGACCAGTAGTAGCCCATATCAAGAACACATCAAAACACCTAATAATAAGAATTTAAGTAAGATATACAACTTTGCCTGAAACCCCTAGTCGTCTGCCACATATTACGTCGTCGCCTTCTCCGGCGGTGATCTGCATATTTGCTCTTTTTGTCCTATAGGCAAGAGTGATTTTTAGTATAGAAAGATACAGATTGCAGTGAAAATCGATGATGGAAAAATATGTAACTTTGAGTGCATAACGAAGAAGAGTAGAACAAAGGAAGGAAAAGATGCATAAGCTGATCGACAAAGAGCTCCAGCTTACCTAGCCGATCCAACCGTCCTCGGAGCTCATGAAAGTTGTCGTCGAGACATAACATATATTTCCTAGAAAATCCAGAAAGGAGGGCCAACAAATCACAATGTTTGTCAGTTTATGTATAAAGGACATAACACTACCAGGTTATTAAACTGAGATCCGAGAGGAGGGCCGACAAATCACAGAAACTGCATAACATTACTAAGTTATCTTTGAATTAAGAAAATCCTATACATTTAGAACAGAAACTCAAATTCTTTTGGGAATAGTGAAGCAAGAAAATTAATCGTGTGTCGTATGTTCCTCTGTTGTAGGGAACACATAAATTTTCTAGTAGCAACAGACATGAATTACATAGAGGAATAGTATGAAGGTGAAGAGATAGTCTATTGTACATTACAAAATTAAAGGTAGGGTATTCGTAGTAGCCTAAGGCTCATATCAATTTGAATAGCAACATCGTTGCCATTATATACGAACTTTTCAAAGCTCCCATACAACTTGTGCAACAACTTATCAGAGATCTCTTCAAGAGAGACGAAAAACCTGATAAAAATGAAATGCTACAACAATCACAATGTGATTTGGAGTATTGCTATTGATGTAAGAAATTGCGCAAACTCAACAACAAACCCCTGCAAACGCTAGACTGGGTACATGTGCTTCATTGGGAAGCTCACGGTATGTGCCGGTCAAACCACTCCCAAATACTATACAATAAGTCGATCAACAATCTATCAAACTGAAATAGCAGCAGGGGGAGGGAAATCAAGTCAACCCATCATACCTGGAACCATGTGGCGGCGGTGGCGAGCGCGGAGGAGAGTCGGCACCTCCTCTTGGAGTCCTCGCAGTCATGGAGGGTCTGGAAGTCATCGCGGGTAGCTGCGCGCGTGATCCATCCGATGTCGAGGTAGATGTAGCGGCGGGGGGCAGGTCGACCTGACGCGCACGACGCCGAACCGAAGAGGAAGCGGCGGACTGGACGCCTCGAGTTCGGTAAGGAGCCGTGGGGAGGACCCCGACGCGGGCGTCAAGTAGGTGAGGTACTCAAGTGGACGCTGCAGGGGCCCGCGAGGTCGACGGTGAGGCTGCCGTTGTCGGCGAGCGAGAAGGCGGTGACGGTGGAGGGGAAGAGGCCCGCGGGGAGGCCGTAGAGCGGGAGGATCTCGTAGAGGGTCGCGTTCTTCTCCGGGGGCGGGGGCGGGGTCGAGGGAGTTGGGGTCGGGGACGGCTGGAAGCCGCCGCCGGCGGCAGGAAGGGTGCTGCGAGCGTAGACGACGGCGGCGGCGGCGACGGCTTCGATCTGTGAGATGTGAGACGGCGCGCGTGCGTGAGATGTGAAGAAAGGTCGTGTACTAGCTGTGTGTTTTGATCTATACTGGATTATGCGAGGCGCATATCGCAAAGTGCGCCTCATATAAAATTACGCGAGGCGCATCTGGGCTAAATGTGTTGAGAAATAGAGCAATTTACCAAGCGAATTATCCATAATAAACGCTAGATAAAACATGACTAGAATAATAGGTAATATACTAATCATACTAAATAGCGAATACAAAATAAGGCATAAAACTCTGGATAGAATCAGAACAAGATTGAGACAGAAGATGTACACGGCAGTAGCAGAAGTAGAACCGCCGGCGTTGGAACCGTCATTGGCCATGTCGTCGAGGAAGAGGGTGCTGATGTCAGGGAAGAAGTCCTCGTCGGGAAAGACGTCGCTATCTGTGAGGGATTCCGTGACGAAGCCAGTAGTCGCGCTGATAGCGCTCCCTAAAAACCTTATCGCCCTTCTCCCGTACAGGACTCGAAGCAGCGGGGTCTCGGAGGCCTACTGTCCCGGCTCGCGGTGCTCTGGAACTCGAGGCAAAGGATGTGAAAACAGCGTAACTGAGAGGAGGCGCGACCTCTCTCTCTTATAGGCGCAGAAGGTGAAACGAGCAGGCGCAATTAACTCGTATTAAACGATCCATTCAAAGCAAACGTTTCACCTTCGTATTAAACGTTCATTCAAAGCAAACGTTATACCATTCATGCGTGGCAAAATAAAGCTCGGCTCGGCGAGATTCCCGCAACCTGCAACCATGGCGCTGCCGTGGCGCAGGCGTAGAGGCGAGGCGTGTGAGGCGAGGAGGAGGAGGGGCGCGCGTGTGGAACTCTCTCTTTCTCCTTCTCATCCTTTTACCAAGTGGTAGAAGAGCTCACCTTATAAGCTGGTCCAACTTCCACTCAACTAGCAATGTGGGACTAAACATTTGTCCCACCTCTTGCCTTGCATGAATGGGCCACATGGGCCTCTAGGATTTTCAGGAATTATTGAAATATAAAATGGGCTAGAATATTTGGGCCAAAATTCCAACAAAATGCGCCTCGTATAATATGCAATCCTAGACAAATAGGGCAGTGCGCAAGTTTCTGTCAACTAAAACACAACAGCCTAGTGGTAACATGCCTTGTCCTATTTCACTAGCCACCCAGGTTCGAATCCTAAGGTTAACAATTTTTTGGAAATTTTTTTAAAGGCCATTTTTCATGTAAAAGCATTGTCCAAATACAATAAGAACTATAAAATATACTATAAAATATACTATAAATATTTTAAATATTCAAATATTGCTAAAACAACAAAAGTGAGTATTCTCAATGAATGTGTCTTGTCGATACATAATATTCTCAATGCAATATTATTATAACACACACATAATGAAAATTAAGAATATTTTGATATATAATAGTAGGCCACACACACGACGGTTCTTGACAATGGTCGGAACGCGCTAGCGTTTCTTGACAATGGTCGTCTTCTTGCCCTTCTTTGTCGCGGTTGCATAGGTTAGGTCCGGGACGTCTTCACTACTTCTCTTGAACGGAAGTCCTTTCTTAGGTAGGGTTGTGGTGTACGGTGTTTGGTTGCCATACCCGTCTTCTATCTTCGGGTCGCCGTTCTGGTCAAAGTCTTGCTCGTTGGCAACTCCTTCCATTCCGATAATGTTCCTTTTGCCAGAAATTCGCCGGAAAAGAAATAAATCGACATTCCGGCGAAACATTGGCATCTCAAATGAAATCCCTGCACAAAAAGTAGCACCACAACACAAGTGAGTGGGGTGGTAGTTGGCTCCATGTGCAAAAAGTTGGAAAAAAATGGTGCCAGGTTATAGGAGGCGCATATTGCACAATATGCGCCTCCTATAATTCAAACTATAGGAGGCGCATATTGCTATATGCGCCTCGCATATGTGGCCACCTACCTCCGTCCGGGCCTGCAGGAGTTACTTGAGGCACATATGACCATGTGCGCCTCGCATATTATCAAATATAGGAGGCGCATATAACCATATGCGCCTCGCATATTCGTGCACCTACCAACACGCGGGCCCACACAGATTATGCAAGGCGCATTCTGCCCATATGCGCCTCGCCTATCTAATATGTAGGAGACGCATATGACTGGAATGCGCCTCGCATAATATGGGGCTGCTAGATTTAGTCCGTACAGGGATTATAGGAGGTGCATTCTTATCATATGCGCCTCGCCTATTTTTATACTAGAGGCGCATGGAGAAGGAGTGTGCCTCGCCTATTTTATAGGAGGCGCATATGGTCTAAATGTGCCTCGCATAAGTATGTCTCCTATAGCCTTTTCTCTAGTAGTGTCAGGACAGAATGTCGGGTTTCGGAAGGCTTCGCCGACAGATTCCCATGGGCGTCTTATGCTTGAAGATTTCTGGATCAGATGGCATTTAGTCATGCACACCCATGTTTTTTTGACCGTTTGGTTTCGGCGGAAGCATTGCGAAGCTATGCTGTATGTTACAATGGGACACGTCTTTTGTTCCAGGTGAAGTCAGATGTGGAGAATATCATAAAAGCAGGGACATGAGGGCTAGCTATGGTGGCTTAAGTCTTTGTAGCGATGAGGAACTGTCTTGGTAATCTGTGACTCGCGACAACGACAGTTATTAGGGAGAAAACACAGAGAAGTTCATAGTCTTAACTTGCAGGGTGAAAATCCAGTGTGTGACTTTAAGTGGTTGTGCATGTCAATGGTCTTGTCAAAAGCATTTTTTGTAAGCGGAGACTTTCTTCAGGATGAAAACGTATGATCTTTGATCGGGCGACGCTTGTGCACTATTTCCTTTTTGAAGGCGTCGCTATTAGAGATGTTGGGCTTTAGGTGTTGTTTTGGCGGTGTTATTGTTGCTGCTACAAGGAATTGATCGTTGTATTGAGACTTTTTAGTTTTTGTTCTATTTTTTTCTAAGTTATGTTCATTTGTAAGGTTGCTAGGGTAAATACATTGTTGCAAAGACCGGATACAATTGATATAATCGCGATATTAATATATGCTCTTTTTCGAAAAATATGATGATGCTGTAATAACATTTATGGCCTATCCTCCGATTTTGGCTGTCTTTTGGTCATTCTTCACGGGCAGCAGCGTTGGCTATGTCATTGTGTAGCAAGACGCGCCCTACTTCCAAATCTCTGGCTCGGAAGCTCCTACCCTCTTAACCTTAGGCATTGACTCGATCGATCTCATGTTCTTTGGTGTCGTCACCATCCGAGAGTCTAGCGCTTGGCCTCTGCGGGGGTGCTCTGCTAGATATTTAGGGGCGGCTTGAATGGAGAGAAGAAAAGGCTTTCACTAAGTAAATTTAATTGAAAAAATATCGCTTGTAAGCTAGCAAATCCAAGAAAAAACCTATCCTTTCGTGTGCTGCTTGACTGCACCGACAAGCTGCGTGATTGGGATCGTGTTGAATTTGTTGGTCCATACAAGACGGAAGGGCAAGATCTTCCCATGTCTAGTTTTGTCACGATTATAAGACTATTATTGCTGTCAAGCGTGTTTCCCAAGGTGCCCAGTGGACCGAGGGAAGACTTTGACCATGACATTAGAGCGTTCCCAAGCGAGTCTTCATGACCAAGTCTACCAGAGCGCCTAGCAATTATGCTCAGTACTGTAGCACCTAGTACGGTGGTAGCAGTATCGCTGGACAATCGTTCCCTATAAAACGACTGTGCAAAGTGAAAAAATTAGAGCAGCTGAGTGAGTGTGACTGCAGCCTGCAGGAAAGAGGAAGGACCATGGAGCGCTCTTCTTCTTCTTCCTCCTCCTTGGTACGCAGCCTTGCGATCCTTGCCCTCCTATGCTGTTTCCTGTCATGTTCGGCGGAGGCCCGAGGTAACTAATTAACTACTACTCGCATGCAGCTCGATCACCGATATGTACGTGCTTGCAGTAATTGATGATGCAT
Organism: Avena longiglumis; assembly: GCA_030063025.1. Taxonomy (NCBI): domain Eukaryota; kingdom Viridiplantae; phylum Streptophyta; class Magnoliopsida; order Poales; family Poaceae; genus Avena; species Avena longiglumis. The sequence goes on from CP125973.1 coordinate 541,459,345, forward strand.
CCATGCAGTTGGTCTTGACGGACGCCATGGTGGATGGGTTCCACCGGCGCCGATGCACGGACCACCGGTGACACCAGCTCCAGTAACTCCAACTCCACCGGGCCATATCCCTCCACCTCCGCCGATGCAGGTGGGGCAGATGTCAACACTGTCGCCGCACCATTATTAGGGTCTGTTTGGTTTTGCTATAGATTCTAAAAAAGCTGCTGTAGTGAAAGAACTGCTGTGATCAGGAAACTATGTTAAATCTATAATTTATTTGGCTGGAGCAACCGTAAAACTATAGATTTGTTAGGAACTACTGTAATACTTCTGAGGTAACTGACCGCTGAAGCACCCATTTTTCTTGGACTAACATGTACTCCGCAAATAACAACTTGACAATAGAAATATCAACCTTTAAAATATCACACACGGATAAGACTTATATGATTCACACGAATGATGTCCTCTATCAACATAGCTATCATATTTCCGTTTCACGGTAACACAAGATGTAGCTATTCTCTAGCTGGCACAGTGGGGCCAGCCAGCCGGATGGATGGGGCTGCACATGAAAAAGGAGACGTCAGGGGAAGATAGAGACGCCGATCGTGAGCGATATGAGAGAAGAAAACGAATCGATATGAGTAGCTAGAGGCATTGGTGGGTAATTAATCTAAAAAATTAAGAAGCCAACACGATGGAAGCAGGGTACAGCTGCTTTGAGAATAACACTAGTAAAAGCTGACTGCGTTGGTGGAATCAAATATGAAATTTATTCGTTTGATTAGCTTTTAGCTTTATTACAGCAGAAGTCGGTTGGAGAAGCAGAACCAAACACACCCTTAGACTCTGCAGCAGCAAGCTATTATGAACACACGTGGTGGGGGGCCCACTTGGTGGCCAGCGGCCTCCCAAGGCCTTCCCTAGGGTGCGGACCCCTCTTGGGCTTCCTTTAGTCAGACCCAGTTAGGTGGGCTGCCCTAAAAATCCATTTTTAATAATTTTTTATATTAATTTATTTAGTTAATATTAAATACATATTATTTAATATCTATCATTCGAAACATCTTTTAGACCCCTCTGATCATCAACAGAAATCCTCGGGTATCACCTACGATCTATTTTATCCTACGATCTCGAGTCAATCCCTAAGCGTCTCTACACTTAAGTGTGACACCCTATGGATCGGGAATACATAGACATGATCGAGACACCTCTCCGATCAATGACTAACAACGGTATCTGGAAACACATGATAGCCCCCATGCATTCCACAAATAACTTGATCGCTTGAACCTTGAACGTCAAGTTTCATTCCCTTTTCTCTATGATACCTAGTTTGTCCAAGATCTGATCGTTGGTATCTATATACCTAGTTTGATCTTGTTACCGACAAAAACATTTACTCGTTTATGTGATATTACAACCCCGTGACCTGGTCACATGTTTGCAAATTTGAAGATGTAATCTCACCAAGTGGGCCCAGGGTATCTATCCGTCACTCGGATGGGCAAATTCTGGTCTTGATACATAGGCCTCAAAATCTGGAATACCTGAAGCACACCTTTATGATCACCCAGTTATGGACATGATGGTTTATGTGATCAAAGCAGTCTCGGGAGACAATGATTAATATAATCTCATGGTCGAAGGACTGAATCACAATGCTTTGCTAGATATTGCAATGTTGAACTTTGTGACTGGATCACATTGCAATAATAGAGTTGGGTGTTGTCCATCACTTCATTCATCTAATGAAGTGACCTCGTTGTCAGTTGATGTGTTAAAGTCCATGATCAGGAAACCTCGATCATTAGCTGCACAATGAACTAGTCTAGAGGATACTAGGGACCTGGTTTGTTTATATATCACACATATATTAATGTTTACACTTAATATAGTTATAGCATTATACAAAACTATTACAAACTAATGAGATTTTTCAATAAAAAAATCTTTATTATTGGCCTCTAGGGCATCTCCTTCACTATCCATCTTACCAAGAATTAAGTTTCCACTCTCGAACCAAACACATTGATGTGAGGTATCACTGGATTCAAGATGGTGCGAGTTCCAAGTTGCTTAAACTTCAGAAGATCCATACCAACAAGAATGGCTCAGATATGATGACCAATATATTCCCAAGTGAGAAGTTGCCTGTATGTTGGAAGGCAGCGGGCATGGCAATGATCCCACATGAGTCGGATGGGGAGATTTCTTGGGTATGATCCTTGTCTGGGTTGTGAGAAGATGTCCCTATGAAGCTTTTCAGGTGTCCCAAACAGTTGCAAGAGTCAACCAACCTTAGGGTTGTGACCAAGGGTCATTTTGGGAATTTTACATGAGGGGAGGGGATGATAAGCCTCTCATCGAGCCACCACTAGGTAGAGTGATAAAAATCTCGGTTAACCTCGATTGGTGAAGAAAAAAAAGGAGAAAAGGGAAGGGGCAGTTGAAGGAATAAGCGACATCAAGCACCAGGCTTTCCCTACCTTGTCTCCAGATCCAATACCTTGTCTCCTTCAAGCTGTGGTTCCACCATCTTTGGTGAGATTATTTCAATCCCTAGCTGTTTGTGTCCCAAATCTTGCTGTTGGCATCCAAGATCCATGTGTCTCTTGATGTATGAGATCCTCTCATGCTCTTTAGAAAAGAACAAGTTGTATCCCCGATGTCTCCTAAGTGAGGAAGATTTATTGTAGTACCTTCCAATAAGAAAAGGTTGTCAAACCCACGGAGAGCTGATGGTATTGGTCAGTGAGTTTGACAGGTAAAACAATAAAAGATGCAAAGGTTTGATATTTTGGGTTTATAGTTTGCAGAAATATAAATTCTTGTGAAGTAAAATACAAGTAAATTAAATGCCTATTAAAGTAAATGCTATTTGCAGACAAAGCCTAATCCTCTATGCGGCAAGAGGATAAGCTCAATTTTGTGTTATTAAATGTGATAAACGTTTCCCGAGGGAGGCATGGATTTACTTAGCATAGAGATTTCTACAACAGCATGTGAGCATCTTGTTAAGTTTTATTCTCTTTGGACGGAGCCTAAAATAGGTGCAGCCATATACATGAGCAAGTACACCCCTTATGATTGGTCCTAAGGCCATTTTCATGAGGAAACAAAGAATTCATTAAGACATAAAATCCAACCGCAGCATAATGTTCTAAGGTCCCTAGTAAAAAACCCCGCTTACCACAACTTCAAGACTCATGACACGGTTTCTGTCATTCTGTCTCTCCTTACTCTCTCCATTACACTAAGGTGCTTCCCTATGAGCACTTAGAGGTGAAGTACTATGCAGTCAACATTCACATAATACCATCATAGAACCACATAAAATATTAAAACTTAACCAAATACTCATTGCATACTATATGAAAATCATAGCCAATTCATCCTATGCCCTCAAGAACATGGGGAACTACTCACACCGGTGAAACGTGACGAGGAATATGGGATACAACATAATCTGAAATTATAGCTTCACCACAAAATAATGACAAGTTACCAAGCACAATCGAGCACAAGGAACTAAAAACAATATCTAGGGGAACGAGATGGATCTTCAATATTGGAGATGGTGCTAATGTTGGGGATGATGGATATGGTGATAGAGATGCACCCCCCCTATGCCAAAGAGGAGTGGTAATGACGATGGCTTCGATTTCACCCTCTCCGGAGGCCTCAGAGCAGCAGTATCTGCCTTCTCCCAAAGTAGGATAAGACTATCGCACCCGCCTGGGTAAATCGTGAGAAAAATATGGCGTAGATTTTCGAGAGATACAATGCTATCTATAAATAGGGGGAGACAAGGCGACGCTCGAGGACCGAATAGGACTAGGTGGTGTGGCCTGCGTGTGGGTTAGCGCCACCAGGCCTTGTTCGGCCATCTTGGCTCCCCTCGCGTGCTTCCAATGCCCATTGCCCTTCTCGTGATGAAAACTTCTCATGGTATTTTTTTTAAAATTAATTGGTGTCGAAAAGTTCCTAAAACAGCAAAATACCAAAAAGAAGGTTTTCTGCCTCCCATAAATTAACTACAAAAACAAGTGAGTTTGTAGGAAATTCCCGTAAATCATCTAAAAATTGCATAAGAAAATATATATCAATGCCAATAACAATAAAAATTAGTCCTATGGTTCTATCATGATTATACAAAATGCATGTATCAATCCCTATTTGATAATAGTGAAAAATATTTTGGCTAGCTTCGCTCCATGGTTTTTCCTCTCAAGTTGAGAGGTTGTCCATGTAAACGGATTTGCGTCCATATATGTTGATTTCTTATTGATGCACCTATGTTCCGAGAGCACATAGGATTTATCCTACCTACCTATAGATTTTAGCTACCTGTGTGATGCGAGCACACAGGACTTGTCCTCGGTCGGGGTAGAACTATTTCTTCACTATGTTTGATGCATATGTTTTCTTCCATGATTAAAAAATGATCCGTGGATTTTATTACATGAGTTGTGCACTACAGGAATGGCGCTATGCGCTGACGGCCGGCCTCTATGCCGACGGCCAAAGGTCGGGGCCGTCAGCGTAGCAACGAGCCATGCTAGCCCACGTCGCCAGCCCTCGGTGTAGCAAAGCCGTCGGCGTAGACGACCATACACCGACGGTCACCCTTGGCCAGGGCGCGTGCCACATGACGGCCAGGGCGGACGACGCGCTAACGGTGCCTGCCAGTACGCCGAGGGCCACCCTCGGCATAGCGTCCATGCAAGTACACCGACGGTCATCCTCGGCGTACCAAGCACATACGCCGACGGTCACCCTCGGCGTAGCCTTTGCATTTTTTTCTCCCTACTTACAAACTTATTTTATATTTGTATCAATTATTTATGTTTTATTTTTATCAATTGGATGGATTCGTACCCTCTGAATAGCAGTTTCCACGCCCACATGAAATATCGTTGTGAATCTTCTCACACCCCGAGAAATTTTTATATGTTTGTAAGTGTTATTATCGCATGTGTGTGAATTTTATGTATCACACATTTTTGAGAAATTGTTCAAAGATTCAATGCTTTTTCTACGGCAACCCACTTTTACACCATTCCTCACCAAACATTGGAAAACTAGTCTCCGGGTGCATGCATGTGCTGTAACCTAGAATCAACATGGTAACATAACCGGGTAGGATAGTGCCGCACCTTGTGAACCAACATGGTTTTACATCATCATATGACCTAAACAAACACAAAACAAGAGAGAGCTACGTCGGGCTACCCATGTTAGAGGAACGTCTAGAGGATAGACGATCCAAGGCCCACTGATCAGGGTTCCGCGGCAAACCGCGCTCCGGGGCATAGGAATACCTCAAGAACTTGCATGTGGCCCTAGCACATGCATGGAGGTGTGGTGTTGTGTTGAAACATCCAAAACCTAATATTTTTTGGGTGCATGCATGCGCTCTAACCTAGAAGCAAAGGTTCTGGACCTGTATACGAGGAATCTCCCCATTTCGGTGAAACCCGGTACGATAGTGCCCTAAATTGTGAACCAACATGGTTTTACATCATCCTATGACCTAATCAAACACAAAACAAGAGAGAGCTACGCCGGGCTATCCTGTCAGAAGAACGTCTAGGGGGTAGACGATCCGAGGCCCGCAGATCAGGGTTTCCCCGGAGGAAGACCACGAGAACGTCAGAATCAGATGAAAACTTGCATGTGTCCCTATCATATGTGTGTGAGTGTGGTGCAATGTTGGTAGGTCCCATGTGTAAGTCCCAAGTGTGACCCCCTTTGTAGACATGCGTTAACACTAAGTAAAATCCTGGATATATGCGTGGAAACTCCCGCCACGGGGCAACCCTAGCCTATTTTATGGCAAAGTCGGCCCAACCTTTGATTCCCATATACATATGTCCTAAACAAAACCAGAACAAAAATAAAAGTCCACTGGGCTACCCAACCTTTGTTTTCGCCGGAGGAAGACCACTGGTTCTCCAGGAGTTATAGCACTTGGAAGATCTGTGAGATCATCTTATCTATACTTAAGTTGCAAAGATTGAATTATACAATTCCATCATAGCATATAACTGCATCTCGCAAGATGGCCATTAGACTCTTGAACAGAGTTCCTGGTTCTGTCAACCCTCCTGAGGAGCGGACGATAGTTTCTCTTGTAGATATAGCATGTACCAGATCTTCATAAGGATTGAGACCATGGAAGTATGAACTTTGCACTAGACCATAAGCTTCTGGAGGATTCTGAACTTCATGACCTAAACAAACACAAAACAAGAGAGAGCTATGCCGGGCTACCCCTGTCATAGGAATGTCTAGGGGGTAGACGATCCGAGTGTGCACTGATCAGGTTTTCGCCGGAGGAAGACCACGAGAACGTCGGAATCAGATGAAAACGTGCATGTGTCCCTAGCATATGTGTGTGAGTGTGGTGCAAGGTTGGTATAGGTGCTTGCATGTGTCCACCTCGCATGAATGCGCTCTAACTGCGGTGACCCAGCATACCACTGCATGATGTAGTATGCTATAGTTGTTGACATAACACCAATGTAACACCGTTCACTAGTATTACATCCCTCAGAATGGCACGACAGAAACACAGCGGGTCCAATACATGGCTAAAGGTTACAACTCACTCTTTACATAAGATCCAGAGAACACTCTAGGCTTAAGAGAGAGAAAGAACTTCTTATGAAAAAGAATCAGAGATAAACAATGCAAAAAAACAATTATACTACTAGAACTAGTATTTTAACTATGGGTTTGGTGTTGCTGCTATTGCAACGCACTACAGAGATATGTTCTTTGGCTAGAAATTAAATTTCTATCCAATCAATAACTTCGTCTTCACTTGAGTTGAGGTATATGTTGTCTTCCTTGTCTTCATTGAAAAGCTTTAGCTGAGCCTGACAAGTCCTGGAGTATAACTTGATGTAGACATCGTTTTAATGGCTTCAAAATCTAGAAAGGGCTAAGAAGATACTTTGAGTACGAGCGTAATCAGCAAATTCACTAGAAAAGGAGTGTTTGATGCACTATAACTACAGCCACAGACCGTCGGTCGTAGGCAATGCAAGTTTTAAAAATCATTTCTTCAAAGGTTTCTTTTATTCTGAAAAGCTATGTACGTCAGAATTCACGGGTTTACTAGAACCTTCATGGGGTTCCTTTCCCGCCGCATTCGCAGCTCCTTCCCGGAACAGGGAGTAACAAGTTACAGTTCTTACACTCTGCAGAGGTGCGTTACTTTACCCATGAGAGATCAACTCTTTGTTGCACAACTGGACATCTTATTCCCGTCCACAATTCCATGATGTGGGGCCCAGAAGATGATCCAAGCCAATCACTGCCCCTTTCGCGACCCCGCATGCCTCCTTGGCGTACACCATGCCCACATAAAGAATTACGGCAATGGTTTTTGTACAAACCGTTAGATGTCAGAACTATCGTGGGACGATGAGGGTTCCCACCCATATGCTGCATATCCTCTATGAATTAACAATTAATATGCACGCTACAAGGATAGCAGCCACGACCTGCACATCCGGCTTCATGCGAGAGGAAGAAGATACAGCTAACTTCTCCGTCCCATTCCAAATCTCATGGTCAACGCATAATATACGGCGCAAGAATCACTGGCGACATTGGTTGTTAAGTCCTAGGTGATATAATTCTGAACAGTGGTATCCCAACTGTCAGGTTTAATAGATTAGCTGATCACCCTGGATCAGTAATCAATAGTTCTCATTATTATTGAAAATAGTGTTTTCGGACCTTTTTCAAATGCAGGTGAAGACAACACTGGATTTGTAAAAGACTTTACAGAAAATAAACAAAGGACATGAGCAAGTGTGAACTTGCCTTTTGTGGTTGCAAGATTATGCACTCACGGTCTTTGAGTCAGTACAAGATCCAAAATCTGAAATCAACATCATTGGTCCAGTAAGGACTAATGTTTAAAGAAGCAGTATGCTTTTATGCATAAGTAATGTGATGCACGTTCTAAGTGCAGATCCTAAGAATAGCGTTGTTCTAGGGTTTAGATTCCGAAAGTGGTTAGTTTGGAATGTGTGGTCCTTTTAAATAAGTTTCATAGTTGTACTTTTATTAGAGTTTAGGAATGGTTGTAGAAATTACATTTGTAGGAGTAAAATATACATGCTTATGACATACTAGTTAGGATTACTTATACAAGATTTCTTATTTAAAGTGGCAAAAAGGATAACCTTCGAAGAAAAGGTTTCTCTTCCGAAGTCTAATCCTTTGTGGTTAATTAGTGGTGGTTGATGTCATTTGTTTTGATCAAATGGTTTGGATTGAGTTGCTTTATAGATTAACTATTTTAGACCAAAGTTAACTATAAAACATGTAGTAATGTGTATGCTATTATATTTAGATTCTTGGAGACTAAAGTTAACTTTAAAATATAGATAGTTTTGAAAATATGATACTTACACTTTGGTATCTTGTATATCTGAAATGTTTTTATTTAAGAATGTTTGTTCCGTTACTTGAGATATTGGTTTCTTAATTCTATGATAGAGTAGTACCATTTATATTTTAGAGATAAGTGAGTAAAGTTTATAATTCTAGATATATTTTCATTTAACTACCTTTGAACTTTCTAAAGTGTTGTGGTAATTGTTGAAATTTGATAATTTAAAGTTAATGGAAAGGATCTGATTTATTCATAAGATGTTCTTCAAGGTTTTTATCATGAATTGGAATCCTTTGAGAATATAATCTTCACTTAGAGTTGTAGATAGTTTAATATGAAGATGTTTATAATGTTTTTAAAACCCTTTGAGTTTGATTTCATTAATATTTAAGATTTGTACTATATATTAAACTCATTTTAAGGATATTAATAAATGTTATTTATCCTTTTATGAATTATTAATGAAGTGACTAGGTTTAAATTTGAGTTATTAAAATATTTGAATTTATATTTAAGTCAAAGTAGACTATGAGAATTTTATCATGTATATATTATTATTATTATTTTATGATCATTTTGGTATATTTATTTTTTTGTGTTTAATAAATAATAAGTTATGATTTTTTATTATTACTTTATAATTACTTAATAAATACTAAATATTTATTTAAGTGAAATAATAATACATGATTATATTTTTAATTAGAATTCTTATTTTTCCAAGATTTTTGGTATTTTACTTATCTTATAAACATTTATCATTATAGGAATTTGAGTTATTAAAGTTTTATTACTAAATATTTATTTAGTGTTTTTCATAAATACTATAATATTAATAGATAATAAAAATGATTTTTATTTATTTTTATCATCTTTCAATAATTTTTGTAAAATTCCATAAGGAATATATAAATTATAGAATTCTTATAAAAGTTTAAGTATTCAAAATTTGATATTTCATTTTATTTGAACAGAGTGGATTATTATGAATCCAAAATTATTTATTTATAATTTTTGGACTTTTATTTTAGTTTCTATCATTTTATTAAGGTCAGGGGTATTTTGGTCTTTTTCAATTGATCAAAAAGATTTATTAAGCAAAATGGGCTGGCCCCTTGGGCTTATTGGGCCAGGCTGGCCCAATAGGGTAGGGTCAAAAGATAACCCCAAAGGGTTTTTGGCCAACCCAGCCCATTCTGCCTCCCTTCTCTCCCTCAACCTACTCCCCTCCTCCTATGTCTCGTTCCCGTGGCCGGCGATGCCGCCACCATCGATTCCCGCCGCCACCGGCCGTTCTGGCCGCCGCCATGGTGCGAGCTGAGGTTGTCGACGATGCTCGTTCGTTCTATCCACTTGGATATGTCTCTAGGGCCTTCCCGGGGTCAATTCCACCCCATTTCCGAACCCTAGGGTTCGGGAAAGATGTTGTTGTCGCCGCTGTGATCCCGCCTGCGGTGGTGTGTTGGTCTCGTGTGTTGCTGCGGCCGCCGCCGTGGCAGGTGCAGGTTCCAGCACCCCTCTGGGTGCTCCCTGTGCCGTCGCGATGCGTCGGCCCCTCTTCTTCCTCTTCGATTCATCAGCGAGGACCTTGGGTAAGTGGTCTATGTGGTGTTCGTCATGCTACTATCTTGATTCTTTTTGGTGTGTAGCTAGTGGCTTCTGATGTTGAGTGATGATGTGTTGATTGGGCTCATCTCAGGATTAGGGTTCATAACCCCTCTGTTGATCACATCTAGGATGCTTTGGATCTAGTGTTTATCATATTTGATCATGTGAAATGATTGCTTGCTGTGGTTAAGGATTGATAGTAACTTTGTTGTTACTAGTTTCCTGTCAGATTTGTCCTAGTGGTAATCTACCATGATCCAGGCTAGTTGTTTCAATCGAATCCTTAATTGGATTATGTTGTGGGTCTGAGGCTTTACTCTACTGTCAGTTTGCTTATACTGACAGTGTTTCCTTACTGCAATTATACTGTTGGCTTGTCTGAGATTTTACTTACTAAATCAAATCATTGCTTGTAATGATTTGTGTGAATGTATACATGAATTTAAGATTGATTCCTGGCATTTGGCTTAGGAAAATTATATGTAATGATTTGTCCCTTTTCCTGTGGAAGCTAAGTAAAGATTGGTTTTTGCTCATTAAGAACTTGTCCTTGTGATACCACTGTATTCTGGCACACAAGTGATTGGGTTTTTAATTCTGGGCTTAGCTTGATTATGCTTGTGATTAGAACTGATAAGATAATATGGAATCTTTCTTATCTTGCATATGATGTTGGTATGAGGCTCTAGGATGTAATTCCTAGTTAGTTGGGAAATAATTTGTTTGAATCTTGTAGGATTAGAGGTGCTACTCTCTTTGAGAGATGTACCCTGATCTGTTAAGATCAAATGGAAATGATTTAAGTTGTAAAAATAACACTGAACCCAGTGATGCTGGTCTGAGGGTTTAGTGTTTGTGGTTGATCTAGATTTCTTATCCTTGTACTTGAAATCTCTAGGATAGATTCACCCCTCTTGGGTGCTTATTGAGAGATGATTGCATAAAGCAACACATGCTTTTGTTTAGATATTCTGATGAAGGCATGTGATGGTTTTATAAGACTCACCACAAGATTTAATGTTGGTGTAGTATATTTGATGATGATCCTGATCTTGCTCTTGGTCTTGATCTTGATCTGCTTTTGCTAGTTCCTAAGCTTGCTCTTGAGCTTGCCTGCTCCTCCTAGCTCCTGGGCTTGACCTTGCTGTCCACCAGATCTATTCTCCTCCTTATGTCACCATTCTGGTGATGTTTGGGTTGATCTGGGTGGTTGGTTTGGATGCTGTTCTTGTTTAACTGTTGTTCATGCTGGCTGTGCTAGTGTATTGTGTGGTGGAGAGATGCACTGAGGTTCTCCTCCACGGCTGGCTGTGGTTTTGTGATAATGGCTATGCTTGTGAGGTCGACAGCACACCCCTCTGCATGCTTGTGTGTGTGCAGCTTGTGTGCCTGCTATGCACATGAGGATAAGCTCAGAAAGTTTGAACTTACTAGTACCAATCTACTTTTACCTTGGCTGGTGAATTGGTCCCTTTTGGCTATCATTTGCATTCTGGCTTTGAGTTTATGAAATATGAAATATTTCATATTGGTGAAACTTGCCCCTATATAACATTTCTCAATGATGAGATTGTCAAGTGACCTCACTGACACATCTGAGAGAAATATTCTAACACTAATCCTATCTTGTTTTCCATTTAATCTTTGTTTTGCAGGTAAAAAAGATAAAGATGAAGATTTAATGTAGTTTTAGGTATAGGATAGTTAGTGGATATACCAATGTAGTTTTCTTATTCTTTTGTAATTTTTCTTTTATAATTTATGTAATATTTATTTGGTTCATTTGTAATAAAGATTATATATGTTTATTAATAAAGAATATTTTATTCTTTACTCTTGTGTGAATTGTGAAGTTTGGAATTCTGTTAGTTATTCTTTGTGACTTGATTAAGTATGTAAAATGAATTTCACATACCATATTGTTTTTAGATAAGATTTAAGTTATAATACTTTTCTCTTAATGAATTTAAGATTCACATCTTATATCCAAATCATTTGAATTGTAAAGCACTTAAGTTTTAGAATCTAAACTCATTTCAAAACACACATAACTCCTTTAAGTTCATATCAAAGTTTATAGCAATCCTTCTTTAAGACTAAACCTATTCTCAAAGTAAGGAAGAAACATTGATCACTTAAGATTTTATTTGGCAAAAAAATTTCCCACATTTTCACAAATAAATGCATGCAACAATTCATATTCCTAAATCTACCCTTCGTTAGGTCCTAAATACTGGGATGTTACAGACTTCCCCCCTTAAATTAAACTTCCTCCCGAAGTTTGTGGAGATGTACCAGAATAATTCTGGATAAACCTTTCTTAAATTCTCTTTCTTCTCCCATGTGGCTTCTCTCTCAGGGTGATGTTACCACTGTACCTTGCAATATTCAATTGCTCTGTTCCTCAATATTTTCTAATTTTCTTCCCGAATCTTACAGGCTTTCAAAAATAAATTAGGTCTGCTTATAGTTTTAACTTTTGATGTGCTATTGCCTCCTCTGAAATTTTCAAACATTTGTGAAGTTATGACCTATGAAAAACATTATGCACCTAAGCCAATCTTAATGGTAACTCTAAAGCATAAGCGATAGTTCTGTTTTGCCTTAGTATCTTAAATGGTCTGATATATCTTGGACTCAATTTCCCTTTAACTCCCAATCTTTTTACTCCTCTCATTGGAATTTACTTTAAAATAGATCACATCTCCTACTTTTGAATGCCATGATCTTTGGCTTTTCTCCGCATAACTTTGCTACCTGCTTTGGGCTATTTTCAGTCTTTCCCTGATTTTATCAATGATGTCTTGTCTATACTTCAACTAACTTCTCGGCATTATCCTATTGGATTTACTGGAATAAAATGTGCACTCTGAGTGAGTCTGTCCATAATTACCCATATCATATCTTTTCTTTTTAGTGTCATGGGTGATCCGGTGATGGAGTCCATACCTATTTCCTCTCATTTCTATTCAGGAATTTCTAAGGTTTATAATGGTTGTTATACTCCCCACTCCATGACGATCCTCAATGGATTTAATTGGAATATTCCAAAACCTGATTAGATATCCTCATTCAATTCTTTTTCTTGAATTAACAGCTTCGTTACTATATTACTTACCATTTGGAAGTTTTCAGTACCATGAGTCTTTATATTTCTATATATGCATTTTAATGGTCAACAGACTATCTTACTATTCCTGTCATTATATAGTTGACACTGGTATTCTTTCCAAGATTGAATTTGAACTCAATTTGTCCATACCCATTGGAATTCTTTTATTCATGACACTTGTTGAATTAAGGTTCTATATTACTTGTTAAGGATTTCTTTAAAGGTTGTGTCCTTTTAAGTTTGATTGTTTTTAAATGTATCCTTCATAACCCTCAAATTTGTACCTTCTTAAGATTTTTAATTAACTTTTCTTTATTCCCCAAAGTATTTTCTTCAACTATCCTTCCTAATGTTTACTCTTCCCCATTAAGCTTTACTAATAGTTTTGAAACTCCATTCATAAAGGCTTATTGATTCTAAAACTAGAATGTTGGTTCCTGTTCAGTTATATTTTACTAATTTAAGGTCCAATGAAAGATTATACGGTGCATCCACATAGTTGTGGATCTTCGGAGCAATTCTTTCAGCACTATATGCCGTACTTACTATTGGGGCATTCTTGTTGAATAGACTGGACCTTGCAAAGCATCCTGCCAAGCGATCATCTTTGAATCTGTTAAACTTTCTTAGGCCTTATTTGATCTTAGGCCAAATTTAATGCTCTTTATTTAACTTTTAATAAGATTTGGTTAACTATTTCAACCAAATACCAGTTACGGACAAAATACCAACTGTGGATTAGTTACCACCTATGGATCAATTACTAGTTGCGGATTATTACCAGCTGCGAACGGTCCTAGGGTGTGTGTATTACCCTATGGTTTCCCACATACTTCTCGCATTCTCTCGGTATTGCCAAATCTTGAATACCAGTTTGGTTCCAAAGCTAACTATTCGTACTTATTTATGATACTTCCATGATCTTGGTACAACTATTCCATTACTTCTTAGTAATATTACCTACTTTGATTGAACCCTAAGTTTATTATATCTTGTGGTTCCATACATCTTCTACACCAAACTTCTTTCTTGGATCTGGTTAGGAATAATTTATGCTTTTATCTATCCTCTAAGTGGTGCTAACACTACTTATATCTTGCTTCTTCATTTCCATAAGTCTTCCTTTTTGGCTCTTTAAAATTCGTCACTCCCTTACACGGATTCCCATTCCTATCTAGGTCTATAACATCAAGTAATAACTGGGTGTTACATAATGCATTTGCACACCTAATTAAACTTCATGTACAGATCTAGTCAATCAAGAAAAATCAATAAGATCCAAAAGTGGATAAACAACCAAAGAGATACCATCTATTATACATAGGTTTTAGATAATTTACAAATGTACTAAATGTTCCAACTGTTTGCTCCATACCTATTTACACACTATCTTACAAGAACTTCTTGTTCTTGTGGATATATCCTCACTTATTTCCGCAAACTCTCCAAACTACAATACGCATTACCCTCTATGTACATTATTCAAGCCCTCATCCCTTGGGATGTCGTTACTTTCTTACTTTCATCTTCCTCTAGTGCTTCCTGGAGTTCCGTCAATGATGACGTGAAGTCCTACGACTGCCTTCTGGAGCATAGGAGCATCCAGGAGGTGCGTAATCTTGATTAGAAGTACCAAGACTAAGATTAGTCATTGAAAAATGACTAGAGTTGGCGTAATCTTCCATCGAATAGTTCGGGTTTTCTGGCAACACTTCCTCATAGTAAGTTGGTCCCTTAACTTGTTCTTGGGTCCAGTCATACAAATTCGTGTAGTAGGTATTGGGATACTCTTCTAAGTTGATTGGATTAGTATCACCCCCATATGGTCCATAAGGCTCTCTATGGTTATAGTTGATCTCTTCTTCAATACCTGTATCACAAGGTATAGGATTCCCTATGGTTTTACCTTGGGATTCTATTTCCCATCCATATTTGTTAGGCTCAGGCTTATTTGGAATAACTTTATTCCATTCTAGTTGTTCGGCATTGTACTTGGTCCATAAGTCTTCAGGTGGTTTGAACTCATTCTGGTAATAGGCACAATTTTCTGAGTTTGGGTCATCAAACTCAGTTTCCTCAAACACCTCTCCTGAAGGTATGTATTTGGGATGCCTAGCTTCTTTATCCAACTTCTTCCTACGAGCCATTGCTTTATCAGGATCAGTAAAATCCTCAATGACCGTATCCATCTCCTGAACTAAGACTTGGTGAGTGTTATAATAAGTGTTTAGCAAAGACCGGTAACGATCCATATACTCTATAGCTAGAGTAGGTTCATTTTGAACTAAGGTAGAGTGATCTAACTCATGCTCTGAGTTTGAGGTTTCATGTGGTATAATGGTGTGAGTACTACCTTCTAGAGCTTGGGATTTATGCTCTCTGGTCATGGTTATGGCTGCTTTGCATGACAATCGATGCAGATGCCATGCACCTTGCCTCTCCTGCTGGCATTTCTCCCTTAAGTCCTAACTTCTTGGGTAACATGATCATGACACGGTATTTAGCTACTACCTGCCCATCATAGTAACTGTAAATCTTGACCAAAAGTCTTGATTCACATTCCAAACTCCATAGAAGTTGTCGGAGATTGTTTTTGTCCAATCCCCTCCGTAGTCATCCAACGTCATGTTCATCACTTGAACATTCTGGGGTGGATATCGAGGTGCCATGTGAAACTGTGGATAAGAAATTATCATCAGTCACATAGAGTTAAAACTCTTGGGTAATGATTGGAAATTGCAATCATATAAAAGAGTTATCGCACTAATAACATAACAGGATTATTCTCAAGTGAATATCCATCATATCACTAGAGAAATCTTCCTTATTTCTAGGATATGTCCTAAAGGTTCTACCCATTTACTAGGTTTCCAACCTAAGGTCAAAGCATATGATCTGATACCAACTACGGTGACCCAGCATACCACTGCATGATGTAGTATACTATAGTCGTTGACATAACACCAATTAAACACCGTTCACTAGTATTACATCCCTCAGAATGGCACAACAGAAACACAGAGGGTCCAATACATGGCTAAAGGTTACAACTCACTCTTTACATAAGATCTAGAGAACACTCTAGGCTTAAGAGATAGAAAGAACTTCTTATGAAAAAGAATCAAAGATAAACAATGTAAAAAAACAATTATACTACTAGAACTAGTATTTGAACTACGGGTTTGGTGTTGCTGCTATTGCAACGCACTACAGAGAAAGGTTCTTTGGCTAGAGATTAAATTTCTATCTAATCAATAACTTCGTCTTCACTTGAGTTGAGGTATATGTTGTCTTCCTTGTCTTCATTGAAAAGCTTTAGCTGAGCATGACAAGTCCTAGAGCATAACTTGATGTAGACATCGTTTTAATGGATTCAAAATCTCGCAAGGGCTAAGAAGATACTTTGAGTACGAGTGTACTCAGCAAATTCACTAGAAAAGGAGTGTTTGATGCACTATAACTACAGCCACAGACCGTCGGTCGTAGGCAATGCAAGTTTTAAAAATCATTTCTTCAAAGGTTGCTTTTATTCTGAAAAGCTATGTCCGTCATCCTTCACGGGTTTATTAGAACCTTCTTGGGGTTCCTTTCCCGCCGCATTCGCAGCTCCTTCCCGGAACAGGGAGTAACAAGTTACAGTTCTTACACTCTGCAGAGGTGCGTTACTTTACCCATGAGAGATCAACTCTTTGTTGCACAACCGGGCAGCTTATTCCCGTCCACAATTCCATGATGTGGGGCCCAGAAGATGATCCAAGCCAATCACTGCCCCCTTCGCGACCCCGCATGCCTCCTTGGCGTACACCATGCCACTACAAGGAATATGGCAATATATGACCCTCCATTTTCGTCATAGAATCGTCATAGTAGTCTGTTTATGACGATTCTATGACGATTTTGAGATCGTCGAAAGCTGAGCGTCGCAAATGAACTATACCGACGTTTTTGATAAAAATCGTCATAATCGTGTATGACGATATTGGATCGTCATAGCGTCTATGACGATTCAATATCGTCACGGGCCATCTAGCCATGCCATGTCAGATCCTGCGTGGCTGATCCTACGTGGCAAAATTGTGACGAAATTAAATCGTCTTAAATCGGAATCAGCCCAATCCATTATGGTGGTCTATATGGGCCAGCCTAATAATTCTGGCCTTTTTCTTTTTTAGGCCTAGGCCATTTACATAGCATTTCATTTTGTGTCGTGGCCTTTTATGGTACATTTCTTCTATGGGCCATGGCTTTATTAGGGTGTATTCCCTTTTGGGCCTTTATTCTGTTAATCAGATTTCTCTTTTATTTTTCAGCCTTTTTTCTTTTATTTTCTAATTCCATGTAGCCTTTTTTATATCCAGAACAGGCCCGAAGCTACTACCAAACCATCCCAGCAACATTTCCAAATATATATTTTACACAAAACAACAATTTAACATCTAGAATTTAAATATGACAGCCACGAGGTAACAGTATAACAGGACATGACAGCCAGATCAAAGAAACAGCAGCCAAAATTGATACACAATAACCAAATAATCAGCAGATGTAAACATTCCAGATTAGCTATCGATCACCGGAGCATAGCTCCTACTACTCCTTATGGCGCCTTGTTGGCCTATACCACATCCAAGAACTTCGAAATATCCTCCTTCGGCCTTCTTATTTCTGTCAAATAGAAAAACTAGCATAAGTGATACGAATTGGATAAATAAATAGCAGCATATTATCTATGGTAAGTCCATTTCCATAACAGTTTTCAAGTACAAAAACATGTATTCAGATAAAAAACAATAGACAGTCTTGTACATGCATAAAACATGCATGCCTAGCTTCAAAATGATGTACCAACAGCTATACAACCAATAACAGAGTCATATCCAACTATTGACTTTCTAGCTCTTATCTTGGATATGCCTTTCTCCAGCCTACCTTCTAGCTGCTTAAGTTCCTCGTGGTCATGGTGTCGATGTAATCTCTCACTAATGACCCATCGGAAATTTCATATGACAGGCTCCAAAACTTAAGTTCCTATGAGGTATCATACACTATCATATGCATCATGGCATGAAGATTTTAACCTGTTTGAGTTACGCAAGAATCTTGATCTCATGGCCCAGCTTGGAGTACTCTCGGTAGTAATGAAAATTGCAATATGATTATATGAGAAAGCATTCAGAAATAACCAAATATACATTTCATAATCAAATAGTTGTTTTATGTTACAATCGCACAACAATAAGGTAGTAGACAACAAATATAGTTCTGAAAACAAATATTGGGACAAGCTTCCTATTCATTTATATGTGAGTATGCTTCAATTGTGCATTAGATTTTGATTTTGCAATATCTACTCAAGCTGAGAATGGGGCGGGTCTGTATGGGTCTAATGGGGTGGGTTTCGCTTGGAACAGAACAATGGCCTGTGTACATCCCTGTCGTCACCTGTCCTGTACACTAACATACTACTACTATATGACAACAATTGATTCCAATAAAATGCCAAGAAAAGGATGGATTAGCACATAGAAGTTTAAAGTTGCAAGGTATACAAAAGTATCATAAGAAATGCTTTCGCTTCAGAAGTAATAAACTGCAATTCAATCTTCCAAATGCTTTCGCTTCAGAAGTAATAAACTGCAATGCAATAAAATGAATTATGTTTTCTAAAATAACACAAAAAATTGACAAGAGATTACATAGCTTTACACTATTACAAACAGAACAGAACCAACAGAACCAACAGACTAAATTTTAGTTACTGCTTTTGGTTTTTTAAAATTTTGACAAGATAAATCTCAAAAGCAACATACTAAATTTCGACAAACAAAACATAACGAGGCCACATCTTACTGCTTCCGTTTTATAGAATTAGCACCTCCCTGCGGACAATTCAAAGACAACTACACCAGATTTACTAACTAAAGCATATGTAGTCATCACGCATGCACCTGTAGCTCATGCATCCTACCAAAAAGAGTCCACTATAATTTTCAGCACCGCACATAGGTGCGCTCTTGATCAAGAAGAATAGGGGAAGAAAAAGAGGCCTTTACCTGAGGTGGTCGTCGGCGTCGGGAAGTACCTGTAGCTTCACCAGAGATGGCCGCAGGACCGATCCTGACGTATAATGTGCAGTACTCCAATACTTCCCATCTTCCAAGCCAAATTTGCAAAATTAATGAGCGACAGTTAAGAACCAACACTGTAGTATATTCATGGTAAAGGTGCTAGTATATTCAGAACCAAAACTGCTTTAGCAACAAACTGATTAAGATGGCATGTAGTAACTCACAACAATCCAGAATTCCAAGGTATGCAAATTATACTGTTGAAACTAATCATGCGACTATAGAAAGTGATAATAAAGCTATCGTGAATGAGATGAAGATAAAGAAGCAAAGAAAATCTCAGCTAGTTTTTATACTGTTGGAATCTAGAGAACTTCTAGCTCAACTATCGAATTACATTATCAAGATAGTAAATCAGGTGTGCAACTACCGGTGACCTTGGTGTCCACGAGCAGGACCTCCCTGCTCATCACAGTTAATGCAGCCGGCCTGGACGGTGGCAGCAACCATTGGGTCGAGGTTGAGCCCGTACTCCTTGGGAGGGAGCTCCCGAGAGAGGGAGAACTGCAACCCCATCTCAAACAGCTACATAGGGAGAGAAGCAAATCAATTGTAAATCATCTGAGTTATAGAAACAACTATAAAATGCATGAGAAATTCAAAATGTGGTAAGATGATTAGTAATAATCATTGATCACACAAGAACAAGCTAAGATAACATGTTATTTAGTAAAGAAATAAAAGAAATCTGACAAGTAGGACATTTCTAGTACTGAGCTAGCTAGCAAATGCAATGTGAAGCTCCAGGATCTCTCATTAGCATGTTTTCTTTCCAAAGAAGGCACATGCACTAAGAGCAATCAACGGTAAGTGTGATCCCACCGCAGTTATTTGATTGCATCTAACAAATCACCACCATTATATTTAGAATCAAAACATGTCCCATACAAAACAGAAAAATATAACTAACAGGAAGTACGCTTGGTGATACACAACTCACCGTGCTCGTGCCAGAAAACAAGCATCTCTACGGAAAAACCTGAGAGTCGGTGCTAACCATGCTGAACCATACTAGTTCTATCTCAAATAGTGAGCTTACTTATGGCAAATCTGAGAATAACATCTATGCCTATGTACAAGTTTTTAGTTGCAGTTGAGTACATGCTCCAGTAGCATAGTTTCAGATACCTGTAAGTACAACTGGTTCTAGATAACAAAGTTAAAGTTTATTTATTTTTGCTTCTATGTAGAACTAGTAACATAGAGCTAGCAGGTTACATGTAGCATTGAGCTAGCATGATACATTACAGGGCAAAATAAGCTGCATAAAGGAAAATTGGCATGAAGCAGCAAAAATAGGAAAAGTAAGATTAGAAAAATTAGCTTCCATCTAGCAAGCTGCAACTAACATTTCCATTAGTAAATAAAAACTAGCTTTCATCTAGCAAGTGGAAAGATAGTTGCACATGGGCTCAGGCAACAACAAAGAACTCACCAACGAGAGCGGCGTATGGGGTTTCCGCATATGTGGGGGCGGAGCCGGTGACGTCGACGAGGACCTGCGTGTTCTCGATCTCTAGGTCGCGCATGGCCTACAAGCGGTGCTCCTCTAGCCGACCTGCTTCGGCACCGGCGGCAGGTCATGCCGCGAAGGACACCCGTCCTCCTCTGTCTTGGGCATGGTGGCTCGGTGGTGCGGGACGCTGAACGGAACCGAGGGGGCTTGGCGCCGGGGTGCAGATCGATCTGCAGCTAGATCTCATCGAAGGTCGACGCGTTCCTTTGACCCTAGAAAGAACCACCGAATTGGTCATGAGACATGAAGGAGTAGATCGAATCGAATAGCAGAGGGCATGAATTGGGCACGCGTTTACCTGGATCACATCACTTTGGAGCCATCGCGCGAAGGGGAGCAGGGGACGCCTGGTTCGATTTCGAGAGGGATGGGGAGGCAGCGCAAAGGAATGTGTTTCGGGACATGGCCGAGAGTGGCGGAGACCTAGGGAGGGGGCGAGAATGGCGGAGAAGGGAGGGAGGGGCGTGGCTGGCGGCGAATCTGGCTCGGCGCACGCTAGGGTTCGGGCGCCGCTAGGGTTTCGGGAGAGGGCGATGTGGCTGTGGGAGAGGGCGATGCGGTTGTGGAGTTGGTGGGATGTGGTGAACTGGGCACATATAAGCCAATATTAACACATGGATAGGGCACATAGTAAAAAAACGACACATAGACACGCCACATAGACGCAATTGCTGATGTGGCAAACAACTCATGTCAAGTTATGCTAATTTGGACAATATGACGATTTAAAATCGTCATAGTGAGCTACAAGTAACACCATAGGCTGCTTCCATCAAATTATGACGATTTCATCTAAAGTAACTATGAAGATTTTTAGCAAAATCGTCGTAATTTTCCAGGGTATAGGCCCTCTTGAACTGCTTACTACCATCTCATGCAAAATCGTCATAACTTTATGATGATTTTGTTCACGGTCACTATTAGAAGGTCATAGAATAACACATTCCTTGTAGTGTGCCCACATAAAGAATTACGACAATGGTTTTTGTACAAACCGTTAGATGTCAGAACTATCGTGGGACGATGAGGGTTCCCACCCATATGCTACATATCCTCTATGAATTACCAATTAATATGCACACTACGAGGATAACAGCCACGACCTGCACATCCGGCTTCATGCGAGAGGAAGAAGATACAGCTAACTTCTTCGTCCCATTCCAAATCTCATGGTCAACGCGTAATATACGGCGCAAGAATCACTGGCGACATTGGTTGTTAAGTCCTAGGTGATATAATTCTGAACAGTGGTATCCCAACTGTCAGGTTTAATAGATTAGCTGATCACCCTGGATCAGTAATCAATAGTTCTCATTATTATTGAAAATAGTGTTTTCGGACCTTTTTCAAATGCAGGTGAAGACAACACTGGATTTGTAAAATACTTTACAGAAAATAAACAAAGGACATGAGCAAGTGTGAACTTGCCTTTTGTGGTTGCAAGATTATGCACTCACGGTCTTTGAGTCAGTACAAGATACAAAATCTAAAATCAGCATCATTGGTCCAGTAAGGACTAATGTTTAAAGAAGCAGTATGCTTTTATGCATAAGTAATGTGATGCACGTTCTAAGTGCAGATCCTAAGAATATCGTTGTTCTAGGGTTTAGATTCCGAAAGTGGTTAGTTTGGAATGTGTGGTCCTTTTAAATAAGTTTCATAGTTGTACTTTTATTAGAGTTTAGGAGTGGTTGTAGAAATTACATTTGTAGGAGTAAAATATACATGCTTATGACATACTAGTTAGGATTAATTATACAAGATTTCTTATTTAAAGTGGCAAAAAGGATAACCTTCGAAGAAAAGGTTTCTCTTCCGAAGTCTAATCCTTTGTGGTTAATTAGTGGTGGTTGATGTCATTTGTTTTGATCAAATGGTTTGGCTTGAGTTGCTTTATAGATTAACTATTTCAGACCAAAGTTAACTATAACCATGTAGTAATGTGTATGCTATTATATTTAGATTCTTGGAGATTAAAGTTAACTTTAAAATATAGATAGTTTTGAAAATATGATACTTACACTTTTGTATCTTGTATATCTGAAATGTTTTTCTTTAAGAATGTTTGTTCCGTTACTTGAGATAATGGTTTCTTAATTCTATGATAGAGTAGTACCATTTATCTTTTAGAGATAAGTGAGTAAAGTTTATAATTCTAGATATATTTTCATTTAACTACCTTTGATAATTTAAGGATCTGATAAGTGTTGTGGTAATTGTTGGAATTTGATAATTTAAAGTTAATGGAAAGGATCTGATTTATTCATAAGATGTTCGTCAAGATTTTTATCATGAATTGGAATCCTTTGAGAATATAATCTTCACTTAGATTTGTAGACAATTTAATATGAAGATGTTTATAATGTTTTTAAAACCCTTAGAGTTTGATTTCATTAATATTTAAGATTTGTACTATATATTAAACTCATTTTAAGGATATTAATAAATGTTATTTATCCTTTTATGAATTATTAATGAAGTGACTCACTACAATTTGAGTTATTAAAATATTTGAATTTATATTTAAGTCAAAGTAGACTATGAGATTTTTATCATGTATATATTATTATTATTACTTTATGATCATTTTGGTATATATTTTTTTGTTTAATAAATAATAAGTTATGATTTTTTTATTATTACTTTATAATTACTTAATAAATACTAAATATTTAATTAAGTGAAATAATAATACATGATTATATTTTTAATTAGAATTCTTATTTTTCCAAGATTTTTGGTATTTTACTTATCTTATAAACATTTATCATTATAGGAATTTGAATTATTAAAGTTTTATTACTAAATATTTATTTAGTATTTTTCATAAATAATGTAATATTAATAGATAATAAAAATGATTTTTATTTATTTTTATCATCTTTCAATAATTTTTGTAAAATTCCATAAGGAATATATAAATTACAGAATTCTTATAAAAGTTTAAGTATTCAAAATTTGATATTTCATTTTATTTGAACATAGTGGATTATTGTGAATCCAAAAATATTTTATTTATAAGTTTTGGAATTTTATTTTAGTTTCTATCATTTTATTGAGGTCATGGGTATTTTGGTCTTTTTCAATTGATCAAAAAGATTTATTAAGCAATTTGGGCTGGCCACTTGGGCTTATTGGGCCAGGGTGGCCCAATAGGGCAGGGTCAAAAGATAACCCCGAATTGTTTTTGGCCCACCCAGCCCATTCAGCCTCCCTTCTCTCCCTCGACCTTATCCCTTCCTCCTCTGTCTCGTCCCCGTGGCCGGCGATGCCGCCACCGTCGATTCCCGCTGCCACCGGCCGTTCTGGCCGCCGCCATGGTGCGAGTTGAGGTTGTCGATGACGCTTGTTCGTTCCATCCACTTGGATTTGTCTCTGGGGCCTTCCCGGGGTCAATTCCACCCCATTTCCGAACCTTAGGGTTCGGGAAAGATGTTGTTGTCGCCGCTGTGATCCCGCCTGCGGTGGTGTGTTGGTCTCGTGTGTTCTTTGCGCCGCCTTGGCGGTGCAGTTCCAAGACCTCTGGTGCTCCCGTCGCGTCGTCGGCCCCCTCTCCTCTTCGATTCATCAGTGAGGACCTTGGGTAAGTGGTCTATGTGGTGTTCGTCATGCTACTATCTTGATTCTTTTTGGTGTGTAACTAGTGGCTTCTGATGTTGAGTGATGATGTGCTGATTGGGCTCATCTCAGGATTAGGGTTCATAACCCCTCTGTTGATCACATCTAGGATGCTTTGGATCTAGTGTTGATCATATTTGATCATGTGAAATGATTGCTTGCTGTGGTTAAGGATTGATAGTAACTTTGTTGTTACTAGTTTCCTGTCAGATTTGTCCTAGTGGTAATCTACCATGATCCAGGCTAGTTGTTTCAATCGAATCCTTAATTGGATTATGTTGTGGGTCTGAGGATTTACTCTACTGTCAGTTTGCTTATACTGACAGTGTTTGCTTACTGCAATTATACTGTTGGCTTGTCTGAGATTTTACTTACTAAATCAAATCATTGCTTTTAATGATTTGTGTGAATGTATACATGAATTTAAGATTGATTCTTGGCATTTGGCTTAGGAAAATGATATGTAATGATTTGTCCCTTTTCCTGTGGAAGCTAAGTAAAGATTGGTTTTTTCTCATTAAGAACTTGTCCTTGTGATACCACTGTATTCTGGCACACAAGTGATTGGGTTTTTAATTCTGGGCTTAGCTTGATTATGCTTGTGATTAGAACTGATAAGATAATATGGAATCTTTCTTATCTTGCATATGATGTTGGTATGAGGCTCTAGGATGTAATTCCTAGTTAGTTGGGCAATAATTTGTTTGAATCTTGTAGGATTAGAGGTGCTAATCTCTTTGAGAGATGTACCCTGATCTGTTAAGATCAAATGGAAATGATTTAAGTTGTAAAAATAACACTGAACCCAGTGATGCTGGTCTGAGGGTTTAGTGTTTGTGGTTGAGCTAGATTTCTTATCCTTGTACTTGAAATCTCTAGGATAGATTCACCCCTCTTGGGTGCTTATTGAGAGATGATTGCATAAAGCAACACATGCTTTTGTTTAGATATTCTGATGAAGGCATGTGATGGTTTTATAAGACTCACCACAAGATTTGATGTTGGTGTAGTATATTTGATGATGATCCTGATCTTGCTCTTGGTCTTGATCTTGATCTGCTTTTGCTAGTTCCTAAGCTTGCTCTTGAGCTTGCCTGCTCCTCCTAGCTCCTGGGCTTGACCTTCTTCATCCACGGATCTATTCTCCTCCTTATGTCACCATTCTGGTGATGTTTGGGTTGATCTGGGTGGTTGGTTTGGATGCTGTTCTTGTTTAACTGTTGTTCATGCTGGCTGTGCTAGTGTATTGTGTGGTGGAGAGATGCACTGAGGTGCTCCTCCACGGCTGGCTGTGTTTTTGTGACAATGGCTATGCTTGTGAGGTCGACAGCACACCCCTCTGCATGCTTGTGTGTGTGCAGCTTGTGTGCGTGCTATGCACATGAGGATAAGCTCAGAAAGTTTGAACTTACTAGTACCAATCTACTTTTACCTTGGCTGGTGAATTGGTCCCTTTTGGCTATCATTTGCATTCTTGCTTTGAGTTTATGAAAGATGAAATGTTTCATATTGGTGAAACTTTCCCCTATATAACATTTCTCAATGATGAGATTGTCAAGTGCACCTCACTAACACATCTGAGAGAAATATTCTAACACTGATCCTATCTTGTTTTCCATTTAATCTTTGTTTTGCAGGTACAAAAGATAAAGATGAAGATTTAATGTAGTTTTAGGTATAGGATAGTTAGTGGATATACCAATGTAGTTTTCTTATTCTTTTGTAATTTTTCTTTTATAATTTATGTAATCTTTATTTGGTTCATTTGTAATAAAGATTATATATGTTTATTAATAAATAATATTTTATTCTTTACTCTTGTGTGAATTGTGAAGTTTGGAATAACTTCTGTAAGTTATTCTTTGTGACTTGATTAAGTATGTAAAATGAATTTCACATACCATATTGTTTTAGATAAGATTTAAGTTATAATACTTTTCTCTTAATTAATTTAAGATTCACATCTTATATCCAAATCATTTGAATTATAAAACACTTAAGTTTTAGAATCCAAACTCATTTCAAAACACACATAACTCCTTTAAATTCCTATCAAAGTTTATAGCAATCCTTCTTTAAGACTAAACCTATTCTCAAAGTAAGAAAGAAACATTGATCACTTAAGTTTTTATTTGGCAAAAAAATTTCCCACATTTTCACAAATAAATGCATGCAACAATTCATATTCCTAAATCTACCCTTCGTTAGGTCCTAAATACTGGGATGTTACACTAACCTAGAAGCGAAGGTTCTGGACCTATATACAGGGGAATCTCCCCGTTCCCGTGAA
Organism: Avena longiglumis; assembly: GCA_030063025.1. Classification (NCBI taxonomy): domain Eukaryota; kingdom Viridiplantae; phylum Streptophyta; class Magnoliopsida; order Poales; family Poaceae; genus Avena; species Avena longiglumis. The sequence continues at coordinate 541,486,021 of CP125973.1, forward strand.
ACCGGGTAGGATAGTGCCCCAACTTGTGAACCAACATGGTTTTACATCATCCTATGACCTAATCAAACACATAAAAAAGAGAGAGCTATGTCGGGCTACCCCTGTTAGAGGAACATCTAGGGGGTAGACGATTCGAGTGTGCACAGATCAGGGTTTCGCCGGAGGAAGACCACGAGAACGTCAGAATCAGATGAAAACTTCCTTGTGTCCCTAACATATGTGTGTGGGTGTGGTGCAAGGTTGTAGGTCCCATGTGTATGTCCCAAGTGTGAGCCCCTTTGTAGACATGCGTTAACACTTAGTAAAATCCTGGATATATACGTGGAAACTCCCGCCACGGGGCAACCCTAGCCTATTTTATGGCAAAGTCGGCCCAACCTTTGCTTTCCATGTACATATGTCCTAAACAAAACCAAACAAAAAGAAAAGTCCACTAGGCTACCCTCGTACGGAGAAAGCTATAGGGGTAGACCACCGGTTCTCCAGGAGTTATAGCACTTGGAAGATCTGTGAGATCATCTTATCTATACTTAAGTTGCAAAGATTGAATTATACAATTCCATCATAGCATATAACTACATCTCGCAAGATGGCCATTAGACTCTTGAACAGAGTTCCTGGTTCTGTCAACCCTCCTGAGGAGCGGATGATAGTTTCTCTTGTAGATATAACATGTACCAGCTCTTCATAAGGATTAAGACCATGGAAGTATGAACTTTTCACTAGACCATAAGCTTCTGGAGGATGCTGAACTTCATGACCTAAACAAACACAAAACAAGAGAGAGCTTGCGGTGACCCAGCATACGACTGCATGATGTAGTACACTATAGTCGCTGACATAACACCGATGGAACACCGTTCCATCCGCATTATATCCCTCAGAGTGGTACAACAGAAACATCGCGGGTCCAAGACAATAATTTGGATTCCATATAATATATTACAAAAGATCCAGAGAACTTCCTCGAACAGTGAGGAATATTATACAAAAAGAACCAGAAAGATCCATTTGGAGTTTACCCTTAAGAGTACTACTTATAAGTATATATATAAGGCTTGAAAGTGCTACTATAGTACTATTCTACAGAAGTAGGTTCTAGATTCTAGGAGTTTTATTTATACTCTACGCTTCAGCTTGACTTCCATAGCTTCCGGTGAGGACTTCGAATCCGTTGATCTCCATCAGATATCTTCCGCTCTTCAAGTACTTATTTCCTAGAGATGCTATTGGTGTCTTCGAGATCTAGCAAGGGTTAAGAAGATACGGTTAAGTACGAGAGTACTCAGCAAGTTCACTAAAGAGAAGTGTTTGATGCACTATCTACAGCCACAGACCACAGGTCGTAGGCAATGAAAGTTTTCGAAAACATTTCTTCAAAGGTTGCTTTTATTCTGAAAAACTATGTCCATCAGCCTTCACGGGTTTACCATAACTTTCATGGAGTTCCTTTCCCGCAGCATTCGCAGCTCCTTCCCGGAACAGGGAGTAACAAGTTATAGTTTTTACACTCTGCAGAGGTGCGTTGCTTTACCCATGAGAGATCTTAGCTTTGTTGCACATCCGAGTTATAGGCTCGTTCACACTTCCTTGGTGTGAGGCCCAGAATAAGATCCAAGCCAATCACTATCCTTCTCCACGACCCCGCATACCCGACGGATTGCACATCAGACCTAGGATAAAACTTGTTTCCATTATCAGCCTAAGGTGTACAACCCTCATAGATACCAGAAGCTGTGGGACGTTGAGGGATCCCACTGATAACCTGCTAACCCTCTACAAGAGGAGTTGCAACAACGGCCCGGTCATTCGTTGGCATGCGAGAGAGAGAGAGAGAGTAGATCCAGCTGACTTCTCCGTCCCATTCCAAATATCATGGTTAACGCGTAATATATGGCGCAAGAATCACTTACGACATTGGTTGTTAAGTCCTAGGTAATATGTTCCTTTACCACCGGAACTTTCATAATAGATTCTTACCTCATGGTAAATAACCTATAATCATATTATTATGAAAATAGTGTTTTTTTACCCTTTTTGAAATGCAGGTGACGACAACACTGGATTTGGAAACTACATTATAGAAAATAATCAAAGGACATGAGCAAGTGTGAACTTGCATTTTGTGATTGCAAGATTATGCACTCACGGTCTTCGAGATAATAGAAGATCCAATATCTGAAATCATCATCATTGGTCCGGTAAGGACTAATGTTTAAAGAAGCCAGATGCCATTATGCATAAATAATGCTATGCAATTTTATAATTTCCAAAGTGAAACCCTCAGCATTATAAATAAGTTGATCTTAGGTATCTTCTTTAAGATTGGGTTTATCTTTAAGTTTAGTTTATAAGCAATGGCATTGATAAGGAACTTAAGTGTTAACAATTCAAAATATACAAGTACAGATATGGTAATGTGATTATGAGTAATTGTTATCTGGTGACTAAGATAAAAAGTCCTTGGGATTGAGTTGTTAAGAGTTGAAAACTTATTATAAGATTGTTATTTGAAGTGGCAAAAAGAATAACATTTGAAGAAACTAGTGTTTAGTTAAAGTTAATCAGTCTTGAGGGTTATTTAGGTTTTACATTAAGGTTTGTGATGGTTATGAATGATGCTAAGTTATCATATTTCAATTGATGTTATAAGTGACCAAAGTTAAATTTTAGAAAAACATGAATAAACTTCATATGAGATGTTTATGATTGTTTAGACCAAATTTAACTATAAAAATAGAAGTGAAAGATGAATTTAAGATATAGTGATTTTTAGAACATCATCTAGTTTTAGGGTTTTGACAATATGATTATGGATGATCCCTTTTAATTTAAGTGAAATATGAATTTACAACATGCATCTTATTCATGGGAGCATAATTAGATGAACTTATAAATTTGTTAGGGTTTAGAATCATTTTAAGAGTGATTAAGAGATGAATACTATTCACCATCTTATACATGAGTGATATATAATGCTTATTTAAAAGGAGATTTATTTGAATTTAAGATTTAATAAGAGTATTTAAAAGTTAATAGTTATACTTTAGTTTTATAATGAATTATGATTATGGAATTAGACTTAATAATTAAATTTAAAGGACTTAGTGATTTTTCTAAGAAATTTGATTATTTCTTTCTTAGTAAATAATTTTGGAGAAATAAAAAAGTGGTTACTTTATTTTAGTAAAATAAGGAAATGAGTTTTATTATCTAAGGTTATTTAGATGTTTTTGAATAATATATATAGTATTTTTGTAGTAAAATATTTTTATTCAAGATCTTAAAAAATGAATTTTATTTATTTTTAAGTATTACCTTTATTTTTATAAAATTCTTCAAAGGATTAAGTGTCTTTGAATATTTGCTTTATATTTTATTTGTAAAACTCTAAGTTAGTATTTTTATAAAATAGTAGAGTTATTTTTATACACAAAAGTGATTTTTATTTATTTTTAGGTGTTTTTCTTATTTTATGAAATTTTACTCAGGATTTAATGATGTTAATATTTATGTGCTTTATATTTATTTTAAATAAATAAAGTTATATCTGTATTATATATATATATATATCTTATTTTTATGTTAATTTTAACATATTAAATGTATTAAAAATGTTTAGAGGTTATTTTTGTAATTCATTTGTTTTATTTTTATTTTATTTCTTATCCTAATCAACTTGGCCGTTTGTTTGGGTACATGTGTAGGGGTTCGTAGCATGGAAAACAAAAAAATTCTACCGCATGCACACAAACAAGCCAAGATCTATCTACTAGATTGTAGCAACGAGTCAATAGAAGCACTCACCCTTGAAGATTCCAAAGCGGTTAACGAGAGCAGATTCTCGTGGGTGATGTAGTCGTACACTTGCCGATCTCAAGATCGCGTAGACGATCCTTCCGGCGTTGTGTTCCGGCAGCGCTTCCGCAGTAGGTCACACGTTCGGTACTAGATGAAGACCTTCATCTCCCTTGTTCCAGCAGGTAGCGGAGGTTGTAATTCTCCCCTCGCGATTCCGGCAGCACGACGGCGTGGTGTCGGAAGTAGAGGGAAGATCCCGCAGGGCTTCGCCTAAGCCGGGTGCGAGTTATGGTGGATTAGGGTTTCCCGGAGATCTAGGGTTTAGATGACCGGGAGGAGGAGGTGTCGGCGGCGGCTAAGGCGGCGGCGATGAATCAGCGGCGCCGCGAGGCGGCGGCGGCGCAGGTGTGGGGAGGGCTTGTCTATTGTGGTGTTAGGGAAGCCCTCTCCCTCTATTTATGAGAGGGAGGCGCAGCCTTGGGAGGGGCGGGTTTGAATCCAAACCCAAACCCAAGTTGGATTGAGAGAAGGACTTGTTTCTTCTCCCACTAGGAAACCATTGTTCCAGTTTGACTTTTCAAACTTCCCGTTTGACTTTTAATTTAGAGATTTATTTCTCTCTTGCAAATGTCAACACCAAGTGACCTAGGATATGATCCAATCATTCCACATATCCATGACACATTCATGGACCATTACCCTTCCGGACCGGTGAACCTTCTAGACCCTTCTAGAACCTCTCCGATGAAAACATCAGAAACTTTCTCGAACTCCGAAATAGGACTTTCCTTATATGAATCTTATTCTCTGGACCAGTCTGGATCTCCTAGTGATATCTCGGATCCCATCCGAGACTCCGAACAACATTCGGTATCCCTACTAACATTCCATATCTACTAAACAACATTGAATCCTTAAGTGTGTCTCCCTACGGTTCGTGAATTATGCGGACATGACCAAGACATTTCTCCGATCAATAACCAATAGAGGAATCTGGAAATTCATATGGCTCCCACATATTTCTACGATTACTTTTCAATCGAATGAACCACTTACAAACGCTACCAATTTCCCTTTGTCTCACGATAGTTTACTTATCCGAGGTTTTGATCGTCGGTATCTCTGCATACCTAGTTTAACCTTGCTACTAATAAGTACTCTTTTCTCGTTCCCGTGATATGTGATCCCTTGTGAGCCAGTCACATGCTTGCAAGATAATTGGATGACATTCCACTGAGAGGGCCCAGATTATATCTATACATCATATGGATGGACAAATCCCACTCTTGATCCATGTGTCTCAACCCATACTTTCCGAATACTCAATGCCACCTTTATAGCCACCCAGTTACGGTGTGGTGTTTGATGTCATCAAAGAATCCTTCCGGTGATGGTGATAAGCATGATCTCATGGTCGAAGGAATTAGGTTACTATGTATCAGAAAGCTTATAGCAATTGAACTATTAAAATGACTTGATCTTTATGCTACGCTTATCTATAGGAGTATGTCCACCATACCATTCTCCTAATGATATGATCTTGTTATTAACAACATCTCAAATGTTCATGATCAAGAAACCATGATCATCTATTAATCAACAAGCTAGTATTATGAAGAGGCTTTACTAGGGACTCTAATTTAGTTTACAAATCACACAAGTATTAATGTTTCTTGTTAATACTATTATAGCATGAATGTAAACATTTATCATAAACACAAAGATGTAATAATAACTACATTTATTATTGCCTCTAGGGCATATCTCCAATAGTCTCCCACTTGCACTAGAGTCAACTAATCTAGATTACATGGTAATATACCGAACACCCATGGCAGTTTGGTGTTGGTCATGTTTTGCCCTCGGGAGAGGTTTAGTCAACGGATCTGCCACATTCAGATTTTTGTGTACTTTGCAAATCTTTATGTCACCATCTTGGACATGTTCTCGAATAGCGTGAAAACGTAGCTTGATGTGCTTCAGCTTCTTGTGTGACCTTGGTTCTTGCGCATTGGCTATGGCGCCCATGTTATCACAGTAGATAGACATTGGGTCCAGCGCACTTGGAACCACACCGAGCTCTGTAATGAACTCCTTCATCCGTATTGCTTCTTGTGAAGCCTCCGAAGCAGCTATGTATTCCGATTCAGTTAAAGATCTCGCCACAACGCTTTGCTTTGCACTCCTCCAGCTAACTGCTGCACCATTCAAAGTAAATACGTATCCAGATTGTGACTTAGAATCATCCGGATCGGTGTTCCAACTAGAATCGGTGTAACCATTAACAATGAGTTGTTCATCACCTCCATAAGAAAGAACCATATCCTTAGTTCTTCTCAAGTACTTAAGGATGTTTTTGACCGCTGTCCAATGATCCACTCCTGGATCACTTTGATATCTGCTAGTCAAACTAACAGCATATGCAATGTCGGGTCTAGTACATAGCATGGCATACATTAGAGATCCTATGGCTGAGGCATAGGGAGCCTTACTCATCCTTTCTCTATCTTCTGCCGTTGCTGGCCTTTTCGTTTTACTCAAGGTCGTATTGTGCAACATGGGCAAGAACCCTTTCTTGCTATCTTCCATTCCAAACCTCTTTAGAACTTTGTCCAAATATGTACTTTGTGACAATGATATTAGGCGTCTCGATCTATCTCTATAAATCTTTATGCCTAATATGTAAGCTACTTCGCCAAGATCTTTCATTGAAAAACTATTATTCAAATAATCCTTGACACTATTAAGAAGGTCTACATCATTCCCAATCAACAATATGTCATCTACAAATAGTATTAAGAATGCTATAGAGCTCCCACTCACTTTCTTGTAAATACAAGCTTCTCCATAAGTTTGTATAAAACCAAAGCTTTTGATTACCTTATCAAAACGTTGATTCCAATTTTAGGATGCTTGCTTCAATCCATATATGGACCGTTGAAGTTTTCATATCTTGTTAGCATCTTTAGGATCGACAAAACCTTTGGGTTGCATCATATACAACTATTCATCAATGTATCCATTGAGGAACGCCGTTTTGACATCCATTTGCAATATCTCATAATCATAATATGCAGCGATTGCTAACATAATCCTCACAGACTTTAGCTTCACTACTGGTGAGAAAGTCTCATCGTAGTTAACTCCTTGAATTTGTCGAAACCCTTTTGCGACAAGTCGAGCTTTCTAGACAGTAACATTACCATCAGCATCTGTTTTCTTCTTGAAAATCCATTTGTTCTTGATAGCCTTCCGGCCATCCGGTAAGTCTACCAAAGTCCATACTTGGTTTTCGTACATGGATCCAATCTCGGATTTCATGGCTTCTTGCCATTTATTGGAATTGGGGCTCATCATCGCTTCCTCATATGTCGCAAGGTCATCGGTGTTGTCCACCAACATGACACTCATAACGGGATCATACCAATCAGGAGTGGTACGAGTTCTCGTTGATCTGCGAGGTTCTGTAGTAACTTCAACCAAAGTTTCATGATCAACATCATTAGCTTCCTCTCTTATTGGTGTAGGCGCCACATGAACTACTTCCGGTGTTGCGCTACTTGCAAGTTCGAGAGAAGGTTCAACATCCTCGTCGAGTTCTACGTTCCTTCCAGTCACTTCTTTTGAGAGAAATTCCTTCTCTAGAAAGGATCCATTCTTGGCAACGAAAATTTTGCCTTTGGATCTATGATAGAAGGTATACCCAATAGTTTCCTTTGGGTATCCTATGAAGACGCATTTTTCCACTTTGGGTTCAAGCTTGTCCGGCTGTAACTTCTTTACATAAGCTTCGCAACCCCAAACTTTAAGGAACGACAATTTAGGTTTCTTCCCAAACCATAATTCATACAGTGTCGTTTCAACGGATTTAGATGGTGCCCTATTTAAAGTGAATGCGGCTGTTTCTAATGCATAACCCCAAAACGATAGCGGTAAATCTATAAGTGACATCATAGAACGAACCATGTCTAAGAGAGTTCGATTACGACGTTCAGACACACCATTACGCTGTGGTGTTCCCGGCGGATTCAATTGTGAAAGTATTCCGCATTTCTTCAAATGCTCGCCAAACTCGTAACTTCGATATTCTCCTCCACGATCAGATCGTAGAAATTTAATCTTCTTGTTACGTTGATTCTCTACCTCACTTTGAAATTACTTAAACTTCTCGAAAGTTTCGGACTTATGTTTGATGAAATAGATATCCCCATATCTACTCAAGTCATCCGTGAAGGTAAGAACATAACGATAACCACCGCGCGATGCTACACTCATTGGGCCACACACATCGGTATGTATGATTTCCAACAAGTCCATAGCTCGCTCCATTATACCAGAAAATGGAGTCTTAGTCAATTTACCCATCAGACATGCTTCGCATTTCTCAAGTGATTCAAGAAGTCCATTGTAACACCCTCAGAATCGGACCTATGCAAGTTTGAGCAAAATTCGCCAAACCCGCATAGAAACGATTCAAAGGTGCCCACCAGGCACTTTCGTGCGGGTGGAAAACGAAGTAATAACATTACACAACAGTCCTCGATGGGACCCACACGTATATATATATAACGACTCAATGAGTCAAGAATACAGATATACGGTACAAAGATCCAAATCACCTTTAAACGATAGAGCCCAGCTACGGACAAGATGCAAATGGGGCTAAGAGACCAAGAATAACCAATGGCGCCCATAACCCGCCCAGCCAAGCCGGAAGGGTAACCACGCTAACGGCCGATCTCAAAACCTGCTTAAACAAAAAAGGGGTGCCGACAAAGGGCAAAGGAAAATAGGAGCATCGATCGAGGCCAAGACAGCGAGGCTAGAATTGCGGTCCTCGCCACATAGGTATGGTGGATCGAGGCAAAAGATGCACTAAACAACCTATAGAGACTCGATACAACCTGGCGGTTATCGAGGGGGTAAGAGTGACCTAACCGGATCCAACCAAGCGAACACCAAACAAACCCATCTCGGTGTTTCCTCGAGACCAAACGAGGAGGTCAACCGGAACTCACGCTTGGCGCTTTACTTATTCAGTTATAGTTGCGGCACTTTACTAGTCAGGTGTAGATAATCGTCCTGATAAAGTAAGCAGTGGGCACATTTAGTTAACCATTCCGTTATAGTTGCAACAATTACTAATCAGATGCAGATAGCATGAGATAAACCCAAAACCCAGCAGTTGTTGGTTCTTTTAATCAGCCATTCCGTTGTAGTTGCAATACTTACTAGTCAGGTACAATGGTCGCAAGCGACACTCCAAACAAGTAGTTGTGGGCAGTATTGATTAGCCATTCCATTATAGTGAAGCTGATTACTAGTCATTATAAGTCAAATTATAACAGTAAACTTTAGTTATGCTTGTCTATGATCGAGATACTGTGCTCCAAGTCGTCCATATCCGCGGACACGGCTTTCAGAAAGTTTTACCCGGCCGGGGTGCACCAATAGCAACACACGCTCGATCAACCTCGGAAAAACCAAATCAAAACCCAACGAGGCTTTCACGACTGAACAATCACAGGATTCAGAAATATTTCAGGGGGCCACCCCTTGGAGTCTACCCGCAACGAAGTAAGCAAGCTCCGAGACGGACTCAAGGTTTGCGACAATGGCTGTAAGCGACTGGGAACCCGAAAACTCGGGGTGTCGATACCGCGTAAACATTCCGCTTACCTAATAAAAGACAAGGTGCTCGCACAATTTAAATACATAAGTAGCATGGCATAAGTACAGGATAGTAAATAAAACCTCAAACTAGTTTGTGGCCCCAAGAAATAAGATGAATCAAGCTCGGCTGTGGGGGTCCCATATACCTCCGGATGTGGATAGCGCGATAAATCAAGGAACATGTATCAAGTACTCGGGGTCTTCACGGGACACAAGTGGGCTCGAAACCAAATATTTTCTATCACCCACCGATGCCTCTCGCTTATTTCAATTTTAGTTGTTAAACAGAAATTAAAGTGACGATAAGTAAAACTAGAATCATCTCCAACATCAACACGCTGCAATACATCAAAGAATCGTGGCATATGACGACACACATCAGCACTTGAGCAAGCAACTACGACGCGCAAGTCCAACTATCTACCAAAAAACAGGTAATAGGGTGTGTCCAAGGCGATATAGGGTTGCACGGTATATCACAGGTACGGAAACTAAAGCATCGCGACACAGATAGCAATAGATCAACAGGAGGGAATAAATACTATAAAAGTAAGATAGGTAGAAAGGGGGAGATGCTCGCTTTGAAAACATTGTCGAAGGTTCGATGAAGATCGGCTAAGCTCACATCAACTCAACGGCCTTATCCGCAAGAAGCAAAACACTAGAATAAACACCGGATGCGATATTTAATACAACGCGTAAGATCGGCATGATGCATGTATGATGTATGGCATGGCAAAGATGCGACGCAATTAGGTCATATTAAGCGGAACCGGGGTCCCGACATTAATTAGGTGGTTCAAGTTATGTATCTACCCCGCAAATTATATGTTGTTTAGCAATGCAACAGATGGAACCGGTTCGCTACACATGTTTAAATGAGGCCAATATAAGGCTAGGTTTGCCCGCATATGGGCCCCATATTTAATTATTAGGTGAATCGGCATAAGGCCCCCATTCCACATGATATGCATGCGAGATGAATGATTTGATGTGCAACAATTGTATTATATTATGAAATTAGGGTTTTCGGGGAGAGTTTCACACATTGAGGGGTCTCGACGGACTTGGGGTTCCGGTTCGGTCGGTCTCGTGGTCCAGGTTGACGGGCGTTCAGACTCGGGAAGGACTTGGTTTGGTGTCGTTCTTGTCGCATTCGGTCTCCGGTCATGTCGACGATCATGGCGTTCGGAAGAAGTACTCGCTTCGTGATGATCTTGTTGATTCCATCGAGGCCTTGGCGCTCGTCCGTCTGCGTATCGGGCATCGGGTTTGGTGCTCGCGTCTGTGGACGGTCTTGTTGTGTCGAGGCTGGGCCTTCGGATCCATGTCGGAGGTCTTGGGGTTCCGCGGTCTTCGGGTTCCGAGCGGGTTCGGGGTCTTTGGTCCGTGAAGTTCTTGTGGTTACCGCTTCGAGAAGATCTTGTTGGTGCCGGTACGGGGGTCTCCGTATCGAAGATCTTGGCGACCTTGGGGCTCGACACCGGGTCTTCCGGGGGGTTCCGTGTCGGAGTACTTGGGTTCCCACTTTGACGGTTGGTGAAGAACATGAAACGGAGTCGGTTCCACGAGTTCCGGGCAGAAGATCTTGCCGTGCTTCACGCGATCTTGCCCCTTGTGTACTTGGCCTACTTGGCTTCGGTAGGTCACATCGAGGTCGTGAGCCGCATTTCACGGCCGGTAGCATGGCGGCCGGACTGTGGAACACCGACCGGGGACGATCAAAGAAGGAGGCCCGTGACGGGCGAAGGACGCGACGCTGGCCCTGTGGTCGAGGCAAGACGGAAGGTGGCCCTGGCGGCGGATCCCAAAGAGCCAGCCGGAGGATGACGCCGAGGTGACGGCAGGCGGGGGCGCCGCGGCTTCGGGCGGCGGCCGGTTGAGGGCTCGACGAGGAGGCTGCGCGGTGGCGAGGAAGATGTCCGCGGAGAAGGAGGCGGCGCCGGAGCTCGGAGCGAGGCCGGGCGACGCAGAGAGGTCGGAGGATGGTCGCGGCGGTGCGACGGGTGGGCGGCGGGCGAAGCTTCACCGCGGGACGGCCACGGCAGGCGGGGACGCCAGGGACGGCGAGGTGGGGAGGAGGCTAGAGGTGGAGCGCGGCTCGGGGCCGGGCGGCGGGCGGAAGAGCTCGCAGCGGGGACGCTGCTGGAGCGGCGCTGCCGCTGGGCCGAGGGCGCGGGCGGGGCGGAGGGTGCGGGGCGGCGAACGCCGCGAGGGCGCGGGTTGGTGGGGACGGGCGAGACGCGCGGCAGCCCGGCGGCGGGGCTCAGCGAGGACGGCTGTGGCCGGGAAGGTCAGGCGAGGGCGGAGAGGAGAGCCACATGGCCGACCTCGGGAAGGGGAAGGGTGGAGCGTCGGCGAGGGCTGGCGTGAGCGGGCGCCGGCGGTGAGCTGGGTGGGAGCGGCAGAAGGAGGGAGGCGGTGGAGGAAGAAGGACGGGAGGAGAAGAGAACGGGCGCCTGGAGGTTGTCGGTGCGGGCAGTGCGTGGGATCCGTGTGGGGAGGGGTCCCACGGTCAGGCTGTGGGGTGGGTCCGTTGGGCGTAAATGCGTGTGTAGAAAAGTTGTGTGCTGGCGGCAGGAGAGGCGTGTGAGGTGAGAGAGGGAAGAGAGGGAGAGAGATAGAGAGGGGTGAGGTGGCAGTTTAGGATTGGGTAGAGGGGGAGAGGGGGTGAGGTGGCGCGAGGGGAGTGGCCAGGGTGATGTGGCCACAGAGGGTGGGTAGGATTTTAGGTGGGATTAGGATTTAGATGGGGCTGGCAGGGTGGACCGTTTTAGTTTCTGGGGGTGGTCGTTCGGGTCGTTCGGCCCGTTCGACTGCCCCCACTAAAATAATAAAATATTTTTATTTATTTCGAACAAGTCTTTTGCAACCCGATAACGGACAAAACAAAATAGTCCGGCGACCCGGGTTTTGGTGTTTGAATAAGATGGGGCGTTTAGAAAACAAAACGGGCTTTGCGAAATAGTTTTAAGCAAACAATGCATGATGATGACGATGCAATGCACAAATTCAACGCGATTTTCTAGTAGTGGTTTTGCGGGATGCCACAATTCGACACCACTAACAATGGATCTCGCCCTCGAGATCCGCCTCATGGTACCGGAAGGAAGGTCGACTGCATCTTCTCGCGTGTAGTTCCTCGCGACACCACTAACAAGAGGTCGTTGTCCGTGATCGCCGAGGAACACTCCGGGGACAAAAGGTCAAGGTAGAGGTATCAACAAATAAAGCCACCTCTAACTTTGGAAGAGGGAATCGATGCATTCTCGTCACTTCAATGTACAAAGCGAATAGAAAGGGTAGTCGGCATGGGGCCAATCCATCATGCACCCAAACTATTACTCGCACAATCAAGAGAAAAGAGTGCAACCCTTCTAAACAGATCAAGATCTCGCAAGCGAGGTTCGGAACAAAGGGATGCATCAGATCGGATCTGGCGAGATGATGTCGCCATTTAAAACACCGGAAGACACAAACAAGGAACAAAGAATGGTACCGCAGCACGGATTCATCGTGCAGCTTGAACACCGGACGGTAGAACACCGTTATCAAAGAAGGAAGCGAAACCTCAAGGTACGATTTTAATACCCAACCACGAGAAGTCCCGGACTCAAGAAAGAGAAGAGAGCGGATTCAAAACACGCCGAGATAAGAGGAGAATAGCAGGGTACGGAGTAAAATCAGACCTAACCGTAACTATCCAACCGATTTTCAAAATAGTTTTGACACTCTACTTCTACCGTTAGCTAGGTTATCCTACAGTTGGACTTGTGGGTATCGCAATCGCTGGGCTCGATACCACAGTAACACCTCAGAATCGGACCTATGCAAGTTTGAGCAAAATTCGCCAAACCCAAGAGAAACGATTCAAAGGTGCCCACCAGCACTTTCGCGGGTGGAAAACGAAGTAATAACATTACACAACAGTCCTTGATGGGACCCACGTAAGATATATATATAAATGACTCAATGAGTCAAGAATACAGATATATACAAAGATCCAAATCACCTTTAAACGATAGAGCCCAGCTACTATTAAGATGCAAATGGGGCTAAGAGCCACAAGAATAACCAATGGCGTCCATAACTCCTGCCTGTGCCAAGGAAGGGTAACCACGCTAACGGCCGATCTCAAAACCTGCTTAAACAAAAAAAGGGTGCACAAAGGGCAAAGGAAAAAGAGGAGTCAAGATCTTGAGGCCAAGACACGGCGAGGCTAGAATTGGCGGTCCTCGCCTACATAGGTATGGATCGACGGCAGCATGCACTAAACAACCTATAGAGACTCGATACAACTGGCGGTTATCAGAGGGGGTAAGAGTGACCTAACCGGATCCAACCTGAAGCGAACACCAAACAAACCCATCCTGGTGTTTCCCCCTCGAGACCAAACAAGGAGGTCAACCGAGGAACTCACACAGTTGGCAGTTTTACTTATTCAGTTATAGTTGCGGCACTTTACTAGTCAGGTGTAGATAATCGTCCTGATAAAGTAAGCAGTGGGCACATTTAGTTAACCATTCCGTTATAGTTGCAACAATTACTAATCAGATGCAGATAGCATGAGATAAACCCAAAACCCAGCAGTTGTTGGTTCTTTTAATCAGCCATTCCGTTGTAGTTGCAATACTTACTAGTCAGGTACAATGGTCGCAAGCGACACTCCAAACAAGTAGTTGTGGGCAGTATTGATTAGCCATTCCATTATAGTGAAGCTGATTACTAGTCATTATAAGTCAAATTATAACAGTAAACTTTAGTTATGCTTGTCTATGATCGAGATATCGTGCTCCAAATCGTCCATATCCGGACACGGCTTTGAAAGTTTTACCCGCCGGGTGCACCAATAGCAACACACGCCGATCAACCTCGAAAACCAAATCAAACCCAACGAGGCTTTCACGACGAACAATCACAGATTCAGAAATATTTGGGGCCACCCCTTGAGTCTACCCGGAAGTAAGCAAGCTCGAGACGGACTCAAGGTTTACGACAATGGCTGAAGCGATGGAACCCAAAACTGGGTGTCGATACAGCGTAAACATTCCGCTTACCTAACAGACAGTGTGCTCCTCGCAATTTAAATACATAAGTAGCATGGCATAAGCAGGATAGTAAATAAAACCTCAAACTAGTTTGTGGCCCCAAGAAATAAGACTGAATCAAGCTCGCCTGGGGGTCCCATATACCTCCGGATGTGGATAGCGATAAATCAAGGAATGTATCAAGTACTGGGTCTTACGGACACAAGTGGGCTCGAAACCAAATATTTTCTATCACCCACCGATGCCTCTGCTTATTTCAATTTTAGTTGTTAAACAGAAATTAAAGTGACGATAAGTAAAACTAGAATCATCTCCAACATCAACATGCGGCAATACATCAGCAACTGTGGCATATGACGACACACATCAGCACTTGAGCAAGCAACTACGACGCGCAAGTCCAACTATCTACCAAACAACAGGTAATAGGGTGTGTCCAAGGCGATATAGGGCTGCACGGTATATCACAGGTACGGAAACTAAAGCATCGCGACACAGATAGCAATAGATCAACAGGAGGGAATAAATACTATAAAAGTAAGATAGGTAGAAAGGGGGAGATGCTCGCCTGAAAACATTGTCGAAGGTTCGACAGAAGATCGGGGCGAAGCTCACATCAACTCAACGGCCTTATCCGCGAAGAAGCAAAACACTAGAATAAACACCGGATGCGATATTTAATACAACGGCAGAAGATCGGCATGATGCATGTATGATGTATGGCATGGCAAAGATGCGATGCAATTAGGTCATATTAAGCGGAACCGGGGTCCCGACATTAATTAGGTGGTTCAAGTTATGTATCTACCCCGCAAATTATATGTTGTTTAGCAATGCAACAGATGGAACCGGTTCGCTACACATGTTTAAATGAGGCCAATATAAGGCTAGGTTTGCCCGCATATGGGCCCCATATTTAATTATTAGGTGAATCGGCATAAGGCCCCCAATCCACATGATATGCATGCGAGATGAATGATTTGATGTGCAACAATTGTATTATATTATGAAATTAGGGTTTTCGGGGAGAGGTTCACACATTGAGGGGTCTCGACGGACTTGGGGTTCCGGGGTTCGGGGTCGGTCTCAGGGTCCAGGGTTCGACGGGGCGTTCTCAGACTCCGGGAAGGACTTGGTTTGGTGTCGTTCTTGTCGCATTCGCGGTCTCCGGGTCATGTCGACGATCATGGCGTTCGGGAAGAAGTACTCGGCGTTTCGTGATGATCTTGTTGATTCCATGTCGGAGGCCTTGGCGCTTCGGTCCGTCTGCGATCGGGCATCGGGTTTGGTGCTCGCGTCTGGTGACGGTCTTGTTGTGTCGAGGCTGGGCCTTCGATCCATGTCGGAGGTCTTGGGGTTCCGGTCTTCGGGTTCCGAGCGGTTCGGGTCTTGGTCCGTGAAGTTCTTGTGGTTACCGCCGAGAAGATCTTGTTGGTGCTGCAGGGGTCTCCGATCAAGATCTTGGCGACTTTGGGCTCGACACCGGTCTTCCGGGGGTTCCGTGTCGGAGTACTTGGGTTCCCACTTTGACGGTTGGTGAAGAACATGAAACGGAGTCGGTTCCACGAGTTCCGGGCAGAAGATCTTGCCGTGCTTCACGCGATCTTGCCCCTTGTGTACTTGGCCTACTTGGCTTTGAGGTCACATCGAGGTCGTATGAGCCGCATTACGGCCGAGTAGCATGGCGGCCTGGACCAGGAACACCGACCACTGGGACGATCAAGAAGGAGGCACCAGGACGGGCAAGGGACGCGACGCGGGCCCTGTGGTCGAGGCAAGGCACGAAGGTGGCCCCGGGCGGCGGATCCCAGCAGCCACGGAGGATGACGCCGAGTTGGTGGCGGCAGGGCAGGCGCCGGGCGCGCGCGGCGGGTTGAGGGCTCGACGGAGGAGGCTGCGGCCGAGAGGAAGATGTCCGGCGGGAGGAGGCGGCGCATGAGCTCGCCGAGCGGAGGCCGGCGACGCGAGACGAGGTCGGGGAGGATGGTCGCGCAGGCGGTGCGACGGGCGGTGGCGGGCTGCGGGCCGAAGCCACCGCGGGACGGCCACGGCAGCGCTGGGACGCCAAGGACGGCGAGGTGGGCGGAGGAGGCTAGAGGTGGAGGGCGCTGCTCATGGCGCCGGCGGGCGGAAGAGCCGCGGCGCGGGACGTGGAGCGAGCCTGTGCTGGGCTGCGGGGTCGACGGGGCGCGGGCGGCCGGAGGGTGCGGGGCGAGGCGAACGCCGGCGGGAGGGCGCGGGTTGGTGGGGACGCGGCGGAGACGGCGGGGCAGCAGGCGGGCGGGGCGAGGCGGGCCAGGGCTGTGGCTGGCGTGTCAAGGCAAGGGCGGAGAGGAGAGTCGGAGGGCGGGCGGCCACGACCGGGGAAGGGGAAGGTGGAGCGGCGAGGGTCTGGCGTGAGCTGGGCGCATGTGAGCTGGGTGGGAGCGCAGAAGGAGGAGGCGGTGGAGGAAGGACGGGGGAGGAGAAGAGAACGTGGCGCTGGGAGGTTGTTGGTGCGGCCAAGCGTGGGGATCCGTGTGGGGAGGGGTCCCACGGTGGCTGTGGGGTGGGTCCGGCATGGCGTGCAGAAAAGTCGTGTGTAGTGCGTTGTGTCTTGCTGCAGGAGAGGCGTGAGTGGAGAGAGAGGGAAGAGAGAGAGAGAGAGAGGGGTGAGGTGGCAGTTTAGGATTGGGTAGAGGGGGAGAGGGGGTGAGGTGGCGCGAGGGGAGTGGCCAAGGTGATGTGGCCACAGAGGGTGGGTAGGATTTTAGGTGGGATTAGGATTTAGATGGGGCTGGCAGGGTGGACCGTTTTAGTTTCTGGGGGTGGTCGTTCGGGTCGGTCGGCCCGTTCGACTGCCCCCACTAAAATAATAAAATATTTTTATTTATTTCGAACAAGTCTTTTGCAACCCGATAACGGACAAAACAAAATAGTCCGGCGACCCGGGTTTTGGTGTTTGAATAAGATGGGGCGTTTAGAAAACAAAACGGGCTTTGCGAAATAGTTTTAAGCAAACAATGCATGATGATGACGATGCAATGCACAAATTCAACGCGATTTTCTAGTAGTGGTTTTGCAGGATGCCACATCCATCGGAATGGAGTTTCTTCATACGCTTTACTCCAATATGACCAATACGACAGTGCCACATATAGGTCGAGTTATCGCTTAATTTCAAATGTTTAGCTTCAATGTTATTAATGTGTGTATTTCCACAATCGAGATTCAATAAGAATAGACCATCTATCAAAGGTGAATGTGCATAAAACATATTACTCATATAAGTTGAACAACCATTATTATCGGACTTAAACAAGTAACCGTCTCGCAATAAACATGATCCAGATATAATGTTCATGCTCAACGCAGGCACCAAATAACAATTATTTAAGTATAAAACTAATCCCGATGGTAGATGAAGAGGTAGCGTGCCGACCGCGATCACATCAACCTTTGATCCATTTCCTACGCGCATCATCACCTTGTTCTTCGCTAGCTTCCATTTATTCGCAAAGACTGCTTCGAGTTACAAATATGAGCAACCTAACCAAGATCAAATACCCGTGCACTACTACGAGTACTAGTGAGATACACATCAATAACATGTATATCGGATATACCTTTCTTCTTGATGTTGCCGTTCTTCAAATCCGCCAAGTACTTTGGGCAATTCCGCTTCCAGTGACCTTCTCCCTTGCAGTAAAAGCACTCAGTATCAGGCTTAGTCCCAGCCTTGGTCTTCTTCGCTGGCGCGGTAACTTTCTTACCGCCCTTCTACAAGTTTCCCTTTTTCTTAGACTTGCCTTGCTTCTTGAATTTGGTGGTATTATTGACCAACAACACTTGGTGCTCTTTCTTGATCTCCACTTCTGCAGATTTCAACATGGAGAAGAGTTCTGGCAACGACTTGTCCATGTTTTGCAAATTGTAGTTCATCACAAAGTTCTTGTAACTTGGTGGTAGTGATTGGAGGACACGGTGAATCCCCAAAGCATTAGGAATCACTATACCCAAGCTTTGAAGCTTGCTTGCGTGCCTAGACATCTTAAGCACGTGCTCACTGACGGAGCTGCCCTCTTCCATCTTGCAGTTAAAGAACTTTTCAGAAGCCTCATATCTCTCAACTGCCGCGTGAGCCTCAAATATCATTTTAAGTTCACGGACAATATCATGTGGGTCATGGTTCTCAAACCTTTTCTGAAGCTCCGATTCCAAACCATACAAGATAGCACACTGAACTGTGGAGTACTGATTGTTGCGAGCGAGGAAACATTCTTTCCCTCATCGGTATCAGTAGCTGCAGGCGGGTCACCCAGCGGTGCATCCAGCACATAGGTCAAATTACCAGCATTGAGGACAATCCTCAAATTGCGGAACCAATCCGCGAAGTTGCTTCCATTGTTTTTCAACTTTTCTTTCTCTCGGAACGCATTAAAATTGATGGTAGGTGTCATGGTGGTATCACGACATATGCCATGGGTAGGCTAAAGTTGGGGCCGATAGACGTGGAGGAATCCGGGGAGGGATGATGCAGTGAAGACCGCACTCGTATGAACAAAGAGAAATACAATGTATCTAGGATTGAGGCTCTCATGTGGAGATAACACCTCTTCCTCTACATCTAATCTCTTATAATCTTGCCATACTTGTGGCTACAATCATGCTCCTTGAGCCGTATCTCCTATGCCTCTACCTAGATCTCTCTATGAGAGTGGAGGAAGAAGAAGAAGGAGAGCTCATATTGAGCAGAGAGGGGAGGAGCCCTTCGGGGGCCTCTCTGATAACGATCCCCCTAGTGCTCCTTATAAAGGGGAGCCCAGGGGACAAGACTTGTCACCCACGTTTGGCATCTGCGTAGCATATTCCTAGGATCTTCTTTGATGCTCAGCATATGCCTTGGCATCTTTGGATATGCCGGGGCATATTCTCTAGCATCTCCTTGATGCCAAGGGCATATTCCCTGTGCCCATGTGCCAGTCTGAGCCAGTGGCGTCCCAAGAATGGCACGTGATGTGCAGATCTTGACTTGGTGTGAAGGTATGTCGATGTAGGGCTTGAAGGAGCATCTGGGAGCAATTAGCGGGCTCGGTAGGTGCAGTTCGCCCGATCATCTGGTGATGAGTAAACTCGGCCTGGTAATCCACTGACTAGGCCTGGGAGAGAAAGGGCCCAGCCGGGTCATATCTGAGCCCAGCTAAATCACATGGGGTGGCCTAGCCGGGGTTCTCCTGAGTCGGTCCGGGTTGATAGGAGCCGGTTGAAGGAATGATGACCCGGGGCGGGCCGAATCAAGGCTCTGTCGGCCCACCCGGGGGAACTTGGTGGTGAGGCGATGGGAAACTCGGATGCACGCGGTGGGCCGAGGTGACGCTGGTGCCGGCCCATCCAGGATGGCACTTGTTTGGTTGGCGGTCTGGCAAGAGAAGGCCCGGGTGGGTCGTGGTTCCTGTCAGTAGGCCCACCCGAGATTTGCTGTTGACGAAGCGAAGCGAGTGAGGTCTGCAGGGTAGTTCGGCGTCGCGACGTTGGTTCGACGAGGAGAGGTGGTGAGGTAGCGTTGACCTGGCGAGCTGATTCGGCGGGGGCCTATGTGGGCCATTCAGGGGTAAGGCCCAGCCGGGTTATGTCTTCTTCTAGGTTTAATTCAGCCTAGTAGCCCAAGGGCTGGGCCGAGATTGGCATAACTCGGCCCAGGTAGCGTTTTACTCTTATTATTTCTATTTTCCATATGTCATTTATCTCAAATAATGTTCCCTTTAACTCCCTTGATATTGAATCTTTGCGTATGTCATTGTAGCTCATGATACCTCATCTTTTGGGTATCCGGGGTCACATCCCCGACATTAGTCCCCGAGGCTATGGGGGACTCATAGAGTCGCTCATAGGATTTATAAAAATATTCCCCGAAATGTTTACTGACTTATATTATTTTTCATATATTATCTACTCCTGGCCTTCTAGGGCACTGAGTTATAACCCTTTTGGGTAAGTTTTTGACTTCTGGCCTTCTTGGGCACCGGTCATAACCCTTTTGGGTAAGTTTTTGACTTCTGCCCTTCTTGGGCACTGGTCATAACCCTTTAGGGTAAGTTTTTGACTTCTGGCCTTCTTGGGCACTGGTCATAACTCTTTTTGGGTAAGTTTTTGACTTCTGGCCTTCTTGGGCACTGGTCATAACCCTTTTGGGCAAGTTTTTAACTTCTGGCCTCCTCGGGCACTGGTCGTAACCCTTTTGAGTAAGTTTTTGACTTCCTGCCTTCTTGGGCACTAGTCATAACCCTTTTGAGTAAGTTTTTGACTTCTTGCCTTCTTAGGCACTGGTCATAACCCTTTTGAGTAAGTTTTTGACTTTTGGCCTTCACTGGTCTTTTATCCCCTTTGGGTAAGTTTTAATCCGAGTTATCTCTTTCCAAATCCGAGTTATTTTACTCAAAATTGACTTATGTCTTAAGTCTGAGTCATCTGACTCAAATCCGAGGTATATGACTCAAATCCAAGTTATCTGTTTCCAAATCCGAGTTATTTTACTCAAAATTGACTTATGTCTTAAGTCTGAGTCATCTGACTCAAATCCGAGGTATATGAATCAAATCCGAGGTATATGACTCAAATCCGAGTCATATGACTCAAATCCGAGTTACTTTACTCAAAATTGACTTATGTCTTAAGTCTGAGTCATCTGACTCAAATCCGAGTTATATGACTCAAATCCGAGTCATCTGACTCAAATCCGAGTCATCTGACTCAAATCCGAGTTACTTTACTCAAAATCGACTTATGTCTTAAGTCCGAGTCATCTGACTCAAATCCGAGGTATATGACTCAAATCTGAGTCATATGACTCAAATCCGAGTTACTTTACTCAAAATTGACTTATGTCTTAAGTCTGAGTCATCTGACTCAAATCCGAGGTATATGACTCAAATCCGAGTCATCTGACTCAAATCCGAGTTACTTTACTCAAAATCAACTTATGCCTTAAGTCTGAGTCATCTGACTCAAATCCGAGGTATATGACTCAAATCCGAGTCATCTGACTCAAATCTGAGTCATCTGTTTCCAAATCCGAGTTACTTTACTCAAAATTGACTTATGTCTTAAGTCTGAGTCATCTGACTCAAATCCGAGGTATATGATTCAAATCTGAGTCATCTGACTCAAATCCGAGGTATATCTCTCAAACGAGTCATCTGACTCAAATCCGAGTCATCTTACTCCAAATCCGAGTTACTTTACTCAAATTGACTTATGTCTTAAGTCTGAGTTATCTGGCTCAAAATCCGAGTTATGTGACTCAAATCCGAGTCATCTGACTCAAATCCGAGTCATCTATTTGCCAAGATATAACTTGATCCGATGAGATGATGTCAATTTGCCTTTGATATGGATCCGAGATATAGATCCGAGATTAAGTTTTGGGATATGATAATAGGGCTAATCGCTGAGAGATCTGATTCGAGATGTTGATATGAGATATAGATTCGAGATATGATAAGATGGCAAATAATCATCCGAGATACGAGATAACCTGGCAAGATAGTGAAATATCAATCCAAGTCATAACATAACCTGGCAATCTGGCGAGCTGAATCAAAGTTTAGTCCAAATCATGCATAAGCTAGTACATCGAGTCCGAATACAAATCCGAATTATATTATACCCTGGCAAGCTGAATCAAATGTTAGTCCAAATCTGAGATAAGCTACTAAGCTGAGTTAAAGGTTAATCCGAAGCATAAATAAACTGACTCAAATTATATCTGAATCAGCAATAAGATGGCTGGTGATCTGAGTTAAAGGTTAATGCAAAGCATAAATAAACTGACTCAAGTTCTATCCGAATCATAAATAAGCTTGTGAGCTGAGTTAAATTTTAATCCAAAGCATAAATAATCTGACTCATATTCTATCTGAATCATCAATAAGCTGGCTGGTGAGCTGACTTAAAGGTTAATGCAAAGCATAAATAAACTGACTCAAGTTCTATCCGAATCATAAATAAGCTTGTGAGCTGAGTTAAAGTTTAATCCAAAGCATAAATAATCTGACTCAAATTTTATCCGAATCATCAATAAGCTTGTGAAATACATACCCAAACCAATATAAGTTTTTCTCCATCTAAAGGTGATTCTATGGATACGCTGGCTAGTCCCTGGGTTGAGTTATTTTATCCCCGGAGTGAAGGATCGAATGTTGGTGGCTGAGTTATCTGTTACTTACAGTATGCTTGGAGAAGAGTTTGAGTCATTCTTGATGAGTCTTACCTGCCTTGCTGAGTCAGACTTGGAGACCCCTGTGCTTAACTCTTTGTTCTCTGTTCGCCTGGAGGAGCTGAAGGTGCTCTCTCTGTTCTCTGTTCGCCTGGAGGAGCTGAAGGTGCTCTATGAAGATGAGGTTGATGAAGATGCTCCCGTCCGGATGGAAACCCGACCAACGCCACTAAGAGGCCCCACGGTGGGCGCCAAATATCATGGTGGTATCAACGACATATGCCATGGGTAGGCTAAAGTTGGGGCCGATAGACGTGGAGGAATTCGGGGAGGGATGATGCAGTGAAGACCGCACTCGTATGAACAAAGAGAAATACAATGTATCTAGGATTGAGGCTCTCATGTGGAGATAACACCTCTTCGTCTACATCTAATCTCTTATAATCTTGCCATACTTGTGGCTACAATCATGCTCCTTGAGCTGTATCTCCTATGCCTCTATCTAGATCTCTCTATAAGAGTGGAGGAAGAAGAAGAAGGAGATCTCCTATTGAGCAGAGAGGGGAGGAGCCCTTCGGGGGCCTCTCTGAGAACGATCCCCCTGGTGCTCCTTATAAAGGGGATCCCAGGGGACAAGACTTGTCACCCACGTTTGGCATCTTCGTAGCATATTCCTAGGATCTCTTTGATGCTCAGCATATGCCTTGGCATCTTTGGAGATGCCAGGGCATATTCTCTAGCATCTCCTTGATGCCAAGGGCATATTCCTTGTGCCCATGTGCCAGTCTGAGCCAGTGGCGTCCCAAGAATGGCACGTGACGTGCAGATCTTGACTTGGTGTGAAGGTATGTCGATGTAGGGCTTGAAGGAGCATCTGGGAGCAATTAGCGGGCCAGTCGGGTAGGTCTGATTCGGCCTGATCATCCTGGGCGATGAGTATACTCGGCCTGGTAATCCACTGACTCGGCCTGGGAGAGAAAGGGCCCAGCCGGGTCAGATCTGAGCCCAGCTAAATCACATGGGGTGGCCCAGCCGGGGTTCTCCTGATTTGTCCCGGGTTGACAGGAGCCGGTTGAAGGAATGATGACCCGGGGCGGGCCGAATCAAGGCTCTGTCTGCCCACCCGGGGGAACTTGGTGGTGAGGCGACGGGAAACTCGAATGCACGCGGTGGGCCGAGGTGACGCTGGTGACGGCCCATCCAGGATGGCACTTGGTTGGTTGGCTGTCTGGAAAGAGAAGGCCCGGGGTGGGCCGTGGTTCCTGTCAGTCGACCCACCCAGGATTTGTTGTTGACGAAGCGAAGCGAGTGAGGTCTGCAGGGTAGTTCAGCGTCGCGACGTTGGTTCGACGAGGATAGGTGGAAAGGTAGTGTTGACCTGGCGAGCTGATTCGGCGGGGGCCTATGTGGGCCATTCAGGGGTAAGGCCGAGCCGGGTCCTGTCTTCTAGGTTTAATTCAGCCTAGTAGCCCAAGGGCTGGGCCGATATTGTCATAACTCGGCCCATGTAGCTTTTTCCTCTTATTATTTTCTATTTTTCATATGTCATTTATCTCAAATAATGTTCCCTTTAACTCCCTTGATATTGAATCGTTGCGTATGTCATTGTAGCTCATGATACCTCATCTTTTGGGTATCCAGGGTCACATCCCCGACAGTCGGGGCCGCCATTGATCTACAACATATTTGCAATAGTTTAGACTAAGTTTATGACAAATTGAGTTCTAATTAATAGTTAAATTAATATAGGTGAACTCCCACTCAAAAAAATATCCCTCAAATTGTTTTAGTGATCACACGAAACAAATCCACCACATCAAAACCGATCATCACGAGAGTTGATGTAGTTTCAATGGCGAACAATCAACATTTTCATCATATCTACTATATGACTCATGCTTTACCTTTCGGTGATTCGTGTTCCGAGACCATGTCTGTACATGCTAGGCTCGTCAAGATCAAAGCTTAGCTTCCGCATGAGCAAATCTGGCTTGCTCACGTTGTATACACTCGTAGAATCTAACACACCCGATCATCACGTGGTGCTTCGAAACAATGAGCTTTAGCAACGGTGCTTACTAAGGATGAACACTTTAAAACTTGAAATTGTGTGCATGAGGGATCATCTTATAATTATACCGTCGCAAACTAAGCAATACAAGATGCATAAAGGATTAACATCACATGCTATTCATAATATGTGATATGATATGGCCTTTCTTCTTGTGCTTCCGATCTCTATCTTCAAGCACGAACATGATCTCCATCATCACCGGTATGGCGTCAAGGTCAATGCCGCCGTTTTATGGTCGTCGTCCACCAGCTTCAAATATTACAACTACTTTGAATAGACACGCAGGCCTTAACGGAATTTAAAAGACAACCATATGGCTCCAGCCGGTTGCCAACTTACAATAAGGAACATTGCATACATCATATATAATCACAATCATGGCCATATCACATCACAGCACACCCCTGCAAAACAAAGTTAGACGCCTCTAATTTTCTTTGCATATTTTACGTGGTTTGGGGCTTTCAATAAGTGTCGTTCTAACTTACGAACAAGAACCACAACGTTGATGTTTGAACTATCAAGTGCCCGTTGTAAATTGAATCTATACTATGATGGGAGAGACAGACACCCGCAAAGCCACTTATGCAATACAAGTTGCATGTTGAGCGTGAAGCAAGTCTGATGAACGATGTCATGTAAGGTTAGCTCGGGCCGCTTCATCCCATCATACCGCAAGATGCAAAGTACACAAAAAGCAATTGATAATAAAAGCACCACCGCCCACAATGACCATTGTGTTCTACTCATGCAACAGATCTACATATAGACACGGCTCTGATACCACTGTAGGGGTGCGTAGCATCGAAAACAAAAAAATTCTACCGCAGGCACACAAACAAGCCAAGATCTATCTACTAGATTGTAGCAACGAGTCGATAGAAGCACTCACCCTCGAAGATTACAAAGTGGTTAACAAGAGCATATTCTCGTGGGTGATGTAGTCGTACACTTGCCGATCTCAAGATCGCGTAGACGATACTTCCGGCGCTGCGTTCCGGCAGCGCTTCCGCAGTCGGTCACACGTTCGGTACTCGATGAAGACCTTCATCTCCCTTGTTCCGAGGGCGTGAGGTTGTAGTTCTCCTCGCGATTCGGCAAAGATGACGGGCGAGGTGTCGGAAGTAGAGGGAAGATCCCGCAGGGCTTCGCCTAAGCTGTATGCGAGTTATGGTGGATTAGGGTTTCTCAGATATCTAGGGTTTAGATTACCGGGAGGAGGAGGAGGTGTCGGCGGCGGCTAAGGCGGCAGCGATGAACCGGCGGTGCCGCGAGGCGGCGGCGGCGCAGGTGTGGGGAGGGCTTGGCTATTGTGGTGTTGGGGCAGCCCTCCCCCTCTATTTATGAGAGGGAGGGGCAGCCTTGGGAGGGGTGGGTTTGAATCCAAACCCAAACCCAAGTTGGATTGAGAGAAGGACTTGTTTTTTCTCCCACTAGGAAACCATTGTTCCAGTTTGACTTTTCAAACTTCCCGTTTGACTTTTAATTTAGAGCTTTATTTCTCTCTTGCAAATGTCAACACCAAGTGACCTAGGATATGATCCAATCATTCCACATATCCATGACACATTCATGGACCATTCCCCTTCCGGACCGGTGAACCTTCTAGACCCTTCTAGAACCTCTCCGATGAAAACATCGGAAACTTTCTCGAACTCTAAAATAGGACTTTCCTTATATGAATCTTATTCTCCGGACCATTCCAGATCTCCTCGTGATATCCCGGATCCCATCCGAGACTCCGAACAACATTCGGTATCCCTACTAACATTCCATATCTACTAAACAACATCGAATCCTTAAGTGTGTCTCCCTACGGTTCGTGAATTATGCGGACATGACCAAGACACTTCTCCGATCAATAACCAATAGAGGAATCTTGAAATTCATATGGCTCCCACATATTTCTACGATTACTTTGCGATCGAATGAACCACTTACAAATGATACCAATTTCCCTTTGTCTCACGATAGTTTACTTATCCGAGGTTTTGATCGTCGGTATCTCTGCATACCTAGTTCAACCTCGTTATCGATAAGTACTCTTTTCTCGTTCCCGTGATATGTGATCCCTTGTGAGCCAGTCATATGCTTGCAAGCTAATTGGATGACATTCCATCGAGAGGGCCCAGAGTATATCTATCCGTCATACGGATGGACAAATCCCACTCTTGATCCATGTGCCTCAACCCATACTTTCCGAACACTCAATGCCACATTTATAACCACCCAGTTACGGTGTGGTGTTTGATGTCATCAAAGCATCCTTCCGGTGATGGTGATTAGCATGATCTCATGGTCGAAGGAATTAGGTTAGTATGTATCAGAAAGCTTATAGCAAACGAACTATTGAAATGACTTGATCTTAATGCTACGCTTATCTATAGGAGTATGTCCATCATACCATTCTCCTAATGATATGATCTCGTTGTTAATAACATCTCAATGTTCATGATCGGGAAACCACGATCATCTATTAACCAATAAGCTAGTATTACAAAGAGGCTTTACCAGGGACTCTAATTTAGTTTACAAATCACACAAGTATTAATGTTTCCGGTTTAATACTATTATAGCATGAATGTAAACATTTATCATAAACACAAAGATATAATAATAACCACTTTTATTATTGCCTCTAGGGCATATCTCCAACAACATGGGCTGGCCTGACCCAGCTAGACCAAGCCTGGCACTACACACCAACCCACCCCTCACCATACCACCACGCACGCACACAGACCCCTTCTCCTCGTTCCCCTCCTGGCGTGTACACCGCTGCCTGCCTCCACTCTGGCCAGTCGCCGGCTAAGTCCAGTGCCCGCCAACGGCACTTGCTGGCGCTACCCCGCCCAATCTCCTTCCTCTGTTCCCCGCCGCCTTGTCGTTCCTAAACCCTCGCGCGGGCCCCCATTCTGGCTAACCCTAGCCGTGAGGTACGGGTGGTCGCCGACATAGAGGACGGGGCGATTCGGCGTCCCTAGGTTCTTGCCGCCACCAACATGCGCCACTAGGTCGAGGCCCGCCTCCATCTTCTCCCTTCGGGCGACCTTAATCCCGACACCCGCGGGATGGCAGCTTGGCTACAACCCTGTCGTCACCAAATTGCCGCCATGCGGGGATGCTCCCTGGTGTGATGGTGCTGTATGAGTGGTGTTGCTACGAGGATGTGCCGAGCCGCCACCACCTCGATGCGTGGACGGCTGTGGATCGCCAACCCCGACATCGACGATGCGACCGTGGCCGAGATCGCCTCGCTCGGATCGCGGCATCCATTGGTGAGTTTCAATTTCCCCATGACCAATCTTTGGGTTGATGGCTCTTATTCACAGCGATGTTGTGGTTGTGTGCTGCTGATCTTTGGCTAGTTGAGGTTCCTTTATTTGGATAAGTAAGTGCCTGGGTAGTACTGTTTTGGGGTTAGTGATAATGTGGTTACTTCTGCTGTTACTTGAATATGCTAGAATTGATCTTTGCTGAATCCTAATTTTAATAAGAGATTCACATAAAGGTTATGATGTGAGAACAATTACTGTTCTTGATCTGTTGACTAGCATGGACCCTGGCTATGGCAATGTCCATTTAGTAGTGCATACTTGTGCTGCTTATCTATTCATGTTGGGATATAATTTCCTTGGGATTAAAACTTCCCTGATTGGAATCTAATTGTTGGTGGTTGCTAAGAAGTACCTTGGGCTTGGTCACTCCAGGCCTGGTAGCTCTTTTGGCTTGGTTGTTACAGAGATCAGATTATCTGCTTAGACTTGATAATTTAATAAATGTCTTCTAGTCTCTGGACTAGATAAGTTGCATAGACTGATGCTTATGAACCAGAGTTGAAACACTGATTCTTCTTTGTGGTTAGTTAAATTTTGATGTAACTAACTAGTAATTTATATGACTTGTATAAATGATTCCTGAAATTATTAGGAAGATGATTTGAATTCATTACTAAATGATATTCTGAACATATATATATATATATACTTTATTCTTAGGGTTAATGCCTAAAAAATGATATGAATTAGTCCCTTTCAATTTTTGGTTGGCTTCTCTGACAAAAGGTGTGGATCATTGATTCAGGTGCATATATGATGATGGTGGTGATTTGGTTTACTGTCTTTGTTGATAGTAAAGTAAAGTGTACCATTGATTCCTAGAGTCTTCTACTAGGAAAATGATAGGTTTGTTTAGCTAAGATATCTCAATGATTATTTTGGGTGATGATACATTCTAATAGCTATTGTGTATCAGACTTTCACTATGGGGCCTCCATTTTGGAGTGTGCACAGTGACAGATCTTGTTTGCATGACTTGCTATGGGCTTAATTGACTAAAACTTGATAACATCATATACCTGGCCTATGATGCAAAGGCTGAGGCCAAACTCTCAATAAGAACAGATACTAAAGTGTGGCTACCAGATTCCCTAGGATGAACTTGCATAGCATCACTATGCAAACTGAGAGAAATCTCTCCTTCTAATCCTCCTAGACAATCTCTAGTTGCAGGTTAGCTGGATTTGGATGAAATTGTAACAAGGCCATTATTAAATTTGAACCTGATTGTGCAAACTATGAGAACAAATGCTATATGATCTGGTGGTTCTTTCATTTACCTTGTTGCCTGGTGTAGATGATAGTTTCTGGATTTGGTTGGATCACACCAATGTATTTGATCTGATTCATTTACTGCTTCATGTTCCTGTCCTTCTCCACCTAGTTGCTATACTTCACTTGTTCTTGATCTATTCCTGATGCAACTGTGGCCTTGCCTTCTTATCCTGAGACTAATTCTTGGATGGCTCCAATGAGCAACCAGAGTTGGTTGATGGTGCTGGTCTAGATTTGTGATCTTGTGGTTGTTTATGTGTGGGCTTGGGAGCTCTAGTGCTAAGAAATGATCTGGGGTGTGTGTTGATGTTCTATAGAGAGATATGGATCAGCTTCTAGCTGAGCTGCTACGACTGTGCTCTCCCTTTGTACTTCCTGTGATGCTTCCTGGTGTTGACAACACTACATAGCTGCATGTACGTGTAAGTTGCTTACAGGTGGGGCCCTTTTTGGTACAAGATGGCAAGTTACCCTTCCCCTCTTCTTTGTGCAAGCTACGATTGCTGTGGATAACTATGTCTATTCCTTATTTCCTTACTGCCAAGTGGATTTACTAAGGTTGGTAATGCCATCTAGCTCATCTTGGGTTGAGGACCTTATTGGCTTAAACATAATATGTTTAGTTGATTTAGTGATAAACATGATTATTCCTTTTTATTATTTTTGCCTCTTTCTTTCTGATTGATTTTAGCTAGGCTTAAGAGGGTGCCATAGCATGCTAGTTGTGGCCTAATAATACAAATGATCAAATTTGTGTTGGTTTCTTTCGACCTTAACTTTGCCTCTCATACTCAAGTGTATAGCTTACAAATCAAAATTTCTACTTATGGTCTAGATTGGGTGGTACCCTCTTAGGTCATTAGTGGATTTTGCTAGTTCTTACCAAAATCCCTAAGCTATTTTCATATATTAAATTGCCTCACCTATGGTGGGGAAAATATTTCAACATTAAACAATGTTTCTTCTCTATTGTTTATTTTACAGGAATGAAGATTAAGTAGAAGAAAAGAAGCTTAGTTAGGTTTTATTTTTAATCTTATTGTAATTTCCTTTTTATTCAAATGTGTAAAGATTTTGTATTATTATTGTGATTGTAAATAATGAACTATTTATTTATTAATTCTTCCTTTGTAAATCCTAATTGTAAAGACAATGTCATATATATTTTGTTGTAATAAAGAATTCTTTTATTTATTTCAATAATGTAATTTTTTTCTACTTATTTGTTTCCTGATACTTTACTTTTATTCATCTATTGTAAGATAATACTATATGTATATATATTTATATTAATAAAGAATCCTTTTTATATTATTTATGTAATCATTTTATTTCAAGTTATTAAATATTTCCAATTCCTATTTGTGAATTTTATAAATTCATTCAAATACATGTTTGAACAAATTTCCCCCGAAACAAAGAATTCTACAAAGGTCATGTCGAAATCTATCGCACTTTCTCCGAAGTTTCCTTCAGTACAAGAGAGATCCCGATCCCTCCATAGCTCTTTTAGTTTTGCGCGAAAATTCCCCGGATTTTCTTATGCATGAATGCAATGCACAAACCCGTGTCCTTTATATTTCTAGGTGCTAATCCTAGGATGTTACAGAGCTACGCTGGGCTACCCCTGTCAGAGGAACGTCTAGGGGGGTAGACGATCCGAGTGTGCACAGATCAGGGTTTCGCCGGAGGAAGACGACGAGAACGTCGGAATCAGATGAAAACTTGCATGTGTTCCTAGCATATGTGTGTGAGTGTGGTGCAAGGTTGGTATAGGTGCTTGCATGTGTCCCCCCTCGCATGCATGCGCTCTAACCTAGAAGCAAGGTTACGGACACATAAGGGGATCTCCGTTCGATGAAACCGGGTAGGATAGTGCCCAAACTTGCGAACCAACATGGTTTTACATCATCCTATAACCTAATCAAACACAAAACAAGAGATAGCTATGCCGGTCTACCCCTATGAGAAGAACGTCTAGCGGTAGACGATCCGAGTGTGGACAGATCAGGGTTTCGCCGGAGGAAGACCACGAGAACATCGGAATCATATGAAAACTTGCATGTGTCCCTAGCATATGTGTGTGAGTGTGGTGCAAGGTTGGTATAGGTGTTTGCATGTGTCCCCCCTCGCATGCATGCGCTCTAACCTAGAAGCGAAGGTTCTGGACCTGTATACGGGGGAATCTCCCCGTTCCCGTGAAACCGGGTAGGATAGTGCCCCAAATTGTGAACCAACATGGTTTTACATCATGCTATGACCTAATAAAACACAAAACAAGAGAGAGCTACGCCGGGCTACCCCTGTTAGAGGAACGTCTAGGGGGGTAGACGATCCGAGTGTGCACAGATCAGGGTTTCGCCGGAGAAAGACCACGAGAACGTCAGAATCAGATGAAAACTTGCATGTGTCCCTAGCATATGTGTCTGGGTGTGGTGCAAGGTTGGTAGGTCCCATGTGTAAGTCCCAAGTGTGAACCCCTTTGTAGACATGCGTTAACACTTAGTAAAATCTTGGATATATACGTGGAAACTCCCGCCACGGGGCAACCCTAGCCTATTTTTTGGCAAAGTCGGCCCAACCTTTGCTTTCCATGTACATATGTCCTAAACAAAACCAAAACAAAAAAGGAAAGTCCACTGGGCTACCCTCGTACGGAGAAAGCTATAGGGGTAGACCACCGGTTCTCTAGGAGTTATAGCACTTGGAAGATCCGTGAGCTCGTTTTATCTATACTTAAGTTGCA
The DNA here is from genome assembly GCA_030063025.1 of Avena longiglumis. Taxonomy (NCBI): domain Eukaryota; kingdom Viridiplantae; phylum Streptophyta; class Magnoliopsida; order Poales; family Poaceae; genus Avena; species Avena longiglumis. Next base: position 541,518,170 of record CP125973.1, read on the forward strand.
AAGATTGAATTATACAATTCCATCATAGCATATAACTACATCTCGCAAGATGGCCATTAGACTCCTGAACAGAGTTCCTGGTTCTGTCGGCATAGATATAAGTAGAAAAATCGCCCTTGCTACGCCGACGGCAGCCCTCGGCGTGTGCCTGGCCGTCGGCGTAGCCCTATCCTTTTAGGGCTGCCCGCGCGGCCCGCCCGAGCCAGTGGCCACTCGTTCCAGCTACCTCCTATCCCCAACCTCCCGCGCCCGCCCCCAACCTCGCCGCCACCAGCCATCGGTCCTCGAGCTTAGGGTCGCTGCCGCCGCCCCCTCAGCCCCAACCTCCTCCTCCACCATCCCCTAACCTCCCAGTGCCGCCCGCCTCCCCCCTCCCTCTCCCGAGCCACGCCCGCCACCCTCCTCCCTCCTCGAGCCGCTGCCACCACCCCCTCCCCACCTCCCCCACCACCCCTCCCCACCGCCTGTCACCATCCCCACCGCTCCCCCCCCTCCCCCACCGCCCCGCCCCTCCCCCGCTGCTCCACCCCCTCCCCCACTGCCCCACCCCTCCACCGAGCACACCCTCCCCCATTGGTTAGTATTGGTAATTTTAGGTTTATTGTTAGTTTTGTTAGGTGTATTGTTAGGTGTAGATAATTTTAGGTGTATTGTTAGATGTACTTATTTGTAGTTATTTAGGCGTATTGTTAGAATTGTTAGGTGTAGTTAATTTTAGGTGTATTGTTAGATGTACTTAGTATTATGTTAATATTTAGATGTAATTATTGTATATTATAGATGAGACAATAATGAAAATAGTGTTAGTGTCGGGCATATGTGCATTGTAAATGTAGATTAGACAATAATGGCATTTGTGCCTTTCTTTGTAGATGAGACAATAATGGCATTTGTTGGATATTTAACCATCTTTTCATGTTTTTGCGATTCTGAGGTGAGCGGGAGTGTTTGACGACGAGTGCGGATCATCTTCGACGATTTGATCACGCTTCGAGGGTGAAAATCTGATCGCCTCTCTTGTACCTAGGTTTATTTTCGTGTCTAGATCACCAAGTTTGTTGCGTCACCTAGGAATCATCCCAACCGTAAGCGTTACGCGACTTAATATGCATTAGTGGTCTCGCATATTTTGGACCGTAACGCTTACGGCTTTTATCGGGCAGTCGGCGGATTTGTAGTTGGGTATGGTTCTCCTTGGCTCTGCCTCGATTCGAGACAGGATTTCGGTGGCGCCTCCTCGTTGTTCTCCGGATGCACATCCTCTTGGCTTTTTGTCGAGACGTGTATTGAGAGAGCAGCGGGGAGGTGCTGCCGAAATTCTGCTCGGATCGGGGTAGAACCAGGGATAACTTACCCAATCTATGGATCCAGCGGCTGGTTAGGACCCTCTTTTCGTATTAGACATGTAGGTTGATGAATGCGTAAAAATATGAAGCATTTAATCTCCTGTTTGATATAAAATGTTATATTTGTTGTTTGTCTCCCAACAAAGCAGAAGAGGATGAGTGATAATGGGTGGATGTACAGTGGCCGTATTAGTGTGACTAATAAAACAGACGATTGGGTATGGAACACTCATTTGTTAGTGAATGAGTTAGCGCGTGGTTTGAAGGCAATGGTTCGGGCATTTTGTCCTTGCGCTCATTGCACTAAGCGTCATCGTCAGGGAAAGGATGACATGTATAAACACCTTCTGCAATATGGGTACATGTCTAACTATGTCACGTAAGTCGACTTTGCTCGGTACGAACGTGACAGAGGTGAGGTGATGCGTCAGCGGCTCAATGGCAATGAGCACGATGGGATTAGAAACATGCTAGATGATCTCATCGATGCCGACCAGCCGAATTCGCCACCTCCACTGGAGGAACCACCAGAACCGAAGGAACCGCTAGAACCAGAGGAACCAGAGCCAACCGCGAAGGCCTTCCTTGATATGATGGCCGCGGCTAAGAGGCCTCTGTACGAGGGTGCAAAGATTTCTCAGCTTGATGAAATCTCTCAGTGTCTAGCCGACAAGTGCCAGTACTCCACCACTCATTCTCACTTTGAAGCTAATCTGAGAACATGTGGTAATATGTTGCCCGAAGGGCATTGTCTATCTAAAACCTTTCACGAAACGAAGAAACTCATGAAGGAGCTCAACATGGATTACGAAAAGATAGATTGTTTTGGAAACAGTTTGCGGGTGACAAGTACTGCTCCATTTGTAAGTCCTCTAGGTATGAAGAGATAAAGGGGAAGGATGGTCAGGTGAGGCAGTCGAAGGTCGCTAAGAAGATACTTAGGTATCTCCCATTCATAAAAAGAATCCAGCGGCTTTACTTGAGCGAGGAGACTGCCGAACAGATGACGTGGCACAAGAAGGGGAAAATATACGAGGACGAGCATGAACGGAAGAAGATGGGACATCCATCTGATGGTAAGGCATGGAATAACTTCGATGACAAATACCCCCGGTGGGCATAAGAGGCTCGGAATGTCAGAATTGCGATAGCAACAGATGGCTTCAACCCATATGGTATGTCGACGGCCTCGTACAACTGTTGGCCGGTGTATGTTATTCCGCTCAATCACCCTCCCGGAGTATTAATGCAATGGAAGACCATGTTTTTGTCGCTGATAATTCCAGGACCTGAGTACCCGAGGAAGAACTTGAGTGTCTACATGCAGCCGATTGTGGATGCTTTGAACCACTCTTGTATACACGGGACGTTTACATACGACCGAGCATCAAAGAGAATTTTTGATGAAAGTTTGGTTGCAGTATACGACCGACCAGAGGATCCGATTCCCTTGATTACTCTGGAAGGTTAGAGAATGTATACGAGCTGACCTTCAATCGTACGAATGTCGAACTCAATCTTGTTGTGTTCAAGTGCCACTAGTTTGACCCAAGGAGTGGATTGAGAAGTACCCCTTCCATTGGGTTAGTTGAAGTTAGGCCTTTAACCACCTATAGCGGAGCCGACGTCTTTGTTGTTGCTCACCAAGCCAACCAAGTTTATTATTTTCCATACCCATGCCAGAAAGCGGAACTCCAGGGCTAGGAAGTCGTGTTCTAGGTATCGCCACATGGTAACCTACTGATTCCCTTCGAGGACGATTACAACAAAATTAACCCTGTAACATATGAGAGAAGTTTCTATCAAGAGCAAGAGGACTTCAGGCACTTTGATTTAGAACCAGTTGATCTTGAGGACCTTGTGAACGATGTAGAAACTCGGGGTGAGTTAGTGTGAATCTACATAACATAAATATGCTCGAGAAGCTCCATATAGAGAATGACAACGATGATGAGCCTCCACCCTTCGATGAGAATCCAGATTTCTACTCAAAAGATAGTGATAGTGAGATTCAGAATGAGAATAGGAATGAGAATGAGAATGATAGTGAGTATTTATTTTTCAATGCATTTTATTTTGTCTTTGTGCTTAATTGCATTATTCCTTTATTCTTTGTGTATACATTTTATTATGTCTTTGTCCTTAAATATTTTCTCTTACTTAATGAAGGTGATTGAACAATATGAGCAGAGGAAAGGCCACCAGTTCGTCCTTGCTTAATACGCTGAAACAACGCAAGAAAAGAGCTACATGGAGTGGGAGACAGCCAAATCCCAATCCGCATTACCCGAATCTTGCTGCTGCTGGAGGAGGACGGGGTCGAGGCCAAGCTCGAGGAGGACGAGGACGAGGTGCCACGGGAGGAGGCGTGGACTTTGACTCACCACCCTCCGCTTCTGGCGACGTGGCTCCTGAGTTGCTCCTAACAGAGCAACCTTTCAGGTACGAGAGGGAGGCAGGGACCGAGACGGAGGCGGACACTAGCCACTAGTTGGTGGGGCCGAAGAAATTGCTGAATCGTAGGGAATCGGGAGTCCCTGAGGAGAAGTTTGATCCTACGACCCAGGAGGCGAGAGCCCTTATTATTCCAGATGGCCTTGAGTAAGTGTACTAATTTGCCAATTTAAAACATTTTATTTCATGTTGGTCATAAATAATTTGGCATGTGTACTACTGTTTATTATTGTGCAGCAATTGGACATTTCCTCTAGGGACCAAGCCCCGCCTTCCTAACAGCCTCGTTGGAGCTCTGATTAGGAAGTTCTGTCCGGGCTATCACATTTCCCCCGAGGGTGTCAGGAAGCTAGCTACTACTTGGGCGGACTACCAGACTACCCGTGTCCCGGGCTTTCCGGAAGCTGCTGATGCTGTCATCACCAAGTTTTGGATAAGGCATATTTCTCGAGTTATGTTCATACTAGATGACCCCACCATGCTAACTCATGACTCTTACAAATTTTTTTTATGCACGATTGAAGTGCTTTTACCGTGTGGCTGAGGAGGACCAGGAGAAGGCGGACAGGACTTTGCTTGGGGCTTGTGTGAAGTTGACACCCTAGGTGTGGTACAACCAGAAAGTCACGGCCGCTAGCCACTTCTGGGCTGACAGGGGCGTGAGGGTCAGGAAGGAAGAAATTGTTGGTAGGAACCCTAATCCTGAGTACTCGATGAAGCCTGAAGAGTACATGTCGGTGAGTAAAATGTAGATGAGATTCTACATTGCTGCTAAGTTGCCATTGCATTGTCTGGAGTTGAGTATTGCATTTTCAGGTTATCCTCGATTGGGCCGAGCCGCATCGACTCGCATGGGAGGAGCTGGTTAGGACGAGGTGGCTTAGAAAAGACAAGGAGTTTGCAGCCTTGTCGAGGCGTAACACGGAGAACCGAGGCGATGGTGGAACACACTGCACGGGAAACCACAACTTTGACCGCTTTAAGGGGAAGGTGGTACGTATATACATGGAACGACATGCGTGTATTTCTTGTCATGTTCGTACTTCATATGCATAATATTTCTTTTCGTGATGCAGGTGACCGAGGCACAACCCGGGGAGGTGATTCATGACGTCGCCGCCTATGAGGTGATGCGGCTAAAGAAGCCCAATTACTCGGAGCCTCAGCCCTCGTTTCCCGTGTACTTCGGCACTGCCTAGAACGACTTGGGGAACTACAACACGATGGTGAAGGCTCGTCACCCCCATGTGGATGACCCCATTCACGCGGAGATCGACGAGGAGTCATTGGTCATGTCGGGGCACGGATTGCAGCATGGACGTCTCAAGATTCTGAATAAGAAGGTCAAGCCTACCCTCAGCATGAGCTTCAGCCGTCTCAAGGCTACCCACCCCGTCGATGACCCCCCTATCCCGCCTTGTGGCCAGCCTCGTCGATCCACCTCCAGCTCTGATGTAAGTTTTACTCATTTTCATCATCTTTATGATTTTTATTCCTGCATGGCTAACCGCTGACGAGATTCCTTGTATTTGAAATTGTAGCCTGAGTTAGACGCGGCCTACGATGCCACTCATGATGAATATCAGGTGGCCTTTCGACAGCATCAGGAGGCGAATGCGACCTACATGCAATACGTAAATGTAAGTCCGAACCTTTATTTTTGCAAAAGATACAAGTTCCACTTCCCCTAGTTTGTTATATTACGGCCAGACATCTAAACTATCTTGCAGGCCATGTTGGTGAATATTCAAACTAGACAGAATACAGATTTAGGGCCCGTGCCTCCCATGCCAAGGCCGGCACCATTTTTGCCATCGAGGGACAGCTTCTCTAGGACATACTACGCATCGACACCGGTAAGTTCTTTGCTAACCCACTGGTTACCGCTTTACTTTGCCTCACAAGTTGCTAACATGTAGGCAACATGTAGGGAACGGGAGCTTCTGGGAACCGGCACTTTGGCCATGCCTCGCCGTATGGGCGTCAAATCACACCGCTTCATGACAATGGTCCTTCTCCTGGCCATTCTGCCGGTGGTTCTCCCGAGCTTCACACTTCTACTCCCTCGCCAGGTGGCTCTTCTGCTGCTTCTACTGGACGCAACCCTCGCCAGAGGTCGCCTCTTTTCACCAGGGAAGATCTCGGGTACAACCCGTCTCCTCCAGAGTTGTAGGTTTTTATTGTCTATGCATGTGCGACGATGTTGATACCCCTATATGAATGATGTGATCTTGTTTGATACATGTTTGAATGATGTGATCTTTGTTTGATACATGTATGGCATATGTGATCTTGTTTGAATTGTCGTGGAATATATTTCCCCATATTGCTGTGAGTATTGCTGCGAAATTTGGTAAATATTGCTATGAAACAGAACTACGGGAAGGAAAGAAAACTGTGAAACAGCAAAAAAAATCTGTGCAGGTGCTACGCCGAGGGCCTTGCCATCGGTGTAGGGCCCTGCTATGTGCCATTTGGTCACTGCTACGCCGAGGGCATTGCCGTCGGCATATGCGTGGCCCATACGCCGAGGGCCTCAACCGTCGGCCTAGCGTCGGCCTGGGGAGGCCCAGGCGCTGGACACGTGTCCCTCATACGCCGAGGGCATTGCCGTCGGCGTAGCCCCCCTCCTGGGGAGGCCCAACGCTAGCCACGTGGCACACCTACGCCGAGGGCACGGCCGTCGGCGTATCCAGCACGCCATTGGCTAGCCGTGTAACAGCAGTGCCGCCGTTCGTCGACGGTTGCTACGCCGACGGGCAGGCTACGTCAATCGGCAGAGGTCTACGCCGATGGCCAGCATTCGGACTTTTTTGCTTCGCCAAGGAAGAGCTCCGTCGAGGACGCTACGCCGACGGCTGCCCTCGGCGTACCGGACGCCGATGGCGAAAGGGCCTACACCAAGAGCTTTTTGTCGTCGGCCTAACGACCTGATCATGTAGTGGTGCTAAAATATGCATCTTATTCTGCTGTATATTGTGAGACTAAAAGTTAAATGAATATAGCTGACACCTAGAGATCGCACTTTGGAACCTTTAAGGTGCCCTCAATTTTAGCCTAGTTAAAAAAATGAGCTAGTTTTATCAAAAAGTGGTGATTTGTCAAAACTTAGTCTATTTTTTGTACTAAAAAGGCTAGAGGGTACCCTTTAGGATACCCACTGCCATGCTTACTGATACCCTACCGCTCGGAACGATCTCGTTCTTAAGAATCGGGTGGTGACAGCTTACTACTCCCTCCGTCTCGAATTAGACGTCGGATATTTGCATCTATATGCTAAGATGTGTATGGATATATCTGGACAAATCCCCGACATCTAAGTCGAAACAGAGGGAGTTGAATTTTCTCCGCGGCGTCCAGACTGCAGCAAAGTAGCATCCCTCGGCCTCGGTCAATATATTGAAATTTCGCGTGATGTCATTGGCAAGTTTTAACTCTGTTTAAGAGTACCTCCGCTCCAGTAACGCACCCTATTTCCACGTAATGTGAGGCAGTATATGGAACCTCCGGTGTAATACCGACCTCATATTTGCTCCGCTTAAAACCATCATTCCATTCTTGAATGAAAACCGTGTCAGTATGAAACCACGAGCGCGTGATTCGCAAAAAAAAAAAAAAAACTATGAGCGTCGTGCAGCATCCTGCACTGCACAGTGATGTGTGACGACTTTTACCATTGGAGTCGTCGGCGTTGGTTGGTGGCCATAGCTTTACTATGGAATTTTCCCCGCAGTCCAAAGACCGCAAGTCTGGCGTCACCTTAGTCAATATACAGGGACAATTGCAACTTCTCATTAATTATGACACTGACGAGTAGGATCTGTCTGAGAGTAGATATAAATTTATGATGCACAAGAATATCTACTACAGAAATCAATTGGCCTGAGCCCTCACGCATGTGGTGATGGTGACGGTACCCACCTAGCTAGATACGGCGCCTACTGGTCCTGTTCTAGTCAGGGTTGTGTGTGATGCCCTTGGTGATGAAAGGTTTATTTTTTTGCCCCACTAGCTCTGATGATGCCCGCTGTGGCCTCCGAGCGGGGTCGTTGAGTGGTTATGTGCGTGGTGTGCAAGAGGTTAGCAGTGCCCTGATCACCTTGCCACTGAATCCGATGGTTGTATCCGCTCCCTCACCCCCTCTCCCAACTTGAATCAGTGCTCAATGTTGTGTTTTGTCGACAAGATTCATGTTTCTTGTTACGTCGAGTTAGGATAATGCTAGCCATCAATGGCTTTCTGTCGTAGTGATGTCGGATCTTACAAAAGGAATATCTACGTTCTGGTTGGTATTCGTGGCATGATTCTGATAAGGGAAATTTTTTGTAGAGTTTCTATAGTGCTCGTGGATGTCTCTTTGCTGTTGGCGGTGTGTGATTGTGATGTTGGTCATGCGGAATCTCAACAATGGTCTTTTCTTCACCAGATGACGCCCTTAGCTGCTACATGGAAGAGAGACAAGAAGCTGAAGCTACGGACTTCATCTTTTGGTTTTCTTAGCATTATCTTGTCATTCTGTCTTCCTTGTATCTTTCATGTGGGTGTCTTTCTTCTCTTTCTTGAGCCTTGCATTGTTAGCTGGTAACCCAGCAGCGTTTGCATTATTGGCCATAATGACATTATTGATTTAATGTCAGGTGAAAGTTTTGTATCTATTTTCACAAAAAAAAGCTTTTTATCTGAAAAAGATGGTTAGGACAGTCTTTAGAACACATCTACTACTGTAATGATCAGGGCCGGCTCTAACCCATGGCAGGGTTGTGCCATGGCCAAGGGCCCAGGCCAGAGGGGGGCCCAAATTTTTTTAACTTTACAAGAGCCCAGGCCAGGGAAAATCCATCGAAGCAGCCATACGCGATCGATCGAAGCAGCCAGACCTGGAAGGAACCGAAACGTCCAGAACGCCAGATCGATCGATCGAAGCAACCGAAACAGCGAAATGTCGCCCTGCCCGCCTGCCGCATCGCCAGACGCGAGTCGCGAGACACGCACTCGCCCACGCGAGACGCCCACTCCCTGGCCCCTGGTCCCTGGAAGGAAGATCGAAGGCAGCCACGCGGTGCACCTGGCCCCCATGCTGCTGCTGCCCTGCTGCTCGCCTCGCCTGGTGCCTGCTCTGCCGCTGTGCCGCCATGCGCCCCTGCTGTGCTGCCCTGCCTGCGCTAGTGCGCTGCGTGCTGCGTCCGAGTTTCTACCGCCCTAACTGTAAGTTTACATCTAATCCCTAGTTTAATCCTTCTAATTAATCTCTTGATCCGGGTTATAATTTTTTAGATTACAATTTGATATAAATTTTCTCACATTAATCTTTGATAGGTGTTACGATGGGGAAGCAATTGTCGGGTGCTGCGAAAAAGAAGAAAAGAAAGAGAGAGAATGAGTTTATTGATTCACAAAGAGGTGCTTTAAATAAGTTTTTTCTAGCAAAAAGTAGTGTTGATGTCAACAATAATAATCAAAGGCAAGAATCTGATCTCAGAGAAGATGATGAGAATAATTCAAATGCAAACTTTGAGGCCAATGAACAATCATTAGAAAACGGTAAATAACTAACTAGCGTCAATTTTTCCAATTGTAAATAAATAACTAATTACAATCTTTTGTTTGTCATGCAAATGTTAATGTTAATAAGGACAATATAGCGGAAGAACATCTGTTAAAAAAAAATAGCGGAAGAACAAGATGCTCCTAGTGGTGATAAACATTAATCTTGATAGTGTCCTCGATGATTTTGCATCTAGAAATGCACGAAGAAGCTTTTTACGAAGCACTGAAGCTTAATTGTCGATGAACTAATTGGAGGCCGGGTGTTTTTGAGGTATTCACTAGCATGAAATACTTGTTATATTTTCCTATCATTTTTATTTTTTCTATCTAAATATCATAATGCTTTAGTGATTGACAATTATTTATAGACATCTCGACTATGAATGTGTGGTTATATGCTTTTAAATATTTTGTAAGTGAAATTGACATATATATCATCTATATATATATATTGTCTTTAGGGACCCGTTTATCTACTTCGCCCAAGGGCCCTAAAAAATATAGAGCCGGCCCTGGTAATGATCGCGCCTGTAATGTAAGTAGTGGTATAGTGCGAGTCCACTCAATAATTGAAAACTCTTGGACGTTCTATATATGTGGCCCGCTTAATTATCATTGGCGTCCGCAATTGTAGACCTACTCTCAAACAGCTACTGGATGTCATTGTCATCGTAACTCCAAATTTCCAAATTCCCTGTATATTGACTGAGGGACAACGACTTTGACCATTCGACTCTCGAGTCAATCGCTATGATCGTGCCTAGCTACAACTAGTTGAATCTTCATCGCAAACTAGTGCTCAAGAGCCTAACCTTCTTTATGTATATATATAGAGAACCGAGGTTATTCCTAGGGCAAGGCAAACCGGCCGCCTGCACAGATCAGTTGCATGCTAATTTACACAATCGAGGAGAGGGTATGATGGCGCGATCTTCCTATTCTTCCATCGCACCAGCTGGGAATGGCAATTCTGGCCATCATATTCATATGTTGCTCCCTGCCATGCTCAGCAGCCCTTCAAGGTATAAAGTATTAAGTTAACCATGTAGTAGTGCTGGAGCTCTAGTATTTTGTACTTCCTCCGTTTCAAAATATAAGATGTTTTAGTTTTATAAAGCAAATATATTTAGACTTATGAAGGTTCACTCAAATTTAAAGTAAATCTACATACTAAAAGAAATCTAGATTTATCTTTTTTATAAACCTAAAACATCTTATATTTTAAAACGGAGGACGAGTAGTCCCGTGTGGCTTTATGCAAGATCTGCTAAGTCTGTTAATTTATGATATGCATATATGCAGTTCAGCCGGACGGAATTCGTGGGGGTTTCGGTCCTCCATCGCCGCAGCCAGGGGGCACGACGGGCTGCCGCGGTGATTGCCACAATGGCCAGGCCGATACTAACCCACGGGCGATGGAGAAGCCCGCACTTGCGCCGCAACGCAAGACCCTGCAACAGTCTGCTGTTACGAACTGAGAACTGTGTGTACGCATGTACCGTATTATACCGTGAGTCTCGGAAAGTTCAACATTTTACTATTTACACCCAGTTAAGCATGTGCTAGTGCCATAAAGATCGTTTACCTATGGCGACGATTCACTATCCTTATAAAAAAAAAATTACACGGAGCATTTTCGGAAGGTGAATCCACTGTTAACCGGAAACCCCTATTGACGACCTTGACGATGATATTTTATGGTCACACATAGGTTTGTTCAATGCCGATAGCTATAATCATAATCAAATGTAAACATATCACACCTTTTCTTTTTTATGTTTACTATGGATTAGCTTAAAGCTCCATCAGCCCAAGTTAGTTGGATCACGTTGTGATTTGCCAAGCTGGTATGTGAGTTGTACATGGATTACTTCCGAGAGTTTTCCCGTTTCATGTGTTACAACACGCCCTATGCGCTGGCGGTAGTGTATGTGGCTATAAGCCTTTTCCTAGTATTGATGGATTGCTTCCGAGAGTTTTCCCGTTTCATGTGTTACAATTGAGATTTATTCAGTTGCACATGAGTTGAGCCGATAAAAAGTGTAACAACCTGTTTGATTGTGTAGAGATTCGAACTGGCCATAGGACATGAGTTGGAACTTAGATTGGATATTGTCATCTGACCGAGAATTACAACTTTTGGCCCTAGTAGAGCACATGCTTTTGGGCATGTGAATCTTACAGGAAGGAAACCATGAGAAACTTCCTAGTATCTTCCACCTTTCAGGAACATGGTCCATCATTGTTGCATAATACTCCATGACGATTGCATTGTCGTCGGTGGAAGAATTTGTTGCAAATTTCACCATACGACAACAGGTGCTCATAAAAAAACTGAAGTCTTCAGTTATTTTTGAACAAAAATTAAGGAAACTCTACATAAACCAAAAAAATCTACTATCTATGTCTCAAAATATATGTCGGAGATTTGTCCAAATTTGTATGTATGTATACACTAAAACAAGTTTAGCATATGGCTACGCAATCTGTACCGTCCTTGTTTCTGAGTTTGGGAAAGGGTTGTACTAAAGCAAACGCTAATAACTTATTAGGTTGCTACCTCAAAGTTATTTACTGTTTCAAATTGTCCACAAAAAATATCTGCTTCATTGGTTAGTGTTTCCGGCAATATGTTACCATGTCTATTTACGAATGAAAATTTTATTGGCTTGGACAATTCCAGCATTACTGTTCTGCCGACTTGGACATGATAATTATCGGTCTATATTGCCCAAAGGTCGCAACAAATTAAGGAGTAACTCACTAGAATTTTCTGCCCACCTTCTTTATTGGACATGACTGAACTTCGGCAAAGTTTGAAGTCATGCTGGAATCGTCGACAGGACGCTGCATTCCCACTCAACTTGGATTGTTCCTCTATCCATAACATTTCCGCAAGCATTTTTTTAAAGGAGTATATATTAATATCATAGGATACCAATTACACCCAGCATCTGCAATGACGCATTTCCCTAGCGGCCACACGGATGTACACAGTCAAAAAAAGAAAAAAACTTAAAAAAGAAAAAAAATCCCGCTACAGTGACTCATTCATTGAAACATCAGTACTACCACCAACAAGACAGCACCAGAAATCCAGTTTCTCTAAAAACGATGCCTCCAAGAAGGGAACAGTGCACAAACACCGTCATCGTCCGATCAAAGATCAAGGTTTACATCCTGAAAAAAGTCCATGCTCTCAAAACAATACCTTTAACAAGGCCATTGTCAGGCATAACCAATTATGGTCAGACCCTGGGTTTTCACCCTGAGAGGTAGGACCATGAACCTCTCTTGTGCATTCGCCCCTACTTGCATGCCACTGCTCCAATTCACAAGTCACCTAGCCAATTCCTCATCACCACCCAAACTCGAACCACCATTGTCTATCCTTAGATCTCGGTCTCCATGACTTTGTCCATAAGCACCATGCAACGAGAACATGCCCCATGATAATAGCAGTCAATAAAGTTCTGAAGCACACACTCTAAAACCAAACGGTCAGAGTAAAACATGGGTGCAAACGACCGAATTCAATCCTTTCAGCAAACTTACGGCATGATAGCACTTATAGAGTTTGCCGGCGGAGCCTTCCGGAACACGACACAGAAACCAGATCAATGGAGACCAATATCTGGCAGATCATTGTCTTGGCTCGAGAGGGATCCAGGACCACCTCCTTTATTGAAACCGAGCCAGCAGCTCCCACGCCACCCGCCGGAAACTAGCAGGACCCGCCGCAAGATGGCAAGACCACCCGGCCGACCATTCCGACGGAGAAAGAGGCCACCACCACCATGCCGGGGGCAGATGCCCCAAGTGCCCTAGTATCACGGACAAGGCCCGAGTCGCTTGGGCGCCGGCGTCGAGGCCAACGGACGAGGCAGATCGCGGCTAGGCCCAGATCCCCGCCGCCACCTGCCGCCATCTGGGCCGAGGATCACCGACCGCCGCTCGCCGCAACACCACTGCCAAACCAGCCGAGACGGACGCCGCCGCCTTCCACCAGATCGCGATCAGGGACGCCGCCGCCACCGCCACGCCCCCGGGTCTTTGTTTGGCGACGATCCGGACGGCGGCGGCGGGGAGGAGAAGACACAGGAGGAAGGGCTCGACGGTGGGATGGGAGGCCGCCTGGCGCGGCGCGGCGCCAGATGCGGGAGGAGGAGGGGTGAGGGAGTTTCAGGTACGTACATCTAATCTAAATCTGACAATCTGACACAAGTGACAGCAGTTTTTTCTCTGCTATCGGGTTGTGAAAAGAATGCCACCGTGTTTATTTTATTTTTAATTTTGGTGCCACAAGTTTTACTTAGTGATTATTACTACTGATGTGATCAAAATGCTCCAATAATATGTGCAAGGGAAACAATCGTTTTTTTAGAAACACAGTACAATCGAAGACGCACACAACACGTACATGCACCCACCCCTGTGAACGCACACATGCACACGCTACCCCTATGAGCACCACTGAGAAACTGAGCCGGCGGATCAGGTCTTGAGATTGACAAAGTCACCACGGACGTCTCGTTGTCGACGGAAACGTCGCCTTCCACTGAAATAATATCCCGTCTTTTATATAACACAGTGTCAAACATAGGGTTTGAACTCTGGTGGGATGGGGATACAACTACCCTGCTAACTATCCAACCACAGGTTGGTTTGCAAAGGGGAACATACGTTTGAACGACCAACCGCTTGAGAAAGCAAATCAGCAAACATATGTGGAATTTGGAGCCCCGGAATCCCTGAGTCCACACGCATATAGCTGTAGTACACTCTTGATGACTTTGACTGTTGTAGCGTACTAGCATCCATCCAAGCTCGATCCATTGCGTACGAGCCAAGAACAAGAAGGGAACTTGGCAACGGTCTCTTCTCGTCGATCGGAATCACTCTCAGCCAGTTAAGCCTATAAAATGACACAGAATTTAGAAGCTGGAGAGTAGTAACCGAGGATCATGGAGCGTTCATCTTCTTCCGCCTCACTCACACGCAGCGTCGCCCTCCTGGCCCTCATATGCTTCTCCTTGGCGTGCTCGGTAGTGGCCCAAGGTAAGCCGATCGAGCTTCATATATATTCGCCTAGGGGACTGATTATTATTCTGTATATATGCGCGCCCTTGGGCCTCCCGGAACGGTGTTGGTTATTGATCTTCCATATGTGTGTAGTTTCTCAGGGCGGAAGCCGCGCACCGATTCCTCCACCATCGCCGCTGTCCCGGTCGCCCAGCCGGTCCGGCCAGGCGCCGCTTGCTCCGCCATCACCGCCGGAAACAACCATGGCGACGGTGTTCGGGCCACACCGCAAGACCCTTCAGGATGCTACACTGTGATGACGACTGCTCCGATTTGAAGTAGTGGAGATGTGTTGTTTTCCATGTGCCTGCCGGCGTTAGACTCTCTGATTCCGTGACGTCAAATTGATGATGTTAATCTATTCCTTTGAAATGACTAGTTAAGTGCCCGTGCTTTGCTACGGATAATGATAACTACATTCGGTAAATATTTGTGCTAAGTGTAAAATTATTAGAATTTTTCATGTCTATCGTATTTCTCACCTTGTACCTCTTTGATGATCAATATGTATAATTTTTTCTTACCTTCATTTCCTGCACACATAGCTAGTTTCTCGGCCGTTTGCTTTCATTTTCCCACTCCGTACACTCAATATTGAATTTTTGTCACATTGAGCCTTGCATAGTTATATTGAATATTATCACATTATATGCGGAGATCGATGGTTGTGCTTTTATTAAATGTCTCACTGTAATTGCATTGGCTAGTTGGTTGGTGTTTTTTACCAAATTAATCCTAAATTTCTTATGCTCTAGAAACAGAAGCACAAAGTAACCTTTGTGTTATGAAAATAGCAGAATAAAGTTTTTGGCAGAATTTTGCAACCAAGACCAGTTTCATCAATCTCAGTGTCATCAACATGAAGCTTTTTTGATGAATTTGATGGCAAGGCCAGTTTCATCAGCTTCTCTTGTATTTTACTAATTATATTCATGAAATTAGCAACTCATGTGTGCAAATGTATTGCATTTTCAACATACTTGAGAACCTCGCAAGATTAAAGCGGCATATAACATCTCTTCGACTTGAACATGTAATGTGACATAATATATAGTGCCATAGTTAGAAGCTAAGGGAAATGTCACCACATAAAAAATTCTACAGTGATCTCCCCAGCAATAAATCACAAAATTAGTTGATATATTATAAACCCAGAGGTAAGAACAATGTAGCATCGATAGAAAGATCAAACGGATATATAGTTCTAAACCTAGAGTAAAAATAGAAACATTCTAGTTATCTAGACAAAAATGATAACCAATTAGTGGCATCCTAAAAATGAACTCATCACAAGATTAGTACTGAAGATCTGAATATATATAGTGTGTTAATCCCTCAAAGCAATAGTCATCATATTACCCTATACCCAACCTAAACAGTACCCAAGCACCATAGCTCAATGGGAATCAAGAGTTAGATGTAATTTCTCTGGAAGGATCACGACAATGACTTATGGAAATAAATTCTTAACAACCAGAAGAGCAAGCAAGAACCCGATGAACAAAAACAGAGGTAAGAACTACGTAGCATCTCTGTTATGAACTCTTCTATCCAGATAAATAGTTCTACTTATTTCTCCATTTGATAGTGCATGAAATAGATCCTTGGAGTAGCTTTAGATGACGCATGCAATCCCAGAGGTAAGAACTACATAGCGACGAACCAACTATCTGAGCCTTAGACCCCTTACGAACAACAGAGAGGACCTTCCCAAATCATCACCATTACACAAAATGGCAGTACTGGTAGGCTCATTATATCGCTAATACCATTGTCTAACGCCTCCATTGTCCGTCTCTTTTTCATGGAAGGCTCATCCCAAATAATGAGAGAAGATGGACGATAAGAGCTTGTCCTAGCAGTACCGCTCTGTTTAGTGAAGCTACAAAACTCACCATCATCAATGCTCAGCGGTATCTTAAACTATGAATGAGTTGATCTTCCTCCAAACATTATGGAAGCTACAACAATGGATATAGTTGTTGCTACAACAATGTTTTCCTGCCCGCATAAGTTTCCGAGAAAAGTCTTTCCGGTGCCTCTAGGACCATCCACGAAGAACAGACCACCCTCATCGCGATCAATAGAAGACATAATTTCATCGTGCGGCTCTACGATCTGTGATATAAGTGAGTCCGATATATTTTTGTCCTCGCCATTGAGCTCGATGGTGGACTCCTCAAAGATCTCCCTTGGCACACGGGCGCTATCAAATTCCTTATCTGATATCTATCAAGAAAAGGAAATGACTTTATGTTCTTGGCCGATATTGAACGAACTGCAAAAATAATGTCAGGGCAGGAACATAGGAAAAATAAATAAAGAACAATATATTTTTTCTGTTAGTCTGCAACTTACTTTTATCTTTAAATAAAATTAACAATTCAAATTAACCTATACCTATGCATTTCATGATGTAGCAACTTCACGCATACTAAACTTCGCCATTTTTTTTTCATGTCCGTGTCTTGGTGCAACAAACATGTAGATTTTCTAATGTTCACCTAAATTGCCACACCTAGTAATTAGACTAATCTCCAAGAGATGATTGCATATAATTATAAAAATGAAAAATCTAAAATAATTATACCAAAATTTTAGAGAACTTTTGCTAGGCTGAATGTCATCAAATCAAATTCATTGAGATGCAACATTCTTGGAGCATACTGGTACATTCAGTACCAAAAATTATATTCCTTAATCCGAGCTCGACACATTGAAGACTTTATGCAATATCAGAAATTCTCAAGAGTTGCAGTATAGTGAGAGAC
The DNA here is from genome assembly GCA_030063025.1 of Avena longiglumis. Lineage (NCBI taxonomy): Eukaryota > Viridiplantae > Streptophyta > Magnoliopsida > Poales > Poaceae > Avena > Avena longiglumis. Next base: position 541,535,370 of record CP125973.1, read on the forward strand.
ACATTTAGTTGAGCAATAAGACGGAACTTCTTTTGAGCAATCTACAAGAGCCTGCATGAAAACACTACACACGTGTCACAACTTCTAAGTAATTCCGAGCCTTTCCTCCAATTCAGCTCTAAACATGGAGTAGCTATCATGATTCTTCCAAGCGAACATGCATATTACCCGCAAAACAACAGTACACAAAGATAGGAGCAGGTCAAAAACTTTTGAGGTGTGGAAGACAACAAAAACCTCCGTGAATCGCCTCGAGTCATGCATACTTGGATCAACGATGGAATTTGCAAGTCATGTAACCATGTGAAAACATGATTATTTAATCATATGCAAAAGTTGAGTAGAAAAAATATTATTACTATAGAACTTCATTTAAAGCACAACCTGAGACAATTTATCAAAATATACCTATATGCACAAGTTGTTTTCCTCTTCAACTATCCATGTCTACTTAAATTAAAGCATAACATGTCCAGCAATGTTAAGTTCATCATGTATGCACCCACAAAAAAAGGTTCATTATAGAATATGAAGTATATTTAGTAGTTCAATCCTGCAAGAAAACTGCTATTCAGCGGCATGCTCGAAATCACGCTCGAAATCACTCCTTGACTCTTTCCATAATAAAATTCGTGCATCCAACTAAGTATATTTTTTGGCCTCGGCTGCACAAGAATCATCCATGTCAGTTTTTGAAACGGAAGATCCAAGATTCTGTTCACGACACTATACAAAAGTAGACTGGATAACATGTCAGGTTGGGGCAACAGATGGTGTTAAATTTTTCTACGAATGTGAGTTGTCCGAACCATTCAGACCTAATGCAAATAATCCATTTCTTCCACACAGCTGGGACAATCAGATTTAATTACACAACTATGACACATAATCAGTGAACTCCTAGTCTTGTGTTCATTTATAATAGAAAATTCTAGATCAAAGACGTGAATGAAAATATTACCAAACATAAGTAGACAACAGATAATAGGAATACCCTACAGCCCAAAGCATGGAGTTCCCAACACCTTGTATGCAAAACAAAACAAAACGAGGCTCGTACATGAAATAAGATACAAAGGAAATAGCCGCCTTGTTCTAGCTTGCCCAACTCCTTCCTCTGCCTTCCCGTTGAGCACACCATGCTGTATGGCACCTTTTCGCTCCCTCTCAGCCTTTACCATATACATGCCTAGCACCACCTGTCACATAGCCAGCCGGTCTCGGCATTCTCATGAGTTAGCCATTTGCACAAATTTTGATGCAATACTAACTACAAAAATGTGGCACCAAGATGTTAGGCAGCTATATATGTACATATATATTAGACTCAGGGGCTGTTATCAACGTCGCATAAGGGCCCCACAAAATTCAGAGCCATCCCTGGACCAGAATTAGGACAGAAACAGTAGAAGCTTGATCAGGAGTTCTTGTCATGGAGAATCACAACAGAGGCACATCTCTGAACTTAGAAACTGCAGTATACAACTGACAACTCTGATCTATATGGTCTACTCTGAAGTCTTGTTTTTTTACTTTTCTATATAAGAGATAAAATGGAGGCATGCCATGGATTTAAAAATGCATCTGTATGAACCTTTACGAGATTGCTTAACTACATGTTAGGACCTGAAATTAGACCAGATGATTGTCATTTTTCAGGAAAAAGCAGTCCTACAATATTTCTCGGTAGCAAACCCATTACCTATGACACTTTTCTGTATGATTCTTGTTCGACATCAGTCACACATGCATTGCTACCCAGACTGCCCTTGGTTATCCAACTCAAAAAAGGAATGGGAGAAGCAGATTTAGCCGCCTTGCATCATACATCCATCAGACAAAGAAGTGTCATACGTCGAGCACTTCTGAATTCAGGGAAGTACCTGCACCAGGAGTATATCTTACGGTCTCGTAGCTAAACCAGAACTAAAAAAACATCTGGTTATTAAATACACATCATGACCTTTGTTAGGCTCTGGTTTTTTTATTCTTTTTTAAACAGTGTTATATGTGAAACATTTAGGAAATTCAAATAACTATTTGATGACCTTGCTGACCTCATAAAATGGTCTTGTAGAAGGACCAATATCACAAACTTCGATTTCAGGAAAGTACACGCAGTATATCTTCTGGTTTACGTAGCTGAACCAGCTGGAAAAACATCAGGTTATATTTATGACCTTTGTTAGGCTCTGGTTTTTTAATTCTTTTTTAAATAATGTTATATGTGAAACATTTAGGAAATTCAAATGACCATTTGATGACCTCGTGACCTCGCAAAATGGTCTTGTAGAAGGACCACTATCACAAACTTGCAAAATGATTTAGTTAAGCATAGTAACACCTCGCTGACCCAAGATTCAGACCCTAATCTTTACAACTATACTATTCTTACCAGAGATTTGGTATCTCCAAGGATTGCATTTAGCCTCATCGGTACAGTTAGTGCATGAACTTAAGTGGGAAAAAAAATAAGACCAAAAGAAATAATTGGAGGAAACATATATTAGAGGAATACAAAGTATACTTGTTGGAAATATGCCAGAGAAAATATAGACAACCCTGAAATACTTTTATTAATGTCATTAGATGCGATAAGATTTTTCATGTCAGGCCTCGGTTTATTTTGAAAACTGAACTGAAATTACTTATAGTAAGTACTGTCACCTTGGTATCTGAAAACAAACCCTGTCATCTGCCTTCAATCCCCCGTCAAGCAAAAGATCTCACAAGTAAGAATGCATGACAATCCTTGTTCCGATTAACCTGGTTCTATGCATCTAGTATAAAGCACGGACATTGGTGAGATCGCTAGAACACCCTGATAATTGCTAGCTGATGTACTCCGCATATGATTTATCTGTTCACAAATAGCTCTCCAGCAGATGCTTAGGTTCTTGCGATATCAAAAATGAAGTAGAAGGCTTGCACATGATATCAAAGATTCGTCAGCTTTGCATTTCTTACCATGTGGTACAAAGAGTGCTCGTGGCGGGCGTCCTTAAATCAGAAATCGAGACAAGGGTGTTCATGCTGCTAGCCGATCTACGGCGATTCATAGCAACCAAACCGACACTAGAGGAAAAAGGGCCATCCGTTCGCGACCCTCGGAGCATTAGTCCGGTTGCGCCACCAGGGACTAATGCCGCGCGTCCGGTTGGAGGCACGGGGCCGAGGGCATGGGTCCCGGTTGGTAAGGGGCATGCGTCGGTTGGAGCCACCAACGGGACTAAAGGTTTGGCCACAGCCACGTGGCACGCACCTTTAGTCCCGGTTTGGCTTCAACCATACTAAACCTTGCCCTCTATAAATGCAACGCCCCCTCTGCCTCCACTGTTTTTTGAATGGTGTAAGGTGTGAGGGTGTGTGCTAGTTTTTTCATGCATGCATTGAAGGTGTTTGTTGAAATGTTTTAGTGAAAAATCCGTTGAATTTCTCATAGAACAAAAATATAGAAGGTGTCAGACGACTTGAGCTTTCTCCTCTTTATTTCCCTCGATCGAGGTTAGCAATCTTATCTTTTCTAGGTCATTGATACAATTCATGTGTCGGTGTGAATTGGTTATTTCACTATTTATGATGTCCTGTTTTTGATAAACTTACTTATATGATGCGAGATGAGCGGTCGGGAATGGATGTACGGTGACGGCGGGTAGCCGGGTATATCAAAGCGTGGATAAATTTATCGATGTGGCTACGGCAAACAAAGAGAATGGATTTATCGTTGTCCATGTGTTCAATGTCGGAACAACAAGGAGTACTCTTCCTCGAAAATCATTCGCGGCCACACGATTATGAAAGGTTTCATGCCCAACTATAATTGCTGGACCAAGCACGGTGAAAGAGGGGTTATGATGGAAGATGGTGAAGAAGAAGATGATGATAACAACTATCATCATATGTTTCCTGGATCTGATAATCGCAATGGAAGATAATGGAGAGGAAAAAGGTGAAGAACGGGCATCGGATGAGGTGATGAACTTGGTAGGGTCATTTCGATGCAAAGAGGCGTGAAGCAGAAAATGAGAAGTTGAAGTTAGAGGGCATGTTAGAAGATCACAAGAAATTGTTGTACCCAAATTGTGAAGATGGCGGCACAAAGCTCGATGCGACCTTTGGAATTGTTGCGATGGAAGGCGAGTGTGGTCTAATGACTCCTCATTTGAAAAGATCTGAAAATAATGAAGCGAAGTTTCCAAAACATAACGAACTTCCCGAGAGTACCTCTGAAGCAAAGAAGACTCTCTTTCCTCTGGATTAGATGTGCAAAAGATACATGCATGCATTAATTTGCATCCTCTACATGGTAAGGAGTATGAGAATTTAGATAAATGCCGGTATGCAGCGTTGCGGTATAAGATCGACGAGATGACCACGGTGATGTTGAGGAGAGCCCCTCCGGAAGAGGGTTCTGCTAAGGTTATGTGGTATGCTCCTATAATACCAAGGTTGAAACGCATGTTCGAAACAAAGAGCATGCCAGGTTGTTGCGATGGCACAAAGAAGACCGTAAGAAAGGCGGGAGTTGAGACACCTGGCGATGGGTCACAGTGGAGAAAAATCGAGAGAGACTTCCCGGACTTTGCGGTGGCGCAAGGAACTTATGGTTTGGTCTAAGTACGGATGGCACGAATCCTTTGGGGAGCAGAGCTGCAGTCACAGCACCTGGCCCGTGACTCTATGTATCTACAACCTGCCTCCTTGGTTGTGCATGAAGCGTAAGTTCATTATGATGTCAGTGCTCATCCAAGGCCCGAAGCAACCGGGCAACGACATTGATGTGTACCTTAGGCCATTAGTTGAAGAACTCTTACAGTTGTGGGGCAAACCAGGTGTACGTGCGTGGGATGAGAACAAACATGAGCCATTTAATCTACGAGGGTTGTTATTCGTAACCATCAATGATTGGCCTGCTCTTAGTAACCTTTCAGGACAGACAAACAAAGGATATAAGGCATGCACCCACTGTTTAGATAAGACCAAGGTACATATTTGCATAAATTCAAGAAGGTTGTGTACCTAGCGAGTCGGGCGATTTCTTCCGACCAATCATCCGTAAGAAAGAAAGGCAAGCATTTCAAAGGTGAGGCAGATCACGGAAGAAGCTGAACTCCCAGCTGGTGATGATGTATTTGGTATGGTCAAGGACATAGAAGTAATCTTTGGAAAGGGTCCCGCGGTAAATCAGTTCGAACGACGTCGCTACAGGACACGCACCCATGTGGAAGAAGAAATCTATATTTTGGGAGCTGCCATATTGGAAAGTCCTGCGTGTCCGCTCTTCAATCGACGTGATGCACGTGACGAAGAATCTCTGCGTGAACCTGCTAGGGATTCCTAGGCGTGTATGGGAAGACAAAAGATACACCAAGCACGGAGGACCAACAAATTATGAAAGACCCAAAGAACATGCATAAAGATAACAAGGCGGATAAAGGGCGTCACTTAAGTCGTACTATGCTCTTACCAAAGCAGAAGGAAATCTTTTTGAAGTCCTTTACGATCAAGGTGCCGTCGGGCTTCTCATCTAATATAAAGGGATAATAAATATGGCGAGAAAAGTTCCAAAACCTGAAGTCTCATGATCACGTGATTATGACGCATTTGCTTCCGATTGCATTGAGGGGCTTCTACCGTAAAATGTTCGAGTACCCATTGTGAAGTGTGCATTCCTCAATGCAATATCTCGAAGGTAATCAATCCGGATATTACGCCAAGGTTACGTAAGGATGTGGTACAATGTCTTGTTAGTTTTGAATTGGTGTTTCCACCATCCTTCTTCAATATTATGACGCATCTCTGGTTCATCTAGTGGAAGAGATTGCCATTCTCGGTCCGGTATTTCTGCACAATATGTTCCCTTTGAGAGGTTCATGGAGTCTTAAAGAAATATGTTCATAACCGTGCTAGACCAGAAGGAAGCATCTCCAAGGGATATGGAAGAGGAGGTCATTGAGTTTTGTGTTGACTTTATTCGACCTTAAGCCGATTGGTGTTTCGACTCGCGGCATGAGGGAAGACTAAGTGGAAAAGGCACTGGGAAAGAAAGCAGTGATATGTAGGGACGGGATTCTTTCACTAAAGCACACTACAGTTCTACATAATTCCACCTTGGCAGCTCAGATATGGAGGAACACAAGAATATTGTACGCTCAAAACCCGGGAAGCTGAATCATGGATTACGATGAACACATGAAGTCTGGCCGGTGGTTGGATGCGGACACATCTCTTGAATGACACCACTGTTGGAGATCAGCTATACTTGTTGGCAGCCACCATCTTCTCTTGTATTGAATTTCCAAGGTACGAAATAAATGGGAATACATTCTACACGATCGCCCAAGATAAAAGAGCACCAACCAAAATAGTGGTGTCCGCTTTGATGCAATAGACGAGAATGGACAAAAGGACACATATTATGGTTACATAGAGGAGATATGGGGAACTAGACTATGGAGTCTCTTTTAAGGTCCCTTTGTTTCACGCAAATGGGTCAACCTGAATGGGGAAGGGGTAAAGATAGACCAGTTATGGAATGACAACAGTGGATCTCAACAATCTTGGTTATAGAGATGAACCATTCGTCCTAGCCAATGATGTGTCTCAGGTTTTCTATGTGAAGGACATGTCCTCCGCATCAAAAAAAAAAAAATGCAAACGAATACATCATATGATGAGCCAAAGCGTCACATAGTTCTTTCAGGAAAAGAAACATCGTGGGAATCGAGGACAAGATGGACATGTCAAGATTATAATAAGTTTGATGAAATTCCGCCTTCACAAAGGAAAACTGACCCAAGCATTCCGTTAAGTAAAGAAGATGCTCCATGGTTACGTCCAAGCGGTCATAAGGAATGACATATGCCAAGAAGTTCATGCTCATATTATGTAACTCTAGTTCATGTCTTTCGCGGTTTGTGGCTTGACGAAGGATATCTTTCGCGGTTTGTGGCCTTTAGTCCCGGTTTTGTAGTCTCGCTTTTTAATATTAATAAATGTCTTGAGTGTTAGTCCCATTTTGTGGCTGGACCGAGTGCCTCTATGACCGCTTCGAGATGCGGAGGATGGGCTCAAGGCATCTCCACAACTGGCCGTAGTGGTGTCCTGCTCTCAAAACCATCTTGCATCTTGTAACTTCGCTAACTAGATCAATACGCCTGAGCTAACTAATTTCACATATTAGAGTGCCTCTATGACAGTTTCTCGGAGATGCCGGAGGACTGGCTCCGGCATCTCCACGAAACTGGCCAGTGGTGTCCTGCTCTCAAAACCATCTTGCATCTTGTAACTTCACTAACTAGATCAATAAGCCTCGAGCTAACTAATTTCACATATTAGGAGTGCCTCTATGACCAGTTTCGGAGATGCCGAGGACTGGGCTCCGCAGATCTCCCGAATGGCCGTAGTGGTGTCCTCGCTCTAAAACCATCTTGGAGATGCCTCAAACCTGGAGGACTGGACTCACAAGGATGCATATTTATAGTACAAGCAGCTCGGCATAATGTCGACACTCACGACATAATGTCGACACTCACCCCTATTATTAGTGCTGACTCATCTTTAGTCGGTTGGTGTCTCCAACCGGGACTAAGGTTCATCTTTAGTCCCGGTGACACCATCCGGGACAAGGTACAAGCGCACGACATAATGTCGACACTCACCCCTATTATTAGTGTTGTTCCGCCCACTCTGCATAATCCTTTCAACATGCGTTGGTTTCTCCAACCGAGACTAAATATGAACCTCTCTTTATATAGGCATTTCTCTATTTATTAGGTAACACTTAAGACATTTATTAATATTAAAACCGGACAAATCGGGACTAGCTAACACTGTGCCTAAAGCGCCTTTAGTCATAATCATGCCTAGTCCTATAGTACGCAGCTCGTGGTCTTCATCGTCGTCATCATCATCATCGCATCGCCACCGCCACTGGGGATCCTCGGCCCATCCATGGCATATACCAGGGCCATTCCAGCCTCGGATTCACGGCGGTGGGAGAGGGGTCTCTGGAAGACGATGCCATCACGGACAGTGTGGGGCCTGTGGCGGGTGGACTCGTGGGCACCGTGGCGAGGATGGTCTCCCGGCGATGTAGCGCATCACTTGATGATAGTACGGTTCTCCCACCACAGACGGCCGACTTCGTTGTGGTTCACCGGTGGCGCCATCACCCTCATACTGGCGAGCTCCCTTTCACGCCTATTAGCGAAGAAGGCATTCTGTGTCATAGTTGTCGGGATCCCACCGGGATCCATCCGCTGCGGCGTGAGCTCGTGGTAGAAGTGGTTTGTGATGGTCACCGACGTATGGAACCTTGAGGGACAGGAGGGACAGAACCCCTCCAAGATTCATCCAGCGGGCGGTACCGGTGGACAAGGGTAGTTGAGGCGCCTGACGCCTCGGTCCTCGAGGGTCGAATGGCCCAAGAGGGCATTGTCCATTGTTCTAAGAGAGGAAGGTGTGGATGTGTGGATAGCCATGACACGATCACCCTAAATATAGAGGGAAAGGGCGGGAAAACTTGGCGTGAAGCTTTGCAAATGGCGGGAAATATCTTTAGTCCCTTAGTGACTACATCCGGACTAAAAGCTCTAGTAGAAAGGAAAGGCGGAAAACTTGGCGGGAAGAGGTGGGAAATGGCGAAAATATTTTAGTCGGTTTGAGAATACATCCCGGCTTCAGAGATCCAATGCAAGTTCTAACGATGCCGCCCCTATCTTCATGCACACCGTTCGACCATAGTTAGAAATTCAGATAATTCAAAACGGCATAATAAATTCAAAAAAAATCCGAACAATGAAAATCCTTCGTGGTGTCATATTATGTTACATAGTTGAAAGGAAAATACCAGACTTGGTATATTGATCATGTTTCAAAAAACTTCACAAAATGACCTATCATGTTCGAGGTTTCATGGCTTTGGTCCAAATGACCGATGTTATGTGCTGAATCATGGCATAGTTTGTGATGTTGTGCCCATATTATGCATGTGTGTGGACATTGGTATGGAGAACAATGTTGCAGAGGAAGTTTTCCTTTTGTCGCACGGAAAAGCCCTTTTCCATTTTCCGAGCGCAAAAACGGGTCGCTTTGTGAAGTAACCACCAAAATGCCGTTTCACAATGCTACCGTCCCATTTTCCTAAAATACTAGACCGCCTTACATGGACTATCTCCCAACGGTACATCTCAAACCTTTTCGTCCATCCCGTAAAAGGACAAATGTCTGCCGAATCAGGAAGTGGGTCCGGTTTGTACTCTGTACATGATCTATCGCCTGTGATTTTTTGAAAAATCATTTTAGACTCGCAATATGTGGTTTCTTCAGAGATCCAATGCAAATTCTAACGATGCCCGCCCCTATCTTCATGCACACCGTTCGACCATAGTTAGAAATTCGGATAATTCAAAATGGGCATAATAAATTCAAAAAAATGCGAACAATGAAAATCCTTCGTGGTGTCATATTATGTTACATAGTTGAAAGGAAAATACCAGACTTGGTATATTGATCATGTTTCAAAAACCTTCACAAAATGACCTATCATGTTCGAGGTTTCATGGCTTCGGTCCAAATGACCGATGTTATGTCTGAATCACGGCATAGTTTGTGATGTTGTGCCCATATTATGCATGTGTGTGGACATTGGTATGGAGAACAATGTTGCAGGAGGAAGTTTTCCTTTTGTCGCATGGAAAAGCCCTTTTCCATTTTCCGAGCGCAAAAACGGGTCGCTTTGTGAAGTAACCACCAAAATGCCGTTTCACAATGCTACCGTCCCATTTTCCAAAAATACTAGACCACCTTACATGGACTATCTCCCAACCGTACATCTCAAACCTTTTCGTCCATCCCGGTAAAAGGACAAATGTCTCCGAATCAGGAAGTGGGTCGGTTTGTACTACAGTACATGATCTATCGCCCGTGATTTTTGAAAAATCATTTTAGACTCGCAATATGTGGTTTCTTCAGAGATCCAATGCAAGTTCTAACGATGCCCGTCCCTATCTTCATGCACACCGTTCGACCATAGTTAGAAATTCGATAATTCAAAACAGGCATAATAAATTCAAAAAATCCGAACAATGAAAATCCTTCGTGGTGTCATATTATGTTACATAGTTGAAAGGAAAATACCAGACTTGGTATATTGATCATGTTTCAAAAACCTTCACAAAATGACCTATCATGTTCGAGGTTTCATGGCTTTCGGTCAAATGACCGATGTTATGTCTGAATCACGATAGTTTGTGATTTTGTGCCCATATTATGCATGTGTGTGGACATTGGTATGGAGAACAATGTTGCAGGAGGAAGTTTTCTTTTGTCGCATTTGAAAAGCCCTTTTCCATTTTCCGAAAGAAAAAATGTCGTTTAAAATTGATATTAAAAAATATAAGTTAATTCATTTTTAATTGTAAATGGTTCATATTTTAAATGGTTACATTAATTATTTTTAAAATGAAAATGTTTTTGAATTATTTATTTAAATCCAAACACTTTTTATGTTTAAAATTTTTCTAAATTCCAAATTAATATTCAAAAATATAAGTTAATTCATTTTAAAAGGTTACATTAATTATTTTTTAAAAATAGAATATGTTTTTGAATTATTTATTCAAATCCATACACTTGTTATGTTTAAAGTTTTTCTAAATTCCAAATTGATATTAAAAAAATATAAGTTAATTCATTTTTAATTGTAAATGGTTCATATTTTAAATGGTTACATTAATTATTTTTTAAAACAGAAAATGTTTTTGAATTATTTATTCAAATCCAAACACTTCTTATGTTTAAATTTTTCTAAATTCCAAATTAATTATCATTTAAAAAACAATACAAATTTAAACCCCAAAATAAAAAATAAGGTGGGAACAGAGAGAAAATACCTGAAATTTTTGAAAATAGAATATGTCGGTTGGAGCCACCAACCGACTAAAGAGCCCTCGCGCCAAGCTGAAAATATTGGAGTAGGTCCCGGTTGGTGGCTCCAACCGACGAGGATCTTTTAGTCAGTTGGAGCCACCAACCGACTAAAGGTCCTTTGTTATAATGGCGCCTCTTCTTCTTCTTCCTTCCCATCACTTCTATGCTTCACCGACGCTACGCCGCTTCGACGCAAGCTGCCCGAAGCCGCCTCGACGCCGTCAGTTGCTGCCGCCGCTCACCGTCGCCTTGCCGTGGTCGCTGCTGTCAAGCTTCCGCTTCGCCGCCCGCCGTCGCTTAACGACGTCGTCGCCACCACCTCAACGACTGCTGTTGCGTCGCCACCGGCCGCCAGAGTACGGCTGCCTCCGTCCTCCCTCCATCATGCCTTCATCCTCCTCCAGACAAAGTATGGAGGCGGCGCGAGATGTGTGGCGGCGTCGGCGCTGCTGTGGCGGTGCGGTGGCTCGGATCGTCGCCGGCGACCACCGCCGACGCCTCCGGCCGCCCGCGTCGGCGTGGCGCCCTCGTACACGGGTGGACCCAGATCGCCTAGGGCCCCTAGTCGATGGTTGTGGGTAGGAGCAGCACGGTGTAGAAAGTTAGGGATAGGGTTAATGACGTCGGTGATGCAAGAATGGCTTAATCCTTTTCAAAAATGTTTAAAAATAGCGAAATTAATATAATTTTGTAAAATCAATAACTAATTCATATTTAATCATAAAAATATGTATAATGTATCAAAATGTTCAAATTTGAGAGCCATGTGTCTAAGCAAAATGTTTTCTGTTTTACATTTTGTTTAAATTCAGAAATGGTTTAATTAAATCCATAAATTGATATAATATTGTAAATTCAATAATTAATTATTTATAACAAAGAAAAATACAAATAATATATCAAAATGTTCAGAAAAATGAGATCTAACTATTTAACCTATAATCATGCATTGTTCAACAACTTTCAAGACAAGTTTAATTAGAAAACCAAATCAACCCTCTCATATACTCCGGAGTTTCCGAGTTAGGGTTTTCACTGAACCCCGTTAAATTGCCGAGCATGTCTTAGGGTTACTTTTTAATACAAATTAACTTGTAATATCATTATCCTTGTCATACTATGGTGCAAAAGGTTTAAACATTTGATTTAATAATTTCAGAATTTGAATAAAACTTGTAAATTCAATAACTTTTAATCTGTAATTCAGAAAAATACAAATAATATACAAAAATGTTCAGAAAAATGAGAACTATCTATCTATGCCATAATCATGCATTGTTCAACAACTTAAATAACAAGTTTAATTAGAACACCCTAGTAACCCTAAAAGGTGATTCCGGAGTTCCTTGAGTTAGGGTTTGCGCCTAACCCCGATTAACTTGTCGAGCATGCTTTAGGGTTACATTCCAATGCACATTAACTTGTCGTATCATCATCATTGCTTGAGCATTGCATCGATGCCATGTGTTGATTGTTTCCCTTTCTTCGGTGATTTGGTTCTTCTCAGAGAATACGATATCGAGATCGATTCCAATATGGTATTTTGTTAGTATCTAGTGTTACCTATCTGCTGGATAGTTTCCTTTGTAGCCTTATACTCATGTTCCCTCTCATATGCATCCGAGGTTTCTCGAACTAGGTTTTACACCTCGGAACTCCTAATATTGATTTTAGTTGATTTTAGCTAGAGTTACCTATCTACTACACAGTTTCCTTTTTGTAGCTAGGTTTAGGGTTTCTCTTCATTTTTATTATTGTGTATGTATATATTAGGGTTTCTCCTTAACTTTCTCATTTAGCCGCTTTGACTTATTCGTTTTTACACCTATGCAGAAAATATGGACCCACACGTCAGAGACGAAGAAAAGGAAGAGTTGATCCAAGGTGTGATCCGTGGGGAAGATAATTTAGACGTATCAACGTTTCTGAACAACTCCGGTGAGGGTGATCCTCTTTTTACCGGAGTAGACAACTTGTTTGAGGTTGAAGGTGTTGCCTTCCGCGAGGGAGAAGGCGATGCCTTGTGTAATCGAGAAGACGACCGCTCCGGCAAGGTGCATGTAATATAAATCAATTCATTAATTAATGATCTGCTATCTATATAGAAATAGTAACGGCGATCTTTCTTCTTTTAGCCCTCCGGATCGAAGGAATCTCTGAAAAGAGCTTGACGAGGCCCAACCAAAAGTTGGAAGACCATGAGAGGTTCAGGATCGAAGATGTCGTCAGAGACGGGTAATCGACAGCCCCCGGGTTGTCGCAACCAAATTTGTGGCACAATGCGGAGTAATCGTTAGGGACTTAATCCCGATCACCATTAGAAATTGGAATAGGCCTGATAATGCGGATGAAGAGGAACATGTTTATTTGTCCCTAACCACGCCAAAGATTTACCGTGGAAGAGGCTCATGGTTAATTTCAAACTACGAAGATAGAGCTGGATCCAAATGCGGAGGATCCAGCTTGAGGACGCCTTACAACATGGGAGAGCCATGGAGGCTAAGGTCGGAGTGGGCTTTGAAGAAGATGGCCCATGTTTCACCAACTGGAAGAAAAGATTGCACCTTGACTATGTCGTGGAAAGAACACCCGATTTCAAGAATATTCGGTTTGAGAAGATAAAACCATTCGGGATGAGTTTGTGGAATACAAGAAATCGAAAAAGCTAAGAAAATGTAAACGAATAAGTGAATGTCGCTAACAAGAAGTATCACCATACTATGGGGCAAGGTGGCTACTGTGGCTGGCATTCCTAAGTGGGAGAAACTTGAGCAGGAACCGTGATAAAAATATCACCCCAGATGCATCGATTGGGTAGAACGTGCAAGGAATTGGTTTTACGGGCATGGGGCACGTTGGACTCGGAAGGGAGGTGTATATATACCATACGACATAAAGAAGACCCCTTGCCAATCGAGAGGATGAGAAAAGCAGTAAAGGCTGTTAAAGATGGGGACTTCATTCCCGATAGAGAGAATGATGAGCTCACACTCGCCCTTGGAAATAAGGAACATGATGGACGAACACGAGGCACAATAGGCTCCCAATCATGGAGGACTGGGTTTCCCGAAGAGAGGAAGAAATATCCTGATAGAAGCCGAGGAGTAAGGACAAGGCAGCTTGAAGCAAAGTCGAAAGAGCGAATGCGTTTAATTGAAGAACGATTAAAGCAACAACAAGATGAAATTAACTTAAAGAGCAAAGTACTACCGGCGCCATCTCAAAGACAATCGCATTCGATGCTACCGCCTATCTAATAATCGAAAAGCGGTGGCTTCCACCGAGGTCCCGGTGATGACAATGGCGATGCCGATGATGCACCGACGATGGCTCCTATTGGCTACCCAAAGGATGATATCACGAGATGACACACCGCGAGCTACATGTCAAAGTTGTGAACATATCAATGAAGGTGGCGGTCGGCTATGCCTTACCAATTGGACCCACACCAACTTACCACACCGTCCGGTTCCAGAGGGCTACGCTGTTGTCGGCGTGATGAAATCATGCCCACCTTTGAGGTTTTGGATCTTCACCACCCTGGGTGAAGGGATGTGATCGCGGGTGACGCAAAAACGCCACCATTCTATGGCCGAAGGATTGTATCGTGCTTCAAATCACACGCCAAGGCCATCTTCGCCCGCCTCACCCGTCTCCCGAGGTCGCCGCCGCTGGCAGCCGCTTTGTCGCTCACCCGGCTCGTCGCCACCAATCTCCGGTGCAGCCATCGCTGGAGCCATCGCCGCGCCAGATAAAGCGAAGCGCATCGCCATCGTAAGGCCGTGGCGATCGCCAAACGTAAACAAGAGCCTCTTCCAAAAGTACCAACGGTTCCTCCCAAGAGAGCTTATGACTGTATCAAGAGGAGATCGGGCGATCGTTGATGCGAAACGACAGCTGCTTAAGCCGAGGCGGCCGAAGAGCGAGTTCCCCAAAGACCAAAGAAGAAAAAGCCAAAGTGTTGAAAATGCTAAAGACTCTTCATCAACCCGAGCCAAAGCTGTCATCGACTATGAGCGTTCTATTCTCAAGTCACATGCAGACAAAAGCCTCAAGAGCGATCGATGCAAGCGGAAATCTGTTGCCCAGCTGAGAACAAGCAAAACAGACTTGCGCCCCTCTCAAGGTGATTTCTCAAACCAATGTGGGTCGAGCAAATATGGGGCGAAGAGCATGATCCAGGTAGTTGCACAATACGGAGAAGCCGCTGCTCAAGGTATGAGTATTGCCCAAGACTTATCCCGTTAGAGTTCTTCCCGTGAGTGAAGTAGCATACCAATACCAAGACGGAAAACCTCTCACAAACCCGAGGAGGTAAACAATCTTCCAACAAAAATGCGAAGATTGCATAACTGGTACATGCATGCCACAAGGGCCGGGGCTAACTGGATAGTGCTGAGGGTTACAAAAAAGCATCATGGGAAAGAAAACGATGACATGATATCCATTGAATTTGATGAACTATTTCAATTATTCAATCAAGACGCCTTGGACAAATCTCTCATGAGTGCCTATTGTCTGTAAGTACTAATTCTGTAATTAATTTAGTCTCCATCTATAATATTTTGTTTATTGCATGTATATAATCATACTTTAATATGAATGAAGATTCTCGAATGCAAAGAGGACAAATCTATGACATTGGCTTCATTGACCCATATTGGGTTCATGAAGCTAATCTCAAAATAAGCCCCCAGGATACGGAGGATAATATAGTACACGCGTTAAGGTTTCAAGAAACCAAAAGGAAAATACTATTTCCTTACAACTTCCAGTGAGTGTTATTGTCTTGTATACACTTTCTATTTCGCTTACTCGATGTTAAGTATATAATTGATTAGTTTTGCATTCGCAGTACCACTATATTCTGTTAATCATTCAACTTGACAAAGGGCGTGTACTAGTCATGGACTCGAAACATAAACCCCTTGAGACGTGGAAGGACATGCGATACTTCTCCGCCGGTAATTCTAATCATTACGACACTATATCGGCAACGCTCGTGAATTTTATGATATCAAGTACTTAATAACTTATTTTATTCGCTTTTCACGCCGCAGCGCTTGGAAACGGTTCACCAAGAAGGCTAGGGTGTTTGGAAAGAGGAGCTTACATTTCAACCACTAGATGTAAGCACCACTAGCTATATCCGCGCATCTCTTTGATTCTAGTTTTGATAGTTATTATCATGCTTGATTATTATTTTGATTGAACTCGTTGTCGTAAAGTGCCCGACGCAGGGACCGTGTAACAATCTATGTGGATACTATATACGAAGTTCATCCCAGACGTGTGATGAGAAGGGCAGAATTTAGAGCAACTCCACGTATGTAAACAATTTCTATAGTTTTTAATTACAATCAAATTGTGTTTAGTTTCATATTCATATAGGCTGACTCCTTTTTAAATCAGATCGAACGCTCACGGGACGGTCTTCGCCAAAGGATCGATACGAGCAATACAGGAGGAATTGGCGGGATTCTTGGATGCGAAGTACTAAACACACAAGGGGAATACTACTCGGCTGTGTATAGACAATAGGAATTGTAAAATAGCAACTTTCAAGAAATTGGCGGTAGCATCGAATAGCAACTTTTGTATGTAGTGCATGAACTCGATCTGTATTGAATGTAATGTTGTCATGATGATCTTGTGTAATATAAGGTTCCTTCATTGATAAGTGCAAAACACTAAATAAACAATAAAACAACCTAAATGAATTCTTCGCGGCACAAAAGTGGCGAAAATGCTGCCGGCAATAAAATGTGCCAAAATGAATTCTTCGCCGCGAGAAATGGGCTAAATCTCGCGGCAGCAGAGGTTATTAGTCCCGGTTCGTTATTAACCGGGACTAATCTCCACCTCGCGCCTCGATGCCGCCACGCAGTGCCCCATTTGTCCCGGTTGGTGGGGCAACCGGGACTAATGGTTGGAGCTTTAGTCCCGATGCCCCCGTCCCGGTTGGGCAACCGGGACTAATGGCCCTTACCAACCGGGACGCATGGGGCGTTTTCTACCAGTGCGAGAAGTACCTATGCGGATGCGAGAGGGAGTGGATGCGTACGCGCCGGTGGAAGGTGGACAAGGTGCAGAGGCAAACGTCGCAGTAGGTGGACTCCTAGAACGGCGTCAACGTCTTTATGGCCTCCTCCGGTGGCACAAGCGGCTAACCCGAGACCGGATCGATCGATCCGACGATCTCTCAGCGGAACGGTGATTTACCTCACCAATCTGAGCCGATGGATATGGGGTGAGCCGGTGAGGTGGTGACATGTCAACCTGCAGTTGCCATCTCCTACCAGCAGGCTCCTGGCGACCGAGCCCTCTCCCGTGAGCAGCGTGTTCTCGGTGATGTGCTTGCACTCAGCACTCTACCAGCAGGCTCCAGGCGACCGAGGGCCGGTGGCGGGGGTGTCGACGAAGCGGGCGGCGTCGTCCCAGATCGTCTCGAGCCGGCGGATCCGGCGGATCGAGCTGACCTTGATGAGGAGGTTGGGTCGAGGTGCCAAAACCTGCACCTTGATGTGGTAGTGTTGGGGAACGAGCAGGGGCGGCTGTGGAGAAGGGGATCGAGGGGACCTCCCATCGGGTGTAGATCGATGAAGACCTTGGCACTATCGCTATGGCCTCCGAAGATCGCGATCAAGCAAACTTGATTCCGTCTTTGAAATCATGGATGAGGTGGTGCTGGGGGGCATGCAGGGGCGCAGTGGGATGGGGATGAAAGGAGGTGGCTGTGGAAATGGGGATCGATGGGGTGGCAGCGGGGGAGGCGAGCGGTGGTGGTGACGAGCAGGGGCAGCGGTGGAGACGGGGATCGATGGGTGGCAGCGGGGGAGACGGGCGGTGGTGGTGATGGGGATTCAGGAGGTGGTCGCGGTGGTACTGGGAGGAGAGGTCACGGTCGCCGAAATTGGTGGACACAAGAACAAGGACGTCGTGCAATGTCATTCGGCAGTTTTGGAGCGTCGGATCTTATCGATTGTTCGGCTGAGATTGATTGTTCCTGCCTAGTCGGAGGAAACAGAGGAAATTCGTTCTTTTTAAGTAGTAGAGATAGAGATTATTATGGTTTAGTTGCCGAAATTATTAGTACTTTCTTAGTTTGGGATTATAGGTCACGCACGGTTAACTAGGTTATCAATTTGACCAATAAAATATAAATAGAATACCACAATACCATTAAAAAGATGTTATATTTTCTAATGGTATATTTTTTATGCTATATAACTTATATTTTACTAGTCAAATTAACGATCTAAATATACACGTAGGACCTATAATCCCAAACGGATGGAGTATTTCATTCAGCAAGTGTAAGTCAAACGCTTGTCTTTACAATTTGTTAAATGTTCCGTGATAAACATCATTTGTATTGATTAGCAAGTGCGTGACTTGTTTGTGAGACTCCATATTAAATATTATATTAAATTCGAATATTTAATATGGTGACGTTGAAATTGCTCTTAGACTCTCTGATTCCGTGACGTCAATTTATTACTTTGAAAATTTTATTCATTTGAAATGGTTATGATTCAGTTACTGAAACTGTTACGTACGTAGTATTTCATTCAGTAAGTGAAAGTCAAACGGTTATCCTTATGATTTGTTAAATGTTTCTTGATAAACATCATTTGTATTAATTAGCAAGTGCGCGACTTGTTTGTAAGACTCATACTAAATTTAAACAATTATTGTAAAATGGTCTCTTCTCTGAGATAAGATCTGCCCCTATGCGCAACGGAAGAGATATTCCGGTCTCTCTCGACTACTGGATTCGTAAATGCATGGTCCTGGTACTTAATTGATTCAAAACCACCTGATCGAGAATAACGGTCAAGATCCAGCATGATCTTGACCAATATGACAGGGAAAAGAAGTTGCATACATAACATTTGACACCACGGACGACTGATTGAGAAGGTGAGCAATGCATTAGAGCATGTGGCACCGGTATATTCAATGGTGGCGTCTGGCCATGGATTACTTGCCCGTGGACGCCGACTAATCCTGTAACTGGTTAAACCACACCGTTGGCTAGAAACTTCATTCAAGCTATGCTGGATATTAATACTACCTCCCGTCCATATTAATTGACTTTGATTTGTCAAATTTTGAATGAACCTATATACTAAAAAGTGTCTAGATTTATCCAATTTTTGACAAATCCAAGTATTAATATGGGTCGGAGGGAGTAACTTACATAAATAAATAATGTTCGTCGGGGGTGTATAACACTGGAACAACATTTTATTTAATCAAACATTTCAAACCTACATGATGAGATAGACCAAACAATATATTATATAGCAATAAGAAACCGTTTTTAAAGTAATCTTTCCAATACGAAATTAATTAATTCTGGTTGTCAGCCCAGAACTGAGCTTGAAGCCAGTCCACAGTCTTCTTCTCCACCTGGAATGCCTTGGCAAGAACATCATCTGATATAGCTGGTTTTGACCCAAACACGGCGTTAGCAATGGTGATAACCCCAGGGTTCTGGCTGCTAAGTGCAGCAATTGCCACCGCCGGTTTGTAGGGATTGGGATTGAATTGGAAGTGGATGAGTCCTTCCGGAAATACAAACACGTCACCCGTGTTGAGCACCTTCGACAAAAACTTGTTTTCTGGGTTGGATGTCAAGAAGCCGACATAAAGGGTCCCTTCAAGCACGGTGAGGATCTCAGTGGCACGCGGGTGAGTGTGCGGTGGGTTCTCACCTAAAGGTGCATAGTCGATGCGGGCCAAGGAGATTCCCAATGTGTTCAGGCCAGGAATTCGCATGACATTGATCAAAGTGACATTGGACCCAACCTTGCTCACTTTCGTGTCTCTCGGCATGTCGAGTTTGGCCGCCAAGAAGAAGTCTTCAGCCTTCACATCCATTGGGTTTTTACAGACAAACCCATTAACAAGAACTGCATAATGGAGGGCATATTAGAATCAGTTGAGTCACAATGCTAACAAAATTTGAAATTAAATGCATGCTAAATACACCACACGGACTTTGTATATAAGTACTACTTGATTATGATCCAGTGCTGAAAAATGCATACCACGTGAGCTGTTGTTGGCAACACAGAAGTCCTGGAGTGGGCTCGGGTCGGAAGCAATAGCCTGCCATGAGGCCAAGGCAAAAAGAGCGACGAGAAGGAAATAAGAAGAGGAGGCCATTTGAGTTTTTATTCAAGGTGGCTGTGCGTTTGTGGCTTCGTTATATGGTTCTGTGCTTTGGCTTTGTGAAGGGCGCTAGGTATTTATAGCAGCAGAAAATAGTAGGTGACTTTGTGAAACAGTCAACAAAAACGTTTGGCCACATACAATTGGTCTGTAATTTAGTAGACTAGGTATAGAGTGCGCTGACTAATTAGCCATGTATATGTTACCTTGAATCGATCAACTTTAGGAAGTTTCATCATACAATTTCCTTCGACATGTGTACTAGCTAAGATAAATAATCTGACCTGGCCGGTCACAAAAATGTTGTTCAGCTGTGAAAATAAAAAACTTAAAAGTTATTTTGTGTAACGCTGTGTAAATGTTTTCATGCATGATGTACGGATGAAGCTAGCTAGCTAATGAATATTTCTTGCCGTTGAATATGTCATTGTTGGCCTATACATGCACAAGCTTGAATTGGATGTCTAATTAATTAGTGTTGTGCAAGTGTGGATGCGCGAGGAGAACCGGCCAGCCAGTTTAACCTTGTTCCGAAGACATGTTAGTTACACCAAATTGGTTAGCTGCTAATTAAATATTCAAGAGACCATGTCAGTCTACAGTGGATTTTAATTAGCATGATCATGAACTGGGTCAGGAACAATTAGTCGCTGCAGGCGGGCTATATATGTCCCTGCCCGCTGCAACATAGAGAATCAGCCAGCACTGCAAAGCTAAGAAAAGCCATCATCGGTTGCTCGAACAGAAAAATGGCCTCCTCCTCGTGTTTCCTTCTCTTCACGGCTATTCTCGCACTTGTCTCATGGCAGGTTGTAGCCTCTGACCCTAGCCCTCTCCAAGACTTCTGTGTCGCGGACAATAGCTCACATGGTATGGAGTTGATTAATTCTCGCATCAGTTCATATTTGTCCTTAAATTTTGTCAGCCATATCAATCTCATATTATTTCTCTTGATCCAGTGCTAGTCAATGGATTCGTCTGCAAGGACCCAAAGGTTGTGACTGCCGAGGACTTCTTCCTGGCAGCCAAACTCGACATGCCGAGGAACACAAAGATGAACAAGGTTGGCTCCAACGTGACCTTGATCAATGTCATGAAGCTTCCTGGCCTCAACACTCTTGGTACCTCCCTAGCACGTATCGACTATGCACCCCTAGGCGAGAACCCACCACATACTCACCCTCGTGCAACTGAGATCCTGAACGTGCTTGAGGGCACACTCTATGTTGGCTTTGTCACGTCCAACACTGACAACAAGCTCTTCTCCAAGGTGCTCAACAAGGGTGATGTGTTTGTCTTCCCACAAGGACTCATCCACTTCCAATTTAACCCCAATCCCTACAAGCCAGCGGTTGCAATTGCTGCATTGAGCAGCCAGAACCCAGGGGCAATTACCATTGCCAACGCCGTATTTGGATCAAAGCCTATGATCTCCGATGATGTACTCGCCAAGGCATTTCAGATGGAGAAGAACACCGTAGACTGGCTCCAAGCTCAGTTTTGGGCTGACAACCATAACTAAGTAAATGTTGCACTAGCCACTAGTGTTTGACAATAAAATTCTATTCTATGTAATAATAATTAGTTGTTTAGTGTGAGCAGGGGCATAAAATTTATGGAATGTATTGGTTTGATTCAAAAATAAATAATATATTGTTCTACTTTCTCTTGTTGTAAAGAACTAGGTGCTCTTCCTAGAACCTTAAATGATGTGCCATCACAAGACTCTAACTGGCTCAAAACCTTGACTGTCAAGTGTCATGCCATTGGCCTGATTCGCTAATCCTAGTAGCGAGGTCTAGAACACCCGACTAGAGTTTGGTACCTAAGCTAAAATTAATTCTAGAAAGACCTAACAATTTTTCACTATATAGATTGCCTAGAACGATGCAATTCTAATATCATTGTAGAGTATCATTGTGAATTATTGCCTATTCAAGAATGAACATATGTTTATTTTATTTTATTTTTGCATGGGAGCACTTCTACCAAAAACATGCATGGAAAGTAAACATAATGGGTAAAGATGCAAGAAAGATGCAGAGAACAGAACGAAGAATAGAAGGGTGATACTTACCATTGAAATGATACAAAGATTCAAATAATTTGTATTCAAAGAAAGGCACCAACTATGGCTAACTACTCTCTTTCATTTTCTTTTGACTAAGGACAAGGGAAATGAGAAAATAAAGACCTGGCTTTAGACCCCCGCGTGCCTTGTCTAGTTCAACACCAATCTGAAGTAAATCTGAGCAAACAAAATCACATTTGTCCATGCCTACCAGACGGCAGCATGTTAACAGGTAATAGTGCTCTTAAAAAAAAGGAAACACTGCTGAAACCAAAAATATGGCCTGGAGCTAACATTATAACTTTCAAACATGCATAAATAATGCCAGGACTGCAAGAAATCTATACAGTAGAGTAAGCACGGTTGCAACATGAAATTAACTATAGCCCGTCAGGAATGATAAAGACTGCACATAGTAATAGATCTTTTTCCGGTCTCTTCTTACTTGCAAATAAGGGAAGGTAAAAATCCTAAGACATGAAGGCTTATCTACACTAGTGGAAACGAGGCCTTTGCTTGAGGTCGGAAATGGGCTTTAACATCAGTTCTTCTACGAACCGGTGTTAAAGGGGGCGCCCGTACCAGCGTGGTCTATAGAGAAAAAGGAGCACCCCCTTTAACACGATTCGAGCCACGAACCGGTGTTAAAGGCCCTGCACCAGTGGCCCACGCAGCCCTCCCCCCTTTAACACCGGTTCGTGGCTTGAACCGGTGTTAAAGGGGTGCGCCTATATAACAGACCGCAGCCCACACCCCTCTCACTCATTTTTTCACTCTCTCAATTTGGAGCTTAGCAAGAGGGTGAGAGGTGTGCTAGTTTGTGTTTTTTTCCTATGCACAAGAGGTGTTCGGTGAAATGCCCGAGAGCTCGAATTAGGTTTTCTCATTGCTATTTCCTTCTCGGTCGAGGTTGGCAACTTTATCCTTTCATGTGTCATTGATGTACTGTATAAGTGGTCATCTCCCTATTAATTTTTTGATATAGTACTATATAATGCAGATGAACCGGCAATGGATGTACGGTGACCGACGCACATCTGAGTACATTACGGGCCTCCAAAATTTCATCGTTGTGGCTAATGCAAACCGTGGTCACAATGGTTTTATATGATGTCCGTGTGTTCACTGTCAGAACAAGAAAGACTACTCAAATACCATAACCATTCACGCCCACCTGCTTCGATCCGGTTTTATGCCCAGCTATAATTGTTGGACCAATCACGGAGAAAAAGGGGTTATGATGGAAGACAACAAAGAAGAAGAGGATGATGACAACTATCATAATATGTATCCTGAATACGATGATACTGCAACGGGGGTAGATAATGAAGATCAAGAGGCAGTAGATGGGCCCGCTAATGACGATCTTGGTCGGGCCATTACTGATACAGAGGAAGAATGTGAAACTGAAAAGGAGAAGGAGAAGATGGAGCAGATGTTAAATGATCACAAAACATTGTTGTACCCAACTTGCGAAGATGGCCACAAAAAGCTAGGTACCACACTGGATTTGCTGCAATAAAAGGCAGAGAACGGTGTGACTGACAGCGCATTTTCAAAGTTGTTGGTAAAAATGAAGAATCTGCTTCCAAGAAATAATGAATTGCCCGATAGTACATACCAAGCAAAGAAGGTTGTCTGCCCTCTAGGATTAGACGTGCAGAAGATACATGCCTGCATTAATGACTGCATCCTCTACCGCGGTGAGAAGTTTGAGAATTTGGATGCATGCCCGGTATGCATCAAGATCGCAGTATAAGATCATACGAGACGATCCTAGCGATGTTGAGGGTGAGGCCCCGAGGAAGAAGGTTCCTGCCAAGGTTATGTGGTATGCTCCTATAATACCACGGTTAAAACGTCTCTTCAGAAATAAAGAGCATGCCAAGTTGTTGTGATGACACATGTAAGACCGTAAGAAAGATGCGATGTTGAGACACCCCGCTGATGGGTCACAGTGGAGAAAAGTCGAGCGAGAGTACCCGGACTTTACACGTGACGCAAGGAAATTAAGGTTTGGTCTAAGTACAGATGGCATGAATCCTTTTGGTGAGCAGAGCTGCAGTCACAGCACCTGGCCTGTGACTCTATGTATCTATAACCTTCTTCCTTGGTTGTATATGAAGAGGAAGTTCATTATGATGCCAGTGCTCATCCAAGACCCGAGGCAACCCGGCAATGAAATTGATGTGTACCTAAGGCCATTAGTTGAAGAAATTTACAGCTATGGGCCAAACCAGGTGTACGTATGTAGGATGAGTACAAAGGGGAGCCATTTGACCTACGAGCGTTGCTTTTCGTAACCATCAATGATTGGCCTGCTCTTAGTAACATTTTAGGGAAGACAAACAAGGGATTCAAAGCATGCACACACTGTTTAGATGAGACTGAAAGTGTATATTTGTATAAATGTAAGAAGGTTGTGTACCTAGGGTATCGTCGATTTCTTCCGAACCTGCATCCCGTAAGAAAGAAAGGAAAGCATTTCAAACGTCTGGCAGAACCCCGGAGGAAGCCTGTCCTTCGTACCGGTGAGGAGGTATTTGGTATGGTCAAGGACCTAGAAGTAATCTTTGGAAAAGGTCCTGGCAGTCTATCTGTTCCGAATGACGATGCCAGATATGTGCCCATGTGGAAGAATCAATCTATAGTTTGGGACCTACCCTATTGGAAAGTCCTAGAGGTCTGCTCTTCAATCGACGTGATTCACGTGACGAAGAATGTTTGCGTGAACCTGCTAGGCTTCCTAGGAGTGTATGGAAAGGCAAAATATACACCGGAAGCACGGCAAGACCAGCAACGTATGAAAGACCCTGAAGAGCCTATGCATCATGAGAACGAGAAGGGTAAACGATGCCACTTAACTCCTTCCAGCTACGCTCTTACCAAAGCAGAGAAGGAAATCTTTTTTGAATGCCTGAGCAGTATCAAGGTCCCGTCTGGCTTCTCGTCGAATATAAAGGGAATAATAAATATGGCAGAGAAAAAATTCCAAAACCTGAAGTCTCATGACTGCCACGTGATTATGAAGCAATTGCTTCCGATTGCATTGAGGGGGCTTCTACCTGAAAATGTTCGAGTACCCATTGTGAAGCTATGTGCATTTCTCAATGCAATATCTCAGAAGGTAATCGATCCAGAAATCCTACCAGGGTTACAGACATATGTGGCCCAATGTCTTGTCAGCTTTGAGTTGGTGTTGCCACCATCCTTCTTCAATATTATGACGCATCTCCTGGTTCACCTAGTAGAAGAGATTGCCATTCTCGGTCCTGTATTTCTACACAATATGTTCCCCTTTGAGAGGTACATGGGAGTCTTAAAGAAATATGTTCATAACCGTGCTAGGCCAGAAGGAAGCATCTCCAAGAGCTAAGTAACAGAGGAGGTCATTGAGTTCTGTGTTGATTTTATTCCTGACCTTAAGGCGATAGGTGTTCCAGAATCACGACATGAGGGGAGACTGCGTGGAAAAGGCACCCTAGGATGTAAAGCAATGATAAGTAGGGACGGGCATTCTCTCAATCAATCACACTACACGGTTTTATAAATATCTATCTTGGTTGCCCCGTATATCAATGAACACAAGAATTTTATACGCCTCAAACACCCGGGACAGTCTGATGAATGGATTATAAGTGAACACATGGCGAGTTTTGGCGGCTGGCTGCAAAGACTTCTCACGAATAACACCACTGGAGATCTCAGACTTGTTGGCCGTGACACCATCTTCGACTATATGTACTTTCCAAGGGTACGAGATAAATGGGAATACATTTTATACGATAGGCCAAGATAAAAATAGCACCAACCAAAACAGTGGTGTCCGCTTCGATGCAGAAGAAGACAATGGGAAAAAGACCACGTATTATGGGTTCATAGAGGAGATATGGGAACTTGACTATGGACCTAATTTTAAGGTCCCCTTGTTTCGATGCAAATGGGTCAAGCTAACAGGAGGAGGGGTTGAGGTAGACAAGAAGTACGGAATGACAACGATGGATCTCAACAATCTTATGAAGGTAGACAAGAACTTAGACGAACCATCTGCTTAGCCAATGATGTGGCTCAGGTTTTCTATGTGAAGGACATGTCTACCAAACCAAAAAAAAGCAACAGATACATCACACGATGAGCCAAAGTGTCACATAGTTCTTTGTGGAAAAGAAACATCGTGGGAGTGGAGGACAAGACAGACATGTCAGAAGATTATAATAAGTTTGATAAAATTCGGCCCTTTAGAGTGAAGACTGGCCCAACCATCCTGTTAAACGGTGCTGATACTCCATTGTTCCGGCCGATGCGATCATAAGATTGACTATATGTATTAATTGAGCCATTTTTGGCACACATATGTATCTCAACATGGAAATCAATGTCATATTTCTTCTGTTAACACTATATGTATTAAATAAGACATTCTTCCCGTCATTTCTTTCCGCCATTTTTCTTCCCGCCATTTCTTCCCCCCAGTTCTTCCCGCCATTTCTTCCCGCCAGTTCTTCCCTCCAGTTATCTTCCTGCCATTTCTCACTATATATATGTAGGGTTGGCCTCCATTGTCATTGCACATCTCTAGACTCATATCTGCAACCTCATCACTCTTTCTCATGGATTCGACTATACCACTAACCCCTGGAGGCGAGGCGCTGGCGCCGCCTCGCCCCCCGCTCGGTCTGCTTGATGTCGAGCGCCGGAGGCGGCTGGTTCCTCATCCCTCTAGGTGTGGCGCCGGATGGCTATCACGAACCACTACTACTTCGAGCTCACGCCGGAGTAGAGGAGGAATCCCAACTAGCATCCCGACTATTTCCCGACTTGGGAAGCCTTCTTCGGGGATCGACGTGAGAGGGCGCTCACCAGGCATGAGGAGGACGGCCCACCTCCTCCGCACTTCCACGAGGCCCGCCGTCGGCTGTGGTGGCGCGGTCGGACTCTCCAGAGCGTCATGGTTTCACGCCGCCGACTCTAACCCCGTCGCGCTATCCTCAAGTCCAGCCCACGCACTCAGCCTTCAAGGTTCAACTACGGCGACCGACGACGACAATGATGACGGCCGCGAGTAATTTACGACTACAAGTATGCAGTATTACAGGTGTAGGCAGGAGCATGACTGAATCACTTCAATATTCCAAAACAAGTTCGGCCGATTGTGACTTAATTTGGCCATGTATCTTAATTTTCAGTTCTTCTATGTATCTTAATTTTCAGTCATGCTTTGTTAGTTGTCGTTATGTACTTTAATTTCAGTTCTATCGTAATAAAATTTTCTTCCCGCCCTTTTCCTTCCGCGCATTCTGCCCGCCCTTTCCCATATGTTACTAGTTTGAATAGTTAGAATTTTATTTTTTAAAAACAAAAAATATTTTAGGATTAATTATTCAAATACAAACAATTTGTATGTTGAAAGTTTGTCAGATTCTAAAGTATACAAAAGATGCTAAATTTAAATATCCAAACAATTCAAAAATGTTAATACAAAATAAAATATGATTTTCTCTAATAAAATAGGGTTATATTCCTTTTCGGATGCTTAATATTTCTTAAGTTCAAAGTTTTAGGGTTTGACTATTTTATTTTTGTCTTAATTGAATAATCAAAATTCATATGTAAGTGTTTTAATCATTTTGAAAATTTTCATCTATAGTAACTATAAAATGTTTTTATATGAATGGATAGATCTTATTTTTCAAAAAATTATGATATATTATTCCTATTTTTCTGAGTTGAAATGAAAACGATATGAATTTTCTAAATTTTCTCGTGTTTTTTGAATTAAAAATGCCTCCCTTTAACGCATTTAATAAATTTCTTTAACACCGGTTCCAGCCACGAACCGTGTTAAAGAAAAGGCAAAATAAAATCCACACCCTTTAACACCGGTTCGTGGATGGAACCCATGCTAAAGGGAGGACGCGCGCGAAACGAACCCCCCTTTAACACCGGTTCGTGGCTGGAACCGTGTTAAAGGGGATAACGCTGCTTCCTCTTCCTCTCCCTGCCGCATCGAGGAGCGAGAGAGGAGACGCTTCACTACCCACGCCATTGTCGCCATCGCCACCCACGCCGCAGCGCCGTCAGGTTCTTTTCTTTCGTCCATCAAGGAATCGACGCTGGGCATCCGCAACGACTTCTAGCACCGCTTCTTCTCGAGACCGACGACCACCACTGCCGCCATCGCCGCCGCTCGACCCGCCTGGACCTTTTGTAGACCCACGGTGAGCCCACGGTGCTCACCCGCCTCCGCTCTCGCCGGAGCCGCTGCTCGCCTCGCTCGCAAGCGCCGCTGGTCGCCGCCGTTGTCGCCGCCCGGTGACTTTAGGTAGCGCGCCCGTCGCTTTTTAGGTGCATCACTGCTACGAGTCGAACGCTTTTGTCTCTAGGTCGCCTCCGGTTGGCCAGTGTGGTCGTGGACGCGCTCGTCCCATGCGCTGCCCATCGTGGCTAGCCCCTGTTTTGGTGAGAAAAGGGTTAGGGACAGGGTGTGCTGACGTCAGGCTGAGGTAATAAGTGGTTTAATAATTCCAGAAAATGTTTAACTCTTGTAGATTCAATAACTAATTATTTATAATTTAGAAAAATACAAATAATATATCAAAATGTTCAAAAAAATGAGAACTATCTATTTGAGCTATAATCATGCATTGTTAATCAACTTACATGACAAGTTTAATTAGAAGAACATAATTAACCATCTCATATGCATCCGGGATTTCTCCGAATTAGGGTTTGGAATCTCCGGACTGCTTAAAATGATCAAGCATGCTTAGGGTTTTAATTTCATTTATGTATTTTTGTATGAATAATATGTATATTGTGTATGAATCCAAGTCTTGAATGTTTACTCTCTTACTCTAGATAATATTATTGTTTTAGAAACTATGGATCCACTCACTAGAAACCTTGAAGAGGAAGAAATAATGGAGAACATGATCCACGAGGACACCTCACAATATCTGAACTTGGAGGGACATGATGATAGCTCAAGTAGTCATGGAGAAGATGACGACTCCGGTTAACGCACTTTAGTGATTACAAAGTCCGTCGAGGTATATGCATGGATTAAGCCTCTGCTGACTTGCACCGATTGATTTGTAAATATATGTACATGTATTAATTAACACTTATTTCTTCTTTTAGCCCTCCGGATCGACCAGCCAGCAACAATCTTCTTTTACGAAAAAGAGCAAACGAGGCGCGAGGCCATCGGTTGAAAGATCGTGCAAAGTTCACGATCGAAGCAGACCGTGTTGATGGCAGGCCGATGGAGTCCAAGAAGGACGCAGACAAATTTATACGTCAGGCTAGAGTTCTTATTAGGGACCAAACCCCAATCATAATTGAATATTGGAATAAGCCAAAGAAGGGCGACGGTACCTTTGTCGATGAAAGATCCAAAGTAACGCTTTGGAATTCGCTGTTGGTAAATTTCACCCTACCGCCAGAGGAGGATGAAAATAAACCAGTTATAAAGGAAAAGGTCAAAGAGTGGACTCTAAAGAAGATGGTGACGCTCAGAATCGGAAGACAAAATTGAACAAATTTGTCAAAGCTCGCGAAACTCCAGATTTCGAAGACACATATTATCCAAAGATAAGACCTCACTGGCCCAAATTTGTGGCGTACAAGGAAGGTTCTATATCTACAAAGAGGACAGAAACCAATACGCTAAATGCTCAGAAGAAGGAATATCACCAGAGGACGGGGTCAGGTGGCTACATATCTCAGAGGCCTAAGTGGGAGGAAGCTGAGAAGGCCCTACGCGATAGAGGGATCACACCCCAGACACATGGGTGGGACCTACGTGCAAAGACTTGGTTCTACCAATCGGGCAAGGTTGGACCCGTAAACGGATTGTGTATCTTCCCAACCCTCCTTGCCAAACCCACATCGAACTCATCACGGCATACGAGGAAACAGCCGTCAGGACCTTCCATCCTGACAGAGAGAATGACCAGCTGACACGTGCCGTCTGTAAAAAAGAACACCATGACTTGCACGAGGCACAGGGGGTATGATGTGGAAGGATGGATTTGCCGAATGGGGCGACTCTTACAGATGGCACGGCTGAAAAAAAAGAGCGTACAGACCGGATGACACAGATAGAACATGCACTTGTGGCGCTGCAGGCCCAAGTGAATGCACAAAAGAGCCAAGAAGCTACCGGCCCATATCGGCAAGAAGAGCCTGCATTGAAGCCGCCGTTTCTGCTGGAAAAGTAGCGTGGCTTCCACGGAGAACGGCAACCCACGCTTGAAATGCCAGGTCCTCGATACCCGTGGATGAGATCACGGAGATAACACGCTGAGTTGCATGTGAGATTAATGGGCTTATCCATTAAGGTGGCGGTCGGCTATGACTTACCTCGAAGCTGGTGGAACTTACCACCGCCCACCGATTACGATGGCTATGCTATTGTCGGGTGGATGAGGTTAAGGAATATTAGGAAGCACAGCTTGACCATGCTACATGTGAAGGGGAAACTCAACTCAAATTTGCAGTGAAAACAACCATTCTTTGGAAGAAGGAACACATCGTGCTTCCAAATTGGAGACCACTGGCACCCCCACCGTCTTCGCAGCGCCGCAAGCCACCAGCCTCGCCTCCAAGTCATCATAATACTCCCCTGTCGTCTCCGGCGCTTCAGCCATCTCCTGCGTTGCAGCCATCTCCAGCGCGCCAGCCATCTCCTACACGTCAGCCATCTTCGGCATGCCAGCCATCTCCGCGCTAGCCACCATCCTCAACAGAAGCGAAGAGCACCGCCACGAAGATTATCACTAGCACGCTTATGAAGAAACCGTAGGAAACCATACGCCAAAGAGTTCAAGAAACTACGCCCCAGCCTTACGCCAATTCATTGTCGGTATTACTGTGAATCAAGCAGCAACGAGGAGACCAATAGGATCTCGGAAGAAGAGGTCAAGAAATTCTTTGCACCTAGACGGCCGAGCCAAAGGAGAAACTAGATCCCATGGTGGAGAAGTTTTACAATAATCTTTGAAACCCGAAACCCCACTTGTGTCGGACTACGAGCCAGACATGAAGGGGTGAAAGGAAAGGAGTCTGAAAGTAGCAGTGCGGCACCTAAAAAAGTTCCCATGCTTGGAGAGCAGGAAAACCAATCATGCGCCCCGCTCCAAGTGTTCGACACACGGATAGATCCTCCTGTAAATGATTACCAGGCAGAGCTACAAAGAAAGGCCAATGAGATGGGGATGACTTACATTGCATACTTGAACATCATGGGAGACAACTTTCCCAAAGGTGATGTCAACCCCATACAGCCATGGAAGTATGGGAAGAATCTCGTCAAGAAAGAGGAGCTCAAGAATCTACCAACAAAGATGCGAAGATTGCACAAGTGGTACCTTGATTTCTGCAAGACGAGAAAAGAAGAATGGATCACTACAAG